>OX381682.1:10007500-12767227 GCA_947462355.1 Caradrina kadenii
ATTAGCCAATTCCAATTCTCGTTTGTAACATCTCGGGATGATACGATTAACGGTAAGAATTATGGCTAAATAAAAATAAAGTATGTAAAAGTACAAATAATATAAAATCATACTTATATTGCATTTTAAAGAGACTGGTTAAAAAAAAATACGAATACTATCGATAGAGGGCACAAAGCGCATTAAGCACATCACTACGCAAGTCACCCCTAATTTTTTGACCTGACAGGACATCTAAATATTTAAAAAGCTCTTATGTTATAATTACGTTGATTTATTGCTCTAGTTTCATACTCAATGTTTACGTAATTCAACGATTTTAATTATTAAAAAAAGAAACATGTTGGAGAACGTATATATTGAAGCCCTTTTACATTTCAATTACGATTCCACGTCATTACAGGAATGGATGATTTTCAAAATGCTTTTAGCCAATACAAATTCATCACCGTCATTTTTTTAATGCACATAATATTTATAGATACCTATTCAAATAATTAGATTGTTTTGTTAAAGTTTTCAAGCAATGTGTCTAATTCCTACAAAAAAAAAAACATTGAATCCTATAAAAGTAACACCAAGTTCAAATAAATTCTCCAATTCTCGTATTTTTAAGAAGGTTCGCATTCTAAACTTAGTCTCAATGTATCAAAAGCTAGAGAACTGCCCGCGACTTCGTCCGCGTGGCGTATTTCACCCGGGTTAAGTTACGTCTTTAGGTATTGCTCCGCTCTCGTGGGTTGTAGCGTGATGTTATATAGCCTATGTTACTCAGAAATTATGTAGAAATAATGTAAATAGTATCTATTGGTGAAAAAATGGTTAAAATCGGTCCAGTAGTTTCAGAGCCTATTTGTTACAAACAAACAAACAAAAAATCTTTCATCTTTATCAAAAACACACATACCATAACGCCTGTATTCCCCGAGGGGTTAGGCAGAGGTGAAACAATGTATACCCACAGTTCTCTGGTATGTTTTAGGTCCCATGTAATAGGGAGCGAGCCTATTGCTATTAACCGGGCACTAATGCTGACTCCAAGCTGCTACTGAGAGTTTCATAGAAAAATCCAATAAACACTTTTTTTTCGACCTGGGAATCGAATCCAAAACCTCTAGCGCAGCAGTCGCGCTTAGGACCACTAGGCTAACGAGGCAGTTTATCAAAAAATACCTCTAACTTACTTAATTTTTATATAATGGGGTCGCTGAGATGAGATTGCGACGAGATTCTTAATGTTTTTAATAACAGGAATTGGCCTTCAGATAAGAAACTATTCATCCCACGCAATCTACCAAACTGACACAAACACGACATATCTCCGCAACATTTGGTTACATTCAGCTTCAAACCATTATCTGTACTGTCGCAGGACATTTTAGAGTTATCTTCGCTCCTCATCTCAGGGGTCGCAAAGTGGTCAGCCTGGTCTTTGGGGTAGCCCGGGTGTCAAGATGGAAGCTTGTTTTATTATGAGAAGGGTCACTCGCTAATGACTTTAGTGGTTTTTGGATTAAATACAGGCAATTTTGGTAGTGAAGTTTGAATTTGGTATAGTTGTGATTTTCAATGTTATTTTGTGAAGTATTTATTTTATATTCTTTGAAAAATTATATTATAACCGCGGGTATATTAGTCGCCACGAGTCGTGAGCACAAATGTCAAGTAAATTTTTGAGTGTTTGGGTTTTTTGGGGCCCCGACGCTGCTTGAGATCGGTCCGACAGACGGATTAATAGCGTGCGGCGTCGGCGATCCAATAAACCCAGAAAGGAACTCAAAAACCCAAAAATTAACTTGATATTTTTGCTCACGACTCATGGCGACTACTATATATTCCCGTGTAGTGCAATAACAGCGTGTTAAATTCTTAGCTGTGACATAATTTAGCAATACACTAATCTGCAAGGCTTTCTTAAAAATCTCTCCAATCCAATTCCAACCGCCACTTGGGATTTTTGCAAAGTATCAAAAATTCACCAAAAGTTATATCGAAAAATACAGTGAAAACAAAAATATCAAAATGACATTGTTTCCCGTCGGCCGTCAAGTGTGACGCGAATGCATAATCAATCAGTAATTCTGAGTGTCACAGCGACTGTGACGTGACAATCGCATGGGATTTGAAATTCGAATAAAGATTTTTCGATTTCGAATCTTTATGGCTTTTGGTTTTGGCGTGATACATTTTTAGAAAATCGCGGCTTTAAAAATATTCGCACATAGATATTTAACGTTTTCACTGGCCAGCATCAAAGTAATGCATAATAATTTCAAATAGTTTGTTCTCGGACTTTGTTTTATCAGCCTCAGATAGTTTTTCACGTTTCTAGCTATAACAATTAGCAAATAGACTGTTCCTTTTATATATCCAATAAAAAAACTTTCAGATTAACTATATTAAAAATACCTAGAAGAATTTTTGGAATAAATTACATGCTATTTTTAGGCAAAAACAAACAACACTCTTTCGTTTTAAAACCTTATATTAATAAAACAAAATCCAAACAGACTTCCATTTGCAAACAGAACACATTTCCCTTCGGTTTTCAAAAGGAATCATTCAAAAAGCCGTCAAATCGCTTCATCCGAATCCCGAGCGTCTCCGACAATTCCCGATCATCTGTGGTTATCTTTTAAAAGGGGAATGACAAAGAAATGCGCCCAATGAATGGATTTTAATTTTAAAAGCTTTCGCGGCGTTTTTCGGAATCCTCTTTACCCTCGGGAGTTTAACGGTGATTATTGATGTTTTGACAACTCATATTTACTATTAATTGTGATAATGGATTGTGGAAGAATGGTAAGATGTTTTTTTATTTTTTTAGCTACTGTTGCAAGCTTCTTTTGTAGTTTCCTTAACGATTCGTGTTAATTTAAATATTTGAGGCAGTTGAGTTGTTTTATATTGCTGTTCACCCACATTGTTTCCACATATATAAGCAACAAAAATGGCGTAACCAGGATTTTGTATAAAGTGCCCGTGCTGGCAATTTTTGCTCGTCCTTCTTCATAAAAACCTATCTACGTTTTGAAACAAGCAACTAACCACCTTTAACTTTCTGACTAACTGACGGACTCTTTAAAAAATCAAAAATGCCTGTAAATTGAAATTGAAGCTTTGGCTTTTGACTTTGAACCTGCTGTTTTATTATTTGTAATACCCAATGTTTAACTAAGCCAAAAGGGTACAGGTGATCCATACCGCATCTCTGGAAGAAAAACTATTTGAAATAGTTAACATATAAAATAAAATAATAAATGGATATAAGAAGTACAGAAAAAGTATATAATATAAAAATAATAAGAGTATCTTGTGTTACTTTAAAACAATTGTACAGACAGATGCGTTCACACAAAGCTTACAAGCATCACGGTAGTATAATAACATGAAAGTAGCTACTCATTTCATACCAGTAAAGCGAGCGTATTGCCGTACCAACTTACCATACACCTCGCACAAGCTCAAATACTCCCTACGGCTTTTTGATAAAGGTTATGGGAAGTGTAAGTTAAAGATTGCAAGACTAAGCGCACGTCATAACCTCCGAACGAAATTGGGGAAAGCGTGTGAGATAAATCACGTTACAGATGTTAGTGTTTATATAGATATACACAATGATGTTAAAATAGATGAAATAAACTATCTGTCGATATTTACAATACGGTTTTTTTTTTGAGAAAAGCTTGGAAGAACAATTCGCTTACAAACGCCTACTGAGCGCCCGGTTCCTTCCTCGTGTCTCTAATTTACTTAATTTTTTGACAATGATTTATCGCTGAGATAACATTGCAAGTACATTTCGGACATTATAAATGTGTAAAATTGACCTTCATGTATGTTCTTGTGCTAAAAACACAAGATAATCGACCTAAGCTACATCATAAGAATAAGCTTAAGGTTTTAAGTTTCTACAGGACCTTGTTAAAATTCAATACTGATTATTACTAGACGTCTAACAGCACCGGGAGCTTGCATTAAAATATATAATTAATGTAGTCAGTCAGTCTTCGAATTTCAAATTTTCTATCTATGTCAAAATCTCCATCTTATTTAAAAAACAAAAATCTTTAACCACCGTAAATCAAGTACCGCATAAGAAAAAAGTAGCCACGTATGGTCACCGCGTACGCCTCAATCCGCCGTCCGTGATTGGCTGAATTTCCCACGAGAATGGACCGAGTCGCGACTCAACTCTTAATTTCTTGCTTCCACTACGTCTGGCCTGTTAGCGCTCAGAAAGTATTCTTTAAACGTTTGTTTAGATCGTGCAACAGTTTAGAAGTTGAAATAGATTTTACTGTCGGTGAAATCTTTTTTTTTAACCCTCGACGCAAAAACGATGGGGTGTAATAAGTTTGACGTGTCTGTGTGTGTGTCTGTCTGTGGCATCGTAGCTCCTGAACGCATGAACCGATTTTGATTTTGTTTTTTGTGTTTGAAAGGTTAATTAGTCGGGAGTGTTCTTAGCTTTGTTTGACGGAAATCGGTTCAGTGTGTGTGCAAACACAGGTGCACTCCCTCTTCCCTTACTCTCATAGATCGATGGGACGGCAATCCGACACAACCGGGGAGAGATCAGGCGCAGGACCAACGGCTTTGCGTGCTGTCCGCGAGGCACGGGGGTGTCACACTACCAATTTCCAAACTCTGGGCTGCTACTGAGAACTTCCTATTGCAAATACCCAATAACACTTTTTGCCCGAATTGGGAATCGAACCCAGGACCCCACGCTCATCCGTCGCGCTTGCAACCATAAGACCAATGGGGCAGTAAGTATGCAGATCCAATGGACTCAAGGTTCCATGGCGACCGAAATGCGGCAAATTAAACAATGCTTGTATAAGCAGATCTGGCCGTCTTCAGCAGATAACATAATCTGCTGTTACTGGTTAAATTATTCGTTGAACATAAACAACATTATTAGCAAAAATGGAAATATCTTTTATTATAAAGGAACTTAAATCCTATTATGGCATCCATATTGTTTTCACCATGTAACGGGACCGTACCAACAGCGCGTTCTGTACAAACGTAGTCTAGTAGTAATCAATAAGTAATTAAACTCAATGAAATTTTATAGATAGGCTAAAGGGACAAATATCTAAGCTTGTAGTTAAGGTTACCGTTTAATGATTTAATTTTAAAATGAGAATGATTTTTAAATATAATTTAGAAATTCAGCCCCTTTAAGTTATTACTTAGAATGCCATAGATGGGTATTCCCATCTATCGCATTCTCTGAGGAATTTTAACAAAGGAACATCGAAACATCGCACCACATCATGAGAGTCAAAAACAAAAACGCGGTAAGGTAACTGAACCGAAAGAATGCACGTCAATGAGCTGATGAATACTAAGTCTATGTGTTGTGCATCCGTGGATGGAGCCATCTAGTGACTGCTACCTTAGTAGGATCATTTTATGAAAGTAGTTAGGGTGTCTAATTTGATGGGTTCAGAAAAAAAGCTTCTTAGGTTTGAAGATATTTAGTTGATGAGTGTGATTTTTTAACCGACTTCAAAAAGAAAGGTTATCAATTCGTCTGTATGTTTTTGTTTTCTTACTAATTAAATAATGAAATAAAACGCACTTAGATATATTTAAGTGTGACTTGTCAACTAAGCTGTAGCGCTTATTTCGCGCTGGATTAGAAACCTCTACGTGGCAACTTACCTCAAATTCACTTCACGTAATTCGATAGAGCGTTTTTTTTTCATAAAATATAACCTCTGGTTTCTTATTGCCATTGATCATTTAAAACGAATGTTAACAAATCAAATAAATACGTGAAATGATTTCAAGGCAAAAAATGCAAAAGGCATCTACTATCAACCCTCTGTTACCTATAACTATACATACATGGCAATACATACAAACACACATATACGGTTTGTCTATCTGTGTATCTAATTTAACAATGATATTCTTCTATTGTGGTTCTTCAGTAGTACATTATTACGGAAGCCGTCCACGACGATGATGGATCGCGACCACCAAGTCACATGAGATTTGAACTCACCCTTACGACGCGGTTCACAAATCGAGGAGATCTTGCAATAAATTTAAATAGAAGTCTTGAAGGTAAATTATTTATATTTTTTTTTAATAATATTCGTTTTCTAACCGTGGAAGATATCGTAAGAAGTATTAAAAATGTTGGTTGTTTATTAAAAAATTACCTTCTCGGCTCCAATGTGTGGAACAGTATTCATTTTTTATTACCAGCAGAAATCTTTACCGTTGGGGGTCTAGGGCAGTTGATGTAGTTGACATGAATTGAACTCATGGTAAAGTTTGTGCCACGATGTGTCATCAATCATGTGTTTTATTATGTTATGGAATAATAAATAGGTCATTTCTAGGACTTTAAATTGGTTTAGTATGGATGGTCCATATTCTAAGTCTGATTGCATGCCATCATACCATCACGACTGTATTCCCCGAAGGGCAGAGGTAAATTTACCAATGTACACCCACGGTTCGCCGGTACCTACGTTTTTAGGTCCCGTGTAAAGCTCCCGGGCAAGCCTATTGCCAGTAACCGGGCACATATCCTAACTCCGAGGTGCTACTAAGAATTTCATAAAAAAAGCCAATAACACTTTGCTCGACCTGGGAATCAAACCCAAGACCTCCAGAGTAGCAGTCGCGCTTAGGACCACTAGGCGAACGAGGCAGTTCAGTAAGTCTTATTGGTCTAGTACTTTTCACTCCCCTCCATTTAGGAAAATGGTGTATCTTATTTAATTCTCTTCTCATCAATACCTACGATTAAAGTCCTTAGCCACCCGTCTCCCCAATTCTTGAACCCCTCAACACAAGGTCTTATATTAACATTCGCAACTGTGGGTCCGTATAAATATTTGACGACGCGACTCTGTCTTATGCCTAATTTATTTTGACAAATCATCTTTACCGAATAAAGGTGTGTTTACTAAGGTACCGCGGGCTTGATGGAATGGATGTAAGGTTTTTTTAGGTGTTTAGGGATTTGAGTTGCCTTAGAAATATTTAAATATTTTACTGTTGGTAACGGGAGGGTTAGTCAGTTTTCGGTGGATTTAAATGGACTAATGGACTTCAAGATATTAATGTAGGTATATCGATAACAATATTTTAACATAATGAAACACGCGAGATGACTCTCGGCCACCGTAGACGCGGGCTTGTGGACGGTGAGCAATGGGTAGCTCATCGTCCGTACGTTGCATAACGACAGGCCGTGTCAACGGCTCGTTCGTGTTCCACGCGCGCCTCAATGAGATGTTAGCAAATTTTAAAGGGGCCACTCAGTGCCGATGCCTGCCGGGGCTGCTGGTTGCTCTTAAGAGATACCGCGCCGCCAGAATGCAAAGGGCACAAGAAGGAACATGGATGGGTTTTAGTCAGTAAAAGTCTGACAGTCCTTCCCGCCCCGCCCAGGGTGGGAAAAGTCATTTGATGATTTCCCATCCCTAAAAACATATTGAAACAATAGCTCACATAGAACACTTTGGATTACAAGTCTATCCCACATATCTCGTATAGCTTTATAATTCGTAGTTTAACTTAAATATGTTATTTACTAAGATTGCGTTTAATTAAAGTAGTTCTTACACTTAGCACTGTGGTTAAAGTGTTATTCCAAAGCATTTTGTCCTAAAAAAACAAATATAATAATCGTGAGAAAACCTGAACTTGCAATTCATCATCATCATCTTCCAGCCCGTATCCCATGTTACTTGGGGTCGGCGCAACATGTTTTCCTCTTCCATGCCGTTCTATCAACCGTCATGCTATCACTGACTCACTTCTCTTTCATATCATTCTTTACACAATCCATCCATTTTTCTTTGGCCTCCCCCTCCTCTCCATCTATCCGCATTTATATTCATAACTCTTTTGGTCACATGCGTCTCATCCCTCCTCTTTACATGTCCATACCAAGACAAACGGTTTCCTTTCAATTTTTCTGTCACTGGCGCTACTTTCAAACTTCCTCTAATATACTCATTCCTTACCTTATCCATTCTAGTCACACCAAATACCTGAACTTATAATTATATAATTTATATGAATCTGAAATTGCCAATCTGCCCTAAAACAAGGGTGATCAATGTTCGAACCTTCTCTATATGAGAAGAGGCGTTTAAACTGCAGTGGAACAGTATTACGCTGGTATTATTATTTTACTGTCCCAAAATCTCTTCCAAAGATATCTGGTTTATATTTAATCAGAAAACTACATAAATAAATACTGATACATTTGTACCAAAAAACAAAAGGTCAATATTACAACAAAGAAATACCTATCAAAACCACAAGTCGCTATACACTTTGACACATAAATAAATAATGAAACAATATATAACGTTAACTGATATGGGCCACATGCAAATATTGGGCGAGCACAGTGAACAGATAGTTCAGTTCCAAGTTAAATAAGTAAGCCGCGAGCAAATCCCAGAAGGTCGCGACATCCGACATTCGGCGAGCCTTTATTTTACCTTCCATCTAACCAGACGGATACATGCTGTTGCTTTTTATGTAGATACGTTTTATTTAACGTGTTCATGTACTGTCGTCTGTTATTTTTAGTAGAGATCTTTCCGAAGAAAACATGGTGAGGAAATCTGGGCCAAAATGGAGAGGACGCCCTAGAAAGACCTACCCTGACCTTATTGGTGGGGTTCTTCAGAAAGGTCGCGTGCGCAGTACTCGTAACTTGCTTGCTATGCTTGTATGAACGTGGACGAGGCAAAAAAAGTAGGTAAGGATCGTAGCAGGTGGCGTTCTGTGGTTTCTGCATATCCCCATGTATGTATGTAATTAATATAAGTCTGATATCACCAACCTGCCATTAGCAAGCATGGTGATCAATTCTCATGCCTACTCAGTATGATAAAAACCTTTTGCCCTGCAGTGGGACAATAATAGGTTGGTGTTGTTAGACATTTTTCTGGTCAATTTATACCATTGCACCAAAGAAGGAAGTTTTCGGATATTACGTGCCTCGTTAAAATTGCGCAGAATTACATTGACTCACCGGATTTTTTTTTTTTTTTGGTGGGTGGGAAATCATCAAATAACTTCTCCCGCCCTGGGCGGGGCGGGAGGGAGTGTCAGACTTTTACTGACTAAAACCCACCCATGTTCCTTCTTGTGCCCTTTGCGTTCCGGGGGCGCGGTATCTCTTGCGAACAACCCGCAGCCCCGGCAGGCATCGGCTCTCAGTGGCCCCTTCCCTTTGCTGACATCTCTTTGAGGCGCGCGTGGAACACGAACGCGCCGTCGACACGGCCTGTCGTTTTGTAAACGTAAGGACGGTGAGCTACCCATTGCTCACCGTCCACAGGCCAGTAGACTCACCGGATTTACTATCTCAAGTTAAACTTAAAGTCCCAAATAGAAGGACGAGACTTCAAGCATTTGTGGATGTGCCTCAGAGTTCTTCAAACTACAGGCAGAATTCATTTTTTGTGAGATCCGCTAGAGAATTTAATAAACTTGTAGACTTTCCTGAACTGGATATGTTTAACTCAAAGCCACGCGTTTTCAACAAAACATTAGCGAAATCATGGTTTGGTTCTCTGACTTCAACGTAATTGAGTTACTTAATATACTCTAAGTTTTCCTTTTTCAAACTGTGTTGTTTAATATTAAGTTAATTAAATTACCTCTTATACGAGATATCACTAAAAACTGCTAAGAAGCTGTCTAGATGTTTAAATGCGGAAACATGTAAATGGTGCTCAGATTTTTATATCTGTTTCTACTCTGTATTAAAACACTGTATGTTTTCTTAATAAAATAAAATAAAATAACTTATAAAATGAAAACTTAGGTTTTGTTCCATACTAATTGCTTGGTAATAGTAATATCTTATGTTCAGTATATTTAAAGATATTTGCGGTGCTATAAGTTAATGTAATGCTAGTGTAACTGCTATAAGCTAATGTAACATAAAATGTAGTCACTTCTAGGTAATTTTTCTCGTTTATATATACACTCACGCCTGTATTCCCCGAAGGGTAAGTCAGAGGTGTAACAATGTACACCCACAGTTCGCCGGTATATTTAGGTCCCATGTAATAAGGGGCGAGCCTATTGCCATTAACCGGGCACAAATCCTAACTCCGAGCTGCTACTGAGAATTTCATAGAAAAACCCAATAACACTTTTTGCTCGACCTGGGAATCGAACCCAAGACCTCTAGCGTAGCAGTTTCTCGTTTATTAAACCAAATTTATAATAAATATTAACTGCAAATGATAGTGCTCAATTCAACAGATACAATCAATATTGTCGTGCTAGACTTCAATTCACGTCCAGTAAAAATATTCAGGTTATTTTTTTAAACAACCTGTAGCTAAGTTCGCCGGTACCCATTTGACATAGCTTCATAATATATGAGACGAGTTAACAAGCATGTAGTTACTGGCTACCTCAGATGACGGTACTTGTCTCAAGGGAGTAACAAGTACTAGTATGGAAACAACTTTGTTTTAAAATATCGCTAATTAAGTTTTGTCGAATTATGTCATTAAGTGGTGTGTGGTTTTCATAGAGAATATGTTTGGAGACTTACTCCTGGCTCAGTCTAAAAAAAAAATATATTTAAATTCGATTCTGTATGTTTGTGACTAACTAACAAGTAACTTCAACTTTCTGACTAACTAATCGTCCCCTTAACTATTCAAAAGTGCCAGTTATATATAGTTTTATAATTAAAATTCAGTTTATTATTGAATTAATTCTTTTACTTTGACTTTTGCTTTGTCTCTGCAAAACTTGGAATGTAGTTGATGGATTGACTTAATATTTTTATACAACACTACATTTTTACAAAAGATATTTTTGTATTTTATGGACTAAACCACAACGAAGTCTAGAGATTTAGCTAGTATTTTTTTTAACTGCCTTGGTAACCTAGTGGTCCTAAGCGCGACTTGGGTTCGATTCCCAGGTCGAGCAAAAAGTGTTATTGGGGTTTTCTGTGAAATTCTCAGTAGCAGCTCGGAGTTAGGATTTGTGTCCGGCTATTGGCAATAGGCTCGCCCAATATTACATGGGACCTGAACATACTAGCGAATTGTGGGTGTATATTGGTACACCTCTGCCTAACCCTTCGGGGAATACAGGCGTGATGGTATGTATGTATGTTTTATAGTTTTTATTAAACTACGATAAAAAGCTACAGAGCAAGCAAGCAATATTCCAATAAAACTGTACCAGAAGATCTCATTTAAGAACTGCAAACGATATTCAAAACCAATATGAAATAACTGGATCGTTTTAAATTCATACAGCCATCCAATTTGGTATCTATCTCAACCGTCCAACGTCTGGCCCTTACCTATAAGCAGTGGGTATCGGTATCAGATGCAATGTAATTATGTGGGGACGAAAATGTCACTTCTTTAATATTTCGCAAGGGTTAGTTTAGGGTTATTCTGAAGGGGCTTTTAATTTTAAATCGCAATTGGAAATTGTTTTGTGACCTTTTGGATAATGTTTGTTATGTATTTGGGTTTGAGTTTCAATTGTTTGTGAGAATATGAGATCGTGTTTTGTTTAATAATTTAATTTAGTAAGTGGAAGTTTACATTTATTTTGGTTCTAGTGTATTGTTGAATAGATTTATTTTTTTATTTGTCCGAATGGATAAGCTCAAATATACTTAACTAATTTTCACTTATCGGAAGCTACATTATCAGCGAGTAACATAGGCTATATTGTATTTAAAAAAACAGGAATCCGTAAGAAAATACACGCGGACAAAGTCGCTGGCAAAAGCTAGTCATCAATAAATTCACACATACCATCACGCCTGTATTCCCCAAAGGGTTAGGCAGAGGTGTAACAATGTGCACCCACAGTTCGCCGGTATGTTTAGGTCCCATATAATAGGGGGCGAGCCTATTGCTATTAACCGGGCACAAATCCTAACTCCGAGCTGCTACTGAGAATTTCATAGAAAAACCCAATAACACTTTTTGCTCGACCTGGGAATCGAAATCAATCTGAGGATCAATAAATTCATGAATTGTAAATAACTTTCAACATCAATCAAACAAATTAATGTACTCTTAACATACTTACGTTGTAAATTAATGTCAATTTACGAAGCGGTCAGGTAGTTTGCGAGACTTCTGACCGAAACTAATCTGTCTCCCTAATTGTGTTAGCGACAACTTTGATCCCTTCCCAGTGGATATGATCCGACAAGAAATTGTATTAGTTATAGTTGGCTTCGCTAATAAAGGGAGAATTTTGTTCGCCAGACTAGCAGTATGTGTGTTGCTTCCTACTTATACTTATGTTGAGAATTTGTGGATGATTGATCGAAGTCTTCTAACTGTTATCTGTACTAATATTATAAAGCTGAAGAGTTTGTTTGTTTGTTTGGTTGAACGCGCTAATCTCAGGAACTACTGGTTGGAATTGAAAAAATATATTTGTATTGGATAGTTTATTTATCGAGGAAGGCTATAGGCTATATAACATCACGCTACGACACACGGGAAAGGAGCAGTAACTAAAGACCTAACTTGGAAAAAACCACGCGAACTAAGTCGCTGGCAGCAGCTAGTGTATGATAATAATAATCGGTAGGACGCCTAACCCACATGCATGAAATTGTGGGTTCGATGCTAGGCAAGTACCTATGTGACAATGGCATAATAAAAGAAAAACATCATTAGGAAGCCTGGACTCGTAATACATATGAGTCTGAAACCGCCAATTCACTTTCACACTATGCTCATGCCTCCTCTGTATGAGAAGAGGCCTTTTGGGGACTAGGACAATAATGCGCTGGTGGTAGACTGATGTTAGTCGGGAACTTTCGCAAATCATTGCTCAATAATTGTAAACCATTATCTATGAAGAAAAAAAAAACCATTGTAAATGTAACCTAATAACAGTTTTAATAAGTATTATTTTAAATAAACAAAATTGTCTTGCTTCACATTCGTTAAAATATTATAATTATGTATATAGACCACTATATAAACATAAAGTTGCTTACAGTTACAAACCATACGACAACGTGCGTCTATGTTCCTCGATTGCACCGAAAACTCGCGACAATTTCTGAACCAAAAAATTATGCATGAAGCAATGTTATTCAATGAGGTGTACAAATCCCCCTACATCTTGAATATTTAAAGGCTCGATGTCTCGGCATCCTGAAAATTCATTACAGCACCGCGTAAAAATGCCACCCTCTTTTGTTTAAACGCAAAATCACAATAAACTTGTTCATGTAATAGTCTATGCATTTTGAGGAGATCTTGTATACTGTAAACCGTTTTATTTATCTTTTTAATTTAAGCTTCGTGTGCGTTGTGCGTAAAATTATGCAAGCCGACGTCATTTTGATCTTCTTATGTTTTCTAAAATCTTGAACAAATTTTTCTTTGTTATCTATGCGCAGATTTCTACATCTGGTGCATTTTTCGTGTGTATTTAAAATTTAACTGCTTCATTAGCCTAATGGTCCTAAGCGCGACTGCAACGCTAGAGGTCTTGGATTCGATTCCCAGGTCGAGCCAAGTGTTATTGGGTTTTTCTATGGAATTCTCAGTAGTAGCTCGGAGTAAGAATTTGTGCCCGGTTAATGGCAATAGGCTCGCCTCCTATTACATGGGACCTAAATATATCGGTGAACTGTGGGGTTACATTGGTACACCTCTGCTTAACGCTTCGGTGAATACAGGCATGATGGTATGTATGCAAATATTTTTTTAAAGCCGTAAGAGTCATTGATGCTTACGGCAAATGTAAAGTTAAAATAAATAAATAAAAACCATTTAAAAATTTATTTAAAATAAAGAAGTACTTGCTATCGCTTCAAAAACACTCCATATAAATTAATTTACAGTGACCACGATATACATTTATACATGCAATGCAAAACGTATTAATCTAATCTCCTCGGATTGTCCCTGGGCTAACTTCGGCCGGACTGTCTGGCCGGTCCCCAAAGACTGTACCGCTCTGATATTAAAATGTCTCCAATCATTACTATTGCTTGGATAGATATATTTATTTATATGTAGTTTGTTTTGATAAGCAATGGAGTGTGTAAAATGTTATTTTTAAATATAATGACTAAACTGCCAATGATGACTGCCTCGGTAGCCTAGTGGTCCTAAGCGCGACTGCTACGCTAGAGGTCCTGGGTTCAATTCCTGGATCAAAGGCCTTGGGTTCAAGTTTTATTGGGTTTTTCTATGAAATTTTCAGTAGCAGCTCAAATTTGTGCCCGGTTAATGGCAATAGGCTCGCCTCCTATTACGTGGGTCCTAAACATACCGGCGCACTGTGGGTACATTGGTACACCTCTGCCTATCCCTTCGCGGAATACAGGCGTGATGGTATGATGACTAAGCTGACATATATCTTTAATTAGCGCCACACATAAAACAGAGTGCAGTCAAACAGACACACACAACAGACAACAGACTGCACATACGTGGCTCCTTTTTAAGGAAAATATGTGAATTTCTCAAAGATTGACTCAACGAGTGGGTTACGGTCCACCACATTTCAGTGGTCACTGCATTTTGTTTTATTGTACTTGAATAATAACTACCCTACTGCTAAGAAAAGCACTATTTCAATTATAACCACCTCTCGTGGTAAAAGTAGGTGATTAATACTTTACTTTCAAACCTGAGTAAATTTTCGACCAAACACAATTTCAATACGACCGTATTACTATCTAGTTAAGAGACCTTTTTAACGAGCCGTAAAACATTTCAATTTGCCACGTTTACTGGCAAATCAAGCGTGACTTGCCAATTTTGTGGCATTATAGTACAAATTTTGGACACAACCTTTACGTAGTTATGTTGAAAACCCATGGGATCATTACCGTTATCCGATGGTAATGATACAAAGCCTTCCTCATTGTATGCTTCATTAAATATTATTGAATCAAATTGGTGATCCAAATTCGAACACATTAAAACTATTTTAATGTGAACGATACTAGATTGTGTGTTATGAAATATTATTTTTTAATAAAATATTCAAAAATGGAAAAGGAATATTTTTGTATTGGTCTATATAAACATATTCTAAGGGACATTTAAATATCAATTGGAAATTGAGTTTGAATTTCCTTAACGCCTAGTCATTAGGTTTACTTAAGATATCGGATCAGAATAAAAAAAAACTAAAAATAGACCGCCTCGTTAGCCTAGTGGTCCTAAGCGCGACTGCTATGCTAGAGGTCTTGGGTTCGATTCCCAGGTCTAGCAAAAAGTGTTATTGGGTTTTTCTATGAAATTCTCAGTAGTAGCTCGGAGTTAGGATTTGTGTCCGGTTAATGACAATAGGCTCGCCTCCTATTACATGGGAGTTAAACATACCGGCGAACTGTGGGTGTACATTGGTACACCTCTGCCTAACCTTTCGGGGAATACAGGCGTGATGGTATGTAAAAATAGACCAAAACGAGCACATACCACCCATTAATTACACCTCTTTAACACCGAATCAGAATGAAAACATCGTCATTAACACAATAAATAAGGAATAATAAACACATTACTCGTAAATAGGCAATTTTATCCCCATAATGAGACAATGAGACAATAAATAAGCTCGATAAAGTTCAGCTTCGTTATTATTTACCGCGCGATTCGCGACAAATGGAACGCGTATTGTCGCGATTGGCGGGAATTTGTTGCCGATATTTATGGCTATTACTGTCGTGGAAGTAGAAAAGCTTTGTAGATGGAGTTTATTTGTTATTTATGGAAAGAATGAGTTTTTGTGCTGTAGATAATTTTTTCGATGAATCAACCTTTTGGTGACCTATGATGTCGGATAATAAAACAAAATATTAGTTTCAACTAATATTATTTATGGGTCGTTATGTCTCGTATTTCGGGATTTTTTTTTAGAAGAATTAATTCCTTCTTTACATTATTGTAACATACATAACATACCATCACGCCTATATTCCCCGAAGGGTTAGGCATAGGTGTACCAATGTACACCCACAGTTCGCCGGTATGTTTTAGGTCCCACGTAATAGGGGGGCGAGCCTATTGCCATTTACCGGGCACAAATCCTAACTCCGAGCTGCTACCGAGAATTTCATAGGAAAACCCAAGACCTCTAGCGTAGCAGTCGCGCTTAGGATCACTAGGCCAACGAGGCAGATACATTATGGTATTTACAGTAAAAACATAGCTTTCTTTCTGAGGCAAGGAAAAAAAATATATGATTGTCTTGAATGTCGACAACAACCATTTCAACAGAATAAAAAAAGTTTAATAGTTTTTTCAAATTTTTATAGTTTCGTAAAGTACCTCATCCAAAATTCATTGTGTTTTTCGTTAACATTGTATTCGTTTATACTAGTAAACACACAATATTGCATACAATTTATGCGTGGGTAATTAAACGTATCATGTTAATTGCGACCCTCCAATATTGATGTTATTACTATACTTACATCGATTTGTAGATATTCAGCCACATAAGTTTACATCTAAAAATGTGCATTTTAAAATTATTGTCATCTATACTAATAATATAAGGCTGAAGAGTTTCTTTTGTTTGTCTGAACGCGATAATCTCAAGAACTGCTGGTTCGAATTGGAAAATTATTTTGTGTTGGATAGTACATTTATTGAGGAAGGCTATAGGCTATATAACATCACGCTACGACACGTGGGACAGGAGCAATAACCAAAGACGTAACTTAAAGCGGGTGAAAAAATCACGCGAACGATGTCGCTGACAGAAGGTAGTTCAAAATAAAAATAAACTTATAACGGAATAATAATGTCCTTATTTAAACACCAACGTCAAAATTATACTTAAACCTAAATAAGTTGCCGGGGCTGCGGGTTATTCGTAAGAGATACCGCGCCCCCGGAACGCAAAGAGCACAAGAAGGAACATGGGTGGGTTTTCGTCAGTAAAAGTCTGACACTCCCTCCCGCCCCGCCCATGGCGGGAGAAGTTATTTGATGATTTCCCACCCACCAAAAAAAAAAAAACCTAAATAAGTAATTATGTCGGTGTTTTTGTTGGTCAAAAATAGGTTACGAAACCATTTTTTTAAACCTGTAAAGGGGTACTTACGCCGAACAAGATGACAATTAACTCTTTGTATTACAAAAAAGATCTCTGTTGCTCATCTTTGGATTTGAAATTTCCGCAAATCACAATTTTCACTTCGCCTTCGCCTCGTGTCGCCTCGTCTTGTCTGACTCCATCTTCTCTGCCGTTATTTATTTGACTTATACAATTCTATACACAACTGGACTAAAACTTGTAGATGTTTTACAAAAACTCAAAAAGAAGGGCAATGTATCTAAAAAAGTTGAGACAAGGGTTGTGAATCGTTGGCTCTAACGTTTTTCGGTTAAACAAATGCGGGTATAAATTAGCTGAAGACTGACGAGGGTACCTCTGTCACGTGGACATACGTACCTTGTAAGTACCTACTTTATAAACATTGAAATTAGAGGTAGCGTATACAAATATTAAGAACTAAATTATCAATTTGCTTTATTGTCTGTTATTAGCGAGTTTTCAAAGATACAATTTAGGTACTTGAAGTAATAGAATAGAATAGAATTTTTATTTTGCAAATATGGGTGGGTAATAGTTCTTGAGATTACATTTAGCTCAGCCACATTTTACCAATCGGCATGCAAACATTTAAAATTATTGATATCACTTATGTAAATCAATTAAACAAAACTTCTTATTTTTTTCTATTGGAGGAGGCCTTTGCACAGCTGCGAGATGACGTGAGCTGCAAGGGAAAATAAACCTTAACAATATTAAAAGACAACGACTTTGACAACATCGATTTCCTAGTAATAATGAAAATGTAGTTAGGTTGGCTATTTTTCTAGATCCTAGTCTTTTCTAATAATATTTTCGAAATAAAATAAAGAATCTCCTTTGAATGTCCCTAAATAAATAAAGAAAAAAAAAAAAAAAGAATTTCCTTTTGGATGTTGGTTAAAAAGTGCAGAAAAAACGTTCAAGCAGCGATTAAGAATAGCCGTGCTACGACTGCTACGACTTTGTAGCAACCTCGTAGATGTTTGCTACGAAGATGCTACGAACCTCTCCTAAAGCCTTTAAATTTATTTTTATTCTAATCTCAATTAGATACTACTAAACGAATAACATCTCTTGAATATTATATCTCTCGTGTACTAATTACTACTAATTTATTATTTAAATGATATACTGCAGAATAATAATTATGTCCTCATTCGACATTTCCATGTACAAATTGTACATACAACATGCATGTCCTTTGTTATATGTATGTGTAAGGCCAAACGTTTGATTTCCAAAGCTGTGTGTAATCTAATTACTGCGAACAAGCGTCCTGCCAGACACATGACATGTCATGACAAGGCATAATGTGGAGTTACCCGCGCCTAACTATTGTGGAAACAGTATGTAAATATTTTTGTTTAAGTTTTTTTTTCTAGTTTTATCATAGCTGGCATTTAACATTAGAGATAAAATAAAGTGACATGGTACTTACTTTTAATAAGAAAAAAAAAATGCAAATCTTTTTGTTTTTTTTTTTGTATTATATGAGTATTTAACGAAGACAAAAAAGTATTAAATCTTCCAGAGTATGTTATGATTCAGTGCAAAATGCTCAAGTAATTTCCGTTCATACATTGATAATGAACTAAAAGTTATAAGAAGTAGAGGTGAAACTTGAATACAAGATATAATGCCACGCGGCTTTTGCCCACAATTACCGAATTTTCAACTTTAATCCTGTCATAATTTGGTTTATTATTAATATCAATTAGTGAAAACTATAGATACTGATTGTTACCGCATGTCCCCGATTATTTAAACTACTTAGAAACGATTTCAATAATCCGAAACAATAACAGCTCCAAAAATATATATGTATAGTTTAACGAATACCACGAAATGCATTTTCCTAGAATCACATCCATTAATCTTCTATGCAATATAAATGATTAAATAGAAATAGCTGGGACTTATCCCTTACAGTTAACCGCAGTGGAAATACATAACTAGTGAGTACTATCGGCGACATTGACGTTCTGCCACCGGACAAACGTTGCCCCAAACATTTATTGCTGAACAGGGAGTGTAGTGGAGTCGAATAATCGAATACAATATTACAAATTTTAGAAGGACTAATACCGTCGTAAATAGTAAAGTCGACTGGATTGAAAGTTACAAAAAAAAATTGGTCAAATTGTGTGCTTTTGCATCTTAATTTTGTTGAGAGTTTAAGCTTAGATATTTTTCCTGAAATAATAATAACTATATATTTTTTTTTATAATTATTTAGAACTTACTACGTAGCAGATCAATATTTAAAAGTTAACGTTTTCGTGTCATCATAATACATATTTCATTGAAAAAACGATTAACTGGTTAAGAATATTTCTATAAATTTTCAAAGTTACAGATGGTAGGTATGTTTTTTTATTCCAGCAAGTTTTGTCGACTTCACATCCGTCTCTTTTCCTGTGAAGTCTGCATACATCACGGCACACGCGCCATTATTCTAATTGGTCACAAATTATGCCTGATCGGGTTAGCTTAGTTTAGCTGGGGACCGCACGTAATTCAGTTTAACTATTGTACGATTTACTGCTCTTTATTGATTATTGTATTGTTGCTATGTTAATTATTAGTTACCTATACATTTAATTTACTTTTTGGTCCTTTGTTTCGAGATTTTTTTTTGAAACCTTTTGACAAAGGACCAACATTTGAAAGTCATTACTTTACCGCACATAATATACATTTCAATATGTTTAAATTTAATAGGGAAAATAACCAACATATTATATTATGTGACTAACCAAAAGGTACAGAATACATTAACATAACACGAAAATCCCATAAACATATGACATTTGTTTTAACACCCTTTTGGGTAAGCGACGTCGGATTGTCAGTTCCCCCTTTTGACGACGAAATCTACTGTATAATAAGCATTTGTCTAAAAATATGATTTGTGAATAACAAGAATTTATATTAAGTCGTATACAAATGCAAATAAATTTGATTTGGTTATGTTGTCGCTACAAAAATATAATTTGAAATATTCTGTACTTTCTTTTACACATTCCTGGTGTTATTCATAATATTTCTTGGGGTTCGCCTAAAAAATCACTTGTGATTGTTCCTTAAACAGTTCTATCTTCTGTGTTTAGTTATTATAGAGAATGTTTTTTTAGGAATCTTAAAGAAAATATATTATTTTAACTATAAATATTTTTGTATTATTTTTTACCGGCGACTTCACCCGCATAAATGTTGAACACACGAGTTGCAAATTGAAAAGAATGTGTAATGCCTTCAATCAAGAATTATGAAACTTTGAAACAAACCTAATTTATATCGAATTTCATCAAAATCGGTTTAGTGGTTTACCTGTGTAAGAGTAACAAGCAAACAAACTCATTTTTGTATTTATAAATATGTTAGTATGTGTAGTTATGACCTTTAATCTTACTTTGTTATTTTTTAACTATAAAGTATGTAAGAACTAACGATAATCTTAATTCATAATAGACTGTGTATTTGATAACTAGATATTATACGAGTACACTTCGTTAAATTAACTATACTTACTGAATATCAACAAAATTTATAAATACTTTTATGTCTCTACCCTCTGATCAACTCTTCACAAAAAATGTTGCCATAAGAACTACGGCCCAACACGGTAATATAATTAAAAAGCCCACGAAATGAATGTGTGGTATTAATTTATATAAAGTCAAGTGTGCTTGTGTGTGATTACAACAGTATTAACTTAACCCTTCCCTTGTTAATGTGATGTCAACGTTATTTATTGATGTTTAGTTTCAGTGGTACGGTTAGCAGAAAAAGCTTAAAGAATATTTGGTACGTAGGAATGGAGCTGTGGGTGGTCCTTAGCTTCGAAGACATACATTAAAATTAATTCAATTACAAATTATGCGGATGGCATTGTACTCAATTTATCAGAGTTTAGTTGGGAATTGATGTAAATAAATAAATAAAATATAACAAATATGTATAACTCTATTAAAGCCTCAAAAATGTTTTTTTTTTTCGAATAATAATATGACAATTTCAATATGGATAATATTCCTCTTATTAATATTCTTCTTTTTTATAAATGATTTTACTATCCGTAGGACTATAAGTAGTCATTAATATTAGTAAAAGGGTGTGTGGGCTTCTTATCTCATCTAGTTTGGATATTTCTATGACTTTTAGTCACGATCCTTTTCTATTAATATTAGTTATTATACTAAAATGTATCAAATTAAATATCACGAATATTTCGTAAACACTTTTAAAGTACAAAAATGTTGTAATTACTTTTAATTTTATTTACCCTGAATGAATACCAGTTGTAACAGTCTGATAGTTAAATCTAATATCATTGCCTATCTGATTTGTTATTAAATGAGTATTATTCTCAGCATATGCAATAATAACGGGATGGATTTTCTTAAAGAAAAATCAATTATTCCCTACATTTTGACTGTATTATACTTTTGAATAGAAGAGCGGTTTTTTTTTAATAATTGACGTTAAATGTTAGTTTTAGGTGGTCTAGAATCATATACCGATTCTAAGGTAAAATCTTCTCCTTGCGGCGTCCTTACAGACTCACAGGACCAAAATTCAACCAACCACCAAATCACATGTAAACAAAACCCAGAACCAGCTGAAAAAAAACATAAAAACACATGAAAAACATTGGAAAACCGCGGCCCGGCCATGTTTTATTCAAATTTACTTACATTTCTACTAACGGGAGCGACCTTTGGTACGGAATTGTATTCCCTTGCCAGACCATACATCTTCTTCACGCGGAAACGTTGGTAGGTACGTACTTATTTATTTTCGTAACGTACAGCAAGGGAGCATGATGTTTTTGTTAGTAGCGACCCGCGGAAATGGAGGCTGCAAAACAAAATGGAGAAGCAAAAATAAACAATCGAAATTTACACAAAAATACTCTAAACGATATGATGTTTTGAAAAGTAGTAAATTATAGTTTATTTAATTATTTCGAGTAAAGTTAAAAGTACAAGTAAATTATCTTGTAAGTATACCTTACTAGCAAAATTTAACTATGCTTTGCTATGAGTCTGATAAAAAACTAATGTATATTTAAAAATATTTCTCTGTTAAATACAATTTTTGTGTAAAAAATTTAGTCAATTCATGGATCCAGTTTTGCGGTCACAAACACAGGGAAGCAATAGTATACAATTAATCAAGTTATCATTTATACATTTAAGATGTCAGTAAGTTTATCATATTACACACACACATTATTTTAAGAATCTAATTATGGTGTAACATCGTCCATCAATAGACTTAGAATGATATATACCTAACACAACATACATGATTTTATTTGTCTGCCCAGCAAAATCAGTGTGTTGGAAATACCTTCCTTTAACACACCTTACTCACCTAATTTTTCCACTCATATTTCCTAAATTCATCAACCATAACACGAACGATAAATAATACTGGTTGTCTTATAAATTATTATCGTGTTAGCTCACTGCTCATTTGCTGACGAAGTTCAAACCCCCAGGGGATTCAGCCAATCACGGCGCGCGAGAACTTGTTATGGGAAAAGTATGATCCAGAAAGTTCCGTAACGTAATGAAGTGTGGCGTAGATTGTTTTATATCGGAAGATATGTGGGTAGCTTAGACTAGTGCGTAGTATAAACTTAGATATGCGTTATAAATATCTCCTATGAGATTTTACTTGTTGCTCGAAAATGCTCGTCACATAATATATGTAGCCATTTTCAAATGCCATTGTACTTATCTCGACATTATACAGCATATAACTAATATAAATAGTTTGAGTTGAATTTTGAAATGTAATGTACATTATCCATTGAAAATGATAGTCTTTTTATATTGGTCCTTAGATCCAAAATGTTTTATTCAATACCTCTGCAATTTCAATAAACAAGAAAAAAACACGAACTTCGTTTTCTATCTAATTGGCTGTGTATTTTATAAAAGGACTTGGAATATTAAAACAAAAGCAGGCAACAAATGAACTGAGGTACGGCGATGCATCATCGAGTTATTATGAACGGGCCTTCGACGCGCTGATGGTGACAATTTTTCAACGCGAAGTGGGAACAGAACAATCCCTGATTAATCCTACGGTGAGATTATTGAAGCCATTGTATGCGACGAGGATTGAAAAGTTTTGATACTTGCCAGATTCCTGCAGACGAGGATTTTTAATTTAAGTGTGAACTATGTTAGTGTGTGTTAAGAATCGGGCTTGTCTTTTATTTCGTTTTGGTTTAAGAATAAGATACAATTTTTTCGATTATTGGATCATTAAGATACTAATGATTTGTGAGCTATTGATTTCTTCAAAGCATCAAAAAGGAGTAAATATTTTCCAACTTCTACTTTGGGCTCATTACAACGAAAACAAAAGAAACGCAACAAGGCACAAAGCAGCGAAACACAGAAGTCATTGACATCACAAAGTTATTTAGCTTCTGCTGAGTATATTTCAAATTAGATTTAGTTAATTAGGAAATAGCTAATAACAAAATAATTAGATTAACGATTTGACTTTGTTGCACACATGTATACATAAAAGTAAAAACGAATAAAACCAACACAAGTGATAAGGATCAAGACCAATATATCCTAATATAATATCGCGCCAATACTTACCATAGAACTGGTGCATTAATATTTTGGTTGAGTTTTTCGCCGCCGTCTATTCCCGGAGCGACTAGATGGGGGGGAAGTTATTACCGGGAGATATCGCTCCGTCTCAATAAATTATTGGAGATGAGAGGGAACATTAACTAATTACCGACACCGATACCTGAGTGGTGTCTGAGAAAGTACAGGTATTTTACGTGGATGATATTGTTGATGTAGGCAAAATAAGGTTCTAGTTGAGAAATTTTAAACGATATTAAATAAATTACGTTGTGGCAAACTAGGAATTAAGATGATTATTTTGATGTGAAAAGTTAACAGTTAATGATGATTAGAAGAGATTCAGTGTTCAGACAATAGGCCAATTTTTAACTTTTAAAAATAATCAACTAGTATCTGATTTAAAAAAATATTTCTGCTGGCAACGCTGCCTGTATCTTAAAGCCCTGCTACACAAAACTCAAAAGCACAAATTCTTTATTGCCAAAAAACAATCCTACAAGTTAAACACACAACATTAATCAACATTCAAACCCCACAATACTGAATTACAACAAGCAATCACATGCAACGTCCAACTTAAACACAAAGAACGGACTCGCTCTCATTGTGAAGCCAAATGCAAATCCAGACGTTACACCCTTTGCCCCACGTATATTTAATTCAACAGCGCCAAATGCAGGTAACAATCGCGAAACACCGGTAACTGTTGTAAGTGTAAACGAAGAGCGAAGCACGAAAAATTCCCGGAAAGAAAACAAGAAAAAAGACAACAAAGTGAAACTCAGCCTTTCTTATTTCCCCTGGCGATGGCCCGCCAACGCTCCCAGTTTTTCCAGGAAATGGAAAATATTGCGATAAGGCGCATTATAGATTAAACGCGTCTCGCGTCTTTAATGTGTTTGCAGTGATCAAGTGTTGCAGATAGGTGTGTGAGTGCTCTTACAAAGTTGTAATGACGTTTTGTGTGTAAATAATGGCGTAGATAAGGATATTCATATGCAAACTGCTCTTTATTGAGTTCGATGTTTAGTATGGGATTATCTAGAAAAAGGGAAGCCATTTACCCACGGCGTTTTTTATTACAGATGTTTGTTTTTTGTGTTTTTTAAACATGACCCATTATATTCAGATTATAAGCTTCTTACGTAAATCTTAGTTTTAAACTTAAATTTATCAAAGGTATACAGAAGTTAACACAAAAATTGTCACTGCCACCGCAACAGGTCTAGAAAAGCCTATACGAAAAGAGGATTCCTTCTAGCATTTTTGTTTCAATGATAAACGAAAGCTATTACTCGTATTCAGCTAAAATAAGGACATCTTATGTTTACTAGATCTGATTCGCTAACGATTCCACCCAAAAAACCACAAATGGCTGATTAGATACCAAAAATGCCTATCATTAATTACACACACATACCATCACGCCTGTATTCCCCAAAGGGTTAGGCAGAGGTGTAACAACGTATACCCACAGGTCGCCGGTATGTTTCGGTCCCAACTAATAGGGGGCGAGCCTATTGCCATTAACCGGGCACAAATCCTAACTCCGAGCTGCTACTGAGAATTTCATAGAAAACCCCAATAACACTTTTTGCTACCCTAATACTAATTTGTTAATTACCCTTACCAAACCACATCAGCTAATCCTTACTTACCAATTTTTCTCATTGTAATACCCACACGAGCGATGCGTGCCCGTAATCGGTATTAGATCAAAAATTTAAAGCCCCGCGCACATGTTACTGGCTCGGATTACGCTAGTTGTAGTGCACCCTTATGTTGTGTGGGATATTACGGTAGGCTTAGGGATGAATCTCATTTTTTTTTTTAGTTTTTCTGTTTTGTTATTATGACTATTTTCCGTTCAGTAATAAAACCGAAAAGTATTTTTAAGATAAAATTTTTCAAATCTTTTTTCATAATCTGCCTATCTTTTTTCACAACTATGTTGGACTCAGCTTCCAGTTTAAACAGAATTAGCTGAATACCAGTATGGAGCGAGACTTCCACAACCCAGTTACTAGGTAATGCAATATCCAATGGTAAGGCTGAAACAAAGCTAAAGCAATACCTCCTACAAGACTTTATTTTTACTGTCTTTTTACTATCATTATTTTACTGGAAAAACGATATTTTGTAAAATTATTTCACAAAAAAATCAAAAGGACCAAAAGTCAAAATTTTGGTTTTTTTGAAAACAAAACTAAAACTGCGCAAGACCCTGTTTGCATAATGCACACCACCCAAATGAACAGTGGACGACCAAGTGTAACACAAGTAGGAGCGCATATGGTAACGCTAATTTCACACACTGCCCTTAGGGGTTGAAATAAAATAAAAAGCAAATTAGGGGAAGATGACGCAACGACACACCCCTTCGATTTTTGATAAATTCCATTATACGCTTATGACTCGATGCATTATCTACTTAGCCTGTTGATGTATGTACCTATTAGTTATTCATGATGTAAACATGATTATTTTAGCTACTTATGAAAATAATGACAATATAAACACACATGTTGTGTTCGGTATCGATTTCAGTAAGCAGTCTTCAGAATAGATGAAGATCGAAAGCAACATTGACGTAGTATTTGATGATGACATGTGTGGTAGTAACATTCGCAAAGAACAATTGAATACTCTGACAGTTCTATTTGAACAGCCTAACAAAACGTACCATACCATCACGCCTATATTTCCCGAAGGGTTAGGCAGAGGTATAACAATGTACATCCACAGTTCGCCAGTATGTATAGGTCCCATGTAATAATAATAGCCATGTAATAATATATATAATAGTCTATTAGGATTAGGATTAGGATCAGGATTAGGTTAGGATTTGTGCCCGGTTAGTGGCAATAGTGCCACTAACCGGGCACAAATTCTAACCCCGAGCTGCTATTGAGAATCTCATAGAAAACCCAATAACACTTTTTGCTCGACCTGGGAATCGAACCCAAGACCTCTAGCGTAGCAGTCGCGCTTAGGACCACTAGGCCAACGAGGCAGTTAACACCTAACAAAAATCACCAAAATGAAATATCGCACCTTCTGTTTCATTTGCCGACAATGCAGACTTCGTCACTTTGTAAAACATCATTACTCCACCTAAGTTACAAACACTGCAAATACTCATAAATAGTAATAGGCACTAATTTAAAAAAAAAAACAATAATCCAAATCCATCCTAGCACTCTAGTCAGATTATTCTTTAAAACAGTTAACTAGTTAGAATTACCCTAAAAAATGTTTTGAAAGCATTCTTTCAGGATTATCCTATAATCTAGTTAAACACGATGTCACGTTAACTCTAGCAACTTTCCATTATCAGGTTTCACTTTCTATTTGGTGTCTTAATAGAGATGCTGTTACTGAAATTAGATTTTTAAACAGCAGCCGAAAAGCAAATGCTGTGATGTTTCTCTTTACCCGACTGCGCGATGAATATGGTAATTATGTTTATCAGCCTATTTTTGTATGTATGTTTGTACCTTTGTGGTGCTCTAGAGACTAAACGAGTCAATTTGTCTTAATCTTACAAGTGTCACTAATTTCAAATTTTCTCCCTAGGCTTTAGTACAGTTGTCATTCTAGCCAAATATACTTCATTCTCTACTGCAATAGCTACAAAGAAAATACGCAAAAAAATTGCACAATATGAGCATCAATTTCTACCATTAAAAATCCAACACCACATTAGAAAAAGCTATCGATTACTTGGCGCCACATGTTACCCAATTTGCACAGAACTAGAATCACCCGCTGTGCTGAATAAATTATATCACAAACGCCCCTACCATCAAAATCATTATCCTTTACAAAAGATACTTGATTACATAAGTTATTATAAGCGACTCCTAAACTATTTTGGTTTATGATTGCAACATTTTGATATTTTATGATAATTGGTCGCACAAGTGTTGCTTTGTGTTTCGTATCAGTAAATCAAGTGGGTTTTATGTTTGGGCTATTTTGAGTTATGGAAGAGTGTGTTGTAGTCTTGACTAACAGAGATTTATTTTATTTTGAACTATGGGAATACTTCTTTCAAGAATGACGTATTTTTATTGAGCATTTAAGTTTTTTAGTAACAGAATTTCCTAACAGAGCCAAAAATATCTAAGAATAATGACAATTGGAATGTACGATTACTTTCAATTACGTTGGCAAAGTAAATAGCTATTGCTGAGGTTAAAGTTGGATTTACAATACTTGTTCTAGCAGCTATTTGTTGAGCCGTTTGGGGTTAAAAGACTAGAGCCATAGGGTCCGAGCGCTCACCTTATTTTTTGGGGCATCTCCAAGTGGTGTGTCGACTCTTCACGTGACCAGAGGGCTGGCTTTTCTTGGGGCAAAGACTCAGCATTGCCATACAAAATGGCAATTCCGCTTCCACTTTTCTCTTTCATAAATTGTATAACGTTACATTATTGTATTTCAACGTTTATCATTGTAAAAATATGCTGTTTAAACGCCAGCGCCACGGGCCGTGGTCTCCAAAAACATTGGAGAACAAAATGAATCGTAAATCGCTGTGATAAACGTCATTGTACATTCGCAAATAATCTATAGGTACCTATTCTTGTTTCGCGATTCAATTCATACATCCATCTGTAGACACAACCGGCAATCAGTCGCGGCGTTCCCAAATAATGAATCCCTGAGGAATGATCCGTCCATGCAACAATCGTGACTTAACTCTTGATCAATTCCCAATACGTCCCGTAACGGACGGACAGTCTGATTTATTGTGTTAGACCTATGTTATGTGCGGAAGATGAAGGTATGGGAAACCTTGTTTGTGTATCCTTAACATGTACCTAGGAAATGTCAAGAAATTATTGTGTTTTAGTGCTCCATTTTAATTCACGTCACTTAGTTTATTGCTCAACTAACATTTCTGTTTTTAAATCCCTGCCCCCTGCCTCCCCCAAAAATCTTTTCATGGTTTCTTTTCTTGCGCCATCTCGAACTAGCCCTCGTGTTACGCACCCAGGTCATCACACCACCTCTATATTGGGCGGCCTCGGCGATGCCGTCCATCTTAAAACAATAATAACTTTAATAAAGTTTGTTTGTTTTAATCCTGTTTCTAGCATAATGTATAAATATATTTCACGATTAAATATTTCTAGCTCGTATCTTACTAATTATTAAGTACTACGATACTACAAGTTTTTCAAAGTACGTAGCAATTTCAATGACTTTTATTGTTGATAGATTGTTTTGATATTAGAATATTTTTTATGGAATTGATGTAACTATTCAACTTATTGTAATACATTTTTAAAAGAGTATGTACGGAGTTTCTTGCCTATCCTTCTCCATACGAAATTACCTTTGGAATGGACAACTAGATTCAATATTTTGAATTTTTATACCTTGTAATTGACGTTCTAAAGTGCTTTTTAATAGTCTAATTGAAATAATTGATTTCACTTTGCCTATAAATAAAAACTGACATTGGACAAAGTACACCAACGTTTTTCTAAATTCTTTAACGATCTTCTTATTTTAGTATAACTTGTTTAGGGCTTTGTCATACGACTCAATTTCCCATTTCCCTATCCATAATTCAAGCAATAACTTAAAAATTCACAACGAAACATCCTGGAAAAAAAATAACCTAAAAGCTTTTAGCTTTCGAATTTCCTTGTAATTAATAAAAAAGTCTGGTCCATTAACGGGTATATCGATCTACATCTTGTTGTAACAAGTTGATCCTAACAACCCTCTGGTGGATTAGCCAATATCGCAAAAAAACAGGGGCCGGATACTAAATGAGCCGTCTACTGTTCCTTCTGAATATTTATGAGAGGAATAATAGTGGGATATACTTGTTTTTGTTGGAGGATTTAATGTGTTAGGAGTTGGGATATTATAGGGTTAACCTATTTTTTTTTTGCTCTAGGAAATATAGTTGCTTTTCAGTGTTGATTTTTCAGAATACGCAACTATGGTCAAAGGAATGTTTACCGTTATGTATACCGTTGTTTGAGTGTTAAAAATTTGAATTTAAGGCTAGTCAGTTTAAAATACAATGGCAGTCACCACATTTTATTATCTGCATTATCATTTATTATAAATAGTTCAAATATAAAATGATGATGAGTTTGTTTGTTTGGTTGAACTCACTAATCTCAGGTCTGACTTAAAAATATATGGGTTAAGATGCTGTAAATGATTGTAAAATAACAGGAGTATAAAACTTTTAAAAGATATCAATAATTTCATTTTTAGTTTTCGATTTGGTTACCGTTTAATGTGGGGTCTCCAAGTCTAGATATTTACATTTGTTTCTAAGCAATATTTTGTTTAAATCACTCAAATTGCATTTGATGATAGAATGGAACTCCAAATCCGCGCCAAACCTGCACTAAGTGGTGACATGTCCCAAAAACCTCAATAGTCATGCACACACACATACAACAAAGTTATAATATATGCAGAGTTACTCCAAAACTTACGTAGAATTAGCATATGGCCACAGTGTCGAATTCTCAGTACAATAAAGCAATTATAACTGTCATATTTCACCCGCACACTGTATTTACATTTATATTGGGAGCGCGATCTGTGTGCGATGTTGTTGGATTGAGTTCGTTATTTTGAGCTGCGCGGAAACTTTCACTGCCGGTGCGTTTGGGCATGGTGAGACTGAAAGTTGTGATGTAGTGTTGTAGGGAATTGAACTGTGTATTTTGAGTCTTGTATTATTAATATGAAGATTAAAGCACAGAAGCTTGTATTTATTTTAATTTGCTAATATCATTGTAAAATATGGAAAGGAAAGTGTCAGACAGAAACAGACTTCTTATTGAGACATATTGATTTTTATAGTAGTGAAAAACCATCATACCATCACGCCTGTATTCCCCGAAGGGTTAGGCAGAGGTGTAACAATGTACACCCACAGTTCGCCGGTATGTTTTAATTCCCATGTAATAGGGGGCGAGCCTATTGCCATTAACCAGGCACAAATCCTAACTCCGAGCTGCTACTGAGAATTTCATAGAAAATCCCAATAACACTTGCTCGACCTGGGAATCGAACCCAAGACGTCTATCGTAGCAGTCGCGCTTAGCACCACTAGGCTACCGAGACAGTTAGTTAGTAGGCAGGTAGTTGAGTTAGTTAGTTAGTAGTGAAAAACATGTTGGTAAAATATTTTTTCTAGACTTCGTAGGCCGTAGGCATAGTGGCGTAGCAGCGTAGCAGATTCTCGATAATATTGCTACAAATAGGTAACTGTTTTATATAGATCATCATAATTACTAACGGCCGGCCGCAGCTTCGGTCTAATAGTTTTCTTTTATAATAAACCGAACAACGTGCATATTAAAATAATGTAGTTATTTGTCGCTAACCTTTTTTAGTTAACTGCCAAAACTTCATAGATACGGTGAGTCGTCATCATCTGCTTAGCCTTTTCCCAACTAAGTTGGGGTCAGCTTCCAGTCCAACGGGATGCAGCTGAATACCAGTGTTTCTCTGCCTCTGTTAGCTGCCTCTCTAATCTCCACAACCCAGTTACTGGGCAACACGATACCTCTTGGTTGGTTGTCAAACGTCCTGGCATCTGACTATCCGTAACGACTATCAAAGATCTACGAATGACTACCGGGACCAGCGGCTTTTCGTGCTTTCCGAGGCACGGGGGTGTCACACCACCAACCTCCAAACTCTGGGCAGCTACTGAGCAAATCCTAATGGAAAAACTCACTAACACTTTTTGCCCGACCTGAGAATCGAACCCAGGACCACGCTTATCAGTCGCGCTTGCAACCACAAGACCAACGCGACAGATACGATTAGTATCGGCATCTAAAAGTACTAAGTCAGTCACTAATTCACTACCTACCTCTGAATTTAGCCTTTGAAGCATACGTAGTAAAGCTTTTCATCCACCGAATTCAGTAATCTCACTCAAAGAAAAGTTCTATCAGCCACATTCACATACATCTATAATATTTATCTCTCAATACACGAACGACCCGAAAGGATAAAATAAAGTCAGCGACATATGCGTATTTGCAATTCGGTCCACGGTTGAGGCTGCACTCTTCCTGATTCCATTTGGGAATTACTCTGTCGCCACAAACTCACAAATCAGGACTTTCATTATAATGTTACGTAGTGTACGTGTTCAGTGTGTGATGATGTCTGTACCTATGTTGTGTTGTATTTTTTTTTCTACTGAAGAAACTACAACATTATTTAAAACAACAGTTCGAAAAAATAATTAAACTCCTAACAAAACTGTATTTTTTCTGTGCTTTTTAGGGTTCTGTACCTAAAGGGTAAAAACGGGACCCTATTACTAAGACTTCGCTGTCAGTCCGTCCGTCTGTCTGTCACCAGGCTGTATCTCAAGAACCGCGATAGCTAGACAGTTGAAATGTTCACATATTATGGTTTTCTGTTGCCGCTATAACAACAAATAATTAAAAACAAAATAAAATAGATATTTAAGGGGGCCTCCTATACAACAAACGCGTTTTTTTGCCTTTTCTTTACTCGATATCAATAATGGCAACAGGTAGGCACTTGAAATATTCACAAAATACTCAGTTACTCAGTTTACTTTAATAATAAATAATAAAATTAAAATTTAATAAATATTAAGGGGGGCTCCCATACAACAAACGTGTTTTTTTTGCCTTTTTTATAGATAATGGTACGAAACCATTCGTGCGCGAGTCAAACTCGCACTTGGCCGGTTTTGGTATTTAGTAATTATGGTATAAGTACATCAGTTTTTTATATTATCAAAATGAACGTTACATGATAATAATTATGTTCCATTAACTTCAAAATCTTGATACAAAGTGCACAACTAACATAACTAATAAAAATTTTAAAAGATAAAATGGCGTAGAATTCGAAAATATGATAAAGTCAAATTGTTCTAAAAATAAACAAAACAAACTTACTTCTTCGGAGCAGGTGCTTTCAATCCAACTTCCACAACCGCCAATAAAACTTGAAATCCCATGATAAAATAAAAATTCACGACATGTCGCGTCCAAATAAATAACATTGACAGTGTCCAAAATGGCTTTTTCACTAGCCAAGTGGGGGCCACGTTTTTATCCCATTATTGTTTCTGAGAAATTGTTACAGTTTTGACGAGTGACCTGGCCGTTTTTCTTCGGTCGCTAGTCGGCCGGAATGAAAAATTTTCAAGTTGGTCCCCCTTGCGTCCCTAGGGTGCCGTAAAACTCTGTCGGACGCAGGATAGTCCGGCTGACCGCCGGCGGACAATTTGTCATATTCATATGTTAACGTGTCCGTCTTTTCTTGCAAAAAGTGGATAACTTAATTCCGGGAGGCGGCGGTACGGTCATTCGATTTGCGGACATTCAAATTTCATGTCTTGTTATGGTAATACAGGTGTTGCCTCGCTCGAGGCGGATTTTTACTTTGTTTGGGATGGATTTTTGCGGTTGTCTTGAATGCGTCTGTTTGTGTTTATTTTATTTTTCATTGTAATGTTGTAAAAAGCCGGGAGTTTTGTTACAGGACATTAATATAATGATTTTAGTAATTAATTTTGAAAACGTATTCAGAATGACGGAAATATACAAAATATATTTACGTTTATGAAAGGCCAAGGATGGGTCACTTTAGGAAGTCAATTTGTCCAATAATGAACTGACAAATCATAGCATACCTCGATAATAAGTTCAATTAATTAATATTTTAGTATTTTGGATCTATTATTCAATATCGACACCCGAATTCCATTTTATATTTTTTTCTCGAAACATACACACCTTGTACTAGGGTAACCACACTAGCACGGCTCACGCCAATATCAATAACGTGTTGCAATTGATGACTTGTCCGATTTGTTTGGACCAATCGTTTATCACCAGCTTTACGACATACGTGTCCCGGTTTGACGTTACTTGTGTAATGTTTGGACACCCTAATCATGTGAGTGTGTTTAAGAAATATTTTTAGATTTGTTATTTAATACCAGTGGTGCTAATTAAGCCGTTATCGTTTTGCGTATTAAGATGTAGCTAATATGCAGTTAATAATAATTTCTGGCACGAGCATTGATTACCACACCTGCGTAAGACTGATTATCAATTTCTAACTTATGTGAAGTATAACCATTACTTCATCAATCTCAGTGATGCCTAAGATATGCTAAAAAAGTACATACTACGAATTGAAAAACTCACATTTTTACTTGCTCGTTATCAAAAACAGTAATTACAACTTTTAAATATGCTCATTAAAAAAAACAATCAAACACGTTTTAAATATAATAGACACATTAATAAAATATCCTTAGTTTAAGGCAAATAGCCAAGATATTTTTTTTTTTCCTTAAAGAACTAAAATTCTTTAGTTTAGACAAAAACGCAGGCAGAAGCTAGTTAACTTAATATTCCTCACACACAAAATCAAAACGACTACACTAAAACGCAGCAGGGTCCACTCTAAAGCCCATTACACACGAATCACTTAATTAAACTCATTAGCATACTTATCATCACCACTCATTACTTTGCAGCGTCATTTTAAGGGCAAAGTAAACAGAATTTTTGTCACCATGTCCAATGAAATTAACAACGACGGCCGATAGAGGGCTAGATGACGCCTAACTTATGACGGACAGTCACGCAATCTTGTCACGGTAATGACAGAATAATAAATTATGTTGTAATAAGTTATTATAATGTGCTCTAGGGCTTATGATACAGGGTGTGGGCGAATACTTAGTTAGCGAATTTAATAATTAAATGTTCGTGTTTTCGGTAAGTAATGAAGGGTTAAGTTTTTCGATGGTGTGCGGGTTATTAGTTTAATAACTTTATATGGTGTTTCTTTAATGGTGATATGGGTGACGTCATTGCGTCATTTTTGTAATAAGTAAATGTAAGTTAAAATAAGTAAGTTTCACTAACATGGATTTTCAATTCAACACATGCTATTATAATATTCTGCTTTTGTGTAAATAGAATTACAAATTAAACAGGAATCAGACATTTAAACTAATTTTAATATTTCTAAACTGCTCCCATCAGATTAATTTTAAGAAATAAAAAACCTTTAGAAATTGATTCCTTCTTTAAATTTTTGTTATTTGCTATTGCTTATTAGAAATTTAAATTATGACTTATTTAAATAAAAAATTAAAATCTTAAAATCTTAAAATACGATTTGCATCTTAGTATCCATTAAAAAAAAAAGATAAGTACATCACCTAAACGTAATTCCATTATAGGCCCAATAAAACGCGGTGAAACGAAAGTATAAATTCAAATAGTTCATAGTATTTAGTAAACAAACGTGCCTACTATCTACCTACTTAGTATGCACCCTTGGGGAGGCTCAACTAGTATAAAATAGTTAATTTTTAATTACAATTTTATTACTCACTCGCATCCCATCCAATTACCGAAAGAAATATTGCGCGCCGCCCAAAGCAAATTGAAATTATTATTTTTTTAGTTTTGCTGTCGTACATCGTTCTTTAGGGAACAGGCTCAATGTTAACGCCAATGTTCGACGATTAAAATTGTAAAATACTACCGAGTATATTTATTGGGAAGTACCATGTTATTTAACGTCTTCAAAATAAGAAGGTTCTAGTTAATACTAGAACTTGTTTATATTTCATAACCCCTGGACATGGTTTACTGTACTGAGATATTTAATCTACGTGTTTGGACACTCTAACAAGTATATTATATGAATTACAAAAATTCTCATATTCTATTTTCATATAGCTAAACCACGTCTTGGCAAGCCCTCCTTTTTATACAGAGTTTATTTTATATGAAAGCAAGTTGTACATGGCTCAACCAGCTTGAGTCTCTGCAGTACCTATTGTGGGATATATGAATGCTTCAACTGTATTTTAAATAGAGAATCCAAGTTTCCGTACCCAAGGACCACAAAAAATACTGAATTAACGTAATAATATTTTAGTCAGTTCTTTGTATCATGTAGGTCTGTATGTTCTCATCTGATGATTTCCCTTCCATAATTCGCGAAATAGGTCGTGTCAAAACTAAAAAAAAACCCTTTGAAATTCGAGTCGCGAGCCACCACAGGATGGAAATCTGTATTCCCCATGCTTTCACCCGATACGCATACGATATGTGTTATCTGCTAATGCCACTTGGGATCATGCCGAGTAGTGCTTTGTACTCAAAGGCACCTGTTTTTTGTGTAAACAGAATCTATTTTTTCCATTTGGTTCGGTTACGTTACATTGATGTAATGTATGGCATCGAAAAGTAATGTTATTTTTTTATGTGCATATGGAAAGTAATTTCCATATGTACATAGCATTGGTATTTGAAAATGTTTTACAACTTTTCTAAAAGACTTAGTCAGATAATAAAAGTCCATAATATCACTCATTGAGGACCAAGTGATAACGCTAGCAGGCATACTATTTAGGATGAAAAGACAATTATTTCTAATATTGTTTTTCTTTTTTATGGCAATAGGCTCGCCCCATGCATGGATACATGGGACCTAAACATACCGGCGAACTGTGGATGTACATTGTTACACCTCTGCCTAACCCTTCGGGGAATACAGGCGTGATGGTATGTTATTGTTTTTGACATTGGAACTTGATATTTCAAATGTATTTCAACAATAAATTATAATTTGTTTTTTGATTTTATTTAGTTAAGTACACCAAGCGTTGCGAATAATACCTAATTATAAAATTAATGTATCCTGGATCTCTTACAACTGTACAGTTTTATATTTCAAAGGATCATGGGCACTACTAAGGATCATTACAAAAAAACAATAGATATCGAAATTCCGTCGGCCGTCGGAAAATATTATTGACATGTAAATTATTGAATTTTTAAGTCATGTAAAGTAAGTTAAAAAGTATTCATCTAAATTGTTTCTAAAATAAAAGCAACATATGACTATTATTATTATTTTTCCTTTTTAAAAAAAAACCTCACCATTCAAATTAAATTAAGCCGTTAACATAAGAATAATTCCCAAAAAAATACAGCACAACAGAGTAAAAAACATACAAATGCACTTGAAACAGTGTTACCATTTATCAGTCAATAAATATGATAAAAAGTATTATTGGGGTGTATATGTGTCCGTCGGGATACCCGACCCGTTATTGTTTTTATTTTGCACCCTTTATACGAATGTAAGCGCGAATGTTTTTTATTGAAATGATGTTTGATATAAAGATTTATTGTGAATGTTTCTCGTGGTGAATTGTTTGTAAGGGTACATTTTTCCTGGTCGAATAAAGAAATAGACGGGCAGTGTTTTGTTAGGTAATTATGTGATTCTAGAAAATTTCATGGACGCCTCAAACAATTAAGGACAACAAGACAATTAAGGACCAAAAAATAAAAAAGACCAAAATCACAGTTAGGAATTCATAACAATCATATTGTTCTATCATCAACATGTAAAGCTTAATTTTTACTTACGACAGAACAGAGAAGGTGTATGTGTTTAAGTTAAGAGATTGTTTGTTTGTGGTGGTTGTTTTATAGTTATGACCCTATAAACGATCAGCTGAAGTGAAGGAAAATACTGTTTATACCGTAAATATTGTAAAATACTGAAACTTTGCTGGCATAATGGTACTGTAGCTCACAATTATTTTGTGCTTAAACTAACTTAAACATAAAAAAAATTATGGTATTGTAAAAAAGGAATAAACAAAGTGATAATAAACAGAAACAGTCGGACTTAACGTTTCATTAAAATAGGGTGTATCCAACCCAAAATACCTGGACAGAATGAACCCCATAGTAATTTTCCAATCATCGACAGATTCACCCTACCAATAACGAAGCTACTAATTTTTTCAGCAAACAAAGCGGCCAATATTGTCTCCAATAGTGACGCAATTTTAGGGTAAACGTCCCTGTCGCTGGCACGTCCTTATTTACTTATTGTAAACTCACATGACAGGTGCCTTAATGGGCGAAATAACATGGCGGGTGCGCCACCGGTAGCGGGACGTAGATTAAGAAAATTGAAAAGGATCTAATAATAATAATACTAGTACTTACCTATTGGGTTCGATTTCCAGGTCAAGCAAAAAGTGTTATTGGGTTTTTCTATGAAATTCTCAGTAGCAGCTCGGAGTTAGGATTTGTGCCCGGTTAATGGCAATAGGCTCGCGCCCTATTACATGGGACCTAAACATACCGGCGAAATATGGGTGTACATTGGTACACCTCTGCCTAACCCTTCGGGGAATACAAGCGTAATGGTATGACTTACCTATTGGTTTTAATTGCAAAATAGTTCACTTAAATCAATAGTCAAAGATGACACAGCATGATAGCGAAAGAAGGATTTATTATAAGCAACGACAGGTTAAACCAGAGTAATTTCTAATGAAAGAGATAATAAAAAATAAATACCTACCTTTTAAGTAGTAAGGAGAGATTTCGTTTCACGAACAAACAATTTTACGTCTTCATAATATTACAAAAAAAATCATCCATTATTCTTGATCTATGATTCCCTTTCATGACTAAAATTATAAAAGATATATGCAAATAAATAATCCTGTTATCTCAGTAGACGTATTTTTTATTGTTGCCCCACACTAGGATATTTTCCTATAATGTGAGTGCTTTTATAACTATAGAAACTCACATCCACAAACTATAGAACAACTATCTATAGGCCAAAAAAATGTTTGTTCCGTGTGGGAATCCAAACCGCGACACGCAGCTCAGAAGCCAATCGCTCAATCACTGCGCCAACCATATCGTCAAAAAGTTTAAATAGGTTCGACAACAGTACCTACACAAAACTGAAACTCTTTCACATGCACAATGGCACGAAAACCAAACCCAAAAGATAGATATATAGAACACAAAATTCAATGTCGCTTCTACGCGTTTACTCGGGATCTTGATCTTTGGCCAACGTTGAACGTGGACCTCATGGGAAATCGGCTGTTGCTCGCTAGTTATGGTAGGTGCTACCGGGCGCGCCAACTACCTGTAAACGTAATTAATTAATTATCGATTTTCACTTACCTTTATTATGTACTGTTTATTGGTTACGTTTATGGCTGGTTGTAAATTTTTCTAAAAGTATTTATGGTGTAATAAATTGTTGTGCAATTACTACGTACAAAAGACATATAACATAGATGTCTAAAATTCAGTCTATTTCATAAATATGTGCTCTGATCTATGTACATCTTAGCATTTTTACACTATTTGACAATTGGGCACAGTTCAGCTAAAGCGATCAACCACAATCTCTCAATAATACAATTCATTACGTTAAACTAATGACGACAAAAGTGTTACATTACTGTCCAATAATAGCAGGTCAACGAGCATCAATAATGTCCTCTTAGAAAAAAATAATCATTACAATTATTTTTGACATTTAGACACGTAGTGCTTGCTATTTCGACAATATCACAACTGTCCATCTTTTCATTTACCAATGTCCACACCAAAACACAAAACAACACACACAATAAAAATAACAATGGACTAAAACACTTACATTTCAATTCTGTACCAGAAAATCTACAATTCTATTCGCACAGCTCTTAGTTGGAACCTAAAACCTGCAGTGTCTGTCGTAAGTGCCAACAATGGGGACAGTTACCCTATCTCTACGAACCGATAATAGAGCGTGAACTCTCTAGGCGATATCCGTCTGTCCCAAAATGTCTTCCAATACTGCATAATATGGATATGGGTATTGTCGTGTACTTGTTCATGTTTGAATGTTTGGTGAACATGTGTTCATTTAACTATAATGCAGTTGAGTTTGATACGATTGGAATTATTTAAATTTTCGTTTAAAAATTATATATCTTGGTCATGTGAAGAGGAGGGTTGAAAACCGTGTCCAAAATAGTTGTAAATATAAATGTGGATAAATGAAGAGGAAGAAGGAGCCCGACAAAAACATGGATGGATTGTGTGAAGAATGATATGAAAGAGAAGGGAGTCACTGATAGCGTGATGGTTGACAAAACGGAATGGAAGAAGAAAACGAGTTGCGCCGACCCCAAGTAATACTCGTATGGGATAAATGCAGGAAAATGATGAGTAATTAAACTAATTAATCGATACATTTAAATGACACGTGAAAGAAAACGAGTTGATACACACATGTTGTGTAAAACCGTGTAGTTTGATAACTCATCTTATACAGAGTCATTGGGTAGTCAGAAGCATTGAATACCGTGATTGCTCAAGGCGGATTGGCTGTTTCAGACTTATATTTATTGTAAATCTAGGTTTCGTCACGTTTTCCTTTACCGGTATCACTGGACAACACGATACCTCTTGATTAGACTGGTTGTCAGACTTCCTGGCTTCTGACTATCCGTAGCGACTGTCAAATATCTACGAATGACAGCTGGGGCCAACGTCTTTACGTGCATTCCGAGACACGAGGGTGTCAGACCACCAACTTCCAATCTCCGGGCTGCTGCTAAGCAAATCCTAACCATATCCAAGTACCAAGTTGGTATTTCCAAATCAACCTAAAGCAGTATTTTGAATAATAAACGAACCTAACAAAATCGTGTACCATAATACTGAATCACCCATACCATTTAAAATTCATAGAAAATACACCATTTCCAAAACTGAATTTGAATATTCCTTACATTGCCACATAAAATCTGACCGGCGCGGTCAGCTGAACCGAATTTCGGTACATTAACCGGCCATAAGGCGTTTGGCTACCCAATAAAAGAAGGTAGGCTTGCCAATATAAACATGGACAACATAACGATGGGTGGAATGTGCCCTGACAGACATAACCAGGGGAGAAGCGGCCAAATTGTAAATAGTGCTGGCTCCCGTTTAGTTTGCAATATTTGTGCGGTTTCGTGTAAATGGAAAAAGGAATGCACAGAGTAGTGTGTGAGAATAGATGCTTCATAGGTAGGTACAACATGTTTATTTCACAGAGGGCTATTGAGGATTTGTCTTTTATTTCCTCCAATCATAAATTATTAGGTGCACAAGTTACAAAGGTAAGTTTGATAATTAATGAAGAAACGTGTGTAAAGCTGCTCTTTACCAATTTTCTAAGTAAGTGATAAAGTGATTTGAGTAGCACTTAAATAAATTACTTAACTGTGCATTAATCCTTTATTTACATAAACATAATCTACCTATAGTTGTAAAAACGCATTTAGCGTGCACTTTTTATAGATCAAAGTTTGTATGTTTTGTTTGGTAAAAGTACAGTAACGATTTTCGACATTTACAAAATTGTATCCATAACATCATTAGTCTGTTCTTACTCTACTCTGTGCATAAAGGGGGTACAACACGATATCGGAAATGCTGATGTGTGTAAGTCGGCGGGAATTAGACGTTACGACGGCAGGGAATTGAGCAGGCGCGCCGCACATTGTCGACCGTGCGATGAGGCGATACGCCGCGATTATGTGTATTACACTTAATATTGTACGTAAGGTTCTATTTCTAGGTACTTACCTTTTCTATTTAAATGGGTAATACTTTGGTAGTTTGGCTTTTGAACTCATTAGAACTTTCCATGAATCTATTCGCAGAAAATCGTGGCGGTTTCGGAAAAATAAGCTTCTAAATGACAGGAAATAATCGCAATTTTATGTGCATATGTATTTTTTTGTATTCCAAGGAATGGATGCGGCTTCCATTAAGAACACAATATACAATTTTATCATGAAGGTGTACTTACCTTGATAACACTACCAAATAATCTTTGAAAAAAATTACGTTACTGTTTTTTAATAAAATTGCATTGCACGGGAACAGTGAACAGTTTATACCAACTGCCTACCAGATGTATAAAAACAGAAAATTAAACATTTTAAGAAACCCACGACAGAAAAATATAAATCCCTACCGCAGCTAACAAAAAAGCTGATAACTTGGAAAGCGCTGAACCGATTTATAGCTAAGAACACTCGCCACTAAATAACCTTTCAAATACAAAATCAAAATCGGTCCATGCGTTCGGGAGCTACGATGCCACAGACAGAGACACACACACACACAGACACGTCAAACTTATAACACCCCGTCGTTTTTGCGTCGGGGGTTAAAAATTACATTACTGTTTTTTAATAGAATATACACGTCATTGCACATGAACTGTGAACAGTTTATACCAACTGCCCACCAGATGTATAAAAATACCCTTAAATTGAATCCGTACCCATAATTAGTTCAAATAAACGGTAACACGCGTCAACAATGATCGAGTTAGCGCTAACGTCAGTGTAACATTGTCCAATTAACTAGCGTCAAGCATTTGACATTGACGCGTGATGATTACGAAGCGTAGTCTGGTTGGAGCAATAGAAACGGATAGTTGTGTTTATAGGACTTTTATATTTTGTCTTTATCTCTAGGTACCCGCATATTAGCTAATCTGTTAAAATGTTTTTTTGTGAATTTAGGAGAAGTCAGCTTGTGGTGAGATTTTTACAGATAATATCGATTGATGCTAGGGATTGAAAGCTCACTTTATCGAGGGTGATTTTCAAGAATAGGTACCATGGAGTTTTTTTTTTGGTGGTTTTTTTTTGGTTTTTTTTTCATCGGCCCTCAGTGGCCCCTTCCTTTTGCTGACATCTCTTTGAGGCGCGCGTGGAACACGAACGCGCCGTCGACACGGCCTGTCGTTATGCAACGTAACGTAACGTAAGGACGGTGAGCTACCCATTGCTCACCGTCCACAGGCCCGTTTCTACGGTGGCCGGGAGTCGTCTCGCGGCTCCCGACGTCAGGTACCATGGATAAGAAAGTCTTTAAGAACGAATAAACACTAACGGTTTAGTTTATTCAAACTCATTTATTTCATAGCAGTTAAGCGTAATAAATAGTTATTTCATTATACAACAATCGCAGTACTAAGTTAATTATTAAATTTTTACTTGTCATTATGAATTGACTATTATTGGATTATTTTTACTACGAATTTTCTAAAAATTGAAGACAGGGCTACGCTACGCCTGTACGCTACGTCGGCTACACTCCCGTAGCAGATAGCGGGTTTGCTACGCGACTTCTTTAGCGCACTAACTCCTGGTTTTTCGATCGTAAAATTAATATGACAAATTGTCAAACACATGAAAGTGGCTGCGATTGGTTGGCAGAATTATCAACAACCAATCACAGTAGCTTATCCGCGCTTGACAATTTGTCACATGAATTCTTCATTTGAAATCTCTGGGGTTACAAACAAAGAAAATCTTTTTTTACAGGTCTAAAAATGTTCTCAGCTCATCGAAAAAGGCTTTTATCTAGGCCCACGTAACCGCAGCCAGCCATTACGTAGGGCTGTCACGTGCCGCTAATCACTGCGCCGTGACGTCACGCACTGCTAATTCGCACATTCACACCTCCATACCCTGTGCTAAGTGTGTTTAATGTGTGTTCTGAGGGTAATTAATGAGTTTAGACATGAATTTTTATTTATAATATTTTAATTGGAGGTTTTTTTTTGTAAAATGCATGGATTTTGTAAAAAAGATCAATGATTTTTTCCGATAAATACAAGTCAATGTACAATGGTTTATAAATGACTAACATTCGTCCATAACTTCTTCTGCGATGAAATCCAAATCAAAATCCAATTCATTCTTAACAGTTAAGGATGAATTGGATTTACTAGACTACCGTCAAATTTCAGCATCATGAATTACTTACCTAGTTTTCAAGTTTTCATGTGCTCGCTTTTATATTTTATTAACTTTATTCAGAGTACCTCCAATAAAATATTTAATTATTATGACACCTACATACAATAAGAATACTCTTCCTGTTATGTTAATATTATTACTATGTTAAAATTACTATTATGTTCCCCTCACCTGTCACCTAACCTGTTAGCCTAGTGGTCCTAAGCGTGACTGCTACACTAGAGGTCTTGGGTTCGATTCCCAGGTCGAGCAAAAAGTGTTATTGGGTTTTTTTTATGAAATTCTAGTAGCAGCTCGGAGTTAGGATTTGTGCCCGGGTTTGGCAATAGGCTCGCCACCTATTACATGGGACCTAAAAACATACTGGCGAACTGTGGGTGTACATTGTTACACCTCTGTCTAATCCTTAGGGGAAATACAGGTGTGATGTTATCTTTATGTCATGTATTATGTTAAAGTTATTATTATGTTGCCGTGCCCTATCCGCGTTTCATGTTGGAACATACCTAGTTATAACAACCAAATGTACACACGAATGTAATAAAGAGATTTAAACATAGCTAAAGTGTCCAAATTTGACGTTCGTCTATTCCACTTGGTTTATGGTTTTCATTGCAGTCCCACATAGATACATTTTTCACTCGCTTATGAATGTTTAAAACAACCACCAACTTGAAAAAGACTATGACATTTTTTCCTCATTTTTATAAACAGGGAAATTTACCTAAATTTTCTTTCAATTCACCTACCTTGATTGTCACTGAGATGAGATTGCGGTTACCCCTTGAACATTATTAGTAGAATTGGCATTCAGGTCTAGGTACATACGTGAAACATTGACGCACTCACCCAAATCACTTAAACTCACTCAAATATACATACATCCATTCTATGATCCAAATCGCCTTCCAATAAATACATAACGGCAAAACCTTGTCTAGACCCCATTCTACATTATACATAGGTGATGTCAATCTGTCTGTTTGTCCACTAATAATGGGCAGTGGGCGCCATAGTGTGGCAGGTTGGTCCACGTTCGATTTACGCTGCAGAATCATTAGATGGCATTGTTTATTTAAATGTGGTACTCGATATTATTGCATCTGAGGCTTAGTCTAGATTATTAATAATGAAATGGTCTGATAGTCGTATAAATTCCATAGTTTGTTTAATTTATGTAATGGCAATAACTACTTTAATTTTTGCACTGTTGACAAGCATCTATATTTTACAACTTTCTTTTCACCTATATTTTACAACTTTCTTTTCCTTTTCTATGTCATGGTACACTTTTACCATGGGTTCAGTATATGATTCTAGGCCCTCTAGTGTAACTCTAGAACCGCCATGTATATATGTGGTATATTCCAGCGTATTTTAAGTATTGCTGTTGGTGGATCAATTACCTAAATAATAAAGCTGCGTACTTTCATACATTTTGAGTCTTTGTAGTGTTGAATTTTGTAACTGATATTAAACTTTAAATTAATTACTTTTAGTGCAAGAATAAACTATATGATTTTAGGCTGCCTGTCGTCAATTGCAAAAAAAAGAATTGCGATAAATCAGAAAAAATAACGTATTTTTGTGATGCGTTTTTTTTTTTCTAAACCCACAATATCACGTCATCTGCCCCAATGCTACGTGATCTACCATCTAACCCGCAGGGCACAGTTACCCACCGTAGTAATTAACACGACGAGAAATAATTCACGACCAGACAAAACGAGAATTTTAATACGCAAATGAAATAATTCCTCAGATTGATGATGCGGATTCCTCGCCCGATTTTTTCCGCACGCTTTTTTTCCGGAATTGAATTTTTAATTACGCTTTACTCGCTCGCGAATAGCAATTTGTCAGATTAACTGCTTTTTTCTCTTGTTTATCGGTTTCGTGAAGTTTTTTATTGTGTTGCTTTTTGATGGATTGTGTTAATGTTAAGATTGGTCTGGAGATTTTTCGTCTCATTTATAGAGAGATGCGGTTGAGTTCTGTGTTTTATTTTATTTATCTTTATAAATGCTACATTTGGATGTTTGGATGGTTGTAACTCAATCACGCCAGAACGGCTGAACTGATCTGGATGAAATTTGGCACAGAGATAGATAATGAAATACATAAAAAAAGAAAATAAAAGTAAGTACGAAAGTAATTTAATTGGTCAAGAATTATAAACATCTATCATCTTAAATTCAGCAATTACCAATTTTTCTACCGTCTTCAAGTTAGCACCTAGACCGATTTACTCACCTTTATAGCTGTAAAGAGCTCTGCTTAGTAACTAATAGTTTGCTTCGCCTTAACAGCTCCCTCGACACATACTTTATTCTAAAACATAGACTACACTGTTAAGAATTCCTTTCAAGTGCGCTATTTTACATTTACTACCAAAACTTTCCCTTCAGCAGTCCAATGACCTCCTACTAATGTGTTCACGTCTCTAATTAAGAGAACACACAGGACCAAAGTTGTCCAAACTCCGGACACATTCGAGTATTATTATAATACCCCTAACTTTGCTGTCCCAAAATGACATTACATGTACAGAAACGCGTACAGTGTACGCCAACCCTACACTCGCGACCCGTCACAGAGTAAAATATTGTTACTGAACATGGTGTCCGAAAATACAGTAAGGAAGGACGATGAAACGGTATGTGTGTAGACTGTGGTAAGGGTTTCGCTAAGGAGTGACACACACTGAATGTTGTTTTAAAATGATATGCGTTTCATTTATAAACAGAGAGACGCGCGACCCGGCAAACAGCCTCCCTTAGGAACGAAACTTTCCGTCCACCTAGCGACAATATTTGAAAGTTATTTCAACATTCACAACCCTCATAGGCGCCGTTAAAATTTTCCCTGCCACCTTATTCATAATACACACATCATCCATCTCCCTCGCTCTTCAATTTACAAAAATAAGAGGGAGTGAGACAGAATTATTTACAAACTGACATCTCGAAATTAACGGTGGTCGGCTCATGATAATTTACATATTTAGGTGAAATTAACCTCGGTGCGTTAAATTATATTATGAATATTAATAGATGTGTGTATGCGAAGTAATGTATTATATTAAATGGGTAAGTGTAACCCCATCTTTATGACTGAGATTTTGTAGGAGTAACGAGAGTCCAAACAAATAATTCATCATCGAGTCGCAAAACTACAACAAGATTTATTGTTGGGCAAATTTTTTACAGAGATAATTTTTTAGTTTACTACCTTGAATGTTACTATTCATTCCTAATGAAAAGTATTAATAATAATATAAATGTTTATTTTAGTCATTTAGAGTCTACATTATGATTATTATGTTTTAAGAGTACAGTACTAATTTGCACATTTTACATATTAATTTTTAACACTAGACTAGGTTACATTTTTAATTCGTAAAAAATAATGACATCAAATGTTTGGACAGACACTACAAGCAAACTAACTTCAAATATATCTACCAAAACAAATTTTGTATTTATACTTTTCTACAAAGCTTTCTTGAACAAAAATCCAAATTTTCTTTACCATAATGCAAATATTCAAGACATCTTGAGGCAAAAATTGCAAACTCCAAACTGAAGGTTTATTTGGTTATCTAATAAAATATTACGAGCTTTGACAAGTGCCTCGGAGCTGCCCCCTTGTGGCCTTTGCTCCTTACCTTTTTCAGTTATGGCTCCGTAAGCAGCGACTTCGGCTTTTATGTAACAAAAACAAAATAACGTTAAGATACTGAAAGAAAGTTGACATAATTTTTTAAAGACTTTTTGTAAGCTCCTGCAGATAAATACTATCCATTTTTATTTAAATTCATCTTTTTTTAATACGTATTATTTAAAAAAAGAACATTTAATAAAAATGGACAGTATTTCTAGAACATTCTGAAGGTAACATAGTTTTTAAATCGATTTGTGCTGACAAATAAATCACTGCCAAGTATGTTACTTGGCAGTGATTTATTTACTTATTACTTACCTAAAAAATCATGCAATGTAGGATTAATTATAAATATTTACAAAAGCTCGGTATCCAGTAGATGAGCCCACTTTATCATAATACAGGTCATTTTGACCCCTACAAAATTAAACAATACACAGAAAAAGTCCTTACGGCTAGCAATAATTCGGAGGGCGGGAAAAAACGTTAGGGGATTTAAATTTAATTTTCGAAACGGTATGACGTCAAGTATCCCCAGCGGCAGTTCCAAGTTCAAGCGTGGAACAACATCTTGTAAAAGTCGCCGTTGTAAAAAGAAATAAAAAAATTAAGATAGGGGCACATTCGCGAGTAACTTAATTATTTTAGGCCAGTTATTTAAACTTAAATAACACACACCAACTCACAACAACTGTTGTGAAGGGAAAATTGAAATTGTTGCTTTATTCTGTTCATTTACTTAGTGTTTGCCATGAATTTAAGCTGTAAAAGCAACTACACTGATGAAGTAAAAAGCAAAATTAACGTGGAGAAAATAATAAAGAAGATTTCCGTAATTTAACAAAGACCACTTTTTTATTCTTCATCCAGACTAAACTAACTTTACAATAGAATGCGTTTGCCAAAACGAGCCTAAAAACTCCTAAAAATTAGTTGCATTATCATTATGTCATGCCGATTGTTTTACTATCCATCAATAATAGTTCAATATAGGTATATTGAATGAATCATTATGCATAGGCCTGCATTGAAAACATAATGCTTAAAATTAACTGCCTCGGTAGCCTAGTGGTCTTAAGCACGACTACTACGCTAGAGGTTCGATTCCCAGGTCGAGCAAAAAGTGTTATTGGGTTTTTCTATTGAATTCTCACTAGCAGCTCGGAGTGAGGATTTGTGTTAATGGAAATAGGCTCACCTCTATTACATGGGACTTAAACACACCAGCGAACTGTAGGTGTACATTAGTACACCTCTGCCTAACCCTTTGGGTAATACAGACGTGATGGTAAAAATTAATCATCGTTCAATATCCAAAATAATGAATTCGAAAAATGGGAAAAGCTTTGACGTATATCGTTTCGTTTAGTATCAAATAAATCCAATTACAAGTGATTCAAAATCTGATATTTTTAGACCAAGGTTTATAGAAAGTATCCATAAAACTAAATACACCAAACATTTTTAATATAAAGACGAAACATTCAAAGGTATCCCGGGTATACGCTACTTGTACTTGGTAATTAACAGACCATCCTTAGGGAAGGCCGGGTCCGGCGCAATATATTATATTTCAGATGACATCCGCATTGGGGACTTTGAAGGATCGTATCTGAACTCCCCGAATTGGATATGTTGGTTCTAACTTCCACTGCTATGTATTTCTGTCTAAAAATTAAAATGTTGTATTTGGGTTTTTACCAACTAGATTCTGTACATTTTTAATTAGTGTAAATAATAATTTGTACCTGTCGTGTTATCACTTCACCACCTTTGGTTGATTGATAGAGAATACCTAAGGCATTAAGCCCGCTTTTGTACTTTTTCTTGCATAAAGTTAAAATAAATAAATGAATAATGAACTTCAGAAGGAAGACTAAACATAGACAGGATATTTCAGTGGCAGTCATAAAATAAGTTAACCCTTTACTAAACTCCATAACTATGCAGAAGCTAATCGTTTAAACATGTTTAAGAATGACGCGATGCTAACAAGTGACAGTTGAACTGTCAAACTGTAAGACCCTTTTTTTTTTGGTAGACACCGACTTTTAGAGTGTGTTTAAAAAAAATACATACATGCAAAAACACACGCCTTTTTCCCATTGAGGTAGACAGAAACCACAGAACGCCTGCTACAGTCTTAACATAACCCTTTCGTCTCCTCCACGTTCATACATTTATTTATTTAATGCACAATGTACACAACCAGATTTACAGGCTTTTTTTTTTTTTTGGTGGGTGGGAAATCATCAAATAACTTCTCCCGCCCTGGGCGGGGCGGGAGGGAGTGTCAGACTTTTACTGACTAAAACCCACCCATGTTCCTTCTTGTGCCCTTTGCGTTCCGGGGGCGCGGTATCTCTTGCGAACAACCCGCAGCAGTTTTACAGGCTAAGCTTAAAAACTAATAACTAGTTGTTTAGCCATACAAGCACGCCGCCGGTTACAAGTACTGCGCACCCGACCTTTCTGAAAAACTTTTACAATGAGGTCGGGATAGATCTTTCTAGGGCATCCCCTCCCGACGTTACCACTCACATCTGCCAAAAACATATTTCGTTCAAACCATTTGTCCTGACAATTACGAACACAATAGAAATACAGCCAAATCGGTCGAGCCGTTCTCAAATGATAAAATCTTTCATACATGCAGCAATTTTTCATTTATTTAATTAGATTATTATTCACATTACACTTACAGTACAGCCCTATCAATAATACACCGAGACAATACCCAGCTTCATATAATTTTCATAGTGAACTGCGGCAGTTTTTACGATGAACATTATAGCTTTACTTTCCCATTACGACGAAGTAGAATGGGTCTACGATTAATTCGTAAATGTTTCATGAAGTATAAAGTATCTTGTTCCAGGAGAATGATGGAGTTTATGGCTGGTGATTGAGGAACTTTTACTTCTTTAGGTATTTTGAAGTAAATGATGGCCGAAAGAGACGTACGCTTAGAAAAATATATTGTGCTGCGTTTTCAAGAAAACTGTACTTTTTTAAGTGCCGTTTAGACAGAGGTGGTGGCAATTAATGTAATATAAATAATTGTAGTGATCTGATATAATTTGTCAAAATAGTATCTACAATTATGTCAAACTGACAAATGACTTCCACTTTCACCGCGTCTACACTAAACTGTAAGAAATCTGTCAATAAAATAGCCGTATAGGTATTTTTTTCATCTAGAATTGACTAAGGTTTATAAAAAAACAATGCCAGGATATTGGTAACTTGATTTTAAAAGTGCTTTCTACTCAATTTTAAAAATTAGACTTTGTTGAAAACTTGTATGTAATTATGATTCAGAAGTCTATCGTTTTTTGTACATAGTATGAAATCTAATGGTCAATAATAACGAGATATAACCATAAAGAGTAAATTATTATTTTTGCCATAAAAACGAAGTGAATTAGTTTTATACCACGCATCCCAATACACAGCGGCCACTAAATCTTGCTCTGACATTCTATATAAGAGCTGCTTCACCCCTATTGCTTAGTCCGAATTAGGAATTATCGTAGGGATGGCAAAACAAATTGCACAAATTCTTAAATCTTTGTCTAAAATTCGTTAAATTCAAAAATATAAACCGATAATTGCAAAAGATGAATTACAACAATAACATGTAAAAAAAGTATTTACTTACTTAAAATTTCAAACTAGTGCTATTCTGTAAAAATCTTCTTTGGTGAATTTAGCTTGAAGACGAGCCTTCAATTCCTAGCAGCAGTTGGGATGACACTTCACCACAAACTAATTTCACAAACATTCACAGAGTGATTTTTTTACAAAATAGACCTATAATACTAAGAACAGGTCTAATTTTTTTTCTGTCACTGTCGCACAACTCACACTACGATTGCCAGAGACAGACAGGAACATAGATAAGTCAAAGTACTAAGTACCTTTTTTTTCGGCCTGAAGTTTTAATAAAACTTCTGCTATCGCTACCAGCGCGTTCATCTCTCGCCCCGTAACTAGTGTTTTTCACACAAGTTTTATGTGGTATTATTTGCAACGGGATATAAAAGCCGCCCTGGCCATGTTTACTGCTGGCCCAACGTAATCCTGGCTGCGTAAAGCCAGTGCCAACCCCTTTATGTTGTGTTCGACAGTAAAATCTTAACTTATGTATCGTTTATGTACTTGTGCACATAAAACGTATGAGCATGGTGCTAGGAACAATTTCTGTAATGATGTTTGTTGGCTTTACGAGTGTCTACAAACTGCGGTACCTACAGAGGTACTACTTCCTACTGTTTTACTAACATAAAGAATTAACAGTATTCTATAAATAGAACGCAAATAAATTTACAAATAGTTGTCACTCTGCTACATCTCACTGCTGGCAAAAAGGGTTTTCTCTATGCATTGTAGTTACAACTAATCATAGGGGAAAAAACGGATTAATGACAGACAGTGATCTTATAAAAGTGCAGATTTTCCCTTTCAGATACGGAACCCTAAAAAAAAAACATTCGAAATTTATTTATATTTCGTGTGACATTCTATTTTAATCCATGTACCCAGAAAATTACATTCAGAGTCATTTTTTTAATGTTCTTTGTAGCCCATTTTGGGTTTGTTGAAACCTAGAATGTATGGTTGTAAGTTTGTATGATCAATTTAATTTGAGATCAACATAGGATCTAAAAATTAAAAATAAATCTCCCCCGTATTGCGTTCTGCCTCTTTGACTAAACCCTCTTTTCTCCTCCAACTTTTATATTCCAAATTCAAACCGCAGGATTATTCTAGAAATAGCTCGTAACAATCGGTTTTACCGCCAGGAGAAGAGATTTTGTGTGCAATCAAACTCACACGACCGCTAGATTCCGTGAATGTAAACGTAGAAGTTAACGTTTATCGAGCGAAGAGACGAAATTAGTTGTAAATTCGGAATTGGACTGTTAAATTGAGTACAGGTGTGGTAAATTGAATTTTGAATTTGGAACTGAATTATCTTAGTTACGGAAAATGACGTGACTGGGTTAATTTTGGATGTAGACAATGGAAGGTTAAATAGAATTCTAGTTTCGGTAGCTGAGACAAAATAAATTTGAAAATGATTTTTGTTAAATAAAATAGCTTTTAGGTAATCTAGGTGAACGTAGTAGGTAGGTAGGTACAACCTAAAACATATAGTTGGAAAAACGTAAGTAATAACTTGGCACTGATAGTACCCACTTATTAAAAAAAAATCCTCGGAGAAGAAACGCCACGTGGTACAGACAGCTTCATCAACTGGTTACCCTCTCTTCGAACGAATTTTAATGCAAGAGGGGTAACCAATTGATGACGCTGTCTGTACCAAACAAAGGTGATACAATTTAATAAACGTGATATTTCTTTATTGACATTTTTATACAAAAACTTCACCCGAATCTCCGATATGTCTCGTGGCTTTTCCAAAAATGGTAATTACGAACACAAACATTTTTCAGCAAAACCGGTCGAACCTTCCCATGTGATGATATTTCATACATGCGTCAATTGATTTTTATTTAAATACCTAGATAGAATAGGTTTCTTAACTTTGCATCAGAAAATTACATTAACATATTATATCTACCGAAACACGTAGGTATATTAGTCGCCACGTGTCGTGAGCACAAATGTCAATTTATTTTTTAGGTTTTTGGGTTCCTTTCGGGTTTATTTGGGGCGCGGACGCAGCACGCGATTGGTCCAACTGACGGATCAATCGCGTGCAGCGTCGGCGGCCCAAAAAACCTAGAAAAGAAGCCAAAAAATAACTTGACATTTTTGCTCACGACTCGTGGCGACTACTAAACCTATGTTCTGGCTGTATTGTACTGAACCATATTTTTATGCGAATAAATATTTTTCAATTCTATTCAAACTTACTCACTTTTTCTCTACCTGCGTCTGTATTTCCGAACACATTCCACCGTCTTTAAAGTCCTGGGTGAGCTCACTTCATCGTGTACTTTGTGTTTGTCACCTCTGAGCGAACCGTGTCCAGACGGTGCGCTCGTGTTCGACGGTGCGTTCGAAGTAGTCATTTGATGATTTCCCATCCCTAAAAAAAAACCTCTGAGCTAATATCAAGTACAAATTGGATAAAAAAAACCCAAACGAAAAAAAATCCATAGCCGTCCATACAGTGACACTTACCCCTACCACTTGCACACCAATCTAAAACCCATTTATAGACATAAATAAAACAAGTCTCAAGCGCCCCATACCTTTCAATTCCTACCTTAGTATGTACCAACAATATTCCCGAGACCATACTAAACAACTGTCATTTTATTTTATCACCCGGCTTTCCCGTAAACTCTTGCGCCAGTGATAAATTTTAATGTTGTTCGCGAAATATTGTCGCGTAGTAGGGGCTAAGAAGTTTATTTGTTCCTTAAGGAATTTAATGTACTGTAATAGATAAGTGCTTTATTTTTATTTTTGACAAATTTGAATATTAGTTTAATTTTGGAAGTTATTTTTTTTTAAAGATAATCTTACTGGAATAAGTAATTTAGTCTAAAAAATATATGAAAAGGTTATATTTACCTGCCAGTAGTTTCCAAGAGATATCTAACTGAAAACTCTTATTAGCAATTATTATCAATGCGAAAGTGGCTCTGCCTGTCTATCTTTTATGCTTTCACCACTGAACTAATTTTGATGAAATTAATATTGAATTATTGGGTAATTTTGAACCCCAAGAAAGCACATAGGCTACTTTTTATTCCCCGACTTCAGCTACGTCCGCGATTACCGACATTTACGTAGACGAAGTCGGAGGCATAAGCTAGTATATATATAGCATAGCTAGCACTAAGAAACCTAAAGCATGATACACAATATCCAACTATACAATATCCAGAAATCCCTTAAGTGAAATCAAAGTTACACACGTTCCAAACTTCGCAAGTAAACCTATAACTCCCCTTACAAAGTCACACGACACAACCTGTACATATTTAACCTACACACGATTAATCTCTGATCTTTCACAAAATAAACAAAGCGAGACGCCGTAAGGGAACCGTAAAATTATTCATCCAGCCGAAAATTTACGTAACCCATTGTAAAAACGTCGTTTTTTAACGAACTTTAAGAAGTTTCGGAACTCCGTCGCGTTTCAAATCTAACATGGGTCTCCGGAGGATCCCCGTAAAAAATTAAGTCACAAAAGAGTCCAAAAAATAAAGTTTAAATGTCCCCCTCTTTTGGCAGAGTAAACATTTTACGTTCGCTTAGGAATTGGTTGGCTGTGAATTAAAAAAAGTCTTTGTAAGCTCACGGTGACTGTGTTTGTACATACTTTGTGTAGGTACGAGAGCTAGGATGATTTTATTAATGCTTCATTTTTTTTGTTTGAAAACTGATAAGTTCAGAAAGTTAAGGTTAGGTTCTTTAGTAAATTGCGCCGCAAGAAATGAAAAACTTGTGAAAGTTCAGAAAATCAGGCATTGGTTTAAAACACGTAATATTATAGACACAAATTCAAAATATAATAAAAATAAAATTGAACATTTTCATTATTTCAAAACTCAATAAGTAGGTACTTACTTGTGTACTTATTTGTTTGGAAGAGATTTGTGAAGAGTCATCGCAGCCCAGGGACCGCAACAGGCATTAAGAGGAACACGGATGGGTTTTAGTCAGTAAGAGTCTGACAAAAACAAAAAAAGAAACTTAACTGTAGTCAATTTGCCTGCCATTTACATACACACAAAACCCTCAACTGGTGTCATACTCTGTACATAAACAACCCCGCGAAGCAAAGACCCACGCAGCGGTTAATTTCATGTTGAATTCATTAAGTTTGTAGGCGCCTTAACTAGGTGTCTTGATAATTTAATCCTGCCAGGATTGCCCAATTAAAATGTTGCCAACGACTTTTTAAATATTCAACTAGGAAGGGTTACCAACTTCAAAAACGAGGTAAAATTCGTCACTCCAGGGAGGATTTGCGTGAAATAATGATATTTTAGATGTCGATTAGGAAAAGTTTGGACGTGAAACTTTTTAGAGAAGGATTTAGATTGTCAGGTTTAGTTGGGGAGTAAAAATATTTTGTGCGTTTATTCGATGTGTTAGGATTTATACTTGGCAGATTAAATTATACATCGTGATAAAACCTGAAATTATCTATATTATTATAATGAAGCCAATGAGTATATTTGTTTGTTTGAACGTGCTAATCTCAGGAACTACCAGATTAATGGGGAATTGTTTAGGCTATATAACATCACGCTACGACACACAGGACCGGAGCAGTAACTAAATACGTAACTTAACACGGATTAAAAACCCACGCGAACGAAGTCGCGGGCAGAAGTTAGTAATTAATAAATACATACATACAATCACGCCTGTATTCGCCGAAGAGTTAGGCAGAGGTGTACAAATGTGCACCCACAGTTCGCCGGCATGTTTAGGTCCCATGTAACAGGGGGCGAGCCTATTGCTATTAACCTAGCACAAATCCTAACTCCGAGCTGCTAATGAGAATTTCATAGGAAAACCCAATAACACTTTTTGCTCGACCTGGGAATCGAACCCAAGACCTCTAGCGCAGCAGTCGCGCTTAGGACCACTAGGCTAACGAGGCAGTTAGTAAGTAGTATAAGTCTGAAATTGCCAATCCACCTTAAGCAAACTTGATGATTAATGCTTGTGCCTTCTCTGCATGAGAAGAGGCCTTTGCTCTGCAATTATTTCTGATATTATTTATCATTATATAGTATAAAACGAAGTCGCTTCCGCTGTATGTACGCTTAGATCTTTTGAAGTACCTACGCAACGGATTTTAATGCAGTTTACAGGAATAGATAGAATGATTCAAGATGAAGGTTCATAACTATAGAACATCACGCTACGGCCAACGGAAGTGGACCAGTTACCAAAGATGTAACTGAACGCGGGTGACACCGCGGGGTGTTTTGTTAGTTTATCATAAATGATGTCGATTTTCCAGGCAGCAATTAAATATCAGCATCATGGCTGGCTAAAGATACCATCAAAGTTGTAACAACTGGGATAATTCGATCAGAACTACGGTCTAACTCAAAATATAATCTAGACTGGACTCAGATAAAACAGCAGAGTGAAAGCAATGGCGTTGCTGTTTCTGTTGGTAGACTATTTAATTAGGGAAACTACGAGTACACTGTATTAGATATATATCTGATACCTGCTATCCTACTACTTTTGAACGCGAATTTTGTGAAGATTGATGTTTGTTACTCTTTTTGAACTTATACAGACGAACAGAATTAGCTAATATTTGACTATAAAATATTGATCCAGATCAATTAACCATTAAAATATTTTTTGTTCTTGTTTAAATATTTAGTAGGCCGTCTAAAATTATTTTATGACATATCACATAATTATTCATTTTTGACATATGTCATCTGTCTTACTCCTTCACATCTAGCTCTTTCACACAGTCATGCATCCTCAATACCCAACTCCCTTTCCGAAACGGACTAACCAATTCTTCTCTATGGTTTCCTGTTCCATATCCGTAAATAGCCAAGGGACAGTCAGACGTGTAGCCGTGGACAGACGACGAACAGACAACTTTTGATATTTTCATTACATTGGGACTCCCTCAGGTATCCTGACTGATTGTAGCTATGTTGGACATTGATATTATGGCTTCCACTTTTAAAGAAAGAGAGAGGTCTGTACCTGGTGAGTGTGAGTTGTGTAGGCAAGGTCGCAGATTTGCGGCAAAAGCACAAGTGATTATATTGCCTTATATTAGGAAGTGCTGCAGTAGGCATATAGCTAGGGCATGTTAACGACAGAGTTGGCATTATTGCTGAGATGCCATTAATTTAAGTTATTACTTATATTTTATCCAAACTTTGACTGGTCCTCTTATTTATATTTGTATTTTATTAATTAAATTATCATACTGACTTAGATCTCGTTGACATTGTAATTCTGTTTTGTTGAATTAATTAGATTTTTTTTTTTATTATTTTGATTTTTTATGTTAAATTGTGATTTTTATCTATCTCGTGTTTCGTAACGTGTAATTTTAATATGGGAGAATCTGAAATATTTTTTTTTTTACTTTTATTGTACTTCTTTTGAAAATGAGTAAAATATCATTAGATGGTTGTTATAACGATTGAAATCGCGATGAAAACTTTTACTATGGATTCAGTAAGAACTTAAAAATTTTTACACAATTTTTGCACTGAGGGCACTAGGCTTGAAAATGATAAAATATATCGTCGATTATTTAAAAAAAATATACGGTTCCACACAAAATTGCAACACGTAAGTGTAAACGGTCAAAATTTAGGGATAACTCTTTTTTATTACCGATCAAATACGTAACGCTTGGCTGTCTAGAATTATGTAATGAATCCATGTAATATAATTTTCCGATACGATATTCTTTCTATCCCGTGTCTAGAGCAATGTTTAGTTTATAATCGGACGACAACATCAGTATTCTATAAAAGATCACAATACTACTGCTTTTTTTTTTGGGGGGGGGCGGGAAATCATCAAATAACTTCTCCCGCCCTGAGCGGGCGGGAGGGAGTGTCAGACTTTTAATGACTAAAACCCACCCAAGTTCCTTCTTGTGCCCTTTGCGTTCCGAGGGCGCGGTATCTCTTACGAACAACCCGCAGCCCCGGCAAATACTACTGCTTGCAGTTACTTCTAATAAAAATGTAATTTCAAACCAGTGAGGCTTTTTCCATGAGTTTTAAGAAGGAGTTCTATGATTTAACAAAAAAAAAACAAAAAGGTAATATTTAAGCCGATGGCGAATACTTATTTTGCTATCCTTATCACTGGCCTCGGTAGCGCAGTAGGCAGCGCGTAAGTCTCATAATCTTAAGGTCGTGAGTTCGATCCTCACCCGGGGCAAATCTTTTTGCTTTTAGACCTACTTATTAGTTTTGAGCTAAACTCTTTTTTTTTTCTATTTTAATATAAAATAAAAGAATCTAGACCGTTATCGGTTTATTTTGTCAAGCTTAATGGAATTTATCCATTACAGTCAAACATGTTTTCATTTCAAATATATATTGTAATTATTTCAAATATAAAAAGATCTTAGAATAATGACGACTTGGACGAATGAAACTTGGTACCTATAATTCTTATTAAAAGTTTCTTTAAAAAGTTTATTATCGTAAAACTTGTTCAATTTTAATACTCGCAGTGACATCTATTAGAATATTATAGAAAGAACTCAACACTGACAGTTGTGTGATAGCGCTGATAGATGGCGTGTGCGAATCGCGCCATCTATCGTTTTCATTATAAATTAAAGCGATGCATTGACACCAGGCCACTGGTGTTACTAGGTGTCGATGAAGTTTTGCAAGTTACTACTAGATGGTGCTGTTAATTATTTTTACTATTTATGAAGATTATTATTTTCATGTTACCATGGAATTCATCATAACAGCCAGACAACTTTTTTTATTTATTTCTAAAATGTTAACCATGCATTTTTTTATTTTAATTGGTAAAGTAAGTAAGTAGTAGGATTAATCAAAACACATCGAATAAACTTGATACCTATCAGGATATTATTAGATAGATAAATTACCTATGAACTATGGCGTCACCATCGATTAGTTAAATGGCGTCGCATGACAGAATAAGAGAATAATCGGAGCAAAAAATCGAACAAATATTTGACTTTGGTTTACCAGACAACTATAAAAAAGACAATTTATTAACGTTTCTAAATCAATAAAATATTTACGCAAACGATTAAAAATAAAATGAAATTGTTTTTTTTACAAGGTCGCCCACTGGCGCCAGTGATTTGAATTATTTTCTGATGATACCGGATTTATGGTTAAATAACATGGACTTTACCTCTTTTTAATATTTTATTTAAACTTATTTTGCCAATTCTATATTCTAACGACTGTTTTTTTATTATTATGAAGGTTGCCACAGTCAATAAAAGTTCGATGTTTGTATATTTTATCTTCGACATTTATGGTATTTCGCCCTTTTACCGCCGATCTAAAATGCTTATCGCATTTTAATAAAATGTTATTTAATACGGTATAAAAATAAAAATACTTTGTTGATAAGTGTATAAATAAATACCATTGCATTTAACCACTACAGAAATAGGTAGGTACCTACATCCCCCGAAATCAATAACCGATGCTTTATTTGCAACGATTACTTACCATCCTATTGATTCGGAGGTGGCACAGAACAATAGCAAAGCAAAGTAACACGAGTAATTAAGTACCTACATCTGCCTAGCCTTTTTCCCAACTATGTTGGAGTTGGCTTCCAGTCTAGACGGATGCAGCTGAATATCAATGTTTTACAAGGAGCGACTGCCTATCTGACCTCCACAATCCTGTAACTACGTTGGTAAGGCTGGTTGTAAGATTTTCAGGCGTCTGACTACCCGAAACGACAATCACTTGAACTTCACTTGTTTTCCGAGTCACGAGGGTGTCACACCCAACTTCCAAAATGAGAAATTTCCTTAAAAATAACACAAGTAAAATTAAGTTACCTAGATGTTATTTTCTACGTTTTTAGAGTCTTCGTTAGAGATGAAGGTTATAGTAACCGCCACGAGTCGTGAGCACAAACGTCAAGTTTATTTTTGGGTCTTTGGATTTCTTTCTGGGTTTTCTGGGTCACCGACGCTGCACGCGATTGGTCCGTCTGTCGGGCCGAACGCGTGCAGCGTTGGCGCCCTGAAAAAGGCAGAAACGAACCCAAAAACCCACAATAGATCTTGATGTTTTTGCTCACGACTCGTGGCGGCTACTATACCAATATTCATAGCAACATCGATGACAAGAATTTCCTTAATAAATACCTTACTATCACTATTACTGACGGCGTACAGTCTAGACCGAAAAAGATGGTAAACAAAAAACCTATTCAGACAAAACAATACTTACTTCTCCAAACGAACGTGACGTCACTTACCCTACATAAACATTTCTAACAGACTCCAATGCGGCTTATATTTTAGGCCACTAAAGCATGAAATATTCACATTCTTCCTTCAACGCGGACCCTAGCCTCTGGCCAGTAAACTAGCGTCCAGTAAGGTCACATTTGACAGTTAAAGCAGTAAAATAAAACAGGCTCTTGAGCCGCTTTGATGGAGTATTGTTTCGGATTCCGTCACGCGTTCAGGCCGCACTGTGCAGTGCATGGGTTAAGGCCAGCGAACAGTGAACTGATATGGTTATTTCTATGGAATTTTGTAATATTGTGGTGGTTTTAAAATGTTGTATTTTGAAGTAGAAGAAAACAGATATTAACCCATTTTTGTTGGAAGTTAGGATTTTAGAATGGTCATGTATTCTTCGGCTTAACAGACTAATGTCAAATTAGATATAACTACGGAAGCCGAAACAACGATCCTTGACTTCTCGACCACGATATAAATCTTTGAAACCATTCGATGAAGCAAAGCGCCCGTAATATGAAGTACCTATTTATTAAAATCATCAATTTTCCAGTACAAGAGAGAGACGGAACTATACATGATCGATAGTACCATCCCTTTTTTTCCAACGGAGCAGTAATACCACTGACAATTAATAATAAGGATCTCTGTAAGGATTTGGAGGAAGCCTTTGGTAGGCAGCGGGACAGTACAGGCAGAACAATAATAAAATCAGCTGCTGATTCTATAACGGGTTACTGAAAAATTCTTCCATGCAACCATGTTGAAAGTGATTGTCGCTGCTTCTAGAATATACCTAGCTATCTTTTAAACGAGATGCTATATTGTCGTAGATACTGCAAAACTGTAATGTACTAATCAATTTGTTAAAACGCACATGTTCGTCAACAACAAAGATGTTGTTTCCGTACAAACATGCTTATTTATTGATAGTAAAACGTCTTTAATGTTTAGATTTAATTAATTTAATCGCAATTAACCTGTTATTCTGACGTTTTAAGTACCTACCTATATCACTGATTGAACATCAACCTTCTGGGTATTGGAATGTTAACCCGTAAGCAGTGGTTGCTTAATTATTTTAAGCCTGAAATTGCTAACCCGCTTTGAGTACGCGCGGTGATCAATGCTCGTGTCTTCTCTGTATGAGAAGAGGTATTTATTTGTTCACATAAAAATGAAGATTAAAATTAAATTATGGGACAATTATATTCATGACAGTGTCTACAGTTACAATATCAACTAACACCAATAAAACAGGGCTCGTCAGAGATTTGAACCCGGGGCCTCTCGTAACTAAAGAGAGAATCATACCACTAGACCAACGAGCCGCTTGTCTTCACCCTGAAAAGAAACCTTCGCACAAGGATAATAATAAAATTAAATGTCAGCTGAGCGAACATATAATTTATAATATAATTTTTCACCGCATCATGACCCTAGCAAACAAGCTTAACAAACTTAAATAACACTTTGACGACCTAGGAATCGATCTCAGGACGCCAATGAGCAATCGCGTTACGAATACAGAGGCCAAAAGGACCAAAACAGACCAAACACAGGAAATTTATGATATGTTTACAAAAACACAAAATTAAAATTTTTAAGTATTTAACCCCCTACAGAAGAATAAAACTCCGTACTCCGTAAAAAAAAGAGCTGATAACTTTGAAACCGCTGAACCGATTTCCGTCAAACATAGCTAAGAACACTCCCGACTAATTCACTTTTCAAACAAAAAAAACTAAAGTAAAATCGTTTCATGCATTTGGGAGTTACGATGCCACAGACAGACACACACACAGAGACACGTCAAACTTTTTACACCCCGTCGGGGGGTTAAAACAAGAAATTAATCAGAGCTAAAAGTTACACGTCGGGGCCCAGTAGACCGTGTCGCCCATCACCGTGTTATCAAACCTCGCTTCTGTCTAACCAGCGTCGTAAATTAACTTAATAGTAACTTGTATACATTGCAAATTGTTTTATAATGAAATCATTGATCATGGTAATCTTGAAGTTGACGAGCGTGGCCCTCTGTCACGTTGCAACGATTAACTAACTTTATTTTAAACTAGCTTATTCCTGCAACTCCGTCTGCGAGAAGTACGTCTCGGTTATTGCAAGGACCAAATTACAAGATACAAGATAGAGATAGAGATAGATAGGACAAGATAAAAACATTCTTATTTTTTTCAAATGTCATTGGATGGCATACAAGCCGAAGGCCTGCCTGATGTTAATTAGTCACCGCTGCCTACAGACATCTGCAATACCAGAGGCCTTGCAAATACGTTTGCATTCCAGAGACAAAGTTGAAATGTGTCATGTGCCTGTAATTACAGCGGCACCCATACCCTTCAAACCGGAACACAGCAATGCTGATTTGCGGCAGGAATAGGTATGACGGTAGTACTTCCACGGTTTCTTCATAAAGAGCTCTACTATACATAAGCTATCTCCCAGTGAATGTTCCGTCAAAATCGAGCCTATCGTACTGGTAAACTTTCAAGCGCATATAATAAAAAGCAAAAAAACAGACACTTCGATTTTATTTAATTGTATTCCTAGATAATACCTAATTCGTTTCAAGGCGTAATCTGATTACAGTTGTATGTTTGAGGATGTACTTGTTCATTTAATTATATACTCCGGTTGAAGCGGTATGCCAAAGCCTTAGGTGGAGACTGACCATGGTCAAGAGCTCAAAGATTTATCACCTTTAACAAAAAACAAAGTTGCCTGTCCACAATCACATGCTAGCGAAAAGTCTAGTTGACTTGGCAAGTTCTTGCCAAATGTGCTTACCAATAACTGACGTACGATAGATATGCATGTAATTTATAATATTTTCGCGATCGATTTCGATCCCGATAGACAATCTCAATGGACACTGGTGCTTCTCCTTCTTTTCATAGTCTGATGGGACGGCAAACTAACATAAAAGAGAGAGATTGTGGAGAGATCAGAAACAGGTCTAACGGCTTTACTTGCTCTTTAACACACGGGGGTGTCACACCACTAACATCCAAACTCCCCCTGCTACAGCGAAATTTCTAATGGGAAAACATAATAAGACTTCCCGACGTGGCAGGGACTGCCAGGGTAGTGGAATTTGTTTGAATGCCCTGGAATACAAAGGGAATTAGAAGGAACACGGATAGATTTTAGTTAATAAGAGTCAAATATCCCTTCCATTCCCCCCAGAGCGGAAGAAGACATTTAAAGATTTCCCATCCTTAAAAGAAAAGGCTCACGTTAAGGCAGGAATGTGGTATTAGCCGGTAGACTAAAAACAACAGGCAATAAATAATAGGTAATTGCTTTCTTAATAATCGCAGCAAAGAGAAAGCAGTGACAAAGATATGACTGGAGCTCGTGGTGGCGCCAAATAATGCTGTCCCAAGTATTTTATGTGTACTCTGACATGCTCGCTCACCGGTTTACCTTATTTGTTTACAACTCATTTCACGTGAATATCACCAAAAAAACGTCATGAGAGCCAATGACGCTGATGTTCAAGGTAATCGAACTTCGTGTCAAACCCTCTTTTTAGGGTTCCGTATCCGAACGGTGCCAGCGGGACCCTATTACTAAGATTCCGCTGTCCGTCTATCTGTCTGTCAGCGGGCTGTATCTCATTAACTGTAATAAGTAGAGAGTTGAAATTTTCACAGAGTGTGCAGTTCAATTGCTGCTATAACAACAAATAATAATAAAAAAACAACGTTACAAACTAAAGGGGTCCTACATGAAATTTGTTTTTTTTTACGGAACCCTTTGTATGCGAGTTCAACTCGCGCTTGGCCGATTTCATTGAAGTGTTAAGTAAATTATATCAAGTATTGTTTTGTGGTAAAATATCATAATTCTGATTAAAAGGATTTGCTATACTAACAAGGAAAAATTTTGTTTTAAACTTTTTGTTGAATTAAAATGATAAAATATGTGGATATTTCTCTAGAAAATTTTATTAAGTGGATGATAAAAAACGTAGGTATATTGTCATGTTATTATGTATAGTGTAAAATTGAGACAGAACGACGATTTGTTTAGATACTGAATGCCCCGTGTGACCAGGATGTGGGAAACAATAACAAATTTTTTACCGAATTTATGATTGTACTAGCTTTTGTTTGCGACTATGTCCGTGTAAATGTCGGTTATTTCGCGAAATGAAAAGTAGCCTATGTCCTTTCTTGGGGTTCAAATTTACCCCGCACCAAATTTCATCAAAATCGGTTCAGTGGTTTAGTCGTAAAAGCGTAATAGACAGAGTACAGATAAACAGACGGAGTTATTTTCGCATTTATAATAGATATTAATGTAAGTATAGATTTGGGTAATACTTTAAATTGACACTTGTCATAAAAATCAAGCAAATAACCTAAGTTTTTAGTAAAACATTGTAAGTAGATACCTACTCCTTCTTAGTATGTACATAGGTATCTACCTACTTATTAGGTGTTCATATTTTTTTGTAAGATTAATACAAACATTCCGTTTTCTTCCCTTATATGACGTAAGTACATTATAAGGTACTTGAATTACGCAATCATACTCTATTTTCAAATAAATACACCTATCGATTTCGTTTTCTACACTATTTCAAATATTCACCTCTTCATCATTCATTATAATAACCAAAACCAAAGTAGAGACCATATTTTTTTCATAAAATCCTTTTCGAAACCTCGTACCACACTCATTAGCTCCTCCCTTAATAGGACAAAGGGCGGGCTGTTAAATATAAATCACAATATTAATGTGATTGGTGCTTGACCTTAACTTGACACCATGCACTTAAGGAATGTTTTAAAGAGAAGCTCTACGGATAGTTTATGTTAATTTTTGTTCACAATCTGAACATAAATTCAGATTTTTAGGGTATTGAAATTGAACTGCCCCGTTGGTCTCGTGGTCGCAAGCGCGACTGATGAGCGTGGGGTCCCGTTTTTCCATTAGGATTTGCTCAGTAGCAGCCCGGAGTTTGGAAGTTGGCGGTATGACACCCCCGTGCCTCGGAAAGCACGTAAAGTCCCGGCTGTCATTCGTAGATCTTTGACAGTCGTTACGGATAGTCAGATGCCAGGAAGACTGACAACCAGTCTATCCAAGAGGTATCGTGTTGGCTACTAACAATATGGTTGTGGAGGTCAGAGAGGCAGTCGCTCCATGTAAAACACTGGTATTCAGCTGCATCCGGTTAGACTGCAAGGCGACTCCAACATAGTTGGGAAAAGGCTAAGCAGATGATTAGGGTAATGAAATTGAAGTCTGAATGTCTGATAACTTGTCATTTTTGAGAGTTTAGATACCACTTTCACTAGTGTCTTTTTTTTTTGTTAAAGAATATTACAGTTTACATACAAAAAACCCTGGTAGGTACGGTTTTGACGAAAAATACAAAAGTCTTGTGGTTAATGAAAACATCACAAAGTCAATGCCAAGCATTTATTTTAATTAGATCATTTACTTCTGACTTCGGGACTTCTGAATGGTCAAGAAGTCGATCGGTGAGTCAGAAAGTAGAAACTAGTTGCTGTTCCAAAACGTAGTTAGACTTCTTTAGAGAAGAACGAGCAAGAATCTCCACGGACAATTTTTTTTAATTAGGTTTTTATAAAGTCACAGAAATCTTATCGATGCATTTCTTTTTTAAATCAATGTGTGTCCCTTTCAATTCTACAGACAAATTTATACCCGTCGCGAGACTATAAAATAAAATTGAATCTATCCTAAATGCAATTCTTATTTTAAAACTCCGCGATACATTAAAGACCCCTCGCAACTTCCTCTTAACCCTAAAACGGTGACGGTGCAACCCTCAAAATCACCCAATTATACCCCTTTTAAGGGGCGCCGCCCAAAGCTATTAACCGTTGAACTACTGATTTATCTATGATCATTAGGTGCATCGTTGATTAGCAACGGTTGCCAGAAAAAAAAGAAATTCGATAGTAGCCTGTGATTAATTACTTTGGCCCTGTTTTAACAATTTTCTGATTAGTTACGAATTTTTGTTGAATTCTTTTTGGTGTGCGAGATTGTATTTTTATGACAGATGTGCTTCTGCAACCCACTTGTACTACAGTTTCTAGTAATCTATATTTTAACTTTTCACCGTTACTATCCACTCCATTGGTTTCACATTCCATGGCGCTAGACTCCTCAATGCTATGCTTTTTTAACCCGACGCAAAAACGACGAGGTGTTAAAAGTTTGACATGTCTGTGTGTGTGTGTCTGTCTGTGGCATCGTAGCTCCCGAACGCATGGACCGATTTTGATTTTGTTTTTTGCTTGAAAGGTGAATAAGTTGGGAGTCTTCTTAGCTATGTTTGATGGAAGTCGGTTTAGTGGTTTCAAAGTTATCAGCTGTTCTGTTAGCTGCAATAGAGAATTTCATTCTTCTGCCGGGGGCTACTTAATTTTTTTTTATATCGTCGGATTTCAAACAAGCCGACGCGTCGGCCCATCTGATGATAAGTGGTCAGTGGTCACCGCTGCCTATAAACATTTACAATACTAGACGCCTTGCAAATGCGATGCCATCCCAGAGACAAAGTTGAAATGTCTCATGGGCCTGTAATTACACCGGCACCCATACCCTTCAAACTTACATCTGCAATGTTTAGAAGAATTAAATTAACATGACCACACGCCAATATACAACCTATTAGGGGTAGTTCTATGAAACGAGCCCCCCATCAAACCGCTCAAGTTACTAATAACTTACTGTACAAAGCTGTGGTGGCAAAACGGTGACTGTAAGATAAAGGGGTATTTTGACGCGGAGCTAAGTTATCTCTCTAACATACCGATCGTGTAGGTAAAGTGATCGATATTATTAATGTACAAACTATTATTATTCAGCTTGCATCTTTTCACAAACGATGCCGACAATGATTCACTTTAAAAGAACAGCGAAGCGATAGAGTCATCAACACATTTTTTTTTTATTAAATATAGATATGACAGTTGAAATATTAGACTTGTCACAGAATTAATATTTGGCATTAATCTTTTAATTTAATAGTGTTGATTTGATATGTTAAAGTTCAATTCATATTAAGATGTCATAATTATTAATCGCTTTTTTTTCGTTCCGCGAAATAGTTTGTCATTGACGTATTTTGGGAATATTATTGTAATCATTCGAGTCACAAAAGAACTTTGTTTATATTAGAATAAAACATATTAATTCAGTGGAAACATCAAATGTTTTTTTACTTAACTTGGAAAATCTCCAGGATGTAATGTTTCTATCATTTATTACTTTGTTCAGTAAACCATAGAGCGAGTCACGATAAAATTAAAATAATTACAATCAATGCCTCTCCACATCATTCGCTACGCCATTACGCCGACCCAAATTGAGTTATCAACTTTGGTGAAATTCATTGTTTTTAAGCTTTTATATTTCTTTTTGTGCCGATACGTGTTTAATAGTCAATTAATGATGCTACCTGCGGCTCTTTTTATCCAAAATCGATCGGTCAGGATGACCAGTCAGACTCAGTGCCTTAGGGGTTAAGTCCGTGCGATCGAATGGACCACATTCGAGTGGCCGCAGGGTTAACTACTAATGAATTGGGATTGTATTTTTATAGATGATTATTGTCGTTAAAATTTAAAATTAATAGCTTTGGATTTATAACTGTATATATTATTCGAGAGAGATTTTGGACATGGTTTGCAAAGGTACAGATATTATTTAAGAATTTGCTCTGTTTGAAATAGGAATAAAAAACATTTTATATGACTTTTTAACGCATGTCAAAACTATTTAAATATTTACCAAAGAAGTATAATTACAATCAAAATAAAAAAAAATCTAAAATCAATGTAACTGTTCTTCATAAAACAACAAACAAATTGATTTTTGACTCCCAAATTTTTTCATCAACAAACATTATCTACACTTATATTATAAAGAGGAAGGATTTATATTTTTGTGTGTATGTATGTTTGTAATGAATAAACTCAAAAACTACTTAGCCGATTTCAAAAATTCTTTCACCATTAGAAAGCTGCATTATTACTGAGTAACATAGGCTATATACCATCACGCTACGGCCTACGAGGACGGAGTAGTAACTAAAGACATAACGTAACGCGGGTGAAATAAGCCACGCGGACGAAGTCGCGGTCAGGTCGTCTAGTCCCATATAATTTTATAGGCGCTTCTAATCATAGGGCGGGACCCAATTCCGAGATAATGGGGCGATCATCGTATCCTGATCTGTATTGGACCAGATGAAAATCGTTGGTCTATAATAATAGGAAACATGGAAATTAGAGAATTCCACAAACTAGAATTCGGACCTTTCACGTGAAGGATTGGAGGGTGAGTGCTTATCGTTAATGATGTCGTATTTGATACTATCGTACAGATCTACTAGTGGTAAAGCCTCCATGGAACGCGATTTCCTTCAAAAGTTCCGACCAACAGTGGTGCTCTACGCCATTGAAAAAGGTCACAATTATCAGTGTCTACGATTTTCCTAAAAACATATAGGTAAGTACTATAAATGTAGGTAAATTTGAAATACATCATCAGCTAAAACTCCAAATTTTTTTTTACTTACACGAAGAATATTAGGCCATTTTTGGCTTAGACTTCTTACGACAATTTAGCCGACGCCACTGGTTCATACTTATCTAATTTCAACTTAATCCTGATTGAAAATACTTTGTCAATTTTTATCTATTAATATAATAATATCTACTGCCCCGTTGGTCTCGTGGTCGCAAGCGCGACTGATGAGCATGGGGTCCTGGGTTCGATTCCCAGGTCGAGCAAAAAGTGTTATTGGGTTTTTGTATGAAATTCGCAGTAGCAGGATTTGTGCCCGGTGAATGGTTAATGGTCTGTATTTCCCGAAGGGTTAGGCAGAGCTGTACCAATGTACACCCACAGTTCGCCGGTATGTTTAGGTCCCATGCAATAGGGAGCGGGCCTATTGCCATTAACCGGGCACAAATCCTAACTCCGACCTGACTGAGAATTTCATAGAAAAACCCAGCAACACTTTTTGCTCGCCCTGGGCATCGAACCTAACACCTCTAGCGTAGCAGTCGCGCTTAGGACCACTAGGCCAACGAGGCAGTCAAACAATAAAAAACACAAATATAAACAAAACAAATCATATTTTTAAAATCTAAAGTACTTACTGAAACTAGTCTGTAATTTGTTACTTATATTTTAAACAATTTTCTTCTTATACATTATTCCACATCAACCTCGCATTATTCCCATCGACCTCTTTACATCTTTCTAGCTTCGAATGCATTTACATTGACCAGAGTATACCCAATAAAAGGTAGCATTGCTGGGTGGCGGGTGTTTATGACCCAACTTGTGTGTTCCAACATTCGGTGGACTTTTATTTCTTACTACTGAGCCTGTGACTTCAATTCCGTCTATGGTTTTATTGTTCTGCGCAGCAACCAGTTAGTTAAGCGTTATGGTGTTTGTTTTATTAGTGTTGTCCTTGTATTTTAAGAAATGATTTCGTGTAAGTACCTAAACTGGAAAACATGTCAAAAAACCTGAGTACCTTACCATAACGTATTTTTTTAATTATGTAGTTATACCAAATCCTCATTATAATTATTTTAACTTCATGCATTATTATAAATTTCTCGCTTTGATGAGGTATTTCCCCAAAAGTGGGTAAAATGTACTTACTTACCTAGTGAAATAAGACCATTTAAAAATGTTTATTCAACCATGATTTTAATTTATTTAAATTAAAGGAAACATTCGACAAAATGTTTATATTTTAATAAACTATTTGTGACGTCATCATGTTTTATCAGTTACTAAGTCATAGCATACGATATGTAATTTCAGCGATTAAGCATCAGCCGAAATAGCTCAGTTGGGAGAGCGTTAGACTGAAGATCTAAAGGTCCCCGGTTCAATCCCGGGTTTCGGCAATCTATTCTTTTTGTTTATTTAATCAATTTTCATTTTATTTTTTCTACTATTAAACTAACATTACTATTGAAAACATTTTTTTTATGAATGCTAGCTGTAATCTATTGTTTTGTGTTTATATAATTAATTTGTTGAAAAAAAAAGGTCATTAATTAATAATATCATTTAATATTGTCATAGTATAATATAACGACTGTGGTTGAAAAGGAAATACTTACATAACAAGCAGATAAATGTGGAGGTACTAACAGTTACCTACAACTAATAACAAATCTAAAGATCTTATTGTTTATTTGTACAACAAACGTCGTTGACATACAAACGTCGTAAGTACAGTTAATTTCTGTACCTACCTCATCATCTGCTTAGCCTTTTCCCAACTATGTTGGAGTCGGCTTCCAGTCTAACCGGATGCAGCTGAATGATCAGTGTTTTACATGGAGCGACTGCCTATCTGACCTCGACAACCCAGTTACTGGGCAACGCGATACCTCTTGGTTAGATTGGTTGTCAGACTTCCTGCTTTCTGACTATCCGTAATGACTGCCAAAGATCTACGAATGACAGCCGGGACCAACGGCTTTACGTGCTTTCCCAGACACGGGGGTGTCACACCACCAACTTCTAAACTCCGGACTGCTACTGAGTAAATCCTAATGGAAAAACCCAATAACACTTTGCTCGACCTGGGAATGGAACCCGGGACCCCAGGGTCAACAGTCGCGCTTGCGACCACGAGACCAACGGGGCCGCCTTACATTAAACGTACATTACTAACATTAAATAAAATACTATATTTAAAAAAAAAACACTCGCTGAAAGTTAGACCTACTTCAAAAAAACTCATTAGATTCACCTACCGACAGACTAAACTACTGGCCGCTAAAAAAAAAAATGCGCAAATCTTCTTTTTTAAAAGATGGCAAGTACTAAGGAAGAATTTTTATTTTTTTCAATTACCTGAAATTTCATATAAATACATAAACTCACGTCTTTTTTCCGTGGGGGTAGGCAGAAACCACAGAACGCCATCTGCTACGATCCTTACATAGTTCTTTCGCCTCGTCCACGTTCATACATCTGGTCATACAAGCACGCCGGTTACGAGTACTGGGCACCCAAACCTTTCCGAAGAACCTCACCAATAAGGTCAGAGTAGGAATTTTCGTAGTATCAAAAGGCAAATTCTACTAATTAATTACGTTCAAAATTTAAATTATTTATTTATTTATTTAATTTAGTCGCAATTGCCAAAGCGCGACTGCTACGCTAGAAGTCTTGGGTTCGATTCCCAGGTCGAGCAAAGTGTTATTAGGTTAGCAGCTTGTAGTTAGGATTCGTGTCCGGTTAATGGCAATAGGCTCGCCTCATATTATTACATAGGATTTAAACATCCGGCGAACTGTGGCTGTACATTGGTACACCTCTACCTAACCCTTCAGGGAATACAGGCGTGATTATATCTAGTCGCAATCCCATCTCAGTGACAAAAATTGTCATAGAGATTAGATTGCAAATCGTTCTTAAAAATTTGTAGAATTGCTACCCAGATCAAAAATGCATTATTTGCTTATAAAAAAATTACGAAGTTTAACGAATAGGTTTCTTAACTCATTCTCACCTAGAATGTTTTTAACTTGCACTTAAAAAACGCTTCAGCGATAAATTCACACATTAACAACACTCCAAAGCGAACCTACGTATCATACAACAATGAATCAAGCAGCTAAATACGTGGTAATTACCAACGCCATCTGGCGGCCATTCGTCCGATATCAATTTGAGACCGAGAAGTCTGCTATTAAACTTTTAATAATACGCCATTTATTTTCTTGCTGCAATATGGTATTCAGTTCTGCTTGCGTAAGTTGGTGTTATATTCCTACCTTACCCCTTAAAAGTCCCTGCCGGGGCTGCGGGTCCTGCCGGGGCTGCGGGTTGTTCGCAAGAGGTACCGCGCCCCCGGAACGCAAAGGTCACAAGAAGGAACATGGGTGGGTTTTAGTCAGTAAAAGTCTGACACTCCCTCCCGTCCCGCCCAGGGCGGGAGAAGTTATTTGATGATTTCCCCCCCACCAAAAAAAATAAAAAAAACCCCTTAAAAGTTAAAAAATAGATTTACAGAGGTTTTCTGTATACTTAGTCAAAGTCAAATCACATTATTGAATTAGACCATGGAAACGTACTTTAGAACGTCATTTACAAGAAAAAAATACGAAATATTTATTTCAACTGTAAGGGGGCCACATATTATTATTTTTAAAACCTTTACAATATTTTTTAATGTATGAAATTGTCAAAGGATTTTTACCACAATCTTACGCCCTAACATTTTTCTATATAACTTGTACCATAGAAAAAATAACAAGACTACGAGAACTAAATATGAGTGAAAATTAAATGGTAAGCGATACGGTGGATAGTGGGAAGATTTACTCTAATAACAGGGAAGCCTCCGATTCGCTCTCAGTACATTCATTGGTACTAAGTACCCAATTAGCTTTATGATTGCCATAGCTTGAAGTAAATAAGCCACGGTTTGTTTTTCGAAAATTTATAAACGTTCCGATTTTTTCTTTGTTATTTACATCTTCAATGGGTAGCATCTAATGTACTGGGAAACGAGTTTTGAATTCTCTTGGATAGAAAAGACTAATTGTATGCAATTTATAATTATAATTTATGAATATAATTTATAGAACATTTAATAATCTTTGACAACATTTTTAACCAATGCTTTATCTTTCTGTGCTTAAAGCACATTATTTTTATGTTTGACGAGTTATAAAATTAAAAAAATTAAGTAACCCCCGATTGAAGAATAAAGATCCCTACCGCAGCTAACGAACGAGTTGATAACCTTGAAACGGCTGAACGGCCGATTTTGATGAAACAAATCTAAGAAACCTGCTTTCAAACAAAAAAAACAGCATCCAAATCGGTTCACCCGTTCAAGAGCTACGGTGCCACGGACAGACAGGCAGACACACAGACACGTCAAACTTATTGTTATAAATTTGACGTGTCTGTGTGCCCCTCTTTTTGAGTCGGGGGTTAAAAATTATTCCATTTAAATTAGGTTAATTTCAACGGCTGGCGCGGAGTCGCAGGCAAGTGATATGAACAGATTTTTTTACTTATTTATAATGAACCTAAAAACAACAGCCACAGAACCACAGAGCCATGAAGCCATAGAGTCGAAATGAGAACTGCTTTGATAGCCTTGACCATTTAATCTATAATGTCCAAAAGACAGGAAGAGGAACCAATTTTTGAAGCACACGAGAATAACATCCAAATAGAAAGCGAGTTATCTTAGCAATGCATCAGTAGATTGTTGAGGACTCTAGAGGAGCAGCCCGGAAGACACGTGCGCAGGAGTGCACTCGTTGCGCATTGTGAGGCTGTGACGAAGGATCTTGAAGTACTTGAGACGAAAAAAGGTGGCAATCGATTTACTGCCAATTGATAGTATAGGAAACCGTACTATAAGCTGTTTGACGTTTTCGTGATGTAAGCTGTTATGACCCTAAGGATTTTCCAATTATTTACTTACTGAACTTATTTATTATTTATGCCTGCGCCTTCGTTCAAGTGAATGTTGGTTATCATAGGATTTTTTCTTTTACGCGGACCTTTATTTTTTTGTTTTTTTAAATGAAAGTTCCCAGTGCAGTCCCGTCAAAATAGATACAGTCGTTACAGAGATTAGCCAGAACAAAACGGCATACTTACATAGTGCACTCGCGCATTCTGTACAACCCGAGATATATCCATATATATTGTTAAAGAATTCTTCTTATGGTATCGGTAATTTGTTTAAAGGTTAATTATGGTCCTGTCCAGTATGCAGTATTTCACCTACTGGACAGGTGGGCCTATTTAGTGTTGCAACAGAGGCGTTATACCGATCATAGAGTTTTGGACACTCCAATAAATGGGATATAGTCTTAGAGCTGCATTGAGTGTGGACCGTTTTAATGATAAGTACCCCATTTTGCCGAATTATGTTCACAACGGCCCACTTCGATGCGTAGTCGATTCTTTGCTCCCGAAATAGGCCACTGCAGTTCACGATTGGGGGGCTTCATCAACTTTTGTGGTGGTGTTCTAATTACAGAACAACAGTGCAATTAAAATCGTAAAACACTTGGTTACACACAGTCTAAGATAACGACAACACATACAACATACCATCACGCTTGTATTCCCCGAAGGGTTAGGCAGAGGTATACCAGTGTACACCCACAGTTTGCCGGTATGTTTAGGTCCCATGTAATAGGGGGTGAGCCTATTACTATTAACCGGGCACAAATCCTAACTCCGAGCTGCTACTGAGAATTTCAAAGAAAAACCCAATAACACTTTTTGCTCGACCTGGGAATCGAAACCAAGACTTCTAGCGTAGCAGTCGCGCTTAGGACCACTAGGCTACCGAGGCAGTCCAAGATAACGATTAGTTAACGTAATAATGCAGACTATAATGTTGAAAAACAAAATACATAATATCTTTTTGATTATACGATAAATAAAAAAACTCTCACCAGATAAGTATTTGTTTTCTTATCGATAACATGAATTTCCTGTTTATTTTACAGTTCAACATAAACATGTTTCTCGTATTTCGGGGATGCCCATGAACGAGGTCGTTGAATGACCTTACGTTTTAATTATGATGATGGGTGCACAAATATTATTATCAATGGTAGATGACACGAGTATTTAAAATGCATTACGTAGTAAAAATATTGTTCAAACCGATATTAATGAAGACTAGCCAAGTACACAGTAGATATTATAGTGTGTGCGCAAACACAGGTGCACTCCCTCTTCCCTCAATCTTATAGTCCGATGGGACGGGAATCCGACACGTCTGGCGCGAGATCAGGCGCAGGACCAATGACTTTACGTGCTGTCCGAGCCACGGGGGCGTCATACTACCAACTTCTAAACTCCCGGCTACTACTGAAAAAAAGCTCCTAATAGAAAAACCCAATAACACTTTTTGCCGTATTCGGGAATTGAATCCAGGACCTCATGCTCAACACTCACGCTTGCAACTACAAGACCAACGGGGAAGTTACGTAATTAAATACCATGCAATTACGTATAAACGTTTGCATTTACCGATTTAAATCCATTTCCCATCATAATTTTAATGAGTAGGACAGTCCGAACCCAGAATTCTCAAGAATATTAGCTTGCCTAATTAATAAGTTGTAATTAAAAACCAAAGTACGAGCACAAATTAATTCACTCACTACTCGTAAGTAGCTATAAAGAATATGAAACTCTCTCACGTTAAAAATAAACCGATATCTATTCGTCGATACACATAATGTATGTATGTGTACACATATGTATATGTTACAAGCTCGAAAATAATTACGCGCGATCATCGACCATTACCGACCGTAAATTACGCTGGTAACGTAATACGCCCATACTAATTATTAAGCGCGGTGTGTAATTGAGGCGTCTTAAATATAATAATAAATTTACCTACTTGTTCGAGCCAATTATTGTTAAGGGCAACACCGTCGTACTTTTTAGGGGAAATAATGGGTTTTTATGGAATAAAAATAGATAGAATTAAGAATTCCGGGGCAGTATAGGCAACTTTTATTGTCTAAAAGTATTTATGCTTTTTAGAATATAATAGTACTTATTATCATCATCATCTGCTTAGCCTTTTCCCAACTATGTTGGGGTTGGCTTCCAGTCTAACTGGATGCAGCTGAATACCAGTGTTTTACATAGAGCGACTGCCTATCTGACCTCCACAACCGAGGTATCCCTCTTGGTTAGATTGGTTGCCAGGCTTCCTGGCTTCTGACTAACCATTTCGACTGTCAAAGATCTACGAATGACAGCCGGGACCAACGGCTTTACGTGCTTTTTCTGAGGCAAGGTGGTGTCACACCACCAACTTCCAAACTCCGGGCTGCTACTGAGCAAATCCTAATGGAAAAACCCAATAACACTTTTTGCCTGACCTGGGAATTGAACCCGGGACACCACGCTCATCTCACGGGACCAATGGGACAGTCAGGGCGGGGAATAGTACTTATCATTTTATAATAATAATACTACTGCAGGGCAAAGACCTCTTCTCATACAAAAAAGACACGAGCAATAATCACGACGCTTCCTCAAAGTGGATTGGCGATTTCAGACTACAGTAAAGAAAATAAACAAATTTTAAAATAAGCCCCTACAGAAGAATAAACGTCCTTACCGCAGCTAACAAAAGAGCTGAACTTTGAAACCGCTGAACCGATTTCCATAAAACATAGCTCAGAACACTCTCGACTAATTCACCTTTCGAACAAAAAAAAACAAAATGAAAATCGGTTCATGCATTCGGGAGCTACGATGCAACAGACACACACACACACACACACAAACTGATAACACCCCTTCGTTTTTGCGTCGGGGATAATAAATATTATTTACTATACTTACTACAATTACATTTAGTGTAATCGTACAACTTTGTAATTATTTAGGCACGTGTATTCTTTAACACGGTTGATTAGATTAACTTGAGGAAATAAACAATTTAATATTTTCGCATAAAAAACAGCAAACAATCATTTTGTGAGTGTGATTTTAAGACTCTATTTACCTGAAGAATGCACTGTGGAAAAGACACCGATACACAAACCATAGGGATTCAGTATATTATTCTAGACCCTCCTAGAGCACCCGAGATGGAGATTTATCGTCGGCTTTTACAAAACAAAAGTCAACTGTTCCATACAAAAGTGAATCACCTACAAGGTGTCTGAAACGCCTACAAAATATATGAAACCACTCACTTCTATTTAAAAACCGACGAAAAATATTAACGCTCAAGGGTCTACTCTGAAAATATGTAAAAGATCATCATATGAGCCGCAGGACCTCCACTGCTGGACATAGGCCTCCCCCATAGATTTCCAAAAGGACCTATTGAAAGCGGCCTGCATCCAGCGTCGTCCTACGGTCTTAATCAGGTCGCCCGTCCATCTGGTGAACGTCCTACGCTGCACTTGCATAAAGATACAGTCATGATATCCCTTCCACCGTATAGATCGACAGCTTCGTTTTCATCCCTCGACTCTTTATAATTATTATTTTTACTCATAAAGTAGGCAGTACTCAGGTGATTCCCCTGAAAAGTAAACCTTAACTCTAAGCACTAAATGTTTATATTTTCAAGATAACTATAAACGTACAAGATAAGCTGCCGCATTATTTTCGTACGCACATGTCTGGTTTAATCTAAGCCATTTGCAGTTAATCCAACCATCAATAATACTTCAGCGATGGACGATAACATAAGATTATGTTGTTACTAAGACAAACATATTTTTATTTACGGCATATTTCTAGAAAAATATATACCATCACACCTGTATTCCCCGAAGGGTTAGGCAGAGGTGTAACAATGTACACCCACAGTTCGCCGGTATGTTTAGGTCCCATGTAATAGAGGGCGAGCCTATTGCCATTAACGGGGCACAAATCCTAACTCCGAGCTGCTGCTGATAACTTCATAGAAAAACCCAATAACACTTTTTGCTCGACCTAGGAATCGAACCCAAGACCTCTAGCGTAGCAGTCGCGCATAAGACCACTCTCCAATCACTAATCTCCAATTAGTTACCGCTATAATTGTTTTTGTGTTGCATTATTCACCTAATTGACCTCGATTACGCTTTTACGATTACGACAATTTTTGTACCTATCAGTCTTATTTATTTGTATCAATAGACAAACTGCGGTAATCAGATCGTTATCAAATAGCTGTCCCTTATCAGCAAATCAATTTATAATCTATATCAATCAGGGAAAATGTTTTTTTATTTGTTTTACCAAATTCTTTAGATTTGATAAGATTATGTTAAAATAAACGGCATCATACAAAACAGATTTCTATCTGTTTATTTCTTGATTTGGAATTAATTCTATTTAGGACCGTTTGTGCCAAAATCTTATCTGAGAGTTAGTAGGTAACAAGAGGTTAATTTACAAATTATATAACATTTTGTAACTTAAACCTGTGTTATTTATTAACCCTGAATTATGTTTTGGCGCGAACGGGCCTTAGAGAATCAGTAAATCACTGAAAACGTCATCAAGAACATTATTATTGCTATTTTACTATCGAGCTTAATTAGTGTTCATTTGGACTTTGCTACAATAACAATTGTTGCAATAATCGTTTTTTTTAACACATTAGTGTTAAAAAAACCCAATACACGTGGTGGAATTTACATTATACCTAGCCAAAAGTTTTACCATGGATTCAGTAAGTAGGTACATGATGGAAGTCCCCTAAATATTTTTTTTTCTGTCGGTTATTAAAAAAACAGCTGTCCCATACAAAACGGCAACATTTACACGCAAGTACCACTGTGTCTTTTTCAATTCATATGTACTTCCTAAGTTTATCTTAGATATTACTGACAACGGTGAAGTTACACATCGCGAGGAACCCTGGACTTACAGTTAATATCTAAAATCGCTAATCCGCCTTGAGCAAAAGCGGTGATCAATGCTCGCTTCTTCTTAGTATGAGAAGAAACGTTTACCCTGCAGTGGGGCAGGAATAGACGGGTAGTATTTGGTTGTGTTTTTAACCCCCGACTCAAAAACGACGGGGTGTTATAAGTTTGACGTGTCTGTGTGTCTGTCTGTGGCATTGTAGCTCCCGAATGCCTGAACCGATTTTGATTTTGTTTTTTAGTTTGAAAGGTGAATTAGTCGGCAGTGTTCTTAGCTATGTTCGATGGAAATCGGTTCAGCGGTTTTAAAGTTATCAGCTGTTTCGTTAGCTGCGGTAGCGATTTCTATTTTTCTGTCGGGGGTTAATAAAAATTTTTAATTTTGTGTTTTTTAATGACTTGTAAAGTGGAGCAGAGTGTTATTGAGTTTTTCCATTAGAAATTTCCTCAGTAGCAGCTCGGAGTTAGGATTTGTGCCCGGTTAATGGCAATAGGCTCGCCCCCTATTACATGGGACCTAAAACATACCGGCGAACTGTGGGGATACATTGGTACACCTCTGCCTAACCCTTCGGGGAGTACAAGCATGATGGTATGTTGTTGTTGTACTATTTTATGTTTGGCATTACATTGGACTTTGCTATAAGTCTTTGCAATCAGTAACAGACGACAACTGAAACCGTTCAAATGATTTCAAGTGAAGTTTACAGCGGCTTACAACATATTTAGTGGCTGTAAGTAAAGACTTACTATCATAAAGTTAGTAGGAGTACCTAACTGTCACAGGTAAGCTCATAATGATATTGCTTTAGTGAATAAGTAGTAAAATTAAACATTTTAAGTAACCACTTTAAAACAGCTGATAACTTTGAAACGGCTAAACCGATTTTGATAAAACATATCTAAGAACCATCGCTAGGAAACATGCTTTCAAATAAAAAAACCGCATTTGAATCGGGTCACCCGTTTAAGAACTACGGTGTCACAGACAGACACACAGGCCCTTAGAAACACAGACACGTTAAACTTATACTCGTAACACCCCATTTTGAATCGGGTGTTAAAAATAGCTTCATGCATACAGATTAAAATACTTCTGGCCTGTAATGTTATTCTGTAACTTTCCTCGGTGAACAGTGAAGTGAGCTTGAGGTAAGTAAATTCACAGAGGGATGTTTTACAGAATAGACTGGCTGCATCCTAGTTATCGTAACACACTTACAATATGAAGGATTTTATTTAACATAACATACCATCACGCCTGTATTCCCCGAAGGGTTAGGCAGAGGAGTATCAATATACCACTCACAGTTCACCGGTATGTTTAGGTCCCATGTAAAAGGTAGCGGTATTTAAAATGTTAATCTTAATTGTTTTCACATATAGAAGCAACAAGAATATTGTAACCAAGATTTTGTAAAAACCAAATTGGAACGAAAGAGTGTCCATGGAGTTTCTTGCTCGTTCTTCTCCATGGAGACTTACGCTTTGGAACGAGCAACTAGTTTCAACTTTTAAATGTAACTTCTTTACAAATCAAAAGTGCCCGTAAATGGTCTAATTGAAATAAATGCTTTGACTTTGACTTTTAATTAACATTTGTCACTTGTTATTGTTAAAAAAAGCTGGAACTTTAACCTTAAATATTTTCGTAACCAGATATGGTAAAAGTATGGCCCAAAACAAACAAAAAATCGGAATCGGAAATCCTTGCATTTATCAGCTTCGTTAAATGTTTTTTTTATACCCGTTCTATAGTTAGCCCACATACAAAAATGTTGTCACCTGCATTATGTATAGATTAGGTAGGTAGGTACATCACGTAATCCTTACACTTTTTACGATAAATTATCGCACGTATTTTTATAGGCGCTACAGCTTAAATGCATTAAATTGAATTTAGCTCAATCATCATTTACGTTAAAATATATCTATAGGTAATTCGTACTCGTATTATAAAGAGAAAAAAAAAATTGTTTATTTGCTTGAGCCGAATAGACTCTCAAGCTACTGGACCGATTTTAACCATTTTTTCACCAATAGATAGCTAGATTGTTCCTAAGTAATATAAGCTATATAACATCACGCTACAACCCACGGAAGCGGAGCAGTAACCAAAGACGTAACTTAAATAAGCCACGCGGACGAAGTCGCGAGCAGTTCGCTAGTAATCTATAAAATTAGTTAAGAAATGACGTGTCAAACTTTTTAACCAGAAAAGGCTTGCGTAGGTGCACTGGCGCCGATGCTCAAAAGAACTCATATTGTATGCTAATAACACAAGATTTTAGAATGATAATTATTAGAAAAATACTCATGCCGCAACTCGTTTGCTTAGTGGTAACTGTCTTAGATAATAGATATTAGATCTATAGGTACCGGTTTGACGAAATTGAAACGGGCCCTTGAATATTCAGGAGAGCGCTGTTATATACCTACGCAGATGCTTGTTGTTCCTCGCTTATATTGGGTGATACTATTATATGATTATAACTGCCTCGTTAGCCTAGAGGTCTTGAGTTCGATTCCCAGGTCGAGCAAAAAGTGTTACTGGGTTTTTCTTTGAAGTTCTCAGTAGCAGCTTGAAGTTAGGATTTGTGCCCGGTTGATGGCAATAGGCTCAGCCCCTATTATATGAGACCTAAAACATTCCGGAGTACTGTGGGTGTACATTGTAACACCTCTGCCTAACCCTTCGAGGAATACAGGCGTGATAGTATGTGTATTATAACTAGCTCGTACTGGCCCACAGCTTGGCAAAAGCATCTCTCCATTTCTTCCATCTATCTAGTTTAAGCACCGTTGGTCAATATGGGGAAAATACTCATGTCCATTTGCTTGCGCTTCAGCAACATTGGTAGAAAACCTTTGAATTGATCTTTTGTGGATCAGTACCCAGTTCTTGGACGAAAATGAAAAAAAAAATCAACAGAAATTAGTTAGTAACTTAGCATAATACTGTCCTGCGCTATGTAGTCATCCTGTATTGATGTTTGCTGATTGTGGTTTAAAAACTATGTTAATGTAGCCGTACTTTGATAGATACTTTGGAGACGACAGCTATTTCATGAACAAATGACTTTTTCCATTCTAGGCGGAGTCGAAGGGAGTGTCAATGACTAAAACTCATCCGTGTACCTAACGCCCTTTGCGTAGGTAAAGCTTTCGAACAAATGCCGCAACCCTGGCAGTGGAGACGACAGCTAAGAATTGCTTTAACTTTGTTTTCCTTACGGACGAAGCCACAGGCACAAGCTAGTCATTATAATATTATGATTTAAATTCTTTCTCCCAATAGACTCTTCGTCATTGTTTATATACTTTACAAAAGTGTTAAACGGTTGCACTTATCCAGCTGTTTAGGATAAGAATAGACTTGCTTGTGTAATAAGTATTTGAACGACAAATTGACAGTGAAAATAAATCTAGGTATATTTAGCGCTGGTCTGCTTGCCTATTCATTACCTATCGGAAGATTCTATTAGCTAATTATCAAGAAGATCGTATTACTTGCTTCGTTGGCCTAGTGGTCCTAAGAGCGACTGCTACGCTAGAGGTCTTGGGTTCGATTCCCAGATCAAGCAAAAAGTGTTATTGGGTTTTTCTATGAAATTCACAGTAGCAGCTCGGAGTTAGGATTTGTGCCCGGTTAATGGCAATAGGCCCGCTCCCTATTCCATGGGACACCTGCACAGACACACATACACCTTAATAATAAAATGAAAAAAACAGTAAGACAGTGAAATACCTGGCGGAAGTTGTCTCTGAAAAAGTAAGTAAATAAAAAATTATAATAGAATTAGACAAAACAGACTGAAGAACTCGTGCAACTTAACTGGAACTTCTTGATCTCAAATTCTGTTGGTTTTCTCTCGTACAATTATTTGCAACTGCCATGTTATCTCTTCACCACCTTTGGTTGACTGGTAGAGAATGCCTAAGGAATTAAGTCCGCCTTTGTACTTTTTGTTACATAAAATTTAAACAAATAAATAAATTTCTAGCCTGAGTCTTAATTGTCTTACAACGGTCGAATAAATAAAAAATCAACAGTAATCAGCAGTATTCAGCTGCACGCCCTCTTCCCTAACTCACTAGTCCGCTGGGACGGCAATCCGACATAACCGGGGAAAGATCAGGCGCAGGACCAACGGCTTTACGTGCTTTCCGAGACACGGAGGTGTCACTGTCACACCACTAACTTTCAAAATCCGGACTGTTACTGAGAAATTCCTAATGGGAAAACCCAATAACATTTTTTGCCTCACCTAGGATCCCACCCTCAACAGTCGTGCTTGCCACCACGAGACCAACGAGGCAGTTATTGTAATCATAATTGCCCGCGGGGTCTCCTCAGAATCTTATTTTACAGTTATCTAGACTCTTGTTACCTTTCCAAAGTCATGAGATATAGATAGTTGAAGTAATCAGTCACTTGTGTAAAAGTTAGAGGAAAAGATCAACCATGGATCACCTCATCACTATCACACAACTATTATCAAATCACTTGAATACTGCACTGATTATGGTGTAAATTCCGAGGATCATTCCTTGAACTAGACATTAGGGGACTCCCTCAAACGTTTGATACTTCCGGATTGATAACGATCTTGATAACGTATCTAGATAAGCTAACTTCAATCTTAACGCACATAATAATATGATAAATAGATATGATAGATATTTTATCATACCTTAATATCAAGTATATAATGTAGGAATAAAAAGTTTTAGGGTGCTCGCAGACGCCCGATTTTCTACCAAATCGCCCGTGGGCTGTCGCGAGGTCTACTATTGAGAGTGGGGTTCTGGGTTCCATACCCGTATCGGGCAGAGTATCATTGGGTTTTTCTATTAGTAAATTTTGGTAGGTATAGATACAATTTTCTACTGAAATTAAATTCTGATAGCTAAAGTTATATTATTAGGAACTCATAAAAGTGAAATCAAAATTAGGTTTATAAAAAACTCATCTCACTCATCATCATATGGGAGACTTCCTTTAATTATTATCTAGGTAACGACCGTAGTAATTTAAACACTAAAAATTTCTAGTGTCTACCTATTGCTATTCAAAAGATACAGCTCTGTATCGGACGGATAGACAGCAGTGTTTTAGTAATTGGAGTCTATTTGGCACCCTTTAAGTACGGAACCTAAATAAAATATAGTGTAGTAAGTGAAATTTAGGCGTTCGGCTCATCGAAAATTATGTTAGAAGGTATCGTCTGTGGATTCTCATGCATGCTTTTTAGTTACGACCAAACTGTTGTGTTGAGTAACCGTCGCCAGTCTGCAGGCGCCCTTAATCTTCCAAGCTATCATTATTTCGTTCAAAATACTGTAACAAAATATTAATTAATAGATCGTTAATTGATAATAAATTCAGTTGCTTATCTAATAAAACGTCACACGGCTATGCTTGAGTATAAGTTGTTTTGTTTTAATTTATCTATAAATCTGTATGTAAGGATAAAAAAAAAGCTTTGTACAAAATAAAATAAAATTCTTTCGCTAATAGACCAGTAGTTACGGAAATTAGCCAGTTCAAACAAACAAACAAACGCTTCATTCTAATATTATTATCAATCATATACTTATGAGTGTCGGACCAGACGGTCGCAAGGGTGACTGTTGCATGGGGTCCTGGATTCGATTCCAAAGTCGGGCAGAAAGTGTTGTTGGGTTAATCCATTGGGAATTTCTCAGTAGCAGCCTGGAGTTTGAAAATTGGGGGTGTAACAGCTCCGTGCTTTGGAACGCATGTAAAGCCCGGCCCCGGCTGTCATTAGGAGGTCGTTAACAGTCAGTACGGATAGACAGAAGCAAATCAATCTTGCCAAGAGTTATCGTGTTGCCTAGTAACTGGGTTGTGAAGGTGAGATAGGCAGTCGTTCCATGTATTGTATTGTACACTGGTATTCATTCGGCTGCATCTGGCTCGAGCTTGAAAACTGAATGAAAAAGTTAAGCAGGACAAAGAGAGAAGCGGCTAACTGCTAATATAATCAGAGTATTGTATAAGTACACGACATAGGTACAAATGTTTACTGATAATAAACTTACTGTAATGCTATACCCTATTTTCCTTGACTTAGATCCGTATTTACATTAATGCATGAATGACTTAAGGAAAACGGAGGTAGGTACGAACTATACTACTCGAAAATCGTACAATTCACTTGAGAAATAGCTCGTACAGTAATGGATTCTATGAACACTCTTAGTGTCAGCGCAAACAGAACACAAAACTAACTGTAATAGAATTGAAAATTGCTTAATTGCGAGCAAGATAATCGTAAAAGTATTTATTTCGGGATGGTCATTAAAATACCACACATTTACTTAAACTTAAAAAACACAAAATTAAAAATTTTAAGTAACCCCCGACAGAAAAATAATAATCCCTACCACAGCTAACAAAAGATCTGATAACTTTAAAACTGCTGAACCGATTTCCATCAAACATAGCTAAAAATACTCCCGACGAATATACCTTTCAAACAAAAAAAACTAAATTAAAATCGGCTCATGCGTTCGGGAGCTACGATGCCATAGACAGACACACACATACACACACAGACACGTCAAACGTATAAAACCCCGTAGTTTTTGCGTCTTTTTTTTTTTTTTTTGGTGGGTGGGAAATCATCAAATAACTTCTCCCGCCCTGGGCGGGGCGGGAGGGAGTGTCAGACTTTTACTGACTAAAACCCACACATGTTCCTTCTTGTGCCCTTTGCGTTCCGGGGGCGCGGTATCTCTTGCGAACAACCCGCAGCCCTGGCAGGCATCGGCCCTCAGTGGCCCCTTCCTTTTGCTGACATCTCTTTGAGGCGCGCGTGGAACACGAACGCGCCGTCGACACGGCCTGTCGTTATGCAACGTAAGGACGGTGAGCTACCCATTGCTCACCGTCCACAGGCCAGTATCTACGGTGGCCGGGAGTCGTCTCGCGGCTCCCGACGTCCGGAGCGTCTACCGCGGCGGCTGGGACGGGAGAACCGCTGTCTCAACCGTCCCGTCGCCTCCTTCTCAAGCATTACTGCCTCGCAGAAGGAGGCGACTGCATCCCATTCCCTCTCGCTCCGGACCATGGCTTGCACCAGGGCCGGACGCGAGAGTTGCCGCTCGGCGATGCTCCGCCCAAGCGGGGCATACCGCCACGGTATGCTCCACCGTGTCCTCGGGGCGATCCACACAATGGTGACACCCGGACGTTTCCTCCCGCCCGATGAGGTGCAGGAACCTCCCGAAACACCCGTGTCCGGTGAGGACCTGCGTCAGGCGGTAGGTGAGGGCGCCGTGGCGCCTCTCCAGCCACTCCTCAAAGAGGGGACTTACCGCCTCTATTAAGGCGTGCCCAGCACGAGGTTGCGACAGTCGCTGTCTCCATGTCGCCATGAAATCGAGCCGGAGGTCGGCCCGCCGAGCGGTAATTTGCCGCGGTGGCGGACTCTCCCCCCGGCCTAGTACCTCCACGCGCCACTCGTACAGGCGCGCGAGGACCAGCGCCTCCAGATCCCACGGCGAGTTTTTGCGTCTGGAGTTAAAAATAAATTACATTAAAATTTAATATAAATAATACATCTAAATCTCACAGTCAGTTTCAATTCTATAACTGAAGAATTTGAGTTCATTTTTAAGTTAATTAATGAAAACTGTTGAGTATTGCTCCTTACTCTGGGATGACCATTATACCTATAAAGTATAAAACAAGGATTATCATCCTGTTTTCCTCCTTTTACCTCTATTACATGTTAAGGTACTCACGCTTAGGTACTAAGGTATGTAGATAAGTACTATAATAAATTAGTGTTTCCATATCTTCCTAGGATCTAAGGTTTTACCTTAAATTAACCCACATTAGAATAAGTCTTGCCACTTCAGTAGGTAAACAAACAATAAGTGTATTTTTTTAAAGTCTCAATTATCGAGACAGCATTGCGATTATGAAGATAAAGTCAACACAATGTCCTACAAAAACCTCGTAACCAGAATAGATTATGGAAAAATTTTATATAAAACATTTTAACTTTTTTTACGTATATAACTAGTAGGTTCCTAGATATGTTATATTTACATACACACATACATACCATCACACCTGTATTCCCCGACGGGTTAGGTAGAGGAGTACCAATGTACACCCACAGTTCGCCGGTATGTTTTGGTTCCATGTAATAGGAGGCGAGTCTTTTGCCATTAACCGAGCACAAATCTATCTGTTACTGAGATTTTCATAGAAAAACCCAACAGCACTTTTTGCTCGACCTGGGAATTGAACCCAAGACCTCTAGTGTAGCAGCCGCGCTTAAGACCACTAGGCCAACGAGGCAGTATGTTATGTATATCAGAATATTTATACAATATCTATTATAGTTGGAATGATTCAAAACTTCAGACACCCTAATTAAAATATTGGGAAATAAATACTATGCAATATTTATGAATTAATTTTATTAACGTTTTTTTTTAGTATGTACAAGTGAAAACTAAGTCCAACTTGCAAATTAGGTAAGCACTCAACATAAATATTGCACTTATAAGAAAAATGTGGCAGTGCCATAATTGTGACCTATATTATTGATTACCGTGTTAGGTCACCTCACTTCATCACAACCTTCACTAGATAATTATATTATAAAACTCAGTAACCAACTTCCCACGGTACACAAAACTAACTTTCTTTAGACCCCCAATCGATATTTCCATACTCATATTAAGAATACTGGAATTGCTTATTTAAAAAACATAGTCGACAGTAAAAAGGTTTATAATATCATCTCATATATTTATCAAGTCTATCGAAGAAAATTTGAGAGATCTGTCAAATAACTTCCAAGATTATTATCGATTTGTATCAGTATTAGAATGTTATTATATTATTAATTTGTTTTGCATATTGGTGGTTATCTTCAAAAGGGCTTTATTTTACAGTTCAAACCTTGGCAACTTAATTATAAATTGAATATTTAAAACTAAGGGTAATAAACTTATTTAAAAAAAAATCTGACACATTGTCAAGCGCGCATAAACAATTGGTTGATTAAAATAAAAACAACCAACCAGAGCAGTATCCGCGCGCATGACAATATCTCACATAATTTTTCGTTCATGAATTCAGACGTTACGTTGGACAGTCAGATAAATGTAATGTCAGCAAAAGACATAAGTAACCAGAGTCGCCTAATCAATTCAAAGTTTTTTTAAAACCGATAGATGTTTTTGAATTAAATTTATTTTTAATAATAGAAAATGAACAGTTTATTTATGTAATTAAAATTCATTAAAAAAAAAAACAACGGGTACAAAGAAAACTTCAACTACATTAGACGACCCGGTTACTTATCTCTTTTGTTGACCGTACAAACCAAATGTCACAATGTTGAAAATAATCTGGATTGACTTGTAAAAACAAAAGATAATCGCAAAAGAAGAATACACTTAGCATTGACGGACATCAAAAGAAAAACTGTACCACAAATTATAATTCACGAGTTCATGACCTGACATGATTAATTAAATTAAAATTGATATTCAATATTGCACTAATGAGCCAAATACTAGTCAATAATACTACCACAACTTCGCAACGTGCTACAGCTGTGTTCAATAAGATAATAATAAATATTAAAAACAAATATCTAGACATAATATTGACCGTTGCGAAAGAATAATTAAAACCTTGATGAAATCAGTGTTTGCAGATGAATTATTCATATCTATTGTTTCAGGTGTACTCATACTAATCCAAGGTTAATCCTTAGGATACAAAGCAAGCTTAATTTTATGACAATCTGTTTACTTAGAAGAAAACTTTTTTGTGTATACAAGACACGCTTTTGTCCGCAGCTTTGTTCGCGTAAATGTCGATTATTGTCGCGTATTTAAAAATAGCCTATGTACTTTCTTAGGGTCAAGCTTGTTAATACCAAACTTCAAAATCAGTTCAACGGTTTACCCGCGTAACAGAAAGACACTGTTAGAATGTCAATGACAATGTCCAAAAAACGGCTAAACAGTAATGTAAGTTTCAAGATTACCCAACAAATTTCAGATTCATCGAAAACCCTGATCATGAGCAAATCAAGGTCGAGGTCAAACCGCGCAATGAATATTGAAATACATATATAAAATTAATGTTTAGCTACTCCGTGCCGAGAAGAAATACAAGTTCGTGAAACAGGCCCCGCCGTCGTGTCGGCTTCCTACAGAAGCTGTAATTGAACGATTAAATCTGCTCAAGACTTTATTGATTACATTTTTGGTACTTAATAAGGGTAAGGTCGATCTCATACATATTTGATTGACCAGGGCTAGGCTATTGTGTATTGAAGTACAATACAGTACAGTCAGTCATAAAGTTACTATTAGTATGAAGGTCAAAGATGTTGGAAAGATATGAAAGCTTTCGCTTTCATATCTTACGGAAGAGAGCCATGGCAAGAATAGAAAAATAAAAGGAATTTAGTCTAACAAACAAATTGTATAACACCTAATGAACATCCTATATTCTTGCAAAAAAACACAACTTACAAATCATTAGCAACCCGCTAACCTTTGACGGGCAGCAGTACAGCTAGCAGTAAAGATTTTCTCGCCTTAGCTTTTCCTAACAACTCTAAGTATTCTTACTTTCACAGAAGAAATATTACCTACTTATTCTAAACTTACCATAATACTTGAGACTTACAATCCTATTCTGTAAAGATCTTCATCAGTGTATATAGGTAGTTGGAGTGAGCTTGAAGTGAACTGTCAATTCATGTCATCGGTAGGATGACAGCTAAACTCGTCCTGACTTCACCTAAATTCATCGACTTATTACAGAATCCACCGGTTGTCAATTTCAGTCTTACATCATTGTCTTTACATCCTTTTCGTGTTTATTTGTTTTTGGAAACTTACAGCTTAGATTCTATTTATTGACTAGACGTGACCACATGATCACTAACTAATTAACGTGTACACATAGTGTGTTAGTTCTCTTATTAGAAGAACAAAGGTTAAAAATACGGATGCAGGCGTGTCTTGTAGTATTCTTGAGCTGGTTTTTTTTTGTTCCTCGTCTTTTACTAAGAACTTTTGAATTCTCTTTCAGTTATTTTTGATGTATTGAGCTTGAAGTTAGCTGCTTATACCATTTGATGCTAGGGATTTACAGCCTCCTCTTCTCATCCAAATTCACTGAAGGATATTCTTACAAAAGAGTAATTACTGCAGGTTACTCTGACCGGGGTCTTAAGCGCTTTATTTAGCGCTTCAGGTGCTTCTTTATCCTCTCATGTCTCGCGTTTTTTTATTTAAATTAAAGTAGCATCAGGAACTGTACTTGATTGTTAGTAGAACTTATCACCCGAAAAGCATTCTCCTGTTCTTGTATTACTGCTGTGCCGTCTTCTTTCATACAAAGAAATTTTCTACTTATAGACTATGTATTCATATATATAAGTGATTATTTACATCTGACACTATGCGAGGTGATAGTTTTGCGGTTATGGATATCGAATGGTAATTCAATCGATTTCGCTACCGGAGGCATATTCGTATCGATGTCTTGTGAGCATTTACACAACTTTGTTGTAAGAGCAATTCAAATTAAAGAAACTCAATTTAGAAGGTATTAAACTATTTCTATTTTGATAACTTGATAAGAATAACTTAAAAATACATAAAAAAAATAATGTTCATTACCTAGATGAAGTGGCTAGAATATCACTTAGATATTTTAAAAATATTCTTAATCTAGTCTCAATTTCATCTCAGCGACAATCAATGTCAAAATTTTTTGGAAAATTGGAGTGGTTTTAACGGATTGATGGATTGTGATCGTTCTTAGTAGTATTGCCCCCTGGTTCGAAGCCTTAAAAATCCTACTCTATTTTTGATGTAGGTCCAACAAATCATATACGATCTCTATGATCGACACCAAAAGGGATTTTTTAGGTTAATAGTGGTTCTTCGTAAATATAATGATTAAAAATCTTGTAGCGATTAATTTGAGCGATAGTATTCGCCTTAAGAGTTTAAACAATAAATTATTTTAAAATAATGTCCATTAAATATGCTCATTACATGACGGAACGCCTTCCAAAACTGTCGATGCATATTTTAGTAGCGCGATTTAAGTACAGTTAGTTGCAAAGATTGAAAAATTAAACAGATACTCAACCTTTACGGTTTTTTTGAATACTGCTTCTAGAACTCCTGGAGGCAACGAACATGGACGAGGCAAATAGAGTATGTTAGGATCTTAGCGGTGGCGGTCTGTGGTATCTGCCTAGTTCAATGGGAAAAAGGCATGAGTTTATGAATGTATGTATGTGTAAAAATACACTTTTTAACGAAACTGAAAGTTACAAAAGTTCTTCCGATCATAATGATATTTAGTTTGTTCTGGAACATACCTGGGATCCGTCTGGTTCAAAGATATTAAAGACTAGCCAGCCGACTTAGCTGACTTAGTTAGCGTGGCTTATTTTTCACCCGCGTTACGTCTTTCGTTAGTGCTTCGTTCCCATGGGTCGTAGCGTGATGTTACTTAGGAATAATGTACTAATCTTAGGAATAATCTATTGGTAAAACAATGGTAAAAACGGTCCAGTAATTTCGGAGCACAAACAAACAAACAAAAAATCTTTCTTCTTTATAATATTAGTAAAGTATAGATCGAAGTTACAAATATTTTTTTTGAACGTTTCTTTTCCAGGATTTTTAACGAAAGCAATTTTTAAAAGTGTTAACTAAACTTTAAACACCTTCACGACTCCTATACTGTTATACACATCTGTACAACGTGTTGCGCACTACGATAAATAGTGATTTTTCGCACCAAAAATATTAATCATTTCCCACCAATCATTTTTAACCCCCGACGCAAAAACGACGGGCTGTTATAAGTTTGACGTGTCTGTGTGTGTGTGTGTATGTGTGTATATGTGTGTGTGTGTGTCTGTAGGGCATCGTAGCTCCCGAAAGCATGAACCGATATTGATTTTGTTTTTTAGTTTGAAAGGTGAATTAGTCGGGAGTGTTCTTAGCTATGTTTGATGGAAATCGGTTCAGCGGTTTAAAAGTGTTATCAGCTCTCTTGTTTGCTGCGGTAGGGATTTCTATTTTTCTGTCGGGGTTACTTAAAATCTTTGCCTATGTTACTTTTGATGGCCAGTATGAGTAGTCAACTACTGATACTGCCACTGGGCTATATGTGTCTTGTTACACTCCGTATCGTAAAGAAATTCGAGTTGATCGATTATTTTCATAGTAGCATGTTTCATAGTAGCATTAGCTATTATAATTTATCAATACATATTATTAATCAATCTTAATTTGTGATAAGCATTTGGTAAATTCTTCAGGGGATCTTGATGTTTCGTTTTGTTAATACCTACTTGCATTTCAGATTAATATAGTTTATCAGCTATAAATCATAATAGTTTTCCTCGTTTTTGGTAATTACTATAATAACACTATTCAGTGTTAGAGCCCAATTAAGTAGGTTTTCTTAATTAGGCAGTAGACACAATTAACCAATAAATACAAGACACAATTATCCTTTGAAATCAATAAAAAGTTTGTATGTTAAAAAGTGACATCACAGTTTAGTATTGCCATATAATCTATAGGGAAGACCGTTTTGACAGCCCATTAAAAGTATGACAATTTATTGGTGGTGTCTTCTAGCCTATTTAATTTTAGGAACATATAATTATCCTACACCGACAACTTCTTAAGTCAGCAGTCGCTTGTCTACAAGAAAAAGACCTTTACGGCTTCATAATTATATTTAATGTAAAATAATATTTTTTACCATCTTCATCTATTAAGACCAATTACAAAGTACCCCATCGATTACAAACAAGGTAGCCGTTTAAAAACTCGTCCTCTGTACCATCTATTTTTTCTCTTTGGTCTTTATCTATGCTAATAACGATTGTGCATGTTCATGCAAGAATATTCAGTAAAAAATCGTATCTTACATCCATTAGCGCCTCATATCGTATGCAAATTGCCGACACCACAGGCCTACAATTATTGCAGACGAGCGGCAATTTCTCTTAATTTTTAGCTTCACATTTTCCCTGATTTTCTTTCTTATCTTTAGATTTACGATCACTTGTATATGATGTACCTACAGAAGTGTTATAAAGGTGATGATTTTGGGTGGTCTACCTTTGAAGTAATGATGTTATTATTTATACGGGGTTATTAATGGTGCGCATGCGCCTCAACTGTCTCATCAAGATAAGTTTGTTTTCAACGAGCACTCATTACTATGCTATCGGATGAACGATTGACTTTTAAACGTTTATCTATGTTTGAAGATTTCATTTGATTGTTTTCAAATGTTGCTAGTAAAGATTTGTGTTTTGAATTTGGAATGCTTTTTGACAACAGTCGTTTTATAAATTCTCTTTTTTCTTCTTTTTATCTGGCTTTGTGTCATTTCAACATTTTTTGTGCATTTTAACAAATTTTACAAGACCGCTAATGGTGCGGAGTTTCTTGCCCACTCTTCTCCATACTAAGATCCGTTTGGAAGGGCAACTAGATTAAATTCTTTGTTTTTCTTGGAAATGACGCAATATAGTACAAAGTCAAATAAATCATGTATTTCAATAAATAATTTAACTTTGACTTTGTACTATTCTTTTTATTATTTTGACTATAAATACCATTTTGATTTCCCATCAATGTTTTACGTTTACTAAAATATATCATCAGTACTAATAAACAAAATAAGGTCTTATATAGTAAAAAACCTTATCTTACCGTACCGAAATCGTTATTGTCAATTTAATCCGCGTTCAATATTCGAAATTGAACCGGAAATATTAATTGATATCCGAATACAAAGCCTTATAAAAATAGGAATGACTTACAAATCAGTTCAGAAAAAGTATTATTACGTTAATCTTATCAAAATCATACGATTGAGTTTATTCTTTAGGTACTATAGTAATTTTTTTGTTGTTTTTTGCGACGTTAAGTAGGTTACCTTTGCAATCAAGTGAAGACCTCTCAGTATTACCGAGATATGGCCGTGTGACGTATCTAAGAAAGCAAAACAAAATATTATTCTACTAGCTTTGACCTGCGGCTTCGTCCGCGTGTTATCACGGACACAAACGAAGTCGCTGATATAAAGTAGCCCATGTCTTTTCTTGGGCTTCAAGCTTAGTGTGTAACAAATTTAATCAAATTTAGTTTGGTGGTATAGCCCTGAAAGCGTAATAAACAAACTTACATTCGCATTTATAATATTGTTTATTAATTTTTATTTTACAAAGCTTCTGAAATGTATAATTTAACTAAACATATAACTTACTTGTAACCGGTGTGCTTATATACCTAGATGTATGAACGTGGACGAGGTGAAATGAATATGTAACGATCGTAGCAGGTGGTCTTCTGTTCTTTCTGCCTACCCCCATGAACCGACCCTATGACCCTATTGAACTTATAATATTGTTTGGTTTTATCAGGTAATGATGATCATTTTCATGCCAAGGGAACTTCTTCTGCTACTGGTTATTATCTACTGGTCATCCAACAAATAAAACCAAAATCAAAGTAAGAATATTTAAACATCTTATCTAGGTCTTTACATCAGGTGGGTCGTCGGATAGTTAGCCAACCAACGATGTTAAAAAAAAATGTGGTATTATTTGGTATTTTATAAATTATTGACAAATTGGCAGTCAGCATTTTTTTTTTAATTTTTTGCTGCGTGCCCTGACAATTAGTATCAATAGCGATGACCACCAGAAAAGATTCAGTTGTCTTGAAACCCGGAATGAAAACAACCAGATAGGAACAGCAGGTACCTTTGTCTGTCTCTCTTATAATCCTACCAAATAAATCAAGAACCCTCAATGTCAATCAGTGCAGTTCACTTCTCTTCCCGTTATCAAAATTCTGGTGAACTATTTCACTTATTACGGTTATAAGGGTCATAGAAACTGGTTGCACCAATCGTGGGAACCTGGGCTATTTACCCGAAACGTTTGTTGGTCTCTCGAAGACGGCCAAACACTCGACGCCTTTTGTCCAAAAACGTAATGGGAATAAACAAATAAAAATAGGAGGACACTTCAATGGACGGCGCTAGATATTTTGGGAATAAGAGAATGCATTGTCTAGTTTTTTTTTTCGAATTTTAAATTTTGACAGGACTGGTGGAATTGTTTAAAAAAACTGTTTAAATTAAGAAGCTGAGATTGGCTTTACGCAGTTACGATTTTGAAATTTTATTAACAGCCACTTCCTTTTCATTGAATTTTGGCATCTACTTCATATAATTTAAAGCGTTAAGTTATTTCTCAGCGTTAAAAAAATTGATAGCAGCATTCCACAAATGTGCGTGCAAATTTATTATTCACAATTTAACATTTAGCTTTCATTTTCTTTTCCCAACAGCGCAGCAGTTATTCCAAAAGGAAAAAATAACAGCATTCTTCGACGCCTCGTCTCCTCCGCACCTCTGTGATGCCTCAACATATCCGCGAGGAACCTAATGGACTTGTAATACCCGACGACTTCAAACAAACAAGTGGCGTTAAAAGGACAAAGGGCCAACACAATACGTTTGGGTATGTGGCTTAAGTTGTAAGAGCTAGCGATATTGATGGCAAAGATTGGTAAGAGATTTTATGTCAAAAATTCATAAATCAAGCCAAAAAATTTAAATGGTATACTAATGTTTTATTATGTTCCAGTTTTTTTTATTGAATAGTCCAAAAACGCTGCTCATTATTTTTACTATTCATAATTAGATTCACAGCCGTAAAGTTTCTCTCATTAGATAAACAAAATCTTATGATTTCATAGTTTAATTTTTTGCTACCATAAAATAACGACAATTATTTTTAACTAGCATTTTCCCGCGACTTTAACTGCGTAGACTTCAGAATGAAATCAAAGTCCTTAATTATTGAATTGGAACAAAAAAAAACTGGATAAAAATTATCGTATGTGTTAAGCTAGATCTATATATGTGTGAGCTTGCCTGCATGAGGTTTGAAAGAGTAATTTCCACACATAATAACAAACTTTCAAGTTTATAAAAGATGTAGGACAGAAGGATAGGATAGTAAGATATCGCTGAAACCGCTTTTAAAATCGCTTTCTGTATAATTTTGAACCAAACGACGAGACACTGAACGTCCAATATTTACAAAGTGGAGTATTTTTTGTCAAGCCCGAATGGAAGGGTTGAATGGCTGAGGGTATTTGGAGTGAAGGCAGCCAAGGCAACCTTCGTAAGGACATGGAAAATTATGGTCGAAAATAATAGGACGCCATTGTTGTTATGCGATGGGCTGTGCAGTTTGTGTTTGAAATCAAATATTGTGTGTCTTTTTCAAAGTATTGTGAGTAAAATAATAGCGAAAAAACGCCTTAAGAAGGCATACATGTATGTACAAAAGTACTGTTCATAAATTACGTCATATTGATGGATTTTGGACATTTATAGGTAGTAAGGGCTGACATAACCGTGACTTTAGCCCATTTATGTGTTTATAGTCCCCCTATTTTCTTAATGACTGCTAATTAAATTAGTACCTAGGACATAATTATGTACCTACTACGTGTTATATTCGTAATTGTCTCATCTATCTGCCCTTGAAGCATTCAACTATCTATATATTTCACATTGAAATATGGGAGAAGGACCACTTTTTTCCACAATTAAATACCGTCGTGCGGATATTAGGACCAAAAAATACAATGGAAAACTTAAAAAAAGAACATAACAGTAGGTCGGTAATATCGAGGCATTACAGGTCCCTTTGGAATATTCACCATTTTTGCCTCGTTCCCGCTATGCTCATGAAATAAGTACGCTTTGGCACATCAATTGTTTACTCACCACTTCAATTTCCTTGTAACGAGGGATTATTAAAGGCTCGGAGCTATGAGAGGGTTATTATTTGACTAAGTGTAACTCTTAAATGTTATTTAATATTAGATCATCATATTAGATTTTTGTACTTGCTGCGTTTTTGCTTTATTTCTGTCCTTTAAGGGATTGTATTTTATTTAGTTTTATTTATTGATATTTAAAGATCCCTCCATATTAAGTTCATTGAGTCCAGTTGAATAAGTCAGACTGATATATTTAATAAGAAAACTTATATTAATTAAAATAGAATACCAATCTATTGTTGTTTCACTGCAATTGGGAATTTAAAAAAAAAATGGAAATTGGGAATAAAAAATAAAACAAAGCCGATTGGAGTTTTAGACTTAGGTATATTAAGTATAACTGCCTCGGTAGCCTAGTGGTGCTAAGTGCGACTGCTACGCTAGAGGTCTTGGGTTCGATTCCCAGATCGAGCAAAAAGTGTTATTGGGTTTTTCTTTGAAATTCTCAGTAGCAGCACGGAGTTAGGATTTGTGCTCGGTTAATGGCAATAGGCTCGCCCCCTATTACATGGAACCTAAAACATACCGGCGAACTGTGGGTGTACATTGGTACTCCTCTGCCTAACCCTCCGGGGAATACAGGCGTGATGGTATGTGTGTGTATATTAAGTATATATCAAAAATTTCTCAAAACGTTTTTCTCTAGCTGGTGTCAATTATTTCCAAGATAAACTTAAAAAGTATATATGAATTGAAAAAGTCACGCTGGTACTTGTCCGGAATCGATTAGAACATAGCCCGATGGGCACCGCGACCACTGGGCCATCATAACATTTATTATAAAAGGTACACCACAGATACACTGTAGTGTACAAGTACGCTACAAAAACCGACACAAAGTATTGATGTCCATACAATGACTTGAATAGCTTCATCGCTCATTTATTTCTTTGCACCCTTCACAACAGATCACTTAAAGCAAACGGTATAAACTCATACACTTTTGTATCTAATTGTACTTTACCCTCGGAAGCCACGTGCGCTCCAGGGTCGACAAACTGGTCCTTCTTTCTAAAGAATCCATTTACGAAAATATTTTATGAATAAAAAACTGTTTTATTTGTTCATGAGGTAGATACTGGTTGGTGCAGTTTAAGCCAAATGTTTGGCCAAGGTGTTAGCGGTCCCATGGCTGGTTACAAACTTAGCTCGATTAACGTAGGATTAGTTTTTGGAATATTTTTTTGCCCCCTCATTCAGGTTCTAAGGTGAATGTTGTTAAGTTTCTATGGGTGTATTTTATATGCTTGTTATAAAAGTTGCCTACTGCGTTTTATTGTGGATTAACTCGGCAATGTTATGGCAAGGATTTCGTATTAATTAAGCGGTGTATTTTATTTATTTTTATACACGTAATTAAAAATTACCGGTATTTCTCTATTATGGTTGCTTTTATATACATTTTACGTTTTACTATTTAAATCCTCATGTTTTTTTACAAATCGATGCCTTTTGTAATTTTGCCTTACCCTTGTAATTTCTATCTGATTAAAAAAAGTAAGACTAATCCGTAAAATTTAATTATGGTTTCCTATTTAATAAGCTTTTAACTTCATATTCTTACCACATATTTGAGAGAATCTTGTTGTACACCTGCATAAGCCGTGGTATGCACTGGCACGTACTATAGGCTAGTTAACACATACATCAGTACATATGTTAGTATCGACAAACATATTAATCGACTACATATGCGGCGGTGTGCTCTTGGCCGAACTTGCTTTTAACACAGAGTAGAGAACCGTTCAGAGGCGGTGGTCCTCTCCGGTTGTTTTTAAATATAATTTTGAAAGTTACCTTCCTGTTCTATCTGCATTAAATAGAAGAGTTTTTAAAATTTCATACTTATATTTGAGTAGAGAAAAGTCGAATTTGCCTTATTACTTTTATTGCGCCAAACTGATCTGTACCTACATTTCGTCACTCAAGAAGCCTTCTGTATTAACCAAGTAAATCAGCAAAATTTTAAAATAAGTACTGATTATTATCTGTTTTTGTTACGGAACTTACGGCGTAAATCCAAAACTGCTTATAATGCACGCGTTTACATGTCTCGTGTTACAATTTCAACCGATAACAAAATCGCGTATGATTAATATTTCTTGGTAATGCGTTCTTTGTAGGTATTATTCAATATGTCTGTGTATTTACTTACTAACTAGTCATTATTTATTATCTAATTGTGAATTTCTACTATCGTTGTAAATGCCGTTTATCCCTGATTAATTTGCACTTGCACTTTTATCGCTTGGAATTATTTCTGCCTATTGATTTGATAGATTAAACTTTTGGGAAAAAAACAAAACCTTATTTGTTACGTCAAATCAGTAAAAACTAAATTTTCTTAAAAAAGAAACCTGTAATATTCTTATTAAATAAAAACATTGTATGATGCAATAAATCGGCGTACGGCGTGTAAAAAAAATGGTGACGCAAATTCTCACCGATAATAAAGATGAAGAAATAATATTATATTACAATAAGCAGACAAAGGCGTGTCAAATCACGATTAATGCCTTTAACAGTTCACGTGGAGTTATACAATATAGAAAACAAAGAAAACATTTTAGTAAAACTAAATTGGAATTATCGGCTGCGGGTTGTTCGTAAGAGATACCGCGCCCCCGGAACGCAAAGGGCACAAGAAGGAACATGGGTGGGTTTTAGTCAGTAAAAGTCTGACACTAGGGCGGGAGAAGTTATTTGATGATTACCCACCCCCCAAAAAAAAAAATATATATTGGAATTATTCGTGTTACGCCTGTAATCATAAAATAAATTGGTCCTAGAAATACACATAGTTACAGATTTTATAAACGTTTCAAAGTTTCCATTTTGATTTAAGACTATTTTTTTAACTTTTCAGCCATTTTCAGTCACACTTAAGATAAAAAATTACGTACCTACTATTAAAGTTCCTTTTATATTTTTTTCTTATCTTTGAATAAGTGAGGCATTTACCTACTTGAGTTGATAATAACAAACCTCATATTGTTTTTATTAAATTTAATTTTAAAACATTGAATTGCTGCCTATTTATTAGAAAAAAAAATATAATTTCTGTTATAGAACTTAACAAAAAGTATCAATTACAGCTACTTGCTGAAAGTGAATCTCTCAGGGAGGTCAACGTGCCATACTCATTTTTAAAACAGTAAACATAATGATTAAAACAATATTTTTCTTACCTCATCTTGTTTGAATTCCTCTTGAAAATGTTGACCAAACACTGTTGTACCAATTTCTGAATGTACTGACCACTCTAGCATGCATTGCCAACATATCATTGATTGCTCCTAGCACACCTCAATTGGCGCAGGTGCTTGTACATTATCCACAAACATTAAAAATTAAACATACTTATATTGCATGTTTTCTTAGGACATGTTTTATTAAAACACTTAGCAAATATACACATAGGTATTTGATTTCTTGTCTGTATGTTTTTAGACTAATTTTAGATGTTAGTGGTAGTCAAAACTGTTATTTCAAAATTGCTCATCGATGCTAAATACGTCATGTTATTTACTGTCCCTATCTTTTTTAGTTCGCGTCAGTGATCTCGAAACACACTTTTTCTTCGCTTTATGGATTTCATAATACTTTTGCCTGTTCATCTGTTCATGTTCTGTTCATATTTATTAATAGTTGAAGGTACTGAAGGTAGGTTATTGTATGTATGTTTTTCTTACCATCTTTTATAGCAACAGATAATTTTGTACCATTTAACAAAACAAACCAAAAGACACATTTATGTTACTTACGTTTGTTGTAACGCCATAATATTTACAAACACTTTTCCTAGGCAAGTAGTCGTTATCTCTGTTCTTATCTTACTCTGTGCACCGACGTAGGTAGGTGCTAATCGGAGAGCGCACACGCGCGGCGACGGCATCACGCCCTGTTAGTCCCACTTTACCCTGTTTGTTCTAAATGTTACATTTTACCCACAAACACCCTCTTCCGGCGAGATTATTGGAAATATCGCCTTTTTTGTGGCCGCACCCGTCTTGCTACTTTTGGGTAAATATTCATTGAGAGCGGTATCACATTTCAGGGATTTTAATTCTTATGTAATAATGTTTTACTATGTACCTTCTTAGTAGTTAGCGAAATACAAGACAGGTTTTTGTTGATTGCAGGTACACCTACAGACTAACTGAAGTAAGAAAAAATAACAAGACAAGCCTGAAACAAGTGGTCCTTTGGTACGAATTTAAAAGTATATTCTTGACGATATAATTATCGATTAAAGCATCAATATAAATAATTACCTATGTTTCAGGGGTGAAATAACACAAGAAATGCGAGTTAAATATGATTTAATTTCGTAATTTTTCTTAGCAATTATATTTCGTTCTCAGCATCTGAATACTTATAATTAGACACAGTAATACATAAGACAGTGTCACGTTATTATAACAATTTTATTATGTATTTAAGCGCATATTTTGTAAACTATTTTACACAACATTGTTTGGAATGTTTCAATGTCTTTTACGGTCCATCTTCTATGTATTATATTCTATAGGATAATGGTGGAATGTAAAGCAACAGACATACTTAATACATAGACTGAATGGTGACAACGTCTCCACGACGCTTTATTGACTAATGTCGAACATTATAATGAGTGAGGAACATTTTAGTTCATTCCTTTGAAGCATGGATTTTAAATAGTGCTAAGAAGGTAAATGACTTTTGCAAAAAGCCTTAAATGAAAAGTTGAAAAACCTTCTAGTTATTCCGTTAACGTAATCGACGGGTTACTCACTCCGGTATAATGTTCTACATTAATTGATTAGTTGACTTTTAATTTGAATATAGGGTTAACCAGGGTAATTGTAAACAAGGGGTAATCGGGAAGGGTAATTTTTCTTTTTTCTTTTAACTGTTTCTCATTACCCGTTGCATAAACTATTACCCTGGTTGACTATACACTGGGTACATGATACGAATATTATTTTCACTAAATTTTCTGATGATCTCTGCAATCATTTTCAACAGGTATACAGTACTGTACGCATTTGTTCTGGGGTGGGCACATTTGAAGGTAATTTGGTGTCGACAAATTTCCCATTTTCACTAAAATTATATTTGAATACTGCTTATAAGAAAATTACGTCATAATCCATATGTTCCCTTTGAAAATGACTACACAGTCTGATAAAATTCTGTAATATCTTCTTAAGTTAAATATTTTTATCTACTTCAAGTTTACAGACAAAATTAACACACTAGCTATAATGCGAACACATAGATACACTGCCACCACACTATGGCACAGATCTTATTAAAATATTAAGATTATAATGTCCTTTATATGTATTAACGGTGACGAACATATGGATAACAGCAGAACACTCGATACTGACGCCTTCTTCAGCTCAATTGGACACTAAAACTGGCAACTTTATTATTGAAAAAAACGTCATAAGAATCGCCAGAAATCGAGAAGATTTCGACAAAAGAGATTCAAATACCTATCACTCTCATACAAACTCTTAAAATAATATATACAAAGCGCTCAAAATCATACAATCAAAATTCACATATCGACCGGAAAATATATTCAAATGAACATTAGTAAGGAAAAAAGTTTCAGTACATGGAGTTAGTAAAGAAAACTAGGTCATAGCGACTGTGGCTAATCACAAGAGAGCGGTTGGTCGGATAGATTAAATACCCATAATTAAATACAAAACATTTTAATACAACTTTACATCTAACACCTACGTTTACAAATTTCTGATTAACTTTTTGTTTGATAAATAAGTAAACACAATTATTTTATTATATTTACAAGCAGATAACACGATCCGTACTTAATAGTAAAGCGTTTTAAATAATAACACACTGAGAATTGACGTAAAGGCGTTTTGCTACACTGATGGCGAGCCAGCCGGTGCAATCGAGGGCTTCACAGACTCCCGACGCGCGGCGCGTTGACCAAGTTGTTCCTGCGACGCCTGCGCCTCCGCCAGCGGTGGTCCGGCGGAACACTCGTGACTGACGAGACTACTATTTGCTCTTTCCACAGAAAACCTTTTTTCCTTTTAGAGCACGAGTCCGACCGCTGGCACAAAAGCAAACGAGCGCCACGATGTTACACGACCTTAAGGAATTTCACAGCTCCGGACGTCGTCCCGGCTCGGCGTTTTTTTCCCCATTCAAATGTTTGCTCTCTCGCTTCAGCTACCATTCATGCGGCGTTTGAAACGCCGCGGCCACCGCGGCCGAGCTAACCTAACGCTATCCAGTCCACGTCACTGTAATAATACTGCGATAGTTGACTAATACTCTGTCCACTCACAATGTCCATCGACAGCTGGCAACGGAACGCGCGAAGCGTTGAAGCGTAAATGAGCTGCTAATGTGTTGAGGTGCTTGGGGCCTACGTGCCGTCGCAGTTCCTCCGCCTCTGGGACCTGCCGTGGTGGTGGCGCGTACCGTGGCACGGCGGCTTGATTGAGTTGAGCGACGGCCGGAGCCTACGCTGCGGGCGCCACTTGGGCTGGTCGCCGGCGCGCATAATGTTGTGCCTGTTTATATCGAAGTCGTGGGCCTCCTTCATGAAAGAGAAACACTTGTGCAGTCGCTCCGTGAGGCGACTCTTGCCGCGCCGCAGCTGCAGGCCCCGCCGGTTGAACCCTATGTAACGGTCTTCGTTCTTCACCAGGTGGTATCTGTTGTAGCCGTCCACAAACTCCTCTTTGAACAGGCAGTTGGGTTGTCTCTCCGCTTGGAAGCGTGTCTGTTGACAACAAATCGATTTTTGAATACCACGAGTTAAGATACTTTACAAAGTGATTGGACATGAGAACGTTGCAGCTCGGAATAGGTTAAAGTTTTGTTGATACTTACCAATCGTCTGCCTACTAGCCGGGACCGGTTGAAGCAAAGGTACATGTCCTGCATTGGAGAGTGGATGAGCAGTTCTAGGCTGATGAAACCGCGCGTACTGATGGTGAGATTCGCTGAAACAATTGAAAATGACACTTAAAACAAGCTATTTAAAAACACAGTTCTTAAAATTCAATTATGAATGGAAGAAATGTTGTATCAACAGTTAATATTTTTATTACTCTCATTTGTTTATGAAAAAATGTTGTTCACATTAAGAAACACTAATATTACTACAACAAACACCAACTAATGAAACATAAATCAAACTTTCTTCCCGAAGAAGAATTAATTGACTCATAAGAGAAGGAATTAATGAATAGAAAGTAAATATTCAAAGAATTCCCGATCTTTACTCCTGCTCGTAGTAATAACGACACCCCAGGTGCATATTTTCTAATTTCAAACAACGCCGATGGCCATGCTCACGTAATAAATTCAATTTATATTGTACGAGGGTTACGAACGGAGTCAGGTGCAACAAACTAATCGTTAATGATATTTGAACACTAATAAAGTACAAAAATAAAATGTCGATAAATATTAATCTATTGCCGGACATTTAATACATGATGGGTTAGGAGCGGCTTACATGCCGGACGAATATTTAAATCTTCCTTTGAATATTATATTTCTAAGTGTTTTTATATAGGTAACATCTAGGAAAATTTCTTGGTAATATTCTAGATAGATAAGGTATGTATTTATTTATAATAATTCTAATAATTATTAAATTAATATTTGTTTAATATGACAGCTGGCGTACATTATCTCAATTTATATATCCATTTTAAAATGAGCTCTACTACTAGGTCAAATAAAGTATAAACACAGACATTTCGTCTATACTCCAGCTGAAGTTTTTATCGTATAACGTAATATCTACAATAGCATTATATTTTAATGACGGCTCACTTATCGACATTGACATTATGAACTGAGTGATATTGTGAAATATTTTATTTTGACCACACACATTGTTTTAAATTGAATTGATAAAGTTACTAATAAATCTGGAGTTTTATGAGGCGTCTTGATAACTAAAATAAAATTTAAGTGGAAAGATTTAACAGTGGCATTGAGTGCTCCCAATCTTTATCGACATATTCCAATGCCAAATATTTACGATATGTATGAATTTGTAATTAATATTTATCACAGAAATGCGCAATTGTAATAAAAAGCCAAACAAAATAGTATTGTTCTAACGGATTTTAATCAAATCAAAGTACCAAAAAATTATAATAACTGTCTCGCCATGTAAACAGACACAATTATCGATAGATAACATATAAAAGGGAAAAGTCGAAGTACCTATGGAATTCGAAAACCGAACTCGCTGTGTATCGTATAAAAAGGATTAATAAAAATAAAACTATGTACACGGACACGGCCGCCTATGACACCGGCCGTGTCATTTCAATTAACATTAAAAGAAATAAAAATACTTCGACTCGAACAGAACATAAATTCGTTATAATTTCGGTGTGACTTGTGAATGGACATGTGTGTGTGAAAGTAGACATATGGTATAGGATAGACATTAGAAACAAAACGTTTGTCACAGAATCGATTGACTTCATGTGTGAGGTTCTGGGTTCGATTCCCAGGTCGGGCAAGAAGAGTTTTTGGGTTTTTCCATTAAAAGATTCTCAGTCCTGGAGTTTGGAAGTTGGTGGTGTTACACCCCCGTACCCCGGAAGGCACCTAAAGTCGTTGATCCTGCTCCTGATGACTCGGGGTCGTGTCGGATTGCCGTTCCATCGGACTATGAGCGAGAGGAAAGAGGAAGTGCACCTGTATTAGCGCATCCACTTGTCCACCATAATTTCTCCTGCGTACAAGTCTCCATTGAGATTGACCTAAATCGGTCTGTATAGTAATGTTCATATTAGTTAGCCTAGAGGTCCTAAGCGTGACTGCTACGCTAGAGGTCTTGGGTTTTAATTCCAGGTCGAGCAAAGTGTTATTAGGCTTTCTGTGAAATTTTCAGTAACAGTTCGGAGTTAGGATTTGGGCCCAGTTAATGGCAATAGGTTCGCTCCCTATTACATGGGACCTAACCATACCGGCGAACTGTGGGCGTATCTTGGTACACCTCTGCCTAACCCTTCGGGGAATACAGGCGTGATGGTGTTTATGTACGTGTATAAATTAACATTGCTAATACGCAATGTGAACGTACATCGTATTCAAAACATTCACACAATCATTGTACACGAAAAATGTTAATCTGTAGTATTAAGGACGTAATAGCTTACCTAAATATTTTCTTTTGCTTTTACGACACTTGTTATTACGGCAAAGATAACAAGGAGCCGTGTTTTAACGTTCTTTATTATCTAATCCATATTTGTACATAGACACATCCTCACGTGACATTTTAATGTAATTAAATTCTTAATTGTTAAGATTAGTTTAGTCTTGGGATTAGTTTTAGGTAATTATTTTGTTTTACACCGGTACGATCAAACTAAAACTTTTTTTCACCAGAAACCACAGCGCCCTGTATACTACGATTGTTACAATTTAGTTTTTTTAATTATTATGCTTGTCTTCTATTTTCAAATTCAAACAAGATTCGAAAGACACGTGGCGCCATCTATTATCATAAGAATGTTATTGTTTTTTTTCCCAGGGAGCAGTACGTTTTAACAGGATTTTTTTTTTTGGGGTGTGGTAAATCATCAAATAACTTCTCCCGCCCTGGGCGGGGCGGGAGGGAGTGTTAGGCTTTTACTGACTAAAACCCACCCATGTTCCTTCTTGTGCCCTTTGCGTTCCGGGGGCGCGGTATCTCTTACGAACAACCCGCAGCCCCGGCAGGCATCGGCCCTCAGTGGCCCCTTCCATTTGCTGACATCTCTTTGAGGCACGTTTTAACAGGTTTTTTTTTTTTTTTTTGGTGGGTGGGAAATCATCAAATAACTTTTCCCGCCCTGGGCGGGGCGGGAGGGAGTGTCAGACTTTTACTGACTAAAACCCACCCATGTTCCTTCTTGTGCCCTTTGCGTTCTGGGGGCGCGGTATCTCTTGCGAACAACCCGCAGCCCCGGCAGGCATCGGCCCTCAGTGGCCCCTTCCTTTTGCTGACATCTCTTTGAGGCGCGCGTGGAACACGAACGCGCCGTCGACACGGCCTGTCGTTATGCAACGTAAGGACGGTGAGCTACCCATTGCTCACCGTCCACAGGCCAGTATCTACGGTGGCCGGGAGTCGTCTCGCGGCTCCCGACGTCCGGAGCGTCTACCGCGGCGGCTGGGACGAGAGAACCGCTGTCTCAACCGTCCCGCTGCCTCCTTCTCAAGCATTACTGCCTCGCAGAAGGAGGCGACTGCATCCCATTCCCTCTCGCTCCGGACCATGGCTTGCACCAGGGCCGGACGCGAGAGTTCGCCGCCGCCGATGGCCGCCACGAGGACTCGGCGATGCTCCGCCCAAGCGGGGCATACCGCCACGGTGTGCTCAACCGTGTCCTCGGGGCGATCCACACAATGGTGACACCCGGACGTTTCCTCCCGCCCGATGAGGTGCAGGAACCTCCCGAAACACCCGTGTCCGGTGAGGACCTGCGTCAGGCGGTAGGTGAGGGCGCCGTGGCGCCTCTCCAGCCACTCCTCAAAGAGGGGACTTACCGCCTCTATTAAGGCGTGCCCAACGTTTTAACAGGATGAAAGATACCTTATGTCCGTTTCTGTACACCTAGCAGCGTATAATTATGCAAAATTTCAGGATGATCACGCCTAAACCACTGGGTTTAGGCGTGAAAAGGTAACAAACTAACTTTGTTAAGAAATCAACTATTTATACAGATACCTACTAAATATTGAAAAAAAAAAAACAATATGAAAAAAATAAAAATTTTCCGCCACCTGAACATTCAAGGTACATAGACAATAAACTAGATTCTCACATTTTTATCTTCTAGAATTACATAACAGAAACATCTACTTATTATAGTTTATGGTCACAACTGATAGATCAAATAAAAATTCTACAAAATCATTGTTTACATGTAGACCTAGTTTTACAATGCCTACAAGTATTACTACATCATAAGATAAATAATGTTCTCATGATAAAACATTTGTTTATATAATTTTAGTGGGTTTTTTTTTAATTTAGGTTATATAACATTTACCTGCATTCAACACTGCAGACCAATGTCCTATGTAATAGAGAGCGAACCTACTGCTTTCAATTTCAATAAGGCCGAGCAACTTCGGAAGAAATTCTAACCTCTTTATGACAGGACGGCTGCGACATGGCCACGTACTTTGAAAAATCCATTAGCTGCCAGCGTGCCACCCGCAAGTCGTCACCTTTTTTCTTGTCAATATAAAAAATATTTTAACGCGCTCTATTTAAAGTCCTAACTTGAATGGCAAACTATTTACTGTGTCTTGTGATAATACCTTACCTAATTTTCATTTCACATCACTCATCATAGTTTTTCACACCCAAATATTTGTTTCCCATGCTCCATGTTTACGCAAAAACTTTTGTAGGTTGACCTCACGGGCCGTATGGCCGACTTAAGGTCGATGGGACTTTCTTTCAGACGTAACGAAGTGAGTAAACATTGCCCAACCTCTGTAATAGGCTAATTTTGTAAAGACAACATAATCTCGAGTCGGTTAAGTAAACATGCTTTGAAGTGCCGACAGACGCTTGTAATTTCACTTGAAGCTTCTACATACTTAGTAGAATAGTTAGCTCCTAGTAATTGATAGTTGGTGTAGACAAACAATACGATATTTTTTTTACGTAAGGTATCATCAACATCGTTGTTAAACTGGGCGGGCATTGGTCACCTTTTTTTTTAAGTATCGGATATCATCAAATAACTTTTTACGCTTTGGGTGGAACGGAAAGGACTGTCAGACTCTTACAGACTAAAACACATTCGTGTTTCTCCTAATGCCCTTTGCGTTACAGGGCCTCGTTGAGTCTTTCGATCAAATTCCACAACCCTGGCAGGCACTGGCCCTGGCGGGTCCGCCTCGTCTACGAGGATGGTCATCTTCCCTGCGACTTCAGGACGTAGACAAAGTCACGGATTTATAATTAGCCTATATTTTTATCCAAATCCTAATCTACCTCATTGTCAAGTTTCATTACAATCGGTTTAGTACTTTCGCGTTGATGTGGTAACAAACACAGACAGACACAGTTGCAGACACAGTGGATAATTTACTCCGCAACGCCCAATGGTCGGTAACTATGCATGTGTGGGTATCCTGGCTCCTATGACAATGTCCCTGAACTACACTTCAGAAGAAGGAACTGTCTTCACACAGCTTATTCCAACACTGGACACAGTGAAAAGACTTCTTAAAATGAGAATGAAAGGCAAAAAAGGCGTACAAAAAAGGCATACTCCCTGCATCAGTTGTGGATTTTGTTCGAAATAGTCACCGCGGCCCTGAAACACGAAGAGCATTAGGAGCAACACGGGTGTGTTTTAGAAAGTAAGAGTCAGACTCTTTCTGAAGAAGTTACTTGATGATTTACCATCCCTACAAAAAATAAACGCACCCAGCATTCAACCAATAAATAAAAAGGAAAAAACGTAAAATTGATTTAAAAGAAAAAGAAAGAACCAACTTTCGTATAATAATTTCCTTAACATTACAAACACACAATATTATGAACTTTCTAGAAAGTAAGTATAAATATTTGGTAGTTAGCCGCTAGTCGGGTCAATGACTGGTTATCGATCCGATAGCGATATCGCCGTAATCTTTGTACTTGTTACCTGATTCTCTAGCTAGAGCAACATCTCTGTATATCGCGCTAACAATTACTTACATTTGCTGTTTACCAACTTTTGATCGCGGCTTCTTCCGTGTCGAATTTAAAGATAATTGAGAATCGCAAAATCTTTTTTTAGCTGACATCTCCTACCTATAAACTATAGGTAGTAATATAAAGAAAATATCGTCATTAATCTTTAAGTAAAAAAGTGTAATTAAGTTTTTCATTAGAAAATTCTCAGTCGCAGCTTGTATGCACTTAATGCAGTTGGTCCTGAACCAGAGCTCTCCCGGTCGTGTCGGAATATGAGAATGAGAGAAGAGGGAATGCTCCTGTGTTTGTGCACACACTTGTGCGCAATATTTCCCGCATACCTACTGGGGTAGTCTACATTGATAATGGCCACAGTGGCCGGGATTCCATCAAGATAATATTATTGTAATTAATTTTCCTTGAGTTTCTTTATCTTTTTAGCAAATAATTGCCGTTTATTAGGATAATTATTATAACCTTTTGAAACGTGAAGGTTGGCAATAATTAAGCAAATACAATTTACAGAAGAAGTCCACAAAAAACACAACATAGGAACAACGGTTGCGAGGAAAGTTGTAAGCAATAGAAAGTACAGAATAACTTAGGCAATAAAATTAAAATTACAAAACACGTGTTTATGTAATTGCGTACACATCATATAGAAACACCTATAAGTAATTTATTAAATTAATGAGCCATATTTGCTTAGTATTTGTGGGTCTTAAATCGATGATACTGAAATTTTAATCCTATTACGAAACACCTACAGTTCATTATAATTGTTTTAGGTGACAGAAATTTTGTTTTCATACTAATCCTATTATACATAAGATGATTTCAGGGTGTGGCTTTTATGAATGAAAATATTGATAACAACTGATGTAAGATCTGATAAAAAGAGGCCCGATCCATCAACTTTAAGGGTACATAATTAGATAATTATGTAAAAGACGTAGTAATTAATGTATTTAGAATGTGATATTTAAGATATCTTTATCGTTAAAGTAAAGATGGCACTAGGTTCGCCCACTATTACATACGACCACATACCGGCGAACTGTGGGTGTACATTGGTACACCTCTGCCTAACTCTTCGTGGAATACAGGCTTGATGATATGTATGTATAAGTGATGATTGTGTTCGAAAACACTAGATTTATCATGTGAAGTAAATGCGTTTTCCTCAAAATCTTTATGTACTAAGGCTTTATTCTTATAAAAGGGGTAAATAATAACATGCTATTAGATGATACTATGTGGGCTGGTTCGAAGCAGCGCAGGAAAAGAGTTCTTGAACAGACTTGGGGAAGACCTTTGCCCAGTATTAGGAAGGCTACAGAAATTAGAAAGTCAGTCCCGTATTTCCAATCGACCCGAATCAAATACTTTTATATTAGTGCGGTCCTACTAAGTCAGAATAATAAGTTTTGGGTACGGAACCCAAAACTCGATTAAATGTCAAAAAATGTACTTTACAGTCCATTAATGTTATTGGTATTGTTTGAACTTAATCAAATATTGTAAGAAACTAATGTATTCCACATGTAGTGTTGCCATCATGTCTGTAATAATTTGATAGTATACGACTTTGTACTATAGCCTTGGACATTGTAATCTATTTGTAAACATTGGTTTACGTAACAGTTCGACGTATCCACGTTATGATTATGTTCAATGAGGTGTCGACTGTTAAGGTTTAGAATGCACATTCGTATTATATGTATGTTCTATATAAAGAAACAGTGTATTGGTGGGTTCCGCACAAACAGACACGTGTGAAAATTTCAACTATGTACATGAGATATAGCACGTTGAAAGTCAGGCGGACGGACGGACAGTGGAAGCTCAGTAATAGGGTCTCATTCGGTCTCTTTTTAAAAGGGAACCAACTAGCTGCTGCAAATGAATATGAAGATCTCACAAATTTTACAAAATGCTGACAATAACACTACCATAAAATTAAAAAGAGACATTCAATACATAAAATTAGAATTAAACTCACGCCGGCGCCAGCCCCATTTAAATTAACCAACCGGATTCCCACATACTAATTACAGTTGTTGATAAAGCGAAATCCCAGTTAACAGAGCCGTCGTAGACAGATAAACAGATATAACTGGTATGAGCGCGTAAGAAGCGTCTTAACCCTGCGGATAACGCGCGTAATCTGACCAAATCCAACAGGATACTGTCGCTGCGGTAGGTAAGTATTTGTCGGGAATCTTGTGTTAAATTCCGGCCCGCTTTAGTAGCGGGCGCGTTTCCATTGTTAAGTACTTCCGATATTTAGGGTTAAGACTAAAGAAGTGATATATGAAATGGTATTTTGTTTAAAAACACCTCATGCGAAGGTAAACGTTGACAACATTTGTATCTTGTAGGAAATTTTATAGAAACAGATAACAAATTAATAATCCACCAAAAATATTCATTTAATTTGCAATGACAATGTACCTACCCAACTTTAACTAGGAACGAAGTTAAACACAAATAAAAAAAGAGAATATAGTACTCCATTTTCTTTTGATTTGCCTTTCAGATCTTATACATGTTTTTCTTAGACTACCTGATATCAGAGGGGCATTTCCTGATCAAATTCCAATCTCAGTATCAATCTGTCAAAAATACTTCAGCGTACATTCTGACAAGTTTTTCACATTGATGGTCACTGAGATGGGATTGCGACTAGACTTTGCCTTCAGTGTGCGTCTTTTTATTCCATCATCATCTTTAGGACATGTTCAACTATCTTCAGTGTGACAATGGAAAAATGCACCTAGCGCCTTCTCGGCGACAGGATATGTACTTACAGAGGCACTATAAACAGGGATTACGCGCGCTATTGAAATCCTTTAGTCCGCCTCTATCTTAATCTCAGACGACTTCATACTTATGAAAGTTATGAATTATTTGTTGGTTTGCTTTCTTTTCAACATGTTCGGGACAGCCCAGAGTCGGATTAATAGCAATTTCGAATTCTGCTTTTAGTTTAGTAACATGGAGAATAATTTTCTTTAATATTCTGTATTTCTTAAATAAATATGTTTGAGCTGAAGCTGACCATTGGTTTTAAGATTATTTAGATTATGTTAATATTTTACGTCGACAGACAAAATACACCTCTTGGTACTTAAACTAAAATTTACTGATGAAACAACCTTAGCGACATTTCCACAAGGCATTTCTAGACGGCAGCTATCTATGGACAAGAATAGACGGAGACGAAGTGTCCAATCGGAACACTCAGTGATCACCACTCTCAGTAATGAGAGACGGTCTAAAGAAGAAGATTGGTATTTTGCGGATCAAGTATTGGATAAGGGGACTTTCCTGAAAATGGAATTGACTGATAATTTGAGTACGTCACAGTATTTTCATCCGTTTTAAAAACACGTGGCGGAAGTATCAAATCGTTGATAGGAATTCGATATTAATCGCTGGGTTTTTGGGGAAATCATCATGGTTATTAGTCACCATACAATTTTCAAGGGTATTTTAAAAACTACACCTACTACGAAATCAGAGGATTATAAGAATACATTAGCAAGGTGCGAAAAACAATGAGTAACTTGACAGAAATTACACTGGATTTGTTGAATCAATACCTACCTATTCTAACAAACTTAATGAAACGAAAATTACCTGCACATTTTGAATTGGAGTCAGAAATACGTGCCGTATTCCACGTTTCGTCTGCACATTTGTTTTAGCAACGTCGCTTAATAAAATGTCAACAAAATTTTGGTTACAGCAACCGATCTCAGTGGAGTCTAGCCAAGTACATAAGAGGTACTTAGTGCTAGGTGCATTGTGCATTCCCTATTCCCCTCACTCTCGTAGTCGTCCGTCTCGTGGGACGACCATCCTACACAACTGTAGAGAGATCAAGCACAGGATCAGCGGCTTTACGTGCTTTCCGTGGCACGGGTGCGTCGCACAACTAACTTCTAAACTCCAGGCTACTACCGAGAGATTTCTAATGGTAATCCAAAATTACTTTGCCTGACCTGGAACTAACCCAGGACCCTACGCTCACCAGTCGCGAAAGCAACTGGTCAGTTTTATAGCTATGAATACAGCAGTAAATGTACACCAAGGTATTGTTTACCGCGCATTCCTATAGAATCACGTGAATAAATAATTATTTAATTTATTCGTGGAACTATTCATAAGTACAATGATCGGCTATTATGTCTCATATTGCATGGATTCCTTGCTATAATGCCTTATACGGCTTTCCTTGTCAATCTTCCCTGTGTTTAACTACGTCACAAATCAAAACAGTTTACCTACTTTGCAAGAATCCTGACATTTTAAGGCGGTTTCACATCGGCCGCGATGGTTTTGTAACAAACGTTTAGTAATTTGAATATTACAAATATCATGGTACGTAAAGTATCAATACTTCAAATGTCAGAAGCTACTGGTTTTCCGTGAACTTGTAGTGACAAAAAGTGTGAAGAAGAGATTTTTCTTGATGATGTTAAAATTAAGTAAGTTCCGAAAATGGACTTAATTTTAGTTTCCCTAATGATCTTTTTCGAATCGGCCGAATACCTTTTGAAGAACAAAAAAGCTGAAGTCACTAAAGAATTGACAAAAAATGCATACAAAAATAACTTACAAGTCGAAACACTTAAAATAGATTGTCAATTATTACTTTTAGTTCCTAATTCAACTATGCAAATTTAGGAAAAAAAAAATATTTAAAGGTGAAATCTATTTATTCCTCTTCAAAAAAGTTCAATGCCCGTAATAAATTAATAATAGTAACAATTTTAGCCTTTGTTATCCCACTGCAGGACAAAGGTTTCTTCTTATAAAGAGACAACACAATTATTGACCACGAGGCGTGCTCAAGGCGGATTGGCGATATCAGACTTATATTCATTATAATTTATGGCTAAAGCGACTGCTGCGCTAGAGGTCTTGGGTTCGATTCCCAGGTCGAGCAAAAAGTGTTATTGGGTTTTTCTATGAAATTCTCAGTAGCAGCTCGGAGTTCGGATTTGTGCCCGGTTAATGGCAATAGGCTCACCCCCTATTACATGGGACCTAAAAACATACCGGCGAACTGTGGGTGTACATTGTTACACCTCGGCCTAACCCTTCGGGGAATACAGGCGTGATGGTATGTTATGTTATTTATGGCTTAATTGAACATTAAGTATTACAAATGATAATGATGTTCCTAAAATACGTGAGGTTTACAGCGGATTCTATCTAATCGCGTCCTAAGACTAGTAATACATTACATTAGCTTAAGATACTAATATCAAGTTACCGTCTAGTCTGACTAGATTATGTGACCACAAACATTATGTGGCATTGACACTAATACGAGATATGCCTGATACCTTTACAATATGGTTAGGGAACTCTCAGGTAGCTATGAAATTTTTAGATGCTTTTTTGTCACAAGAGATTTCTGTAATCTTCAGATTTTTTCAAGCGTAGGCATTCTGCGATTTTATTAGACTTTAGGATGAATTTCACTGAACTTTTATACCTGGTCAAAATATTTTATACATGATTGTGATAAAATTGACGTCTAAAATTCTTGTGTGGAAAATGCGTCAAAAATTCTAATTTTATTTTCTGGTTAAGACTTACACTGTGTATAAAAGTTGCAAATGTGAAATTCGCCCTTAGCGTTTCAAAAATCAAACATCTGAAGGTCAAATCATCTATGAAGGTCTAGGCTTTCATAGCGAAATAAAAACTCATTATTATAACAACGAGCCTATTGTTGTTGTGTTGTTGTTCGTTGTTCTGTTGTTGTTCTTGCATTTATTATACTTCATCAGTTAATAATCTCTCTGATACTTGAACCTGCCCACTTATTCAATTAGTAGTGCGTGATTAAAAATAAGAGATATTACTACAAAAATGCTTCGTCACAATTTAGGGACATCTCGCAATTTATTTTGTCTTGCCAACAAAATTGCCGAAGACAAGAGAAAGTGAACACAGTCTTTATTGTAGTTGGTTAGAAGGCGTAATTTTTTAACCGACTTGAAAAAAAAAGGAAGTTCTACGTCGGTTGGAATGCACTTTTTTTAGAATTTCGTTTGATATTTTTGTCAATATTGGAGTAATAAAAAAATTTTTTTTTTTATTTGTTTTGTGGTACACCCCTAAGTTATCAATGTTTACGTAGAATCTGGCACATGACACACTAGACGCCCCCTAGTCTGAACTCTAATATTCGCAAAATGGCGATAAGGTCATAATATGTATGATATAATAGTGTGAGGTGATTCAGTGATTACTGTGTTTGTTCAATCCATTTTGATGGGAACAGGTCACGATGTAGGTCATAATTGATCTGCGTAATAAAATATTACTAAGATGGAATACTATTGTCGTAGTTCAAAAAAGACTGGACTGAAATTTCAGACTTACGTTATGTTACATAACTCAAATTTAGGGTAACAAGTAATATTTTTTTTTTTAGTAACCGCCGGCCGAAGGATAAACATTCCCTACCTCAGCTAATGATAAAGCTGATAACTTTGAAACGGCTGAACCGATTTTGAAAAAACATATTTAAGAACCATTGCCAGGAAACCTGCTTTATATCTGTTTACCCGTTTAAGATCTACGGTGCCACAGACAGACACACAGACACGTCAAACTTATAACACCCCTCTTTTTGAGTCGGGGGTTATAAAGAGAAATATGTTAAGATATGTAGTCAAGAAGGTATGTAGGCATACTAGTACAATGCAATTATTAATCTCTTTGCCAATAATTAAAGATACCTTACTCACTTACGTTTAAGGCCCTGACTCCACCAAAGCCGAGAGGAGAAGAGATGTCTCCGTACAACCATCCGGCTTGCGTTATTATCACATCACGCCGCTTAGTTTCAACACAACACAGTATCCTATTGATTGTTTAGAGACATCTCCTCTCCTCTCCGCTTTGGTGGAGTCCGGGCCTTAGAGTAACGGCTGTTTTATATCCATGCTAAAATGACATAGATATGGCGATACTGAGATCTTTGACTAGCTTCTGTATATACCTAGCTACAAAATATAGGTCAAAAATTAGTAGGTATGTATCTAGGTGGGTCTGTTTAATTTACTTAAAAATACACACCTTTAATAAAAAATTGACCTAGTATCGATATAAGACCAATGTTTCTAAAAAATCTAGACTTCGCAGGAGTGGGCTAAATCCATGACGATATACCAAAAACTATGTCAATATTGCATTGACAACCTTTGTAATGTAACGCTGCCAAGCAAAAGTGATCTTTAAACTTTGAACAATATGAGTGATTTGAACTGTATTATGTTATCTTGTGATATGGATTGTTGTGGCAATCGGAATCAGGTCAAACGCATATGTAGATAAATGCCAAATTCAGCCTAAACTCCTAAAGATACGATAAAATCGTATTGTTTCGATGTTGTGACAGTTTTCAAGTATCAATTTTCTTATCGCGAAAAAAGTACCTATATCCTAGTAAAAGAAATAATAAAAAAATATATTTTGCTTTTATATTTAGAATTACTATAGACGTTAAGGTTTTTTGTTCGTCGGAGCAATTTTACAAACGTTTAGGAGCTATCACAATTTATCATATTACGTATTTCTCAATAGACTAATCGATAGTAATACCTATAGGTGTCAAATTATAAAAATCACGTCCACCGAAAATACAAAATTAAAAATAATTTCTTCGCACTTGCTAAGTGTGCCAATTTAAACTGGCGGCCAAAAAAAAGTACTCACTATGCATTCCCTTCACAATAACATGTCCAACAAAGTACGAATGTTTACAAAACAGCGCTTTTTTTCGCGACATCAACACTGGAAATACACGCAAGACCACCCAACGAGTAATTGTTGAACACATGTTATAATAACAGCAATAAAACAACAGATAAACTGTATCTGTCTGCTATTTTGATAAATTAATGTGCCTGAAATTCCTATCAACTAGTATTAATTGAAATACGTAATAAAAATGTTGATAAAGAACTTTGGCACACAGTTGATGAATAATATACAATAAGTATTGTTTTATTAAGAAATATAGTTATGAGGGAAAAAATATTGATGTAAAGAAATCATTACAATCCGATTCTGACAGCATACCTTTAACTATCCTCTCTGTATTATTGAATTATAAAAAACACAATAGTGATTAATTAAACAATATATATTTGGAATATTGAAGAGCACTACTGACTTTGTTTGTTTACCTTTAGTTGAAAAAAATATAAAACTTGCAAAGGAGTGTGCAAGTCACGCCACTTGCCTACTTATTAACAAAAACATCAAACGTTATCACCAAGTTTTTTGCAGTTAACTATATACTACAAACAAACCGTCTATAATCACTACATAATTAAGCAAAAAAAAACACACTCATTCCAAGAAAAACAAAATCAAATCTATCAAAAAGCCACACAACATTTTTGCTATCTTTTTCTGAACGCACGTGTAGAAAAAATACGTTTGAATTTAGAACATAACTAACCGTTCTAAATCTGAATGTTTTTTTTCGATGCGCGCGCAAATTACATTATTAATTCCCTATTAAATTATACCACATTATTGAAACTAAGGATCGTGTGTGGTATATTTTTTTGCGAAACAGAAGAACTTATGGGCCTTTATTATTATGTTTTAAACGTAACAACTTAATTTAGGTAGGCGCCGTACCGCCTACGTCGATTGATTTCATATAATTTTCGTTCCGCCAAACAATCTTCGATGAATTGCCACAAAAAATAAACCACCGTGTGAGTTATCAAAGTTTAAGAGCTTTTGGTTTCCGTTGAAGATGTTTTAACCAGAAAAGACTGACTGAGACTGAGACATCTACGCCCTACGCTTTTTTCCTTTGACTGTTTTTATTAAGCGTGCGTTATTCTGAATTTTCGTTATTACGTTTTACTCTGCATAAATATTGCAATGTATCTTAATATTGCAACAACAATAAATTATTTTTGACAAAGCAGACCCACATTTCTTTCTCAGATCATTTATTATTTATGGTAAAAGTAAATTAAATGATAAAAAGAAGACAAAAACTTGTTTCTTACAAGAATGTGATTCATGTTCCAGCGTTCTACATTTGAATTACTAATCGATTAATAAAATCAATCCCATTTGTTTAATAAAACCTGTATGTTGGTGACACAAAGCGTCATAAATATTTAACCACGTTCCGTTTTCAAAAATATATCTTTTTAAAGCCCGCGGCGTCCGCACTGTTGCCGTTAGTTTCAACCAGTCACTGTTTCTAACGCGATGGGAATAATTAAATTTCGTTATCAGTGCCTTCGAATCTAATTTTAATTAAAAAGCGTCACATATTTCACGCAGTATTCGGTGGTAGGCGGTGCAATGTGTCCGAAGAGTACAACCGACCAAATTCAGTTGAACCACATTCTATTAGTATTTTCATATTTACAATCATATTCTAGAGATCATACCAAACTGGCGATGCAATATTAAATCGTTAAATTTAATATTGGCTGTGTAGTTTCTTTTATTGCTTCACAACTAACACGTATGCTAACACGGGTCAAGTGATTAAATTTTTTACTCTGGCAACAAATAAATGTTTATTCTCACGCGATTATTGTTCATATTAAATTAATAGCTTTCTGCTCTGTATTATTTATTGATGCTATGTAAAAAAATGTAACTACCTACGTAATGTATAACATTATTGAGTGTCGGTATTTTTTTAAGGGGCAACTAATTTTGATATTAGAATTTATGATCGATTTAAATTGTAATGAACTGTATGTAGGTGACGCAATTATTGTAAAGCAAACATCTTCATAATTAAATTACGTGTCAAAATGCTGATATGAAACTGTCGCAGACATTATTGGGTCACTGGTTGTATGACCGTCGTACGATGTAATGTGAACTTCACAATAGTAAGATGTTGCACTGTGCATAAAGCATAACTACCACCAAACAAGGCAATTTCAACTTTGTTCAGCCAATGACAAAGTTGAAAGTTCAATAGGACGAAAGACGATTTCAATTAGGTAGATAAATGACACTACAACAATATGCCTGCATGCTTCGTAATCATCAAATTCCTTTCTGTGATTTCAAACAAAGATCCTTTTGAGCTTACTAATAATTATAATAATATGCCAACGATACGGGCACATGAGTACGAAGAAAATAATGATCAAAATCATGAAACATCCATTCACTGAATCTTTTAGTGCCTCTATTTCAAGATAGAACGAACAACAGCAAAAAGAGAAGACTTAATTGGAAAGCAGAACTTGGCACTTATTCAGAATACGCTGCGTTAAATAAAATAATGAATATTTAAAATGCAATTTGCAGCGAAATACAATCGAATATTTAAAAACAAGAAGCTGGTTCTGAAAATAATTTCGACTCAAAAGGTAAAAAAGCCAAGTGCGAGTCGGTTTTTGTCAAAGTGGAAGAATCTACCACTATACAATATTATTATAACACCACACAGAAAAAATGCGTTCCTTGTATGATAACCTCATTTTTAATTATGTTTTTATTATTTGTTATTATAACGGCCGTAGTAATACACACTCTATGAAAATTTCAACTGTCTACCTATTACGGTTCATGAGATACTGCCCGCTGACAGACAGGCGGACAGCGAAGGCTTAGTAATAGGGTCTCGTTGTTGGTACAATTTGGGTACGGAACCCTAAAAAAAAGAAATGTTAGCTTATTACACAAAACACTGGTGATAAGCAAAGTCTAAAAATAACGAAATGTGAAAGCAAAACCAACGATGACGTTCAAAGTTGCGTCGTTCTAACACAAACATTAAGTAATTCGCAAGTAAGAATATTATTACATATTCGCGAACACTACTTTCATCAAATAATAGAAAAAATGAAAGCCCTTCACTTCGCCAAGCTCAGCTTAAAAGCCAAGCCTTGTATAAATAGAAAAAGTCGTCGATTTATCGCCGATGTCGTTAGGGGAGTTTTTGCTAATGTTTTTGTTGGAACTGGGAGGAATAATGATAGAAAATAACCAAAAAGTTGTTAAGACTTAAATTATCGCTGGGTTTATAGCAAAAAACACCGTCGTGAGGGTTTTTGTTATAAATTATTGTACTAAAGTTTGTACCTAATAGAGTTCATTTATTATGCAGTTGAAGATCTAATAAAAACTTATGACTGTACAGATTGGTGGCTATTAAGATATTATAATTCGTTTTTGAATTGTTAGAATCTAAAATAAAACCAAAGACCTAAAACGAACCTTTTGGAAATCTATGGGGGAGGTTTATGTGCAGCAGTGGACGTCCTACGGCTGATATGATAATAAATTTATAGTTTCACATGAGTCCTACAACTAGGTTTAAAAAAATAAACTAGACACAAATATATAAAATACGAAAAACATAAATCAATACAACATACATGAACCTACAGCTACTACTAAATTCCTGACTGCTTTGATGCGTCTTGTTTACAAACATACCAATGAAAATACACTAGGTTGATCGATGTAAGAAGCTGTAGAAATCCAAAAACTCCAGAAATTCTTGAACTAAGTCCATTTCACCAATAAACCAGGTATAAATATACAAAAGGCTAAGAACAGTCACATTTCACAGTCGTAACTTCGTAGCAATGCCGTACCCGTTACTATATCGCACAGTGGTCTGTACCTGTTGCGGTGACTGGCCGTTGACCCGTCAAGTATTGACATATTCCTATAGTTTCTCACGTCTAGCCCCTACACACTATTACACAGCGTGCGTTTACTGTGTTAGCGAATGCAGCCTTCATAGTATATCTTTGAGTTATTTCTTTACTTGTTTCAGATTGTTACATTTTAAGGGTTTCCGAAAGGGTCAATACTTGGCTCTGTCCTAATTCTTAAAAAAATCAATGCCTTGTTTCTGTTAGCTGATGATGATAATAGAGTCCAATATTGCACATAACATTGCTGTTACATAAGACTTTAAATAGGGCTTCTAAGACTCACCTTAAATGAAAAATTAATGTGACAAATTGTCAAGGTACTGTGATTGGTTTATAGACATATCAAGAACGAATCAGTGCAGCTTATGAGCGCTTGACAATTTGGCAAATTAATTTTGAAATCATTCGGGGAACTACCACGGAGGTCAATTACTAGCATATTTACCCTCATCAATGTACATCTCAAAATAACCCATACTTATGTAAATCCTCATAAATTAGTAATGAAGTAGCTGTCAACAGATATACACAATGCTTAAGAACGGACAACATAATTAATTATTAAGTCCAAAGTTGATTTTTATTCATGGTATTCCCCGACTGTGTCTTTAACTACGAGAATAAGCAGCTGTAAAAATGTATAATGTTCAACCATTTTGCTTTTCGTTTTCAGGTGACGACTCAATAAATGTAAGCGAAAGGACACACCTGGCACTTATGGAGCAGAGGTGCTCAACATTTTCTTTAATTTAGTGATAGAAGTTCCACTTTTTTGTTCTCCACTTTTTAAACCTAAACCTATTTTTTCTATTTCATAAACTTCTCCAATTACTATAGCAGAAGTTTTACTTGTAAAAATAACAATAGATGCAGCAGCCAGCTAACATTTTTTCCAAAGAAGTTAAAATTGCGTGTCTAATTTTTCAGTCTCATGAAAAAACATAAGCGGCCCACGGGTTGTCTACCTCTGCATAACAACCACTTCCGAACTAAACGTTTGATTGTCGTCAATTACAGCATTACTTATTCAACAGCTAATGTCTGTATTGTCCTTACGTTCGTAATTCAATTGGAGTTAATTGATAATTGTATTCGGGCATCATGAATCATGTTTGCTTGGCAGTGTCAGGATCGATGTAATTTTACAACCTGAATTTGCTATATTTCCTTGTTTTGATCGATTGAAATTTTATTTGTACGATTTTTTGCTTTTAATAAGTTATCTGGTTCTAAAATATTCGCTTTGTTATTATTTTTATTTTTAGTGCTGTCCGCTACAGGGCTAAAGTGTCCCTGTCAACTTTCAAATTTTGAGTTTTGTTATTGTTCCTGTTGCATTGTGTATCTAAATGTTGTTAGCACATAAGTTGTTTAAGTTTATAATCATAGTTATGATAGTAATTTTACTGCTTTCAACTTTATTAGTATTCTCACAATGAGTATTTGATGTCCTTACCAAAGTATGCAATAAAAGTCACATAGGTACTAACTAGGATGTAAAATTGTAAATACAGAAGGTACTTACGCTGGTCGTTTCCATCGGAGCGAGCCATGACGGTACCGTTTGGAAACACGTTGACGTACATATGGGAGCACTGGCTGTAGAGGCGAACCGACCGGACCATCGATGGCACCGCACCGCAGATCACCACCTGAAAACAAACAAAACCACTAATGTAAACTGAATGTTAAACAACAGCGATAATCTCGAATCAACTAATTGATTGCACAATTAGAAGAACGAACAGCTCAAGATAAGATTTCAATTTGATGGAGCACAGGAATAAATTCACAAACGATTCAGAATATTCTAATATATCCAGCTTATCGTGAATCAGGTTTGTAAGGGTGATAATTATGAAAATTACCCAGCACGACAAGATCTCTTAATAAACATTTAGCAAGACTACCTATAGACATTAAATTCATGAACTTATTGAGCCATTTTGTGTGTAGGTATTCTCGTAATGAAATACAGAACTGGATATTTTCGCCGCTATCGGTGTTCAGACTGATGGTCATGCTAAATTGACGGCGCGATAACACTCTGCCGTAAAACTGTGATTTACACAAGGATTACTCACAACTTTTAATGATTGAAGACTGTGTCACAGAACTGACGTAACAGAAACGTATTAAACTACGTAAAGGAAATATAATTTAGTATCGAAAATTGGATATCGAAGTAAAGAGTGATGTAAAACGAACTGCGATTACATTGGCATTTGATTAAGATAATACTTCGAGTCAAAGGAAAGTGTGTGATGTAAAAGTTAGTACTGATGCCATAGAGAAAATTTCCAATACTCTTCTACTGCGTGTGGTCCATTCCACCTCACTCTATAACAGCTAAGTGTCAAGTCGTTTAAATTAGTTTCCTTATTCTGTTGGTGCTTTCACCGGGATTTTAATGGCGCCAGTGTCGACCGACACCTCATTACGCAGATATTGATCAAACCCTATCTCCTATGACCTTGCGAACTTCACGAGTTTAGGTGTTGAATATTTTACTCGTTAACCCCGAAACACGGCGAAATTTCCGTCTAATTTCCACAGTCAGATCTAGATTTACTTTGGAAACTCACAGCTGATTAAATTACTACGTGTGATATCTAGTAGTACTAATCAAATTATAATGCAACAACTACACATACACGCCCATGCAGTGATAATCTCGGCGCTTGCATATTTCAAACGGTGTTACGTGCGCTCGGAGAAAATACTACCACATATTATTATAGTCATATTGAATTTTGTAATTATAACTAGAACCACGCGTCGTAGGCACCACAATAAGGAAACAATCGATCGTTTTAATGGGTCAACCGTGCTCAGCTAATCCATCAGACTGAGGGTTCGGATTGCAACGTTTAGGCAATAATAAATCCTATTTAGATGTCTATCAAAGTTGATTTTTCATTTTTATCTACAGTTGTTTTAGGTCCTTTTATAACTGTGTGAGCGGTGTCATATTCAGGTGGGAAAGCATAGGCTACCGCGACGCGGTCAATATTCAGCCATATTGCATTTCACGTGAACTTTTTGTAAACAATACCACATTTACTTTTTAGTGTTGAATGTTTAAGTTATTCGAATTGTTGTCGTAGCCATAGCAATTTAGTAAAACCAATACATGTAAATGCAAATGAGATAGATAAGGTTGTTAGTTTTGTAGAAACGTGTACAACTTGAGTGCTTACATTACGAAACTTTAATTAACAGAAAATACTTTTGGTTTTCAAAATCTTGACACATAATCATATCACGTCAAAACGAGTCATACTTAAAATTAACGATCCTGTTTCCAAACACGATGAGAAAGTTAATTATGGTAATGAAAAATAGGGAGATTTTCATACACGTTTAAGAAGTAAAGAATATTATGTGTTGTTTAATAAAGCTGTAAAGTATGATCTTATAAAGCTAGTCATGCGAACAGCAATAAACAGTAATCATATTTACAGTAAATAAATAAATATATGTTTATCTCAATTAGTTATAACATCATGTGGTATTAAACTTTGTAAGTTGATTCTATTAAGATAATTAATCGAGATATCATATCTTAATGTCGTAACTATGTAATTTATTCCTTACACGCCACGATATAAATATTTAGAGAACTAATTTATTTCGACAATTGGTTTCTGTGAAGTAGGTGGTTTTGTTTGGATGTTTTTTGTCTGTTTCTTTCTTGATTACGTCTAGGATTCAATAGTCCAAGTCAAAGTCAAACTTATTTCAATTAGACCACTTAAAGGCACTTTTGAATTATCATCAAGGACTCGGTCATCTAAACAATTTCGTGTATTATTTGCTAAAACATGTTTACCAATGTATTCCACTTTCATTTAAAAGCTAACTGTGCCTATTGCAAATATTCTGTTAACATTGCTATTCACCAAATCATGTTTACGGTACATTGAGAGGAAGGTCGATACCATCCATGTATGCAATTATCGTGTATTTGGAGGTCACTGATCGTTTTGTCATTGGGCTTATCTTGGCCGACCCGAGTAAACGCATTATGGACGCTTGATTACATGTCAACCAACCAAAACTATCCGGTACCAAGTGTATCGGAAAATTTCACGGTACACAGCACAGATATCGCTGTTCAATAGCATGTAATCTTCAGTACTTCGGTAGGGTACTCCAATGCTTGTTAATTAATATTTAATCAGCTTTATCGTGTTATGTAAGCTTGTTATTGTTTTTTTAAACACTTGTCTTATCGCTGTGTGAGCTTTGAAACTTTTACGAACGCCACACACCAGCCAGTCACAACAAAGTGAAATAAAGTTGATTTTAAAAAGATTATTTATAGGATTTTGACCCGAAACGTAAAAACAATCAACCCTTTCAGTATTGGGGACAGAAGTCAACAAAACATAGAGGTGGAGAATCGACCCTAACAATAAATATTTTAAACATTAATTGATATTCGTATTTTATTTATCATGATGTCTAGAGGTGTGATTTTCATTGCAGTCATAGATAACGTAATTTCTCAGTCGCACCTCATATTATAAGTACCTCCGTTGATGGGTTTCGAAAGAAAATTTTATCGGACATGACTAGTATTATCATTTTATTGTGTCTGTCCATAAAATCCGGGTTCATCAAAATTTATTGGTGGATTTACGCCATTTTAAGACGAACAAAAAAACATGTTAGGTTTTACTCATACATTTGACTGCCTTTTTATTTTGTTTGATCTTTTGATATACCATAAAAGGAGATAACGTAAACTAAAATAAAAATGACTGCTAAAATGTTTGACACTTGTTGTGGATATAATGTCGATATTGATTAAATCCCTAATCGTAAAAATACATTTATCGAATATTTTTACGAAATAGACACTGTTGTAGACAATGCCTAATCATTGAACATTACTGACCTAAATCCGATACTGTGTAATCACTTCCTCACTTCTCTATCAAAGATTGCTAATCGTGGATTTGTTCGAAATGCTCGATTAAGGGGCCATTCGTATATGACGTGTATAGAAATGTATTTGTTTAATAAAGTACACTAACAGAGTATACATCAAGTATTGTTAGTACAGTAACGTATAGCAATACAGTAGTAAGTACCTAATACATATATGTACAAATTATAGGTACGCATAGTATTCAAAAATACGAGTAGAAACAAAACATAGTAGCTGCGTATAAACTAAAAGTAAAAACAAAGTTAACATCAAGACAGAATAAAATATACAATTACAAATTAGTGAAGGGCTTCATGAACACGATGCACGCAAAAAGCACCATATGTACTTATTATTATAATACAAATTAGTTTGCTGAAATATAACTGTCAAGTATTTTTTTCCAAATATAATATGTAAGTCCAGGTTAGAATTGAAGTTAGAAATAGAAAGTTAGTGAAACTGTTCATGTAGATTTCACTGGTTCATGCTTTAATATGGCTATAAATGATTTATCTTCACACATTTCCCCAAGCAGGGTTAAAAGAGCACGAAGCACTAACCAAATTGCATCATGCATACTAATAATATATAATAAATGCGAAAGTAATACTGTCTGTCTTCGATTTTGATGAAATTTGGTACGGGGTGAGTTTAAACCCCAAGAAAAGACAAAGGCTACTTTTTATTCAACGACTTTCGATATTTACTTGGACGAAGTCGCTAGCAAAAGCTAGTTGTTTATAAATGTTTTTAAAAATACGATCAGAAAAGGTGTCTGATAGTTGAATGCCGAGTGAGCCGTAATTGATCTAAAAGAAGAATGTGATGTAGAAAATTTATTCACAAATGCAATTTCTAGCAGAGAAACTGAAAATCTTTATTCTCCTGACGTTTTCAAAGATTCTGCTAACAAGGATGATCGTTAGCTGTAAGTGAGACCTCACAATGAAGATCAGTTTGGTTTCCAAATCCTTATCAACATCGCATTACTTAGGGATTAAACTGGCCACACACGTGACAAGATAAAGTGATAATAATTGTTTTACTATGGTAATGCTGCAGGTTACTTTCATATGTTTTACATAATAAGTAAATGTTGGGGTACACATATTCGGGTCGGCACATTCGGTTCGGCATTCTCGTTACAACCTCTAGGATCGTTATTTGAAAATACCGAATAGCGACCCTTAGGTTTGCATTTCCTACGTAATCTATCTACTTTCCATTACGAACTATTTATATTTCATATAACTTATTTATTATGAAATTAACTTCAAATTAACTTTTTTTCGTGAAATAGCCAAGCGACTGGTCGACTCTTCACGTGACCAAAGGGCTGGCCTTTTCTTGGGCCAAAGAATCAGCATTGCCATTCAACGTGGCAACGCTGCCAGCCTTTTGGGCACTTGTCCCATTGACAGCGATGCGGATGAGTTTTTTGATGCCCTATAAGCTTCCTTTTTTGCATTTTATTATTACTTAAGTAAGTTTTATACTAGTGATTCAACAGCTGTATACATAGAATAAATTAGTTACGAAACATCATTTTAATTAACATGCTACCTTTATATTTTATTATATTCATACATTTTATTAACTAAAAAAAAAAAAAAAATTCAAAATCACAATCTACTAAATTTCATTTGACCAACATTTTGACTAGACTTAAGTTTTGTACGGAGTGCGGGGTCGATACAGTTTTTGTATGGGAATTAACAGCTTACTTTATTCAATTGTATTAAACATTATTCTAACGATGTTGCGGAAAAAGAAAAGGAAAGCAAAATGTAGATGAAAGTAAAAAGAAATCGATACTCTTATAAAAAAAAAAAACATTTAAAATAAGAACTATTTGTACCTAAAGAGAGATTTAAAAGCAAAAACGTATCACAAAAGTGGTAAACGACAAATCGTGTAAATGATTTGCAAAGATAAGTTAGTCGTCTTGCACAAACCCGTCTCACGACATTTTTGGTAAAATTATTATTTTTCGTACATAAATGCTATTTATTTTATGTGAGAATGCATAATTGTTTTCATCATCCTTATTTTTAACTGGATGCGGATTTGTGTTTGTACCAATGTTGGCTAGGTTTCTTTTTTTTTGCATTCTTGAGTACACGATTTTAAAGAAATACATAATTAAGTCAGTTTTTTGTTTATAATTAGCATAGAATCATCACGTGCAGCGTGAATCCAAACTTCCGCATTAATATGTTTTGAATTTGGAATAGGTACTTCCTATGGATACCTACCTGATTGAAATTGATATATTTTATTAATGCATTCCAAGATTTCAATGCAAAACAAAATGTTGCTCAATTTATTATATCGAAACGTTTACATATCGATTACATAGGTACGTCAACCGATACCGGGTAACAGATAAATTTTGAACTAAACAGCCCAATATCGGTTGTAATTCTTGCGTAGAGGAAATTATTTATTCTGTAATAGGAACGAATGTGATTTACAGAAATGTACATTAATGATTCATAATCAAGGAAAGATAATAAACCCGAAGATAGAAATGCAATAGTACGTAAAAATGAGGAAAACTTAGGGAGATACAATGCAACAGCCTCGGTCTGTGATAGAACGAACTTTGAACGAACATACCAACACACGTACATACACATTGGTCACACGTAGCATTTAGTGGTATCAATGCACTTGGTATCAATAATCTTTTTGATTCTGATAACCTAAATATAGGACATGTGTCGCCGAAATGTCGAGTGTTCTCAAGTGGAGGCCTTCACATGAAAGCAAATAGATTGGCAAACTATAACACAACAGAGACTGCTGAGATATAAATGATTGTATCTGTTGGGATGTGCAACATGGTCAATTACACAATGGTAAATTAATTGAGATACATAAAGATGATAGTAAGGAGACACATCTAGTTACTGAAGGTTTAGCAATACACACAGTTGTGTCTAAAATAACGCTGATAGGAGATGGTAACGCTCATGTCGTTGTATTACTATTATAATAGAAGTATGATAACTTTCATTATCAGCGTGACAATCAAATCACCAATAAGAAATCGAAAGATTTTTAAATAAATTTCTAATGATATCAAATACGTGACTTTTTCACTTTAATCACTTAGTTGAGTTAGATAGTAATATATGGATATGCACTTTGTCGTGGTTATCGTGTAATCGGTCGAATGATAATCCTAGTTAACATCTGACTGGACTTTGAACTTTGTATAGCATCGTAGCCCACTTTGTAAAGCACATTTGAATATGTTGAATTCATTGTTACTCTTGTCATAAAATATCGTAAATCACACAGTTTGGGAATGCAAAGACAGAGACGGAATATGATATGGAAGCTTTACAAAAAATCGATAACAGTTATATATTGGTAAAACGATATCTACATGACCAGCTAGTTGTAAATGAGCATGAGCCAAAATACAAACATATAAATATGTATGACAAGAATCAAGACGCTTACAGCAAATCATTATTGATAAACATTTGGACATTTACTGTCTATTATAAAAAGAAATTGAACCTCTTCATAAAAGATCCAATACTACATAATAACATAACCCATGTTTTATAGCAGACTTTGTAATTGAAAAACTAGTAATAGGCGGTATTCAATAAGAGCAAATTTCTTCATCCGACAGCGTGGAGTGTTTGCGTATGTAATCATGGCAAATGATAGGTGGCCGCTAAACTCTCCTATGATGTCCCGTACTTTAGATATGATGTGTTCGCGGAAAAATAGGGAGTCTTTACGATTTGTAATAGAGTATTAAAGCTTATTAGAGATTCTTGATTATAGAGTGCGATCTCTTTAAGTATGTATTTTATCTGAGTGTGTTGTAAGTTTAATGATTTTATCAAGTGAAAAAGTTATATTAGAACCATACATAGGTATGGTTAACAAGTAGAAGTATTAATAACACCGACCTTTAGGGTTCTGTCCTGACCGTGGTCAATAAGTGGAACTGCGAGTACAGCCATTTCAAAAATAAACAGACTTCAATGCAAAGATCTTGTATATTATTTTGATCGATCAAGTAATATTTTTTTTGTAACATTTCGTTTGTTTCATTCATTACATATGTCGCACTTGCGATAATTACGACGACTGAATAGTCGTCGTAATTATCGCAAGTGCGACTGCGAATGCAATCACGTATAGACTCTGTATTTACTAGTACTCGTATTAGGAAGTCGATGTTTGTTGTTGTTGGTACTAAATAACACCGTTTTGAAGAATGATTTAAGCCATTGACGATGTTTTCAAGAATAAATGGAAATTATGCAAGTTGCAGGCTCTTATATATTATATTTTTTTTAAGTTGTTTGGAAAAAAACATTTCTAAACTTTTTTAAATATCTCAACAAGCGTATGTAACAGCCCTGATAATAATCAACATCGCAAATCAATATTACGTTATTGAACAGATAATTGATTGATTTAATTAAACGAGTGAATGATTGATTTATTATCGTCGTGCGTCCGATAGTGACGGCGGGACACGTCACGTCAACGTCTAGACGTCCGTATCGAACGAATGCGGAACCCTGAAGTATATTTGTGTACAATCAAGAACATTAATATACCTGTTAGAAGTCAAGCTAGTAAAAGGAAGTAAGGATTTTTTCTAAAGGAAACGAATTTATAGTAAAAGCCTTTAACAGCAACTCTTCCTATTAGATATTATTGTGAACGAACTCTTGGTTTGTAAGTTTAATTGGAAACAAAGCGAGATTAATTTATTATCTATGTTAACTACAAAATTCCGTTATCTTGCAAAATATTTGCAGTCACTTACTACTGCAAAAGTATTCCGTAGAACCGACACAATACCTAATAGGTATTGTAAATTGAAAACATGTTTATAATTTGCAAGAAAATAAATTTTAAGTTTGTTTGTAAGTAAACGCTAATCAGTCACGGTGTTCCAATATTCAAAAGAAAACAATGCTTTAAACCAATTACAAAACGATAAGCCAAAGATGCATGCCAAGGATGCAGGTACTGAGAACGTATCTGAATTCGTGAGAAAAAAAAATATAAAATAACAACGTGCTCAAATCGTAATTATGTATGATGAAAAACTATTTAAAATATTGAAAATGATAAACAAATTTGGACTCAAAAGATCAGAGCAAAAGCGAAAGTGAGGTCGAGAGCATCATTCTTCTAAGGGCCCAAAATAGTTCCCAGTTGAACTCCTTCAAAGAAACTTACGTCTAAGATATAATCAAAACAGTTTCTAACATTAACGACTAATATGGTAATGTAGATCGATTTCAATCATCGAAAATATAATCAGGTAGGCTCTGTTAAAACTACAAATGCTTTAGATAGGCTCAAACACTACATAGCAAACTAATCGAATGCGGATTACGAATTGGAAATACCGAAGTTTAGTTATTAACTCAACCTCGGTGTTCTTAATCTTAATTGTTAACTTGTCAAAATATTTACATAATTACATTTTATGTTATCGTGGCGTCGACAAGATGAATATGCAAGCTTAGAATTAATTGTATTTATTTGGAAGCATGACGTGTTTCCGTAATAGACTGGTATTTCCTCAGCTCTTTTTGTGCAATGTTAAGTGTAAAACAGAACATGATATGATACTAAGAGCATCTAATAGAATATTAATTAGCATTGTAATGCAATGAGCCAACATTAGTTTGGTATACACTATGAGCGTCGAAGTATTTCTTAGAACTTTTATCGCACTTAAACGCGTCGCATGCGCTTCACGGCTAACCGGCAGACGTTTTCTCATTACACCTAGCTAATGTGAATAAAATGATGGCTGCGATTGAAATCACTAATCCTTTTATACCGGATAACTGACCTTTTTACGTGTTACGTAAATTGGTTCTATTAAGAGCTTTACATACTTGGGTTATGAGTATGCCTAACCTAGATAAGAACGAATCAAGCAAATCGACACCGCATGCTAATTTTCAATGATCGAGTGAGAAATTTTATTGGAAATCATACTAATAGTTTCATGTGTGTCAAGTAATGGTTTGATTTGAATTTTACTAACGTTGATAATTGAGTTGTTAAGTGAAATAACCTTTTAGGTCTTCGATTTCAAACATAAGTAGACTTTGTACAACTTCTATACATTCATACATTTTACACCCATCGCTGAAGAGACGATTGGGTACGTGAGAAACACATTTCGATGCACTTAAAAAGCGGGTTCGATTGCCACTTGGAACATATATTTGTATAGCTTAAAGGTAATTCCGAGTCTGGGTGATTGTGCTTGTCAGTTTATATGTTTGTGATCGCACCCACAATATAGGAGAAATTCCTAGAGTAGGGCATCGTTTTTCAAAAACAAAAAAATATCATCATTTTATAACACACACACATACCATCACGCCTGTATTCCCCGAAGGGTTAGGCAGAGGTGTACCAATGTACACCCACAGTTCGCCGGTTTGTTTAGGTCCCATGTAATAGGGGGCGAGCCCATTGCCATTAACCGGGCACAAATCCAAACTCCGAGCTGCTACTGAGAATTTCATAGAAAAACCCAATGACACTTTTTGCTCCACCTGGGAATCGAACCCAAGACCTCTAGCGTAGCAGTCGCGCTCAGGACCACTAGGCTAACGAGGCAGTTATCATTTTATAAATTTTTACCAATTCAATAAAATTGATTGTAATTATACAGTAGCGAATTTAATAGGCTGCCACGCTTCCAAATTATAAGTTTATGACTACACTCGATAACCTTAAAACATCTGACTTTATTTTTATTAAATTAAAACCTCTCACAACATTAATAAACTTTATGATCTAAGTTAATTTATTTTATTGCAGATTAATTGAGAATTAGTTTTAAAATTTATGTTCCATGCTAAATGAGTTACTAATTCTACGTCTATTAATGCAGTACAATTTATTATGTTAAAACCTGTTGAATACAATAAAATAGGAAGATAAGAGAACAGGTCACGCTAAAGATTAGCGCTCGTTATTATTTTACTTATGTCATTGCTATTTTTTGTTCGTAAGTCGTAATTTTATCATCGTAACTTTTTTTTTCTTATTCAACTTGACGTGTTTTTGACGCTGTTGTCAGATTCGTTGTACCTATTTCAACTTCTATGACACAGAATAGTTCCAAATTCAAAGCTTTAGGCGTAAGCAAGTGTCAGGATTATTGCTAACATTCGGGTTGACCGCTGTACCTACTTACTTCAGCTTTTATGATAAAGAATATTTCAAAATTCAAAGCGTTTGGAATATTTTAACATAGACTGCCAGAATTATTGCCATTGGTAACTGCCACGTTGGCCTAGTGGTCCTAAGTGCGACTGCTACGCTAGAGGTCTTGGGTTCGATTCCCAGGTCGAGCAAGAAGTGTTATTGGGTTTTTCTATGAAATTCTCAGTAGCAGCTCGGAGTTAGGATTTGTGCCCGGTTAATAGCAATAGGCTCGCCCCCTATTACATGGGACCTAAACATACCGGCGAACTGTGGGTGTACATTGCTACACCTCTGCCTAACCCTTTGGGGAATATGGGCGTGATGGTAATTATTGCCATTGGTTTGACTGAGTCTCTATTACCTAAAACGTTTTACGGTTTTAATGATTATCACTTGGCTAATCATCTGCCTAGCCTTTTCCCTACTATGTTGTGGTCGGCTTCCAGTTTAACCGGATGCAACTGAATACCACTGTTTTACATGGAACGACTGCCTATCTGAGCTCCACAACCCTGTTGCTGGGCAACAAGATAGTCCTTTGTAAGACTGGTTGACAGACTTTTGGGCTTCTAACTACTCGTAACGACTGTCAAAAATCTACGAATGACAGTTGAGACCAACGCTTTTACGTGGTTTTCAAGCCACGGAGGTGTCAAACTGAGAAGGCTGCTACTAAATAATTCCTAATGAACCAATCGAACCCAGAACCGCACGATCGGAAAATAAAATAATAAAAATCTATGGATTAACACTTACCATCAGGAGGCACAATATCTTCGCAGAGACGGCAAGCTGTGGTAACCTGAAACATAAAAGAGAAATACATAAGCATATTTTCTCTTTACTTGCCATCTAGGGCGCTACTTTAGTTCTTGCAATTTAACAACGCGCATCTTCTGACACCTATGTCATTGTTACAAACTGCAATGATTGTCGCGCGTTCATGTAAACAGTTTATAAAATCTGTGATTAAGGTTCTATTTATGGAGGCAATTCTTCTAACTTTTGGGAACGATCGCAATCAAGTCCAGTCATAATCTGTCAAAAATGACAATGACTGATTGTAGCTTAGATGAGATTGCGACTAGATTTTGAACTAGTAAAATTGGCCTTCAGAAACGAATTTTGTTTGTTAGTCAATTGTGTAATAAAGTAATGACTAATCTTAGAAACAAGTACATAATATTAGCTATAGTTAAGTAAATTAAGAACGGAAAGTAATCTTTCTTGTCAGGTGAAAAGCGCAAACAATGTAGACTGTATTTGCCTATGTGTAAGACAGATAAATGTTTTATGGTTAAATAGAATATCTTTCTTAGATACGTAAGAATATTATTCTATAAGGCATTAACAAATTAAGTTTAATTTATTACATTTGATAAATAGTTTCTTATCGTAGTAAAACTATCTAAGTATTACGATACGGAACGTTTATTTATGCTAAATATTTTAGGCTTTATTATATATCTTGCTTGGTCGCACTGTTGTAATTTATTAGAACAACACACATAACATACCATCACGCCTGTATTCCCCAAAAGGATAGGCAGAGGTGTATCAAAGTACACCCACAGTTTGTCCCATGAAATAAGGGGCGAGCCTATTGCCATTAACATTAGATGAGTTGCGGTCAAACGCAAGCATATTAGAATACAAAAAAAAATAACCGGGCACAAATCCTAACTCCGAGCTGCTACTGAGAATTTCATAGAAAAACCAATAACACCTTTCGTTTGACCGGGATATCAAACCCAAGACCTCTAGCGTAGCGTCGCGCTTAGGACCACTAGGCTACCGGCAGTTAGCTAGTTAGGCGTGTTATTAGAACAAACAATTAGAAATAGGTAGCTTTATTTTCTACAGATTGTAACAAAACACATTAACTACGCATATTGCCCATCAAACTAAGTAATATTGAGTAAAAAATATTGCTGGAAAACAACTTTTATTTTTGGTATGAAATCACTGTTTGTGGTGGTGTGCAATATAAAACATTTGGCTTACGGGTTTATGCAATAGTAAGGTAGGTAGATAATAGGTAGGTGGAGGGGTTACTTAAAGTTTAGTCAGAGCATTTGACCTTCAATCAATATCTTCGAAATTTTAAGGTTCTCAGGTATAGACCAGAATAAAAAATAACGCGAAAATAGAAAGAAAGCTAAGGATCTTTTTATGTCCAGTACATTCGATGGTCCGTTACGAAATATTGGAAATATGGACATAATTATCAGGTCCATATTACCAGTAGTATGGAAACAATAAATCCACCATGTGGTCACCATATACTTACTAAAATTCTAATTAATTATTAAATTATCGTTATCATACCGATATTATGACTCTATTATTTCGTATTATACCTAGGATAAGCAGAGATTAAGGCCGGTATAAACAGACTTTCAACAACAAATGGTAATTGTCACATTTTGTTCTATCAGCGATTGATTCACACGTACTGTTTTATCTAAAATATTGTCAATTAATCCTAACTAAGTACGCATTAGGAGTAGATACAAATGGATTTTGTTATTTAAACAATAATGTACACTTTTTTGTCAAATGGCTTTACCCAGAAAAAACATACCTACAAGCAGAAAGTAAAATGGGATGATATTTGTTTTTGTTTTAAATAATACGGTAAAAGAAAAGATAAATATGTAACTGCCTCGTTAGCTTAGTGGTCCTAAGCGCGACTGCTACGCTAGAGGTCTTGAGTTCGATTCCCAGGTCGAGCAAAAAGTGTTATTGGGTTTTCCTATAAAATTCTTAGTATCAGCACGGAGTTAGGATTTGTGCCCGGTTACTGGCAATAGGTTCGCCCCCTATTACATGGGGCCTAAACATACCGGCGAATTGTGGGTGTACATTGGTACACCTCTGCCTAACCCTTCGGGGAATACAGACGTGATGGTATGATGGAATATGTAACAGAAAATAATAAAAGTATTATTTTAATGTCAATCTTAGTTAAGTACGAGCAACCGACCATAACAAAACACATGAAAATTGAAGTCATTAACCTCCCATAATCCCCAATACCACAAACTTTACCAAAAATAACCACAAAATTATCAAAATCATCATAATTGCAACTATAAACTTGACACAGAACAGTTTCTACGCACTGAAAATACCCATCATTGTGGTATTTCCCAACCATAGCAAAGTTCACGCCGTAAAAGAAAACAAGAATGTATTTTCTTATCTCAACGAATACTCGTAAGTACGTAAAAGACGCAACGATTGAATAGATTAGGTATTTTTTTTTATTTAACATGCTCTTGACTTGCACAGCGATACAATAGCCCATAAAACATCGGTACTTCACTAGTTTAACTACTAAACAAGTACCTACTTACATAAATGTTTGCAGATCTGAAAAAACTACCTAATGCTGTAGTATGAAGTAAGTATATGACATAATATTTTTATTTTGCCTTTGTTATCCTATGAGTAGGCTGCGGGTTGTTCGTAAGAGATACCGCGCCCCAGGAACGCAAAGGGCACAAGAAGGAACATGGGTGGGTTTTAGTCAGTAAAAGTCTGACACTCCCTCCCGCCTCGCCCAGGGCGGGAGAAGTTATTTGATGATTTCCCACCCCCCCAAAAAATAAAAAAATCCTATGAGTAATCCACGGAATTTCATGACCTAACATTGTTAATGGGTTGCCATACTGGCGTCGTACAGTGATCAAAATAAAAATTATTTCTATATTATGTTGAACCAAACAGCACTAGGATTAACCGATCAAACAATCATAAGTCTCGATCTAACTCCTTTATGTAAGGGTACTAAATTAGAGTATGATATCCTTACTCAATAAATTTAGATGATGACTGAGTTTTTACTTAAAATAATTATCATGAATGCAATATGCAGACGTTCCAATTTCAAAACCAAGATGTTCGATTTTTAAAAGATAAATGCGCTATGCCTGGTGTATTATTAAGGGGATTGTACCCTTACTTGATGAAGTTAGATCGTCACACTTAAGTACATGGACAAAAAATAGTAATATGCAAACCTGCTAAAATTTGATAAATACATATATACCATCACGCCTGTATTCCCCAGAGGGCTCGGCAGGGTGTACCAATGTACACCCACAGTTCGCCGGTTTATTTAGGTCCCATGTAATAAGGGGTGAGCCTATTGCCATTAACCGGGCACAAATACTAAGTCCCAGCTACTACCGAGAAATTCATAGACAAACCCAATAACACTTTTTGCTCGACCTGGGAATCGAACCCAAGACCTCTAGCGTAGCAGTCGCGATTAGGACCATTAGGCTAACAGGGAATTTAATAAATATGAGTGATTAAAAAACATCGCGCCGTGACGCAAGAACAGCTGTAGATTAAGTCAGCTGAGTGGCTGAGTACACGCGTACTGACCCCAACGGACGATACAATAACAAAATACTCGAAGTCCATAGTTACCGACTTCTACAGACAATATCTAGATTCCATACAAAATCATTAATCACTGATAATCTTACGGTCTGCCATTAGGTAACGTGATATGTAGGTATCACAGCTACCGGGCATAGTGTGTAACAAAAACTTGGGTTCATAGGCCAGGTAATCATTCTAAGGTAACTAACATGCTTAGACGTGTGTAGGTTGAATACGAGTGACGATTTGTTGGTTTTAAAAGAGATGTTCAAGATTTTGAAAATCGAAAATGCGACTTTTCGAACACTAGTTTTAGAAGTCGATAACAATCTAATCTAATATTATAAATACGAAATGACTAAACCACTGAACCGATTTTGATGAAATTTGGTACGGGGTAAGTTTGAACCCCACGAAAGGACATAAGCTACTACTATTTATTTCCTGACTTCATATGCGTCCGCGATAACTAATATTGACGCGGACGGAGACGCTGGTAAAAGCTAGTTTTTTTATAAAAGTACTAAAATTAGTTATCACTTTATGGTCATTTTTCAGAAGGATTTTGTTTAGTCAGGTTTTTTGGCTACAAAAATGTTTTTGAGAGGTAACAAGTAGGTATAAACAAAACAGAATCAAATATTACAGTTTATGTTTGTTTGTTTGCATAATATAAAAGTCATCAATATTCAATACGTTTTTACTTACATACATAAAAATTCTTCAAATACTGCATCAGGGGTAAGGTTTCTACGGCGTATTTACTAATACAATTTCACTTGTAAGTTGACATAGGATAGGACACGTACACTGAACGTAAATTCCAACTAATTCACTTGACGCATCGTTAAGGAATTCTCTTTTACGCAACAAACAGACACGGGATTCTCTTTTGAAATATTAGTAAACATACGACAATACATATTAGCTGTGTTTGAAAAAAAATGTTTGTAAGGCCTTTACTCTATAAAAAAAACTTTTAATTCTCTTCACGGTTTTTTTCCCTACATTATACTCTTTTTTAAGTATGGGAAATCATCAATGACTTCTGCTCTGGGCGGAGCAGAAGAGAGCGTCAGATTCGTGAAACAGGGCCGCGGTGACTCTTTCAAAAAAAAAATCGCAACCCTGGGATACCTTTGTATAGTACATATATGCAAAACAAACCTTTTGAATTCGTAATGTTCTACTTTGATCTCGATTTCATACAAATCGCAACTCGAATGGATTAATACCGTTCTAGAATACCGATTTCAGATCTGTATTAGAACGATATCCAGTTAAAACGATATTAAAAAAAAACAACAAATAAAATCGTTTAAGATAATGAGTATTATTGGTTTACAGTAGCCAGATCACTTGGACGCATGTTTTAGTCTTAAAAGTAAAAAAAAACATTTAAAATTCGAATGCCGTTAAATTGTAGTCGACTATTCGAATACGAATACGCATTTTTACAACTCACATTAAAATAGTAGCGAATAATTATTTAGATTCGGTGACTTCCTGAAGTTTATGTGTAGGAAATCGAATTTAAATAATGAATTTCCATAGTTATTCAGGTAATAAAATAAAACAAGGTATTTCACTACCTATTGACTCGTGGTAATACGTAATGGTGATGAGAACCAAAGTGGTCAAATAAAAAAATTAAGATTGATTTTGTTCCGTGCAATAAAAATACTTGACAATTTCAAGAACTGATAACTTATTACATAACGACAGGTTAAAGCCCAGTAACCTAATTCTATCAATCTATTCTCAAGTAATGTGATATGAGAATAAGATAAAAAAAGAAATATCGCAACGTGATCAATATAACTCACAAATACTAGGCAGGCATATACGCGTGCTGCATGGCATAAAATAAATACTGGTATTATGGCATTTCAAGGCTGCAATAACAAAAATAAGTGGACTCGATTGAAGGACACGATTATGGTGCTTGCACCATTGTGCACTGTTTTCACATAAATTATCATGAATACGGTATGTAGACGTTCCAATTTCAAAACCGCGCTGTCAGATTTTTGAACGTCGAATACATTATCTTGGTCAAAATTGAGAAACGTAACAAGAATACATATTTCAAACAAAAGAACATCACTAGCTTAATATACAGGTACCCTTTTAGTAAGCCAGTTGCTAATTACTTGACTTGGCAATTAGGAATAACTCAACCCTCACAGCTGAAAGAGACGTTTCGTAATAGATAATGTCGTACCAAATTAAAATGGATGCTAGGTACCTAAAATTCCACCCGCGCTAATGAAACTAAACTTCGTACTATTTACTACGTTTATTATAATTATTATAGGTATAGACATTATTAAGAGGGAAACTACCACATTGTGGAGGCAAATACCAACGACTGACGCAGAAGGTCGGCTCCATACACCGGGCGAAAACGGCGCACGCACACAAGTGCGCGTGTACGTATGGCGATCTCAACGGAATTCCAGACGCGAGTACGCTTGCACTCGCTGTGAAGTGTATTTGTGTGCGTGCGTTTTCGTTCGTGGTACAGAGTCGACATTCTGCACTATTCTGTGCAAATACTCAGCTGGTAATGAATTTTCTTGCTCCGTCCTTGAACTTCGCGTGCCGTGAATACAAAATGAGCACAGTTTCTAGCGACTGTAAATTCTAATGAGTGTCTGGGAGGTCTTTATTAACATAAATGTTTCGAAAACGAACATAAATATTGGGGAATTCGTAACATCGCATATGGTAGCGAAAAATTACGTGTTTTGACTAGATTTATAGGCATTATTTTGGTTTTTTATGAGGCGCTTGTTTTTCGCCTAATATTCCTATGTCCTTATGGTACGCAAAATACGTATCAGTTATCGACGGAAAATTTAGACGATATTTACGATCCATTAGTCTAATAATGAACTTTATTAAAAAAACTAAAAGTAGACCTCAAAATAATCAGCAAAACGCTAAAGCTAAAGTAAATAATGTAAGTACATAAATGAAGAAAAAAAACTCACAAGCTCGTAGATTACGTATAAATAGTTAAGTCGATACATAAATACATATGTAGATACAAAAAAACGTCATAAAGTCATGAAGAAGCGATTAAAGACCATCGAACTTTGGATAAGTCACGCGTATACCGTATGTTCTACTAAGAAGATCCACGTGTATAGATCATACTGTAATAACCACTCAATGTTTTGACTACCAAATATCTTCATATTTATGCAAATATACCTACAAATATCCTACTTTTTTTCCTTATCTCTACTAACATTAACTCATCTTTAACATTATGTATAAAGATTACTAAGTGAGCCGTCAGCATCGCCACGTTTGTTCGTAATATTACTGTTCTTTTTTCAAATTGTGAAACTATTACAAGACTGCTAATTCCACCAAACTTTAAAATATTGAGACATCAATACAATTTATTGATCTATAATTCAGAATCGAGACAATGTTATCGATATTTTATGCTAATTAGTCATATCTGTGTTTGGAATCAAAGCAAGTTACCAATTATTGGTGCCTGCAAGAAAATCGAAAAATGTAACGTTGAGTGTGATATTTTATATCTACTTAAATACCTTATGAGCTACAAAAAAAAAACGCGGTCTTCATTATCAAAGTTGCCAAAATACTTTTTTTTGGTAGAATTTAGATATTGCGAATACAAAAGTTTATTGACCCGCAGAGATACATAGTATCATTTGCCATGTATACAATTTAAAAGTAGAATTTTAACTCTCTGTAACCTCATTTTAGACAATATATATTCATGTTAGTTACAAAATATTCACTATTCATTGTTTTATTAAATATAATTTGTCATTTATGTCCCCTTATTGTTATGTGCAATAAATCATGACAACTAAAATTTAACTGCAGTTTCTTGAAAGAGAATTGTAATAAATTGTTTAATGAAATAAATCATTAAGCATGTCGTCAGTAAATTGAATGAATATAATAGATAATAATATAATACCTGTAACCTATTATGTTCTAAAACGTAAGTGTACCTATCTTAATTATGTAATATTTTACTTTTACTAAATGTCAAAAGAATGAGACTGAGTTCAAAACGCGAACGTTTCTAAAAATTCAATTCACAATGAACAGAGAAATAAGTGGAGTCGCCGACAAATAAGTGGTGTCGTGCTGTAACTTGTGAGCTATATATTCCGGGCGTTAACTACGACAAACTTCGCGCTACGACCCACGGGAGCGAAGCATTAAAAAGAGGTAAAAAAAACTCGGGTGAAAGAAACCACGCGGACGAAGTCGCGGGCAGAAAGTAGTTTTAAATAAACGTGTATGTTTTACATGCCACCTAAACGCATCAATGTCTTATTTAAAATCACATGAATAATATTTATACGCAGTGAAAACTATAAACGCGTAAATAAAATATGATATTTACGACAAAAACAATCAAGTTCTGTGCTGGGAGTATTGCTGAGAATATTTCAGCAATATAAGTGAGCAGTTTTAATTTATTAATCGATAATGAACCAAACCCAACAGAAATAGAGTTGGAAATTGAACACAAGATAATAAATGCAGCGTGACATTTTCTCGCACATAATTAATAAATAAAAAATGATCGAGCAATTTTCCATTTCGTGTTGTGATTGTATACAGGATGAGTACTTGATCAAAAATCATTTTAGCTGATTTTAATTTAGATTCTTATAGTTAATTAATATTTCTACAATTAAATACTGACGGTAAAGCTGCCATAGTGATACCCTAGGGCACTCTAGGGACTGTACAGTGAAAGACATCTTTAAATTGCGAAAGAGCCTCGTGAAAGTGCAAAGTTCCTTACAGTACAAGAACGGCCTTGAAAATATGCACATACTAAGTACTAGCAAATGCAACATTTATCACTCACGTTACTGTTATTTCTTTTCTTTGTATTTTCCAATGAAGTCAGTTTGTAATGTTCTATAGAACATGAATTGAGAAAATGTAAATTAGTTTCCTATAATTTTGTTGCTCGATTATTAATCGAGTTGAAGTTTTTTTATAATTTATATTTGAAATATCTGTATGTATGTTTTCGGTAACACGGGTTTTCTCAAATATAAATCACACAAAATATAAAAAAAAAAATTAAATATAGCAGTAAGACATAGTATTCACCATCACATTACTATGCAGAAATGTAGGTTAAATATCAAAATAGGACCATCACATGCACACATACCATCACGCCTATATTCCCCGAAGGGTTAGGCAGAGGTGTAACAATGTACACCCACAGTTCGCCAGTATGTTTAGGTCCCGTGTAATAGGGGGCGAGCCTATTGCCATTAACCGGGCACAAATCCAAACTCCGAGCTGCTACTGAGAATTTCATAGAAAAACCCAATAACACTTATTGCTCGACCTGGGAATTGAACCCAAGACCTCTAGCGTAGCAGTCGCGTTTAGTACCACTAAGCAAACGAAGCAGTTGTTCAAAATAGGACCATAATGTAAAACATATTAGGGTTCTTCTATAATATTATAACAATTATCTAATAATATTTTATGTGATTCATTTATTATTTGGTTTTCTTTTAATTGGTACCATTATTAAAATTAATCTACATACATCATCAACGTTTTCGTTCCAGTATTGTGTATAAAATTATATTTTAATTCATTCGACCAACACAAACGAGATCTGTGTAATCAAGTTACCAATAATTAAGATATTATAGCAGTTTAAATAATACTTGATCGAATGTATTAATTAAACCTTAATAACATTAGTTAATTAAAGCTAATATCCATTTCTCGTGACAAAATGGAAAAAAAACGCAATTAAGAAAAATAAAACGCATAAGTGAGTAAATAAAAGCATGTTGCACAATTTTCTTTTTCGTTATTAAATGTTAAATATTTAATTTAAAAATGCATGAAGAAACAATTTTCTCAAACGGTAATATCGCATTTAGCGGTTAATAAGGTTTATTTAATAAAATTATTTTAGTAATTCCAGCAAGTAAAATAATCAGACAAACATTCCTCGTCATGCACTAAATGACTAAACAATTAATAATTATTATAATCTCTATGGCACCAAATTATCCGCAATATTATAATTATTTGTAACAATTAATAATATCTACTGATAGCTATTCTGTAGCAACAGATAAGCATACTGGGCACAAATAATTGTAATATTATTTAGGCGCCATTATTTTTTTTTTGTTAAGGTTTTCTGATTTATTATTATTGCGTATTACAAATTGTATGTCCCATTTCGCTTGCTTTTAGGACATAAACTATTTTATAATATCTACCATTATAAGATTCTAAAAACTCTTAGAAATACAATTTTTTTTTAGATGTACCTTTTATTGAAACTGATAATTTCAGAGGCACCTCACATAAAGGGTCATTTTCAGAAATAAAATATTAGGTAATCTGCAAAAACAGTGGTAAATCCGATTACTTTGATGTTTATCAATAAATACCTATGTACCTAAACTGATGTAAATAATTGATACACATCTAATGGCATTTTTTTTATAATTTTTAATCTTGAATAATGATAGTGGTCTTTCACGTACCTACCTATCTTCTAAAAAATCTGTAATTTATTATTTTATAAATTATTTTTTTTTAAGATCGTTATTTTATGAAATAATATGTGATATAATGATTTTGAAAAAATTATGTCAATTTTAATTTCTACGTAGTTTAAAAAAAATGCAGGTCACATAACACAGCATATTTTTATCTAATAAAATTCATGTTATTACGTTTTAAAAACCTATAGAAATGTTTATCAAATTATTTGTAATATGATAATGATTAAGTGATAATTATTCAATTTCCGTTAGTCATTAGAAATGCATACCTAAATAAAAAGTGTAATCATTATAATCAATAACATAGTATGAACCCTGTAGTAATTTAAAAATAAAATCAAATTTTTAACATCCTGTATTATGCCCGTTCAAACCCACAAATGTTCACACACTGAACTGATCTTGCAAGTACATTAGCTACAGTATGATGTTTTTACAATATAAGTACTCAGGTTAATAGTTTTATTAATTCGTCGCCTCTTCATCACCCCGGGGGGTAATGTGGTGACCTAGGTCAGCCACACTGTAAGTGATAACATCATAGCAGTAGCAATATGCGCATATTTAAAATCTACGTGACATACATTGTTGCTTCAGACGCCAGACTGGCTCTGGTTACTAAGAGGCAAAGTCAGTACAGTTGCTCTTACATTTATATACAAATGGGCCATTAACTCATGATTAATGGAATGAAAGATTTGAAAAACTAACTCATAATGTAATCATACTAATTAAAACATTGCTGACATATCTAAAGGATAGTGACAATTCTTGCGTGACAATAAATAATCACGCAAAGGGAGTGTTTTTAGGGAGTGTTTCTAGTTTTTTCAACAATTTTCTTAAAGAAATTCACTAAAATCAGACATTTAATATGAGTAATAACACGTACTTAAGGGTTTAAGGTCTTTTTCATCCATGTGTCACCCCTAAGTACGCAAAATTCTAGGGTAAAAAATAAGCGAAAAAAATCATCGAGCTTTAACTACTCGTACTTGCTTGTACGTCTATCGCTCACTTCATGCTTACAGGTGACAAAATCACCAGCCAAAATAAAACATAATCATTCTCATAAATCAAATTTATGCAACCCTAAAAAATATTTCAGAGTTAATGGGTCATTAACTGTCTTCAAGTGCGGGGCATTAGCGATACAAGATACTTAGGTTACTTAGAAGTTAAAGTAGCTGTGATGTTTATTTATTATATGATATGCGATATTACTTTTCATTTTAACCACACATGAAGATAAGTATTAGGTCCGGAGTAGCTTAGACTACGTGTTTCAAATTACACTACACATTTATTATTAGAGACTTCAGCCATTTTACTAGGAATCGCTTGTTTGAATTAAATCTAAGCACAAAATTCATTTCAATTGAAGATTACATACGAACAAATCTGAATAATACTTCCCTAATGTTTTTGTCAAGTTGATAATGGCCAATGTTTTTGTAGCCGACGTTGCAAATGAATAAGCATGCAACTGCACGATATGCAATAACAAAAATAATGAACTAGGTAATTATATTTTTATTATATTAATACCTGGCTTGTCACAATACAGATACGACAGAATAATTAACACTTTTGTCACGTTTATAACACAATTGAGATTTATATTATCTGTAAGCGTATCGCACAAAAATCACCGAAGATTATTAGAAAAAAAAAAAAATTCCACTCAAAACAAAATTTTCATGGACGAATTTACACCAATTATATGGGTACAATATTCAAATCTAAAGTTTATCGCCGTTTGCGTAAAGATTAGATCGTAGGGCTAAAAATAAATTTCAACGATAAAAGACTCGAAAAATAACATAAAAATTATCTAGCAGAATTGATGCTACAACACTAATCGCATGGCAACTAGTGACGCAAATGAAAAGTCTTACTAGAGAAAAAAGGCTAAATCCACTTACATAGCCGAACTTTGCCGTCATGTTGTGTCCCGTTGTATATTATGTAGAACATACATCTAACTGAATTACTCGGCCGCTTTTCCTTTACTAAAACTGAACAATTCACTTTTATGTAATATTTTTTCAACACACTTCTCATTCAATAGAACAAAACACTGAAAATAGTATACTTTTTGTGCTTCAATTCAAGCAAAACGCAAACAATAGCTTTTGTAGTCACTAGAAAAAAATACAGAGTAAGCGCTGAACGTACTCTGAAGAGAAACAACTACGTTTCACATCACTTTCATAATTTTCCGAATAAACCCGCCGAGCACGATTTAAAAATGAAACACCATTTTTTTTTCAAACGCCTTTGATGCGCTTGGCGTCTTCGGATTATCCAGGGTGTTTTTTTTTTCTTAATTTTTCATATACGGGTGGGTGTATTTTCACGCGCGTATTTATGAGGCTTCAGCGCGGACGGTCGACATGTGCGCGGCGCGGCGTGCGGCCAACGACTACGAGATAAAAACCTCGCTTGATTATAAACTTATAAGCTAAACTTTTTTGTTCGTGTGCGTGCGTTTATATTAGTGTGCTCGCGAGGCTTTGTTGGTGACCTTACAAAGTTTTCACTTACGTAGTTATTCTTGTAGAAAAATCACTTTTTTAAGTCTTTGGAACTATCGAGTCATCGGGTAATAAAAACTGTAAAATCGTATTTTCAAAGAAATCTGTAATTTATTCGATTATGCATCGGAATTAGTAGGTTATTAATGTTTATAAAGTTTTCTTTTGTTAATAATTATTATTTCTTTTAAAGTAATAAAAAACAAAACTTACAGTTTAAAATATTTGCACATTATTATAAATCTACAAGCTTTTACAACGAAGAAAATATCTGCTAACTTATTATTTAACCAATAACTTTTTGCCGAGTAAGGTACCGTTTATTTGAGTTTCGCTGTCTTAAATAATGTAACAAATACATACGAAGTCAATTACAACTGAAAACTACTTAAACACGTGTTAATGAACATTTTCAACAAATTATTATTTATCTATGTACATAAATACATAATTTACTCGGAACACGATTAGTCACAAAATACCGAAATGCAAATCAAATTATTAAACAGGAATGTGAATCTTGGAATTAATTAATAATTACGATTTACCTATTGGTATTAATAATATTTCCTACTTATTATACCCATTACTGTTGTGTGTCATGGACAATAGATGTTTTTTATTTTCTAAATAAATACATTTTAAAACGTATTCATTAAAAGGAGGGGGGGCTTTGCCCGACGGTGGGACAGTATGGTCTGACTATAATAATATAATCCATTTAATGTTATTGCTGAAATTGTAATGATTGTATTTTTTATTTAATGTTATATTTTAACTGCCTCGTTAGCCTAGTGGTCCTAAGCGCGACTGCCAGGTCGAGCAAAAAGTGTTATTGGGTTTTTCCATGAAATTCTCAGTAGCAGCTCGGAGTTTGGATTTGTGCCCGGTTATTGCCAATAGGCTCGCCCCCTATTACATGGGACCTAAACATACCGGCGAACTGTGGATGTACATTGGTACACCTTTGCCTAACCCTTCGGGGAATACAGGCGTGAAGGTATGTGTGTGTGTGTTATATTTTAATTAATTACCTTTTAATAAGAATGTTGTGCCTAACTGTCAGTGCCACCAAACCGACAACCACCACTAAACGACACTGTAACCAGTACTGAGGGTTTTTATTACGTTACGTTTATCTTTTTGAAGTGTCGATGATGTGATGTGTACAAAAAAAAATTCAGGCAACCCGTTCAAAACTTTTTGTTTTTTTTTTTTAAGTAGTTCAACAACTCATATTACAGGCTGGACAGAAGCTAAAGCGCTGATAAAAATACAATTATATAAATATTAACAAAAAATAAACACGGAAAGCGATGCATGCAACACCTGAGCATTAAAGTGGACGGACGTAATCTATTCACGACTTTATCAAAATAGGTCAATGCGGCAGTACCTTACTCAGTTACTCCTTTCTGCGGCACGCTCGTATCGGGCGATAAACACGCTTTGTTGCAAGTACATTACCCATTTTGAATTTTAGAATATTTGCTGTAAAGAAATTTGAGAAGCAATGGATGATGTTTTGTGAACGAGAAATGGTTAATAGCTGCATTGTATTTTTTTTTATTATTGTTAAATAGTTTTGGTTCAATGTATGCAGAATTTAGTTCACAAATAGAGAACCGAGGGTCATTTGCCTCTATTTTAAGTTCAAAAGTCTAAATATCTTGTAAATCTAAATATTTTTTTAAATTACAACGCGTCGAACATTCACCAAATATTTTTATAAAACTGCTACTGGGATCGAGATATAAGATTTCAAATTATTTAAACACCAAAATGTAAAGCTATGAATTTGATGTTTGCGCAGGTGCCCAACCAACTTCCATATATTAACAACCTTTTTTATACAGGATAGGAAGTTGCGGTTTGGTTGGGTTCAAAAAATGAACATCTCGCAAACTGGAATGAAGCAGTACAGGATCGAGAAAAGCGGGGAAAAATGGCTGGTCGCTTTTTATAATTAATCTTTATAAGCATAATTTACACTAATATAATAAATTTGAAGAGCATATTTTGTTTGTTTCTTTGCTTGAACGCGCTAACCTCTGGAACTACGAGACGGATTGAAAAAAAATATTTTGTTTAATATGATAGACAGATTCATGAGGAATAGTAGACACATGCTGTTTAACATCACGCTTTGACACACGGGAGCAGAGCAATATATAAAGACGTGACTTCGTGAGTGAAAAAGGCACGAGGACGAAATCGCGGGCAGAAGCTAGTTGTGTAACACCTAGGAAAATATCGATGCGTTGGTTTAATGTAGATATTTTTAGTATGTGTATCTATGGCACTACTATTCAGTCATAATGTGCATATATTTCTTTACACTTAATTCGACTCACACTGATATTATGTCAGGGATAACCAACATTTGTTAGAAAATATTTGACAAAAACCTGCAGTTTGCAGTATGGTCTATTAAATTACAGTTTAATTTTGTGCTAATTTGCAGTTTATCACGTGTTTACAAACCTTGTGGATGTTTTTGTTTGCATTTTACGTATGTACCTACTAGCCTAGTAAAGCCTCAATTTGTTTGCACAAACCTGACATTGCAGAAGTTTAAAATGTTCAATGCTAACTTATTATCCGTACGGAAAATTCTGCTAAAAAATATTAGTATTTATGTAGTTTTACCAAGGGCATATTAATGTATTGATTTTAATGATTTTATAAAAGCATGGAGTTCCTTGCTTGTTCCTCTGCATAGTAACCTGCTGTTTTAACTGACTGATTCCATGACAGTTCGAAGCCTGTAAATGGTTTATTTAAAATAAATTATTTCATTTAATTTGACTAGTTATACATCAGTAGCCAGTAAACACAGGCACATAATAAAAATGTTAAAAAAATCTCTATGTCCCATGTTCGATTAACTTTCTTACGCATAGCAGAAAAACCAACGATTGCGACATTTTTAATCTTTTAATGTTCTTAAAAGCTTTTAGTGCTGTCATATAAATTAATATATAAAATCGATTACATCACTAATATTTCCCAATATAATTTCTCGGAGTCGATATTATCGAAAGCTAATCATTTCTTCGCGGAATTGTAAAAATTCCACTGCCTTGGATTTTAAGAAAAAAAACATGCGAGTTCGTAAGAATCGATTTAAATTCTGACCTCAGTTTGTCACATTGTGCAACACTACTTCCGAGTTTGTCCAACTGAGTACAATAACGTTTCTTCTTTTTCCTTGTTTAGAGTGGAGGATGTTGGAAGGTATGCAAGTAAAGAGGATTGTTTGGACAGCCTCGCCTTGACCCGCCCAGCGCATGACCGCTTGATCGTCGACCAATAAATCGTGACCTTTTAAATCTCATTTCATTTCCTTTATTTACAGTCTCAACAAGGTGTTGACGTTGGAAGAAGAGGTACTCATTAACTGGTCGGAAATCGGAAAATTTAATCACTGACAATTTCACCACAGTCGTTGATTTTTCAATCTTTATTTACATCGTTACTAATTAGCCTGACCGTGAAAAAATTAGTATTGTATTTCCCAATTTTCTCGACAGCGATGTCGACACCAAAGGGCAACGCTACACCATGACTTTTATGAAAGCTATCGACATCTATGTTAACAAACTGTAGCTTTACAATTTGAATAATGTCCAATTTAATACACTATTAACGTCAAACTAATAATAAAGCGGGTCCTTATTACGAAACGGTTAAATAAGGTACAATAATAGCGAGCGCGGTTGCTCGTTGTCGCATTTACGAGTGTTTATTTACTGGTTTCGCTACAATGCCCGTATCGCACAATAAAGTTACGCTCGAAAAGCTATAATCAGAATGTTCTGTGTAAATAAAGACGGTCCGTGAAGACACTTAACGTACGAGTGCTTAAGCGAGGCCTTTACTTAACGTTTTACGCCGATAAAAGGGCTCGTCTGTGTGACGTCTTATTCCAGTTTTAGTACCGCCAACATTGTCCGTCGCACGACAACCGACAATTCTGTAAATTTATGTTTCAGGTAAATCTGACGAAAAAGTCTTACTTGCTGATGTAAATTACAATAGAACGTGGAGTTAGAAAATTAGGTGTTTTGCGTTAAAGGTGGTATTGTCGATGAAACGTTACGACGAATGAATGAGTAATAGACAGGATAATAACACATAAACATACGCCTGTATTCCCCGAAGGGTTAGGCAGAGGTGTACCAATGTACACCCACAGTTCGTCGGTATGTTTTTAGGTCCCATGTAATGAGTCTATTGCTATTAACCGGGCACAAAGCCTTACTCCGAGCTGCTACTGTGTATTTCATAGGAAAACTCAATAACATTTTTTGCTCGACCTGGGAATCGAACCCAAGACTTCTAGCGTAGCAGTCGCGCTTAAGACCACGAGGCTATCGAGGCAGTTACCTATACATCTTTAATATTAAAGACATCACAGATGCACTGCTAGTCCAGGGTACAAGTAAATACTATAGTAAAATTCGACTTGAGCAGATGTATGAACGTGGACGAGGCGAAAGGAGTATATAAGGATTATAGCAGGTGGTGTTCTGTGGTTTCTGCCTACCCCCACGGGAAAAACGCTTGAGTTTATGTATGTAATTCGACTTGAATATTAAAACGGATTTATAGATATTTCAAAACAGTATTTACTTAGACGTTCGTATTAATTAGGAATAAAGGTTAGCCGCCGTTTGAAACAGGATAGGTACCGACCTAAGTAAATTATTCTTGAAATTGGTTTAATTTCCGTTTCTTTTATTTCGACACGGTTCAGTACTAAATATTTCAATTTAGTTACATCCTGTATTTGAGGACTGTTTTGATCAAATGTCACATTTATGGATTTATAGCTAATTCCAATTAGAACGGTTTTAGAAGGGATCGCAAGGAATTCTAATTGGGTTATAAAAACATGCGGTTTTGCATTCTCGTCCAATTCAAGGAGGTAACTATGCTAGTGATTTTCAATACGTATCCTTCTACTATCCTACTAATTAATATTATAAATGCGAAAGTTTGTGAGAATGAATGGATGGATGGATGGATGGATGTTTGTTACTCTATCACGCTTAAACGGTTGAACTTACCTGGATGTAATTTGGCACTGAAATAGATTGTAATGTGGAATAACACATATGATACTTTTAATCCCGAAAAAATGTACGGTTCCCATGGAATACTATAATAAATTTAGCGCAAACGAAATCGCGGTCGGAAGCTAGTTAATCATAAAATAAATAGATTTTATTATTTCTTAGTAATTGATTTTTGTATTCAAACTAGCCATCTTCATGCTAGGTTTACACGAATTTCGTTACTGGTACTGTCCAGCTCAGTTACTAATTATGCTAACTGGCTGATGTTTTGAACAAAAAAGAATTTAAAAAAACAAACGTGGACACTTTGTCGTTCCTCAGTGCTCATATATACGGAAATTCTTATATTTTTTTGAGTGGCAATATTATATTAATGACGCAATTACATTTGATTCGATCATTCCTTTCGTAGCTCTCAGGTCAAGACCGCAATGCGAGCGTCGGCAAATTTTACTTAGAGATTACCATTGTTAAGGAATTTTCAACCATGTTCTAAAACATATAAAGCTGTATTTGCATAATTCTGTATTATGCTAGCTAAACGTTTGTCAATGTAGGTACGTAATGTAAATAAATAATAAAAGAAGCGCCGCCTACACGTTTCTGTATACATTTTTTTTTATTTGCTCAACAGTCAACAGTATCAAATATTTAAAGTAGTGTTATAAATAAAAATATAGGTAAAAAGAATGAGCATGTTATTATTATAAATAAGTGTCAAATATTTTATGCTTATATTTCTTAATATTTATTTATTTGTCATTTTTTATATTTCATTTATTTATTTAAAATTATATTTTATAATAAATAAAATATAACTTTTTTTATATCTGTAGTCTGTCTGTTGTACAGGTGTCACTGTTATTATTTTGAAATCATTAAGGTACCTGTTTCAAAATACATCTTACGATTAGTACAGACTACAGACGCGTTGATACGGAAATCAAAAACCTATTTACATTTTTCCCAAACCAAAACAATCTCAAGAGAATTATATTAAAAAACGTCGTCAACCTTGTAAAACTCGATAAAACGGACCGAATTAACAAAACAGCTGAGAAAGTACAAAACGACGTCTATCTATATGGAAATCCTTAAAATTAAATAATACATAATAGGTAAATTTTAAAATCTTTAGATTAAAATCTTTAAATTTTAGATTAGATTTTAGATTTCCAAATTTCAAATGACAAAAGAAACTTATGATAATGGCTCTTTTACTCTAAAGTATCATACTTTGTTAACCGGCACGAGTCGTGAGCACACACTTCAAGTTCATTTATGGGTCTGTTTGGCGGAATGAAGGAGGCGGGGGCAACTGATCCGACTGTCAGCAAAGAATACGGTTACAATACCTACATGTTTTTCTCAAGACTAAAATTACCTCTGTGTGGACAATACCTGTAGTATAACTTTGCTAGTTATAACTATTAAAGACGGCTCGAAAAATTTATAATGCATACTTAACAATTTTATCTATTAATCGCAACGCACTAACTGCTAAGATGGCGTAATGTGTGAAATTCTAACGTAACGTACATTTTAGTGCTAAGTATGAAAACTAATATTTACAACAACATTCTATAATAACAATATATTATTATTATTCTTCTTTTCGTGCCGATTATTAAATTGTGTCCGATCAGTATTGAGCAACCTGTACAGCTCTATCATTGGCCTCGTTAAGGACTTGGATGGTGCAGGTGGATGTGCATGACGGGCATCAAAGGAGGTGACGCATGTCCTGTGATGGTGCCCCACACTGGTAGTTCATTTGAGAATATATTATTATTATTATTACTTACATAGCTTACACTGTACTAACCCTCAAATTAAAAAAAAAAATTTTTTTTTCATTGTACTATTAACTTGAAATCAACATGTAATTTGGAGATTATAAAATATGTCATTACAAAAGTACATACTCGCATTATTTTTTTGAACTTACAAAGGTAGGTACAGAAGATTTCTACAAAAATCTCTTTTACTTTTCAGACTGACCCACTCTCATAAAACAAGAAGGTAACCCTTAAAATGGCACCTATTCGAGGGATCTTAGTATAAATACCTACCTATTCTATAATAATATAAAATTGAAAATCGATAAACCGTATACTGAATTGTACTACATACTTCAGAACCAATTCAAAAAAATATGCTTTTGATGTCAGTTGTCACCTAACATTTTAATTCGATCGCACTTCAATTACACATGCGTGATATTATTTCCTTTGGATTTTCAAATAGGAAGGTACCTTTTATTTTTCTTGATAAGAACTGTTGAAAACTTGAAATATGACTGTACAAGCAAAACAAAGAATACTTTTTCATTTTTCATACACTATGGTCATATAATGTTTAATAATAACTATAAAGTTACTTATATACTTTTTCCTATTGTATGTTTGTTCTCTATTTTTCACACCTGCATTTTATTTATACATTTTGTGTTTTTATTGGAAAATGAACTAATTAAGCAATTCTGTATATTTTATACAGTTATAGTTAGTTGTTAACTGCTTCGGTAGCCTAGTGGTCCTAAGCGCGACTGCTACGCTAGAGGTCTTGGGTTCGATTCCCAGGTCGAGCTAAAAGTGTTATTGGGTTTTTCGATGAAATTCTCAGTAATTTGTGCCCGGTTAATGGGAATAGGCTCGCCCCCTATTACATGGGACCTAAACATACCTGCGAACTGTGGGTGTACATTGTTACACCTCTGCCTAAGCCCCTGGGGAATACAGGCGTGATGGTGTGTTATGTTCTCAGTAGCAGCTCGGAGTTATGATTTTTGCCCAGTTAATGGCATTAGGCTCGCCCCCTATAACATGGGACCTAAACATACCGGCGAACAGTGGGTTTACATTTGTACACCTCTGCCTAACTCTTTGGGGAATAGAGGCGTGAGTATGTTATCTACAAAGTGTAGTTAATTTAGATAGCTAATAAGGTGCACAGCAGGTGCGGCCAGTCTATATGTGAATAATAGACTCCATTTTTAAAAGTAACACCTTAGATAAACACTCCATATTTCAAAGAAAGAAAATAGGTACCTACTTAAATAGTATTTGAAACACTTTTATCGCCTAAAACATGTCCCAATTCGTTAATGCAGGCGAAACATTATCAGATAATGTACATTTCGGTGCCAACGCTCCGTTCCCTTTAAGCAAGATACCTAATCACAATATGAGTTCACAATATCAAACAGATATTGATCGTGACAAATAAGAAATTGATGATGTCAATCCCAACGGCATTGTTCGAAGAATTTCACCTAAGCCGCCGTTATCTTAATTTATGTTAATTTACAAACAATCAAAATACCAGGAAAAACTATGTCATTGTTAATTATATTCGTAGTCTGACGCCATTTGTTAATTTTAAGAATTTTGCTCGTAGGCTGTAGTGACAAAGGTTGAAAAGAGTATGCTTAGATGGTTCGGTCATATTGAGAGGATGACTGAAACACGACTGACAAAAGGAATTTATATGACAGATGTGAGCGATAACGCCGGGAGCGGACGCCTTAGAAAGACCTACCCTGATCTTATTGATGAGGTTCTACACAAAGATCAGGTGCGCAGTACTCGTAACCGGCGTGCTTGTATGACCAGATGTATGAACGTGGACGAGGCGAAAGGAGTACCTATGTAAGGGTTGTATCAGGTAGCGTTTTGTGGTTTTCTCATGGGGGTACCCATGAGAAAAAGGCGTCAGTTTATGTATGTATGTATGCTCGTAGGATCTTGTTATTCGAAGTGTGTAGGGAAATTCACATGAGTCGATGAGTTTAGATAAGTACCGCTAATCGACCAACGAGGTTAATTGGAAGGAGGCTAACAGGTCTTTCTTTTAGTACTTTTCCTGCAAGTTGTTGGACGTGTACAATGTTATGTTGTTTTGTAGTCAGGGCTTTCTTGAGTATAGCCGTAAATAGTAAGTACTGGTGCGGTGAAATGCAATGACGTGGGAAAGAGACAGAATTATCCTGTACTAAGAAAGTACCTACGTTAAAAAATTCCTTAAAAATATCTACTAATTAATAATTTTAAAGTGTACAGATTCTTCTAAGACACGCTTACTAACTTTACAGCAAAAAAGAGAAAGCTATCTATCATTCCTTTTAAGATAACTAAAAGATTTATTTCCACAATATTTCTATAAATAAAATAATAAATAAATATTATGAATGTGAAAGTTTGTGAGGACGGAAGGATGTTTGTTACTCTTTCACGCTTAAACGGCTGAACGGATCTAGACGAAATTTGACTCTAAGATAGATTGTAGTGTGGAATAACACATAGGATACTATTTATCCCGAAAAAAATTACGGTCCCCATGAGATAATATATCAAATTTGACGCGGACGGAGTCGCGGGCAGGAACAAGTATTTCTATAAAAGACAACAAGACATTCAATCTTTCCTACATTACCAACAAAGCCAAAAAAAAAAAGATTATAACTTCAAAATTTTTCGCAAAGGTTCAAGTTTTCGCGTATAATCCTCATAGTGTTAAGTGCTAAAACCAGGTACATTAGTAAATCAGGAGTCTCGACACTATGTATCTATTTGTTCGAACAATTACAGAGAGCAGGCGCCAGTCGACAAACATAACTATGACAAACTCCGAACGTGCGTATAGCAGAATTACTTAAAGGATTAGAAGTAATAAAGTATGGTACAGAAGGCCAAAGGAATGAAGAACTCACTTGACCAACGATCGATTTCTATATATCATCTATAGATCGATCATTGTCTGTAGCCAATCGGTGGCTGAGTTTGCAATCTGAGGGTTAATTCAACCCACAATCTAGGCTCAGTGTCAAGATGGTCAATTCTTGAAACTAAAAAGGGTTTGATATCAGCGATAATCAATGTTAAAAACTTGTCAAGATAGGTAGACAAATCAGAGAGTGGTTTGGCAAAAAACAAACACAGGATTTTATGCAATCTATCTAGAAATTATATTTCTAGTATTTTGATGCTTTTTTGTTACTTATAGGTAAAAAGATACAAGCATTAGGTATCCAGTTAATATTAAACACTTTTGCACAAATATTCTCGATCGATTTGGAATGAATCTTCTAAAATGTCTGTTCTATGTTCGACGACACATACAACGTGCTATTTCCTATACGCTGTAAAAGTTTTTTTTTGTAATAAAATATTTAATAATTTATAAATAAACTCTCTCGGAGGTTCTTTTGGTCAGTGTGTCGTTGTAATCGTATTATTTTAATTTGGTGACAAGCCGGCTTAATACAGAAGACCACTCCCATCTAAGAAGCATTTAAATCTGGCTTTACTTAATGCTTCCAGGGGCAAGTAACTAATTAGAACAAAAGATGTAAGACACCTAGTAATCTACTTTTGTGTTTGGTAGAACCTACTTTTTTTTTTTTTTTTGGTGGGTGGGAAATCATCAAATAACTTCTCCCACACTGGGCGGGGCGGGAGGGAGTGTCAGACTTTTACTGACTAAAACTCACCCATGTTCCTTCTTGTGCCCTTTGCGTTCCGGGGGCGCGGTATCTCTTACGAACAACCCGCGGCCCCGGCAGGTGGTAGAACCTACTTCATGTTAATAAAATAAGAAAGAAAACAAAGGACTACCTACATCCATCTTTCTTTTCTCAGCACCTAAATCAGTACCCAGAAAGTAGGAGAAAATACATTTTTTCTTCATTTACCACAAAATGGACAGCAAATAAATGAGATTATTCGTAGATCCGACTATGTAGAGTCAACAAAAGAGATAAGTAACCATGCCGTAACATAATTATAATGGAAGTCTTTTTTATGTTTTCGATTAAAATTTTATTAAACGATTAGAAAACTTAAAAGCAACGCCGGGAGGGGACGAGCCTGACGTTATTGGTGAGATCCTTCAGAAAGGTCGGGTGCGCAGTACTCGTATCCAGGGTGTATGACCAGATGTGTGAACGTGGACGAGGCAAAAGAAGTATGTAAGGTTCGTAGCAGGTAGCGTTCTGTAGCGTCTGCCTACCCCCGTGGGAAAAGGCGTGAATTTAGGAATGTATGTATGTAGAAAACTTATTTTTTGTTCATGAATTATTCGCCGACATCCATTCATTCAGAGGAAAATTCAACTAGGTATATCTGACAACACTGGTTACTTATCTGTTTTGTTGGGCGTACCTACCTAAGCCTTATTAGCTCAACAAAAATAACATCTACAATTCTATCCTTTCATTACATTTACTTTCATGTAAAGCCAAATCCTAATAAGAAATGTTCTGAATGATAATTTAGGAGTCTAGCGCAAATTGGATGTAAGACCTAAGTTTCGTGCTGCTTTTGGCATCGTTTAGTCCAGACTTTTGTTTTTAACTAATGACTTTTAATCGTGAATGACAGATATTGTTGATACAGACTGAGGGTCAGGAGTCAAAGTCAATTTAGCATTTATTTCAATTAAACCATTTACAGGAACTTTTGAATTGTCAAGAAGTTACATTTAAAACTTGAAGCTAGTATCGTCAGACATACGTCGTTTCATTTTAAATTTCTTTGGATGGCAAGCGACGGCCCACCTGATGTTAAGTGGTCACTTCTGCCTAAAGCTATCTACAATACCAGAAGCCTTGCAGACGTGTTGCCATCCCAGAGACAAAGTTATAATTTCATCGACATCCAAACCCTTCGAACCGGAACACAGCAACGCTGCTTTGTGGCAGAAATATGTATGGTGGTAGTACTTCCCCGGACGAGCTCCTTCACAAAAAATTCTACAACTACTTTAACTACTTTCTACTGTTTGAGGGTAAGTAAGGCTAAAGTTATGGCCCACCAAGAATGTAGTTTCATCATGATTTACCAACCTGATGACAAACTGTATCTTAATCGGGCATCTTAAGGATCAACACTATTTTATTTGCGAATAATAATATTTTGGAAATCAAACACTTTTTCTTTCGTCGACGTAGTAACCTTACTTTCTCTTTTTCCTTATTCGTCTATATCCTTAAAGTGTAAAACCATGTCCTTATTAACCAGCTTAACAAACTTAAGAGCTTTTAGCTGTATCGCGTCTTTTATGATAAAAAATAAAAGACGATTGTGAAAACAAGCCGATGTTAGTCAAAATATCTGTGCCATAGACTAAAAAAATAGGTAATTTTTCTTATGTATTCTGTAATGTCCCTCTGCTGCGCCAACCTCCCCCCCTCCCCCCCCCGCCCAGGGTCCGTCAAGTCTAAAATAACGTCTACTGTTGTTAAAAATACTCTGAGTAGGTACAAAGATGTGTTAAAATAAAATTATTATCAACACCGAGAATTTAGTAAAAGTAATTGATTGTAGCCCTTATGGAAATTCTCAAAAATTAAAATAATTTCCCTCATATCTCACATTAACACGAATAAACCAAACCATAACAACACATATCAACTTCAATACTTTCATAAACTGGCGTCTGCGCCGTTCAAAGTTATCGCGTTATCATTATTATTTGTTATCACACACTCATTGATTCCTGGCGCCATCGGACTATCACCGGCTTTAAAATTTATGCTCATATCTGCACCGTATCCAATAAAATGAGAACTGGTACATTCACCATTTTGGATTACGAAAAGTAATGATGTAAGGAATGTGTCATGTTAATTATGAATAATTTGTGGAAGATTATAAGCTTTACAGGGGGTAGATTAAGTGCTATTTTCCTGTATATTTAACACCAAGTTATAAGGGAAATTGTAATGGATTGCTTCTTTAAGTTTTTGATGATAGGCATTAATATTAAAGCTGTCTTTAAAATATTTCGGTAATGATGTAATAGAATTGAAATATTTGCATTTCACAGAATGATGGAATGTGGTATACAGAGGTTTTATACTTCACAGTGAGAATTTTTAGGTGTCACTAAGAACATCGGCATTCCATTAGTTCTAATCCGCGCATAACTAAATTAACAAATCTAAATAGAAAACACATCAAACCCATTTATATTATTTTATGCATATTTATATACGCCATTTAAAAGTATAAGCCACTACATCTAATTTAACCTATTACCAATAATCTACGACACTTATTAATGGAATTGACTAAAAGAATTTTCAATGACATCTGACTAATCAAAACCACTCAATGCTTACATTATAGACTGTATTTAATAAGAGATAAGAGCGATTGCATAAACTTTCTTTGAAGCACACTCATCGGTACACAGGCTAAAATATTTCGTAGAGAAAAATTAATCTACTGTGAGTGTACTGGTTGTGTTTGGTGGTGAGTGTTTAGGCTGTGGTGTCTGTCGAGTTAAGGTGTCGCAATATGCGGAGAGGAAGCTCAACCGTAATGGAACGTCGTTGGTTGTCATGTGGTCACATGTGACGTGTCAATGAACTTGTTATGTGTCCGAATTCAATTGCATTTGAAGTACTGGAGATTGACTGGTGATTAAAAGAAACTGGCATAATGTGTTTAATTAGGTACCATATATTTTTTAAGCTTTTCTTTTAAGAAATTAATGACAATATATTTTATGTCCCACAGAACAGCAGGCTTTCAATGAGAGGCATTTTTCCTCGAATTTGGCGACATGGCTTTATACGGATAATTCCAAAGAGCGGCGACAAGCCCCCGGACGATCCAAAGTCATATCGACCCATAACCCTACTACCATCTTTGGGAAAACTACTTGAGCGCCTTATAGTACCACGCTTGCTACCGGACGGGCCAAAATTTCATAACAATCAATTCGGTTTCACAATAGGTAAATCTACTGTCGACGCGGCCCTTTCTGTTAGAAACGCTGTTAATTCATCCGAACATAAATATGTAATTGGGATCTTCCTCGATATTTCTGGGGCTTTTGATAACGCATGGTGGCCTATGCTTCTACTTAAAATGAAAACCCGTGGTTGCTACAGAAACATCTATTCTCTTGTTTGCTCTTACTTTCTAAATGGTTCCGCGAAGCTCAAACTTGGACATTATTCCGCAACGAAGTCGCTAACCATGGGATGTCCTCAAGGTTCGGTTCTCGGTCCTTATTTATGGAATTTAGGTTTTGATGATTTCCTCGCGATTCCACTTCCATGCGGCTGTTCCTTAACCGGTTACGCGGACGACGGCCTTCTGCTCATTCAGTCAAGTACTCGGGCTGGACTTGAGAATTTAGCTGACACATGCCTACGTTTAATATCTCAGTGGGGCGATCGAAACCATTTAACCTTTGCACCGCAAAAGACCTATCAACTCATTTTAAAGGGTAATCTTAAGTCATGGCCTAGTATTAAATTTAATAATGTTCCCGTTAAACGAAAACAATCCGTGTGCTATCTTGGTTTGATCTTGGAGAAGAACTTTTCATTTATTGACCACATTAAAACTGTAGGAGAAAAAGCCAAAAAAAATTTTTATGCCCTAACGAGAATATCTAAAGCTACTTGGGGTTTATCCTTCTTAACTTTAAAAACTATTTATGGGGCTACTTACCTAGGTTGTATGTGCTACGGTGCACCTGTTTGGGCCGATAGGGCCACCATAGGGGCGGTACGACGTAAATTGCTACAAAGTCAACGGTTAGCTTTAATATTTTTATGCAAAGCGTATAGGACCGTTAGTACTGAGGCCCTACCAGTACTTGCAGGTGTACTTCCAGTAGATCTTGAGGTGCAGCGACGTGCTGCAATGTACTATTCTGCGCGAGAGACCATGGACGCAAGCTTTCTAACACAACGGGACCGTGCTAAGATCTCTAGATTATTTAAACCGCAGACTGACGTCTGGGAGGAACTTTTATCCGAATGGCAATGTAGGTGGGATAATTCCATTAAGGGCCGGCACCTCCATCAGTTCTTTCCCTCAGTTCGTGAACGGCTGGCCAGAACATGGCTGGAGGTGGACCACTGTGTTGCCCAATTTCTCACAGGTCACGGCAACTTTAAGAGTAAATTGTTTTCTTTCAAGCTTGTTGCTTCTCCCTTGTGTCAATGTTCTACATCTGACTGTGAATATGAACAGTCTGCTCATCACATTTTATGGGAGTGTAATCTTTGGCAGAATGAACGAAATATAATGTTAGACAGTATACTGGTTACATCCGGTGTAGTTTATTACGCGGACCTCGTAGAAACTAGAACTAATTTCCGTGCGTTCAGGCGTTTTTGCCATACCTATTACTGGAATCAAATGTAACAGCTCACATTAGGACCCACTAAGTTAGTAACAATTGCAAACCGTGGTGCTTGGCAATCTGGGCTTCTCCCAGTTGTAAATATCCCCTTGTGCCTATTGGCCTAGTTCTGTTCTGTCTCCTGCTTGTTTGGAGGGAAGTGGAAACAATATTTTTTCCTACTCCTCCGCTAATCTTTTCTGATTAATTTCGTTGCGGGATCCAAGACAGTTTTATCGTTTCTCCGGGACTCGTCGAGCTTCATTGCCTCGGCGCTCTTCTGGCGGTCTCCACTGTTGATTCTGGCTTACAGAAGTTGCAGTGGTTGGGAATAGTGTGGCGGGCTTGTCCCAAAAAAAAAAAAAAAAAAGGCTTTCAATGACCTTTTTCGTACTAAGCAACCCTAATAATAATTATTAAAATTTATTGAATATTAACTTGATTTTCAGACGCAAACAAAACAATTCTAATAAGTAATTAATTAATAGAAAATTTAAATATGTTTCAAAGTCCACAAGAAAAAGCCGAAATTCAACTACTCGTATAATAGATACTGTTATGTTATTTCTACAATATGAGGTTCTCTCGACCGAATTTTGGCCACGGCGACCAAAGTCAATGGATACTAAACGAGAACGCAAGAGATACTATAATGCACAAGTGTGTGTGTAAACACAGCTGCACTCTCTCTTTCCTCACTCTCATATCGGACTATGAGAGTGAGGAAAGAGAGAGTGCGACGGCAATCCGACGCAAGCGTAATCAAGCGCACAACCAACGGCACCGCACCAACTTCTAAACTCCAAGCTACTGCCAAGAAATTCTTCATGGAAAAACCCTATATTACTTTACTCGACCTTGGAATCGAACCCAGGGCCCCACGATCAGCTGTCGCGCTTGCAACCATGAGACCAACAGGGCAGTCGATTATTCTGCACTTATCGCCTAAGTGAATTATACCATAGGTCTGTGATGTGGATTGTGTATGACCTATGTAGGTAGGTATATGCAACTAATTGTAGGTAGGTACTATAAGGAAACAATACATTGAAGATTACGGGAGGTATTACGTATAAACATCAACAAGTGGGTACAAACAGTCATGTAACAATCAGTACCTACCAAAAAAGTGCATTGTACACCAAATTCAATGAAAACGGTGACCAATGCATTACCTAAGCTGTTTAGTCATACTTTTGATAGAGATTATGGCCTGTAAGTGTACTTAGTCGTCCAGTTAGAATTATGGCCAATATTCGAATACAAAATTAAATTTAGCTACTGTAATGCTCTTTTTGCATCTCGTATTGGGAAGTACTACAACCATCTATATTTGCCGTTGCCGGGTTCCGTTTAGAAGGGTGTAGATTCCGATGTAATTACAGGCACTGCGACAATACAACTTTGATTTTAGAATGGCAATGCATCTGCTAAGCTTCTGGTATTGCAGATGTCCACAAGCAGCGGTTACCACTGGGTGGGATTGGTTCCAAAGTCAAGAATATGTACTGCCATTTTTGGTTAACTGATCCTGTTTGGCGCAGTTTTCAAACACACAATAATGTTTTGTTTTTTATAATCAAATAACTTTTTTATTTTTAGTTTTGTGCGCCATATGGACTGTGTCAAATAAACATTTGTTTTTACTTTCTAAATATACACACATACCATCACGCCTGTAGTCCCCGAAGGGTTAGGCAGAGGTGTAACAATGTACACACACGGTTCGCCGGTATGGTTAGGTCCCATGTAATAGGAGGCGAGCCTATTGCCATTCACCGGGCACAAATCCTAACTCCGAGCTGCTACTGAGAATTTCATAGAAAAACCCAATAACACTTTTTGCTCGACCTGGGAATCGAAACCACGACCTCTAGCATAGCAGTCGCGCTTAGGACTACTTGGCTGCCGAGGCAGTTAAATATACTGTGGAATATAGCAATATGTAGCTCTCAATCAGTAAAAGATTACTTTTATTTGTACCACTGCTTCCGAAGATTACCTCCCAGAAACAAAATTAACCCTCTAGAGACTCCAATAAGCGGTTATTTGTATCAAATAACTTATCAAAAATAAACCCATAACTCCTCCAACTATTCCTACATAAATCACAGCTGAAACTTTAGTTAGCACTATTATATAATCCAAACTGCTTTGTCCGCGTGTTTATTTCACCCGCGTTATTAAATCTTTGGTTACTGCTCCGCTACCATAAGTCGTACCGTGATGTTATATAGTCTACATTATTCTTCATGAATCTGGCTATCATATGCATAAAGATTTTATTCCACACTTATCGGTAGTACTAAGGATAAGCGCCTTTAAATAAACAAACAAAAAAACTTCTTCAGCTTTATTATATTAGTACAGATCGAGCGAAAATAAAACGAGAAACAAATGACTGCCACGAAAAATAAAAGAACAGTTTTTATCGAACAGAGTTGCGAACAGGAGTTAGTCATGACATTGTTCGATTCTCGAGTTTGTTAATCGCGTTAGCAGCCTGGCTGATGACTGTAGCAGTTTGTGTGTTATTAGATCAAGGACATTATTGCGAGGAAATTGAAATTATAGTCTACCGACGATACGTTTAGCGTAGTGGCTGAGCGATTGGTTACTGCGCTTCGATTCCCGCGCGGAATAAATATTTGTAAAGCGTACAGGTAGTTGTTCCGAGTCCTTGTTTATGTATGAGAGTTTATAAGTTTGTAAACATACTCACGATACAAAAGAAATTCCTAGTACCTATGGACCAATGCGTTATTAAAAAAATAATTACCAAAATTACATTGATACTCATACAGCACTACATTCATATGGTAAAATACTGTTTGACATTACAAACAGACAACTCAATTTTATCTATTTGTTTAGATTTTCAAAGCTACTTAGAAGAGGTTAACAAAACAATCGATTGATTGCAATTAATATTTTTGGTCAAGTAAAGTTGTATAAAAACAAACTCTTAAAAATGTTGAAGTTGCTTTTCTTGCGACGGATAACTTGAATAATAAAACAAACTCAATTGAGGAAAATATTCAGGCCGGTCATAATCTCAAAGTAAACACACCGACCATCACTCAGAACCGCCAATAACTTGATAATGTAATTAATTTTATCTCAAAACTCAGACACGGAAAGTCACATTTAAAATCTTAAACATTTTTTGTTTGATCACGTCATATTCCGCCCACTATGTGCTAAGTCAAATCCCATGTATTTTAATGTTTAAAGCTGACGTTTATTTGCTGAAGGCATACCTGAGCATTGTTGCAAGACCACTGTGCAAATAGATATGCCATAAAAGATGCGCCTAACCTTACCTAACAGTCGGTGTCCTAAGGCTGAACGGGAAAAATGGTCCTTAGGAACGGAATGGAATGACTGCAAGTTGCGGTATGTCAGTCATTTAAAATTTGATTTATTACTTAGTGTTTTCTATTATACTGCTTTTGTGGGATTTTTTATATGTTCTTCTTCTGTTCCTTTAAAATAATACGCCGTGGAAAGGCCACAATGACGCAAACTGTCATTATGGATTCAGTTCCTGATTTTAGGGTTCTTGACCACCCAGAATTTAAATTTGTTGTCGGTTATAAAAAAAAACAGCTTTTCCGTATAAAAGTGCAGAGGTACCTTCAGTTACAAGATCAAGATGTAATAGTTGCTACATAGTGACCCTAGGCATAGAATGAACGTTGGAAGTGACCCCATAAGAAGGACAAAGTGTCAACAATCGGGCAGCTCAGACCCTCGAGCAAGACAAGGTCTTAAGGTTTTTTTTTTTTGGGGGGTGGGAAATCATCAAATAACTTCTCCCACCCTCAGTGTCAGACTTTTACAGACTAAAACCCACCCATGTTCCTTCTTGTGCCCTTTGCGTTCCGTAGGCACGGTATCTCTTACGAACACCCCGCAGCCCCGGCAGGCATCGGCCCTCAGTGGCCCCTTCCCTATGCTGACATCTCTTTGAGGCGCGCGTGGAACACGAACGCGCCGTCGACACGGCCTGTCGTTTCGTTAAACGTAAGGACGGTGAGCTACCCATTGCTCACCGTCCACAGGCCCGACTCACCGTCCACAGGCCCGACTCACCGTCCACAGGCCCGACTCACCGTCCACAGGCCCGACTCACCGTCCACAGGCCCGACTCACCGTCCACAGGCCCGACTCACCGTCCACAGGCCCGGAGGTCTTAAGGTTAAAACAATATAAACGTGAAGTACCCTTCAATCGATACATTATCGCTTTTTACTCGTGTTTATTCAAAATATCGTAAACACTATTATTATGGTTTCTTAAGAAGGTTTCGTATGTTTAATATTTTCATTTTTTTCTTGGATGAAAAAATTTACCTTTTTAATTATATCTATTTATTTAATCTTTACATAGTAAAAAACAAAGTCACTCCCGCTGTATGTACGCTTAGATCTTTTAACTACGCAGCGGATCTCAATGCGGTTTTCATCAATAGATAGAGTGATTTAAGAGGAAGGTTTATACGTATTGAACATCACGCTACGACCAGCGGGAATAGAGCAGTAACCAAAGCCGTAACTGAATGCAGATGACACCGCGGGTTATTGTGGCTAGTCCACATATAAATAATAAGCAATTTGTAAAAAAAAAACAACTGAAAACATTAATTAAAATCTCTATGAATTCAATTATCTCCATAGTAATGGCCACGTTTTACGATTACGACCTAAACTTGGCTAGATCGCCACTTGCATACTGAATCAAGTCGTTGAATTTTCAATTAACACAACCGGGTCAAGATGTTTTTCGCTGTAGAGTACTAACATTTTAATTCGGAGTCTGAGATTAGCTTTCTGGGCACGTGGCAAGTCGATTGAGACTTCGCCTTCTGACTTTTGACTTTTGACTTTGGTATTGCAACTTGTACTTCTTGTTGATAGCTTTTATGATATATCATAAAATCATCATTACCCTGTGTCGGCTCCCACTTTAACAAAATGCCGTTGAATTTTATTATTTTGCTTGGAGTGGCTGTCGCCTAACCTTCACATATCAATTTGAGTAATTTGTCGAATTAATATATTACCAAAGCACGTAGAATAATATTATGTGGCTTTTTATACTCCATTTCTTTAAAAGCGACCTAATAACGATAGCTTAAAAATTCAGTTATTTCAGCAATGTTACCTATTAAGGCTACATTGTTGAAATAACTGTATTTTATTGGTATTCTTTTTTATGCAAGTGAAAAATAGTTAACATTGCTTCGTATATATTTTAACATTGAAAAAATTTTTTTTTTTTTTTTTTAATAAAACGTTGCCCCACACTAGGAATTTTTCCTGTGTCGTGGGTGCGTTTACAAACATATAAACTCACATACACAAACAGCCAGACCCGGAACAACTCTCTGTAGGCCATACAAATATTTGTTCCGTGCGGGAATCGAACCCGCGACACACAGCGCAGCAGCCAATCGCTCAGCCACTGAGCCAACTGTGCTAAAATAAAAATAAAAAATTAAAAAAAAAATTAAAAAAATTAAAAAAATTAAATAAATTAAAATTAATTAAGTAAATTAAAGCTCTATAACGATTTTTGTCAAATCTTATAATGTATAGGTACCTGAACGCAAATTCTAGGTGTTTATTATTTACTAGACGACCTGTCCGCGACTGCGTCCGCGTGGCTTATTTCACCTGCGCTAAGTTACGTCTTTCGTTATTGCTCCGCTCCCGTAGAGCGTAGCGTGATGGTATATAGCCTAAGTTATTCAGGAACAATGTAGCTATCTATTGGTGTAAAAATGGTTAAAATCGGTTCAGAAGTTTCGGAGCCTATTCGTTACAAACAAATCTTTCCTCTTTATAATAATAGTATAGATAAATATGGTCAAAGAAGTCTAATTGACAATGAAGTACAAGTACCAATTGAACACGCTTCTCCATCTCATTCACTCATTCTCCATTTTAGCCCCAGACGTGCCATAGCAACGCACTTAAACTCACGCCCAAATCGCTAAGTAAGAACACGTAGACAACATGCCAAACACAAGTTTATCGAGGCCAATCCACGGAGTTTTCCGTGTTATCCACTGTTTTCCCATCGCCACAAAAATTTCGTTGAAAACATTAAGCTAACAACTAATTAATGCATCCTCACGTTCGGTGTCTTAACATGATCGTACGCAGCGTGTCCAATTTTTATTTTTTAATTATAATGCAAATATGGAAAGTCAACAGTCATGTGAACATTCCGCAGGTATTAAGGAATTGTGACATCAACTATTTAATTCATTAACACGTTCTAATTGAGTCATGATTACTTAAGAATTTTAAGTACATAAACATTGTGGTGGGTGCTTATTAATAGATAGGTATAATCGATATCGAAATAAATTTAGGCGCCATGGATTATGCAATACAAATATGTCTTTTCCGTTCATCCTCTTATATTCAGTCATATAGTTAGACACGCGCGATTCCTATGCAAATGGAATTTGCTGCCGAACAAGAGAAAAAATAATGCAGTAAAAACCATTTCTGTTTCATCAGCCCATGTTAACACGAGCTGGCAAATAATGATAATTATGTCCACCTACCCAAAGCATATTTACAAAGAAACCGCGAATGTACTGCCTAATAATAAAATAGTAGTAGTAGGTAGCACGAAATCGATTTACAGCTTTGCCCAAAGTGTCCCTACACCTGCACTTTAAAAGACATAAAAACACAACAGAATAATACCAGTCTATTATTGACCCACTGCAGAAGAAAGGCCTCTTCTCATACAGAGAAGCGACGAGCACTAATCACCACGCTTGCTCAAGGCGGATGGACGATTTCAGACGTAAAACAATAAAAGTCCAGGTTTCCTCACGATGTTTTCCTTCACCGATTTCAGTGATGTCCAAGATAAACTTAGAAACCATATTTAGGGCCCACGCATTCCTAATCCAAGGACAAAGATGGTTCAACCACCATGACATTGCATTGAACTCACATGACAATGAACCTGAACTTCAATCAACAATAACCGTCCGACAATAACCGAAGTCAACCAAGTAATCTAAAGTAATGTAAAGTCACAATAACCGAGTCATTTATCTGCCATATTGCTAACATTTCAAGGTTCGACGTATCAAATGTAGAAGATATGATTATTGGGATGGCACAGTGCGACCGCACGCCACGTCGATTACATATAGATCTCTAATGGAAACCGCAACACATGCGTTTGTTAAGCTGAAGACTTAAAGACTATTTATTTATATACTTCTTTTTTCTCTGTCTTTTTAAGAATTGTTTTATACTAAATGGCAATAGGCTCGCCCCCTATTACATGGGACCTACACATATCAGCGAACTGTGGGTGTACATTTGTACACCTCTGCCTAACCCTTCGGGGAATACAGGCGTGATGGTATGTATGTTTTATACTAATAAAATAATAATGCTGATTGGGATTTTTGTTTGGTTTAACATGCCAATCTTTGGAACAATTAGTTGGATCATTCTATATGTATATGATAGCCAGATTCATAGGGAATAGTATAGGCTACACAACATCTCGCTACGACCTATGAGAGAGGAGCAGTAACTTAAAGACGTAACGCGAAGAAAGGGGAAAAACTAACCGGACAAAGTCGCAAAGTACATAGACGATTTAGAAATATAATAGTGTAATTAAATCGAGTAGATGAATGCCCTCAGTACCGTTATTACATCCCAGTGATCAAAGGACCAAAATGTTCGCAAAGACCAAATGACGAAAAATTTTGTAACTGTGACAATAATTGATAAATCCAAAAAAAATATGAAAATCTGCAGCAGTATAAGCAATTAACTAGGTGCTTAAATGAAAAACAACTTTTCACTGAAAATCTGTTTCTCTTAATAACAAGGTTATATCATAGTGCAATGTCTTTGACAAATAATGCAAGCATATCTTTATGGTACATATTAAAGATACAATGTATTCACAACCTTGGCAAATTGAGTTCAAATTCATTACGTAACAATGCTATGATTTATCTTCATAACATTGGTTTTATAACATTATTATTTTTAATTTTTTTCGAATGTAAAGTACTATTATTACTAGATGCCTGTAAAAAAATATAGGTACATCAGCCGTTTCACTGGAACGTAAGTGAGCAAGGTACATTTTAAACCTGATACCTAAAAAGGGCCTAGTTTTAAAGCTAGTACCCATGTCTCCAAAACGACATAATCCTCTATATAACCTCAAAATTTCAGCCATATTAAATTGACGTAAGTCTGGCGACTCTGGGTTCTTAGTCTCTGTATTTAGCCATAAACTTGCAGGGTATAAGACAGACAAACAAACTTCCGTATTCAAATGGACCTTTAATTATTTCACTTGAACTTTACCTCGAAATTATCGACTTTATAATCAAGTAGGTACCTACAATGTATCAAAGCAAAACGGACTTTAATCTTTGACGAGCTTCACCTTCGCTTAAGGGCATGACACCCACACAAAACACAACAAACAAACAACATGTATGGAAAATTTTGAATTGACACATTGTCACTTCATTGGCGAGACCACCCGTGACATAGGTAGGTACTGTTAGGTATATTGTTCATGTATTGGCACCTCCATTCAGACGATAATACAAGTTTATACCATTATACATCTGCCAGTCTAAGATGACAAAAGAATGATAAACTAATCTCTATTTTCATGCAAATCTAGTAAATGCTGTGTGTCATATCTAGTAAGATTTAATGTTCGCCAGTAACATTTTCTTTAAGGCATAGCCAGGCAATATTTTCGGCTATTGACTCCACATAGCTTGGCAATGTGTGGTAGACCGCACAGTATATCTTAGCTATATTTTAGTTTCTGCATACAAATTATTTGGCGTCTAGACGTGTGGAAATGTGGGGTATATAAATTATGGATATATTAGATAAATAGGGTTGGCTTTTCTAAATAGGCCAATTTTGGAAGCAAGTCCCAAAAGCAGTAGGTTTTTTTTTAATGTATAATATTTTTTTGTTATTCATCTAAGCGATATTAACCTTCGGTTTCTCGAATTATAATTAAAGCAAAATAATAAAATATGAAAATAATCATTGGTATTTGATAATTCAGTCCTCCATTCACAGCAGTTTACGTGCGCTTGATAATTTGTCATATTAATTTTTACGTCGACAATTTGATTGAGACTCAAGGCAGACAAGGCGAAGAAATTTCGTAAAAAAATTCACACATTGAACAAAAAAGGTATACAATTATATAACAATGTATGAGTTGTACCCATTGATGAAACACTTACCATTATTTTGCCACACACGGAATAGACATATGCACACAAAAATGATATCAATTCAAAACAGAGGATGTCAACTTAATGACTTAATACTTTATAACCCATCTATTTTGATGAGATGACAAAATAAAGATAACACGTAATTTATTTGTTTGACAATGTTATTACCACGCGGATTCAGACAATTAGCATTATTGTAGGAGATAACAATGTCTTCAATGCGGTTAGAATTTTTGATTGATTATAAAATACGTGGTACCTAGTAATTAGTTTGTCCGTATTATTAGGTCCATTATAAATTATGTTAAAATATGACAAAACATGTATACAGGCTGAATCCAAACTCAAAATCAAATCGTTCTCTAGATAAAATATCAATAGCAACTATCATATTTAATTGGAAATCGAACAGACACTACAGTCGTCTTATACTATCATTAATATCAACATAATTTATTGCACTTTTCCTTCAAGATTATGATTATGTTAATTATGATTATTATAGAGTATGACAATCAGAAAATGGTAGGAACCACTAGACCACAGGAGGAACACTTTTGCTAAAAGAAAATTTAACCAATTTGTAGCTAATGATGTACCGACAATATTTGGAATTCTTTCTTTTTGTCCATCATTGTTCTGCGTGTAGTTCTATGCAAGTAAACTATGGAAATCGTAGCAGTAATAACGTTAACGGCATTTAACAGTTTTACACTCAAAACTAGGTTACAATTACAATTTCATTAAAAATACAATATAACAATCGAAGACCACATTTCCTAAGATAAAGTTCATAGAATTCAGCTTTAAATGGCGTTTTTATGTGATTGCAACATTGTAGCGTATTGTTAATCATTTCCTTGAATCCTTATATTATAATTTTATGACAACAAAGTGTGAATATAAGTATAATAATGACGTAGAGAAATCGTTGTATTTTCTAAGTATTCAATGGGTAGATGTTCTTGTCGAAGGTCGAGCGAGCCGATTGATGTAACCACAAAACTTTTTAAGAACCCTTCCGTAGTTCCAGGCTGTTCACTTGGTTCCCGTAAAGATATACAGTGACCTACAGCTCCATAATTTTTCAGAAGCCCAGTACCCTATAATAGGTAGAAGGTGTTTATGCTTGTGAGACATAGTATGCAACAAAGCTCGCCCAAAATGTCTTCCATTTTTCGAAATAATTGGAATGTTTATAATAAGAGATAGAAATAAACCCTGAAGGATCACTACATCTTGATTACTGTGCCGCTCCCGTTGGTCATAGCGTGATGATTTATACGTATAAACCTCCCCTTGAATCACTCTATTTATTGATGAAGCCCGCATTAAAATCCGTTGCGTAATTTAAAAGATCTAAGCGTACAAACGGTGGTAAGTGACTTTGTTTTATACTATTTAGAGATAAGTTGGAGCCGTACATTATTATATTATATTATAGTATTTGCTGAATAGTAATTTGATTATTGAGATATTGTGAGTTAGCTTCTTTTAACAAAACTAAGAAAAACTAAATAATTTAAACCAAAAAGAAAATATACAGGAAATATGCATTTAACGACTAAAATAATTACTAAGATAGTGATTATTTAAAAGCAATGTTATATTTTATAGATAATTTAATACTTTAATACATAATACATTAATTTAATACTTTAATATACTTTAATTTTAATAGTAATGTGATATAATTGATATTTTAATAATATACTTTAATTTTAATAATAATGTTACATAATTGATAATTTAATAACAACGTTAATTTTAATAACAATGATATATAATTGATAATTTAATTCTATTGTTAATTTTCTCAATATATTTGCATGCCGAATGGTAAAATATGGCTGAACTGATTTTGATTTCTAACAACTATTGTGTACCCATATTTGCAAATAAACGTTTATTCTATTCTAAGAACGATAACCAAAGAGGGTAGCATCAATTAGTGACAACCACAATCGTTAGGGTGCAAAAATATAAGAGGGTCTAGTAACGAAGTGCCGCGGACGGATTATTTTTGCAGAAGAACATTGTTTTATTATGCACTTTAAAACAGTTATGCTAAGGTTCTTAGTGTCTTACCATTTAACAATCATATTATTGGTATTTTTAGGTAGACTTTTTCAACAGTAGGCTCTATCTCCATACATCATCATCATCATCTTCTTAGCCTTTTTCCAACTATGTTCGGGTCGGCTTCCAGTCTAGCCGGATACAGCTGAGTACCAGTGTTTTACATGGAGCGACTGCCTATCTGACCTCCACAACCCAGTTACTAGGCAACACGACACCTCTTGGTTAGATTGGTTGTCAGACTTCCTGGCTTCTGACTCTCCGTAACGGCTGCCAAAGATCTACGAATGACAGCCGGGACCAACGGCTTTACGTGCTTTCCGAGGCACGGGGGTGTCACACCACCAACTTCCAAACTCCGGGCTGCTACTGAGCAAATCCTAATGGAAAAACCCAATAATGCTTTTTGCCCAACCTGGGAATCGAACCCGGGACCCCACGTTCATCAGTCGCGCTTGCTACCACGAGACTAACGGGGAAGTTAGGCTCCATCTCCATACAATAGTAGGTAATCCGGTTATGTTTCTTTCAAAAGTGTTATTGAGTTTTTCCATGAAATTCTCAGTAGCAGCTCGGAGTTTGGATTTGTGCCCGGTTAATGGAAATAGGGTCGCCCCCTATTACATGGGACCTTCACCTAAACATACCGGCGAACTGTGGGTGTAGATTGGTACACCTCTGCCTAACCCTTCGGGGAATTCAGGCGTGATGGTAGGTGATGGTATTTTCGTTCAATAAAAATTAATATATAAATATTTATATTTTTTTAAGTTCGCTCGGCTCAAGTAGAAAGGGGTAAAAGTATATTCCTTAAAATTAAAAGGCATTTCCTACAAATACCATCTACCTACGGATAAATTAATTAAACTAAAATAAGAAACTTGTTCGTCCGAATAATATAAATGCAGTTAAAAATCCTAAAATACTGTAACAAGTTTAATCAAAACTAAAACCAATCCTCAAACAGCCTAATTACATCTGGAACACAGTGAAGCTGGAATACCTACAAAACATTCACAAAACCACGACCAAGTTTGAACCTAAATTAGTAAAGCACACTGAACTCTATCGAATTAAGAACACAGTGTTGAAAGGGCACGAATTGTGTAGAAATAAAACGTTACAGAGGCTTCGTGAATTGGATTAATTCCGTGACCCCAACCCCGTTTACCGACGTTCAAAGTCACGCGAGTTTCGATTTGATTGTTGCTTAGCTATGTTCTAGATTTAGTATATTATTAGTTGGTATTTTGTTCCTAATTGTTAGTCGATAAACACTTGAAAGGTCGGACGGCACTAATTAGGCGTATAGCGTATTATAATGTTGACATGTTTTGTCGATAAAAAATGACACCACGCCATACAATCACGGCTGTATTCCCCCGAAGGGTTTGCAGAGGTGTGCCAATGTACACCCACAGTTCGCCGGTATGTTTAGGTCCCATGTAATAGGGGGCGAGCCTATTGCCATTAACCGGGCACAAATCCTAACTCCGAGCTGCTACTGAGATTTTCATAGAAAAACCCAATAACACTTTGCTCGACCTGGGAATCGAACCCAAGACCTCTAGCGTAGCAGTCGCGCTTAATAACCTATGACAAAGAAAATTAGGCCTTCATTTCCCCGGGGATAGTAAAGAAATCCTATAATCTCAGCGTAGGTAATAAGCGCCAGTCTACCTTGAACAAAATCAGCGCTGGCGTCATAAAGGAGGATTACTGACTATCCTACGATGACTAATCTTCATCTCATAGCCTAAATATGCACACTCAATCTAGGTGATGTTTAATTTCTCCAAACATGTCACAGTATCTTGATTAATTGCGTTTTCAGTAGAATTCTTGAACAGAACAGTTTAGTCAGACTGCTTGACGTCAACCACACTGTGACTACGGTGGCGAAAATTCAGAAAATGTGACATGGATAAGAAAATGAATTACATTGTTTTTGAGTCATAAGGAACCTAGGTAAGTACTCCATCTTTCTTTACGATGCAGGTGGTAATGAAACTGTTTTTCTGAAGCATTTCTTGTTGACGAAAGTTATGTCATCATTCGAAAAGATATGACCAATTCCTCTCTATAAGTAACCCTTACGAGTTATCTGACAATCTTTATGGGTGTTATTTGGTGTTGCTATTATGCTGACTCTGCTCTTATAGTAGACTAGCGAACTGCCCGCGACTTCGTCCGCGTGGCTTATTTCACAGACGTCTTTAGATACTGCTCCGCTCCTGTGTGTCGTAGCGTGACGTTATATAGTCTATGTAACTCAGGAATATTGTAGGTATCTATTGGTAAAGAAATTGTTAAAACCGGTGCAGTAATTTCGGAGCCTATTCATTACAAAGAAACAAACAAAGAAAAAAATCTTCTTTATAATATTAGTATAGATAATTTAGATACGAGTATAGTACAGTACTCTAGATGTGTTCAGAATGTTTTCATTGGCTGGATTCTCTTGAATCATGATTTTTGATTTTCACCACCTTTCACCCCCTTAGTATGTAAACACAAAATATCTTAAGGCGTAACTAGCATAGTTTTGCAACTACCAATCGCAAGCTAAAAATATAAGGAACTATCTTTGGCCCGACTGCGTCCACAAGAAAGTTGGTTCCCGCAGAAGCACACGAAGCCACGGCTTATATGCCTACGTAAGCTATCTCTTTGTCAAATGTCATTAAGATCAGTTCAGTGGTTTTGCCGTGATGAGGTAACAAACATACAGGCAGGTTAAGTCATTTTCGAATTTGTAATTTAGTGTGAATGTAGTAGAAATAAGGGTAATCTTTAGTAATTTACTAGAATTAGGAAAAGGATTAAAACAAATAACATACCATCACGCCTGTATTCCCCAAAGGGATAGGCAGAGGTGTACCAATGTACACCCACATTTCGCCGGTATGTTTTAAGATCCCATATAATAGGGGGCGAGCCTATTGCCCTTAACTGGGCACAAATCCTAACTCCGAGCTGCTACTGAGAAATTCATAAAAAAAAACCAATAACACTTTTTGCTCGACCTGCGAATCGAACCCAAGAGCTGTAGCGTAGCAGTCACGCTTAGGACCACTAGGCCAACGATGAAGTTAAAAAAGAAATAATGATATTTTGTTTACAATATTTTGCCTAAAGATTGACCTTTTTAGTCTGTCTCGAGGAGTTTGCTCTTAGAAGCCGAGATTGCTTCATTAAACCGGGCTTTCGACTCCAGTCGGCTTTATCCGGATCTCAGCTATATTTAACAAACTTGTATAGTAGGAATATAAATAACTAGCGATCTGCCCGTGACTTCGTCCACGTCGCTTATTTCTCCCGTGTCTTTGGTTAGTACTCAGCTCCCGGGGGCGTAGCGTGATGCTATATTAGCTTATGTTACTCAGAAATAATATAGGCTATCTATTGGAAAATATTGGTGTGGTGGTGGGTGTACATTGGTACACCTCTACCCCTCTTCGCCTTCCCTTCTATCTTTTCCCTTCGGGGAATACAGGCGTAATGAATAAAAAACGTAATGGTATGTACGTGTGTGTGTATTGGTAAAAATGGTTAAACTGATCCAGTTGTTTCGAAACCTTTTCGGTACAAACTAAAAATCTTTCCTCTTTAGAATATTAGTACAGATAACAGACCTACCGAACATTGTTGGCCACGATTGATAAACACAAATATTTGATTTCGCCAACATTAATTAACATACTAAGCTGACGAGGATTGTACCTGTCTTGCAGTGATCACCGTTTTAAAGGTAGACATACAACTGTACGTGTGTGGAAATAAATTACTTACGTCATAATTTAGGTAAATTAATCAACGTTGTTTGTTTAAACAGTTTATTAAGCATATTTATGCCGTCCCGACGGCGCGTTCGTGTTCCAAAAGAGATGTCAGCAAGAGGAAGGGGCCACTGAGGGCCGATGCCTGCCGGGGCTGCGGGTTGTTCGTAAGAGATACCGCGCCCCCGGAACGCAAAGGGCACAAGAAGGAACATGGGTGGGTTTTAGTCAGTAAAAGTCTGACACTAAGGGCGGGAGAAGTTATTTGATGATTCCCCCCCCCCCCAAATGCATATTTATACATTACAAGCTTTTGCTCGCGACTTCGTCCGCGTGAGTGCCGGCTATTGCGGAATCCGAGTAAAATAAGTCTATGTTCTTTTTTTTTCTGGTTTATGCTTTCTCCATTCTACATTTCATCAAGATCGGTTCAGTTGTTTAGCTTTGAAAGCATAACAGACAGAGTTTCTTTCTTATTTTTATTTTTAATATGAATTGTTCGAATAATTACAATTAGTATTTAATTATTATTAATATAAGATTTTATAAAATATTTTTATCCTAATAGGTAATTTGTATAGTGTGGAATATCTTGTAATAACTGCCTCATTAGCCTAGTAGTCCTAAGCGCAAGTGCTACGCTAGAGGTCTTGGGTTCGAACCCACGACCTCTAGCGTAGCAGTCGAGCTCCCAGATCGAGCAAAAAGTGTTATTAGATTTTTCTGTGAAATTCTCAGTAGCAGCTCGGAGTTAGGATTTGTGGCCGGTTAATGGCAATAGGCTCGCCCCCTATTACATGGGACCTTAACATACCGGCGAACTGTGGGTGTACACTGGTACACCTCTGCCTAACCCTTCGGGGAATACAGGCGTGATGGTATGTATGTTACCTATACAAAAAAAAATTATTGTAATTTAATGTAACCATTTAATTTTAGAATATTAATCGTAAAACTTAACGTACGACACATTTTAAAAGATTTTTTTACGATTATAATTTCGATACCGATACCAATAAAATCAAAAGCCGGGCTTTACAACATTTAGCGGTAATAAACCATTGGTTTACTACCAACGTGTTCTTACAGTACACAGGTACCTATCGACAACTCTGGGAGCCATCGACTTTTGAATATTCATTAGGAAACCTTGACCAATACATTTTGTCCATACAACTGACGGGTCCCAGCACTGTGACGTTCCGAAGACCATGTCTATGTAAATTTTGAATTTTCTACCCAAGGCAACTGGACATTTGTTAGGAAATACCGTTTATTAACGTATGAATGTACAGACAAACAAAGCATTTGATATACAGACAGCTTACTTGCAATTCCTTTTAAACAATTTCGTGAGCGTGCTGAGCAGTCAATTCTTTTACATCGCCTTCTTAAGTGTGTCATAAGCTTAAAAAGTTATTACGCACACAATACAAATGAATATTGGCAGTGTAGTAGAAGACGGATATTTGATATTTGCTCAGCAGTGCGGCATTACAGGCTAGTTCAAAAAAAAAGTAGAAAGACGAATAATTTTGCCTGTATGCCAAATAATTTATTCGACTGTACATTATCTACGCAACATGCAATTACAACTGTTGAGATTATAGGTTAATTTACTTGATTAAACAGCTAAGCGCCGTTTAATTACCGGTTAATTTGCTAGACGTGCAGTGGTTTTAATAGATGTAATTAACGAAATCTTTAATCGGTACTAAATAAATATTGAAAAAAATTGCAATGACGCACACTGTCTATTTTTGCAAAAAAAAAAATTGTTTAGATGAGAATACAATTTTTCCTAGTAAATAAATAAGCTCCACGTGTTGTACGTCCATACATAAAATTCAGTTATAATTGCCCCGAATTTTATAGCTTCTGAAATCACTAAACAAAAATAAAAATCCTTTATTTTATTATTAATGAATAAAAGGAGGAAGACGAATAGAGCACAAAAGGGAAAATACATACTATCACGCCTGTATTTCCCGAAAGGTTAGGCAGAGGTGTACCAATGTACACCCACAGTTAGCCGGTATGTTTTAGATCCCATGTGATAGGGGGCGAGCCTATTGTAATTAACCGAGCACAAATCCTAACTCGGAGCTGCTACTGAGAATTTCATAGAAAAACCCAATAACACTTTCCTCGACCTAGGAATCTAACCCAAGACCTCTAGCGTAGCAGTGGCGCTTAGAATCACTGGGCTAACGAGGCAGTCAAGAGAAAAATAATAACCAAGTAATCTATGCGAACAAAGTCACGGGCAAAGTGCTAGTCTAAAATAAACATGATACAATGAACCTAACTTCCCAAATTAAATACACAGGAAATACCAACGCGTGTGGGCAACTCGATTTATTCCGTTTTTGCATCAGCAAACGATATACCATCGTTAATGGGATAACCATAAGATAAAAAAGAAACACCAATAAAATACTCCCCCTTAACATTATTGTATTCTGAACATATAAAAACATATAAAAACCAATAACATGAACTTGATTTTCATCGTGAAATATAATGCCTACATACGTGAATTATGTTTGCTTAAATATCTGTTTATTATTTTCACCATATGTCATCATGGTCCTGCGGTAAAGGCACTCGCCCCTCATGCCTTATTTTGCGGCTCCGATACTGGGCAGATACCAATGAGAATTTTTCTTCAATTTGCATGTATTTTCAAAACTCTTAAACATTACTGATATCGGTGAAGGAAAACATAGTGAGGAAACTTGGGCTCATAATTAATGTAAGTCTGAAATCGCTAATCCGCTTTGAGCAAACGTGGTGATTAATGCTCATGTCTTCTCTGTGCGAGAAGAGGCCTTTGCCCCACAGTGAGGCATTAATAGGCTTGTGTTATTATTAAAACCCAAAGCAATAAATATTAAAGCCAATAAAACTGTAACGTCAGTAGCTTATTGCCTGCAACTTTCAATTCAAGACATAATGTTAATCAGCTGATTCAACAAGAATGTGACTCGTGGGAAGCGCCTCCAATATATTACCAAGTGTAACATTAAAAACAGAAGCATAACATCGAGCCATCGAATTGAATCGATAACGACCATCGAGTTACGTTTACGACTATCGGAAACGAAACGAAACGACATCGTAACTAATGCAAATGTCAGTTTAGAAATCAAGAATTTGAGAACAAATAATACTAAATAATATTTTAAAAAGCTTGTTAAGATGGTTCTACTTTCTTTGTTCTCAAACTGGTTTAATTTTTTGGTAAAATACAATATAATAAATCTTTAATTGAGTGTCAAGATATAAAGAATAGCATTTTAAGAAGAATAGAAAGTTTGTATTTCCTTTGATTAAGTTTTCAGGAATAAGGTTTATGGTCGATAATCACAAGAAAGCCGTAAGAATGTCGTGATGGCCCAGCGGTTAAGGCCCCCGCCTGTCATACACGAGTGCGTGGGTTCCAATCCAGGCCAGTCCCATTGTGACATTTTTAATGTATATGGACTTTCTAAGTTTACATCGAAAATAATGTGAGGAAAATGGGACTCATAGTTCATATAAGTCTGAAATCGCCAATTCGCCTGGAGCGAACGTGGTGATCAATGCTCGTGACTTCCCTGTACGAGAAGACGCTTTTGCCCTGCAGTGGAACAATGATAGGCTCGTATTACTATTTATTAAACAAAAAACAAAAGAAAATCATGCTCAAAATAACCTATACTATTTATTACACCAGTAATCTTATGCTGTAGAAGTTTTCTTCACAGTTTACACTATTAACACAGTTCTGTGTTTCGAACACATTGTGCGTAGAGAAAGTATTATTTAGTGAACGTTACATGTATTCTAGCGCCCATACTGTTTTCTCGAGGAAAACTAACACAAATGTTTGTGTATTTCCATATGGCTTTGTGGAAATGGAACAAATGCGTGGAGCCAATTTAGTAATATATCATCTCTTGCATATTAGAACCGAAAATATAGTGACTTTTGTACTGGAACATGCTGATGCAGTAAATTTGATTTATTCTTTTCTAGAAAAAAATATAAGCACATGATTATTTTCTTAATGAAAAACATTATACTAGATTTAATCACAAGATTTAATCTAGCAAGTGATTTGTTGCAATAAAATTCTTTATCGTTTAAAAAAAATCATTGTAGATGTATTTTACATTATTTATGTAAATATTTTAGATATACTACACCTAATGGTGTGTTGACAATTTACACAAAGAATCTGACCCAAAGAGACTTAATTTTAATAACCAGGACACACGATATTAATAGCAGTCACCAATTCTACCTAATTTAAATTGTTAATTATGTGAAAAACAAAGGTGTGGGTAATTAATTATATTTTATTTGACATATCACTGCAAATACCGAAGATGCTACGCCTGATACCGGCTATATACCAATAACTATTTGTCGAAACAATAATTTATTGTACATTTATGTTAATTGACAAACTAGTAGGAGACATAAGCAGGTTTTATGGAATTTTCATTATCTTTTTTATTGTTTCATATTGGAATGCGAAGATTCCTGTTTGTGACAATTTATAATAATATGATTAAGTTAAAAATAAATAAGTTCAGAAAGGTCGGATGCGCAGTACTCGTACTCTCTACATCTTCTACTATACGTAAGGATCGAAGCAGATGGCGTTCTGTGGTTTCTGCCTACCCCCATGGGAAAAAGGCGTGTATGTATGTACTAAAGCAAAACAGAAAAATCGCTTAGATTTAAAACGAGAGGTATAAAAGCTCTCCAATAAAATTTAAATGTTCCTTACGAGAGCGTGTTGCACGACATCAATAGAAAATACGTCATGAATATGTTTATAACAATATTTATAAGTTATTGCTCAGTATTTTAATCAACCGTCCAATCAAGCTGTGCAATTATTATTTGTTTCACAAAAAAGTAATAACAAGCTTTTACGACATTCACGATTCGCACGTCTCTTCAGAAATGGATATGTAAAAAAATCAGACAATTAAATTCATATGGACGAAATGACATGTAAATTGGCGAATTTACAATCAATATATTATAATGTTAGATCGTTTCGGTCAATTATGGTAGTTTTATGACATTCCTTTTATTGTGACGTTGTTTTGTTCATTGTGCTACTGTTAGCTTAGTAACAACTGCCCATATCATTAATTAGAAGTTGACTTTTGTTGTTTTTACTTTACGACTTCGTTTTGACAGATAAACTTGGAGTTCAATTTTTATTATATCCGTGTATGACGTTCTTTTCTAAATATATATTTTTTAATTTGGCTATAAAATCTTTGAAAATAATAGACAGTGTGCTAAAATATTGTTATAAGATAAGTTTTATAGACAGGCATTGCACAATAGAAACTGCAGACGGATTCTACTTGACTTTAAAGATCATACTTATTCAATACCAAGAACCAGAAATTTCCGGAAAACTACAGCAGGAAAATATTTGAATTGACGTAAAGGATTTTTTATGACTCATATCTTCATTGTCAGATCCTTCCAAAAGACATAAAAAATGTCCATCATCTCACGCCATGGAGAAATATTTGTATGCAACGAACAATGGAACAATTTAAAGGTAAATCACACGTCTAGCGACCTCAATTATAAATGGATACTTCTTCCAAAATAACGTCTTATTTGTATTCACAATATGACCGCAACTGGTGTGTTCGCGTTAGTATTCCAAAAACACTATACATTGTCGATTTAGAACTGATATCAATTTGTAGTTAAGCACGCGAAGGGAATATTAAACGCAACGTACACGTAATAAATTTGAGTGAAAAAATGTTGCATACATAAACACGTTAGGTTAACGATTTGTTTCTCTTTTTTTATTACGATTATTAATATTTATTGTTGGTACCGGCTTGTAGGGAGTCAAGTTGGAACTATGTGACAAGTTCAGAACAAATGACAGTTTGTTCTAGTGGAAAGAATAATGTTCTGAGAGTTCAGAAGGAACATGTTACCTATTTTATTTTCTTTGACAACTTATTTTAACGAATTTTCTTCTTCGGTGGGAATCTGAGACCAGTTACATGTTTTTATACGGATGATGCAATGTTAAAACATTTCACATTTCCTGTCAATATCACCTAATTAGCCAATAATTAATTTCCTTAGGTATTAACTACTTTTCCTAATCTTTTATCTATTTTCAAAATAAGTATAGATACTTAACTCTGGCTGGTTTTACCATGTTCATCCTCATGTTAATAAGTACTGAATATTTAAATACAGAGACAAACTTTTGTAAAATAGAACAATAGATATAAAGATCGGTCAGTACTCTATACCAGGGGTTTCCAAAGTATGCTCCGGAAGAAGATATATAGTATAATAAGTGCCCTATTTCGACTAGCTAGCACCGCGAAGTGAAAAAGATTGGGAACTCCTGCTCTACACTATACTACATAGTTAAACATGCTTCAGCAAAGTCGGTGCTTCGATAAGACAGCTTCTAAGTATGTCTATGAATATGTATGCCAAGATAATCTAGATAAAGTCGACGCTAGCATCAGTCAGTTCCTACTATCAGTAATTTAAGTATTGCTGTTTGTATGTTTACGATACAAGTTTCGTATCTTCCGGAGTTAGCATTGAAACAATCTGTGAAGTTTTGACATCTTTATGAGCTTTTCTATGAGTTTTATTACTTTAATTATCATGTTAATGACCATGAATGGTCCTATCCTCAAGGGTACCGTACTTCAAAAAATAAAAGGAAACCAATATAAGATCATTTCTTTGTCCGTTTGTCTGTTTTGATATTTTAGGGATTTTCTTTTTGTATGGGAAATCATCAAATGACTTCCCCGCCCTGGGGGGGGGGCGGGAAAGAGTGTCAGACTTTTACTGACTAAAACCCATCCATGTTCTTTCTTGTGCCCTTTGCGTTCCAGGGGCGCTGTATCTCTTTCGAACAACCCGCAGCGACGGCAGGATGTTTTAATCATGGACTGAGTGTGTTGGTTACCTTTAGAAATTTTCAATAAATCCTATTTGATTTTGTTTTTCATTGCCAGAATAAGTAAAATATTTTTTGTTAATTCTTTGATTTAAAACTTTAATACATATGTTGTGATAACCGTAATGTATTTTGCAAAGATGAACTTAAAATAAATTCTCTTTTTACCTCCCCAATAATTAATTACCATAAGTAACATGTACAACTGTCACATTACTCCGTAATCAGTACAAAAGTAACATGTGTAGTACTAAGTTTCACAGCACGGGGGCGCCGTCGTCTTCGAAGATATCGCACCGGTATATCGATGCTTTGAACACCGCCGCGAATTATCACAGGCTGCATGCACACCGGGGTCGCGAGAGATTTGCGCAGATAAAAAAAAATCCTCTACATTGGATCGTCTGCTTTAAAAATCGAACGTCGAAGAGTCCTTGGTCGGGAAATATTTAAACGCACTGGCAATCAATATTTTAATTTGGCATCTGAAAATGTAGTAGCTTCGATTTATAAAATGTTCCTAGGGATTTCTAGTAGTAATCTCCAGAAGAGTAATTTTAGTTGAACCTGTTTTCATTTCAGTTTGCCAATACTAATAGTGTAGCATTTACGTAAATATTGGTTAAATAAGAATTTATGAGCAATAAAACAAAAATTATTCTTAGTAAGCTTACAGTTCAAACAAAATTTTAATTGAATGCATTCAATTACAAAAACAAATAGAAGAAACAATATCGACATCCCATAAATGTTTTGTTAAACTTTAACAGTTATATCGTAAAAGGAAACTCAATTAACAGCCAAGTCAGAGGCGTGTGCGCACACAAATCATTAATTAACTATTGCGTTCGAAATACAAAATTCCTATCGTACAAGAATAAATGTCATCGTAAGTATATGTAATTAATTACGTGAAGCCAAACACACATTCGTGTCACAGACTTTGTTCATAATTAGCATGTTACGGTATGTACACAATGACAAAAACACAGCAGTGTAATCGTTAAACAAGCGAAATTTAACATCGAGTCGACAACTATACGCCTATGTTCTTTATGTTCGGCACTTCGGCATACAGATTCGACTAACGGTCGCCGAACATCGAATACTTATTGTGCTCACAAAGTTGTTTAGGATTAATTTTATATGCAGCTTGCTAATGATATTTGTATGAATGACTATCGACTATTGGCATACTTAAGCATTACTTTTTTGTACGTTTTTGTTTTTGAATAGTCTTCTGCGCAATACCCGGGCCGTCCCCTGTGTGTCCCGCACCGAATGACAAAGATTCTCGAGTCGCTCTCCGCTGTATCTCGATTGTTTTGCATATCGCGCAACCACTTCTGTGCAGCTGATGCGAGGCAAATTAATGATCAAATGGAATCCCGCCACTGCCCGGTTTACTTGAACTTCCGACGTACGGACAAACGAAGAATGCACATAACAAGACGCACTTTGAACTTTATGCCGCCGACACATGAAAAAGTTCACAAAGCCTAAGTACAAAATAACTTTGGTATCATAATTCAATTACGCCGTCCTTGGCGAGTGTGCGGACGTCTCGTCCATCAATCACACTTTCAACTGTATCAAGCTTTTTTGCCGCTTACGCCATCATCACGTCTCTTTAAGAGACCGCCGAACAGACTGCCATAATTTGTCAAACTTTTTTATTCAATTAATTGATCACCGTGACCGAGCCGAGACGAGCGCGTAGCGCACTGAGGAAATATTAACATACTCCATGATTGTGTATCTAAGAACTGAATGTCATTAACCATTTCCTGCACAAGAGTTTCGAGTGTCCATCTTTCAAGTCGGTATTGAATAAATATTGTTCAACAAGTTGCCAAGTGACATTTTGTTGCGCTGGCGCATCGGACGGGTGCCCCCTCCCACGTCATCTCACGATGTCCACTCTCAACGCGAACAATTTATTTCCACTGCGTTTTATGCAAAACATGACAATTAAAATTGTTTTATGAATCCATAGTCGGATCAATTAAGATTTCATTTTGATAAGGACGCTACTTTTGTGAACTATATCATTAGGCTTCATCACGTCCAACTAGCGGTTAAGTTACGAGAGGATGCTACAATATTAATCTATCGTTTGGACGGTGAGTGCAATTTTTGCAGTGGCTATAATGTAGCAGTAACGAAGCAAATACATATTTAAAAAATTATGTCAAGTAAAAAATAACGTGGGCAATTTAAAATTTATTGCAGCATCATCATTCATACTCGTATAACAAGTAAAGTTCACAAAAGAAGTTCAGGTCTCAATAAAGTTCGAACAATAAAAACTAAGAAAGATGAAGATTTAGTGGTAAGTGTCGCCGAACTACTGTCTCTGGTCTTATTTAATTTATGAGAATCAAGTTACAGCGGTGCTCTACCAGATTTATACCATTCCAACAAAAGCTGCAAAACAAATTTTAAAGAGAGGATCATAAAAAGAAGGATACAGTCTTCATACATGTTTCAAAGAATAACAACCAATTTTCTACTTATGAAAGTGAAGTACAAAAGATTTAAAATACTCAGAACTGACTCGTAAAAATCTTCCGAAAGGCCTATATGCAAAACGTCCGTCAAATCTTTAGGAACTTAAAATGAAGACATAAAGGATAATGGAGGCTCGCAAAAGCAGTGTTAATTTCCTACAAACATTAACAGAGCCATCTTAACAGCGCATCGGTGCTTTACATACAGACGGACAAACCCCTATTGTTAGTAGTGCTATTCGTGTCACGGACATAGTTACGCTGGACGAGGCAAACGTAGCTATTGTCAGGTACAATGTAAATATGAATGGGGACGGTTAAGACTTCCGATTGTTTGAAAAGTTCCTCTGCTATATTATTAGCGAAGACAGTTGACGGTATTTTTATGTCGAAAAAAGAATCACGTAAGTTTGTATTGGAACAATATCTACTGTTGAAGACTTCTTTTGATATCATTTTAATCCTACTACTGTAATAAGCGCGCTTCGTAAGAATTGAAAGATAGATGGATGGATGTTTGTTACTCTTCCAGACTTAAACGTCTGACTAGCAGAACTCAACTTTTTTGACACACGTTGATGACTTATTTTAATACCCATATTGACTTGCGTGGTGTTTGACTGCCCAGTTGGTCTCGTGGTCGCAAGCGCGACTGTTGAGCTTGGGGTCTCGGGTTCGATTCCCGGGTCGGGTAAAAAGTGTTATTGAGCTTTTCCATTAGGATTTGCTCAGTAGCAGCCTGGAGTTTGGAAGTTGGCGGTGTGACACCCCCGTGCCTCGGAAAGCAAGTAAAGTCGTTGGTCCTGGCAGTCATTTGTAGATCTATGACAGTCGTTACGGATAGTCAGAAGCAGAAAGTCTGACAACCAGTCTTACCAAGAGGTATCGTGTAGCCCAGTAACTGGTTGTGAAGGCCAGATAGGCAGTCGCTCCATGTAAAACACTGATATTCAGCTGCATCCGGTTAGACTGGAAGCCGACCCCAACATGGTTGGGAAAAGGCTAAGTAGATGATGGTTGACTTACGTGGTGTTTAAACTTAAAGGAAAAAATGACAGAAATAGAAAAATACGACTCAAGGAATAAAGGTGTCCCGCCTCGACTCTCGATGCCCGACGTCTCAATATCTCCTTACAAAAAAAGTCTTAAAGAATATTTTACTGTAAATTCAGACTTATTTAACATACCCACCGATATCTTTATAGCTTCTGTAACCATAAAATGTTTCGCGAAAAATATAAACGTGATTTATTGTGAAAGTAATGTTTATAATAACATCTTGACTTACCGCTTTACAATTCTCACTATGGACTTATAAAAGGAAGATGGGTATTTGAAAAACTAGCACTATGACCGTGACTTCGCCCGCGTCAAGTTCCTTACATAACATTACATACCATCAAGCCTGCAGTTCCCAAAGGGTTAGGCAGAGATGTACAAATGTACACCTACAGTTCGCCCGTATGTTTAGGTCCCATATATTATGGGGCGAGCTTATTCCCATTAACCGTGCACAAATCCTAACTGCTACTAAGAATTTCATAAAAAAAACCAATAACACTTTGCTCAACCTGGGAATCGAATCCAAGACCTCTAGCGTAGCAGTCGCGCTTAGGACCCCTAGGCTAACGAGGCAGTTTCTTACCGATATATAAATAAAGCCAATGTTAGTCGCTAGTAAAATAAAGTAGCTTTCACTGATGACGTTAAGTAGTTTTTAAGTTCATCCATTACAAACAAAAATCTTTTTTTTTCTCTTTATAATATTAGTTTAGGCTACCACATTACTCGTGGCTACATCCGAATAGATATAACCTAAGAAATATTACAAAAAAAAGTGGTTTATTTTCATAAGTACTACACTCCCTTAAAATACGTCCCTTCTTTAAACGAACACCTTGTATACGGTGAGATAGTGAAGTTGTTTTAGTTCTGACATCTTCGTATCTAAAACATTGATTGAAAAGAAAATAAACAATGCTAATGAGTGTTGTCTATCAAATCGTGATTGATCAGGTTCGGCATCTCAGCTTCGTGTTAGCCGGTGAGCTAGATATTCATTTCATAATCATTTATTTGTTGCGTGATCACAAACGGATTGATTTTGATATTGATTGCTCACTTCCGCATTGTTCTTGTTCATCTGATCGTGTTTTGTTTTCAAACAAATTGTTTGATCTTCATCAATATTTGTTTTGAAATACAATCCAGTAGACATCGTGTAATTCTGTAGATATTAGTTTAGTGTTGTTTGACACGATCGCAAATTGTTTTATCGATATTTTTCAAGTTTTTTAGATTATTCATCTTGTGATATATTTCGTGTTTGTGGATTACAATACAGCCATTTTTTTTTATATGGATGGAAAATTGGTGATTTTCCAAGCGGAGATGAGAAGCCTCTAAACAATCAATACGATACTGTGTTGTCATCATCTTCCTGCCCGTATCCCATGTTACTTGGGGTCGGCGCAACACGTTTTCTTCTTCCACGCTGTCCTGTCAACCGTCATGCTATGGCTGACTCCCTTCTCTTTCATATCATTCTTCACGCAATCCATCCATCATCATCATACTGTGTTGTGTGTAAACTACACGGTGTGATGTGATAATAGCGCAAGCTGATTGGTTGTAAGGAGACATCTCTTCTCCTCTCCGCTTTAATAGAAACCGGGCCTAAAACCCAGCCGTTTTCGTCCTAATACCTTTTGCGTTCCAGGGCCACGGTGACTCTCTCAAACAAATTCCGAAACCAAAATGCAGCCTCAATAGTGTCCTATAGAATTTTATTACGGAATCAATTACGTATCACATCGAACCTGTTGCAACATCTGGAATTGTCCAGGAACTAGTTGCAAACTAATAGCGCTATAGACAATCGTGTCCGCAGAACGGTTTTGATTAAAATAATATATTATTTTATACGCTAACCTAATTGCAGCTCATGTTTCTTCATTAAGACTACCATTTGTTCGGCGGCCAGCTGCGTACTGTAATAATATGCTTTTAATGGAAAGATGTTCTTTTTTCAACTTCGAGCTGCCCTGACGCATGTCAGTGGCAGAGAAACCTCGCGATTGATTAACTTCCAAACTTTCTAACCGTACATTTTATGATGCATAAGTAATTTTGAAAATGTTTTTTTCGGAATTTGATTAAAATTCAATTAATATTTTATAGTAAGACGCTTATAATTTGGAAAACAATAAAGTCTCACCACTTCCGATACTTAATGGGTATCAGTATACTGACTATAGACCCACCATTGACATCAATTTGAATTGAGTTTATTATAGACGGTATTATTCTTTTATAAAGGCGACGCATATCAATTGCTTTTATTTGTAATTTTGATCAATAAACTGCCAAGAACGAAATCCGACTTTTAGACAAAGAAACATAAGTACCATTTCATTCGTAAATCTTTGACAGTCGTTACGGATGGTCAGAAGTCAGGAAGTCTGACAACCAGTCTAACCAAGAGGTATCGTGTTGCCCAGTAACTGGGTTGTAGAGGTCAGATAGGCAGTCGCTCCATGTAAAACACTGGTACTCAGCTGAATCCGATTAGACTAGGAGCCGACCCCAACATAGTTGGGAAAAGGCTAAGTAGATGATGATGATGAAACATAAGTACCATATAATCGATACAAATAGAATCGATTTCTCAAATACATCACGAGCTTACACAATAATATCAATGGAACGAATTACTCTAGTCTTTAATAACTTTCTCTGGGCATATTACAAAATGTCGTTAAATCAGAGACAGGGCGTGTTAGCAATTAGCCACTAAGTCTTTAGCATTCATTTGATTCGCGTTATGTTCAATTTAATTGAACGTTTGCTACGCCTTCTAATAAATATTAGAGCGGTGTTTAAGAACTGATAGGAGGACATACTTGATGTATGTTACGAGTATGGGAAAAGTGAAATTATTAAATAACAGACACGCTTGTCCGGTATACTTCTCAGCAAAACTATTTATTTTATTTTGAAATCTGATTCGTAACGCTTCTATTTTCATTCTTGATTTTTGTATCCAATGACTTTCGATTTTATCCTAACTATAATATTATAAATGCGAAAGTAAGTATGTTTGTTACCTATTCACGCGTAAACCACTGAACCGTTCATTCTGAAATTTTACATATACGTTGTCAGGTATACAGAAACGGACTTAGTGTACATTTACTGTTCCCGTGGAAAACAACAATAACGTTCATATGATATTCGATGGCACCAAATATTTTTCGAATATATTAATTAATAAAGTATTTTATACTAGTAAAAAAACCAGACTGGAAAAGTTTAAAAGTTATTTTCGTACACAGAATTTCCGCGGCGACAACTGACATTCTCCCTTATCTTAACGATGATCAATATATCATAATTTACGGTAAATTATGAGCTGACTGAGCGAATATGATGAAAAAAGAATAGTCAATTACAAGCTTCGATATACGGAAAAATATTAATTACTTAATTTTTATAAGTCATAAAAAATAATTAGCACGAATCAGTGGCGATTAAATGGCATAATTTTAAAGAAGTCTACATACTCATTGATTGTGTTTAAGACTAAACGTAGATTACCCAAATAACATTTTTTATTGGTAAAATAACATTTCCTTCTTCAGTTGTTCAAATTGCAAGGTAGTATGTAATTGTTTTGTATTTATTATTCTGTTCGAAACAAAACTCGACATAAAAAATCGTATCTAAACAACCATCTTATCAATTTTAATAAACTTGTAAATCCGAATACAAAGGAACTCCTTCACTGAGTAATTGAATTTTATGCAAAATTAGCTAAATAAAGCTACTAAAGAAAACACGATACCAGACATAGAGGCAACATCACAAAAAAATACATATGCAAAGCTACGCAAAAAGTTTATAGTGTGTAAAAGGCTTAAACAGATCAGATACCACGTTATTGCTCGCTGATAAAATCTTATTTTGTTTCATAAAAATGTTGTAAACATTTTACAAACTCGCAATTACTAATTGTAAACTACAAAAGCATAAACCGAGTATTTTATTATCATTAAAAGTGACACTTTTCCTTGCCGAAGACATGGCGATTACAAATTGACTACCAATGACTTTTTTGCCGCAATGGTCGTGTATGGAATGTAGTGTTGGTTTATTGAGACATTAAAGTGGTCTGTGGAATTGCTGTTTCTATAAATTAGGTTTGTGAAGTGCTAGTATAAGTTTTTTATATTTTATATAATGATGTTTCGAAACACTCGTAACTTGAAAGTAACTTTAATATTTTATGACACAGAAAAGAATCTAAAGAAAAAAATTGCGTATATATATTTGGTCAATTCTATCACCATCCTTGTACAACCAAGTAAGAATAACCGCTACCTTAAGTTGGGCTGGTCATCTCTTAACTGCCTCGGTTATTTTCTATTTACTTATACTTATTGTATTTGGATCTAGACCTCTTTTAAACTGCACGACTTGCTATATTATCATCACATTGTAACCGTAGATTCAAAATGAATGATGTAACCTAGATTTGCAACATTTTATCGATTTTAAAAGCGTGTTTCTCCATTGGAACCGACTGTTTCGAACGAGCAACTAGCTTAATCTTTCTGACTGATTTCTTGACAATTTTAAAGTACCTGTAAATAGTGTGACATTTTTTACAGAATCTTTACTTACCAACAATTTAGTTGCGACCGTTGCCGCGTTGCGTTACTCACTTAATTTCCACCGCACCATACGGGTAATAAAGCTCTCAGCAATAAGGACACCGCAATGCGATACACCTTACAAAACATCCAACATCATTGGCATGTATTCTTGCTAATTGGTACTCACTAGTCTTACGACGTTAAATAAGATACAACATTGATTTTTTATTTCTTTCTTTCCATATACTTTAATGCAATTGATACTGATAATTATTTAAATGGAATAGGATAGCATGTACATGTCTCATGCAACGAAATGCTAATGTAAGGTTTCATTTAAATCCCAGATAGTATTGAATCGAGTTAAAATGGCGATTTTATAGAAGCTTAGTCACCCTTGGGCGTGGATTAGATAGTGTGACATTTAATTTAGTTTACAGTTTTCAATATCGACATTGCCTTTGGCGTCTATGATGAAGCGTTAATTGATGCCGATAGCTGCTTCATCTAGATTTCGAGAAAGGTATTCAAATACACCAACGTAGCTACTAAAAAACAAATAAAAAAACTTTCCGAATAAGAAAATTCAACATAACTAAAATTTTCTTTCAAAATGAAACCACTTATAAACCCCATAATAGTTTTACGTACGATGTGGTCCCAAGAGTTCATGAACAAGTAAGAAATATACTGAACTGTTAGGTACAGTGCATAACCCATAAACCCACAAACATAACTATGTATCTACAATCTAGGTCGTAATTCAAAATTTTTAATATTCATACTTGGCATAAAAATTTTAAAACGTCCATAAAGAAATATTCACACGACCTCAAAGTACCGATTATATCGATAGACATCGGCCTGAACTTGAAGTTGTTATGTAAAGCCTAGATCGCCGAATACGATAAAAAGTCTAGCTTAGATCTTAAATCTAGATAATATGGAAACTTGAGCCGTGGAAACGGGTCAGGGACGTAACGAAATAGTAGCGGAAAATTAAAGCGAGCCCGATGCGGGTGGAGATACGACTATATGACCGCTTGTGTAACAAAACGACTTTGTTTAACAAATTAGAAAATTGGTTGAGATGGCTGCGTTGAAACAGGTGCGAGGTGTCCTAAGTCAATATGTAAGGTTCAATGATCAGGAGTGAAGCTATTGTTCCTCTTTAACCAGTGTTCCTACCATGATTTAGTAATTATGGTGAAGAGAAAAATATGAAAGTGTTATTGGGTTTTTGTATGAAATTCTCAGTAGCAGCTCGGAATTAGGATTTGTGGTTAATAGCAATAGGCTCGCCCTCTATTTCATGCGACCTAAACGTACCAGCGAACTATGGGTGTATATTGGTTCAGACAGCGTCGTCAATTGGTTAGGTACGCCTCTTGCATTAAAATTGGTTCGAAAAGGGGATTACCAGTTGATGACGCTGTCTGCACACCTCTACCTAACCCTTCGGGGAATACAGGCTTGATGGTATATTATATTAAATTATTTAGAAAAATACTTGAAGCAGGAAATATTTCAACGACAAATGGTGAACTTAGCGTTACATTAGCAAAGTCTAAATGGTGAAAAGCAAACAAACAATTAGCGTTGCCTAGCTGCCTGGTTAAGTAAAACAAAACTTAGTAAGAATTCAACAATGTTTGTTCAAAACCTGTTTAAGAATGTCATAAAAGAAAACATGAAAAATTCCATAAAATTTCGTTTTACGCTCGGATTGTTTTGTCCCCCATAAAGTAGTAACATTAGTCCATAAAATTTCACATCGACATTTAAATCATACATTGAGCGACAAGAAAATCGAATCGGACCACGAACATTATAATTACGCGGCTTTTAATTTAAATTAACAAACCGTGAGATGATTTTACGGTTATAAATATCGGTAACTATGAACATTGGCCCATTCGTTTATTAGTCGAAGATATGGTTATGATCGAAATAAGTAAGTGTGTTGAAACTGCCATAATATTACGTTATTTAGGTTATGAAAGTGTCAGAATAACGTGTCCGTAATAGAAAATATTGTGGTTATTAAATTAATTGTTAGTAACTATGTCTGACCACCCGTTTGTTTATAAGTTATGAGAGGTTTTATGAGTAGATTATAGAGCTCGGAATCTGTTTGTATAGATACTTTTAAAACGTTCTTTTTTTTATAAATATGGTGAAACATCGTGACATTTACCTACCAATAAATTTGGTTCATATTTCTGAACACTCTAGCGATGAAATTTGTCGGATATTAAAATATTATTAAAATGTGTATTCAACTCCACCAAATATTCAAAAACAATAGTCATATTGCGCTTGTAAAGATTTTTTATTTATTTAGTATACTGATAAAATAAAAATTTCGGACTTTATTATCACTACAGTTATGAACTATTTCAAGTTACTTCTGTTATCAACATGACATTATCAGGTAGTTACATAGTGAAAGTTTTCTAAGCAGCATCAAAAATTTGCTTTATCTCTATCCGATAACATTTCCCTAATATCAATAATATCAGTACACATAACACCGTAGGTAATTATCTCAACCAATCAATCATTCGTTGATAAAACTGACACTTCTAGAATTCAACTTTCGAAAAACTGACACGTTCGAAATTCAAGTTCTTAGTTTCAAATATGGCCACCGTAGTTTAATGTCAAATAAATTTTAATTAAATCGAACAGTGTCAAGATGGTCGTTCGCCAGTAGTAATTGACAAGGTCTTGATGAATCGCTTCAGCCACCTTGTTATGTTATAACTAGAACCCATCTGTCTTTTCTTGGCACTTTAGCCGTACATTGGAAAGGTTTAATTTGATTTTGAATCTATGAGTGATATATCGTATAGGTTTCCGACATTTCGCTTTTGTTTTACGTGCTTGTTGTTTGTGGAATAAGGTTGACATTCTAGTAAAACAGTTTCTCTTTTTTAACCAACTTTAAAAGAAGATGCTTTTTCTTGGTCAGATGGCATATATGTGTTGTATACCTAAATTAGCTTTAATATAAAATTATATAAGATTAAGTAATTTCACCGATTGACATTAGAAGAGGCACAGGTATTCAGTTTATGATTGATAGACAAAAACATATCGTAAATTCTACGTAACCCTAATTCTTTAATCCAAATTCCCAGCATATTTTAAAGGCATAATCCTAACATTTCGGCCTCCACAAAAAGATAATCCGTTTTGATACATCAAACATAAGCTTATAATTTTCTTTTACGACTCTTTATGGAAACGTATCAACATTTGTAATAAAATGGTCAATAAATTAATATCCTTCCTCCTATCGTCACATAACGGTACAAAATCAAAACTATAAAGAATGCATTCCTTTGGTATCAAAAAGGAATTAAAACAAAGCGAGTTTTTCTTAAGTTGTATCTTCGAGGCGAGAAGTTGACATTACTCTTCCGTCAGTACCTTTCAACGCTATACAAGGACGCTTTAAAAATGAGATGAGGCAGTTTGGCGTTTTGAACAAATATTTTCACAAGTGACTGCCTCGTTGGCCTAGTTGACTGCCTCGTTGGCCTAGTGGTCCTAAGCGCGACTGCTACGCTAGAGGTCTTGGGTTCGATTCCCAGGTCGAGTAAAAAGTGTTACTGGGTTTTTCTAGGAAATTCTCTGTAGCAGCTCGGAGATAGGATTTGTGCCCGGTTAATGGCAATAGGCTCGCCCCCTATTACATGGGACCTAAACATACCGGCGAACTGTGAATGTACATTGGTACACTTCTGCCTAACCCTTCGGGGAATACAGGTGTGATGGTATGATGGTATTTTCACAAGTTTGATGATGTTTTCTTATGTCAACCACACGTCAAACAATAATTGGACCTTACAGTTTATTCCGAGATTTTTGAAATTTTATTTTCGTTTTAATTAATTCCTGTTTATTTTTCAAACATAAAATTTACATAAATAATAATTTATTTTATCTAATCTATTATCATTAATTTATATTTACAGCCTTAAAATTAGCAATCCTTAACAAAAACGAAAAAGAAACTAAAACTAAATGGCATCAAAAAATTCCTCCGCATCGCCGTCAACCGGAAAAGTGCCCAAAAGACTGGCGGCATTGCCACGTTGGATGGCAATGGTTAACCTCTGGCCAAGGTAAAAGCCAATAATTAATTGCATTTTTAAGTTTACATTTGATTCAGGCGTAAGTTAAATGTTTGATATCACTAATAAATAATTAAAATATTTAAAAAAAGTATATTAATAAGACTCCGCCATTCATTCGTAGCTCCGTGTAGCGATCATATAAACACGGTCAATTTGTCGTGAACATCAAAGTCCTTGCCCACTTTGTAAAATAATCTCACTATCCCACATTAAATCAACTGTCATACACCTACACAGATTCCTATCAACTTACATTATTTCACCCATTCGTATTAGGCGCTTCGAGATTAGAACAGGATCGTAATAAATGAAACTTAATAAAAATACCTTTAATCAAGGATTACTATCTCCAAAACGCATTTGAATTAAACAATAAATTCAGTGATGAAGCTACTAAAAAAATTACAAATAAAAATATTATTTTCAATAATAAAATTACGTCAAAAATGTATAAATCGATTCGAATAACAACAGTTAACTTATGAAAATTATTAACCGCTGGCAGGATACAGCTGCGTTGGAAAAAAGAACACAAGATTCCATAATTAAATTAGCGTGTTGGAAATTAAAAATGGGAAAGAACACACGGGGCGTCCTACCGACCGCTGTGGGGCGCCGTCCTCACGACACATACCATAGCGTTTTATACCCATCAAATCGACCGATAATTGAAATGAGTTCCTTGTAAAAAGCAGAAAAACGATTATCCCTATACCTTTTAAGACGTCCGAGATACACAAATGGACTTTGTATTAGAATTTATGTCACTTAAAAGAGATGATATAAAAAAGCGCCGACGGGTTTACACGCAATAAAAATATGGGAACGCCGAGAATGCCTTCCCGGTTGTCAATCGAAGGGTTTAATAATCGTAAAATGTTTTTGATCTACTCAAGCCGCGTGGCCGCGTCTGGGCATTCGTGTCATGACACTTTGTTTATTGATTGCAAGATTTATATTAAAAATAATAGTGTCAATGGCTTTACTTCTTTACAAAACATACAATTGACTATTTAGAATATCATTTAAAAACTTATTTAATTTATTATATAAATGCTGCACTGTATGTTTGTATAACTTATTAAATGTAGGAAAAAAAATGAAATACTTTAATTTATGAAAATAAAATTAATACCATGCTGCGTCTGAGATGCGTATGACACATCAATATGTTGATATTGATTTTATGACTTTAAGTGGCAATTACAAGCGTTGTTTATCTCAAAAAATTTGGTACCTACTCAATGAGCGAGTTTTACGATCAACCGAGTAATATCATATTAGTTAAACTAAGAAGCTATAAAAATACGTTCTTTAAAAACCCATAAAGTAATATAATTATTGCATACTAGTTGCCGCTTTCACGTGAATCGATCATTTTACTAAACACCCTAAAAGATTATAATTATCTTTAATTACAGATACGGTTTCTTGGCGGCCATTTTTCTCGTTTCTTAACTATTTTCTGACAACTAATAACGCGTTAAGGTAATCGGTAGGTAATTTATATGCCGAATTCTTTACGCCCTGAACGATTAACGCGATGCTCTTTTTAATATTCATTATGCCGGTCTGTAGGAGTAGGTATTCTGTTTGAACGGAAATGCACACTTCACCTCATCGTTTATGAGTTTGCCTACACAATAGAGTAAATCAATAACAACACAAACTCACAAAAAAATATTTATGAAAAGGATGTAAGCTCTCCAAACATTGTTTGTCAAAAATAAATAAAAAAACTGTAATAATAAAATCTCAATTGTTTTGTATCGTATAAAAAAGAAGTTGTATAGTAGTCGCCAAGAGTCGTGAGCACAAACGTGAAGTTAATTTTTGGATTTTTGGATTCCTTTCTAGGGTTGGATTGGTCTATCAGTTGGATATATCGCGTGTAGCGTCGGCGCCTAAAAAAACCCAGAAAGGAACCCAAATATTAACTTGACGTTTGTGCTCACGACTCTTGGCGACTACTATACAACATTTTACTAGCGTCGGGTTTCCGAAAACAAATATTACCAGACTAGTGCCTTCGTTATCATCATTATCATTTCAGCCGAACCACGCCCACTGCTGGATATGCACTCCCCTAAAGATCGCCTCGTGGCTTGGGCAAGCAAATTAATTTAATAGAACCATCATCATCCCGTCACGCCTGTATTCCCCGAAGGGTTAGGCAGAGGTGTAACAATGTACACCCACAGTTCGCCGGTATATTTAGGTCCCATGTAATAGGGGGCGAGCCTAATGCCACTAACGGGGCACGGATCCTAACTCCGAGGTACTGAGAATTTCATAGAAAAACCCAATAACGCTTTTTACTCGACCTGGGAATCGAACCCAAGACCTTTAGCGTAGCAGTCGCGCTTACGACCAATAGGTTAACGAGGCAGTTTTATAGAATAGAATTTAGTTCATCATTTTATACTCTGGACGGTTATTGAAGCCATTGTGTAATGACAGCGTATTATAAAGGGCTTCAGTGTTCGGCGAAAGACATTTACTACATTTTAATTACAAGATTTTTGTTTTAATCTGTTGTCTAATCATTCTCAGCTTCTTAATTATTTGTAGGTCAGTTTATAATCTAGACGACCCAGGTATGCATGTTATGCCTAGCAAGATAAAGATAATGAGGCATTAACCCAATTCTTAGAGCAAGACCTTGAAGATAATATTGTAAATAGTTTTCAAGTGACGCCAGGTACACTTGTAGTAGATATCTAATCCTCGTTATTTTGATCGGTCATCACTTTAAACTTTAGAATATACATAATTGTTAGAGCTGATTATGTCAACGAGAGCTGATTAAGTCAATTTCAGTTTTAATTTTATTTACAGAAAGCATTCGCTTTTGTATATTTTCTACTATCATCTCGGAATTGCATACAATTTCTAGGAAATACATACATTTCACAGGAAATGTATTAAAATATCTTTGAAACATTTCCTAGGAATTCATTTATTTATTTAAAATTTATGCAACAAAAAGTACAAAGGCAGACTTAATGCCTTAGGCATTCTCTACCAAACAACCAAAGGTTTTATTAAAGGTATAAAGAATTGTGTACAATTCCTAGGTTTCATACATTTACGGAAACATAAACACACTATCACGCCTATATTCCCCGAAGGGTTGGGCAGAGCTGTAGGTATCAATGTACACCCAGAGTTCGCTGGTAAAACATATATGTATATTAAGACAGATATAAAACATATGGTCTAATATTTAAAATAAATAATCGTCTTTCTTGGAAACACTTTAGTCGCATTAAGTACTTATTATTCATTTATTTCAATCATAACACTTACTTAAATAATAATTAGATTACAAACTACGAGTACCTATGTACAGTTCAAATAAAAAACAAATAAGGAAGTTCACAGGGCATCAAAAAACTCATCCGCATCACTGTCAATGGGACAAGGGCCAAAAACGCTGGCAGCATTGCCTTCGTTGTATGGCAATGCTGATTATTTAGCCCAAGAAAAGGCCAGGCCTTTTGTCACGTGAAGAGTCGACCAGTCGCTTGGTAATTTCCCGAAAAACGTCATCTTTCTTAAGTAATTTATCGTACATAGTTGTACCAAAAAAGGCGTAAAAAACGGACATAATTAAAAACCTTTAGCGCTGAATATATTTCACGAATAATCGAGATAAGCTGATGGTCGCTGTTAATAAGACATCAACGGTGTATGGTATAAAAATCCTGCCCCCGAGTTAATATAATACCTATTCATTAAAAACACTCGCGCCATGTAAAAATACTGCAGTTACGGTTTGGTACAAGTGATAAGCGGAGAGCGGAATAAGGGTTAACATTTACTGTAGAATTATTTATTTTCTTATCTATTTTATTTTTTAAATGTATGTATTTGACGTAAATTTATAATATTACATAGAGAATCGAACACGCAACACGCAGCACAGCAACAGAAAGAATTATGAAACTTATAGTGGAAATCTCTTGCAATAGCCAATGTTGATCACACCTCACAACTTTTTATAGCAAACAATTCTAATCAAATGATTCATGCATTAACAGAAGCCTTCATTTGTTTAAACTGGCCATCAACTCGTCTTATAGATATAAAAAATAACCTTTAGACCCAACCCAATACTTAAACCGTACATTTAGAAACATCATAACATTATTCGGCAACAAAAACCAACGAAAACAAAGCCTACGTTCATAAAACGAGTGATTCTACACTTTATTGTCAACAAACAATAAATATAATCCCAAGACAGAAGTCCCTAACATAAAATATTATTATGCTATTTTCAATCTAAAAACCGATGCTAAAAAACAAAACAATGAACACATATTAAAGAATAATTATTCATAATATTAAGTATAATTTAAAGAGTATATTACCATTTCCACTTATGAACAAACACATTGTAAAGGAAATCTATGAAGAAACTTCACTAGCTCTTAGTGTAATAGTCATAACACCTAACGTTAGCTAAATAGTTTTAACTTGTTTGAATAGTGTATATCTGTCTCTCTATTATTCTACCTACGCCTCTCTGTATTGGTAACAGGTGTGATCATTCAGAAATCCAAATAACGCGACATTCAAAAGGTCTATTTGATACAATACTCTACTAAGACAGGGGCATGTAAACTTCGAATGAATCTAGATTCGATCTCCTTTGTAATCTGAAGCACTCGTTTTTGCTAATGACCAATACTGTGCTACCTATACTTCTTGCAAAGAAATGATTTTTGAGTCTAATTTATGTGCCATGATTAATTTATGTGATTGACCTGAAAATTTGAATAAAATTTTCATTTTATTTTAATTTTTTTTTAATTAGATTTCTGTAATTGTAACGCTTTGTTTGCGTAGTAAGACACTTCGTTTTAGTAATACCTACCTCCTAACGTTAAATGAGAACTAAGCCTTCTGTATTTTTTCCCTGATAAAAAAGAACGTGCCTTTGTCAAATCTCATTGTCGCTTTCTCCGCCCACGCTACCTCTCGTCACTCGAGCCGAGGTGTTAACCACTAAACCCACAATTACGCATATTGCCTGATCACATCAAAAGCCCCGGCCGACAAGCTATTATGATGCGAACGACGAATTAAAATGAAAACATTTAATTTTGCTATTAATAGTATGTCGTACGCGTTGGTAAACTTTGTATGGAAAACAAGAGGCATAAAACATTGAAAACTTCAGAATACGGACTCGTTGGAATATGCAATGAACAAAGTTGAAGGATATAATTATATCGCCATTAACAATTGGTGCAGAATGATGTGCTTACATGGTTTTCCAAAATTTATCTAAACGGTACCATTTCCTAAAAATACAAGCATTGTCGATATAAGTAAGATATATCGTTTAAATAACTAACCGGTGTGAGTCTGACAAACTTACTTATGTCAAAGAAAATTGTCAGAGATAACACCACAAAATCACAACAAAAGAAAGAAAAGCTATTTTTAAATAAATTCCTCTATTGCGTAGATTATAAAACTTTTAGTCTGGTTCCAAATAGTTTTGTTTTCCCGTCTTCGTTGTTTGAAACGGCGAGTCAAAGTTACGTATAAATTCTTTTCCTTCGCCATTTTAACAGCGGGGACAAAGTTACGTCGAGGTTTATTGTAATAGACATTTACAACGCAATAAACGAATTGCATTTTTGGGAATGTGCAGTTGAAAGACATTTTAGTTAGAGTAGAATTTTACATGGGTACTGTGGTCACCCTTATGGTTAAACCACGGTACCGGGATGTATTGTACTTCAATATAGGGCTCCAACTATTTAAATTAAAGCCACGAACGTTTGATAACTTTATTATATCTTTTTCATTGAGATGTCACTGACTCAAAGGTGGCCAAACAAGTGCCTTCACTTATAAAAACTGTCTAATCTAATTCAAAAATGGAATTCGACTGAGTGTTTGGACGTAAACTGTTTCAGCCAGGTTGATACGGTGAACAACCTTCACAGTACCTAGTTACCTTTGTATTCTAAGTTGATAGTATAAGGAGGTAAAATTTGTTGAATTATTTTTTGTTTGAGGTAATAGTAGTAGAGCCCTTTATAAAGGAGCTCTCTGGGAAGTATTACCACTGTACCTATTTCTGCCGCATAGCAACGTTGCTGTGTTCCGGTTTGAAGGGTATGGGTGCCGGTGTAATTACAGGCACATGAGATATTTCAACTTTTTGTAACGCATCTGCAAGGCCTATGTTATTGCAGATATAGGCAGCGATGACCACTTAACAACAGGTGTGCTGTGGCCTTGTTTGCCATCCAAAAGCATAATAAAGAGAAAAAAGTCCTCAAGGATGTCTCCTTGGGGGGGTTGACAGGTCTGTCTAACTGTCACTGAGTAAAAGCCACCCCGATGTTTTCTTACCCCACTTACGCAGGGGAACCCGGGACCGTACACGCATTTCGCGACCATTGAGTATTTAAGAAGCCGCAACTTCGATAGTCAACCATGAAACCAACTTGGCTGCTTAGCTCCGTTGGTTAAGGAAAACCACCTTGTTACCATATATTCACAAACATGCAATATCAAAGGCAACGTAGGCACGTTGAAGCTTCAAGAATTTCTGAGAGGACAGCATCAGAATCATCACTCAATCGTTAGCCAACGTACTGACGAACACAAGAGGGCTACGTTCAGTAATCTCCCAATGATGCCACTTAAAACAAATCAATAGACCACTGATTGCAATCATCTTCGCACTAAAAGTGAAAGTGATATACACAAATATTTATGACACACAATTTCTGTCAACTCAAGTAAATGCTTCATTACATTTAATATGTTTTTCTTTGCCTTCTCCCATAAAACCTAAGACATTAAAAAAGTATGTCAAGCCGTTAGAGACACCATTACAGGTCAACAATTGACTATATTCATTACTTATCTACTAATTGCACTCAGGAGCTAATTTGTGGGAAGCTTTATAACCAACAAGTCAATTTCTTTTAGGGTTTTGCTTTTCATTTCAATTATTACTTTGAAAAATGGATTTTCAATTTAATTAAAGCTATAATCAATATTTAATAAACAAGATAATCTATAAGAAACAAATAAAAAAAAAAAACAAAATGGTATCAATAAATTCCTCAGTATCGCCGTCAACTGAAAATGTGCTTTGCCTAAAGCAGTTCTGACACTACCCAGTCGGTAGGGCCCTACCGATAGAGCATGAGATTGATCGCCCTATCAATCAACCTATTGCCCTATAGATAGGGCCCACCGAACACCCGATCGACCTAGAAGTAGGGCCTATGTCTCTATCTGTTATTACACTACCCTACGTAGGAGGTAGAGACTCTACCGATTGGGTAATATGCGTTTAAACACTTGATGGATTCCATTGGACGAAGGTCGACATCTCCTCAATATATGATTAGGTCATAAATATGGTCCATATACCCAACAATATAACCAATTGAAACAATACATAATATATATTATTCGGTTCAAATTTCGAATACAATTCCTTTACACATTTGAGAATAACAAGAAATCATTGAACTCACATAAGTCGCGGCATTTACTAAAGAAAAGTAAGTTTGCGTTTCCCGTAGTACTAACTAGCTACGTTACGTCGAAGATACCATTGTGATCTAACAACCAACCGACCAACTTTGTAACAAACAATGTTGGTGCAAACTTTGTCGTACAGGGAGGCAACAACCTCGAGGCGGTGCTGATAAAGGAACTGCTCAAGTAAACATACAGAAATATCTATGAACGATATTTCAGAGACGGCATTTTGTAAAATCAGGTTGAACTCGAATTTTAATTTCCGTCTTGTGATGATGATGTTTGTGAATATATAGAATAGTGACTCCATTTGTTAAATTGAAACGAATAATACAATCAAGCGTAAAAAATAAAAAATGCATTGAGCAAGGGTGCATTGACGTACAGTCAATCAATAAAAAATTATCAAAGTTTAAACGTCAGATATAGATAAAGGTTTTTTTAAAAATCAGCTAACATGTCTCTTTCATTCGGAAACGTACAGACAAACAATCTTTTTGGTATACAGGCAAAATTATTCGTCTTTCTACTACACTGCCAATATTCATTTGTATTGTACCTTTGCGTACATAGTAACTTTTTAGGCTTATGACACACTTAAGGGATCGATGTAAAATAATTGACTGCTGAGTATACTCACAATATTGTGTAAAAATAATTGCAAGTAAGCTGCCTGTGTACCAAATAGTTTGTTTGAGTGTACATTGGTTATTAAACAATTTTTAACTATTTTAACGCCTTGGTTTATGAACCTACATCTAAGCACACACAGTGTATGTTTAAAATGTCGATCAACACCGGTCATTGGCAAAAATTGCAATAAAAATCATTATTTTTTGGTATTGGTTCTTCTTCATCATTTGGTGAAAATGATATTGCCAACAAACCAACTACAAGATTTCGGTGCGTGTTGTCTTTGCATATCAAAAAATCACACACAGCTGTTTCCGATTGTTCTCTATTCAATTCATTAGAGGTGTTCCCGAATGGGTCCGGGTCACAGCACTATGCTAATTAATTTAAAGTCACATCCGTACATTTTGTATTATGTTTAGCTTTTGTTAAACGTGTCTGTTAAGGTGACTTTCACGACAACGTGCTTCATACAAAAGTAGTCTGGTCTTATTTCGGTCAATAAATAATTAAACTCGATGTTTTGTTGACAGAATAAGGGCATTAATATCGTGGCTTCTAATTAGTTAGTTTCCCTTTCTAATAACTTAATTTCTAAATGATACGTATTTTCAAATCTACGTGATTTGAAAATCATTGTAATTTTATTCTTTTTTTTTCATTCAGCTTCGTAATATTATGACCAAAAGTCCACTTAATTATTTGTGTAGCCTTAGCCGCTTTGGCTTTCACAAGTTATTGGTGCAGATGAGGTCCAGAATTTGATAAAGTATCTAAAAAGCCAGCCATAGCTTGTATTATTTTTCTCGGGGCGCGGGTTGTTTGAAAGAGATACCGCGCCGCTGGAACGCAATAAAAGGCACAAGAAGTAACATGGATTGGTTTTAGTCAGTGAAAGTCTAACACTCCCTCCGATGATTTCCAATCCAAAAAAAAATCTTGTCTTGTTTATTTCAAAGCATGACGTTCTTTTAAGCTACTAGAATTTCTATAAAATGATACTTAAATAAACACAAGTGGTTCACATTCACCTCAAACGTGACCACATTCATTCAATTTCACATTCATCACCCGAAGACGCTATACACAATAAAAATATATATTTTATAACAAAAAATTAAACAAACACAAAGCTATAGATCATAAAAATTACTTTATACATATAAAAAGTTTCAAGTTTGACTCCTTCTTGTACCGAATAAATGCGCCCACGCAGTTCTGGGTAAAAGTAGCTTTCCAAACGCAATTGTATGGCGTGACGAGTTTAAAAAACGTGCTTATGCTTTCCTATAGTAGCCATGAATGTTTACGATAATTTGTGCTTAACAAAAGACTTACTACAACCAGTTGTATTCTGGTTCTTTAAAAAAAATTTAACAAGCCTACTACGGTTTGTTAAAATATAATTTCCCTTTTATTTTGTTTATTTTTCAAACATAAAACTTATTTAAGGCTGCTGTTGGATACAAATTTTTTGGAATTTATATTATACTATTTATTACCGACACAAGTACATTTGTAACTTACTGGGGCTGCCTCAATTTATGTATGACACAATGTATAAGTTGAAATAAATATTTTTGTATTTTTTTTTTTTTTTTGTATTACAAAGTCACGGGCGACCCGCTCGCGACTTCGTCCGCGTGGCTTATTTCACCCGTGTTTAGTGACGTCTTTAGTTACTGCTCCGCTCCCGTGAGTCGCAGCGTGATGTTATATAGCCTATAGTACTCAGGAATAATATAGCTATCTATTGGTGAAAAAATGGCTAAAATCGGTCCAGTGGTTTCGGAATACAAACAAACAACCAAAAAAATCGTTCCTCTCTATAATAAGAAGATACAAAATACTGATTTAGATAGAAAGATATAGATTAACCATCACGCCTGTATTCCCCGAAGGGTTAGGCAGAGGTGTAACAATGTACACCCACAGTTCGCCGGTTTATTTAGGTCCCATGTAATAAGGGGTGAGCCTATTGCCATTAACCGGGCACAAATCCTAACTCCGAGCTGCTACTGAGAATTTCATAGAAAAACCCAATAACACTTTTTGTTCGACCTGGGAATCGAACCCAAGACCTCTAACGAAAGAAGAATAAACTTAAATAAGTATGCACAACAAATTTCATATTAAATGTGTGTAGAATTAACTATTTCGATACTTAAAACCACAGAGTAAGACAAAATGGAGAGCTAATACGCGGAAGAACGCGAAGTACGCGAACTTGAGCGCAGGCAAATTTATTGTCATACCCGATCAGCCCGACCTATGAATATTGAAACTTTTCTGTAACGTAAAATTAACTTGTTAAGTACTTATCATTGGCAAATAGGTTACAGTTACACAATACATAAATAATCTGGACTCAAATAAGTTTTATCTCATCCAGGATCACTAAGATTTTTGGTCAAATCTGAGCACTCCATTTCCTATACTCCGTGTCTATAACTCCCGATAATGTTACAGCTAATATGCCGTATAATAATGAACATATTACCTCGACCGTCTGCCCACCACGGCATCTATTAACTAAACAAATTGTAATTACATACATCACCTCTGTTTAATTATGAATTCACACTAAGGTTAAGCAATTAGGCAGCGACCAGATTATCGCGTGGGTGGGTTATAATAATGAGTTGTTTAAACTTTGGCATTTTTGAGTATATCTCGAGGATATGCTGTATTTCTTGGTCCTTTTTTTGATCCTTTTATCCGGACGATGACTAAAACATTGCCTACCTTTATTGGTGAGGAATTCTCAGAAAACATAAGTACGCAGACTGTTTCGAAAAATTACTGTACGTTTATATGACAAGGACCGTTACGTCTTTGACCTATACAGTTTCATAATGTAACAACATTTATGATATGAGAGGCTTCTTAGGTATCATTTCGCCATTGACGACAATCAGTAAAGAAAACTAATCCGTCTATTAGTATTAGAGGCCCATCGCGCCACTTAGCCCATTCAATTCGTGAGTAGGTAGTTGTTAAGGCGACGTTTGTCACACGTAAGACTTATTTCATGCACATTTACTAAAGCTACCTTTACGTTAATTGTCGACGTTGGAAAAAAACCTTCAAAATCGTTGGACATTGATATTTATTCCCGGACGCCACCAAGATCATTTTTACAATCAATAAAAAGATCGTTGACATTTTTTTTAATTCCAATTGACTGCTTTTCTTTCATTTAATGGGCATTTCAATGACCTGTTTTAGGTTAAAAAAAAAACCCTTTCGAATGATCCCCTAACGAACTAGGACAACATTTAAGATGTTTTTATCGCTATTCCGTGCCTACAATGATATCGTACTACAATAATGCACAACAAACATCAATATCATAATATGGCGTTTATGATACCAGCAAATATTGTATTAAATACTTGCCCTCGAATACATTACTAAAGAATACACAGTATAACAATTTTCCATTTCCATAGGAAATTTACTGCCCGAGAGCACACAGTTGAAGTTCTAAAATTAGACGTTGTAACATAAATAAATTTGGTCTCAATATAATTAGGAATGACACCTTATATTCAAGGAAAACAATAACAAAATCACGTCAATCAGATAAATGAGTTACTAAGGTCTATTTTTGGGAAATTCTCAGAAAACCACTCAGTTGATTTTGTTATAAAGTTACAAAAATAAATGAGGAAACAAACAAAAAACCTATTTCGTGGTAAACCATATTCAAAGAAAATCTTAATGTTGGACTTAAAATTGGAATAAAATACCAATAATGCAGGCACGTTACGATTGGTGGTTAACCCTTAAGAAACCGGGCATAAGTACATAGAATTTTAATTACCTGTAAAAAAATTAAAGCTTCTAAAAGCGTCTACTTAACACGCACCATCTCAATAATTCATCAGTCTCCATATTTGGACGGCGTGTGTTGATTTGAGTGACATATGAATTACTTTGTGTCTGCTACCATGGACGCTACCTCACGTACGAAGCGGTCTTTAGCGAAAATTAATACCTACATCTATTTTTAACCAATAGAAGATAGGCATCACTTGTACCTATGTTTACGTCAGATAATTGTGATGATTTTAGGAGGACGCACAGATTACTCAAGGGATCAAAAGACCAGGAAAGTATTGAAGTAAGACCATAATTTCTGTACCCGACAAGGTCCATAATGATCTTGATTTTAAATACCAACCACCTGAGTCTATAATAATGGAAAAGAAATAAAAATATTGAGCATTGTAAATTCCCTGCATCTGGGAATTGACGGGAAATAAAAAGTAAATTATTGGGAATTTTTAAATAAATATTCTTTATAAATTGAACATTTTAAAATAGAATAAAACGTGGGGACACCGTCAAGCGAATCAATGCTATAAAACTTAGCTCTATAATTTAGACGGACAATTGAAATAGATAAAAGAATTCATAGAGCGTCTTGTCTTGACCCCATGTAACCTTAAACTGCTAATACAATTCAAACAATCAACAAACAACCACACAACAATCAAACTAACGGCACATACACATTGAACACCAAAACCTTACATATCCGTATCGCCATACATCAAACATTGGAACAAAACGTAGCTACAAGCCACAGAATCAATCATGATTGATTTGTTTTTAAATCCCGCCCACACTTTACAAGTAGCTGAAATAAAAAATGTCTGCCTTTCAATGCGTCTAGACGGTTCTGTTGTAATCTAATTGGCGCCAATGTTTGCAGCCATGTTGTTGGTTCAAATAGTATGAACTCATAGAGAAATTATAGAGGTAAGTTTTTTCAGTTTAAAAGAAAGTTGTAATAATTCCATTAAAGAATTGGTTATAGTTCCACTTACACTAATTTTAGCCTTAATTTTTTTCTTTATAGTAAATTATTGAATGTTTTCCATTCATGCTGTTATTGCCTAAGTTTATACAAATAATGAAATCTTATCATATTAATTAGTATTTGTAAGTTTTATTTTTCATACCTCACTATTTACTAGTTGTTACTACCAGTGACCGCTCCGTTCACATGGACCTAAGTGTAAGTTAATTTTTAACCCCCGACGCAAAATCGACGTGATGTTTTAAGTTTGATGTGTGTATGTGTGTTTGTGTGCCTGTCTGCGGCATCGTAGCTCCCGAACGCATGAACCGATTTTGATTTTGTTTTTTTTTATTGAAAGGTGAATTAGTCGGGAGTGTTCTTAGCTATGTTTGATTGAAATCGATTCAGCGGTTTTAAAGTTATCAGCTCTTTTGTTAGCTGTGGTAAGGATTTTTTGATAAAAGACTCTCATAAAAATAAATCTTAGTACCAGACCAATCCATACGACGTTTGCCGAACATTGGCTCCAATATGGAAATGTAAGTAATATGAGACGACCACAAACAATATTCTTCTACCCACATATAACAGTTATTGTTGCCGCGTCTACCCGGCGACGAATGGCGGCGGTTTCTTAATGTGCGAATAAAAAATCGTCTAAGACCATTAAATCTTGTAGTTACATGCATGTGAAGACAGCCGTTGGAATAGTAAAGAGTACATGGAAGTAGCATTATTTAAATGTATGTAAATATCTGTTACGTAGCCAAAAGATTAATGAATTATATCTGACAAAGAACATTATTGGAAATTGGGCATCCGATTTTACTATACCACGTTCTGTATTGAAGATCGGGTTGGATGATTAGGAATGTAGAGGGAAACAAAATCTATCTCTGATGTCAGGAAAATCCAATCAGATTTGTTAAAAATTAAGCTAGCCAAATAAAATTATCTTTAACGTTAGTTGGCAAGTTTCCAGCAATTTTTCAGCTTTTGCTGGAAAATACTCCAAAGAAAGACAAGAAAGATTTTCAAAATAATAAAAAAAAAAACAGTACCAAGAGAAAGTTTGCAACTCTTCACCACCTTTGGTTGATTGGTAGAGAATGCCTAAGGCAGTAGGTCCGCCTTTGTACATTTTGTTGCATAAAGTTCTAATAAAGAAATAAAGGCTAAAATACTATAAAAAAAACATCAACAAAAAAGAAACGAAATACAAAAAGAACCATTTTTTTTCTAACTACTTATAAACTGACTTCCCCTTAAGCATTCCATTTATACTAACTACAAACCTTTACAAGATTATATTATTTACGAGATAGAACATCACATTTGATTTAAAATCATCGCTTTCACTAGGACAAGATGTCAAACGTTATTGCTTCATTCAATTATAGCCTTAAAAGGCTACTCAAAATAGGCTATAGGCTGTAAGGCTATAAACTCCAGTTGCAATAAATTCCTAAGCGCCACATTATTGTCTGTTTACTACCGGGCGGCTTCCATTGATGTTACATTGTGTTCAATTTCACCTGTTTGTGGTGTTTTGCCGTTGGTTAGATTAGCATTGATCTCTTCTTATGTTAGTGTCATGGGAAGAGAGTATGAGGTTATGTCAGATGAAGAAAGAGTTGCTATAACTAGATAACGTTATACTTTTTTTTTATTGCGGATGGGAAATCGTCAAATGACTTCGGGAGGGAGTGTCAGACTTTTACTGACTAAAGCCCACCCATGTTTTTTCTTGTGCCCTTTGCGTTCCGGGGGCGCGGTATCTATCAGCCCTGTGTGGCTCCTCCGTTTGCTGGCATCTCTTTGAGTCGCGCGTGGAAACGAGCGCTCTGTCCACACGGCAGATAACGTTATACTATGTTTATCAAACTTAGGTTAGGCAAGGTTCAATAGGCAGTAATTTTGACTTCTAAGTTTATAGACCCTATATTTATATATTTTGTGTAAAAATCTTAATGGATACACTCCGTCTGGAGAAAACGAAGTGTTACTTCGGACTCGTACCAACTAAAATTGAAATTTTCACTTTAAGTTTGAACTCCAGTAACGAACATAGGGTACTTTTTATCCCGCGACTTTGTGTGCATCCGCAATAACCGATATTAACACGGACAAAGACGCGGTCAAAAGCTAGTTGAGTAAAAATTCCAAACCAAATGACATTTTATTCGAACCCAAAAGAAAGTAGTACAAACTAATCCCCATCCATTCCAAATTAATTGGTTTAGATGTTATCATTGTCATACAAAATAGGATTCTAATTACAATCGTATTTACTTTAGTGACTCATGTATATTTGTCAGAGGTATTGTCATACAAATTAATCGTCTTGAAGGTGACATAATCTTTTGATAAAAGATACATTAACTCAGATTTAAAAATAGAAGTATATGCATTACTTAAATTGCACGTGAATTGATCGTGTTACTTAAAAGAACTTGATATTTGAATAGGTATGTAGAAAAAAGTTTACCTATTATTTGTTATCACTTAAAAGTTTTATGTCATCTAAGGGCACATATTTTGCGCAAATATGTGATTGATTTAAGTGACTTTGAGATGGAATCAAGATCTTTAAATAAGTCAAGACATAGGAAAGGAGCTTGTATTGTTTCAATTTTTTTATAAATAATTTTAAGGGTAACAAATTAACATCCATCCATACATCCTTACAAACTTTCGCATTTATAATATTAGTAGGATGTAACACTTCACAATCTATCAACATGAAAGCCAAAGTCATGGCTTTACACAAACACACATTGTACACGCAATATAAAACTGAAACTGGGTGACCAACGGTTGCTCGAATGAGAAATAATGTGACAAATTGTCAAGCGCGCATTAGTTTGGTTGACAGAGTTACCAAACATCAATTCTTCTTTTTCCCACCAAAACCACAGCCAAATTAACACATATTTTTTTGTTATACCTAAATTACGTAACAATTTTCCTTTATAAAAAATACTAATAATATTTGGCTTACAATTCGCAGGCTAACAAAACTATTAACATATAGTAAATATTTCAAATAAGTAAATACAGATGACACACATTTTATTACTCATAAACTCTCATTTAAGCCAATAAGAGTTTAAGATCGTATTAGATTTACAAATAAACCTGATAACCGAGACTTTAGTATCTATAAAGTGATATTTATTTAAGTTTCGTGCCATAAAAATATGTAAAATTCCTCCTTATCACGTGTCCTAATCTTTTGTGTTGGCCAGTTGTCATGCAGAGGACAGCCGGTAGTTTGGTCGTGCAAAATACAAAATATTTATACGGAATTTTTTTACACGAAAAATAAAGCATTTTTAGCATTATGTTGGTAGAGCTTCAATGAAAAGGAACTTCAGGAAAACCATAATTATGATGCAATTGACAAAAAAACTTAAACTTAATGGCATCATAAAATTTCTCCGTATCGCCGTCAAATAGAAATGTGCCCAAAAGACTAGCAGCGCGGCATTGCCACGCTGGATTTCTTCTTTTTTTTTATTATCGTTTATAACCACAAAATCCCCAACAATTATTGCACTCAATTGGTTGTTAGCTGTTGTCTATGTCCTTCTCTTTCTAGTAAATAACACTTTAAAAATAAAAAGGCCTACCCCGCGCTGCAACTCCTGGAAGCCGTAATCAATAGTGGCTCAACGAGTCCCAGGAGACAAATAATTCAGTCTCGGATCTCGCAACGAAATTAATCAGAAGATAATCAAATAATATTTCGACATAATTTGTTATTAACAAATGTAATTTTTGGAAAGGAAGCCTGTCGAATAGTCGTAAATAACTGCGGAGATCTACTGACAGTACATTACTCGAACTACTTCACCAATTACTCTTTACTTAATTAAGAGCCGATCGTGCAACATCCCGGTACGAATATTTTGTAACACGATCTATAGTCTCTTGCGCAGCTCGTGGCTACAATTAGTAGTCTCATGATATTAGATATGCGACACTGTAGCACCTTTGAACTGAGTGTTATTAATTAAAAGTGAGGTAGAAAGTGACGGATAGATCGAGTTTTTATCAGATTTGAGAACTAATTTTGAGGAGATTCTTTAAATGTCATCGACGTTTTCAGACAATAATGTATCTTAGGTTAAAGATCAATTCGACTAATAAAAATTAAAATGTTCAATATCTAGTCGCAGTCTCTCAGACAGTTGACAATCAAAATCGAAAATTGTAGGCAAATTAGAGGCATTTTCGACAGATTAGATTGCGATTTTAATAAGTTAATAGGATTGCCTCCGAGATGTAAGAAAGTCTTACCAGTGAATATTGTAATAAAATTCATTTTAATTTAAATTATTTTCTTGCAATGAAAGAATTGGTAATTCAATCCAATGCTAGACAAAACCAATTATTTCGTAATGGTTGACCAAAACCACAATGTTTTGTTTACCGAACAATCTTATTAACATTTCCCGCTATCTTTCTAAAATCTTTGTTACAATCAGGGTTCATGACCGAACGAACGCAAAACAACAAAGCACTGTTTCTCCTAACGTTACCAAAATCAGTTTACAATACACTCACCCCTCAAACATATGTCACGCATTGTATCCCAATTCAAATGCCAAATTCTAATTAGACACATCGGCTGACAAAAAAGCAATATGTATGCTAATATACGCTTCAATGAGATGTATTTACATGATAAAATAACCTACCGTGTTACACTACACTACCAGCTTAGCAAATGTCTTTCATTATCTATACATCGTCTCAGACAACTGTTATTATTAATTATCCTATTGTGTCCGAATTTGGTATGTCTTGAATACATAGAGTGGGCGGGACGGATCGGTCAAGGGTATAATTTGGACTATAAGCAGCCAAAATCCTCCAATGACCTTTAAATTTTGAGACAAGACACCATAAAAGTCAGATTCATTGTTTATTGGTGATACGGTGGGCAAAACATGTATAACTGCTATTTTGAAATTCGAATTTCGAAATTAACAATGTGGTATTGTTCGCTAATACCATAAAGGTTTACATGGACTTGCTAGATTTTGTCATTTCAATAAAATAATATAATATAATGTTTAGTGCGACGTTTTTATTGATTTTTCTACGGTTGTGTAGAGGTTTAGAGAAAATATATAAAATACCTACATGCCTTCGTTTTACTAATTGGACTTTAGAAATGTTTAGCTAAACTAGGCATTAATTACTGGTTTCTATACCTTACTATTTGACATCAAGGTAATTAGTACATTTTTCAAGATTCCTATTGTGAAAACTAAAATCGAATAGAATTTTAAGGAATATTGCGCCATGAATATACAAAATCCATGATATATCGCCATACTAATCTGAACACAAGTTTAAGCACTCTCATATCAAGATTTTTATATCAAGTAAAGCCCACGAACCGTATTCGAAATCACTCGAATAAATCGATATCTCTGGTAAGCCGATAATCGATATCTTGGTATACCGATGACCCGTAAAATGTAAATTAATCTTGTAATAACGAATTATCTGTTTACCATCAAACAATATGACATTCCTTACATCTTGACACGTCTCCGTGACTTTTTTGACAAACGCTGTGTGCAAACAAACCATGTTGTTGCCAAAGTTTTTTGCATCTCCTGTTGATTATATTGACAGATCACGTAAGACCTACTTATGGTTATTGAATGATATAGGTAATTTATTTGCCAAGTCATTTAAAAATAAAGATTTGTTTCAATTGGTAGAAACTTACTTTCGTAAAAGACTTGGCTTGTCCGCCCAAGTGCAAACAAGGTCTCACAACCATGGAAATACTATATACCTACAGTACATTAAAGTCTTTGCTGATAACTCAATAAATCATTTTATTTACAAATCCTTGGCTGTAACTGTCCTACCACTAATTCAATAAGTCATATATACGTGCAAGATTATCTAAATCCTGTACTCCCAAACAGTCGGAAGCATTTCACTGTAACTGAGCTGTGTGAACGAACTTTATCTGTCTTATCGAAGAGCACTTACCGTAATCTGTCGATGGAAATTTATTTCTACACTAACAACTAGCAACAGAACATTAAAGTTAGAATAATGTGAAATATATTCACTAAACACGAAACTTTCTTTCACGAAATCTGGTAGTTAAAATTGACATTTAACCTAATGTAAGAAGTTCATTAAATCAAACATTGTATAGACAAGCCAGAAAATTATAAACACGCAAGACGCAAAATGGACATGAAAATATTAGTATTTATGTTTCTATTGTAAACAAAGTTAGTCACGAACGTTCCGAAGATAATGACTATAAGAAAGATGTATTCAAAGAAGTTTTCGAGCTGACAAAGGCAGAAATATAGAGAGACGAAACCGCGCCATAAATTGGACAGTAACTAGCCACTCCCGTAAGACACGTCGAAGAATTTAACGGAAATGTATTGACACATTTTATGTCCTTTACATTGATGAGCGTAAAGCAGAGGAGGCTGTAGTGGGACAGTAATGATCGTAAAAGTTCTTATTACCATTTAAGATTTATTCCGGTTGGAAGTTATAGAGGCACAAAGTAAGAATTCATTAAGACATCTCTTGTTGACATACCCACTTGTTCTAGTTGTACCCGGAATAGAATGCTGGCCAAAGGAGCGATGACTGGATGTCGTGAAGGATGATACGTCCGGGAAAATTGGAAAAGATTAGTAGGAAGACAGTCCCTTGGCAAAAGACGGGAATGAGCACATAAAGAGAATGGAAATAAAAAGTTTTACTATAAAAATGTTTTAGAGCAGCTGGTACAAAATATGGTCAATCTTTAATCTTCAATGTTTACAAATCTTATTTCTTATATTTTTACAACTAACTTCACCAATTCACTCGTCTACCAATAACACTTGAGGAGTACCAATCAACTAATTAAAATTGAACAGGTAGGTACGTAGGTCAAAAGAGACGAATAAATATAATAAAACATTCACACACAAGAACCATAGAAGCTTGTAAACATCACTCACAGTAATAATGTTTGATTAGTAAGAACAAGTAATACTCACGTGTATACAGATAGTAGCATCCAGCACTGCAGTCGCGCGCTGGGAAGCCACGTGACGTAGCGACCTGACAGCGCACAGTCGATCCAAGATGCAATATAAAGCATACCACCGCAGTGGCCACCCCGAACCGACTAACGCAACCTCTGGTAACTCACTATACAAAGATTTTTACTACTCTGACTAGTTTAGTTTCAATCTTCAATTTTATTTCTACTTTTGAATTTAGATTTTTGAATTTTTGGGCCGAATGTTGAGAAAAGATTGTCTTATTATCATCTACTTATCTATGCACCGGCTATCGTCAGCCGAGCTAAAGCTGATGTCTGTAGGGGAAGAGGTAAACGAGGTAACTCTCCTTAGAGCACACCCCAGCATCTTTGTTTTTAGAACCGATTTAAAAATGAGGTTTTTATTTAAATTAAACTTATTCAGAGTCTCCTAACAGCGTGCCGATCCAATACGTCATTTCCATATTGTTCCTGCAACAAAAGAAATGGAGCGTTAAACATTTTATTGGTTCCGATCACATATAAACATTCAATTCAATTTAAACTAACATAACAAGTCAGAAACCACCCAAAGTCGGTCAAGAGATCGCTTTGGAAGGTGGGGTCATAAATAAATCGCACCTTCACACAAGCCCCGAGTCCCTTTTGTTTAAATGCTACCAAGCATACAAAAAACTGTATATTCCTGGCAAGCTGTATTTAAAAAAAAACAGAACTGACCGAGAATTGTGCAAGATCACAACAGAAAAATCATTAAACAATGCCTCTGCCAGGAATTGAGGTGTTTATTATGTCGGTCCACGTTCGCTCCGAGTGATTCCGCAAAAAAACAAGAATCCAGGTAAACTGTTACTACGTTTTTTTTGCAGCCGGGAACTTATTATGCGGGATTTATGTCACTTTTTGTTGCGTCCGAGCTAATTATTGTTATCTGCTTTCTGCTTGACCATAGTGTTTTCTATAGAGCAATAATGGGCCACTAATTCTCCTAACACCTTCGGAGTTAAAGCGTCAATCTCCCGGCGGACGGTCCATTGTGTGAGTGGACAAAGCCACCCGCAATTCCTACCGTGCCTTTAACATTTTTATTATTTGCATTGTAGATGTCTCATTCAGCTTTATCTCGAGATACCTTTATGGCTTTTGCGAAAATTTCTTCGCACTATCCGCGTAAGCTTATTGGTGTCGTCGGTTAATTACCATATCGCTGACTCATTGGATCTGCCGCTAATGGGCTAACAAAGGATTTGCAAATTATTTTTTTTCGGGCGGCGTGCGGCAAAGGAAAAAACGTAACAAATAAAATATCGAATTTAGAACAGCAATCCGGGCGCGGGCTTATTATTTTAGCCAACAAAGTAGAAAACCATTTACAATAAATCATTTTGAATGCTTTCTTGGTTCCCATGCGTCGGCCGGGCGACGCAAAGGGTGATTTCTGTCTGAGTGTACATAAATAAAGGTGAAGGTTCTGAGTGCGGATCCCAGGTACTTTTGGTTTGAAGTTGAGTACACAAAGATTGTGTTACTGGAAATGGCATGCGCGTACCACTGTGCGCTCAATATAGTGGTCCGGCTTCTGTACAGACAGTGTTACTACGAAGTGTAGTACGAGATTTTAATATGATTAAAAACATTAACTTATAAAATCTTTAAATTATCTTTAATTACCCAATCTTACATACTTACCATCACGACTGTATTCCCTGAAGGGTTAGGCAGAGGTGTACCAATGTTCACCCACAGTTCGCCGATATGTTTAGGTCCCATGTAATAGAAGGCGACCCTACTGCCATTAACCGGGCACAAATCCTAACTCCGAGCTGCTACTGATAATTTCATAGAAAACCCCAATAACATTTTGTTCGATCTGGGAATCGAACCCAGAACCTCTAGCCTAGCAATCGCGCTTAGGACCACTAGGCTAACGAGGCAGACCCAATCTTGTCATTGTATATTTATTTAAATAGGATTTCTGGCAAAAGTTTTTTTTTTTGGAGAATTTCCCTAGTAGCATAACAACATTGAAATAAAATGATCCCAGTAAATTTATTAGCACCAATTCAACTAAAAATATCGAGTCTTCACTTTCAGTTACAATGAAATCTGCGTGAATACTACGTTTGTGGTGTAGCGACCACACGGCGCACTATAGAATGTTGCGCTTACACACGCGACACACGTTTAACGAACGACGCAAGGAACGCTTACGCATCACACGCGTTCGGTGCGTACGCACACACGTTGCTGTAATGAACATAGCAACAAGTCTACACTTTACCGCGAGGACATTTGTGTCTACGTAATTGGAAATAATGATTAATTTCACTTGGCGGTTGCCGTCTAGCGTCTAGGCTGGAGATAGATTTAAAGGATAATAAATATTTGCTTTTCTATGATAGACTAAGAATTTTCTGCATTCTTGTGCCATTTTATGCTTTAGAATCCGGGATATTTAGACTTCAGGAAACAATTGTGAGCAATTGACGACACGTTTAGCGTAGTGACTGAGCCGATTGGCTGCTGCGCTTCGTGTCGCGCGTTTAATTCCCGCACGGAACAAATATTTGTATGGCCTATGGATAAATCCGGGTCTGATTATTTGTGTATGTTAGTATATTTGTTTGTTACGCACCCGCTATACATGCGGATGGCTAGTGCGGGGCAAAGTGATTTCAAAAATAAAAATAAAAAAACATTTGTAAGCAGTCTCAAAAATAAATTGATCTGATATTGAGAACCTAATTATATTAACAAAGCTATAAACGTAATACAGTGGGTGGTCCTTTTTAACGTTTCATCATGTTAAAAATAAGACCAATAAAAAGAAACGACACTCAATACTTTGAATTGTTTAAATTTTGAAGGACCACAAGACTTTTACTTTTTACTGTTTGGTGGCAATGGGCCTTTTTACCAAAAATGGGAAGGCAGATAAAAAAAATTGTAAGTAAACACTTCTAATTTATGACACTGTTTAAGACCGTATGGTCATTGATACAATTTTTTTTACGACATTCTATTCTTAACATTGTACTTACTAAGTGCTGTGGTATTGAATAATAGATTAACGAGGCTTTTTGGTTACGTTTGAAGAACCCCTTATTGAACCACAACGTGAAGGCTAATCCTACTAATTAAAAGCGTTTAAAATCTAGTCGTAATTTTATCTTAGCGGCAATCAACGTCAAAAGATTTTGGTAAATGCATTGTTAACAGATAAAGACTAAGATTAGATTGCAATCGTTTCTAAAAGTTAATAGAGTTGCTCCCATGATGGATAACTGAAATAACTATTCTTCACATTTCAAAAATTTACGTAATATTTCTTACTAACTATAATATGGATTGTACTGATCTGACAAATAAATCATTATTATTATTATTATTTCAGTTGTCAACTAAGCAATAACTACCATATTTTGTTTACACAACAACCCTGTAAAGCTCAAAAAACTTATAATACAGATTGAAAAAGCAATTGATGGAAAAATGGCGTCCTCTTTTGGCAGTAGGAGTTAGCAGGCAATAACCCAACTGACACTATTAATCACTCGCGACGGCTCCCAAATTCATTTGGCAACTTTATGGAAAATATTGGAAAGTTTATTGGAAAAGTTAATGATATTTCAAGCTATGTGGGAAAATGTTGTGAGCTTACAGTTGTCGCTTAAAACGTACACATCAATTGTTTTCTTTGCACAATTTATCTTAGCGGCAAGCTAATTCAATCGATTTATGCATAAGCACAGAATAATGGAGTCTAAATAAATAATACCAGCCTATTCCTGTCCCATTCTGCCGGTTAAGGCCTCTACTCAACCAGAAAAGGCGTGAATATTGATCACTAAGGGGAACTGGCGATTTCAGATGTATATTAATTATACGTACACGGTTCCTCAGGATGTTTTTCTTCATCAACGTGTCAACGAGGTCTAAGATAAACTTAGAAAGTGCATGTGACATTACCAATGTGACATTTTCCATTCACATGTACTATCAGGTAAATACCGGATATCGAACTCGCGACCTCAAGCATGGGAGGCGGGCGCCTTAACTACTGACCCACCACGACATACATAGTTAAACAATGTTAACAATTAATATTGAATTTCATGATGTGAAAGGCGACTTCGGACCTAAAGACCAAAAGACCAAAGTAACACAAGCTTTAACAAAGACGTTTACCATAATCGATAAATGTATATCGATATAATACATCGAATACATATCGATTATTGGAAATATCTACATATTGTAGCTGATTATGTTGATTATGATAAAGAAACATTGTTGTAACTGCTTCCTATATTAATGTCTTTACGTGGGAGTCTATAACGACATTATAAAATAGGTACCTATATATTTACATAATTATGTATTAAGTAATTTGATACCCCTTGTATAACTCTTACTGGAGCGGTTTTTATTTGCTTTTGTAGTAATAAATTATTGTTGTAACATTTAAGGCGCCATACGATTTATTTATGTAAAAATAGGAGGAAAACATTGTTACAAAACGCGTCTCGTTTTTCATCAGTTTCTATTAGAAGTATAATTTTCTGCAGAAATGTAGCAAAAAAAAAACATCTAAGCAAAATCAATGCTAGGCATAAATACGTTAGTGGAGGCCCAATTAACATTTGCTAGAAAGTCGTCAGACAGTTTCCAATTTTGGCCACAATTATTGACAACATAAAAACAAGACAATAGATTTAAACAAAGGAAGAATACGGTTGTTGTTTCAGAACAAAATCATAATAGCCCGTCATGACCAAAATATCAAATAAAAATTGTCATTTTACCAAATCAAGTGTATTTTATTTAAATACCCGTGTCCCTATACACTCATTAATTTGTTTTGGAGGTGACTTTAACATATATTTTGTCTAGTTAGCATCGATTCGGACATGATATTAACTCCATACTAGTCGCAAGCGCATCTTATGTTATTATTTATGTGTCTGGCTAGTTATCCATATTTGAATCAATTTTCCGCTTGCTAGTGGTCTTTTTTGGAAATTATAATGAACCAGCTAATTAAGTGTTTTGAACATGTTTTTTCAATATATTTTTCTACCTACCTACTACAAAGAATTATGCATTAAGTTTCTTTGATTTAAAAAGACCTAAGGATCTACCTCTTTTTATATTATCAGATAGCAAAATGAGCAGACGGCCCATCTGATGTTAGGTGGTTATCGCTGCTATAGACATCTTCAATACCAGATGCCCTCATACCCTTTAAGCCAGAGCACAGCAACGCTGCTTTGCGGCGGAAATAAGTATGGTGGAAATACATCCCCGGACGAGTTCCTTCACAAAGATTTCTACTACTGCCTTCGATCGACCTACCTATGATCTTACGGTTCTCTTAACTCAACAAAATACGAGAATATCTTGACCTGTCGCCAAAAAGTCAAAGTAATTTATTTGCTTACCATAGAAATTATGAAAATATTATTTTTTACACTTATTTTCATGCAAGTACGTGAAAAGCAGAGGATATGTACGAAAGGATATAGTAAGGGTTATTGGTACATTAATGTGACGAAAATCCGGGTTTTACGACAAAGTAGCATCATATTGCGTCTCTTAATGGCTGATAATTACATGAACACACAATTTACTTGACTAATTCGCGTAGTGTTACACAATGTGTCAGGTATCCTGTTAGCTGACAGCATTATGATATCAAATATTTGTTTCGATCATCTTAAGTAGGTATAGACAGGTACTGTCGCGAAAAACATTTATTTATTTAATTAATGTAGAAGACTCAGACCAGTAATAATAAATAAGACTGACAGCCAATTACAGAACAATACTACATAATTATATTCTATATCAGTAGCCTTCTAAAACAAAATGATATTAAAAAAGAAATAAGTTAAATACAGAATATATACTCTTACGACTTAATAAAATAAAAGTAACATATTTCTGAGATTAAAGTACTCTACCTAATCACTGATTAAATGAAACTGAGTTTCAGAAAAATCGTGTGTTTATTTTTCAACAAAATACAGACGCCATAAAAATAAAGATAACACAAACAGACTCTGACTTTGTCGAACAAAATAAATATTCTAACTAAAACAACGTAGACTGCTCAATTCTAGAATAAAAACAATTCATCTACACGCCAATACAAGACGAATAGTCGACATTTTTCACTCGACAAATTGCAAGTGACACATGATAGGGACACAACACACTCCCATCTCGTTTGTATACCGAAAACAACCATCGATCTCGCAGCAAAAATATCCGAACAAATAATAAATCACCAGACATTTCTCAATCGACATTTTATACTAAAACGTTCGGAAGTTACTAGTTAGACGTGACTGTTTACTAGGGATGCAACAACTATGGAAAGCAAAGTCAGTCTATTCTCGAACGAGTTTTTCTTGATCGAAAAAGATGAACATATCTTTGACAGTGAAGAGAAAGCATATGAAGACATTTTCATTCGACTACCTAGTTCATTATTGAGATAGATTGTTATACTGTTGAAAAGGTCTTCAGTCTTTGGGAAAATAATGTTATAGTTTTTTGCCAGACATTGACAACTATATGGATGAAATTTTTGATGCCATATAATGAACCTCCTCCCTTCTCTTTTATCAACCGTTCCGTATTATTGATGAGTTTTGTGTATAGGTATTAAATTGAGAATTTCTTGTGTAATGCCAAATAAATTTATCGTTTTTTGCATGTAAAATTGTAAAATTTCCAGAATATATACTGAGAAAAAATATTTCTGTCTACAGGTATATTTGTAATATGCTAAGTAACAAAGCAGCCCTATTACGTGACAATAACATTACATATCTCTAAATATTAAAGCAGACGAACTTTTTAAACGCCGTGAAACGATAGATTATTAATTCCCATCAAAATCCAATTGCAATTGTGCTATGAAATTACCCCACAGCATGCTACGATCGATATGTTTCCCTTTCTCAAGTTCCCAAATACCAATAACAAAGATACACCTCTTATCAGTCACGATCAATTATATAACAATATCTACTATCATAAAGGCATCAAAATCGATATAAAGCGTCATAAAAATATGTATGTCTTTGAATCCACCGCAACCTTGTCACTGAAACTTAATCGATACGTTATTTCATCATTTGAAGCATCATTGACTTTCTGTTATTGCTTCCCCGTACCGTAAATGAAAATTTAATGGGCGGTGAAACAAAATACTGATGCGTTTAAACTAATATGGAACTTAAACCGCCAAACGATATTAATGTTCAAGCAAGTACATAAAATAAACTTGTTGTATGAAGGAACAACTGTATCTGCGTTGTATATCTTAGTGATACTTCTTCGATCAAAAAGCATAAAACTATTGATGAAGTTTTCTTTGAATCCTTAAGACTACATACAATAAATTCTTAGAACTTTTCTTTTTGTACGATATTTAAGCACCTTATGGACGTGAAGTTCCTAATGGACTTATAATCAATATGAATCTACAATCGCCAATCCGCCTTGTGCAAGCATGGTTTTAATGCTCGTCCCTTCTCAGTATGAGAAGCGAATTTTACCCGGCAGTGGAACAACAACAGGCAGGGATTATTATTTTTATTAATGAACAATTTTCACCAAACCTTTGCTCCGAATTTTAACTCGCATCTAGAAGCTAATGTTGATGTAAAACACGCCATTACACGCAACAATATTTATACCAAAATAGCACAAACAAAACACGAGCTATGTCACTTAAAACAGTTAATCGAATGCCAATCGAGTTATCAAAGTAAGTGCCGACGTACACGGTCCCGAAAATACGCACGTACGGTGCAAAGTGAATAACGTATTCGGAAATTGTGAACGTTGTGTCGACAGCGAGTTCAAATGACATCAGTAGTGCAACGAACGAGTGCAGCGGTGCAAAATGTAGATACGACCATTTCGAAATTACAAAGCAGGGATTGTATATTGGGGTGCATTACCTTTTATTTTTGTTTGATTTTATCTAAACGGGTTAATGTTGTATTTCGTTGAGTGGAATAGTAAACGAGTTTTGCCAAATAGACTTAGGTATCTCTCGTAGGTACTGTACCACTACGGTCTATGAACAGCTTAGATTTTAATTATACTTATTAAGGTATACATTATAAGATAATGATGGCCCAGTAGTTTGATACCAGGCAGGTACTGCGACTTTTTCAATTTATTACTTTCTAAGTTGATCTTGGATTTTGGTGGAGGAAATCATTGTAAGTAAACCTTAACGTAAGTCTGAAACCGCCGAACCGTCTTAAACACTTCGTGATCAATCCTCGTGCACTGTATTGAAGAGGCCTTTAGCCTGCAGTGAGACAATTATAGCTTGGTATTGTATTATTGTTATATTAAGGTAAGGAATGCCTTGCGTAAGTAACTATAAATGTTTTTGAAAGAAATATCCTTCTTTGACCTCGTCATAAACCAAAAAAGCATACAGTAGACATGCTAATTGAAAATCAAGTTATTCCAGTAAGTGCAAACCCTCACGGTACGAAATATACGCCCGTACGGTACTGTATGACTAACGCTTTCGCAAATTGTCGAACATCGACGATTCTTCGCGAACGCAGAGTGCAACGAACGTTTTAGTTACAATACATACAGACGATTTAACGCGACAAATAGCGAACATGTGAAATATTTATGCGATAGTTCGGGATTAAGATTTCAGCGTATGTAAATTTAATTTTATTGGAGAAACAAAGAGTTTTGTAGAAATTTGTTTGTTTCGAAGAATGATCATTTTTATTCTTGTTTAGACGGGGACTTGTAATATTTCTAAGATTTCAAATGTTTTGTTATCGACTCTCCTTTTACGAACATATGGTTTTCATTCTCATGACTGAAAATTAAGGTTAAAAAGTTAGTTCTCCTAAAATAAGCCAACTTACCATCTCAATTTAATTAAATGAATTATGTCAAACTAGTTAAATACTCCAAATATGTTACTATTTTGCAATAACAGTTCAATTTACATTTCATAGATAGATAGAATAGTAATGTCTTCATATGCTTTCTCTTCACTGTCAAGGATATGTTCATCTTTTTCGATCGAGAAAAACTCGTTCGAGAATAGACTGAGTTTGCTTTCCATAGTTGTCGTATCCCTTTAAGCCGTTAGTCCCGGCTGTCATTCATAGATCTTTGACAGTCGTTACGGATAGTCAGAAGCCAGGAAGTCTGACAATCAGTCTAACCAAGAGGTATCGTGTTGCCCAGTAACTGGGTTGTGGAGGTCAAATAGGCAATAGCTCCATGTAAAACGCTGGTATTCAGCTGCATCCGGTTAAGCTGGAAGCCGACCCCAATATAGTTGGGAAAAGGCTAGACAGATGATGTTGATAATGAATTATGCTTAGAATAGATCTAAAATTAATCAACGTTAAATTTCCAGTCTTTACAATTTTTCCGAAAAAGTAGGAGATTTTTTGACATGGACTGGTTTATTCCGGCAAAAATAACCCCAATTGTATTTAAGAATTTAAAGGCTGTTTCCCAAAATATATCATCAAAAAGTAGGTATGTTTCCCAGTCCTATGTTTCAACAACCACAGCCTAACAAATATAAATTATTTTCATTGTGCTTCTACAGTTAATCAAGTGGCAGGTGCTATTACAGTCCGTATTCTAATACGCTACTAACTCATGCGCAGGTGACGCGTGGCGCTATCGAGTCTCAGAATATCAGCAACACAGGCTTGCAGTTTGTTATGATCGCGATCGGTTACAAATGTTATTGGAGATCACGGTAGAGGTTTGGTTTAAGAATCTAATTTTATTTGCCTTTTTTATCTTAACTAGGTACCTCGTTAGCCTAGTGGTCCTAAGTACGACTGCTATGCTACATGTCTTGGGTTCGATTCCCAGGTCGAACAAAGTGTTATTGGGTTTTTCTATGAAATTCTCAGTAGCAGCTCGAAGTTAGGATTTGTGACCGGTTAATCGCAATAGGCTCGCCCCTATTACATGGGACCTAAACATGCCGGCGAACTGTGGGTTTACAGTAGTACACACCTCTGCCAAATTCATACCAAACGTAACGCTTGCCATCACAAGCAGCAGTCAGTCAGCAGGTGACCATAATTGTTCATAATTTTGAACTTTATGCTCACAGTCGACAATTGACTATGACTACACATTTAGTGTGAACGCGGCCTGTAAGAAGACAAGGGTACTACATTTTTTTCTTCGTAAAGCTTGCTAAAGATTTGAACCCTAAATATGTTTGTACTACGAAAACAATCCTTTCTATTTTCAAAAAGCAACCAATGACAAATTTCTTTGTCATAACCGCAACTTCCAAGCAATATACATTATTATAATGTGACAAGCAGACATCCAGACACAATTTGTCAATACGCTCTCGAAGTACCGAACTACAGAATGATAAATAGATAAATATTTTAAACTTAATAATACATGGGAGTCATACAAATATGTACTTTATGGCTTTATTAATAGAATACGTGAAGTAAACAAAGATTTACAGATTGTTTTTACTTGAGATATTGGTTCCGTAGGTATCACAACATGTTTTTGTTCAGGCGCTAAAGTAAATAAGTTCCTATCATGCTGAATTGTAAGTAGGAAAATCGGATATTTTCGAAAATATTGATGAATAGCGGGAACTTGCTTTATACCCATTTGAATATACTAATTTAATAAAAGGGCTCCATATAGAACGATGAATCTGTATAGGTTTAAGTAAAATTTTCTCGAATGCTACATTATATAGAAAGTCTTTTGTATCAGTAGATAGGTACAATAAAACTCAACGGTGAATTATATTTAAAAACACAATAAATTTTTCAATAAATATTAAATTCTCTTTTCAAGTTCTCAAACAACTGACTATCACTGAGCCAGTAAAGAGACAGTTCGATTTTTAAAATTTGTGTACACACTCGTACCTAATTCGATTTCAAATCTTAAAATTATGTATTGACTAATTATTGAAAACTTGTTGTACTTAATCAATAGTGATAGTCCGACAGACGATACGAACTTGCGCAAGTAAGAACTCGGTTAACTAAGCAAGTAGGAATAGCAAGCAATTAATCAATCACTGACCACTAGTTACACTACATTGGCATACTCTTTACTTAATTACCTACTCTGTGGCCTCTTATAGGTTTACTTCTAAGAAGGAGCCGTTCACCTACATTACTACGTGCTTGCCTATATGACTTCGAAATTTGAATTGTCATGAAGAAAATGCGTGTATGTACCAAAATAACTTTTTTTTAAACCTATATACATTATATGAAGCCTAAATAAAACTTATGAAACTTTTTTAAAGTAAGTTTCACAAGATCAGATTGAGACAAGACACTTATCGCCGTAAAGGTACAGGTATGTAGATAAGGCTTTAAAAAGTACAATTAGAAAAAAAAACACGGTTAACTATTTCGTTATTTATCCCTGAATTTTTGTCCTTCTCATGTATTTCACATAAAGAATTATAATTATTTTCATAAAAAGCTGCAAACAAAATTCAGAAATCTTCTTTTTCAGCATATTCAGGGATAGCAAACATAAACAGCGTTCAAATCGCTCATAGTTTATTTAAAGTTTACATATTAAAAAAAAGCTCTTTTTTTCTTTCATTTCAATATTATGATGTCATTTTAAGTTCTTAAGTACCTTTACTAGTCCATTACAAACCAACGTAACTACAATACATGTTCAGTGTAACATAGTTCATTGACCGAATCCTAACTTTTTTACTCACCCAACACCCAAACAAACATGTTTTTAATCCAATCACATTACCAGACTTACAGAAACTATTCAAGGATTCATACATTGGGTGTGTTACATAATACTTTTTTTTTTTTTAACACAGTGCAGATTTTAAACTGAAACTTCGCGTAATACCTAAAATGTGTTTTTGTTATTGCAGGAATGCTTTTCTTTAGTATCAGCTAGTAATAACTATCATGAAAGTTTTTGCAAACCAATGTATCATCGCTTCTTATCCTGTACGTATCTTTAGACATGAACTAAGAGTCGTAACTGGCCACGTACAAATATTATAAATGCGAACGTAACTCTGTCTGTCTATCTGTTAGGCTTTCACGACTAAACCGCTGAACCGATTTTGGTGAAAGGTTAGGAGTGAGTTTGAACCCTAAAAAAGGACATTTAGGGTACTTTTTATTCCGGAAATTGTCTGCATCCGCGAAAACCGACATTTAAGCGGTCAAAGTCGCGGGCAAAAACCATTATTAACAAGAACAAAAAAAATGCGCTCAAATCACATACAATACTACTATGGTGAAGCTACTGCTCGTTTGGACAAATGAGTTTTTTAAGGAAAAAAAAAAGAAGGAAAACGAAAAAGCGCAGTGTAAAAGGAAGAAATAATTTCTTCAAATGTTATCAAATTACTTTTGATTGAACATCAAATCTAACAATAACAACACTTAACAAAACAGTGAATAACAACAAATAACTACCTAAATATAAATTTTATTTCGCGGAAATATCTCCCAACCAAATATATTTGTGGCACCTACATAAGCATCTTTATATGCTTCGAAACTTTTCGAATCGTAGATGCAGTTTTCTTAGAGACGCTTTCGGAAGTACAGTCGCGTTGCAAACAGTTATCCGCGAACTTATTCTTACGAGTCAATAACACCGTTTCGAGAAATATATGGCATAGCGACTTTAATACCCATTCCAAGTTATTCCCGTGTACTGTACGCGATTTCGTTGAACAACATTTTACCTGAGACACATTGTAGGTACTGCGTCGTATATTTCTGTTTTTAAAATCGTAGAAGCTTTTCTTGGCCAATTTATCTTTTTGACAAGGACGATTTTGACGTAAATGTCTTTATGAAAAATGGGGTTATATTCGAGCTGATGCTAATCCTAATTAGTTTTATACTTTTAATCAAAAAAGCAAAACACCTCATTAGCCTAGTGGTCTTAAACGCGACTGCTACGCTAAAGGTCTTGGATTCGATTAATAGGTCGAGCAAAGTGTTATTGGGTTTTTCTATGAAATTCTCAGTAGCAGCTCGAAGTTAGGATTTGTGACCGGTTAAACGCAATAGGCTCGCCCCTATTACATGGGACCTAAACATGCCAGCGAACTGTGGGTTTACATTAGTACACCTCTGCCTTGTCCTTCGGGGAATATAGGCGTGATGTGTGTTGAGCAAAATATTTGACACTCACTCAAAACTTATCTCTTATAGTGAAATACCGACCACAGAAAGAAACCACAGAAGTATTTGTCTTACGTATAAGGAAAATCGTGGTGGTTATTTGCAATGCACAAAAATAACTAAGACACGACTTTTACATCGATTCTAATAAAATTTTAATAAGGCCATCGTTAGACGATATTTCGGATTTATGAGATTTTTATTGTCCGTAGTGCTGACATCCCTAATCTATTTGCATGATGTAACCCTAGCCTAACGTTGCGTTACGTAACTTTCTTTTTTTTCATCCCACTGTCATGCCGTTTCTAATAAAAATGTTTTACAAACTAGTTTCAACTAGGAAAGAAAATGTAGGTCAAAGTTTCGCTACTAAATGGAATCAAGTACCTACCTAATTATAAATACATGAGTGGTATATTATGTATAAAAAACCTTGAGGCATGCTTATTACGTTTTGCCTAAAGGTTAAATTTAAAAAGAATGTTCAAAGTTCAAAATATTTTAGTTCCAATTGAATTCTGAATTATTTTAATTGTCGTGCCATTCCATGCTAAATAACCATGGAAATGGAATTATAGCTAAATAGGATTTTTTCTTAATGATAATAGGCTCGCCCCCTATTACATAGGACTTAAACATACCGGCGAACTGTAGGTGTACATTGGTACACCTCTGCCTAACCCTTCGGGGAATACAGGCATGATGGCATGTGTGAGGATTTTCTCTTTTTCTTTTTACAAAATGCGTAGGCAAACACAAGTTCAGTTTTAGTGCGAAATTTATAGAACCTACGCGCGTTTATCTATTTTGTAACCCATCTTTAGTTCTTGCTAACAACTTAGTAACACAAACTATAAAAATATTGATTCCTCTTTCCTCATTGATAGGGCTGTCATCAACTATATTGCCGACGGCTAAAAAAACCTCAAGAACCCCGGATATTTGGGTAAAATTAGGATTTTTTTCCCGAACGCTCATGAGAAAAATATTATTACAATAAAAATAAAAATATCGTTTACATTTCCTTCATTTCTTCGTCCGCGTCAAACTTAATATATTATGCATTTGCAATTGTACATTTTTCCGGGGTAAGAAGTAGCCTTATTGTTATTCAACACTACAATCTATCTCAATGCCAAATTACAACCAGATCCGTTCAGCCGTTTAAGCGTGAAAGAGTAATAAACATTCATCCATCCTCACAAATTTTCGCATTTATAATATTAGTAGGATGATTGCGTATTTTCATTTAATCGCGATTCCCTTGACACATAAAGTGTTCACTTAGACTAGGTAGGTACTTTTCGAAAACATCTTTCGGATTACGCTCGGACGCCCTATAACTTAGGATTTATCCTAAGAATTCTGGACGATTGACAGCCCTGCTTATGGAAAACCGTCCTTATCGTTAGATCCCCGTATCACGCATAAAAGGCAAAGTGCGAGTGCGAGTTTTATACGTCCTAGATCTCGTTGACGTAAACTTCAATTTGTACTAAAACTGGAATAGCGCCGTCTTGTGACAAGAATGGGAACTACAACTATCTCATACAAATTGACATAGATGAACGTTTACATTAACGCGATCGAATTGATTATAAAACTCACACTATGCGCTCTGAAGGCTTGTTAATTTTCGATTACAGTACGAGCTCAAGTTACGGACATATTATTATAATGACACCAGATACACCAACAGCTGTCTCAATGGTTATTTTACGTCCCATGATAGTTTTAGTCGATTTTAATTAGGCTGAAACGAATATACTTGTAGTTTAGGCGATTATAGTCGGTTTGCGCTTCTTGGTTCACCACACTAGTAACATGTTTAGTACATTCCAGTTTTTCTTTTATGGTGTTTAGATGGTGAAGTTTTGAACCATTCAGCTTGCATTCGATGAGAGATACAAGATTGTAATCGATTACTAGTTAAAAGATTGTTTACTCGATTAAATTGTTACGGTCGGCGTAAAGGTGACGACATAGTTGCTTGAATTTTTTCGATCGACTCGACAACCCGATTCGATGTAGAAAATCGATTTAATTTGATCGAATATTCGATATCGAGCTCGTGTGGTGTCAGCTTAATATATTCGTAATGTCACAATAGGTACATGATTTCTAAAGAGATAAGCAAAGTTGCAATTAGTGTGAAAGTACTAATTACCTAAATTGAATTGCATCCGCGTTTGGCACGTAGGTATGTAAGTAAGAGTTGACGGCATTGTATTACCTTTGAAGATGGCTTGTTTACGTAATAAAATACTTAATTGACAAACTCGGATTTGAGAAATCTGCATGACTTTTTTGTCTGTTGAGACCGTTTGCAACTCTGTCTCAATCTGTCTAAAATACCTTTATTTTTTTTTAATTTTGACTTTAATTGCTGAAAGGAGAGTGCGACTAGATTTTGTACGAATTTAATTACCGGAATTGGCCTTCGGTATTTTAATGCCAGTGATTAGAAATGTCCATATGAAGTTGAAAAAGAATCTATCTATGTTATGTGTGTGCTGATATTCCTACTTGTGCTTGTATGAACAGATGTATGAACGTGGACGAGGCGAAAGAAGTATGTAAGGATCATAGCAGGTGGCGTTCTGTGGTTTCTGCCTACCCCCATACGAAAAAGGCGTGAGTTTATGTATGTATTCCTACTTATAAAACATTAAGGGCATGTTAGGTATTCAGCCCACTTATAACGGTTTTACAGATGGTACAGACGAGAACAAAATAATATATTTTCGCCAAACGGAGTTGTCTATAAAACATTTTCGCAATAAAATTTTCAAGGAACAGTTACCTAAGGAATCGCATTACCTATTATAATAAAGTAGAAACTATACAAGGTATAGTTACAAACTTCACGATTAGCCTCGTTTCTAGTAGTCTAACTTTAACGATTTTATAAGGCAGTAATTTAAGACTAACAAACTTCTTCGGTAATATTCAATGGAATATTCTATATTTGCGTCGCAAACAATCGGGTAAATAAGAAAATTAACCTAATTCCGTCTAGACTCGTTTATTTTATTTTTATGTAATTACTATATAGCTTATGCCAGGGACTTTGTTCGCGTGAATGTCGGTTATCAAGGGTTAGTTTTTTGCGCGGAACCCTAATTCAATCTCAAGAGGAGCCTAAGTTAGTATGTACTTATAATATCATCAATCTGCTAGTGAAAATCGGTCCAGCCTTCTCGGAGTTTAGCCGTAGTAAATATGTATTTTCCAGACCGATTCCGGCCACGGCGGTTAATCTTAATGCACACTAGCAAAGTACGCAAGAGATATTTATAGTGCACAAGTGTGTGCGCACACACGGGTGCACTCCCTCTTCCCAAACTCTCATAGTCCGATGGCACGGCAATCCGACACACCGGGCAGAGATTAGGCGCAGGACCAACGGTTTTATGTGCTTTGGTGGTGTGACACCCCCGTGTCTCGCACGGGGGTGTCACACCACCAACTTCCAAAGTGACGGATAGACAGACATACAGACAATAACAACCGGTCCTACCTGCATCTAGTGAAAGATCCACCACTGTTTAAGTTTGTCAGGCTCTCGTGGTAACATCGTTATATAGTTCAATAACGATGTTACCATAATCACCACCTTTGGCAAACAGACGGGCGATTCTGTAAAAATCTGCCTGGATTAAATGAAGTGAATTCAAGGTGAGGTGTGTTCCCTTAGTAGTAAAGATTGACAGGTTACCTCAAGCTCACGTCACCAATATTCAACGAGAGAGATTTTTACAGAATAACTCGGCTGATTGGTGATTTCAGTACCTCCTTATGGTTATAAGCCCCTGGACATATCACATAAGTCTTAATTACCGACGCCCTAACTTTTTCTCGCAAGAAATCTTCGCAGACTAGGTAAAGAGAAAAACTTTCTATTGGCATCTTTGCCGTAGACACAAGCCCTTTTGAACGCAGCCGTAACATACAGATACCAATATGGATACCACTGCAATACATTTCTATACTAAACGATTTCTTCACCCTTAAACACTGAATAATTATTTTGCTCACAAAAAAACGTCTCATGAAATAGTAAGTAGGTATCTATTTATTTTTCTACGTCCCTATTAGTTACCGATTGAAACCTACAAAACCAGTCAAATAATTACCTTTTAAAGATGGTCACGCAATTTTTCAAACCTGCAGAAAACCTGAGAATTGCAAATTAAAAAGCATCGAACTTTTCGTGCCAACTAAGTACCTACTAACTCCGCGAAACTTCTTTGCAAACTGCCTGGAATACGATAGGATTATTTTATATACCCAATAATTAGTACCTACCCACCAAATATTTTTTTAAGAAAACGATAATAACTTTAAATACAAAAAAAAATGTATTCGTCAAAACCATTAATAGATATATATAATAAATTATTATTATATTAATTGAATATAAACATTTCCGATAATATTACTGTAAGAAATTAATCATTGACGCGCAAGGTTGATCGGCTTAAACAATTTTCTAAGTGGTTTATAACTGTTAATGCGAAGGCTTCGTTAACGCGTTAAATAGATTGTGTAATAAGTTTTTTCTGTATTATTGTAAATTATAATCTGTAAAAAAAAACAGATTAAGTGATAAATAATCACCTCATTAATTTAGAAAATATTTTTTTTTAAGTTTCTTTTGTTGGCTGAATAAGAAAATTATTTTCTTGTTTTTCAATTATTTTCGTTTACGAAATTGTCAAACGCGTATGCAGAAAACGGAATTTATTCAAGTAAAAAATAGACGCGTCGGTCATCTATCTTCGATAATAATGCGTTTATCATAATCATAAACTAATATTAACGCACATTCCACTTAACGGCCCAATAACTGCCGACCTACGCAGTTTCTCATAGTTTCCGCACACACATAATTATCTATAACTACAGCAATAAAATCAAGAACTTAATAACTAATCAAAGTATGCATAAAGTTAGAAAAAATAAAATGAAAAATAAATAAAAACCAACCAAAAACTCCGGAACAAAAAAATCCAAATCAAACAGTGCACAAAATAAAAATCACTTCACACCAACAGAATGTTTCGGCACACCGGTACAGCACACAAATAAATTAAAAGAAAATCATAAAAAGCTCTAAAAGTTATCTAAACACTGTTTAAGGACACCAACACACAACTTTACCGTTTGCCGCCAACTGCTCCAAATTTTTCAAGTACAGAAAAAAAAATATAGTTCGAAATTTTCGTTAAATATTTCGCGAATTCGAATTTCAACTTTCGCGTCGCGTCGCCGCGCTTGGCTCCGGGAATGTGGAATTTTCGGCTATGATGGGGAAGATGCTCGCATAGCTGTGGCTTAGATGAGACTGTGGTGTGGTACCGCGCCGATCCAACTGTGTGGCCAGAGCCGACTTTCGCCCCGACCGGTCGCCCTACAGCTCTGGCGACCGGTGACACATCCAGGAACTCTGTTAATTCACTATATTTAACGTCATGACTAAATTTTTTTCTTGGGATATTCATACACTATAGATCCTTTAGTGACAACCATTATTATACGGAAAAAAATTAAAACTATCATTAGAAGAAAAAAACTTAAACACTTTGAGCACGTTAGGGGTAGAGCGGTGTTGCACGTCTATGAATGAATATTGTTGGCAGCGGAATATTTGCAAGTATGTATTCTTTTGTTGCAACGCCATGTTTTATTAATTTATTTTACATTCTGATTTTTCAATCGGAAGTGCGATGTCATTGCAAGAAATTGATGCGTTCAAATATTTGTATACAATATTTTGATATCGATTAGTCTACAAAAATACGATTCATCACTTCCGAACTAACAAATTATGATAATACGAGCACATTATTAATTTTGCTAATGTCTAAACGCTTAGTTGAAACTAGGTCAGTTATTTTACGACGAAAATAATTCTTTAGAAACAACATCAAATTACCGGGTAGCGAGAAAAACAATTAAAGGCCATTTTAATAATAACTACTGAATGACTAATAGAAAAACCGCAAAACTGAGTCGACTTATATGGTGCGGCAAGTTTAAAATAACGCAAGAGATGAGTATTTTATTTATATGAGAAACTCGTAACCTAAGCTGTGGTTAAGTATGTATTGCAAACATAATGCTAGAATTTTATCTTTCAATCTATGAGCGTAAAAGTTTAAGTGCCTTAAAGGAAAATAGCAAATTTTTAATTAATGGAAACGAAGACGATTTTGTCTGCAACCAACACATTACAAACAGTTTTATTATCACGACCTTTTCGACTCCCTTTATGAAGTTATCAAAATCTCGAGACTTCTTCAAATAAGCGTTTTAACCCACTAAGGCACTAGAAAAAGAAACAATTTACATATAAATGCCATTTTGAAAAGTAAAACGGCAATACAAAAAACAAACCGAATAGAAACAAAGACATTATCTAGTATTGTGTCACCAGTAACCCAGTTTGTAGACAATGCAAAGTTAGAACAAGGATAGCAGGGACCGCAGGAAGTGACAGGAGCAGGATATTCCGACTGCGCGAGTCGAACTGCGTCGGAGCCGCGGAGTTTACAATAGTTGCATAGTTCGCCGCGCTATTTATGATAGCCTAGTACCATGATTTCTCTGTTCAGTGCATTTATGGTATTACGTAAGCTGTTTTATTTTTCATAAGGAAAAGATATTTATAAAGTTTATCGGCTATTATTTCCGAAAAATATTTCTGCAGTGTATTCTGGAAAAATCTTCCTCGATGAATTTACCATTAGGCTAGATGACAACCCTACATTCGCGCAGGTTTTTACAGAATAACACCGCTGCAGTGTTCAGCTTCTGCGGCTTTTAGTAATTACTGAAAATTCTTCTAGGTAGATGGTACTCTGTTTGTTAGGTCCTGTGACTGAAATTATTTTCATCAATCATCTTAGCGCATTGCAATTTAATTCTGAACCACATTATATTTTTAATAACTGTGCCTGCGAGCTTTCGTCTATGTTAATTCCGACAAAAAGTACAGCAATTTTTCAGAAAACGGTATTTTTTTTAAATATTTCCTTTTTTGCCAAAAATACACTTTCCATTACCCAGCCAGAGAGAGACGAGACTATACCTAATCAGTATTGAATATTGATAAAAATCAGTTAGTGGCACTCCTCCGTGGCAGTGATTTGAAAGTCTAATTTTCTTTCGAGGAAAATTAATTTAACTGTGGACCATTAAACGTGTCCATAATTAGGCGATTTTTGTCGAGATCCGCTTTTCTGAGACCGAAAGACGTCATGAAGATAAAGAAATATGCTGCATTAGTGGCCCCCTTGTCTCCTTTCTTCTGGATATGTCATTACCAACACTATGTATAAGCAATATAAAGTTGAACATAATCATCTCAACCTGACTTTACATTTCCCATAGACCGTTACAGAGAGCTGTCTTGTGAAGGATATTCATGGTCATGATGCTGGATGGATAGACTTGTGATAGCAGTATAGAGTTATCAAGAAAGAGGCGGCATGTGGTCTATACAGGGTAACTTCAAATCAACTGCTCTATACATTTATATTCGTATAACTCGACAAAATGTAGGGAACGACTGACTTTTTTTGTGATTTCAAAGTTAGTCAAAGTCAAGTCATTTATTTCAACTAGACTATTAAAAGGCACTTTTGAACGTCAATTACATGTTAAAATTAAAAATATTGAATCTAGTTGCCGATTCCAAAAGGTAGTTTCATATGGAGAAGAACGGGCAAGTAATTCCATAGATACTCTTTTAAAAAAATGTATTACAATAAGTTGTACAATTCCATAAAACTATACTGATGTCAAAACGATCTATCTAAAATAAAAGGCACTCGCAGTACTGCAATACGTACTCAGTGCGACAAATTAGGAATGAAAGCTAAATTAATTGTAATATTTAATACATTTATACATTTCAAAGACAAGGAATCAGTGTGTGACGCATATTCAAATGTATAATTAATGTCGAAGAGAAAAATCATTAATCAAAATAAATCAATACCATCTGTATTCCCCAGAGGGTTAGACAGAGGTATGCCAATGTACACCCACAGTTCGCCGGTATGTTTTTAGGTCCCATGTAAGCGAGCCTATTGCCGTTGACCGGGCACAAATCCTAACTCCAGCTGCTACCGAGAAATTCATAGAAAAACCCAATAGGACTTTTTGGTCGACCTGGGAATCAAACCCAAGACCTTTAGCGTAGCAGTCGCGCTTAGGACCACTAGGCCAACGAGGCAGTTAAAAAATAAATTACTTATATAAATAAATTAGTGTTGTAATAAAACTTGTTCATTTTCATACATACAGTGCATTCTACACTCCCTTTGAGTACATCCCGCGTTTAACCTAGCATCCTGTATAGACCTGCAGAATGACCAAAATATCATGAAAATAATTGGCCATTACAATAACCACAAAAATATAATAATTTATAACTGCCTCGGTAGCCTAGTGGTCCTAAGCGCGACGGCTACGCTAGAGGTCTTGGGTTCGGTTCCCAGGTCGAGCAAAAAGGGTTATTGGGTTTTCTATAAAATTCTCAGTAGCAGCTCGGAGTTTGGATTTGTGCCCGGTTAATGGCAATAGGCTCGCCCCCTATTACATGGGACCTAAAAACATACTGGCGAACTGTGGGTGTACATTGTTACACCTCTGCTTAACCCTTCGGGGAACATAGGCGTGATGGTATTTTATGTTATAAAATAATTTAAATTTGAAGGAACTATCCGATAACGGCCATGAAAAAGAATGCTCTAGCGCAGCTAAAGCAAAGGTTTTTATTACTGAAGCTGCTAAAGCAACAATAGCCATCTAAGACGATGGTCCATGATGGTCATTCAAAAACATTTTATAATTTTACGCGTCTTTGTGCTGCGCTCATAAGTCAGGGAAATAAACATAATGGGAATGGTAAAAGGTTATTGTTGACACCACGTCTTCTAATAATTACGTATTGTTATTGATTATTTCAAAAATTTGCACGATTCTGACCTCACTTACAATCGAATACTAAACGAATAATTTTAAATTCAGCTGTAACAAGACAAAGGACCATTGGAGGCAACACATGTTGTCTTATTTCCTAGCAAAATATTCTGAAAATGTTTAATGACATTTGTAGGTATATCCATAACTAATATTATAAACGTGAAAGTAACTCTGTCCGTCTGTCAGTTAAACCTTTTTTTGTGTCTGTTAAAACCTGATATTATAATTTACATAAGTCTGAAATCGCCAGTCTGCCTTGAGCAAGTGGTGATCAATGCTGGAGCCTTCTCCGTATGAGAAGACGCCGTTGCCCTACAGTGGGACAATAGACAAATAAGCTGGTACCTATTATTTCTTATTTGACTTGAAATACTGTTTATATCCACGTTAATAGTATTTCATTCACGGTCCACACATTTTTCTACCTAAGTTGAATAAAGTCACGTAAAAAAATCTCATTCAATCTCATTATACTTGTTTAACTGTTCAATGATTCACCATATAGCCCAGAAGCATCGCTCGACTGACATAAATATTTGAATGCAATGAAAACGTGTGACTATCTATACAGTGTCATTTATTAAACTTTCTCTCGAGTCTGACGCCCTTTGACTGATATCAATGGGCTCTCAACAAATAGGTTTAAAATGTTCGCCTCAATTGATAGCCTACTAAGAAATCATCACAAGAATTGAGTATGAGTAACTACTTAACACATGCTCCTTAATTTGCTTGTTTAGGCTTCGAACCCTTTACCGAGTATGGGCACTCTAGAATCTTCTCGAATGTAATATTTAAATCAAACCTTAATAGTGAATATTTAAACTTTATTTTTAATTTTTCGATTACAAAAGAAACTGTTGAAACAAATGAAAGCACAGACGTAAACGCTACTGAGAATGCAAGTACATAAACAAACAGTGTAGGTGTTGACGTATCAAACCAGCATCCGATATTAAATACACCTTCTACATTAGTTAAAATTATAGAAGTTGCAAGTCAGGTACCAGTTTAATGACAAACTTGATTTGGAAATTATTCGTTATCGTTCATCTATCTTGATCTCGCAGACAACTCACTTGTAGAGGCAGCTTCTGCAGAGCTACCGTCTGCAGTCATAAACAGAAATCCGATACCCATGCTACGACTACCATTTAAACTACCAGATCTCTGATAAAAGCATCGTTCCTTTTATTATTTACAACCTGTACTCTGTCGTTCATTACGCCAAAATTGATTTCAGTTTTATTTATAGAGCAGAACCGCTTACTGTACATATTTACCTACAGATGAATATTTGAGCTTTGTAGACTAATCGCAAAGCGAATTCATAATCGTTGATAGTAGAATCGCATTACAAATTCAAACAGGGCAACAGCTGCGGCCTAAACTACAAATTCTAAGGCCTCATATTAATTTATTCATTTACCCTTCACGCCCTAAATCCCTCGGTAGTGATGAATAAAAGGGGTCGATGCGCGTCGCCGCGTGCGCCGGCCCATCCATCACGCGCGATGCGAAGCAAATCGATTTCTAAGCACGCGTGATTTGTTATTTCATTATCGGCAATTTGTTCTATCACTTTAGTAACAGACGCTACTGTACCTGGTTTCCATTTAAGATATTCATCAAAACCGTCAAAATTAACTACCTCAGTTAAACTGATATCCTTTTTATTGGAATATTTTATTGCAAATAAAAGTTGTTGACGTATCATAAGTTTTATATTGAGATCTTGTTTTATTGTAATTTTTGTAGCATAAGTTCGAGCAACCACGTAATTATTTTCTGCTAGATATTATCGTTGTTGTTAATTAATTGCAGATAGCGATCAGTTAAAGTTTAATATCAGGCAGCCGTACAACATCTTAAACACTGGAGCTTAACAAACTACCTGTTTGGAACTGTGGAATGTTAAATATTGCACAATAACCATAGATCATAATTAAAGAAAGATAATGTTGTTTCATGTGCGGATATCTTTGAAACCGGTACCAGAAGCTCAAAGATTTAACAGCGATTAATTTTATCTTAATATTAATTTATTACAATGTTCCTTTTCACCTTGTTCAGACTTATTACCAACCATATGGTTCTATTTGACACTATTCGATTTAATATTTTAGTGAATGTGATGAACTTTAGTATACTCGTGCAAATTAGGGAAAGTGGTGACATAAGGTAGGACTGTCGGTTTTACGATACATACCTTATTCTGTTAATGAGACAACTAGCGCGACGTAATTATTTCTAAGAGGAAAGAACCTAAGGGTCCTCGGTGTATACACATTCTCTTAAGGGAAGCAATGACACAAATAGATCTCACATAAAAAAAAAGTGGTTGCGGTGCGTACGGAAGCCGAAGGGTGAAATAGGAAGTGATACCGGTTTTTATTTCCGTCCCCACACTATGTATCGATTCCCCGCTGTCACCGCAACGGGGTGTTACTTTTGAAATCATTTTGATTGATGTACACCCTGTATTGTTGGCGTACCAAACAAAAGAATATTGATTCGAATCTGACAAACAAATAATTTGTGTTGTAGATTTTTTTTTCTTATTTATTTTTGGGTTTATTCTAATACGCTATTTAATCTCTTGCGGCTTTAAAAAATAATTCTTATGATCTTTTGCAGGTGTGACGTGTTAATGGCGTATCTTTAGTTGCAAATTCATTAATTTTTAATGCGTTTTGATTGACTACCGGGTCTCCGTTTACAAATTTTAGCAACATTTGGTGATAATGTGATTTATTATAAACATGTATTTAAAACGTTAATTAAACACGGATTCTTTTTTTATGGATTTCTTGATCACTCCAAGTCTATATTTCTCTAGAATATTGCAATTTTGTACACATTTCAAATTACTCTAATGATGGAGATATTATTCACCTCCACATCCCTAACCATTTAAAACATTAATAGTTCCAACATTACATTATTTGCAGGTTACATTACAAAAGAATATGTAAACACATTTGAATAATAGAAGAGAATATTGCTTTAAAATTATCTACTATGTATTCAAAAGCAGACATTCGCAAATAATCTGCATATTGGTTAAATAATAACGCACTTACCTCGAAGTTGTAATGCAGTACGATCGCCAATACGCATTGTTATTTTAAGAACCCAAAATTTTAATTAGGGAAGCATTATTATGCAAAGCTATCGTCCCTGGCTTATAGAATGAAGATGTAAGCGGATGGGTGTCGTGTGCCAAACCGGTCTACTTTCAATAAAGCTGTAGCTTTTACAACGGTGCTATTGTCAACATTTTAATTGGCATTAACATCGCTGAATTAGCATAAGGGCGAGGGTCATACTAACCAATTCCTATTCGCTCCCGTATTAGATAGCACGATTGGTGATCGTAAATGGAAACAAACGGAGTGGATGTTGAAATAAATTTTGATTATCGACTATGAATATGTAAAGCTGTTACTGATAGTCCATTTTGATGATTAAGAATTGGGATTGTATTAGTAGCGGCTTATCTGCCCTCGCAAGATGTAGGAGTGACGGGGTATTAGACCGTTTATTGTTATTTGTAGGCGATGTGAATAATCTGTCCGTCATTGTAGCTACGATTAACGCAATGTCGAATTATATGATCAAAATGATTTGATTCTTCAGGAAGTTCGGGTGCGCAGTACTCGTAACCGGCGTGCTTATATAAACAGATTTTGGACGAGGACGAGGACACAGAACGTGGACGAAGCGAAAGAAGTATGTAAGGATCGTAGCAGGTGGCGTTCCGGGGTTTCTGCCTACCCCCATGGTAAAAAGGCGTGAGCTTATGTATGTATGTTGGTTAATACTTCATGTTTCTAAAGGGGTCTAGTATGCCCGTCTCTCTACACTACGTTCTGATTTGAGAGAGGCAATTCCCATATTTTGTAAAATAATCACAATATAATCTCAGTCCTAATAAAGCTGTTGGAGGGACAATTTAAGTTTTCTATCTATAACTGGAAAATGCACCTTTTTCTAGTGAATAAGTTCATTACTTTTGATATATTATTATTATTCTCATTTATTAATCACTATATACATATAAAATACATTTTTAAATATTGATATAAAAGTAAAAACATTGAAAAATATAAAAAATAGCAGCCTGCCGCCGTCGGGAACAGAATCCAAGCCACCGGTGGTCAGGGCTCCTGAGAAAGGAATCTCCTAGCGCCGCGTCTACGAGAACCGCTTTGTGAATCAACCCCTTGATCCAGCTACTTTATTTTTATTATTATTAGCTTCTGCCCGCGACTTTGTCTGCGTAGCCGTAAACTTCAATTGCGAAGCATTAAGCGAACGTCCTTAACGATCCCACGGAATCACAAAACGGAATGAAAATTATTCTGGATTTACTGGATCAATATTTATTCATACAGAGTAACAAATAAATATCCATCTATCTATATATCCATTGATTTATTTATTTATACTTAATGCAACAAAAAAGCATAAAGGCGGACTTAACGCCTTAGTCATTCTCTACTAGTCCACCAAAGTTTCGCATTTATAATCGTAGTATAATTCAGGGACAGGATCATTTCATCGCGATGTTCCATCAATATAGTGTGTGATGTAACCAGATGGATTGAAATCTGATCGATGACCCCCATACTTAATCGGATCAGATTAAGAAAATACATATTTTGACTGTTTTGGGCGTTTTAATCCGCATATATTTGCCCCACTTCTGTTTAACTGCCATTTTATATTTAAGCTGCTATCTGAGCTGTGATTTACTTAATATTATGTTTAATTTCCTTACCGACGGAAGACATATTGCAATAGGTTCAAATAAATACTACATCCCACTCCCACAGTACCTGAACTGTGTGTGTGTCCAGAACTGTGGGTGTACCTTGGTACACCTCTGCCTAACCCTCTGCCTAACCCGGGGAATACAGGCGTGATGGTGTGTAAATACTACTGACAGTCTATTATTATACAACTGTAAGGCACAGAACTCTTCTCATACAGAAAAGGCGTGCATTGATCACCACGCTCGCTCAAGGCTGATCGGCAATTTCAGACTTATATTAAAGTTATAGTTCCAGATTTCATTAGAATGTTTTCCATCACAAATGTCCATGATAACTTAGAAAGAACATATGGATGGAAAAAGTCTCTTATCGGTACTACCCCGGATTTGAACCCAAAATCTCATGTATGAGACGCGGGCGTTTTAACCGCTGGGCCGTCACGACAACTACGCGATAAGAAACAAAAATAACACTTTTGTTGTATTTTCACTGATTCCGATTAATTATGCAAAATAAAATAAAAACCTATCTAATCAGTCTTTAATTTCATATTCAACAAAATCAAATTAGTAAAACGAAGTATCGTGGGATATAAATTTTTAATGCAACGCTATAAAATGAATGATATAGCGTATTAGTGGCAGGGCAATAAATAAATATTTATAGCATATTAAACATCAGTAAAATCTCAATAAACGGATGAACTGTTACACTGCAAGAGTATTGTGAAATGTCTTATGATTAACAATAGAGAGCCTACTTACGTAACCAATAGAATAATCTGAAACGATTTTGGACTAAACGATAAACGTTGTCTGGTCGTAAACATAATATTTGGGAGTACTACTGTGCGTTTTATAGTCTGTAAGTTTAATGCAATGAATGCTATACAAAGGCTCTGTTACGCGGTAGAACATATTTTTATATTATTACCCAATTATTAATAAGTTACCCGGTGTCGCGTAAGTACAACACCGGTTTGAGCCGAAGGTAAGGTTCACTTAAGAATATTAAACTTAGAAAATATAGAATAGAATAGAATTTATTTGCGTAAGATATGGTAAATAGAAATATTACACATGAATGGTTTCACATATTACCCCATTTTATACTAAAACGCAACAAGGTCTTGTTTGTTTTTTTTTTTGACTTTCGAACAAAAATTTAAAACAGTTTAATCTGCATTTGAAATTTTTTATGGCTGGTACCTACTCTTACTAGAGCATTTTCCTGAATAAGTTGATGGAGTTGGCGAATCTCAATTTCGCATACTCCATCAACTTGAAAATTTGAAAATCTTATTTGTAAAGCCACCAAGCATCAATATGACACCTATATACAAGAAACTAACCTATATAGTCCAAGATGATGCTACTGTTCAAATTTAAAAATACCCAAACATTTTCAAAACAAGTTCGGAAAAAAAGACGATCGCGTGCATCCCGCTAAGAAAACCACTTTCCTCCATTCAACTCCTCCACATAAACTAGAATCCAACAAATAATTATCATATTATCTTTACCATATTTATGATATTATTAGTGATGGCATGACATGCGCATGGGCCATTATCATTAGATACAACACTTAGTAAAGGCTCGTGAGGCATAAAACAACGTGTTTCGTAAGGTGACCGTGGTGACCGTACCTTATAGAGGTTATTACGAAAACTCACGGGCTTTCATACCAATAAAACAATATAAAAAAGTTATTGACAATAATTTATTCAAAGCAGCTTAGATACTATATCTCTACTAGAATAGTCGAAGGCTATTGAAGAATCAATACGTTTAACTATATTCACTAATTATTTAGATCGAACTGCCTCGTTAGCCTAGTGGTCCTAAGCGCGACTGCTACGCTAGAGGTCTCTGGCTCGATGCCCAAATCGAGCAAAGTGTTATTGGGTTTTTCTATGAAATTCTCTGTAGCAGCTCGGAGTTAGGATTTGTGTCTGATTAATGGCAAAAGGCTCGCCCTCTATTACATTTTACCTAAGCATACCGTACAACAAACATATGCGAGCTGTGGGTGTACATTAGTACACCTCTGCCTATCCCTTCGGGGAATACAGACGCGATGGTATGTGTGTCTGTATTAAGTTCAATTAGCTTCAATTTTTAAATGCAACTTCTTGACAATTCAAAAGTGTAAATGGTCTAATTGAAATAAATGCTTTGACTTGACTTGTAGTTCGAAATTGAAATAGGTAAATGAATGAAATTATGTACCTACTGCAAAAACAAAAGAGAGGGGCAGTTTGAAGCCACCGTCAGCTTAGGTCCTATAGCTTTCACGGGCCACCTTAATCTGTCTGTTATCGTCTCAGTTAAACCGACTCCAAGGCTCAAAACCGAAGCCGGCGCAACGTTCACATCAAGAACTATAAATTCGTACATTAACGTCTTTCCCGTATCTCTTATGGTGTATTGAGAGTCAAACTCTATGGGAAGCCAAGTGGGCGGCCCTAATCTACTGATTACAACAGTATTATCATAGGCCAACCAAAGAAGCACACATAACTTTTCCATAAATACGTAATTTGCTTCAAACATATTCTGTTCATACATTTTGTTTATTCAATATTTTATCGAGTGTGTCGACGATGTGTCCCGGTGCATAATCTCAGCTTATATCTATCAACCCGTTCATGGCGTATCTATTGAAATTAATTTATTTTCGGATCGTAAAAATTTTAAATTCACAAAATGGAATTCTTTTGATAACAGTTACAATGTTTAATACCTTGTGTTATATTTATTGTTTGGTTATCAGAGCATAATAAAATAAAATTTACAATATGGAAGAAAGTTAAGAAAAATCTATTTGCAGATAATAAAATTTATTACCTTGCCCATAACATTAGCAGTATTTTTTTTTTCTTTTTAATCTTTATTTTAAGGGTTTTTTCAACACAGTTCACGTCAGTCCCATCATAAAATAAACTTAAATTAATAACAAAAAAAACTAAACCTAAACAAAAAAGCGCTTTAACTATTAACTAATATTAATCATTTTAGCCTCACGTGACCAGCAGGATAAGTTTCGAAAATTATATTCTACCAAACATGCATCCATATTACTTAGTATATTATACGTAGGTACATTTAGCTTTACGATAGTTTGCTAGGCTGTCGAGTCGAAGGCAGTCGCAAACAACGTGCGCCCGCGCCGCCGCCGCCGCGCGAGTCATCGCTCCTTCAAGTGTTGACATTCGATTGTTTATTCGCCTCGTCAAAGTCACATAACAGTTGCACAGACTAATTACATATAAATACGACATTTTTGTACACATCTTAAAAGACCACGTCTTACGACTGACCCTCAACTCTTTGAACCGCTTGGAGGTAGTTCCCCGAAGAGTGGAAGTTGAGTTGTAATGTCTCATAAAATATTTCTCATTAATAATTCAATAAAATAATTATGTATAAACATTGGAATTTTTCAATAAATAATCTTAGGAACTACCTATTGTTGAAATGTTTGTCAAATATTGCAGAAGAATTTAATGGCTATTATTCCGTCAAATGGTAATTACCTATCGAATCCGCAACGGTAGTTTTAATTTCATCATCTGCTGCGCTGTGCGTTGTGAGTTTGATTCCTGCACGGAACAAATATTTGTACACCTATAGATAGTTGTTCCGGGTCTGGCTGTTTGTGTATATGAGTTTATATATTTGTAAACGCACCAATGGAACAGGAGAAATTCCGGGTGTGATGCAACGCTAAAAAAATAGTTGAGTATGGATTACCCTCTTTTTACAGGAAGAGTTTTGATTTTGTGCTGCTTTCATATATCTTCTCAATTCCATCATATACCACATTTTATTAAGATGAAGCTAAGTGACGCCAAAGGTTTATAGCATTTTTATATATTTTCCCCGCCACCGCATCCTTGACACTTCTGAACAATGTTTTGATACGAACAACAATAAATAAAGGCGAAATTTTCATTGTGTCAGTATTTACTTACCATATAAGTATTGTATGTGAAATATTAAGTACACAAAGCCTGTGTACCAAGGTCGAAGCCCAGACATAATCTTTTGGATTAAGGAAACAGATGGGACAGAATAATCATAAGTTTGTGTAAAGAAAGTAGCGTAGTATTCGTATGGATAGTTACGACAATGTTCCAACAAAGACAAATTGGTGGTAACATCGAGACATCGTTCTAATTTGTAAAAAGATTCTCTTATTATATTTTTCCGCCTTCGTCGCAGTATCCAAGATATTTTCTGTTAGTTATTGGAACAAAGTTCCTCAATGCGGCTTGCGGCAGTTGAATGGCAGAAATCGTCACGTTAGGAAAAGGCGTTATGTCTCCTCTATGCAACGTTATCTCTCTACCTTTTTTTTTTCGGAACTGCATCTCGCCGTTCAACCTTGGAGGTTGTTTACTGCTTAACCGGACTTTCTTGTGGATGCCTCAAAAATCAAGGCCTCCCAGCCAGGGCTTCCAAATAAACTTAAAAACTAAGTGATTCCACGCTAACGGCACCCCTTGTGGGGAACGAGTCTAGGTTTAGGGCGTCGCTGGAGGACCTCTCTTTCTCTGCCTCGTTCTGTTATATATGGGTGTGTGCATGCGAGTATCAAGATTCTAAATTTAAGAACTTTATTTCTGACAGGGTTTCCACGACCACATTTTTATTTATCAATTAAGTCGGCATAATTATAAAGATAGTTTCACTACCCCTTACTATCATTTTCCAATTCGACTGGCAGTTCCATAGTTTACCGAGTTCAAACAAACAAGAAAACATATTTACCTTTATTACATTAGACTCTAAAATTCAAAAACACTACATTTAAAAATTTGTCAGGGTTACATCTCAGTCCTTCCGTAGTGCCCTGCCGGGGCTGCGGGTTGTTCGTAAGAGATACCGCGCCCCCGGAATGCAAAGGGCACAAGAAGGAACATGGGTGGGTTTTAGTCAGTAAAAGTCTGACACTCCCTCCCGCCCCGCCCAGGGCGGGAGAAGTTATTTGATGATTTCCCACCGCCCCAAAAAAATAAAAGTCCTTCCGTAGTGTAATGTCTATAGCATTTTAGCTTTCTGTCTTATTCGAGTGAAGACTTCCGTTTGATAAGTCATTGCAAAGGAAATCATACTCCAACACGTCTCACACCTCAAAAATGAAGTATAATGACTGATAGCTTGTCAATATATATTAATCTATTCTTTACATATGTCACAAATTTCAACGACTGCTCCTTCAGGAAGTCCTAGTTTCATATCAAACATCTCGATTGCAACACACCGTCAATCGATGTTTGTACATACGATAAAATGCATGGATATTAAATAATACTGCATTTCTAAACATGTTATCTTCACTTGTCAACTTCCTTAGTACAATCTTAGTTACATAGGTACATGCGGCGTGAGTGAACGGACTTTTGAATATGTAAAACATTGTTCTTCTAGGAATATTTATCAGTGAATTAAATCATGTATGTTTTAGTACTATCTTATCAAGATAACGTAATAAAAGAAATGATGTCTAGTGACTAATGTCATTATTATGTCTGATAAAAAGTATTATGTTCGACAGAATTGAGCCTGAACTCATGATTATCAGTTAGACAATGATAGTTTTAATCAATATTGTCATTTGTCGACAGTCTATAGCAGGCCAGTGCATCGACCTCTTTAACATGACCTGAGTCGCCATGTACGATAAACCTATCTTACCTTATAGAACGAAAATAGTCAGAAATAATAAAGGATTTACCCTTGAACATAGCGTATCCAGGCGTCGGGAGCCGCGACACGATTCCCGGCCACCGTAGACGCGGGCTTGTGGACGGCGAGCAATGGGTAGCTCACCGTCCGTACCTTGTGCAATGACAGGCCGTGTCGACGGCGCGTTCGTGTTCCACGCGCGCCTCAAAGAGATGTCAGCAAATCGGAGGGGCTAGTCAGGGACGATGGCTGCCGGGGTTGCGGGTTGTTCAAAAGTGATACCGCACCCCCCGAACCCAAAGCGCACAAGAAGGTTTACATGATGATTTCCCATCCGAAAAACAGAACGTAATGTGTAGGTACTACACTAATAGACCATTTATACAAAGTCAAAGTATTTATTACAATAAAACCATTTACAGGCACTTTTGAATCATCAAAGAGTCCGTCAGTTAGCCAGAAAGTCGAAGCTAGTTGCTCGTTCCTAAACGTACGTAGATCTTTACGAAGAAAAACGAGCAAGAAACTTCACGGACGCTCTTGACAATTAAGTTTTTACAAATTCTAGTTATATTATTCTTGTTGCTTCTAATTATGTGAAAGCTATGTAGATGAATAGTTTTATCAAACAATTTTAAAGTATACATAAAACAATACTCATAAAACTTCGTTGGCCCAGTGGTCCTAAGCGTGACTGCTACGCTAGAGGCCTTGGGTTCGATTCCCAGATCGAGCAAAAAGTGCTATTGGGTTTTTCTACGAAATTCTCAGTAGCAGCTCGGAGTTAGGATTTCTGCCCGGTTAATAGAAGTAGGCTCGCCCCCTATTACATGGGACCAAAAACATACCGGCGAACTTTGGGTTTGGTATACCTCTGCCTAACCCTTCGGGGTATACAGGCGTGATGGTATGTTATAAAATGAAAATATAGATGTAAGCCGTTGCTGTTAAGAGATGACAAATTCTAATTAACAGACAATAATGAAATAACCTAAAAGAAAAGTGACAATATCAAATATACACACACACATATAAACAAAAACAAAACGTTCCAATTCTTTTACAAATGGAATGTCAAACAATCAAAGACACAGGAAAAAAATATTTTACTTTTTATAGGTGTGCACATTTCACTTCCACGTCGGCGGGTTTCGAGGCATACGAGGAACACATTTCCTTACAAATCGTTATCGGAAATGGCGTCGAGTGAAGTTGTTTCGCTGGAAAACCCTTATCTTGCAACAGAAGGTATGTCGAGTACATCGTCATCATATTAATACGTGCGCAGGGCTGCCTGGAACTTGAAAAAGGCAGACAAAGCTATGGATTTTGTAGCACACTTTTTCTTCTGACGCTCTGCTTTAGGCAAGAGGCAACGCACTTTTCTTTAAGAAAAAAAAAATTGAAGATCGACTCATTACTGCGATATGTATGAAAACACGTTGTAGTCTAACTGATTAATTTATAAAAACAAATGACGCTCACAATATAGAAGGAAACATTATTTTAACCAGACAGCTATCAAAAACTATGAAAAAGTTGCATATAAATACTCCAAATACCATTTCATCTAATAATGTTAAGTAAAGATGAAGTGATCGGCTACTATTGAGCGAGGGTTACTAAAACGCTATGTTAGCCAGACAAACAACAATTTGAAACAAATTACTTCTAAACATAACTAAAATATAGCGTTACAAAAAACTAGGTAAATTTTTAAAAGTACTGCTTCCATTGCTATGATTGGCAACCCTATGAACCCATCACTAGAACTTTGAACCTGTTTGACATGACATAATGTAGTTAAAGCCGGCCGTCTGTCAGCCAACAGATCTTCACAATGATTTGTGTTATTCTTATAGATAAATATAGAAAGGACTACAGGATACATCGCTTAGAATATGTTTCTGCATGTACCTTATGACCGTAGCAAGATTAATAAAGAACTTAAGACAAATCGGTGAAAGGAAAATTTCGTGAGGAAACTTGAACTTATAATTATTATAAGTCTGAAATCGCCAATTCGGCTTGAGCAAGCGTGGTGATCAATGTTCGCGTCTATTTTGTGTTAGAAGAGGCCTTTGCCTTGCAATGGGACAATAAGGTAAAATTATTATACGTAATAGATAATTTGGTACTCTTATTATTGAACAAGTTTAACTTTAGTTTACAGCAAGTAAAGATGTACAGTATAGAGAGTGAGTAGAGAGTAATACGGCTGTGGCATGCTATAGAGAAAATAAAACAGAAGTAAAGCCAAACTATGGAAGCAGCATACCATCTATTTCTGCTATACCAGCACCAAGTTTGAAGGGTAATACCGGTGTTATTACCACACACATAGGACAATTCAACATTGCCTTTGACAACGGAACTTTAATGCCTCTAAGATTGTTTATAACTAGTACCATCAGGTAGACCGCCTAATTAATGGCCACCGAAAAATATATTTAAAAAATCCTTAGTCACCGATGTAGATGGATATAATTATAAAAAGGCAGCACCTATATCTGACGTCATTACATCATTATTTTCAATGAACAATTACCATGTAACTGCGAAACCGATGTCACTCCATAAACCTCGATAGCCAATAAAGAGTAATTTGGGGAAAGTTCGTTCAAATTGTATGTCTTAGTATCCTTGACGCCTCTAATTGGGGTCGAGTTACTTAATTATTGGGAGAAAAAAGTATGTGCCTCAATTTGTGGGATGCCCAAAATTAGGTCGACTGAATGATTTATTTCTAGATCTGGAAAAATTGTGTTGGGAACATGGTCATACCTATTTTCGAAGCGATGCTGGTTAGTTACAATTATGATTTTTATGACGAAGTAAATAGGATTGCATATTGATAGTAGAACCCATAAAATATGTAGGTGTTATGCTATATACTATATAATTTGATCGCAGGTTAATTACTATAAATTAGTGAAACTGAGACAATCTTCATTTAATTTTGCCAAGTCAAATCAATATCAATTAGACCATTACAATAATATTCTGTTGTCATTTACAAGAAAGAGAAAGAACATAGTTGCCCATTCCAAAAAGTATTTTCGTAGAGAAAAGTCGCCGCCGCTGCTGCCGTGTGATCTCTTCACCGACTTTGGTCGACTGGTAGAGAATACCTAAGGCATTAAGTCCGCCTTTGTACTTTTTGTGCATAAAGTTTAAATAAATAAATGGGCTACTCCTTACTTTTTTTTTTAATGAAAAATATAAAAATAAAAGCTGTCTGCAATCATTTAATTTCCTCTTAGTGCTTATTAGAACACTGCAGTGTCCTAAAAAAATATGCAGACCTATGCTTAAATACCGTTTATAGCAAAAAAAAATATGTACATAGGTAAATCGAAAAGTACTACTCAGGGAAACATAGATAAACATGAACGACAAACAGGAAACCTCATTACACAAAAACCACAATACTTAGTAGCTTAATCGTAAGTTCTAGTGCTTAGACAAGAGCGTGCAAATCTTAATGTGTCTAAAAACAAGTCGTGTAAGAGTGCTTGTGAGTTGCCAGTCACGCACTCACCTCCTTACAACGGACTTTATAGATGAGACTAACTGTTGTCGCGGCGTTGCCTCCGTTAATGCGGTAGTCCTACCCAGGTTTCCTCATGGGATATTTTATTAACCCATATCATCCCAGTGTTCCATTTTTGAAAAACACTAATTTAAAAATGCGTTCAAAATTATAATAAAAAAATAAAAAAGTAACCGTTTCAAAAATGGAACACTGGGATGATATGGGTTAAACAATACCTATTCAGTAGGATGTCATAGCTGGCTGGAAATAATATGTTATCTTTTTATGCTGTGAGCTGTCATTTGTTTCTTATCGATAAATCCATTGGAATATAATATTAAACCTCGTACGAATATTAATGCAAAATTAATGTGACAAATAACTGCCTTGGTAGCCTAGTGGTCCTAAGCGCGACTGCTACGCTAGAAGTCTTGAGTTGGATTTCTAGGTCGAGCAAAAAGTGTTATTGGGTTTTTCTATGAAATTCTCAGTAGCAGCTCGGAGTTAGGATCTGTGCCCAGTTAATGGCAATAGGCTCGCCTCTTATTACATGGGACCTAAACATACCGGCGAACTGTGGGTGTACATTGGTACACCTCTGCCTAACCCTTCGGGGAATACAGGAGTGATGGTATGTTATGTTAATTTTGTATACCTACCTAAATAATCTGCAGAGTAATAATTTAACCCGAACTTATTGAAAGGTAAAAGCCGTTATACATTAAATGAAAAGGTGGAGGATGACGAGGATACAGTGTGTATTGATGAATTGAGGAAGACTGCTTGAAACCCTGCTGGTGGACAGCTGGGTAACTATTGTAGAATGTTTGTTAAAACATAAGCTTATAAAATACTAGATTTGTTTGATAAGCTCACCTTTTACCAACATCTCACCTAACAATGGTAGACAATGATGTGGAGATGGTGATGAACCCTTGTCTAGAAGTAACCTATTTACTTTAGACTTGAAAACTCCTAACTTAATTAGCCACTCTTAATCTGGGAGACATATTGAATCGGTTAAATCTAACTTTTTGTTACTGATAATCAATAAAATACATATTCATTTTTTCATTTGGAGCTTACATGAACTGATGAACTGCCCCGTTGGTCTCGTGGTCGCAAGCGCGACTGATGAGCGTGGGGTACCGGGTTCGATTCCCAAATCGGGCAAAAAGTGTTATTAGGTTTTTCCATTAGGATTTGCTCAGTAGCAGCCCAGAGTATGTAAGATGGTGGTGTGGCACCCCCGTGCCTCGGAAATCACGTAAAGCCGCTGTCATTCGTAGATCTTTGACTGTCGTTACGGATAGTAAGAAGCCAAGAAGTCTGACAACCAGTCTAACCAAGAGATACCGTGTTGCCCAGTAACTGGGTTGTGGAGATCAGATAAGCAGTCGCACCATATAAAACACTGGTATTCAGCTGCATCCGGTTAGGCTGGCAGCCGACCGATACTTGGGAAAAGGCTAAGCAGATGACGATGATGTGTAGCATACATGAAAGAATTTTCACCTGTTCCCAAAGTAGATAGAAATATTTTACATACAAATGTTGCCTTACCAAGTTCTAAACACACAGTACCTACTATCATGTATTTGGAGTTACTTGTAAAAAATAACACGATATTTTTTTCGTACCCAACGTCTGCCATAACAGACCGAATAATAACTTCTATGAAGTAGGATTACTTTGTTTTTCGTAGACAGGTTCAACTAGGCCTATTGTTTAAGGTCCATGAGTTTTATCGAATCCTGTGTGAATAGTAGAGAAGGAAAAAACATCGTAAGGATATCCGCACACCTAGTCAGAAAGATTCAATGCGTTAAATTAGTTTTGATAAAGATCTTGAAATTCAACATTGTTTTTGGAACTAAAGGTACTGAAATTAGGACTTGTAGAATTACTATAAGTTCGTTTTTTTTTAGTCGTGCAAGTTGGGTATATCGGTGATTAAACTTTGGGCTTATTCATCGTGGTGTCAAGTCAAGAAAAAGGATGATAAAAAATAAAATAATGTCAACAATTAGTACCTAGAGCACCAATAAAAAATATACAGTTCTAGCCAATTACTTTTACTTGAAAATGACTTTATATAGCTCTAAAAAAATTAAAAAGTCTGCCTTGTAATTTAGTTGATAAAACAACATTCCAACAAGCGAACTATTTTTACCCCCGACGCAAAAACGACGGGGAGTTATAAGTTTGACGTGTCTGTGTGTGTGTCCCTGTGGCATCGTAGCTCCCGAAAGCAAGAACCGTTTTTTATTTAATTTGTTTTTGTTTGAAAGGTATATTAGTCGAGAGTGTTCTCAGCTATGTTTGATGGAAATCGGTTCAGCGGTTTCAAAGTTATCAGCTTTTTTGTTAGATGCGGTAGGGAATTTATTATATGAATACCCACTTATGCCCGCGACTTCGTCCGCATTGTTTTATGGTAATTCCAGGGATGTACAAGTTTAAACAAACAAAAAAACTGTTCAGCTTTATTATATTAGTTTAGATTTTACGTCTAGACTCTAGACAGAAGTACTTACAATCGATTAACAATTTAAGGATGCTAATATTAAACATAGCATCTAGTTCAAGTGCCTCTTATGTGACCTAAATGTCAACTAATGTTCTAAGGTAATCCCCCTTACATATTAATTGTTATTTACATTAATATACAGTCTATTATTGTTTGTTATCTATTGGAGCAGTTGTACGCAAATCGTACATTTACAAAATTATCTAGTTCTTAAGTGGCGCTTAAGTAACAAGTGGGTGGTATTATCAAATATGCGTTATTGTTCATGTTTTCTTAGAAAGGGAGTGTGTCGTATTAGTGTATATTATTATTTTCATTTATTTATTTACAATACACATTAAATACATTTTTTAATATTTATAGAAAAATAAAAACATTATTATTATGCATATAAATTTTATGTACATACATACCACCACGCCTGTATTCCCCGAAGGGTTAGGCGGTGAGAAGTGTACCAATATACACCCACAGTTCGCCGGTATGTTTAAGTCCCATGTAATAGGGGGTGAGCCTATTGCCATTAACCGGCACGAAACGTAACTCCAAGCTGCTACTGAGAATTTCACAGATAAACCCAATCACACTTTTTGCTCGACCTGCAAACCGAACCCAACACCTCTAGCGTAGCAGTCGCACTTAGGACAACTAGACTAACTAAGCGGTTAATTTAATGTTTAGTTATATATTTGCTTTAAAAATTAATAACTAAATTAAAATAAAATAAATATTGAAGGGGGCTACCATAGAGCAAACGTGATTTTTGTGGTCTTTTTACAGAACTCTTCGTGCGACGAGAACAAGTAACAGTGCGAGTCCGACTCGCACTTGTTATATTATTAATTTTGCAAATATTTCGTTGCCATGCCTTTTTCTATTAATAACGCTTGTTATTATGATAACTGATTAAACTAACCTGTTTTTAAGAAGGTCAATTTCAATCTATTATGTTGTAGTGACCCAGTAACACTATCTCAGGATAAACTTACACGGCGATCTAAGTGCTATAAACCGTAGGTGTTGACGCAAAAAAATCAATTTATATCAAATAATTACTTCGGTGGGCTGCGCACGCGCCGATCGTTAATCGGTTCTGATTGAGGTATTTAGAGCGCATGAGTAAGTGACGCGTATGTCTCTGATCTTGGAGAGAAAAAAAGAGAACTAAAGCTAAAAGCGTGTAATGAATTTCAAGATACTTTTAAAATTAATTTAAAGGAAAAAATAATTTAAAGCCAAAGTCATTTATCAAAATGAGAACATTAAAAGTCACTCATCGTCATATAACTACAAGAAAAAGAAAATAAGTAAATGTAGTTACCCTTTCCAAAAAGTAGTTTCTTAATGAGATAAATTTAATTGACCGTTTGGAAAGTCGTATGATAAAGAATGGACAAAAAAATCCCCGTAGTTTATGTTTTAGAAAAATCTTTTTACAATATTTGGTATATACTACATTTATTTCGTATAATCGGCTTCGACCTTTTATTTATTTTTATTATTTAGTAGTATTAAAGCACTTTGTGAAGGAGCTTGTCCGTGGAAGTACTTCCACGGTACTGTGAAGGTTGTTCACCGTATCAACCTGGCTGAAACAGTTTACGTCCAAACACTCAGTCGAATTCCTTTTTGGAATTAGATTAGACAGTTTTTTATAAGTGAAGGCTCTTGTTTGGCCACCTTTGAGTCAGTGACATATCAATGAAAAAATATAATAAAGTTATCAAACGTTCGTGGCTTTAATTTAAATAGTTGGAGCCCTATATTGAAGTACAATACGTCCCGGTACCGTGGTTAAACCGTAAGGGTGACTACAATACCTGCTTCTGCCGCAAAGCAGCGTTATATACTCATATGAAAACCTAACTAAAATAAAACTGTACTACAGTAGGTAGGTTACATAAATAGATAAATGTACATGAAACAAAAAAAAAGATACAATAAAGTTACAAAAATAGAAGATAAAAGATACAAAAAATGTCTTACAAAAACCGCAACCATTTTATTCTAACACACAAAACGTTAGATCTCCCACGCAATACTCTATATTCGCTGTAGAACACTACATAAAATAATAATAGTCATGTCTGTATGTTTATTTTACTCACGTACGTATTTGCGACCACTGTGGTCCGTTTTATGGCTACGTTTCAACAGATGATGATACGACTTAGAATATTAAAGAGTGGAATTTAACGTTTTAATCAAGGCGTTTTGATAGACATAGATTACGTAGCGTACAGAGGCGACGGTACTGCAAAAAGTAAAACATGCTATGTTCGATTTTCTTTTAATTGGTGCAAAGTAACTGCCTCGGTAGCCTAGTGGTCCTAAACGCGATTGCTACGCTAGAGGTCTTGGGTTCGATTCCCAGGTCGAGCAAAAAGTGTTATTGGGTTTTTCTGTGAAATTCTCAGTAGCAGCTTGGAGTTAGGATTTGTGCCCGGTTAATGGCAATAGGCTCGCCCCCTATTACATAGGACCTGAACATACCGGCGAACTGTGGGTGTACATTGGTGCACCTCTGCCTAACCCTTCGGGGAATACAGGCGTGATGGTATGTGGTGCCAAAGTTTTACATTTTTATTGAGTTTCATTGATTGGTTAAGACTCTGGCAAGAAAGTCTGGAAAAGACAGTCAGCGATTTAATACGATTCGATCTCACTCGAGTTCCATTGGATATAACAATTTCTGGATTTTACCTAGGCCAGAGGCTTAGCATTGCCATCCAACGTGGCAATGCCGCCAGTCTTTTGGGGACATTTCCAGTTGACAGCGATGCGGATGAATTTTTTTCCATGTACTTTCAGTTTCTTATTATTATTATTGCTGGTTTTTTGTAAGTTATCTTGTTTTAAGGCTATAAATATTGTACATATTTATTATTAATTAAATAAAGATTTTTTCTTTTATGTATATTATTTAGGTGAAGTTCAACAAATACCGGCTGATTTTAAATTTAAATTTTACCATACTATAACCAACTTTCAAATATCCAGTCTTCTGTGTAAAAGTTTCAAAATAATGCAATTAGAAAATCCGATTAATAAACTGTCCAATAATAAGATTAACTACACTCCAACCACAACAGCTGAATCTCAATAAATTCAAAACCATTTACCGTTCATCTGCCGCTATTAATTTAACAAGAGAAGCGACAATTAGTGGAAATATATTAGTGAAGGGGACCCAAATCGAGAACTAATCGATTTACCTACATCATCGAATGCATTCATCACTCCCCCAAGCGCCGCGCCGTGAAATGACCAACACTGTCACCCCGACATAACATAAATAGGAAACGTATAATTCTCAGCTAAATTGGTCTATTTCCGCACAAAATCAAACGACTATATTCGTCACGGAATGGACAACGGTCATTTTTATCAATGACTGAAATTTGATCTGTATTTTTTTTGACATAAAGTCTTATATCAAATAAAAAAGGTTGGAAGAAGTCGCAAAAAAAATGGATGCTCATATCTGGTATTCTGGTATTCTATTCTTAATTTGTTCCTTTATAAGACAGTTAGCATTAACACTAAAGACTTAAAATTATAATAGATATAAAATATTTAGGTACACTTTATTTTAATTGGTTGATTACTAAATTAATTATTTATCGATGTCAAGAAAGGGATTCGTTTCAGTAATGATCCCACCTCAGCTTGACAAATTGTAAGAAATACAATAGAATAATAATTTTAATAGAATGACAGCTTTCAACATCTGCTCCATGTATTTGTAAAGAAATATTTTTGCCACGTGTCCTGTCAAACAAGAACAATTTATTGAATAAATCTTATTATGATTGCCACAATAGGTGTCAAATGGGCAATAATTCTTGTCATTGTGGTCAATCGGATGCGTTGCTATTCGGGAATACGGGACTTTCCAAATCATTACATTTTATTTTCGGGTCCATTAAGAGTTGCGGTTGTGGCGAACGTTAAATAATGGTATTAAAGGTATTATTACTGTCAAAATATTGTATGTAAGTACAGTTTATTTAGATTAATACAAAATAAATCTATAGATAAATCCTGATGTAATTACACTAGCTTCTGCCCCCGACTTCGTTCGCTTTGTTTATTTCACCCGCGTTAAGTTCCGTGTTTGGTTACCGCTCCGCTCCCGCTAGCCGGTTATGAAATTCTTTTTTTCTTACATTTTTCGTTACATAGATTAGCGAGTTTAAAAATACACACAAACAAATAAAAATCTCCTCGGCATTTTATTAACACAAAGTTATAAAATCAAAGCATAGAACATTACATCAAAAAATATTTGCTGTAAAATACTTTAATATCAAAATGCGTACCTACCATAGTATTCAGCGAAACACAATAATGTTATACAAAAAGAATTTGCTTGTGTAAATATAATAATAAAAAACACAATTCAGAGTGACAGCCTAATATCGTAAACGTCACAGTACAATACTCGCTAAGTAGGGAACGTCGCGTCGTAAACACTTCATAACCTCATATTTTTTGTGTCACTTATTTCGAGACACTCACGTTACTATACACAGTTCATAAAATTAACTATAGACAGTTTAAATGACTAGATTGACCAATATAACTTGACATATCGTTGGAGCGCTACTTGCGAAGGCAAACGTCATATAAATGTTAAATTCAGTACAAATTTCCTTTTAGTTCCACTTTTCGCCACCTGTCAAACTGGCCAGTGACTTTTGATCTACGTTTTCTATTCGACACTTCCAGTAAACACAGTCGTGTTGTAATCCTTCAATAGAAAGAATTACATAAAGGTCTAAGTTTGTTACTAAGTCTAGTCTAACCTCATCGTGGTGGAAAGCTTTCATTGTTTTTATTAACATAAATAAGGTTTATGTCCTCAAGGCGACAACGTTGTGGCTATTCTTATAACTTTTTCTATGACAACTTATCCTAAATAATAACAACAGCGAATGAGACGGACGCCTAATGTTAAAATACCATCACGCCTGTATACCCCGAAGGGTTAGGCAGAGATGTACCCACAGTCCACCGGTATGTTTAGGTCCCATGTAAAAGGAGGCGAGCTTATTGCTATTAACCAAACGCAAATCCTAATTCCTACTGAAAAAAATATCTAAAAACCCAATAACACTGCTCAACCTGGCAATCGACATCAAGTCCTCTAGCGGAGCAGTTGCGCTTAGGACTACAAGGCTAACAAGGCAGTCACCTAATGTTCTTAAGTAGTAAATATTGCAAATCATCACAAACCATCGCACACAAAATATCAGGTAAAGCAAAACATTTTTTGTTAGTCTCCTCAAAAGTAAACGTGAGTTATCACTCTCATTAACGAGAACAATCAAAATAAAGAGATCAACAAAAAGCGTCGCTTAAGCAGAATAACGAGTCTATCGCCAACCGATAACCAGGTGCTACGTTTTTGCATAATTTCCTTACAGCAACAAGTCTGCAACCCGTCAGATTAATTAACAGTTTTATTTGTGAAGCACGTCTTGTCTTCGTCGATGTTCATTGTCGCATTATGATGTACGAGAAGCCTTTGTGTGGTGCAAAAACTGTGGCACATGATAGTCGTAGTGTAATCAATTCGCCAGACAGCGTGCTGCGCGTGTTGCTAAGTAATCTAGGTGACGCAGAGTTACGAAGAATACGTACGTAGACAGACATTTTTTATTTTAGTGTTTAAATTGAGGCAAATACTTCAATTGAGATTTGAGGTCATCGATAATTGTAACCGCACCGCTCCGACATAACAAATAATTAGCCATTCAAGTTAGAGCTTTAAATCGTGTGTGGTAAAATATTTTTTATAATGACGAAGCAGAAAAGGTGACTGCTCGCGGGCGGCGCGCTTTTAACTGACAGTTGGGTTTTTTACAGGCGATTCCGTTCGGGCCGTTGTAGTGTTGGAGCGATGCTGGCGTAACGATGGCCATTAGTCTGAAGCATCCGCAATACCTAAGTACCTATATTCCTAAATGCTTAAGGCTTTATGTACAAATGTAAAATAAAATTACAAAGGCGGACTTAATCGCCTTTGTAATTTTATTTTACATTTGTACATAAAGCTTTAATAATTAAATAAATACCTCACCAGCCACATCCTATCACTTTGACGTGGTTTTCATATTTGAAATGCTTTTAAGAGCCTGCAGTAGGTAATGTCAAAATTCTAGTGTTCCAATTCTCGTAAGCATCAGAATCGCGGTGAAAATACGTCAAGTTTCCATATACGGCAAATTCCATTTTGAGTCCAGCTTTTTTTTAATAAGCTTTTAAAATTAAAATAACTGAACTTGTCATCAACTGTTTCAAGTGTTGACTTGTGATAATGAACTTCCAATGAGGTTGTTAATTTTATTTTGAAAACATGACATACTTAATTACTCGAAAAATAGGTTTAAATATTTATTTATTATTTATTTATTTTTATTTATTTACACACACACAATTATAACATCTTCACAGTTAAAACCAAAAAAATGTTATAAGTAATATTAAAACTATGCTATAAAATATAATTAAAAAAATAAAATAACACGATATAAAAATATACTATATATAGGTAAAACACTTAGAATACTATAATGTTTCTAAACCTATTTTTAGAGTTATTAAGTATGTGTTGTTATATATTACCTTTACTTGTATTAATAGTCTTAAATTGTCGGTATCATGTGTATTGGCAGAACTCTGGTCTGCTCCATAAAACCTATTAATAAAAAGTAACTCTTAAACAAATCATGCCAGATTTTGCGAACTCAGTTCAGTTTGAGGGTGATTTTCAATACATATGATACAATGCAATAACCCAGCAAGACTTCCCGAACGGTAATAAAATTGACGTTTTCACGGATAATTACTGTTGCATGCAAATCCTAGTAGTACTGCTACCCGCTTTGATGTGGAGCCTGTCATAAAAACTGCTGCAGTATGTAACAGCGCCCACAACTGCCACTGCTACCCCAAGTAGTCCGCTTCGTTGTGGCCGGGCCTTTACTGAGTTATAAACTGCTAGCTAGCTGTTGCCCGTGACTTCGTTCGCGTTGTGGTTATAAAACACTACCCGCGATTCGTCCGCGTGGTTTATTTCACCCGCGTCAAGTTACGTCTTTGGTTACTGCTCCGCTCCCGTAGGTCGTGCCGCGATGTGACACTCACATATAAAGTGGCTTTTTTATTCTCGTGGGGAAATCCTCATGGACTGCCTCCGCCTCGGAGAAGGCGGAGGGAGTGTGTTGGACTTCTACCGACTAAAACCCCACGGTGTTCTTCCAAGTACCATTGGCCGGGGCACGGGTGTCGCTCTGAGCTTACTTCCACACCCCGGCAGGTAGAGATTACCCCTATAAACTCACTTACTGCACCGCAAATATAGGTAATACACGTCCAAAACAAATTCTTTGCAATGTTAGTTCCTCAAGTTTGTCAAAATAACCTCTGTACATTTCCTCGTTCACGATTTGAAATTTAAATCCACTCCAACTAATATCTGCGTAGCTCCATGTCACAGAACATCTGGGCGACCCAAGGTCTGGGAATTGAGGAAACATATCCAAAGACCTTATAAAAAACTAGTGTACGATTAGTGTATTATTTCTATATATATAATTATATCGGTCGTTCCATCATAAAGAAAAAAAAATATATACAAATAACATTGGACAAAAAATTACCAACAAAAAGTAATGAGCGAACAAACTAGACCAACTTCCTTGTCAACGTACAGTTATTTTGTTAGATTTATGACTTGTTTGTTCGTTGTAAAAACTGCGTACATATGATTAGGACTCGCGTCCATATAATTATCGCATTGATAGGTATTATAAAACACGGCCAGTCGTTACTTGTACCAACAATCTGCAATGCCGTTAAGTAACCTGAATAATGTTAACTCTTAAAACTGGTGAAACACTTTTTTGTGCCTCTAACTAAGGCCCACTTACACCAAAATTGTTACTAAAAAGTTAGTTGTTAACAGATATGGAACAACTTACGTATGGATTGATTACTACCTTCTTCCTTGTTTTCTTTTTGCATCAATTCAAATAAATATTTTGTAAATGAAAAATGATATCTATTACTTTGTAATTATGCATGCGGTGGTTAATGTGCACACAAGAAATAGTTGCACTAAATAGTATTTAGTAGTGAAAATTATTAGCAACCTTGTCAGTGTAACCAGTAAGCTAATAAACATAAATAAAATATAAATAAACCTCGTGTTAGCCAACTCTAAGTTAAGATTTATGCGCAAATGGGCTTAAATTAATTAATCCTCAATCGTATACCTTCTCATATACTCGAGATATACCTTATCACGGTTTCTAACGGAATTAACAAGTACCTATGATCAGTTAAACAGAAATATATCAGCAATAAAAAATATTTATAGTATTCAAACACCTAAGGCTGTCAAACGTTAAATATGAAACAAATTAACTCAACCATTGACTTATAATTTGTAAATCAGCATGATAAAACTTACGACACGATTCTATTCGCAGTTCCATCTCATATACTATCATAAGTTCCCATTCCAAAGACAAATTTTCACAAATTATAACCGCATAAACAATAAATAACTATAAAGTCTATATCTCCGTAGTTTAACTTAAATCACGTTCTCTTATCGTCTGTGGCCATAAACATTGCACCATAATAAATGACAGCTATGCTAATTTCTTAATAGCACTTTAAAAAATGTATTTTATTGAAAACATGAGGAAAATCATGGTTCATTTTCTATTGAATGGCTTATATTCAACACTTACATGCTGTTAATTTCAATCATATTCCATTCTTCTCGGTCACAAACAATGTAATTTGAATTTTGTATTGCACTCGGAACAAAACGTTGCTTCAATAGCTCTTTATACCAATGCATTTAACCTACATGCGAGACACAAAGAAAATACATGAGCTAAAGCTTGTAAAATGTAAAGTAATTGAAAAAATATTCACTGACCCGACCCTCCTACGGGTTCCAATATCGGAGAGAAACTTGATAGATAAATTCTCTCGTATGTCAAAAAGCAAAGATCAATGGCTAATATGAAAATCAATAAAGATATAATGACGATATTATTATGCGTTATAAACAAACATTTGCACATGAATTGTATCTTTCTCACATAAATCAATATACAGCTTTCTTTATCTGTCTAGAAAATTGACAACTTACTTTATGAAAAGTTCGGCAACTGTATTTTTATTGGCCTATTCATAGTTATCTGCGGTGATTTACGGAAATATAGCGATTCATCAATAAACTAGTGAACAGTTTGGTGACAGAATAATAAACTTAACTAATCTATATAAAGCTATACCATTCTGTCGTCAGAATATTAAAAAAAAAACCAGAAAATTTACCGTCAATTTTTAGACACTGAAAACTTTTCATTCTTTTTCCGCGTTTTCCTTCCTTCCTGTTTTCTAGATTTTTTTAAATCATACTAATACTTCTATGCCTTATTTTCTATCTTCGTTCGTCTATATATTCATATATCTTGGTGGAATAATAATTTAATTACCGCTTCATGAAAAGGGGAAAGGCATAAAGTACTTACAGTATTACCTTAAGCTCGCAGAAAATATGCCTTGATGTCTATGTTTAGAAAAAAATAGAACAAAATTTCTCAAAACAGAGTCAATATCCTCAGGGATTTGACTATCGACACGAATGAAAATTAAAGTACATTATTCAAACAGGCATCACAACGCTGTCCATAATACCCATACAATTCATTAGCTCTCCCAAGTGAAGAATTAAAATTGATTGATTGGTGACATAAAAATTTAACGTCTCAGCTTAACTAGGTATCAATCAGCCGTTTCGTCGGCTGTCTCATTGACCAGATATGACTTATACATCGGGGCCTTTTATGTTGTAAACACCTTTACTTACTTGACTTAACGACGACAGTTTTATTTAGGAGCTTATCTGGTCGGGTGGCCTGATCTCAAGACTTTTTCGACAGACCACTCTATAATTAGGTAGAAAAATTATGGTTGATACTTTAAGTTCCGCTAAAGTAAATACTGGTTATCTGTGACTTTAATTTCATTGAAAATTAGCTATCACCCACACTTTATTTTTATATCATTGGATGGCAAACAAGCCGGCGGCCTACCCGATGTTAAGTGGTCTCCACTGCCTATAGACATCTGCAATAACAACGGCCTAGCAAATGCGTTGCCATCCCAGTGATAAAGTTGAAATGTGTCATGTGCTTGTAATTACACCGGCACCCATACCCTTGAGACTGAAACACAGTGGTAGTATTTTCCCAGACGGGCTCCTGCACAAAGAGCTCTACTACTCAAATAACCTCAACAATTTATTATACTTTGATGTAAGAGAAAACTTCGACAAATATTACCATTTCATCTTCATGACAACATTTTATAACACAGCTTCTGTACGATCAACCAAAAAACAGTGTCTCTGCATTATAAGCCAACCATAAAATAAACCACGTCTTTACAATTTTCCCATGCTATGCATCAGTTTAATAAAACGAAAGTTAATGCAATAGTGTTTCAATAATTTGAATAACAATGAATACGTAATGAACATTTTAATATATTAAATCGATGGGTTATAAATTAATCCCTTAACCTATTTAGATTTACACACGATTTTTATTATAGTTATTAACAAACAATGAACAAACTAGGTACAACTGTTTAGAAGATTTCGAGAAATCATTTCGTCTTCAAAAAATATTGGTCATAAAACAAACAAGTGGTAATAAAAATGATTATTGTCAAACTTATTTTTGTTAACCATACGCTCAAAGAAATATGATTTAATGTTATTTTAATGTTTGTGCTTTTATGTGGATATTAAAATATTATTTGCAATGTTATTCAGGAATTTACGCGTCACGGGATATTTAGAGCGGAAGTTTCACAGTATTACCTATTTCATGGAGGGATATGAAACTTTATGAGCGGAATTGCATACATACCTATAAGCACATAACAAGGTGCATACAATGTCCACTATTTTACGATTCCATGTAAGAACATTTAGTTATAAATTAAAGCTGTGTACAGACCTTGGTTTTTTTTTTTTTTTTATTGCCCTCGCTATTAGTTTTGGTCAAAATGGTGTTTTAATTTTAAGGTAGATTGTACAAGGGAGAGAAATGCTGGGAACACCTATTTTTTTGTGGGTTCCTCCTTTATAAGTTAATAAAGATATTCTAATGTCAGGACAGTTTTGTTTTGCAATATCGTTCATTCTATGGATAGCCTGTGCGCAGCTTAAATGCTTAATAATGTGTCAGCATGATCTGTTTACAGATGCAGGGCAAAGAAAGTATTATTCATGCATTTGGCTACTTAGTAAATAAAAGATAGTGACCTAATAAAACACAGTGCGCTATTTTAATGCACCTCGAGATGAAAAATATAACGATCGACCAGAAATATGTCGTCCACCCCAACAATAGTATCTCTTTGTAAAGGAGCTCGTCTGGAGAGATACCTACTATCACCAAACCTATTTCTGCTATAAAGCAGCATTGCTGTGCTCCAGTTTGAAGGCTATGGGTGCCGATACGGTATAATTACAGGCACATGAGACATTTTAACATAGTCTCTCTCATTCGCAAGACCTCTGGTATTGCAGATGTCTATGTATAGGCAGCAATGACCACTTAACATCAGGTGGGCCGTCGTCGGCTTGTTTGCCATCCAATAACATTAAAAAAAAAACAATGAAACAAAATCCAATCAATCCAGAAATCAAACATAAACAATAAACTCTTTTATTTGTACTCTTTTCATATCACTCACTACAATAAACAAACTCATAAAAAAAAAACAGTTAACAAAGCGTAAAATTCATTGTAAAAACACAAATTTAAAATTTTTAAGTGGCCACCGACTGAACAATTATGGAAATCCCTTCCGCAGCTAACAAAAGAGCTGATAACTTGTAAATAGCTAAACCGATTTCCATCCAACATAGCTAAGAACACTCCCAACTAATATACCTTTCAAACAAAAAAAACAAAATCAAAATCGGTTCATGCGTCCGAGAGCTACGATGCTACAGACAGACATACAGACACACAGGCACGACAAACTTATAACACCCCGTCGTTATTGCGTCGGGGGTTAAAAAATTGTTGACGTTCTAGTAACATACACGTTAAACTTACTATTACAAAATGGTCATAAAACAGGACGAGTTGTAAACGCAGTGATAATAATTTACGTAGAAATATTCTCTCTTATGTCAGCAGAAAAATACATTCAGCCAATGCTTCGTGGTTTCCTAAAAATAATCTTTTATTGCAACGGGAAGGTACCGTAGAAGTTTTGTCAGGTGCTGATAAATAAGAAGTTACCCACTTACTTTGTAAGACGGAGCTGTAAATAGTTGGATTGTTTTTCTTAAAGTAAATCGGGTTTTGGTCTAAATGCTTTGAGATTCATATGTTTCGAAGGCTCAATTTAGTTTGAAAAGGCATTCGGATATTGGTGATTCATATATAAAAAAATTCTAAGGCTTCAAGCTTTCAATAAAACTATTCACCCCTTCGATGTCTAAGGAGTTAAAGTTTTTTTTTTAAATACTCGCTAGTCACCTTTTTATTACCACATTCGGCCCTGTTGGTCCCGCGACTGTTGAGCGTGGGATCCTGGGATCAATGCCTTGGTCGGGCTAAAAGTATTTTTGGATTTTCCCATTATGATTTTTTCAGAAGCAGTCCGTAGTTTGACAGTTGGTGGTGTAACACCCCCGTGCCTTTGAAAACACGTAAAGCTGTTAGCCTTGCGCCTGATCTCTATCCCTCCCCGGTTGTGTCGGATTGTCATCCCATTGGATTATGAAAGCTAGGGATGAAAGAGTGCACCAGTGTTTGCGCACACACTTGTGCACTATTATATCTTCTGCGTACTTGGCTAGTCTCTATTGAGATTAGCCGCCGTTATCGAAATCAGTCTGGAGAATATTACCACATTCTGCATTATGAGTATAATAAACTCCAAAACTCTAGAAATGTCGCATAAAAATCGAAGATATCTCGGTAATCATAATCAGACGTAGTCATAAAAATGCCAGTGACATCACATTTTCAGAATCAGCATTTAGCAGGTGCGCGCTCCCAAACAAATCATGTTATGGCGCGTATGATTTGATTTTGGAAATACCAACGTCGTGTTTTTGTTTTTATTCGTCGCCATTCTCAAATTTCCTGTTTTTCAGACAGCGACTTCGAATCCCAGGATATATTTCGCTATTGTTTTTCACCTTCTTTTATACGACTTCTTGTATGATCTTAATATAAACTTTTCAAATGATACTTGAATCTGTGTCTCTGTACACAGCACAGGAGCGTTTTTAGTATCTTTGTTCTTCGTATTATTTGCGAAGGAAGGAAAACGTACTTGTATTTTGCTCAGTGAAATTTATACCTTTTCTATATCGTTCTCTCGTGAGGGCTATTGTAATAAGGCCCTACCTTCATACTTAACAAGTTTCCATAAAGTATAATACAAACACCGTATTAACATAATACTTTATAAGAACCCTACGAAATTATTACGACACAAAATAAAATTTCCATTACAAAAGTGAATTCGGAAACGAAATAATAATCGAAAACAGCAACGTCAGCTTACGTAAATGAACAAAGCTACGAACAAAATGTGCGCGATACAATTCCCGATTCGCGGTCGGCATAAATTGAATTCGTATGCGATGAACCCGCAAACCACAGAGTAGTAACAAAGGGAGTATTAGCCTGTAGATTATCTGTAGAGGTTCTGGAAGTTGCACCCATGTTCAAACCCATTTTTAATAATCTACGATTTATGAATGAAATAAATTAACACTTAAATATAACAATAGGGACTTGCAACCGGTCTGAATGGCTGATAGGCGGTTTTTCTTGGATAGTTCCAAGAATTATCTCAATATCCGCGTTTAATTTGAGTAGAAAAGAGTACCTGCCTATAAGATTCTAGGGTGTTCAAAGTCCTTATAGTACTTATTTGTACAGACATACATCGACGTCGGACTGCAGTTTCATTTTCCGTGCCACTTAAAGATAGATGTTGAATTGGGCTCGTTGGGGAATATGCCTATGATTACTCTATTTACTCTTCACTCTGTGCCTCATCCAGACGGTTCATTTGCTAACTGGGTCTCTTATACAATTCTACGGCCTTATTTGAATGTATTTTCGTTAAATGCCTCTTGTGCCCGAATGAAAATATCATAGGGAATCTTTTAATTAAATCTTGCTTGAAAGCATTTAGCTTGCTCTAGTTTGTATTTGATATTTCGCAAATGGCGGTAACTGCATGTCTGTCATCTAAACAATAAACAGATTTGTGATTGTTTACATGAAAAACTGTCAGACAACGCAAAACGCCGTTATTAAATCATATTTTTTAAATATATAAGTCGTTTCCTCGGTCTATGTCACTCGTGTAGTTTGAAAATTTGATTGCATTAACTGTTTGTGGTAATGCAATAAAAAGGATATAACCCCGAAATCAGTTTAACGGGGGTTGATATTTGTACTCGAAAACGTAGGCAGAACTAACGTCATAAATGATGTGAAACGTGGGCACATTTTATGATATAAAACATATTAGGTACTACGAGCAATGATGTCATGCAAGTCATCCAGCCACAAAATTCCCACGCAAAAGAAAATTATGAATGAACATGGCCAAGGAATGCCTACGTCAAAATACTTGGCACGTAGCCAACACTTCAATATGTGGGTAGAAAAATACAACCAAATGTCAAAGGTCAAGAAATTTAATGTGACGACCTTTTCAATGGCAAGTTTAGTGAAACTATTTGCAGTTAGACATATCAGATTCGTTCAGCAAATTAATTTGTAATGTGGATTCTAGAAAATGTTTTTGTTTCTTTCGACATGTAGAATCTTTGAACTCATAATAAATCTTTAAGAATAAAAAAGAAAAATAAATTTATTGTCCTACAAGTAATTGAATTATTTGGTATACAAGTCAATTGAATAAATTAAACTAGTCTCAGTTTTATGTACTTATGTATACGTAGTAAAAAGGACGTCATAACAAAACCTTGGATTCTGTAAATGATTCTAGACTCTCCCAGGATAAAATCTGCTGTTTCATGTTCATAAGTGAAATGTTCAAGATCAGATTAGGACTAAAACACTTCAGGCCCTATTAAATATTATTTTATTTAAACCGAAGGCCTAAAACTAATTATTATGGCAATATTAACAAAACATTTTCTTTAGATTCTCTTCCTGAAAACTTTCGAGTGAATAAAAGATACTTTGCACGTTTAAGAACATTTGATTAAAGAAAACAGCTTGCTACGAGAATTCGTAGCAAAGTGCTACGACCGTATTTTATATTCAACTTCCAAGAGTGATTCTGTGTTTGTCCCAGTGTGCGTGTGTATGAATGATATGATACGTCATCAGTTTTCTTAATTAGTACATTAAAAGTTAGGTACATATTAGGTACTTGGAAAGTAGATATATAAAGGAAAAAAAAACATACAATAATAATAAGTGAACGAATTTCAGTCGCGACGGCTAATCTCAATGGACACCAGTCAAGTACACCGGAAATATTATAGTGCACAAGTGTGTGCGCAAATACAGATGCACTCCTTCTTTCCTCACTCTCATAGTCCGTAGGGACGGCAATCCGACACGACCGGTGGGAGATCAGGACCAACAGCTTTACGCGCTTTTCAAAGAACGGGGGTCATACCATCCAAATTCTGCGTTTATACTTAGAAATTCTTAATGGAAAAATCCAATAACACTTTTTGTCCGACCTGGGAAACGAACCCAGGACCCCACGCTCAACAGTCACGCGTGCGACCGTGACACCAAGAGGAAAGTTAAAAAATATGTATCGTAGAATTTAATATTATCTTCTCTGCCTACCACCACAGCAAAAATGCTTGGATTTATGTTTATATATTTTTAACTTTGTATGAACCTAAATCCATACGCAAAACCCGGTTTCCTTACATGCTAACGTACTGGCCGGCAGCCAAATGTAGCGGGGGCGTGGGTTTGTCTGTCCCCACAATATTCTAAAGGTTAAGGGTGACAAAAATAATGTTATGGACTACTTTCAGTAGGTACAAGATGTTATAACAATGGGTAGTATCGTTTTCGGGAAAGTGGGCGTTAGTGCGATGGACCGTTGAAGTTCCTGGCATTTCGCGGTAATGTAATGTTCTTGTAATTTTTTTTTTGTGGTAGGATGTATTTTGGTTATCATTGTAATGAGCTAGACGTTTTGTACTATTGTTATGAGTCCTTCTTTGACGTTTATTTTATGTAAATAAAAATACGTAAGGATTAGGATAGGATTGCTTGGATTGTCATTTGTAATTAATGCATTGGGTTAGCCTGTAATGGTAGATGTAAGTACCATTACAGTTCATTACCATGAACTGCTTCGTTGGTCTCGTGGTCGCAAGCGCGACTGATAAACGTGGGGACCCGGGTTCGATTCCCAGGTCGGGCAAAAAGTATTATTGGGTTTTTCCATTAGGATTTGCTCAGTAGCAGTCCGGAGTTTGGAAGTTGGCGGTGTGACGCCCCCGTGCCTCGAAAATCACGTAAAGCCGTTAGTCCCGGCTGTCATTCGTAGATCTTTGATAGTCGTTACGGATAGTCAGAAGCCAGGAAGTCTGACAACCAGTCTAACCAACAGGTATCGTGTTGCCCAGTAACTGGGTTATGGAGGTCACATAGGCAGTCGCTCCATGTAAAACACTGGTATTCAGCTGCTGTTGGACTGGAAGTCGACCCCAACACAGTTGGGAAAACGCTAAGCAGATGATGATGGTAGATATAGGTAGATAAATAAATAAATGTAGTAATAAATAATAATAATGTGTGAATTAATTTCGCTTTCAATTGAAGTGGTTACCACTAGACTTTATGATGTCTACGACTGTGTATTTTACGAGGAATTTAGTATGGGGTTGGAGATCAAAATATTCGGGTTCGTTAAACTAACTGTACTAACATCGGTGCCCGTGGTCCGCTCATTGGAACACTCAATCATTATAAGAAAAACTTAAATTTTAACCTGCACATCTTTCATGTCACCTTAGATGGTGTTCGCAAAAAATACTTGACAGTTATCTCTCAGTTACGTAATTGTTACTGTGATATTAAGTATACCGTATTCCTTTGCTCTCGATGTGTTCAATATATTCATTGTATTAGATTTGATATTTATTTTTATCTTTACTAGTGAGGTGGAGGTCTTGGGTTCGATTCCCATGTCGAGCAAACGGTTATTGGGTTTTTCTATGAAATTCTCAGTAGCAGCTCGGAGTTAGGATTTGTGCCCAGTTAATAACAATAGGCTTATTAGGCGCCCCCTATTACATCGGACCTAAACATACCGGAAATCTGTAGGTGTACGTTGATATGTTTTCAATTTTTTGTTATTACATATTTATTTTTTATCTTTGCTTAGTTAGTTTTGTTTAGTTTATAATATCAGCAGCTTTGTACTCTATATATTATTTCTAATATAATGTATACCCATAATTGGCGTATACATAATTATAAGTACATTATACTGTACTATCAACGCTTGATGTATAGGCTGTTGGTGTACTATATTTAATAAATAAATAAAATAACAAAATATCCAATACATAATAAATGATTCACTGCGTGTTCCAATAGACAATAGCAATTACATATAGGTATAGAAATTAGAACATAAATTCACTACATTCTACGGTTTACTGACCCGTAGTAGAACATACGAGAGCCACGCGAAAACAGATACTAAAATATTAATAGTACAATAAAATATAAAGGAGATGTTTTCATTAATAATGTAGGTAAATATTACGTTTACGATGTTGTGTACGTTCTTGTAATAACTGTAAATCATAATAAAATTTCTTATGTCAATGTAAACAGGAGCGATCATAGGAATGTTTTTTGCATTTATAGTAGACAAAGATTTTATTTCTACGTTCTCTAATTACTTCTTCGTCTTCTATTTTCGAAGCCATGGTTCAAGTAAATACTTTTTTGTGTTAGAATACTTGGTATATGACACCATTAAACAATAATTACAGACATTAAAAAGTAGCTTATTGTAACTCTGAAAACCCGACGAATTTTAAAATAACTATATATTTTTTTTAAAGTTGCTTTGTTCTAAATCAATAGTTACTGAATTGACAAGACAAAAAAGTGACGTCATGGTTTAGTATTGTCATACAAAATCTATGGAGGAATCGCGGTTTGACAGCTCATAAAAATACGTCAATTACTGATAAGTACAAGGAATTTCGGAAATGCCAATGTTTTTTTTTTAATACTACATTTCTACTGACACTACGACCACATCTAGAGGAGTGCCCCAAATACATCTAACACCCACAGGTTCCAACCCAAATAAATAACAATTATGTAAACATCATTTTTATCATTTTCCCCCCCTCTCCCTTAGGCTACGTTTGTCTAGTAAACCGGCGTGTGACGTCAGAAGGCCGGCCGGCGCCTCCACCCGCGAACAGTGACTAAGCTGTATTAATATACTACCAATGTGTTTGCCCCAGAGTCGCCTACGCACTGAAAACTGCGTGGGAGTCACTGAAACTTGTCTACATGATGTTGTATTTTCAAGGACTCTAGTTAAGTTTTTAATTGATGTGTTTTTGTTTTTCATGTAAAGTACGCAGGTTTTATTTATGACTACCAAATGATTTATGGATAGAGTAGGTAGGGATAAGTCTGAGAAAAACGGCGCTATAAATAAATAACAATCTAAGGGCCTCCGCACACGTCAGACAATCAGTGACCGATTTTTTTGTCGAAGAGAATAAAATATATGAATTCTAATATACCAACGCACACTTCCTACAAAAAGTCGGTCCCAAGAAACTATGGATCTATTGAATCGGTCCGATAATCAGTCTGTCAAAAAATCGGTCGTGGGCGGAGACGCTTAAAGAGGCTGAAACGTTACACTAGCAGTGGCAAACACGTAATTTTTGTAAGAGGGAATCCTAACCAAAAATTGCTTAATTATAATCAGATAATTATATCACTATCTATCATATAACCAAAAGCCAATTGATCTCTGTAGTTTAATATTGGAGGTAGAGTAGAGTAAATTTTGTTTCGAAAATCAGAAAGGAAGCCGAAATAAAAAAGCCGGTCAAATTTTAAATAATAAAGCTTTTAAAAAAGTACCCTGAGCTTCTAAAAACCTATTGAATTGCAAAAAACAAAAACAATTTAACATTTCATCAAGTGCCGAAAAAAAAACTGTTTTGAACAACAAATTGAACAAAAAATCCTACATACTAATACAATATTATATTATAGCTAAGTGGTTTTTACTATGCACAACTCATTGAAACCCTGATCTCCAAACTAGCGGTGACCCTGTATCTCAAAGCTCAGAGAAACGGTGAAAAACAACTAAAATTCAAAAATCCTTTTACGCTCAAAGTGTCTGAATTCTTTCTTTCAAATTCTAAGAAGCTAAAGCCAAACGTTTCTCTTTAAACACGCTGTGCATACGAGAACGGCGCGGTGGCGTCGACGCGACTCGGATCCCGACACACTTTCCATTGACGGGGCTGAAACCACCCCATACCACCCATTTTCCCTGCTATTTGGGTAGAAATTTATACTAATGACATGTGTATTAAGTAACAATGGACACTGTACACTATTTTGGGCGAATTGGCGAGCATTAGTATTCATTCATGGACACAGAAGTGGGTAATGGGGTTGGAAATAGATATTGTGTTTTGTGTTGTAGGTAGTTCGTTTGTTTGAAGACGTATTAATTAAAAACATACGGACAACTACTGCCATTATGTAGAATTTTTTTAAAATAATTTATTGCTATCTAATATTCATATTTTTAATTTGACTTAGAAAATTTTGTGAGAACTTTCAATATCACCAGGATAGTTTTTGATTTTCAATTTGAAAAACTGTTCCTGCAGGCGAGTTTAAATTAATTGGCTATAAAAACAGAAATATGAAAAACATAAATTGCCTCGTTAACTGCCTCGTTAGTGGTCCTAAGCGCGACTGCTATGCTAGAAGTCCGATTCCCACGTCGAGCAAAAAGTGTTATTGGGATTTTCTGTGAAATTCTCAGTAGCAGCTCGGAGTTAGGATTTGTGCCCGGTTAATGACAATAGGCTCGCCCCCCTATTACATGAGACCTAAAAACATACCGGCGAACTGTGGGTGTACATTGGTACATCTCTACCTAACCCTCTGGGGAATACAGGCGTGATGGTATGATGGTATGTCATATTGCATTGAAAGTTCCCGCATAATTTGGTAATCTAATTACTGAATTGTACTGGAACGGCTAGACAAGACATGTGACTGCCGATGAGACAAAAACTTTGTGGAATTTACGGAAACAACGCTATATTTGATCTAAGTGTAGCTATACAGCATTGCGTAATTCACATGGCACTATCCGGGAACTTTAAACTAAATGAATTAACCTACCTAACCGTCTTAAAAAGGGTTACAGTTAGTAATACAGCTTTTTTCTTTAATTGTTATACATTTTTCAAGCAGCTTATTTATTTTTTTTGCGATCTGCGTTATTGATTCGGCCTTTGTTTTCTGTAATAATCTTTTAAATTTCATTTTGGTGTATATCTTGATGCCTTGTAGCTTGAAGTAAGCCGTTAACCCACCTGATGATAATACACCTCAAACTCACGTCACCTAAATTTTCCGAGAGATATTTCTATAGTAAAGAATAGCATTACTGAATCCTAATTAAGCTGAAGCTATGGAATTGGTTGATGAACATCTTGAAATTGCTTATATTAAGACTCATTTTTCTATGATTTTTTAGAGAAATTGTGTCTCTATGGAGAACTATGGGTTTTTATTATTCCCAGTTGATCGTAGAGACAAAATTAATTCCTTGTCGTTAAAGTGGACCATCCAGCCTACCGCTTTTTGGCCGAGCAATAAAAGCAATGACACTGTTATGGTGATGTCTGTCATAAACAATGTTTATATCTACTTCAGAATAAGCAGAATGTACAGTAGGCCTGGCACAAGAGCGCCTATGTATGTATAGGAGTATTCGATTGGAGAGGATTTTCAAATTAGGAAAACGACTACATATTCTATATCCATTTTAATTTATAGGAGTGGCACAATTAGTAACTATACTAATACTTACTTAGTAACTATACTTGAAGTTTGTGTGTGTTTCATTTGTGGGTCTCTTTGGCGGAATGAAGGAGGCGGGGGGCGCCGACACTGCACGCGATTGGTCCAACTCGGACCAACATGACCTTGAAGTTTGTGTTCACGACTCGTGCCGGTTACTATATCACCCAAAGCTAGTAATAAAACTTCCTCATGTACTGTAAAATAAATATTATGTGCAAAATGGAGTATTCCAATTTCAAAACCGTGCTCCGCGCGCTCGTGCTAAGCCCACTGAGTGCCACTTATTTTATATGTTCTATATTTAAAATAATGAATTCAATATGCAAAGGAATAGGCAACAATAACGGATAACTAACAGCGTAATTGGGTAACACACTTACAATCACAACGCGAAGGATTTAAGGGGATTCTAAATCCATTGCTTTTATGTGTTTGAATGGAATACAACTGTGAACTCGACAAACTTAAAAAAACCGGACAAGTGCGAGTCGGACTCGCCCAGCGAGGGTTCCGTACGTAAGATCATTATAATTTACAGAATTAAATAAATAGTTTATTGAAATAAATAAAGAGTAAATTAAATAAATAAAATTCGTTTCACGTTTTTTCCTTTTTAGGTACGGAACCCTATATGAATATGGTTGAATTGTCAATATTAAAGGAATTGTGTTTGGAAGCGAGTTAAGCATCTGGACTAGAGCTTATCTTAGTTCATTTATATTCATATTTTACCCTTCCGGCCAATACGGTTACAACTTATTACCTGTACTTGCGTATATTTCACTTTATTTTGAGATACTTTATAAATTAACAATTTTGTTTTTTTACGCTCCTGCGATTACTTGCAAAGGTCATGTTATCTCTTCACTGCCTTTGGCTGACTGGTAGAGAATGTCTAAATCATTAAACCGCGCTATACCTTTTAATGGATAAAGTTTAATAATTAAATATTCATAATAATATTAGACAATACATACATAGAAAAGGGGGTAAGTTTATAGGGCATAAAAAACCTACAAACGACTCAAACCTATAGCTTCCAAGAAAGTTGTTATATTGGTACCGCTCGGTTTTCACCTACATCAACTGCACCAGCGCAGCACATACCTATATACTTACTGGATTTGTATCCAACACCTAATTAATTATGCTAAACATGCGTTCAGTAATTACATTGGCACTAATTATAAATGCGCTTAATCCGTTTAAAATAATTTATAAACTTAATTCTGTGTGTGAATTCAGTTAAATCCACTTTCAATTTCACACATTTTAATTAATATTTCGGAACCGCACCAAATTAACTGTACCGACAAAGACTTAAATATAAGATTAGTTAAATTAAATTAATACTCTTTCGAATAATATGAATATAACTGTGATTGGTTCAGTGCGGTGGTAGTTTAGATCAAAAGAGCCGCTTATTATTTAGTTAACATGAACTAAACGCTAAAACTGATTTGTTAGTCACGGCCCAACGCGTCGCAAGAGTATGAATAAAATATTGATGAGCCAATAAAATGTTTACGATACTCCTATTCAAAATTAAATGTTTGGAACGGGATTAGAACAGTGATAAGCTCTATGGCGACAAGTCGATCAATATTCTGTATTTCAGAATATGTAATGAATACATCAGAGTTAATATAGTGTCATTATGATGACGATTTGAACAGCAAGTTGTAGATTGCTGTCCAGGTGTTGTGTTCTAGAAGGTGATTGGTTTTTTATCGCCAACTAAATAATGTATTTTCTCAGAGTATCTTGGACGTCACTGACAGCAGTGAAGGAAATCATCGTGAGAAAACCTGGACTTATAGTCATATCAATCTGAATTCGCCAATCCGCCTTGAGCTAGCGTGGTGATCAACCCTCGTGAATTCTCTGTATGAGAAGAGGCTTTTGCCCTGCAGTGAAACAATTTTACGCTAGTATTATTACTAGCACTAACCATAGTACAAACCACCTTCCACAAGACACAGTAATCAATACCCTACTTATAAAAAAAAATACTTTTAGTCGAACCTGCCACATCTACCGTTACCCACAACTTTTTCGCACATCACGTACAAATCTTTAGGACGCTTTGTTAGTTGCAAACGTGTCCAACTGTCCACTTGCAGGGGATTAGCGTTGATGACGTCATCACACGGTCGCACGAGTATCCCCATAAAGCTTAGGCCTCATGAATGGGCACCGGATGAGAAAAAATGTCTATTGAGGTTTTGTTTGCGAATTACAATTTAAAGGGTGGTCACACTGTGATGTAGCGGTATTAAATGGTGCGAATGTGTTGTGTTGCTACAAAAGGGTTTTTATTAGGTCCTTGGACTAATTTCTTTATGTCGTCTAAGGAGGTCAGTTAGCTGTATTTTTGTAAGGATACCGCACGTGGTCAATGTGTAAGACATCTTCATAGTTAGGCTTACATCACCTATTATACTGCTAACTGTGGTATATGCTTTGCTGCCTATTAAATATTGTCTTATAGTCTGTAACTAGCTTTTGTAAACCTTGTTCTCCTCTTACAAGCGTAATAAAATGATACTAATTAAGGAAAGCTTACAAAGCAACAAAAAAGTTAACTGCCTCGGTAGCCTAGTGGTCCTAAGCGCGACTGCTACGCTAGAGGTCTTGGGTTCGATTCCCAGGTCGAGCAAAAAGTGTTATTGGGTTTTTCTATGAAATTCTCAATAGCAGCTCGGAGTTAGGATTTGTGCCCGGTTTATGGCAATAGGCTCGCCCCCTATTACATGGGACCTAAATATACCGGCGAACTGTGGGTGTACATTGTTACACCTCTGCCTAACCCTTCGGGGAATACAGGCGTGAAGGTATATATTTATACTTACAAAGCAAAACACTTCTTTTTATAATTTTTGACAAATCATCAGTTATGTAATAAAAGCTTTAACAGTTGTCTGTAGCCAGTTCCTGCCCGCGACTACGTCCGCGTGTGTTTTTGTCACCCCCATTAAGTTACGCTTTCTGTTACTGCTCTGCTCCCGTAGTTCGTGGCGTGATATAATGTAGCTTATACTTTCCTCATGAATGTGGTTATCATTGGACAAGAAAGATTTTTTCAAGTCTAGCTGGTAGTTTCAGAGATTAAACAAACAAACGCAAAGCTCTTCATTTTTATTATATTAGTATAGATTTCGGTAACATCATCAGGCAGAATAAGCTTAATTTATTCAAATGTACCAATCTCCTATGCAATCATTACAAACGACATGAGGCGCGTCCTACAAATACGTAGTCATTACGTACATTTTAAAATAATACAATCTACACACGTAATATCATAAACTCCAATCAGTATTATCGATCTTTGATTTTATCTACTTGTTCTTGGCATACAAAAGTGCACGTAACAATTGAATTATATTGCTGAATTATTAAAATCTTGATCTGTTCATTGGCGCTAATCTATATACCTAAGGTACCAACATAACGTATTAAAACGGACGTTTGAGTAGCAAATGATCACACGAACAATGGATAGAATATTAACAGCTTTTAATCCAGCAAAATGTCGAAGTTCTTGTTGGGAGCTTAATAAATCTTTTTGGAATTTATTATACCAGTTATGCCCAGATACTTACTACAGAGACTCTGGCAAGTTGAGCCTTATACAGCCTTATTTTGTAAGGAAAACCATATTATGAGTTAAATGCTGTTTAAGAAAGACTTGATTGACAATCAAGGACTGACAGGTCGGATAGTAGCCGCCACGCTGCGCGGCGACGCTGCGCCGTCCGTCTTTCGGACTGATCGCGTGCAGCGTCGCCCCCCCAAAAGCCCAGAAAAGAACCCAAATACCCAAAAAATAACTTGAGGTTTGTGCTCACGACTCGTGTCGACTACTATACAGGGTTATTTGTAAAACAATGACAACCTTGCAGGACTGTATTACTCTCATCATAAACAACAACTTTTGTTTTATATTTTTTTACGGAATCAAGCAACGCAAGCGCATCGAAGCGAATGACCGACTGAAGGATTTCCGTAAAATTATAAATAGGTCAAGTACAAACACCCCCGCCGCCCTAACCCCGCTCCCCTCTCTATTTTACTATCGCTTTCGTTTGCTTCGCATAGACTTCGTAACATTTAGAGCGTTCAATTTAAATGTTTTTATTTTTGTATGAAAATCTGATGAAAAAATATATGATAAATTTTTAAATGTCATAGAACAAAAGTTGTTGATTATGATGTTAGTAACATAGTCCTGGGAGGTTGTCATTGTTTTACAAATAACCCTGTATTTAGTTGGATTAAAATAATAATTCAGTCAATGTACTTAAGGAATTATTAATAAAGTGTTTCCATCAAGTAGATTGATAATTCCGATACCACACAGTACCTATATACAAGATTTTAATACACGGCGCATGTTTCATGGGGTGAATAACTTTTACTAGGTATTGGTTCATCACAATCAAAATGTATAAAACTGACGATTTTGTTTTACACTGCCTCGTTAGCCTTGTGGTCCTAAGCGCGACTGCTACGTTAGAGAACATACCGGCGAACTGTGGGTGTACATTGGTACACCTCTGCCTAACCCTCTGGGGAATACAGGCGTGATGGTATGATGGTATGTCATGTAATCTAATTACTGAATTGTACTCGAACGGCTAGACAAGACATGACTTCCACCAACGAAAAGATCTATCGTGAATTAAAGGTTAAACTGTATAACTGTAAAACTCATCAGTGTTTTTTTATGTCATTGGATGGCAAACAAGCTGACGGCCCACCTGATGTTAAGTGGTCACAGCTAGCTAAAGTCATCTACCACACCAGAGGCCTTCCAAATGCGTTGCCATCCCAGTGACAAGCCGTGTCGACGGCGCGTTCGTGTTCCACACGCGCCTGAAAGAGATGTCAGCAAAAGGAAGGGGCCACTGAGGGCCGATGCCTGCCGGGGCTGCGGGTTGTTCGCAAGAGATACCGCGCCCCCGGAACGCAAAGGGCACAAGAAGGAACATGGGTGGGTTTTAGTCAGTAAAAGTCTGACACTCCCTCCCGCCCCGCCCAGGGCGGGAGAAGTTATTTGATGATTTCCCAAACACCAAAAAAAAAAAACCCCAGTGACAAAGTTGAAATGGCTTATGTGCCTGTAATTACGCCGGCACTCATACCCTTCAAACCGGAACACAGTAACGCTGCTTTGCGGCAGAAATAGGTATTGTGGTTGTACTTCCCCGGACGAACTCCATCACAAAGAGCTCTGCTACTACGAAAACGCTCGTATTATTATTTTAACAGAGAGTACAGTGACTAATTGTGATAAGTAATATGATTATACCGTATAGGCATCATGTTAAACGTAATATGAGTGAGTACACTTTCTCCTTTTAAGCCTTACAATACAAATTCATGTACCACGCGTCCACTAAGTAGGGGCAATTTGAAGTGATAAACAGAAATAATACAATATTGTGCGTTGGTCCGTCTGTAGAACAAACTGGCCGCTTGTTTGACTTAACAATTTTACGTTCTTGGAAGGTGCTGTGAGTGCAGGTAGTTTTTTTTTTACCACCGGCCACACCGCCAACTCTTTACATAAGACGCCGGTTGAGTTTCATTATCGTGCTTTAGTGTAGTCTATGCTTAATAGATTTCTTTTTCATTCATAGTTTTGATCTCCTGTGATCTACACTAATGGTATAAAGCGGAATCAGTTTGTTGTTTGTATGTACCGAATAAGGTCCGAATCTACCGGAAAGATTTTAATTATTTTTCACCAATAGACAGCTAAATTACCAGAATGTAACATAGGCTATATAACACCACGCTACGATACACGAGAGCGGAACAGCAACAAACGACGTAACTTAACGCGGTTGAAAATATCCAAGCGGGCGATGTCGCGAGCAAAAGGTAGTATTTGATAAAGTTACCATGTAGTTAAAATGCCTTAAAGTAATTTATAATCATAAATATCTACTTGTAGAATGACTACTTCCACACTACATCGCCATTGATATATACTGAATTAATCGCATTATAAGTATTAATAAGCCTTTAATTGCTTAACCATCCACACACTATTTTAACAAATCAACAGTAAATCAGTTATAAAAAACTCGATTTCCAGTTCATCAAACCATAGACAGATGTGACAGACAAGTAACGAATCTCGTCAAAATCAAAACATGCCAGGTTTGAGCTCGAATGATTGATTTAAACTGACAGTTATTACCCGATTATGGACTTACGCGTTACCTTTGACATGTCTATATCGTAAACATAATATTTTATTAACAAGTAAAGTCACGGTTTGTAGGTACGTAAGCTTGTGTAATGTTTGGATGATCTTTAGATGTAATTTAAATTGAACTCACACTTCAAAAATTCCCCCTGTAAACAACAAATATATTTTTTACAGTCAGTACCTACGTAAGCTGTTGAAAAACCTACTGCGAATGTTTTCAAAATATTACACAAATAACCAATTTATTCAGGCAACCAGCAAATGCGTCCTCGCACACCTCCAATACCAACAAGGTTGCGCTCACGCAGTTTTATAGCCGAGAAAATGCCTTTTAAATATAGAAAACAATGTGACCTCACATTCCTGAAGCTGTATGACTGTAGTGAACATGTTGCTAATCGTGTTCTGTATGCGGCATCACGGAGGTACCACTTGCAGCCGTAAAACCACGCTTCGAGACGAATGCACGCATAATGACGTTGAGAACACTCCACGTCATTGTTAGAGTTCAGAGTTCCAAAGAATTGTTTATTAATAGTGGTAGTTAAGTCAATATTGACTAGGAATTTGTAGGTATGGCAATGTTTTACAATTTACTGTGACATAGCTTTTCAAATGTTTGTTACGTTCTCTTCTTTGGCAGCCTTAATTCTCTTTAGCGGAAATTTATCTAGATTTCGATATTATTTTTATTAGTGCCGTTTAGTTCATGGACATGGACAGTCCTTTTAAATTCCTAAGTAAAAAGACTGTCATTCCTTATCTGTAACTAATGCACACGAAACTTAATCCTTACTATTATGTCCAATTTCGACAAATTTTAATAATTATCAGTATAAGCGTCATTTTAGTCGTCAATAACTTTTGTAGCCATTCCCGGAGAGGGCTATGCGAGATGAATCTGTAGAGAATCACTCCCTGTGTCATTTGCATACGTTGAGTTTTATTGCACGGCCGTAAATAATCGTCATAATGCATGTCGTGTGGCAAAAACGATGTTTTTCATGCGTATTGCCTTCAATACGTGTTTAGTCGAAGAACGTGATTAACTGTTGGTGAAATCGCTTATATTATCTCCTCGTTGGCCTATTGGCCGGCTACTGCTTATAAGGGTTTTGTTTTGCTTTATGGATGTTATCATAAATTAGAAAGGATTACGTATTCTGTTTTCGAGAAAATATAAGATTTTCTTGTAGAGAATTTCTTAGTAATTACTTAAGTGGGGTTTTAAAATCTTAATGGTAAATAAAAATGAAAATCTTTTGCTGTTTCCAAATATTAGAGTAAGACATTTAGTGATTACGTTCATTCCGTCTGAAATCATATTAAAAAATTGTTTAAGATTTCTTTAAAAACTGGTCTTTCAACTGCCATACTCGTAATAACTGCTAGGTTTCTACATTGAACAAACAAACACGGACTGACGATAACTGCGTAGTAATTTTGACAGTACACACAAAGTTGATATGGGCAATAAAATTTGACAATACGCTGCACTACGACAATTACATGAGGAATAAACAGAGATGTTGCAGTCATTGTTGGAATTTAGTCGTTTCTTAAAAATCCTGGATTTATAAACTCCACGAGTGTGGCGAGTCGTAAATAATCGTGGAAGTGAGACTAACTAATTCCTCAGTGCACCGCACTGTCACTCTTAGAACTGGGATTTGAATTATTCTGAATAGCTCCGACACGAAATTAAAAATAGTTTTAATTTTTTTTTATTTATAGTTTTAAATTAATAGTTTTAGTAGAAATTAAAAATTAGAATTGATTAAAAATGTTAGTTAAGTTGCTTTTACGCGTTTTCTTTAATTAAATTCCGCTTTTTAACCAGATACCTAATTCTTAGTACTGGCATTATAAACTAAAGGTATTTAAGGATTGTCGTTTTACACTCATGATGACATGCATAATACTAACTATTAACGTGTTGGTTAACTAAGACGTAATTATCTGCATCCTTTTTATGCATTTTATATCTGTTTATGTACTTAGGTAATAAAACTTTGTCTCTTATTACTTCATTCGCACCTTGTAGTTTTTTATATCTATTCAAATTAGTTCTTAGAAAAATATACCTTAGCAACAAAAAAATAAAAATATTTTTTTTTCCGACGAACTAGAACTATCAAAATTTTCCTAATTTAAATAATTCGCTGCAACTTAAACGAGGTTTCACGAAATGTCGTGAACAGCACATGAGTTACTGCGAAGAGGGTGTCTCGGTGAGCAATTTGGGGTTCCCTCGGCAGCCTGTATGCATGTGCAATGTGTTTGCAGTTCGAACCCGTGCCAAAATTGCCATCTTTCCGCTGGATGGCCGCGAGCTGACGAAATGAGGTGCCGGCACCGTATTTGGTTAGCTGTAATCTGGAATTAGTTTGACAGTTCATAGTTTTATTCATATTTTGACATTAATGTTAGTTGAAAAGTTTTACCGACTAATTAAATGTGTGCCTATGTGCAACTCAGATGCATGAAAAACAATATTCTATGTCTTCACAAATAATTTAACGCTACATCTTAACCTAAAGTATATATAATATTTTCCATTTTGAAAACGTTAGCTTATGAAAACAGAATCTGATATTGCTTACCTACAGTTCGTATGATGGACGTAAGATGAACTCGTCTTCCAATCACCACCTCAGCACCAAAACTTTGTTTTAACATTAATATAATACAATGTATTCATTTATATCTTATTTTTCTTAACCTCGTACAGCTAACTCAACAAGATCTACATTGAGCCCAACAACTGTATAAATCAAGTTTTTTTTAATCCTACAGTTGGATTTTTTGCACACTTGCTAATCAAATTCACTTTTGACATTGACAACATTGCTTATCATTATTTAAAAATAGAATGCCATTTTTTTTTTCTATTTTTTTTTGTTGTGCTAGTAAGTTGTGATTGCGTTAACCAAGTATTGGTATCTACAAACACCTGAATTCAAATAGATCACACTAGCACAAACAGCTTATATTAACTACACTATAACTTATTCTCACATATACAGTACATAACATATGCCAGCGATTAATTAATCAATATATCATATAAAAGATTTTGTCATTTCTGTCACTTCTGTCGTGAAGTGTACCTCCGCATAGTTTTTCTTTAATTAACACTTAAGTTAACCTTACATTTCAACCAAATTGAATTAACCGTGGGTAGCAGTACTGAAATATTACAGTGTTACTCGTATCATAAATGATATCGTTGTTAAAACAACGAATGTTATTACCCACACTTGACTGCGATTTAGAAAGATGGTAAAATATTTCATTTTCTTATCTTTAACAGTAGAAGAGTAATTGGAAGGACATGGGGCAGGCCTTTGCCCAGCATAATATATGAGGGTATGCAGAAACCACAGAACGCCACCTGCTACGATCCTTACATACTCCTTTCACCTTGTCCACGTTCATACATCTGGTCATACAAGCACGCCGGTTACGAGTACTGCGCACCCGACCTTTCTGAAGAACCTCTTTGCCCAGCAGTAGGACAATAGAGGCTAGATAAAAAAAAATCTTAACCAAATGGAATATTGTGTCACTGGCCACATTATAAAATAGTCTTCGACAATGACAAAGGCCCCATAGGCTTGATGGAGCTCATTTTAAATAACTAAGTCACATATCCCACCACCTCAGCTCGACAATTTCCAACCATAAATTCTGTGATATAAAACTTAATTTCGGTTTAAAAGAAGTTCAAGCGCCACGTCACAAACTGAGCTACTATGGCTGCCATCCAAATGTGATGCAATAACCTTTGATAGTACAAACTAGTACCAAATTTTGTCACATTATTGTGACGCTCGATTTAATACAAATAGCTTTTCATGAATTGGTAAATGTTTTTAATATTTATACGTTTCCAATAGGAAGTAGTATTTGAGGAGAAGTGGAAACAATCCAAGAAATCATTGCAAGTTTAAGCTATTGCTGATCTATTTTATTGATAGCTCGTCCGAAGAAGTACTACCCCCATACCAATTTCTGCTGCAAAGCAGCGTTGCTGTGTTCCGATTTTGGGCGCCGGTGAAATTACAGGCATGTGTATCTATAGGTTAACCCACGAGGATTTTTCTTCGAATATGTCAATACAGACTTCTGCAACAAGAAGTGTTATAAGCATAACCTCTAATTACCAAACTTAGACATGTCCGGAAATTATTGGTTCAGGGACTGATACACAGGAACTTAAAAATCTTCTTAATTGAAAACGGCGGTAACTATTCCATTAGTGGAGACAGATTATTTAAAAATTCGATCTGGCATATATCGAAATCAATATGGAGGACTATAGGTATGTGTGGGTAACTATTTATATAACTTCCAGCAGTTTCACCAGCAGTATGTAACTGTCATTAAAATTCTAAATGACACATAAAACTTATACTATGATTACGTTTAACTCTTATATTACAAAACATATTACCTAAATAAACAAAATCTCTTCATTATTTATGCAAATACCTTCTAAGTACACTTTCCAGTTCCAAACCGCCCATTTGGGTGTTGTTAGCACAAAGTTAGCATTTCACAATCCTACACATAAAATATTTCAACAACTGTAGGAAATGATATATGAATAAAAATATATTATGTGCTGGCAAAGTACTAAAATATATTGTTGAGGGTCCATTACGGTACGTAAATATGTAATTAACATATTTATGGTATTGTTACTAAAAATCTAGGTACACAGATAGTTCTGTTCTTATGAAACTTTTGCTTTGGAAATATTGTCACATACCTACTACAAGGTTTGATAATTTTCTAAGGAAAATTGACGTGCCATATCTGATGGAATTTTGGATAACATATATGGTGGAAGAAGCCTGCACCCCTGGAACTAGTCAGATATACGAGGAACTTTTAAGTAGAATAAAAGTAAATGGAATGCATTTTCGTTCTCGTAGGGTCTCGTAGTCGCAAACACGACTGCTGAGGTTGGAGTCCTGGGTTCGATTCCCAAGTCGGGCAAAGTGTTAGTGGGTTTTCCAGTAGCAGCCCGGAGTTTGGAAGTTGGTGGTGTAACACTCCAGTGCCTTGGAAAGTACGCAGAGCCGTTAGTCCCTGCTGTCATTCATAAATCTTGTACAGTCGTTACGGGTAGTCAGAAAATCGAAAGTTTTAAAACCAAGCTTACTAAGGGGTATCGTCTTACCCAATAACTGGGTTGTGGAAGTCAGGTAGGCAGCCGCTCCATGTTAAACACTGCTTAGCCTGCATTCGGTTAGACTGGAAGCCGACCCTAACGTAGTGGGAAAACGCTAGGCAGATGACGATACGGGTCACCGTATCGTCATCTGCCTAACGTTTTTCCGTGTTCTGTTTCAAAATCATTATGAATGAGTCACATTCATGATGATTTTGAAACACCAAAAAGATGGCAGAACTAGAATTAAAGCGGGAAATATTCCACTAAACAGTTTCTTCAGTTAAACTGACTGACTATTGTAGTGTGAACATTTCAACAGTTTAGTAGTAAACGTTCATCACAAACCTGTATTTAACGATGAATCTTGGCACTACATAGGTTCGTAGACCGTAAGTTACGGCGCCTTGGCTCCGGCCAAGTCCCACGGTGGGTGTTTATGCTGAACGATCTGCTTGTGATGTTCCGCCGTCCAATTCGCATGCGCGTCGTAAAGCTGCGGTCGACTCAAGCGTATAGCACGTGTATGAGGCCATGAGGTGTGAGGTAGTGTTTGTGAGTGAATGTTTAAGGCGATGCTTAATATAGGTAGAATGTTTGAAAAATTGGTTTTTAAATAAAACACGTACTTACATCGGTTAGATGGATGACATGGTGATTTGAAGGACGTTCGCTTTCTAATTTCAGTCTCAATCTGTCAAAGATGTCTCTAATTTACCAAAATTTTTGACAAGTTTTTGACATTTGTAAGCATTTATACCTAAAACGCTTATAAATGTCAAAAACTGCCGAAGTCACCGAAGACGTTACGTTTCAAGATATATTCGACCTTTATAATTTTATTAGCTTTTGCCCGCGACTTCGTCCGCGTGATTTTTCTGACGGAACCCTAAACTTTTTATAATAATATAGCACTTACGGATAACGTAGCTTCCAACTACCAAAATAATTTTCAGAATCGGACCTGTAATTTCGGAGATTAGTGAATTCAAACTAACAAACTTCAGCTTGACAATTATTATAGGTAATAAGTATTATTTATATATAGGTATAGGTATGTGTTGGTTTACCTACGTTTTCCTTCACAATTTTATGAAGTTAAACCACATTATGCTGCTAAAGACTCAGTAATAATGCCCATTTTTTTATTAATAGACTCAAAGCATAATCATGTAAATAAAATCTACATTTTATGACATCTATACTGCTGTGTCACCTGTCAAACATAATTGAGTACAATTACAAAGGTATGTCCATAATTTCTAAAAATGTGCAATTGTCGTCTCAACCTAGATGCCCCTGCTAAATTCTCCCGCTATCCGCTGATGTAAAGACCATCACCTGAAAGATCAACCGCTTTGATTTGAAAACACCGCAAGTTTAATACGCCGTAATCCATAGTGCGAATGTTAAAATTAAAATGACGCGAAAATAGACTTTAATACGTTCAAAATAGGGCTTTGGTGTCAAAGTTTGGGTATGTTGAGATGATCGACAGAGTCGTGAGATCCCTGAACAACACTACTACAGTACGTTAAGTCACTTTCACGCACATACTTCCTTATATTGATTGATATATGGAGCGTAAAAAGACACAACACATAGCTGGACATGCATTGGTGCTGCCCATCAAACTAAGTAACACTAAGCAAAAATGATTGCTGTGAAACTACTATTTCTATTCATACATAAACTCACGCCTTTCTTCCATAGGGGTAGGCAGAAACCACATAACGCCACCTGTTACGATCCTTACATACTCCTTTTGCCTCGTCCACGTTCATACATCTGGTTATACAAGCACGCCAGTTACGAGTACTGCGCACCCGACAACTACCATTTAATTGAACAATAATCAAGAGGTATCCAATGTCATGTAATGTTCATGGGCCTGTCTTATGAATAGCTTCCCACAAAGTCAAAGTCAAAGTCAAAACATTTATTTCAATTAGACCATTTACAGGCACTTTTGAATTATCAAGAAGTTACTCATACAAAAAGTTGAAGCTAGTTACTCGTTCCAAAACGTAGGTCTCTATGGAGAAGAACGAGCAAGAAGCTCCATGGACACTCTTTTCAAATTGGTTTTTACAAAATCTTGGTTACAATATTCTTGTTGCTTCTATATGTGAAAACAATGAAGTTGAATATAAAACAATTAAAAAAAAAATGATAATAATAGTACTAAATATGTAAGCCATGGCAGTTAAGAGATGACTAATCCCAACTGACAGCGCCCGTTCACGAACATGACGCCAGGATCAGGACACACATGGCGAAACTCTTGTACCTACCTATAAAGAAGACACGGTTACTTGCAAACGTATTAGTTCCAGGATTCAGCATAATTCAGTATTATTTAAGATAACAAAACATAACTTACCATCACGCCTGTATTCCCCGAAGGGTTAGGCAGAGATGTACCACTGTACACCTAAATACACCAATGTTCGCCGGTGTGTTTTTAAGTCTCATGTAATAGGGGGCGACCCTATTGCCATTAACCGGGCACAAATCCTAACTCCGAGCTGCTACTGAGACTTTCATAGCAAGACCCAATAACACTGCTCGACCTGGGAATCAAACCCAAAACCTCTAGCGTATCAATCGCGCTTAGATCCACTAAGCTAACGAGGCAGTTCAAGATAAATAAGAAAATATTTATGATCTAAATAAAACGTGACATACTCGTAAAGTCTTGAATGTTTATCCTTGTGCGAAGGTTTCTTTTCAGGGTGCAAACAAGTGGCTCGTTGGTCTAGTGGTATGATTCTCGCTTTGGGTGCGAGAGGCCCCGGGTTCAAATCCCGGACGAGCCCTATTTTGATTCTTCATAATGATTTAGTAAATAGTTGATATTACGACTGTAGACAAGACAATGTCATGAATATTTACATTTGAGCTATAATTTAATTTTGATCTTCATTTTTATGTGAACTAATAAATAATACCAACCTTTTACTGTCCCACTGCAGGTCAAAGGCTTCTACTCATACAGAGAAGGCAAAAGCATTGACCACCATATCACATATTTACTCGAAGCGGATTGGCGATTTCAGACTTATATTTATCACAAGTATAACTGCCTCGTTAGCCTAGTGGTCCTAAGCGCGATTGCTACGCTAGGGTCTTGGGTTCGATTCCCAGGTCGAGCAAACAGTGTTATTGGGTTTTTCTATGAAATTCTCAGTAGCAGTTCGGAGTTAGGATTTGTGCCCGGTTAGTGCAATAGGCTCGCCCCCTATTACATGGGACCTTAACATACGGCGAACTGTGGGTGTACATTGTTACACCTCTGCCTAACCCTTCGGGGAATACAGGCGTGATGATGGTATGTATTTATTACAAGTGCAGGTTTCCTCACGAAGTTTTCCTTTACCGATTTTAGTAATGTCCAAGATATCTAAATTTAGTAAGTAAAGAAATAAAGTGACACTGGTACTTACCCGTGCCCTGTGAACTTGTTATCAAAGACTTCGTGCATCAATGGCGGGTGTCTCAACCACTGCACCATCACAACATTATCTATACTAATACTAATACTCGTATACTAATAATACTATAAAGAGGAAAGATTTTGTTAGTTTGTTTGTATCAAACAGGCAAAAAACACACACTTTTTCACCAATAGATACATTACTCCTAAATAACATATGGTATATAACATCACGCTATAACACACGCGAGCGGGGCAGTAAACAAAGATGTAACTAAACGCGGGTGAAATAAGCCTCGCGGACGAAGCCGCAGGCAGTTTGCTTGTTTATTATAATCATTGGATTCAAATCAGCCTCATTGCATTAGTTAGGATCATGAAGAATTTCTAGGTTTTCATCTACAAACGAAACGTAAATAAAATAAATATTTCTTTCCTCTTTCTCATACAAATCACTTGTCAACACACTTATCAATAGGAGCTTATATTATATATTCAATTTATTACTTAGGTACCTCACAGTATTATATCTACGGCATCTTTATTTTGACCAAAACATAAACATTTTCATATGTAAATGCTAATACGCTAATAAATAAACTTTTTCGTATCTCTGGTATTCGACACTATTTTAAATCAAATGCAAATGGCTGACGATCAGCACACATTTCACAACAAAATAAGAAATTAATTATACACAGATCCGAATTCTATCTTTATAACATTACAATCCGTAATAAATAGTAAATAAATAATATTAAATCCGTAAAGTAAGAGTTATGTTACGTTGATGAAGGGAGGGAAACATCGATGCTCAATATATTACAGCCTAATTACCAATACATTATGCTTATCGGTTCGTACGACAAGAAAAGAAAAATGTTTTATTTGACCTGTTGAAATATATCCGATATTTACATGTCTATTAATAAGATTAAAGGAGGATTTCGTTACACCTGTTTGTTACCGGTTTGTGGGGCATGAAATTATGTCCGTGACTGTACAATGAAAGGATTTTTGTGAGGCGGAAAATTTGTATTTATGATAGTGTGAATAGGGTTTAACGTCGGTTAGTTGGTTTATTGCTTGGTGTGTTGAAGAAATATTGGTGTACGTACATTTAGAGTCACTTGCAAAGACAAAAGGTAGTGTTATTAATTCGGTTACAATTTGCTGCCTAAGCCAAGTATTTTTTTGGTTTAGGTATCTTTCTTGGTAGCCCAGTGTTCCTAAGCGCGACTGCTACGTTAGAGATCTTGGGTTTGACTCTCAGGTCGAGCAAAAAGTGTTATTGGGTTTTTCTATGAAATTCTCAGTAGCAGCTCGGAGTTAGGATTTGTGCCCGGTTAATGGCAACAGGCTCGCCCCCTATTACATCGGAGCTAAACATACCGGCGAACTGTGGGTGTACATTGGTGCACCGCTGCCCAACCCTTCGGGGAATACAAGCGTGGTGGTAAGTTATCTTGAACAATACTGAATTATGCCGTTTAGTTTTATAAAGATCATCATCATACCGATGATGATCTTTTTATAACTGCAAATGGTCATTTGCGACCGTTTTATTATGAAAATGAAAAACTTCTGATAGCCAGGCCTTGCACCGAAACAGGGTACCTCTTACTGGGTAGGTACGAAGTACTAGTACGAACAGGACAGAGTTTTTATAGCTTGAAAAACAGTAAATCATTATTTAACCCCAATAGTATTACGGCTTTTTCAACCGTACGTGGGAAAACAATCTAGAATTGTATTGAAATCATAGTTTAAAAAAAACAATAAGTAATTATCTTACCGCGGTACTATTACAGATGCAATAAATGAGTAGTTTATTATACTTGCAGATCAACATGTTTCATTATAAACAATTGTCATTAAGCAATAAACATTGATAAACAATTAACATGATCGCCACTAAAGCAATCACAATAAATGTTTTAATTTACATAAACATGATAAAATGTTAGTTCCTATTCTTGCTCGTGACAGTAAGTAGGTACCTAGCTGTTAGTACCTCGTGACGACGTGATAAGGTTTTAAAGGAAGGCTATTTTCAGGGTTAAATTGAGCGGCTCGTTGGTCTAGTGGTATGATTCTCGCCTTAGGTGCGACAGGTCCCGCGTTCAAATCTCAAACTAGCCTGGTTTTTATAAACTCAGTAAGTCTCATAGAAGATATGACTTTCGGAAAAGCAAGCTTTTTAAGTAAGTGCCTCTTTAGGTACCATTTCCCCTGAATACGTCTTCTACTTTATTTAATACATTTTCAGAGATATTGAATGCCGAGCTATACGTTATTCCAGAGAAGAGACATTTGTTTGAAAGAGTCACTGCGGCAATAGAACGCAAAGGGCATTAGGAGAGGAATACCGATCAGTTTTTAGTCAATAAGAGTCTAACACTCCCTTCCGTTCTGCCTGGAGCGGAAAAAACCCTTTTGACAATTTCCCATCCTTAAAAAAAGACCTACGTTATTATCTCTCCTTCCCTCTTTAGTACTCCTTACTTGCATAAGTACTTTTTTTTAGCTTTGCCCCGCACTAGGATTTCCTCCTGAATCGTAGGTGCATTTCAATCGTAGAAACTCACATACACAAACAGCCAGCCATATTTGAACACAACATGTCAGCCTGGGCGCCAACTATCCCCGTCCTGGGCAACCCGCACTCATCTTCTATCCGCCACCTTCTTTACATCATCGATCTACCGTACAGCAGGACATACCACACTACGTTAGCCTAAGCGTGGTCTCTATTCTAACAATATTTGAATAGGTATCCGCAAAATAAGTCATACATGTTGGAATACACAAACTATTATACAATTTATTCAAAATATTGATACAAGACTAGATCAAAAGCCACCTGCTATAACCCCAGAACAGTCTCGAAATTATCAATAAAAAGAAAAAGTAATAATAACAAGGGATGCCACGTTAACAAAGCTCATGTTACTTTTTATTCGATACATTGTGATCGGACGAAGTTTAATAAATCGCTTCCTGTCGCACTATCGATATTATTTCGAATTTATCGGTTGATTTAGATAAGAATTTCGGTCACCTACTTACAGGTGGTTAGTTTATCCCCAGAATCCGGACAATGATTGGTTGAATCAAGGAAAACTTGGTAGAGATTTGTAGACTACTAGCTTCTGCCCGTGACTTTATCCGCTTCAAATTTAACATATTATCCGACGGGCACCGTACATTTTTCCATTTTTTTTTTAAGTTTCTTATGTGTTATTTCACATTACATTCTATCTAAGTAGTAAATTCCATCCAGATCCGTTCAGCCGTTGAAGCGTGAAAGAGTAACATCCATCCATCTAGCCTCACACGCATTTATAATATTAGTAGAATAGCTAATGGCCGCGACTTTGTTTGGTGGATGTCAATTATCTGCAGGGCCTTAAATATTTTGGGCAATGCCCTAAATCTTCTTCTAAAATAAAAGGAGACAAAGATACTCTTTATAACATCAGCTGCCAGTGAGTCTAATATAAATCGAACCAGCCGTTTCAGAGATTAGCCGAAAGTAACAGACAGAGAGGCAACAATTTTAATGATGATGATGGTATGATTACCTTGGAAACATTCATGTATGTATTTAGTAAAAAGCTGTTACAGGTGCACTCCCTCTTCCCTCACCCTCGTAGTTCAATGGGACTATAATCGGCCACGACCGAGGAAAGATCAGGACCAACAGCATTAAGTGTTTTTCGAGACACGAGGTTGCCAAACCCCCAATATCCATACTCCTGAGAAATTCCTAATAGACCCATAACCCATTACAATTTATTACCGATTTTGGAAAATTACCTCTGCGTATACTAATGCAGCCTTGTAAGTTATATTACAAGGTTGCATTAAACCGTTCAATAATAATAACATGAGTCAAACATACTTAGAATTAGTCAGCGGAAATGGATCGCTAGTAAGGATTCTACGCCTTAAACGGTAAAGTAGAACCCTTATGACATCACCCCATTATTGCTTGATGCACTTTGATGGTACAGTCACCAAAAGAGATAAGTAACCATGCCGTCACATAAAATAAAAGATTTTAAGGCTAAAGGATAAGTTTCTTTTTTAGAAAACAAACAGTTTATTAATTATATTCTTAGACATCCATTAGTTTGGAAGCAAATTTCAACTATATCTAACAAAATTTAGGTAACTTAGTCACATTGCTTGGGATCGTACTCAAAGCGGGAAATTCTACTAATATTTAGGAACGATCGCAATTTAATTTCAGTTTCACATAACATAACATACCATCACGCCTGTATTTCCCGAAGGGTTAGGCAGAGGTGTAACAATATACACCCACAGTCCGCCAGTACGTTTAGGTCCCATGGGCGAGCCTATTGCCATTAACTCCAAGCACTAATCCTAACTCCGAAATACTACTGCGAATTTCATAGAAAAACTCAATAACACTTTTTGCTCGACCTGGGAATCGAACCCAAGACCTCTAGCGTAGCAGTCGCGCTTAGGACCACTAGGCTACCGAGGCAGTTTCAATAGTTAAAAAACTCTTACTGGCATCTTGGCAGTTAATTTCTTTTTATTAATTATTTTTGTTAAAGGGGAAATACTAACTCTGTGATAATTTAAAGTATCTACCTACAGACAGACAGCGGAATCTTAGTAATAGGCTCCCGTTCTTCTTCCTTCTGTATGGAACCCTGCAACCACGAAGTCCAACACAAGAAAAAGAAGACGAAGAGAATATTCCAACTCTAACACATTCGATGTTCAAAAAATTAGATAGATACCAAATATTTTTTTCTACTACAAAATTATACATGAAGCGATCTACTGAAATATTTACGTATAATTGCTATTGACATTTAAGATTTGATGAAGTCAGAAGCGGAAGCCACCGGCTTTGTTATCTTATACCCAACATCATCAACAGTAACACACCTTGATACCATCATATATCATATAGATTATAAGGAAAATTTCGACAAGAACATACAAATGGCGGCCCCAAGTTTCCAACCTTTTATAGTTTCCAAGAATGTGTCCTCAGCCCTTGAATAAAGTGAGGTCGTGGATGTGCAATCAATAAATACGACGCTTGAACAAACCATTATTAAATACTAGCAACTGCCCGCGGCTTTACTCAGGTGGAATTTCAAAAACAAAATCATTTACCGTAAACCTGGGTAAATAGGGATGTAGGAGTGAATCAGAACAAAACTTTAAAATAAATTTTAGTGTTGAAATAATAGGTATATAGGATAGTATAGTGTAGCGACATCTATCGCTCAGCATGCAAACTAACGTTGCCTAGATCGCGATATTAAAGTTCGACGCTACAATTAGCACATATACAAGAATCCCGACAACAACCGTCGGGCAGTAGCCCACCAGACACAACACCCGTCTGGTCGGAGGATCCTCCCTTTTCTATGGGGGATGAGAGAATTTACACCCTGTTTCTCATACCTCCAAACTGGTGACCCCGACGTGATCAACAGTGCAGCCTTCGTGCTACTTCGTGCAGACGTCATCGCCATCACTTCCTCAAGCTCTCGAGCACCGAGTCACACCGCCAGCCAGCACCCATGGCTTCAACGGGTTTCCTGACCACCAGCATGCAGCGGACGCGCATTCCTGGTCATCACCCTCAGCCTCATCCGCAGACAGTTCCGACTCACCGTGAACTTTGCGGCATCCGGTTCCGACTCACTGGAACCCTCTACTGGCCCGGCACGCATCACAAGATGTATGGACGACTCATCGTGCTCCGACTATCGACCTCCGGTCTCGGAGGGGAGTGATGTAGCGACATCTATCGCTCAGCATGCAAACTAACGTTGCCTAGATCGCGATATTAAAGTTCGACGCTACAATTAGCACATATACAAGAATCCCGACAACAACCGTCGGGCAGTAGCCCACCAGACACAACACCCGTCTGGTCGGAGGATCCTCCCTTTTCTATGGGGGATGAGAGAATTTACACCCTGTTTCTCATTCCTCATATCACGTCGGGGTCACCAGTTTGGAGGTATGAGAAACAGGGTGTAAATTCTCTCATCCCCCATAGAAAAGGGAGGATCCTCCGACCAGACGGGTGTTGTGTCTGGTGGGCTACTGCCCGACGGTTGTTGTCGGGATTCTTGTATATGTGCTAATTGTAGCGTCGAACTTTAATATCGCGATCTAGGCAACGTTAGTTTGCATGCTGAGCGATAGATGTCGCTACAATAGTATGGAGTGGTGAATGCTTAGCAGAGGATTTAGCCGATAAGAGTCTGAAATGCCCCTCTGCCACCCCCGCGACGGAGAAAGTCCATGAGGATTTTCACCGCGTACGAAAATAAAAAGTACGGAAAAGGTATAGTTTGGTGCAATTATGGGCTCAAATGTTTTTACTAAATTGAAATTTACGATTTACTGTACTTTTCGGCGACAAACAATATAATTTCAATATTAAAATCCCATTTAGAGTTTCGTTACGATTCACTCCTGCATTCTTATCATCATGTTTTAGTGTTAATAAGTAACTGCTGCGCGTTGGTGTCATTTTCGCAAGCGCGACTTCTGAGCTTACAGTCCTGGGTTAGATTCCCAAAATCGGGCAAAATAGGTTATTTCTATTAAAAGAGTTCAATAGCAGCCCGAACTTTATAATTTGGTGGTTTGACACCCCAGTGACTCGAAACACGTAGATAACCTTTAAAAACTTTTCGCATAAATATTCCCAACGTACAAACTTATTGTCCTCTGGTATTTAGGTATAGACTTTAGACAATTATAATAATTAGTAGGTATATTTATTCACACATATGCGAGGAATTCATCAAGCTTCCCTGTCGAGAAGCCTGTGTAATTAGGACGCATTCTAGGTCACATTAAAGTACATAATACTATGTTTTGTGTACCTAAGTGTTAACTAATTAAGTTAGGAATTATTATGGAAAGATAGCAATTTATTGGAGAAGTACTAACGGTATTTTCTGAAGAGCATTTGCAATAGACACGAAGAAATAGCCGATTTTTTTGAGATTATTTTATCTTATTGTAAAATAAACTCATAGCTATTTACAGAAATGCTGAAAAGTAGTGCAACGTGTTGTCAGTTTTAATTGAGTTTTGTTCTTGACCATACGTAACCTTAATCACATACCTAGATACTTTTCCGTATTTATGCAACAATTTAATGGTAAGGGCTTTGGAGATGCTATGAGAAACAGAGTGTAAAGTCTCTTATCCTTCATAGCAAAAGAAGGATCCGCCGACCAGATGGGTGCTATGTCTGGTGGGCTACTGCCCGATTGTTGTTGTCGGGATTCTGTATATATGCTACACGTCGCGGCGAACTTTGATATCGCGATCTAGACAACGTCAGTTTTTGTAGTAGTAGTTCGCATGCCGACCGCTATCGCGACATCTACCTGTATGTCACTATATTATTCCTGCTTCATAACATAAACACAATAAGAAAGCATTAGTCAAACATATGTATCTTCAACGATAATTATCTCCTTCAAAATAATTTAATATCCCCCTGGAACGGAACCTGTAATTTATGATAATATATTATTATCAATCTGTGGTTCCTTAAACACAAGGTTATAATTAAAACATGACCCAGTGTCACAAAATACAGGTATTGATATCCGTGGCGGCAGAACCCTTTAATTGTGTTCGAACCTAATGTTATTGTACCTTCCTTCATTTTACCGATCGTGTTTATTAATCGCTTTATTTGTCATAGATTAAATCTTTCTGAAAAAAGAAGCGTATTTTTACTCAAGGTAACGTCTTAAAACGACTTGGCTGATGGATAATAAACCTTTGACAGATGAAAATACTATTTTGCTTTAAAAAGGAAAGAACCTCTTGACTTGATCAAAGTAAAACTCATTATTTCCGTAGACATTTCTTTTTTTAGCTAGCCTATAATGTCTCACTGCTAGGCAAAGGTCTCCCCCCAAGTCCTTTCAAGTAATCGTTTCTTGTATAACCACGAACCAGGCCGCTCGCTGGATAGGTGCATTCGGTAAGAAACTTATGTATCTTGGTAAGGAAGTTAACTATAATATTGATAAAAAAGAGAGAATTGGATCTAATAATTAAATCACCCTTCAACAATCACAACGCAAACTTCACGATACATCAAAATTTTTCCATAAACGAACATTTTACATACATAGAAGTCCTCACTGAGGGAATCTACACGTATCCACAAACCAGGAACTTTATTACCGTTCTTCAGTCAGGATCACAGAAGCGACGTCGGCATCGGCAGCCTCGAGGCACGCAGACAATATCGCTCCCGATTGAATTATCGATCCGATAATAGGATCGCGAGAGTAATGCCCCTATATATTGTTCTTGCTACTTTAATTATGGGAGCTATTGGACCAGCTTGTTTATTAAGCACTTCTTGTGAGTTGGATCTGATAATTGCTGATACAAGAACGTGGAGTTCCTGAAAACTCTTGATAAAGTAGGTGTAACAAACAGTCTTTTGATTTTCCAACTGGTAGGGAAGGATAGGTTATATTTATAGGTTGAAAATAAAGCAAAGTAATGATCGTATACAGGGTTATTTGTAAAACATAGATAACCTCTCAGGACTATGTTACTAACATCATAATCAACAAGTTTTGTTCTATGACATTTAAAAATTTTTCATATTTTAGTTCATCAGATTTTCATACAAAAATAAAAACATTTAAATTGAACGCTCTAAATGTTACGAAGTCTATGCGAAGCAAACGAAAGCGATAGTAAAATAGCGAGGGGAGCGGGGTTAGGGCGGCGGGGGTGTTTGTACTTGACCTATTTACAATTTTACGGAAATCCTTCAGCCGGTCATTCACTTCAATGCGCTTGCGTTGTTTGATTCTGTAAAAAATTATAGAACAAAAGTTGTTGTTTTATGATGATAGTAATACAGTCCTGCAAGGTAGTCATTGTTTTACAAATAACCCTGTATATGTTAGTTCGTCGGTAATCCCATTATAACAATGAAGCGTTTGATATACACAAAAGACAACAATGAGTTTTTTACCTATTACTCAATACAAATTAAAAAAAAATTGTAGTTAAATTGATAGAAGCTAATTAAATAAAATCGTATCAACTCCATTTAATCAAAAAATCTAAACAAAATAACTTGACCTACAGACACCGTTTGAAAGCGTTAGTTAACAGATAAAAATCAATATGGCGCCCGGAGCGTCACCGGCTGTCACCCAAATGAACGAGCACATTAAAATGAAACGCCTCAGAGTAATGTACATAAATTAAATAGTCGTCCACGTCACTCAAGCCGCAGGACCTGAAGAAATACGCCCTGACGGAAGCCAGGTAGTTAAGATTCGAAACAAAAATATAAGATAACAACAGTTAAGACGTTACGTTTTATTAGGAGCCAACAAAGCGACGCTAATTTACGTCTTTTTGGGTCGTAAGATAAGGATAACAGTATTCTCTTTTAATGATTCAGATCCTCATATTATCGTGTGAATTCTCTTTTGCGAAGCCGAGTGCTAACTTTACCCACTCACGATTTCTAAGACCACAATAAAATTCTAGACACAAATACAACATAAAATTTCTTCACAGCAATCGCTCATCTTAAATTATTGCTGTGGGTCATACCACACGCGAATGTATTGCAATTCATTACAACACTAACGTTAGAAACCGATAGTTACAATACACAGTGGTTACAAGTAAATTACTCGAAGTACTCGTAATCTACGCCCAGGAGGCAAACAATAGAGCAATAAAAGCAACTGCACCCGACAACTCGAGAAAGCTACAAATGTATCGGCAACATATAAATCAGAGACAACCTCGAGCGTTACTACTTGAAGCAACCCAGAAATATATCAGTGGATCGACCAAACACTGGGACATAATTCAGTTTTCCGTAACATAAAATACTCTGTTTCATAGAAATAGATCCCTGTCACAGCGAACTATCCGCACTTTGCACTATCTGTCTCATCTCTACGTTGATTTATTTGCCGAAGTTGACAAAGTATTAGCAACTTAATTTTCTGCTTTGGGTTACTTTTTAAGGGATGTCCAATTTATATTCCTGTTGGTTGCTATCGAATGCGGACTAAAATGGACCTAAGTAATTCGGATTTAGGAAATTCACGATTGTCACTCCTAGCAGTTATCCTGCTTCCAAGAAAGCAATGTCACCCATAGCAACGACTTAGCATCACTATTCTAGACAAACATGAATAAGGTAAAAGAAAGGAATTACCTCAAACTCACCGTCATTTCAAATAATCTACATATTTACCGGCACTTTTCTATTATAAAGGAGTCGGTCAGTCAGAAAGCGGAAGCTAGTTGCCTATCAAAATACTATTGCAACTAAACAGACGCTAAAAAAAAGGATGACATGACCGCAATGTAGATAAAAACCGTTGAGCGACAACTAAAAATAAAGCGCTTTAACGACTTCCGGTAAATAAAAAGTTATATATAGCTTGAATTTTTCCACGGATACAATTATCCAAATACGTATGAGTAGCCGGAATTCCTCCACGGTACATTTCGTAAACAAGGGTAATCTTAAGGGCATCGGAGCAGGTGGAGAGGAAATCAACCTTGTTGCACTGCTTCACGGCATTAACAATAATAGCAGTTTTCATAAAAAAATACCTTGTTGATGTAATCGGCTCGCTCTTTCTTTGTTGACGAATGGACGCTGACGAAATCATCTCATTAAAGTTTTAGATAAAAACGACAATTATATCTATCTCAAAGTTTCTCATAAAACAATAGATAAGTCTTGATGCGGTTCTAGCACTCATTAAAAGTATCCATCTTAACGATAATATATTTGCAACATTTGCCCAAACAGACCAAACATTTGGTGACAAATAAAAGGCTTACGAAAAATTTAAAAGGCCAATCTAATTTCTAGAATATGTTATTGGTAAAAATCTCACATTTTCTGATATTTCATCTACCATCAATACTTTATTAAATGCATGAGTATAAATGAACGATGTACGATGCGTCGCACTCGTCATAAGCACCCAATCTTCATAGTACCTACTCCGATAGGATCAGAACCGCGTTTCGTTTACGTGATCTTACCAATTTCACAGTAACAAGACTTGTTCCCATGAGTATTTTGATCTGTCTCACTTTGAACTATAATGTACTAAACAACTTCGATATATTATGTATTGAGTCCTCTGTTGTCGGTATTAACGTTTTAACTTTGATTAGTATTGCAAGACAGGTAATAAGAACAATATCCTAATCTATAGCGTAGTTAATCTATTTAGTTTTTTTTTCTATGGATTCTCAACAGTTTTTTTTTTTTAACGATCCTTCTTCTACTGCAAGTAGATGTTTGATTGCTCTAGATTTACTAAAAAATATCATTTTAAATTTGAGCGTCCCAATTTTATTTTTCGTAATTTGTGTGGATTCTGTTAAGCCTGTTATTTTGTTTGATTTTATAAGAAATATCTTTGTTTCAGAAGAATATAAAAATTATACTAGGATTTATAGGTGCGAAATAAAAAAGAGCAATAAAACTCGGAAATAAATAGAATTTATTAAAAAGTTTTACATACTGAGTGGAACACCAGCGGCATTCAAAATACAGAATCTAAATATTGTACTAGGAAGAATTGATATATGGTTACGTTTGACAACTGTTCTTATGATAAAATTGTAAAATACTATAAGTTAAAACCTAGCTTCACGACTATACACGTGTATACAGGTGACAACTTTAATGCTTGATGCCTAGTAGCAAGTTGTTTAACTCTAGTTGCCTCCACCAAGATCATTTTTACAGTTTTAGATGGTTACACTCACATTAGGCCAACTTGCTATGAACGTATACACGGTGCAAGTATTATTGTGTTCCTCACCTTGTGTAATGTAACTTGCTAGTTGATCGTACCTTACTAAATTAAAGATTCCAGAATAGCCTGACGTACGATATTTTAACGTGGCTGAAATTTTGAGAAAATATTGAGTATATATAGTACCCCTTAGTATTGGTACTTGTTAGCTTCAATGCTGGGCACTTTTTCAGACATTAGGTATGACACGTACCTTCTTACTTACGTTCAAGTGTGATGACTGGTTTAAATGTAAGTTTTACAGGATATTATTTTACACATACCTTTCCATCGTAACCATATATTCCCCTATTTACTTTTACAATTTCAGCCATGCTAAAATGACGTAAGTCTGACGATTCCGGGGTCTCAGACCATTCGGATTATCTAAAATCTATAATTATTATGCGACATTTGAAAAACTTTTTTCTTTTTTAAGTAAAACACGACTAAGTCGCTCCGCACACGACCGATATTTTTACAGATTTTTTCGAGCCGACAAAGAAATGTGTAAAAAATTGGTCGTCGGCGGAGAGCCTAAATGCTGAATTTTAAATAGTCAAACAACTTTTATCTGAGGAATTAAAATAAATATTTAACAGCTTTTGTATAGAAAAACATATGACACAACATACCATCATGCCTGTATTCCCCGAAGGGTTAGGCAGAGGTGTAACAATGTACACCCACAGTTCGCCGGTATGTTTAGGTCCCATGTAATAGGGGGCGACCCTATTGCCACAAAAAAATTGTCGAATATATTCTTTAGATAAAAGTTATCTAACGATCATCAATCTTCAAAACATAAAATGCCTTACTAAACAGGATTATTATATTGAAATACATGCTATCTACAATGATGATAATATAGACACAAAATCCTATGTGAATATAGACTGAAGAGCGGAAAAAAAAACATTAAAACCATTTCTCCAACTGATGAAATACATTTAAATATATAATTCTAAGATAATATGGGAAAATAAAGAACAGGTGTACCAGAATCTCATGGCAAAAAGGGAAATCAAAATTTGTAGTTTGCAATACCGGGGAAATTGGACTAAACGATCTTGATATTTTTTTATTTGTTTGTATTATTAACGAACATTAGTATTCATAATAAATATATTAATCGGGTAATACTTTCTATACTCATTTTTTATTTGCTAGCTTTTGCTCGCGACTTCGCATGATCGCCGATTATCACGATTATTTATCCTTTTTGAGCGGAACCCTAATCTATTTTTCTAAAATAGAAGTAGCCAAGTAACTCCTCATAATATTAGCTATCTGCCAGTGAAAATGAAAAATTAGTAGTTACAATTATTTAAAAAAGGAATAAACTAAAAGTATCTAAATGTCTGAACAGCGGTTATATATCTCAAATTTTGATTAGACAATTACTACTGTCATATGAAAGTTATAAATTTTTTTCATTTCAAAATGCCATCAGATTCTGGTAGACCTATACTATCTACATATTTTTTTTTACAACAGCATTAATGTATTCATTCGTTTTGATACTCATTATACTATATAAATTATTATTAATAAAATAAGGGTAAATTATTATATAATAATACGAGTACTTTACTTCTAGGCATGCACGCCATCGACGGCAATTTTACTTACCATCAGATGGGATGGTGATCAAACGTGAGCGAAGCCTAGCATGGATACAAAAAGAAAACATATTATACATGAATTATGTAATAGTTACAACAGCATAATCTACAAATATAAATATGTAACACTAGTCACAACTATAAATAACTGTATTTGTAATTGTAAGAAGAGTTGATTCAATGTTTTTACTAGCTAGCCAACTAATGACAAAAGAAGAAAAACGAACAAGACTATACATATATTATGATTATAATATCAGTATATTTTTATATTGCTTTGAAGACTTGAGTGCAGCCTTGAAAACGCCAATAAGATATATACAACAACCAATGCATACCAATCTATGCGATAACCAATTTCGGTAAAAAAATGTATTTTATATATTTTTAAATATATTTTAAAAGTATCAAAATTGTTTTCAAGGTCAATCTTAATAACCTTTTTTGTATTCGAAAGAGGTACCACTTTCTGTATTTGGTCTCCTTCTCCAATTAGAATGGTTATCTCCTCTACTCTTGCGGAATGTATTATCATCGTTACCGTTAACTCTCCTACTGTTATATGTATCAGTATTTCTATTGTTTAATCTGGTATTGTATCTGTTGTATCGATCCCTGATTCGACCTGCGTCTTGATCCTCATCTTCAGCTAATGGAGATCGTTTGTAAGGAATATTTTTGTTACTTACAGGTTTTATGTCCGTATGTTTGCCTACACTAGGTGGTGGTGGTGTGGTTCCCAATAAATCAGCTATATAGTTATCACGTTCTATCTGATAACCACGAGCTTTTTCGAATCCTGTAACAACGTTTTTCGATTTATTGTTGCTATCAATTTTCATCAACTAAAAGACATATCTAACTTTGTATAACAAATCACAAATCATTAAGGATTATTCAACACGAACAAAAGAAAAATCTAAGAGAATCTCAAACAAAACTAAGAGATATGTAAAGATTTTAGATATTCTAACACTTTCATCACACTATAGTACACTCACAGTGACGGGGAGTGCGAACCAGCAAGCTCTAGTAAAGCAATAAACAGTTCATGTAGTCATATTTATAGACAATAACTAACTCTTAATAGCGTCCTTGGCGGGGACCCCGAGGCGGTCGCGCATGTATCGGCACACCATGTAACCGGTGCGGTTCAGGCCGTGCGTGCAGTGGACGCCGATCAAGGCTTCTGTAACAAAAGTGACACATTCATATGTTTATACTTGAGTTGATGCAAATTTAACCCATTATTGAAAGATTTACGAATCGTATTTTTATAAAAGGTTTTGCAGAAACGCAGGTTAGTAGTTTGTACATTTAGATAAATAGGTGCTTTGGAATCGATGAGAGCATTAAATAGGGCACGGAATGTACTGAAACTTTTACGAAGGCGCATTTGAATATATAATATGTAGAGTCTTTAAACATAAGAAACCACGATTTACAAAATAAACTGAAACCATAATATTAAAAGACAAACAGTAATGCAATCACGATCGATAGCCACTAAAGCGCACCGCGGAAAATAAACGAAAACCTCATGTTTGTGTCTTCAAAATCGCACGGCAAACATCGGCCGGAGGTCGTTGACTCCCGCCCCCATCGCACCCCATCGCTAAGCGAGGGCGGTGCAACGGGGTGGCGCCGGGGAGAAAGGAAGTCGTGGCCGCGGTTTGACACTTCCTCAGGAAGACCTTTGAAGTAGCAACCAAGATGTACCTTCACATCCTGCACAATTGCACAAAGCAGCCTTTTAAATTTACGTATGAAAATGTAGTTCAAACAACACTTTATGTTACGAGGCTACAAAACGACAGTGCGTGGCGATTCTTCAGTGTATAAAGACGTATTTTATTACTTGACATTGTCTCTCATCGGTACAATCAGAATATGTTCCAACCATCGGTGAAAAGAATCATAAACCCACGAAGCATACGTGAGCATAATACAGACGTTACGACCTGACTTTGTCCGCTACATATGCACCTCGTAAGTTCCTTAGCACGAGACAAAAAACGAACAAAAACCCTTATTGTCGATGCAAAATTCCCACGCAGAGCGGCCAAGGGGTAATGCATTTGAGGCATTACACATGCAAATTCATGCCAAGTCAGGACAGACAAAAAAACGATTTCATTTAAAACAATCCATCAAGGCAAGGCAGGCTTTGCCAGCAACTTAATTAACGTATGTACCAACATGTTTTCAATTACAGAAACAAACAATGCAATGATAATTATGAGAACTCACTCAGAGGTATCTTAGTGAGATAATATTTATGAGCAAGATGTACGAGGGAGGCTCAGTTAACTCTGTTGAGTTAATACCATTTCGTTTAAGGTTCGACGTTGGTTTAAACAAGGCTTAGAGTAATAAAATTAACTCCTTTTCAGTGATAATTGGTCGAAGGCAAACCTTTAACGCACAGACTTCACTTATAACTATCCGTAAAGAATGTTACACTCACTTTATTACAACCAGCAATCTCTTACAAATCCTGACAGACAGCTTCATCTTGCATCATTATTATGTTGCTTACATATTATAAGAGCTGCCGTTTCAGGTTTTCAAAGTAGCGTTTGGTGACATTTCAAACGTGAACGATTACGTTACGCTGCTCCGATTCACATGCAAATCGCAGCTGACAATACAACAAGCCACTAGCCCAAAACACGTTACCACTTGCAAGTCACTTAGCATAGAAAACATGTGCGTATTATATTTGTAATGTAATAAACTTGATAGAAAATAAACAACAGTGGTATTCCGACGTACGGCTCAAACAAACAGACAAGAGGTATCAAAAGAGGGCGTTACGTAATTATAATAACGATGCATTGATGAATACTTATTATTGCGTAATAGTAGGACCCACCGCAGTCGAAAATATCACAGTTTAGTCCAAAGTAAACTCTTCTAGCGCATAAGAAAACTCAACAAAATGAACACCGCACACAATGCTAAAGTTTCTTTATGAAAAATAAGTTTGGATTGTAATTCTTTAGTTAGAATTACATTAATTTGACATCAAAATCAAATATAGCCATTAATAAAGAAGTACAATTAGGAAAAAAAATTAAGTTCAAGAAATCGTTTTATCTGCAATCGTCGTACATTGCACATTCAGGTTGGCAGGTCCAACATAAAAACTACATCAAATATGATATATGTCTTAACTGAGACGAATAGGTGTGCGCATCGCGTTTCATATCGATTGTCGACAATCGATGCATTGTGAACGAAACGAGTCGATATCGATACGCGATAGTTCGCCTACGCGCGACCCCCTTACATTGTAATCGGCTTATTAGGATTTTACCACACGCATCCATGTGACTGCGGTGTGTTAACAATGTTACGATGTCGACCTAGGTACCTCTTTATTGCGCTATCCTATTACACCGCATTTAAAAATTTAGTCGCTACCTATGCTAAGAATGTACATAATTCCGAAACGGGGAAAAGTTGCACAAACTGTTGTAATAGAGCTCTTTGTGAAGGAGCTCGTCCGGGGAAGTACAACCACCATACCTAATTCTAGTTGCTGTGTTGCGGTTTGATGGCTATGGTGTCGGTGTAATTACAGGCACAAGAGACATTTCAACTTTGTCTCTGGGGAGGCAACGCATTCGCAAGGCTCCTGGTATTGCAGATGTCTATAGGTAGCGGTGAACACTTAACATCACGTGGGCCGCCGTCGGCTTGTTTGCCATCGAATGTCTAGAATGCTGTCTACTGAACCGCTTTTAATTAAAAAACATGTTTCAGTACGTAAAAGTCACTTACGGCGCTGATATTATTCCGAAGTTGCCTTATCACTGGTCGCTCGTGCGAGCGGATCCGAGCAGTAACAAAGTTAGCTATAAACTAACTAATACATACTTAGAAATCACGATAAGCAAATAAACTTATATTAAAACTATGTTATTACAGATATGAGTTGTAAAACAAACCTAAAGCGCCGCGGGACACTATAAATGTTGGCTTCATTTAAGACGCCACTTGACGCAAACAACATTTTTCGGACGATAAAGGCCTTATTACGTATTAAACATTGATATTTTTATGATAACAGTTTATGAAGTTACGAAGCTTAAGTTGCTTGTAAGCGCTTGCTCAAGTTTGGAGCAAGCGGGAAGCGATTCGCCTGCGTTTAACAAAAGATAACAGTTATATGCTTAAGCAGTGGAGAAGACTCCATACTATAATAGCTGAACGTCAAGTAATTTTTTTAATTTTTGGGTTCATTTTTTGGGGCGCCGACGCTGCACGCTATTGGTCCGTCATTCGGACCGAAAAACCCAAAAAATATCTTGACGTTTGTGCTCACGACACGTGGCGGCTACTATACCTACTTGAGTCTACTGTCTAGCGGCTTTCCTTTCAGAACCACTCTACTCTTTGTAAAATGGCGCTGTCAATAGTAACTGTCTATTATTGCCAAATATTATAAACACGACAAATTTGGCCAATTTTTGTATCTTAAAATAATGATTCCTTCGCCACTGATGCCTACATACCTTCTATCAGAATATGAGGTACACGTTCAGCCTCGTCAAATCGCTTGTATTGAAACCTTATCCCAAAAACTGTCTATAAGAACTTGTTGCGTGTTGCCACATCGTCCGCGGCGCCACGCGTGGGCCGTGATGTGATGATCAGATGACTGATTAGGTATTTAAGAATATTAATTGTCGCAATAGCTCTACATTCTTCGCTCGGAATTTTTATTGAACACGTACGACAGAAATACCAGATGTAAGAATCTGGACATCGAGTCGCTGGTATGGGTCGGAGTTAGGATTTGTACGGTTAATGGCAATAGACTGGCCGCTGGGACCTAAACATTCCATACCTTTTGCCTAACTCTTCGGGAAATACAGACGTGATGGTATGTAAGTACGTATGTATGTATCTATAAAGTCGTTACACCGTGTCCTGGTGGTATGCCGTAGAAAATACTAAGACACTATAATAAACGAATCCTCAAACGTCAAAGGCTCTTAAAGAAAACACTAATTATGACTGTAGAAAGTAGCGGCACTAACACAAAAGATGAACAATAGCTACTAACACATACGGAATATTTCTTAGACAATGCAAACTTATTGGAACCAAATTAGTTGTCTTTAAATAAACCGCAAATAAGACAATACCACAGAGTTCAACAAAACTATAAATAAAGATAGTGTTTCAAAAGAATAATTTCAAAGTAACACAATAATTTACCAAATAACAATTGCAATATATTATTAGCAACTGTTATGGTACGTTATCACTCCACAAATAGACGGGCAAACAGATTTCTTAGCAACATTTGTCACTGACTGGTTCTATTCCAAAAGTGCAACTTTGTCTGTAACTATCTTGGAGTGAGTAAACTGCTAGAAACGCAGCGATATATATCCTACTCCCATATCAACAAACTTGGAAACCAACTTTCGGACAAACTCATTTTTACGTGACGCTATCCCAATAATATATAAAGAAGGCGTATTTTATCAGTACTCTCTTTACGATGCAAGACATACAAGAAACATAAAATGTTGATAGAAAAGATTTTACTGCTAAAGACTTTGTTCTCATCTACCAAATGAAATCATTACAAGTGTAATCTAATGCTTTACGTCATAGATGGAAAACAGGGGCGGAATACCCATGTCGGGGCCCCTAAACAACAGTATCGACGCTCCAATAAATAAATAATAAATTAAGCTAATGAAAGGAATGTAGTGTTTTTCCTATCATTTTTTTCGATGGCTTGTTACATAATCTTCAAATTTAATTTCATTCGAAAGATCATTTGAATTTTTTTTTTCGGGTCCGGGCTCTTCCTCGGTTCAGGGCCCCTAGGCAATTCCTAATAGACAATCCGGCCCTGATAGAAACACTAGAAGCCATTTTTATACAGACTTTGTAATGTCCAGTAATTTTCCAACCACTAACATAAAAAGTAAGCAAATCTCCATCGTTTATCAACGTAATGTTGAAAGTAGCAAGTCATCCAAGTAGCTGTAAAATAAATCCATCCATCAAGCAAGCGACATGTGACAGTGGGACATCTGCAGCAGACGTCAAATAACTTCTTGTAAAACATTTATAAAAGCGATAACTTGTATAATTGATTTCAGTACTATCCATCTGTTAGAAACATCGATAAAAGTGGTCGATGATAAAATTGATTTTTAATTTGAAGCGAACACGATAAATTATGCATAACGATGTCAATGTGACGTATGAAATGATAATGAAGTTTTTCTAATGTAGCTAGATTAAATACCAGAAAGTTGAATCGAAAATGTTGGGATTAGGTTGATATGATACACCCGGTTAGAATATTTGCCTAGATGTAAAATGTACTGCAAAATAGCTAAACTCTGCTGTTTTACCCGCGTTAAGATACGTTTTCGGTTACTGCTCCGCTCCCGTGTCGTAGCGTGATGTTAAACAGCCTTGAAACCATTTTCGATAATCGTGCTAAGGATTATTCCTAATCGGACCAGTGGTTCCTGACATTAGCGCGTTCAAAAATCTAACAAACTCTTCGGCTTTATAATGTATGTATACTAAGATATTCAAAAAAACAAAATTGAAAAATCCGATGGTTTATTTAAACTTCAAGCATGATTACGACCACCACGGGGTGCACAAACAGTAGCAAGTGTAACAATATTCCCCGCGCATGCGATATCGTGTAAATCAGGACGCGAGCGCGATTCCACCTCAGATAGCGAGTGAAATACGAATATCGTCGCATTACCACGCGGCGGAACGCCGAACGCCACCAATGGTGTCATTTACTTGAACGAACAATCTTATTTTAATAATAACAATCAAACCTTCATTATTAAATTATAATTTACTGACTTTTGTCCGTTATAAGAGATGATGTGGATGCAGAAAAATGGCGGAAAAAAAGTAGCCTATGTCCTTTCTTGGGGTTCAAACTTACCTTATACCAAATTTCATCTAAATCGGTTCAGTGGTTTAGTCGTGAAAGCATGACAGACAGACAGTGTTACTTTCGCATTTACAATATTAATAGCTTATGCCCGCGACTTCGTCCGCGTCAAAGATATATTTTCCCACGGGGACCGACACATTTATCTCAGTGCCAAATTTCATCCAGATATGATCAGCCGTTTAAGCGTAAAAGAGTCTTAAACATCCCTCCATCCATCCTCACAAACTTTCACATTTATAATATTAGTAGGAAGTATGGATTCCTTATAGAAACAATTTATCACAATTGAGAAAACAGAACAAACCACAAGCATCAACTGACATTCTTCAAGAATCTGGCGCCAGTCTTAGCAAACCAGTATAATATACATCTCACTCAATCTACTTAGCGACACCGATAACCGGCCATTACCAATGAAAACGCCGACAGATAGTCGCATGCTCACAATTAATTGAAACTGCCCACGTAATCTAATAAAAGCTAGTTTTTGTGATCAAGACAAACAAGGGCGCCCATTCGTAATTAGAACTTAATGAACATTCGGAATATTGAGTTCGGCACCGTGAGAAGTCCGACGATAACTACGATTTGTGTCACTGTAATTAAAAGCGTAGCTGCCGATAAACTGGGCGTGTAGACTGAACCTACTAGTTTTGACTGCGTCGATCAACCAAAGTTTGAGGAGCTCTCCGAAGCTTGCGTCCCATACAAGACAGGTGAAACGGAAAAAGAATATAGGTTCTTTGAAGAATGAACACGAATTCAAAATTCTCGTTTAAATCGAAGCGGTCGTTAATTGAAATCGTATGTTGTGTCGAACGTCACTGATAAAGTCGTATGTATCGGTTCTGTTGACGCAATGACGTAACTGGCCGGTGATGCAAATCGAGACGCAATGATATTTAATAACGTTTTAATTAATTTCAATTTCAATAAATAGATATTTTTGTTTTGATGATTCATATGTTGCATTTGCATTTCTTTCATTGAGAGTGAAAGCTTTAAAGATTTTGGAGATCAATCAAATAAAATCAGTATACTAGTTTAATTCTGCCTAAAAATATCGTTCACTTGTAGAATAAATAACTCTGTCAGCTAAACAACAAATTGTCATGGTACTACTTAATTCGTTAACCATTTTATAGCTACATTCAAAACTGTGGGTACCTTGATAGCCTCGACATATATGACCACATTTTATTTAAACAACTTTATTTTCACTAATCGCAGTAAAAGATAGACTTGACAGAATGAGAAATGCTTCCGCGTTAGACGTAAAAGTTGGAACAAGGAAAAATTTCATGGTAGGTACGTTCGGGCAACCTGACTTAGAATAAGTAGGCAAATTAACTTTACGCTGAATATATTTGTCTAGCTATTTATTAACACAATATGTGAGTATTCTCAAAAAATAGAATAACAATTAGCGACTATAAACAGTGAGTACAACCATCGACCCTACATGGTGTTCTCGTAAAGTAATACAATTAAGCAATGGGCGTGCATTAACACCTCACTACAGTGTTTTCACCCACGCGAAATGAGTGTACTTATACCGGCTCATGATTTTAACCTACATGAGCGTTTGCAGTGCGCCGAGCTAACAACACACCCAATTGTGAGCGTTTGTTTAGATTGAATGTATGAACGGATCTTACCTGTGGTCGACAAACCGAGACAGGCTCTCTTTACTTGAACGGCCACTAAAGAGAAAACCGCATCAGCAATATAAGTCCGCACACAAAAGCCGTCATTGATCACGGCCCAAAAATAATCCAAAGCGCTAACTTTTAGCGCAAACAAATTTTGACTCACCACAATCTTTTCCCAGGAACTCGTCCACGGTATCCATAAATCTGAAAAAACAAAACAAAGCTGATTGAATGACAAAAACAAACGATCGCATAAGCAGTGTTCTCAGTAATACGAGTTTAGAATTAGCTGCACACATACTTTAGTCCAATCAGTAGGTAGAAGACCACAGGGAACCTAAAGAAAAGGCTAGATAATTTAGCAAAGAATATTCAACCGAGTCAAGGAATGTACAACAAAAACTATTGAGTGAATTTTCATTGTGAGAAACCTTTTCCTTAGCTAACTTATGAGCGGCTCCTCTCAGCCGCAAACCTGGGCATTGTAATGTTGTAACAAATCACGGGTTGGACTACAACGTAAATTCTCAACATTCCAGTATTAGTTCCTTATACAATAAACCATAAAAGTTAAATACGATGTAAAGTGATACCGTAGCAACAGTTATTCTGCCATAAAAGATTTAATTGAATTTCACAAAAATATTAAATCTACGGCACCCGTCAAAATCCAGATGAAATATTATCATGTATCGATCGCAGCGTGTCGCCATACTTTAATCGATTTTTTTACACCTAAAACCGCACGATCCGTGGGCGTTCAGAATTACAAGGCGTTTTGCCGACCGGACAGCCAGTTCGACCTATTTGGTGAAATATGTTTGTTTTCATCATAACAAATGTCTTTTAATATTTGCTACGAGGGGGCGCCGACAAACCCCAAGTTGGCATTATTGGAATGTTTTCTTAAATAACTTGCAAGGGTGGTCCGATGTTGATATTTCGGCTCGGAATTTTCTTTTCACAGAAAAATAAATGTGTCGCATAATGTACATAAGTTTTGATATAAAAGGAAAATCTGCGCACTGCCGAGGGTTGGTGATTAAGTCTTGTCATGCAAAATTGCAGGCGTTTACTAAGCGCCATCATTTTCTAATTATTCTAGAGACTCCCCTCGAGCGACACGGGAGCCGACAGCGGCGCCGCGACTAGTTGCATTCAAACGAAATTTACAATTCAGTTTATCATCATCGTCAATATTAACATCTAAAACGGTGCAAACGAGCTCTTCATTTAGCACGTAGATGAGTTATTGGAATGGCGGCGATGGCTGTCACAAATATTTTATGACTAGAAATAGGAGTTATAAACCAGTGTTAATAATAATATCTATGTCATAATCGTAAAAGCCAGTGTGAGAGGAAAAACAACCACCAATTCTAGTTGTTGAAACATAAAACATAGCAAAATAATGTCCCATGAAACAGTAATTAAAAACGATGGCAGCGCAAACTCAAATAGAACTATGTTAACAAGGTGATTCAATGGAATTTAATCTGTACTCCAATAACATTTACAAATGAAACTAGCCGCGACGTGTGGCGCCAAAGAGTAAACAGTTTAATTGTGTATAAAGTCACGATTCAACAAATTCGAAGAATATATCCCCATCAAGGTCCTCGGTTACGTGGATTTTGCTTTTGAAGTTTTGACGTTATTTGTCATCTCTAGTATCTTGTACAGTCAATACTGCTTCATGTACAAAAAAATTAAACATCGAATAGGCTTAAAAGACATCCAATTTTTGATACGGAACCACCGATATGGTGATATTTTCATTGTTTATAGGCTTTCTCATGTTTTAGAATTAGCTCTACGAGTTGACCCCATGCCCTTTCAAACATAAAAACTGTATCTGTGACAGATCAATTAAAATAATTTAAGCATAACTTGAACAAGGATCAATAATACTGTAACTGTCTTGAGATAATTCGTTATACAACACATTACAATTTGTCACGAAGATGGTAATGTACAGAGTGTGATAAAAATCGAATAATTTGAATCGAATACTCGTATTGAAGTTTCGTAAATTCTAGTTCTAATGCAGTAAGTACCTGCACTCAGCACTGTCATTATTTTCTTTATTGTTTTGATTATTTACAAAACAATTGAGCTAAAGTAGTACAGGTGTGTCAATATTTCAAATCATGTTAACATCATTAATTCAATTAATATACATTGAAATAGCAAGGAGGACAAATTTATTAGATACACATATAGACATGAGATAATTTTCGGCTCGGCTATAATCCTTGTTAATCCTATAATGGCACGTCATTTTTTATTTATGCTTACAACTAACAGAACAAACTTATGTTAACGACAAAACACGATATGTTCTACAAATGGCTACAATTAATCAAATGCAAGGTCGACGTGATCACTGAACGACTTCAAAGCAGTACATTGTAACATACAAACTTTCTAAGCATTTCCTGACCAATACGGACGTCATTATTTAAAATCTGTCAAAATTGTGTATTTTATTACTCGGGCGGCAGATCGAAGCAACGTGAATTACATGCTTTCTTATTTAATATTAGTAGCGTCTTGCGTTTGTGAGATAATTTATATCTAGCGGCGTTATCTGTACGGTAAGATCGCTCCCGAGTTATAATCCGGGTATTTTTCATGGCACACTGACTGCGGTGCCACTGCCGTGCCCCTGCGTTATTGGAAAATTTATGTAACTACCAGGAGGCATGGCTGCAATTATTATTGCCCCTCCGACACGAAGCGGGAATATTCGAGAAGATGACCGAGAACTACACACAAAGGATTCCTTATATATTTCGCAGCTCCACTATGTTTGCCAATCACCAACACATAATCAATTTAAATTAAATGCATTAAATTTTAATAGATAAATTGACATAAATATGCTAATCCCTCGGATTACATTGATTAATCTCCTGGTGATATCTGACTGGTGACTGCTCGAAGCAAATATGAACTCGAACATAATCGATAAGCCGCGGTTTTAATGAAAAAGATCATAAGCTTTAAAATTTTGTAGACCATAAAATGTCAAATTTACAAGACCATTACACGAGTTTGACGACATACGACCATAAAATATGCGTATAAACTGAGTAATAATTTTATTGCGAATTAATAACGACATTTATTATAATTTCAACATTTCCAAACTTGTTCCTGGTTTATTGTCATTTTAGTTAGGTATACAGGCCAAAAGAGAAGACGAGTCTTCCGTAAGAATTTATTAGTGCCTATTAATACATCGATTTAATGTAATAAATACCATTAACTAATCCAGTTGCTGCGTAGAAAAGAAAATGACAAACATGCTTTCACAAGACACCGGACCTCACATACGCGACGCGAACGCATCCATCATGGTAGGAGCGTACATGTCGTTACGTGTCGGTACCCAACAAGCGCCGAAAGTGCCCCAAACAGAGATAATAGGCGACATTTTGATACAACGCGAGATAAGGAGCAAGTAGGTTCCCATGCGATCCAGGGCGTCCTCACAACTAAGAACAACGTTGAAAAACAACGGGTCAAAGGTCAAACGTGGATTAAATACAAGCAGAAATACACATCCGGTGAAAAATAAAGCAGGAGTGCAGGACCTTCCAAAGATAAAACCTGGATGCTACAAATAGGAGAGTAATTGAGAGATTTATGGGTTCATTATGCACAGTGAAGACAGTGAGGTCGTACCGATCATTAATATTACAAAGTTATTAAGCATGTAAGATGAAGACACGAAGGACTACGAGACTATCAAAACTATTTTAATGATTTGAACATAAACTTAATGAAGCTTTAGTGTTGTGTGTAGTTGGAATATAATTTATGCTGGAGTTGTATCGTAGGCACGGCATCGAGTTCGTGTTTACGGCGTGCAAACGGCACGACCATCAGTGGCAGACTGCCGTCGCGAAGTAATTACCTAGTGATACTTCGCCTTGATCCGAGATGCGCACGCGATCCTGTTCTACTAATGCTACGTTTCCCAACAACTTGTCTGTCCTTTAGGTAATATATGGTTATCTAATGTTTAAACACTGAAGTTTAGAACATAATTAATAGTTCTACTATTTTGCAACTACCGGTTTTAATAAATTGCAGGTTTCAGTTGAAGCATTTGAGTTATATACAAGGTGGTTGATAGTAGCACCTCTAGGCAGAAAACTGTAGACAGTCATTTGAATTAAAGGATTATATATTACTAGTAAATCAGTGAGATGATGATGGGCTTTATGTATCAGATCAGAATCAAAAGAAGGATGACGTAAGTAGACATTAAAACTCCGTATGGTATATTAGTAAAAGTTACTATGAAATTATTTAATGGCTATGAATATCAATGTACTTTAAAACACTATAAAAAATCTGGAAAGTTAAAAGGAAAGTTTATAAAGAGATTGGGTTAATAATTTAGAGTTGGTTTATATTGACTGACAGTTTTATGTGATGTGCGTGATAGTAATAAGTACTAATCAATGTCACCAGGTTGAATAAGAAAGAACTATAAAGCGTAAAGAGGAGTTACAACCTACAGTAAACACGCCAGAAAGAACGATAGTCAAAATAATATACCAAAGCAGAGGCCAACCACACCCAGATCTAATTTAATACAAATCCATAAGTTAGCAAAAGTATTAGCATTAAAACATAAAACTAATACAAATAATGTTAAAGGTTACTCATAAAAACGTAAATTGCCTATAAGTGTTATGCCAAGATTTAATTTAATAGCATATTTCGCACCAAAAACCAATTGATTCTTTGATACACATAATATTAATGAAAATTTTATGATGGTCTCGAAATAACAGCAATAATGACACCATTTAAGTGGTGAGAGAGCTCTAAAGAAATCATTTTATTAGGAAATCGCAGGCGCTGATGTTCCCTCGGTGTTTCTTGATTGCCAATTGATAGTGTCAGTAAATATTGATTCTTATTTAGGGTGGATCGAGGTAGCGATAATGGTAGCATTTATTGAATTACCAAACATTAAATATTCGAGAAGATTTTTGGATTGCTTCCTCAGAAATTGGCAAGATGAGGTAAAACATCGTGCGAAGTGGAAAGAATGGGGTAGAAGCATTTGCCCAGGAGTGGGACAATTTACGCTAGCAAAAAAAAATGCTGGCTAAGGTTTTTGAAACAAAGATTTAATTAAACAAAAATATAGGTTTAGGTGTTATCAAAACCACATTTGAGTACGAGAATGCTTATAAAAGCAATAAATAATAATTTTATCTTAAGGACGTACCGCTGTATAGAAGTTATTGTTGTATTCAGTTAGAAGTAAGCTATAATATTTTATTATTAGTACCGTACTTTCGGTATATATTTATAGCAAAACTGTCTGAAAATTTTATGACCACAATAGTGGAGCTATATCACCACAGACATTAGTCACACTATTGTCCAGAATCCTAAATGTAGGGTTGTCATGTGTCTCTTTGAATCTGGATACAATCCAAGTTACCAGGACTTTTAGAGAACTATCATTAAAAAATAATTTTGGGATTTATCCAAATCTGTCTTCTGCAATTGAAAGTTTCATTCTGAGTGCTGAATGTAGGCTTTGAATGTTTATGTAGGTACATCGATTACTCCTAACTTTTGCGCTTTTATTTCCGTTATAAACAAAAGTTGAGAGAGGAAAGGTTTGCGGAAACATTAAAAATGACAAACGTCCCGAGTTAGAAAGATTTAGTTCGTGACTCTACTCGGAGATAGCGTATTCCCACGAACGTTTCCTTCAAAAATATATCGCGACGGCAGTCGAGGCATCCCTGGACAAATACAGTGATCACAAGAGAGTGATTGTCAAAAGTAGCGCCATTCAATCAGCACAAAAGCCATGACACCCCATTCCTTAAATGTTTACGTCGGGAAAGTTTCAGGAATAGCCCCCAGAGTAACCTTCGTGCTTTTCAGTGTCTGCGGATTGTGTGAGTAAAGGTGTGTTCTCAGACTACGATATGGAAAAACTACTTATCTTAATAATTTATTTTCTTTGTTTTTTCTTATATTATTCAGGAACACAATACATTGCTGGGACAGCAAAAATTTAGATATCTTTACATAAATTAAATTGCACAAATATTGTTATAACAATGTGTCTTACCATAATATTTTAAATGTAATCACTATATTAAAAAAAAAACACCCATTGTGTACATAGTGCTTTTCAAAAGAAAATCCACTAAGATTGACACAAAGAAAATTCATCATAGTAACGACAGTACAAATAATAATAAAATGGAATCATTTCTATTGAAGATTAGACTAGAAATACAGTCAGTCTTTGTATAGGACTTGTTATGATAACACTGAATTATGAAAAAAAGAAATAAACTAAGTAGATTGTCCAATAAAAGCGAATTCTTTATAAAATATAAATATATTTCCATTGTTAGACACATAAAGATCTCCGCAGCCATTTTGGAGAACATTTTTATATGAAACTACGAATACCATTATCAAAACTAGGTACCTTTTAACTGGGGCGGAAAGTAAATCAATATTCAATATTTTCTTCCAAAGAACAATCTCGAAAAGTTTTGACGTTATGCAAATACGGGTACATAAAGCAACCTGACGTAGACAAGGCCAGAGGGCTATTTTTAAAACTGTGACGTCATCGACATTATTTGTGCGAAGGATTGTCTCCTAAAATACTCTAGACAGTAGACAGTCTCACGTCTCGCGGGACACCCAACGGTCCGGAAACAGCTCACAGTTACAAATACAGGGTGGTTACCCTAAGCTTTGTAGATAAACTCCATTTCATAGAACGAGAATTATTTCTTTAATTCGTATGTTTTGATTTAGATGATTAGTTTCACAAGTTCGTTCAGGTTGTGAAAATAAACTTCGTCTGAAAACATCTTTAAGCATGTGATTTATTCTAAGAGCTATTATCTGATCCCAACTTTTCTGAATTAACTTTCTTTCACATTTACTCAAAATCTATGAATGTGTTTTTCATATTTATAGTGTTGTTAACTTTGAAAATGATTACTTTTGTAGCAAATAACAAGATTAAGGTAAAGATTATAGAAGTTTTGCAAATTAATCATATTTTTTCGTTTACGTAGGTATTCGAGAACTACACATTTTTTCATAAGGACTATCAATAAGCAATTGTATAATTTATTGGGTTTTGTTTAGGAATGTGCTACACTAATATTATCTATACTAAAATGTTTGTTTGTACCAACTAGGCTCTGAAAGATTTTTTCACCAATAGATTGCTACATTATTCCTGACTAGCGTAGGCTATATAACATCACGCTCCGAGCCACAAGAGCGGAGCAATAACCAAAGACATAACGTAACGCGGCTGAAATAAGCCACGCGGATGAAGTCGCGAGCAGTTCGCTAGTAATGTATAAATTTCAAAGCCTTGCAGTTTTACTTGTTTGCATGAAAGATCAGACACTGCTGAATTTCAATAAACAAATTAGTCACTCCGAGCTCAAAAATGCAGCACCCACTAGACAAAACCACGATTACAAAACCTCTTAATTAAAATAACTAACATATTAGCCATCCTGTGCAAGCCCCATACTGTCATCTACATCTGCCATCACAGCGCTGACTCACACATTACGTGTCCCACAATACTCTAGTACTCGTAAAAACTATCCCAATTATGAATACGTGAATCAGTAGGTTTAACGTCCCGAACTCGACAATTGTTGTGATAATGTGTACCGATTCTGAGAATACAGCCTCCTTTGTGGTCTAGCCGAGGTGCCGCCGGCGCAACAATACAATGATTAAATCCAAACAAACTGGTCATTATTACTTTAATGTCGATTATATTGAGCAGTTTCTATTCGAAGCAACGTTTGTGTTGACCACGGTTATTATTATGGCTCAATCTTTGTGGGGAATTTGGTTTGACAAACAAGGTAAGTGTTGCTTTTTGAAGCTCAATTCCCGTAATTAAAAATGTTTACAAACTAGTACAAATCTCATCTCAACAATAATCAATGTCATCATTGTACTTAAAGTAGTAGTATTTTTGACAGCTTGAGATTGAAATCGGTTCGAATGCGATCAGTATTACAAATACGGGAAATGTCCCCCTTATTGTATTAAATTGGTTATTAGAAAATTCGAAATCCTGTAGACGCATTCCTAAGGGTTCTGTATAACTCTAGCGTAATTACCTGCTTACACTATAATCTTGAATCGTACAAAGGCCCACTTGCGCCAAAAACTTAACTCAGAGTTAGGTTCTAACACAAAGTTAAATATAGTATCAATAATATAACCCTGTCTGGCACAAGCAAGCCTAAGTACTTATTAATTACTTCAAATATTAATTCAATACATTCGAATTTCGGTGCCTTTTCCTTCTCCCACGGTTGCGGAATTTGTTCGAAAGATTTACCGCGGCCCTGGAACGCAAAGGGCATTAAGAGGAACAAGGGTGGTTATTAGTCAGTAAGAGTCTGACAGTCCCTTCCGCCTCACCCAGAGTGGAAGAAGTCATTTGAGGATTTACCATTCTCAAAAAAAAAAGGTTCCTTTTTCTTGAACCATAAATTAAACATGCAAATTATTTCTTTCATAAATGGGAAGCAGTAGGTATAATAATAATAAAACCACAACAATGCGGTTCGTCACCAATTAAAGATGTAGGATGTGCAAATTAATTAGCGAGATCATTAGAAGTGGCGCCAATGACACATAAAACTACCGTATTATGTTCGTTTCCAACAAAACGTTGACCACATGAATTAATTAGTTTTAGCACTAATATCCTAGAAAGGTTTGTATTCATTTGAATTTCTGTGACTGTATAATTAGCGTAATTACTATGATACAGTACAGTCATGTCTTTATTGCGAATAATTCATAATAAAGATAATACGTGATGAGATCATTTGTTATCTCTTAGATTGCAATCATAATTTTTGTTGGAATTACGGTACCTACGAACCGTATTAAACAAAATGAATCGGCCTGCACTGTCATTTGTTTCTTGCTAAGTTAATATTTAGTAGAATCGTAATCGGATAAAAATATCTTAATATTATAATCGCCAAGTTATCAAAGTTTCAAGTAATGTAAACTTATACATACATAATTACAGATAGAAATTGAAATGTCTGTTTGTAATGATAAAATAATTTTGTATGAATTTTACACGGTAAATAGGTACTTATATAAAAAAAAACATTTATTTTTCGGTCTGCCTGTTTTTTTTTTCGATAAATCTTCTAAATGGCTGCCAATTTAGATGGTACTTTCATGGGCAAATAGCTGATGTTATAAGGAAAAACTTAGTTTACTTTCATTTAAGAAAAATAATTAGGGTTCCGCGCAAAAAAAAATAGAAACTCCACACATTCGCGGTGTCGCGAGAGTAATCTAATTGTAAATAAATAAGCTAATTGAAAACTCTTTATTTTATTAACAACAGATTGCAGTAAAGAGCTGCCAAAGAAACTGCTGTGCAATTAAGCAAAACTTTTTTAAATAATAACATGGCATTCATAGACACCATTGAACAGACCCAGAGGACTGTTATCAAAATGTATTACATAAATAATTATCTCAAACACAACATTTTACCATCTATACATTTGTTCTGTACGTATAATGAACATTTTAATCTACAAAATGTCGCTCAAATACATCAAACTTGTCATCATTACTCGCCGAGACCAGAAAATAATTACTTGTATTAAAACAAGGGCACGTTCTAATCAAATCATGTACAGTCAAACAAACTTTTTGGTTTACAGGCAGTTTACTTGCAATTACTTTTAAACAATGTCATGAGTGTGCTGAGCAGTCAATTGTTTTACATCACTCTATTATCACTCTATTAAGTGTGCCATAAGCTTAAAGTTCCTGCCGGGGCTGCGGGTTGTTCGAAAGAGATACCGCAACCCCGAAACGCAAAAGACCCAGAAGGAACATGAATGGGATTTAGTCAGTAAAAATCTGACACTCCCTCCCGCTCCGCTCCGGGCGGAAAAAGTTATTTGATGATGTCCCATGCGAAAAAAATATAGGTACAAAAAAAAGATTAACGTTATTTCGCATAAAATTAAAATAAATATTGGCAGTGTAGTAAAAAGACAAATAATCTTGCCTGTAGACCAAATAATTTGTTCGACTGTACTAGGTTTCGTAAGCGTTTAATTAACTCGGAGTAGGTACGATGCAACCGAGAACTTTCGTAACAACTACAAGTAGATAAAAGTAGGTTTAATAATATAACAGGACTAAATAATAATACATACAATGTCTCAATTATGCCCAGCCTGTGTGGTCCAAATGATTATACACACAATGTAATAAAAAATACTATAACATTGTCGATATTTAGATCAGCTATTACGCTCAAGCAACTTGTAATAGACAAGTTATTAGCATTATTATGGTCATTAAAGAAAATCGGCAATTCGTTTCATCATTCTATGTAGAAATTATGTTATTACTAGCAATACACCGCGGTTTCACCTGCTTAAGTTAAGTCTTTGATGACTGCTCCGCTTCTGTGGATCCCAGGCTCATTTTATATAGAAAATAACCTCACTCGATAAACGCGCTGTTTTGCGCATTTTTTTTTATCGTACGAGCAGTTTCTAGTATTAGCGCCTTCAAACAAACAAACAAATTCTTTATCTTTATAACATTAATAGTTATGCAAGTTATGAATAATGTAATACATATAAAAGGTAATATTGATTTAAGGAGAAAACATTGTCTGTTGGTATGCCATGCTAGGTGTAATTGGCGTGCGCGATAGCTCTGATAGATCTTATCGTGTTCATTAGTATAGTACGAAATTAACATAACCAGCCTAACGTTAACATTTTAAATACACGCTTTACTAATACTTGTTTGGTTAACTCATTGCTTTATTAGGGTTCCGTACTCGAGGGTGCCAACGGGACCCTATTACTAAGCCTCTGCTGTCTGTCAGCGAGCTGTAACGCATTAACCGTAATAGGTAGAGAGTCAAAATGTTCAGAGTGTATTTCTTTTGCCGATAACAACAAAAAATAAAAATAAAATAAAGTTACAACATAAAGGGGTTCCCAATGAGGGTACAATAAGAGTGTTTTTTGTAAGTAATTCTAAATATTCTACAGTGGTAGGGAACCTTTCGTCTGCAAGGCCGATTCGCAAAAAGCCGATTTTTTTTGTGATATCAACAGTAAACTCTAGAGAAACTCTAACTCTTAAGAATAAGTTCCACAAAGAAATGGGGAAAAAGTGCCGTAAAACTGCTTAGAGTAATTATATCTGTTCTAGTTGATCAAAACACTAATAATTCAACGTTCAACACCACATTATCGTCGGACGGTTAGAGAAAAATAACCGTTCACAGTGTTAGGAGAATGGGTTAGTGACAGTAAATTTGGACAATGGCTGGCGGTCTGTGTATTTATGTGTTTGTTATCACGCTCGGAAGTCTCCTATCTTACTCTGATTTACACTGGCCTCTTACTAGGCAAACAGTCAACAACGTGAGAATTTACTTTTAACACCTTTAGTGCGATAAACGAGTTCACAGCTCGTGAGATACGTAAGTGGACATACTTTATTGAGGTATCATTAAAGTAAAAGCGACTATTGTCTTCCAGATCGGCTAGATAGCTGCCACGAGTCGTGAGCACAAACGTCAAGTTAATTTCTGGGTTCCTTTCTGGTTTTTTTGGGGCGCCGACGCTGCACGCGATCGGTCCGACTGACAGACCAATCGCGTGCAGCGTCGGCGCCCCAAAAAACCCAGACAGAAACCCAGAAATTAACATGACGTTTGTGCTCACAACTCGTAGCGGCTACTTTACCTGCCAAGCAAAATTTTCTTGTAAGCTATAGTCGCGATGATGACAAACCAACTTTTTGCACACGTGTCGTATTACGTTCGATTACTGTATAACCAAACTATAACCATTGTTGATGTCACAGCACTTGGCTCTATTAGACGCCAGGTCAAAGTCAAACTTTTTTTTTCTTTCGGTTTTCCCGACCATGATTGAACAGACTAAAAATAAAAAAATGACTTAATAGATACTACGTTAAATTGTCTCGTTATAAGTCTCAATCATGCGCTAATATTATCACAAACAAAAAACAAAGGCGAAAAAGCTCAGAAGCGGATTTAACAAGTATCGATGACATAGAATCTGATGTATCAATATTGGATCAAGCGATGACTTTAAGCCGTGGGTGTATCAAGTGTCGTATTTCATCGTGTGCATTTTTGGAGATAGTAGTAAAATTCTACAAATGATTATACGCCTATTGTCAAGTGAAACATTAACTTTATCTCCAACTTCCCGGAAAATAGGCCTGTAATGGGCGTAGCTCTAGACGAATCGGTAACAGCGAATAAATCGTCAAAACAATAAAAAATCCTTAAAAGCGGAGCAGTAAAAATCTATTAAACGGACAATCGGTACCACCGGCGGTGTTCACAATTTATAGACGGGGTGATATGTACACGAACGGGTTTGTAATGACGACATGATTGTCGACAGTCGACATGGAAAACAAGTAAAAATACAGCCGTGATAAATGAACCCAGTGAGCACGCGAGCATCATTACCTACGAGCGCGCGTCTGATCATCTTCGTTCAGTATAAGGTCGTATAAATGAAGGTCTCATGACAATATATTTTATCCTCAATTTATTATAATAATAAAATAATAGCTTCGTATTATTAGTTCTCTTGTTCGCGCGACGTTACCTGTCTAGACTAAATTGCAGTGTGATGCAATTTACGTTGAAAATTTTTGACGCGTTCAAAGCGAATTTTTCGTTAGAGTTTACTCCTAAAGAATATTTTCTATCTAACCTTAGTTGATTTAAGGTTTTTATTCCATTGTTCTAGACTTGATCAAGTGTAATTTAACTTACAAGATAAAAGAAAATTAAAATTTGGTGTCTAAAATAGCAACTTCCTCATTCTCAGTTGTTCATAATTGTTTAGAATTGAAAACATTGTTTAAAGAAGCCTCTGTTCTCTCATTGGTAGATCAACCTAGAGTATCCTATTCTCAAAACATATAGACCTGTCATTAAGTCGACGTGTCTTTTAGTTAAGATTGGAAGTAGCTATACGGGTGGCGCATTTGTCTAACCATAACTGACAAACAGATGCGAGGTCCGCACCTTGATAACAACAGCGAACTATCTTAGAAATGCCGATGGTTATTTATGTGTACGACGGCCCTCGATGGGGCGCAGCGACGAACAAAAGACTAGACAAATGATCGAGATAATCTAGGAGTTAAAGCGAAGCAAATCATTTTATTTACTGATATGCTGTGTGATTTGCTCGTATTTGATTCTGAACAAATGTTTCTAATTTTATATACAGCAAACTATTCTAGTTTGTAGACAATATAAGTGCTGAAGACATTGTATTTGTTTTTATTCAGGGCTTTTGATCCAAAATAAGAATATGTCAACCCCACCGAATCTACATAGAAAGTTAATTCACTAGTTTTAATAGTAGGTAGGTCTTTATCAATTTTTGTTTTTTTTTTTTTGCTGGTCTGATTTTGGTTTGGATAAAATGCCTTGAATAAGACTACCATGAAAACCTTAACCAATAAGACGTGTTATAACGTGCTTTTCATAATAAAAAGCTTTACATAAGCTTTAGTGCCGTGACTAAATAAATCAGTGACTAGAAAACAAAAAGACAACATTAAGATATTTAGTGTTTTAATAAACATATCAATTAACAAAAATTCTTTAATATGACTACTTCGATAGTGTCAAAGTTTACGACATAATAAAACTCCGTGTGTTTTAGTTGCGGGGTAGAACTGCTACACGTGAGCACACGCATCGTTGCTACGACAAATGCCTTTCAAATTCCGAAAGGCATCGGATCCCGCGTGGGAGGCAGACGCCATCGACACAAGCGCTAGATGTGACCAAGTTCAATTGAATACGAGAATAGGTACCTCTACCGGCACCGGTCGGGTCGACGGCGGCCCTAAGGCGCGCGCGCCGCACCGCCCACGCATCCCGCGTAGATTTATAACATTACCCATATTCGGCCTACGAATGGCGCCAATTCGACGCTTCAAATTAAAATCCGCCGCGAATGCAAAACGATAACTCCGCGCTTTGATAGATAGCTGTTCTGTTTCTGATTTACGCACCACCGTTTATGGGGAGTGTAAACTTGTTAACTCGTATCATCCTTAGGCGAAATGTCGTCGAATACAGTCCATATCAATCACCAGCATTTACTGTTCTGTATACAGCTGTTGTTGTTGAATGATTTAGAGCGGCAATAATTTTAAATGCTCCATGGTCTTCGAGAGGCTTTAAAAGAACGTCGATACGGACAATCACTACTATATTTCAGTATGAAATATTGTCGCGCTTCGATATTAACACAACAAATACTACGTCACTTTTCAATGCCTGACTTTCAAAGGTTTATGTGATAAAGATTACGCCTGGAACATGTATGCATGTGTGTGAGATACATCTTCTACTTGGGCGAGCTAAAAAGGCTCGGCGTCGCGTCGTGAAGACGTCTTACAAGAGAGCGCGATTAATCGCACGTAAACAGCGCCGGGGAAGATGGACTTACTCTGTCACTTTGTTCTCGGGAGGTATTATGCGGCCTGGCATTAAAATTTTCTTGTGTAGTACGCCCTTCGATTGTAATTCCTATAACAAAGAAACCAATCATTATTTACATAGCACTTTTAAATATACCGCGAGGCATATTCTGAAAATAAGTAAAGTTGTCTATTTACTTTTTAGTTAGTATCAGCTCATGGTTGTTTCAAAAATTATATTTAACATAATATTAATAAACTTATTAAGTAATATACATTTTAAGTCAATGAACAGAGGCACAGTGTAAATAATGTTTTTCCTTAAATTCCAAAAATTAATAAACCTTAATTTACTTGTAAAGTCGTATAAAGAACAAACGGACCGCCAAAACACAGGTCAAGTATTCAAATGAAAAGTTAAGTACACATTACTTTAAGCCGGTTTTAAATGTTCGTGTTATTAAAGATACGTATTTAATAATGAGATTATAGAATGTAAGTAGAGCATGAAACAGTCGATGGTTTAAATAACACAGATTAGTCAAAGAATGGAGGAACATTGTGCGGAGAGCGGCCCGGCCAGATGACAGCAGGGCAATCAAAATGCGCTTAACTGTGCGCAGAGTATTAAATCTTTTCTTAATATAAATCAAATACGGATGCTAGCAATCGCCAGTACAGTCTTGGTGCAATATAATTTAAATATGATCGATTTTCCAATTTCATTGCACAAGTTAATGGTTAGAATTTGTTACATAATTATACGTCTGAGCACTCCATTCTCTTACTACTCTGCGGCGCATAATAATGAAGTGAGCGACAAGTCACTAGACGTCAACTGATGACAATTACCAAACAGATTAGAGAGGTGTCGAAAGCTAAACCAGTCAAATTCACTGCAGCTTAATTAATAGCTTATTTAATATTACTCTATAATTCTTATGTATTAGACATTCAAAGCGAATAAGACCTTTGATTAAGTACATCAATAAGGAATTTACAAGGTCATTGACATGTTGGTGAACGATTAGTTGCACTTCGTTTAATAAAGATTACAATAAGCCAAATATATTGGGACCAAATCTTCTTATTGTTCATTCTAATGATAGTGTAATACTGTCTAATATTTAGCTTCATCTTATGATTAGTACAGATTATAGACGTAATGCGATGCATTTTTTTTTTTAATTATCAGCTTGGCACACTCTATCGTGGCAAGTCGCGTAATTTTTCGTAACGATATACATAAGGACCTCAATAATCCGTGTGACAACAATGTCTTGTCAACCTATAGAGCGTGCTACTCTTGTAGACGTCAAAACGACATGTCTGTCAAGCGCCGACATTGAAAGGTGACGCAGTCTCATGATCCTAACTTGCCTCTCCCAATCAACCATGTGATTTGTATGCCTGTCCGCGGTGTCTACGTTTTCTTTAACACTTCAACCGATTGCTGTATTTTCTTTAGGTTAATTGACAGGTTTCAACCAGTTGCCACGGCACACCAATATCCAGGAAAGGAAAGTAATAAAATCAAATTAAAAATCTGTCTCAACTTTAACTTACAACCTCAAGCTCAAAGTTCATACAATACACCTCATACATGAGGCCCAGCAAAATTTTACACCCGACAGTCAAATAACGGTGCCCACTCGTCATACACATTAGCAAAGCACTATGGGCCATCACAATGGCGTTGTATCAGGAGAGCCCTGAACGTTTATTACGAGTGTTGAAGTGTGGATAATGGGACAAGTCACAATTGTGTGTCACAACTAGCTTTACTGCGTTCACAGCTATCCGACGCACATTCTTCATAGAATTTGCCGCCTTGTCGAGTTGCAGGCTTGTCTCTGTGATGTTCGTAGCGTGTTACTCACTTAGTACCGTTTTGTTTGTTGTAAGCTTAGGATTATTTTGGTGTTTATTCTAACAAGGAATAATTTAATTCTGAAGTAAGATTGGAGCTAGAAGTGATAACTGTATTCAGTCAGTTTGATCAATGTCACATAACGTATAACATTTAAATGCGTTCCACATTTTCCATAGGACCGCCATGGAGCCAGAAATCCATCTTCAACATTAACGACTCACGAAAATGAAAGTCTTTTGATTATGTTTGCAGTAACTAGTTAATTAAGAATATGATATGCCAAGTAAGCTTAAACTATCATCACTCAATTAACACCTACATGAAATTTGCAATATAACTATAAATTAAGGTGCATAAAGACCTGGTAACGCCTTAAGCTGAGGGTATGTCGACTGGCGACTTGGACTACAACAGGCTAAGAGTCAACTGCTCCATGGAAACCTTGTTTTACGATCGGATTATGCTAGAAGATGAATGCAAGGCAATCAGACGCAAGAACGAACAAAGCATCGTACTGGAAAATGTGACTTTCAATCGTAAAACTGAACATAATTTTATAGCTTCCCGGTATTCTAACACATGGCGGGCGGGCTGAGATTCCTACGGGCGCTATCCGAACAAGTAAGAGTCGTAACTAGCCCTACACGTTGTCTTACATTTGTTAGCAGAGTGGTTTTACCTTTCATTATTATTAACAGCCCACCGCGGAATGTTTATGGAACTAAGTTGTTCGTTTCGGTATGCGAGATGTGCGAAAGTGTCTGAGTACTCGTTTTGTTCTACTACTATGTCATCTCTAAGAGGCTCGTCTAGAGGACCTAGAAAGTTATGTGGTGTACATACCTGAGGATTGTAATAACGGGCAGTGTTCGTCAAATCTATGACTGCAGCCAATTTTGGAATTTTCTCGAGTAGAGCAGGAACATCCCATCTGCAAATAAAAGCCCATTGTAATTATTTTTGTATGTGTTATCCCTACCTAAGCGGTGCGTGAAATGATGACGGATTGATACGTAGGAGTAAACCCAAATAATGTCCAATTACAGAAAACTGTGTACCCGTCGGCGCTAAATAAATAACTTGAAAAAAATCGTTCAACGCAACAGTTTAAATACAAAAATAACTTTCTAAATTAGTTGCGGCGCCGGCCTACCTACTGCACGTCGGCAAACATTTGCATAATTATGGTGTTTTAACAAGTTTTATTTAAACAATGAAACATAATGTATATCAATCCTCAATTGAAAATCAATGTTAAGAACGCGACGCTTCAAGCGACGTTTTTGATTAAAGAATCTTCTATTGCTTCGACCTTAGTTTGGATTTGATCTGTAATTAGTTAATTATTGGACTTTAATTCTAGAGAATGTTTGTTAATAAACGATAATTAAATATTCTCTAAAGTTATACACGTCACACTGAACCTTATTGAAAATTCAATTATCATTACGGTGAAAGGGGTCACGATTGGAGCCACTTACTGCAAACTGACAGTTTTTCAATTTACAAAATGTCCACTCGCATTCAGCTGGCGCCACACGTTTACAGCAACGCGATTATTAAAGTTTTAAAATTGAATCTTAATTAAATGGACTTAAGGACTGCATTCAAATGTAAATTGGGAACGTAAAATGACATCCATGAAATTGATCACAAATCCGGTACTGACGCAAATTTTCAATATTTATTTCATCCGTGCTGTCCACACTTTCACAAATAAATAAATTATCATTACGCAGATCTTGTAATAAAAACCAAGAATATGAGAAAATCCTCTTACATTTCTTTAATCTCCTTGTTCCATGTCTGTACGCTCTGTAACAACGGAAAATATTGACATATAGTTAAATAAGTTAACGATTCCTATGTTAGATTGTGTTTTTGGTAAAGTTGTAGTGCTATTAGTGTACGCTTCTCTGGTTGTAGACAATGTGTCTTTGAGAACGCCGCACGTAGGCGACGGCGTGTGATAAGGGAGCAGATCAATCATCTACTGGCCCTACCTGACCGGTGTCAATGAACTATGCTCAATGAGGGCCACCTGACTCGATCCACTTTGGAGACTTTTCGACACACGACACAGGTTAAAATAAAAAATTAGTATGCTAATAATATGAAAACATTTAACTTATATCGAACCAGATAACCAAACATCACCATTCCAAGAAATCGATAAGATTTTATATCGACATTATAAACAATGAATTAGAATTTTAAATAACTCTTAAAACGTTGGACATAAATCTCGAAAACCCATTCCTGATGCACCTCAGGCCAAAAAATTTGAGTGAAAATTTTCAATTTTGCCCAAAATTACCTTAAATAAAATGTCAGGGTCCATAATAATAGCTTGTTAGAGTGGTAATAATTTATCGACGGTGTTGACATGATATAAAAAGAATGTCAAAAAAAAGTGAGCGCCAGGAGGTGTGTCTAAATGGGGTTAATTTTCAATTTGGATTCGCCGGTGGCCTTTATAAATTAAACAGACAGCAATTTAAATAAATCCATGTAGTTATGATACGGAGAAATATGCATAAATATTTAATATTTTTCCTTGATTAATAACGTTTTATGTGATCGATTAAAATTAATCGGTGACATGTGAAAGTCACTGAAATGATTCGCCGACATCTTCTTTACGGCGAAGTACCGAGAAGCAACCGCGCAATTAATTAATTGCTTAACAGTCTGACAATCAAATGAATGTAAAATATGCGCAATAAATTAAGAAAACGTGGGATGCTTTACCAAGTTAATCTTTCATCGTTAAGTTAATAATTTAAATGAACACTACTACCGTTGGAGATTTTGTCGATGTGGATATGAATATGACTATTTATTTAGGTCTTTAATTTGTAACTTTCAACAAATAAGAAGTTTCAATTAAGGAAAAGATGTTATTATTACTTTTCTATAAATTTAAAGAAAATTACGAGCAGGCATTTGTAATTTGGCATAGTTAACGTTTATATGAAGTAGAAGTGCTTAAATAACGCAAAAATTAAATTTAAGAATCAGTTCCTCGGTAGCCTAATGGTCCTAAGCGCGACTGCTATGCTAGAGATCTTGGGTTCGAATCCCAGGTCGATTAAAGTGTTATTAGGTTTTTCTATGAAATTCTCAGTAGCAGCTCGGAGTTAAGATTTGTGCCCGGTTAATGGCAATAGGCTCGCCCCCTTTTACATGGGACCTAAACATACCGGCGACCTGTGGGTGTACATTGTTACACCTCTGTCTAACCCTTCGGGGAATACAGGCGTGATGGTATAATATCTCCTCTAGTTGTATTGAATACAAAAAAAGTCACAGAAGTATTCGCCGATTCAACATAAACAAATGACGTTCGACAATACTTTAAACGGCGACCTCATCGGGTGCACTTACCACGACTTTCAATTAACATTAAAGCACCGGAACAAATAAAACGCAGCCTGGACAAAGGAGTTTATTGAAACCGCGAATATCAATGTAAAAAATGCGGTGGCACACAAAATTAAACCTTGACTCCGTGCATGCGTTCGAAAAACGACGCAATTTTGATTTTACTGCCCTGTGGCGAAGCAGTCATAATGAGAGCCAAAGCTCTCATTCATTTTCATTCATTTCACACCTTTTCAAAAAAAGGTGACGGTTAAATACCTCTTTGTTTACACTCTCATTACCGGCTGTAAGAACGATCTAGCTATTTATTAAAATCCCACAACTTATAAAAACTTAGCAATCAATATTCTTACTATCGAACATTCATTACGCATCGCAAACATAATTACAAATTAGCGTTCTGCAATAAGGCTGCATTCGAATGCATTTAGAATTAAATGTAGTATAGACCGATGATAAAATCGATGAGATGATTCTCGATCATAAATCGATTTCATTACGATATTAATGACAATCGTAACTCTCAATCACAAGTTGGATCTGCACGCACCGATACGCACCTACATCATCGGCTCTACCTTCGATTAACGTCAACAAAATAATATATTATATTTATTTGCCAGTATTTAAATATGACATTTTATTTTGTTGATGGTTTTTACGATAATTATTATTATATTGACCCTGCGGTGTGGTCCCAAAAATCAGAATTGGCCACCCGAATTCAATTTCATGGCTGTCGCAGAGAATTACTAAGCTAATTTGGCATACACCATACAGTTAAACATCGGATAGTTCAAATGGTATAAAATCTTTGTAATGAATATCTCATAATATTATTAGGAATTATAATTTTTGTTATTAGATATTCTTTGCAGACTGTACCTATTTACAGCTGGTGAAATAAATAATGACAAGGAGGAGTTACGTCGACGCTCCGTATTGATCTATCATACAACTGTGACTAGGTCAAATTGTTAGAGATTATAATAGCAACCACTGAACTATGGGCCTTAAATTAGCACGTCTTCTAGCATCGTCATTAGTACAAGTAATAGCTATTTATATGTTGAGATAAACATTGGTTCGTCAAGCCTCTCAACATGTGATTGTGAATAACGTTCACGCAATCGAAAAAAGTCGTTAATAAAATAATCAACAATGCGATTCAATAAATCGCCGATTGCCCGCTGACAAAAACCATACGACACGACAAGACATTACTTACATGTGTCCTACAAGGCAATAAATGTAAGATTGTCATTTTTACGACATACAACACGGTACATTTGCAAACACGGAGGGGGGAGGATCACCACCTGCGGAGACGTGACGGGATTGAGATGTATTCATTTGAAGATAAGCATATCTTAAAGTGAAACGTACAAGATTTTTATCACATTAAATTATCAAATTGATATAAATTATGCCCGGTCATGTAATAGCAGTAACCAGTTGCCAGGGTCTGCCTTAATTTATTAATCAAACCAGCCAAATACCTGTATAAATAACCGCGGTAGCTGAGACGCACCTGCTTACAAGTAAGTTACATTATTACGAAACATTCAAAGAGTATTTGTAAAGTAGATTTTAATCGTTCAAATCAATTTATCATAAAAAAACAGACTGCATAGACAGTACGAGTGGTATACAAAAAATAAAACGTTAAAGCTCGAGGACCTCCCATCAAATTACAAGTGGCAAGCTCCGGACTTATCTCACGATCGCGTGTCGACAAAACGAATAACACCTTCGCACGCTTCGATCATATTTGACAAATGCGAGGATCAAATAATCGCAAATACGTTTCAGTGTCGGTACAACAAAAAGGCAACTTATGTTAATAAATAATAAGAATCCAAACAGCGTGGCAGCAGCCTTCGCAAATCATGCGATAGTGATCAGAATATGTTAAATAATGATGTAGACTCACCAGTAAATAGTAGACAGTAAATTGATCAAGTCAAGGAAGAAAATTAAGTATCAAGATTTGAATAAAATGATAGTAGGTACAAATTGAACAACATCAACACAATACAAAGTAGATACACAAAAGCATGTAGACATTTCGCAAAATTGAAACGTTTTGGGTGAGTCAACGTTAAGTTCGAGTATTAAATTTCAATGAAATGTTCAGCGAACAAATCTGAGCCGATACCAAATAGAATTTACGAGGTTACAAGAAAGAGCTTGTAGCAGCTTATCACGATGCAAACACCAAATCACTATTGTGACTTTCTCTCGACGATCCACGGTAGTAAGTAATACTGACTACTTGAAATTCACGTGCCACTGGCGCAGCATGCAGATGGTACAACATAATCACATACGGAATATCATACCTGGTTTGATGCTGATGGCATAACTTTTAACTGGTAATAAGCCTGTGGAACAGGCTTAACCACATTATCTTTCTAATTTCATAATCGCCTAATTACAATGCACAAAGAGACTTATTAACCGTGCGACACTTAATTATTCAGATACATTGTACATTGTTAAGTGACAAAAATTAAGACGGCGCCGCGGACTATAAATCATTTATAGGGTAACTGTTTCGACATTTTAGAATATGCAAGATCATCGTATGATTTTCAAGATGAATTTGATATTTTATTTATTGGTGTGTAAGAATGATTTTTGTTTGTATATATCGCGATATGCAGTCGTGGCCGCATTGCGTTGTCATCATGTTGTTTTTCGACAATCATCCGATCCGTTACGTCGTTTATTCCAATGGTAATGATGGCATAATTGACAGAGGGCAACTATTGTTCCCATTGTGTTCTATTGATATTACAGTTTTGTCGCCTTGTAATAGTTAAGCTTTTTGTATTGTTTTATGGATCGTTACTGACTTGTTCTCTTTTGACACCGAGTAGACTGCTGCGGTAGATTTAAAAAGGGTGGAGTTGAGTCATTCAAATTTGTGACCTGTCTAGGAATTGTTCGTGCCTTTACTAATTAGATTCTGTTATTATAGAAACATATGTTTGGAATCATGTAGTGATGTGTCGTTTTTAAAATTCTTATGCATCTCTAAGATACATTTTCCTATGCATACAAAGAACAATCTAAACACTATTAAATCAACTTTATTGGTTTTTACATATCATAAACCACCCTGGACTAATAGTGATGTCACAGATATGACACTCGTTATGGTTGAATATTGAGAGTAAGACATAAAATTTAACCACGTAATTGAATAATGATCAAAAAAACATTTGGTGTCAAAGTAATTGATATGTGGCTGACTTCTTACATATGCGGGCTCTATCAATACAAAAAAAAACTTATGCTACTAGCTGTTAACTAATTTAAAAGCCAAATGTGTTAAGAAACATAGGGGTTTCAATAACATCAATTAACTTAAGATGTCCATGACCAAGCCCTTCTAGAAATAAACGAAATGTTACACCTTCTCAATCTTAATATTTCGTCATAACATTAAGTAGCGGTCGTTAAACAAAAAATAATTGCAATCATAAGTCAAATCAACTGGCTTTAAACAACTGAGATTATAATTTGAAGATCATATGAGAACAAGCTAAGATAAGTATCGAAATATCGCACGAGGTGCTACATAAAAAACTAAAAGGTACGACCTGTTAAAATCGGATTCCGTATACGTTTCGACCGATTAATCGAATGAAAAGCCGGTGTATCGTACGTATCGTATGTCGGGGGCATTTATCGCGCCTAATTGCGACCACCGCGCCGAAATTCAGTTTAAGAACGTACTGGGTGGCGTGATGGGCACCGATGATACTCCTCGTGTAACCAAACGTTTTGGAAATTATGGGATAATGAACCCTTCCAGACACCTACAAGTCGATTATGACGGTGTATTAAAGTCATGAGAATCCTTTATCGTATCTTAAGGATAATATTATGTACCTACTGACAGTAACGTCAATACTGCTCTTCCAATCTATCGTTACGATACAGGAGAGTTGATTTAAAATTTAAATTCTTCTTACAAAATGCTACATCATCTATCTTTTATGTCGCAATTAAACTCAAAATAGTGCCAAGTGAATGTTTAGCCCACATATCGCGATCCTTGAACCTAAAGTTTCAAGTTAAGCACGCTTGATTGGACATCCTTTTTTAGAACACAAATGATTTAATACCTCTTGTCAATTTATAACATTCTCAAAGAAAGTTACTAACGAAGACAGGCGTTGCGAAAAATACAATGCACAAATTAAGACACTACAATATATCATAATAAAACCATAAATCAACAATCCGAAAAAGCATTCGTTGTGTTTCAACAAGCCATTTTTGTTAGCAAACATACCTACTTATGTGTAGTAATTTTCAATGTGTCTTGATTTTACTGTTAGTCCAAAGCGCTTCATTATCGATTCAGTAACCATACTTTCAGTAGCACGTTTTTATCGGTGTGATAATGCTCTCATAATTAACTTTTCAAGAATCTTAAATTAGAGCGAATTCAGTCTTGGAATGCCAATGCGTGCCTCCGAAGGACGCAGTAACCATACCTCAAGATAACTAAATACTTAATGGTCACCCTACAAGACATCGCTTTTCGGGTGTTGCGAAATTAAGAGTTAATTGTATTCTTTTTGTGCGTCAGCGCACGAGCTTAAATCTCGCAGGCAAGATTGTATTTTATGACAATTAAAGAGAATGGTCGGCCGGGATTACGGAGCAACCTATTATCAGTAATGGTATTAAAGCTTTCAGCTTGACCAAATGAGGACAAAATAAAAAATGAAGATAGGAATGCGAATGGTATTTTTGGGGTTCCGTAAATCTGTACTCAAAGGGTGCCAACGGAATTACTTAGACTCCGCTGTCCGTCCGCCTGTCACAGGGCTGTATCTTTTAAACCGTAATAGGTAGATACTTGAAATTTTTACATAGTAGTAAAGCCGTTGTAACAACAAATAATAAAAATAAAACAAGTTAAAAATAAAAGGGAGTCGCAAACAAAATGGATGGTACATATAGAACGGTGAATACGAACCCTCCGTGTGCAAGTTCGACCCGGATAAGTATGGTATGGTGGAAAGAAACCCATCAAGTGCAAGTTAGACACGCACTTTGCCAAGATTTTTTAGTTCTACCGGATCAATACTGTATTGGAAACCTACCTAAAATAAAAAGTTGTAAAATTGTACTGAATCTTTTAACGAAAAAGAATGTTAGAGTTAGAGCGCATAAACGTTTATGTATTATTTTTTCAAAATCCTTGCTGTATTATGATTGTTTTGCAAAAAATATTTACACTGCATAAACGCCTCGTTCGAGATGATTTGCTGCATATTCCAAGCGTTTTTATTGGAAGGTGTGTCGGCTTAGTTGAGAAATTATACCCGTTGTGCGGCAATGACGGTGCAATCATAAAAATCCACACAGCCTCCACAGAGACCGGTGTTTGAACGTTCAATTTCAACTAAATCATTTACCGCATGTTACTGAGGTAATAACAGGTGATGATACCTCGTAAGTTGATTAAAGTGCGACGTCTGTGGAGGCACGACATTCATTACAAGCTTTTATTTATAAACAAATTATGACTGCCTCGTTGGCCTAGTAGTCCTAAGCGCGACTGCTCCGCAAGAGGTCTTGGGTTCGATTGCCAGGTCGAGCAAAGTGTTATTGGGTTTTCTATGAAATTCTTAGTAGCAGCTCGGAGTTAGGTTTTGTGATATAAGTATGTATGTATGTATATAAGTAGATATGTTTTATGTATATTATTGGTTGTAGTATTTACTTATTAGAATGAATAATTTTAGTTATGTTGTACTTTTTGTGCAATTTTTTGTTTTTTTTAATAGGTATAATTGACCGATTAGCTGCTGCGCTGCGCGCCGGGTGTTTGATTCCCGCACCACGGACCAAATATTTATATGGCCTACAAATAGTTGTTCAGGGTATGGCCGTTTGTGTATGTGAGTTCATATGTTCGTAAACGCACCCACCATAATTCCTAGTATGGGGTTATGTAAAAATAGGTTATTCGTAAACCCCAAACACTGACGTGTACATATTAAGCCGTAGCAGTTTATATAACTCGAAATTGCCGAGTTAAGAAGAAGGATACATCCAAAATCCTTAATCGGCATGAAAGTACGAATAATTGTCATTTAGCATTTAATTTTAAAAGCGTAAATAATAATGTAATATGACCACTATCAGAGGCGGCGATCTCTGTTAATAACAACCAAATTATTATCCGACATGACAACCGGACGACGTGTAAACGTAACCATGCTAAAACTCTCCGCCCTTCAACACGTTGCTTTAAATATGCACGGCGCACGCAACTCGCAAAGAAATAAGGAATTCTGGAAATGCTTTAATGGAGTTTAATTTTATTGTATAATTACTATTTTAAAACGGAAGAGTTCGTTTGTTTCAACGAGTTAATCTCAGGAACTGCTGTACCGAGTAAAAAAAAATATTTTGCGTTATATAGCCCGTTTATCGAGGAAGGTTATAAGCGATATAACATGACGCTATGATTCACAGGAGCGGCGCAGCAATAATTTGATAAGCTAGATGGTACCTGCAGTTTGTATGACGTACACGTTGGACACACGCGTCGTTTTGACTGGCGCCTAGATCTACTTAAATCAATGTAGCACATCAGTTTACATTACCTATTTCGAAATCAACAAATGAAACTAAGTTATGATTTTCTACATTTGAAGTATAGTGATGATATTGGGAGAGGTAGTGAGGGGGTTGTTAGAAGATTGCAAGGCGAAAAAAAAACTGTGAATTTTCGGAAGTACTTAATCTATCAGTTCTGTTAAATAATATTTCCTTGGTATCAGATCAAAACAAGACAGTCAAGAAAGCTGATTACACGGTGCTCCCACGATCTCATGCCCCGGCTTGTGAAGTACGAAACTTGGCGCGTACGTGTCAAAAGATGTAATTATGAAGAAATCCAATCAGCGGCGGCGCGAACTTGCGCGTACGACGACGTTGATTGAGCGATAAATTTATTGAAGATAAATCACCCGGTCGCGACAAATCGGTAGCAACAACGGACCTTTGTTAATTTTAGGCGGCGAAACGATACCTACACAAGCAGTAATTCGATACGTGGGTGTTCAGTACCATCAATTATTCTAATAAATAAACAAATTATTCCATGACACAAACCAATTTCTCAAATTAATGTTATAATTTTGTCTGAGATAACAAGAGTACGTAATGAGCACTTCGTTACTCACAATGAGCACAATATTAACAATGTTGCTCCCATTTAATTCCAATAAACATTTTTAAATTGGAAGTTGCCGATACACGATTCAGATTAATTTCAACGTTGGCGCCATCGTGCCGCCGTTTTTCAGCTCATATTTCTGATTCAGGACCTCACGCGTGACTCGAGCGAGTGGCGTAATAACTCCAATGATAACTTTCAACTTATAACACACGAGATTGAAAGTAGCATACCTACATTGGAAAGAAGCTCGTAGAACGTTTCAATATCGGGCCAATATCAACACAAAGAGCAAACACGAGACGCCACTCGGTGTACAAGGCGAACTGTTAAAAGACGATTTGAGGAAAAATATATCACAAGATACAAGCTATTCAATGGCAACGATACCGCGGGCGAACGCAATAAATCCAACGAAATATACTCTTTGATATCCGTCGACAACGAGACTGAACAAAAACGTCATACAAGGAGTTTTAATGTCACTTGTGAATATTGTTATGAATAAGCACTGGCAGATGAATCTGTACACGACTGTTGAAATACGACGTCTCCACTGGCCAGACATTCAATGTAAAGCAGATATTATTGTATTGTTGTAGGCGTATTGATGGAGCCTTAACTCCTTATGAAGAATTGTAATGTTGAAGATTCAAACCTAAATGGCTGTTTAATATTAATTTATCTAAAATTCATGGCACGCATAAGATATCAATAAATCACATAATTTCACACTGCATTTTGCATAGTGAATTGCCTGCGGCGAGTACAGCACTAAACAGACTGACTAATTAGACGTACTAGGCAACAAAGGCCCGTCATACGAACTTCACTGTTCGGTTATGCTGAACGAAATTCAACCTTATTCATAAGGGTTCGTGTAGGGAAGATGTTACAGGTGTGGTGGCAAGTGTACGTGTGATGGCGGTACACGATAGGCCGCCCACGCGCAGGCGCCGCGCCGCGAAATTCGTGAGAGCTGCGCCGGCGCCGGCGACTCTCATAATACGGCTACGGTATAAAGGAGGTAAAATATCTCAGCATTTTATATTGTATTCTCACAATAAAACTACTTGAAATATTATTGTAGTCTTTTGTATCTATTAATAAAATGTTTAGGTACTAACTTCCTTATTGTCCATAAAGAGATCAAACATGAACATAGTTACAGTTTCGGAAATAATTGTGTTACGTCATAGTAGCACATATGAAAATATATATTAATAACTCTTGTCAAATAAAACTCACGAGTACTGGACGATGCAGTGGACATAACAAAAGAAATCGATTCACCTACTAGTCGACCAATCAACATAACTAGACACCTCTATTGGTTAAACCAATTTGCGTTACAGCAGCGGACACCACGGCAAGAAATATATATTCTTAGAACTGCAAGATCATCTCGAAAACCACAAATATGCCTTGTTTACTACACCATTTGTAGGCACATCGCATTCAAAAAATGACTGACTCCGCTTAATCGTACCTTACATCACGAAATTACTTGTAAATCCTCGAAAAGCAGGCCATCCTGATTCACGTTCAAGAATCCACATCGGAAATGTAGGTACAATACTCGGAATTTGCAATCGCATACTTAAATCACTTCATAAAGAGTTGCACCACTGGGGTTCACTCGAACACCATGTACGGTGACATCGTTACAATAAAATGTGGTAACAGTTAAAATCGTAAATATAAAAGTGTAAACAATAATAGTCATCAAGTTAAAATATAGTAAGTTAGTCATAACCGCAAAAGAAACACTTTTAGCTGAGACGTCAACAAAAATTGAATTGATTAATTAACTCGAGTCTACTTGAAATTCAACAACGCATTATATTTGTGACAAATTGTTATTAACTTTAGAGGATGGACTGAAGAAGCGTTTATACTAAACTTATTAGATAAGACACTTCTGTGAAGTAGGTAAAAGTGTAAGAAATTACAGCCGTAATTTTCCCATATGATAATTGGGTATTATATGTGCCTCTAATTTACCTACATTGATTGTCGCTGAGATGATATTGCGAAAATATTTTAGTGAGTAGAATTGGTTTTCTAAGTTAAGTATATTATTTTTCATAACATAACATACCATCACGCCTGTATTCCCCGAAGGGATAGGCAAAGGTGTACCAATGTAGACCCACAGTTCGCCGGTATGTTTAGGTCCCACGTAATAGGGGCCAAGAATATTGCCATTAACCGGGCACAAATCTTAACTCCGAACTGCTACTGAGAATTTCACAGAAAAACCCAATAACCATTTTTGAATTTTTCCTCAACCTGGGAATCAAGCCCAAGACCTCTAGCGTAGCAGTCGCGCTTAGGACCACTAGGCTAATGAGGCAGTTATTTTTCAAGTAAATTATTAATTATTTCCAACATACAATTACTCCTTATTACAAGTACATAGTAAAACAAAATCAACACTGCCAGGTTGCGAGCTTGTCGGCGGCACATCAGCGGCAAGGCGTGGCGACACACCTCTCTATTACTGTACCCGTCGCAGGCGCTACAGACTGGCTATGTAGTATGTACATTTCATTAAAATTGTTTTACGTTATATAAACAGTGTAGGCAGCCTACTTTTGGAGAGCCTTATAATTATTGGCGGAGCTTTAGAGTGATCTTAAAACTTGGTTGGATAATGCAAAGTTCATTCAGGTGTATCAGGAAGGAATCAAAATTCTATCGAAAATGGAAAGGAAAAATATACGAAATGACAAGTTAGTTGTGTTGTATTTCCAACCTAAAGTTTAGTAAAAAAAACATAGCTTTTAGTATTAATCTACACACACCTAATAAGGTTGAATATGTACAAGACGACCAAATTGTCGCTTGGTAATTTTTTTCTTTCCACGGTCGCTATAATTTAGAGTAGATACTGCCCTTGTAACTTTTCCTTATCAATCAATAAACCCTTCCAAGTGCCAGATTAAATTAGACATACATAAAAAATTGTAAGTAATAAATAAAAAGATCAAAACAACTAAAACAATATAACAGGCTGCAGACAGAAAAAAATTGAGATCCTTACAAGATAACGGACCGAATTACAAACTATAAATTACTGAACAACAAGGTGCGCACGCGTGTAAATTGAATTAAAAGATAAGTAAGTACCGTATATATAACATTTGCGATCAAAGACGACCGCATACATCTGGAATATGTTCTGAAACTCAAGCAATATAAGGGAGCACACCGAATAAAAAAGACAATATCATTGGGGACATAAAATTACCAAAACTGTCGATTGACATGTGCGTACAATCCTTCCTACTAAACGCAAAACTTTGTGAGGATGGATGGATGGATGTTTGTTACTCTTTCACGCTTATACGGCTGAACGGATCTGGATGAAATGTATCACTGACATAGATTGTAATGTAGAATAACACATTGGGTACTTTTTACTCCGGAAAAAATTACGATTCTCGTGGGATAATCTATCAAATTTGAAGTCGCAGGCAAAAGCTACTTTGATATAATTGTTTTTATCAATGACAATGGTATCGGAAAAATGGATAAAAGAATCCCAAATTCGATTGTTTGTAAGTGGCTTTATACTTTTTAACCTGAACTGTGACCTCAACATAACTAGTAAGATACGAAACACGAATTACACCAGATCCAAAAATATTTCGTAAAACGTATAAGTACAAACACATGTAAAAATATCATGATAAACTCATAAGTGCATAATATTTTGAGCACTCCATTTATCTTCTTAATGAAAACATAATATATTTATCATCAAACTACTACTCGAGAACAGGCAATGCTTCATTAGCTTTATTTAAATTATTAAGCAATAACAAGTCACTCGCTACATAACTTATTCCAATATATATGATTTACGTGTCTAAAATTATTTCCTAACTGGCCAAATATGCATGTTTGAATAAAGTAATAAAATGAGAAAGCATTAAAATATAAATTAATGACGCAATTATGTATACCTTAATTAATTAATTATGTGACGACGATGTTCAATCAACACGATGGTTAAAAATTAGCTGACAAACTTAATAATGAATATGTATAGGAGTTTCTAAACCAAAAATAATAAGCAAGACACAATTTTTAACGATGTGGCGGCAATAAAAATATGTATAGTCAATAAATTATACAGATAATAAAATATGGTATAGAATTATAGAATTTAAGGAATCTGCAGAACAATGTTTAACCTTGTTTGGATCGTAAACTAGAATTAACACGTAATATCCGCATCAAATGTACACTAGACCTTAGATCAACAATACATGGATGCCACAGATATGACATCAGTTGTAAAAATAAGCTTGAAAAGACGTCAAGCTGGACATACCTACTAGTTTCCATCAGAACTGGAACAGGTCTAATAAAGTTTGCGGAAAGAAACACTTTTCATTGACAGTTATTAAAAAGTAATTGCTATCACAAGTTAAAACATGCGTGGATGATGATTACATGCACACCCAAACATACAACTTAGAATAATTTCAGAACATCCAGGTAAATTTATACCAGTACGCCAAAAACTGAAGCAAGAAATAATACGGAAGATATATCTAAAAAAGCTCTTTAAATCGTGCGATCAATTACCTGTAACACGGTAAAAACAATGCGCCCTACATGAATAATTCGAGGAGGAAGTACCTGCGTCGTACCATCGCTTTATAAGGTCATAAATCAAAACCAAATTCCGACCGAACATCTTAATTTGCATCGCTGCGAGCCAACCGGTGACACTAACGATCCACTAACGAAAACAACGGAATGGAACTATCAATTTTAGTGTCCCCAAAAGCTTCATTTAAAAATCCGAAAAACACCGGCAAAGACATTTTATACGTGTGGTTAATGCCATGTTCATTAATTTTCAATCATAGAGTCTTTAGAGTTAATTAAGACGAAGCCGACGCTTTGTGAATTTTATGTATTTTATACGTAGATGAGTGATAATGCAACTTTCCCTAAACAATTTATTATTTCGCGATTGTATGCTAATTAAGATTTTCACCGTTGAACGTTCACATTTGACGTAATTAGGTAATAACCGTTGACAATACCGTAATACGGATAAAACATAAATCGATAGATTGTTTATTAACGACGGAATGCAATAAAATAATCACCGCTGCGTTGGCACTTAATCAATGGTTGATATCTTATTTAGGAGGGAGCTAATGAGAGGCGTAGATCACATTCGGGTAATGATGACACGGGTAGATTTATCAAACACTTTCGATCCACAACTTATGCGCAGTGATTAGGGTATTCGTGTTGACATAATGTTCGGGCAAACGGAGTTAAACGAGACTATTATTCGTTTGGTTACTATTTAAATAACCTTTCACAGAATCTATCAGATAGAAATATTAATACGCGAAATATGATATTAGAATTCTAATTATAGCAATACTCTAAAAAGTAACAAAAACTCATAACTTAGCACTAGACCATCCGTATATGTAAGTGTCAACATGAAAAAAGAACTAAGCCAACACGCATGAGAATCAGTGCCAAACTCATGAATAAAGTCAGTCATCACACAACCGCAGCATAATTAATACAGTGTTATTCATGGCGTGGTAGCGATGACGAAACGCAAAGAAAGCAAGCTGCAAACTGTAGTTCACACACCGACATCAATATGTGGAGATTTTTTTTTTTTTTTTTTGGTGGGTGGGAAATCATCAAATAACTTCTCCCGCCCTGGGCGGGGCGGGAGGGAGTGTCAGACTTTTACTGACTAAAACCCACCCATGTTCCTTCTTGTGCCCTTTGCGTTCCGGGGGCGCGGTATCTCTTGCGAACAACCCGCAGCCCCGGCAGGCATCGGCCCTCAGTGGCCCCTTCCTTTTGCTGACATCTCTTTGAGGCGCGCGTGGAACACGAACGCGCCGTCGACACGGCCTGTCGTTATGCAACGTAAGGACGGTGAGCTACCCATTGCTCACCGTCCACAGGCCAGTATCTACGGTGGCCGGGAGTCGTCTCGCGGCTCCCGACGTCCGGAGCGTCTACCGCGGCGGCTGGGACGGGAGAACCGCTGTCTCAACCGTCCCGCCGCCTCCTTCTCAAGCATTACTGCCTCGCAGAAGTAGGCGACTGCATCCCATTCCCTCTCGCTCCGGACCATGGCTTGCACCAGGGCCGGACGCGAGAGTTCGCCGCCGCCGATGGCCGCCACGAGGACTCGGCGATGCTCCGCCCAAGCGGGGCATACCGCCACGGTATGCTCCACCGTGTCCTCGGGGAATATGTGGAGATGCCATTTATTTCCTACGCGATAAACCCACATTAGATCATAACAAATCATTATAATATTCCAAGTCTACACCCAAGTAGCTTTGCAAAGCATTCAGTCTAACAAGAACAGATCTGAGTCCAATAGACACTGTCTAGGCAATCCAGGTATTGTATGAAATAACTTAATTCACAGAAAAGTTAAAACAGGAGCAACTTGAGCTCCTAAGATGCAACCTGAAAGCCGACGGCAATTCCGTGCGTAGCACTCGTTACTGATATTCAGATAACCGATACTTCGTCGCATCCACGAAGGGACAACACGCAAATCGTACCACTGCACATTGTATGTTAAATGGTACGCCATTAAAGGGAACGGCGCTTAATAAACACATTACAGTGCAATATTAGGCGCGAGCGCAGAGTCGACGTGATTAAGCGTCAATAACGTGGGAACAGACAGAGAAAGAGAACGATGAAAGGGGATAAATATTGCGACAAACAAATAGACTTTCCTGTTAACATTTTACGAGCCATGTTTAAGACATAATTTGAGAGATATTTAATTTTATACTCATGGCCTGAGAGCGGCGGCACCGCTTGCGTAGAATTTGTATAAACATTTCAAGTGACAAGAAATATCTGCTGAAAATGCAATGCAATACAAGTAGAACGTATGTTTTACAACATGAAGACGAAAAATATCGGAAGTCTTTGATTAAATAATAAAATCGAAATCTACAAAGGCAATAAAACTTCAGAACCGACTGCCACAACGCACCACACCGGCAATAAAATATCAAAATACCATAACGAAAATACACTAAAACTAGACGTGTATTGAGCGTCGTCACCACACAATGGATGCGCGCTTTTATGAAAATATCAATAATACTATTCAACGTAGTTTAGTGCGCTATTAATGCACCGAGCGCTTGCAGACAAATTCAATTGACAAGAGCCTCCGACGCAGCCCCAGGGTGTCCCTCGTTTACATCTACCCGCCTATCTATTTACGCTGGTATTGGAAATAAAATTGAGCGGCGAGATTGCATAGGAACTCTCAAAGGATGCGATCGGAACTTTATGATCCGATTTTATTGTTGTCATCGACACTGTCGTCTTTATAAACGCCGCAACATTGCGGTAGAATTCTTTAAATGGACCGGAAAATTGAACGTTTAGGTAACTGCTTCGACACACGCTGACCTCCCGGGTACAGCACGCCAAGCAGCAGAAATCAATGATAACATTACAGACACATGGCTACATATACAATACAGTAATAAGCAGGATTTTACTGTTACTCAGTGTAAAATGGCATTGAACCGTTGCACACGACTATTGTCGCATAGCTTAGCTTCAAACCAGATCGACTCAATACGTTTACGAGATGGGTCCTAGTGGCGTTATCACAAAATATGATAGATCGTCGGGCGTGCGACGACGCTCTCCCACGCGGCACAACCGTGATTAATTATAATTCGAATTTTATTCAAAGTGAACAGCGGACAAACTACGATACCAATCAATAAACGGTTCCATACCGACAACGCGGGTACCGACACGATACCACAATTTACTGTTGCCGATAGCACGTATGAAGACGTCAAAGCCGGAGTGAATAACACGCTTAGATAGAGCTTCAGAACAATGGTAGCTGCATTTTCATTGTGATACGTATCCCTTGTAACAATATAATGTAAAGCAAACGCGGAATGATCTATCACTGAGCTCACATTAGCGTCTGACAAAAAGGAATTTAATTTAAAGAAACAGCTCGTCTCATGCTAACACTTATGCTGAAGCCACAAAAACACCAAAGAAAATAAAGTTAAACATGAACCCATAACAAAAGTTATCAAACGATCAGTTTATGAGTGAGAATAAAACATCAAAAGACAGTCGCACAGGGAGGCAAAGCAAAATGCGACGTTACATCGCTATAAAATATACATGAGTGCCGTCATAATCCTCAAGCAGTAACATTTTAAATTGCGCAACAGGCTTATTATTCAATAAACACATTTGTATACACGAATTCCTGTGAACCGTGTGTTTTGATCATTAGCTATAGATATTAGACCCCCACGAGTAAAGACTCATACTGCGTGAGAAATAGACGGTCATTTGACAATATCGTCGCTACGAATATATTCCACATTACCCGGCCAATATTCCATCGCATTATATTACCCAGGACTTCATTATCTCGTGGCAGCAGATCTCATTTACAAACTACTTGTGAATGGACAGATCCTGTTTACTACTCCTAGAAATAGTAAATAAAAACGTCTAGGATTACATGTAGCTTAGCTAAATTTCCTCATGGCTCTCAATACGCTTCTCATATCTTCTGTTAAGTGTCTTTTCTGTTAATCTTAAATTGCTTAGTTAATTAAATTGCTACTTCTTGTCAAATTCTACTAAATGATTTTAACCTGTCTCTATATATTGTAATTTTTATAAATGATCAATATCTGATAGATCCTCATCAAAAATAACTTTACTGTCTACAACTTTATGAATGAAACCAACCATTGTCAATAGTAATATGATTAACGAGAAATAATTTTCTCCATTATCCGTATTTCACATGTTTGAAGAGCGAAGCGGCACTCCGATTCGTGTGGCCGTAATTACGTCCTTATAAGCTCAATAAATCATAAACACGAGCTCACAAGCGCCACAAAGATAGAAGCGACACGCATCCTCGTCTCAGGATAATAAATAACATCCAGTTCTCGCTTTCAAAGTGAGGCCGGGGAGCAATAAGTCGCGGACGGGTCAGAGGTGAAGTGAATAAAAAACGGCCAACAATTAAATAGCGTTCTTGAAGGTTAATGAGCACAATAAATATGTTGTCGGCACCGCAGCTGCGGACAAACAAATGCATAGTCCCGTCACACGTGAGGAGGGTTCACGGTATAGTAGAGTCGCGTCTGTGTGAGAAGCTATCGCCGGCTGACTGGCAAGTTCATTGTCGAGCCGAGACACTTCCACGATGTATCACGAACGTGACACATTTATTAAAGAAAAGAAACGAGGTTAAACTAATATTGGCCTAACTGCCTCGGTAGCCTAGTGGTCCTAAGCGCGACTGCTACGCTAGAGGTCTTGGGTTCGATTCCCAGGTCGAGCAAAAAGTGTTATTGGGTTTTTCTATGAAATTCTCAGTAGCAGCTCGGAGTTAGGATTTGTGCCCGGTTAATGGCAATAGGCTCGCCCCTTATTACATGGGACCTAAATATACCGGCGAACTGTGGGTGTACATTGTTACACCTCTGCCTAACCCTTCGGGGAATACAGGCGTGAGTGTATATATACTAATATTGGACCCTAAAAAAGGCTTTGAGAAACATTGATATTATACATTGAATCAAGTTCATTGAAATACACCATTCTATACGCTCGGATAAAATAATCATATAGTCCTATTATTCGTTACGTAAATCCAATAATTTATTATGGTTGTTGTTAAAAATAATCCAATTTTTTTATTGCTCTAAGACTAAGTTTATGAAAACATACTCAAAAAAATCGGTCATGGCACATTCTGTCAAAAAAAAAATGAAATCTTTATTAGTTTAATCTCTCAATTTATTGATCAAATAGCATTACAAAGGTCGTTTTTCAAAATGATGGAGGAAGAATGAATTAAAGTTACCATAAATAATCAAATAGTATTCACAACATTTTTTATAAAGATACGACATTTTCCTCCAAGCATTCGCATAAAAGATGAGCGTGCTTAATTAAAACATCCCCAAAACATGAGCATAATAGCTGGCATCGTTGCAGAAATCGCCCCCGCAAGGGTTTGCAGCATTCCACACGACTGCCCTAGACGGAATCATACCTGCGTTTGATTTATAACGAGGAGGGGACACGGGAACTGCGGGTGTGAATTCAATCGGCGAGCTTCAATGTCCCGGGGCAAACGAGACCAGTTTATAAGATCTCTGGCACAAAAGCAACAATTCTTGCTTAGCCATTTGCGAAGAATGACTGGGGAGGAGGAAAGGCTCAAGTTAATCTGGTAGGGGAAAGGTATCACAGCGGGTAGCATCAACTGCTGGCGCCTCGGACAATACCAAGCACCTTCGTGACCACTACCTATTATGAGTTGCGGCTTTTATAGATTTTTTCCAATATTCTTTATAAGGAACGTGACTGTACTGTTTAACGGACACCGCCGACAACTCAATATGGATTTTTGAATACATAATCGGTTCATTTAAGTGCGTGTACTTAAAGCTTTAATATTTCCATTTATTAAGCCGTACGAGACTATCAAAATTTTATGCATATAGATTTTACCTTGTTCTAAAAATTAACACTAATGTTTTGCGTAGCCTATAAAGAGAAGATAAACCTGTTTTAAATAATAACACGGAAGTCTGCATTGATAATTTGATTAACATCTGCATTGCGACGGATGTCTTTAAGTACACGAAAAAAATGCATTACCACAGTCATGATTACATCTTTGTTGTGTTTCACAAAGTTCAGCTAAATACATAGTGTGAATTAGGCAAGGCTTGCGAACACACAAACTTTCTTGATACTTGGTAAAACTTTTACTGCGTTAAATATAAGGGGCATTATTGCTCTTGGCAACAGAGAAAAGAATGTGGTGTAGCCACAAAATCAACAGGGACGTATTAACACCAGCCGGAAGGTAGAAATCCGTGGGTGTTCCTAACCAGTCGTATTTTTGTATACACTAACTACCGCAAGCATATTTGGTAATAGATGTGAATAAGAAAGAAGAACGAGTTAATGTTCCTAAATCTGATGAAGCTGTCGACAGAACATTACAGGGCATTAATGAATTGGAAGTTATTAATGAACTGGTAGAAAATATATATCTAAAACTTAATGAATTTTACAACAAAGTCAATGAAATGTGTGTTTGAGAGACACTATATCCCGGAATGATAACTCTACACCTGTGTCACCCGAGTAACGGTTCCTGTTCGGTCCTCTTTTTATGTTTATTTGTTTAAGTGTTACACTAATAAAAATTATACTGAGACTATTTACCTAAGTAAAAAGTACTTTATACAGATAAAAGAATCGAGGATAAAATTAAAATGGATTTACTTGGAAGGTCTTTAGAACAAGAAATATGTAGTCTGAACGTAATAAAGGTGATAAAGTAATGCATTACTATATTTTATTTCTAAATCACACCGCAATCGCTAATAGGATTTTGATAATTAGTAGTTAAAGAATATGAACCTTTTATCCAAGAAAACAAGATTGTAAATCAAGTACAGCAATGAAACCCCAACCAAGAACTAGTAACATATAAAACCAATAAACCAAGGTAATTTGAGGCCACAAAGACAGAAGCGACAGTACAAAATCTAAACATAACCCGAAACCGCGTTGCACTTAAAAAATGCCTTAAACACACCGGTGGCTGGCCGAAACGCCGCCCTCTGTTCTAGAGACGAAGGCAAACAATACGAAGATAGTCGACAAACAAATGTAAATGACCGAAATGTGAACGTCATGTTTGGCATTCCCATAAAGCAACGTTAACACGTCATTAGAAGTAATGATGGCGTGATTACAGAGAGTGGGAGCGGGGTGAGCGATGTTCAGGTGATTGCCTGCTTACTGTGTGGTCTGGTGCACCTTTACAAACACGCGGTCTGGACACGAGAATTAGTACCACATGGCGGACGATTGACTTTAATAGGTCGCTGTGTTAAGTCTCCTTTATTTAGGCTGGCGGTACCAGATGGATCATTATTTTGTTTGTTTGTATCCAGTTGTGATTTAGAGAAAGTTCTTTTCATCCATGAATATTCAGAACTCACATTGTTATGCATGTTTGGACATTTTACATGTGAACAAAATAATTTTGTTTAGCGTTTATTTTATTTTGTTTCCTATTTATTACGAACTAGCGACCTGCCCGCGACTACGTCCGCGTGGCCCTTGGTTTACCCACATCAAGTTACATCTTTCGTTACTCCGCTCCCATAGGTAGTAGCGTGATGTTATATATATGTTACCCACGAATAATGTAGATATCTATTAGTAAAGAAATGGTTAAAATCGGTCCAATAGTTTCGGAGCCTATTCAATGCAAACAAACAAACAATCAAATCGTTCCTCTTTATAATATTAGTATAGATATAGGTATTCGTAGGTACATTTTCTCAATAATTTGTTGCTCTACAACTTGGAAACTTTATTAAACTAATTCTTAAATATACCAAATTCTCGAAAAACCCTCACCGCACCCCATTTTGATCAATGACAGAAGCCTTCATAACCCCTTCGGTAAATCATCCACAAAGAACAAAAATTTCAAGATGGCGGCACCCGATCACTGAGAGATGTTATCGTATGCCCACAGATAATTTATCGCTGGTTTATCAGTCGATCTGCGTAATTGATACGGGTACAATCATGGCGCGGCTCTGACGGGCCTAAGACTGTGGACATAAATAAATATTCAGTTTACTTTGAACACTAAATGGTAATCGTAGATAATTCTTAATCAATGACAATTTCTTTACAAAAAGTTCTAAAATAAAGAAATTTATACGTAGGCGCTTATAAGATAAAACTTACGCAATGCTTATGAATAAAAGACGCAAAATGTAACTAAGGCAGTATCAATAAATAAAAAAACATGGTATTCATAATTTTATTATCTTGTCTAAAAAGGCAATCATAAATTAAAGTAACATGCTGAAAGTGAAACAAAAGAACACTTAAGATGAAAAATAATGACTGTAGTAAAACCCCGATTTAAAGCACAATTTTTAAACCACATTTAGCTTGGTGGGCCATCCATAACAATTGCGATGCCGTAATAGAAATGCCACCGGGACGCGTATTGCGACAAATAGTGCCAATAATAATTCGTGGTATAATTCGTAGCAGGCGCGTGCGCCGAACAACCGTCACTGATTGAGGATCGCATAAACTGCGCCACCCACCAGCCGTCATTTGCATTGTACACAGTTGTTCATAATAAAGAGAGGATATCTCCTCAGACGGAATCGCACGGTGGTCTCTTTATACGACCAAAAAATAAGGCCAACGTAATGAAAACTTACACTTTCTCTAATAGCGCAGGAACTACCATAAATTCGAAAGACTAAAATAAATCAATAAACAAAACTGTGTCAATTATAATGGGGAACGTACGTAGATTTGAGTTCAATTCGTAATTCACTTGTTACATACCATAAATTTTAATTAACTCTAATTGGAGGACGTCAGACCGTTCAAACAATTAGAATGCATTGATTTAATGCGCACCTAGAAGTTATTCAGGAAAAGTTTTCTTTTGGTTGGCTTGCGGTTTAATGATTTATCAGGAACTAATTGAAATCACACGCAATGTTTGTCTACAGTGCAGCCGTTGGTTTATATGCCAGACAATTAAACGCAGCAATCGGCGATATATCACGGCGCAAATTGGCAATCAACGTGCATTGATTAGCAGGAGTCGCGACGCAGTGCCGTCGCCGTAGGGGTCCATCCACTTCTACCACGCATATATCCCTATACAGCTGCAGCAAGGCGCCAGATAATACACACATTAATTAATCGTCGACTCTAATAATCGTATATCAATTTCCCACAGACCGCTTAATGTCAACCCCTCCTTAACAATGACTAACAATACGATCAAAAAATTTAAACTGGCTAAATAAATGAGCTCATAACTTAACATGGTAATAGCAGACAGGGCGTTACCATCACGATTATCGTGTCCAGAAACCGACGGTGACATCACCGTAATGATTATTTATGAGAAAAAATATCATAACACAACCAGCAAAAATGAAACGATGACAGCAACAGTAAGTACGTTAAACTTGACGCAATCACGCACGTTACAGACTATGTACGACGACCAATGTTTAGTTTACAAATTATCACACCAAAAATGCATAGTTCACAAAAACAAAGTGTTCCCAAACGGCTATTTTAAGATCAAACAGCTCGCTAAATAGGAGGCCATTAACACTGCCCACCGCTATCGGCGACGCAATCAATACGATGCTAATCGACTCCGCGGCGGACCTGATTTTAGCACATCGATACTAATTACCAATTACCACGCGCCATGATCAAGACATTTACCTAAGTACTCATGTAATGACGACCTAAGCGGATATTGAGCTCTAAAAACTGACCTATTCTATTGCCATGAACAATTTATTACATTTTCAAGACTTTATGTAGCAAAAAAGAACAAATAAGTACACACAGCACAGTAAACAGATGGGTTCCCGAACAGCCCCCAACCAAGCCCACCGTTTGACGCCAGCCGGAAACCAGACGGAGAATAAATTATTGCCCTCCCTTTGCCCAAATACAAAGAAGTCTCGGTTTTTTCTAAATTCCTACGTATAATTGAGGTGTAATTTCGCGGACAATGGCAAACAATCGGGCGATCGAAACGTACCGGTGGTGCAGCGCGACGTAGGGGACAAAACGAATAAAGCTGAATTAGAAAGTATCCTTTGTCCAAAGTGTCTTCTGATGAGCATGATTTACGTCAATCCAGGCAAGGCACGGGATGTTCAAGAACACATAAAGACGTCACAGAATCCAGTGTAAAAGCGAGTTCAACGTTTCTAAATCATTTGACAAAAGCGTCGTCTTAGCGGGGAGTGGTGCGGAACCTTGTTGTGTTTCAAAGGATGCCGTTATGGGGCGTCGATCAAACCGGCGCTGAAGAATGATTGAAGTCCGCTCGTAACACCTTCGTTACTGACGCTCGGTCGGTTTCTTTATTAATTACTAAATCCTTTACACCCTAATGAATATTCAACACGGTGCGAGAAATAATCCAACCCGACCTTAATACGGTGGAGGTCGGACTAGTTTTTAGTTTGTTTTACGAGCGTGTAACGCTATATCATTACATGCCGATAAACGATAAGTGCAACGTATTGGGGCTTTCGCTCTTGTCGGCTCAATAAAATAAACGGCTGATATCGACCTACATTACTACCCCGTGTTCCCAAGCCTGTCATCGTTTTATGACTTTTTTATTTGGCCTGATGGCCAGAGAAATGCAACACCATTCCCGATTCAGATTTCCACACCGATACTGAAGTGTGGTGTACTATAAAATGTGGAAATGAATCGTTTTGGACCAATCACGGTGCACTAAAGTCGGTCATTTCTGACTAGACCAAAATTATGTTAACAAATTAGAAGATTAACTAAACAATCCTTATACAACAGTAATAGAAAACGAAAAGCAATAAAAATAAATTCTGACATCCACGTAGATCACAAAAGGACAAAAATTGAAATTCGATACCACAACGAATACTTCGTAATAATCATGTCTTATTATGGCGTCCTGTCATAATAGCGAGAATGTAAAACAAAACCAGGCGTACAATATATTTCGAAGGACACAAACCCAGTTCTTAGAGGTTTTTCTGGCTCCAATACCTTTATGGGGCCCTCTTCTATATTATTATTTTACAGGTTCATAGGACCACACATTACACATTAAACCGGAGACGAATCGTTATTGACACCGATTTAGTTTCGTAGCTATTACAACGGCATAGCAATTACCCATTAAATCGATTAAAGATGTGAGATATCGGTCAATAACATTAAATCGGATAATGCATTACCGATTGACACTTTCACAGTAAAGTCAAAGATAGTCGTTTGTTTCTAATTGTTTGAGTAGAGATATTATTTCAGGTGTGGGAGGTCCAAGCCTGATCGATATTACAGAACATCACCAAGTGTCGCCATATAGCATAAAGTCTCTTGGTAAAAATAAATAGATAGAGAATGACAGGTTTATTTTTCTCCAGCCGAGCTCATACATCGGGTCAAAACAAAATTACTGCGAGTGCAGTAAGAAATGGCTGTCGCTTAAAACTTTATATGTTCGTGTGTGCATAATGAAAACATAAGCGTACATCAAAGTCACAGTCCAATTGTGTTCCCCAGCCCTAGAGGTGATATCGTAAAAATATATTGCGAAAAGAAAATATTGTTATGGATAAGACGTTGAAATATTTGACTAATTGATACAATGCGTTACGTCTGGCATCTGTTAAATGCATTGCTCTTACTGATGAAAGTCAAAACACGACTCGAGATCAAAAGTAATACTGATTACAGCAATAACAAAACAGTTCGACGAACACTGAAGATCTCTCAACATTCTAATAAACTCTCACTCAAATGTCTACTCAAGCACGGCGATGTACAGCAAAATAAATGACAAGCCGAAAAAGGTGCCATCTGCCACCTGGATGAATAGCAAACGCCCTTGTAACTGTCATAATTTATCATAATTATAATGAAACCGAAAAAAAATGTGACTAAACGGTCTATAAAGGCGGTAGAATTTGCCAATATGGCAGACGTTTCTTATGGTAGAAAAGATTTTGCAAGCGTAGATTTCGTCCAAAATATAGTTTGAATACAACACTTAAATAATAATAAACCAGCAGCTATTCTAGGTTAAGTTTCTCTAAATGATTTTAGACAAAGATAAGGAATTCAACCTAACGATGAGAAAGCAAAGGTCGACAGTGAATCATAATAAAGTAACAGTTGTGGATCCATGAATGATATCAAATTACACCTACCGATTGCCATTAACGTAATACCCTTTATAACTCAAAGAGAACAAAACTATCTTAATTTATAGCCAGATACCGTTGAATAAAGAAACGGAATCAAAGCGCCACGGATACCGTATAAAGGGCTATATTTCGAAAAAAAATCAAAAGATGTATAAATAAAAAGAATAAAGTATTCATAGAGCGGCGCGCGAGGCACCCGCTGCTTTATCAAATACGGGATTAGTCCTTTCGATGTTGGGACCGTTTCTTTTGTAACAAACAAATATTATGACACGCGGTTCGGCAAATAAAACCAGAATATGTCGTGATGGAATAAGACTTATTTTAGCGAAAAGTAAACTCAGAAAATTTGCTTTTGAAATACCCACATTTATACAGATTATGAGATAACCAATGGATTAGTGAACCAGTTAAAATCTCAAATGTCAGTCGCAAAGCTTTTAATCGTCCCACATAGTCAATATAAAGACTGAGGGTGACATCAAAGACGTACTGCATGACCGCCTATCTATGAACAGGGGCACGTATCAGCGAAACTCTCCGCGACATCGCTTAGAAGCCAAAAACGTTAATAAAGCTGTTCAGTGTCTAGGCCTCAGACTTTGAAACTGGTTTTAGTTCTTAGTGACCGTCTGGACCATCTCGTTTCTTTCGTATATTTTTAATTCCAAATAACGAAGGATTTTGATTATATCTAGATGTGTGCACTATTGTATAACCAAAATTGTTAAAATTATACATCAAAAGCTTCTAATAGCAAGTCTCGAAACCAATTCGTCTTTACATCTTTGAGATTAGAACACTTGGTTGGGGCGTGCGCGTAAATGGCACGCGCGCTATCCTCGCATGAAGCTTTGACCGGCATAGTTGACGAGACTGGCTCCGCAATCCGCCCTGAATCGTCAGGGTTACGAGTATTGTTGAAGCACTGGTGCGCGGTAATGAACTTCTCTTTAAATGCCGCACACGATTTTATTTATCTTTTGCTCTTTTCCGATGTTACTCTTATTGGCACCAAATATTAGTTAATATTTGGTGAAATAATAAATATTAATTTAATTTCACTAAACATTGTTGATTGGTTTATGCAGGTAAATATAGTTTTGTATTTAATATATAGTTAATTATCTTCTCCAGTGAACGGAAGTCGGTTGTAAACTGGATAAATATCATATTTAAAGCTATACTTCGGAAGTAGTTCAGCGCCACCTATTAATTTGCAGTTATAGATTTTAAAAAAGGTACATAAGCACGAGTTAGTATATTTTAAAGTCAGCTTTGTATAAAGAGCAATACTGTCACTCTGATGATTTCATTGCCCCAGCCTATTCTGATTTCCCATGCAAGTCTGTGAATTAGAACACGAAAGTAAGCTTTTGACACAAGTCATACAAACTGGTGCAAACAAACTTAAAAATGCTTAACCACAATTCTCATGATTTCTTTCTTGAAACATTGCTCAAGCGCCTCTATTAAAGCACCATGTACTTAGTTTACTGAGAATGTTTTGTTGACTGTAACAATAATGTGGCGAGTTAAGCCCACAGTTTCAACAAATATAGAGGCTGATACGACAAAGTATTAATCTTTTATGTCAAGTGGCGAAACCTAGAGAACTTCCTACCGATTAAACTGAAGAGAGGTAAGGAGTGTTGTTCAATTGACTTAGACATAGGGACAAGGTGCTTTAGTGCCTGTTTCAACCTCATGTTTATCAATACGATTGACATTGGTAATTCAGTCAAAGCATATTTTAAGCTTGTCACTATGAAGCAAAAAATTTATTCCAAAACGTGTGAAGCGCTGATGTGTCTTAAAAAATATTCAAGGGTTACAAGCCCAGAGGGAAAGGAGGGGTATTTCTATAGATAAAACAATTAGTAGGTACTAAATAATCTCTGAAGCGAATCTGGGCCATTAGAACCATTGAGCTCGCAAATAATCGATATCCTGCACCGATCGATTATCGTGCGATCTCGAGAGGTAAGCCAAACACTTGCCTGATATCGCCGCGATGCAAGCGCTATGCAGAACAAATTAACACAGATCGTAGAGAGTCTGTTTGCTATCTAACTGTGGTACGGTCAAGTGAACGCCCAGGCAGACGGACTGACGGACAGTTATACAAACACGCATTGTGCGTCGCGCTTATGGACCAATAATGCATTTCATTGTCGGCGTACCTTTGCTAATGCAGGTGCAAATGCTACCATTTTAGTCATATACTTTTGCGTTGTGAGTACTATTAGTCTCATATATTATGCAAATGTTTTCTTTTTGAGTAAGTTTATACGGAAATGTCGTTTCAAAAATCTTTAATGTGTAAAAAACACGACTTTTAAGTATTTGCTCTGTTTGTTAAGCCAAATTCTCAAATAACATTAATATTATTTTCTTTTTTTTTTCAACATAATAAACCTATAGTGTCAGAGTCGAAGATTGTATGCTTGTGTGGCCATTGAACATGGACGTATAGTCTATGAAATTCTAATGCCACAAAATAGCTTCGTAACGCCATCTATTGTAAACTGCTCGAAACTACGGCACAATGTCACAAGTTGATAACAGATGGCAGTGGTTCATAATAACAGACATTTCTTACTTTTTTACACTATTTATTCAATTATTAATAGTAAATGTCTCAGGATGTAAAATATAACTTCATAAGAGATTAAATTACGTAAATTTTTCACTTCAAAATTCTACTGACACTATCACCTCATAGTGTCTCTAACCACCAAAAAATACCTGAATTTAGATTTAAATCTAATTAATTTAAGCACCATTTTTGTGTTTTGGTAAAAAATACCTAGGCTTACATTTTCTTTAAAGTTTCTGAACATGTTTGTCCACATAGGCTTTTTATTTCTTAATAACTGGCTTCAATAGATTAGTACTAATCACAATGACTAACAAATAAATTAGTATGAAAACTTGATGATTGTCAAGTGTGCAAGTAGGATAATACTGTCAATTGAAATATATACCACAAAAGAAATATATGAAATTAAATTCTCAGTCGCAGCTCAGAGTTAGGATTTGTCCACGGTTCATGGCAAAAGGATCGCCCCCTATTACATTGGACCTAAAACATACTGCTGGACTGTGGGTGAAAATCAGTACACCTCTGCCTAACCTTTCCGGTGATACAGGCGTGATGGTATGTATGTGTTTTATAAAGGAAAATGCCAATAACAAAAGTTTACAGTAAGTACTAATAGTAAAGAACCTACATTTTGGTAGACGTAAGGTTGAAGCCTTATACTATTAACGGGGCAAAAACTTAAGACTCCAATAATTAACATGGGTACATCAATAGCAATCATAGTATACTATTCTATGCACTCATAATATTCTATGTTTAGATATGTGTTGTGAAATGTTTAGAGTTTTACCCACACCTCACCATCATGCCTGGGTAAAGTAGCCTAAACAGTAGCTTTTGTTAATGTTTACAAAATATTATACATACTTTTTTTAGAGGAACCTTGAAGCAGATCAACCTGGTACCTTCAATAACATTGCCACATGCTTTATATGGTATCCATCTGAAATATAAATAAAGACAAATACAGCAATTTTCAACATTGACGACACATTTACAAAAGCATTAATGCTTGTAAAAAAGTAATAAAAACCTGTCAGGAATAGCAGGCATTTTTGTTTATGTTATTACTAGGTCAGTAGTAAAAATAATTAATACTACAACAGACGAATTTTGAACTAATTAATTTGTGGAATTTACTAAACATAACCTTTTTCAATTTAATTTAGTTATGTTGTTGACATCAACATGACATGACAATGACAATGACATTTTGCCAATTAAATATTTTAAATTTCGTACGGGTATCACCATATCCTCATTAATGTTTCATTTAATTTGTCTTTTTATTTTTTAATCCTTGAAGAATGAAAGAATATACCGTAAATAAAAAAAAATAATGTGATTAATTTATTAAGATTTTCACTAAATCTTTTTTAAAAGCTAAGTTAATATGTTAGGCGTACGTGTTTTTTATCTGTGACATGGTGTTCTGAGTTACCAATTTATAGATTTACCAATAATGCCTCTAAGTAAATAATCATTATTTGTCAATAATTGGGAAAACGCTGCGTATCGTGTTATTTAATTTATTACACTCCGAGCATGTGTTACATTTTATTTTAAAAGCTGTATTTGACATATAGGTTGGCAACCTTGCAAAAAAAAAACAAAAGCAATAAAAACAAAAAAAATATTTTTTGTTTGTTTTGGTTAGGTAGGACTTACTTTTTATGTTACAGTTTTGTTTTGCTCAGAGTTATTCATATCACGTTGACTTTTTAATTGTTTTTTAGAATTAAATAGATGTTCTTAATAATACAATTCACATTCTTTAATTTTTAAGCATGGGTTAATAAAGAGGTTAACTACTAAGAAGTTTTTACTCGAGTAAACAAGCCTTTTTCTCCGTTGCTATAGAAACATTATGAACAAAATTTGTTTGATCGAAGACATCGAAAGCTCTAATAGCATCCAAAAACGAATTGAAGTTTCTCTCAGCAGCTAAAAAATGTTTAGGAATACGATTTGGTATCGTTCGCTTTGCGATGCAGAGAAGTCATGTCTAAAGGAGGACAAACTAAAAAAGATTCACTATAAGTTTGAAGATGAGAAGGAAATGGTGGAAGAATACAATGTCGACACGCAGGTCTTACTGCGCCGAGCTTGGAAAGTGAAGGGGAAACTCGGTGGCGACGGGAAATGGGATGTTGAGATTGGTGATCCGGTGCCTGATGCAACTCCTCATATTGAAGGCGCTGGAGCTGATATCATGGAGAGTAAGGATCAGGTATGTTTCTCTCACAATTCTGAAAAATAACACACAGTTATATAATACTTACTATCTTTAGACATATTACACAGTAACTCACCTTAGAGGTAGACTGCTAAATTCTTTACGTACATACATACCATTACGCCTGTATTCCCCGAAGGGTTAGGCAGAGGTGTACCAATGTACACCCACAGGTCGCCGGTATGTTTCGGTCCCATGTAATAGGGGGCGAGCCTATTGCCATTAAGCAGACATAAATCCTGACTCCAAGCTGCTACTGAGAATTTAATAGAAAAACCCAATAACACTTTTTGCTCGACCTGGAAATCGAACCCATGAACTCTAGCGTAGCAGTCACACTTAGGACCACAAGGCTAACGAGTCAGTTAATTCTTTACTAAATATGCAAATTCTCATTGCAGCCAATATTGACAAGACGTAACACAAGAATAAACCTGGAATGGAGAATCAGAAACTTGCCCTATCCTATTGAAACATACTCTGTGAGTGCTAACAATGAAGAAAGATGTATTATCATCCGCACAACAAATAAAAAATACTTTAAAAGGCTTCAAGTGCCTGAGCTAGACAGATTGAATTTACCCTTAGAACAAGCTAATATACAATGTAACCATGCATTCAATACTTTGATTATTACGGTAAGTTATTTGTTTACACAGCTGTAGAGAAAGGAAACATCAAAAGACGTGGGTACTAAAGTGGAGCTTATAATTCCAGTTGATAGTACTTTTAAATGTTACTTCCCTTGCCTCATTATCTTAATTAGCAGTTCAGTAAACTCTATAGCAGTATGTTAAGTAGTTTTAAACCAAAATCTGTGGTTTAAAACCGGTTTATTTACAACTATAGCAGTCACAAAAGCAGCTGCAGAAGTGGACTGAAGGACCATGATTTTTAAATACTACCAGATTTTGCTCTATGATGTACACAAGTAATTTAAAATTGCACTATTATATGCATTTTGCATCTGAAAGACTAATGTACTTATTTCATATTTTTCAGTACAAAAAGCCTCAGGCCCTACTGGATATGGATAAAGAGTGGTATCTTGAGTTGAACAAAGTGAAACCAGTTAAAGATATCCCAAGTGACTGTAAAACACAGTAAAATTTGAATAAAATAATGTTGTTTTATTTTACCTGTGTTTTCTGTGGTAAAAAGTATTGCCAACATTTTATTCAGAAAGGAATAGACATTTCTCTCTGAAATCAAACACCTAATTTATCCTTAAAATAAGTTTATTTACAGTTAAAAGTAAAATTTTCTTAGCAACATCTTTAATCAGGTGGTCATTAATCCATAATCAATCCTTTTGCAATTTCTTTTAATTCTTCATCATCTTCCTCTTTGTCTAAGAGACCTTTGGATGCTAAATATTCACCATACTGTTTGGGAATACCCATGAATGTTTTAACCTTTGCCCGTAACTGTTTCCATGTTTCTTGGTAATAATTTTTCTTGTCTCTTTCCATAGCTTTGTAATCATGTCCATATTTATCTAGTAAATATGTTATAAATTCAACTTGTGGTTTTGGTAGCCTGAAAGTAGGAATTCATATAAAATTACAAGTGGCAGAGGTACATAATATGGTGCAATAAAAACAGTAAAATTGTAATTCTGAAACTATTTTTTTAATTTGCTGCTCTGCTTGCAATATAATATTTATAAAAGTACTTCATTATATCAGCCTTAAGACGTCCACTGCTAGACATAGGCCTCCCCCATGGATTTCCAAAAGGAAAAAAATAAAAAATAGTACTTGATTTACAAAAGCTTACATGAATCGTCTGGGCCGAAGCGCTTTAGCTTCTTTTTCCAATATCTCAACAACCTCCTTTTTCACAACTGGTTGGACTACTTCTTCTTCACTCTCTTCATCAGATGCTTCTTCGTTTACAATCTTTTTAGCTTGTCTGACTTTTTCCTGTTTAAAATTAGGGATTTTTATAACTTTATTGGGATCATTGGCAAGACCCATTTCCTTCATGTTGCGAAGAGAAGATTTTTTAAAATCCCAGGCGTCTTTTATTGGTTTACTGTAAAAGTAAGATTATTAAAACAAGAAAAGATTATTTCGACACGATAATTTACGCACGAACAAGTGGAATGAATTCTAACCAAATAACTTCGCCGGTGCTACGTAGTTTGATGTGCATTCTTTTTCTATTTAGTTTATGGAGGAACTTCTTTTTACGGTGCTGCTTCTTTATCTTCATCTTTAAAGTTAAAGTTTTTTGTTACAACAGTGCAACAAACTTTGAAATCACACGTGAGAAATGCTTACTTGGTTAAACTGACAGTATAATAGTAATATTTGAGTTTTTGACAGCCCGGTTGATTTGAGATTGAGAGGTGTCAAACATTATTACAGTAACTGGAATATCGGCCTTATAAATCTCAGTACTACTATCACTAGAGTGCTGTGTAATATATTATTATCTAGGTACTAGTATCTAGTTTTTTTTTTAATGTTCATCGAATACAGCAAGTACATCTAAATGAGAATATAAAGATAGAAGAGCAATTAGTCAATGTTTTAGGCAAGCTAAAGTGGACATTGAATAATACTGTTAGTTAGACAATTAAAAGTTAGTAACCTAAGGCCACACTATATAATTTGATTCCCATAATATTAATTACTTTGTCCTTTCTACAAAAACCAATAAATATGTAGATGATTTCTGATTCATCATTAATTATCGATTTCAGAATGAGCTCTTGTAAGCTGTCAATAGTGTCAACTGTCAATGTCAAGTTAAGTCTGCAAGAGCAGGCAGGTCACGGCAGGTTAAATTTTTTGGATATCAAAAGGTTATGTTTTGATTTTGAAGATTAAAACGAGGCATTTTACAATTTTGAATTAAAATGCCTCAAACAGGAGCAACGCGTCGTCAGAAATTTCTAAAATCTGAGAAATCTAAAACAAAGCTCAAAGCAAAAAATAAAGAGCTGCCCAAAGGCACAAATGTGACAAAAACTAATTTTAAAATAAAGAAGATTGTTATAAGGGAACAGCTGAAGAAGCATGGTGACACTGAAGCATTGTCTGCGAGGAAACTGAATATAAAGGAACTCTTATCCCGTCTCAATCATTTCAACACTCACTCCAGAACTGAAGCCCTTAACGGAATAAAGGAACTTATTGATGCTCACCCTGAAGTGTTGGAACACAATCTTGGAGAACTGGTTCACGGGATTACACCCTTAGTTCTGAATATTGAAAAAGTAGTAAGTTATTTAGAAGAATAAAATTGTTATCCACAGCCTACCAACTGGCGATTTTGTAATTTTTTCAAACTCGCTTTAAAGTATCAAATTAATATTAATTTACTATCTATATTTGCCATCTATATACTAAGGAGAATTGATGTATAGCTATAGAATTAACAAGTTTTGTATTTCAGGTGCGCCATGAGGCCCTCAAGACACTACATTTGATGCTATCAAAAGCAAACATTGAAAGAATAGATCCATTCTTTGATGTCATGTGCACATATTTAAGGAGTGCCATGACCCATATTGATGGTAGAATACAAGAGGATTCCCTACTGTTCCTGGATACACTCCTTGTATGCACACCCACAAAAGTAGCTCAAGATTTTCATAAAATCATACCAAACTTTCTTGACATGATTTCAAAGTTACGGGTTGATTCAAAGCCGGGAAGGACACTCACTGTTAACTTAGGGAGCCAAATCACCAGTGTCAAATGGCGAGTCAAAGTTTTGCACCGCTTGAAAGACTACCTGAATGAATTTGTGAAATACAATAACATTCAAGACTTTAGAGGACCAGTCATAGACACCACAAAATTTTTTGACAACTCTAAAATGAATCACTTTTCCTTGTTTAACCCAATTTATACTCAAATTTGTCCATTGTCTTGCTTCTCATCCAAAAACATGCAAGAAGCTGTGCCATTAGATGAAGTTGAAAAATTCAAGGAATATACAGACACTCTGATGCCTTTGCTATTTGAAACCTGGCTGGAAGTATGTCCTAATGTAAACTCGGAGAAAAATACTGAAACTGTTATCAGTGAAGATGCAGCTTCATTACTGAAGCACACCCTGGAAGTTATTTCCTTGATATGGTTGCTTGTAAAGCATTTTAATATAAAGAACCCAAGCTCAAACATACAAAATGCATTTTGCCAAAAGTACCGCCAGCCATATTTACAACATTTTGTCAATGCATTTCCTTATGTTACTAATATACGATCCAAACAAAGAAATGTTAATAATGCACAGTTGGAAGATGCAATCACAGATCCTAAGTTAGTTGCACAGAATTTGGAAATATGTCAAGTGTTCATTGTACTCAACCCTAACATAAATGTGAAACACCAAAACAAAGATATAATGTCTGTACTGAATTATATTCAGCAAACTTTTTACAAAAACACTCAAGCCGAAATTAATGATGTTATCATAAAAATCTTGCACACTATATTTTCAAATGAAGTTAATAGTTGGACCAGAACTCTTCAAGTCATGGACGATTTATTTAGAAATATTATTTGGGCATATTTGAAAAGAGATATGTCTAGTTCATTCAAACAAAAGATCTTTAGTCTTTTATGTAAAATTGCTCTGAATGGCAAGCTGATCCACTTTGAGGAAAGTGAGGATTATGAAACCTGGCTCCAAACCTTACCAGATATTTTGTTAGAAAAGACAGTGACAGTTCAAACAATAGATATAATCCACAAATTTGCTGTTCGAAATAATAGAACCTTCAACATTGTCGTCAGGCCAAAGTTGTTGGAGATTATAGAAAATCTTCCAAAACTTGTAATATCTGATGTAGACATTCATGGAAGGGCTTATTACAAGTTATTTTCATTGCTGCACTACGTCAAGAAATGGGATGATGAATCTTTAAATCTGCTAAGAGATCAATTAATAAAAAGTGTTTATGAACGTGATTACGGTAATTACATATATGAAATGTTACAATTAAGAACTGGGGGTGCCTAGTTATCATGTAATCATGAATCATGTAAATTATTAATAAAACGAATGTATATAATTATGATAGTCATTTATTCCAATATAAACTCAAACACAAATTATAATGCGAAATTATTGTGACAGTTATCTAGTAAATGAATGTACACTTTAATATAACGAGGTAACAAAATTATAGGGTAACATCAAATTAAATATAAAATGTAACATTCCATTGAAAAAGTAATACAAACGAATTGGTAACTGCTTTTCCATCGTTTACATTATTGTATTATAATTACTGCAATCATTTATTACCCCAATACTATAATTACTTATAATTTTCATTAGCTAGGAAGTAAGGGTAAAAGGAACTTTCTTAAAATTCTGGGGAAAAGGAAATGGTAAGAAAGAATATCTACTCGAACACTATTCAATATCCCACATATTCTGCAATTTGTGCCATGCCACACTTTTCTAGCTTTCTCAGTGTAAATGACCTCTAATTCGGTATTACAAAACAATAAATTTGCGTAAGTGTAAGCAAACAGTAACAGGCTATATTGAAAGGAATTTTATGTTGAGAATTGGTAATTATTTTTTATATACCTTCCCGCAATCTTGCCTGACTTACCTACTCTTACAATTCCGATATGAAGCCTCATTGAAGCTATGTACTTATTAAATTCATTATTTAACGACTAGTTTTATCTTTCTAGAAACTAATTCTATAATAAATATGACTAATACAAAATAACTTCTGCTAATTGTTTGAGTCGTTTAGTGTCAATTTGGCAATTTTTGGCTAAAATTATAAATTACCAATAATGAGTCCGCGAACTTACTATTAAAATATTATTTGGGTAATAATGCTTAACAGGACATAAAGTCCAAAATAGAGTGACGGCCTCATGATGGTTGGCTTGTTTATGCATTTTTGACTAAGTTAATTTTACTATGATCTCTTTGAAAGATACAATGAATGACATAGCCATACAAAACTAATACAAGTACTGGCATTGAGTTTAAAAGGAGCATTATTGAGAATTATGTTCTCATAAAAATATCAATAAAACAATCACGCATTTAATGCCTAATAATTATAATAAATAGCCATCGTTTACTTTTACAAATAAATAATCAGCTCTCAAACGCTGACCTGGTTATAATGCCGAGATCAGCATAAATCCAATTGAAAATGTCCTACTAATAATTAAAAGACTACGTATTTATTATGATACGTTTGCTGTCTTATAGAGAAGAGATTAAAATTAGATGCCTTTAATAGGTCAAATATGTTTCAAGTCTTTATGTAAAGATCAAGTCCATAAAATGTAATTATTATCATTCCAGTCACTGGTCTAAAGCGGCTGCAGACCAATACAGAGGAGTATGCGGAGATGTCAATCTAGAAGAGCTGCTCGTTGTTTATCGATATATCAAATGCTTTATTAATTTACTTATTTGCCCAATGACCTTTCAGTCTGTTGAGTTCGCTAAGCCGCATATTTTTACTAACATCTCCATACTGTAAATTGAACATCTAACACACGAAATTAATAATGTATCTCAATCCGCTATCTTTGTCTGCAGTTCTCGACTGCTGCTTCTGTTTCCCCTTTCGAGATTGCAGAATGCAAACACAGCCATTAATTGGTTACAGGGTTACAGTAAAGATCCGGAACAAGATAGGGGTTAAGATTGTTGATTTCGGGCGTGAGATTATTGAGTTCACATGCATGTCTAATATTAAAAGGCCAATGATATACATAGTAAACATGAATTTATGACATTGCTTCTAAAAGCGGGGAAGATTTGGGAAAACATTATGCTCCCTAACAGCTGCACATAACCTTTCAACTGTAGCTAAGTAAAATTAAATTATAAGATCATTTTCCAGAATATAGAGAGCATAAATTGTTCTTGCACGAAGCTCGGCTGAAAGGAATAGTATACTTATTTGGGTAGGATCTACTGTGTTTTCCTTTTATTAGATTTTTTTGCGCGAGGTATGGTATTGGTAGCAGAGGCCGTCAGCATTGCCTGAAAATAAAAGGAGTAAATTGAAAACTAACTCAAAAAAGCTGAAGCACACTACTTGGTTATAGTTGTATGGTGGCATTTTGAATAATACAGTTCACGTAACTGTTACTAAGAAAGTGCAACCATTGTAATGTACAGTTATAAAGTGGCTTAGGTTGTCAGTGATTACATAGGATTAGGGAAGAAAAACACTGATTAAAATAAACATAAATAAAATAATTACGACACAACACACTGAATAAAATGCAAAGCAAATAATTTATAAGGAAAAAAAATGTAAATAAAATGCACTGCTGATTAAATTAAAAAATAATAATTAGTGAAGTCTGTTAAAAATCAGTGGAAAACCTAAAATCATGCACGTCAATAACACTCGCAAAACGAAACTAAAATAAACATACGGTTTTGCCTAACTTCAGCTGCGAGTAAAAGCGGGCTAAGGATTTTAGGAAAGCCCTTTACACATCAGTGGTTTTTGACGAAGTCGGTGCTTCATCATGTAATGATATAAACTTATATTCCGGGTGACCAGCTATTTTCGCTTGAATGAGTTTTTGTAGAGCATCACTCTTATCGATAAGATCTTGAGATATAATATCTTCGTCAACTAATTCAGACGCATCTATAAAACTAAGTTGATCATCAGATTTTTCAACTTGAGATACTGCATTGGTATCTTGTACTTTTATCTCGTCTGCAGCGAGAGTGTTTAATTCAGTACAGCTTTGATAGCCATCAGCATCCTTTTCATTGGTGGATGACCTCCTACTGTGATCAGTTGATGAGGTTGATGTGTCATCGGATTTTAGTTTCTCTTCATTCTTGTGCCAAAAAGCAAGCTTGCCCGGCAACTGCAGTAGTTTCCCTAATCCAGAACTGTTGCCTTTAGAGATTCGAGCCGGTGATTTAGATTTGTGCCGCTTTTTATTTTCAGCTATAGGATTAACCACTTGAAGTCCCTTTGATAGTCCAGATTGTTTTATACTTGTATTCGGTAGTTTATTTACGATATCATTTAAGCTTTCTTGAGATGTAGTACTTTTCATACTTATATCGATTTCTGATTTAGAAACTTCTTTCTTATTATCAGTTGTCATCTCATCTGTATTAATTTTTGGCGGAGGTGGAGGTGCCTTTGCTTTACCATATTTACCTTTAGGAGATTTTCTTTTACTTTTAGGGGAATCTTCTGGCGTTCCAAAAGATGCTTCATCATCGCTTTCGGCAGAGTCGTTGTCGTTTAGAGAGGTATCAAGACTCGTAGTATCAGTGCGTTCGTCCAACACTACAGTTACTGGTTCTTTTGTGACAGTGTCCACTGGTGCTTTATCTATATTATCTAGGGCTGTTTCAAACGGTATATCTTCATTGTTTGAACTAGATTGGTCATCATTATTGTCTTTTTGTTGACTTGCAACAGGAATGTCAGATACAATATCGATTTCTTTAATTTTTATAAAATCTTCTTTTTTCGTATTAGAATGATCTGTAGTATTTTGTTTATCTTTATCTATTGAACTATTTAATGCAATTTCTTCAGAAGTGCCTTCTTTTTGGTCCCAGTGATCTGTATTGTTATCAGTTTGATTATTAACACTTGCATTGAAGGGGTTATTACCTAACACTTGGAGAATCTTTACTTGGTCTCCAACATATTGGTATATAAAGGGGGGTTGCGTGTGGGATAAGAAGACGGGGGACGGGAGATTAATAAGAGCGGGCATATTCGAATATTCAAAATTATCGTCGTCCTGTAGCTCCTCGATGATTACTTCACTTTCCTTTAAATAAAAAGTTCTTAAGTCTATATCAAAATAAGAAAACCCAAACACAATAAATAATAATATAAGCTAATAAATGCAATGAACAGACTTATTGGCATAACATCGTGATTATAGATACTGGTGTAACCATTAAGAAAGAAACTTCAGCTCATGCAATAAAAAAACTAAGTTCTATAAAACCTCAGTAGTTTATACTAAAATAAAAACAGAATCTAAAATTATTTGAATATCAAGGAATTTCCTTATTTAATAAGCCAATCGGTTTAACTAGTACTAGAGTAATACTTTTCTTTATATTTTTATTTTACACAAACCATTATAAATAACACTTTGAAGCCGAATAGCATTAACGTTATAAGTTAGGTATGTCATTTTCTACATTTGAGCCTTTACACATACCTAGCCATTGAATAGACATCATTCTTTTAGATATATTTGTTCAGTCAAATAGCCAATTTTTAATAGATATTCACACATTGCCTAATATTCTGGCTACACCCAAGATCCAGCACCAATCATACCCTGGCACACCAAAACATTAAAAAACATTTATGTAGGGTTGTATGCAGTTCATAATTTTATCTAATGTGACATTAAAAGCTTCACATCTACATTTTTTTATAAATCGAATATAGTATTTTTATGATAATGTGAAAGCACTTCGTCTGCAGAACACCCTACATAAATGGATCCCCATAGAATCTTTAATAATACAATATTTATAATAAAAATTAGTGTAAGGAACGTGATATAAATTTCATTGTATTGTTGTAACTATTCCTACTCAGAGTAATTTAATATTTTTATATGCGAAAGGAATATTTACAACAATTTAAAAGTTACGAAATTATGGCCAGCAGCCCTAGTTCAGAATTAAATTAATAGAAATTGACTGTCAAAAATCAGGTACAGTTTTGTGCGTATTTTCGAACATCTTTGGGTATAAATTACTTTATTACGCAACTTAGACTGAACAAACTTTTGTATAACACGATCATACATTACATACATGCCAGTTTCAACATCATAACTAGACCATGAAACAACAATAAAAACGAAGCATCCTGCCTTTGTTTTTCAATATTCAAGGTCTATCTTAACATAAAACCAATTAAAAATCTTTAAACAATTTGAAAACTTAGTCTAAATTCAGAAATGGTCGACCTTAAAACTTCATAAGGTCATAATTATGTCACAATATTAAAATCATTAGTAGGCGTACAACATAATTTTATATAGGGAGTAATTTAATCCTAAACTTACTATAATTTTGAACAGTATTTTAATCTTAATTTACTAGAAGAAATCATATTAAAACCGGCACTTATGTTGTTAAAAATATATTTCGTGAACTAGGGCTGTAACAGAGTACATACTATACAGAGACTTCATTCTACGTCTGATTACACGTTAATATCCTGTAAGTTCCTGCCTGTAAGTTATGCAATCTGTTGTTTTGGCGCATGAGCGTAGCCTTTGAAACTTGGTCCAATCACTCGAAACAAAAAAAAAACAAAATCTCATATACTTCCAATGGCTACGCCCACGCCATGTCATTTCATAATAATTTTCAGTGTTACCAGACCTCAGCGGCTTGCGGTCGCTTGATGGAAGTGACGGTGGTTCGGGAAGTTCGGCCGCGTGCGCGTGCGCCGGCGCCTAGCGACGCCGTGCGCGTCAGGGAAGCACTGTTGTCAGCACTCGAGTAGCCCGAGCTTATGTCCTCCGATGATTTTATGTGACTGTAATGTTATATGTATTATTCAACCAGATACCCTTGGAAATTGTCAAACCGATTCGACAATAGATGAATCAAGTTCTAAGAGCCCATCTTAGAACTTGTTTCATCTATATGCAGGTATAATGTTTTAATTCATTGCCACGTCTTTCTGTCGCTCCATAAGCGCAAACATTTGCACTTATTTCCGCTAAAAGATGCCCTTATCGCCGATACTTTTTTCATGTTAACAGATAAGCTTACTTCGTCACGTCTTGATCAAACATGAATCAATTTACAACAAAATATAAAAATAATACTAACCTGAAATCCGGTTCATCAGATCTTGGACGAGGTCTAACATCAACATCGACCTCGGGGAAGTACATCGGCGAACGACTGTTCGACTCTGAAGCGCTGCGACGGGTGGAGAATCCACTGAGAAAAGATATTACGAACTAAATAAGTAAATCGCCCGATGAACTACAAAATATAAAAAGGTTACATGAATAACTTTGGAGCTAGTCGTCACTTCATTTAAGGTGGATGTTCTGATACTCTTTCCATACTCTCATTGGTGTAATAGTATGAACATAGACCGATTTTACTTAAAACAAATCGTTGTATCACTTTTCTACAATAAAATGTGATGGCGTATACCTTTACAAGAAATAACCTGTAATATTTATTGAAAAAAAAAAAACAACTATGAGAGACAAGCAAAATTGCCTCGTAAAACCATACTTTTATTTATATTTGGAGTCCATTGTCCAGAAAACTTATCGATTGAAGTTTGTTGCATGACCATCTGAATTGATGAGCTATCAAGTCTATTGTCAGGATCTATTATAATGACCTCGATTCCCGTCTCTTGCTCATTATAATGTAATATAATATACAAGCAGTGCTCACCTCTTGCCACCTCGCCGTATCATCCGCGGTTCTGTAAGCACGTCGTCGGCTTCATCGCTGCCTCTCTCCTCACGCGGCTCACATTCCGTCAGATCTGACAGACTGTAACTCTTGCGCAGTTGCTGAACCAACCCGCCGCCGCCCTGTGGATTTGTGATCAATATATTATTATTTGCTATATTTTTATCCAAGGTTTTGCTTTGACTGGAAATAGATCTCAAATAACGTAATAGGGAAAGTACTGTCATAAAAACAATGGAACGAACTCTTCGAACGCCTGTTGTAAAATTCACATTCACCTCCTTAAAACGAAATTTATTTGCTATTTTGATTTAAAAGGTGAAGAATTGCGTGTCATAGCGTAGAGCTACAGATAGCAGATGACCATGATACAATAACTTGATGCCTTCAAGCTTTTACGATAATCGTACAACATTTACTTACTTCGTATTTGTTAGAAATTTGGTCTTCGTGACACAAAAATATTAGAAAAAAAGTACTTACGTAAATTCTGGAGTAATGCTTCAGTTACACAAGCTTTGTGAGGCAAAGCGCATGCTGTCATAATTTCTATTAAAGCGATGGTATTGTACACAAAAATAAACAATAGCGAGGACACTATACTGATTTATTCAGAAATCATCGAATATAAAACTAAATCAGTCACACAACTAAATCTAAATAACACAATACACAACGTTCGTGGTTTCACAACACATGCGTTCTTTACAAATATGTTATGTATAGAGATAATATACAACAAGTTGACAAGGCTAAGTATTTCATCAAAAGAAAGAGACAAAAGATCACAAAATGTATGTACTTCGCGTGCGCATACAATCTTCTATCCCTTTCTTTTGACTTTATTTCATTATATCCTGGAACTTGCCTACTCAATGTCTATCACATCTACGTATTTATAATCTAAATCGTAATTAATTACAGACGTCATGCGATGTAAAATAATATTAAATAAATCGGTTCGTTTATGAGATTGTGCAGGACAGTTTAGGAACAGTGAAAATTTAAGCATAGCAAAATATTTTAACAATTTCAAAGAAATGCCTGGACGGTTCCCTAACTTGCATTGTACGAAGAAATGCACATGTTTAGGAGTGTGAGAAACATTCTATAATATATAATAATTTATATAAAACAAGTTTAGAAATAAACACAACACATACGGTATAATAAAAGATCCCTATAACAAATTAGAAAAATAAAAGAATACGCCATGAATTTCATTACTGCTTTGGTTTGAGTTGCATTAAAACTGTTGATTTGTATCAAGGTGTAACAAAAATAAGAAATAAACAGTAGTTTCAAAAAATATATCGGATTACAAAGAAAGCCTCGAATAATCCATTTTAGAAACAGTTTAAACTACATAAGAGGCGTTTGTCCAGCATAGTAAAAATCTTGTTTAAGACGAAAGCTCTAGAATCGGCGGAATTCAAATTTTCTTACGATTCTTGCTATTTACAGATAAGGATCGGGTTGTTGTATGGCGATAATTAAAAATAAACGCGGCACGAAAATATATGTGTGAACACAATTATAATGATATAAATTATTAAAATAACTCTCCAAGTTGGAATGATCCGTTCATATATGCCATTTAATGAAAACATCATGTTTGTGGCATTATGGTTAGAGTTATATAGTATCAAATAACACATATTTGTTACTGCCGTGTCTATATTTTTTATCACCGTGCACCCTGATACTGAGTAATGCATGGATGGAAATTGCAAAAAACGTAAAAAAAAATTGAATTTCACCGACAACCTTAGAGCATCCCCCTTAAATTATATAAAAAAAACTATATAGTATTAAACATTTATTATAAGATCTCTAAATCTTTTGGTTATTATAGTTCAGACCTAGAATCATTATCAAATAACTACGGATATGATATTTGTATTTAAAGTGACATTTTCACTACTAAAAGCTCAGTTATCGAGAATTCCAAAATGAGTCATTTCCCCAAAAGCTTGTTCTTACTACGTCGGATGTGGTGACGATAAAATGCCTTACGACCTAGTGACTGAACAGTTTATATGGTCCAGTTCACTAAACTAATCTAACACATAAAATGACGACATTTTATCGGCCCAACATAGTCAGAACGAAGTCACGTTTATTTTAAACTGGTCAGAAATGGGAAATTGCTACTTCTTTCATTCAGCGTAAGAATTATTCAAAATCTAAAACCACGTCCAATAACAGTGGCTGTCAATTTGATAATTTCGCAACATACTATATTCAATCTATAAAGGTAAATTTCTAAAAGTGTGATACACTCTTGATACTTTAAAAACAACGGGTCATCCTAATCGTTGTCTAAATTATCTAAACATCACAGTTGAGCTTCATTCGTACTCGTTACTCAGTCGACCATAATTTCGTTGTTTTCTTTGTCTAAGGCCGCTTGGGATCTGGTGCGGCGACCTCGGGACTTGCTCCGCGGTCGCTTTTCCTTTTCTTTGGCAACCTTACGTTTACGAACGACGTCGCCTCGGCTGCGGGCTGATGTGTCATCGGGCTCGTAGTCGGGGTCGTGAGCGTCGCCATCCCCGTGCATAAAGTCTTGTCTTTCATCATCGTGGTCCAATTCCACTATCTCCACAATGCCGGGCAGGTCTGATCGCTGGTACTCCAAGTCTTCGTAGGTATTGTGGTAGCCGTCGGTGACGTCACGCGGCCTGAGCGCTTGTCTAGCGCGCACCTCTTTGTCTTGCTCAGGATTCGGCAGATTGAAGTTCTGCGTGAAGCAGCAATGGAAAGGATATTTGGAAAAGATGGGGTGGAAAGGGAGAAATTAAAAAAGCGTGTTAATAAAATTAAAAAAGACGAAATTAAACAAAGCGGCTATGTGGTTTGATCTAATTGATGTGAGAGTTGGAACATTACATGGTCTTGATGTGGTCATGCCTGATGACTGGTGGCTACTGGCTGTCTAGCTTGCTAAGTGCGATTATGCCAATTTGGGAAAAATAAAAAAACATTGAAAGCCGTGTGCAAATTAGCACTGTGGGTGAAATTTACCTTTTGCTAACTTATTTACATTAAACATACACACTGTAATCAAACATGCCACACTGTTGCTTTGGAAAACCTATTTGTTCTGTGACAACTTTAAGTGGTATGAAAACAACACAAAGTTAAACATCTAATTAGTTAACACTTGTAACTGTGTATTTTAGTTAACGAGTTAAAGCCCACCGACACCATTTATTTGGTTCATATAAGAACTGTCGAAATTATATAAAAGTTCCGTTTACGTACAGATCTTATATGAGAGCGTAATTATAAAACTAAGCATGCCACAATTGTAATTACAGGGCTGTAAATACTTACTTTTATGGCAGTCTGCATAATAACAGTTGTGGCATAGTTGACGCCTTTGGTGCCCAAATTGAGCACTGTATGGTAACCCTGATCTTTAGCCTTCGCTATGTACTCATCTATTTCCTGGAAAATGAAAACGTTACAATTTAGGTAAAATGGTATTTAGTTTAATTGTTTTATAACGACGTGGTGAGTCACGAGAATGCCCATAATTTTTAAGTTACCACACTATTAATTACCTGTGCCTAACAAAGCATTGCACTTCCGTATAATTTACTATATTAAGTTATGGAAAACACCGGAACGTATTATTATTATCTGAAACGTCGCAAGCTGCGACCCAATGATAAATACACAAAGACATTGAATTGGAACAATGAAATCGTATTAATAAAACATTTGTGGCAATCAGTTTGTACGATAAGCTAAGAGAAATTAAAATTAAAATATAGATCTACATCATCTCTTATGAAACACTGAAATTCTAAAGAAGTATTAATGTGTAATTTCATAGGCATAAACAATATAGATCCATTCTGCAGAAGTCAGTTAAAAAAAGATACAATGACACACAATACGGCTAAAAAAACATAGCTTTCTTTATTGTCGCTCAGTCTAGTAACAAGTAGTGCATTGGTTGCATTTCTTATAAACAAAAACTTGCTACGTAACCACAGCTTCATAGAAAATCATCTTATCACCAACGTGGGTGTTGAAATTGTAAACGCTACATTAGGATTGAGTTACAAGGATAGGCGGCAAAATCTATTTGTGTACTAACAAAGTAAGTACTGCGTTAGTACTGCGTATGCAGTGCTATACGTATTGATTACGGAAATACCCCACAACCTGCCTTACACGATCGATCCAAGTCATACAACATGGGTCGTGAATTTTGAAGGAAAAAGGTGGGTTATTGTCTTATGAATTTGCATTGGATAAAAATTCATACCACATTCGTTTAAAAGTTTTACACGAAAAACGAAGAATTCTAGAATCTCTATTTAATGTATAGAATCTAAAGTTCTCTAAACTATCTAAACTTTAGACAATATTCGACCTCCGTCTGACTTTCTATTATAGACTTTACGACGGTTTATTGGAAAGGTCGTTGTCCAAAAATAGACCTCAAAAACGTAATGATCCCTAAGGAGTTGACTGCGTTTAGTTTGGTATATGTAAACATCTAGAATCAGGCAGTTATAAGTTAATTCAACTTTTTCTTCTATACGGCTGTCATTACAATGAAACTAATCAATAATTCGGAGGAGCTGGTTAGATTATGCTTTTGGCCACCAATCCAGATTCATACAATTCTTGTAATGTGGTGGAATAGTGTGGACCTCAAGACGCAGGGTATCCTAATGTAGGGTCTAGAGTAAATCATACACTTTCTCGATAAAGTATTAAAAAAAAAAAACAATTTGTCACCTGTTCCCGCCTGCAAAGCGCCGGATGCACGAATTTCCTGTACAGTATAGAAGAGCCCTTGGTTGCAGGCGACAGCAGCCACAGCACCAGCACTATCTTCACCTCGTAGTAGAACGGGAACCATGACAGGAACACGTCCGTGAAAGTCTCGGTACACGTGAATAAAGCGAATACTATCCAGTACATCATCCATTTTACCTGGAATTGGCAGATTAGGTTGTTTTACGTAATGATGTGGCTACAAGATGCTTGTGAATGGTGAGAGAATGAATACTGAGATAGCAGAAAGGGATGCGTGGAAAAGCCACACTCTTGGACATAAAAAATATTAAGTAAGGCTTCATGTCATTCCTATCTATATTCTGTAAATTTACTGTGACTTATAAACCATTGTGTTAAGATGATACAAAATAAAAATACAAGTCAACAATGTTCAAAACATGTTCAGAATAATGCGAAAATTAAATGAATATCATAACAACATAGGTACAATTGGAATAAAGCATAATGAATCTTAGAAGGGGCGAAAGGGGATGGGGGCAGACGTACATAGGCGAACCAGCGAACCCTAGTCAATTAACTTCGTTTCCTAGGTGATGGAGGGCAAAACTGACGGAGGCTATTTGAATATCGGGCTTTACACTGAGTGAAGCATTCCGATCAGAAAAACTTCGTTGTTTTACCATTTATTTCTTACATTATTTTGTTTTGTAGGTATACGACTCGCTCACTCGTTTAGACTGAATAAGTAAATTGGTTTGATAAATAAACAATGAGCGGTAAATTCAATAATTAATGGAATTTTAAAAAATATATATTTATAAAAATAATGAATAAACAATATTCAGAGCAGCGACAAGACTGCAACTCTCATGTTTGACATAAAGTTATATGAAAATAACAATAGATTCTTCTCTTCAAAGATATAAATAGATCTTTATTCATACATATTTAGGAGGAAAATTGTTAGTAAAATTGGGCCTATATTATAAGGAACATGAATAATATTGCGGCATAAACATATTATTAACTACCTTACTAAGAATCTTCCGCTCAACATCGGTAACCAAATATGCTTTGATCGTGACACCCTAGACTACATTCTGGGTATTGTTTATAAAACAATAACGCGGGATATGTACCTGTTACCGGCGGCTGGTAATTAGTCATAGGAAGCCGGGAACAAGGTAAAGGACACAATGGGAGCCGAAGCGTTGCAAACACGAGCGCCCGTACGTAACAAGGCCACCGTTGTACTTTACTGAGCCATTTACAGCAAATTACACATTTTTTTCAACACACCAAATTGTCGCTCGACAAATGGTAATTTCTCATTTGACAATTACTTGCCTTTTGAAGTGTATCGACAGTAATGTCGCTCAATTGTAGTCTAATAGCACATGCGTCACAGAATATAGAGCACAGATAATAGCTCGTTATTATAGACGTCTTTATGTATTACAAATTGCACTTACGTATTCCTTTAAGTTCTTCGTCCGGACAGCTTTATATGAAGCATAAGCCGGGTAGAGGGTCCCGAATACCAATCTGCAAAATGGATACACCACAAGGTAAGTGATCATCTTCGGTGCGAAGAATCCAGTCGTCAGGGCAAACAGGCCAAAGTTCCCAAACGAGACACTAGGGATGCATCTACTGAAGGCCAATCCTAGGTTCGTCGCGAATCGATTCCAGACTTGTCCTCTCGGTTGACCGAGAGGGGAGTCATCGTAATCGCCGTAACCCTCGTCGACGTTCGAGTCGTATTTGACGAGTTCTTGGCAGGATTCAAATGTGTCTGTCGCAGTGACACGAGTGTATTCCGCCTTGAGCTTGTTGACAATGAATCGGACGCTGGACAGTCCGAGGCTCAGCGGCGGCAGGCGAGGGCTGTCGTCACGGTTACCGGTCGCGCGACCCACCGCCATGGATACGGTATCGTAACGTCATTTGTTTTCTAGCAACGCATGTGTATTCACTGTTTATCTATCGTTTTATAGTGTCTGTTCGAGTGCACTGCACATTAATATTTAAGACGCACGCGCTATATGGATTGCAGAGACTGATTGAATAAAGATCTGTCTCGGCGTGATTGGCGGGCTCTTAGCTACCTTGTAAATCAATACTACCGTGCTTGGTGCACAGACTGTAAGGCCGCGTGGACTGGTGTTTAGGTTGAAAGTTGAAAAGATAATATTCACCAAAGGTATACAAAGACGACCTTCAAGTAGTAATTAAGTTCTCAATTTTATTTGAGTGTTGACTCTTAACGCTAAACTGGAAATTAATTGTTAGGTTAAGTAACTTTGTCTGGCAATAGAATTGATTGTATTTTACTTGGTAATAACTGGTATCTTGTAATTTGTAAACGGTACTAAACGCGTAGGTGTTTTCCAAGGTTTAGATGTGCCGTGGTCGATAGCAAACTGTTAATATTGTTAAATAAATATGACCGGCTCATACACATTAATGATCGGGTATAAAAAGTTTGATACGCTTGTCGGCAGTTGGGCATTTGGTCGCTCAAATATTTTTACATTTTGCATCATTCGGTGCTTATACTACTTGCTCACTATCCGGTTAAGTGCACGAATGCGTGACATTTTAACGAGTTAGTGCTTACAGAAAGTATAGGCTCTGATAGTATTAGTACGATATTTTGAATCAAGTTGTTAGTATCAGTATCAGTGCCTTTTGAATTCATGAAACAAAGACGTATGAATCGTAGACTCTGTGTATAAGACCATTAGCACGACGACGGAAGCAGTGAGTAATGCAAAAGTGGACAATTTAGATGAATAATAAATGGAAGAGGGCTAGGAGTCTTAGCCAGTGTAATATGAGCCACCCCTATCGTTGTATTGCTTTGACCGATTAGATATCAAGATTCCTATTATACTGGACGACTTTAAAAATAAACACAATTGCACCGCTGTTGCATGATGAATCTAAGTACTATGTAGTTAGATAGATACCTGCGGCCGGGTATGTATATTGTATAAGGTTAGTCTGGAACAATAATCAGTATTGATTTTAATACAGACCATCGTCTGTTAACGTTTGTTTCTACCTTTGTGTTCGTTATCTTCAACGCCTCGGTTAAGTCTAAATCGTGAAACGTGATACCCTCAATTCGTTAAGTATCAATTTAGAATTAGATTAGATAACTTCTCCTATCACTTGCCAGAAAATGTATTTTCAGTTTTGGTAGGTAATGGATTCGATAACATAGCTTCCTGATGACAAAGATCTTGTTTACAAAATACTCATTCTTTAACATATTTTTGTACTAACAACAACGTAATGTAAGTTTCTTAACTTTAGTACTACAATGATCATCCAGGCCATATGCGCAAACTGTATGATGTCATTCTTCAGAATCAGAATACACCCACCTGAGGGAGACAATGCTATGGTACCAATAATGGAATGATCATAAATCATTGCTGTAAAAATGTTTTCGTGCCTTTGCCTTTTATGAATGAAGCCATATGCCAAACTAGAAGATATTTTATAAATATCAGTACCTAACAACCCTGTTTGTATTATTTCAAAATCGGAAATATACACGGAATGTATCTGTTTCGTATCAGGCGAAGTGGAACACAAAATGTGGATAAAACTAGATCATCGTGCGTGCGAAACGAACGTGCACGTGCACGCACATGGTGCGGTTTCACAACTCCCTAATAACGTCCTAAAATAAATAGGCGAGAAACTCGACCCATTTGGGCTAAATCGGTAGCCGTTGCCAAAGCATATACCTATGTATCACGTTCGATCATGCCCTTACGTAGAGTACAGAACAGACAGCAAAAGGCCAAAGTGGAGTGCCGTAAAATGTGTTAAAGGTCAAATTCGGTCTTTCTCACTTCACTTAAACCTCGTAGGCGTAATGAATATCGAATACAGGCGAATTGAAGAGCCTAATCGTCCAAAATTCACTGTCCATCAATCCATCTGATACCTAAGGACTATAAAACCCGCCTTGGAATGATCCTATTTTAAAGGAAACATAAATTGGGCTGGTTCTCTGAGTAACTATGTATTGGAAGATTGACACCATTTTATCGTTATAAAAGTCGGGTCTGCACCTAATACCTAATAAGTGGATAGTGATACGTTTCTGAAATTACGGCAGTTGAAGAAAATAAAATTACATTACTAGAAATGATTACGCAAATTCAGCTGATGCGCTAACAAATGATGCGTTAAATTCAATCATCTATGAAAATCATTTAAGCTATCGATTTCCTGAATGTCGAAACAGTGAAATAAATCTTTAAAACTTCGACGTTACCGTGGGTGTAATAACTTTATTAAGCATTGGACCTTATCGTAAATGTGTTTAGGCGTTTTATAGCAGCACGAAATAAACTCCTCCAATCTAAATGGTATGAATTTCATATCTTTCCAGAAATAAGAGTATCGGGTAGCTCTCGTAAATCTCAAGCTTAACTAGTCGTGAAGAAAATGATCAGTTATAAAAATATACGCCACGCATATAGGTCAAGAACCTCTCATACAGTGTGGTGCATCCGAGCATCTCACGCAATGTTAAAAACCTTTGTTCAGTTGGATTTCAGCTGCAGGGTTGGCAGTACGCCTCAAACGAGAATCCAATAATGACAATCATAGAACAGCCGATCGTTTATTATTATAATAATTACAGTAACATCAGCATTTAGCAACCCTACGTCGAGATTGCAAGGCTAATTCAAACTCGTTACTTCATTGTGTACTGTTGTGCATCGCAGAACAAATTATACCCTTGTGGTTTTATTCGAAAGGTTATCTATTCTTATAAATGAACTATGAATCATAAACTTTGTTGAATTTCTTTGTTGAGCAAACTTAGATTTGTTAATTAGGGAATACATAATAGTAAAATGTAAACACTAAGCAGTTTATAAATAATAGTGAAACAACTTTCTCTCAAGAAAAAACGGAACAAGTTGTTTTGAATCGGTCTATGGCCCTGTGGGTTATCGAAACCGGTTACTAGTTCCCTATTATTCAAATCACGTTTTATTGGAATGCATCCTGTTATATCGATAATGAAACGCGACTTGATCCTTTCTATATAGATGATTAAGTACCTACAGCTATTGGTGGACTTAGTAAGGAGTGTGTGCATCGAATCGTGCGCATCGGTACGTTCTTCAGGGTCGATGTAACAGTCAGTTGAGCGTGTCCGGCGTTGCTTATGATTAATCGTATTGAATAACGGGTACCTATGCTTTTATTTCTTCGGAAACCATTTAGTTTTTTGATTCAGTGTTTTTGCAACTAATAATTGTAGTAATTTGTAGACCTCATTGCAAATAAGAAGTCATCTTCCGATTAATGAACATACTTATTGTTCTTATGATGAAGCAACTGAATTAAAAGTTCTGCAGTTGCAAGTCGGTATTTCTGCGAGAATGAAAAAGCCATCGGAAATGTGACCTAAATGAACTCAATTTTAAATTTAGATTTTTCCCCATTTCCATTATAAACAAATACGCCAACAGTCGTTTGAGCACTCGTTGCCTCGTTGTTTACACAACCAGACGGGGGATTTAAATTTTCAGATCTAATGCGCATTTCGCGTCGCTTTACGTCATCAATGCCATCGCACAATGTACTCTCGCATCGTAAATGCATTTAATCTTATCAATTTATATTAAACACAAGTTAGCGTAAACGGTCCCAGTAATATGTAAACTTCCTGCGTATTGCAAGAATCGGTCAAGCGTGGCATTGGTTCATTACAATTTTAAATTACATTCGGCCTTTGTTAAAAACACTCCTTCAACAAAGTTCAGTTTTTGATATACAAATGCTATACAATTTGTGGGAATGGATAACTTTGACTAGTCTAAAACTTATTTTGCACAAAACAGAAACACCCGAGTATGGAGTTATAGTTCGTGGTCTACAATGCCATGTCATGTCATATCAAAAAAACCTTGGTTTGTTTTGATCTAAATCTGTCAAAACAACTACATACTATTACTATAGCTGTTATTGTTACTTGCTCGTTAGCTAGGTACGTAGTTATTTTGATAAACGCAACAAAAAGTAAGTTTCCTGTAATAAAATAATAACACGTGCAGCGAATAAATTCTGACATTTATTTGTTAAATCGTAATATGTAGTCCTACTGTCTACCAGACTAACAGAAATCTGGTTTTATCGCTGTAAATCGAAGTGTAGGTCGCATATTTAATTGTTTTAAGGAATAGGTTCAATTTTATTGACTCACTGTGTACTAGTCACAAAATTATGCCACAGTTATTTCGGGAGTGTAACCCAGTTATACACACAGTACGCTTCATCTATCTAAAACCCAGAACCTACAAGATGGAGGTTAGTTAATTTGAGTCATTAACTTCACAGTCAGTACTTGGAACAGGTTACTAAAAAGGATGGAAAGGGAACATTATCCTGTGGCTGAAGGATTTTGTGCTCTCTTGTGTTACAGTGAGTGTGCAGTATTATATTTCAAACACGTCGCAAGGCATTCGAAAATAAACACAGGGTACAACTCATTTATATATTTATAGGAACTTACATTCAAGTTAATATAGCACTTGCAATTAATACCGTTAGTTTTAAATATAAATCACAACTACATGATTCTCGTAATAAATAGTTATTCTTATGTCAATTTTCGTACGCGAAGACATTTAAAATTGTACAAAAATATGTCACCAGCAAAACTGGGTAAAGGTACACGTAATTCAGCCGAGGCTGTTCCTAAAAAGGCAAGACAAGCGCTCTTAATAAGTACATAACGTAGCGCAGTCAAGGTGTACGACCTCCGGACTGCGCGAGCAGATTGAGCGCACTCGGAACAGACACTAGTAACTCTTCGCGAAAACCGAATGTCGATAAATGAATCACTCTACAGTTAGGTGTCAACGCACTTCACTTGTTGCATAGAACAGCGACGCGGACGCAAGCCGTGAGCGTCACAGACTAAACCTTCTCGCTGCACTGCACCAGCCGAGGCGAACGCCCGAGCTTAGCCGAAAATAGCACCCGGCAGTGCACTGGGATACCCTAGTGACGAATTCCGCAACGAAGCTCAACTTTTCTTTGTTTAATGAATCACCACATATTCAATAACAAAAGTACTCTACTACCACTCAAATCAGAGCTACTAATATTTTAAAATATCTTAAGATAACTGGGATTGGATAGTTTTGGAACTTGATCCAATAAAATACAACTATTCCTCAAGAAAGTTAGTTTACGTCTGAAGGTGAAAAGAATGATAAAAGGGGTACACAAGTCTAAAGTGTTGCCAAATTTTTAGAAGACGGCTGGCGCTCCCAAAATCATGATATTTGGACCACTGCCAATATTAAACTATTCTCTTCAGCTAGTTTGAACTGATGAACAATTAGGTACAAACACGTATTAAACTGGTGATAAGAATTTAATTTCATAATTCTAACTTAATTAACTCAAACTATGTTAATTATCTAGACATTTATAATGACTATTACAGAATAATTAAACCATTCCGATTTTAGTAACATAATAAATCAGAGTTGAATTTATGAATGAACTTCAAACTTCAATTTTTCCATCAATCGCTGTTGCAATTGATGGAAAAATTGAAGTTTTAGAAGAAACAACATAAAAATAAATGATCAGTTGTCAATACAACACAAGTCATTAACATGCATACAATAAATGTAATAATGAAAACTTTCTGACCACCTAGTTAATGAGTGTGAATTAATTTCAATATCTAACAACCTTGAGTAGCCATTTATTAAGATGTAAAAAGAAATTAAATGCCTGGCAACATAACTAAACAATTTATAATAATACTAGCTTCTGCTCATGACTTCGTCCAGATAGGGTTCAAAATTGAGCCTGAATCCCTATAATACCACAGGGGAACAAAAAACACTGGATGGCAATTCATCCCATGGATGAAACTAGATCAATATCTATACAGTATACCAAATATTCTATATTATATATAATTCTGGTCAGTTGTTCAAGTATGAAATGGTAACAAACATCCATTCATTCTCACAAACATTTGCATTTATATAAGAAATATTAGTCAGATAGAGAACTGTCAGAGTTTTGGAAATATATCCTACTGCTTTGGTAGTCTTGCTTTGACCTGTATGTTACACCTATGGAACTGGTTATTAGAGCTAGTTAGCAGAGCTGTCTTACTAAAATAATAATATGTCTAGCTAAAAGTACTTTGAACTATACTGTAATGTCTGAAATGGGTATTCTTGGCTCTTAATGTAGGTAAATTGTGTAACGCTATCAGAGATCAGATACAATTTCATAAAGGCAATGTTTTCTAACATTCCATTTCAGTAACCATTGATATCTACCCCGGTGACAACCATCAACATATGTATTAAATCCATAACATGCCTTATTTTTATTTTTTTAAGGATGGGAAATTATTAAGTGACTTCCCCCACCCTGGGCAGAACGAGAGGGATTGTCAGTCATTTACTAACTAAAATCCATCCATGTTGCTTCTTGTGCCCTTCGAGTTCCGGGGGTGCAGTACCTTTAACCGACAACCTGCAGCCCGAGCAAGTCTATAACATGCCTATGTTGTAGACTTCCAGCTTATCAAGTTTAAACCTAGGTTTGTGATGGCATTGAAATAAAATTGTAACCTGTACACAAATTTACACCTACAAATGAAACTAATGTAATTAAAATAAAAAATAAGTACTTATTGTGTTAAACTAATCATATAGGTATAAATGTGTAACATTATTTAATTGTGAAATATGGTGTACTTGATTATAATCAATGGATCTTAATGGAGAATGACAAGAGTGTGGGTCAATTTAGAAAGTCATCTTAGGGCGTGGAAAAAACAGAAACAAATTAGCTATCCTGTAAAAAGAACCGCTTTGAAGACATTAAGTTAACTGAAGTTTTTATAGCAGTTGTAACTCAGATTAGATGAATATTATCCCTGATACCTAAAAAAAATTACCTACTCCGTCAATTGTATCGCACCTAGACTAGGTACAGAACGTAGCGACTGCTAAAAACCGGTACAAAATGCCCAAATATTAGACCATATGTACGAGCAATAAGCTTCTTTGCTAGATGACGACTTATTGTGTAGGATTTTTTGGAAACACATTGGTTTAATATGTTGCAATACATAAGTCCAATCGCATCGAATATAAAATCTCGTTGATTAAGCAGCCAGCAGAAACAGGAAATTAAAATTAATAATCTTTTATTTTTCAAACAAAGGAGTAGACAAAAATAATTCTTATCGGCAAATGTTACACCTAGGAAGAAATGAAAATTTTACTCACATGACCAGTCGAGAGATTATCGACGATATCATATTAATAATCGCACATGAAAAATTCACTCAAATAATCACAATACAAAACATAGCAAAACACAACCGCCCGTTGAAAAGTCTAATACGCCATGATGATATTAAATTGACAGTTGTTTTGATCACGTGACCGCACAAATCAATATGGCTTCAAATCAAAAGCGGTCCGACGAACAAAACTAGGATGACAATAAAACAATTTATTGTTCAACTTTTTTTTTCTAAGCCTATTTTATGGCTATAAAGTATTTATTTTGTAGGACAGAATTACCGAAAACTTGTTTTACTAATGTTTTATACGATCCTTACTACTAACTGCTTTTAGCGCCATCTATGACATGTATTTTTAAGGTAAACTTAAACGTCGACTCAATTTTAAATGGAATATACATTTTTATTTACAGTTTCAAGTTTTTTAATATGTAGAATGCAAATAGATTTAAACAATTATACAGAGCATATTTTAACAAACAAGACTTAGCAGATATTAGGAAATTTGTGTTTTAAAATACGACTAAAAGTGTCTCAAAATCGTTACCATTGAACTTAGTGCCCTCTATTGGTATTCGTTTGAACTAACACGTAAAATCTACGTCCTTGTAAAATGAGCCTATAATGCGAATAATTTTAGAAGCTCGGTATATCGACGTTGTATTCGTAAAACCGTGTGATCATTTTGTCCTAGCAGGTTTATAACAAGTTTCATAATAACACTACCAATTGTAGAAGTTCTATTACAGTTAACATTCTGCTCAACGTGGTTGTCTTTCGGAATCAGTCGCTTAACATATACGTTCTGCAGAAACGTTTCTTGTGTTTTCCACGTAGTTTCCCTTCGCTCAACGAAGAGTGTGACGTGTAGTGCGTATAACGCTGAGTTTCTTGACGTTTGTGTAGTTTTAATGTGAATAATGTGATTGTGTAGTTCGTTATGGCTTATAAGTACCGTGAAGATTTAGTTGGCAAACGATTTCTCGCTGTGTGTGGTGTGACAAAAATTAACGTGAATAAAGTTTATGAATGGGGATGGAAAGCTGGTGTTATCAGAGCAGCATCGCTCAAAGATAACAAGAATAAGGAGCTCCAGGTAAAACCTAGTGTTTAATGGAATACTTAATTAAAATAATCACGAGTTTCATTCATATTTTTTGTGAATTTCGCAATTCTATCTAAGAACTATGTACGCGATTTAAACTAACCGGCTCGACGCGCGGTTTTTCGTAAACTACACTGTAAGTACTTGCCTAGGTACTATAAGTCTAACTAACTGAGTACCTAGCTAGAGGTGCATATTTATAAAACCTATACCTACTTCATTGGCTACTTTCCATAATCTCATTGCTTTTCATAGCCAACTTCAGAAGATGTTATCAGTGTCGTAAAATGCGAATCAATGCCAAGAAAAATTATTATTTTATTGTGATTGCTGTTTGTTTCCATAATTTATATATGACCTTCTGAGCTGACAAGTGCATTGATGTATAAATTTAAATATCTACAAAAGGAGTATGTACCTAGATAGAGAAAGAGGTACGCCAAGCTATGTAACTACCTATAGTAGATAGGTAGGTACATTTCGTCCTACAAGCGCGGGGGGTGCAGGGTGGGGGGGGCAAGAAGGGGCTCCGGGGCAGCTACGGGCAGTTTGGAAGGGCCTGGGACTAGTAAACCCTGGAATATTGCGGCCCTTATAACACCTACTATAACTTACATAGATGGGGTATATAAATGTATACCTACACATTATACCTGCTTATATTATGTACCAAACTTGGTACCTATAATTAAGAAGAAGGCTAACTGCTTGAGTACCTAGGTAGGTAAAGCCTTAATTAGTTTTTCCTTAATATACAGGTAGACACACCTTTATTATCTTTAATATTGTCCTTGTATCATCCTAGACTAGTACTGGAATATAAGTACACAATGAAGTAGCAGGGAAGTACCTGCTATGGTCTTGTACTTACTAATTTAAGTAATTGATTATGTTTGTAAGTACCAGAAATCTAAGTTGAAAGTTCATTTTCACTGTAAACTGAGAGGCATGACGTTATTGGGTGTTCACACCTACCTACTCGTTGCAAATAAATACATGGACAGGTACCCACACAGAGCATGCACTTCATTATTATACGAGAATACCATACAAAAATATAGTAGGTTCTTACTTTACCATAAGTTTTAGGAACAGAAGACAACTTGTGCTTACCTAATGTACAGGCAACAAAAGAGGTAAGTAACCAGCGCCACGTAATAAATTACATGTTTTTGAATGAAATTTAATTTTATTAATAGAAAATGAACAATTAATTAATTAACTTAAATTTTATTTAAAAACGACCACGGGTATCGAAGATAACTTTAACTATATTAGACGATCTGGTTACTCATCTCTTTTGTTGACCGTACCTAGTCTATAAAATTGTAAAACAAAACCAAAATACCCTAAAGAGTGCAGCATTTCTGGGTCCCTCTCCCTACATATTTGTCATAAAATACGGTTAGAACAAAAATCAAAGAACATACCTGCTTAGGTACTTTAAAAATATTCATGAACAACCAACGGCCTTTTACGTGAACATAATTAAATAAAACATAAGTGCTGTTTTCCATGATAAGATAGGTACCTACCTATTTACTTATTTATGTAATAAGATAAGTCTTGCTCGCATTCGCTCGCGCCCTCGCGTCTCGTAATGATAGGAAATGATCTAGGTACCTATGTGCCTAATTTAAGATTAAGCATACCTATCTGCCTGTAAATCCGTGTATATAATCCGTATATCCGTGTGTATATCTGTCTGTAATTTACTTTCATGAGGTAACATATCCTAATACGAGCCTATCTATCGAAAACCGGCGTAGGTACTAGATACTCACCTTTAATAGTTTATCGTTAAAGTTGTGACAGAGACAGTCTGTATACAGTTCTACGAATAGGTACACAATTGTAAAGAACTTTCACTCACATTTTTATTATAATATGTAATAGGTACCATAGGTCATGCCTTCCCCGCATGAGAAGAGACCTTTGGCCTGCATTGAGAATAATAGGCCGGTATTACATATTATGATTTATTTACCTTTAAAGTAATCAATAGTAACTATACTGGTTTGTCAGTAGATTCTAGGTGAACAAATATAAATGTCACATTTTCAGACCAATAAGTCCAATAGGGTATATTATTATGTAACCGATAATAGACATTCACCTTTCATTAGAACCGAAATTGCAAGTAGGTACAACATTGTACAAAGCTAAATGCACATGGCGCGAGGTTCAACGACCCCGCTCTCACCGCGTTCGATGCACCGTCCGTACGCACCGCTGGCTGTGTCGACTCGGCCCAATCAGTTTTTGGATGAAGAAAAAAATGTTATTAGACATGGAATGGTTTTACTGGTCCCGGATTTTACTTGAACGAAGGAATTCCAATTTGGAAATAAATTATTCCAATTGACTTGTCCCATGTTCCCCTCGAATCCTTAGCCAGATCCTTTCTACGTGAATATTAAATGGGATTGTGTTAGCATTGTCTTGTTACGTATGGAAAAGTACAAAATAATAAGGGAAAATGGACCAACCGAGCCTCGTTTAATCCACTTTTATTAAACTTTGTAGGTAATTTAAGCGTTTTCTTAATTTGACTTATGAAACAGGATTCTTGAAGCTTGACCTATTATGGCCAACGTAACTAGGTAGACACTTATTTATTACAATTTTATGTATCGTATATTCTCAGCAAAAGAAGACTGGAAGACGTACTCAGAATATTAAACATTATTAAATGTTTTTTTGATATTAAATCATGTGTAGAGTGATAAATTCACAAATTACTAATGCGTAAATTGATCGATGCGTATGTCAAAACACAGAGCTTGAAGAGTTCTGGTAATCAGTAATCTATTTGATAGTTAAACAGGTTAGTTGCGTTACGTCATTCATAATACATAATTATTAAAGTTTCACTTCCTGGTCTTTATTACTTTTTTGGCACGTACTCGTATAAACGCTTTATTTTTTTACTGGCCATATACCCGGTGTGACCCGCGTTCAGTTACGTATTTGGTAACTGTTGAGATCCAGTAGATCGTAGCGTGATATTTCATACGTATAAACCATCTCCTTGAATCACTCTATCTATGGATGAAAACCGTATTAAAATCCGTTGCGCAGTTATGGAGATCTAAGTGTACAGAAGGACAGACGGCGGGAAGCGACTTTGGTTTATAATACTATGTCGAGATGTTTTTTTTTAGTAAGCCTATAATGCCTCACTGGTGGGCAAAGTCCCAAGTCAAGCCTTTCAAGTATTAGGTATTTACCAAACCAGGAAAAAAATGCTTATCATCTAAATATTTGCTTATTAAAGAATTACAGACATGTAGATGTATTACAAAACTTTCAACTTTTAATAATAAATAACGAAGTTGACATAGTATTATGAAGCAAAAAATTAACCTTATTATTAGATACAATTAAACAAATAATTACGCGCTTACTTAGAGCAGTTTTAGTAAAGTAATATATTGAAATTAGTTGGAACCTGTAGCTATCGTAGACATACTATTTACGCGTCTACAAAAAAGGTTTGCACTCAAGTAATGGCCATTATGAAACTAGAATTTAAATTCTACATCTTAAGAAAAATAAACCTGATAAAAAGTTAAAAGAAAGTCCTTTAAAATGGGTCTATTGTAGGTATAATACAAACACTACTATCTATGGTAGGGTTGACCGGTGCAAACCTGTAGTTTAACTATAAATTAAATAAAAGAATTATTTAGGTAGGGGTTCGTACTTCAGTAGATTCGGATTTTTTCGTGTAGTGTATTTTAACCAAATACCTAATTTCATTCTCCAGAAAAACCTTTTTTTATTTACCTGCCATATTTATTTACCCGAAGAGCAGCCTGTGCGTGATGTAGCCCCTCTAATTATAACGCACCTATAAATACCTTGCTCACACGTTGCGTAATCAGTTATTGAAATTGGCAACTTTGCACGCTACCTCATAATTAACTACATGATCTCATTAGTACTGTTTGTTCTTCCAGCACTTCAGTTATCGAAACGAATTACTCTTATCATTTGGATTGCCTGGCACAGAGACAATAACTTGAGTTACGAAAAGATAGCGCGATATCGTTACTGGCATGTTTCTGCAGTTTGTTCAACATCAGGTACCAGTGGTACTACATACAACACAAAACATTCAAAATCAAGAGACACGACAAAAGCCAAGTTGCTCTGTGATGCGTCCGCACGCCTGCATTACTCGTCTGTTATAAATAGACGACATATCTTTATACCACTGCATCGCTATTCGCCTGCTCTCCCGCCGAGTGAAAGACGCCAGACCAACTTCACACAGCTATACGCCACATGAAAGATAATTTGTTTAGATTACCTACGCGGTTTGAACACTGGGTGCGAACACAGGTGTCTTTTACTTTTGACTAACAAAATTAAACAAGAAAACAAAGTACAGTTTCAAATGGTTTCAAAGTAAACTTGCCACCACGTATGCACGCTTCTAGTCTATTTGATCCGAGTCAAAGTGGTCAACTATGTTACTGGATGGTTGTTAGTACCTATTCTACTAGTAAGTTACGTCCAACAAAACTCAGGTAAATTTAATATCCCAACAATCGCTAATTTGCTATTTTCGAACTAAAAAATAGTGATTCCACGAATATTTTTAAAATATTGGTATTAATAAAGCTGGAATTGCCAGTTGATTAGATTAGGTCAACCGGGTTTTTTATTACAAGTAAGTTCATGTTTACATTTTAACCCAAAACAGGCTTAACATAATAAAATAAGTGTTTTCACTCAAATCTCCTAAACCCAATATTTTTATAAGCCTCCAGATGAAACAGGTGTCCTTAATACGCTGGGAATAAATAACCCTTTGATGTGCGAGATGAAAAGAATATTTTCAGTGCCTTTATGTATAAGGGCGGTACTGGTGTAAATTACACATTTACACCAGCAAAGTTCGTCAAACAAATTCACAATTTCTATTGCATGAAAAACAATCTATATCAAAAATTCTGCAGCCGGATCCCTCCAGTTTAGTTTTATTTTATATTTATTTATTTGTCGTTTTTTTTCTGGTGATGAGTAATGTGTAGGTAGGTTCCTTTCATGGACAAATAATCCTGTTTAAACATACTTGTTTTAAAGCCGATCAAACGAGTTTACATATACACGATACTTACATTCTTTTAGGTCACACCGGTTTCGATAAAATTGTATGTACACATTGTTTTACTTTTGTTAATTTTACATGCGCATTATACTTCATTCTGACACGATATTCTCAGGCATTTTGCTCTTATTCTGAGTGACTGACGTGTAGTATTTATTTATTATCATCTGTAACATATCATCATTTCAAATGGAGCTGTCTGTAGTGTTTATCTTAAACACTCTGTCTGTAATCTTTTGGATGGTTCTAACTTAACATCTTTGAGTCAAACCTAGAGCCAGTATCTAACTCAATATTTTGTTCATTATCAAAGTGATGTCAAATCAATTGTGCCGAACCAGATGTCAATATTAATAGGTCATTTGTTCTTAATTGAACTGTGGCCAGAGAGAGACCGGTTTGTTAATCAATTCTATTTTATTCCTAGTTAACTATTACGTCATCATCACCTAGGCAACTGGTACTATTGTAGGACGAATGTGTAATGCATATTCTATGGTGTACTTTACAGTGACTGTGCTAAATTCATCGTAATCTGCTCATTTTACTTTTTGTACGCGTTTTATCTGGGTTTATTTGGTTGGTCACAAAAAATATTTACCTTAAAATAAGCCTAGAGTTATGTCCCACTTCGCTATAGTGCTAAAGTGGTTTTGAAACTGGTCTTTAGTGTTTCCTTCGATTTCTTAGTCAAAAGCGTTAACAATGTGTTCTTTATCAGTCTTTGTTCTTTGTGATCATTTTAAATTATCGTACGAATTAGTCACTGGTTAACGGCGACACAGTTTTATTTGACATTACACGTTACTTTATGTAGGGTAACCATTTGTTAAGGCCACTTTTAGAAGGGCAGAAGAGTTCATGATTTCTCACTACAATCTTTTGGAGTTTGTCCAAATGACAATCCAAAAATATTTACATATAATTATTTCCTGTTTCCGGGTGACGAAATCGTTTATTACTTTAGATGACATGTGTAGGGGAAAATGTGTGTCGTAAACTCAGTCTTATACGAAATACTTTGGATATGTTTTTCTGAAATATGTACTACAAACTAGCCTACTCTTGCGTGCTCATAGAAATTGACTGTTGATATTGCTGAGTCAGAATTCAGTTGACCTTCACAAATGTTTTATTGATCTAGCTCAGGTTCATTAGCGATTTGACGCACCATCATATTTTAATGGTCATTGTTTATCTCATAAATATTGAATCGTTGTGACTTTAAAGTCCACAAAGTATTTTAGTTATGATTAATTCCAATTCGGGTTATGTTCATAAAGGAACTGTGACTTAATATTTTAAATCGATAATATTGTTTTAGCAACTTTAGTTTTGTACAATCATATTCGACATCTCTCTTTCCATAACTAAAAAAAAGAAGGGATATTAATAATTAAAAAGTTTATTAATTCTGTAATAAAAACACGGTCATGTAAGCGGTAGATGGTAAAAAGGTTTAGCTGTAAAGTATCCATTAGAGGTCGACCTTCGCAGCATTTGGAACTGGGAAATAGCCTGACGTTTACGAGTACATTCTAAAAACAAAACCTGCAATTCCAAACGAAATTGGCTGTTGCGTACATTGTGATGTTTACAAAACATGACAGGTATGTCTTATGAATAACTCACGAAAACAAAGGAGTAAGAATATCGACCATCGTCATAAAACAAAAACTTACTCTGACTGTAAGTCGTTTGGAGCCTATCTACCGGACGTTGACATAAAGAAAGTTGTAAAAGCAATGAATAAAGTATAACCAGTTATCTAAATCGCAATAACTACCAATACGTACGAGACGAAGACTACAAGTTCAACAAACTCGCTGGGAGAGTTTCGCAATGCGATCCAAATTCAGAATAGAGGTGGTACCTATGATCCAATCAACATTATCATCCAGCTGATATCAAACGAGTTGTGCAAGTGGCAGCACAAAGATCGCGAGGGCGAGGGCGGGAAGTAGGTCACAGAAGAGAGGGGGGAGCCCTTAGGCCACTTATCAAGCGAGCGACCGGGGCCGCGGCTAGCGGGGAAAGCGAGTTTGTCTCTTGAAATTTTTGTTGGTAGATATCTGGCACTGTTGTGCTCACTGGCTCGAGTTTAATGCCTCTCCGCAGATGAGACAATTATATTTTACCTCTATTCGTAATGAGGAAGACTGGTGCCCTTCCTAAAGCGTTGTTAGCGCCTGTACAAAGTAAATTATTTGAAGGCACCATAAGATTAACTACGATTGCTGCTGATTGCATGACTTGGTTGCAAACTGAATCATCTCTTGTACATATCAATTTATAAATAACTTTCTAAATATTTTGAAATAACTGTCCACTGTATAGATAGAGGTGAAATCATTCGTATTCACGCGTGTGTCGCTTTCCATCTGCCCTGCTACTGATACCAGTTTGAGTGGGCTTGACAAAGTGGAGGCAGCTGGCTAACTAGAGGTAGTTATCTACCACACTTCATGTTTGCCATCTAAAGATAAAGTGGTTGCAAGAAGTCCAGAGATTGAATCTGTAAAGAAAGGAGGTAAACGTTTTGAGTGTTAAACGAATGAACTTGCTGCAGAGAAAGCTTGATAGCCAACGATGGTGGGCAGGAAGTAATAAGTACCTACGTGTTTAGCATTGAAAAGGGCCGTTACCTGAAATGTACTCAGCATTTCACTAACAAGATCAGCTAATATAGAAATAACAAACCCAACTTCTGTTTGCAAAACTTGAAGTAGTTAATAGTCTCTAGTTTTGTTCGATGTTTACCGTCCAAATAAGGTTTAGCTATTGTAACCTCGCAAAGCCCTTCGCGACGAACCACCTACGAGGCCCCCGATTCTCAGTGCCATTGACAAAAATAATACGTATAAAATTCGTCGTCTGTTTGTGTTTACTCTATTATGTGACGTCGATATGCGATTGAATCGGTTACTAGTGACTTTCTTCTCTCATAAGCAACGAAGCGTTTTATGCAATCCTGTATAATAATGGTTTTATTCTAGTTTGGTAATAATGATTTGGGCTTCAAAAGGTCCAAAGATACAAGATCAACTTTTCGGTGATCGGTCGCGTTTCTCTTCTTATTAGCTTTGGAAAACCTGCAACTGATGTGTTTTCAAGCACGCCTTTGGTAATTTAGGTCGCAATCGTAAGAGATGTCGATATTAATCACATTTTCTAGTAAGTACTAAGTAATTACTGTCAAACAAGTGTTTCCTGTTTGTATATGTAAGCAATTGTCGATGCAAGTTGCAATGAACAAAGACTCATAATAAATACTACATTCGTGTCTTCGTTCTTTGTTGCTAAATAAAATGTTATTGTTCTTAGAGCAAGCCGTTGTTTTCTTTAAATACGTAGTTCAATTGTTTTCTTGTTCGAACCGTTCAGAAGATATTGTAGTATTGGATCTAGAAACCAAGGTTGGTTTTTGTTTTGTTTTAATCATTTATGTAACGTTTAGGAGAGTCTGTATTTGCTTTGAATTCGTGAATGTAGATTTTGTACCCTCTGAGTAAATAGATATATAATATGTACTATATATTTAGTGAAACGTGTTCTACTTTGAGGTCTGTACCTACTTGTAATTCAGAATAGTTTAATGGTCATGTTGTCTTAAGTTTTATGTTAAATTGCAACCTGAAAATAAAGGAAATATGTATGTTTGAACCACATCGTGATGTTATATTTTCGAAGTAACGTATCCTACTCTATATATATACGTATACAAAGGCATGAAAGGTGTAAATGAGATAGATATATCTTAATTTATACAGTCTTACGCGGTTGGAATACACTGCACGGGAGGAAGATTGGAAATAGCTTGCCGCCCAAACTGCACGACCTGAATACTCAGAGAATCTTCACTTTTATAAACCCAACCTCCATTCTCAAAATAAACGTTACAAACGAAGGAGAAAATATTGTAGGTATTAGGATTATAAAAATAATATTGCAGGAACCTACGAAAGATGTAATTTATGATGATTCTATTGTTACTTGAACATATTCTAATGATCTTTGGCCTATAGTCAATTATAACTTACTAGAACATTGTCATTAACATACTTCAGGAAAACTATTATCTATTTTATTATATAGCTGGTTGTGATTCAGAATTCAGAATCATATTCAATGAATTTGATAGCAATCACAACTCAGAGATCGCCTAACTTACATGAAACAAAATCAGTTTTGCAAAGTTTTACTTAGAACCCTATAATACTAAAGGACCTCCAATAGCATCGATCGGTACCGTTATTTTATAATCTGCAGAACAAAGCCGAGGACACATAGCCAACGGTCACGCACCATGGTTCTTCCGTCCGTGTGTTACTTGCCCTGCAGGCATGCCAACGACATGTCTTACATAATAAGCATTACATATATGAGAAGTGCCTAATGATCTCTGATTTCAATTACGTTCAATGAGCCAAGTGTAATAATGATTCTATATTTGTTGATGTGCTATGTTCCAATGGAATTGTAATCATGTTGCTAATGTGTATTGGGCGATCCATGCTGATGGGCCTCTGTAATGAGATGCTGTTTTTAAAATGTGCAATAAAATGCTGATGACTGTTTTTACTTCTTTTACATCAAGTGCTTGATGCAAGAATTATTGCAAGACGGCTACGACACTGGTTTTTATAAACTCAAAACTGATGACCATAAAAGCACCTCGTGAGTGGTCAACGAATATCACAAATCAGTCGATGCCAGAAGTCGCAAACTATAGTTAAATGCAATGGAATCTGTCGAGGCAAACCAGGAAGCTACGGTGGGCACGCGACGCGATCTAACGGAGCGTGACACGAGAAATTAACTGTTATTTATACCAACAACGATGGCCCCGTTGAAATAACCTGTTACAACACCGACGAAAGTATTTCGGCATCGATTTCGGATTCAACGACAAGTCTAATGTCAGCATTTTAGTTTTATGACCGAATAGAATCTGCTAAAAGTGGTTTCTTCACTTTTGGGTAACGTAATGCACCAATTATCTTGTATTTCCGATTTATTTTCAGCGTTTCTGTTTCATGTATTTGTACAGTCTTCATTATCTATTTAACCGACATTTTCTGCTTTATTATCTTTCTCGTTCGATCTTGTATTACTTTGTTATGTAGTACCATGACCAGCCATGACCGTCGGCCTTGGTTGGTGAGTGGTTTAGTTTGAAGGCTCATTTCAAAGGTTTCTGCTGATGATTTTGCAACGTCAATGTCTGTACACTAGTAGTGGGATAGATTTTTAGATTGTCTCGTTCTGATATCCAAGTTGCGACTTTTAGATTCCATCAAAATGATTGCAATCGATATTGATAGACAAGCAATAATAAACAAATGTATGTCACGATTAACATGATGAATCACTAATGATTATGACAGATAGAAATCATACACTATACCATTAGATACAATCATCCCTATGCGATTTTTTCTAAACCACAACACAGAATTCTTTGTCAGTCAACTGGATTATGATTCTAATTGCTGCAATTCCTGTATTTCTTGTGGTATCTTTCGCGTACCAATTATAAAGTGGAGTCCAGTGTTCAAAAAAATTGTGGGTTTATTCTCTAAAGAGCATTTGTTCATTGCAATCAAGCATTTGTCCAAATAAACGCTGTGACGCTCTTAAAGGTCACCCATGTTTAAGAATAAAAAAATAAATAATTCGCAATAAGGAGTTGGTATTCTGTGATGGTGAGGGCGTTATGTTAAGCCCGACACCGCCTGTAGCTGACGATCGTAATTACGCAACTGTCCAGCATGGTTCTAATGAAACCCCTGGCCTAATTAAATTTACTGAATCGGCTACGTAGACATCTGAAAGTACACGGGTCTCTGTAGGAATGCGATGATCTGGTATAAACGTATTATGTATCGATCTCACGAATCGCGTTCGGACTGATGATATAATGGTTTTGTAACGGCTGTAACTTTATAGAAGAAGGTTAAGTTCTATTGTGATTCACAGTCGCATCATTGAGGCCAAAGTGAACGTAAACAATGAAATATTTAAAAATGTAAACAAATCGCCGTAGACAATGCTTTATTTAGGTTTTCTTGTGCTGACAATCATAAGGTTGTCTCATGCACTCTTTCCCGTACTCTAGTAAACAATAATACAATTGTTATCGATTGTACAAGGGCTGACATTGAAATTAATTTACGTTGCATGCTGACTTGCCAGCTCACTTGTATTTTGAGAGGACAAAATAGCTAAACCAGTTTCTTCTCAGATCTCAGAGGTTTCATTTAAGACGAAGAAGATAATACTTTAATCACTGGTTCATTTGCCTAAGATTATGTGACAGTTTAATGTTATTCAGCATTGAATATGTATGCAGGTTGATATGATGATGAAGTATCAAGTAGTCGTGAGTAGCTCCTACACAACGAACTGACTGATGACATCAGACATTAAAGACGCTAACCACAGACCATCTTTGTAAAACTAAAGCTTGTAACATTTCTAAGAAAGAACTCGCTGTCTTCCCAATTTATTGGGCTCACAAGAAAAGCGTTGAAGACTGAAGCGCACCATTTTCTGGTACATTAAGCAATAAAAGAAAATTAACTTACTCTTCATAATACATTATTTTGAACAATAGGTTGCTCTGCTATTACTTACCAAACTTTTAGAACAGTTTTAGTTCACTCTACAAATTGTTATCATATTTGTTACGACAATACAATTAAGATAATGTGCACATAACTATGCAACTGTGTGTTGTGTTTGTGTCTTGACTGTTGTCTCTGATAACAACAACTGAGGTTTTATCACGCCAGCTTCTATAAATAACGTGATATGTGCTAAGTACCTAGTAGGTATGAATGTCAATCAAGTAAACAGATCAACTTGTGTAGCATTGTACTTTGATATTGAATGTCTGAATACATTACTTGGACATAACGCGTTCCAAACACAAAGTAATTTACGCTTTATTTAGGACTACTCCCTTGTATTTCACTATAATATGACAATTTCTTTCTGCTCATGCGCCTAATAACTTTGTTATATTTTACTAAAATGGTTCTTTTCATCAATTTAATGTTATCGAGTGTAGAAATTACATTCAAGAAATGGATTTCTAAGCAAAAATTTACTTCGTGGGGTTTTAGTCGGTAAAAGTCAGGACTTTGCTATGCGCACAATGTAATGTTACGGTGTTAGTCCACGTTTAGCAATTTATTGATGATCCTTCATAGCATATAATTTGTATCTCTTTGTTGCAATGTAACTGAACAAAGAGTTTTAATTGAAATAATACCACTATTAAAGTAATTGTTCATCAAACACCTACACTAGTTTAAGTTAAAATCAATAGATAACCAGATAATCGTTATTTACCTGCAATCTTGATCTGAGGCCGATAATCGGGCTTGACGTTGTGCAATACGACACAATGTTGCCTGACAGCCGGGGTCAGTCTATAAACCGGTCCAAGAGTCGTGAGGTACTCCGTTCTTTACCCTGCCAGTAAACACTGGCCATTTTCACAACACAAATTACTTAAATAAGTACTTAATTCGATTACAGAGAAACAATGAAATTATCTCAAAGAATTTAGTTCGACGGTATAATTACTGGAAGCGTTTAAGAATTTATACGAGATTCGAAAAGCAGACGGCATACGAATATTAATAATACGAATAGAGGTATGTTTTAAGTGAGTTTCGTTGGCTTTGACATCAAACTTATTTACGCATATTTTTCGTGCCTTTTTTTCTTGATATTTGGAATTTTGCGCGTACCATTGTAGTAATAGCGTTTCAGAAAATTATTAGTAAATAATTATGCTTGTTAGATCAGAGAACAGCAACCTTGATTTTGCCCATCAAGGCCCAAAAATAAAGTAAGGGTACAAGGCACTTAGCAGTTTAAAACTATTTTTTTATTTTGATCTCTCAGGTCATCATCCTTTGAAAAACCCGGCCACCCGGTTCTTCGGGCGTTGCCGTGGGTACAATGATCCTAAAAACTAAGACCCTTTACAAAATTTTAATCTAATTTGTAATTTCCGACGGCTATAAATGTTAGAATTGCCAACAAGTAACGTTAAATTAAACGCGTTTAATTTACCCATAACGTAGAAGTGACCTGAATAGCCGGTATTAAATACTTGTGTGTGATATAAGCAAAATATATCAATGTCACATCGTGTCGTGCTTAATGACCAAAGCTAATGAAGTATTTTGCATAAAATATTAACAGACGTTTTCGATACAAGAACATCAAACGACTTTTATATTCGATTTTAATCGTATTGTAGTCTAACCATTTTTTTTTAAATGTGTGGTATGTACAGTTACATGAGCTAGTTTTTACAGATTACAAATTCCGAAGTGGCTTTGACGTCCTAGCTAGAATACATAGTAACCTGCATTGAGGTTCGCCAACACAAGTTTCCATAACAGGTCTATGAATTAAAAAAGGGACTGCTTAGAACAATGATATTAGGTTTACCAATTAAACAATTAGGTTTACCACCTCATAAATTATATTATTCACTAGCTTCTGCCAGCGACTTCGTTTGCGTAGTTTTTTCTCCCATATTAAGTTACGTTTTTGGTTACTGCTCAGAACCTATTGGTCGTAGCGTGATGTTATATAGCCTATAAACTTCCACGATAAATAAACTATTCAACACAAAAACATTTTTTTAAATTTTAACCAGTAGTTCTTGAAATTAGCGCGTTCAACCAGACAAACATACAAACTCTTCAGCTTTATAATATTAGTACAAATTACTCATACAAGAAGAAAGATAAAACGTAAATGTAACGTAAAACGTTTTGTAAATACGCTACAACAACTACATGAGAAGCTAGATGCCCCTTTGCAGCTGGTCGCTACTTCGCCAAAGGACATTGTTCAGTTGTGATCACAGTAAACAGTTTATAAATAAACGCTTCTAAAGCAATTTGTGGCAAACTCGTAGTTCTTGTGTAACCGTGGCTTAACATTAAGCAGGTGTCATTTTTAAAACAGGTTTTCCTTATCTGTTATTTACTATAAATTATGTATAATGACTTATTGAGCTATCAGACTGAGGCGTAGCTATGCCGATTAAATTATTTTTGCTGTAAGTAGATGAAAATTCATCAGTTTTCATCTACTTACAGCAAAAATAATTTCATATCCGTCATACCCGCCTCTAATGCATGGGGTTGCGGGTTCAATACTGGGCAAGTACCAGTGTGACTTTTTCATCTCATATATTTCTAAGATCTTGGTAATTACTGATATCGGTAAAGTATTCTACATAATGTATTGCTTACTCAAATGTAAGTTTTATTTAAATAAAACACATAATTAAAAATTATAAGTATACTCCGACAGAAGAATAAAAATCCCTGCCGCAGCTAACAAAAGAGCTGATAACTTTGAAACCGCTGAACCGATTTCTATCAAACATAGCTAAAAACTCTCGTAACTAATAAAAAAAAATTAAATCAAAACCGGTTCATGGGTTTAGGAGCTACAATGCCACAGACAGACACACACACACACAGACACGTCAAGCTTATAACACTCCGTTGTTTTTGCGTCGGGGGTTAAAAATAACACCAATCATCTAAATATACTACCGGTTACTTTACTTATCCATTTGAAGAACTGAGCAGTGAACTGAATTAAATAATAATAAGTAATCGCTATCCAACCGAATCAGAAGACATTATTATTGATGATGATAAATTACGAATTTTTGTCAGTAAATCTAATACAAAAGTAGGTCAAGGGTTTCACACATTGGAGACGAAGTGAGTATTAATAGCAATCTTGTAGATATGTCAACCAATGTCAACATACAATTATGAGGAAAATCGTAATAAAACTGACATAAAAATTAATATGAGTCGATTCTTCTGATGAAGGGCAAACATTTATTTACACCAGATAAAATGTTTTTAACTTATCTGACCTATACTAATATTACAAAGCTGACGAGTGTGTTTGTTTGTTTAAGCGCGCCAATCTCCGAAACTACTGTTCCGATTCTAAAAGTTCTTTCGCTAATATAAAGCTACGTTATCCCGGACTGATATATGAGAAATTTTTCATTAAAAAAGTATATAAAATCCACAAGATTTACGCGCACGAAAGTTAGTAATTCATTTTATACGTACTAGCTTGTAGATTAAAATTTAAGATTTCACCTGGAACAACCAAAAACGCAATTTCTATTGTGCTATACGCATGAGTCTTTAAAATGAAAACGAAAGTGTGTAGTAATACTACGTTCTGTCGTTGATTCAAACAAAATCAATTTTCCGGATTGGCTATCGTTGATTGTTATTTTACTTCCCTAATGTTCCGAGCCCTCAATCACATTGTCCTCCCTTTATAAATATTCGTTTTCAAAAATGACATTTTCCATTTTATTCATTTCAATCTTATGCTTGTAAAACATGTCGTATCTCACCACTCTACATGATTTTGAATAATCCTTAGATTGCAAAGTTACACTTCTATAAGTCTTTCCTCAGTAATAGACTTTAACCCAGTAATAATTACTGCAGCAACCTCTGGTGGCTTGGCGTTCATCTCATTAAAGGTACTAAAGGTTCCTTCTATAATCTTTTTTGCTTGAATGGCGTCAATCTTTCGATCATTCCAGTCTTATCCAAACTTCAGAAGTTGTATTGTTCAACAAACGTATGTTTACTATTAGTTTAGTAGGTAGGTATTACGTTTAGTTTGACACGGTCGTGAGATCAATCTTTGTTTGTACAACGCAATAAGCCACCACGCCATTTCGATTGACTGCATTCGCTAGTTACGCAACCACTAAGTACTTAGCTACTTCTAGCTGTACTTCGATTCTTCGATACTTCAGTAACTGAGTTCTTGGAAAAATCTCTCGTAAACCTTATCGGTGTTTACCTTTGTTTATAAGTACGAGGCGTCTGTTGTTTCTTCTACCTATTCGATTTTATTACCGAGATGTGTATCAACACTTACGTTCAGTGTATTTTTGTATTTATTTTGAATAAACTCGTCTTCTTTTAATTTATAATCATTTTTATAGGACATTGTTCGTGTTATGATGGTGCTAGAATTTAGACACAATTATTTGGTATTGTGTACATTTGTAGAGTATACGTATGTAGATATATCTTGGGAATTAACTAAAAATGTTGTAAAACCTGCTTTCATGTAATCTGCAAATACTTAAGATTTACTTATAAAACGTTTATAAAAAAACAATGCACGCGTGTCAATGCCAATGTTATATTCTTTTTATCTATTCTAAACAATATGAAGTAGGTACTTTTATCTCGCGTAATTCTAGCATTCAGCCTAAATTAGCTTCCACATCACTGCGATATTTTTACGAAACCACTCATTATCGTAATTTTCATGATGTTAAATTCTCATACAGGTCCGAAACTGCAACCTTGTGGTACTCTTGCAACATTCCTCGGTCGTTCACCTGTCGAGAAGTGGACCTTGTTTTTAATTTGACACTTTCATATGATTTGTTGTCAAACACTAAAGATAGATAAGTGTAAAAAGTGACGCAAGTGAATTCCACGACGTTTGCCTGTCGTGTCGAGGTAAACAACGTCCAGTTCAGAGCAACATGTACCGAACGAAATCCCGTTTGATCAACACGCTAAGAAATATTTTCATGTTACTGCGGAGTATTCGTCAATTGTCTGATGCAATGGTTGATTTAATCATTTTACGCGCATTTAAAATCTTGGTGCTATAAAAGTGTCAATAACTTACTTTGCAACGAGTATATGTAAGAGCTACAATCACAATACTTGTGGTAATAACATAACAATAAAATAATTCTTAACTGCTTTCAGTTAAATTACAATAGTGTTCTATCTCAAGAAGTGACTAAAAACTAATACATCATGTGCCAGACGAAATTGTTTTAGCATAAACACAAAACTAGCTCAAGAACCGTTTTTCTTTTCATCTTATTTCAAATTGCAAAATCGTGTTGCTTTGTGGGAGTAGTCACGTCGATCGTCAAAGACCCACATTAGACATAATACAACAAGTTAATGTATTTCACCAAACTGAAAATTCAGTTTATATGCCGATAGGTACATAACTTTTGGCATGGTTAAAAATACTTTTTTTTATGGCAATAATTACAAAATGATCTAGCCCAGTTATATCAATCCAATCAAAACGAAATTCATCTTTGACAAAAACTTGTGTGTAGATTAACAATACTCTATCCTGAACTGCTGAAAGATCAATTTGTATGAAAGAGAAGGGACATTTCCAGCTGAGTACTAAAACCCTCCGAGTATGAGGGCAAAGAACGATTACATGCAACCCCATTTTAAACCTACGGTGGCAAATGAGCGGCTTTCAGAACTGGGTCACAGCGTGAAGGGACGAAATTGGGACGAACCCTAGGGGAGAGATGAGGGCTGGTTAGTTACTGCTTTCCTACGTCGCTATTTGAAATTGTATTGACTTTAAATTTCATTTTAATGCCTTTCTACTTTCAGGGGATTTGCCTAATGATATTGCGGGTGTGCGCTTTTGGAATATTAGAAAAAAACTGATTCATGGCATCGACGTGTCTTTCTTTCGTATTGATCATGCTATGAACTCAGAAAGTCATGTTGAATACGTTGTGTTTACAGATTGCTGCCAATATTAATCTAAATGTAATATTTGTAAATCTGCTTCTAAATTAATTTCTCGCGACATTCTAGTAGAAATGTAGAGAACTTCCATCCATCCTCCATCTTACTGAAATTAATTAATCTGAAGTTGGGGTTTGTTTACCTCGTAGTGCGGTTTTGTACAATTTGTCAAGAGTCAAAGTATACAACTTTGTTAAACTTCCATATCGAAGTGGTCTCGATGACTTCAATGATAAATTATATGTAAAACACAAACATAACATCGTGTCGTGAGTTCAATCAATTCGCTATGAAATTTCTTGGTCCATCTCTCTAAAATTGATATGTGACACAGATACGAACAGTCCTGAGATTGTAATATGTGTATTATTACGAAATATTAACTATGTAAAGGATTCGCATTTCATTTTACGTCTTTGCCTGGTAATTATGGAAAATGAGAGGTTGGTGAAGGAGATTTTAAAGTGGATAGCACACAAGTATACAATTAAAGTAGCAGCTCCAATCATTTTTAAGTATGAAATCGTTTTGTTTTACGATATTAGAAAACTTTTAACGATAGTAAATAACTAAGGGAAACTATTGTTCCAAAGTAGTCGAGAGTTAAAAGGGGGTAAAAAGGTTTTATTGATTTAGGACTTGTAGCAGTTGAAGAGGACTGAAGTAATTCTTTTGAATATTTATTCTGAGTCTCAAGCACATTGGCAAAAGAAAACCTGAGGACGAATAAATATGAATATTACGTTCAACTTCCCATGGTTCTCTTAATTAATTAGTATGCCAAGAAGTAAGGCTAGTACTCTATTAAGTTGTATTGTAGAATCTCTACTGGTTTGTAGTAAAAAGTCTGCGCACGTATCAAAATTTGAGGCCAAGTAGCTATAGTGTAGTGTCGCAACAATGGTATTTCGTAACAACTAATTTTATTTCATTGTATACGTGACATGCATTCTATAGTTTATTTATACTTACATTTTAATATTTATTGAAGATAATGTAGTGGAGGTTTGGCAAGCTTGCAAAATTGAATGAAATATTGCATGCTTGCTGTGGTTTGTGGGGTACTTGACGTCAATTCAAATGATTGAATAGTGTTGAGTTAGGTTTACAATGTATGATTGGGATGAAAGGGTTTTCGATAGAATAGTTTTTAGTGTTCTGCTTCTACGTAATATCAATTTTCATAGTCTTTTTGAACTTTATCGATTTTTTATTTAGCATTGACTGGACGTTGAATAAAGTAGTCTATCCAGACACAGTATATGTACATTCTTTTCTTATCTCAAATTTCCAATTCGTTCCAAATTGGGTACGTATAAAAGACTGATTGTAACTACTCGGTGTCGTTTTACTACCAAATTGAATTGCAAATACGGTACGTTATTATACTATAGTAAAATAGCGGAATGCAACGTGGTTGTGTTAATTCTGTATAATTCATAAGTTGGTACGTTCAAGGAAAGCGGTTGCGTATTCCGATCATTTTTAAATGCTTACAGTTTTTGTTGAATTATTCATTGGAGACGTGCGACTTCACGTAACTCCTGCAAATAGTAAGTACCTGGAAAGATCTCAGGTTAAACAGTTTAATTATAAATAGTAGCACTGCATTGTATTGTTGGATGGAAGAAACTGATATTTGATGAAATATTGTTTGATAAAGGAGCTGACGTAAACTCAGTATACGTTCAGAATATTTTATGCTATTATTTTTTGTTCGCGCTTTGTTTTCTGGGAAAACAATATCAGTGACCTCTTTTAATACATTAAGTATTGAAAATAGAATTATTAAGAAGTTTTAAAAATATCTATACAACGGTAGTTTTTTTCATTTTTAGTATTGCATCTCCATTTTCTGTCGTGGCTATAGGACCTATTTCACAATATACTTCTTCCTCTTCAACATCTAAGTCTACTACATATTCTATTCCTTTGTCTCCGAACTAAACCACGTTGTTGAGGGGAGTTTTGCCACTGCCGCCACTCAAGGCTGCATGAGAAAATAACTTGGCATGGCATTTCAAATAGCGATGGCAAACAGATTACCGAATATGTAAATTAATACTTATCACAAATACATAACACTAATGCATATTTTTACGTATTTTCCAGACAGACCGGAAAATTGATGTCAATGTGTGCCGTGAGTGGACGGAATTTGCGTATTTTCCAAAATTTTTGCTGATAAGCAAGGAATGATCTGTTAAACTTATTCAATAATTATTCTTGTACGTATTTTTCTCTTTTCTTGTCTTATAGTAAAATACATATCTGGAGACACCAGCACCCAATGGCGCTGTTGTATCCAAGTATTAAATCGAAATCTTAAAAAATTACAAAATTCTTTACAAGACCATACAGCTGAAAGTCCCATAAGTCGTTTCTATCGATCGTCGCCAGCAGCCGTCGAGACTTCAACCCGTTCCACGTCTAATTCACCGTGAATGAAAAATTAACGCCTTTTTCAAAGGAACGGGAGTTTTTGTGTCTCAATCTTTCTAATTGCTATGCTGGTTCCGTCTCGCCAATCTTCTGGCGGTGCCACGAATGCTTGTTTTTTAATACTTGGTAAACCGCTTAATTTGCCGAGAAATAACTCTGTGCTTGTGTGTCTGGTGAAATTGTATGGCTGATCTATAGATAATTTAAATGTTTTTGGGACGTATACTTCATGGCGTCTTTTATTTTTTTGTAGAAAGTTTATATTTAGAATTGATTGGTCTGAAATTATGTTAATTTATTGAGTTGTTTCGCGGCTTCTTGGAACTAGTTGGAACTACTTCAGTTACCCTGTTGTTTAATTTAGTTCTGCTTTTGTTGCAAAGCATCATAAGAAGTTAGGAGAATATCAACAACTATGTAGATTGTACACGATGTCACAAGCAAACTTCTCTGAAATTCTCTCTGAATTTGAAATCCGGCAACTGAATTTATAAACAGGTACAAGCTTATGAAAGTTATATGTTTCAGCAGAGATCATAATGATTTTAGACGGCTGTTTGCCATTGATGTATTTGCATTCATTGGTATGGTATCGCCTATAGTATTACGTGATCAGCAGGGCACGACCGGTTATAGTGCAACCAGTATAGTTGTATCGAGGGAATGGATATTTCCCACTACTACATACATATTATGGTAGATATTCCAGCAATACGCAGAAACGATGTAATTTATGTTAGAATCTCTGAAACTGTTTCCTGATCTTTAAAGCGGATTCTAAAATCGAATAGGTACTTCACTTCTAGGCAAACATAAAAAAAACTATCATCGATCACACAGATGATAAAGTGGTCAAACATGATCTAAAAAATTATAATATTTATAACTGGTGATATGTTGTATAGTAAAGTCATGCGCTGTGACTGCGAGCGCGCGTGCGTTGACCGCTAGGAATGCATCGCACGCGCATGCGCAAGCACACACTCACAGCTGTTCCCTGTTCCGCTGGCGTTTGGACGGCTGTTGGTGTGAATATTAATTATAAAAATAATGACAACTAGACTACGTAAATGGTAAAACACATTTTGATATTTATTTTTGGTTTAAAGTGATGATAGACAAAGCAATCAAAATTAGAGCTCCACAGTTCAACTGTTCACTCTCGATCATTTCTTTGCTAACTTCTTGTCTCCGTCAGAAATACATACATCATGTATTTAAATATTATGAATCCTATATGACGCAACTACCTGCTTACCATCCAACATTCTAGAGACATTCCAATTTTAAATATGTTATGCTACTTCCGCCTTCATCATCTTTCTTACTCATAGTAATAACTTTAACTTTAGATTTTATATTTAATACAAATTCCAATAAAACCTGTTTTCTGCCAACGATGAACAGAGTACTTTTCTAACATCCAAGCAAGTATTTCGCTTAATTTATTTATTTCCATCCGGGTCTAGGTAGGTACTTCGTGACTCCTGTCTTTCCTAAAACATTCAAATGCTTTCAGAACTGTACATTTCTTCTTAGAAACAGTATTTTAATGTTCGTGGGAACAAAACAGCGTCACCACCGTCAACACGATATTCCAAGCACATGTAGATTAGCATCAGCATTAAGGGGGCCAAGAGGGAATGGTACGCAGTAAGGAAGTTCCCTCGGAACTCGGAAGAGCTAACAGCTAACGGACGGCCTGGGGGTAACAGGATACTCGCTTGGGAAACGACTGAAAACAGTGTGTAGCTTCGTAGAGTGATTTATGAAGACAAGTAAGAATAACGTTTTTTTTTTGTTTTGTTTTTTATTCTTTCTGTTTCATACAACTGGTTTTGGTTGTAAAGCATTTCGGTCGTAAAGTCCAATTTCGTCGTATTAACCAAAACGTGTTTCTTAGGATTTTCACCTAAAACAAATACGAATTCTAGTAATTCTCTAACCTATCCTTCAATATAACTTTGTATCCACTAACCAGACCTCGTCCTCTACAAATATGACAAGTTCTTTACAACATAGACACATTTCAAAACTTCACGCTGTACGTGTTCACCCCCCACTTCACCGCGTCTGCCCCCTTATCCCTCAGGGCCGGGGGCTTTATCAGGGACGCTTTATGAGCAACATCAGAAGCTAGCGCACTTATAAATGGAATCTGGCTTTACTGCCGATGCCCCTACTCCCTTCAAGGAAAAATCGTTGGGAAATACTCGTAAATATTTCATGATACTGTTACTGCGTGTGTCTCATCTCTGTTCGGAAGAAAATTACCGATAACAGAATTCGAGCGTATGTTTTGGGTGTTAGGAATAATTTTGTAGAAAAAAAAATGTTGTATCATGTTTATGATGAATTAATTCAGCTGTCTTCATAAAAGAAACCCCGACCTAATCTTCAATGACCTAATATTTCAGCGAGACAGCAATTTCCTCTGGACTCTTGGAATTACTCTCGTAAACATTCATGGAAGCTGAGATTATTTTCTCGTAAAAATTCTTTCAGCCCTCCCATTCAGTGAAATAGGCCGAGAGCGAAAGGTCTTGTTTGACAACACTGGCGCTACTAGGTAACCTAAATTTGAGTGCGTCCAAATATGGAACGGTGTGCGAGCTACACAGTAAAACAATGTATAAAGTAGTTTGTTTGTTTTGATGTGTACTTCCACAGAGAATTTAACTGCGGAGTAGTCTCATTGAATATGTATCACACCGAGGTCGGTCAGTGCCAGCAAGGTCACTATAACGAATCGACGATTTTATTTGTATAAAACATGTAAGCTAACTCATGATAATCGATTTCTTTTGATTTCATTTACTGTCTTGCTCATAAATTCTTTGCGAATGACAACGTTTAACATTCCGTGTAGGAAGTCGATAATTATTCTGTAAAAAAAAAATATGATTAACATATGTATGCAGGGAAAATTATTCGTGTTTCTTTATTGAAAGTAAGAAAGCCGAAGAGCATGCACATTTGCATTTTAGATTAGCGTCTAGTAATATTGCATAATCTAGCGATAAGAGCGAAATACTCGTCAAGTGGGAGGTACTTTCGTACTAGGAGCACCGTTAACATTGATTTCTATCGCCTTTAGGGAAGCTAACTTTTTTTTTTGTATTTTACCTTCTTTGTAAGGTTAGCGTAGGCCCTTCGTTCACAGAAGTTCAGATAATTCGAATTTTTTTTTCTAATTCTTTTTCTAAAATAACATCTTAATATCAGCTATCTGTCAGTGAGTCTCGCCAAAACAGGTCCAGTCGTTTCGTAGATTAGCCGGAACAAACAGACAGATAAACATTTTAAAAATTGTTTTCTGCGTGTAAGTACATTCATAATTGTTTTGTAAAAAGCTGTTATTTTGACATCACATCTTACTCGGAAGAAAGTAAATTAGTACTTTTAATTCTATAGGTCACTATTAGACAGTTCTATATTATGCATATTTTCCAATTAATTTTAAAGTAAAAGACATCACACACACAGCATACAAAACATTATACCATAACTGATAACTCAGCCTCAACACTACATTATTAAACTTTTCATTCTACAAAGAAGTCTTTACTGTCTTTACTGTCCTTACTTACTCCATCAAACATTATATTTTTATTCTAAAAACTAAAAGAGTATTTTCCAAAGCTTAGTCTTATGAACCCATTTGTCAACTTCAATTTTAATTTTCGAACCAAGTACCTACTGTTTCATCAGGGCTGGATTTCAATGGATTAATTTGTCTAGAGGACATTGTCCTTCACTCAAAGATTAATGAAGGTGAATATTTAAACAGGCACGGGCTCTGCTGTCAAGCGACTAGATTTTGCACGATTAAAATTACGAGAACTAGCGTTCTGGTCTTACACCATACTTACGCTTTCTATTTCTTCTCGTAAATTAATCGGCACCATAGTTTTCATGGATGGTTGCAAGGGAAAATTGCCAAAATCATAATCGGATTACTTTTAAGTTTGTTACTTTATCCACTCATAAGGATGCGGCTGTCAACAATTCAACACTGTTCATGTGGGTCATCCTAACTTGATTTTTAATAATGTGCTCAAGAAACGACAGACGACAGATAAGGTGGCCTGGAGATATGAATTTTATTATCAACAACGGTTTGTACCTTCTCATTATGAATAACATCTAGTTCAATGAGATACAAAGGTTAGGTGGTCGTTGATCTAAGGAAACATACTAAATATTTAGAGATAAGTCCGAAAATACCTGAGGCAGAAGCCAGAAAAGATCTATCGGAGGCCCGGAGCCAGAGCACTAGTTTTTTGTCTCTCAACGCGTGTAATTAAATAAATACTCCACGGTGTAGTTAATTAAACTGAGCGTATCAACATCAAGGTCATTGTTATCATGTCGTTTAGTGATGTAAGTAGAGTTCTTTATCTGATATTCTCACGCTATGTTAGTTTTGAGATTGGAACCGGCTGGCGTGGATTCGTGTCATATTTCGCTGGTTGTTACGATTATTTGAAAATGGAATGTTATAGGTAGGTATGTCTTTCTTTTGTATTGCGCTATCCCGGAGTGGTACTTGTTTCCATATTACTGTCCTGAGTGTCTTTGAATCTTTGATCGAGTTTGATCTTTTTCTTGTCCTATTTTGTAAAACCATCCTTCAAAAGATTTCATTCAAGATGGCTTCATTCACACTACTTCGTTTGGTCTATTGTTAGATGTTCAAAGCCGCAACCGAACTTTTGCCCGCGACTTCGGCCGCGTAAATTTATTTACAAATGGCTAACTATTTTGGTAAAAAATATAGCGTATAGCACTAGATAACGTACCTTCCTATTAGCGAAAGATTTTTCAGAATCAGACCCTCAGTTCCAGAGATTACCGCGTTTAAACAAACTCTACTGATTTCATATAATATAATGTTGATAAGACCTTAGGAAAATTCCAAGATTGTGTTTTATTCCTATTAGTGCCTTCAGGAGATTTAGACAAAACTTTTTGCTTACTTTTTACATAGTTAGATGAATATTTAAAACCAATATTTGGACTTTTTCCATCATGAACGTAATACATATTTTTTTAAGAATTTCCATCAGACGTAATTATTATTAACTGCCTCGGTAGCCTAGTGGTCCTAAGAGCGACTGCTACACTAGAGGTCTTGGGTTCGATTCCCAGGTCGAGCAAAAAGTGTTATTGGGTTTTTCTATGAAATTCTCAGTAGCAGCTCGGAGTTAGGATTTGTGCCCGGATAATGGCAATAGGCTCGCCCCCTATTACATGGGACTTAAAACATACCGGCGAACTGTGGGTGTACATTGTTACACCTCTGCCTAACCCTTCGGGGAATACAGGCGTGATGGTATGATAGTATGTAATTATTATTATCATTATTCAGAGGAATTATATTGAAAACACATAATTTAAGATAGACAGTTACTCAGATTTCAATTCTTCAAGAGATTTCGCTTGATGATGAAATATTAAGGGAAGGGGGGAAGGAACTCAATTTATTAGCTCGTGAAAGGAACCCTAGGGACGTACCTATCGTTCCTACCTACATACCTATATCTAGGTACCAGAACCTTACGTATAAGACTATTAGGTACAGTATTATACGCCGTGTGAAGTATGTACTTTTAGGCAGTGATTTATCTCTCGCAAAGATAAATACTTTAGTTCGCTCTCGGTTAAGGATAGCAATTTACTGAAAGATTAAGCTGGTATATCACTATCATTCATAGACCTTTCTGACATGCCAACCACATGAAACCACACTTTTAATGAATAAGTAGGTTAGTCAGTAGTATCCTTTTGGAGTTCAACCAAAAACTGATACGTACATATTAATTAGGAATTGACAGTTTTAAAGCGTTTACTCAGCATACAGAAAGAAACTCTTGCCATGAAAACACATGATACTATCAGCCCTTTCTTTCAGACAGATAATTTGTATATAGTCAGCGTTGCCAGATTTCTTTCCGGGTTTTTTTTTTTTTTTTTCAAGTAAAATAAAATAGGAATTCATTCCATGGTAGAGAAACATAATAAAATACTAAACCAAAAAGCTTTTTATTCATATTCTTGAACGTAAAGATTTCTTGCGTTTCTGTTATGAAGATATAAAAAAATAAAACTAGTACACGAAAACTCTTAAATTCCGGTGCAACATCAAAAAACCACAAAAAGCGGGAAAGCGCTTAACCCGCGCGAGACATTCAATTCCAAGCTTAAAATCGAGACGTCTCGCCAGAATCGGGATGTCTGGCAACGCTGTAATCGACCAAGAGAGAAAAGTAGAAAATGATGTAATAATAAAGCAAGTACCTATATGAAATCCCATACGTCACCAAACCGCCCAACCTTCAAACCAATTTTAGTTTGAGGGTATCTGCAAATTAGGGTCATGCGGTTGGTAGGCCTGATGATAGATGGTTCTAAGTTTTCACACGAGCCGAGACGTTTGAGCTATCAACACGGTCTATGCCAGTTATTAACGACCGGTCTTGGATACGCATTAATAACACACACATGTATCATACAACGTACAATAATTATAGTGTACCGAAGGTTTTCACATCACTAGAATGTTTTAAATAAACTTTGCGTTTATTTAAAGTGAGGCTTCACCTAATTTAAGTGGCCAGTGTGGAATAGCATAGTCTTTTGGCAACAGTGTGAAACGCAATTATTCTATTTCTTGACATAAGTCGACGTCAATGCTAACATGATCGAATAGGTTAAAATCTTACACTAGGCCCTGACGTTTATAAATCTTATAAGTATTATCAACCAAAAAAATTACAAAATATAAATCTGACATTGACATTATCATCAGTGTGTAATACACCTCCACTTTCCACTGCATAATATAAGTACCTGCAGTGGGGATTGCAGATGTTTAAAAAAGGGCGTTAGAATACCTTCCTGGTCACACTCTTATATAGCTGCTACCCTACCAACCCACTTCTTCTTCTCTTCTGTCTTCTTCTTTCTAGATCTAGCTGTTAACAGATAACATATTTATAGATACATGATTATTCTTTTGCCATTTGTGTGGTTAATTTTTCAAGATTGTGCGAGTATAAATCTGTTGCACGCACTTTATGATTCTCGACACGTTCTAAATGTGTGTGGTTATAACTTCCGCACATGCATTCTGTAGCTAGTCTTAGTTTATTCTCTACACACCAGACAAACCAACACTTTTAGATAGGACGCTAGAATTTTGCCTAATTATTAGTCCTTTCCATTTCCTCATTACTGTGTGGGAGGATCGCCACCATAATCGACTTCTTTCGGCGTACTTTAAGCTCGTTTTCAGTATACTTGACATATCAAAAGCCTTTCTAAAGAATTCCTAGGTAAACTCATGGTGTGTCCGAAAAATCACTGAAATATTTATAGCTACTACAACGAGACATACGGGACTTAATAAACAAGACAGCACAAAGGTTGGACAAGTATTCTCAGTTACCTTTCAACTGTGTTAAGCCATCCTAAACTTCGGCTTGACAGTTTTGATCGCCTCACACAGCGAGTTTAAGCTGTCTGCTATTTCGCCGTTTGCCTCATCTGTCTCAAGTTAGAACTTACTACAAACATGGACACGTCAACAGGTTTATTGCACTTTGTTTCACAAATTATGGACTTGCTACTATTTGTGTGGGAGGATGAGCATTGAGCCAGGGAGATCATATGCTTATTTGCGCCGAAAGTTCAATTCAGACTCAGGTAGTTCCTAACATGAAGTTAAGATCCATAATAGGTCTGTGTTAGCAACTAAATTGAAGTTAAAAGATAACTTTGGCTAGCGCAAGCGGGCCTTAAAAGCCTTAATAATAATACGGTTATTGTCATGCAAATTGAATGGAGAAGCCATTTGCATACTTCCAAAATAACTTTTATTAAATCCAGAGAGTAATGTAGCAGATGAATGAAAGATTGATTATAGTTTGACTGCGTTCATGTTTTTGTTTACAGCGAGTTTTCTATTCTAAATAAATGAACCAGATGGAAATAGTTTTAGTATTTTTGAACACCAGACACACGTGTGTACCTGCGAATCTGAACGGGCTGGGGAATGTGTAGGTATGCTGAATAATTTAGTGTTAAACATTTCAAGATTATAACCAGTATATCTTGAAATTCTTGATACATAGCAGCAGTCTTTGAACTCTTTATCTTCGCCGTTAATCTAGGATAAAAAAATAATGAAACTCAAATAATATTTATGTATGTAAGTAATTGATTAATTACATGCTAATTATCTTTATTGTTTATATGTGCAACGTCCGTCAAGAAATTATGCAGTGCAGAATAAAGAAAGAAAAGTAAAGTTCAAAAATCTATCACGTACCTTTTGTTTTTATAGCAGCCACTACAAGCGCGATTGGTCCGTCTGTCGCACCGATCGCGTGCAGACAAACCGAAAAACCCAAAAATAATTATGACGATTGTGCTCACGACACGTGGCTGCTTCTATACTAGCCTTTACTGTCCCACTCCTGGTTAAAGGCCTCCCCATTCCTTCTGCCTTTCTCGTTGTTCTGCCTCATATTGCCGATTCCTGAGCCGTCTTTTACACTGCCAAGTACCAATCCAGTCTTGCAGTTTTTTTAACTACTTACATCGTTTACGTCGTACGTTTTTTATAAGCCTTAAAAATCAAAATGAACACAGATATTCTGTATGTATCCGGAGCTTGTTGCAAATTATATAGAATTTGTCCGTCAAGTGTCATTCATTATGTACGATTGGAAGTCGAAGACCTCCGCAATGATAATGCATGCCTACTTGTCTATCACAATTCACACTATCGATTTGGTCGTAATTATGAGCTGTTTTATTGCAAGATGGTCGTTTATTACAAACTGTAATATTATACTGTCTGACGCGAAATGTTGTGTCTGAATGTTTTAACTTGACCCCGATTCAACTTAATTTTTCAAAGTCATACCTAATATTTTTGTTGGGGACCTCGGAGTTTTATTTTATGCATTAATCACCCTTTTTAAACAAATAAGAATTCAATGACTTGAGCATTATCTAAGATGAAAAACCTCGAAGAATCAATCCGCAGGTGAACTGACACAAACAAAAATCGCTTCTATTTACAACACACTCGTGCCATCGCCATAAGTAATCTTTTGTTTAGTTTCACTGAGACACGCTCGCTCGTGGCACAAACCAAGGTCGGGCGGTGACAATGTTTTGCAACGGATCGCGCGACAGGTCCGCCGTCCGCGCGCGCCCGCGTCTGCACAGCGTTCATTGACCCACTGAACCCGGCCTTACGGGGGCTGCGCCTCAAGCCCGCTGCCTCGAAGCGTTGCAGCCCTATACCACCACCTATGTAGATCGATTCGTTTGGCGGGAAACTTTTTTTTTGTTGAAGCTCGCTGAGACAAAGGAAACATCTGGTTTGGTACATTTTGAAAATAGAATTACATACCTAGTCTTGGAGTTGCGTAGTTAAAATTGTAGTTTAATATGAAGTTTATTTATTTTTATTTGAGATCTGTCGTTAAGATACATTATTGTATTATTTTCATTAAAATTAAGAAGACCGGAATATTCATGTGTTGTTAGTTGTTGTACCTATTTACTTAGTCTTCAAAAAAATCGACGGAATTAAATATAAAAATACGGCTACAATAGCGAACACTCTTTGATAGTATCTATAGATATAGAAAGTGTCTAGTGTGAACTCGGCCTTATTACCTGCGTGCCCTATATTTGACACTCCAATAAAATAACGGTTATCAATAGTTCATTTTCAAATGTTGCATTCAAGAGAGATAGACATAGCAATGTTGGTACCTATAAGTAATCTCGCGTTTGGCCCAGTTTCGCAACCTTGACGTAGGTACTTGGTGTTTCTAATAATAATAGCAGAGTCGTTTCCAGCGCTTGGCCAAGAGGAGATGATTGAATAAATAAATAAATTAACAACAACATTGATTTAGGACAGATCTACTCCGTTGCCGAAAACATTTCAATGAAAAATATTTACTTTAAGTTCAATTGGTTTTTTTTTTATGAAAATTTACTTTTGTTTTTCTTTGTAATGTTGTGGTTACAAGATAGCAAAGTGGCTTTCACACCTGGAATGGGTCCATTTAAACAAAAACTATTTTTATTCTGAATCTGAACATAAGTAACTATGTAAGTACCTAATTACAATTACAGATTATATTAACAAATGTACGGAAAAGTCACTTGTACATTGAAAAGAGACACAAATGTTTATAGTAGGTACAGGTAGGCTTTTGTGAAATGGAACTTGGCGTCAGATAATCAACAGAATATAATTTACTAGAGAAGTCTGTATCGTACATTTGTATTAGGTATAACGTGACCGACTTTTAACTTCAAACATCTCTGTTTGAAGACGTATAGCCGTTCTAGCTATAGGTATACGGAGAAACGCTTCACTACAAGTGTTACGACACCACGTCTATATCTGCTTTATACCACCTCGTTTAAATTCTCACAATTTCTGTTAGTAATTTATGAACAAAGGGAAATGTCTCATAACTCACGATGTCCGGCTAATTTAATGTTATTAAACGTGTACTGTGCGGTCGATTTCTAGCTTCACGTTGTCCATGCGATGATGACTGTCCACGAGAGTGCGACCCTAGATAAACTCACGACTTAAATGTTAAGATAATTGGGTTTATTTTTGCCTAAACGTGACATCTAACATTCTCGATGTGATTGTGATTGTAATGATTTTGGGTATTTACGTTTTGATTGTATCGAATAGGCTCCAAAACTACTTGACCGTTTTTAACGATTTTTTTACTAATAGATAGCTACACTATTCCTGAGTAACATATGCTATATAACATCACGCTGCGACTCATGGGAGCGGAGCCGTTACCAACGATGTCACTAAACGCGGATGAAATAAGCCTCGCGGACGAAGTCGCGCGCAGTTCGCTAGTTAATTTTAAATTTATTCGAAGTGTAACTTTTGGATACATGTACCAACAAAACAAAGTAATGATTTTAGTCAATAGTAATGAAGTAAGAGATTTGGCATATTGAATTAGTTAGACATTTTGGTAAAACTACGCTCAAATGCTGTGATGACTGTCCATGACCCTAATAAACTAACACTATAAAATGATAAGAGAGATTTAAGTGAACTGGAGGTAATCATTTCTTTCTATAGAGAAAGTGACTTTTGAAACGACTAATACATTTTTCCCTAACTTTCCGAACTACGAATAGCAAGCAGGCAATAAAATTACGATCAGGAGCACCGCTACGTAGGCATTTAGATTGCAAATATTATGGTCTCTCGTCTCTCCCATTCGCGTGAGTTGTATGACTGTTTGATTCAAACAACATTTGAGAAGTACGGCTGATTTCTCAGAAACAAAACGAGGTTACATTACGTGGTATAACAATCTTTTTGTACAATACGATGGGTGCTCAAGATATCGGTTCTGAATACAAATTATACAGGTTTCCATTGCATTGAATGCAGTGCAGTGTCTACAATGTTTGTTTACACATTCGGCTGACGTGATCGCTATTCGTAAGCACTGTGACTGTAATGCTATTTGGAAATAAAACCGGTTTTGCGGGTGGAACTACTTACCCAAACATCGAATTCATTATTTTGTTAAAGGTGACATTTGTTATTACGTTTTGTATTGAGACCTCTTTGACGCGTAGTAATTTAAAAATGAATTGAATTCTATGACCCCTTTAATTATCAACTCAGTGTCTCGTTAGTAGGTAGGTTACATATACTTAAATCGTTGCTTGTAGTGACATATTCTGGTATCTATTTATCCTATGCCTTAAAATCACTCTTCTCTTTGTAACTCATGAGTGTACCTATTCCACGGTTTATGTTGAAATTGTGACTCAGTTTTCTGTTGATATTTCTGGATTTATTGGCTTAGTTGCCTGGCGGTGTGGTTTCCAGCCAAGATTAGAGTACTCTACTATTTTCGTTGATGTCACCGTAGACTAAACCAGATTAAGAAAAACATTACCCTACACTATCTGTGATAGCATTTATTTAAAAATGAGTTAAGCCGTTAGGTAGTTCTGAGCGGACATAGGAACGGACATTCATAAATTATACAGATAACACATCACCGGAAAAAGTGTATAATCATGTCGCAACAAATACATTACCTTCCTAGGTAGGTGTTTACCATCTCCTTGGACAGTAATCTGTTTCATGTAATCAGGGTTTCACTTTGCTTTGAGTCCACTATAAATGCTTTTTGTACACAAACATTCTGTAATCACATATAAGGTAGAAGACGTGGGTACTTCATATACATAATTATGTACAGAAAGACTCCGATATTGTGACAAGGTCGGTTTGACAGTAGGGCTTCGATGGAAACTAGGACGAGTACCGGCACGCCATGCCAGCCAGTCGTGTTGTCCGTGTGCCTTGTTTGTATAATAATGCCTTTTATGGTAATTAAAATGAAACGGGGAAATAAAAATGCCATCGTAATTCATTGTTGTACCTAATCAAGGACTTTATTGGTCGTTTGGGAGCTGGTAGGAGCTAGTATAGTCTGACAGTCAAAAAGTAGTACTACATTGACTGAAAATACAGTGTCGTTATGGTCTAGAACTCTAGGCTTTTAATGAGTTGTCTGTGCCACCTAATTGATGGTTGGCAAAAATTATTTTGTGGGTATACCTACTACAGCGATTGCCAAAAAGTTTTTTTAGGATGGGACATCACCATATGACTTCTTTCCTGTGTTCCTCCTAATGCCCTTTGCGTTCCAGAGCCGAGGTAACTCTTTCGAAAAAAATCCGCAACCGTGGATGCCTTAGCTTTATGGGTTCATTACCAATATGTCTTTCAATTCATACGTACCTTCTAAGTTTATCTTGGACATCACTAACACAGGTGAAGGGAAACATCGTAAGGAAGTCTGAACTTATAATTATTTTATTATAAGTCTGAAATCGCCAATCCGCCTTGAGCAAGCGTGGTGATCAATACTCGTGGCTTGTCTGTATACTATTTTATTCTTTTGTCCTGCAGTGGGACAACAATGGTATGTATTATAACATTGACTGCCAATACAAGCAGTGCTATTGTAATGATCCAGTACAAAATGGTTTGTCTCCTTATTATCTGATGTACGAGTCAAATGATGGACATTACTAAACTGGTTTTAGATGAGTTGCCATTATTTGCTCATTACTGCGACCTTTAATTGCATAGCTTCAAGTAGCTGACTAGGTGCTGTAGATGACCCTGATGGAGCCAAAGTACCGGATTAGGGGGCAACCAACCGAAATGAGGCTCAGATAGCGATGTTACGATAATTATTGGAACTTATCAAAGTAAAACCGTCTCTCAGTCCTCGCGGCTAACTGTCATCGCATTGTTCTTGTTTATCTCATCTATACTAATATTATAAAGCTGAAGAGTTTGTTTTGTAGTTTGAATAATAATATCTGGAACCATTGGTACGATTCTGAAAATTATTTCGCTTGTGCAAAGTTAAGTTATTCCTGAGTACTTAGGCTATATTATTTCCAAAAATAGAAGGGATCCGTTAAACAATTCACGCGCACGAGAACACTGGCAGATGCTAGTTATTTCGATAACGCTGAACGTTCTAATTATTACTAGATTGGACCAGTACGTTCAGAGATAAGCGCGCACAAAAATTCTTTCAGTCATAGAAAGTCACACTGATAACAAATACCTTACGGAACGAAGTTGAGGATAGAAGCTAATAATTTATATAAACTATTTCAATGAGGCTGAACATGGTCGTACAAGGTTATGGTACTCAACATCCTTGTGCTGGGGCTGGCTCTAGGAAAATCGTGAGAGAACAACATAACTATAAAAATAAATGTTTGTTCAGTAAAACTGTGTCAGTGGGAGTAACTGGTGACATTGGTAACGTTACGTTGTGTTATTTTCCCGAGGGTCATATTAGGCCGTTCTGTTACGTAACGTCTGAGACGATTATGACGATTATGGTCGAATTTGATAATAATATAAATATCAAATTCGACTATATTCGTTTTGATTGTCTACTGTTTGTTTAGAACAAAAATGTATACTTAATATTTATCTCTATCTAATCTATATAGATTGGATATATCCTACATTTTTGTTCTTTTAAGGATATCCTAACTAATGCTTTATTGTAAATCTATGAACTAATCTAGTCTTTTTTTTATCTAACCTATATTGTCCCACTGCTGGGCAAAGGCCTTCCCCATATCCTGAAATATCTATACAAATAAATAAAATTGAATTGTCCGTTTATAATGTCAAAATAACAGCTTTTTACAAAATATATAAAGAAAATATATAAATGTTTACACGATAAATACACGAAAAAAACAATTCTTAAAATGTTCGGCTGTCTGTTTGTTCCGGCTAATCTCCGGCTCGACCCATCTTGTCGGGAATTTCACTGTCAGACAGCTGATGTCATAAGAAATAAAGAACGAAGTCTCGGACATAAACTAGTAATGTACAAAACTACTGAACACAAAACTATTATCTGTCATCTCTGTATCAAAAGGTTCATTTAGAAATCCGCGTCAGACAGCAACTCTTTGGCGTATTGCTACCATGACATGGACCAGTCTGGTGCAGCCGTAATGCACACGTGATCGTTTTTTTTTAAACATATCTTATAAATTAAAGACATTGAATTGATTAAATATCTTAGATGATCGTGGTTTGCCCATCATTTTACCAATGATTTCTATAAATTTTGCATAAGTATATAGGTACCTATATCTATCTATCAGCAATCTTACTAGTTGCCAAGCTTAGTTATTCAGACGTCTTGTTAGCTATAAGATAAACAAACATTTAGATATTAATGCTAAGGCGCACGTAGAAGTAAATATTCTGCTCCATTCTTCGCGGAAACTTTATTCAAAGCGTGTTTGTGTCGGTGCAACTTTGATAGTAACAGCTACTACGTTATGAGGTAGTTATGTAGGATAGAAAGTTGATTTGTTATTATTGTTGTCTCTTTCAAAATGCAAGTCTCTTTCCCACGCTCCGCGTTGTCTTTGGGCGGGGTCGAACTGCAGCATTGGACGGTGAATACGCGTGCTGCCATCTAGCGGCAGAACACGTTCAACTTTTACAACTTTAGACAGCTTGATGTACTCCAGCCGTTGTAATGTCGCTATTCGCTACAAGATGGCGATACCGATAAGTTTTGCGCTGCCGGTAATTGTGTATTTCCTATTACTTAAAATTAATACCCATTACTTTAAACTTTGCTATTACAGCGAGATTATTTCTAAAATATGATACAATTCATTACGTTGTTCTTAATTTATTTTTCTTTGTTCCAGGTTCTAGTGGAATATGACGGTGTAGACTGGCAACGTCGCGAGTGGGTAGCTGTTTATTCACGACGGACGTTTCGTGTTTTTTTAGTGGAAAGAACTCTTGTTTGGGCTCCCAAAACACATGAAGGAAAAGACGTAAAATGGCCGGCTTTGGTAAATATTTTTTTACTACCTATTTCATAGATGGCACTACTAGTCCTTAACTTTACACATATCTTAAGATCATGTTTTTATCGTAGTCGTAATAATATTTACTTACTAGTATGTCACAACATTTACTCATAAATGACGTAAGTTTTATTGGAAAAAAAAATAGTGTCACCTCCAAATCGGGACTTATTTATGATTTTACGCATGAAATAACAAAACTTTTACCTTATAAAAATCTATAACATGCTTACCGACCCTCTTAAATAATACACACATATATATATAAATTCACGCCGTTTTCCCGTGGGGGTCGTCAGAAACTACAGAACGCCACCTGCAACGATCTTAACATACATCTTTCGCCTCGTCCACTTTCGTTATACGAGCACGCCACGCTGGTTACGAGTACTACGCACCCGACCTTTCTGAAAAACCTCACCAATAAGGCACAGTCATAAATAATACATTCTGAAAATGAATAAACATACATAAACTCTCGCCTCTACCTATTGGGGTAGGTACAAATTAAGTACCGACAAGTACATATTCATAACATAACACAGCGAAAAAAAAACAACAGGCCACAGATAAATAAAGTCTCTTATGTCTGTATCTTGAAGATTCTTTGACAGCAGATCTAAATGAAATTACTTTAATAAGTGCCTACACACAAAAACCTCCCCCCTCGTCTGATGTAAAAAATAACGCAATTTACGAGGGAATGTTTTAGATGTTTATAAGGTTACGTCAAACGTTGTTCCACACACACATGTCTGTACGACCTCCATCTATGTCAGATTCACACGCACCCCTCATTACGTATGTCGGTCACGTTTTGTGGGAGTCTGCTGAGGTCATAGGGAACGTTTTGATTCGTACTGAAACCCGTGCTTTCGTTGGGTCTTTTTTTAACAAAAAATAACTGAGAACCTTGACATTTTTTTTCATCTCTAAAAAGAACCCACTTATCGCTGCTTTTAGTAACATGAGTAACGTGTTTACCGCTGCCCGTTTCCATACATTTTTCATTACCATTGTTATGCTAGATCATTGTTTACTTCTATAAATAACAATTGTCAGTAAAGTACAATAATATGCAAATAAGTGTCCAAACAGACTATAACTTGAAGTGTCTCCTACTCCTACAATCACTCAATCATTAAATCATCAATCACGTTGAAATATAATTATTTCGTCCTCTGCTTTCACACCCCCAAGAAAATTCATCATCATCATCATATCAGCCGCAGGACGTCCCCTGCTGGACATAGACCTCCCTTATAGAAATCCAAAAGGACCGGTTTTAAGCGGCCTGTGTCCAGAGTCTTCATGCGATCTAAAAATGAATAAAATAAATCTTAATTTTTTGTACGCTTTGCAAACAGCGCCATCTAGTAGCGAGTAGAATAAGCTATTAAAACGTGATTTACAACCGAATAAACTTCCAAGACAGTTTGATAGGCAGTTAAAACCTGAATAAAATTTATGAACTTGCTAAATATATAAAACTAGATTGGCCTCGTCCTATTTAAATAATATTCTTGATTTCTTAACTAAACTTGTGTGCGTTTAACTAGACAACTTCAGTACTATTCAATTAAATAATCTTAAGTTCTACGGATCTGCGTGTTGTGAATTTCTAACAAGAAGTATTTTAATTTGTCTTTTCAGTTAGTACTGAAACCCCAGATTTGAATTAGTATAACTTAGCATGATAGGCCTCAAGCCTCTCGTCTTGCCTTCAATTGTATCCACCTCTTCTACAAATACTAATGATTTAAATTCTTCTAGACCTTCATGCCGCTGGCAGCTGACCTGACGCTCCAAGCAGACGCGCAGCCGGTCGAATTCCTTCATGACAAACAGCTGGACTTCTTGGATTATGCCAACCTACTTCCTTTTCAGGTAAGAGAGTATCTCTAAGTTCTATCTGAGTTTCTCTATTATCTACCTTTTGAGTATCTAGCAAAAAGTGTAAAAGAACTTGGGTCTTAAGTTCCAGTTTGAGGAATAGAGAATTTCTCAGTAACAGCTTACTAGTTGCTACCTATTTAAATAAAATCGGGATGTTATTTGAATAGTTACATTATTCAGAATTAGGGAAGTATTTGCTATACTTACTTCGGAACCTTGGTACTAACTGGGCTAGTTTAACAAATTAATATTACAAGCATACTGTACAAAAGAACAGTGCAATAATAACCTTAAAGATATACCTGAGAAACGTTTCGCGCTACAACGTGCTACCGGTAGTTCGAGTCTGACAAGACAGGTGGCGCTACAGGTCATTGTTCTAACGACGAGTGACACGGACCACGGTGCGGTGCATTCGGAATACATTATTGAATATGCGGGCACATTTCCCCACGTAGGCAGGTACTTATTTCTCTAAGGCTTTAAATCGACTACCTACTACTATAAATACTTAATTGTGTGGGTTGAAACTTGAAAGTAATGACTCTTGTCGACATTAAGCAGATAGATAGATAGATAAACATATGTTTATTGTATATAATAAATAATTATACTCAGACAGAACCCTTCGAGGAAAATAGGCGGGATGTTATGTTAATAAATTATTATGTTGAAAATAGTCTTGTAGGTAAATACTAGGTATAAGTACTTGCCTACTTACAATGTTGTTGACAGTTGTTTTATCTACCTAGTTACCTGCCTATGTAAAGAAAAAAAAAACAGTAAGAAAATAATCATTTCCATTGCACAGATTAAGAATTTTAAACTAGCGTCTACCCGCGTGGGTTTTTTTCACCCGCGTAAGGTTACATCTTTGGTTTCTACTCTGCTTCCGTGAGTCGTACCGTGATGTTACATAGCTTACACAATTCCTCATGAATCTGGCTATTATATACAAAAGGACTTTTTCCAATCCGACTGGTAGAACTAGGAATTAGCGTTTGAAAACAAACAAACAAAAAACTCTTCAGCATAATAATACTAGGTAAATATATAATAGATATTCATGAATGCAACACATGCAACAAAAGTGACAACGTAGTTGACTTGTCACTGTTTGCTTAAAAGGCTACAGGTCAAGAAGTATCACTTAATTGAGTGACGTCACCGCCTATCAACTGCGTGCCATTATGTAATGACCATTGCGACCATGTCCTACCTATAAATATGTAGAATCTGTCAATGACAATATGAGAATGTAAGAAGGTGACATAACATAATCTCTAGAATGTTTACATGAATAATATTTATTTTTGAGGTCAGCTTCTCTTAATGGTATTTATTCGATATTTACTAAGCGGTCATAGATATGTAGAATTTGCTGTCTGACGTATTTTTTAGACTAACCAATTCTTCACGTATAAATTAAGTAAGTAGTCTATAATCATCTCGCTTGCTTAGGTCTTCCACAACGCGTCGTTTTTCTTTATAATCCTTTTTGTAATTACACTCTACATCTACACTAATATTATAAAGAGGAAAGATTTGTATTTTTGTGTGTGTATGTTTGTAATAAATAGGCTCCGAAATGACTGGACCTATTTTATCTATTATTTCATCAATAGATAGCTACACGCCATTATTCCTAAGTACCATAGGCTATATAACATCACGCTACGACCCACTGGAGCGGAGCAGTAAAGAAAGACGTAACTTAACGCGGGTGAAATAAGTCACGAGGACGCAGTCACGGGCAGGTCGCTTGTTGTTTATAAATGAGTAATTGCTATGCATTATTTAAAATGTAGTTTGCATAGAGATACTGCTTTTGGATAAGAGATTTTGACAGCTAAATTTTACTGAAAGCCTTACTTTATGAAATAAATACAAACATGTATTTTATTACACAAAAAAGGGACAGTTTTTATAGTTGTTCAAAAACTATAACGTGCAGTTATCTACTGAATACCTCTCGTATTTGGGTGCTTACACTAAGTTGCCAATAGATGGCGCTGCAATGTTTAAAGTGTGTTAACTGCTTCCGGCTTTTACATGATATTACTAATAAAAATATTTCTTTGAGAGTGTTAAGCACGTCATAATATTAATATTGTTATTATTTAATATAATTTGCGGAAATCCGGCGACTATATAAGTCACCAAGTGAAAGCAGATACCTATCTACTTTCAACAAGGTAGACTTACTTAACATTTTTATTTTATCTTAATCTAAATAAAGTTAACGATGTATAAAATTAATGAGAATTACTTTTTTGATTGTATGGATATGATCCCCATCTCTACTACTGTAGGAACGTATTATTATTCCTGTCTTAACATTAATTATCAGTTTTAGTTTGGTTTAAACCTCTCATCTTGTTCAAAGAATTGGGTAAATTTTCGTAATTCAGAATCAAAATGTAGTCAAAATGCGAACGTTGTTAAAAATACGGGAATACCCCTCTGATATTTTTTCTTGCTTACAATATTTCTACCTGCTAACGTACGATGGGTGGGTAACAAGTAACCAATTGAACCACATTATAATTTTTATTTAACCATTACGTTACAGAGTAACATTTTGTGTAAATATACATACATCACGCCTGTATTCCCGGAAGGGTTAGGCGGAGGTGTACCAATGTACACCCACAGTTCGCCGGTATGTTTTTAAGTTCCATGTAATAAGGGGCGAGCCTATTACCATTAACCGAGCCCTAATTCTATCTTCGAGCTGCTACTGAGAATTTTATAAAAAAACCCAATAACACCTTGCTCGACCTGGGCATTGAATCGGTGTGTAAATATTATTTGTATTATAGCCTTTTTTAAAGATACTCAAACATTTATCTCCAGGTCCTATTACTCCATAGCCCTTGACATTTGAAGATGATTTATGTTCTAAGAAAAGTAACAAAGTTTCGCTAAAACCGTTACCGAAAATAGCTTAAGTTTTTAAGAAATTTTGTTTACTGTGTTTTTATAATTTTTATAAACCTGCTCAGTACGTATTTCATGTACGGTGTAAACAAATTTTTGTAACGAGAGAACTTCAGAAATTCTGTCATTAAGTGGATATTTATTTGAAGCGTTTTAGGATAACTCGTGAAATTATTTTGGTACACTGCTCTGAAACATATTTTGATTATTACGATAGTTTGGAATTCGGTCCGTATTCTATTGTATTGAGGAAAATAATTTTGCGATGTTATCTGTTCCCATTGTGCAGAGAATCCGTGACAAATATATTATGTAATATGTAAGCATATTTCTAAATGCGTAGAAGATACAAAATATAACCCAAAAGAAAATCGCTCATGAAAAGAACCACGTATCAAAGGCTGAGCTTATTAGTTTAAGAGATGAAAGAGGAACGAATGGTAAAAAGCAAAACGCATAAGCGACCCAATTTCCAATGAGACGATACGAGTGTTTATCCAAACTTGCGCGCTTCGGCGAAGTAGGGAGATCAAGGACGATGTCTGCCAAACATGGGGAGGGTTTCCCCGGGAGACGAGGGTGTAGGGGAGAGTTGGGTGGCGGAGGTGATCTGGCGAGCGGGGCGCGGTATGTTTTGATGCTCGCCGCCCGCTTTATTGATTTTCCGCGCCCGCTCCGCCCGCACCTCCCCTTTATTATATACATATTCTGAGCCAGGTGGATGGTGGTATTGCCGACTGTCGTGCTATTTTCGGTTAGCCCCGGCCACGTCGCACCCGTGGAAACGTTATGATTGATCGGGTGCTACCCCGCAAAAGCCAATTTCGTTTTTTGTTTTGCAATTTCATCACAAAGATATCGCTCGAGTTTTGTACGACTTTAATTAAGATTTCAATTGAAGGTCATCTTTCAATTTGACGCACCGTGAATCCGGGGAAAAGTATTCGTGCACACCGGTACTTTTGGTTAATTAATATTGTGATAGAGTTTTTTTCTTCATTTGAAGGGTTTCCACAATATATTCGACGTTTAACTAAGTTTTTGTCCCAAAATGCGTATATAAGGTAACAAGATAAACATTTTATATTAAAGTAAAAAGGGCGATTCGTTGAGATTCGAGAAAGTAATTTATTCTGTGAAGACATACAAACGCTTCAGCGACCCTAAGCAGAATATTATTACGAAAAGGGATGTTCATTAATGTTAAATTTCCTTTCAACGTTAGCGAGCCGTGCTCTTGATCTTTAGTTATTTTTTTTCCTTTCTTTGACATTTTACTTGATATTAAATTAAATTTCTGAATGTGATCTTTTACGCTTATTCTACGGACGGTAATTTATACTAATTATCTATGTACGTGATAGAATTTATTTTCAGTTTACTTAGGACTTCGTACACCTACTTAATTATAGTCGTAAATTATACTTCCAATTCTCATCATCGCGTGGGAGGGAAAGAGGAGGGATACAATTAAAACAAATTGACATCGTAAGCGAAAAAGTTTCGATACTTTGAGGTTGTCTTTGTTCGAATTCTTGTAGGAGTTTCAACTAAACTAGGTGTAATCTATGGTATTTGAGATAAAGAAGTTGTTGGCTCTGTGTTATTAATGAAACAAGTCGAGAACAATGGAGATTACGTAAGTCCTTATTGCCTTGGCGACTGGGGTGGGTGTTATTGGTCTGACGGGTGAGCGAATAGTTTACTGAATTGTTTTAGTCTACACGTGCTGTATTATTAATTACTTACTATGTTAGTAAAACAAAGAGAAATATATTAAAAGGAGAATGGAAGTCTATTGATTCCTCATGTTATAAGATAGTAATCTTGTAATTTTACTTAAATTTACTTAGACAAGTACATAACTAATTTTCACTTAAAACTACTCATTAGCAACAAAATTTAAAAACGAATATTTAATTACGCAGATCTACAAGCAACTATTTAGGTGTCAGAACGTAAAAATACATAATTAAGTCACAAAAAACTTAAAAACGTATTTATAATTAAAAAACTCAATTAGCAAACCGGCAATGAAACTTTATCTCGAGTTTCTTAACTTTGTCGTCAGCATGCACGCAACCCAACTCAGAAACTGTTCCCCGCAAAATTTAAACGAGTAAAGTTGTTTTCAGTTAGCTTACTCAACTGTCCGGTACTCCCCATCCTCCCCTTCCCAAATAGGGAGGAATGGGGAGTTTTGGCTGATATAGGCGTGTGTTAGATACGAGACAATGTTACTTTGATCGTGCTCCTATTATATGAAGGACATCAATAGCAATACCCAAGAAACAGTAAAAATAATATTTCTTTGTCTCTACTTCTATTGAAAGAAAATAATATGGTGTCGTATCGTTGACGGATTCGCTTTGTTCTTTGACACTGCGCTGTTATTAGATGACTATTACAATATTTTAAAAAAGGAAGCATCTTAAATTGTATTTTATTGTTTACTAAAATTTTAGCTTAGAACAAATAATCTAGGCTCCACTGTACGTTTCATTACAGAATGACTTAACGAATTATTTCTTTAATTTTCGCAACGCTTTGAACCTCCCAAGATTAATTTGTCAAGCTTTTCAGACACAGCCTTTGGTAATACAATGGTTCATTATAATTTTATACATTCTTGTAACGGAGCGGGAGTAGAGTTGTGAATAACAAAAGCACAATTTATGTTTTCCGTTGTAAGTGTTCACATTTTCCTCGGTGCAGGAAGGGGGAGGTGGAGGGATACGCCAGACGTTTCATCTCCGTTGATGGATACGGCATGAGTGCATTGTCAAGGGAACTAAAACCTTTCGTTTATGACCGCTCCGGGAACTTTTTAGAGTTCGCAATAAAGCCACTTGTGAAACTCAACATCGGATTTTTTCGAGCGTCTATTTTTATTATTGTTCTATGTTCAAATTCGAATGTGTTGTTCGGTGAACAATGGGCGAATATTTAATAAATATTTGTATTCGATTTTTCGATTTGTGCTTCCAATTCGAACTGTAGATTAATTTCTATACGGATGTAAGGTATCCGTTTTCGTATTAGTGATCGTACGCAAGATCGTTAGGAGCTAAATTATGGGCAGTTAGAATCTTACCGCCGATATGTGATCTTTATTTGCTGCCTAGATCTTAGATAGGAAGGGAACATTAATGGGGGTATTGAAGGTAATTGCAGGAATTACCGTTGGTTGTATAAAGTACTTGAGTATCTGCGTTACCCAATACAGGCAATAGCTTGGGAATAAATACCATTGGAAATTGTACGTATATTCTATAGGAGTAATATATAAACCTGTTATCAGTGGTATCACAGACTGGGAGCTAGTCGGAGCGCTCGCTGGCAGGAAATTGAATGAGAGTGGCGGGAGACGCAAATGTGTGCCAGACGTAATGGTTTCCTGGTGGATTGGTACCTAGCTACCTACCCGATTATGTATGAGTGCAGAGTATACGGAAAACTTTATATACGGACTTGCCGTTTAGATTGGAACACCGTCAAGTTGGAGTGGTTAAGGCGCCTCTTATGCATGAGGTTATTGCCGGGGCTGCGGGTTGTTCGTAAGAGATACCGCGCCCCCGGAACGCAAAGGGCACAGGAAGGAACATGGGTGGGTTTCGCCCAGGGCGGGAGAAGTTATTTGATGACTTCCCACCCCCCAAAAAAAATAATAAAAAAATGCATGAGGTTATGGGGTGCAGTACCAGTGACTTGTTCAATTCATATGTACTTTCTAAGTTTATCTTAGACACTGACGACAGTGAAGGAAAACAATGTGAGGAAACCTAGATTTATAATTAATTAAAGTCTGAAATCGCCAATCTGCCTTGAGCAAGCGCGGTGATCAATACTCGTGCCTTCTATGTATGAGAATAGGCCTTTGCCCTGCAGTGGGACACTAATAGGCTGATATTGTTATTAATAATAACAATGTCAGTATCAGTCAGCACGAGTTTTGCAGATTTTTATGATAATGTAACATGTTATTTTTTATAAAAAAATATTAATGTAAACGTTACAATATCATATTATCCTCCTGTATGTTTTATATCATTCTTTATTTGTCTTCCACCCTTTTTTATAGTATATGTAACTAATATCAACAAAATATCAGGTAGTAACAGAGGTCAGAGATACAACACTTAATGCCGTTATACAACAGTATACCGACATAAATGCCCATGTGTAACTTAGCTTATTCCCACACTTCAAAGTTAGAAGCATTCAAACATTTTAACACCTCTCGTGAAAAAGTTAACTCACAAAGGCGATAAAATTGATAGCCATAATAAACTTGAAACTTTCATTTGTCAGAGGTGACCACGTAGACTTAGAGCTAAGAATATTAATATTCATCACTTTCTCAAACAAAACCAACCTAATCCGTTCTCTGATCCTAGGGCCACGGCCCCGGTATTAATCACGACGTAATCTCACCAAATAGAGCGACCCGCGAGCAAAATAAACAGTAATGGCTGCAGGCAACGTTGCGTAACCATTGCTGAGCTGTGCTGAGTCACCCGCGCCGCTCCGCCACGCTCATCAGTGCGTGACTTGACAAATACTTACCGCTTACGATTACTACGTTAGCTTTCCAGACCATAATATCGGAAAAAGATTTGACCGTGAAAAGGGCTTCATTGTATTCCGCCGTTTCATCCGTAAAGCGTTCTCATTCGTTCCGCAGTATAAGGTTACTGGCAATATTTTCCAAGCAATATTTCTGCTTTTCTGAATTACATTTGCAATCATGCTCGGTGGCGTCACCTTGAACAATTTATGTTAAAAAGATAGGTACTAAGTTACTAACCGTATCCTTTACATTTATAATTACACAATTGTATTTCCATTGTCTTAGAGTTTTGTGGTTAATTTCGTTGCTGGCGCCCCACAAATACTTTCAAGCAAGCTGTCCACACAGCGCCAGTGACCCTGAATGGTCCAATAGCGTTAGTTAGCAAACAAGGCGGATACAGTAGGTCTACATGTAGATATAACAGCCGTTTGTAGGGGGGCGAGATGGGGGGAGGGGGGCGGGTTCAACGCACCGGATACGTCTGTCGCCGGGCACTGGCTTGTATGCAATACACTGAAACAGGTGTGCGTTTTGTGTCAATGTGTGTGTTGTAACATTGACATAAATACTGGTGCAATCGTGTGCACGTTCAACTCCGGTGTACGGACAGGTATCTTCATGTGTGTGTATGTAGATTGTGTATGTATGTAGATTGTGTGTGTACGGTGAATTATTGCTGCACTTAACACGATATACGTGGGCAACTATACTAATGTTGATTTGTGGAGGTGTACCATAATGTGGAGCATAATGTTTACATGTGATACGAGGTCGTAGAGGCAACTATCAATGTTCTGCATTAATTAATAAATAAATATAGATTTATGTTCTGGTCGGCGTTAGGTCTGTGTGCTACCTGCATGTATGATGCTAATTAAACGAGTTGGTACATAGATACATAACCATTACACCTAAATAGGCGTTAAATTATGTTGAAACTGTAGCAGGTCGACTGGAAATTATTACTGTTTCAATTGATTAACATTTCTTGTTTCATTATATTAACATAGTAGATGTAACTTTTTATTTTGTTACTTATATAAACATTTTGGAATAGAAACGTAATGAAATTACTTCTGAGAAAGGCAAAGCTATATTTGCTTGTATTATTATCTAAGCACCCTGTGTTAACAAAACAACAAAGAAAGTCCTTTCCTAATACGAATCCGATTGGTTTTGTCGTGAAACGCTTGTAACAAAGGTTACCCAAGAAATAATGGGAACGCGACACAACAGTTCTCGCTAATAATGTAGAATCCTTCATCTTCAAGAAAGAAAATAACAACATTCTGCGAATTGCTTACAAATACATCTCGAGGTATTATGTGTCGTATGTCGCAAGTAAAGTAAAAAGTTCAAGGGCTAGGCGAATGAAATTGTTTCGTAAGAAATTTTTTACAGCCAATTATTATCTTTAGAAAACTACGCTCTGAAATTCCAAGACATAAAGACAAGACACAATTTATTTGAAAAGAAAATAATGGATCGGGTACCGGCAAAGCTGTTGAAGTTACTTTACTGTCAGTTTTTCAAGGAACTTTTAAAGAGGTTTCTGTCGTTCTCAGTAGATTCTTTCAATAACTGTTACAAGGTATTGAAACTAATTCACTATAGAATAGATAAACTATGGTTAAAAATTCCTCAGAAACTGACATCAGTTGACTTCGTCGTCTCTAAAGAAAAACCTGCCAGCAGCAAGTACAACACCTTGCTTTGGTCTTACTATACAAGTGGTAAAAAACATGTCTTACGCAATACCCAGAATATGAGCAAGACTATTGCTCCACTAGTTAATATACATGGCAAACTTACCTGATCTTTTATTTCTAGGAATGGGACCCTCGTCAAGCCGGTGCAGACGCTGGCTTAGACGCCACAATACTCTCCGCCTTGTCTTCCGAAGCCGCTGATTGGAAGACCATACAAGACGGCCAGCGGATCCTGACCACCACTCCTTCGGTGCTCGGGGGCTGCCGGGCCCAGGTGTATCGGTCTGCCGGTGCCACGCAATGGTATACTGCCGTCATCGTTGGAGTCAACGAGCATACTGGAGTGAGTACTATCATGTATCCATTCATTATCATTCTTCATAGATTTCCAGAAAACGATATTCCACCTCTAAATAACCCTACCTATGGTTGTCTAATTTTCTGGATGCGAGTAGTGCATAAACCAGTCGCTGTGCCGATTTTCGTGGAATTTTCTTAGCAAATGTCACAGTGAGCGGTTACCCAGGGGAAGTTCATGTCCAGGGATGGACATTCAATTCGTATTTTATTGCTTTCTCTTTTCGAATGGCTTTACTATAGGTATAGCATCCTCGAATGCATTCAAAGGCAAGCGTTTAACACGGATCAATTAGATTTTCGACGGGGCCTTTTAATGGTTCTATGTGCAATCAAATATCCGCTTATCCCAAGTAGGCCTGTGATACGATAGGCCGATTGATTGAATCCATTAACTCTATACCAATCAATCCGTTTAATTGATTCTGTTGATAGTAGTTAGGTTCCGAAGGACAAGCATTCGCTTACTGTAGAGTGATAGTTAACCGTACCTGGTAAAACTGGAAACCAAACCCAAAATAGTTAGGAAAAGGCAAATTAATGAATGCACCAGTTTCTGATAAGTTCTAAGCAGTTCCATGAATCAAGATTAGATAGTTTAATGTAACAAGACTAAGCCAAGTTACTAAGAAAAGCTTGGAAATATGTAGGCACCCATTGGGCTAAGGTTTATCGCAGCGATTTGTTAAACACTAGATTCTAAAAGAATTTAGGTACCTAATAAATAGCGGTATAACTCCGAGATAATACTGTAAAGAGAGTTTATGTGCGTCCACGCTTTTTTACGCAGATTCTGTAAAATATGAAGGATATACCTACATATGTTAGTGTTTTATATCTGAGTGAATTTAACTAAACTGACCGGTTTAATTTCATTCATGTCATGTTTTTCTACTCCTTATATGAAGAATAATTGGATTAAAAAACTATACCATTTTCTAAGAATTCGAATTATCAAAGGAAACCAATTCCGATTTCCAATAAAGAATTGTGTTTGACGATCGACATCAGAAATATCAAAATCTGCCGTAAAAATATACCATATCATCATACCATCACGCCTGTGTTCCCCGAAAGGTTAGGCAGAGGTGTGCCAATGTCCACCCACAGTTCGCCGGTATGTTCAGGTCCCATGTTATAGGGGTGAGCCTATTGCCAATAACCGTTAAAACCGTAAACCGTAAAAAATCTATATTCTAAAACATTTGTCTCTTTTATCTACCTAACATTGAAACGAAGTACAATTTAGTTGTAGTGAGATTCTGTGATAACATCCTAAGCATTTATAAGGCTTTTAAAACTATCTATTTCGAACAGGATATAACAAAGCCCATTAAGATAATACGCTCGTGAATTCTTATCAACCATCTCCTTGCCTTAGTAAACAATAGGATCTCGAAGGAATACCTTAAATAATTGAGTGCAGGTGAACATTATAACATGAACAAGTAACTGTACAAGAAATTCTACGAGATAATTCCAAAGCGGGAAGTTCTGGAGAGAACCAGTTTGGATTATTGAACGCGATGGCATCCGACAACGATGTTCAATTTATAAAGGCGCTCATAAGTAACGACATAACCTGAACAGCGTGTTCGTTACTTGATCAACATATGGAAACCTGTTCTGCAGAGCGCTGTGTCGCACCATAAACGCATATACACGGAATCCTGAACTTTCCACATGCTTCCAATTATATTGCTGCCTCTGTATTGGTCACCGGGCGCCAGTTGGAAATGTGGAACCTGTTCACTACTTATTGATGGATAACTAAGTACTTCAGTGGAACTTGTTAATTCAAAGGCAGCCATGGACATATTACATGTCCGAGTAACTGCCAACGTCCACCATGTAGATGTATAAGAAGTTAGTAAAACAGCGAATCAATTTATGTCGACAGCGTTCGTGTGAGGTAACGCTGATGGAGATTTAATTGAATTCCGTGATCGAAGTGTCATGTGTAGGGCTAAGTGCCGTTTAATTAAATGCAGTCCATTAAATCCTTTTTAATGCCACAGCTTGTCCTAAAACAGTGTGGGTCTTTGATAGCGATTCTTGCTAACATAACTGGTTAATTTTGTACGTTTATTACGGGTTAGTCTCATGAGAATGAAGGCGATGAAACTTTGCAAAGAGGAGTACGTGTATGTGTTTGAAAATATCAAGCTACTTTTACTTTGGAGCGTTATTCTCTTAGGGATACAGAATTAACGCATGTTTGCTTTATGTTTGATCTATGCGAGGGGAGCTGGGTGTAGTCTGGTTGAATATTAATATCCATAATTTGAAATTCCATGCCCGTATTGCAGTACAGACCTACTTGAAACGCCAACCGTACATTGTATACGGATCAAGGCCGGCTCACTATATTATTAACTGGTATCTAACAAACAGTTTAACTTGTTACATAATATTAGTTTCCCATGTAAACTCACGTATCGTGTGCTTAACTCGATATACATTTGCAAAGAATGTAAACAATGTATCGTATGAACTACTTATCGGTATTATGATCAAACGGAATTGTATGTATGGAAAAATCATGCTTACGTCTTAAGAAACGTTTATTGTGGATTAACTCATCATTTGTCGAATGCTTCAATTGATTACAATACATTGCATAATTATATCCTGCATAAGAATATCTCGATAGTCGATAAACAACTAACAACCATCATTGATGTTATCGCCTTCTTCTATAAGCATGTTAATATTTTCCATCCAATATTTTTTACCAGCTAAACCGCTATGCTCATTACTCAATACATTTATTACGACCATTGGTCATAATTTATTTATGAGAGGAAGTTGTAACCCTCTGCTCGGTCGACCGTGTGTTCGGTCTTAATGCTTATTAATTTATTATTGTACTATCATTTCCTTTAATTATTTCCATAATACCTTCTGTCCGTTGCCTAGCAGCCATACTTTCTATAACAGTATTAATTTCGATCCTGGGTAGCGTGAAATCAGCTTAAAGGTTATTTAATCAAATATAATCCGTTATATATTTAGGGAATTTGTTAGTGTAGGTATAACAGGCTGTATCGATGATACTGTGGCGCGTAGGTGGATTTGGGGCGTTCCGATTCACCCCATCCACCCCTTTGCTAACTTCTCTAAACAAACTTTGTTGTTTTGCGTTATTGAAACACTTTATTGTTTTTCTTTCATCTCCTCTCCTTTGAGGATGGCGATGTCGAACTTATATTGTACGTATCCAAACGAAACGTTTCATTTTGGATTGCTTGTTTAATGTTTTTGTTGCTGTACTATTTAATGTTGGTGGAATTGTTATTTTAATTTCAAAAGTCTTCTTTTATTTAAAACGTTTACTTGAACGTTGGTACTTTATAATTGACAAGTACACTCTTGGAATAGGGTTATGTTTCGTTTTATTTTGCCTTTGATACTCAAAAACTCCTTACTATGTGGAGAAATATCAACATGTCCGAATGTGTGAATAAAATTACAATTGATTTTTTTTTGAAAATTTTGGTAGGTACTTGAACAGGTCTATCAGTTGGTATTATATCTAAAAAGATAAACAAAATGAAGGCCTGTAAAATGTTAAGAAGACGCATAAACCTCACGACTTCTAGTAATCCTTGTTCGGGTTGGTGATTGCGAACTGCTAACTACAATTATTACAATAACTCATCAAACTCTTTACAGACTGCCAGAGTTTCGGAGTACTTCAATCTATCCCAAACTTTGCTAAGTAATTACAGTTAAAAAGTTGAGACGTTAAACAAATTTATACTGCGAATTAGCGAGTGGAAAACTTCGTTCGTACTTCGCGAGGTTCGTATTACTGGAGTCCGAAACGTCGAAGTTTTGAGTAACCCCCTCGTTCGCCCCCTTTCCCTGTTTCTCAAGTAACTTTCTTCAAGTTTCTTCTTTGTTTCTCGCGAGTTTGCGTACAACTTTGTCTGTCGGCTGTCGACATGTTTATCGACAACTCTCTTTGTTTATTTTATTGACATGTTTGAGAAACGTTTGCTCTACAATTTGTTAACGTTACATAATATCTTGGTCGTTTACGAATAACAATGCGTGTCGTTCGTCAGTACTCAAAATGATTTCATTCTACAAAGGCTGTCACTACAAGATCATCCGTGCGTATGAATTAGATCACAAAAAATGATCCAGACGATGTTTTTGTAAATACAATTTCGGTTCTGATTAAACTCACGGTAGGCGGAGTTAATAGGTAGGTACGTTCAAGGTTATGTTCGCTTAAGACACCTGTATCCACTCGACGAGCGACATAAAACAGAGACGTATTTGTTTACGCCATATTATACCGAACAGCGCTCGGGCGTGAGAAAGTTTAGATGAGAATTTAGGGAATCTTGTTTGCTTACGAATATAAAACACCTGCCAAACTTCGTGTTTACGTTTAAAGAAATTGGTAATTCTTATACTATGAGTATTCTTGTTTGTATGATGGAATGGAAATTTATTAATAGCGTCGATGAAAGAGCTAAACAAAATATTTATGAGACGGCCTTTTTGGTTTCTTTCAAACTCATTTATATTCTATGGATTCTTTTAAATTTTAAACTATCGTATAACCGCCTACACATAAGTATGACGATGTGTACGCTTAAAACTAGATGGAGCTAGTAGTAACGATACTGCTGCGGCGAAGCCGGAGCTGTGCGTGGTGTTATAACGGTATCGGATCATCATAGGCGATATGTGGTTCTATAAACAACGCGATTTCTAAGAATCCAGTTATGTAGTAGCTTCATAGAAAAACATAGTAATAAAGTTTTTATTTCTTGGTCTCAGGAGCTGACTGTGACTGATGATACAGTATTGGAGGAGCACAGCGAAGATCCATCGCTAGTGCAGATGAGACTCCTGGGCGATGGAGGTAAGATCGTTTACAATACCTTTTATATACAACAACAATTCAAACCTAAAGTAATCAGCCAATGGACTCCAAACAATACAAAACCGTATCGCATTGTCACATTACGCACCATTATTCTGGTTAACGATTAAAAGGATCGTCATGATTGATTACGATAACATTAATGTGGGTACATGGAAACAATGGGGTCTGGTTACATAACCTACTCGTTGCAGTGAACAATCTTCGGCCATCTGGGAACAATGGCCACCACGCACAGTTATGATTTATACTTAATGTATTTTTAAATAGATATCGCTCAACAGCTTACTGTGAGGTCGACAATATAAATCTTTATCTAAACTACTAACCCAATTACTAGACATCGTAAACAATCATATCTGGCACTTAACCTTTTTAACAAATTGAAGGATTCGAAAAAAGAACAAATACCTACCTACACTTACATTTACTTTGTACAGACAATAGAAAGTTCATTAGTTAGGATTCTCTTTGTTTAGACTGTCTGAGAAATTATTAAGTACACGCACAAGTTTCATCAAACAATGAATATAGCTCGGGGCAATGTAGAGCTATGAATACGAAGATATCTTTTATAAATCGATCCTTTGTTTAGATAGCAGCTGACAGACTAATAATAGTGCAATATAAGATTGTGCAACCGTGTGTGCCAACGGCTATATTGCAATGAGAACATAGGATGGGTGTTGTAAATACTTTTACGCGCATAATTGGATTGAAACCTTAGTAATTGACGTTGCATTATGCTGAAGAAAGAATATACGCTTACAGTTAGTTACAAGTGACTTAGCGCATCTAGGAACTGACAAGCATCTTAAGGGGGAAATAAAATAAAACAAATGCACTTTTCTATCATGCCATGAATAATAAATAGAATTTTCTAGAGACTAATGTAATAAGAGTCGAAACAAACGAAAAATAGATTTGAGCAAAGGAAGCATATTTCCAGTTTGTTATTTCTATAGAACTACATTCTATTATCCAACTAGATTCACCAAGAATACATATGATTAGGTCTATTAAATCGAACCCGCGTTAAAATTTCTTCTATTTTCCGAAGTAATTCTATTGATTTTAGAAATCCATTCTAAACATAAGTTTGGAATCTCCTTTGAACTGTTATTGCTAGGAGGTAATATTACACATTTTGTATATTGAAGTAGTTTGACGTCGTGAGATTGTTGGTTGTCATGTGTTGGCGGAACTATGTCCATAATCCCAACACCACTGTAATAATATACTTAACATCTTAGCAGAGATTTGAAGGACGAAATCCTACTCATGTTTCTATAAATCCAATGTTAACTTTACTCTTATTTTTCCAGTAATCGAATCGATCATGAAGGGAGAAGTGGTGGGCGTAATGCCGAGACGATCTCGCTCCAACCTCCAAGTAAGTTGACTTGACTAGCTAATAATCTGTCTTGAATATTTAATTAAGTAAGAGATCCGAGCTCCGGCGATATAAAGGAAAATTATCCAGTTTCAACGAGACGATGTTTCTCGTAGCTAACTGTATTACGTACTTATGTGCCCACGTTATATGTTACTGCTGTTCGTTCTAATTGAATTCTCCCAGATTTCGGAGCGTTCTTAAAATAAATAGAGGATATTTAAACATTATATTTGAACTTCTAAGAACTGCGAATTAAACATGTACGGTTGGCATTCCATTAGAAATGAAATGATAGTTTTTAAAGTAAACTGTCGTATCAACAGTTAATTCCTTGAAAGTGTAAGTACAAGAATGAGCCGAGCCTACTTTAAAATGTTTGTAATATAGCATGCAAATTACTAATCTAAAATTATTCAAGTAGCGTTTGTCTGTCTATCCGTCGGTTATTTTGGTGTTCTTGCCGCGACAAGTCCCCGGCGCCTGGTGACGCATGCGCCGCCATTATCCTGAACTCACACCGGTTCAGCTAAATATGGTATAAATGACTAACTGGTAGATGTAGTTACGATCTTGGTAGATGCTACCAGTTTAGAATTAATTGGGTAGTAATCGTAAAATGAAACTGATATGCTCGCTTTGATAAAGGCAGTAGAAATAGAAACAGTGTAAACGTTGAATAATGCGAATTGTGAATCGAATAATTTGTTTCCAAGCAATACAGAAATCAAATCGAGAGATACTTTAGCACAAACAGCTCTAGTTATTAAACTAAGAAATAAAGGAGCAACAGCGAGCAAATCGATATTCGTCTCCAGCCTTAACGCCATTGTTCCACTGAAATCCACTAAACGTTTATGACATAACCGTGTTATAGACTTGTAGTCAACCGCAGAATGTTTTCTGAACAATGTTTCGGTTCAAGTTCTGTCGCTCCAACTCGAAACTAAACGTTGGAGTTTCTGCACCACTGAACTCATTTGAATATTGGAATAGAAACTCGTACTAAGAAGTTTGGGTTCGGTATTGTTTTAATGTTAATCGAAGGATGGTTAAGGACACAAGCGGAATACTCCTTTTGAATATTGAAATACGTGTTGGCTTTAAAACTTCTCGGGGTTTCAAATTTAGCTGCAGTGCTGTTACAAGTGTAAGATAATTAGCTTCCAGTCCATAAATATGTCCGGGTTAATTCTGGTTCTGAGTAGATGTATTTACAAACTGTATTCAAAGAGCATTTGCTAATCTAATGAAGCAGACATAAATTATCCTGGCAGTTAAGAAACAACTGGTGTTTAGTACCCTTATTTGTCTTTTTATCGATGTTTTAGAGCAGAATCTTTTTAATTAGCTTCTGCATAATGTGACTCAATATGAAGAAGAATATATGGTTTTTAGAGTCCGTTTCTTACTACAAAATTTATATTAAAAGTATTTTACTCCTACGTATATTTAAATTCAAAACCTTGTTGAAGCAATAAACGGTAAAATTATCTAAAGTTACATAGAATTTAATTTTTATTAAAATGTTGGTCTTGCTCAAGACAGCTTTCAAAGTTTCAAGGATCAGACGCTCCAAGGTCCCGACATTCGTGAAGGACGTATCTTTTACTCTTAGATGAAATGAGTTCTGAATGAGAATGACTAATTATATGGTCCACCTTCAGATAATCTGGTCGCTCTTGTCAAATTCTTATCGAGTGGAATAATTTCATTATTCTTCATAAGTTCTTGCGTTTTTGAGTCTTTATCTCTTTTTATGTTATCTTTACCCCAATTTACATATATTTTTTTTATCCTTTGGTGTGAGTGAGCCTCTCAAAGTTCGTGTTTTTTTTTTATAGAATTAATAACTTAGGATGATTAGATTATCTTCCCGTGAGCCTCGACTACATTGTTTTATTTGATCTAGTCCCTTTCCTATTATTTTAGTGAAACAAAGAATAATCACAAACGTCTACCATTCCCTTTATTTTTCGTACGAGGTTAATAATAAAAGAGAAAATATCTATTTAGTAGAACAAAGAAATATATACAGCTGAAGCCTCGGATACTAACAGTATAGTAACAACGATACAGATTAACATAAAACGAAGACAAAGAAAGTCGTCGGTTACTGCGCAGTGACCCATCCAAGCCCCAGGATGTGTAGTTATTATTCACAGAGACCAATCATAGTAGGACTCGGACCTCGAAACTACTGTCTACCTTCGTTATGTAGGTCGCAATATCTGACTTGTGGCAAAGGTCTGTTTAAACTGGTCCTATTTAGAACACCCACGCTTACTTTCATATTCCTTTGAACCCATATATGTATGTATTTGAATAATCTTTGCCCGAGAACATAAACGAGGTCTCCGCAATTATAGTTCGAGTAAAAGAGTTTCATATTACATTACAAATTAGCATCTGTTACAAGACTTTATTACAAAAGAGCAAGAGCAACTTCTGATTTAGATTTAAATTACTCTGTCAAACGAAGAACATAATCTAGATAGCGAAAAGGAAATGGAAGTATTTTCTAAAACGGTAATACAGTCGTCCGAATTCGTGTCACCGTCCATAAAACATATTTCTTTTTGAAAGCCAGGAGGCAATGAGAGAGATTTAGTGGTGCATTGTACATGGATGTCACGTACAGCCGTGCAATGCCCGATAGTGCTCATCTCGTATGCCACCAATACACTCAGCCATAATTCTCATCTGGCCATGTTTGCTCCGATCCGACGACACGTGTGTCGTTCATCAAAATAGTGGACTTTAAACGTTCCATTACACCAGTTCACTATGTCAATCAATCTCGTAACCTAAAATGAACCTTGAATATTCCGCTCAGCTCAGACGCTAACATTGTTTAGTAACGAGCGGTGCACTACTTTCCAGGTACAAAAATATGAAAAAGACATTTGAAAGCTCTTGTAGTTTGTGACGTGAATAATTCACATCGCATCCACTCGAACCGACAACAAAGCATTCAAAACAATCCCACGTTTGCATATCCAACAGAAACCTAGTTTGACATTCATAAAGGCGCAATTTATGCTCAATTAGTGCAAATTCTAGTTTCTCTTACCTTTAATTTTAATTCACCCGAAAATTCAACTCCACGCAAATACTGCAAATAATACGATTAAAGTGAACATTGCGCTCCGATTTCACAAAGGGGGAGAGAAGCAATTCTCTTCGTAGCAATTTGTCTGGTTCAGTGACCCTTTTCGGAGACATGAGTATTCTCCTGGCTCGGAACCCATAAACAATTCATCTTGTGAAATCTACGCACAGCGATAGTAAATCCGAACAGGGGGCATTATGAATGCTCTAAGATTAGACTATCGATTCAAAAAGTATATTCAAAGAAATCATCTCCACTTTTCTCTCTAGCCGTGCTGTAATAGCACCGTCTCTTTCCGCACGTGGGTAGAATGCTAAACTGTAATCCTAACTCGAGTTGTTCCTGCACGTTTCACGGGAATAGTAAAAGGGACTTTGAAAAGTGCACTTTTAGAGTGTTTTTAGATTGCATGCAAGAACTTGGTGTGCAGGTGTTCCATGATCGTGAAACAGCTATTACTAAGCTTCTTTTTCTATTGACTTTTCTGAATTGAACGGTCAAGAAACATCTGGAATTGCTTTTTGTCTAACGCTAGTTCTAGCTCCCACTTGTAATAAAGATTTCAATCGAAAGTTGGCGCCGGTTGCGTCGTAAAAGTTTATTTACAACTCGTTTTAAACTTTGCTAATGACCTGGGATTTTGGTGTGGGAAATCCGGTTAGTCACGAATTCACGATGTTGCTGTCTTCTGTAATTTAGTAAATGAAAACATTGTTTGATGTAATAGTTTTAGCAACGTTATTCCTTTGTATTGCTCGCGACTTCGCAATAAATCCGACACTTTTGCAGCTGTAAAAACTCGTTAGATATACGTGGTCGTAAAAATAAGTTATTGGCATCACACTTTTAGTTGTGTATGTGTTTTTACTATTCATCGAAATGTATTCGTTCGTTGCGATGACCTACTTTTCATCTTGATTTATTAGTTGGTTTATAAACTAAAAATATTGGAAGAAGTAGTGCAAATAAATTATTATCTAGTAATTAAACTGTCAGATATCATTTAAGCAATTCTTTTATAGAAAGTTATTACAAGCTGTAGGTACGACTGTGCTAATCAGTAATTAAAGCATCAAAGATGTTATGTATTTTAATATTTATGCCAGCAGTTGCATCATTATATTTAGATAGTAATGGTGGTTAATTACTAAAATCAGAATCAGGTGATATATTTGAATTAGTAGTCGTAAATACCTTTGAATAATCATAACGAGGAATAATTTCATGTTTAAAGTTTACGCCGCCCTCTTGACAATCTTAATTTCTGTATGACAAAAGTCCATTGAAATAATTGTGTTAAAATTTAATATTTTGAAGGTAATCAAAATAAAAGTCACTCCAAACAATAAATATTCTTTGTTTTACATAAATGCAGACACACTTATTAAAGACGTAAGGAAGTTTTGAATTCGCACTAACATTTCAGAGAAACCATTTCAAGTTGGAGAGATGCCAAGAACAACTCTACACCTCCTGGTCAATTCAAATAAATTATCATTTTAGTCTGAGTGTTGATATACGTGAACACAAGTGAAATGAAAATTTAATGTTGTAATATACACATGTATATAATTTTATTTATAAGCCGTCTATTAAAATAATCTAGAGATAACTGGGTTGTAGATCAACCTACTAATAGTAAAGTGGATTCCACTGTTTCTAGAGTAATTTGCAATATTGATTTAGATTAAAATGTTTGTTCCCCCGGAGATATACCCGAGATAATCCAGAAAATTGGCTATCGTTGACCCTAAGTTAAAATAAGTAGCAATTGTATTTTCGTAGTGAACATTTTCTGAACGGGAAAATAAATTTATAAAACGTTTTAAAGAAAATGTCTGCTGTATGTAGTTTAGTGTCCATTGGATATTTAAAAAACAAAATGGGTTCACAAAATGGGAATATATTGAAAATGGAGCGTGGCATGCAAATTCAATTGCAAACTGCGCTGCCGCCGCATCAGAGCATGTTGTAGAAAATGTAGGGCCCTTGGTTCGAGCATCGTTCTCGTGTCTGAGAGAAACTTACTTGGTGAATCGATTCAAACTTTTCCTATTACTATGGAATTGGCTTTGACGTCACACTTTTATTTTATACATAATACATCGTCTTCGATGTGAACAGGTGTGATTTTTGCATATCAGCTTTTCCCTTTTATTCTTACTCAATATTTAAAGGGAATCTAAGCATTTTTTGTCGTAGAATATTCCGCCATTTTCTTTCTAACGTAAATTGTTTCCCAAAGCCTTCAAATGTCTGTAGGACGGTCTTCTCGAGCTGTACTTGTTAATTCATAAAATTTGCTTCAAACAAATTGCGAACGTTGGCTTGAATTTTGAATTTATTTACTTACTTAAAGTTAATCTAAAGACGGAGAAGTTTAAACGAAGAATTTCGCTTAGGTATATTGTCTCTGTTAACAATAACAAGAACTTTTAATTTAATCTTTTGTAAATAAAGCACATTGTTGACAAAATATTTTATTGGGATCTCGTATATGCCCATGGACGGCCGTGGAATCTTTTCTCCCTACAAAACTAATCCCCGATAATTATATGGGAACAAAAAATATCCTCAACTTTTACGTAGTATGGGCTAGTTTATGCTTCTCACACAAAACCAGTAAAAAATAACATAAAACATTTCACAAACATCAAAATAGGGTACGTCTGTCATGATTCCTTTCCGTTAGTTTCCCATAAAAAGTAAGAAAACACTTGAATAGTAGTTTTTGTATGTAAATACCGTAGATGTCGAATAAATAACGCTCCCCTCTGCGACCGGGTCACTGGTGACATTGTAACAAGGATTAATGGTATACATTTGCAATTTATTCCGTTATCGTCATATTATTTGTTTTGGAGACGTTCGTAGAGCGTGGCTGAGCGTGGCCCATTTCGCTCCATTGTGTTTAATGGCTGTTCTAAAACTCGTTTGATACTGAATCAATTCGGCTGACAGATCAAGGGCATATTGAACAATTCCGACACTCAGCATTTGTCATCGTTTTTGTTTTTGGCTCCTCGCCAGGAGTTTTGTTGTCAGTAAAAACAAACGTAGTTAACCTGTGAGTCGTAGCAGTAACTGAGCATGACTCATATTATTGATGTTCTCAATCTTTGCACTTTATCTTGGAAACGTGATAATTCTAAACGATAATTGTGGAAATAATTATTATAAAGTCTGCTCAATATGTAGATCCGTTTGGAAAATATTTGCAACAGCATAATATATAGATGTCCTTGTTATTACTTGATTACTTAATTTATCTTCGTGAGAAGCATAATGTTTAATCTAGAAGCATAAATATCTTAAATGATATTCATATCGTTACTGTCTGTAACAGATTTCAACACAGAAATAATTAAATTAAATGTAGACTTGGTTCTCAGAATCAATTAATGTTGCTTAATTTAATATACCTATCGTATAATTTTGATCGTGATATTACATTGAATAAATTACATTATAATTAAGGCTGCAGTGAATGCTGTGAAAGGATTGGCTATAAATGACATTTGTATTCGTATACACAACTAAATATTTACTCTCAGAGTTTCAGACTTGTGTAATGAATGAGTTTACGAGCCTTTTATTCTTGTTGATGACTCTCTCAGACGTCAGAACTTCTAGCCAATCTGTCTGTCGGTTGTTCAGCAAGCTTTTTCTCTTTATATGTACCTATATCTCATTGAGATTCATTTGATGCTTTGCCAAAACGTAATCTTACACTGGTGGATCTTTTGATAGCTAGGTAACATCTCTTTCATGAATGATTCCGAAGTTATATTAAAATAAATATTGTTTTGATACTAAAACGTTATAAGTTTGACGTGTCTGTGTGTGTGTGTCTGTCTGTGACATCGTAGCTCCCGAACGCATGAACTGATTTTAATTTTGTGTTTGATAGGTGAATTAGTCGGGAGTGTCCTTAGCTATGTTTGATGGAAATCGGTTCAGCGGTTTCAAAGTTTTCAGCTCTTTTGTTCGCTACGGTAGGGATTTTTATTCTTCTGTCGGGGATTACTTAAAATTTTTATTTTTGTCTTTTTTATAAACATCATGCTTCTGTATCCTTTTTAAATATTTACTATTCGGGTACCAAAAATAGAACGTAAAACTTTCTACATAAGCTTGATTGTATGTGTCTAAGTTTATCTAATTTATTTAACGTCTTTATAACTTTAGCTAGCTACTGAGCAAAACGTTAACATTGAAGTGGAAGCGCCAATATTGTTACTACCCAGTAACGAGTTGTTGATTCATTTAGAATAACAAGAGGGAGAGTACACAGTATCTCGTGAAACTGTAATCGGTAAAGTTTGTAACAACATCGGCCGACTTCCCACCTCCATCGGTGAAGTTAGTTAATGCGAGTTCCAGTGGCGTGCAGCGGATACGGATATCGATCGCGACAAGTGCGGGACGCCCGGGATTCGTCTGGCAGTCCCGGGTAACCGAACACCCTCGCCCCACCCTACTCGCAGCCCGTCAAAAGGGTCTGTATAACGTGCCACTCACTACTTTGTTCTTGTTTTGTTTGAAGGTTAATATTCATTTTGACCTGAATGACGGAGTTCCTTGTTCAAACAGGAATTTAAATTAGAATTTGTTGTTAGATTTGATGATCGATGTTATTGTAGGCGTTGAATGATGTGTGCTGATTTTATCGAAAAATGATTCACCAAAGCTTTTCAACTTTTAACTGGAACAAATCTCAATAATTTTGAAGTGATTACATTCAGTCTAAACAATCCAGTTGCCATAGACAACAAAGAATTTTAAACATTAAAAATTTAATTATCTAATGAACATAATCAGTACAGGTGATACTCAAACTAAACGTTCTATTACTTCCTCTTTCCTAGCGATAAAATATAAAATGCTTTAGTAGCATGCGAGATGGATAAGTTCCAACCAGTTTATATTATACAATATTACTCAACAGATAATTCTTGTTTATCACCTGTCGATATGAACAGTCAGTTACCAATGTTGCCACAGAGATAAGCGTATCACAAATCTGTATCACTAAAAAGATGACCTTGCTTGTGCGGAAGGCGCAATGTGTCTGAAGTATAATTAATTATGCAAGCTTGTGTCTGTGGGCCAGGCTTGCTCCGGGCGCGGGACGGGGGCGGTTACGGGGGGCCCCCTCCCCTCCCCGCCAGCCAGTTTGCGCCATTCTCCCGCGTCGGCATCACTATACGCTCGGTTACTCGTTACTCGGAACGGTTTACTGAACGCATCTTACCTTTCACCGCACTAGTGTCACATGTTTTTCGAATTTCTAATGTGCCACGTGACGTCGTGAAGTGATTTTGGTGCTTTGTGGCCATTGTGGACCGTGGAACGTCCCCCGCCAGCCACCGGTACTTGTCATGACTCATTGTTTACTATCGCATATTAGTTGTCGGCTTACTTATATGATTTATTATATTTATGTATACAACAGCAATAACACTTTATTTCGCTAGGGTTACTCGGTATTACCTGGTATTATAGTATCACATTATGTTATGTAATTTATACATACAATTTTAACTTCAAAGAACTTTATGATACTTATTATTTTGCATGGCCGCTTTATTTTCTGCTTCCTGTCTTAAATGTAAATGAATTATATCCATCTGATACTGAATTGGATGACATTCTGACAATAACATTTATTTACTGTCTAGCCAGCTGTTCACCTGTGCTAATTCAATTAAACAATCCTTTTGTTCGAAATATAATACTGCGTACGAACCGGCCGGAGCCTAATCTGCAACAGTGAACATGCATCGGAAAGCTAATTAGCATATAATGGTTTGAGCACGTACAGTCGTATACCTATAATACATGCATACTATATTACGCTCGCATGCAACTATGTAGGCACAGTGCATACAAAGTGGAGATAGCCACACCCCGATAAAGGGACCGTCTCTCACCCATCCCACCTTCACAACTCTGTTCACTGTTTATACACCGGCTAACAGACCGTTAATTCTAAAGATGTTTATGATACTTTCTGAAAACGTTCGCGAGAGTGGAGTGGACTCCCGGACACCGGAAGATCAGTTTGAGAGTGTTGCGCATCACTAATCGACACACGCACGCACAATATGCGCCATATTGTTATTGTTATTACATCGCCTTAGAAGGAAACAGCTCGTTTAACTCGGACTCGTTCGATGTTTGCTTTTGTTCTTTTCTAACTTCTTTGTTGGTCGTTATTGTTCCTTTGTTCGGCGTGATAGGGCGACCGCTGCGGAGGAGACTATTTATAAACATTCTCGCTTCAATCGGAATAGTTCCTATTGCGTTACTCCTACAATTATCGGGAAATTCGCAAAGGTCATGTGCGATACTTTCTTTGAGTCTGAAAGAACGAAATAAACCAAAGTTGTAGTCATAATACAACGCAGGTGCTGGCATAATTTTAGCTTTTGTTTTTCTGCTTTTACGAAATAAAATATGGCCGTAAAGGGCAATAAAGCCCAAATAGGGAGTTGAATAGTTCGCTCGACGTAACGACATAAAGGCGGTACACGAATACCACAGGCCGACTACATCCCACGTACAGCCGAACGCCTACTCCGCATGTTAAGGCTATTCGTGAATAAATCTCACCTGACAACGCCGGAGTCCGGACTTCGGAGTCCAGGCCAAGCCTCCCATACATAGACCTAGCTTTATCTTATGTTAGAGAAACGTGAGCGATTCTACAAAATCGCCGAGCTATTTTCCAATATGAAACAACAATGTTTCCTTTGAGAAAATATAACATTTTGATACCCTATTTTATAAAGCGTTGTGATTGTGACAATGTAACAATAAATAGCTAGATGCGAAAATTCCCAACCAATTCAATTGTTCGGCCACAAAAAATGTAACAGAATGCTGTTATTCAGAGTTGACGAACTGCGGAGAGCAATCGAGATGGAAGTAACAAAGGCATAAGTTCCGACTGGCTGTCACGGCGACATTCCCCTCTTATTTATGTTCGGCTATCTCTAACCGCATTGGAGACTTGCCATCGTGTATGTAAATTGTAAACCACATACACTTATTGTAGTGATGTCATACGATCATACGAGCTATAAAATACCCGTTGCCTATATTAACCTCGTCGTAACTTTGATTTATTTATTCATTATGTTGCATCTTAATTTCTTTTGGCTTTGGTCTGATAAACATCAACAATATGCCTGGTGGTAAGTAAAACAACAATGTATTATGTAATCCACTTCATAGAAATAAGTAACTATTTGGTCCATCGATTAAAACGCCCAACTCGAGTAAGCCAGAAGCTTTACTCTGAAATTCCATTTTAGAGCATTAAAATGCGATGAAGCGGTGTAACTTTCAAAGGTAGTTATAAAATTAATCTCCTCTTTATTGTGGTGACCCACTTTCTGTACGTTCTCGTAGATTAATTACATATTCCCTTTTACTTATTGCTACTGCATAAGACATTAATAAAATAGGTTTGGGTCGGATCCAAGTTTCTGTTGTGTGTGTAACTTTGCTCGTGTGTGTAATCCGTTTATAGTCTATATCCTCGTTGTTTTATTTGTATTGTCCTTTTACCTTATTTCCGGCACTTACTGCAGTGTTATTAATAAAATTGTTATTACTATACTCCTTGATATAGTAGTCGCCACGAGTCGTGAGCACAAATGTCAAGGTAATTTTTGGGTTCCTTTCTAGGTTTTTTGGGCCGCCGATGCGATTGATCCGTTAGTTGGTCCGACCCCGTGCAGCGTCCGTGCCCCAAAAACTCCGAAAGGAACCCATAAATTAACTTGACATTTGTGCTCACGACTGGTGGCGACTAATATATCAAATTTGTCCTTGATATCTTTCACTGACGGAAAGCTACACTGTTGTCGACTGCCATCCATTTTTTTTATTTTTTTTTATTTTTTTTATTTATTTTTTTTTTTTTTTGGTGGGTAGAAACCCACTCATGTTCCTTCTTGTGCCCTTTGCGTTCCGGGGACGCGGTATCTCTTGCGAACAACCCGCAGCCCCGGCAGGCATCGGCCCTCAGTGGCCCCTTCCTTTTGCTGACATCTCTTTGAGGCGTGCGTGCCATCCATAAGACACACTACACTATACTATACTTGACTGGTACATTTGTCTTCCACGCGGACGAAATCGCGGGCAGAATAAAGTTAGTAATAAAATTATTTTATCCTTTTTTGTACAACAGTTTTAATTCGTTCCACTTACTTATCGAATGATGTTATTATATTTATTACATAACTGGAATGTTTAATTTATTATGCTCACGTTTCAAGTTAATCATTAGAGCTTCCTGTTTGGCACTACAGAATATAATCAACATACCTTCCTATTTCACATGGTAATAAATACCATGAATAAACATTATATTGAATATGTTATTTTTAAACATTTGCAATTTGCATTCCGAGAGATGGTAGAATCGGATACTCGGATTCAATAATCAGGTATTAATAAATAAAAAATATTCCAAAATTGTATTCTTAATTTGAATAACGTTTATGAAAATAAGGTAATATAATGATAATAATTATAACCAGTCACTAGCAGTATCGACGTTATAATCTAGTTAGCGAGTCTGGCCGCAAAGACTTAGGATCGGATTAGGAATACCGGTTTCTACTAAGAACAGAGGGGGGAAAGGGGGAGAGCTAGTCCGACCAGTCGAGTTGCACTCCTGCCCCCGGCTGCACAAGATTGAGAGATAAACGTACCGGGAACTGCTCGTATGAACACACTATAACCACCCGAGGCACTATGTTTTTTCTCTCTACAAGCTTGAGAAAGTACGTGAAATTGTATACCCGTGTATACGGAACGAACCGCGTAATATTACGCTCAACAATGATAAACGCTTAATCATCTTGAGTAATCACAACAATCCTACTTCGTGTTGCGTAATGGAAATAATGACAACATAGAATGATTACAGTGCATTTAATATCACTTGGTATTTTTATGTCATGCTATTTATTATTTTTAGTGGAATTAAATTGATTACAATAACTGTTATTGTTGAAGATAAGGTTGAAGGCACATAGGAGTATAATACCCTAATTGGCAATACTGATGTAATTGATGAGTAATTATGCTGCGTACTTACGAAAGATAATATAAAGATAAAGCTACGCTTGAACGGATTAAGTATACTGATCCTCATAAACCAATTACTGCCAGTAGAGAATACACAAAGGAGAGTGTAACAGTATTATATAAATTATGTTAGACGCATTCAACGGTAGACAAAGGTCAGGCGAGCGTGCACTTGCGTAACATTTGTAAAGTGTTACTCCTCAGACAGAGTTCCGTGCACCTGCATTATGCAATGTTTCTCGTTACTGCAGACGTGTCTTTCTTTGCAGACAAGCTGAAAGATTTTGACGTACATAATAATGTCAGACGGATGAAATGTATTGAGAATATTAGGAAGATACTCTCCTGTTATACTCTTTGTTGTCTTCTTACATAATGGATTGAGTGATCCTATTATCTTAGAATTCCTTAGTAATATAACAAAAGGCTCTAGTGCCACCTTATGACGGTCTCAACGGGATATTTTTATAATCTTCTAGTCGACCTGCCCGCGACTTCGTCTGCGTGGCTTATTTCACCCGCGTTATATTACGTTTTTCGTTAATGCTCCGCTACCGTGGGCCGTAGCGTGATAGTATATAGCCTATGTTACTCAGGAATAATGTAGCTATCTATTGGTGAAAAAATTGTTAAAATCGGTCTAGTAGTTTCGGAGCCTATTCGTCGCAAACAAACAAACAAAATTTTTTTTTCTCTTTATAATATTTGCATAGAAGTATAGATTACAAATCTTGTATATGACGTAAGTTCAGCCATGTTATCAATGTAGAAAGCTTCTCGTTGCTACCGTTATTTCAGGATATAAAATCGTAGCTTCATTTCTAGCTAACCGTTTTATAGAGTCTCTTTGTTTCAGGTATAATGAGATTTTCTATAACACGCATTATCGTGACTCGTTGAACATTTACGTAGTACGTAAAGACTTTATTAAAGAATCGGATTGAGCGTTTGCTGGGTAATGTCTAGAAGGCACTTCAACGCTTTGAAGTAGACCCGTGCCGTTAACCTCTCATGTTCAAATTAACCAATTAATCAAAGCTCCGTCTATTGTGTACCCACGTATCTATTATCACGATCTTGTGAAGGCAGAATGGTTCAATTTATCTTAGTTATTTTCTCGATATTACCCTTCGGGGAGCAGGCGGGTGTCTAAAAGGTGAACTTGGAACTAAATCACTGTGTGCTGTTGCGAAGGACATTCACCTGCACTGTTCCTTCTAAATATTACACGTGTGACAGATTGAAGGGATTATTTTTCTTTTTACTTGTTACTGCTTCCTCACGCGTTGTAGAGGTTTAATAAAGGATTATACTGTCTGAATGCGGCCCTGTTTGCACAATGTGGAGCGTGTCGATAATCCGCTTACTTTTCTGCCGCTCGTTTAGTTTTCACATAAAGCGTGGCGGGGATGATAAATCTTCCTTTTTGTTATCGACCATTAAACTTTTTGTAACGTCGTTCAATTGAATCTTTACTGCGTACGAAGAGTGATCATTACGGTTGCTATGTTTACATTCACTAATTGCGAAAAGTACTCCCATCCTTATTATAGCTGTATTACCGAATAAAATCGGTTCCTTTGTATCCTCTGAAGTAATATAAATCTGAAGACGCAGTAAGTGGAATGAAATTGACTTTATTCTGTCAGTCCATTTTTAGAATAATATTTTCGAAATACCTCGATAATAGGTGCTGAAGCACCGTTGCTAGGCAGACATCCTTCAAAGGCTTCTCGCGCCATGACTTTCCCGGGAAATTACTTCTCGCTCGGCTCGTAAATTTCTATAACATTTAAGCGATCAAGTTATTTAAACGTGTTTCTTTTTATAGCTGAAGGCAAATTGGTATTCATTACAATTTCATCTTATTCTGCAGGGTTAATAAGATTTTTATTTTTGTCCTCAATTTGAATTTCCGTCTTGTGTTAATTTGCTGTGTAATCTAGTTCAATGTCTACCAAAACATTTGCATTTACTGGCACAGCTGTAGACATCAAATACTATTCTGAAAGCACTTACGCGTCTAGTGCGTTTGAGTCTGAGTAATCACTCCGGATTCCGGACGTTATACTTGTACTTATGTATAGGTTGGGGCAAGTTGACTTAACTACAGATAAGCGACTTGGTAGTACCGTTGCTATAGAACATGGTTCAGTACACTCCGTCCACAATGCTCAGCTTGTTTATTGTCTGTTTCAAAGGGAAACACACAAAGGCCCGATACACAGAGTGTAACGTGCGGTACAACGCCACCACGGAGAATATAAACGATCTGATTGTGTTCCCATTGAATTAACTTGCACTATACAGCTTTCATGATGGTGGAATATTAATCGTTTATAAGTTCTATTTAGAGCACTTGTGAAATCGGTGTATTGAGAACGAACTTGTGAATATGTAAAGGGTAAAGCGTTTACAGTACGGCACGAGTAGTAAAGACTAGCTGTTGCCCACGACTTTGTCCACGTGAAGGTTATCACGGACGCAGACAAAGTCACTGATTGATAAGTAGCAGATGTCCTTTCTTAAGGTTTAAACTTATTCTAGGGATTATTTTAGGGATTTATCTAAACGGTTGGTTGACATTTCCCGCGACCCAAAGGCTGGCTTTTATCATGGCCAGAGGTTAAGCATTGCCATCCAACGTGGCAATGCCGCCAGTCTTTTGGGCACTTTTCCGGTTGACGGCGATGCGGAGGAATTTTTTGATGCCATTTAGTTTTAGTTTCTTTTTTGTTTTTATTAAGGATTTCTAATTTTAAGGCTGTAAATATAAATGTTAAATAATAATACCCTTATTCCTTTAAATAATAACCTTTGACAACCAAAAAATAGTATACCAAATATTAAATTCGGTTTGGTGGTTTAGACGTGAGAGCGCAACAAACAAGTAGAAACATAGTTACTTTTACATTTATAATATTAATATGGAAACAGGGTGGAAGGGGACATCGACGTGATACGTGTTATACCATTGATTCAGTTCATGATTGAGAAAGCTCCCCTAGAGATGAAATTTCTCGTCGCTTGTTAAAATGAAAATCAGCTTTCAATATTGAATCCATGATAAAAGTTTTGCGCGTCGATGAGCTTTTTGTTGATAAAGCCATCTAAAACTGAACCTTACTTATTCAATCTTAAAATTCATTATTGGAATGTTAAACATATCTTGTTCATTATCATAATACAAGTTAATATTAACGTCTTTCAGTAAATCGAACTCAAATCTAGGTTACATTGAACAGGCCAAGGAGCCAGTGATTTACACTCACGTTACACTTTATTCACCCAACATAATAACGGCGACCATTTCCTTTAAGTCAATTTTATCTCATAACGGTCCCGAGGATTTGAATGGGTTGAATATACCGTTTCGGAAGCATTTCCAAGGGACCGGCCTTTGGAAAATTGACTAGATAGCTCACATACATAGGAAATTGAATGAGGCCCCTTCGTCCAACCTTTTGTGTATTGAGTTGGTTGAAATCATAAATTGGTGTTGTTACCTTTGTGTTCCAAGTTTGGTATATTTTTGATTGTCACTGATGACACTTTGCAAACTTTAAGGCCCACTTGTGCCATAAATGATTAAATTTTTTACAAATAATGTATGACATTTTATAACTTAACCTCGCGTTAGCAATTAACTTTGAGTTAAGTTTTGGGGGCAAGTGGGCATAGAAAATATTAAGCCGATTGTCGAACCAATCAATAGATAGTTTTGTGGGATCAACCGTAGGACGTGTGCGTTTGGTATATTATATATGCCCCATTCTCTCCGACAAAAAAATCGGACACTGATTCTCTGACGTGCGTGTCTTATGACATGTGTCAAATTGAATCTAACCCTTTTTTGCCTGCTGCAAATTTGAAGAGCGTTACCTGTATTTCTGTCATAGTCAAGAAGGAAGGGCTCTATGTTGCCGATCCTATTAGATCTCGTATCACGCTTCTCCTTTACAGGGTAAGTAGAACAGGCATTAGTTACTTAAATCGCTTGAGGCAATACGCAGCTGTACAAGGTGCATACATACAAAATCGTTGCCTGCTTTCAAACACCATAGATGGCTTTATTATTTAGAAATATCGGACAAGTTTTCTTATAATCCGAACGACTTAATTACAGGTGGTTCAAAGCGTTTTAGGGTTCTATTCGTCAGAGGAAAATACGAAACCTTTAGCAACATCCGTCAGTCTTTCACAGACATTTTTCTCGGAATTGACGTTTCGTTCTAACTTGCATTTTGCCTTGATTTTTCGACGAGACACATTTTCTAGCAGAATAGGAATTTTATTAATAATTACAGGAGTTTTTGTAGTTCCTGATATTATTCTTGGTCAGTAATTACAACTAGCTTCTGCCAGCGACTTCGTTCGCGTGTTTTTTTTTCACCCGCATCAAGTTATGTCTTTGGTTACTACTACGTTCCCGTATGTCGTAGCTTGATGTTATAAAGCTTAAAGCGTTCCTCGATAAATTAACTATACAACACAAAAATAATTTTTCAACTCAAACCAATAGTTCCTGAGATTAGCGCATTCAGCCAAACAAACAAACAAACCATTCAGCTTTATATTATTAGTATAGATTGAACCGTAGTAGAAATTTTCCTAACATATTTGTTGTACAGTAAATGTGAGAGTGAATTTAGAATTAATTGCTTTTCATTTAACTAGATGAGTAAATCTGTTAGGATACGTTCAGTGGCAATTTGTACGGGGCCCATTTAGATGCAGTTAGCCGAATTGAGGTTGATTCAATCGAGTGCTTAATTGGTTGTCATTATCTAAATACTAAAGAGCCTTTTGACCTGAGGCCTCTATGTTATTACTAGATTCTGCCCGCGGATTCGTCTGCGTCAAAGTTGATATTATCCCACGGGAATCATACATTTTCCCGGGATAAAAAGTAACCTGTGTGTTGTTTCAAAGTATAATCTATCTATGTGCCGAATTTCATCCAGATCCGTCCAGCCCTTCTGGCGTGATTGAGTAACAAACATCCATCCATCCTCACAAACTTTCGTATTTATAATATTAGTAGGAATTGGTAGGAAGAAGAATTGTCGTTTTTTTATAAACCATAGTTTGATTATTTATTTTTAAAAAACAAAATATAAAATATTTTTTTAAATTATCTACTATACACATTACACGGAACATACATTGCGTAGAAGTATAAAAATAAATACACATATTTAACAGAATGTATGCAAAAAACCGTATTTATTTTCATTTTTATTCCAAATATGTAAAACAAAATGTATTTCTCTTTAAAAAGTACCCGCGTATGAAAATCGGCTTATAATACCTACTGAGCGTCTGATATCAGATTATTTCCAGTTCGGAAAATGTATTAAAATATGAAATTCATTTGTATGTAGAAAAGGTACCAAACATTCGCTTTAATATCATTTTCATTAATAGTTCAAAATTTTAAGTTCGCATTGAAAAAGTAACATACGTTATTTTTAATTGTGAATAAGACAACAACATTATTATATTTAATAACTAGGGTTGTAGGTTTTGTACGGAAGTGATTACTCCTCCAGCTTTACATTATAATTGCTCGAAGGATTCAAATAAAAATACGACCCCTTTAACCCCTTCATGTGAAATCTCATTAAAGCGAAAGATGGTTTTGATCTGTCACGCACAACGTTCCATACATACGTAGCGATAAAGGGTTAACTAAAGGGTGTAAAACACCCCGTGGCGGGGGTGAACGACACAGTAAAGGATGACTCGACATAAAATAGACCGTCCGCTTTATGAGAAGCTGTGCCAAGTGAAATGTGTTTATTTGAAACTGTAAAGAGACCAAGGTCGTTATTCGCATATTTTTGTGAAATGCAGCCAACTTTATTGTAAGTGCTTGGCATTTCGTATTCATTCTGATAATCTAAATAGATTGAATGCTTTAGTAATTGAAAGGGGTCGAGAAAAGTTCCAATTATACTTAATTATTTATTTTAGTAAAACATATCACACAACGGGAGTATGCATGCACCTTACATACAATTTGAAATGATAATAATAGTTTTCATCAATTATACTTGTAGGTACTTACCTATCTGTATTTTGTCACACACATACATACCATCACGCCTGTATTCCCCGAAGGGCAGAGGTGTACCAATGTACACCCACAGTTCGCCGGTATGTTTAGTCCCATGTTATAGAGGGCTGGCCTATTGCCATTAACCGGGCGCAAATCCTAACTCGGAGAATTTCATAGAAAAACCCAATAGCACTTTGCTCGACCTGGGAATCGAACCCAGGACGTCGCGTTTAGGACCACTCGGTACTAGGCTAGGGGTATTTTGTCACACATTGGTTGATATTCAATATTTATAAATCAAAATAATAAAAAAATAATAATAATAAATAATTCAATATTTATATTTATAGTAATATTCTACGCAAATAAACCGTTCAGATAAGAGGTTATACACATTTTGCTGACTAATGTAAGTACCAAATGTTCCTATCTACAAAATGGCTAAACATCATCATAAATAAGTCTACAATACTCATAACAATATTCAATTGTAAGTTTTATCGACAATGTTATCGTTCAATGGTTTACAAACATGACGGCAGGAACAATCAAACAGCTCCGTGGAACGTTGCCAAATATTTGAAGAAAATTCTGTGAAAAAGAAAAGCATTAATTTCTTCATACAGTGAGTAAACGGCCTGATCTAAGACTATGAATAGAAGTGCGCGGGTGGACGCTAATAGCGCCTATTATAGATGACTCCCCGGTCAATAACGGACCACACACGATGCCAGAAACACGTTTCGCCCCATTTTTATACCACAATGTTCTAAAGCAAATAAATTATTCCAGTAAACAATGTGAATAAATATGTAAACATCGTTAGGGTTTCCCCTATAAGCTGAGGATTTAGTAATCAATCTGTCATTGATGAATAATTTATTAGGGGTTTTCCACGTAAAATAATTTATTCACATGCATAAAATCACGTTTGTTTCACCACGAGGTCAGAACTTGTAACTTAGAGTGTGACACATCTAGAAATCTAGACGCAAAGTCACAAACCAATTAACTTGAGATGAATTTCAAATTTTTAATACATGTTTACAGAAAATATATTTTATAAACATTTATGTTAACTTATCTGTATTCATTTGTTACGACATGAATATTTGCATATTGTCACAACCATCATTCTTATAACGTTATAATTTAGATCGTTAAAATAAATACATAACAGCAGTAGGTAGCCATTATAGCTACATCTCGGGTCCATATTGAAATACTTAATTTAATTTATCTTGAGCAAATACTTACGGACGCGAAACACTTAAGTCTATTAGCATAGAGTAAGAAGTGCAATGCAAAGTGTGCAGGTTTGCTTGTGCAAGCTCAGGCGCGGGCCCATGGCCTAGTTTGCAAGGCGCATTGCGTAGGTCAGTCATGTCGCGTGTGACCACACTTTCTCTTTAATGTACCATTTCACTTTCACTCGCCGATCGACATTTAGATGTCATTTTCAGACTTTTTTTTAATGCACAAACGCAATTTCTTGTGCCCCTTTTTATGATGGCCAAAAAATAATTGTACAAGTTGACGGCGGAAATGTAGTACTGTGTGTAGCAAAAACTATAATTAGTATGTTCCTAATTATGTTTTCAACAGCAAAAAAAATGCGGAGTGTGCTGTTCAGGACAGCTCATACCGTGCAAATTTGATGAGGACGGTAATCGTGTTCGTTATGATAAATTACTTACGAGATAATTATCGTAGTAATCAAATCACACAATTGTCCAATCATCAATTCGATCTGCCAAGCGTAGGAGTACAAAATAATATTATAATCGGTTGTGTAATTCAAAACGTATAAAGAACAAGAGTCAATACTAAAGTGAACCAGATGACTCATAACTTTCCCCGACTCGCGCTCAGTCGACTACCAATGTAAAGTTTAAATTAATGTTTCAAAAACTTTCTATTCATATACAAAAGTTTCAGCGCGTGTAGATTGTTTGAATTTTGCGTCTTAATTGATGTAATTCTGGAGTTTGATCACTCTCATTGTTTCTTTACATTGTGGAAGATTTTTATTATCAGTAATTTTTCCTTTTGATTTTTTTTATTCGATAAACGTGGCTACCTGCTGGCCCCAACCCCAAGCATGATAAAAAAGAAAATAAAAATATTTACTTGAACTAATGACTTGAAAAGAGAAAGATTTTTATTCGAGACCACATTGCGTCAATTTCATTCCTTTAGAAAGAATTTCAGAAAACAACGTATTCGAATTGACGGTTTCACGTATGCATGTGTAAGCAATAACCGTTTTCCCATCCGAGAGATAACTGTAATAAATAAAGTTAGTATAGGTATTCAAACCCAGGCACATTGAGCCAACAATGTTCCTCGATCTATACAAACAGGTTGTTTGTCAATTTCCCGATGACGCAGCACGTTGTCAAAGCATAGCTCGCTTGTGCACATAAACAGTTCAGTCGCGACCGTCGACTCCACCACCCCGATGGGGGGAAGGGGTGGGACGTCCTCCCCCGCTGCCCCATTTTTCACAAGTACTTAGCATGTCGTGGTCGGCTCCCCCACAGCCAACCTCCCAAGTTTCGCATGTTTAGGCCATACATTTTTGTTATGGCAACACACGGTCAGCTGAGCCATATATTTATTTATTCGATGTGTGTACCAAACATTTTGTTTTGGTACTTAAATGGGATTTTCAGTTTATGATTACAGTAATAAAATGTTGAATTTTACCTACTTTTTAACTCTCTAGGTAAATAGAATTATTTTAGCTTTTAGTTGAGTTTGTAACTTTATATCTTGTTGTGCCATTAATTAAAATACAGAATCGTTTGTTTCCTTTTGGCAGCCGTTCTCCTCTACCCGACGTTTTATTAAATCTCGTGTTTCGGTCTTGACACCGTGATTTATTGACTTCCTTCCCTCTTTTATTAGTCCTACGTCTACAAAACGTAATTCCTATTAATTCTCAACGATTGAAAGCATTAATACTCATTACTGGGTAGTATAAATAACCACAGGTTGTCTGGAATAGACAAATAGAGGTAGTATCAAGAGAGATTTACTTTAAGATTATCGCGTATCAAATTATCAATCAGTATTAGTGCATAACAGTGAACGGGCGGCCGCTTTCCGCCCTGTCAGCGCAATAACCGCAGTCGAGGTGCGCCGCTGACTCGGCAGTCCTGCCGAGTCTTGCCGACTCAGGCGTGAGTCAGCACCAGCCGACACGAAACGCCATGAGTCATGAGTCGACGTAATTCGGACTGGGATCGCCCGCTGCCGTCAGCCGAAATAAGTGGATTGCTGCTTTACGGCTGAATGATTCCATTCCAAAGGGCGCCCTATGATGTCATTACTTTATGCTTATGTTCCATTAATTTCATCTTGGAGAGGTTTCCTCAAAACACGGCTCGTTTGATTGTGTGATATCTTTCTTAATGTTCTGAGGTGAACGCCTCTTGATTGTGTTCTTACAAAGAGCGTAAAGAATTAGAATGTGGCCTGAATTACGTTTTGATGAGACTGCTGAATGTTCCCCGCTTTAAATAGAGGTCGAGTTATCACAAACATGTTTTCCAAACATTTGTAAAGATGGAGTAAAAATATTTACATTCTCTACAAGAACCTAGACTAGAAACCTTACATAATACAGACTGAGTAGAGCTTTTTGCCAAAGTTTGCATGTAATATGTAACGTCAATCTACCTAAATTCAAATGAATACTAAAAGTAAAACGCCACAGTTTTACACGACTACAAAGGAAGCTCTTAGTACACGTAGGTACATGTATGGTAATTTGGAATGAATTAATCATGCACTAACACTATCGGTTCCTCGATCTAATCACATAAAATCAATAGTTAATGTAAGTTAACATTTTCCCGTTTGAATGTCAAACGAAACGGTTTCAATTATCATTAATGAAACAAAACAAGGCCGTTCTTGATTACTTAAAAGTTTAGAAGTTCATTAAAATATGTATAGGGCGGCCCCCGGGTTTAACTAAACATCAAAGGACTTGAAGGGTTTCGCATTAACATTGTGTTCCGAGCACAAGGTCCTTTGTTTACTTTGACTCAAGTTCGTTATTGAAACATATCTATTTATGTTCACTTTTTCTCTTTAGATCAAATACCTAAACATAATACGAATGTTTTAGCAAGTAAATAAAATAAAAAATATTAAGTAAATAAAATAAAAAATACAATGTTACGTGGCAAAATAAGCAAAAGGAAAAAAGGTTCGAACAAGATACAGCCCAGATTAACTCGAAACCGTTGTAATACAATCACGTTTTATTTCTGTCTTTATATTTTTCTTATTTTAAGGGCAAGTTTATTTTTGGATTTCGAATCATATTTTTGCTTTTTTTGTTTCTAGAGAGTTGAGCGTGAGACCGCAAAAAGTCCAGCGACGACCGGTGGCAGGAAGAAATCGTCAGCAGTGAGGAGCAACGGGCAAATCGCATCCACTGAGCCGCCGCCGCAACCTGCAGGTAATTTTTTTTTTATTCCCTCTGTAACAATTCTCCTTTGTTCATCACGTAAACTTGCTAGCTCTTCAAGAAAACAATAAAAGCCAAAATTTATGGCGCCATTACAAAGTTATCTATTTTCGCTATGAATGTGTTAGTCTTGAAAAGGCAAGAATTGCTGTCGATGGCCACGTCATAAAATAACGTTTTTGTAGTAAAAGTTTTTGATGAATCACTTCACGTAACACTCAGGGGTGTTATCTGAAAGTTAATTAAACCTTCGTCCTATCAATCTAGAAAAATAACAAATAAAGTCAACGGTAAATTGACGACGGATGATTGATGATAAAAAAACCTAAACTAATCCAAGCGTTTAACTTAAAACTACATGTTCAAAAACGATACGAAAATATCCAAAATGTATCTCTGATCATTAATAAAAGAGAAAAAAGTAACATTTCATTCCTTTTAACCATGTATTGATTTGATTTTTTTCCAAACTCACATGAGCCGGGTATCGCCAGCATGTTGCAATTGACGCAGCGTGCAATATATACAAACGGCGATAGTATAGTACAGCAGGGGGTAGTTACAAAGGCTCCCCTGAGAGTTAGCCGGGCTCCACGCTTAATAGGATAGAATTCAGAGCAGTCAGGTGTGCTGCTGTCTATGCCGCGGTCCACGGTACTCGTGACCGTTCTATTTGTAATTCCTATTAGATTGAATGCACTATTCACTAAAGCTTTCGTTTAAATTGGAATGTATGAAAAGCGTTGCTACTGAAGCGTGTTAAGCTTACGTTTTAAGTTTTAACTTTCACGATTAAAAGAGTGCAAACAGCGAGAGCTTTAAGATACGTATCGTTGCTTTTTCATTTATTTACTTTTTTAACAGATTTGACGCTTACAGAACACTGTATTTAATTATAATCACGACTGGGGTGTTTCCAGTATGTTTTTGCCGTTCCATCGCAGGGTACAAAAAACTAATGTACTTCGCATTTAAGTCTTAATATTAAACCAAGAACCGTTAGTTTTATCTCCTTTTGTTTGGCGTTAAGTAAAGCAGCTTACGGTAAAATACGCATGTCTTTTACCACCTGAAATATATGAGTTCAGATAACTTTTTGGGTCAGTATAAAGTGTGGTCGTTACTTGGACGTCTTTGGTATATACTTGTGAATGTATAGATAAGAAAGTCTCAAATTTTACGGCTTTTACTCCATACGTTGGCACGATGCCAGCCGGCGACTATAAACGGGTAACTTAAACTTAAATAGTACATTCGGCCACAGCTGGGTTTAGTGCTCTTGCAGCTAACTCGTGAAATGTACTGCATATTATGTACTGAGCTACTGAATTTGTTCGCATGGAAATTAAATTGCTTTTTTTATTCAAAGATAGGTACAATATTTCTTTCTTGGTAAACCAATTATATTTCTGTTTCTTCGCATATTTTGCAAGTATAATAATTATAAAAGCTCACAAATAGTCTTTACATCTTGCGTCTACGATGAATAATGTTAAACGAAAAACAACCTTTTCTTCAAAATAAGTAAACGAGAGTTTCTCAGTAATAAAATTGTAATACATATTTTAGACGCGGAGCTCGTGTATTTTCAGAGCAGGTAAAAAGTATGAGCGACGTATATATATAGTGCAGACATATATTTCTGATTTGAAATAACATTTTGTATCAATATTAATATTTATTTCGATTAATTGCCTACCAGGGACGTTGAAACTGTTTTTGAATGTATTTAAAATAATAATAACATGTTGTAGCTTTATAGGTACTTATCCAATAAATTATTCTGTTTATACCAGTGATAAATATCAGATGTACTTACATATTCCCCATACTTCCCCTTAATGGATGATACTGCTTCGCCTTTGACTGCATCCAAGATGGATGGCTACCATTTGCAATAGAATGATATACGTTTCAATTTCTAGGTGCTTACGACATTATTCCCGATAGAATCTCTTAATCTATCTGGTGTTTGGAAACAGTTCATCACAAAATTCACAACAAAGGAATCTTTTATAATGCGAAATTCTTGACTGTGTGAATTGTTTGTATTCAATTATCTTTTGTTTCCTACATCTGTGTGAACTGACATCGTTGAGTGTTTTGTCTCAAGCCTCATAATACGAGGCTTTTATTATGCTTCAAACACAGCGTTTGTTAGAATTACATGTGAAGTTTTATTATGAAACTTGGATAAAATTAAAATAAATATGATGGCCTGTTTACCATAATTGCGTAACCTTTGAGAATAAATTAAGATTTTTATTGTACTTAAGTGTTAATATTCAGAAGCCACTCTTGCGAAACATTAAATTAAAACCAGGCAAAATTAAAACAAAGAATGATAAAAAAAAACCGTATACACTTAACTTACATCTAAAAATAAACTATCTTAATTAAATATCTGTCTTCTTATTAAATGTAACATAGACAAAAAACACCTGTACTAATACTATGTATTAAAGTATTAAGCTATTGAAGCTCCTCGCTCTAACTTTCTTGTAATGCCAAACAAAAGCGGTTCGCGCAATCGGAGGGTCCAACACCCACAAGCCGACGGTATTAGCACTATTAGCCTAATGAACTAGACCATTTCAGGATATAAAACGCACAAAATTTATACCTTCAAGCACGTTCCACCGAATTCTAGGGAATATACGGATTTCCACGCTAGCTCCTTGTTTCGCTGCTTTGCATACAATTTAATTTCAGCAGTCAGTAGCAAATTATCCAGGACTTAAGTACCTAGTGCTTTTCACTTAAGAAGAACGCAAAGATAAATTATTGTTTCCTTTGTGGGTTAAATTACCTATCCACTTAATCTAAGCGAGAAAAAGCTCAACCCCGAGCTCAGAAATCTTTTGTTCATTTTAAACTTTCCAAAAACTTTCAGTGTTTTTAAAACCCATTTACTCTTTTGTAGCATCTTAATGTTTAACTTCGACTCAGTTAGAAACAGAAAGAGTTGAGAAGAAAATTAAATAGGAAGCAGAAATTCTCTTTTATCTGTCCGGCGAGTGGTATGGGATGTTATCCTTTGAGTGAAATAATATGTCCGCGATAAAGGGAGATAAAACGTGCTTTCATTTTGTGCTCGGGGTGCGACTGACAGTTTCGTGACGCCACAGAATGGCCGCCAGCTCGCGGGGCGAGTGTGCGCGGGGATAATACATGTGATACATACATGTTTCATATAAATCAGAGCTACGTAGTATAATTATTATTCTACATGTCGCTTTGATACCGACACACCAACCCGAACACTCGTATCTTTTAGTGCGTAATCGGCAGTATGTTACATGCAGTCTTTCTGCAGAACAAAAGGTGTATTATATGTCTATTCATTTGCAAGTCAACGTTTAAACCTACCGTATTTATAGTTCATGCCTTTTCAACACCATCATACCATCATGCCTGTATTCCCCGGAGGGTTAGGCACTGGTGTACCAATGTACACCCACAGTTCGCCGGTATGTTTTAGGTCCCATGTAATAGGGGGCGAGACTATTGCCATTAACCAGGCACAAAGCACAACTACGAGCTGCTTCTGAGAATTTCATAGAAAAACCCAATATTACTTTGCTCGACCTGGGAATCGAACCCAAGACCGTAGCAGTCGCGCTTAGCTCCACTAGGCTACCGAGGCAGTTAAATGGTTTAAGCCCTATTGCGCGAAAAACTTGAACTCAGGGTTAGTTGCTAGCTCGAGGTTAAATTATAAAACGAAAACTTTTATCATAGATACAGTTCATACAGTACATGATTGATCTTAGAAATGAATTACTGTTATAATACATTTGACCGCGTGCGTTGCTTTTGCTTTTTTAAAACATGAAACAGCAGATTTTTTTAATAACACAACCGACAAAATATTTCTACCCTGAGCGTCTGGTTCCACCCCAAATGTATGTCATACATATGAGCCCACATATTAGCAAATAACTCGAATTTAATCAGATAACCTTGGCACATGTAAGTAGACCATTTGACATGCCTTTTCAAACCACATACATATTTAAAGTTGGTTTTGAGTATAAATAAAAGACTCGTACAGATGCTGTAGCTGTTGATTATTCCTTGAATAATTCAAAGTCGGTACCTACGTATATTAAATTTCGTCGCCGCTGGGCCAACGTATATTATATTTACATAATAAAGAGTTGGGATCTAATAACGTAGGCAGTAAGCGACTCCGCCAGTTTTCATAATTTTGCACAACCCTCTTCGTGATTTTGAAAGCCATCTGCGTTAATATTGAACGTTTTCTTTATGAAATTATTTCTTTTCTTTACTTATTCAAAGAAAATTGAAATATTAAATCAGTATTATTCTTTAGTGATGCGTTTACTTTACGTAACTGTAGGAAAGTTATTGTTAACTCGGCAATTGGCAAGTTTTGCCACTGGACCAGTGTATTTATATGTATGTATTCAAACACCAACTAACTTTGTATTGGCTCGAAACTCGGAACTACGGAGTTTCGAACAACCGTGGGCTTCGTACAAATATTGCTCGGATCGTTGGAACTTTGTTCACATTGTTGTTCATCGTTCCAAGTTTGGGCACTTTCGTTCAGTCAGCATTCGCGACCTGCCTCATCGGCCAGTGGGGCCAACTTTTGAATGTGAAACTAGTTATGTTTCTAAGGTTGGTAACAACTTGTGTCGGTACCGTTCAGTAAACAACATTGTTTTACATAATCGAGAATATTTTGTCCTGGACTGCTTACTATGGAAAAATCTACTATACGTTTGGTAGTCACGTTTCTAAGCCGCGTTCCGAAAATACCAAGATGTCAAATACATTTGGTAGACTCGATAGATAGATACTAAATAATAAAACGAAACGGCACTATTATTATGTAAATTTCTGATTTCGTTGGTTTTTAAAAAATGTTGAGCTCGTGTCATGTTTGGTTGTAGACTTGATAAAATAAAAACTTTTTAATCATCCTAGGTAGGTTTGGTTCTTCGCTGGCGGTTTTTTTCTGGATCATACATAGGCATGATAACAGTAAATCGTTAATGATACACATCAGGTAGGCTTGTATCACAATCCATGCAATTAATATAAACTAACGTATCTGATTAATCCTGTTCTAATTGCATATAATGTACATACTATCCAAACAATCGCAGTACATGCCTCAGTCGATAGCGGCAACTACTGGCAAAGCTATCAACCGTATACCTCTTCAAATACATATGCGGTGTTGTGTATTCACAAAGCGACAGTGGAAGCGACAGTCCTTTGTGTCAGTTAACGGAATTCGGATATTGGATAAGCTTCTGCGGTCCCGCGCGTGTTTGTTTACCTAACAATTTGATTTTAATTGGTTTCGCAGGACCAACGGCGCGTCTCGTCCTCGTGTCGTGCCGTTTAAAACAGACAAGCACACTCAATTATCGCATTGTAATCATAGTTCGTGTTTGTATTGTTAATTGATGTTTGGGCAGCCTTGTTTATTCGAGTTTCAATTTGTGACGGAAATGTTCGTCTGGTATTTAATATTAACAAAACATACCAACGATAATAAGCAAGCGCGCTGTTCATTGAACTGTATGTAATAACTTGGAACAAGATTACGATCGACTACGGTGTATAATTCAAGTAATTGTGCGCCTGTCTCAGATATTTGTCAGCGATAATTCAATGTGCAGATTAATAATGTACATTAGTTAACCCTAATGCCATGACACGTCTGTTACAAGTCCTTTAATATTACGTAACGATGCCGATGTTTGACAAGCGTGTCGCGCCACACCAATTTGCACATTTTAACCGACTATATTAACCTCTTCTTTTGAACATTTACATACCTAATTATTCATGTTAATGTTCCTAGAAAGCGTTACACAGAATTTTGTTGAAATTATAATGTCTTCTGAAGTTCTGACTCAACGTGACGTATTAATCACCCCTCTTGTACTTACTTTCGTCCCAATTTATGGGGTCATATGATTCTAAATTGCAAATGAACAAGATAGCTCCGTCGGAGAAAATTTTATCTCATTGACAGATTTATACAATCTTGATATTCGGTAACGAAGTAATCTGCATTCCGTTTGCGGAACATCGCAAATATTGCGTGCGCGCCCGTTGGCTCATGTAGTTAGCATAACTTTACATATTTACCTTTAAATGCACCAGAGGTACGCTGGGACTGCGGTATGTTTAGTGCATAATGTCCTCAGCATACATATTACATTATGTATGTACGTAGAAGTACCTGCCCCAGGAAACTCTCATTCGCTTGAATTATAGGAATTAACCGTGCATTTTCTTTGTCAATTTGTAATTTAGAAGATATGCAAAAAAGTTAAACAAAGAGCTTTTATTAATTGCAACTTGCAAGTTCGTGGCCCAAAAACATGTTTCAACTGTAAAATGATTATGCAATTCCGTTCAGACGTTATCATACTTAAGTGCAAAATGGTGTAGTCAATAATAAAACATCCTCAAGGCAGCCCCTTTACATGTGAATATTATACGAGTTTAGGAAACCGGGCGTACATTAATACACATTATGCCCCTTTATCATACTTTGCTTCCCCCACTGCCCTTGTAAAGTTAGAATAAAAATAACAATATTAAATTTGCATGCCGACGAAACTGGCTGAGGCACGCGACGAACTCACCCCCGGGGCGAACGGGTGGACAGGGTGAAATGGGGGTTAACAGGGAAATTGTGACGCGTCGAGCGCACGTTTTGTGGGGTGGCGTTAGAAATTCGTGCAGGAATGCAGTGTCACCCCTAATCTTTGCTCCATAATAAACCCTCACCTGACTGTAATGACGTGGAGGTTGAGATTGAGATAATGGGGCGAAATTATTATTTCCATACGGACATGTTATTTGGGTTATAGCAAGTTTGATTATCATTTCAATAAGTCATTTTGTCTTTAATTAATAGTATTCAAAAATAGTTAACTTTAATCCCACGCTACCAACTGAGTCTAAACAGAAAGATTTGAACGTTTCAACGGTAATTAGAGAAGACATATCATCGAAGCCCACGTAACCTAATTACTGATTCAGCCGACTTATCAAGCGCGTGAAAGTGCGTGTAAACAAAAGACGATTGTATTAATTAACACTAAATAATGAGTCACGTCACAACGTGTCTTGCGATGTTTTGTTTTGATATAAGTCAGCGCCGCCGTGTGATGAAGTACGCAAACGGATGACAGCCGTATCCGGCCCACAATTGCGCGAAGGTCAGTGACACGCGACGCGACGCAATGCGAGCGTGCGCGTGAATCAACACTACTTAATTAGAAGAAAAGCGTCTGTTATACTTGCAAGAAGGGTGGGAAGGAGGGGGGAGGCTCAGCTCAGCCTGCCTTCTATTTTGTCGCACATTTGTGTCGTTCTAAATTAATCCTTAATTGTTTGTATCTAAATGTAATTGCTACGATAATAATATTCGCAAACGTTTTTCTAACGCTTAGTGCCACTTTTAAACGGTTTGGTAATAGTGTTTTTAATCATAGAGTTTTTTGACTTGACCTTGCATTCTGAAAAACTTTCGAGAAATTGGAGTGATAAAAAAGTTTTAAACCTTTTTGCTGATTTAATTTGTGTAGCATTCTGTACCGATTTATTGAAGTATAGTTCCGTTGTCGCAGCGATTAGACGATAGATGGCGCCACTTGTGCCGTTAAATAAAGCACTATGATTATTTCTAACGTAAAAACTTGTTTTCGTGTTTAAAACACTCGGAAACCAATATAACCCACTTCTTACGTAACCATACTCGTATAAGTACGCTTTAATAACTTTTTCTAAACCTACAGCCGAGAGACTAAACGATAGTGTAAAAAATAATGGTTACTATATTTTCCGAACCCTCAATAGACAGCCGAATGCCCTTTTTTATGTTGGGTCGACCGTTATGGAAGATTTATGAGGACGCGCTGAAGCCGGCTTTCCGAGCTCATTTAATTTTTATTACATTGAGGTCGTGTTAAAAACGTGATAGTAACGGCCCGCGGGCCCGCCATTAATGAAACACGCCAATTGACAAACAATCAGATTGAATATGGAACACTGTTCAATATTGCATCACGCGATGATCTTCAGTCGCTGCGACCAATTAACATGTATTTATGTTGAACGAGCTAATTATAATTCTTGTAAGGCTGCATTATTAGAAACAGTCGTTTATATCCGTGTTTATATGCAGATTAGCGCGATTACAAGAACAATAGACGGTGGAAATCGACACGGTGAGGAGTCGGCGGCACCTGCGTAAGCATAATAAATGTTTGCGGCGCGTCACGTTGGCGTTACGTAAAGAACAATGGCCGGCTGGGAACGCGGCCGTGAACGCGACGCGAATCCTATACACGGAATCTATGCCATTTATTTATTCAGAGTGACGTCTCGGTTTTAACAATATCGGTGTGGCATCGCAAATGGCCGGCAGTACCGTTTCCGTCCTCAGTGTGGGACAAACAGCGATTTGCATATTTTCGTCTACCCGTGTTCGGCGTGCGAAATGTCCCTAAGTGTAGGCAGATACGAAGGTATAATTAGATTCATGCTGGTTTTTTAATGGTGTTGTTTATTATTTGATTCGTTCGACTGAGTTCATACAATGCTGATTTGTAACTACACCTACCTGCCTATACCGCATTTAATTAGGTAGGTAATTATACTTATAGCGAAAGTAATAAAATAATAAGTAGGTATCGTTATGCAAAGAATATCATTTTACAGTCATTAAAAATAACGTTTCCACAAAATATAAAAGAATATTTTTAAATGTTAATGTAAACTGGAAGCCAAACAGTCCTTTACACACTTGCCTCTGCGGACGTTACGTTATTATGTGTACTTTCACCCCGATACACCGTTACCTGAACTACTGAATATTCGCCATCTCTTTCGCACTACGCGATCACAATCTCGATCAACTCGGTTGTTTATTACAATAAAACGGATGAAGAAATATATATAATTATTGTAGCTAAACGTTTCTGCCACTTTTGAATTGACAACTAGGTATTGAAAATCCAAATGTATTGGAAACATCCATAATATTTGTCATTCAGAATACGTTATTTATTTCACAATACGCCCGAGAATCCGGTTTCCATGCCAGCGAACGTATTGTATTACCATCTCCATAATGTTTAAACACTGGATGTTCAGCTGTAGTTATTTACTCAGTAGGTGTTTTTGTATCTATTCTAAATGGCCTCGATGGAGAGAGAGACAAGACTGGTAATAGCCCCTGTGTAAAGTATGGTGCCTTTATTTTGTCCTCTTTAGAAATTTATTGAACGGACAGAAACAGCGCGATTTATATGTTTATTCAGGCCGGGTATCTGGCCTCGTTTAAAAACATGCTTTGAATGGAAACAAAGGTCTCTCAAATGTCTATTCATAATAGGTACTACCTACATTAATGTAATTATTCTTATTCATTTCGCAATAGATTGGTAAATAACGAATTATAAACATCATTCAATTTTATACCTATTGAACGTAAAAGACACAAATAAATGTCAATTGTTCAATGATTCCAATCTCAATAAGCGAGTATCAAATAAATTCAATGAAGTAACATCGTAATTGCCTTCAAAATACGCTTTTACTATTCCATCGATCATTTTGCCTCAATCGGTTCATTGTGAAAGAGACCCTAAAAAGGTCGTGAACGTAATAAAGAGTCAAGGCGACCCGGCTCATTCCGCGCAAGTTTTAACAAGTGAAATCAGAACCCGATTGTATCGCACACCAAAATGTGTTGTGTTTCTACATTATTCAAATCACACGTCAAGACCACAGCTGAGGTCGTGTATTTTTCACACGTCGACGCAAATGCATTCCTCACACAATTATCACGCCGCATCGCCGCCGCCGCTGCCGGTGGCTACTCTCGCTCCGTTATGACTTTTATTTGCCCTCCGTAGAACGTTGTCCAGTACAAACAGGTTTTGAAACCAGCTCCATAAATACGAGTAGGGCGACTGGCGAGGCATGCAGGCCCTATCTGGATAATCTCTCACATACATTCATCTCCCTCTAATCGCCGTAAACGGGAAGATTCATGGTGCCCTTAAAGGGAATTTTGCTGTCGAATCGTAATCGATTCCTAGAAGAATTTATCACCAGCCTTTTCGTAGAACCTGTTCCGATGCGGCCGGCTTTACATTAAAGGATTGTGTTGCGAGCTTGTATTTTTATTTTGAATGTCTATCAAGCTGAATAGCCCGTTAATTGGATTGGAATGTGGTTTTAAAACCTCTTTGTAAGGTAATAGTATAGATATCATAATGAGACAAAAACGCAGAACACAAAAGAAATACTTTCGAAGCTGGATTTAAAGACGTATCCGTCATGGGTATTGTTTAAACTATTGCGAGGCAACTTCCCACATTTTGCAAAAGTTTTTTTTTAAATTTGACAGTCGTTGGAACTAGATGTGTTTTTATTTAGCATAAATACACCTCCATGTTGACACACAAACACAAAATAATTTCCAAGAAAGAAAATAAAAAGTTAATCCCAAAAATAAATAAAATAATGATCACCACTTACACAGTTTTAAATTTAAAGCTAGAACACAGTTCCTTACCAAGATGGCTGCGCGTATGATGTCAAGTGCCGGTGCGCGGGCGCATTAAATTGATCGTTGTGCTGATTGACACTCACGGTCTTTTTGCAGTCGAGTACAGATCTGTGTCACAGTCAACTATGTGAAAGAAAAAAAAAACCTAAATAAAATGAATAAACTTGATTGTCTATTACAATAGATATAATTATTTATAGCATGAAGAGTCGTAATGATAATACTTAATTGAAAAATGACAATTCATAGATCTGTAATGGAATCTATTTGCATCAAATTGGTTAGTACCTAATGTTTAATTCAAGGCTGTTTAACTTGTTGTTTTATGAATAGTTTTCGTAAGTACATATTGTATTTTAATAATAAAATAACAACTACAAATTAGTTCTTTAATGAATAATAAAAACTACGTACTTCTACATGAATACGGAAATTTCCGTTGTAATAAAAGAGGACAATAGTCTACGTTGGAACAGGCAGACTAACATTAAGTATAATTTGTAATTTATTACTATTCTACGGGTATTAGGATCTCTGTTTAGCACACAACACCTAGTCACAAGTGATTTAACTGGAATTTAGGTATTTAAACAATAATAAATAACAAACAAAATTATCCTTCTGTTGAATTGAATTTACTTCTCGTGAAGTTGTTAATGCAGCACGTTTATAAAAGCATCATTGACTAATTATACAATTACTATTTAATTAAGCTATTATTTGCACAAAATAGGCTATTGTTGCATAATCTTTTATGTTTAATTAATTAACTAAATATTTATTCATAATCTACTGATTAATGAATGAATATTCAGTTAATTACATTAACACTTGGTACGCAGGTACTTTTTATTTTAAATCCTTGAACAATAACATTTAAGTCCACGTTCATTTAGCTTTTAAACTTCACCAACTCGTTTGGCCATTTTTAAGTGGCATTGGTATTTTGAAAATACGGGCTGTGTAGTTTTATTGCGATATTTATCTTTACAGCATAAAAATATCTGGTTTTTATCAGTTATATCATACTTTTGAGGATTTTACCAAGGTTTACTGACATTATCTAGAATGTAGACTTGATTTTCCTTAAAGTATTTTTAAAATAGCCACACAGTCATCGCATTTAAAGAACAAACGATAGAAGATTCTGCGATAAAAATATCTATTAGCGTCTCCTTTTCAACTCTATTTTCTAAATCACATTTAATTGACTACTTAAGTTTTTTTTTAAGCCTTCAATTTACAGCATACTCAAATAGGAAAATTGTAATTCCATGTGGCAACACCGGTTAAAATAAATACAGCAATAATAATACCTATCATTCCATACAGCAATTATTTATAATATACGTCTAGATCCTCCATGATAAAAAAATGCATGTAATAATACACAATAATGCAGTTTTTTTATTATGACTGATCGAGGTATATGATAGACTCAGCGTTCTTATGCAATTCATATGACGTTGATTGCAAAGGAAACTGGCAATGCTATGCCACGAAGCGAATTAATTATCATAACAAACGTATGTGTATTTATAGTGGTATAATAATGATGTATGAAGTTTACATTTCGTATTTAAATTAAATGCTGATTAATATATTTATTTATTCATAATATTCCATCATCTTTCTCAATATTACTGTAAGTAATTCAATAAAACGTCTGAATTATTTTAGTTGAAACACGTGGTTGTCATTAACTACCTGCTTACCTCATTATGGGTAAACCAGTTTCAAATGCTAATTCCAACCCAGACTAAAACTAGTCTATTTATAATTTAAAATAAAAAAAGACATTTCTATGCAGCTTACAAAAATCATTAAATATAAATTTAAGAGGAGTATTCACCCGAACTGTTTCAATGGAAGTCTCAACTCCCGGGACAACTTGGGGATAATGGGGAAAATTAGGTCACATTACATGAAAATCTCCTAAGGGTGCACGCTGCGCAAAATGGCCGCCACGACACGCGCAATAATGGCCGCCGGCCTTGGGTCGTACTCGCAATCAACTTATTATTCAATCTCATGTCGCGAATTGGTCCGAGGTCCGCCGGCCGTTGACCCAACCGTTCCACTCCACTCGTTGTTAACGTTGTGCCCGTAGGCTTATAGATTAAATTACATAACGTAGGTATGTCATTATTTTTCTCCTTGTGCGCTGCGCATATTTTTTGTTTAACTTTTTATTAGATTGTTTTTGTACTTCTTCTTAACGTGTAGATAGCAATCTACCTATTTCGTGCTTCTATTAAGTGATCAGGTAAATGAACAAAAGGTCACAACTTAGAGGTTATTGCTGTTCATGTTTATTTATATATTACATGTCTATTAATTTGATTGTTGTTTAAGAGAAACGTACGGTTCATCGAATTCTACGCCTATGTGTGCTACTACCAATTTGTAATAAGGGTTTAGGACATAAAAATGGTTAATCTTGACGTTAAAAGGGACTATTGTATTGCTTGGCATTCCAAAGGTCGTCGGTCGGCGCAGTTGACGTAAATCCGACACGGTCCGTTATGTCCTCTCAGAGAACAATAGATTGTTCGCGCTACTCGCCTAATGAGAAATGTTTGTTTTTCAGCTTTATACAATGGGTACTGCTCATTGTTGCTTTTATTATTATCTCCTTCAGTGTTCCATCGTAAAAAATAATAATTATCTATATTTGTTCATCTCAACTTCCTTATCCATTTGCCGTCGGTTTTAATAACTTCGTTATAACAACACCTTATTTAAATGTCATCTACATAAAATGAACCACTTCATATTTTTATACCCGAGCACAAAAAAACAAACATTAATAATCGTATAAATAACAAGACCGGAGAAACAGGTTTTTCCTTTAAATATTTAATACATTAATATAGATATACTTACAAATCATAAACTATACAATAGTACAGAACGGGTTATAAATTACTATAGTGGAAACATCGCTGTTTTCGAAGAGTCGACCTTGATTGAAGGCTCATTAGCCGCGCAGAGTCGAGACGAGCGAGACTACGCATCGAACCGGTCTCGGTCGTGAGCCCGCATGATTTATGCCTTTGCTTTTACAAAGAGCATTTTTTTTTCACCAGACCGGTTTGCCCGCCTCTCCCCCGCTCGGTTTTTGTTGCGCTACCTGGATGCTGCGGAAAAAATATAGTGTCAGTTGTTTCCACCGTAATAATAATAGTAAACATTCCTTTTAGAGTACACGCAGACGTGGCCAGTGCCAGGAACGTGATGTGCTGGCGTTGTGGCTTCATTATATTAATGGACTCGACCGGATGAATACAAAGACGGGGCCTTTAAACTTTATCGCGTGTAGAATACGTGTTCCCCGGTACACGCTGCATGAAATTGAATTTATGATTCACTTGATAGTGATCAAACGTGAATTAAGAATTTAATGTTATTCAAATTCATTGTCTGTCTACATACAGTTGCCTATTTGGTATTCTTTCTCGAAACAGACGCTGTCATTAGTAATTAGTAGATGGATGGGTATTGTAATTTATTTACAAACATGCAAACTACTTCGTTCTATAAATGTGGTAGTATTGTTTTTAAATTTATAAGTTTGTAAAAACACGTCACTGCAACCGACTGTACCTGTACCTGGTGTCTGATGTTAATAATAATATGTAATTGTTTATTTCGTTATTATTGTTTAGGCAGGTAAACACATGTTGTTACATGCTAGAAATTAAATAGACTTGTGTGACTGGAATGTTTTAATCGATCCTGGTACGAAGCGGCCAAGTATACCTAATATTAAGGGCAGCAAATTTTACTGAAACAAAATATTTTTAAGCAAATAAATCTGCATTTTTTTTATGTCACATGGCTGAGCCTGAAATCGAACTGGCTCAAATAGAAAAATGTCATCAGATTTTTTGTGACACCGATCGATAGGGTCAGTCTAAGCAACAAATGACTCGAATAATCATTGGGTGTCCAATGTACGAAAAAAATACAAATTAAGTTAAACAAAAAAAGTATCATAAGATAATCACGGATATTTTCTTTCTGTGATGGTGTCCTTTGGCCTATTGTTTTTTTTTTTTCGAGATTTCATGATGATTCGATGATATTGCATTTTTCAAACCTCTGGCAAAACTTCACAAACGAGGGCCAAGTACTGCAATAAAATCATTAAAGCTGTATTAAGTTCGTTGTCGCTCGTGCTAGCCGTGGTTCGACTCAACAGTATCACACATAGGATGCGCGAACCACAAATACTGCATTATCTAATTATACAAGCGTAGAGAGCTTTTCTACTTAATCCTTCTTTTTAGCGAATTGATGGTAAATATAGATTAAATAATAATATTTTGTTAGTGGCTGTTTGGCCCTGAGGAGGGCTGATCGGAGCTTTATGCCATCGTGGTGTAAGGATTAGCCAATCGACAGGAGGCGATTGCCCAGGGTGCGTCAGACGTAACAGAGGTCGGAGAGTACGTCGCTCGGGGAGGCTCCTTTCATGGAGGCTTTTTTCTACTTAATTAATTAAATAGTTTGGCGTCACGGCGCCAGTCTCGCCAACATAGAGAAATCGTCACAGACACGCACTATTATATTCGATCTTGACTCTTAATGTTGGATAGAAATTGCACGACGGCGTTGAAGAAGGTCTTTGGGTCCTCCATGTGTATGTTATGCCAAACACCATCAATATAGAGCAAATTTGCTTTAGGAAAGAGCTCACGGATCCCTGTTATGTCATCAGGTCTGAAATAAAACAGATTTCGATTAAAATAAATCATACTTGGTACATGTTTGCATATGCAATATTTGCTTAAAATCTTACGGGATAAATTTTGAGAGCTTGCCGCCTATGAATAGCGTAGGTCCTTCATATATTTTTCCAGTCAAATTTGGAAATGAAGCGATATTTTTCAAGTTCTTATATAAGGCATTAATATTGCACTTCCACCCAATAGTGTTATCAATAAATTTTGCAAGATTCGTTCTAACTAAGTATATGGACTCTTCATTTGGAAATAATTTAGCTTGCCCAATTTTATTTTTAACTGCAAGCCTTGCTTTGTTCAGAGAATCCAATCCTTTAAAGTCGACACTCATCATAATATCCATGGCTTCCTTCGGTATGTTAAGAAACGTTTGTGTTGTGATTGGCGATATATCTACTACGATCAAACCTGCTACTTTAGACGGCTGCAAATAAAGAAAAAACACAAAATTAAAAATTTTAGGTAACCGTCGACAGAAACATAAAGATCCCTACCGCAGCTAACAAAAGAGCTGATAACTTTGAAACCGCTGAACCGATTTCAATCAAACATTGCTAAGAACACTCCCGACTAATTTACCTGTCAAACAAAAACTAACTAAATCAAAATCGGTTTATGCGTCCGGGAGCTACGATGCCACAGACCGACACACACACACAGACATATCAAACTTATAACACCCCGTCGTTTTTGCGTCGGGGATTAGTAAACAGCTAAGGAATAATGATGTCATGGATGAATATAATAGCATATACATTTTTTATTGACATTGATTGTGTTAGCATTTGGGAGAAGAGAAGAACCCCTGTTGGGTTGGCTACACGCTGGAGAAACGCCAGTAGGGACAGCGAAGCTGCCTAGGTTATGACCGCAGTTTGTAATTGTCTCCCTAGGGGAATGATACGAAAATGTTACTCAAATTGTACATAAATCATCGAACCTCTGTCAAAGCCAAAACCATTCCTGTCCTGCCACCCATGCTATGTCCAATAATAACACTTTTCTTAACTGTAATTTTAGACATAAGTTCAGAAACGTCTGCAGCTAAATCGAAGTAACTGTGGGAATCGCTGTGAGGACTGTCCCCATGGTTACGAGCATCCACTGCTATTACGGGCATATTCGTATGAGCTGTAATCTTTGCACACATAGTTTGCCAATTCTTTTTGGATCCAAGTACGCCATGGAGCACAAAAATTGCGTCGCTGTCAGATGTGGGAGTGGGACCGTAGATTTTATGCGCCAAATCAACAGTTGATTTAGACCGAACTATTTTAACTGCCTTGCATGTATTTTTCAAGTTAATGAACGACTGAGGTCTGGCTCTACGGATCGTACATAAAATTTCCATCTCAGGTCTACGTTTTTTGTTTTAAAAGTTCGCCAGCAAAAAATGACTGAAAAACATATCACCAGTTTTCTGCACAAATAGACATTGACAGATAGTGATAATGGTAACTTGTCAATTTCCTCCAATGTCAATTTTTACTGTCTGTTGTTTTTACATTCACCTAGTATTTACTATTTCCATGCATGCACCATAAATACACTGACAATAATGTAGTAATCCAGTTGTACCTACTTAATAATTCCATGGGTGCAAAATGCTAATCTTGGAATTCGCAGTATCATTACGTCTATTGGTAAAGCAAATGAAATTTTTTGTCTGACGCATAAAGTTACAGAATCCTAAAAATAGTAATAAGGTGAGGTACTATTGTGTTATGTTTTTTTAGGTAAGTATTAATCGCGTATTTCGTCTCAGTCGGTTGCGTCACTCGTTTTATTCGAGCATAACCTTATTGTAGATGTTCCTTCGACCTCTATTTGACATTGTCGGGTTCGCCCGTCTTCGCTTCCACAGTTTTTGTTGCACTTTTTTTCTCGTAATTTATTTATCAGCCGCCATTTTATATACCACCTGCCGCGGTCGTTACCCGCTCAGAAAAACTCCCCTCCTCTAACAAAAGATATTCCCAAAGTTATTCTTACTTATAATTACGGCTCACAAAGCATTTCGGGCAGAAAGCACCGCTTTTTGTTGGCCTACAAAAAATCTCCCTTTAATTCTTTGGAAAGAGGCATTCTACAGCTTAAATATGGGGCTATATGGACAAGTTTTTTTTTTGTGCAAAAAATGTAAACAATTCGTTGATGCGTTGCGCGTTGTGGAATCGGGATTAATTGTGAGATCGATGTGTTATCTACTCGTCGTTTTGCTAAAATGTTCGCTAACAATGGATGGAAAAATAGTGGTTGTGCGTACCACAGATTCACAACAGTATTGTAAATGAGTGACGTAGTTACGGCAGGTCACAATATCGTGGGACATAAACCCAGGTATTCGTGTGCCTGTAACTTGCACAAAAATATGCAAGCATCTTGCATGCCATCCTGTCATAACAACTTTTGATTGGTGAATGGAGTGCAAGCTTCTTGCATACCTTTGTAAGTATAGTAGTCACCAGGAGTCGTGAGCACAAATGTCAAGTAAATTTTTGGGTTTTTTTCGGGGTTTTTTGGGGTGCTAACGCTGCACTCGATCGTGTGCTCACGACTCGTTGCGATACTATACAAGTAACTGGAACGTGTGTTCTCGGCTTAAACGTAACCGTAAACTTCTATCTTTGTACTTTACTAGTTTCTGCCCACGACTTCGTCCACATGGAAGTGCAATATACCATAAATAACACATATGACACCCTGCAATAGTGAAGCTTTCTATCAATAAAATATTTTTTGTAATAGTACCTTTGCTTACCTGTGCTTTCAGAGATTACGACTTACGAACAAAAAAACAAACAGACTTTACCTCTATATAATATAAGTATAAGTTTGTGTAGCTGTCGCTAAATACTAATCTGCTATTTGTTTAGATATCTTGCGACATGTTTACATATCGTGAATTTTACAATACATTATCGTTACACAGACTGTGTGTAAATTCACGATAACATGTCTTGTAAGATAATGACTGCAGTTATTAAAACGCTTTCTAGAACAAAATATCATAAAACACTACACGTTACTGATAACTGTCGTTATTTCTCGTTGATAACAATCTTAAAATTATTATGTCTACATGGACATGTTTTAATAAAAGGTTATCATTTTGATTAAGTTCGTTTATGTAACAAAAACATCTTATCAGGTATTAACAAGGCTTATTAATTTTCTTGATAATAAAAATAACAAGAACTTAGTAATTCGCAAACCAGCGCTATAATGGAAATTCAAACGTCCTTTCATGATACCGTGACTCAAACAATAATGGACCATAAATTATTTCCATTGTCAAGCGTACGGAAGGAAAAGGTAATGGTTATTAAAATTGATTTCCAGATGACAATTAATTTGGTTTCAATGACTATTGTGATATTTTCGTAAAGACTTGGGCACTACGGTTAACCGAGTAAATTGAATTTCAATCCGTAATGTAGTGAAAAACTACGTCATAATTTGAATTCAAGACAAGATAACAATGAGCTGGATAAACAAGTAAAAAATATTTACGTAAACGTTATGAACAATGAAATTAAACCCAATGATGAATGTCAATAACTTTACTTACATGGAAATGGCGTAGATAAGTAAATAAAATACAACTAAACGAAGCATCAATCATACAATATAAAAGAAGCAATGAATCAATCGAACAACAACATCGACCTTTTAAAACATTAAACAATGCTGTAAATATAAACAATGAAAAAGGTGAGAAAAAGCCAACAAAATTATGCGCTTTCGACATTGCCGCTTCTTTGTTTGGCATAGGTCACTTTGACCTAACCTTTAACAAGCAACTGAGCTAATAATCGCCGGTGTATAGACATGAAATAACAGCTGAATGTATCGGAAGTTTTAATAATATATGTACTTAATTATTATTCATCACACTTTAAAAACTTCTCTCGATTGACACAGCTGATAATAAATAAAAGAGTTGAAAAACCTACAATAATAATTAATCGTTCGTCTACAATTTTAAATACCAGACACAAATGAAATAGTTCCGTGACATTTTGACTTTGCCAAAGTCTTAATTAGATAAAAATTTTCCTCGTAGCCGTTGCTATGTTATTCAAAAGATCTTGAACACATCTTGAATGGTGTTGTTGTGAAACTTGTTATTCGTGATTCGTGTGATCGTGTCCATAATTATTATGCATTTTGTTATTTAAACTGACGGCCGTAATATTTCAATTAAATCGGCACTCAGAAACAAGTTTTAAATACCGCAGTATGCAACACAGAACTTGAAAGTAAAAGGTCATCAGTGCAAAGCTTGGTAACAAATTAAGAGTTATAAACTTTCTCAATCAAGTGAAACATTACAGACAGTTGTCAAAGAAGTTGTAAGCGGATATAAATCTCAGTTTAGTTCGATATTGCCCGCCACTGCTCCTGCCAACTTAACAAACTTCTCAAAAGAAATGCCAAACTTTTAATGCTCTTTCCACGGATTCTAATAATAGGGGAGAAACTTCGTCTTTTGCGGTTCTTTATTACACTTTATAGAAAACATAAATGATTGTATAAGAAGTTACGTAACATCTGCCTTTGAATAATGAATTAATTATAATAATCTAACATCATCAAGATTCTTATGTACGGGTTTTTGTTTTCATTAAGATGCTTTGGCTTATGTCAGATATGAGTTTGTTTATACATTTACGATTCTCGTTAATATGGTAAACACATGTTAAATGTTTAAATTATGCAAATTTGTCTTAATATTGTACTTACATGATTGTTATTAACAATATTAACATCCTGTACCTGCCTACTCGCGTTGTGACTTGTGACCTCCTGTTTGACACTGAAATTGTATTTTTAATCATTGTGTAGTATGTAGCCATACTCGTAAAACTAGTAAGGCTGGTATTTCTTTAACAAATACAGTGTTGACCTTCTTAATATTAAATGCATTAACATTCGAATGTTTGGGGTTAAAAATAAATGATTCTGCATCATTTGAAACTCGATATAGTACGTACTCATTAAGTTAAAGACTTTCTTAGTGCATCTAGTTAAAGACGTCAATGTTTATTTGGAAACCCGATCCGAAGTGTTTGGTCCCATTACTGCGGCATGTCGGGGTCGTGCCCCCACTTGTGTCGGATCAGATGGCCGACTTCCACTAAACGAGCTCGCTGTAAGATAAGCCTTATTAAGTTTTGACTTACCACATGACCTTTAGTTTATCACGAATTTTGACATTTGATCTTCGTACAGCTGGACCCCGTACCGTTTGTTTATTATTATTATTGTATCAGTTAGTGTATTTTCATATTATTATATTTATATTGCTGTAGGTATAAGAAATAGTGACTTTTCCTTGACTGATATTGATATCAGTCGGTTTCTGATGAAATTGTTTAACGTATTGAATATTCTACTGTCAGCACGCTTAGCAGAGGATTTTTTTAATTAACATAATGAGACTGCAAAAGAAATAAATTATCTTTCGCGATTGGTTTTAATGGTCAAGAACTAAAGATTCATTATAGTAATTACAATAAAGTAAACTGAATCTATTTAGTGATGATTATTAAAATCCTGATTCTCTGAATCATTCATTCATTCTGATTGTATTGTACATCTTCGGCAAAAGAAATCAGTGTTCTATAGATCCGCTTCCATGGAATTTTTCCTATAGAAAATGTGTAACAATTCGGAAATAGCTTGTTTGAATACAAAAGGAATTCCGCAAGATTCGTGAACACTAGATTGCGCGACACTTTTATAGTTCAAATTGAAATTTTTTTGCCAAATATTATCAAACAAAAACCAATTTTCTACTACAATCGCTTGTATTGTATTGAAATGACCTGTTGTATTAAAAAAAAAAGAATTTGGTAATGTTTACTACTTTTAAATGTAACCGTGATAGAAGCCAGTATGTCAGTATTTTAATCATATGGATGATCCTCAACCGACTTTTGCGGCCTGTAGTTGTGACTGAAATGCGTAGTTTTACTGCTTCTTTCATAAGCGTCACATCTGTCGATACACCCCTTCTCTGCACCCGCCGCAACCCCCGAAAGGACTTCATAACCTTAAAACAAAAAACCTCCTTCCAAGGTTAACACGTACGTCGTGCGACTACGGTGTCACTTCTTCACAACACCTTGAAAAACGACAATGTTTTATTTATATCTTGAATTTATTAGACGAAAGGTCAAGCCGGTCAAACGATATTAAACGGACGAAATAACGATAGTAAATATTTTTGGTAGGTATAATTGGAACAAACTTGTTAGAATACCAGTCGAGTCATCAAGGAAGGTTGTTATTCAATGGTTTATCACACGGAAAAACCTTATCTAGTAGGTATGTTATCACGAATCGCTCGCACATAAGTAAACATTCATGCGTTTTGCAATCTACCACTAGATTGTTACCGTTATCTCTGTCATAAGTGCACGATATATAGGATATTTATCAAGTTTATCGCACGTCCGATAAGAGCTCCAAGTATCCCTTTGTCGCAACGCTGCGATAGCAAACGAGGATTTTTATTGTCACTTCCTATGACAACATTATAATAATTATAGTTTATCATGTTATATCCGTTAGCGTTGTGATGACAAAGCTAGTGTGTTTCCTTCGGAATGTTATCTTAAAACTATGTTTTTCTAATTGCCTCTTCAGCCTAGGTGGCCTAAGCGCAATTGCTACGGTAGAGGTCTTGGGTTCGATACCCAGGTCGGGCGAAATGTTATTGGGTTATTCTATGAAATTCTCAGTAGCGGCTCGGAGTTAGGATCTGTGCCCGGTTAACGGCAATATATAATACATAGGACCTAATCATTCCGGCAAACTGTAGGTGTACATTGCTACACTTCTGCCTAACCCTTCGGGGAATACCTGTATGTATGTTTTATAAAATAGTGCAAAATTTCGCATCTAGCATTGATAGAAGTAATAGTCAATGTTTGCAAATTTCACGAGAATGTTGAAAGGAATGCGCGTTGTGACGCATTTTGAAAAACCAGTTTTCAATGCGTAGGCACATGCATACCAGGAGGCACTAAGAATTCTAAGTAACTATAGGCTTACATGACTAAGAATAATTTGAAAGGTATCCTGTGGTCAAATATAAAACCCAGTTTGATCCAATTCAGAGACGTCAAATGCGTCCCAGCGACAAATAAATCCATCCTCATCAACCGGACATATGACGAGAGCTATATTTAAGTGGCAATAGCAGCGACTGTCAGCGGACATGCAATTGAATATGATAGATGATACAGTGTACCGTTACTAAGAGAATGTTTTTGCTGAGGAAACTATGGTGTTCCGCACTCGCTTTCTATAACAATAGTGCAACAGTACTGCATACAATATACTGTTTCGTTGTGGAAAAATAAACGATTGTAATTTGCTAAAGATCCAGTAATAATGATGACCGTTTATCATGATTGGAATAAAAAAACTAAAATCATTGGCTAACTAATTATTATTCCACAATTTAGGTAGGTACTAAAATGCCACTATAAATCTAGTTCTATGACTCATAATAAGAGCATAAACCGATCAAACCGGTGAAACTTCTCGAGTTTTAGAACATTATAGCTTTACAACGATAACATGACTATAAACTTAATTAAGTATAAACTAATCCGGTTTGAATGTACACGAGTCGGTTGCACCATCAAGAATTAACATACAAGGAACTGCAGTTTAACAGGCAATTAATTAGCGCAATGGACCGTTGGGTGGAGTGACCCGAAGGAGTGGCGGTCTCATTACAGACTAACGATTTATAGTGCTATTAAAATTCAAATTAGCGAAAGTTAATTCATTGATATATTGTGTTACTATTCCTTGCCATTATAAAACTCGAAAATAGATCAAAGATACGCTCGTGTAGGTTGGTCTTTTGATATTTTTAATTCGATATTGTAATTAAATTAATTAAAAACGGGAACTTGGGTGTTATCAGCGAGGTTATCGCAACTGGAATTCTGTTCGACACAGTTTATGTATTAACAATAGTAATTTGAATAATAATTCTACGCTTGCCTACTAAGAATTTTCCCGCTCTTATGTAAAAAATATATTTTGTACCTAATTTGGCAGAAAGTGATACGATCAAATAAAAAAAAAACTTCAATTAGCATTATTTCCTCTACTTATTCTTTATCAGCAACGTACGATAAAGCGTTACAAATTTTTAAAATTTTTCCTAGTGCTTTATCTTGTATAACATCAGAGTTGTTAAAAATCTTGTCGGAATCAGAACTTCTGTTCTTTTATCGTAAGGAAACAAGGCCATGCATTTTCCTTAACTGAAACCTTGACACTAATATATTTATTCATTTTTTGTTTACTTTTCTTTGGAAGTATTTACATTTTATTCGCTTTTTGTTTCAGGTACACAGAGATTTACATTATCAACCAAGTCTGGAGGTGTGTATTTTTCAAGTAAATTCCCAACATTTTATTGTTATTAGGCGGTCAATATTATTATTTTGTCGTGTTTCCATTTTGTAATCTGTTTTATCTCTTTGACCTTATGTATTTCGCAATAATTATTTGTTTTCAATCATATCTTATGCCAATTCGGGAAAACACACTTTAAATAGTGTATTAGTCATTGGGATTTGGAACTAATTTAAATATTCGCTCTTTTTTATCACTCGCAAAACTAAATCTTTCTTTAATTAAACCTCATCGTTCTACGATTATACGATAACCGGTCAGCATTTGTTTAAAATTTCATAAAAAAAATTGGCGATACCTTTTTTTAAATGAACATTGTTATCGTCACATGTTCATACAACTATATTGGTATATTCAAGTTGATATAATAATATATTCCATCAAATAAGTGTAATCTCCGAGGTCATCACGCCCTGAAGCCGCGTGGAGAATTTTAATTTCCCAATTTCCCATGAGTCTCGTTCATTGTACGTAAAACGATACCTATTAGTCGACCTGATTACGGTTCGGTCTGTTATCCAGCTTATCCATGCTAAACGGTCGTGACTTTACGAATCGTTAGTGATAGCACGCTAATTTGTTTCGAATCTTTCCATTTAAGTACAGAGTTTTTAAAGTAGATTCTATTTTATTCAGGGCTTTGTCCAATCTCAACACGTGTTTGCAAAGCGGCAACTTTCTACAGTTTCTTAGTTCAGGGATGTCCCTAATGAATAAAGTGCTCTTAAGTGAGTGATACTCTGCAAGCATAATGATATTGAATGTTCTACTCGTATCTGACGTCATTACTGATGTTTGTCTCGCTTCCAGGAAGTACCTGCTCATTGTGTAACTGAATAATGTGCCAAGTGTTACCACATTTCTCAGGAAATTACCAATTCTATGCAGAATTTTCTATTACCCGGTGAATTATAGGCGGAAAACTGTCACAGTGGACACAATGCGAAATTGGCTAGAATGTTAGATTCATGGCCGAGTAATAAACCAGTGTGGATCAAAAATAAACATGTGACGTCAATGGTGCTGACGCATTTGTTACCGCGGAAAATCAATAGGCATCGGTACTAGGAATTGATTGAATGAAATGGGGCGATTCAAACGGAATTTTTCGCCGTTTCAGCGGATTTTCGGCCGTTTGTCTTCCTTTAATCCCCTCGGCATTTTTATTGTACTAGTCGGCTCGTTTATTTTGGTTTCTGTCTTGCAAACACTGCTATGTTTGACGACATTTTACGTTCATGACGGTTTTCTATTTAACTTGTAATTTATTAGCATATTTATTTTTAGGCATATCACACTGATAATTTAACGTAATTAGACAAATACTGGTATATTGTTTCTTTCATAAATATTAGACGTTACCTATATAATTCAGTCACACAATTCGCTTATTAAAAAACTAATTTATTAAAATTATTCCACGGCCCTGTCAAAACATTTGCTTGTTATATCCAATGTGAGTTATGCCGTCTGCATAAGTTCTATTAATTCAAACACAGATACGACCACTAGCTCAGGACTTACGTTCTAGAAATATATAATGTTTTATAAGTATATTCATACATCCTGTATCGTATCCTTATGAGTCAAAACAGCTCAAGTCTTAACTGGCATTAATTTAGTTTTCGTGAAATGTAACTACATTTTCAGAAGTATTCTCAACCATTATATATTTCAAAGAATAAGTACTTATACATGCAAATGTGATAGGTCGGGCTTCATGCCAAAACATTAGCCAGACATCTCCCAAATGTTTCTTTTATAAGTCACGATGATATACGTATAAAAACAGCAAATATCTCGTCATATTATTATAATACCATTTCAATGGATCTTAAATGATGTCATTGACACACCTTGCGAACGACTCAAGATAAAATTTATGGTATTAACGATAACGGCTTTTGTTGACTTGATAACATTATAAATCTTGATCTAGAATGGCAGCTAATGAGAATTCTAATAATACTTTTAAAATGTACATTGAATGATTAATGGCGTGCGAGTGTGATACTAATCTCGTGTTCTGTTAAATTGATATATAGCTCGCTGTATCCACTTAGCTTTATCTTTCTATCGATCGCGAAAAAAATAATGCCAGTCGTAAATAACATGAACGATATCACGCACGTATCAAGTTATCTGACGATATTGAACTCATTACAATACCGTGACAATAGATCGTAATAGAAATTTTCCCAGAACTTACTTATCGCTTGTTTTATTTCTCTTACGGAAACATAAAGCTGTAAACAAAAGGAGAAGTGTGTTGGTAATGTTAAAAGCCATGTGTAGCAAATGCATTCGGTTTGAAAATATAACAATACACAATAGAAGTACCTACTGAAGCTGCCGGTCTGGGCCGGTCACCTTTCGTCTGTAAACAGCCTTATGAACCAACAAGTATTCAATACTGAATTAATATCAGGATCCCTTCACAAGCGATTCTTCGGCTTCAACAGGAAAATAAACAGCTTACGTAGTTTTGTTTGTTTTGAACATGAAATTGATTATCTGCTGAGCTAATGTTATGCATACCATTTTCCCTATTCATACCCATTACTAATTAATTACTCATTAAGTGGCTGACGTTCGGTTGTAAGTTCAAAAGGTTTAATGGTACTGAGGAAATGATCTCATCACCATCCAAGCAATACACTTGTACAATAAAGATATCGATTTCGAATTAAAAAAACAGCTTCGAGAACGTTTTCTTCGAACGATTTGTACCTTCGTGGCAATCTCCATCTAAAACTCGATATAACATCGGATAAGTACTGTAAAATCATGTGATTTTATTTGATTACTAGCTTCTGCGCGCGACTTCGTCCGCGTAGTTTTTTCACCCGCATTAGTTTACATCTTTGGTTACTGTTCCGCACCTGTTATTCGTAGCGTGATGTTATATAGCCTATAGCCATCCTCGATAAATGAACTATCCAACACAAAATTATAGTTTTAATTCAACCAGTAGTTCCTGAGATTAGCGCGTTCAACCAAACAAACTCTTCAGCTTTATAATATTGGTATAGATTTGATTAATTGTTGATACCTACTTAATTTCGTCTACTGATATAACTGTTTGAGCGTGCACTCGTCGTGTTTTGACATAGGTACGAGTACATAGTCTCACTATCTTTCAAGTGTTTCTGATAACATAAATCCTCCTTATTAAATTTATCATTGGAAACGGCCTGTTATCATTTTAAACAAACTAGCGTACGATTGTGAACTAGGTCACAAGTCACAACTACAGTTTATTTTCATTACGCTTTTATCAGAGTCACAATCATTTGTGTCTCTTAATAAAATTGTTTGTTTGGTCTGGCAGCTCTCGACAGGACATGAGAATGTACAATAATAATATACTTCATGTAATATTGAAATGGTTCTTATTTATTTGCTTCGTCGGACACGCTTATTTGCGCATGTTGTCAAGTATTTATTGATCATAAAACTAAATAGTTTTGTAAAACAAGTACTACATTTTAATGAGACACCATATTCCGGTTACGCTAATGACATTACCTCATTTCCTTTGTTAATTACCATTTTAATTATATTCTAGATTACAATATAAACGACTTAAAACAAACTGATAGTTAGGAAATAAACGATTCTATTTGCATATTTAATCATAAAAATGGTTGAGTTCCAACAATAATTTAATGTGACAAGAATGGAATAAAATGTGGGAACACGCTCACGTGTCTCGCTCGCGTTTACTTGATGATTATTTGATCAACAGTGTCTGACGTTGTCACTGTCGGACTTACCGAAACACTTATCAAACGCTACATAAATAACAATTACTTCAAGGTCTTCACTAAAGTATCCATTTCCTCAGTTCAGTTAATTAAGGTTTCATTTCACATCAAAATTAAGCAATCTCTTTTCCCATCTATGTACTCATTTACTTTTTGAATAACGTCGTATCAATATGCATCTCGCGAATTATGCAAAGGAACTCTATAATCTGGTAATCAATATGCGTATACAGTGAAACGGACATCTCGGATCACGTCTCGATGTTGGTCAAGGCGAGGCTGACGACCGTGGCGGCACGCCAAACGTGGCCCATCGTAATGGCGGCCATTTATCATATTTTTTTATTGGAAACAATGAACAGAGGACAATATTTATGACGGGCGACATTCGCGTCGCGCGTCGTTCTCTCAAATAATCTTCAATGAGATATAATTTGACTTTGAACGTTGGGAAAATTTCAGTAATTTGTTTGGCGTATGAAATTGAGATGAAATAAATAAAGAGGCGATATATAAGAGGTCGTGACCCTCGTGAATAAGGAAACGTCGTGAGCTGGAGACAATTTTATTACACCCACAAAGATTGCGACCGTGAACGAGGCAATTAATTATGCGGATTGTTATTTCCATGCAGCTTACTGAAACATTAATACTGCAGTCATCATCCTAGTAGTTTTATTGAACTGTCAGTTTGTATTGTATTAAACTGTTATCTTACTTAGCAATATTATTTGCAGTGCATAGTTGTAGACATACCTATTAGTTAATGCAAATATTATCATTTCCTTACCATATGCTATGTCACAATCCTATGCTGAAAACGATAAAACTATGTGCTAAGTAAGAGAATTAATACTGTATCGCGAATTGGTTGGCTTCGCTCCAACTACAGACTATGGTCGCAATCTCAAGGGCATTTAGACTTTACGAATTAAGTTTGTTTCACGAATATAACCGCTTATAGCATAAACAATTTGCATTTCATTATCTACAACTGAAATTATTAAGAGTCATGAAATATTGTTATCGTTCATATTTGTAGTAATGATAGGTACCTACTATATCTTCTGAGTATTTTTTATTGTTTTTTTGTTTCCCGTTGGTTTAATTTAATTACGTCAGTCAATGTTTATTCTTATAACAATGTTTGAGGCGTAGTCTGGGGTTTACCTCGAGTGGAAATTAAATAAAACGTTATTTGCATTAAATAAGGTAGCCTTTGTATTGTATACGTGTAAATGTATCCACGTTAATAGATTGTTTGTTTTGGGCCAACTTCATACGGTTCTTGCCAGTTGTTATCCATAAAACGAGAAGCCGTAAATTGTACCTCCCATTACAGGACGTAGTAGGAAGGAAAACAAACCGTAAATGCTATGACTCAGACTCATAAATGCGTAAAATATATCAACTTTCATCGCTTTTCTTACACCATTCTGTTCTCAACCATATTGTGTACATTAATAGTGCATTGTTTTACATTTCCTACTTTCTTTGCCAATACCTACTTTGCAGCGATTTTTTTTTTTTTTTTTCTTAATGACATAATTCCAACTTCAAGATTCATTGCATGATTCTGTCATGGATGAATGGTAATTTAAATTTTATTTCAATTAGTACATTTTTATTTATAGCCAGTACATGAACTCTATGCTTGTAAATAGCTATCTGAAGTGGAATTGGAAATGCGCCAACGTCGATGTACAAGTAATCGTATTCCAAGTGGTCGTATCAACTAAATGTTGATTGATGATTTCCCTTCTCTGTAAACGACTGGATCGACCTTTGTTGGAGTTGTTAACTTGAATATAAATGTAGAATTATTTTCACGGAATCAAGTGTCTTATGCCTTAATACCCGCTGTGCACATATGCTTGGTAATAAAGGTCGTAAGGCCAGTAAAATTCAGATTTTTTTAAACGAAAAGAGAAGAGAATCGCTTCCACGATGTTGTCGTAAAAGGTTTTACATAAACAGCAATACAAATACAAACAGAAATGAAACGTTATGTAACGGCACAAAGGTGTAAACTCCAAAAATAACACGTTTATAAAAAGTGGGGAGGACTTACTGTGAATTGAAACCAATTTGAGTAAGTTAACAAATATCGAGTGAACCTCGGTCCTCCCAATTAAAGTTCGATCGTATAAAACATGTTGAAGCACCGGTACCGTCCGCTTTCGGCTCGCTTTTAATGAGTTTCCAGCTTAATTTACAGTTATTGTTTTACCCCAGTGGCCGTGGATTTGGGACTCGTTACATCCGTTGAATACCAAATAGGGTTTCTCGAAACTTTAGTGGTCACGACGATTGTAATATCAGAATCAGATTAACTTAAATACCTACTGGCACTGAAATTGGTTTTGTTAAAGTCGTTACGGCAAAGTTAATAAAAATGTTACGATTTTAATAATTGTGACGATATCTGTACTTTCTGAACAGTTTGTTTGTTTAAGCGTGCTCAACTCCGGACCGGTCCGATTTGAGAAAAAATAGCGTTATGTAGCTCGTTTATTGAGGAAGGTTATAGGCTATAAAACATTACGCTACTACCTACGGGAGTGGAGCAGTAACCAAAGAATAAACGCAAGTGAAAACGCGGTCTATTGCTAGTAAACAATACAGCAAGATGTTGCAAATAGAATTTATGAAGAATGATAAACAAAAAGCCCCGCCTATCAATGCGGAATTCCACAGACATACCTACTTAACATTAAAATTGATAAACTCTTTAATAACCGATAACAGATTGTACGGTAATTGTAGAAAATTATAAGTACCCAACATACGATGTTTTTATCTTCAATAAAACTGACAAGATAAAGTAATACTAATTTGATAAGACAAGTCTTTAATTATTTATCTAATCAGTAAGTACTCAACTAACGTATTATTATTCTCTCCAAATATTTGACTTTCACTAAATCCAATTGAAAGTGTAATTAAGCGCTGTCTGTTGTAATTACTTTGAAAATTAATTAATCTCTGATTTGAGGTTCGCAAAGTAATTTACCTGTAAATAATAATGATTTTATTGAAGATAATTTATGTAGGTTGGCAACATCGAAGTTCATTACTTGCCGTTTAAATATAATGATAGTATGGAGTAATTTAGCTGCCAAGACCTAATCTTCCAAGACTAATAACGAGCAACTGGGGCCAGTCATCTACAGGCTAATTTACCATCTCCTATATAAACTTAGGTAAGTAATCAATCTATTCAAATAAATAGCGTCTGTTTGTATGTAATGTTAAGATACTATTTTACAAATAATTAGTATTTTATTGTGAGAACATGTATCTACATATATCTACACAAATAAATAAAATTGAAGGGTCTATTTGTGATTCCAAATTACAAGCTTTTCACAAAATGCATATGAAAGTATATACGGTACTAACATGCAAAAAAAAATCAATTTTTAAAATTTTTGTCTGTCTGTTTGTACAGGTTTATCTCCGAAACGGCTGGACCGATTTTGACGGGACTTTCACTCACAGATACCTGATGTTATAAGAAGTAACTAAGGCTATTTTTATTTACTTAAATAAAAAAAAAAAGGTTTATATGCGAAAACAAAATTGAAACCAATAAAATAGTGAACGCGAACGAAGTCGCGGGCAACAGCTAGTCTATACTAATATTATAAAGAGGAAAGATTATTTGTTTGTTTATACCCAATAGGCTCTGAAACTGATAGACAGATTTTACAATTTTTTTCACTAATAGATAGCTACATTATTCCTGAGTAACATATGCTATATCACGCTACGACCTCCGGGAGCTTAGCAGTAACCAAAGACGTAACTTAATGCGGGTGAAATAAACCACGCAGACCAAGTCGCGGACAGTTCGCTAGTAAAGGTATAAAAATTGACAAAGTACATGACTACTAAATATTATAACACATTCAAAACAAAATTATACTAAGACCACCATCACGCCTATATTCCCCGAAGGGTTAGGCAGAGGTGTAACAGTGTACACCCACAGTTCGTCGATATGTTTAGGTCCCATGTAATACGAGGCGAGCCTATTGCCATTAACCGGGCACAAATCCTAACTCCGAGCTGCTACTGAGAACACTGATTATACTAAAATAAAAATTAAATAACATGATGATCATTCATTACATTGAAAAGGTATTCCACAAACTCATATAACATGGTTTGCATTTGCTTACTATAATTTCAGAAACAATTACATGTTTTCATAAAGTTTGAACCGAAGACAGAATTAAATGGAGTTCTCTTTCCTTCACGATACCAATTTCTGAGTTAATAATCAATTCCCGAAGTTAGTGAATCCGTACAACTCAATTATATGAACTATGCGGTCGATGCGAAGTTCCGTGTTAGTAAGTTATTCATCGAACCAGAGATACGGAGTTCGACTCACGTACAAGACTTGTTTGTATTAAGTTGGGGGTTTACTCTGCTTATCTGCAACATTTTGTTATTATTTGTCAATTCTTTTATCATCTAAATTTATAACTAGCTTCTGCCAGCGACTTCGTTCGCGTGGTTTCTTTTGACCCGCGTTAAGTTACTGCTCCTCTCCCGTGTCAGCCTTCCTCGGCAAATGAACTATCCAAAACACAAATATATTTTTCATTTCAAACCAGTAGTTCCTGAGATTACCGCGTTCAACTAAACAAACAAAGAAACAAACTCTTCAGCTTTATAATATTAGTACAGATAACGCATTTCGTAAGTATGAACTACTTCTACGAAGTGTAGGTAAGACGCACATTACATAGATGTTAATTTTATTATGTACTTATTCTACCCATCAAACATTATAAGTAGTTATCGTTTTAAAGAATTTATTCTCATAAGAACAATACATAAGTTAACTTACAATGAGATGCAAATATTTGTTTATATCTAATATAATAAATACATTTGCCTCCGATGCGTGTTCGTGAAGTTATACAAAACAAATATATGGGAAGTATGTAATTGCTAACATTTATTATGCGGTATGACTACATTTCATAAACATAATTTCTCAGTTCTAGTTTAAATCTGTTAATATTATCACAATCTTTTACGTCATTTGGTAGGTCGTTAAACAGCTGTGCTCCTTCGAACAATAAGGGTTTTTTACCGTAGTTTGTCCGAGCTTGTCTTCGTTGTAATTTATTTTTATTTCTAAGGTGGTGTGATATTGTTTTTTTATGTAATTTTAGCTTTGATTGTACAATGTTTGTGGTGATTTTTTTTATTAGAATGCAGGTACCGTATGTGTATAGCTGTTTGAGATTTAATAATTTGGTGTTTTCAAATAGTGTTTTGGTTGGAGTAAGGTAGTGATAGTAGTATAATGTTATAGGTATTAAGTATTACTTATCTGAGTTCGCAGTAACCTTATAGGTTCTTCAAGTACATTATATCAGTATATTTCTGCCAAGAATTATTTTAAGTACGAACAATAACTAATCATGTATAAGATCTAAAACAGGAATATCTACTTTACCATTTAAGCGTAAATTCAGCAACACCATTTTACACTTTCAGACTTTAACTCAAGTTGGCACGGAAAGTTAAACATAATAAGGTTTTACATTTCTCAAAATGGCGTGCAGTTCAGGTTCTCCAAGAGTAGCTCGTTATGAAACTTTCTTGTTATTCTTTGTTTCTATATTTAATTAAAACGAAAGTTTGAACGGATTGTCCTATTTTTATACGCGACATTTATTGTTCCAATTTTATTGCTTCAGAAATTTTATTTCTCCTCGTCTACTGGGTAGGTAATTGTGTTAGGTAAGTAAATGACGCAAACTCTTTCAACTTTTCTTTTTATGTTGTCCGGTTACCATGGCAATCTATATTTGCCTGATTATAATGTCGATCTTTTGATCTTTTAATTTGTTGTTAAAAAATTTCAATCTAATGTTACTTAATGAAGTTACCCTAATTTAACAAAATCATTTTGATTTTACCGTAAAGCTAATATCGATCAAAGACTGGAGTTGATATTTAATATTCTCTCCCTGTATTCTTGAGCGTTATCAAGATCATGCTTGGAAAGTAATTACGGATCATATTAGCGAAGTTTGCTTACAGTGACAAACTTGCAGATTATCTACTTCCAGCCATTACAGTTTTGAAACAGCCGAGTTCTAGCCGGCAGAAGTTCCGAACTTGCCAACTTCGTGGACTGCGCACAACTGCCGTCGCCTCTCAGCCTCCATACTTTAAAATAACGTGTTTATTCGCCATTTCTTCGTCTTTCATTTGTTTTGTTATAAAACCCCTCAATTTCCGTTAACATTTTAATTGGATTGTGTAATTTGGAATTCATTCTCCACCGATACGAATCATGAAGCGATACGTAACAGTAAAACGGTGAAGGGTGTTTGTTTAAGTGGAAGTAATGTTGTATCCGCTCAACAAGTACCCACAACAGAAGTTTCGCCCCCACTGACAACAATGCGTAATGAAATCGCGGTGAATTCAATTAATCCACTGAACGATCAACTTTTTCTCCCAGTCCCAAGTGTCAAACAAAGTTAGAAGCCCTAAAAGATTCCAAAATAATCGGATAGAATCCGTGGGTGGTGGAACTTTGACAATTTACCCCCTGCTGCGAGTTTGAACCGTTTCAAAGGGGTGAGCGTTGGGAGGACGCCGGAGAGGGAGCCTCCCCCCTCCTCTTTGGTGTTCGTGAATACCGCTTAAAGTTCTCGACGTAATTGCTGTCTGGCTGCGAATAAACTTTGTATTACATTACCCGAGTTAATTTATAGTGTCTTCTTATTCATTGCTTGAAGTTAGTTTTGTTTTCCAAACGACCGGAGTTATTCTAACTAGGTACCTAGTAGGTAAACTTTTCTTAAAAGTAGTGTACGTATGTTTTATACATACTAACATCTCAGGTTTATCACTATAGGATTTCCCAAACAAAGGATTCATTTTTATTCACATTCATTCTTATTAGGTCATGAAGTTTTGTATATCAAGCTAACTAAGATGTACTTTATTGCTGTAATGAAATTTTATGTCGCCTACAAGTCATAGTCTGTCTACAGACCCAGTACTAACTGTATTTTATGGATATTGCACGATTTTACGTCGTTTGACGTCACAAATCATGTCTGACCATCATGATTAATGACTAAATGGCCACATTATTGAGTCAGTAAATCATTGCAAACATTGAGACGCTTCAACAACGAATGATCACTAGGTACTCATGATCGCCCTGCTCTCAATGGACTCGTGTTCGATTTGTCCTTGACTTGCCTTGGAAATATTCGCCGAGTTTTGTGAAAAACGGTGCTTTCAAAACTAACAATGAATTAATTCAGATAATGTTGAATTATATACTTTGTAACAAATTGTAAATGGTCACGCAACGTAATTAATAAGTACCTACAGCTTATTGAACACTGAGTCACGAAATATCGTGATTGTTAGTTTAAAACGTCTCTATTAGACAGGACAGTCTCGAAAGGCGACCAATTGTATCTCCTTTGCACAGCCGTCGAAAGTTCACAACTGTGTTGCTGCACTAATTGACTATGAACTTTACTATTAAGGGGTTAAGTGGGCCGTAGTTTATCGAAAACAACAGTAGACACAACAATGTAGAGCATTATACGAGTACCTAATCTAAATTAATCTACACAATATGAACATCACAATACAACGGAAACGCGTATAATGTAAATTGATTTAGTGGATAGGATACTTTGTGCAATTAAGCTATCGGCTGCATATTGCAGGCCAATAAATTTAATGATTCTCGGGCATCGGGCGAAGGTTATCTTCGTTATTGCTGTGCCCGCTTGTTGTGCGCGCACATTCCATGACGAGCGAAATCCATTTATTATTAGAGCTGTATGATAACGATAAACCAACGAGGTCAGACGAGAGCGCGCAAAAAATAGAAACGCTGTTTTACTGCGCGTGACTAAAGACCCGATGCAGGCAAGATGGCGTGCACATCCGTCTCCTTCTAACAGTAGCAATTCACTAACTCGGTCCCCTTCTATCAATTTGGTTGCCGTTAATTTTTTTGCACACTGGCTAGCTTTTTTATCCACTTTTTTGTCATTGAATTTCACGAATTACGTGATGGCAGCGAGCTGGCGAGAGCTATGCGTTTGAGCTGGCTTTTGTTGACTGTTTTGTTATCTTTTGAGGTTATGAAATGATAACCCCAGGATATTATTCAAATGAGTGTTTTATCTTGAAGTATATTTAGACAGTCGTGAACTCGCAAGATTAGATAAGATTTGTGAAAAATGTTAGCGTATTCCGGACGCAAACATTGCGTTGTACTGTAGGTGTACGTGTACACATATCTATGTAGGTGGGTACTCAGTTTAATTGGGTACATTTGAACGAAACGATGCCAGCGGCAGGAACAAGGAGTCCACCACTACATTAACATGCAAGGCTACACAGAAACAGCCATTGCGTGTCCTATGAGAGGCGTCGAGATAAAAACTCTTTGCATAATGTATTCGGTCTGCGCGCCTGTTTACGTTGGCACAAAAGCGAGTTACATAACGGAGCCCACCTTTTTAGGATCGTCTTAAGATTGATGCTCTTGTCTGCCCCAGCCTATCTGCTGTCGAGACGCGACTCACATAATAATGATCATGTTGGAATTTTGATGTGAATTTGCCCAGAATGCCATTACAGCGTCTGCATTCTTAACATTCACATGCTAAATACTATTGACACAGTTAAAATCCCGACATGCAGAGCCCCTAACAATATTGTTTCATTTCGTCAGAAAATCAGTCTGTTTGTGTACAGTAAGTGGTCAAATCAAAAAATATCTGCCTCTGAGTAGATTTGGAGTGGACTCGGTGGCTTTAGGTCTGTTTGTAGTTTTGTATAGCCACCGACTTCCAAAGCTTAAGTTATTTTTACTTTTTAGTTTTTGAAGGCGGTTGTCTTTTTTGTTAAAACGTTTTTATTTTATATTTTTTTGTGGCGATAACCTACTTATTACTACATGTTTAATTTTTGATTACTTTGTCCAACTTGGGGCCCTTTCCAATAAAAAAAGAATTATCAAAATCGGACTACTCTGTAAAAAGTTATGCGTGATCATACACAAAAACCACTTTGATAGAACATGAGGTTTGGCCCTGATATACTAAATACATCTGTGTAACCCTTACGAGTGCACAAGCGTGATGTTATGCTGTGTGATTGCGTAACAATGCATATTTATGCAAAAGCAGCAATCGCGGTTGATTTGCTGTAATTTTTTGAAGAGTTCCGTTGTCTGTCTCCAGAATCCTTCATCAGATCTATATGAAATTTAAATGGGACCATTTCGGAATAAACCTTTTTCAAACAAAAAAGAATTTCATAAATCCGTCTAAATAGTATAAGATGGGAGTTATACCGGAACATACATAAAAAATAAATAAATATAGAAACTTCCGATTTGATAACCTCCTCCTTTTTTAAGTCGGTTAAAAAGGCATATTTAAACATTCATCGAGACATAAAAACCCGCGACATAGAAGGTGTATAACTGTAGTGTAGAATGCTGAGCTGGCAACATCGCTTAGACTTAATAACAACATAACACAATAGTACCTCTACCTACTTACAAAAGTGAGTCACGCGTGGTGTGATGGGTCGTCGAAGAAACGTTTGTCACGAAAAACATTTAATGACTACATCCTCCCACATAATAAGCATCAACATAGTAACATGAGAAGCCAAAATAGTTAATAACGAGGTTCGCTTCTTGCTGAAATGTTCGCAAATTGTATAGATTAAAAGTTGTAGTTTCGTGATCGTGGTGGCCCAGTGGTTAAAGCTCCCTTCCCTGATCACTCATGCAAGAAGTTGCGGTTTCGATACCATGCAAGTACCAATGTTACTTTTTCAATTAACGTATACTTTCTAAGTTTATCTTCTACATCTGTGACATCGGTGAAGGGAGATATCGTGAGAAAACCTGTTCTTATTTATAAGTCCAGACTGAGACTAGTATTCGCGGCGGATTGGCGATTTCAGACTTATATTCTAATGAATATAAGTCTGAAATCGCCAATCCGCCTTGAGCAAGCATAGTATTAATGTTCGTACCTTCTCTGTACTGCCTCAGTAGCCTAGTGGTCCTAAGCGCGACTGCTACGTTAGGTCTTGGGTCGGATTCCCAGGTTGAGCAAAGTGTTATTGCGTTTTTCTATGAAATTCCTAGTAGCAACTTGAAGTAAGGATTTGTGCCCGGTTAATGGCAATAGGCTCGCCCCCTATTACATGGGACCTAAACATAACGGCGAACTGTGGATGTACGTTGGTACACCTCTGCCTAACCCTTCGGGGAATACAGGCGTGATCGTATGTACCTTCTCTGTATGAGAAGAGGCCTTTGCCCTGCAGTGGGATCTATAGGTTGGGTTTTATCAGTGGTTTAGTGCCGTAATTGAAGTTAGTAACAGGATATTGTTGTGATTTGTTTATTTACACCCCGTATATCATTTTTCAAAATATTTGTCATGCTAAAATGACATAGGTCTGCCGATTCTGGGATCTAGGACTAATATGTTACGAGCTCTATATTGTGTTAGAAAATTAACCTATCAAACTTAACTTAAAAGTGCTTTAGACCATCGAACTAATAAAACTAAATAACTTTTACTATGGGAACAACTTTGAAATCTCGAAAAAAAGAACCTGTTCCGTAACATACCATCACGCCTGTATTCCCCGAAGGGTTAGGCAGAGGTGTAGCAATGTACACCCACAATTCGCCGGTATGTTTAGGTCCCATATAATAGGGGGCGAGCCTATTGCCATTTACCGGGCACAAAATCTAACTCCGAGCTGCTACTGAGAATTTCATAGAAAAACCCAATAACACTTTTTGCTCGACCTGGAAATCGAACCTAAGGCCTCTAGAGTAGCAGTCGCGCTTAGGACCACTAGGCCAACGAGTCTGTTCCATACTAAAGTTTAATACCTACTGTTCTAATCGGCACAGGACAATTGCTTTCAAAGTTGGTCCCATAATAGAACTTATTCAGTTCGATGATTTCAAGCACTTTTCAAAGTTTGGTAGGTTCATTTTCTAACACCTTATATGAAAACGAGAAATCTTAAAACACCTCTTCCAAGCAAAAAGTAATCGTTTCAGATGAGTATAAAAATAAGTAAAATAAAACAAAGTTGATTATTAAGTAAGCATGTTTGTATGTACTGGCATGGCAAATGTAGTATTGTAAACGCTAACAAGTAATAGGTAATGTCTATAAACGATTAACAACTAGTTTTCCAACATTCCAACGATTAACACCAAAAGCTCTATTGTTAAATTTAAGTACATTATACAAGTTCATTCTAATAAATAATTTAACAAGATAAGTTTTAGGAAAACAAACACACGGTGGCGAATTATAGGGTTCTTCGATAATATTCTTAAATAATAATTCCGCAATTTTATCGCTAGAATTTTGCAATCTAAAGCACGGGACAAACTTTGCGTCCATTTTCTTAACAAATTGAATAAAATTATCACTAGGTACAATTAACAAACATTTGTTATGCTCTTTACAATACTCCCTGTAAGAGCGAAAACGGTTCTCTTCAATGAAGTTGGGTATATTCCTATATGGTTTAATAAATGAGTAAAATAATTTACAGTAGTGTTTTCTAGCACATTTCGCCAGAAGGTAGTGACTAACTTCGAAAAGACAATTTGTTTTAGGAAATTCCCATTGGTTGTAATCAATACTCTTTATCTTAATAGCGTTCTCTTCCTCTTCTTCATCAGGGTCTAAAAATCGACTCACCTGCTTGGAGGGGGGCACTTTTCCTTGCACTTTTCCGTCATCGGCGACGCGTTTTAACTTATTGGTCTGAGCAAGCAATTTTGCCAAATCATCAGGGGAATTCTTTCTTTCTAGAGGTTTTATAAAATTGGATATATAATATTTTCGGTAAGCCGACACAAGCTGCCAACTCGTCGGTTGTGAGGCTATACCGCATTTTGTTTTAACTTGATTAAATAAGTAATCTAGTACTTCCAGATTCAGCCGCCTTGTTGGCAAAAATGTGTACCCTTCAAACCTAATGTCATCAAATAGCTTTAAGATTGATGTAATTGTTATTTGAAAACATTCGGTAAACTTTACTTCAAATTTATCATCACACAATTTTATGTTTCGGAAAAACATCAGCATTTCATTGAAAAAATCCATTTGAGTTTGTTTACCACTAAAAGCGCTTTTGTAATCATTACTGTCTTTACAGTTAGATGAGTTTAAACAATCAAATAAATTGTTCATTAATTTAATAAAATCTGCAGTGTCTCTTGCAGATTTATCAAGTACTTGAAAGTCGAAGTAGGTTGATATTCCAGTTGCTACAGAATTGCTCAACAGTTGCGTGGCATATCGCAGTTCCATTTTTTCGAAGTTAGTAGGATGAATATGGTTCTTAGTTAATTTGGGCGCAAGCTTGAATTCTTTTTTCTTTTCCTTATCATAAAACATACGTACGTGTTCGTATTTAGCTACACGATCTTGAAACATAATATCATGTTCTATGAAAAAGTTGCGAACTAGTTTGATAAGATGAGGAGCATCAAAAATGTAGTATATTTTTTTATCGTTGATAAAGAAATATGGTTTTTCAATAGTAACAGACCTATTCTTTGCTGCGTTAATAAACTCGTTTCCTGTGTCAGAAACAAAAGTTCGAACTGTAAGTCCAATCTCAAACAGCTGTTCTAATAATCCATCAATCCATTCATTAAACTCAACAGAGTTTTGACCCCTAGACAGCAACGCGTATCCAACAGGTTGTTTCCAGTCACTATAAATGCCGCGCACCATCATAACATACCCCTTTTCTGCTGGTTCTGATAATCTTACTCCATTGATATCTTGGAAACCTATAATTACATCTTGCTGTATGTTATAGAATAAATTTGGCTTTAAAGGTATTGTTCCAATTACAGCTGAACAGTTTTTTTCCTTATCTGTCATACTACTAATTTTACTTGTGAGCAGGGACATAAAACTACCGTTTACTTCCGAAGTTACTGGTATGGCGCTCTTGTGCAAAGCAGTAGGGCATGGCAGACACAGGGCCTTTTGCAGCAGTTGGTAAGCTTGAGGACTGGCATGGTACAAATTCAAATACATTTGTTTGCTATCCACGTATTTCCTTCCTCCTAAATGTTTTAAATTAACGTTTGCTTTAACTAAGTCGGCAAGGTCTTTGGTCAGGAATTTACTGCACAATCTTTGAAACGTATCTTGTCCCAAAAATACTAAGTTAGTGTTTGTACTGTTTTGAGTTTCGGGTACTTTTTTGCTACTTCCTGGAGGAGGTGACGCTAATTTTCTTTTCCTTGTTGCTTCTGGCGGAAGATCAGGACTTAAACCCAGTGGGTCTTCACATTTTTCAATTTTAATGGAAGTTTCTATAACTGGTTCCGCGGATATCAGTGAATTAACTGGGATACCGACTGTTGCAGATATGTTCCGAGACGGCAATAAAAGGGACGGCAATGCAGTTTTTTTAAGAGTTTTACGTTTTCTTCCGGGTAAAACATCATTCACATTAAAATGGTCTTCACAAACTGAATAATTTTGCGGTGGTTTATTTAGCAATTCTTCTCGGCCTATCAGTCGAAGCCATTGTATCCGCCTGCAAAAATACATGTTGTTAATACCACTAATACTGATACAATACTACACTGATAGCAATACTAGTAGGAATCTTGTACTGCCTACCATAACGCCGTATTTACATAACACACACCATCACAATTATTTAAACGATTTAGGTATTCAACAACGTAGGTAGCACACAAATTAACAAACAAATTGGCAAGGAAAAATATCATGATGATAGCAAACATTGTCTCAAACTTGTGTTATTGCTACACCTTCCCTTGTGTTAACCCCTTACCGACTTTTTTGTTTATGTCCGTCATGTCGAACTACCAACTTTATATGAGTAAAGGATCGCATTACACCGAGAGAGGCGTGAGACGCGCATCCCAATTTCGAACTTATTTACAATACAATAAGATGTACTTCCGTCGCGTCGCATCATGCCTCGCTGTGAACTGACCCTACATACTAACTTCAGGCAGTAGTGACTACAAAACCAATCAATAAACGAGGCCGTCGCAATATACGGTCAAGCCATTGATCAACCTTTTCGCCGTGTAGTCGTGTGTGTCATTATTACGCGCACTTTTAGAGTGACGTACAGTCACTCGTAAAAGTGCGCGTACCTAATTGAATGAAACGTGTGGTGAAAAAATAGTCACATCCCTCATCACCCCATAAATACGCGTACTACGATACCTACACTACCTACTTACTAGGACGTCTTATCACCCATTTATACCTAATTAAGACAAAATCAATTTATAGGTACCTACAAAAAGTTCTAATCAAGCAGTTTATTTTGTCACGCACGGGCGAAGCATACGTAATTTCAATTGGCATTAAGAAAACCCTATACCTACGTAATTCTGAAATTAAGTACCTATTGAAAAATCAATGTTTACATACCTGTCTACGTCAGTAGGGTGTTTGAAATACGAGATATCTGGTTTCGTCAACGAGGTATTAAAACATCCGTGGACACTGCAATACGAACTTCCTCGTGTATGTGCCCGAGTCGGATCCATCTGCGCGCGATTCAATCTTAAAACAATACAACACTTTAGCGCTTTTCGCTACAACGTAACGTAATCGAGCAAGGACAAGCAGCCACTACGGCGCGGCAATCGCGACTGGTTTATAGCGAAACTAGTGTAGAACGATACTCTGTCTCGGTCTCGCTCGCTACCGCGCACACAGCAGTGCAGTTGTTTGACGGAAGAGTATTGAACATTATTTTATTTCGAGTTTGAATATGTTTTCAGTATAGAACGTTGGTTATTATGAATTTGTACGTTTTATCGTCGAGTTTTCTTTTTCATTTAAATCAATTATTCGGTCAGTCTGATACGTATGGTATCAAAATAGAAATGCAGTGTACCTATTCGCTGGGTGCGACGTAGGAGGTGGGAGATACACGAATCGATCGTAGCGCGCCGTGGCTAAAAAAGGAACTTTTGGCAGACTGACGGTCACTATTTACTAGTGAAATTTACGTATCCGTGCATTATTAGGCAAGAATAAATAAATATGCGTCACGAAATCTGCTGCGTAGTTAACTACAAGAACAATGGCAAAAATAGGAATCACAAATTTTATAAATATAGATATTAGTCTATATAACAGAGCGGCAATATGTTTACATCTGCCACTCTGATTGCACACGCAATCACATTTTCTGCTTATAAAATGACGACGAGAAACAATTTGTAAAAAAAATAATTATTTATTTACATTATATTACGTTATTGCATTAAAATGGATGTTTGTATGTATGTATGTACTACGTCAAAATATTGCAAAAACAGAAAGAAAACAGCTTATATTGAAGGATGTCTTGTATGGCGTCGATGTTACGGAAGTTTGAAGAATTACACGAGCTTCAATTGTGGGACTCGTATGATCTTTACATTTGGTTTCTTCTACATCTTGCACAAATGTTAAGCCAAAACTAATTGTTTTTCTTTTATTTTTGTTTGTGGCTGAAAAGCGATGTTGTGTGTGATTTTTCGGAATCCAGTTTTTTAATTAATTTAGCCATGTTTAACTGAAAATGCATGAAAAGTAGGCATTACTAACGACACTACAGTCATAAATAATCGTCTACAATATGGTATTTAAAATACGTTATTCAATTCAATATGTTTATTGCTTTACTTATTTGTCGTGAAGACAGTCATGAGAAAGTCCGTGTGTACTGCCTGAAATTAATTGATTGCGCCATTTTAGACAAGAAAAAAAAAGGTCAACGTTATTATCGACATTATAGATTTACATGATCGAATGTAATATAAGTAAATTACGATATTTTATTGAAATTGTTTGTTTGTTTACATATCTTCGTAATGACAGCCAGCCATTTGACATTTCAAAGTCCGCCGTAATTGTAAGCGCTAGATGGCGCTTCCATCGCGCTCCCTACGAATACCTGCTTTCTAAAAGTATCTCAAAATAAATAAAAATAAGTACACAATCAGAAGAAACAATAGTATTTGATTAACTCAACCTTAAAGTACCTACTTATGTACATAGTATGAATCTAATGCCATTAAGGTATAATTAATTTGTTAAGCTAATATTAAACAGTTAAAAAAAAAGTCTTAACATTTTCAATGTAACTTATTTAGTAAAAGGGTTTGCTGGACACTATCAGGTAGCTTTATAATGCTGCAAATTAATATAATAATGTAAGTAGCTGTCGAAAGAGTAGGTACCTACACGAACCAATCAATAAATTGAATAGCCGTCGGCCATCGGAATGTTGCACAAATAAAAAACCACGTGGTCTACTGGGAGTACACGAATTGTTCCGCTCCGTTTAGCGCTTTACGCTGTTGCCAGGCGGACGCGTGGACACGTGATGTTTTCCGAACGAGCCCAATCCAAGATGGCCGCTAGCACCAAAGCCGCCATTCGCTTTCCCACGTCGCGCACCACCACTTCGCACGCTTCATTCTCGTTTCTTTTCTATTGTGCATTGCAATTCGCTATTGCATTTTTGCACTAACTCCGTTTCGTTGATTGTATCTTTATTAGCTTTGTTACCGTTAATTTACATTTTGAAGTATATTTTTTTCTTACAGTTTGGTCATGAGGTTTTTAACGAGCATTTTACGAGCATAAGTTTCTTTTATAAGCACGTAGTACACGTGGCATGTCGGGACGGGGCCGTTAGCTAACATATTGTGTTAAGAACGTAACCGTGAGCATGACAGATGTGGGTAACGAGACTTATGAGACAGAGAATGGCTGGACGACATGTGCTCTCCACAAATACTAATGACTCATTAAAATGACCTACTGAATCAAGTTTGATGTCTTCTCTCTTTCCGATTAACCTTTTACTAGCGACTTCGTCTGCATGTTGTTTTTTTACGGATCCGTATCTTTTTTGTAATAGCCTATAGCACTTAGGGATAACGTAGCTTCCTATTAGCGAAAGAATTTTCTGAATAGGATTAGTAGTTCCGGCGATTAGCGCGTTCAAACAAAAAAGCAAAAACTTTTTAGCTTTATAATATTTGTATGATACCCACAACGATTATACCAATTTACTAATAGACTGCGACAAAACAAATTACTTATTTATTTAATCTTACATTCGAGGTTAATTGTAATATTCTTATCAAAGCGCCATTTAATATGCATTTTTTGTTATCTTTTCATTGTTCTCCAAGGCATTATAATACCCCTGTGAGTTCTCCACATTGTTCTCGACTCGCACGACGCGACGTGATGTCATGCTAATCGTTCTCAGAACATCAACTTTTGTATATCATGTAGATATACCTACAAATTTAACTTTTAGTGAGCATATTCTACTACGCTTAATCAAATATTGACAAATACGATGCCACGAAATGAGGCCATTGGCCTTCTATTCAACGCAACGCAATTATCGCACACCGGTGAACGGAAATAACTGAAATAGATTAGCGTCTATTGAAGAATAGGTCGGTTACCAAGAGAATAAATCAAATTCAAGGGTGACCCGGGTTACACGGTTAGGTTACCACTGATGTTACGAAGAAGAAGCCTAAGTCAATTGTGTTCTCCGAATTAAACTAACAATTGTTACCTATGTATACATAATTACACATTAGGTAGGTAAATAGACTAATACAATAGCACATTAAAGTCACACTTCAGCTAAACAATTACCTAATTAAACATGACAACTCATTTAGATTGACAACCAGTTCAATAGTTGATCAATTAAACTTTTAAATGTAGTTAAATGCCTCAAAACGCTTCAATAAACATGTAAAGTGAGAAGAATTGGTTAGATATTTGCTGAGGGATGTGTGTCACGGCTAAACCCGTGCGTGTATAGTGTTCCAGTGGCTTGTGGCTCATACATATTCAAGCGGCGCCGGACTGCGATCATAGTCGCTCGCCATTGGCCCGCAAAATACTAAAACCGCTGAATACTAAGCGAACGCCTTTGCAAGATCTGCATTGAAATTATATTCGATTTCGGTTTCCTGTAGCACGATTGGCTAACTAGCAGGAAGCCATCAAATCTACACGTTACCCTATTGAATACGTTGGATTATTCTATAAATACACGTGACGTTATCTATAACGAATTAGAGTTGCTATGTACTTTATTGTACGAAAACAAAATTATTATTACAAAAGTTTCAATATGTAGCACGTTACCCGTTATTATTATTAGACATTGTAAGCCATCTGTGTTGTTAGAGCTGACCCACTTGCTTCAGATAACAGTTATCAATTCGTTATGAGTATGATGTATTAGTTGTGCAATTTTGTTATCTACTCAAGTATTTTATTTGCTGTATTGATAGGTAACATTGTTAATTTTTCAAGTTCATCAATATCCTTTGTTCTTACAGAGCTCTGTAAACATTGGTTACTGTTCCGATATTTGTTTGTTTAGTATTCCGAGGACTTGTTTACATAAATAATGACGCACTCCTTGTGTGTGTGTGTCATGTAATACTAGAACTATTTATTGTTAAATAAACACAGGTCAACTAGCTCTGTTTTTTTACTTACTTCGCTAAAATGGCACTAATTACATGCCTACATAAGTACTTATCTACATAATTCATTATTCAAAATGCTAGATAATTTTACAATGCCTTGTTAGTGTTTTGTAAGTAGGTAAGTATATTTATAAACTCAAAAACAATATTTAAGAACATAACCTATTTACACAGGGATACGACGTATGATAAGGTCGGTTCATTAACATCTTTAAATGTGTTATTTAGGAACGAAGCATTTAATTGTAATTTAATTCCAAGTTATTCAGTCAGCAAAACAAACTGCCGCGCTCGTTCGGTCAAGGTGACCTTCCTCGCGTCCAGTCACATCGCAACTTACTAAACGGCTCCCTATTCAATGTAAATTTTGCGAGACCTTGTTCGCGACTCGAGCTCTAAATCCATACGAAGTTTAATAGGTACAACTAGTGAATTTCAGTATGGCGGCCGCTCTTAGGCATCAAATAAATTATTAGCACATTATGCTTTTGAAATGCACGAGCGCCAGTTTCATAAATAACAAAAGAAAGAGGAACACGTGCTGCGTGCCGTCCGCCATTTTGCAATATAAATAGCAAGATGGCGGCGGACGGCGGCGGCGGGTCGTCGGTTGGCGAAAGTAGTCGGTAATTATAAGCGGCGCGGCGCGGCGCGGCGAGCTGGCGAGCTGAAACGCGAGGATCTATGGTCGGCCGATGCACGCAATGCTTAGCTTGATTTATATCGCTCTCTTGTTTCCATTCGCCCGATTGTTCTCGGCTTTATGCGCTCGAGTCTCGCGATTCAGGTATTGTTCCCGACGGCCATGGGAACCGAGTTCGCGTGGGTTCTCAATGACCTTTATTGCTTATATGCGACTTTTAACTAAATGAATTTTTGTTTACAGTTCAAGTTCACGACATTTTCATTTCAATGCAAATAATACTTAGTAACAAACTGGTTTTAAATTCATTTTCCTATTTTGCTAGTAACATAACATAATGTCAGGTTGACTAAATAGTGTAAGTACATAGATACCCATACCTACGATAGAATCATGAAATTCAAACGTATCAATGACGCAAATTGATCGGATTATTCAGTCAACAACCGGGAAGATAATACATACTGAATAAATTTCCTCCGCCTTGATCTGTTTCCATTTATAGTCTGTATTTATAACTACGAGTCGCTTATAAAAGCATTTAGCAAACACGTTACATAATGTCCCTTTACCACGGTGTATATATAGCAAAGGAAAATAGTTAAAAATACATAATATGTATTTAATATACCTTATAATATTATTATGAAGTTAGGTCTCGGGAACTAATCAGTACAAATATTAAATTTAATTAGCTGCCACAGTTATTTTCGCAATTATAATACTCGTATGGATGTAGATACTAGCTGTACCTGGAACTCTGCAGGGATGTCAAAAATATTGCATTCTTGTATCTAGCGATATGCACATCAAACTACTAAAGTTATCAAGAAAACAAAAACCGATCATTGAAATTTTCAAAATGTACATGGATTCTTAAGAATATTCATGCAACTAGGTAGGGGTGAACTTGAATAGTCATGTACTTAATTAAGTTATTTAAGAAACAGAGCTAAAAACGGTTTTACTGAACTACTATAAGAAGCCTAACCAATCGATAACCTAACTCTGGAACTACATAACTAGTGAACCTGATTTATTGTGTTGACCACAATCGAGTCTGTAAAGATCCTGACAGAGATGAGGTGCCTCACGGCCTCAGTTGCAAGTTAGATGAAAAAAAAAGTAAGCATCTAAAATAACAGTTTCATTTAAATTCGATAAATCGTTCTCACGTGATGAGGCAACAAACATACAAAATGGTAAATAGAAGAATGGAAGGAATGGAATTTGAATTTATATGATGTATTGATAGAAATTTGATTTGCATCTGCTATTAAACTATTCTGATCAACGATTCGAAAACGTGACGTTTACATATGTATCACCACATACATGTTAATTTTGAATTTTATATGCCCATTTATTGCGTTTCATGTGTTGAGAGATGACATAAATGATTGATATTCGTTTCTATTACGCACTTACATAAGCATTCAAATCTGTTGAATCTGTGATTTGCATTCCAATATGTAATTTAAACACTATTGATCAAGGTACGAGGCGTTAGCGTACCTAACATGATGTTGGCAAACAAAACAGCGGGGGTCGGGTGGCTGGCTACTGGAATACTGACGCGTCTCGCCTCACAAATAGCTCGATGACTTATTAGCTTCCACGAAACGCCAACACTCTCTCGTTAATCAATATTTAATGCCCCATTTCCGCTTTTAGATTATTTCAATTACAGAACTTTTAGCGCGTTGAACGCTTATCTTCTAATTTTTCTGTTTATAAAGTAAAAATTGCCGACATTATTGCGTGTTTTAGAACCAATGGACTTATTTAAATATTTAAGGACCGGTCTCTATTCAATTAGCTTGATTCTAGATTTTAGATTTACTTACAAGTTTAAAATAGAATCGACTCGTCCATATTGATTTTTTTTTAATAGGAGTCATATCTATTCCATTTACATACTAGCCAATCAACATCTAAAATGGCTGCATAATTTACCAGATAGCAGTTAACGAGTCTACGTGAAATTTATAACTTGATTGCGACAGCTACACATGGTATAAAATGTTACTGCACTTTATTGGAATTCATGGCCAGCCAGCCAGCCAGTTATTATCGTTGAACAAATAAGTGCAGATTGTATAGCGAGAATGGGCGACCTACAATCGATGCCTACAATAAAGTAATGGATCGTAACTTTTACGACGCGTGCACATCACTAGACGATGTTAAGTGACCTCGTTTACAACATTTTTTATTCATCACACTACGCAACAGTTGTCACTAAGTGTTTTTATTCATTGTACAAAGGAAGAATCTCTCGGCACGCTCTCCGTACAATCGATTAAAGTTTTTGCTCCATTTTTCGGTCTGTAAAATAAAGCTGAATTCGGCGCATTTGCAATGGCTTCCTTTTTCGACCGACCGCCCGTGAAGGTTCGCTTCAACCCGGAAAATAAAAACTCTTTTCAACATGAGCCATGATAGCTTTGCCAGCGCAACACAAAACAAACAAAAAAAAACTAAAAAGAGCCACTTGGTTTTCATGGTTTTTTATTCATACTTCATTCATAAGGAATTATTCATTTAGTGATTGTTTTAACATTGAAACCGTCTACTTTATTTATTAAAGTGACTACAAAATACTTATTTCACTCTTCGGGCAATATTTCAGTTCCCAATATATGAGAGTAAATTATAGTTTTTCTCAGAAATAGTATACATATATAAATCACGTTGTTGTTCTCGTTCCGAAGTTTATTGTTACGTCTTTAAAGTAACTAATATATCGACGAGACTGCAACGTGATCAATAAGATTTATAAACAAGTTTCCATTCAAGTTAATTACCAAAACGATAAGGCGGAGCATTGAACGACACGACACGATTGATAATATAATACTCGTACTCGTAACTCGATTGCATTTCAATTGCTATTGTTATCGGAAAGAATGTACCGTCACGTCACGTATTTACCACGTCTACTGCTGATTTACGCTGTGTTTCTAGTTTAAACTATCCGAAACTTATCCCAAATTATGTTTATTTATTTTCGATTTGTATAAAGTTTTATTTTGCTAAAAACAATTGACGAGTATACATAACATTTAGTTCTCAAGTTTCTCCAGTGGGTGTTAACATTAAGATGCCAACGTATTGTTTATTACCGTTGGCATATTTCAGCAGACCGACAGAGGATCGCATGCCAACTCGTTTGACCTCATTCCCGAGACTAGTTCTGCGTAAACTCTCATATCGGGTTTATGAAAACATACCTATTTTAAGACTATATAAAGCGGCAGACCGGTCCAACATATTATTTGTTTGTGTTACAGCTGGAACGTGTGCCAAGTGTATGCGTGTTTTCAATGTTCGACATTACTCAGTCTGATTTAGTATAAACAAGTCGAGAGAAAGGCACCGATGAGAGATAACTCGTTTTTTTTCGACATCGATTCATTACACCATTCTCGTAACACGTAAAATATTTATACAGCAATACTCATACATTCCAGTAACAGAGTCCGATTATGTTAGTGCTCGTAACATGAGATGTTTCGACATGTGAGTCTGATTTCGTGAACATACATTATGTATTGTGTTAATTCTTTACATAAATTTAATGTTCTTCGTCCGGTTCGGCGGGTCGGGTCCCACTGGTCTGAAGTCCGGTGTGTCGGCGACATCCGCTAACTAGACGACACTTCACAACCAGTTCTTAAGGCATCTTATCTCAATTAGAAAGTTAAACATTATCAGACAAAAGTGACGTTTTGATCGATGAAGGTAAAATTGTTTTTGCCATTAGAATTAGATCAGACGTTCCATCTATTTTCTACTGAACGATCGCTTTCGGTTAAGACGTGATACGTAGTTTATGGCACAGATAAGTTTGTTTATCCGATGGAATTTATTTTGCAAGTGGTTGCGGATAAATTAAAGGCATTCTGTAGTAATTTATGTGACTTGAACGAATTTTTCTATGCTAGAAACTATGAATCATGACTTTCTAGTGCGGTTCAGACATAGTAATTATGTCGTTTCTTAGAAATGTTGTTAAACGGATGCTATTTAAAATAGTTAACACAGCACATAGAAATAATTTATAAACATTAAACTCAAAGAAACTCGCCTTCTCAGCAATAATTTATGAACGGCTCGAGCTCTAAACATTTCAGATTAATTCGCTCGTTTCGGTCGATCAAATTGGCCTGTAATGGCCCGCCGTAGTATCAAGCACGAGGTATATCGGGCAATGAACGCAGTCGAGTCCCCATTTCTCACGTCCAGACCAGTTGCAGACTTGTCGGCCGGCATACCAATCAAGAAAGGCTGTGGTGCGGTGCCTTAAAGGGGAAAACGGCATGTAATTTTTTTTTGCTCCCTCGGGTATGCCGGCCGCCATTACCATTAACCCGTACGTGCGGCTAAAATAATGATTAGATTTAGCCTTGCAACCTTTCACGTGTTGGGTTAAGCTGATGACACACTTGAATCGAAAGACTGATACATTCAGTCGTTCTAAATTGATTATTAATAAAAAAAAAACATTTCGTAATAGGTACCATACTTAATGCTAGACAGCTAAATGGTTAAAATATAATTCCTAGAATCGTAGCGTAGCAAATTGCTACAGTGCTACGACACGGGAACGAAACAGCACTTTTTCTTGGAATCTCAAATTCTACGCCGCTGCTACGTTCACCTACGGGATGGCTACGGCTCACAACCAGAGTGTCGAGTGTCGACCTAGTGCATTGTCTGCCTTAGCGAATTAATTTCGACTGAGAATGTCGCTGTTTTTTGTTTGAAGACGCGGGTTATTCGCTTCTGAGTACCTCTAAAAATATGCGAATAAAAAGTAGACACCATTAAAATAAATAGCAATTCATTCTTAAGAAGGCTTACATATAAATATTATCTTGGTCCTGCCTTCTGTTATAGGAACGAAAAGATTAATGTGTTGCTATGCGAAGTCATTATTTTTTGTTGAAGTCTTAAAATGAACTTCTGTTTGTTTAAAGCACTTTGATTGAGCATATTTTTAAACATTGTAAGAACATGTTGTATCAGAGCAAACTACTGATAACACGCCTAACTTAATTCCCTGTTCATTTGTCAAATATAGTCACGTACAAACTAGTTTAACAATGTGAAGTTGTAGATTACCCTACCCGCAGTGAACGGATTACCATTTAACCCTAAACTGGTTTAAGTACGTAGTAGCGATTGCCTGAACAGATCCGACACGATAGGACCCACCAATCACAATTTGTCTCGCCTAAAGGTATTTTACGTCGGCTAACTATGATTAATTCATTTACTTAATCTAGTTTACAAGCCACCTGTACACCCGGCCTTGATTAGAACTACTCGAGTGGTTCATTAATGCGTTTTAATATTCTTTACCTCCCACTGTAATGAAATGCTTAACGAACTATTAAATTAACTACTCGAGATAAATTTTCAAAAATAATTCTTGTTAATTACTGAAATCTAGCATAGTTATCGGTGTCCACATTTCAAGGGATAATAAAGATAAAGTATACCCAGCTGTGAACATGTTATGAAGGTTTAATTAATAATACACGGAGCGCAATACCATTTAAGTCTAACAACAGGACAAAAACCTCCTAAATTCATGTAATTATGGCGCACCTCACGTATTTCAACTACAATTGACAGGTGATTATACAAAACAGCCAGTGGCTCTGGCATGCCATTAACTGGATAATGTCTTCTATTGCATAACTTAAAAACAGGTTCCGATAAAATGTCAGACGAGTCATACAAGCATTTATACTCAGCTGTTTCTTATACACCCACGCCACAAGCTACAATTATGGATGGAAGGTTGTTTTTATGAATTGATTGCAGACTGAATGGTCCACTTTCCTAATTTGGGGGTTTTGTTCATAAAAAGAAACTATTATGTAAAATATTTCGTATTATAAGTAACGGATCATAGGAACATTACGTATGATTTTATACATGCAACTAATACTCATGTTATGACAGCGATTTTACATAATTACAAACGTGCATGAATTAAAGATTTATAATTTTAACATTAATTATGAATAACTTGACCATAAGAAGCGCTGGCCACCCAGAGATTCGAAAGTAGCAAACCAATAAAGGAAGTAAAAGAAAATCGTATCACAAATCCATTAGGCGTAGCCACGTCGGCCGCATATGAGTCGGAGGGTTAGTGAACCGGCAGCTGCAAGTGAGGGCCATGCGGGCGAACAGAAACATGAGCAGAGAGACTGCCACTCGCCCACCTGCCCCACACAACAACCCTCGTCTGATTTGACCAGCCATTCCCCGCATTACCTTGCCATTAATTATTTCTGAAACTGCAGATATAATCGCTACTGCAGACATCGTTGACGTGAATGTATCGAATCGATTTAAAGTTAAACATTCATTTAAAGAAATTACCATTCCCTTTCTACTGTTTCCACGTCATTCAGCATGCTCAAAATCGTTCCAAATCGATAACTCATTATGTTATTTATTCGACAAAATTATTCAGCTTCGAAAACTTTGCATGGACACGGCCATATTTAAATACCAAATTGGCCATAATAAACTTACTTTTAAATAACAGACCAGTTCATTTTTTTAAATATACGCGACAAAAAAAGAAGGTTGTTTCGCATACCTTTTACTCACCGAAACGGGTTATCGTAACCGGTCCTTGTCTGCTATTCTTGACTGCTTTATAAATATTCAGTGGGTAATAATTGACCTTTAAATCGAAAAAGGTTCCGTTTTGGCGGCAATATAAAGTTAATATTTCTTCTCGAGATATAAATTTAGTGTAACCTTACCTAGTTAAAACGAAGTGCTCATAAAGTCGTCAACGGCTGGTGGTGTCGTAATATTGCATTTAATTTTAATAATTCCGTGAAAATCTTTTAGTTTTATTCATAGACTTCCAAGACTCAATTTCGTGTATCTGTATGTTAATTTATAATAGGTTTCGCCTTTTTTTTAAATCGGCATCATAAAATAACCTGTTTTGGTGTTAGAACATGTTTTCCTACTTTTTATTTATAGATTCACTATTTGTTATTCTGGGATTTTGATCTCAGATTTACTGGCGATAAAAAACTGTTTGTCCATTTGTAGAAGATTAGTGGTTTTTTCAAACAAGGGAAAAAAATTGGTGGTAATAACAACTGGTATTTTTATGAAGCTCTGGCCACTACAGCAGACCTCACTGTATTTGAGTACTCACTCACTGTATTTACTTGTTATAATCACAGATTACTTTTCCATATTATATCGCAAACAAATAAAAACCAATATATATAGGCGTGTCATATAGCTTTTATTCATATCAAGTATCTTTTGTTTCAGGTTCATCACCAGAACGTGAATCCAGCGAAATTACCAAAAAAGGTAAAAACAATGTTAACATTTTTGGATCACTATTCATTAAAACGTGGCTTGTATTTGGAGGTTCATATCGATCACAACACGTTCGCTTCATTTTAATACCAAATAACCGTACCTCAGCCTCCATAACGCAACTGTTGTTTTTTTAATTTAAAAGTTTGTTTTAGGTTGATGATATACTTACTGTTAAAAATATATAAATTGAAATTGATAGACGCCTACTTGATGTAATGGAATTTGTGGGTTCTCGAGATAAACCACCTGATGTCAAGACAGATAACTTTCATAACTAAAGTCTATTCGCTAAATCTGACATTGATGAAGTGAATTTCTATTTACACGAGGCAGACGATGAGTTTTAAATTGAATCTTAGTAACGAAAATCACAATTCATTTATATTAAGGTGACAACAAACGATGAGAATGTGAGATCGATGTACTCATATCTTTTCGTATAACCTCAGCGTGTTTATTGGATGAAGAACTGGATTGTTAAGATTTGAAACTTTATATTGGCGTAATAATTTTATTTTCTCAAAATAAAACGAGCATCTTGTAATCAAGTTTGTAACCCATTAAGGATTTTATTTTTATTGTCTCTCAGTCTGCCGCCACCTTCGCGAGAAGCATAAACGTGTTTACGTTGAAAAATTGAGATCACCATCCTTAATTTTACATTCAAATCTGTATCTTTGTTTGTCCAGCCCTCATCTGCGTATGTATGGAGTATTTATGCTTTACAACACAAGCTTAAAAGCCAGAGGTCACAGCGGACGACAAATACATTTGTTATTATCATTTCACAATCTGAATTTCAATTCAGCATCCGAGTAACGGGGTCACATCGTTGTCGATAGATGTTTCTACATAATTCTTTATTCGTGCGTCCGTTTCATTTATGGTAAATAGGTTTACACTGTATACTATTTTGTGCAACGGTACGTGGCTAATTGTTATTTATGATATTCTTGTATCATTGAATTCGTGTTCGAATACTGAGTCGTCTCTGGTTGGATGTTTTATTTGTCGACTGGGCTCTTGTTTGGAGTAGGTTAAAACAACACGTTCCGTTCTCCCTCCGACAGTTAAAGGCCGCCACACACGAGGTACCACCCTAGCTGCTGTAACATTATTTTCTTTTCACCACGTTTGCCGCACCTTTTCGAGCTCGAACGTAATAAAGTAGGTACATACACACAGGGTCACTCGAAACCGAGCTGAAACTTTTGTTTGTTATGTTTGAGAGTCGGCCTTAACTGTCGGAGCCTTGTTTCTCGCTTATTCGTACCTGGTAACAAAAATATCACGTATTTTCATTGAGATTATTAAACGCCTACAGAACGTGTTTATAGCCCACAGCGCAGTATTCAATTATGAATTCTTGTCTTGTATTGAAACCAGAAAATTTATCGTTAAACTCGAGTTAGGGAACGTAAAATACCTATTCAATTTAGAGTGTGGAGTCGGCGTCATTCATTCCACGAAGTCGTGTTGTTACTTTATCGACCTGTGCTATAAATAAGAATAAATACGATACTGAACCGGTAGGAGTTCAGGTTAAGTAGGTGTGCGTCATCTTGAATCATGTATACAGAATACAGATGTATAATTAAATGAATATTCATAGCGGGCTCTGGCCGGATCAATTTGTGGTGGTGCCAAGAGCTGGCCTCTCGATTTTTTGTTGGCCGTTATTTAACTTGCTACATTGAGAATGATTACAAGTTATTATAACCGCGTGTGTATCATAAAACTCATATTTATTATTTATAAACACCTGCTACATATGTATGCGTGTGTGTAAGCGCGTCAGTGCGTCCAACGGATACGTTTCATCAAGAACGGGTAATTAATTGGAGGAACGTTCATACCGTGTGATAGCTCGGTTATTAGATGACGCACAGAACTGTATCGAAGATACATTACCTTTATAATTAACGAACGCATGAGGCTATGTAGAATGTCACACACAACAGACTTTAGTTGTTTGTTAACTATGTAATTTGCAATGACCGAAACCAAATCTCTCTAAAGTTTGTCACCTTGTGAAAATGTGAACACGAAAAAAATTCTAGCGCCACATTTCAGCATCGAGGCGTTAATTTAAGTAATAAACCGTCGTCAATTTTGACGAAATATTCTATCTCCATCAAGGTATCTGTACCATTGACAAGCACACAATTGATCGCGCATTAAGATTGACAGCGAACAAAGAGATATACGGAGATATGAACAGTACCGAACAATACTAGAGGAGGTCAAACGAACAAGTCAAACGAGTATTTCGTGTAGTATTCACGAGTAAGAAAGTCGCCGGTGAAAGTACGAAGCCGCAGCTAATTCGACCAACAGAATTATTAAATGAGTTTCATAACACGACACGGCTCCAAGTCGTAACTAAACCGGTTTTTAAAGATCAGACTCACAAGGTAATCTTTTATTATTATTGTAATATAATGATGGAGGGAATAATAATAAAGGTAATGTATGTGAGATTTGTAAAGGGAACCTGTCCCTTTTGTTAGGACCGGCCGGGATGAGGGTCTTGGGGTCGACTATTATGTCGTTGAATAGATTCGGGATCTCCTTTTGAATTGTTACTGTTATTCTTGAGTTACCTGTTTGACTGATGGGGTGCTTTAGATAGGAATGTAATATAATGTCCTTGAGATTTTTTATTCATCTTATCTTTACATAAAAACAATGAGCTGTTTTACTGCCTTTGGGAGTTGTAAATTAATTTTATCGTATACGATAAAGGTATCTAAAATACGCGAGTGTTTTTTTCTCTGTTTTTTGTCTAGTTTCTTTAGCTGGTCGACCAGCCAACATTTGCTTATGTTTTTTTATGTGCATAAATTCATTCGACATTAAAATTCAAAAGTGGACACAGGGGTAGTTACCAGTAGTAACCAACTCATTAGCATAAAAAGGGAAATTTCTCTTTTGACATTATAATAACCACAAATAATATGCTTTTGCATAATGATCAGCCATATTTGCTGCCCTTATTGAAACTGGTGCAATTAACAAGCCCGCATGCAGATATAAGCAGATTATGAGTTTCATTTTTGCTAAAGATAAGCTCGCTGTTACTGAAATTAAATTCAACACTAACGATTTCATGGCAACATTTTACTCGCGAATAATTTTAATGTGGCTACGTTTAATGAGACTTCAAAATATAGTGTGTAATGACGTCATTGAAATTAATTCGCTCGCCTGCGTGTTTCTAGCGTGGCGGGTGATGGTCGAGTTTCCAGCACATTGCCCGAGCACCGGCCGACCGGTTGCAATTTTGCACGGCTTTCTATCGCACTCCGGACTTCGACACACGCTTGAACTGCGCGCACTTACGGTAATTAGAAGCCCGAAAAGTATTTCGGGCTTCTAATTACTGTAAGTGCGTGTAAATGTGTGTAAGTGATTATTAGTAAATAATCAGTCTTCCCCCGGGGTTCTGGGTTCTCTGGTTCATCTGATAGCAAACAATGTATGTAAAATACTGGTTTTTCAAAATACTTGAAACGAACCATGTATGTTAATGTAAATTTTGAAAGATACAATAGCTGTATAAAGAAACGAAACTTTCATAGTAAATGATAACAAAAAATATTGGATTGACAAAGTTAATATTACACATAATCACGGAACTTCCGATTGTCATTTTGCTGGAGAAAATAATGCACGGGAACTATCGTGGTAAACACTCAAGTAATACATGAATAGACAATCGAAACAAAAGAACAAGGTATATGATATCAAGCATGTGAGATGTTACTGAATAATGATTGTATGATAATGCCTCGTTGTGATTCAAATTGAATATTAAACGAGACAAGGGGAAAACATGAACTCCATAGGTGTATTCATACAGTGTTCTGGCAACCATTGCATAGACAATTTACGACATAATGATTGTTTTATTGCTTCCTGGAAGGTGAATCGAGTATACCGTACTTATCCTTTCACTTGTGCAGTAATTGGTGTTTCGATTCATATACCACCGTTAATGAATGAGCAAGAAAATAGGTATTTGGACAACCCAAATACATTGATTGCTACAAAGCAATCAATGTAACTACTACCTTCTTTGAAAAAGTAAAAAGTATTCGCAGAAAACTGCGTCACCAAAACTACAATAACTGTCCACAATATAATTATAAAACTTTCAATAACCAGATAATGATTGGCAATAATTGATGTGACCTTTAAATCGAATGCCTGACCAAATTTTCCATTGGTTCGTGGCTTGTCGTGGCATACTTGAGATTGCAACGTAATTGCTCCTTCATGCGGTGCAGCAATGAGCAATGCAGTTGTCAGGGTCGCGGGAGGCAAGTGTCAGAGCGACACCCGCGCCACCTGCACGCCAACCGGTGAAACGAGTTTCGTCCGTACCGTCTAGTACCGACTCGTATAGTTATGAAACATTAATTTATCACCGGCATGATTTTATTTTACCGCTTGCGCAATTATTGTCGAGAACCACGCCTTAATGTTGAGTGGCATCGACCAACGTGGCTTCCTCACGTCGATCTTCCATAATGAGACCCTGAGCTTCATCGACGTTTTATTCAACTTTAATGATATATCATTTTTAACTTGTAACAGAAGCAGCAGTTAAACCGGAGCTCGTTAGTGCTACTTTATTGCAGGCCTACATTATATCAAGGTGTTCCATGTTCTTGATAGAAACTAGTTGCAGTATTGGAGCAAAAACTCGTTTGGAATTGTGTTGAGATGAAATAGAAAAGCACGTAATGTTCACACTGCCCGTAACAATTTTGCTCCATAAAAATATATATACATGCAAACGTTAATTTACACGAACTTTAAAATAACAGGTAAATAGTCAATATTTGACATGAGCATCACAAAACGTTGACTTCAATCAGCAACATTCAAGCCAAAATTCAAAGAGCACTTTTGAGGCAAATCCTGCAACAATGGGAGATGATTGACGTGTTTTTTGCCCAGTCACAGTCTAGTGATTTTTGAATTCTTTGTTCCCTTTACGACAAAAGAGAAAGTAATTTCCGCCACTATCAACATAGCTAATGTTTGTGTTCAATTTCTAGAAGGTCGTTACATGATGCCCGAATCAATTAAGAATATCAATGTAAGCATCAAAAGCTTTTTTTGGGCTTGAATGTGGAAGTCGTGATGTAAAAATAACCCGTCATTTGTGCATTGTGCGCGACATAAACGGTCCGTATTAGGTTTGTCACGATAAAATCGAATTGAATGTATCTTGTAGTCGGAGGCGGTCGGTCCAGTGCTCGTCACGATCCGTGCGCCGGAGTGTAGGCAGCTACTTTCTCCTAACGGGATTTACCTCGCCGCCCTCCCCTCAAGCAGCTGCCGGCTGCGCAGACACCGATTACGATTACGACATCCATTTTGAATTTTATTAACTGCGGAATCACGATGATCATAATGTTACACGTTATGAAATAATATGTGCGCCTCAGATATTTTTAACCTTCATTTAATTGAAACTGCTTATGGCTTCCATTTGCGTTTTTCTCTTTTATTAAATTACCATAATATTTATTTATTTATTTATACTTCAGCGTTGTGATTGCAACTATAAACTTTTATTTTGTTAATGTTTCCGTTGGAGCAAGTTTTGTTTAAGGTCAGAAAACTGTTGGACAATAATATGTATTAGAAATAAATGTCATTTAACTACGTCTGGTTCAAACATGAACAGCTGGAAGAAACGATCGTGAGCAGACAAGTTCTTCGCGCCCTCGTTGCCCCAGGGGACTTGCAGTCAAAGGCCAGGGAGTCACGATCTTTGCTTCTCTGACTTTAGCAATACCTGCCGGCATTCAAGTCCCATTGTATTCTACAAAACAAACTGTCATTCCTATGAAGAAATTGGTTTATACATTTTCTTTTTTACCACTACTTTTTGTTATTGAGTCACAGTCACTGAGCACAGCTACGTCAAGAGAATTAAGGTCGTCTTTCTTATTCAATACAGACCACAGTTTTGTTTACAAATCAGTAAACACTAATGATTTATTCTATTCATGTTGTTCAACAAATCTGTCAGATCGAATTTCGTATTACAAATTCGTATCTGATAGTTTTGTTTATCTTGCCTAAGTCTGGACAGTTTTGCTTCATTTCATAAGACTGTCTAGATTAGTTTCGTCTGAAGAATTTGATTAATTTTACTAACTATCTGAACACAACATTATTTCAAAAACCCTTTGCTCAGGTACTATGTTCATAGAAGATTCATTTGCGATTTGCGTAACAGCTGCCAGTCTTTAAATATGATTTATCTTCGTCATAACCGTTGTAACTCAATCTGTGTAGATTCAAGTGCCACTTTTCTCCTCCCACCCCACCGCAACTCTGGCATGGATCCAATATGTGTCGATCTTCTGAGAAATGCATCGATCCACTAGCAAGGCATTCAGCGCCAACTTGCTAATTACGCGTATCGACTACGATGTATTTTTGTTGCGTCACATGTACCAGTGATGAAGATCATACAAATTCTAAATGTAACTCATTAGCACAACATGTGTTCGCTAATTTTATGATGATTCAAAAGCAGAGCGAATGAAAGTAACTATAACTTCGGAGCTCATACGTTCAAATTCTCATCACAAACGTCACGAACGTATTGATTTCCTTTCTAATAAAAAAAGCTTTGTCCGTTTGAAAGCTCGCGAGCACAAAGCGTGAAGACTACAAAAAGCTACTGCACAAAAAAGCTCGACCGTATCGGTGCGCGGTTGCTCGCACCACTTGCATTATTCCACTATGAAACGGAACGCACATGTGTGGCAGATGTTTGGGGTTCTTTTTTCAAATGTATTATTACGGGTCCTCCGCCCCCGCCCCGAGCTTTTACCCCTCAATACCCCACTGTGCAGTCACTGACCCCTTTTTGTCGTTGTATTATTACATCTGTTTTTGACCTGCTTCTTAATTATTTCGAAATTCACTTGTTGCTGGGGTTTTTGAGTTAAGAATAGCTTTAGCTAGTTGAGTTTTTAAGGTTGCCGGTTGCTTCACTGTTTTTGTTCTCGTAACTCGGTGTATTTCAGCATAACTTTGAGCAAGTTTAACAACTTTTTATATTTAACATTTTCCATTTTTCATGACTTGCGTAATTGAATGAGTTGCGCGTCCATGTGACTGACAGACGCTAAAATATAACGACTATTAATGTGCAGTGCGGTGACTAGACTGATTTGCTAAAAATATACTTCGCGTTGATCGACCACATGTTACGCCCTGTGGTTCCCGGAGGGTTGGTCACCCTGAAGATGTAAACAGGTTCCAAGGTTGTTACTGACAGACAAACAGCTGTCTTTTATTATGTTAAGAAACACACTAATACGTAATCTTTTAGTAGTAGTTGGTGAGTAATAAATTAGGTGATATTATTATTTCATCGTTCAACGATTTGGAACAACGCTGCCGTCGTTTGATATTTTTATTTGGCTGAAGTCATAATAAATTAGGTTCCTACCTACCTTTTCAATCGTAAATAATATGTAAGTATAGATTTATCATTTTACATCTTCTAATATACTTTGTGTCTAGTCTTGAGTTTAATAGTTGATGTATCATTCGACAAAATACTTATTTTATTATGCCGTAAATAAATAGCAATCATAGATGTTAAGTTTTTAGTAGAATACCATTCGCCATAAATAATGTAAGAAATATAAAAGATTCTAAACTACCAAGTTCAACGCTCCAGTAATCGTTTAGCGGAGCAATCAAGAACCGACTCAATAAATGCAAAATAACCTCTCGCTCGAGGCAAAAATGTCGAAATATTTACGAGATTCGAGACTTTTTGTTTCACTGCTATATTTAGATGCATAATGTGCGAAACTTGTCCAAACGAATCCCAACTCTACAGCAGTTGTGTACATTATATTTTAAGTTGTCAGCGTGGGCGGTTACTCTCAATTATAGCCAGGAAAGTCGCGCGACCGACGGACCAAATCGTGCGTTCCCCGTGAAACGTGTTTACCGAAGCTATAAAGGAACTAGTAAAACTTGTATTGTGGTCTCGGTCTCTTTTTTGCTCGTTTGGACCATTCTTTTTTTTCTCAGCTATGAATTCGGCAGGTATATGAATAAACATGACCATTGGAGCCATTTAATCCATAGTTTTTTTTGTTGCGAGAAATTTAATCGAACGTAATCGTGATGTCGAGTTTAGAATCTGAGAAAGAAAGGATTTCATTACATCTTGCTCGTTCGAAATGACTACGAATTTATAAATCAAAAATACCTAATCGAGATTCGTAAACCAATACTCTGAATTGAGTCGACGTGGAATGAAATGTCTTCCTTGGAATTTCATTCCGAGAACCTGTTAAGAGCTTTTTGATCTTATTGAAGGGCCTTAGAGCAGGTAGAACGGAATCTTCCATGTTTTTGCCGTTTCATTGTCGAATACCGTTATTTATTTTTTTCTTTTACTCTCCGTATATAAATCAGTTTAGTCTGAGAATCTGGCTTCTTTATGTCGCTTTATTTAGTACTTCTCTCCCACGAATATAGTGATGTGTTTTTAACCGGTCGGTTTATCGATACCGGGGCACTCGTTTCGCTCGATTTCTTCTTCCGCGACAAAGAACCGGACGGTCGACTCATTCATCAATTATTTATACTTCGCTTGACTTTTAAAATGAGTATTTGTGCTGACAGCGGTCTTGGCTTTACATCATAACAGTAATGCAATTCGACCGTTGTGTGGGATCGAAACTGACCTTTGTCGATAGTGAAACACGGAGAGGTAATTATTTAGTCCAACAAGTAAACACTTAATATGTTATTAGCTCGGCATTATAAATAAATTAGATAAGCAAAGTAGAACGCGTGATTCCACCGCACCGTATGTAAGGTTGAGGAAGGAAAATATTTACTTAATGCTGAACATTAAGCACTATTTATTCTACCAAACGGCAGTAATTGTTTAACAGTATGTTAAGAATGTTTGCTTATGCAAACGACTCTACAAATGGAGAGAACAGCATGAAAATATTACTGCGGGGTAGGTATACTTACTAAACAAACGCGCCAGCCAATCTCTTTTGGCACAATGTTTACAAAATCTCGGGGAATTGAATCGAGTCTGCGCTAATATTTGTAAACAGGCCGGCGGCGCACCGTGAACGGCGTGCGTGGCTCCTAAAATACTTCAAACAGGAATTGAACCCACGCCAACTGGTGTGCGTAGACGGCGGCTCGCGCGCTCATCGTAAACTTTTCACTATACGACATCTCATTTTATTCCCGTTCATCTGTCTTTTATGTTCGTATAATTTATATCAGACCGCCAACGTTGGTGTGTGGTCAACGAAATCCCATATTACGATTAATTAATTGCAGAATATACTCCAAATTCATAATCTACTGTCAGACATATAAGCATAAAATTAATAGTTGATATTTTTTTATGTTTCACTAACCACTTTGAACATAAAATGTCAATTATAATTGCCGTTCGTGTTATCCCCAACCGTTTATTCTCAACGAAACATATTTTCCATTGTAAATAATAAATATGTAGATACGTCATTTATCAAGATACAAACAGGTAAATCCGTTCGCTATTTGCATTGAGAGGTATTTATTTATAGTCACGAGGAGCACGTTGAATTTACATCGTCTGTAATCTATTAACCTTGCTTGGATTCCCTGACGACTATCGACAATACGATGCAACATTGCGCAACACTATTTGATCAATTTTATTGCCGCGCGCAAACCTTTTTAGCACTTTGCAATTTCTAAAATATTGCGACATTTTGTTTAACTTCTGCAAATTGTAAAATGAAACACGCTGGTTTTGTTACAGTTTAGGTAATATTTTCTATTTGTCACGCTCTCGTCTAGACGGCACTCTACAATAACAAAGATGTTTTATATTTTCGATTATGTTCGCTTGCTCACCTTCAAATGCTCTTCAGGTATCTTGGGAGGTCATGCTGCCTGTTTTATACAGCAGATGGCTATTTTAAGATAAAATTTCAAATTACAAATCGGTCAGGTTTTATTAGGAATGGTCGTAAAATATGTAAATAATTTGTATGATTAAACAGCGTAGAAATAATATATTTGCGGCCATATTTTCCGTGATATTTGCTGTTTGAATTAACAGCCAATGAAATATGTCGAATATACGCGGATGTAGCGTGGGCGCCAACATTGGACGCCGCACTTGCTCAATAACTCTTGTTTTATTTGGCTCCCGGGTGACCTATTTAATCCTACGATTATACGATTCGTTGCAGTGAATTTAAATATTAGTTGAGTACCCAGTACCGTATGGGTTTTGTTGCATTACAAATTCAAACGTTACTTACGAGTATGTAGGTCGCGTATGTTCGCGTAGTTTTCACAGTTTACGTGTAGATCGAGTTTGATTGCTTTCTCAGCTTCGTTTGGGGTATAAGCTATAGCCGCAGGATGCACCTCTTGAAAGTGTACTCACACAAGGTGTGATGTTATTGCAACATGCTCTGAACTAGTTTCACGGCTATTAATAATATCGTCTTGACGTGCCTACGAGTAAACTTTCGTTCTACTCGTCAATATTCGTGCTCACGCGTACACGTATCATAACGTCGCAATTCTCAGTATACTCTGCAATTTTTATAAATAAAATGGCGAGCGGGTCTAAAATTAATGAAAAGCATTGCTAATGCATTGTTTCTGCGCGGTGTCGTGTAACCGGTTCTCGGTTCGTCACGCGTGTCGGCTTCGAGGAAACCAACAGTAAAGTTGTTTCCATTGGCATTCTTCGCACGCCCGCTATCGCTTGCCACAATGTCAGCGAGAAGCAACGTAACTACACGACGAGAGCCCCATCTCCATTCTCTATTGTTCTCGCTTAGAACGCCCTATTAACTTCTTGTTGCCATGCAAGTGAAGAAAACCGCGCGCTATTTGGCACCGATACCGATTAGCGTGGCAATTTTACAAACTGCCACTTTCCTTTATTGCTTCATCGACTAAATCTGGTCTAATAATCATACGGATCCGTCTTCAAGGTTTCAAACGGAGCGCGTCTGTGCCGGATCAATGCGTATAATTTATTTATTTGTACGGCGGATGCCAGCCTATTTACGTCCGAGCAACCCGAAAGAAGGTTATTCGCGTTTACACAACCGCTGAACGTATACAAAGAAGAGTTAAACGAACGCTGCGGACATTAATCAACGTTGTCGGTAACCGTAACCGTCTCCGGGGGATTAGCCGGCGAGATATTCTATTCTTTGGTCGTAATTAATAGCTTTTGGCAAGTGAGCGTCGGCGGGCGGCGCAAATAGATATTCGTGACGAGACGTTGCACTTGCGTAATTAGATAATTAAAACACGCGATACGAAAACAATGTGGGTCTATAGGAAACATTGGCAACATGTAACTGTATCCTCTGTGATGTGGCATGTACATAACACGCGACCCACGCCGTGTAAAGCGGGCCAACGGCCTTTTGACGGACTAGGTGTCGAGTCTAGATGTAGATAGGCGTCGGCGCAGGTCGGAGATGAGCGACTGATGCCGGCCATCACGAAATGTCGACATAACGAGTAATGGTAGCGTGGGCCGCCCGTCGAACACATTCGAGGTCTGTCAATACGAGTTATTTTGTACACAAGACTCCGCTCAAGTGGCTCACCGGGGCATGGTATTATTGCTATAGAGTCAAGAACCCCGACATTTAATTAGGCATGAGTTATGAACGCCCACGGCTGTTAAGGCAATGACTTCTGGCTTTTTGATTCATTAGCATGCAATTAAATTACGCACTTTAAAATTAAACACACAATAATATTATTTTAGTAGGTACTTACCTAAATGGTGTGTTATTTGCAATGTAAATACTTCTTGTAGTTCTTGAATAACATGTATTTCATTAAATCGGCAATCTTTAGTCTGACCGGATGTGCGTTATTTGCTATTAAAGCTATATTCAGCTCGCAGCCTAATTGCGTAACACAATCACAACTCAACAATTATTTTAATATTCATTGCGTTCTCAATATTGTAGCGTCGCAACCATACAATTTTTTCTAACACTCACAAAGCAATGTATTACGAGTCCCCCAAAAAAGAGGGGGATACCATTACAGTCACAACAGACAAGCCAGACTCTAAATTACCTTTTAATTTCTATTCTAATTGTTCTATTTGATTAATGATCAACCAATTGTGATGTCAGGGACAGACTTTGGGCACGCCTTAATAGAGGCGGTAAGTCCCCTCTTTGAGGAGTGGCTGGAGAGGCGCCACGGCGCCCTCACCTACCGCCTGACGCAGGTCCTCACCGGACACGGGTGTTTCGGGAGGTTCCTGCACCTCATCGGGCGGGAGGAAACGTCCGGGTGTCACCATTGTGTGGATCGCCCCGAGGACACGGTGGAGCATACCGTGGCGGTATGCCCCGCTTGGGCGGAGCATCGCCGAGTCCTCGTGGCGGCCATCGGCGGCGGCGAACTCTCGCGTCCGGCCCTGGTGCAAGCCATGGTCCGGAGCGAGAGGGAATGGGATGCAGTCGCCTCCTTCTGCGAGGCAGTAATGCTTGAGAAGGAGGCGGCGGGACGGTTGAGACAGCGGTTCTCCCGTCCCAGCCGCCGCGGTAGACGCTCCGGACGTCGGGAGCCGCGAGACGACTCCCGGCCACCGTAGATACTGGCCTGTGGACGGTGAGCAATGGGTAGCTCACCGTCCTTACGTTGCATAACGACAGGCCGTGTCGACGGCGCGTTCGTGTTCCACGCGCGCCTCAAAGAGATGTCAGCAAAAGGAAGGGGCCACTGAGGGCCGATGCCTGCCGGGGCTGCGGGTTGTTCGCAAGAGATACCGCGCCCCCGGAACGCAAAGGGCACAAGAAGGAACATGGGTGGGTTTTAGTCAGTAAAAGTCTGACACTCCCTCCCGCCCCGCCCAGGGCGGGAGAAGTTATTTGATGATTTCCCACCCACCAAAAAAAAAAAAAAAAAAAAAAAAAAAAGGGACAGACTTAGTGTTTTTCTATTTTAGATGTATTATAATAATATCTTTGTACTAATTTCTTTGTTCGCTAAAAGCTTTGGCTGGAGCGTCTAAAGGACATTGTACGCCATGTTATGTGTCAGCAAAGTGGCGTTTGATGTGTTTGACATTGGACAAAATACGAAATTGTACCAAGAATAATGTGATGAAATATTGTACAGAATCAGGGTTTCCTTAGCGATTGTAGTACAGATTGTATTCTAAAGCTGAAAAGTTTGTTAGTTTGTTTGAACGCGCTAATCTCAGGATCTGCGGATCCGATTTGAATACATCTTTTTGCATTATTTATCGAGAAAGGTTTTGGTTATATAATATCACGCTACGACTGACGGAAGAGAAGCAGTAATAACATGGGTAAAACCGCAGGGTATTTCTGATAATATTAGCAGATGTTTATCACGATATCTTGTTTAACCTTGATTTTTTTCCCTGTTACTGATCTGTCCCCTTCATTTACATGTTAAATGAAAAATTAACTAAAGCGGTTTCTCCGAATGTTGATTTACCTGTCTTGTGTTATTGACTGAAACATTAATCTTGATAACATTACCAACATGTTTATAAATAAAACCGGCTTATGTAAGATTTATTTCGTGTCAAAATACCTACGTTACTGTGTTGTTTGTCATTTAGTTGACGTCAGCGTTATAATGTGAGCCGTCCTTAAAAATGTTGTGTCATTCAATTATAATTAGAATCTGAAACTAAAGGATTTTGTAATAAACTAAATTGTAAGTATTATTGCAACACAAAGTTTTTGCATATTTTGATTGTCTATGATCGACTGTTTTTGTTTTTATTACCTACTTTACGGCTTTTTTTTTAATTTGGATGAATTTAACGGCAGCTAATCTGCTTGTATGTCTCCAGACTAATTAGATTACAATAAATAGTTGTTTCTTATTACACTTTTCGCGTCTTTCGTTCCTACCCAGATACCATAGGTCTACAAAACAAAGAGCAAATTTTTTTATATAGAATTATATCCATACACATCATTAAACAAAATTAAATAGTTGCCCATTAATTTCTATAAAAATAAGAGACAGATATTGAGAACAGTATATTAGTGATTGATGATGATCAATATTCGAAGACGCGTGGTGACCTCAATGTGCTTCGCGTTCAATTTGTTACAATGATTGTGCTTAGAAATGAATTCAGATAAATAACTGGTCTTTGGAGATATATTTTATTACAGTACGAAGCACTCTTTGGCATTTCTTATAATGGAATGGTTCTTTTTAAGAGAGCAGAAGTACCATTTCCATTACCAGATTTAGGTAGGGACAATACTCTAATATCCACGGATGAAAGGCTATTTAGCTGAAGCGACACTTTGGTCAAAATAGAGTTATACATATACATATTCGGAATCAGCGAATTTTTCTGCGTCGAATGAGCCTAGTTTCGTGACAATTGGAGCATTTTTTGGCACTTGATACACTCCTAATTTTACGTTGGTTTCTCAAAACGTGTGTTTGATCCGACATAAAATACGGCATAATTTTTAGGTATTGGATTTGAACATACACACAACACCGATAAAATAAATTATGCTATTTTTCCTGACATCTCTTTTTATAACAATAATACTTAAAGCGTTTTTCTTGCTACTCAATTTTATTAAATGAGATCTTAAACTATTTTTACATCCACATTGAAATAGTTTTGCGTCGTTTAAGACATTGTTACTTCCGCCAAATACGATGATGTATGGCGTTTGAGCTGTTTTGGCTGAATTTGTGTTAGTATTATATGACAGTTAAAGTTATAAGTTACTTAAAGATGTTACGTAATCCTTTAAAAAAAAAATATTATTAATATTTTCAAAAGGATTACGTAAAATCTTTAAGTAAATTATTGAGATAATGAAATTAGAAATAAAGCAGATTAGCTATTTACATTTTCTACCCAAATTGTATCTTCTTATAACTCAAAATTGAGTGGCTGTGCTGACGTGTTAAGAGGGCGAGAAACTTGTCGATCGAGCAAGTACGCGTAGTTCCTCGAAGACCAATCGCCCGTATGAGTCAACCGAAAAGTTCGCGTACTTACAGATTTAAGAACGCGTTCTTCGTCGTGCGTCTATCACCCTCTTAAATGAAACATTCATGCTAGTTAGCTACACATAGATTGTTGAAACATAAATAAATTAAACTAGGTATTCTGAATATTCAAAATATTATGAAGTATTTCACTCGAAGTTAAACGATTAAAACAATGTTGTTTCGTGTAATTTAAATTATGTACCTATTGTAATTTATTTACCTACTGCGTGTACCAGGAAGGAAACTCATTTATAAACAAGAACCTACATCGAATTACTGTAATTTACCTAACGTTTATATTATCCTTCATAAGTAGCTATGTAAATGCGGTTTTAATGTTGTAAATAGGTAAATGTTTTAACTTCACATAAATACGAATAAATTGTTTTAAATGATTCTTAATTTCATATTAATATTGACGTAGGTAAGTTCCGACTTGATAAGTTTTTTATTATCTTAAAAAAATAACTTCTTAATCCGACGCAATTGTTCTACACAACAACAAAAATACGACGAAATATTTTTATTTATTGTGATACTTATCTTTTATTTTTTGGAAAAAAAAACACAATTAATAATCGAGTTAAAAAAACCCAAGGCCGAAGGTTATCTATATCAAATGACGCAAATATTTGTATCGTGTTTACAAAAGGAAACTAATAAAACTAATACCACCAATAAATCACATTCCACGTTTATTTTAGAGTAAAGGGAAATCATAAATCAACAACAGCTCTTACATAACCAATCTTACGTAGAAAGTGTTACGAATCAATTCATTATATCTACATTCGTAGGTATGTATTTACATACGTCGATTATCAATAGAAATTCGACTGCGACCAAATGCCACGAGGTCGCATCGAGTCATCCTTCAATACATTGTTAGGTACACGACAGCACACGGACGCACCTATTGGTAAACTATTGTATTGAATTCACTTCTATCAATTTGCATTGCGTCAAGGTTGATTACTTAATAAACCTCTCGCCATTTTTGTCATGTTTAAAGTACGCGATTACTTTTTGCTAGGTATTTGAATTTCACGCCTGTTTTTATGCTTGTTGAAATGTAAATGTGTAATGTGCGGTTAATGTCTTACAGCAACACGCTTTTTGTTTAGACTAACGTAGATTTAAAGTACACAACGATAAGATAGAGCTGTGCAAATAAGTTACTTAGTATAATTTGATTATGACTGCAAAAAAATAGTCTCTTAGTAGGCACGTAATACAGACATTAAAGTTTTCGTCAAAGTCCAAGTGGTCATTATATGTATATGGACGTCGGGAAAGTAAAGGCCGAACGTCGATGACTGAATAACAAACTCTTTAGGCACGTCGCGACGCTACGGTTGCGCAATAATTCGTCTACGGATGATTATGGAGAGCGGACGTCACGCGTCGCGTCCCCCCATTTAGAAAAACAATCACAAACTTAACAAGGCCCCCTCTGTCCCTCCATAAGTCGACACCGCCAAGCGAATCGAAGCGACCTATTGGACAGTCGAAGGCCTAAAGAGGCTGGTCGCACGAAGCCATTTGAATAAATTTGACGAATAAAAGCGCAAACAACGAAGTCATCGGAACGTGAAAACGAAACTATCACGATCGTAATTGGCTACTGTACGGTCACAGGAATGCCTATTATGCTGCTCACTTATCGCCGCCGAGTCTGGCCTACATAAACGTGTCGATTTTCGACCTGATAACGTTGGCCTTGCATTTTAACCGTACTGGCATTTAAATTGCATAAATCGAATTCAAACCGTGCAATTTACTCGGTGCAACCGGTTCTCATGTAATTTAATTCACGAACTGATTATCGCCATCGTTAGTAGTTAAGAATGACTCATTGTTAGTACAACACATGTTCTAGATATTAAATATCATAACGCATGTTGTGAATGTATCAAATTAAGTAGGTACGAGTATCAAGTGAGTCCGGGGAATGATGTCACACTGGCATACCGACATTGATCCGTTTTCATTTTTACTGAGAAACGTAAAATGATAGATCAAACAGAAGTTAGTATTGGATTGATTCGACATCGCATACGGTCTGTTTGATGACAAAAACTCCGTAAAACTTCAAGAATATTGTCGTGCGTCGAATTGTCTATTCGTAAAATAGAAATCCAATATGGATGTAGGCCGTCGTGACTTGATAATGGAATGTCCAAACGTGATGTTGACACGAAAACGTGAACGTAATTCGAATATTTTGTGCGAACAGAAGTGTTGTTGTTTGCTCGTTATACCTACAAGCTTACAACAAACAATTAATTAGCAGAGTTAGAAGCGCTGTATTGTTAATTTTATTTGGAACATAACAGTTGTTGCTATGTTTGTACAGAACGGTTATTATTTAGCTACGTCCCACCCCTACCAAACAAAAGAAACCGGCCGGGAACGGGCAAATCGCTCACTTATAAGAATAATCATTCGAGTTCACCCTCGAAAATGTCTATTTCATATCTTACGTGTACATCAATGTTTTCTTTTATACGTGAATGTTGGGAGGGTGGGGTAGAGGGTCTTTGTGTGCTCTGGGGCTCTCTAAGAGAAGGGTTGACGTGGCTTTTCTATTTCATACTATATTTAGAACAGTATGTACATGGCTTGGCGTTAATTCCGTTTTAATTGAACTTGATCCATCATCATCATAACAACATGCGAACTTTTTAATGTTTGCTTAAATGACATGTAAGGCGATACGGGTAACGTACTACGTAATCTTAAGTGGGCGATAGACATACAAGCGAGTACGCGGGCTTCAAGCTCGATGACCTTTTTCGCTCATATTTCACTCTAAAAGTTTGCTTACTTAGGTTGACACCTTGCGTGAGAAAGTCGCCGGGCCATATTACGCGTACTTGCCTGCACGTCTATCACACACACTGTACAAAAAATCCGTTGAGATATTTGATGTCTGTACATTGATGTTATTTTTAGAATGCTTTTAAAACGAGCAGGAGTCATAACAACAAATAGTTCTTTGTTTATTTTTTTATGGATCGTTGAGTTGAAAAACTCATTCGAATTCTAAGAATTGTTCATTGTTTCACGGAATACGTAAGCTTGTAATACTTACTATTCATAAAAGAAGGTACTAGTAAGTAGAACACTGTCTAATCTCGAAGATTACCCGAGTAAAGTCGTACTTAAATCGCTAAGTTATAAAAGTATACACAAAGCACCGCTTTCGAGTTAATTACTGTCATAAAATGTAAAACGCAGAAATTATGTTGTGTAGTAATTAAACTTAAAGCAATTATTTTAATGTGTACTGAATAAAGTAAACAACACAACAACACACAGATATTTTTATTCTTATATGGAAATTTTAAACGATTTTAAATAAAATGTATATGACTTACGACGAAAGCAATGTGTCATAATTTTATGGGTTCAAAGGAATACGAAAAACAGTTTGTAGAATGGAATCAGCTGCTCGGGGTGCAATGTGGGAATAAATAAAATAGGGCTAGGGATTTCTGTGAGAAGGCATACCTAGGCGTTGGTTGCTTAGCAACTGGGGCCGGATGCCCATCATAAAGGGGCAATAACAAGAGCAAATATACAACGCTTTGTTAGACGATAAACTGTTCTGGGCCTTGGTTATTGTTTTAGGAAAATAATACGAGGCCTGTTAATTAATATACGCATAAATTCTGAGAAAATGTAGTCCGGTTTTTGTTTCTCTATGGGTTGGTATTTATATTTAGAACGTTGCGTGCCAGATTGGGATGTGGGATGATTGGGGTCACAGTAGTCTTATAATGCGCGCCCTAATTCTGACACAGGTATTTCTATTTTCTTTTTAGTATAGCAGAAACGGGCGACATTTGTGACATTTAGTACAAATCTAATCTGCTAATAGGTACATTCAATGGATCTGATATAAAGCAAGGAAGGTAATCAATTAAGGCGCGGTTAACTAAAACCTATTTAAGTATATCACTACGATGATTTCATGCCACAATGAACTATCCGACTTTATCATCAAAGCCATTAGATAAGAAGAACAAAATGCCACTTATCAACAAGTTTCAAAGTACAGAGATCACAAACTCGGGGCAACACTTGAACAACAAATGGTCTCTTGTCGTCATAAATAAAAGAATAACTAATCAAAGTTTTGCCCCTGGATTTACTTCGATTCATGGGTGACAACGTAAACAAGCTGCGAGCGGTTTGTGGGAGGCATGCCACCCCCGTAAACCCTCTTTCGTCCCCTCGGCGCCTCAATTGTGACATTTTCCTCTTGTCGCCCCTCACAGTTCAATAATCTTTCAACAACACGAAATTTGAAAATTAAACGCCCTCCCTTCTTAATGTAGGTACTTCGTTTTTATATTTTCATTTTTTTCAATAGGTGCTTATTGCGTCTTGAGAATTTTGGAGGGTCCATTGAGTCGTTTTTAATAGCAGTTGACATGTTTCCTAACTTTTTTATAGAAATAGAATCAATGACGTAATGGTGGTGCCTACTTGGGAAGCGGGTTTGTTGACCGAAATAAGTGTTTACGTAACCACGGGTTCACATAAGCATCTGTTGAAATAATTGGGTAATTTGAATAAATTTTGGCAAAGTTTCTTCTAAACTCGTTATATCCGCCTACGTAAATAAATTAATGACAAACAAAGTCTAATACGAACTTGTTTTCCCGTAAACAGTAAATTATGAGCCGAGGTGGGTGAAGGGGGGCGCCGCTGTGGTGGGGATTTAATTATACATGTAGATAGGTATCTACATCATTTTCCTATCTTAATTACATGGAACATTTTAACTGAGAACATTATGTAGTAGTGTAACATGTATGTGGAAATGTAGGATACGAAATACGCTGTTAACGAGCGAGCACACTACCCGACACTGGTGCTCTAAAGATTTCCCCAGGAACGTCCATAACGGTCAATGTAACTCGTTGAAACATCTCTTGGCACTGTTCCAGCACCAAATGTGCTTCTCCGAAAAAACCTTTGATAACCTGCATCAGTTAACCGTTAATGGAAGGCTTAATGCTCTGACTAAAATAGGGGCACCCCTCACGGCCCTTACCCTCCCTAGGGAGGGGGTTTGGGCAGTCCGCCGCCGAGGACCATGATATACGACCGAATGCCACACCTAACGCTATTATGTTGTATTTGATATTGATACATCATTGTGTCCTCACACACGAATATTAAACGACAATTTATGGTCATGTCTTTACTTTACCATAATTAGTGTCAAATGACACGACAAGAATAGACACCATTATGTAATGTAGACACACTTGTTACCTCTTTGTCATAGTAATAGGTTGCTCCATCATTATTGACTTTTCATTCATACGTTAAAACAAACAAAGCGTCCGCGATTATTTATCAATGGTATTTTCCACAGCCATTATTATTATAGCAAACTATATGCTTGATGTTTTGATATCTTGCATTACCGTATTGAGCTCAAGGAAGCGATTGTTATGTGTAGCGAAAAGTATAAAGCATCTCGGTAACAATGGAGTCATTGTGGGGTTTGATTAGTGAATTGAGGCACAGGGGCGTCGCGTCGTGGCGGACGAGCACGACTTTCTGATCTCACGCGCAGCCAGGTTCCCAGCGCTTCGCTACAAATTGTTTGGACATCATTACTCGTATGTGCTAAAAAAGAAAAACTCATCCACCCTATTACCGGTTTGCACGATACACGCATACCAAGATAAAACTACCAATAATGATTTTGATTCATATAGTTACGTGAAAGAAATTGAAATTACACATTAACATTCTTGAGATAATGCGCATTAAATTGGTGTAGCGGTTTGTTTATTCTTTTGTTCTGTCTGGGTATGAAGTTATAAAGATATCAAGATTGTTGAAGTGAAATGTTATCTGAGTAGATAAAATTTTGCTGGCGAGATATGAAACAGTGAAGAAAGGAGATTGTTGAAAACATTATTTGTCACGCAGATAAAGTGTACAATCTTACAATGTCATATGATCGTAAGAGTGGAGTGTTAACGTTGCTATTCTTAGATAATGCGTCATAAAAAGTATGTAGTGTGGTGGTGTGTGGTAACAATGGGTCGTTGGGTTTACAGGAAGTGCGGCTGTAGCCCGCAGCTGTCTGTGTACCCCACACCATTGCTCACCTTCGATACACACACACCACATTCAAACAAGAAACGTCGTACATTCGTTTATCGCTTTTCGCTCACCTTGTTAAACGCAAAATGGTCGTTAAAAACGACTACGTAAATATAGGTGACAAATTTTCCTGTGACATTTGTATACTGGCGGACAGAATTAAGTAGCGATAGTTAGTTCAAAGAACTGATGGCATTTAATGTGTCTGTCTATCTACATACCTACCTAATTCCCATAAATATTGTAAACACGTTGTTTTTCCTTATTTACGGGAATAAGTGGACGTAATTTGAATTGCTTGTACAATCCTACCATGTTTTTCTATTTCTGGTTGACAGGAAAAGCGTGTTATTGATTGAATGTTTTTCTCAATATTTGCTTCAAAACCTTGACGTAATAAAACAATGACTAACGTTATGCATAAAGGTAGGTAAGTAATATACGTTAGGATCATAATAATATTTCCTTATATCAACAATTTGCTTTGATTCGCTTCAAATGCGTGGGTAATAAAACTGCATGGAGTTCATTTTGCATGCTGACGCCCGTCAAAATGTAAAATATGAGCAGACTTCTATTCTGAACCGAGCTTTGTATTTTCCAGTACAAACGCGGTGTATGTAGGTACTTACTTAATAATTCGTAGTTCACGGTTACGCATTCGCTTATGTTCACGTTATTATTTGACGTTGGCGTGTGTTTGTTAGCCTATACTTGCGGTCGCCGAACGGGCAGATTTTATTTCATATTATTACGAGTCGTCGCGCGTCGGCGCGGCGGCGGTAGACTTTCATCAGTAATGAGTGCTGAGCTCCGCGCCGCGCCGCAGGGTAGGCCTCGACCGCAAATGTATTCAACGATAATTCAAGAGCCCAGCGAAAGGAAACACACCTTTATAGATAGTGTTTTGTTTGCGAACATAGAACAATTGAATGTTATTACTGTTTAAACTTCCAACGGAATAACTCATCATCTCGCAACCTTCGGTTGTGTAAGAGCCCCAGCACAAAGGGTATCGCTCATCAATCAGAATTTCCCGAGTTCTATTCTTTAGTTCCACTGGTTACACCGCTAATTGTTGTGAAACGTCTCTATTAATGACGAGTCTTTCGTTCCGAGAGAAAATACTTTTGATTACGATTACACGGTACAATGGCCGTGCGTGAGAGTTGGACGCGTTGTATTGTGCCATTAAAATTATGTATTACACCGGCGCATGCTCTATTTAGCCAGCCGGTAACAATAGAAACTAATAATGATCATTCTGTATTAATTGCACGTTGCGTGCCTCAGTAAAGACTGTTTGCAATACTTATCGTGTCATGATCGTTACGTGCGATCGATGGAGCGCAGCGGAAGCGAAACGGACTAGAAAAAAATGAATTCTTTTTAAATTGGGGGTATTATCCGAGTGGTGCAGAGTGTTCATCATAAGGTCGTATTAATATTCACGATGCGGCGCACCCGGGGCGGGCAGGCTTCACAAAATGGCTGCCGGAGCCGGAGGCGCGCGGGCCGACCGAATCGTGACCGCCAGGAATCCACGCGCTCGTTCCGAACCCTCATCAATTATGCATGAATGCGGCCGAACGCCGATGTTTACTCTCCATGAGACAACAATTTATTGCGTCGTGCGGTTTTTGACATCCGATCGGAGACCGGTCCGGCGATCCCGGCAACGATGACGAAATACGTACGATTTACGTCCGCACTGATTGATTGTGCAAATGTATCATTAAATTTGCTCTGATTGAAATGTTCGAGAATTGTTGATACAAGACAGATCTTGTACTTATGGCAACTTTCCAAAAACATCTCAATTTATACAATACTTCTGACGGCCATTAACTCTTATCATTTTAATTTATTAAAAAAAAAACGCTAGTCCATTCTTCTCTCTAATCCGTCCTTTGACTTAATTTGACACTCCCTCGTGGCGTGGCTAATAATAATACAATCAATCCACATCCACACAGTTCACAAACAATACAATAATAAAAATACGTCGTCTATGAATGCCAAGTACGCATCGTGACTCGTGTATAGTTGAAGTTCATAAAATAAAGGCGTGAGTCACATTTATTATTGCATCAGGCAATCGTCGAATTAATTTAATCCTAATAAATGCGACGACTTGTCGCCTGCCGGCAGCTGTGCAACTAATGATAAGGGCCAGAATAACTATGTTATTATCAATATGTGTCTATTAGGTACTTACCTAAATATTTCATTTAATAATGTACCTACCTACTGAGGAATTTTACTGGCGCGTAGGTACAAACTTTAGCTATTCTAAAGTCCGTCTATTCTCACAACAGGTCACCGCTGAGTCATGGTATTGGGAAAAACGTGTTACTCTCATAAGTTTGTGTAAAATATTTCATTTCTGAATGTGTAGGGATTTGTGTACACTATTAACGTGCATAACCTCATAAGTCATAACAAACAACCGCGAGTTCGTTAGATAACGTTATCTATGTCACACAAAGGTGTTTTTAATCAAAGTTGTTTACCGAAATTGTTGGTATTTTACACTTTTATGTATTTTTGAATATTTTATTTAATATACAGCTGTAATACCAGATACTGTGTACATACTTAAATTCTTTATACCTGATTGTAATGTTTAAAACAACTTGTAAAGCCTAACATAGATCATAAACCGTTCAAACAGACACGTGGAAAACATTTTTATAACTTGTTTGAGTTTCTCAAGCGTAAATGAAATGAAACGAAGCGTACACCTATTGAAATTCTGAGAAGTTCACAAACGCTCTCGGGGTTATTTATACAGGTCTTTGTACACACAGGCGGCTGGTAACGGGCCCCTTATCAGCGCCTGCAACCAGGCTATCGACTGCCGTGTTTGTATTCTGTTATCTACGAATTCCCGCCTCTCACTATGCACTTATCTAGGTGCGCAAACTGCTGTATGATAAAACACCTATTTTTAGTAGATTATCTCAAGTCGTGATGTTGTGTTCGTAACACTATCACGTACGTGATTCTGTATAGATAAGCACGCAGCTATCTTAATGATATGAAGTAGGTATTTAAGTATTTATCATTTTTATTTGGAACGCGAGACATTAGACTTACAAGTAGGTGGATACGATACGAGTCACTTAACATGAAACATGAACGCGTTCCACTTGATATATCGCCGTTTTTTCATCGCATTGTATGTGCAAATTACACAGCATTAGTTATTCGCATGTAACCGCTAACTCGATTAGCACAAGGCCAAAACAAGGTAGATGCGACCTCTTTGCTTGTTTTACAAAAGCTTCGCGAACGGGTTTTGCCTGTCAATTTACCTACGTATCCGCCTACCCGCATGACGAGGCAGACTGATAAAAACGACCACCTAACAAATTGTTATTAATGCATGATCTACTTAACAAAAAAGTAATTAAGTTTTTTCAACTGTGTTCGCAATCAATCGTCGGCAAAACAAAAAATCGCTCGAGTTCTTAGAAGAACTTTATTGGTTTTTGTTATTATCGTAACATTCGCGTATCTAACTAGTGTAAATGTGTTTTGTGTCTGTGAAAAACAATAATAAAAACTTGATTTAGATTTATTTTTAATGCAAATTCCGTCGGATAAACATCAATTTTATTTATGTGACCTGAGAGCTGAACTCTTTGTGTTATTTATAAAGCAAACGTACAACGTATAGCTTGTCACGGAATAGTTGGGAGTGTGCCAAATCGTTTGCGCGTTGTAAAATGTTTTAGGTATGTTGGTCAACGATCGCTATTTGTTTATACCTATTACCTTTAACAATGCTTGTGTGGTATTTACTTGTCTCAAATGAATAATTATTTCACGCTTATTGTTCTAAATCGGTTCAAGATTATTGATGCTGCTGCGGATGTTGGATGTTTCCTGGATAAGTCACAAATACAAATATTTTATGTTTTATCTTGTGGTATTTTTATTCACGGCAAAGCCCCGAACTTAGTCTAGACCTATTTTAATTGTTCCTGGAACTTAGTGAGGTGGGATAACCAGATTTCTTTGTTTTCGAAATATTGTTTACTCCCCGTCATCAATTGGGCGTGTCAAATATTTGGAAATAACACGTATGTAAATGTTCTGTTTATTTCAATACGCTTACGTAATCCTTCATTGTTTTATCAATTTCATGAAGAAATAATGTTTTCTTGGAATGAATTTAATTTCCGTGTAAAGTATTGTCATTCATTTTGTTAAGTGTTTTCGGTAACAATGTTATTTAAATTCCTGTTCTAAATTTAAGTTGCAGTGTCATATTGTTATCGAAAGTAAATATCTAAGTGCTTTATTAGACAAATATACTTATGTAAGTACCTATTGTATAATCTGTATCGTTTTATTCAATAAATTTGCACTTCGATCCTCGACCTTAGACAGTCCTAACCATACCTAAATATCTACACTTACATAATTATGGTACTTACTACGTATTCTTCTACATGCGCTAAAAAAAATGTGTTCTAATAGGCTAATGTTTATTTGTAATCACTTAAACGTTTTGCTATCCTTCAGCTGTTTCATTATGTAAATCTTACGCCGTGATTAGCGACATCTGCCCTTCCTGTCGTATAATATGGGGACATGGGGTCCTGTTGTGGGGGGAACTGGAAGACAGGACGGGTACCGGCTACACATAAGCGTCAGGTGCTAAGTCCGTGCGAGGGGGGCGCCCGGCTCCCCATCTGCTTACCCCGCTACACCCGCACCGTTCACTTGTTGCTACGTTGTGCTACGCGGCTACGTCGTCGCCCGCCGCTAGACTGCCGCACACGTCCCCCCCGCCCCCTTTCCTCCGTACACCACTTCCCTTCCCCGCGCATTTCAGTTCTTTGTGCGCCACAGAGGCTTTTGCACGTCTGTGCTGTGCCACTCCGCAACGAATCATTTCGACATAGTCGTGAATTGTACATAATATTATTATATAGATAGCATAGCCAACTGGAATTTGTGAGTGTGTGCTGGTGAATGCCTGAATTCTGCGTCATTTTGATCGCAACCTAGTACACCTTTGGAAGGATTTCAAGCTGATTGGAATATCCACGAGGATTTTTTTGTGAGAAATCTGTGATAGTGACTTAGGTCATTTGTGTGGTTAACGGGCACCGAAGAAAATTGTGTCTGAATTTTATAAAATTGAAGTGATTAATTTTAAATTGACGAAGCTGTTGAAAATTAAAGCTGAAAGAAGATAGATTGAATTTGTGTTTATTCAACTGAGACCTGTAAGTACTTTTAAATTACATTATAAGTTTTGTACCCCATTTTTAAAGAAACCCAGTGACAGTTTAATTCAAATTAGGAAGGTCATCCACCTACTGACTTTCGTAACCTTTTTTTTTTAATTTGAATTAGGTAAGTTAACGCATCCGTCGCGAGTTGTGCTATTTTGCTCTTTTTGGAAGGTGGTCTATGTAGGTAGTTACGATAGATAAAAACTTATTTTAGTTATTGTGCTTGATTCGTAAAAATGAAAAGAGGACAAAAAATAATACGTAAATACATAATTTAAAAGGCGTTAATTATCGACGTATAAAATGTAACATAACTTGATCTCAGGAAACCTACCCACTTAATTTAAATATTTAGTTTATCTATTTAAGTAGGCTACTTACTTACCATGCAGTAAGTACAAAATAATTAAATACCGATTAGGATACACTTATGTGTATTTTATGATATGATCGGAAGGGAACTTACTTACGCCTATGGTACCTGTCTTAATAATTAATCACCTGTTTGTAACTGAACTCATTAATTTCTCATTTAGGTAGGTACATAGTGTTTAGAATCAAAGAATGGCTGCCATTGAAAATCATGATAAACACGTAGCGCAATTAAATTTAATCGTTATTAAAGTTAAATGCGCATTATACCAATTATCTAGGTCTACGAACGTCATTAAGTACTTGCCTAGTCGCCTATTAACTATGAGATAATGCTTAAGAACTATGTTAATTACCTTGAATGCGTTACTAACATTACTTGTTAGATAATCGCATACCTAACGAGCAAGCAATCAGATCATCGTGTTGAGCTCGCACGATAAATAACTAGTTATTTATAACGTTATGCTCTAGCCGCTAGTCGTGCACCGAATGACCTTTCATATCGTAGTAACTACGTTATCGAGAATGCTATCCAAGTGTGCATTGTTACCGTAAACAGCGATTCGTTATCGAATCGCGTGTTTTATCGCCCTATTGTTTATTGTCGACTGACCCGTAGTGTTTGTTCTAATTCTTTGATAGTGGTTATCAGTAATACTTGGCTTTTCCGCATTTCAATTTCACGGTGGGTTTTTCAAACAATATGTTCGAGAGTCTGTCTAAATTGAATTGCAAGTCATGACCGCGACTGCCCCAGATATAAAGTTACTACATAATATAATCAATTTTAATAGATTATAATCATAATAATAATTTATTAATTTGCATATTGCGCGCGTAAAATATTACAGGAAACGCCGAAAATAACTTCGGCCAATACGTAATCAGTTAATTAAAAGTCCATTTATAAATAGTTTTAAATCTTTTAATCGTAACTTTCAAGGCCGTCTAGTTCGTATAATGTATACGTATAGGATCAGAATATGTATTTACGTCTCGTGACAGATCCGGATAGGTAGTTACGTGTAAAAGTATGCGATACTGGTTTATTGTCTCTGGAAATCAAGAATTCCGGTCACGAACGATAGGGATACATCGTGAGATGCGAGGGAGATATCAGCGCGCTCGCGTCCGTGCGCTTTCAATAGCACATTGCGCAATTTACTGCACGAGCTCCGCCACTCGTGATATCTGGCTACACTACGTCGTATCTTCAAGGTGGTATTGCATTCTGTAGTCACGATAACTGATGCGCCATCATTGCAGCGCAGCAAATATTTTTTCGGGCGAATCGGGAAAATCTTTTTAGTAAAAAAATCTGATACATTCTACGATAATGGAGCAATAAAAATGCAAAATTAAGAAGTTTATTATTAACACATTCTTGTACATTTAACTGCTTTTAAATTTAATAAAGTTATAAAAGCCAGCACACGAAACTCTTTCTGCTGTGCGGTAGTAAAACCGCAAAATGCGGGACAAGTTAAAAATCGGAACGAGTCGGGCAATGCTGTACCATACCGCTTACACGCTTACGCTTATAATTATCTTACATTTTGTAGAGCTATAGAATACATGACATAAAAGGAAATCGATTTCAGCTCTAATATGGACGAGACCGGCTTCCGTATGTGCCGCCGACCGGTCGCACGTCTAACGATCTAAAACTAGGTTGATGTTTCAAAAGCGAATGTTGACGCGATATCGAATAAAGTAATTTGCGAGCTTCGTTTAGAAAGTGAGATTCGGATGCGGTTTGCGGCGAACCTACTCTAATTTGAGGGGCTATACAGCAGGGGAAGCCAACTTGATTAGACCCAAGATCTAATGTCTATTGACTAGACTCATTGCGATCTACCAATTACACAATCAGTACTTCTTCATAAACCCAATATCCAATCGTATTTCACATAATGAGCGTATTTACATGAAATTTGAACTCTAAGTGTTAAATTAAAAGAGGAAACAACAAAATTGAGCATTATTCTTAGCCACCAACTACTTATACATGAGCATCTTGTCTGGGATTAACTAAGACTAATAGCTGCTCTCGACCATTTGGCCACCCGTGCTATACAGCCATTCTTATGTTAACAGTAACACACGATGCTTTATGTAACTTAAGGTATATTATTTAATTGCTACGTTACAGAGAAAGCTTTGTCATAACTAAATGTCCTATTAACGGTTATTCCCTGAGTGGAAGTGTTTCATTACACGGTCGGCGAGTCGAAACGCTCCAGTGGTTTTAACGAGATCGCTTTGAAGCAAACGCGCTCGGATAACACAACACGGTAACTGGTTATTTGAGATTATTGACTTACAACCGCTTTGTCTATCACACTCGTGTAACTTGGGCGGTAATTTGCACGAAATAGTGTTCGCGTGACGTGTTAGCATTGGTTTAGTTTTATCACTACCTCCTTGGCTTTTACACGAAGTCATTACCTATTATATCGACAATGTTAATAAGAATAATAACAAAAAACTTTGTATTGTGAATAAAAGTAATTGTGTGATTTAGTAACTGCCTCGGTAGCCTAGTGGTCTTAGGCGCGACTGCTACGCTAGAGGTCTTGGGTTCGATTCCCAGGTCGAGCAAAAAGTGTTATTGGGTTTTTCTATGGAATTCTCACTAGCAGCTTGGAGTTAGGATTTGTGCCCGGTTAATGGCAATAGGCTCGCCCCCCTATTCCATCGGACTTGAACATACCGGCGGACTGTGGGTGTACATTGGTACACCTCTGCCTAACCCTTCGGGGAATACAGGCGTGATGGTATGTATGTGTGTGATTTCACAGTGCCACATAGCCAGCATTCAGCGATGCGGTTAATGTTCCACGGTCTACACTAATAGTCTTTTACGTAACTTCCCGTCATTAGTTGCTTACTTACCTGTATAAAACTCAATAACGATTCCGTGGCTTAAGGAATATTGGAACGTTTGATTGATCGTTCCAAGTCACGCGCTCGACTTCCTCCAAGTAGTCGTGAGTACCTAATAAATGTTCTACCTACATAATACAGCGCCTACATCCCACAGCCACGAAATGGTCTGATGATTTTGACCCTTTGACCTCATCAAGACTCCTCATAATAATGGAGAAACTCAATTGACGCGTTCTTGTTTGGATGAACACTTAAAAATGTTGACGTAATTGGTAACTATGGGCTTGCGGTTAACTATTCTTGGAAAACCTGCAAACGTAGTTAGCTAATGGCACAGTAAACGGTATTGCGCTTAAATGAATGATTCAAAACCGCGCGAATAATTTATGTACTTATTTACACGAGTCTTAGGTACTGAGAATCTGCAGTGGTTTATTGAAACAGTGTTGTCCGGCTTCTCATTACTTGAACCGTCTTTTCAAAACATTCAGGAATGTATGGAAAGAGCTGCTGCATAGTTTTTGTACAGCTGCAATAATGTATATTATGGAGATACGTTGGAGCGGTTGGTGCAATAGTCGGTCTGAGTTACGGCTGCCGGGGCCCGCCCTTCATGCATAATTCAAATTGTCGTGGTCAGGATTTACTGCGTCGAGCTAGAGCGGCAAGCCGCCGCGCTTCTCAGGGCCCTCGTGTCAACTTTTTGCCCTTCCTTTCCATCTAATGAAAAGCTCTCTCACCGGTTCCGCCTCGGCGTTTGTCTTGTCAATCAACTGTTGTCGTTCTGCGACGTTGCCGCACTTCCCCATCGAGTTATTTGTTACCCCATTGTCCCCTCCCGCTGATCACTGTCGCATTGTTTCACAACTTTTGTTTACATTCGTTCAATGGTCGTTTGTTTGTAAAGCGGCAGGTTTGTTTTCTCCGCCTCGTGTATTCTTTTAACATTGTAAACAGCTGGGGCTTGTTGAATTTCTTGTTATCCAATATTGTTGACTAAAACAACTATCGTTTCATTTTCAAGCAATAAGTAACGCTATCGTAGCATTCGTAGCTATTGTGATTTTGCAATTCTTTTTATCTACACGCCTACTCAAGTACATTATTTTACGTCGCACGTAGGTACCTATTGTATTACGTGAACACGTTTGTTTCCCGATTAGATTAGCATTTATTTCGCTTGTGACTGTTAATTATTTGCAATTCCAAGGTTTAGATAATGTGTCTACTCAATACTCTGAACGTTATATTTGCATACTTTATAAGTGGAGCAGGTAGGAGCAAAGGTCCATTAGCTCGACTAATAAATTAGAGTGGGTCGTACGGCGATTAGTGTTAAATTACAAAGTGTATTCTGTTGGATAAATAATTTGGTGTCTATGCGTCACCTTAACAGGAAAGGAATGTCGCTGGGGGCTGTTAGGGAGGCGTAGTCTGGCGGATTTCGCCGTAACCGGTTCACGGCGCAGCACGTCAGTGAGTAATCTTCGGGTGCATTAAAAATGGCGGCTCGACCGCAACTGTATAGCGAGACATTATCATATCATTATGCGCCGGCCCCGGCTGAGATGAGATCTCCCGCCTCACGCACCCAGTGAATAATGACCAGCTGTAGGCAGCACACAATCGCCAGGTTTTTCTCTGTTTATGTTTGTTATGAATAATTATTTATGCGATTATGTAGATCGTCGTTAACAGCTCTCTCATTAAAATTCCATTGTTATTCTCTCGACATGCAAGCTCGCTCTTTTGTGTAGGTGTCGTGTCGAATTATGGGCTTTGGTATCGTTTGGTATGTAATAGGTGCTTTGTACTTATTATATTCGTATAGGAATGTTTTATGAAGCTGCGAAACCTCTAATTGAGTCCTTAATTCTTAGGCTTATTGTATGAACCTATAAAAAGGAAAATATTTTTATAAACCTTGACGAGCCTTGATGTGCAACCGATTGTGTAAAACTACTTACACCTACCTATAATCGCGTCAATTGCATGCTAGCTACCTTTATTTTTATCGGTCGTTTTTTATGCATGTTTATGGAAATTAAAATGCTATCGCGTGTTAATAAAAACAAAAATAACCTCGCGAAATGTGCGCTTGTAAGATTACCTAGTATATGGACACGGATTAGTGTACATAAAGGAATTTAATGTTTGCGCGTGCGGTCTAAATTGAACGCTGTTTCTAATTTTAAGAGTTTTACACGTACCTGTAGTCATGTGCGATGTTTCTAGAGTTGAATAATATGTTGGTGATGTCACGAATTGGTATTCAAATTATGACCGAACAAATAGTTGAAATCAAACAAAAGCGACTTCCTAGTAAATTATTGAGTTAGTAATTTGTACAAGTATGACGCGTCACCCCGAGATTTTATCACATTGCCCTCGTTCTGGTGAAGCGCCAAATGTCCGGGCGGTCGCTGGCGGCGCTGGTTGGCGCTCCTCCAGACGTCATTCACGTGTGCGGCAGCCTGCTTGACTGCCAACATGCTACTTGCGCCCACGCCGCTATATCTCTACATGAGCTTATCTTCCTGTTCCGGTTACTTTTCTAATAAACCACTAATTTTAATATTTTGGTATTTGTCATGCAGACTAAGTATTTACAATAAAATCTTGTCTTGTTGTTTATCACACATCACATTCATGTAAATCTGTGAGTACCCAGTCAAGTGGTAGGTAGTTGCGCAATCGTGAATTGATTTGTCACGTGTGCATGCATAACAATTTATGACTTCATAATAAAGCAATGTTTACTTACTTCAGCTAAAAATAATACCTACGTTTATTTTTACGTGTTGCAACATTTTTTCTCAGAAGCTAATGAAATCGTACCTATCGTCCATACAATACATTATTTTTTACGTACTTATACACGTGGGTGTAGTGTGAATGGGCTTACTTTGGCTTCGTCCCAAACGTGCCGACATTACCGACAGACCGAGCACTGACGTCAGCCGTTTGAAAATATGCAGCTGGCAGCTCGTTGATAACACAATATTAATCCGTTTTGACAGGGAGACACGGATGACTTTGATAAATTATTTGATTTTTGTAGGTACTCATAATTCCGGATGCTTTGCCAGAAATGTAGATTCCGTGAATTTCTTTTAAAAACCTACTCATGTTTTTATTGTTGACGTGTTGTGACGAGTAAGTACTAGGTTCTGTACATACCATTCCTAACAGTTTGTTTCAATTGTTACAGGTGTCGCTGAAAGTGTGAGTGCAAGTGATGTCGTCGAGGTCAGTGAGGAAACCGACAAGTGCGTAAAACCGGAAGAAGTGAAGGCAAGTGAGAGTGAAGTGAAGAGTGAAGTGAGTGCGGGCGCGGATGGTGTTGCCAGCGCCGTGGCCTCCGAGGAGGACGACTGTGTGATAGTGTGCGCGCGAGATGCGGACGATAGGTCCGACTCGGGAGTGAGCGGAGTCCGTTCGGGCGGCTCGGCCAGTTCGGTGGAGGAGCGCGAGTGGCGCGGCATGGCGCACGGCTACGGCGGAGGCCCCCCGCCGCCTTTGCTGCACCTGCCCCCCCCGCCACCGCCTACGCTATACCCCAGCGAGCTGCTGTGGAAGCAGCGGTACCAGCCGCCGATACACGCGCCGCTGCATCATGCCATCGCGGATGACTACCTCGCGGCGGCGACCTACGATAGAGAGAGACATGAAAGACTGCTACGGTGAGTTCATTTCTTATACCTACCAACAAAGAAAATTGTTGCCCTCTATCCCTATCTGCCAAGTCTAATCCTCTATCATAATATGAGCTCAGTAAGTGAATCATGTAGGTAACAGCAATACTGACAGTAGGATAAAAACGCCCGTGTACGAGTTTTAGCAGAAGAGATATTCTTAGACAAAGTCGTCATGAATTCGTAATGCTAAATTCCAAAGATTTCGTACGTAAATACGACGATTAAATCAAATGAAATTTCATTCAGTTTGTAGAAATATTTTTGCAAACAGTATAAAAATATAATTCAATTCGTAAGATAGCAAATCTTGTTATGGTGTAACCTGTTTATTGTGTTTTAGAACTTGGTATGTATAATAGCCGGGAAGCATTGATGAAAAACGATATTAAAGTGTAATGTGGTATGTATGGGATGATTCTCATGTTACTTTTTATTCATTCAAGTTAGAGGGAACCCGTAGGACGCTACAATTGTTCAAGACGTTTGCTGTCTAATTATTCTTAGATCAAAATTTCTTTGTATCGAACTTGCAGTGATGTTATTTCTACTAGATCTATAAGAATATTACTTTCCTTAAATAATCTAAAGGGGTCGACGAACTTTAAACACATAAATGTTTAAATATTGAACTTTGAGTTGGTAAATCTTTTAAGAACTTATGTAGGTACCCAATATCCGAAAACATTTAGGTTAGGTAGTTTAGATTCTTGTTTGCTAATCGCTATTGATCGCCGAAATTATCATGATTCTGCTTATCTACTCGACAAATATTTACCGATAAAACATAATATAGGTGCACGATAACTCATCGTTTCCCGGGATTACTCAAACCACTGTTTTAATCACACATTTAGCTAGAATTTTCGTATCACATGCAAAATACTGCGCTAATTTTATTAGGAGTGAGTTTGTTGACTTTTTGTCAATTAAAACGAATATTGCTCGTTTTACCCGCTAATGATAAATGTGGTTTAGGTAAAAATCGACAGGTTTTTATAGTTTAATACAGCAATTAAAATCATTGGTAACCAACACTCGCATGACTAACCGAACTTTTTCCTGTATTTAGCTAAGAATTTATTCGAATGTTTACCGTGACTCAGCACTTTGAATAAAATTTATGTTACAAGAGCTACCTATTTATTTTGTGATTCATGACTTCACTACGTACTTCGTAAAGTCACAATATTCTTAAAACTCGAAACACTTAACCTGAATAAATCTGCGAGCTATCTCGAGTATTAGAGATTGTTTATTGTTTTTTTTTGTAAATAAATAGAGCTCAGCTGAAGAACGGAGTGTTTTTAATGCTAATTACATACACCTATTACAAGCCAGCTCCAAATATTCAGTTAAATTCAGATTTATAGCACGATTTGTTTTTTTTTTTTTTTTTTAGGTCGAATATTAAAACATGTTCTACTATACAGACAATTATAGACCTGGGTAGTATTTTTTCAAAGAATGCCTTTGCACACCGCTTTAATTTACCACAAACAACAGTAAAAGTTTTAATCACGGGTTAGTCCGCCTTGTACATTATGTAAGTAAAGAAGTTTCAATAATCTAAACCTACGTGCCTTATTCTTTCCAACATAGTTTTGAATCATATCGTTTTTCTTGGAAAACATCGTTGGCATTAATTCAATTACTCGGTAAGATAAACTTATCATAATGTTTATTAATTTAAAAAGCATAATTAATGTAATACATTAAATATCATTTCATCACGTTTAGAAATAGATAACAAATATGAAAGTGATTTGAAACATGACCAGAAGTTATTGAAAAAAAGAAAACAAGCAAAAAATTAAAAAAAATAAGTTTGTTAAATTAATTGCGTTTTTTCCGGTTTTAATTTTATAATGGGTACTGACGTAAATTATATTATTTATTTTGCAAAATATGTGTTTAATTTATAATAAAATCTGGTTAATTATTCTGTTGTAATACATGTTTTTGCACCTGTGTTTATTCATTTATGTTACATTGTGTTTACAATGTTAGTACGTTCATAAATAAATATGTATTTTGTTGCTTGACTATCACGTGTATGTAGTGTAGTGTGCTGTGTACCTATTAAAGGTAAATACCAGTATGGCTTGGACATCTAATGGCTTTGTAGCGTTAATTAAGAAAGAAAATTCATATAGTAGATAATGAGTGTACTGTATGGATTTTCTTTGTTGTGAAGTCTAAAGTAGGTCAGGCAGCAAAAGTCATTTACCGTATATGAATCACGGTCGTATTCACAAAATAGCAATTATGAGTCTTATTAACTAGGGCTAAGGCTCACTAAACGGCTCTTCAAAAGGCTCTTCGCCCGCGTACTGACATTAACGCTATAGAAACTAAAACGTTAACTTTTAATTCACGGGAATGTACTACCGCTACCGGGTTAAAAAAAAAATTCTATACTCTAAACCTGATCATGGTATATCTAAGTAAGAACATCCAAATCCGTCCCAGTAATATGTGATTAATTAGCAAACATCCAAACTCGCAAACTTTCGCAATTACCGCCGCGTCCCGACCGTCAATTGGACAAGGTTTTGTTCACCTTGATGTATTTTCGCAGCATTGTAAACAAACGGACATCAGAACTCATACTTGTAATTATTCTTATCTCATGCCATCAACATGAAAATAGTTATTCTGTGTATTACAAACGGGAATACATTATAATGTCTCGACGTCAAACATTTATTATAACTCTTAGTAAACAAGGCAAATGAAATAAAGCTTTTGTTACAAAATTAAAGGTTAAAACCACCAGAATTTGTATTTAAAACTTGCAAGGTCAGTGTAAAAATAACTGAACATTTCGCAGACAGAAATAGTGTTGTCGACACGCAACAAAAACTTTGCAATGATAAACACTAACATAATTGGTGACCTGCCAACTTTCATGTTATTTTTGAACAATGTTTAGGAAATATATACTTTATTATTTATACGTCTTGGCTGCTTTTATACTGCGGAATGCTGAAATAAATTATCATTTTAAAATCTTGTAATATATGTACTCGTAATTATTTATAATGACTATTCTGTGGAATAATTGTAATCGGTCCATATATTCAACTATCGTCAAGGCAATTAATGCGAGGCTTTATTAAAAATAATTACCAGTGATCGAGTTATTTGATGGGAAATATCGAATGTAGAATGTATAATGAAATTATAAACGATAAACGATTTATATTGTGGATGAAAATCGAAACGGTCTGCATTTTAAGCGCTCGGGAGCTTCGGAAAGCAGTCATTAATTTCAGAATAATAATTGAAAACACAATCATTTTAATAGGGACTGAACCATATTTAATTTGTATTAGGCAAATACAGTTGTAATTTTATAAACAAACCTTTAAGTGACAATGATGCGGAAAATAATGTTATGCTTATAACCGCTTGCGACAGCCAGGGTTATCTTATTAACTCCATGTTAGTAATTAACACTGGCCAATTTTAATGCCATAATATTCGTAATTTTACAGTGAGTTATTATTTTGGTGCCAGTGGGCATTTTAAAATGTTTAAAATGTATTCATGGTTCAGGGTTTACTGTGTTGTGGTTTTCTACTGATTTATTTTTGTCATTTATTTGGTCGGCAAAGAAAATCCAATGTCCTCGATTCCTTAACTCGTAATAGAAATTGTAAAACTGGTTTTACATATAACTTATTTACAATATTATACAAAGCATTCACCCCGAAATTTCGGCTGAAATGTAGGATATTTGCTCGTTAATTTGAAATTTCCACCCTCTTCATAAAATAATAATCAAAAGAACTTCTTTCATCACCTTTGCGACGTATTCATAGTCAAGGTGAGATCATATTAATTAGGTGTAGGTATGTTAAATACAAAGGTCATCGAACTAAAACTAGACACATTGCTTCAAACAGAACCAAATTAATGGCATTTTAAATTTCGTACTTATTAATAAACATGTACATTTTATTTTAATACATTAAGTATTCAAATCTCTAATCTAATAATATACATGGTGAATATAAAATATTGATTAGAATACCGTTTTCAATAAATTTATTACAGCGATAAGTCATTGCAAACATTTAAATGCTAATATGTTGAGACACGTTTCTTGAATAATCGTGAGGGACTTGCGGACGTGCAAAATAATAATTTGCAATCATCTAAACAGGTTGAGGCATACAAAGTAACACAATTTATGACCCTTCTTCACCACGTCATAAATCTATCGTGATTAACCGGACTGCAATGAACTGATTTCTCATTTGACCTCACGTGACCAGCTTGTTAACAACTTCATAACTCGATGAGGAAATATGTATGCTTTAGTTTGACGTAGTAGTATTTTCCCGTTTATAATACCTAGTAATAAAACTATAATGGCTGCTAAATATTCATCGCTCCCTACAAGGCCATTACAATTACAATACATAAATACTTTTAACTTTTTGCTGCAGTGGCTTTCGCAGCTGTTACTGAGCCAGCTGATTTTGTTTTTTTTTTTACCACCTTGGCACCCTTTGTACCTACTTTTATACAGATTTACCTGCAGCTGATTCAGATTTCTTTGAAAATAAACTTTTGTTGTCTATAGTCCTGTCATTCAAAAGATAAAATACCAGAAACAAGTTATGGCCGCCATTATTATTATTACAAACTTTATTACTTGTTGTTATGAGAGCTAAAAGATATTGTGAACCATTTATGGTACTAGATGGCGTAGTAGATAATAGGTTCTCTTCGTGGTATTATTTGTTATGGAGATAACACTAATACGGAGTTCTTGTGAGTAATTTACTACATTTTTTTTTCTTTATACTATAACCAGTAATTAAGACAATTAAAAGCCATTCATTGCAAACATAAATAGTATCTCTGAATCTTACAATGTTAATGACAAACAGGTTTTAAATGAATACGTTACATAGAAAATCTATTTACGTCCACATTAATGTAACCTTGTAGATTCTTTGTAGGTAATTCCGGTTCTTATTGTTCCTAACTCGATATACAAGGCAAATAATAATATCTCGAATGAATAATGAATTTCAAATTATAAAGATGTTGTTTTTAACCTTGACTCGTCGTGTTGAATATTTAGGACGTGATGTTCGTGTTTATTAAAATTTATATCAGTGGCAGTGTTTATTGAGGTCGGTGTCTGTATAAATAAGCGATTAAATGCAGGATATCCTATAATTTCGTTGTTAGCGCTTGATATGTTTTAAAGTATTTTGTCGTCATTTCCATGCTATGAATACGGCCATTCCATAATGCGTGAGAATTAAGAAGCATGCACACTAGCGCAGTTCTACTGATATTAACTATACATACAATATTATCGTTCCATGTTTGAAAATGACTGGTAGTCATGTAGTGGTGATTCACGATGAAATAACAGCTTTATCGGATGTTTATCGTAATCCAACTTATCATAAAATTTGCACCTTACAACCATCAGTATTTATTATTAACAATCGTTTTTTATTACTCACAAACAATACATTACCTTCCTACTTATCATTTCTATTTAATACCTATTAGATAATGTCGTAAAAATATGATACGTTAGAAGACAAAGAATTAAATTAAGTTCATGATGATAAATATTTTGATAACATTAGCTTAATAAAAAAAAACGATAATTTATCTGATAAATAAATATTGTTATTATCAAGACATTTTGTTTTTCTACTAAAAAGTTCGGAAGTAGATAAAATTGTTGAAATAATAATAAATAAGATAGATGGTATCAGTAAATACCTATGATAAATAAATATTATCCATAGTAACGAACGATAAAAAACAAATGCATAACCAGATAGGTTCGTAATTAGAAAGTCTGTATGTTGTTGTGTTTATTTATTCGACACGCCCAAACGGCTGAACGGATTTTGATAAAACTTGACATACGGGTAGATCAGGAGTTAGATACTAAAAATAGATAAAGAATACTTATTATCCCGGTAGTACTTTCCCATGGCATATTCAGACTACCACGAGGGCAAAGCCAGTTGAAAAATCTAGTTGTTTTAATTAAACATTACATTATGACTAGGCATGTCATGCACACACTTAACAATTAACAATTTCCATAAGTAGGTACCATTAGTACCTACAGATGTACAAGTTCGCATTACGCAGCTACATTACCTATTTCACTCCCATTGTTACCACTGACACAATATTTTAATTAGAAAAACAAATGAAGGTTGTATAAAATTAAGACATTCATTTGTTTTTTTAATCAGTCATTGTTCACGTCACACGTATTGAAAAACATAATCCGATTTCGTAACCTCGGAACCGTTTCTTAAGAATTATCCACGAGCGTGTAAGACAACTTTTTAAATAGATTTTTCTTTCTTGATTTTAGATGCGTTTCTAAGTAGGTCCATAAATATCTAGTCATTCGAAACCTGTGTGGTGTCAACAATGATGTTGCTATGGACACCTTCAAGGTTGTCAATGACATCAGCATCAAGTCGTTGTAGGCCAAGGTCATTGAACGGTAATGCCAGTCAGTTATAAGCGCATAATCTATATGATCTTGATTGTATTATCTGTTTTGCTTATGCGCAATTCGTGCATTTAATTATTTGGAGCATTATTTTATATTATTTTTATAGCATTCGTTTTTTTGAAAACAATCTAACACCCTTTTTTTGGAACAAACGCTGATACGAAAATTAGCTAACAAATTGTTCTCAATTGAATTTTAACTGCTGTGTTTAGCTGACAAAATCATCAACAGCCAAACAAATCACTTGAGAGCTTATCATGTATGGAGGATTATTTGTAATTGTGTATTGTATATTATACTGAATCCACAATAGGAATATATTTTCTCTTAACTCCTGCTACATCTCCATGACACTGGTGACAAATTTTCCAGTATTACTTTTATTTATCTAACTCACATAAGCCTGTAATTGTTATAAAGTAATTAATTCTTAATTTAATAACTGTATCATCCTATTCATATGACCAAAACATTCATTATTCATGGAATTACATAAGCACCTACTTAAAAGATTAAAAAAAATGTGAATTTATGGTTTGTCATGATTCGAAATGTAAAATATTTGAATAACAATAAAATGTGGAAATCAGATAAGGAGGATTAATATTTATTTTTACTACAAAGGTTTTATCATTATCACTGGCTGATTATTCAATACCATTTACTTGTTGAGAGTCGTGAAAAATAAACGTTTTTGGCGTTAAATTGGCAGCATTGTCAAAGTAATTTAGATAACATTGTGAAACGAAAATTAATTTGTTGTATTTTAATAATTCACTGAATCTTTAGAATCACAAAATTACTTCATAGTGGAAAATAATAATTTAATTAAGAATAAGAGTAGTAAAGCTTTCATATTCAGATCAGATTTACAACTAAGAACGTAGTACGCTCTATAGATTTTGTTTTGAGTTTTAAAATGTGTGAACCACGGATTTCATGGATTTTCGCGCAGAGACCCCTGTTTGTGTCGTAAGTTTTTAATTTTATTAACTAATTCACCCAGAAAAGTGACGTTAAAAGTACAGAAAAAAAAAAATTGTTTCAGTTGCTTCTCTCCGTAATCTCTTCACCTCCGTTGGTTGACAGGTAGAGAATGGAATTAAGTCCGCCTTTGTACTTTTTGTTGCATAGAGTTTAAATAAATAAATACGTTTAGTACTGTAATTTTTTTTTTGGTGTAATCTCATTTTCTATAATTAAACACAGAATAACAGAAATATTATAAATAATTTCATTTTCTTTAATATAAAAAACTAAGAGTCAAAAATAGCAAAAAAAATCGGTCGGTGAGTAGCTTACTTGAGCACAAAGAGACCTCATGCCATAATATGACCTTTTTAAAATGAGGCTGCGCATACCTGTGGAAGGAAAAATTTGTTATAAATGTAATAAAAAACGGATATTGTCGTTTTAAAACTATCTTCAATCGAACTTTGAGTGTTAATATCGTACAGTTAACAGGCCACAGCGGACCATTTAGGTACCTCCCGGAGGTCAGAAGGCAGTAATGCTGTATCACGTATACTATGTGAATTTAATGATTACGCATCCATAGGCGTTTTTCCGTTGGCCACTTTACAAAAATATCCAATTACGAAGTAGTAAATTCTATCGTATTCTTTACTTTTACGTAATGTTTTATTTTTATTAGGTTACCTTTCGAAACGTAAGTCGTGGCCTTAAAGGTCGAAGGTCGAAGCCACTAAAACATTTCCGCGAACGTAATCGGATTGTTGCTTTATTCAATTACAATTCGGTATGGCTAATGTTAGTAAACAAATTACCATTTGGTCAATAGCCTTACTAGGTTACGTTTGTGACACAATCCTCTATTGATTTCACTTATTGAGACCATTATATCAGATATAATAATAATTGAGATATCATATCATTGAGAATGTAATGAAAGAATATTCCAAGAATTATTGATATAGAACTTATGTACTTATATTTTCGGTTTGTTGTTACATATGTCATGTTTCAGCAGTTTTGACAAGTTTTTTTTCGGGAAAGTAACCCTAAAAAAATACTACTTAGGTATTGTTTAGGTGGGGTATTAAAATAACCATACCATCACACCATCACGCCTGTATTCCCCGAAGGGTTAGGCAGAGGTGTAACAATGTACACCCACAGTTCGCCGGTATGCTTCGGTCCCATGTAATAGGGGGCGAGCCTATTGCCATTAACCGGGCACAAATCCAAACTCTGAGCTGCTACTGAGAATTTCATAGAAAAACCCAATAACACTTTTTGCTCGACCTGGGAATCGAACCCAAGACCTCTAGCGTAGCAGTCGCGCTTAGGACCACTAGGCTACCGAGGCAGTTCAAATTAAAATAAATGACAATCAATATATAAATATGAAGATACATGTGTGTTTAGCTGCCCTGCTTACAATATTTAATTTCAAACATGCTTTATTAAGAGGAATATTTTTTCGGAGTCTTGGGGCAAAACTTGCTTCTCTATTTTGCTTTGCTACTGTAAAACAATGCGGTTTTTTAAATTCAATATAGAATTTGATGTTTTTTCATGAAAAGAGTAATATATTCTATTATCCTATGTACTAATATTACATTAATGAAACTGAATGACCTTGACCCACTTAAATTGCGTACAGATCACTTTGGAAAGCTGCGTACACGCAGCTTACCTAACAACTAACGTGACTTATAATTGTTAGAAGTCTTGATGTGAGTGTATGTGCACTGTTATGTAAGCTTGTGAACGACCGATTAAATACAATAAAAAAATAATTAGTTTTAATTAAAGCCATATTAATTATGGCCTTTTCCTTCACTTAATTGTTTTATTTTTCCGGTTTCTTTCTAGGTTATCATTACGATGACAATAGAACAAAGATATAAAATCTTCCTTTCGTTATTATGACCAATTAGTGGTTAGAACTATGTAGTAATTGTTGATAATCCTACAATTTGTCAATTCATTTATTAATTTTTACTTATACATCTTTTCTTTTGGTTACAGAGATCGAAGGGAACAGGAGCAACGAGAGATGTTGGAGAAACAACAGAAAGAGAGAAAAGAGAGAGAACGGATAGAACAGGAACGTGAGAGGGAGAGGGAAAGAGAACGGGAGCGGGAAAAACAAGAGAGGGAAGAAAAAGAACGAAGGGATCACGAAAACGCTGCCTCTAAACTAGTGTCGAGGCATTTCGAGGAATCTCTTAGGCTGGCTAATCAAAAGGTAGCTAGCAATTTTATTTTAACGTTGAATCTTTTATTTAAAATACTCAACCTGTCGTAGATTGGATCGTAAAAGTAATAAATAAAAATTGGTATTATATTTAAAATGTCTAGTTTACAAAACCATTTTATAGTTAGCCTCCTCTCCAATAGAAAAATATTGATGAATGTTATTATTTTATCGCAGCGGGAACGCATGTCGTGGTCGCTACTACATAGCCTGGCGCCCAGCCGAGGCGCGGCAGCGCAGGAGCACGAGCGACTGCGCGCGCCGCCGCCCGAGCGTGCGTACTACTCGCCGCCCGGACACCCCTCGCACCCCGCCCACCCCGCGCACCCCTCAACCCGCCCGCCTGCCACTTCCCCTGCGGAATACCACGCGCAACACGCGCGACTCTCCCTCCCCTCCAAAGCAGACAAACAATCACATTCGTCCCTACCCAAAGGTGAACCTAACTTCGCACCTTATAATTACCCTTATCGATACGATAAAATGAAAGACCAGCACTTACCGGCGCCGCCACCGCTGGTCCCAGAGAAGAACTCTGTAATAGTCAAGCACGACCCCAAACAGATTCACCTTGAACAGAAGCACCCTTACCCGAGCAAGCCCCGGAGCGAGCCAAACCCCCACTACCTGCCGTCGCGGACGTACCGGACGGGTCCCTCCCCACATGCGCCACCCCATCCACATCCTACGCTGCAGACATCACCACACGCTGCACTTCCAGCACAGGATAAGAACGCACGGCGGATGTACCAACCCCCACCCCCACGCTCTCCTGCGTATTACCAGACTGCACAGCCCGTGAAGCCTAAGGTGTCGAGCCCTGCGCCTCCCCACATCTACGGCAAGCCGCCGTGCAATTCTCCGGGCCCCGGACCAGGACCAGCGCACTACTCCGTGGCTGCAGAGCAAGCCACTATGCCGCCACACAGTAAGGTGGAGCAGCCCCCGGTGCCGTACCCGCCGCCATACGCGCAGCGCACGCGGCCTCCTCCACCCGCGCACTCGCGCACTCCCGAGCCGCGCCCTCCACAGCGTGCGGTCGTCGACGCCAATTCCACGTCGCCATGCCAGCTGCAACCGCTCGATCTGGGCATGACGCGTGAAGACCCCGACCGCCTGTCGCCTAGACGACGAGGCGCGTCGGATCCCCCCGAAGCTGATGCCAAGAGGCGAAGACTCGAGGAACCATCTGCGCCGGAACCGCTAATAGCAGCCGCCGCCGGTACAGGCCGGACGCCTCACGGATCCGAGCCAGCACCGCAGGCACCAGGCCCGCTCTGCGACGTGCGCGTACCTTCCGCAGACGGTAGCGTGGCGACACCTGAACGAGCTGCTGGAGCCTCACCCGCGCCGCACCTTACGCCCGCGGCGAGTCCGGCTCCAGCGACACCTGTACCTCCGGTAGCTGCATCGCCACCCATGGCCGCAGCCCCTCCCACTGCACCTACGCCGCCCGCACCTCCGGCCACGCCACCTGTCTCCACTGGCGCTGACGGTGATACCCCTGGGAAATCGGCACAATCACCCCGTGATAACGGCGGTGCGCCTGTCCGACACCTCGGCAAGAAGGCGTGGCTACAGCGACACGAGACCGCACCGATAGGCGAGGGTGATTGTTCCGGTGGTGGTGGAACTTGTATCACGCTTCCTATGGCAATCAACCGAGTATCGGAACCGGACGATTCTAGTTCAAACATAGTCGTACCAGTAGCAGCGAAATCCATCCAACGCGGCGCGCGGACTACAAAAAAACCCAGGAAGCCAAAAGAAGCAAACGGTCGCGTAGACGATGCGGAGGAGGATAGCTCAAGTTCCGACCGGGAGTCAGCCGCGCCCCCAAAAAGGAAGCCACCTAAAGCCAAACGGAAAAAAGGCGCCGTCCCGCGTAAGGCTGGTGATGAACCTAAGAGGAAGAAGGCTTCAGAGAGCGGAAGTGAGAGTGATAAGGAGAGTGACGATAAAGACTCAGACTCCGGCGGTAGTGGGAGTGGCAGCGGCAGCACGTCTAGCAGACGCGGCGGCGCTGGGCGTGCGCGCGGGCGCAGAACGCGCGGTGGTGGGCGCGGCGGCCGGCGGCGCGACGAGCCTCCCCGGCGCGCGCCTCCTGCGCCCTCAGCCTCGCGCCCCCTGCCTGACTCCTTCCTGCAGAACGGACCGTGCTTCGAGGTGGCTCCGCGCCTCGCCAAATGCCGCGAATGCCGCTGGTCACCCGCACAACGCGATAAGGACATGCCTAACATCTTTTGCCGGTTCTACGCCTTCCGAAGACTGAAGTACGCCAAAAACAGGCAGCTGGCTATTGCCGGCTTCTCGGATCCTTACAAAGACGCCGAAGAGGTGAGATATCTTTTTATTTCCTCCTAAACTTCCTAAGAAAGCCGTGCCATTATATTATAATGTCCGTAAAATGGAAATCTATAATTGTTTACTTAACACGACGGCCGACATTTTGCGACCTTTATATGACGACACCGCTGTATTATCTGATTCATCTGCAAAATTGTGTTACAAAAATTAATAAAATATTCTTTTTATTTGTCTACAGGATGATAAAAAGCTATGGCTTTCGTCTTCCGCTGGCGCTGCCGAGTTAGACATTGAAATGAGTTGCTTCCTACTGAGGGAGATTGGAGACCAGTTCTGTGAACTGCTACAACAGGAGAAGGAGGCGGAATCCCATCACTTAAACGATGGTAAGTTGGTGTTAAGTGATCGACTTTTGTCTATGGCAATCATTTCTCTCCGAAATCTTGCGATTCCAACCCTCAGAGATAAAGCAGAAATTTACTTGTAATTGCACTGGCTCGTTAAATTGGAACTCAGCAATGTAGACAGAATTAGAAGTATTTAAATTTATTCCTAATTGAGTTTTTATTTATTTACAGATAAGACGATAGCATGGAAACGTGTGGTGCAAGGAGTCAGAGAAATGTGTGATGTTTGTGAGACCACCCTGTTTAACTTCCACTGGACGTGCGGGAAATGTGGCTTCGTCGTGTGCTTAGATTGCTATAAGGTAACTATTGCCACGATTATTCAAATAAAATTATTAAGCAAAACCTTAGATTTGTTCGTAATATTTTTAACGTACGAGTATTTATAATTAACAATTGTTTTCCTTTATTTACAGTCGCGGACATCCGGCGGTGAAACTGCCACCGTTCCTGCTGAGACGAACAACTCCTCGAATGCCAACAGCAATGCCGAGAGAGATTCATTCGGGTGAGTCAATAAAATATTTCAATTACTTCTTTTTAAAACAATTTAGGCTATATTCTTTTTGATTTTATGAAGTACATTTCTATAATTTCACAGATAAATGACCAAGGCAAAGAACTCTAGACGAACCATACTAATAGTCTGTTCCCCCAGCTGGCTGACGTGCACGTCCGGGGGCGCGCACCCGGCGCGGCGGCTGCTGCTGACGCAGATCGCGGCGGGGGGCGCGCTGGGCGCGGCGGCGGAGCGCGCGCACGGGCTGCGCGCCGCCTTCTGCCTGCCGCCGTGCGCGTGCGGCGCCGCGCCCGCCGCCGCGCCCGCCGCCCGGGCGCACGCCAGGAGGCTGCTGCACAGGGCGCTCACGAAGGTAGGCCTACACAACTGTTTCATCGTTATTTGGGTTCTGACTAAAGAGAAATGGAAATAGAAAGACCAAATTTACCAAGGGTTCTTGGTACAGGACTGCTTTTTATTTCCACTTATCTCCCTATCAGTTATTGTACTTTACTTATACTTGAGTTACTATACTATCTTCGAATAAGACTTCATTGCAGTAACCAGACGTGATATAAAATTAATACGTTCTGAAACTGGCAGCAACCTCTGTAAAATTAAAAGGAACAGGAAGTAACATATTTTGCTCTTTTTTTATAGATGTATCAGAATAATAGTAATATGGACATTTTACAACATCGTTTTGATAAATCGCTAATATTGACTTTTATTTATCTTTACAGAATGTCAAAAAGGAAGACGTAAAAGAAGAGGCAGCAGCAACAGCCAACGGTTCATCGCCAGTTAAGTCTGAAAACGGCAAGACAGGCAGTTCTGTCGTCAGCTGGCTGTCCGACATCCCGCTCAAGACTGAGGCTGAAGACGAGAAGTCTGAATCAAGCTCGTCCGACTCTGAGGAGGGAGGCAACTTCTCAACATTACGAGAGCTGCTTATCCGCCCGGCGCCTGAAGGCGGTGATACACAGCCGAAGAAGAAACAAAAGAAGAGTAAAAGCGATATTCTCGATGACGTCATCTCCAGTGTCATCGACGAGAAGAAAGATGAAGATGGCGAGGTGAAACCGTTCGCGTTGTCCAACGTAGTCAAGCGATACGATAGAAGTGGCCGCAGCCGCGACGAACTGCCCATACGTATCATGACACTCACGGAGTCCAAGCTATTGTACCCGGACGTACCACATGCATGGCTCTGTGATGGCAAGTTGCTGCATCTCACCGATCCCATCAATCCTGGCAATTATAAACCGTTCCAGGTAAATAGTTGTTTATTCTGTCCAAAAAATTGTTATATAAGTTATCAATATAATTATGCCAAATACCTACCTACCTGTCTACATCTACAACATTTTATTCATGAGTTTTTTTATCTTGCTTACAGGACCAGTGGAAACGCGGTCAACCAGTTCTAGTCTCAGATGTGTCGACCATTCTCGATAAAGACTTATGGAGTCCGGAGAGTTTCTCACGTGACTTCGGTGAAACGAGAGTCGACTTGGTCAATTGTGCGTCCGGTTTAGTGGTGCCGTACCAACTAGGCAGAAAGTTCTGGGATGGGTTCGACCTAGCGGCCAAGAGACTGCGAGACGAACGCGGCGCTCCAATGGTGCTCAAACTAAAAGACTGGCCACCGGGCGAAGACTTCGCGGAGCTTCTCCCCGCGAGATTCGACGATCTCATGCGTGCGTTACCTCTAAGTGAATACACATCTCGCACTGGAAAATTAAACCTGGCTGCGCGGTTACCTGAATGTTTCGTTCGTCCGGATCTCGGACCTAAGATGTACACCGCGTACGGAGGAGCCGGCGGCACCACCAACCTGCACCTGGACGTCAGCGACGCCGTCAACGTGATGGTGCACGCCAGCGCGCCGGCCGACGCGCCCGAGCGCGCGCGGGAGGCGGCTCGCGCGGCGGAGGACGCCGGCGTCGACGTGCTGTCGCGGCGCCGCGCCCGCCTCAAGCCGCCCGCCGCGCTCTGGCACATCTACGCCGCTAAAGACGCGGACAAGATCCGCGACTTCCTAGTCCGAGCCGAGTTAGAGCGGGGAGCGAGACCGCGACCGCAACACGATCCTGTGCACGATCAGACTTGGTACCTCGACGCGGCGCTTCGCGAGCGCCTGTACCGCGAGTACGGAGTGGAGGGCTATGCGATACTGCAGTGCCCCGGAGACGCCGTCTTCATTCCGGCCGGAGCCCCGCATCAAGTTAGAAATCTACTAGACTGTATCAAAGTAGCCGAGGACTTCGTTTCGCCCGAGAACGTCTCGCGGTGTTTCGAGCTCGCGCAACAGTTCAGGCGGTTGTCTCGCCAGCACTCTAATAAGGAAGATAAGCTACAGATAAAGAATATCGTGTACCACGCGGTCAAAGATTCTCTGTGCTGCCTGGAGGAGGCGCTCGCCGAAGCCAAGTGAAGACGAGCGGGCCTCCCGCATTTGATCTCAACCTCGAACGTAACATTAATTGCTAAGTTCCGCATTTAAACGTAAGATTGGGAGCGAGTATGATACGCGCTGTGCGCCGTTTCGTGTATAAGATGCCATTGTTAAGCGTCCGAGTCGATTGTGTACCAGTTATGTGTGTAAGTGTACTCGAAATGTGATTTAGTCCGACGGTCGCGATCGGAGTATGTGCAATGTAAATTAGTCTGATTATGGTGATATCGTTGAGATGTGGATATGTTTTATGTTCCTTAATTGAAATACAAATAAAACTCTTCAGGTTATTTACAGCTTAATTGTAGCTATAGTGATATGTATGTATTGTGTAAATTTTAATTCGAATTCCATCGAGTACATATTAAGAATTGTATACTTTTAAGTTATTGTATTGAAGTAAAACAAACGTATTCGCTCGAAGCATTGTACATTACAACACGGCATGTAGATAAGTTTATCCTATTACTAGATTTCTCAATTTGGTTACGTTACAAAATGATAGTTAAACAAAGTATGTGACAATTTCTTTTTGTCCTTATTGCTGTATTAGGAAGTTTTTTTTTGTACTGTGTATATTATGTATGGTTATAAGTTGGAATAAAAAAAGATGTTTATATGATAAGGTTGTTTTAATATTTTTAGTACCAAAGACACTACCCACCTGAACCAAATCTCTAGGCAAGACGATTGCGATGACGATGTCAACAAGAACAAGTCTCCACTAAACAGATCCTAAACACTACATTTATTTTATTTATGGAAATGTCATAGCGAAAACAAAATGAGCATAAATTCACCGTAGTAGCAAATAAACAGTTTTCGATAGCATTTGTTTAAATCCAGATAACTTTGGGAAAGTTGTTTGAAAAATTGATTACTATCATCATGGTCTAATAAAATCATACCATGGTTATCACGATCTCAGTAGATTAATATTCAGTGGGTATGTAACTATTTTGAGTAATAAAAATCATTCACTCTCGGCTTCTTCTACTTTAACTTTATAACTAGTCATAATAAAAAGTCCAAAAGTATGCTACCGTCAACTTACTGAAAAATAGAGCATTAGCGATTTAGAAAAAGTTAAGTGCAGCACTGCAGCGCTCAGAATATCTCGACAAAACTCGCACCGAAAACATAAACAAGTTAAACAGCGCCATCTACCGGTGTTTAGTTGCAAAGTGTAGGTGATGTTATGATAGTATTACGTGGTTTTGCTACTGCCCAACAGATGGCACTTTTAAAAGCAAAAGAGGAAGATAATTTAGGATAGCTGCTTAGGTACTGAATCAGTATATAAATGTTTTTCTAAAATACTTTGGTTCAAAAATGTTTTCAAATCGCTTTCATTGCGAATCTCCTAACATTCGGTATAGGTACCCACCATTTTAAGCACTAAGTTCAAACGAGTTGCACGTACGATAAAAAATCATCATTGTACCTACTAAGAATTGAACAACAAACAACGGAAAGTTTACTTAATTGGTAATGTACGTATGTTTAAAATTCAAATATTTTTGTTTTAAAATTACTAACAGATACTCGTATTCAGAAATAAATCAAAAGTAGGTAGGTAGTACCTACTAGCAGATATTCATTCTGCCTACTTTGTACTTAAAAGTTAATTGGATTTAATAGACAAAACAAAGAGATTCGCATATTATACAATTTATAACGTAAGTACTTAGTACAGAAATGACTCAATCTTTTATGGTTCCTGTTAATGTATACAGGAAAAAGGAGATCAGATTTCCAGACATTACCCAATTTGTGGAAATTGAAATTGAAGATTTTATAAATGTCTGCTTACCCAAATGAAGATTTATGAGTCTGGTCTGTATGTGAAATTGGGACGAATTACATTTACCTTTCTTTTAATTGAATAAAACGTATCCTAAGAAACTAAAAAAGAAAGGAAAAAAAAATGCTGTAAATATATTGTTCATAGGGATAGCAAAAACCGCCCAAGTTAGAGCCGGACTTGCAACCGAAGGGTTCCGTTTGTAGTAAAAAAAACTTCATACATATGTCACGTTTATTATTTGTCAGTATAGCGGCCATAACTACACACCCGGTGAACATTTCAAACGTGTACGGGATGTCGACTGCCGGATGGGCAGACGGCCAGACAGAAATCGGAGTCTTAGTAGGTAGGCAATAAGGTCCTATTTGACACTCTTTTGGTACAGAACCCTAAAAATATGAAGTAGATATCTAAGTGTCTGATTATCAAAACTTTTTATCGACCATGCCAGCAGTTGCGATTCATCTCCCTAAACGACAGGTATGCAATGAGACAATCAGAATAGCCTCAGTTTATACAGAGAGATTGATTAAACCAGTCAGTCTAGATTTCTAGAACATCAATCATTCTAAAGGCATACGGCATTACGGTCATACGGTACTTGCTATTAATCTTATTACTGTTATCAAATAAATCACTATAAAAACAAGACCCCGAGGTTTAAATAATAACTGGCTTTGTTTGTCAATGTTTATTTCTATAGCGAGCTACTTATAAGATTAATACGGTTTTTCAGAATACCATTTATCAAGTACATTCGTGTTATCAATCAACATTTTCAAGAAGAAGATTCAATTTGAAACGTTTCGGTATATCTGTAGATAGATATAATAAAGCTCAAGAGTTTGGTTGTATGTTTGTTTAAACGCGCGTATCTATAGAAATACCAGTTGGATTAGATTTTTTTTTTGGTTATAATGATAGCCAGATTCATGAGGAATGGTATAGGCTATAAAACACCAGGCTACGACACATGGGAGCGGAGCAGTAAACAAAATGCTGGTGATAAAATCACAAACACAAAGTCGTGAGTAGGAGCTATTGAAAGAAAATTTGATTAATTTTCTCCAATGATTTGATTACTTTAACTAATGGAAATATAAGATGTTTACATACATGCTTATTAGGTGTCTTGTCACTTCATTACCTTCGCATATAGATTCTCATCTCATCAATCAAACGATTGTAGATAGGCAGGAAGTACAGCTGTATGTATATCCCGCAGTGTTTCCCGCTCATGTTGACCATAGCGCGAAGTTTAACCCGTCTCCTTGAATCATTCTATCTATTGATGAAAACCTCATTAAAAGCCGTTGCGGAGTTTGATAGATCTAAGCGTACAGAGGGACAGATGGCGGGAAGCGACTTTGTTTTTATTATACTATGCAGATGTAAAGATACCTCTATTATGAATGAATTTCATAAAACTTTTATACCATCCCATAAGTAATTGTCGAATTTTTTTACAGCTTTTTGAATACAAAAACTACAGTGGAGAAAATTATAAATACATTTTATTTCAGGGACAATTGACTTATACAAGATATAAAAGTTGGGTGGAATAACAAATTACGAAACTTTTATTACGTAACCATCTCAGTAGGTGGGTAGGTTTTGCATTTATAATTTCTACATAGGTTCGTATTTTCCTTGTAGCATGGATGTTATTTTATACAACACATTATAATTATATATGATAAGATTCAATCAACGGATACAAATAAAAAAATAACTGTCTCTGAACAATGAACTATACCTATTTGCGTTGAAACTTGAAATCAACATTATTGACCTGAGGATAAAACGACACGTCTGTCAATGCGCTCTCCATTGCGGTTTTTTGCTGAAGAGATACAGAAATGATCTAGAATACGAGGTAGTGGACATGTAATGTTAGATTTTGCATCAATCACGCCCGATTGCAAGGCTCCCCACTACGTGATATAAAGCGGGTTGGCTTGCCTAGTCTGTTGGCAGTTATTCACGTTTAGTGGTCGAGAACGCAGATTTGTGACAAAACAACTATGAAGGCGGCTACTTTGTTTGTTTTTGGTAAGTTTGTTTATTTTTCATAGCTTTTCCGAAATTCCGAGAGCAAGTAATTTTTTCACGAAATATCTGGAACTTCTCGGAAATCATTAAATTTGAAAATGAGATGATCGTACCTAACAATGATCTAAAATTGTTGTTGTTGTAATAGAACCTGTGTGATTCACACTAGTGTGCCCAGTTTTTTTATAGCATTGTTTGCTAGGCTTTTTTTTTGAATGAGTAACTACCTAATTTTAGTTTTCCGTGAACTAGTTCCATTATGAATGATGTTTATTATACGCACGAGAGGCTCTACAATAATTGTATTCAAAATTGTGTTTATTAAAAGGTTATAATTGCCTGCTTTGGCAAGGGGAAAAACCGGTGAACACAGGAAGAGAACTTTAAGAATTTTTTAAAATTATTCTATATCGTTCCATTTCTAAAATTTGAACGTTGAAAATTATTACTCTCATGATAACGTGTAATTCATGAAAACGGAATTGTACCCTTAGGAAGTAAATATTTCTCCTTATTAATACCGTCAGTACTAAACTATCCTATTCCAAATCCTAGGCAAAGACCTTTCACTATTTTTCACACTTTTCGCAATCCCCAAGCTATCAAGGAGTGAGTGGCTATATTTTATTTATCTTAAAACTATTAACTACTTTAGCTACATCTTGAAGACAAGCTATAAAATTAGGACCATAATTTAGGTCCTACGTCATTAAAAACCCCGGTGTTCATTGGTCCAAAGTGGTCCCTCTTCCTGCGATTACCTAGATGAGCATTTGACGACCTTAAATGGTGTTTGTTAAGGTCAGAGGCGCGTGCGCCTACGACGATCCTTTGACTTGATTACATAATGAGCTCTAAATGTTTCCGGTTTGTTAGGGAGTCATGGATATATGTAGAATGGTAAACTTACATAAAAGGGAAACTGCGTTTACGTTTATGCTGATTTTGATAAACATTTTTGGAGTAGTGTCAAGGGCGACACCCTACGTAGAATAAAGTGGCTCCCCGCCGTCTGTCCCTCTGTTAGCTACGGCTTTTAATCTGCGCAACGGATTTTAATTGCGGTTTTCATCAATAGATAGAGTAATTCAAGGGGAAAGTTTATACGTATAGAACATCACGCTAAGACCAACGGGAGCGGAGCAGTAACTGAACGCGGGCGACACCGCGGGATATATAGCTTGTTTCTATAAAAAACGTTTGAAGTAAAACCTATAGAAAGTTGTAAGGAAAAAAGTAAGCTGAAAACTTCTTCGAAAAATAAAAGTGATGCTTCTATTTGAAAAATTATTGTCAATTTCTTACTAATCTATTCTGTTCTCATATTAATGAAGTCTTAACAAAAGCAAAGCGCTAGTCTTGAGTCATTGCGGTTTCTAGAAATATGAATTAAGTATACCTAAGTCTATACAACCTATTATCATTCCAAGAATGTAAAGTGTTTGCAAACAGTTTTTTTATGAATGATGTCGTAACGAAATAATTAATATTCTGCCTCGCATCCTTTCATGAAGACTCAATTAACAGGTTTTTATATTGTAATAAAGCAATATTTGTCGTTTTTAAATCTCTAAATAAGTAAGTTGTTTTTAGCAAAGTAAAGGCTTATTTTCCTTAACGAAGCTAATGAATACAAAATTATTATAGGAAAAGCTTGTACACTAACAAAATACATTAAAGCTAAAAGCTTGTTAGCATTACTCATTCGTGATTTTTTTATTTTTGCAAAATTTACATTATAATTTTATTGAAATATTACCTCAATTACCTATACATATTATGAACAGTGTCCGGTCATGGGTACCTAATGATTTCGAATACTTTCAATCTTATTGTTAACTAGCGACCTGCCCGCGACTTCGTATGCGTGTCTTATTTCACCCGCGTTATGTCTTCCGCTACTGCTCCCTTCCCGATGGTCGTAGCGTGATGTTACATAGCGTATAGCCTTTCTCGATAAATGGATTATCCAACACAAAAATATGTTTTCAATTCAAGCTAGTACTTTCTGGGATTAGCGCGTTCAACCAAACAAACAAACAAACTCTTCAGCTTTATAATATGGTTTCCAAAAAATATTTATAACGATTCAAAAAGAAGAAGAACAACACTGCCTTCCCTTATTATATCTATAGACCACATGGTGCTCAAGTCAGATAAACTATCTCAAACAACGCTCTAGCTTCTGAACCACTGACATCTAGTCTCCCTATTTTCCAGCGTTGGTGATCGTGGCGGTAACCTGCCGTCCAGACAAGCCTGACCTGAAGCAAGTGAAGGCGGAGGCGGCCCGCAAGAAGGCTTGCCTGCACGATTGCAGCGCTGTCGCCCTGGACCCCGTCTGCGCCGGCAAGCAGGGCGAGAAGCCCAAGTCCTTCGGCAATGAATGCGCCATGAACAATTACAACTGCGAGCACCAAGACAGTGAGTATTGTTTTCTTATAAAACAAGGACAGCTGAAGAAAAATTATTTGAGGCTCAAAACATCTTAGCTATGATGCAACTAGGATGGTGGACTTACCTAATTAAGATGAAGTCATTAAGATTGATTCTCGCTGGAGAATCTTTTCTCTGTACACTTCACTACGTAGTAATATGCAGCAATACTTTTGTGGCAATTACCAAGCTTATATGAATAATTTCTTCATGGTCCAAGGACAATTAGCGGATGAAGGGAACAGAAAATAAAAATAAAATAAGCTATGGTGTTGTCCCAACTCATCCCATGTTGTGGATAAAATATGGTTGTAGCCCACTACTGACCCATTCACTCTTACACAAAGGCAGTAGACACTTTAAACACCTTTTCTGTAAAATCTTCTCCTAAAGTGAGTAGTTATCCCACCGTGTTATGAATCGACAATTCACTTAACCTAAATTTACTGAGGGAGATTTTTACAGAATAACACTGCTCGTTACCTAAGATGTTCATGATCTCTAGATACTGGTGTTTATAGGAATATGTTGGTTATGTAACCAAAATCTGTGAGTTCTAAAAGAAAATGAGGCACACCTAATTTAGATTTACAACGTTATTTGAATAATTGTTTTATATAGCTCAGTTCCTGTACATTAATTCAATGAAACAATTCAAGGTGGAGTACATACATACCTACCTAGTAATTTAAAAATGTTTCGTTCCGGGAAGCTTACTTTTCCTTGTAGAATTGTAGACTGTGATACGATCTCTCACACAAACGCGTGAGTCATAAGAAACCTTTTAACACTATTAATGTACTTGTTGAACTGCTTGTAACGCCTACAGACGAACTGAGAGCCTGTGTTTTAGTTATTTGATTGTTGTTTTTACCTGTTAGCGTTTCAGAGCGAGGTGAGGATAAATTTATGTTAGAAATATCTAGTTATCATTTAAAGGTTAGTTTGTAAACTAATTCTTGTTTGTTAACTAATTAAAAGAAAATATACTAATATCAGACGACATGGTTGGCGCAATGTTCGAGCGATTGCTTGCTCAGCTGGGAATCGCAGGTTAGATTTCTGCGCGGAATTAATATTTGTAGAGACTATAGCTAGTTAATCCGGGTGTGGTTGTTTGTCTATGAGTTAATATATCTATAAACGCACCCAATTTCTAATGAGGAGCAACGTTTTATAAAAAATTAAACAAAAATTGGTCTTTTGTCCCAGAATAGGAAAGTCCTACACCACAATAAAAATACATAGATGTAGTTTAAAAATTATGGAGAACTAACTCAACTGTATAACATAGACTTTATAACCGACCAAGAATTTATAACCAACTATTGATTTTTATAAGAAGACTTATTACAATACAGGTAGTATTCGTTGAAGGAAACATTATTTATTTATCCAATCGATTGCCGTTGGACAGTGGTGGACGTGATGAGAACTTCGCGTGATAATAATTATAGTAGTTGTCTCTACTGTTAGAAAGTAAGCCAATATCTTTGTTAGGAATAAAGTTTTTATGCATAATGTTTATTAATTTATTCTCCTACTAGCTGTTGCCCGCAACTTCGTCCGCGTTTCTCGTAAAAAAAAGTAGCCTATGTCCTACCTCACGGTTCAGTGGTTTTGATGTAACAGACAGATTAACTTTCATATTTTAGTAGGGAAATATAATATGTCAATCTACAATACTGTTGAAAAATATCGCAATACGGAACCGCACAATATTATTGTTGATAGCTGTGCCCGCGACTCCGTCAGCTTGTAGTAAGAGTAGACAAATATAATCAGAAAGCTTCGAACTGCTAAGCTATCGGGAGTTACACGTGATATTGTGAGTCAACCATAAAAGATAGACATATGCTGTCGTGGGATATTTTTTATATCATTTTAAGGAGAACATTTCCGTCATACATGATTTATATGTAGCTTTAAGCAGTAAGGTTGCACACGCGACGGAAGCTGAAAAAATGGAGTAACTTCTCCCGTTTTACCAACATTTCCCTTCACTGCTCTGCTCCTATTGATTGTAGCGTGATGAAAAGTATACTATAACCACCTCAGGAGTATGAAAAATAATTGTACCAAGTTTCGTTAAAATCCGTCGAGTAGTTTTTGTTTCTATAGCGGTTATACAGACAGACAGACAGACAGACAGACAAAAATTTTACTGATTGCATTTTTGGCATCAGTATCGATCCCTAATCACCCCCTGATAGTTATTTTGGAAATATATTTCATGTACAGAATACCTCTCTACAGATTTATTATAAGTATAGATTGGGGAATAGAAAGAGCTTTGCAGAACTACAGAAAATTGTAGGTACTTAGATGTTCTTCCCATCTATATCTTATATAGATGGGACATATAACCCTTTTTTGAATATTTTTTAAGAAATGACATTTTACGTGACAATAATACACACGTACGAAATCTATACTATCTGAAAGTTTCGCAAGAAGAGAAACCTTGTCGTCCATTTTTGGCCGACAAGCGAAGTAACGTTTAAGGATGTTTAAATTACGATGAGATGTCATCGATTTATACCAGCCTTGTTTTATAAAATAATCATCAATAACTTTTCTTGTCATACAGTTGTTAACAAAATGAATATCGATTTTGTTTAAAAAAACACTCGACATCGAAGTTATATTAACCGATAATAACGCTATTTTGCGGTTCGACGGCGCATGATCTCGCAAAATGTGACAAAAATATCCCCATAACAAAGCGATAGGTAACAAAGAATTTCAGAATTCGATAGTGAATAAAAACCTATTGGGACACGAAATAAAGCAGCACGAGTTGCTATAGAGTCTGAGTACTGTTCACCAAGGTGTGACGCGACATGTAACCGTGGTAATGGCGGGTGGTGGCGGCCATTGTGCCTGCCCGGGTCGTGACTCATGTTGTTTTTGATATTATGGCTATGTACCTATACTCAGAGGTCATATGCAGTGTTCAAACTGGATTGTATCAGTTCCACTCGTAATATACGAAGCTTAATACATTATTTTTGAGAGGACGGTTTTATCTGAAAGTTAAATATCTACAAAAGGACTCTAAAGACCAAATTTTAACAAACACAAGTCTATTTTAACTAGGCTTTAAGCCTTATGCTATCTCTGTCATTTTAAGGTGTATTGTAGTGACAGATATAAATTTAAAAATGTTTTAAAGTGTAGTAAAAGCACAAGTAACAAATAAAAATACTAGGAATACAAAGAAAATAGGAAAACAAAGTTATTTTTCTAGTAACAAGGGGAAATTAGTTATAGAAAAAGTCAAAATGTCGCGTGACAGAACGTCTATAAAGTTCCTCAAGTGTAATTTCAAGATAATGATTTATTGCTAATCGTTAAAGTGACCACCTAGTTGTATTGATTCAGTTTCGTTATCATGTTGGTGTTTTGTCCAAATATTAACCAATATTAATCTTAATACCTATCTATCTACCTTTGTATAATCATGGAGAGAGCATTGCCTTGACGTGTCAGAAAAACTATACTACTGTTTTATATTTTAAAGAGGTAAACTTTGTTTATAAGAGGTAATGGAAGAACAAGCCCAAAAAAGCCCTTTTAAAATTCTCTTACCTTTAAAAGCTACGCTGCTTTATGGTACCTACACGTTACTTTAAGGCGAACAAAGTCGGGGGCAGTACTTATATAACTTCAAAATAAAAATTGTGTTTCAATTTTCAGCACTTCACAAGATCAGCAAAGGCGAGTGTGCCGGCTCTGAGGGCATCCGCCTGTCTTAAGGCATCGACAGAAAAAAGGAGGATTCTTAATTATAAGGCGCTTTTGATGACTGCATTTTAAATAAAGAATAAATTTGTTTTTTGCTTTTCGACTAACATCAAAGAAGCTGTGATTAAAGTAGAGTTTTAACAGAGTATTGTCAAATGTTATGTGTGTTATCATATTATATTTAATTGTGTATTAAATCATGTAAATTTAATTAAATATTTAATTGTTTGTTTTTATTTTCCACATTAGTACTTAGCTTAAATTGGAACATGGTATTTTCATCCTTATATTATGAAAAAGGAAAAGCAGAATAAGAGTTTATCATGTGAGCTTATCTGAAACTAAACCATTATCCAGGTAAAGCCAGGCCGTGTCGACGTCGCGTTCGTGTTCCACGCGCGCCTCAAAGAGATGTCAGCAAAGGAAGAGGCCACTGAGGCGGCCCTCAGTGGCCCCTTCCTTTGCTGACATCAGGCATCGGCATGCCTGCCGGGGCTGCGGGTTGTTCGTAAGAGATACCGCGCCCCCGGAACGCAAAGGGCACAAGAGGGAACACGGGTGGGTTTTAGTCAGTAAAAGTCTGACACTCCCTCCCGCCCCGCCCAGGGCGGTAGAAGTTATTTGATGATTACCCACCCCCAAAAAAAAAATTAAGGTAAAGTAAAATATTATATAGCAGTTAAATATATTGGTACCTAGTGATGGCAAACCGTTATTTCCGGATGTTATGGATGGAGTTTTACGAAAGGTGGCGTTTTTAATAAAGATTAGTTTGGCATCTCATTTTTAAAATATATATTAAAAGACAAACAAGAACCTAACCTACAAAATAAAATTTGTTGATCAGATTAACGAAAGGATGTATGAAAGAAAGAGACAAGCCTCTGTCGATACGTACTAAGTTGGATTTAGCGAGTGAGGATGACGATTAGTTACAAAAAAGACAAGGCATTATTACTTTCTAAAATGTACATGTAATTGCATCGGTTAACACACGTGTACCAAACACTACCAATAATAAATTATCGATTCGTTTGTGAAAATAGATACCCACCTACTGAGTAGCTTTAGCCACATAGTTCCCGCCACGAGTCGTGAGCACAAAGGTCAAGTTCACTTTTGGTTTTTGGTTTCCTTTCTGCACGCGATTGGTCCATCAGTCCGACCGATCGCGTGCAGCGTCGGCGACCCAAAAACCCAGAAAGGAACCCAAAAATTAACTTTGTGTTTGTGCTCACGACTCGTGGCGGCTACTATTGCAAACTGCAACGCTTGTGACGGCACGGTTGGCGCAGTGACTGAGTGATCGGCTGCTGCGCTGCGTGTCGCGGGTGCGATTCCCGCACGGAACAAATATTTGTATGACCTACAGATAGTTGTTTCGGGTCTGGCTGTTTGTGTATGTGAGTTTATATGTTTGTAAACGCACCCACGATACAGGACATGTTCCTAGTGTGGGGCACCGTTTTTTTAAAAAAAAAAACCTATAAACCTATCTTTGTATATGTTCCAACAAAACACACGAAAAATGATAAGAAGTACATAATGACGAGCACTTTAAGCTGTGTTCCCAGTTTATTTTCCTTAGCTTCCTTCCTCGGCGGAGATGCCTTTGAGTTAGTAGAGTGAGTGCTTTGGCTCATCTAAACGATCTCGTTGCTTTTTGCCGAGCGTGTGCAGGCCTTAAGAACAGCTTTTTTCTTTAAAAATAAAGAAAAGCTTGTAAAATAGGACATGCCCTGGATTTACTTTCCTTAGGGAAATAGTTTCGTACAGTATTTTGAGGTTTGAGGTTTTGTGACTGGTAGTAATTTATGAAGTTTTTATTTTTTATGTGTTGATGGTATGCCTAGTTTTCATCATTCCAGTGCTAGTTTTATTTGCTACTGGAATAATGTGAACCGGGTTTTATGAATGCCAGTTTGATACAATTCAACCGTCGAAGATTCCATCGTCGTGTAAGTTTTTGATTGGCACGTTGTTGTGTACACCTCAATTTTAATGTCATGAAACTATAGTAAAGTACCAAGATGTGGCATACCGGTAAGTAACCGTTATATTATGTTCACTGTTAAGAAAGTCGGTACCTATTTACAATGAAGCACATACTAAGGACATACTTAGATTAAACAAAAAATTAAAAATTTTAAGTAACCCCCGACAGAAGAAAAAAGTCACTACCATAGCTAACAAAAGAGCTGATAACTTTTAAACCGCTGAACCGATTTCCATCAAACAAAGGTATGAACACTCCCGACGAATTACCCTTTCAAACACAAAACAAAATCAAAATCAGTTCATGCATTCGGGAGTTACGATGCCACAGACAGACACACACACAGACACGTCAAACTTATAACACCCCGTCGTTTTTGTGTCGGGAGTTAAAAACATATTTCTCCGCTTCCGTACATATGCAAACCTCAAGCAATCATGTGACTTTATTAAACGTGCCAATAACATAAACAAATGCTATCGCCTAACATTCTGCATAACATAATTATGATGTTTATCATTATGATTATCTAGAATTTACTTCACATCTGACTTCACCTAGATTGGAAGTCAATAGGGCGGACGATGTGACCTAGTTTGCTGACATAGACTGCTTGTCGCCTATAGAAATGTTTGTACACTGTGTGTCGCTCACGTTTCATGGTAACGCTATGAATTAGGGTTCTTTCAATTTATGCGGTTGGTGCGGACTGCTGCGGCACTGGAGCAGTGCTGGTGTTGGGATGGCTAACGTCACTTGTAAACTGTATGGAATAAGACCACCGTCTGTGTTCAGTCCACCATTCAGACGTCAAACAGTTTTGCTTCAACGCGAAACAAAGGAGCCACGTTTACGTAGGAGTCGACGAATTGCTAGTGGACCGAAAATGTCTCTCTCGACCGAATGTCGGTAGCGCCTGCCAATGTCAATTGAGACTAACTAAGTACGCAGGGGACCAGGGGTAGTTAAGTTGCCTGCACAAGGGTGCGCAAACACAGGTGCACCCCTTCTGCTCTGTCTCATATCGTCCCATCGAACGGGACGGGAATTCTACATGGCCGAGGAAAGATCAGGCGTAAGATCTACGGATTGATGTGCCTTTCAAGACACGTGTGTATCACACCACCAACATCCTAACTATAGGCAGCCACTGAGAAATTCTTAATACTACTAATAAAACTCTGTAACACTTTATACTAATTTATCTTTGGAATAATATACTTTTGTTCCCGTGCAAAGTCGGGACAGGTCGCTAGTCTATACTAATATTATAAAGAGGAAAGATTTGTTTGTTTGTTTGTAACGAATTGGCTCCGAAACTACTGGACCGATTTTAACAATTTTCACCAATTTCACCAATAGATAGCTACATTATTCCTGAGTAACATAGGCTATATAACGTCACGCGACGGCCCACGGGAGCGGAGCAGTAACGAAAGACGTAGCTGAAAGCGGGTGAAATAAGCCACGCGGACGAAGTCGCGGGGAGGTCGTCTAGTAAACTATAAAAATCCAACATACCTGTGTTATACACTTGGACGGATCATCGGCAGCACAAGGGCAGACGTGCTCAGCAACTGGAGCGGCAATATGAAACTTGGCAGCCTTTCAAGAAAGCTTGTTTATGGCCTTCAAATGTTGAGATTATATTTCTTCGTCGTTTAGGACAATTGAATTAAATTCCTATTTCTTCTCAAAATGTTGACAAATCTCATATATACAACTGATGGTTATATATTTAAACTCAATTGTTTTAGTAACTTATTCACAAATTAGATATTTGATTAAAATACACTCACCGGTAACTCACAATCTAAAACGTGGGTACCCACATATGTTATTATTTTATGCTAGGAGTAAAAACTCCGGTTGCATAGTCAGAAACCGCGGTTTTAATTTCAAAAATGGAATCGCATTCAATGTTTTTATTTTGTTTTGATTTTGAACTTAAACTTTACTAATAGCTAAACCTAAACATGACGATATGACGTAAAACTATAACCTCTTCATGTCTCATCGAGCGGAAGTGCCAGCTATTGATGCGCTGAATCGTTTATTGCTTGATATAATTTTAACTTAATAGTTTGTTCTCATATAAGTCAAGGGATTTTCAAGCAAAATTCCTCGTAAAAACTTGCATTGCTCATTCCTTAGTACTGCGAGTACCCAGTTCAATAAAAGACTTCTAATTGGCTTTTTATTACGTAAACTTTTTACTACTCGAATGCTGTAAATTTTCTTAAGAATATTTCAATAAAATAAAATAAATGACTTATTCAAACTAATATTTTTATTAATGCTAAATTAACACTTTTTCTGTCTAATAATGGTTTCAAGGCTAAACCTCGGAGCTGATATGATGAAATTTGGTACGGGGTAAGTTTTAATCCCAAGAAAGGACGTGGGCTACTTTTTCTTTCGCAACTGCTACGTATCCGACATTAACGCGGACGAGGACGCGGGCTAAAGCTAGTAAAAAATAAAGAAAACAATCTGGCTCAAGTTGTAAAATCTTTATTGAATCTAAATTTCGTGTATCATGATGACAACGTCGCGACTGAGCTAGTCAGTAGAAGTCAAGACAATCCGTACTTTGTACAATAAATTAAAAAATATTGACTTACACAATAATCTTACAATTACAAACATTACTAAAATGTTTATTTGAACATGACTTTGGCGTTAATTTTACAACTACTTACAAGCTAATAACATTTCTTAAAGAAATAGGAGTAATTTGGAATTTTTAGGAACTTTTCGACCAAAGTCTTGTTGCTAGTAATAAGTAACGAACATATTATTTCCAAATATAATTTATTGGCTGACATTAAGGCGCTTTAAGAAGCAAATGATTAGGTAATAGCGCATCGCTGCAACAAATAAGGTTCAAAATATCGAATGATCACCAAAATAAAATAAACTTCGCAGTTTTAATTAAATAAAAAATAAAATGAAAGGTTCCGTGAAATAATTGTTAGTTCTTTCATAAGTTGATTGAGTTCCTTATAATATAATTACATAAAATAAAATAGTTTACGCTCAAAATTTCGAGAATTGTGTGGCGAAAAATATTTTTTTAAGCTCTATTTTATGTTTTTGTGTTTATGACATTATTTTATTTTCATGAAATAATTTGTGAATAAGTCTTTTCTTTGAATCTTTAACAATACACTAAATTTTATTTTGGCTTGTGATATGTACCAATATGTTACAAAAAACTGAGCGTTTTACGGTGTTCTACGTTTGTTTGGGTAGCGCCTTAATTCTTCACAACGATATTGTTATCGCATTCTCTCCATCATTTTTCAAAAGTCTTTTCCGAGATGTTGAATGTGCTATTTGCTATGCTTATCCTGTAGAACCCTATTTTCATAAAGAAAAGTGTAAATTGCTTTGGCCACAAAAAATATCATAAAAAACTATATTTAAACTACATCATAACATCATAATGTTATGTATTATTATACAAGTACTTAATTTTTACAGCGTAAGCATTATACTACCTGAATTCTCTATTTTAAACGACCGTAGATAATTCCAAAAATATTCCAGTCTGTATGTTAAATTATGTTGTTGAGAAACGAACTAAAATATCTTTGTTTATGTAGGTATAAACATGGATATGTGTAAGTACGTTATAGGTAATTAGGGGCTTTGATTATTTAAATTATATCCATTAATTTAAATTTAAGACCGTAAAGGACAACTACAAAACAAAGGTACACAGTCTACTTAAATCAATAAAGTTGGTCAACAGACTGTTGTCCCAAAGTGATCGGTCGGAGCGGCCATGGTGGGTGACATTTTGGATGCCCATATCCGTTTTAAATTCAGTTGAACCTTTGACATTAAAAGGCCGCTTCAATTTATTATTGAGGCCATTTCTGACGTCATATTATTGTTGGGGTAATGTTATTACGTCATTGAACAACATACCATCACGCCTGTATTCCCCGAAGGGTTAGGCAGAGGTGTACCAATGTACACCCACGCTGGTCATTGAACATACCGGCGAAATGGTAAAATATAGTGTTCCATGTAGACTACTTTTCCCTAACACTTTTCAATATTATCTTTCTATGAAATTAATGTTTCGTTTATAGAAAAAAATGGTGCCAAAAAATTGATATGACGTCAAGAAAAACCTATGCTTTATATGTGACGACCTTTTGGAAATGTCAAAGATTTGTGTCAATGACGTTAGTCTACTGCATAGATATAGCTACACTGTGCTTACTATAGTTAATACGTATGGTTGAACATTATATGGCGACCGTCCTCAGGCAGTGCGGTACGTAATGCTTACACTTATGTGAGAACCAATGCACTTTGCGTGTTCTGTCGCTTCATCAGCATTCTCCGAGACTTGTGATCGCGTAATCTGGAATGAGAAAAATGTTAGTTATTTAGAGATAAAACTTTTTGAATGAAAACGAGTACACATACTATGATGCGTTACTTATGTAAGCTAAAAAAGGAAGTGTTATTCTGAAAACGAAATTCATAGATAGATTCATGTTAATCAGGGTGTTATAACGAAGTGATTGAAAATGAAATCGATAGCAGGAAATATTCTCCAGTCTAGAACAAAGTGGAATAAAACTTTTGTCGTCTTGAAGATTATTTATGTGAAAATTCCACTGCATTATTTCGAGCTTTAAGCTCAACTAAACCCTACCTACATCGTAAGTCTCAAAAGGAATCTAATTATAGAACGTCAAACTTACACGTGCTTTCGCGACACGACGCTGCTTCCAGATCGCATAGAGTTGCAAAAGTCCTGGCAGTGCCCGTAGCGTCGAAAGCACACACTGGTCCCGCAGGAGGTGACGCACATCTTCCGGCACACAGCGGCGGAGGGACGCCCTCCCTCACTCGGGCCCTCATAAATTCAGCCGGTACTCTCATGTCTGGAGCCTCCCCGATCTCGTTGGCGTCACCGATGCGGGATGGCATGAACGGTAGACTCGCTGGTTGTACTTCGTTCCATGCTGGAATGAGAGGAGAAACAAAATTATAAAAGAGTAAATTGACAGTAATCTATAGCTATTATTGTACGGTCTGTTACTAGGCACAGTTTAAAAAGTCAACAAATCTTCAACTTATCAATTAATAACTGGCTTTACGTAAACTGTGATAGCACCTATCTAGTATTATGGATTTGCAAACTTAAACTATCCTATCGTTTCAAATAATCAATCGAAGCTTCAAGGTAATAAAAACATAAGCAATGTTATCCATATCAGTTGAAGGCATGGCATAAACAACCATTATCAGAATTAACCAATCCCACTTAATTTAAGTATGATATAATTTGACCTGTAACCAAATGTAAGTATAAATCTTCATCAAAACAATGCGCTTACCACCTCGCTCGCAGATAATAAAATATGGACATTAACGTAGCTTAATTGTTTCTTGTTTTATTCCATTATTGTTTTCAACAGTTGTTCTTGATTATTGTTTGACATTTCGTTTGACCCTTCAATCTAATCAGTGTTATTTATTTTCCTAAACTTTTCCTGTGATCTCATCCATATTACGCATTTGTAAAGCGCCCTATCGGCTCGCTGCACTATGTAAACAAGGAGATGCTCACGCCCCTTCTCATTGACTCACATTTGTCGAGTAAACATGTTAGGACTCTGTTTATTTGTACAAATTGCTTAATCCGACATACAAATTTCTTGAACAATCTCTGGCCAATGTGATTCGTTTGGACAGCTGCAGATGTGAAATCACTACATCATTGACTTTGTTGATGGTTATATCAATAATTTAACATCTGGTGCATTTGATATGCAATGTCAATGATTATCTCTAGGTCAATTACTAGGTACTTAAATCTTTATCTTCTACGTTGCTATAAAGAGTGCCTTGAACCAGAATGCACTTAATATTTGATCGGAAATTACATTTTGGTACCTATGTATGTAATTTCTAAATGTCTATACGACACTCCAATTAATCATCGAATTGACAAATGAGGGCATTGTCGGCCTTGGTCAAGCAGAGGCTTCCATTAAATTAATTAAAGGAAATTTTCCCCGTTTTATATACTTTCACAAAAATGAAAACTTCAACGTCTTATACTTCAAAATTTAAAGAATGGAAGCCATTATTTTCTTTCATAATTTGTATTACTATTCTACTTATATTTGGTTTCGAGAGGGAAATAATCTTTTAATAAGTATTGCTGTGTATACATATTTAGGGTCGACCTAAACTTTAATACTTTGTGTTACCTATGCAATGAATTATTTATTTATTTATTAAAACTTTTTGCACATAATGTAAATAATACATTGTACAAAGGCGGACTTAATGCCTTTGGCATTTTCTACCAGTCAACCTTAGGGTGATGCAGAGACAAAACATAGTAGGTGCAAGAAACAGAAAGTTTCCAGGAATAAAATAAAATAAATACATATATACATACATACAAACAAAATATACAGAGTAGAGAAAGCCAAAAAAAAAAAATACATAGGTGAAGAAATATAAGAAACTAATTGTGAGACGAGTCTGCCAACTTCATAAGCAAGTGTTCACGAGCTTTTACTTTGAATATGAAACGACTGGTAGCCATCCTGATATTCTGAGGAAGCGCATTCCAAAGGAAAACCGCCTGGACAAGAAAAGAAGATTTAAGAAAACCAGTGCGGTGAAAAGGACATCGTAGAAGACGATTATTGGAGGAGCGAAGATGCTTACTGTGCGCAGAGCACAAGTATTGGAAGTGAGAAGTCAGATAGGAAGGAGAACTAGGTTTGTCTAGAAGAGAGAACAAAGTAGTCAAGGCCCTTAACGCCCTGCGCTGTCTGATGGGCAACCATTTTAAGAGAGACCGATGTGCGGACACATGGTCATATTTACGGAGATTAAATACGAATCGAATGCAAATGAATGAAATTATCTGTATTCTGTTTTGTGACCCTTAACAAAAATGACCTTATTTCATTCCCATTCCAATGCCCCATTTGCCACCAACTTATCAAAAATCTGAAGCGATCCGTAGTATGGTAGATAACACTTGCATAACCACATCAAAGTTAACTGCGTACATAAACTGCGTAGTTGACCCAGGATGGAGTAATGACTATGATTTTTTTATCGTTTTGTGTCGGTTCGGTTTCCAGAAGGGGTAACTGATTAACTGATCTAGATAGTGGCACTTCCTCGGTGACTCACTGATGGGCCTACTGCGCGTTTAATTTTTGTGATTAAGCTGTGTCGCCTTCAGAATTTCCCAGTGTCCTGTAACTTTATGAGTTGTTGGGTTTTGTTGGACCTAGACCTAGTTAATATTTCATACTTTTAATTTTATGAACGTCATTTGTGGGTGGTCTACATAAGCTATGAAGAAGTAGGTGACAAATTGTCTTTCTTTTACCTAAGTACTAAACAAAAGGTTCTAGAAAAAAAAAAACCTGGAAGTGAAGAAATTTAATTTGAGTAGGTAGACATTAGGTATTATCAATAGCCAAGAACGCCGAGGCAAATTAAACTGGGTTAGCGGATGTCATGTATTAATTAATACAATAATTTATAACTTAGGTACTTAGTATGCGAATGATGACATTATATTGTGTGTGTATTGCCTATTTAATTCAAAGGTCATTGGTAATATTATGATAACATTTTTATATTTAAAAGTTTCCCAAGCTTTCACGTTAGAAATTACATTTATGAAGTATCATTTCTATGTCGTACCTTTAATGATAACTTCATAATTATCGAAGATGAAACTGGCCGTCAAGTTTGGTAATTTTAATATAATTTTGTCAGTTCTATTTTCATATCCCCTCTATGTCGTCTCATGCCCATTGTTCAAATGAATAACCTTCAAAATCTAGTCCCAATTTCATCTCAGCGACCAATACTGTCAAATATGTACCAAAATTAAAGGCATTTTTGACAGGTTGAAACTGAGATTAGATAGCGATGGCTCCTTAAAGTCAGAAGAATTGACCTCCTGTTGTCATGGTCTTTTCGTACACCACGCCATGCCACCGGCGAACTCTTGCGTCCGGTCCTAGTGTAAGCTATGGTCCGGAGCGAGGGGAATGGGAAGCAGTCGCCTCCTTCTGCGAAGCAGTTATGCTAGAGAAGGAGGCGGCGGGACGGTTGAGGCAGAAATTCTCCCGTCCCAGCCGCCGCGGTAGACGCTCTGGGCATCGGGAGCCGCGAGACGAATCCCGGTCACCGTAGACGCGGGCTTGTGGACAGTGAGCAATGGGTAGATCACCGTCCGTACGTTGCATAACGACAGGCCGTGTCGACGGCGCCTTCGTGTTTCACGCGCGCCTTAAAAGACGTCAGCAATTATTAGGAGGGCCACTCAGGGCCGATGCCTGCCAGGGCTGCGAGTTGTTCGAAAGAGATACCGCGTCTTCGGAATGCAAAGGGCACAAGAAGGAACATGGGTGGGTTTTAGTCAGTAAAAGTCTGACAGTCCCTCCCGCCTTGCCCAGGGCGGGGGATGTCATTTGATGATTTCCCATGCGGAACAATAAAAAAAAATGCCATGTCTACGAGATCTCGTAGCACAAGCCTACGAGTCTACGACGTAGGCATTGGCACATTTGATTGATAATACAACTCATTTCTTGATATTGTGATAAAACTTCATTGTGTCAACCTTCTATGTAGTTCTACTTCTAATCTATGAAGTTTCACATAAGATAGTAGTATCACGCTGCTTCAAAGTGGCACAGATAATATAATAAATACTACACCGTAGTAATCAGGCAATGAAGTTATCAAGCAATATCGGAAAATATTAACTTAATAACTTATGTTATTAAGGTATGATAATATTTTATGTTATAATTCTTTATTCATTAGACTGAAATAAAGTTAAATTTGTATGTATGATAACAGTAACTATATATATTTTAAAGAAAATATGGATCGCCATTAAGCTTTTTCATTAAAAAAAAAACAAAATTGTTTTACTGAGTTAGTGAGAAACGTAAGAAGCATCTAAAAACCGTCCAAGTTTGAACCACTGTACAATATTTGTAACAATTCATTTGTAATTTTAAAAATATAGTATATAAAAGCTTGGAATATATGGCAATAGGCTCGCCTCTTATTACATGGGACCTAAATATACCGGCGAACTGTGGGTGTACATTGTTACACCTCTGCCTAACCCTTCGGGGAATACAGGCGTGAGTGTATATTTTTTTTTAAATATTTTAAAAGCTTGGAAAAAAACTGCGTGACTCGATTCCTGGACTATTTATTTCTTCCAAATTTGTACGGAACCCTCGGTGGGCGAGCCCGACTCGCACTTGTCCGGCTTTTACAGTTATAGTGGCATTAGCATTACTAAGGCCGCTTTAACAAAAACAATACAAACTCTGAGAAATTTACGAATAGACATTTGACCTTTTCACTGACACCTATTATGGTTCAAAATATACAGCCTTTCTTCTTAGTGTAGTTAATATAAAAATACTAAATATTATTATATTTTTTTTTTTTTGCCGTCAAACATCGGAGTCTTAGTAATTAGGTATAGTTTGGTATCCTTCGGATATGGGACCTTAAAAAGTTACGGTAACTAAATAGAAATAATAATAAATATTTAAAGAAATGCATTAGCTCGAAATGTAGTTTTGGTTCTTTTTTTGTTGTTATTAATGTTTTTTTTAAGTTATCTAATTTTAAAGCTCAAAATAAATTAAAAACGCACTGATAACGATGAACCTTCTGAACAATCACACCGTTTAGAAAATTATTTGACCTAATGAATGGATTTATAAATATTGGTAGTTAAATATGATAAACTCCTTACATGGTATATACCTAGTGCACTTGCATCCAAACTTTGGCCGGAACATCAAAATTGAAAATAAATTACGTAAATACTATTAATTAACACATTAATAACATTTACAGATAGTGATAGTGGCTAGTATTGTATACGATCCTATTTAGTGCCATTATGTACACATGGGTACAGATAAACACACACAGATGAATCCGATAGTGTCACACATAGATCAGTAAAGTTAACAACTTCATCACGATTTTATTTATATTGCGAGGCTATGGGTTGTGGATCATAGGTAATTGCCATTTAACAAAACCGCAACCACTACAAAAAAACTGCATAAAACAAGACGAATGCAGTCGTAAACGTAATGCGTCATTTGTTTCTTGTTCTAAGTTTAAATTCGGTTTTACTTAGTTTGTATTTTTTTCAGTGTGATCTTCTTTCTGCTTAACCTGTGATTCATACTCTGTGGTCAACTGTCAGATAATAATTGAAGTAGGTATCCGATTGTCCAAATAGTACAAAAGAAGAATGTCAAACTGATATTATATTAATATAATTTACGAGTCAATGGTTTTTAGTTTAATCTGTTGTAATAAGTCTAAGTATACATACCGAAGAATGAGCATACCTTTTAAGGTGAGATAAAACTATCTCACCCAGCAATACACACAGTATTGAGTAAATATTTTTTGACCGTCATTATTAAATTAAATAAGTATGAGTTGGAAAACACAGAACCCCGTAAGTAATGGACAAATCATCATTACTAAAGATCTTACGCAGAAAGGAAAACAAATATTGCATTGCTAATTAAACCAATACCAAGAACCTAAAGCATTTAAGGCAAGTAAATACCTACAAACTATGAAGCATAAATGAGATCATTTTCGCAGTAGCGGGTGCAGTAGATTGCACGGCGTCGTCCGTATGTCTGCCCTATGATCGATTACTCACAGCTAATAATAAATGTGCGCTGCCCTCGGTGGGCGTGTAGCGATAACCTTTGATCAAGCCGCCAAACGGTCTAATGTTTTACTCGTATTTCGGCTTGAAGCGTCTTTGTGTTGCTTCATAGTAAACAAAGACGTAGGCTACTCTTGCTCAATTGACCCCTGATGAAAACTTGACATTAACTTACATTCAACATTTGAGTAGTTGCTCTGTCGAAGAGTTACCTACCACAATTTCGCCAATGTCAGTTACCTGCTACTATGATCACATTAAAATCATAGCTATCTATCATTGTTATAAATAAAATAAATGACGGCTAAGGAAACGTATCAAAGACTGAAAGCGTTGTGGAGAAATTAAAATGTAAATACATATTAAAATAAACTAAAAATTTCAGGGAAACAATTTTGAACCGTTCGGTCATTTTTACTCACAGCACATCACATTGCAATATAATGTTAGGCCTATTCAATAGGTATTATTCATTCACAAAATTACCTAAGAACCCTTTCATTTGTCTAAGAAGTACGGAATGATAAATATTGAAACAGTTACATTACAATTATTACGTACTTTAAAACTTGAAATTAACTTACCAACAACTAAAACTACGCACAACAAAAACTTCCCGTTTAACATTTCCAACTAATTGAGTCCAAATAATGAACGGCACCACAACGCAACACTACAGATTCGATTAATTCCTTTTTAGATAAATAGCTACTCGTATTTTTATCTGTGGTTTGTCAATTCAAACGCCTGTCAAACAGTTCGAGATTTGAATTTAAAATTTCGTTATAATGAACGATGTTTATTGTATAGAACTTATCTGTTCACTGGTGCATCAGTGACTGCTCCAGGATGGACGGAAGGGGGGATGGGATCACAGTAGTAGTGGCACCGATAACCTCTGCCTCGGCCGGAGGACGAAGCGCTGATAACGGCTGCGACTTTCAAATGAGAGCGAGTATTCTTTCGCTACAGATAAAGGTACAGCTTGGAGGATTGTTTTTAATCTTTAAAATTTTTTTTGTTCTTTTTTCTTTATGGTCAATGACTGAAGTTTTGTTTAAAGTGTAACTACTAATTAGGTACTAAGTAATGTACTACATAATTAGGTATTTAATAATGTAAGTAATCTGATTATGTCCAGTTTTTTATTTAGTGTGAGGGTGTCGCTGCATATTTGGTGTTTTGTAATTCTCGAGTTATGTTTAGACGGAGTTTTCACGATTTAAACAATTTTCAACTTAACAATAGCCCATAAAAATCACATTGTTTTGTACCATAATATGTTTTAATTACTTGTGACCAACAATAGGATTTGGTCACAGTAATTAGTTTTTGGAAATTAAACTTGATTCAAATGAGAGCCCCCGGCAAAATATACGTATAATAATGGACGACACTGGTTCACAACCACCAGCGTGAAAAAATACACGTGCCTATATTTTCTAATTTGTTAATATTCCTAGTTTTATTCCAGTATTTTCTATAATGAGGCAATGATCTTTGTCAAAGTGCCTCTATATCGTACACAGTGATTTTATTTTGCCACACAGTTTCATTGAATGCTATCGTCCAGAAATGTCTCACTCGTAAGGTTATCTGTCGAATGATTTCGTGTCAACACGAGATACATCATCTCTAATTATAACTGTATAAAAAATCTTAAATGTCCGATAAGTATATTAAAACTAGGATAATTATTAGGGTTCCGTAGTTCGCCTTCTTTCTAATGGCGTATTTTTTCGCGTAGTTACACGTCTAGTTAACTATATTAATATTATAATCCTTACTATATTAAATCATTAATAACAATATGGGCTCCGTGACAAAATTCACGTAGAAAAAGTTGCGGGCAAACGCTAGTTATGTTACAAGTAGATTTTGATGCTTTCTCAATTATATTACTTAATTTTTGCGTTTCACGTACACACTTATACATACTTCTTGGTCAGACGGAACTCCCTGGCTAAGACGTACTGTTATGTACCTACGTCTTGGCCAAATCGAGTACCGTCTTTATGTTCCGTTTCTTTTATGTATTATATTTTTTTTTATGTTATGCATACTGCCACGTACGTACGTAAGATATACACGTACGACCGTAGACCAAATGCTAAGACGTCATTGGGAATTAGTAGTTTGAATTTTTTTAACTAACATGTTGTTTGCTAAATATACCATGTAATCCTTTTATTTTCCTTATCTCAGTTTGTTTTTTAATTTTACAAAATATTTACCTGTTTCTTCTGTAGCACCTATGCACCAAACAGGTTATCGAACGATAACCTTATAGGTGCTTACCTACTTAGTATAATATAATGCGTAAACAGGTTTCGTGAATGTTATGGTAACTGGTTCTAGTCCGACAAAGCGGTTTAGCTACCAGCCACGACAAGTACTAGGCTAGATTTTGTGTCATTGTGCGAATGGTTCTACTTGTCTGTATGGATAATGTTTTTTAAAAACGAACATTGGGAAGGAGTTTGTTCATAGGAAAACGGTTGTGGGTCTAACGAAGTACATATTTGAAACTTTAGTCTTCAATACAGTGCAAAAAAAACAGGCTAAGTGCGAGTCGGACTCGCGCACGTAGCATTATTTAATAGCATGGCCTTCTCATAGGTTTTCCCATAATCAATAATTAGAAAACTAATATCTATATTTTTTTTTTAAATTTTATGTTCAATAATTTCGAAGATAAGGGTAATTTTTGTCTATTTTCTTGAATAACTTGGAAATTATTTATTTTAAAATTACAAAAAACTTAAGGTCCTCACAACAAGCCCTTTCATTTGATATGTCTCACAATGCAGTTTGCAATTTTTTTTTTTTTAATTTTCCATCTTGCCCCCTGAAAGTGACCCCCATATACAGTTTTCGTCTATTCAAGTCACACGTCTGCGTTTGGGTCACAAAAATTAATATAAGTACCAAATTTTAACTTAATCGGTTTAGTAGATTCGGAGATAATTGACTGTGACGGATGGACAGACGGACTCATGAGTGATCCTATAAGGGATCGGTTTTTTTTTTGCGGACGTACGGAACCCTGAAAATATGGGTAAATATAGGTAATGGGTATTAAAGACATGAACTTTAGAACTGTTTTTTTGTGTACTTTTTCCAAATATTATGAGAAATGTTCTAAATATAAAAAATATAATGAAGGCAACCTAATTTACAGTTTTTTATTATATATTCTCAATTATGTTTTAGGTGCGTCAAGCCAGTGTCGTAGAGAGTTGAGTGTGCTCGTGAACGACAATGCTAATGACTAACAAACCGTTTAATTAATATTTAATTGATCTATACTTATGTACCTGATTCTTGTCCATATCTGTGGTTTGTTTATCAAAAATTCAAAAGGTAGGTACTAATAATAAAGCACTTTACTCATTTTGAACAGAAATCTAATTTTAGTGAGGGCTTACGCTTTGTTCAATACAAAGAATTTGTGCTAATAGATGAGATAATATATAACCGAGAGGTCAACCATAACTATGAGACATCGATATATTGGTAGCAAATCACATTTATTGACGTCATATTGTATGTGAAAATTACATTATGATAAGTTTAAGGTTTAAAATCTAAAAATCATTAAATAAGCAACCTTAAGTACTAGAGTCTTCCTCTTAAAATGTCTGGACTCCTTATTATATTTTTTGAAATAGAACAGATTCTTGTTTACCAATATCCTCCCTTAACGTCATCAAAGGATTTCTTAATTCTAATGCAGAAGTCTATAGAGACCAGATTGCAATAAGAATCTATCCTGTGGCGGCTATGGCCCCAGGTCGTTACCCAAAGTAGTTTTAATTTTACTCGTAGATTGAACATGAATTTGTAATGTTTTATGATATTTTATACTAGCTTCTGCCAGCGATTTCGTACGCGTGGTTTTTTCCACCCGCTTTAAGTTACGTCTCTGGTTACTGCTCTCCTGTGTGTCGTAGCGTGATGTTATAACGCCTAAAGCCTTCATCGATAGATTAACAATGCAATACAAACAAATTTTTCAATTCAAACCAGTAGTTCCTGAGATTAGCGCGTTCAGCCAAACAAACAAACTATTCAACTTATTAATATTAGTAAAGATATATTTTTTTAGAAGTGTGTTCTTGCAGTAACTTGCTCTTTTATGTCTGTAGGTACAAACTTACTGTTTGGAACGAGCAACTAGCTTTAACTTAATGACTGACGGACTCCTTGACAATTGAAAAGTGCCTGTTAATGGTTAATTTGAAATAGATGGTTTTGAATTTGAATTTCATCTAAAGGTATGTAATGCACACTAGCTCGTAACATTATAAAATGTGACAATAGTATCCGAATGTAAGTACATAATTATGTAGAATATTACGCTTGTAGGACTTGCAGTTATGTATTTACTTAGGAGAAGGTTACACATTGCCAATTGCCATGTCTCCGCTATTTATTCCATTTTTTACCTTACTTATAATGTCAGCAAACGTGAATTATTAAGTACTTCAATTAAACTTATGATTTCTTTAACATTTTAACCCCCGAAGCAAAAACAACGGAGTGTTTATTTAAAATTTTTAATATTGTGTTTTATAACAATAAATTATATATATGTAGGTATGTGGCTATCGATCATTTTACTGACGCCATTGCAGCCAAATATACGAACAATAGCTTGTATATTTATAATCACTAAATAGATAATAATCTACTTAGTGATGATTGAGAAAACCATTAAGTACTTAATACAATAAGGGTTTGTATAACGTAATTTTATTTTTGTAATTATTTTTTAAGTACCATCGATTATTTAAGTGTCAGTCATACTTATACATAAATCAGAAGGAAACAATAATTCCGTATGCAGAAAATAACAGAGCTCTGAAGTTGATAAGAAGGAAAACCCGTTTAAAAATAAGTATCTTGATTCTAAAGTAATCTATATGTCAGATTTCGTAACGTGGGCAAATCTTCAGTCTTCACTCTTTGGTAACTCGGACAAGCAAAAGATGGTATTGGTTGGTTTACAATGGTTTTAGTATAGTTAGGTACATAGCTTTACACAATATTAAAATGCTACTCTTGAAGTGAACCGGCAGGTTCAGTTGACACTTGCCCGTCTTCCTGCAATCTAGACCGCCATGTCTCGCACCGATTTCTCTCAGTATTCTGACAGCACTCCGTCACCGATTCCCGCCCAGGTACTAACGCCATTAGTACCCGTGTCCCCACAAGAAGGCGTACAAACGCTCCATCCAAAGCCAATCCACAGATGGGATGCAACCTCATTTCACTTTCAGTTTCATTTTTTAATAACAGATGGTGTTGTACCAAAAATATTTCAATCTCCGACATAATATATATATAGGTAGGTATTTTCAATGTATAGCACAACAAAGTTCCTATCTAAGGACATTCGTTATCTAGCCTACCTTTATTTTTTTAATTTCAATAATGCATTTGGAAGGCGTTATTAAATTGACAATAAAATACGATCATTTACTTACTTATAATTTACAAAATCTTAATCGAAATAAAAATATCCTTGACCCCTCTCACGTTTGCCGACAGTTCACAACAAAGATCTGCATTAATTTTTTTTGTAATCAAGCCTCTTTGCAAGTATGAATTCTCAAGTCAATTAATATGTTTCATTAATTATAATGATTGACTGATCATTTTGGCAAATTACTTTAAGGAAAAGTAAGCAACGTCAGGTTTGTTCCAAGTATTGCAGGCACATTAACAAAGTCATTTAAATCGTACTTACCTTCTATTTCACGTTCCTGTGACTGCAGATAATGTTACACGAACTGGTTTGAATATTTATCCCCCTTGGAAACGACGGCGCGGGATTTCATAAACGCTGCTGACACACCCAATTACAACTAAAGTTCTAGGAGAAATGTTACACGGGACTTGATCAGAATGTTTGTTGCAGATCTTTATTCTTGTATCTAACCATGTTTTAACACGTTTTAAATGAAGTCCATAAAATAAATTTTAATACACGTCGGTTCAACAAAATCGATTTGTTTCTAAATCTATAACGCCTGTAAAATATAGTTACTGTATCCAAAAACGAATCGATGTATGATGTCAGACAAGTTTGTTTTAATCAATTAATCTAATTAGGTACTTTTCAATTTCCAAAAGGTCAACGGCATTTGACCATCGATGTCGGAGCCATATTTATGCCAAATAAAGAATATTATGTAGTGTCTGAAATTATCATTATTATTATCTGTTATTGTCTGATTTTTATCTAGTTCAGCCTATAAACAATTTTGAGAAATTTAGAAATCCTTCTATATCTCTGTCTTAAATGTAATCTGCGTCAAGTAAATGATATTATTTATTATTATTATTTATCAATAACGTCCTGTTATTTTCCTTATTTATAATTGGAATGAATATTACTTAAGGAAATGCTCAGCGGGAATTCACATCCCCAGTATTAATAATTCATCGTCGCATCCGAGCCAGTTATGATACGCGTGAGTTTATAAACAAAATCTGTGTCCCCGATTGGACAGTGGCTCTCCGGCAAGCGTCTCGGACGTTGTACTTGTATTCAACAAAGTGTACTCCATTGACGCAGACGTACCGTAATTATTGAGTTTAACCAGCAAAATGGACAAGCTGTTCGTATTTTTCGTAATTGGTAAGTTCTTTTTTTTACATTATGTAGTTTCTGCTGTGAACAGTTCACACACAACACAGTGCAGAACACTCTTCTATTTTTTTGGGTTTTCATATATTAGTTTGTCAATGAAGGTTTTTTAGGAATTATAAATAATTTTCACTGATGCATATAGGTTTATTTGTTTCAAAATGTTCTAATCGGATCATACCTACATAAATATCATAAAATATACAAAGATAAACATTCTCAGGACAAGGAAAATTTCGTCTTTAAAAAGTGGTCACTGTCCAATAGAGTCCTTTCCTTTATTCTCGTTGTAATCTGTAGATTTTTTAATAATCGCATCAAAAAAGCTATTTAAACTATAAACAACACAAATGACGACTACCGGTTTTAAACAACTCATCCTTATTAACATTTTGAATGAAGTAGGTAGGTATTCAAACTAGGTTTTTTGAAACCGGTTCGACATTGCGAGGTGACATTTACCTATGTATTTTTTTTGTACTTATTCAGTTTTGTGTTTACTCTGTGAGGTACCCTGCATAAAATGAATATGAAAATGCCATCTTAACGAAGTAACAAGTTTTTTTTACGCAGTAAGGGTCAATTCACACCGAGAGGCGACGCGACGGTGCGAGCACATTGATCAAAATATAACTTTATTTACTACACGAAAAGATACACATTTAATTGAGTGAATTCAAAATACGTTACACCATGCAACGCTACATTCTCACAATAAAATGTGTATCTTTTCGTGTAGCATGTAAAGTTATATTTTGAGTCACTCAAATGTACGCGCCGCGTCGCGTCTCCTCTCGGTGTGAGCTGACCCTAATAACAAGACTTTTTGCTGTGATTACCTACACATGATGGAATATTCATAAAAACATTTTGTTTTTATTTGGTAGCAACGACTTTAAAATAATGACATCCATACTTAAAACATGTGAATAAGAAATATAGTTTTGGTAGTGTAGGTAATTATGCGGAGTTACTTTTTAACATACTTACCTATATGAAAGTAAAATAAATAAATAAATGAACTCATCATCATCATCTTCCTGTCCTTATTTCGTGTTACTTGTGTTTCGGCGCAACACGTTTGCTTCTTCCATGCCGTCTTGTCAACCGTTATGCCATTGCTGACTCCCTTTTCTTTTATATCATTCTTCACGCAAACCATCATCTTTTCTTTAAAAAAATGAAGTACTTCTAAATAAAACCTACTGAAATTAAGTTTGTCGTCGCAATAGGGAAAGTGGGACCTACTTTATATGGGGAAACCCAATCTATATTATTATAACGGTCTTGTCGGGTTTTACAATTAATTTAGATTATTCGAAATTTCCCTTAATAATTATTTTTGTATTTCCTTCTTCTTAGTGCGGCGATAGCAAAGAAAATTAATGTTATTATCATTTTTCTAATTATAATTTCGATCAGATTGGAAAAGTTACATGTAACACGACCGTAAAAAAAAAAATACACCTTGAACCATTGTCTCCATTCAGATAATTATTATGCTAATGTTTATTATTTGTATATTTTACAGCTCTGTTTACAAATGGAGCTTTTGGACAAGGAGGTCAAGCCCAAGAAAATGAGGACGAATTAGAAGATAGATATGGCTGGAACCGCCCTAACTGGAACTCAGGCCAAAGACCTAACAGGTTCCCAAATCAGAACCAATTCCCTGATTGGAATCAATTGCCTAACTGGAATCTGATCCCTGATCAGAACACATTCCCTACCGCCAGACCAAATACCGCACCGACAACAGCACCTACCACTGGGTGAGTAGGCATGATTCTGCTAATACAGATTTGTTCACTGATAAAATGTCGATCAGATTTCTAGATTATAATTCTATTATCTATCAATGCCCTCGGAAGGATTAAAACTCTATTAGAAACGCTTTCTTCTCAACAATTTTGCGATTAGATAAAGATTGCGTAGTCATAGAACATTGGTATTACTTTTAGTAAACTTATAATGATAATTATTACATAATTCTTTGACAAAAACTAGATAAATAAGAAACCCAAACCCAATTAATAAGACAAATTTTAATACTTTTCAGTACCACCACATTATCACCTGCGGTGCGTCAATGCATGAACACTTGCATAGTCACCTCTGAGTACAACCCCGTGTGCGGCACTGACAACGTGACCTACAACAATCCTGGAAGACTTACCTGTGCCCAGCAGTGTGGCGTCAGTAAGTATCTGGAAAATTTTAATATACTTTTTATGAGAAGTTGGAAAAAACATTTCTGGTGGAGTTGGGGTCTTTGTAAAGTACCATAGAAAAGGTCAGACTGCTTCTGGTCGTCCTATGGAATGTGATATGTAGATGGTTTTGAATTCAATCAATTTAATTAATATGGAGGTATTAGACAATGATAAGGGTATATCAAACCGTGGAATACAAGCAAAAACATAAAGATATAGGTAGTCTAAATAGTTTTAAAAGCTTGTTAGGATTTATATTAGAATTTGAAATAACCAAATTAAATACTTACTGTATTTCTCGCAAAAGCTTTAATTTCGACAAACCAGCTTTACAGTTCGTATTTTATTAAGTTCCAACTTGACCAATAGTCCCATTTTATACATTCTAAAATCCGGTATTCTTGACATTCAACATTGAGAACTTTTCCTTGGATGGTAAAATATTGGATACCTATTTTATATCGGTATCTTGATCGGTGTTTTAAAGACTTAGTGAATCAGCAGTAACAGAGAATGAGCCTTAATTTAAATGACTTGAATGGTTGTACCGTCATGTTTTGACCTTTGAGAAAACCTTATAACTTGGGTTTGTGCACATATTGGGATTCACTAAATGATGTCATTCTGCGGACCTAGAATACTTATTAATGTTTATAAATCGCATAACTGTGCCGCTAATTGATATTGTTGCTAATTATATGGATAAAGCAGAAGTAATAGAATAACGGACTGGGAGTAAAGAGTATGTCTAATTTGTTAACTTTACCTAATAAACAATTTTATTCAAATTAACTAACTACTTATCATTAAGACTAGAAAACGCCATTATTAAATTATAACCTTTCGCTTACAAAATCTAAATAGTTTCCATAGAATTCATCGAACAAGAACAAGTTAGTAGCTAGTTTAAAAAAACTTAACATATAACATAAATATTAACTGCGGAAGTATGTAGGTACCTATACATATTATTTTTAATTAGGAATGTTTTGCTCATTATCGTAATAATACATTACTAAAATTATGACCACGAAGACCACAATTACATGAACGTACATAATAAGGAAAATATGTTCTTCTGTACATAGACAAACAACATGTATTTAAGTGTTCCAAAACACTTAACTAATTACACCAACACAGAGGTATATATTTACCAGAGGATGTTACTATTATACATAGTTGTAATATTAAGTTGTTAGGTTGTAGGTACAAATTATCCTTATACTAGTACTAATAGGCAATCAATTAGTACCATTTTTCTATGCATAAACAAGAGTCATTTTAATTAAATACAAAGAGAATTAATTGAAGTGGTTAATTGATAATACCTCCTATTTGGTTTAAAATATTTATTGAGTTATTTTTATTAATATCTGTTGATTTTTATTTGGTGTATCTTGGGGAAGACGGCTATCGTACGATTTTAATGATTGAAAATGCATTGTTTTGTTGTTTCTAACCGCAAAAGTATTGTTTCTATTGTAATACTTTCCGGAAAATTTTATTCATTTATAGCATTAACGGTAACAATCATTTATAAAATTAACAAAAATTGTTTTTTTTTTTAATTTCAGGTGTGTCCTTGTTACGAACATCGCCCTGCCCGACCCCACCGCCGGTGGACCCCGCATAATCCATTAATTTATTACTTTAACTAATAGAACTAAATAAATTATAAATTACACGCCTAATTATTGGAAAATTTTTATTGTTATTTATTTCTTTTTCTATGCATATATACCTGGATATTGATTGCATAGCATTATTAAAGTTAAACAACATGATATTTTTACACTCAGCTTTTAAAAGCCGGATTAAATGAAGAAAAACCTCTGTACATACACATCTCGTATGAATTGTGTCTCCTGACAACAGCCTATCAAATAAAAAATACATTATAATTATAATTATTACTATCAAGCCACTTGACATGAAACATGAATAAAATTGGGTTGTAGATATTGCATTGTTGCATTTTTATTTTGTAAATTGATGACAACGATGTTATTTTATTCATTTCTGATTATTTGCGAAAAAAATTAAAAGATTGTTTGCAAAGAAAAGATCTTACTGAAACATGTTACAACCTAAATGTCGCTGTAAACTGGTCTGTAAGCAAGAGTGCAAATTCTGATGAACAGTAATAGTTATTTATTATGTACTTTAGTATCACCAAGAAAATTGGTTTTTTTTCGTAGTGAGAGATTTAAACTATAGGATTTCATTAAATTTACTTAACAATAGCTGTAGCGCAATGAGACAATGGGCTATTTTTCATCCACGTTTTGTCACTCACTTGTGACGTTACGGCATGTTAATCCCTAATAAAAAAAACAATAAATACAATTTTATAACAACGAAATCGTGAAAAAAAAACACCTGATCTACATACATTTTTTTTTGGAGATATATGCGAACATAAATGAGTTTTTTTATTTCCGGATTTCCGAAGTTTACTAGTAAAACTCGTTTATAACGATAAGTACAGTGACACCTTTTCAGTTCGGACAAGGTTTCCTTTAAACATTTAATAGATGCATTTAGTTGCAATTCATTATGTGTTAGGGGAAAAGCATTTTTTTACCAGTCGCGGGTTCGATTCTCGAATTTATTTGTAAGAAATAAGGCATAATGAATCATATTTTAAAGGTTTGATAAGTGACGTCATGACACTAGTGCGTTACTCTGTAAGAAACAATTAGAAAACAAGCATTAAGTAGAATCACACCTATGTCTAAAAAAGAAGCCAAGAAGTTTGGTCTAGGCTGCAGTAAAGCAACGATCCGACATTAGGAACCAGGTACAACATATTTTTCGCTTTTATTAATATAAATAACTTAATTAAATTTTTTTTAAATATTTGGCCATGAGGTTTTAGGTGACTAATAAAACATTCACAAGTGTACAATTTGGTCCAAAATACCAAAGTCGCCCAACCCACGTTATTTAAACGTGGCAGAAGTGTGGAGGATAGATTTCTATCTATCCTCAAAACTTCAGCCACGATTATAAATAATAAATATATTATAAATAATACATATTTCGTTAAGAACGGCGTACTTACTAGTTTCAATGCAGTGCCCTCTTTTAGGTATCAGCCATTATAAGATATAAATCATTATTCGTTATTACCAGAAGATTTCCGTAGACTGTACCTTTAGCCAGATCCTTTAAAGCGTCGACTTCAACATTCAACAACCTGCATGTACACATACCTTTCTATAGACATTATTTCTTTCCTATCCTTAAAATTTCAGCCATGCTAAAATGACGTAGATGTAGTAAGTCTGGGATCTCAGTCTATAAAAGTGGGTACTGGGAATCCCGGCTCACGCTTAATAAACCTGAAGGTTATGTGGTAAGAGTGTGGTAAACTAAGGCATGATAGGTATTATGAATTGACGAATAGATGAATCACAGAAATAAAATTAGTATCTAGCCGAGACTAAACGATGGTATTAATTTAAGAAAAGGTAGGTAAGTCAGTCACGATCAATCAAGTAATAAATCACAGACAAGAAAATGTAATATAACCTTAATGTTATTTATATAAATACTATATTTATGTCCTATGTTGACTGTATACAACTAAAAACCAACTGTAATGTATTTGAACATAGTTTAATTTAATTGCCGTGAAACCTATTGATTGCCTTATCAAACAAAGGCAAATAAGTAAATGGGAGCGTAAAAATTGAATTATTTGCTTTAAGTATAAACCTATAAAAGATCTTTCAATATTTTTAAAGAAGCCGCAAGATCGATAAAGTTAACAGAACTTTTAATTTAATCGGAACCTATTCTATAATAACAGTGTAAAAAGATAAGTTTGAAGGTACCTGCGCTGCACCAGTCCAGTCTAAAATTAGATGATAGAACTGGGTGGATCACTGCGTGTTGAAGACAAGTGATTCTAGTCTTGTACTTGTTATTTTTAAACCTGTTGGTTTGGATGCATCCATAACTTGATTTTCATTAGCGTCTATTTTTAACTTACAGTATGTAAGTTAAAAATCACGCTTGTTTTCCACAAAGGGGTCGGCAGAGGTGCACCAATACCAATGTACACCCACAGATCGCCGGTATATTTAGGTCCCATGTAATAAGGGGCGAGCCTATTGCCATTAACCGGGCACAAATCCTAATTCCGAGCTGCTACTGAGAATTTCATAGAAAAACCCAATAACACTTTTTGCTCGACCTGGGAATCGAACCCAAGACCTCTAGCGTAACAGTCGTGCTTAGGACCACTAGGCTAATGAGGAAGTTTAAATATTTAATGTTTTTACCGTAGTTTAAAAATATAGTGTTTGATAAAATTTTCCTTTCGTATGTCCAGCGCATTTAATTCTCATTTAAATGATTATAATTACTGATTCCTAACGATGTCCAAACCTCAAATTGCTTGTCAAACCTGAAACAGAAGACTATGAGATAATTTCATATCTTTGATGAGTGGTCTATAGTAATTTACGGTAATTGACCATACGAAAATGATACAAGATGAAAACGGGTTGTAAGAGGAAAATGTAGAGGGGATATGCTCAAAGAACAAAATAAGATCGCACGTGGTTTGAAGATACAGCTCATTGTGTAAATTGGCCTCGAATTGGGTGAATGTGTGCATCAACTAGTCATCAAATCATTTACGATGAGTATAGCGTCAATGTGAAAAAATGAAGAGTTTTGTGTATATCGGTAAGTGATTATTAAATTATCATTCTTTTGATAGATATTGAAAGGAATGTTGTCAGTGTCACAACCGGAATATAAATAATGAATCTTATAGGTCTTCTTGTTTTTCTAGTCGGATTGGTTTTTGTGATATGATATTTAAGATTTATATTTTACCTGTAATAAAACAAACAAGTCAACGCAAACCATCTTCAGAAAATAAAATTACAAAGTACAGATAAGTAACAAAGGACATCGTAACTAAACATTTATTACAGATTCAGCAGAGATAAAATCGTTTGTTTTTAAAACGGAACAGCTGATTTTATTTTTAACAACCGGCGAATAATGTTGCTTCTGGTGGATTTAGAATCATGTAACAAATCCATGGTAAAAGTTTTGGTCGCAATGTCCTTTTCATCCGTTATATTAAGAATACATTAATTAATACTCTAGTTTTGTGTAATTTAATTAATAACTGCAATGTTTATGCATTTTGTTTAGGGGTACCTACCCACCTACCTATGCACATATAGAGTACACGACCTGCTTCAATATAAAAATGTTATTATTTATTATACGTGATCGTATCAACCGGGGTAACGGACCTACCGGTCACTGAACATAATTTCTTGTTTTTATTTCTATGAATGTAAAAAAGCTGTTATTTCTATAAAAATACTTTACCGTTGACTAAGATATTTTCTTTAACTTTCCATAAATGTTTATTTACTGTGCAATGAAGTGTCACTTTTACTGTGATGTTAGGCTTTATTGGTTATTGACGTTTGAAGATACCTGTCAGTTATTAAAGAAGTCGTAAAGACGTGGTCCTACTGTTGTTTGAGCATTCTATTGTAGTCTGGTCCTAAGTAAATATACTTTCTTTACGTTTAAAATAAATATTTTAAACAGAATGAAAGTCTGAATATTATTATTTGGTTGAAATAATAAATTAATATAGTTTGGTTTCAGACTTTCTCCTTTCTATACAAGTATATAATATATTTATGAATATAGTAATAAAGAAGGTTTTACGATAAACATTGATAACTAATAATTGCATGAACAAATTCCATAGAAAATTATTTGTTTTGTGCAACTTTTATTTATACTCCATTCATTAAACTCGTAGCGTTAGCAAAATAACGGTAAAATCAGTTATAGTGTTATAATGTTAAAATGGCTGCATTTAGATGTTTTTTTTTTGTAAATGGCTAATAGTCTACATGTATAAATGCAACGTTGTAACGTTATTTTTCTAATGTTGTATAAAATGTAGATGCGGATGCAGTTTATACTTCTTGGCAGGACAGTAACTCTAGACATTTAAAATTGTCCTTTATTGATTGTGCTTAAAACAGGCCTTGAATAGCTTAATTGCTTTTAAAGTGAAAACGAAAATGGACAGTTAATTTTATAATTATCGCTATGGGTACTTACTTGCTCGTTAACATACAATTAGTGCTTTTATTTATTTTATAGGAACCTAAAGGTAATAAATAATCTTGCTTCACTCTGCTTTCAAAATAACCCAAAGAATTTTAAACAGACACGTTTTTATGACAAGCTAATATAGTTCTTTTGTATCTATGTGTAAATCAACCTAAAGAAAAAGAGAAGTAGAGACCTGCAAAAAAAATTTAACTCGACTGACTATAAAACAAAATTCATTATTGTTTTTCAGCATTGGTGGTCTTTTTGGGCACTATAGCTGTTCAAGGCTATGGCCCAAAAATACATCGCAAAAAACACGGAGCTTCACACAAATCATCTCACCGGTCCAACGACAGGCCTTCACATGGGTCTCACCATGGACCGCCCCAAAAACCGCATCACCACGGTTTACCCCAAAGACCAAACCACCTGCCATCACATGGTCATAGTTTTAGACCACCTAATCAACACGGAGACTGGGATAACTCACCCATATGGGATGATAGATCAGATTCAAGGGATAGTGACGAAGACAGTGGAAGCTATGGTAGCTACGATCGTGATGATAGTTACGGTCCCGATGATAGTTATAGTGACGAAAGAGACAGTCCAGAGCGTTATGGCCCATCATCGTCTTATGAATACTACAATGATTGGCACGGCCACCATCACACGCAACGCCCTTGTCATGATAAGTAAGTAAAATTGTATCCTTATTACTATCCGTTAGTGAGAAGCAAACTACAACAAAGCTCAAAAGTATGCATTCTAAAAAGCTTTCAAACGTTAATCAGTAGATTTTTTCAAACAATGTTAACCTTGCATGTACCTGCTTGCCTCCGTAAGTTAATTTAATCCAGCAAATTACATTAAAACATGTGTTTCATTATTCAATGGACGAACTAGGTAATGAAATTGAGTTTTCTAGTTAATCTTAATAACCAGTATTTCAATGATTTTTGTTGTTGCAGAAGGCCCCCAAAGACAACGAGAAAACCTATACCGACACCACCAAGACCTATTCCAACATCCCCAAGACCGACAACTCATAGGATCCCTCCTTTGACTGGCCCTACTTTACCACCTCACACACGATTTACACCACATCCGACGAAAAGTACTGAAGCCGTCAGACCCAATCCCACAACTCATCAAATTATTCCACGTCCTACAAGAACGGTTAGTCCTATCCACACGATTACTCCGGTATCAAGACCCACTAGGTCCACGTGGAACCCGTGGACAACGCCTACAGTTGATACTACTCACTGGGAGACTACTACTCATTCTGTTCCTGAAACGACAACTTCTACTTCTGAAGTTGAAACAACAACAGAAGAGGGTACCACTACAATATCACCCAAAATTCGAGCATGCATAGAGTCATGCCTCTCTACGCCTGAGTATAATCCTGTTTGTGGGTCGAACGGCCAAACTTTTGACAATGAAGGAAAGTTGTTTTGTGCCAGTAGCTGTGGAATCAGTAAGTTGATATGATTTAATGGGTCCTTTTAGTAATGAAGGGCGTAGGTTAGAAAAAAAATGTAATTACTTTTACTGCGTACCATATTTTTATCATTTATCGTTATTTCCTTATTTTTGTGAATCTGAAGAAATTTTTATGAAAAACAAGTCCGACGAGCAAGATCAACAATTTCATTCCACGCCATTAAAGTTGGGCGTGTAATAAACAGGCTTATTTTGTTCAATTTATCCTGTGTAGTGCTGCATAATCATGAAAATTTTATTTACATCCGTTTTGTTAAATTGTTTCGTCTGATTTAGAGAGAGTACTTTCGTATTCATTTGATTCTATGTTACTGATACATTAGGGTGTATGCATAACGACAATTTTTTGTCATTATTGTCATCGTCATCAGCCTGCAACAGTCCACTGCTGGATAATGGCCTCTTAATCGCACCCCGCTATCGTCGTAACTACTGCAAATAAGAAAATTAACACGAATCGTGCTAGCTAATTACAAAACTTCTCGTAATGTATATTATTATGACGTCAGAATAAGTTTCCCGCTACTTCATTAACCAAACCAATTCTGTTATTTTTATGACACATAAAAAAAATCTTCGTTAAACTGCCTTGTTAGCGTAGTGTTTCAAAGCGCGGCTGCTACGCTAGAGGTCTTGGGTTCAATTCCCAGGTCGAGCAAAAAGTGTTATTGAGTTTTTCTATGAAATTCGCAGAAGCAGCTCAGAGTTAAAATTTGTGCACGGTTAATGGCAATAGGCTCGCCCCCTATTACATGGGACTTAAACCCTACCGGCGAACTGTGGGTAAACATTGGTACACCTCTGCTTAACCCTACGGGAAATACAGGCGTAAGTGTGTGTAAAAAAAAGATTAACACCTTTTGACTTAGCCTGAATAACCAACTAACTTTAAAGATAAAGCTCTTAAATATTTGGCACGTATCACGTCACGCGTCATTTCCTTTTCTAAATCAAACCAATATTGTTACAGACGTTACTTTGCGACGCAGATCTGTGTGCCCACCACCTATTTACGATGATTATGATGAAGGTGGCGGAACGCCGACTTTACCGCCTACCACAACCACCACAACTGAATCTAACTTGGCACGAACCACACCATTTTCTAAATTTACGCTGTGTATGAGACAATGCCGTATTACTGCGACCTTTGCTCCTGTTTGTGGTTCAGATCTCGTCACTTACATGAATATGGATCGTTTGATATGCGCTCAAAGTTGTGGCGAAGGTGAGGTTTAAAAATAAACGTTTAAAGTTAAGGTAACATTAACGACGGTAGGTAAGTTACCTGTCGTCGTACGTATATTATGTACATTACGGCTGTTTTTTTTTTATTTATGATATATTTTTGACAACTTTCAGCCTTTTTGGTTTAACGTGAAGCCCGATAGACATTTTCTCCACTGCTTTTTTTAAGCATATTTACTTACTATTGTTATTCACAGTCCCCAACTAAGATCTCTATACACATTCTTTCGTAGGTAATTTTTAATTTTTTCTGAGGATGTAATTTATTGTGATGTGTGTATATTTTATTGAACGCACTTGATTTGTATGAAATGATTTTTTTCTGTATTTTCCAGTTGTCGAGGTTTTATGCGAAAAACCATGCGCTGCATGTGGGTTCAACCCAGTTACACCAAGAACAACAACAACTTTACGACCGCCAACCACTCCTTATATTGGCAGAAGTACCCAGGAACCTGATGTACAAGAATGTATCAATGCGTGTCCTGTGACATCGGAACACAACCCCGTTTGTGGCACAAACCACATCACGTACAGAAATCCTAACCATTTGATTTGTTCTCAACTGTGTGGAGACGGTAAATAATATTTTAATATTTATTTAATGTTAAGAAACAAACGTTGATTATTACACGCAACTTCTTAAGCATAAAAACCTTTCGCAAACTTTGTATTCTCATTGCCTACTAAATCAATTATCTAGCCGTCACATATAATAATCATACACATGACATTTCATATTTTAGGTGTTGCCGTGGTTCATTTAGGACCATGTGGTCCTACGACAACTACTTCAACTACTACGGAGTCCCTTCCTCCAACTTTATCACCTGATGTACTTAGTTGCATACGTCGCTGCCCAGTAACGTCGGAATTTGATCCCGTTTGTGGGACAGATGATCTCACCTACAGTAATCTCGGGAATTTACATTGCTCCAAATTTTGCGGCGTTTGTAAGTTGTCTTCCCAGATATCGTTTAAAAACATCTTATATTATGTTTTGCATATGACTTTATTTTATCTATTGTTTATTCCAGTTGTAGAATTGAAACACAAATCTCGGTGTTTAGACGAGTTTGATCTTGGACCTGATGGCACTGACAGCAGCACATCACGAACTACGCAAAATGTCAATGGAAACAAGGATGATGTGACCGCGTCAACTCGAAACACTGCGACAGCTACATTATTCACTTCACGGACGACAACAACCACCGAGACACCTACCGCTACACCTACCATGACACCTGCATCCACCATGACGCCAACGTCATCAGATTCGTCATCTACTTTAGGTTTCACAATTCCTAGCGATATATTAGTTGATATTTTTGGATCAACGACAACACAGGCACCCATAACTAAACCTACAAATCCAGACGAGGACGAGGATATTAATCTGGATGCTAGATTTAGTAACGAAACAGATAAAGCTAATGACACAGGTAAAGGTCATTATAGTAAAATTATTTTCCCTGAATAAAGACTAAATAGATTACTCAGGCATTTTTATTGGAAACCTATTACGTATCTATTTACATTAGCCTTATAGCATCATTTGCAGCAATATTGCAAATGAACTATAATTACATATTTTTTGTATATATTAAGGCACCGCAATCCTACTGATCATCAGTTGGCGACAACTTGGCTCCCTGAATTAAGTTCGAGGATAAATTGTGTGTTGAAGAAAATGGAGGGTGCCGTGTTATTTTATATTGGTTTACTAGCATCAATAGTTGAATTTTCATCGGCATATTCAAGTAAGTTTATATTATCTAAATACGTGCTTTACACAACTTGAAACTTCATTAATTAGTTCATGCCTCGTAACAATATTATACAGGATGGATTTCTGTGACAAGTCACTAAAGGCAGGGTTACCTTAACCGTTATAGTAACAGAAAAACAAATTTAAGGTATGAATACTAGAAATTACAGAAATCGCCAAAATCTTTTCCCATATATTTTGTACGGTAAAAGGATTAATCAAGTCGAAATATTCTTTGTTCCTAACTAACCTAAAAGCAAAAGTTCCTACCTATGTAAGTAGAAAATCATAGTTGCATTAATAATCTTCTACAACCAGAACTAAAATAGAATACATTTAGGTGATCTACGAAATAAATCGCTCAAAATGACCGCCGTTTTCACATGTTTTTGTAGGTACTGAGATCGTTTTCCCCAACAAAATGTATAGAAAACATTTTTGACGATTACTGTAATTTCTAGTACTCTAGAGTCTTTTGATCCTTACTAGAAATAGGGTCGATTGGTGTAAAAAAAAATATTATTCGTATTTAATATTTTTTTATTTTTTTTTCCAAAATCTGTGAATGTACTTTAGAATATCTCAAAAAGTTATGGATGAACGGTTAAGGTACCAGCCCTTAGTGACCCGTCTCAAAAATCCTGTAATGGTTTAAGCAATTTTAGGCAAATATATGATTTACATGTTTTTAAAATAAACTAATTTTCATCACGTCCTAACAGTTGCTTTCAGAAGACCATGCAAAGACATGTCACCAGAATGCTTAAAGGAATCCATCCAGGCGGCTTTGCCGGCAGTTGCAAGTGGCATTCCGGAACTAGACATCGATCCCTTAGATCCTTATATATTGAAGCGCCTGAATTTGAATTTGCCTGGAGGTATCGAAATACATTTTAGTGATGGCTACGCAACAGGACTGAAACACTGTAAAGTTGATTTCGCAAGGTACGCTTATTAACAATCATAAATTCAAATTCAATGGTATAAACAAGCAATGACGATGTAGTAATGTTATATTTAAATTCCACGTAATTAGTCAGTCAGTACTATAAAAAGTTAGCAACACACAAACGAGTTTTTAAATGCTTCAATTTTTTAATGTTCTCAGATACAAAGAGGATACATTTGAAACTCAACTGCATTGTAATTTGACTATCAAAGGAAAATACAAGTCTTCTGGGCGACTTCTTGTGTTTCCTATAGATGGAGATGGAGAATCTACTATTAAGTGCAGTAAGTCTTCTAATTTTTATTTGTTATATGAGAGTTTCTTTACAGTAACTTTTTTCATTTCTTACATAAGTATCTCTATGAATTTTAATTCTAATGCAATTTTTTAAATTATCGTTTTCATTCGATACATTTTGTTTATTGATAGATACTGTATATTGTTTTGGTATCTATTATAATATATGAACAACCAAAACATGAGGCTAATATTTAATAAATTAGTTACGACACAACTACCTATATTACAAAGTCAAATAAAAGTAACCTTTATTTGGCGAAGCAGATGTTTGGCGTTTACCAAATATAATCTGTGGACGAAGTTTTCCTTAATGGCTGTTTGTTCCACCGTGTTAATGTAGATACCTATATTTTTTCAGATAACATTAAGCTACACAGTATCCTTAAGTTGGGGTCGAAAGTCAAGTTAGATGGACAAAAGTATTTGGATATAAAGAATTCGAGTATTGACCATAGTTATGATGGCAGAGTCAGTTACAGTATGACGAATCTCTTCAAGGGAAGTCCCGAAATAAGTAAGTACTCTTATCGTTGGTCAACATTTATTATTTTTTTATATAATTATAGCCTTTTTTAACACAAAACTACCTACAGCACTTGTATGTCTTCATCACCTACATGTGTTTTGTTTTAACAAAAGCTTTATGATTTAAAAAATATAATATCCACAGCGTGTCAGACTTTTGTTTCTTTTTATTTGGTCTTGTTCTTTTTTACATAAGGGACACGATGATTTAAAATAAGTTATTTATAACAACAGTTTTTTTTATTAACTAGATGTCATGGCCTTCGTTGTGTATAGTTAAAATAGGTTCAACTGTCCATAGTAAATACGTAAGATACCATCCATCACGCTATTATGTATTTGTTTAGAATTGACGGACATTTCAACGTCATTCAATATTCATCACCAATATCTATTGAGTGATTACTCCATATCTAACTTTTCTATATGTATACGTATTATTGTGTTGGTAATTTATATACAGACAGATCTTTTTTTGCAAACATATTCGGTCAAAATAAATAGTTTGTTATAGGTTAATCGTTTGATTGATTTGCATTTACTTATGTATTTAAAGCGGTTTTAAAATACATATGCGTAGGTAAAACATGTAACACCAGTAAATATTTTTTTAATAGGCGACATAAAGTATTGTAAATGAAAATTTACCTAAATACCGATGATAAAACATAGGTATTTATAATTAAATACTTAATACTTAATTTTTCAGGTGAAGCTGTTCTAAATTTCATGAACAGCCATTGGAAAATGGTAGCTGAAGAATTCGGCACCCCAATGGTTGAATATGGAGTAAATTCCGTAATGAAAAATGTAAGGAGGCTTTTCGAAGTATTGTCTATAGACGAATTAAAGAAATTGTAATTTATATTGCCGTATTTAAATTTATACGTAAAAAGATCGACCCGAAGAGACAGCTCTATGTTGAAGATGTTAAACCTCTACCATATTATGGTAAGGAGATAAAAAGAGACAGTAATAAAAAATGCTATTTAAATCACAAAGCTTTTATTTTTAACACCACACCACCGATTATCTGCAGATTATTACAAAAATATAGTGCTGAATCAATACAATATGTATTTTGCGAATAAAACCTAAAAGAAGTTAAATATTTGAATAACAACAATCAAATAAGTGGTTGCCACACTTATGAACTTTAACATCAGCGTTATATCTACTGAAAACATATCATAAATGTAGATGCGTAACGGCCAAGCCTCCACGAGTTCCATAAACGCTTTAGCTTGTACTCTCATTGTCTTCGGTAGGTCGTAGTTCATTATGATCTTGTTCACAAGTATCTTTGTTTCATTGCGTACTAGAAGCAATCGTTCACACGCAATTGACATCATGGCCACATAACAGATCCAAAGAAAAGAAGAGAGTATTACATTCATCAATAGACCTAAATCATTTATAGATGTTCGATAGTAGTAGAGACATGTCCACATGATAATAATGATGAATATGAAAGTACTCATAAGTATGGTAAGAATTTGAAAGTTGAAAACATCATTGACCATGCACCCAATTTGGCCGATAACATCGTACATCTTCGCCGTGTCTCGTATTTTAGTATTACTCTCCGTAGCATGTCCAATGAAATTGAACCTCTCAGTAGTTTCAGCTGGTCTGCATCTTATTGTGAAGACTGTGGTACTATCCTGGTCTTGGTCATCAACAAACGTTTTCAAATAATTGTTAATCATTATCAATCTTCGCCTCAGAAGGTCGACATATTTGCAAAAAGTTATAATTTCCAGTTTTTGCACAAAACTTAGAGGTGCAGAAGCAATCGCCCATGCTATATCGCCAATAGTAAACAAATCTAAGAGGCTGCAAGTTAATTGACTGGTAACAACAAGAAACATGTACTTATATGTTTCAAAACGTGATTGGCTGTAAAACTTACTGAATTTTCCAACTTGCAACATAGTATCTAGATTAGCAAGCGTTGTTATAATGCGAATATTATTTGTATTAACAAAGAAAGAAGCTGTTACAGTACAGAGAGCGTATTGAATGAACATTATTGTAATACGAACTTTATCAGCAGTTTGGACGTAATTGCTACTGTCGTAATTAGTAAAGGTTGTTGGGAAAGTTAAATAGGAACCAAATAAAATAATGTACGTTGAGATGATGAAAATTGTAAATGCTTTCATTTTCCAACTAGGTTGTCGTAACTCTTCATTCACGTGAGAAAATCGAAATATTCCGTGAAGGTACTCAATTACAATTATTATATTTATAGTGTCGACAATTCTCTTCTTACTATCACATATTATTTTGCGTTTCTCTCCGGAATAAGATTTATTTTTTTCTTCCTTTTCAGCTTCCATGGTGTCAGTTTTATTATTTGATTTTACGGAACCGAAACGTTTGTTCGATGTTGAATACTCGGATATAACTAATGTAAGCTTTTCGTCATCGTCTTATTTATTCTAAGTTCCATTAATATAATTAAGTCTTGTTTGCTTGAAAATATATTAATATTTATGTTTCTCAATACTCTATGGCTCAGTTGTCATCACAATAATAAGTTGTGTTCTGTTCGATGATATTGGTATGATGTTGGTTTTATGTTAATGAAAAGTCATTGGACATTATTACATAGATGTTATCAAATGTGTATTTCACTGAGTTCGGAACTTTACACTTAATATAAATCCATACAGATTTGTTAATCTACTCAAAGATGTGTTTAAATACCTGGCTTATGCAGTTTTCACAAGACTAGGTATCGCATAGCTGTAACTTGTTTTTGTTACATACATACTCATACATACATAAACTCATGCCTTTTTCCCATGGGGGTAGGCAGAAACCACAGAACGCCACCTGCTACGATCCTTACATACTTCCTTCGCCTCGTCCACTTTCATACATCTGTTCATACAAGCACGCCGGTTACGAGTACAGCGCATCGGACCTTTCTGAAGAACCGTCCTCTCCCGGCGTTGCCACTCACATCTGCCATATTAATTCCTTTTGTTAGTCGCCTTTCACTCACACTCACACACTTTGTTTTTGTTATCATAATTAAACCACTTTATTAAATACGAAAATTTCGAGATGGTAACTTAAAATGGGGCAGTAAAATAGAAGAGGAGCGTTACAACTACAAAAATCGCCATAAGGAGACCATACCTGTAGAAGTCATTTCGATCTCCAATTAAAAGATTTTGATAGATTTAGATTTTTTTTTGTACACTCAATTGTATGTCAATTTGTCACATCGCCTTTAAGTCGTAGCAGTAAGGTTTTGTTTGACGAGAACGGACATAATGCTATAGTTTTGTGAAACAAAACCACTGCCTCGAAATAAGACAAGCCTCCCTACTTATCTGTGAGATAGCGTAAATGCGGGTCACATCGTCACATCTCTATTGTTTGACAGACCATCCCTTTCAACCTGTTAGGTCTTGAGTAATATTATTATGTTACTCTCGGGAGGCTGACGTAGCTTGGTACCATTCCAGAAATTGTAGTCAATTACATGCTGATTTTAATGACGATCTTTCTGATCTTTGTTATGCTCAAAGAATGCAGAAGATTTATAGAGTTATAAGGAGACTGGAATACCGTGTGAGCCCTCATGAACTTTTAATGATTATAATCAACTAAAATAAAATGAAAGCATTCGTGTTAAATATCTTTATTTTTTAAGTTATTACAAACACAAAATCCAACCTGATGGTAATTTAAAACTTACACGTGAGAACAATCATGAGATAAATCGTTGTCCCTATTTGATTACACAACACTCTCTAGATTGCTAGAATCTAGATGCTTCTAATGGAGAAAATGGGAATCGATATCATATTATACAACCCACTCCAGAGGTGCGTAACAGTGAGTTTTAGTTCAAAAGTTACTTAGTAATACAAGCTTAGATGAAATGAGATATTTGAATTATAACTATTAAATATGTTGTTGCTACGCTTATAAATTTCAACATCAACTTAATATCTATAGAAAACATGTCATAAACATAAATGCGTAACGGCCAGGCCTCCACAAGTTCCATAAAAGCTTTAGCTTGTACTCTCATTGTCTTCGGTAGATCGTAGTTCATTATGATCTTGTTTACAAGTATTCTTGTTTCATTGCGTGTTATAAGCAGTCGTTCACATGTAAATGACATGTTTGCAACGTTACAAATTGTGTTAAAACACCAAATCATATTGTTAATTAATTGACTTATTTGGTAGTCAGATGTGCGGTAGAAGGAAAGCGACGTCCACATAGTTATAACAATGTACGTAAAAGCAGAAACTAGAGACAAAAATATCTGGAAGTTGAAAACGTCATTTATCATGGAACAGATTTCCCCGATGTTATCATAAGTCGTGGCCAGATCTCTTATTTTCATATTTCTCACTGATGGACGCCCAATGAAATTAAACATTTTCTCGGTTTTCATTTTTGTGTCTCTGACTGTGAAAACTGTTATGTGCTTCTTGTCTTGTTCTTTAATAAATTCCTTCAAATAGCTGTTGATAAGGACCAATCTACCATTTAACATGATCACATATGTACAGAAAATGAAAACTTCTAATTTCTGAATAAAATATAAGAGAAAAACTGTAATTGCCCACGTTACATCTGCTAAACTGTACAAATCCACTCCGCCATTGATAATATGAGTTACTATAATAAAAATTAGATACTTATTGAGCTTTGAACCCATTTTTTTATAAAAATCTGTACACGTTTCCACTTGCAGCATGGTGTCTACTTCCGCAAGCAAAGTGACCATACGAATATTCATCGAATTGATGAAAAAATTGGCGGCTATCATCGAAGCTGCATATTGAAAAATTACCACAAAAGAAGGAACTTCGTCCACAGAGTCTAAGAATTTATATGATTTATTAACATTGCCGCCTGCTCCAGGTCTCAATACGGCCCAAAAAAATAAACCAGTGTATATCGAAATAATCAAAATTCCAAATGCTTTAATTTTCCAATTTGGGGGGCGTAGTTCTCCATCGATAAGTTGAAATCTGAATATTCCATAGCAGTACTCGAGTATTATTTCAGCTTTCACATTGTTAATAATATTGGTTATTATCCTTTTTTCGTCACTGTTTTCTTTCTTCTCAACACTTGATTCATTATCTTGTTCCTTATCATCTTCCATGTTTAATAGTAAACAGATAGAGTTTTTCGACAAATATTTTAAATGGTGGACGTCCGTTAGTTTGTATAAGACAATAAGAATTGAAATATCTCATAGAATGAGTGTCAAATTGCCCTGGATAAAATAACTTTCCATTACTCTAATGAAGTGTCCGCTAGCATTCATGATTAAGTAAGTAAGCGTACTTAAATGTAATTGAGTAGGTATATTGATCATTATATTAGGCACATAAGCAACTGTTTTCATTAGATCATCCTGGCGAAGTATCGAAAAAAAGATAAACGCCGTTTTATTGCCTTCATCCTTCAGGTGCCGCCTGAAATATTACAACTATCAGCTAAGAATTTTTTATATTTTCATAAGATGATTATTTTTTAATTATAATCTTATCAAGCGTCACGCACTGTATGGTTGTTGTTTCGTAATTATACAATGAGTAACACAGATTTTTTACAGTCCACGGATATCTTTTAGTCTTATGGTTTTCACCATCCATCGAATCCAGAACTTCACGCCCGAAAGGGCGTGAAGTTCTGGATTCGATTTAATTTTAAGTTTTAGGCAGGTCCCTTTTATCGCATCCATAAACTTGATAGAAATTACTAAATTTATAACATAACATAACATACCATCACGCCTGTATTCCCCGAAGGGTTAGGCAGAGGTGTAACAATGTACACCCACAGTTCGCCGGTATGTTTAGGTCCCATGTAATAGGGGGCGAGCCTATTGCCATTAACCGGGCAGAAATCCTAACTCCGAGCTGCTACTGAGAATTTCATAGAAAAACCCAATAACACTTTTTGCTCGACCTTGGAATCGAACCCAAGACATCTAGCGTAGCAGTCGCGCTTAGGACCACTACGCTACCGAGGCAGTTACTAAATTTATTTTCAATAATATACTGTAAAAAAAAATATTGAACATCGAATTACGCTTACGAGAAATTATAGTCATGCCATTTTCGATATCTTCTTGTTCTTATTGGATTGTAGGAACATGGCGACGGAACAAAAAATACATGATTTATTTTTTGCCGTGAAGTTTAGGTTGTCTACAGAATTATCATAATTAGGTAAATAAGTAACCTATATCTATAACATATTGTGTAACTCTCATAAATACAATCCCGTTTAATATGTTTGAAAAATTCGTGAAAAATGAATGCTAACGGTAACAAAAAGGTGAAGTATTAAAATGCCATTGGAAGCTCAAACTTTTTATTTCACATACAAAATCTAGTGCTAAATCAATACAATTTTGGAATACCTTGCGAACTAAACCTAAAAGAAGTTAATTATTTGAATGACTACTATCAAGTAAGTTGTTGCCACGCTTATATATTTCAAAATCAGCGTTATGTCTACTGAGAACATATCGTATACATAGATCCTTAATGGCCAGGCATGTATGAGTTCCATAAATGCTTTAGCTTGTACTCTCATTGGCTTCGGTAGATCGTAGTTAATAATTATCTTATTAACAAGAATTTTTGTTTCGTTGCGTACTAAAAGCAATCGTTCGCAAGTAATTGACATCATAGCCAAATAGCAAATCCAAAAAAAAGAGGACAGTATTACATTTACTAATACAGCTACGTCATTAATTGATGACCGGTAATAGTAGAGACATGTCCACATGATAACAAGAATAAACACGAAAGTGTTTGTGAGAATCGTGAGGATCTGAAAGTTGAATACTTCATTGATCATAGATCCAATTTCTCCGATAAAGTTATACATCTTCGCTGTGTCTCTTATTTTAGTATTAACCTCCGAAGGATGTCCAATGAAATTGAACCTCTTCTTAGCTTTAATAGGTCTGCAACTTATTGTAAAAACTGTGTTACTATCCTGGTCTTGGTCATCAACAAATGTTTTTAAATACGTATTAACCGTGATTAGTCTGTGCCTTAGAAAATCGACATATTTACAAAATGTTACAACTTCCAGCTTTTGAATAAAATATAAGGGGGCAGCAACAAATACCCATACAGTATCTACTATAGTAAATATATCTGAAATGTTGTTAATAAATTCAGTAATAAATGCAAAGCATACGTACTTATACGTTTCCAAACGTGATTGACGATAAAAGTTATTGAAATTTCTGACTTGTAACATGGTGTCTAGAATACCAAGCGTAGTGATAATGCAACTATTTTTTGAATTAAGAAAGAAAGATGTAGTTATTGTACCAAAAGCATATTGAATGAACAGCATTATAACACAAATTTTACTAGTAGTATCGATGAACCTGCCCGTGTCATTATTGGTTGGAGTAGGCCGCAATATAATGTAAAATACAAATAAAATCATGAATGTTGAGACGACACAAACTGTGAATGCTTTCATTTTCCAGCTGGGTGATCGTAATTCTCCATTCACATGAGAAAATCTAAATATTCCGAGGAGGTATTCAATTATAATTATGCCATTTATAGTGTCGACAATTTTCTTTTTGCTTTCACATATTATTTTGTGTTTCTGCTTGAAATAATATTTCTTTTTTTCTTCCTGGTTAGCTTCCATGGTGAAGTAATCTTAATTCTGTCTCGAGAACCGAAACGTTTGCTCAATGTTGTACCTAACTTGAATGTATCATCATTTAAGTTATTGTAAGTTCCATTTTCATAACAACTTAGTCTTGAATAATATATTAAAATTCATTCATTTAATTATTTATTCATGGCAATTGGTCCTTTAGTGTACGAGTCCCAATTGGACAGTTATCTATGATCTGTCTAATCGCTATATTTTCTACAAGGACCTTATTGGTATATATTTTAAGCGTTCACCACATAGGTAGACAAAATTACTATTGATTATTATTATATATTATAATTTTGAAAAAGGTATTACCAGATGTGCACAAAAATTAGTAGCATGCAAAAAAAATCCTAGTGTCGCTCCTGGTTTGATGAATGTCGTAGAGTTGATCATATTTATCACAGTCAAAGTTAACAAGAACTCGAAATGATGACGACGTGAATAAAAAGCCTTTTAGTTAGTGCAATAAATAACTTTATTTTGTACCAATCGTACACACAGATACATATTCTTTATAAGCTCATACATCTCCCATCATTGTGTTATCGAGACCAGTTATACTGGATTTTAGTCATCCTGTGTGATCATAAGATTTTTGAAAACAAAAAGCCGTAGTAACACGTGAGAACAATCTTAAGATGAAATTGATAATATTTTAATTATTATTACAAAACTGTTCCAACTATTGGATTTATACATAGTGTTAGGATTAAGGAGGGATTTACTTAAGAGAGTGCAGTGCTCATGAAAATGAACAACTTTTACTATAGTGCGAAACGTAAAATCGAGGAAAAAAATCAACTGCTCCACAACATGTAAGGAACAGCTGATTATTTTTCGCAATTTTAAGTTTGATTACATAGTAAAATTGGTTTATTTTCATAAGCACTACACTCCCTTAAAGGAAGTCCCCTTGTTTAAACTAATACCTTGTATACTTCCATTTTTTTCAAGTTAGATACTTAACAAGTGAGATATTTGAATGATAACAATTAAATAAGTCGTTGCCACGCTTATAAACTTTAACATCAACTTAATATCTATAGAAAACATGTCGTAAACATAGATGCGTAACGGCCAGGCCTCCACAAGTTCCATAAACGCTTTAGCTTGTACTCTCATTGTCTTCGGCAGATCATAGTTCATTATTAACTTATTCACTAGTATTCTTGTCTCGTTGCGTGTTATTAGGAGCTTTTCACACGTAAATGACATGGTGGCAACGTTGCAAATTGTATTAAAACACCAAATCATATTGTTTATTAACTCACTTAAATGATAGTCAGGTGAACGGTAGAAGGACAGCGATATCCATATTGTTGTAACTATGTACGTAAAGGTAGACACTAATGTTAAGAAAATCTGTAAATTGAAGACGTCATTTATCATGAAACAAATTTCTCCGATGTTATCATAAGTTGTAGCCAGATCTCTTATTTTTATATTTGTTATCGATGGACGTCCAATGAAATTGAACTTTTTGTCCGTATTTTTTTCTTTTGTGTTCCTGACTGTAAAAATAGGTTGATTCCTGTCCTGTTCTTGAATAAACTGTTTCAAATAATTATTGATGATGGCCAGTCTACCGTTAACCATGATGGCATATGAACAGAAAACGAATACTTCTAATTTCTGAATAAAATATAAGGGCAAAACGGTAATTCCCCATTGGATATCTGATACACTACACATATCCACTATTCCATTGATTATATGTGTTATTATCAGAATAATAAGATACTTATTAAACTGGGATCCTAATTTTTTGTAAAAATCTGTACATGTTTCTACTTGCAGGGTGGTGTCTATTTCCGCAAGCAAAGTGACCATACGAATATTCATCGAACTCATAAAAAAATTGGCGGCTATCATCGATACAGCGTATTGAAAAAGTACCACAAGAGAAGATAAAATGTCTAAACACCTCATAATAGTAAATGTCCTGGTACCGTCGTCATCAAGGTCAGGCAAAAATAGAATCCAGAAAAATACAGCACAATAAATTGAAATAATCGAAATTCCCAAAGCTTTCATTTTCCAATTTGGGGAACGTAACTCTCCATTAACATGATGAAATCTATATATTCCACAGCAGTGCTCAAGTATGATTTCGGGTTTCACATTGTTAAAGATTTTAGTGATTTTTTCTTTTTTAGTTTTTTTGATATTGTTAACCTTCTCTTCACTTGAATCACTAACATTTTCCTTTTCGTCTTCCATGTTAGATAATAAAAGGGCTTTGGATATTTTCAATAGACGTCCGTTACGTATTGGATGATAGTAAGAGTGACATTCTTATCAAATTAATATAAAATCGGTCAAGAAAAAATATCGTTCCATTAGAATAATGAATTTTGTGTGGAATTCAATATTACGGAAACATGGGCGTAAATTAAAAATATGTATAATTATATTAGAAATGGAAAATTGTTTATTATCCAGGTACCTAATACAGTAAAGTACGCAGGTACTTACATACGTAAGGTAGGTTACAAGTTGAAACGGTATTATTATCTATTTTAAAATATTACCTAAAACTTAGGGTACATAGTGTTAGTCGTCGGTGAGCCCTAAACTACATAATCAATGTGTATTTTGAAGCTCTGGCTATGATTTTATAACAGAGAAGATTTAGATTGTACTGGTGTGGTGTTTTATGTGTTGTCAGTATGTAATAAGTGTGATTTTATTTAATTTTTTTTTAAGTTTGCGGTTTCGGATGTGATCAGGGACTTTATACTAATTGTATTGAAATTATAAATAGTTACAAATTGTCAGCCTTAAAATATGCTTTAAATTATCAATTTTGGAGTTTGTATTTGGATCAAAATTGACAAATGGACAAACAATGATCTGAATAAGATAAAGGGTAATTGAAATCCCGCTTTTACTTTTTTCGTAATGATGTTTTTTTTTTGACCTTTAGGCAGGCGAAGCTGAGTAAAAGCTAGTAGGTAATTTATACGTTACAAGTGGTAATTGTTTTTAACGGCTGGTTACACAACAAAAACCCAGTGGGCGGTAGAAAAATTAAAAAAATTGCCCTGACTTGGGAAATGTATCAGAAAAAAAATTAGGACAATTCATCTTTATTGACTGCCGAAATCGATCATTAGACAAAGGTAATAATACTTTTCACAAGTTGCATTGCCACTGTACACAGCGGTCTATTATGTTTCATTGCAGAGTAATAAAGAGGATGCAGTAGTTATCAACTGCAGTTAACGCACGTTTATTATAATATTCAATTGACACAATTTAACAATACACACTTTAAACCACCGAAGGTACATTTATGTGAATACCTATCTACTGGAGATTTATCATTTTTTCTGAGAAACAGCACTAAGGTTTTTACGTGGTAAAAATCTTAGCGCGTAAACACATATATACATATTTTACACGTAAAACATTGTGCTTACGGGTGCATGCAACGGTGCAAGGGCCGTGGGAGTATTTTAAAATAAAGGTGTAACACGTAAAACTGGTTTCTGTGAAAAAAAAGATTTGAATTTTGACCTTCAATATTTCTTGAGAAAATTTAAGATACAAGAACATCAATCTACTGTACAAATTCGATACGTGAAAAAACAATTTTGGAACTATTAATTCTAATTGATTATATAATTAATCATAGTAATCAAGAACCTCAGGTGTGATCCCGAAAAAAGTGCAAGTCTATAACAGATGATTTATTTGAATAATAACAATTAAATAAGTCGTTGCTACGCTTATAAATTTTAAAACTAGTGTTATATCAACTGCAAACATATCATAAACATAGATGCATAACGGCCAGGCCTCCACGAGTTCCATAAAAGTTTTAGCTTGTACTCTCATTGTCTTTGGTAGATCGTAGTTCATAACGATCTTGTTTACTAAAATCCTAGTGTTACTGCGTAACTGAAGTAATCGTTCACAAACAAATGCAAGGACGATTAGATTGCAAAATGAACTTAAAACCCAAACACCGAGGCTGATCAAATCCGTAGTACGAAATGTTGGTGCCTGGTAAAAAGATAGTGCCGACCGTATACTAATGAGAACGTAGCCAAAGGCAGACACGAGAACCATTAAAATCTTGAAGTTAAAAACTTCGTTGATCATAGAACAATTCTTTCCTACAACGATATACATCGTCGCTAAGTCTCGTATCTTCATATTACTTACTGACACACGTCCGATAAAATTAAAAATATTGCGTGATTCTTTTTTTCTGTTCCTTACAGTAAAAACTGTGACGTTTTTCTGCTCCTGTTCAAGAACAAACGCACTCAAGTACTTATTGATCACATCCAATCTACCGGTCACCATGACGATATATTTAAAAAATGCCAGTATTTCCAGTTTTTGCACAAAATATAGATGAAATTCGATGATAGCCCATAAGACATCTTCCTCCATAAAAATGTCTAAAATGATATTAAACACGTGAGTAATAAAAAGAACCAACAGAAATAAATTCGTCTGAGAACGGGAATGTCCATAAAAGTCATTTAATGTTTCAACGCGTAACATGTTATCTAGTTCCGCAAACATTGTGAAAATGCGTACATGCGACATTGAGGTGGCAAGAAAGCAGACTTTGATTGCAGAAGTAACGTATTGGATAAGCACTGCTATAGTAGGTAGCTCTTGCATAACTCTCCATTTGCCACCCAAATCCACTGAGGTGTCGATCAGTCTTCTAAAGTTATCAATAAACATAAAACAGAAGGCTATTATGTAGATAATAGCAACCGTTTTCATTTTCCAACTGGGTGCCCGTAACTCTCCATTTATAAGGCGAAATTTAAATATTCCGAAGCAGTATTCTAGTATTGTGATAGGCTTTAAGGTGTATATAACCTGTACAATCTTTGTCCTGTAGTTACGGTCATCCATCTGCTCGATGTTTGATTTATTTACTCGTTTCTTTACCTTTGTCTGGATACCTTTCATTTTCTTATAAATTGTTAACTTTTAGGATGGGATGGGACGTCCACTAGCCGTAATACGACAGCAAGAAATAAATAGTTCCACCACCTTATTGACCATTTTCCATTACGTTAATCATGATCTATCATTTATTAGATAGTCCATACATATAATTTATGTTAAGGTGTCTAGTTCATCAGCCTAAATCACTAATGAAGGAACTATTTTTAATTTTAGGAAATTTAGGGAGTATGGTAGAAAGTGGTTCACTTTCTTACTTACTGAGAGAGGATGTTTTGAAAGTCTTATTCAGATAGAAATAAGGTATGGACCAGGATGTACTGTAAACTTTTTAATATGGCAAATATATCATTTCTTCCTTTTAATTACTGTAACACTTGGTAAGTAGGTATTTATAAGTCAGTGACGTAACTTTGCACTTGCATGTATTTGAGTAAATTGTGTGGGCAACATGTAATATCCGGGTGTCGAAGTTTTATGGAAACTCTGCTGTTACCGAAATCGTGACGAACAATGTCACGGGCAAAAAGTACTTAAAGACAAAAACACTCAAATGCTTTTTTCATAAATCAATAAGTTGCCAATTTCTCTTGCCAAACGATTCTCGTATTTGAAGGATCTCTTACTCGTTATTTTAGTAGTCCAAGGCATTAAAAGGAGCACGGGTGGGTTTTAGTAAGTAAGAGTCTGACACTCCCTTCTGCTCCAACCAGGACAGAAGAAGTCATTTGATGATTTTCCATCCCCAAAAAAAAAAAGAAAAGTCGTACTGATTTTTATTAATTAACTTTTCAGTAATTTTTATCTACGTTCTTAAATAATTGTAGGATGTTTTTATGATTCTGTATAACAAAATGATAAAAGGGAACTCCGCACTATACATAGGCAATTATTACAAGCGCTCAATTTTTTTACCATTTCTCAAACAAGCGAACAAAAATTGGTTTGATAGAGAAAATAAAACATCGTTTACACTGGCAAATAATTTATTATTGCTTTTCGAAACAGTATATAATTCTTTAATGGGCAGGCATGAAGGCTTAAAGATTGTGTGTGAGTCAGTTGAGTCACTGGACTTTACCCTCAATGGTCTCGTGTATGACATTTGAAGACTGTTCAGTACTGGCTGGCTTTATATCCGGAGCTTACCATTTTAAAATTTTAACTCCCATAACTTAATATTACTTGGTAGGTACACTAATACCGACACGTTGTGGTAGTGCTTAAGATGTTGTCGTATTTATTTAGAACTACTACTTAATTACGTATTTATACAAAATGTGATATTTGAATAATTACAATTAAATAAGTGGTTGCCACGCTTATAAACTTTAACATCAGCGTTATATCTACTGAAAACATATCGTAAATGTAGATGCGTAACGGCCAGGCCTCCACGAGTTCCATAAATGTTTTAGCTTGTACTCTCATTGTCTTTGGTAGATCATAGTTCATTATTATCTTGTTAATCAGTACTCTAGTTTCGTTACGAGTCATAAGTAGTCGTTCGCAAGAAATTGACATGACGCCAACAGTATAAAATGCACTGAAACACCAAACCGCACTATTAATTAATTCTCCTGTATTACCTTCAGGCGTCCGGTAGTAGTACAAAGAGGTCCATATGGTAATTACTACAAACGTAAAGGTTGATACCAGGGTCATAAAAATCTGGAAGTTAAAAACTTTGTTGATCATAAAACAAATCTTTCCTATATCATCATACGTCGTCGCTAGATCCCGAATTTTGGTATTCCAATCTGCTGCACGACCAATAAAATTGATCTTTTCTTGATTATCGACTTTTTTGCTGTTTACGACTGTAAAAACCGTGGTCTTTTTCTTTTCTTGTTCTTGGACAAATATTTTTATATAATCGTTAATCATTATTAGCCTGTATCTTACCATAGAAATGTATTTACAGAAAACCAATATTTCGAGTTTTTGTACAAAATATAAAGGAAGGATAAATATTCCTTTTATCGTGATTTCGTCTACGATCACCAACTCTATGCCACTATTGATCATATGAGAAACCCACAGACTTATCAAGTAACCATATGACTCCATTCGTGATTTTTTATAAAAGTCACTAAATGAATCTGCGTGCAGCATGGTATCTATCTCGGCAAGTTTAGTAAAGATGCAAATGTTAGCCGAGTTGACAACGAAAGATACTGCTATCGTAGAGGCAGTAAATTGTATGAGAACCACAAGAGGAGGCACTTCTTCCATAATGTTCACAGTTTCCGCAGTGCCAGATGCGATGCCTGAGAAATCGAGAAACACGAAAAACACAGTAACAAACACAACAATATTAAAAATGCTGTATATTTTCATTATGAAATTAGACGATCGTAGCTCTCCTTTTGTAAAATAATATCTGTGTATTCCATATAAATATTCAACAAATATTAATGGTTTCACCGAATTAATCACTTTTACTAAATACTTTTTAAAGTCACGCCTATTTTCAAGGCCTGGTTGGCTCTCTTCTTCTTTCTTTTCGGTCATAGTTTCGGTGTCTTCAAATAAGAACGTTTATGTTTGAGTGTGCCAAAGATCAAATTGAATTCGAATGTAACGATGGTCTATGTAATGAAATAACGGTCCATTGCGATAATGAATTGCTTGATGAAACAATAAAATATTCATTGCTACTAAGTACTAACACGTGGTACTAATATGATTAAAAGGATTAACACCATTAGTACCAGCGAATAAAAAAGAGGTACCTACACACTCACTACACTTTCATTTCAAGCATGTATATTGATTCGATATTTTGTGAACTAGGTTAAGGAAATAGCTGAGCTATGGTTATTTACGTTGAATTCATCGTTATTGTTTTCGTGTGATTCTTCGTCCTACCCTTGTCCTATGTTTCGGCTTTCTTTCGACAATTTTCTCTTTAACTTTCGTCTCTCAATTTCTTTTTTAAGATATCTTCTTTCGCCTTCATTTCCCTCTCACCATGAAGCTCTGTTCATCACCTTTTATAGACATATGCGTTTTATCCCACCGCTGCACCGTATCAGTTCAATGTTTATCCAAAGCAAAACATCTGGCAACTTTTATGTCATCGACACTAAATTAATTTTCTCTTTTTATTCATCCAATCTTCTTTACGTGTTACTTTTCGAGTATATTTTGGTACATACCAACCTTAAGGCCCGGTCGTAAGCAAATGTTGAGGCAATTGACAATAACGCATCGCGGTAACAAATAAGTTTCAAGATAGCGATACGTTTGATGTTAGTTGAATCGGATAACCACAAAAAAACAGCAATTTTGAAGTTTTCTTTAAGTTATGAAAAAAATACACGGATCAGTGGAATAATTTATAGGTATGTCTTTAGTTCATGAAATTCCATATAATGTCATTACATAAAATTATATAGTTTACGCTCAAAATTCTGACAAAAAATGCTTTATGCTCTCTTTTAAGATATTTTTACCATGATACTATTATGCTTTCATGAAATATTTATTTTTTCAGGCTTGTAATATGTACCTATACGCTAGACTATGAGACAAAAAATGAGTGTGTGTTACGGTGTCTTGTGTTCGGATAGCCCCTTAAGTACTCTTAAAATGAAACCGAATGTCACATGTTTCGCCGTCACTGTTCATTACCACCTAGGAACTTTTTGGTTACGGAGATGTTATAGGTTTAGACGGCACGGTTGGCGCAGTGGCTGAGTGATTGGCTGCTGCGCTGCGTGTCGCGGGTCCGATTCCCGCACGGAACAAATATTTGTATGGCCTAGTTGTTTCGAGTCTGGCTGTTTGTGTATGTGAGTTTATATGTTTGTAAACTCACCCACGACAGGAGAAATTCGTAGAAAAACAACCTAAACCATTTTCTTTTTTAAGAAAATGAGATTTGATTTGGTATTATAACTAGACTTCAAATATCCTTGTTGTACTGTGAATAAGGATTTTTCTCATTAAAAATAAAAGTAGTTTTCCAGCCATTATATTTTTTGTTCAATACGCTACTTTGGTACAAAATGCGACAGGGTTGGCATGAATAATTTGTGATTTTGTCAGGTAAGTTTAAGTATCTTGCAATCTCGTGTGCTGGCGATCAGAGCCATCTATAATAAAAATATAATTTCATTTAATCAAATGGTTTTAATTTGTAACGTATAGATGGCACTGGCATAAAATATAGTTACGCTATTCAATACTAGATGTCGCTACTAATACTTACTAAATTATGACACATAATTCACACAAATAGATTCTGTACACAAAACCGGTATATTTAAACGTAAAATATGATTTCATTATGAGTAATATTCAATAAACATATTTCATAACATCACGCCTATATTCCCCGAAGGTTTAGGCAGAGGTCCTACCTTCCATCAGCGGCTTCGTCCAGTCAAAGTGGCGTAATAAAAAGTGGGGTCCAAACTGAGTCTGTACAAAGCGTAACAAACAAACTTACTTTTACATTCATAATATTAGTTGGGGTATAATTTACAAAGCTTCTTTAACGAGCAAGTCTTATAACTCGAATAAAAAATATTTGAATTAGATTATAATTCAGACTGAACTGGGCAATTTCAAGTCCTAAAACAAATTACCTATAAAATACTTAACGAAAGAAATTTTTAATGCCTAAATGTGGCATCTTCTGTCCTTCACAATACTTAGTAAAGTGTTCGATCCTTCTCAATTATAATCTCTTTTGAATTAGGTAAGTAGGTAGTAAGTAAGTTGATCCAACAGATTAGGTAGGTAGCTACTTAGTTTTAAAAGTTTTTTTCCTCATCTAATAATAAGAGAAAAGAAAGACAAGATTACCTTTCTTTACTTTTATTATTATCCTCATGTTAGTTTACAAGATTAAAACACCATGTAAGTACATAAGTGGTTTAGTTTGCAAGTTCTAACTGTCAGAGGTCCCAGCTGTATGCGGACCTGCGCTCGCTGTATCGACCGCGCCGGCTTCTAGGCATGGCTCGTTATTGTCGATAGACGCTCTAGGAACAAGCCTAGCACGTATTGGACTGCCAAAAATTTAGTTTCGATGTCTAGAAAAATCAGCTGCACGATCTAGTGTTTGGGTTCTTTAAGTTTACCGGGAAACTTTGCAGTAAGTAGGTTTATATAAAAAGGGTTTTTCAAATTAAACATTTGATCCAGTACTTAAGCTTAGTTTTAACTAAAAGCTAAGTACTTAGGTATCTACTAACAGTACTAACTTTGTTTAATGATCACAAACTCCATGAATCAAATAAGAAATGTTTGGTACTAAGTGTACCTATTTGATTTTCTTAGAAGGGTCAGAACTGCTTCGCTACGACGACTCCATGCAATGGTAATTAAATTTTTATAGAAACATGATTTTTACCTTTTCTAGTATCGATAACAAGCCCCAACCTTACGTGTGAAGTGAGGACTGCGAGGAGCCGAGGCGGCGCGGCAGTGGACGCGCGACAGACGCGCGGGCTGCTCTACGCGGCCCCGCTACGGCCCAGGCCATACACCCAGCGACCGCCACCATGGGCCAAACAGCCGGCGCCGAATGCACGCCCGAAGATGACGACTCAGAGCCACGCATTCGTGTCAATCCCACGGAAAAATCATTGGTAAGTCATCTTTCAAAAGATGCTTTTTTCCACTTTCTTTCATAAATGAAATATCAAATGTCGGTAGACCGCATTCACGCGTCAAGAAACTTTTGAGAGTAGATTCGGACGTAATGAGGCTATTAATTTTAAAACTACGCTAATTGCTGGAATAAAGTGTAGGTATTTTCACGTAACGAGTTCATTTAATTTACGTAACCGGTATGGTACGTGTTAGGGTGCAATTTACGTAGGTCTAAAGCTTAAACTTAGGTATCTGAAAAGTTTTTTTTTTCGGAATATTGTAAGAAGTTTTATTTTGATATGAGATTTATGGTTGCATTTGAACTAATTAGAAATGAAATGGTCAATAACACCAATCGCTTCATTGATACGATTTTGACTATTTTTACGGCATAAAAACGTTGGTACCTGATGATCTCAGCTTTTTTATTTTATTCTGCAATATGATGTCTTAGACAGTAGGTAAATCAACACATGTCACTTAGAATAACGTGAAGTTATTGCAAGTTTAAGTTTACACCTTAGAACCTACAGTCCTAAATTAGTCAGTATTGTATTTTTGTCAGTATGGAAACACGAAGAGCGTAATTGAATGCGGCTCTCATCATTACTTGGACATCACACATATAGCTCCTGTCCATAGCCAGTGGCTCCGCTAACAATAAACCCGGATGTACTAATTTACAATTGGCATAATCTACATTAATTATGAACGGCTTGAAAACCTTTACCACCATAAAGGGGGTAGGTCATTTGAAGAATTATTAGCCAGAATAAGACACGCTATAAAATGATGCACTTAATTCTATCTAGCTGCGGACTCGAGTTAAACTATTGTTGCCATTCAAACGAGTGTTTTAATTCATTCTCAACCATCGAAAAACCTGAAAATACCTCTTTGACTCTCTGACAGCATGTCTACCAAACATGTCACATATTGAAGCCTTTTGTGGAAGAGCTATAAAGACCCACCATACTTTTTATGCAAACCATATTTATAACCAATCTGTTGTTGACCGCTGATCCGGAAATGAAACAAAAGCAGAATTTTACGACACACGCCAAAAGGGAATCGAAGATTGCCCTTCAACATGAACCGTAACGTAGGTAACGATTCATGGAGGGATTGAATTATTACCTGCTGGGTTAAGGTAGGTAGGTACTAACCTTAATGCAGTACGAAGCTGAAGTTAAAAGAATAGAATCCAGCAATCAGCCTATACTTCTTCAAGCTTCAGATCGGGAGTCGAGATAAGTCTAAAAAGAAAAAGTGAAGTGGCAATTATTATGCGGAATTCATGTTACTGTTTTATCAGTACAAGTTTTTACAGAGTCTGTAGGCTTTATCTAGCGTAGCGTCTGACTGTACTTACTTTTACTAAAAGTTATGATTTTGTGGAATAAGAATAATACATCAACAATTATGTGTCGACTTCCGTGTTTTTCGAACCTGAGTCTAATATCTGCTAATAGTTATGTTATGTACCTATCTAGTACTTTATTACGTACTTAGCGTACCTAATATTTTGTATAAACCAAATCGAGTCCTAGAAAAAAAAAAGACAAAATAAATGAAATTCGATAAAGTAGCTACACACCGACGTAATTTCCTAACGGAGCAATTTGAATAGACTTACCGTCAAATATCGAATCCATGGCCTAAATTTGTTGTTTCGGCTCTATAATAAAATATTATTACTGTCACAAATTCTGTTTATTCATGGTTTATTCACTATAATATCATTACATAATGGTTTATTCTGTTAAATGAATGGGTTATGGGTGGAAATTATTATAATGACATGCGCTCGAAAACAATTTTCGCGCCGCAGATACGCACTTCGCGCGTTTTTGTTTGACGTTTAGCAGTTGTCGGCCTGACGGCAGAAAGAACGGTTCTAAACGCGAACGCGTGCGTTCTGTGAAACGAAACGTCACAGATTCGTAAGCAAATCTGTCAAATTGAATTGTTAATTTTTTATTATTATATTTTTATTATGTTAGTGATATATCAGTAAATAAGTTAGCTATATTAGTAATTTTTGGAGCACAATTAATTTTAATTTCCATTTATTATAATTTAAAAGCTGTAAATATGGGATTGTGCAACTCGTAATTGTGCTGTCAAAATTAACTTTTGTTATTGTAAAGAAGTAAGGTGGTATATTCATCTGTTTTTCCCTTGAACTTGGTAATTTCAAACCAGCCAGTGCCAGCTGGAAAGTGACTAAACGTTTTATTTTCTGTTGTTGTTGTGTGAAAAAGTCAGAAAGAATCTGAAGAAAAATGTCGAAGGTGTCCCTGAACAATATCCCATCGAATCCTCGTATCAATCGTTTGAGAACCTTTTCTAGGGTAAGTGTTTAACCTATTAAATATTTTTGAAAACTTCACAGTGGAATATTCGTTAGTGGTTAGGCTAATCTTTGATTAAATTTTAGGTTACGTATTGTAATCTTATGCGTTGGGGGAGGTTCAATGCTGGGCAATGGTTTGCTAGTGACCCTGTGTCACAAAACAACCGATAGACAGATAATGTCCGTATAGAATGAATAGAGGTTCATTATGTATAAAAGGTGCACCTACATGCTGTATTATACTCTTGAATTAAAGTTCCCTATCTAAACATCCATTTCACAAAACTGACTACCTGTCAAAGTGTCATAAAAAGACTATTTTTACCACTTAAATCCATGGAACATTTCTCGAATATTACAGTAATGATTCTCATGTGTTTTTCATATTTTTCAGTCAAATAATTTTTTTGACACATTTCACACTACAATTATTACATTCAAATGAATATAATATTAGACATAATATAGTTATTTAAACTGTTGGTTATAGTAAAATATTGGTATGCTCTATTTTTTCCATACTTATGATAACTGAGCAAAAGATGAATACAGCCATTGTTTACTTTATTTTAACAAACTAATTGCCGTTTAAAAGTATTTAAGATTCATTACTTGATTCTAATCACTTTTCTACAATATTTATTAATTACTGTTAATGATGTACTTATTAGCTATTTCATTTGACTTAAATAGTATCATCAGATGCTAATCGCATACTAGGTATGTTAAGCAGCATGGATAAAAATTAAGAATAATGAAGATATAAATTTATATTATACAATATTGCAGTCTGACAGCCATCACTTCATGTAGTGTTTGAAAAAGCATTTTTAATCTATACTTTAATTTAAAAAGTTAACTTTTATGACAATACATAACAAATTTGAATGTTGAGTGCCTAAACAATTATATTGTCACACATACATAAAAACTGTGTCAAATGTTGAAGCATAGTATTAATATCTTTTTAGTAAAATTTATTGTTTTGAAAGAAGTAAGACTTTCCTTCTTGTAAAAGTTATAAAATATGTGACATAATATCCTGCAGGGACACTTGTTAAAACCCTTGTACATAACCAACATATATTGCGATTCACTCTCAAATAGGGACGGATGTGACATCCTGTTTTAGTAGTTCAGGAAAATGCAACACTTCTTAACATGATCAGGGCTAATCATCATTGCCTCAGTCTGAAATAAAATTGCCAATAGTTCAACTGTTATATTAATTGGCACTTTTTATTTGTAAATCGGTCAGTCCGTTTCAGTGCGTTTGTTCAGTTAACCAGATATTGAGAACTACAAAACACCAGTTCAAATGATTTAAAGTGTTGCTATTCTGTAAATAATATGAACTGATTTTTTTTTGGGTATTTAGCAATTTAGGGCATATTTCTTTTGCACTAAATAAAAATTCTTATAATATTTACTTGCGGCATAAAGCTCAGCCTTCATGACGTATGTATATTTCAATAAAAGGTACACGTAAAGTAGCTTGTCCCACAGACCAATGTGACATGTTTAATATTATGACATGAATAAGAGATTGAGGTATAGGAGCCGAGATATTCCTTTCAATCTAATTTAGATTCAAAGGAATACACTTACCTCCTGTTATCCTCCACCTGTAAATGGAATAAAATATACCAAGCTGTCCTATTTACAAACTGAATTCTTATAGTTAACTTATAGAGTTGTAGATAAGGGTTATTATGGAGTGTATAAAGTATTCCAATATTTTAATAATTCATCTTCTTGCTCCACGAAGTATGAGTGACACTTTGGTACCATAACAAAATAAAGCAGACCTTTTTATGTCCTTTATGATTTCTTCCATAATCTGGTCACTTACGTCATCCATTAGTGACGAATTATCCAAACATTCATCCGGAGATTTCGAATCGGTTAGATCCAGTCTTTGATCAACTCATCCTGTTGACATGTCCCCAAAACATTATTCACTTCATTATTTTGTTTCACGCTGTTTACTTAGTGACCGGTGTCGTAATAATCAGCTCTAGTGGCATGCGGGCAATTGGCACAAACTGTTATGCGGTCACCATTTTATCAATGAGTAACATTCTGACGCCACTTGCCAATTTTCGGTATTTTAAATATCGTAGTATTTTAGTAAATACTGTTATATAGTTTTCTGTTTGTTTTATTTTTCGAAAGCTTTCAGGAAGACGTTTTGTCTATTATTTGCAGGTATTCTTCATAAAAATAAAGTCGTGTAAACGGGCCTTACAAATTGCTTTAAGTGCTAGCGTATACCCACGCAAATAAAATTTTCTCTCGTATCAACATTCCTGCCGCTCACAAACTCATATAATTTGCCTCAAAAATATTTAGCCGAGTTCCAAATTCAGCTATTCAAAGTATTAGTGTTAATTTAATAAGGCGAATTGAGTTCTAGAAAAAGTTAGGTTAGTTAGGGTTGTAACATCGTCTCTCAGTGTGGCACTATCCTTTCCGATTGCGTACCCAAAGGGTGCCAAACAGGACCCTATTACTTAGACTACATTGTCTCATCTGTCCGTCCGTTTGAGTATCCATCTGTCAGGCCACAGGGCCGTATCTTTCGAACTGTAATAGGTAGACACTGGGCCACAATAACAACAAATAAAAAATATAAAAATCAAGGGGGTCTGCATTCGAGAAACCGGTTTCTTTCGGCGTATTTTTAAAACTCAATTTGCCTTAATAACGGCCTCATTCTGTACTAGAACACGTGGTTCGTTTCCAGATTTTTTGCCTCAAATTCATTTATTCCGAAAATGGGTAATTCAGGTAACATACATCGGTCTCTCCAAATTTCGAAATCCTGGAAATCTTAATACCCTTGGGGAATGTCAAAGTTGTGACATGCAAGCTTTAATCTACTGTCTAGACAGGTCTGTCCTTTTCTGTGTTTGTAATTTGCTCTTTGAATATAATTTGGAAGTGTGTAATTCATGAAGTTGCGAACTAAAGAGCTACTGACATATATTTTCAGTTGATATGAAGGTATTATGCTATCTGTGCATACAAATAAACACTTGTATGGAAGTAAGATATACGCGGGGTGGATTGGTGGTAGCATATTTCGTAAAAATATTTCTTATCGCAAACACAACGACGGCTCAGGTGTCTTATCTTAATTATCAAGGATAATACAATACGCAAATATAGATAAACTTGTTTGCAAGAAAGTACAATAACTTTATCATCCTTGCGTAATAGGTAGGTATATTCTATACTACAAATAAAGTACGTATGTACTCACTTGATTGTCAGATCTGCTAATAACTTTTATTACTTAAGAAACATAAATTATCATTTGGTAAGCAGGGTATTTTACCCGATACACGATTGTAAAATGTTCATGTGTCAGTCGCTGGTAAATAAAAAAAAATATGATTACTGTCATCCAACAAAGTCCTTTTAATTTAAAGATGATTACTAGTATGACGTAATGCAATTCAATGCCAGTTTTCTCCCAAATGCAATCCATATTACCACTGTACAAAAACAAAAAAGATATTTCTTCTACTCTTCCGGCCAGAGCTTCAATTGTACTATCAAAAGAGCCTAATGTCGTGTCTTTGACAATGACAATCCTGTACAAGGCTGTTGGAAAACCTTCGTGAGGGCTACTATTCAAGGTTTTAAATATAATGAATAGCAAACTGGTCCCTAATACAATAGCAGAAAGATTAATTTATAAAACCACTTCTAACAATATTCATCGAGATTCCCTCACAGGGATAAACACGGTCACGATGTGGTATTAAATTATTAAAATGATAATAATCGATCGTAACGTGCGTGTTTCTTTAACATAATAAAGAAAATGTGCGTGTTTCGTATACAATAAGAATAGAAAATGTACCTATAAGTGATCGACGAAGTTAGTTTAGAACCCAACAAAGTCACGGTTTTGCATGGTACAGGTTTGAATACTTTGTTATCCGAATCACTGTACGCTTTTCCTGAAAATGACAGGACCATTGTAGTATGCCTGTGGACCCTGTACTAAACTAAATATACAACCAAATGAGAAAAGGGATATTCTGTAGCCCATTTTTCTTTGTCAATTTTCCCAAATTTCACCTTTCTTTGGAATTATTTATTTTAACAACATGACATACTATTACGCCTGTATTCCCCGAAGGGTTAGGCAGAGGTGTACCAATGTACACCCACAGTTCGCCGGTATGTTTAGGTCTCATGTAATAGGGGGCGAGCCTATTGCCATTAACCGGACACAAATACTAACTCCGAGCTGCTACTGAGAACTTTATAGAAGAACCCAATAACACTTGCCCTACCTGGGAATCGAACTCAAGACCTCTAGCGTAGCAGCCGCGCTTGGGACCACTAGGCTAACGAGGCAGTATAAGATTTTTCATTTTAGCATCGTAGTAAATTGTTCTACTAAATTCTTTTGTAGAACAACAAAGAATTCCATTTAAACAGCGTCTAAAATATCAGATAAAACCATTATTTGCTTTAATAAAACAATGTTTGTAAGTCGGCAACTAAAACAGTTTGATAAAACTTATAATTATTCATAGTAGGTAGGCACTTACTGAGATAAATGGTCGTATAAAAGAGACTTGTTTTTATTCTCCCTGCGTTTGATTTTACTGTGTGCAAAAGAAGAGCGATTATGACGTTGTGGTCTTATCAATATTAGATTTTTCTTAGGTATGTAAATGAAATAGCACGGAAAAGTATTCATGGAAAATTACTTACCTATGGTATGATGATTGATGTCAATACGATAGCTGAGATTGGCTTTAGGCCTAAGGGTTTTTAGGGCTAGGTTGTCTATCCACCTCCTATCTTCCTATCCACTTTTAAAGAATCGTAGGGGAGGTTGGGTGCAGTTCATCACCGTACCTGTTGCGTAGTTGTGGCTTAACCGAAGCGCTTGATATTGTAGTTGTTTCTTACTACAATCGATTACCCTGCAGTTGGTAACTACTTAAATACATGTAAGTACAACTTGAACCGTCTGTACTTTTCTGTTTTACAACATAGCATATCATTCGCCTGTATTCCTCGACAGGTTAGGCAGAGGTGTACCAATGTACACCCACAGTTCGCCGGTATGTTTAAGTCCCATCTAATAATGGGAGGGCCTATTGCCATTAACCAGGCATGAATTCTAACTCCGAACTGCTACTGAGAATTTCATAGAAAAACCCAATAACACTTTTTGCTCGACCTGGGAATCGAACTTAAGACCTCTAGCGTAGCAGTCGCGCTTAGGACCACTAGGCCAACGAGGCAAAGTATAAATTTAATAATAATAAATAAAGAAAAAATTAAAAATAAAGACAAAAGTCTCAGGTGCTAGCCTCCCTAGTTGAGCAGAAGCAGATCAAATCCCATTATCAAAATCCCACCCGTTCGCAAAATATTACACGATGACCTTATTAGCGTTATTCGATTGAAAAAGGAATTAATTAGATTACTATGACCACTTAAAAGTTAAATAATACCGACAATACTTGAGCTCAATCCCTAAAACCAAACGATTGCTTAATAAATAATTGTGATAACACCTAATCTAATAAATGTAAGGTGATTTTTACACGTTTTGCAGACGGTTTAAAGATTTAATACCCTGATATTTACTGTAGATAATATTGTTATCTTCATTATTCTAAGCTGTTTATCGATAGAACTGTGTCGCTAAGCATCATTATAAAAATAGGTTTAATCAAAATAAACGATTACGGCGATTATCATCTCGATTTGGTTTACAATGTTGATCGTATCCAAATTATATTTTTCATTTATTGAATGAAATCTTGCTGTATTTTTGCTAACATCGGAAATACGGAATGTTTCTTGTTGTGTAGTTCTCTTTACTGTAGAGCTTACTACGTAGAGCTTGCGTAGCCGTAGCTGGTAGGGCTACGTGTCTACGATGCTTACTATCACTCTCGTCTAAGATTACTGTTTTACTTTTCTTTTAGCATTGATTATGTTATGCTCTTGCCGATTCTTCTGTCCCTCCGGATTGAATTACCTTTTTCTTCTTATTCCTTTCTAACTTCTTGGTGTTAAAATTTCATTTCCAGAGTTTCAGTTGTTTTCGAGTTTTACTGTATTATCAGAACGTATGTACCTATAATAATTATTAATTACATTATCTTCTTGTTGGTATTTTATTATATTATCAACAATATAAAAGCTAGTTCGTCATTGTTCCCTGTAATCTTTCTTAACACGTTACCTTGAATCGTTGTTAGGGAAACTGAATTGTTTATGAAACGGTCACGTTTTTGTCCTTTAGATACGAACTAAGAACTATCAGCGATGAATGTGGGTTAATAGTAGCAGATTGGTAGGTCAGCGCCTGCTACAACTATTGTTTACCTTAACAATTAGGATTCCAGAATAAAGCAGCTACATTTGAAATAGTTCAGCGCTTATATCGCTACTTTTTACACTCATAGATTTTACCTGATGTCCTTTGAAGGTATATCTGCCAAACAACATAAAAATTAGTGACGTAACAAATAGGGAAAATATTATTCGGTTCTATAAAATACAATTATTGTTTGTTATATCTGTTTGAGAAATAATCATAGTATTTATTATAACTTATAATTAATAGTTTTTATACGTGAGACTGCATCAGAACTAATCAGAAATAACAAAAAGGTTATCTGTTTTATTGCAAATGATGTAATTACATACTATTAGGTTTTGAAATACCTGTAGTAATAGAATTTGTCACGTTTTAGATTTTATACCGATCGTGTGCTTCGGACCTTCTCTGGTTGGGGTATACTCGTGACACGGTTGTCTATTATCACCTCCCTATTTGTATTGTTTTAGACACATCATTTTATCACTACTTTTATGTAATGTACAAATTATAATATAAACAATGTAACAGTTAGTATAGTACACTATATTGGGCTGGTGTCAGGAACTCTAGGACTAAACGCGTATTTTACGACAAAAGGAAAGAGCAGGATCGAACGTCATTCTCACATTCATATGATATTATGCAGTAGCAGGTTTACCTAACCTTAGGCAACCATATTCATCAAAATTTGGATAGAATTTAGTGATCAATGAAATGATGTCAGTGTTTAATTTATCCAAGGGATAGAACAGAAAAGTGTAGAACTAATGGCCACTTTGTCCGACTTACCTCAAATTGAGTTGTGAAAACTAACGGGCATAGAGCCAGAGACCCACCGCTGCACAGTCTTGCAGCAGTTCAATTCGTTATAAATACCGTGCGTGTAATTTCGTGAGTAAACGTTTAGCTACAAGTACCGACTACGGTGTATTTCTGTCTCTGCACATTTCCTATAAATTTAGTAGTGGCGCTAAAAACTAGACATTTTAAAGACGTACTAATTATGTTGCAGGCACTTGGGAGTCTTTATTAGCACACGCTGAATTGTTTTGGATGAATTGAGTGCACTGAATAAATTAGTCATTTTTAGAAATACAACATTTCAGCAAAATGCGTTATTCTTATAAAATGGGATACTAAACGTATTTTTGTGAAGTGCAGAGCTGATTTTCGTTAATATGTTGTTTAGAATTAGCATGTGGAAATTATTTGTGTCTTTGTGTTTTTTTATAACACGTTGCTTCACCCACATATTATGATGTTGGATGGCAAACAAACCCACGAGCCACCTTATGTTAAGTAGTCACCGCTACCTATAGTCATTGCAATATCAGAGGCCTAACAAATGCGTTGCCATCCCAGAGACAAATATCTCATGTGCCTGTAATCACACCGGCACACCACACCCTTCGTACCAGAACACAGCAACGTTGCTTTGCGGCAGAAATAGGTAAGGTGGTAGTACTTCCCCGCACGAGCTCCATCACAAAGAGCTTTCATACTACCATTATATGTTTATTATTATGATATTATATTTATAAAATTTTAGTGAGCACCATTTAATGCTCTCGAAATTATATTGCAAACACAACTCCATGAAATCACCTTGAACAAACTAAATAGGTACCTAATTTACTTGTAGAGCCAGCTAACTCGCGGTTTACCTAAACCATAAATTCATGCGCATACGTCTTTATTTAGTTTACTTTGCATTCATAGGTGTTCAAGGTGCATTTAAATCTGTTGTGCACGTGTAACACGATGCATTTATTATTAATGACGGGTTAATTGTCCATGCACTAGTATGACAATGCTATTCAATGACTACGCTCAGATTATATCGCTCAAATACGATGGTCACTCGTCTATAATGGCCACTGTTGGTAGCCTACCGGATTTCCATCAAGATATCGAAATAATTAGTGATGTTATTATCAAAGAGTTTGTTGATTAGGATATCGAATTATCTACAGTAAGGACCACAGGCTTATCATTGCCATTGTCGGTTGATTTTGCAACTGAAGTGGGTGTTGTGTCATTTATCTGTGGTATTTAATAAAGTGCTTCAAGAAATATGAGTGTGAAAAGAATGGTGAGTGTATTTTCTCTGATTGAAAGACGTTTAAATAAAAACCTACATACTGACAAAAGAAATTTATCGGTTTATTTAAATAATGAGTAAATTGTCTTGGTCGTAATGAGTAAACTACAAAACAATTAGTAATTGTAGGTACCCTCGTTAAGTACATTTTTATGTACTAGGTTACAGAACCATGACACACAATTGGTTCAAATTAACATTCATTACCCTAGTTGAGATTCAATTTACTTTAAACTTGTCATAATCGTCTAGTTTCATGTGCACGCGGCACGCGATGTTTAGCTGTCAACCACTACACTTCTGCAAATGCTAATATATTCTTCATACTTGTTTTTTTTTGCACACGTAAGTCCAGCTATTAAATAAACACCGCCTGTTCACTGCTGATGAGATACCTAAATTAATGAATCATTAATAAATTTATTATTAACCCGTCAACCATTCCTTTTGCTACATGTTTCAATTATTGAACTAATAAAATATAAGGGTCGTAGTTTAATTGCTTGAGTTCTGTGTAAGTCTTCATAGTATAGGTCGAAGGAAGCAGCCTGCGGCTGGCGTGCGGCACTAATCAATTAGTGGCAATCGAGATCACGTGCGCGAGCGCCGGGGCACACGACGCTACCACGTTGCCTGCCACTGTGGCCAAGTTAAATACCATTACATCAGACTAAATAAATTGACCTGAAAAATAATATCGAAAATGTGTCCACAAACTTTGCTCAATGTCTGCCGTAGGTGCTTTATCTTGCTGAAGATTCTGAACTAATGAAAAACAGTTTACAGTCGTACTCTGTGTATTGAGTGTGTAATTTCCATTTTTGAGCCAATTTGGGTTTCCCGTTTTCTCTAACTTGTTTCGGTTGGAGAATCTGAGATATTTGCCTTTTTCATTAAATATTTTCAGCATGACTTGTCGTCTTTTATGGTCTGAAAGATCCTGGGAATTCAATTAGAGATTCGTTCAAAACTACATGACAAATGACATACATTGTAGCCAATTCTCATAATATAAATCGTCTTACAAGTTTTTTCGCCTTCGCCTTAATTATTGCGATATTTTGTTCAAAGATTTTCGTCAAAGTGCAATGTAAATGAAAATTTACGTTGCTGAAAGTGAAATGTAATTTTAGAATTCCGCAGACTTCATAAGTTCATACTAAGGTCAATGACACTCGCTGCAGAGTTTGCGGTAGTAAATTTGGAAGTGAAGTTTGTTGCAGAGGTACCGTTTGTTGAATGAATTAATATTTACATAGAGTCAAGATTCACGTAGAGGACGTCCTAACCAACGTTCGCTTTGTTAACACTATGTTTAGATAAATCTGTGTTGGCGTAGGTAATCTGTGCGTGCATGCATGTTCTTTTGTTTGTTTGTCGGGTTTTATAAACTCAATGGTCAAGAGACCCATCACTCAGTTTGTTAGTCTTTTTTGTTTGAAATTACTTTAATTTTATCAATATTTATTTATGTCTTGAACGCTATAAAGTCGACTTTTCTTTGTCAGACGTTCAATTGTATCCCTAAGCTATCAAAATGAAATTGTATTTATTTTACCGAAGGGCAGCAGGAATTGTTTTTAAATTGCATTAATTTTGTAGCAACGCGGAATCTTTGACATGAATTCTAATAGGACCTGACAAGATTCTTTGTCTTGCTATGTTGATGTAAGTAGGTACAATGTTCTAAGGCCGTTTGGGCTTCCTCATTTGATCGAATTTTCCGCCTTTACACATCGGTATGAGGTAAGGAGTTATTTTAATTTTCAACTGACATTGTTTATTCCTCATGTCATGTTTTAATTGTTCACAATTGATAGAAATAACTGTGCTTCATACCTTATTAGATTTATTACCTACGGAAATGATTCTACGGCCACAAATGCTGCACTAAAAATCTATACTTAATATTAGATTCTAATTTTAGTTTATTACAAAAGGCACGTGTATTTTTAACCAAATCAGTTAAACACGTAAGAGAAAACTAGGAAGTGTACACAATATTCATAATCTATGTTAACAAAATAAATCACTATGTCAGAACAGTTTGTGGTGCAAACATGGACAAGGTCGGGCACCCGTCTGCTGCAAACAAAACGATGGGTTGTTATAATGACAGCAGGAGGTACTCAGGCGTTAACTAACCTTGTTCTGTTCTGGACACCATGAGAAGCCGTGGACGCATTTGTATTTGAATAGCCGATAATTTTATTGAAAAAAAAAAAGGGAACATGGAGCTTTCGGTACATATTGGTTGTATTCTCTTCTGGTTTTGTTGAAATTTGTTTTTGTTACCTACCTATTGTGATAACTGAACACATAATCGTAATACATAATTAATTATGACAAAATTATCAACGCCTTGGCCTAATTTGCTCAGGTTTGGCTCTTTTTATTAATCTCGATATAAGTTATGGTTTATCTTTCAAATGACACTTGTTTGTCAGATTGTTCTAATTATTTATCTTTAGTCGTATCTAAGAAAGCCTCGTATTGTCTTACAGTTTTGGCTGCAAAGAAGTCTGGCTTCTGCTTGCATGAAAGTCGTCTAAAAAAAGTCGGAAAAAGCTGTGTCTGGGCGGGATTGGTTGATTTTTATTCTCGTTGACTAAGACTAGTAATCTTCCCGGCCAATACTGTACGGCCGCCAAACACTCGTTTGCGCCAAAGCTCACACTAGACTAATCCACGATTAGTAAACACTTCGCAGTTCATACTAGAGTAATTTTCCTCTCGCTGCCAGTGAGTCCGTGACTCAGCGCTGCCGCATTGTTTATATTATTTTAAATTGGTATCATTTGAGATACGCCGAGTAGAAACGGCAGGTTGGCAGCACGTGTTCGAACTTTGATGTAAACAACCGCGGCAACTATGAGCTTCGAGTAGCGACTACTCGGATTTCGCTTGTTTTACTCTCGGTTCCAGGTAACCGATGTAGGTACATGGTTTGCGTCATACACATAACATACGTGTATATCAGTTTATTTACCCGTAGCACCAATATTTAAAGGTTATGTTTGCTTATGCTTATGGTTATATATTTTGAAGGTCAGCCCTTAGCAACACCTTTTAATTTATCACATAACGTTGTACATACTCTTTGTGTTCCCTTTGCGTTCTTATAAACTCATTATATACTCTTTGTGAGTGTCGGAGTATCGATAGTTTTAACACCGAGCTTGACAACTGGTATGACGCGGCGGCAAACAAAGAATTGATAAAATGATAATGAAACACAGCTCATGTTGCCAACAAAGAGATGTCCACACAAGTATTTTGAACTGTGACATAATTTATTAAAGCACACATTTACTTGTTGTATATTTTATCAACTGTGTTTATTATTTATGCATGCGTTGCTGTATAGTCATTGCACTTAGAACTAGGTTGGATACAGGTAACATGAACAAATGACTGCTACAATAACAAAATCTTATTACCACTTTGTCACTGTTCTTGCTGTTGCAAACAACCGCAACATTTTCAATTTCGTGCAAAAGTTCAATCTATGCAGTTTTTCATCCAGGAACGGAGTGTGTTTTTTTTAATTTAATAACAAAGAACTTATGGCAGCTGCGAATAAAGTTGTCTCATTCTATTCCAGTTATTTACAATAGGCGTATGGTGGGTACTTGCACGTGTTCGATATTCAACATTAAATTTTGACAACTTTTAAAAACGTTTTCAATCTATTTTCAGTCTGGCAAAAAATCCTCTATTTTTCAATATTTTTTGACCAGATTTTGGCATTGCTTTTTTTCTGTGATGATATTGCTACTATGGTTGCGATTTTGAACGTTTTTAATTAGTAGAATAGGCATTCGAAATAAAAACTTTGGTAATGGTTGTGGCAATGGCCGTGACATTAACGAGTAACTTTCCGACAAGACAGTCGATTTTCGTAAATTGAAAAATGGTAACGTTATTGATCGCCGTAGTTTTCTACGTGGGCCGCGTCTCTTAGCTCAAAATAAAGTTTTTTAGGCCCGGAAAATTCCAGTGGCTCGTTAAGCAAACGTTTTATTGCAAACATTTATAAAGTTTACGACAGAGGACAATAAAGCATGTTAAATACGTACAATAATAATGAAATCAACATGACGTAATACATTTGAATTAACGACACGTTAATTTTAGTGTGTACTAGCTTACACACTAAAATCGACGTAAAATTAACTTAAAGCTTTGATGAGTCCTTGCCAGGGCCAATAAAAGCTGTTTAAATTACAGCGAAAGAAGTACCTAAAAAAAGGATTGAACCTAGTGACTTACGTGATTGATAGGGCACCTTAAATACACGTCGCAACGGTTTATTTTTAGATGATCTGTTTGCTGGTATGATATGACACGTCCATGAAGTGACTGAAATGTTTGTGCAAATTAATTTTGATCGTTGATACTGGCGCCTTGTGTAGGCGTAGTAATTACAGCTACGCATGAATCATTTCCTGAGGTTGGAATCTTCTTTTAAGTAGCAGCACCTACCCTGTATTCATGACCCACATAGTGTTGCGTACTCAGTAGTAGAAAAAAAATCGATGGGCACAGTCACACAGTGATTATATACTTACCCTCATAGAATTCTACATAATACTGCAACGTAACTGCATTGAAGTTGATCGTGCGCGCGTCGCCTCTTTTATACTTTTATAAAAAGCCGCAGTGGTGATTAAAAATAAAAAGCTATCATCTCTTTGTTACAGACGGAAAGTGAGACGTCATGCGAAGAAGCAGCAAGACTGACGGCGGAAGGCGCAGCCGCGGACGCCGACGACGATGAAGCCTACGATTATGCCCTGCCCCCTCCCCCCGACGGGGGCTACGGCTGGGTGGTGGTCTTCGCATCCTTCATGTGCAACATGATCGTGGACGGCATAGCTTACACATTCGGCATATTCCTACCAGAACTAGTGACGTATTTCGGCGAGGGCAAAGGCACTGTCGCGTGGGTCGGCAGTTTGCTGTCAGGATTTTATCTAGCTGCTGGTAAGATTTATGATGATTGATAATTTATTATGTACCTACTCTTTGTAATGTTAGTTACCGACATTGTATGTTAAATTATTTAATCTATTAGTCTCAACAATTATAACATCGACATTAGTTACAGAAGCTAGTACATAGTACTTACATACATAGATAATTATCTCCCTCGATTCTACGAATTCATGAGAAAAAGATACAACATTGAATACGTGCTGGCATTTGACGGATGGATCTTAATTGACATCAGTAATTTCAAAGGTCTTTAGCATTCCGCCTTTTTGGACGCCATTGCAATCGAACGCTCGTTCATTTCCTATCAATTCAGGTCACGTTCGCGTTGTCACATGCACACCATCCATTATTCATGTGTGAATTGTACCTAGTACCTATCGTTGTATCTAACAAGAGATTTATGCAGCTAATGTTCATGAGTAAGCAAATATATCAATACTAGCTTTTGCCCGCGACTTCGTACGCTTGTAATAGTTTGAGCAGCCTTTTTTATTTACTAGATACAAATTTGAACAATTTTTATTAGTTTTTTAATAAGTGCCTCAATACAAAGTTAAGTGGTTTTATCTTCGATAATGACGGACTTCCATACAAGCTTTCATCCTCTATTGAATTCTATTCTAATCCTTTATCGCTACAAAAGGTAGCCTATGTCCTTCTCCAAGGTTTAATCTATCTCTGTACCAAATTTTATCATAATCGGTTCCGCTGTTTAGGCGTGAAAGCGTAACAAACAGACAGTTACTTTCGCAGTTATAATAGTAGTATGGATTACAATGTTTCTCGGTATTAGCATATCCTTCAAACAACAAATTAATCGCTTTAAAATATTTTCTTATTACCGACCTTATACTTGAGAGATAATATGATGACGAGATTCTCCGGAGTTTTCTCAAGATATTAGCACTTTAAAGTTTTTTAACGAGTTTTTCCTCATGTGCATACCATATAAGGTTATTTGTATATGCATACCTATCTATGATTGGTGATACAATCGGACATCGTCAACATTATCATATCAGCCGAATGGCGTCCACTACTAGACATAGGCCTCCCCTAGAGATAGCCACATTGACCGGATCTGCGCTGCCCGCATCCAGCGATTTCCCGCAATCGGACATAGCTCTCTGAAAATTTAACCAGCTCAAAGGAAAATTATGTTTGAAAATTATATACCCTGTAAAACCATTTATAAGTCAATATGATTAGTCGTATTATTTCTACATTCTTATTCAATAGATTATTTAAAAAGAAATTGGTATAAATCTGTTGTTACTGATATCGTATACCTATAGTAATTGACACTTGAAGCCTATGCAGTAAAATGAAATAACCGTGTCGTTGTTAACTCAGTTCATTGCGAGTACCTCGTAACCGTTATGATAACCGAGTACACTGTACATTAGTGGTAGATAAATCTGTCCGGATTAGTTAGAAGTGTCCGCACCACTTGACTCAGTGATGCACATTACTAAAACGTCCGGTTTCCGTCCGCCCGTTTATCAGCGGCCTGTATCTCGTAAATCGAAATAGGTAGAGTAACAATTTTCAGTGTGTATTTCTATTGTTGCTTTACCAAAAAAATAACCACATACCATCACGCCTGTATTCCCCGAAGGGTTAGGCAGAGGTGTAACAATGTACACCCACCGTTCGCTGGTATGTTTAGGTCCCATGTAATAGGGGGCGAGCCTATTGCCATTAACCGAGCACAAACCAAAATCCAAACTCTGAGCTACTACTGAGAATTTCATAGAAAAACCCAATAACACTTTTTGCTCGACCTGGCAAACGAACCCAAGACCTCTAGCGTAGCAGTCGCGCTTAGGACCACTAGGCCAACGAGGCAGTTCAAAAAAAAATATATATAAAGTCAAAAATTAAAACGGATCCCCATACAAGATACGTGTCTTTTTTTAAATGTTGTATTAAATGTTGTGCGGTGTTATGGAACCCTTCATGTGCCAGACTCGTACTTAGTTTGTTTTTATGTAATGCTTTTTATCATAACACAAATTATTCTTCGTGTTGATTGATATTTTCAAGCCTATCTAAGACCAATCTCCATGACTCAAATATCGAATAAAGTTGTTCCTACAAAATAAAACATAATTCTTATGTGTTCTATTAAGTAATAACGTCATCTCTGACTAGGCTTACGTATCAGAATTTATCCGCCGATCGTTCCTATCTTATTTTATCTATTTTAAACTGCCATTGACCTGATTGGAAGTACTCGATTACGATCGAAGATACAGCGATGGTACGATAAATAAAAATGTCCTAGAAAACATTTTTGCTGAAGTCGGGTTTGTTGCGCAGTTTCGTGTGTGTGCAAGCGAAAGTATCTTATCGAGAAGACCTGGCATAGTGACCCTAACATTTCAAAGTACCTTATCTGTCTACGAACTTTGATTTGGGCTATATATGTAGATTTAGCTATAAATACAAATTACGTCGTATTTTCAGCAGCACACATTTATCTGAAACATGCGATTAATTTATTTTGGCAAACTAATTTATATTTTATCTGTTGTCAAATCATAGGCGTGATTGTTAACAATTTGTAGCTACTGATATCAATATAATTACCTACTTTTTGATTGAAGATTAATATTATTACTTAATTTATTTATTTGACATACATAAAAATTATATTTTTACAAATTGAACATTTAAAATTAAAAAAAAAATAACCTCACCGGTATCGGGAATAGGGTCCAAGCTACCGGCAGTCAGGGTTCCTGATAATAGGAATCTCCGGACAATACGCGCCGTATCCAGGAATACAGCTTTTTGAATCAAGCCTTGCTCCGACTGCCCATCGAAAGCCTCCTCCAGGTGTTGGTCGAGCTTCTTGGCTAATATGGCATTGGCCGACAGTTAGTATTATTAATATCATTTATTCATTTGTATAAACATCTATTTAGTTGCATATTTTTTGTATTAAATGAGGTGCAAGTTATGAACGTGTAGATTGGACTCCGTATGAGGCATTCCACGATTTCTCTGTATCTGCAGTCTTGCAAAACTGTGTGAAAGTTCCATAACTCTGCAAACGGCTCCATAAAAGTCCTTATAAGAATAAAAACGCGTGTTTGCAGTAAAATGAATCTTTTATGACGATGCGTCGATTCCTTGAACTAAATTGCAAGTATTTAAATAATATAACAAGTAGCTCCGATCAAGTTTGCAATGTAGGTTTTAATACCAAGGTGGTCACTTGACTGTTATTGATAATTTAATCTCTTTAATCTTACTTAACATGTTTACCATACCTTGCGTGAGAAATAAATATTGTGTTTATTCCGATAATCGTACTGTTAGGTTAGAATGCAAATATGGATCATTTGCCTTATCCACTTTATCCTTTACAGAATTGGCACAATATCAATGACCTACTCTATGATGATCTTGCACATTTACGACGGACAAGCTATGGCCCGTGACTTCGTTTGCGTGAATTTTCTAGCCTATAGCACCCAGGGATAACGTAGCATCCTAGCTTGGCATATATATCTATTGAGTACATACTACGATAAGTAGTACTTATCTCAAATTTATGAGTACAATCAAAATAATTTTCAAAATCGGACCAGTAGTTTTAGATAATAGCGCGTTCAAACAAACAAACTCTTCCTTTCCTCCTCCTTCTTTCTTTTCTTAATATTACTACAGATAAAAGCTCTTACTCTAAGAGCAAGATTTTCTCAATGATGTTTTATTTTCCCAACAAAATATTAATTATAACTGCTTCGCTTACGTAAATGCCAATCTAGATTTCTAGGTTCAGAGGCAAAACGTTCTTAATTAATTTTACTATATTAGGAAAGTTATTCGCTGTAATACTAACCACATAATTAATTGCGATAGGGCTTCTCCTTAAGACTCGTATCGAATCTTCTAGTTTAACTCAACTGTGGAAGTATTTAAATCACCCTCCTACCCCTTAAACTTTAGGGTTGTTATTGTTACGCAAGTTGTTACGAACTCTTTTGTTTATTTTTTCCTTGTATATAAAGAGAATCAATGTTGTCGGCAGGTCCGGTAGTGTCGGCGTTATGCAACAAGTTTGGCTGTCGGGCCGTGTGCGTTGCTGGGTCGTTTGTAGCAGCTACTGCCTTCGTCCTGTCTACGTTCAGCAAGAGTGTTACCATGATGATGATCACATATGGGTTGATCGGAGGTGAGTTTTTATTTAATTTCCTATCCATCACGCCTGTATTCCCCGAAGGGTTAGGCAGAGGTGTAACAATGTACACCCACAGTTCGCCGGTATATTTAGGTCCCATGTAATAGGGGGCGAGCCTATTGCCATTAACCGGGCACAAATCCTAACTCCGAGCTGCTACTGAGAATTTCATAGAAAAACCCAATAACACTTTTTGCTCAACCTGGGAATCGAACCCAAGACCTCTAGCGTAGCAGTCGCGCTTAGGACCACTAGGCTACCGAGGCAGTTTCCTATCTTATACTAATTTTAATAGTTTACCTATATTTCTTAATTGCTTCATTAGCCTAGTGGTCCTAAGCGCGACTGCTACGCTAGAGGTCTTGGGTTCGATTTCCAGGTCGAGCAAAGTGTTATTGGATTTTTCTATGAAATTCTTAGTAGCAGCCCGGAGTTAGGATTTGTGCCCGGTTAATGGCAATAGGCCTCGCCCTTAATTACTTGGGACCTAAAACATACCAGCACACTGTGGGTGTACATTGATACACCTCTGCCTAAACCTTTAGGGAATACAGGCATAATAGTATGTATGTAGCTCACCTATTCGTAAACGGTTTAGCTAGGTAAAGCATAGATTATGAAGTAAATTTACGAGTATATCGAACAGAGAACAGACAGGTTTTAGCTTTCTCAGTTAGTTGGCGACAGATTCTAAGGCCAGCGGACTATAGCGGAAGCGTTTCATGATATTTCTTGATAAATGAAAAATACATATATGTATTATGTACTGTAAAACATGGATTAATCTTTTCTCACAGTACCATCAATCAATGTCTAGGTTACATTGACGTAAAGATCTAGCGTGTGTGTCTTCGTATTACCATATTTACCACAGAGTCACACGGGCAACGGTGATAGATGCCTTTGATTCAATGATCTCCGCTGTGTTATTTCTTGCACTGAGATCTTAATCGCGGCTTCCAAGAAATCTATTGTACCGTATTTACTAACATCATGTTTTACTACGTATTCTGTTATCCTCGTATAAAAATTAACGAGTTCAATTTATGTCCTCAAAATCAACTGGAATTACAAGCACAAAATTCCTGAAACAATTTCACTCAAGCGGAAACACGTCAGCATGATGTACATTGTAAACGTGACAATAACAAATTTGCATTGCGTAATCCGTTGCCAATCCTATGTTATCAAATTTCACCTAGATTGAAATGAATTAAATGTTTACTGAGGACATGATTGACTTTTCAGCCTTTTCTGTCTCGTTTCTGGCAATTAAGTCTAAGAATTCTAAAGCTATTTGTATTAACTTTAAGTATATTTAGAATGGCTTGGCAATAAAACGGTTTGCAGGACTCGTGTGGAACGTAAGAGTTATGTAAATGACCACTGGCCTTGGCACGTTGGCATAGTTATGGGGTGGCGTCGCCCAGCCGCTGCCAGCCGTCCTTCATACCGTGGTTTAGCGAACATAAGACTTAAAGGATACCCGTTGAAGTATACATTTATCTGATTCATATTCTGAACCACAAATGGTCGTAATAACAGATGCGAAATGAGGTCAAATGGAACCATTCTGTGTGACTGTTAGATAATTATTATACAACTGGATACAAGTACAGACATAAGTAATTAGACGTACATATGTGTACTTAATAAACATCACGACATACAATACCTACTCAAAAATTATTAACGTTTCAAGTTTCCAATTATAGTGCTTAGCAACAACTATCATAATGCGAATATGCAAATTAATCTGACAGCTCATTGCTGATGACTCCATTATGTCCGACATCAACAAATGACTCACATAGACGATTTACAATAATTTATTAATGTGTTTAAAATGGCTGTTAAATAATAGTGTGATGTGCATTTCCCATAATTCAACAACAACAAAGACTTTTGTTTTCAGTAGACACAGTAACTGTTTATTATTGAAAGAATTTAAAGCGTTACTGTGAAATTGTTTCTCACGTTCTTTGTTACTTAAAGATATATTGTAATGTAGCTTCGTCATTGAGAGTTCAGATCGTAATATACCTATGTATTTGAGTGCAAGGTTGTGTATTCGCAAAACTTGTATTGTATCACCGAGAAAGTTTCAGCTTTCGGAAGCTTCTTTTATACTACGTAGATCCGATTGACGTGAACTGATTTGGTTTAAGTTTGGTCTTACTGTCAAAGTTAGATTAGGTTTTAACTTTCACATCATAAAAGGAGAACCTGTGAAGGTTGTTGCTTCTTTTCTAATTCTAATACATTTCAATAACTTTGAATATTTTAATACAAAAGTGTTTGTTTTGCCATTTTCTACTTCATTTGCGTCGCTAAGTATACCTACAAAACATTCTTATTACTGAGGAGTTGAGCACCCAATTATGGCCTACATATTTAAATCAAATACAATTTTAATTAAAATATAACTAGAAGTACTAGAACGCCCTGAGGGAAAGTACAGTGTTCTTAATTCCTTTAATCGATGTAATTTACGAGTTGTTGAAATATAAAAGCTTTCTCGTGAAGTGATGTCCTTATAACAACATGTTTTCTAATAACTATCGAGTTACAAATCCTAGGGGAAATTATCAGGGATCGATATACGAGTAGCTATCGAGGTTTCTTGTTAATTACGTAAATGTGTTTAGTACTTTCGTAATTACTTTGTGTGTCACTGTCATGGCCAGTCGATAAAGTAAAGGGTTCAAACCCTTTACTTTATCGGACACGTAATAATACAAATAGGAAACTTAAAGATTAAGATAGATTAAGTACTTAAATATCTTTATTTTGTATCTTTTGAAGTTCAGCTCAGAGCGTTCGCTATGTTCAATGATCTCCGGAAACTCCGGATCTGTGGAAGATGAATGACCTACTAACTGATCATACATCCAACGTATGATCGGACATATTTGGCAACGCATAATTTACCCACTTTAAGTTTCTGCCGACACGTCTTCTACAAGATCCAGACACCTCAGTCGAATAATAAAACGAAAAAGGTGACCGCAAGTCTCAGAGACAATATTTGTTATTTTATTCAAACAAACTTGTATCTTCAGAAAGATTTCTTCGGTTTTTGTTCTGCCTTTTGTTCGATAAAGCGAGATACTACAAATATTAAAACCGTTTCGACACGTTCTTTGTTCTTCCGAACCCTTGAAAACAGAGGCAACAACCAGTGTGTAAAATTGGACAATTGCCAACAGACATCAATGTGAACGAAAAGGCTTAAATATCGCTTTAGTTCCAAGTGTTAAGGCCCTTCTAGTAATTAGGTGAATTCGAAGAAAAGTGGGCTTTTCCATTCTACGAATGCATCGGTGTCGTGCCTGGCGACTTAAATAACTAATACGGGGACGCTAAACCTCGGCTATGTTATGTCGCTATGTAGGAGGGGCGTTTAGTTCATGAAAGGGGAAAGTTTCCTGGTGAAGGTGCTTCATTCTCGGAAAACCCCACGTAACCTCTTTTCAGCTTCAGTCTCGACAAACCTATATCTACGTGTTTCAGAGTAAAACAGTTCTCGGCCAGCAATTAACCTTAGCTTGCCTGATTGGCTTTATTAAAAGACAAATGAAGAGTCTGTGGAGAACATAGAAACTTATTTCAAGGTCATTTGAACACGGGACAGTTGGCCAGTTGCCAGCTGCTGCAGACAACATGGCGCCTTACTAGGCTAGAATATAAGATTGTCTTTAATTGTACACGCGGTACAACTTACACACTATTGCTATTTTAAGAGGTAATAACTGGCTCATGATTGTTTTACAATCTTACACAGAGATCGTCAACAGTTTTGTGAATATCCGATGTGACCTAATTCTTGTATCTCATGGCGGGCATTCAAGGTTTTGACGATGGAAAAATACATCGTCAACTTCACTACGGTTCTAAAATATTTAGTACCTATGATATGTTGGTTATTTTAGTACGTTTGCGTTGCTGGATCATCCACCTTTCGCTCTTTTGGGTTATTCGTGATACTGACATCAACACGTGAGAAAATCCTAGGAATCATTCAAAGACATCATGTCAGCCTTAAAATTTAAAGGTGTTAATAATTAGCACGTCCATTTAGCACCACTTTTAGTGATCCCTGTTGGCAGCCAACCGCTGAGATCATCAAGTCTCAATGTCAACACTATTCGGAAATACTGTTTCAAGCCAGAAGTAGACTAGACCATTCAAAAACGTATTAAATAAACGAATTAATTTATTCATCCGTTTCACAAATTTTGACACAAACTATTGAAAGTAGATTTAATTTTGTGCTGACAGCGGAAGGTGTTATTCAGAACTACTATTTGCAGATTACATTACTTAAGTGTGTACTAAATATTAACAACCTGGCGCTCTGTATATAATATGATACGAAAACATGTTACCGTCAGTTGCTAACAAATATAAGTACAACGAATTCTGTTTTCATGCATCAGCTGATTTGTATGACACATTATCTTTTGCACCGAGTTTCCGTTTTCAAAATTATATGAATAATGATAAATGTTCGATCCTTGCACATCATAAATGGTAACCAAAATAAATGTAGAATGAAGACAGTAGACTGCTTAACAAAAGGGATCGCTTTCGAAGTAACGTTCAGTGGTTAGCAAAGAAAAAAAAACTGTGAAAAAAACGTTTTCTTGGATCTCGTCTTTGACCTCGAAACTTTAATGCTTCTTGTTTGAATTTTCCAAGAAACAGTTTTGAAAACTCATTCACTCCTGCTGCCAATTTTTTTGTTTACGACCAAGTCTATTGAGTATTAACTCTGTAACGCTTAGAAGTATTCCTTACTTTCTTAGTATGACGACTGAATTTTGAAATGAATGGTTTTGATACTTTGTTTTCATTTCGTACACATATCAAACTGACGAATATATTCAAATAATGAAAATAGGTTATTGTAAAGATTGCCTTATCTCTTTAGGAATCAAAATATTAGTCGTTCTTTGTACTGGAACGTTGTTTTTTCTGATTTATCATATAATTACCACCTACTTAATATTCTCTTGTTGAATAAATATACCAACTAACCTATATTTGTACCTGGTTAAGTGGTTACTAGTCGTATTCTTTGAAAGGAATCTGGGTGAAATGTAGATTCATTGTACTGCTAACATTGTGTGTAAATTGATGATTAATTATTTGATGAGAAAAGTGGAATATTGTACTGGGAAGTGACGCATGCGTTTGTAAAGTGGCGACGACCTCTTTGCAGCAGGCAACAACCCGTCCGAACTCCTTTGTGCGGTTTCAAATACCGATTTGTGGGCCGACAACAAACACTGAGTCATTATCACCGCGTATCATAATTCAGAGTTTGTTTTTACACATACAGCTAAATGAAACACTAAAAATATTATCACGTAATTAAACATTATGGCATAATGCTTTCTTGCTAATGGCGCTAATGGCTTTTAGCGACAACATTAAGATGTTGCTCAGTAACTATCCAAGGTCGTAGACAGGGATGAAGTCAAGAGTGTCAACACCTTTGTGAACCGGTAGGGGACAACGTGGGAATGTCTAAAGACATATTTGGTAATAAAACTTTTGTAGATACTAACAAGAATAATGATCCTATGTACAGCGAAGAGGATGTATGATAACTGCACAAGTGAATAACTCTTATTATCTTATCGGACCTATAATGTCCTAATTATTTAACGAAATAATATTATATGCTTAAACAATCGATAAGAAGTTCGTTAGCATAATGTTTGTTGTTGGCATGATATTGTGTATAATTTGGATAAACCGAAGTTTCCCGAAATACATTTTAAACATGAACTGTAAGCTAAGAACCCTTGACTGGGTTCTAACGAAGCGAGTGAGATGTCAATGTCCACGCGCAGTGAAATACCGGCGACTTCATGACGGTGTCATGTTTTTTATCACACGCCAATATTACGTGACGTAGACACCTCAGGCAAATTGGTCAAAGTTCTCTGCAATTTGGGAGTGTGCCAAATTGAGCAACAGTCACTAATCATAGTGTTTCACCTCTTTTGATTTTGTTTTGCATAGCAACGAGGGTTTATCAAAACCACCAGTTTTTGACACAGCATCATATGTAGATGCTGTGTCAAAAGCTGGTGGTTTAGTGTGAAAATAAACCTTTTTGAATGTTAGCTTTGAGAGCAATACAAACAATGCGTTTTTCTTTGAGCTTGACAACTCATTCGAGAACTGGATGAATGAACTCTTTGTTAGTTCCTCTTCTTTGTTAGTGTCAGAGTAAGGATATTTTCTTTGTGCTTTAGTTTAAAAAAATACATTCACTAACACTGTCGCAGTCGTAGTAATCTATTATTATTCTATTCAAATCATAATTGTGCATATTATTCTCATCGAATCATAAATTGCGCAGCATAGAATACAAAGTAGGTTATACATTTATTTGTCCTTTGTTAACAAAGGTTAATCAAGAATTAATATCGACAATATGCGTAAATCGAACAGCATTATGTGTTATTTTCCTTAATGTTTGAACCAACTTTTTGTCCGCAGGTCTCGGCTTCGGTATGATCTACCTTCCTTCAGTGGTAGCCGTGGGGTACTACTTCGAGTCCAGACGGTCCCTAGCCACAGGTATCGCTGTGTGCGGCTCAGGAGTTGGTACCTTCAGCTTTGCGCCCTTAGCGGCAGTCCTACTCAATGAGTTTGGGTCATGGCAGAATGCTAATCTTCTGCTTGCTGGCTTGATCCTCAACTGCGCTGTTTTCGGCGCGCTGATGAGGCCTTTGGTCTATCCTAAGGTTTGTGATTTTTTATTGTGGACGAACGGCTGAATTATTTGATGACCCCTTTAAAATTCAGCCTGTAGTGCACTTTAGGGAACACCTATAAACACGTGCTACCTAAATAAATTTATTAAAGGATAGCGTAGAAATGGGTGTTTTGGGAGAGGCCTTTTCATAAATATCTCGCGCTAGGCCGAAGTGACAGTTATTACGTGTAAATCCAGAAAGTTACTGGTTTTAAAATACCAGTATTCTCACTGCGTTACACTATTTAGGGTACTGGGTATAGATAGTTGCTTTGTATAAAATAGGTAGGTACCTCCTAATGTTACTAGGACTTACCAGAATGATGTAATAACTAGTTAAACTTATAATTATGTAATATTTGGTGGTTTATTTCTTTAGCGGTTACAAACTGTACCTAATAATTGAAGTACCTTTCCCTATCAATTGCACTAGTGTACCTTTTCTTATAAGTACTTAAACGCTTTTCAATGGGTTGACTAAAATAAATCCCTAGTACAAATATATGAGGAAACTACCTCTACAAGTATTTTAAACACCTATACTATTTTTTTTATTCTAGGAATAATTATGTTTTCGTCCTTTACATAATTAAGTTGATTAGTAATACTATGCAAGATTAAATAATATTAATTCAAATGTCGAAACGGTCCAATGCATGTACCAATGTGAATTTTTCAATTGATATGGTACTTTCTATCACTAATCTAGATTAAAATATCGTTAGGAAAGCTGGTATTGTATATTTAAATGAAAAAGGAACCCGGACTGGTTATAACCAGTCAAAGCCATTTTTCTTTTACGTAACTTCTATACATCACCCAACATTACAGACATCAGGCGAAAAGCCCTTATTACAACGTATGGCCGAAGAAAAACGTCTGCAGATGGAGCGAGGCTCTATCGGAGGATCCTACTTCGTGGTCCAGCTTCCCGACGGAACCATGGAGAAGAGGTTGAAGGTGAACGTTGTAGACGATTCTGTATGTAGTTGCTTTTCACTAATATTACTATTCTAAGTTTACGGCGATGCGTTTCGTTACTATATTAAACATTATTTCATAAACAACTTAATTCCTACAGGGCTAGGGTTAATTATTAATAAAAATCTTCAATTGAAGGCTTGTAAAACTTTACATAATGCAGTTGAATACGATGATGTACCTAATATGAAATCGTAGTTTAAAATTTTATTGTAATTAAATATCTACTTTTGAAAAATTTTGATGATGGATTTCTTGCCCTGTTAAATATTCTTTAATAACAGTGAATTTTACCAAATTCATTAAGAAATCATTTAGTTATTTTATTACTTTTATCGTTTGTGACGAAACGCATCCCCCTTGAGGTGGCGGTATACCTATATCTAGCGAACTGAGCTAGACACTGTTCAGTGGTCTTGTCTTTCAGCTTGTTGTGCTAACAAAATTTTTAGGAAGCATGTTTTGAATACGTCATGTATGTCTGTGCATGAATCTTTTGACCTAATTTGCACCGTATGGGGAATAAAGGCGCACCTCAACAGAACTTCACATAAGAAACTTTGGTACAAGCGACCCATTTCATAATTGCATATAAGGCATCCTTCGCATTCAGCGTAGGTGTTCGTGAACATATGCGTTACGAAAGCGATGCTCACGCCATGTTAACTTCGGACCGGATAGAATCACGTTTGTTTTGAAGATACTGGAACAGCGTCTGCGCTGCTTTACTACCTGTTAGAGCAATTTAGATGTCCATTTAAAAATACAAGCATTCTAATGTGTCTTTATTCTTCAGAAAGTGCAAATTATTAGACAAATTGGCTATTGATGTAAAAATCTGAAAGCACAGATCACTCTTAGCTAATTATTATTTGCTATACAAGTTTAGTTTTTTCGGCTGGTTAGAAATCCCAAGTTTAGAAAGTGACTAAACTATAGTGCTTAAAATGCTGCATAATATAGAAATGTACCGTAAATTAAGAAAAAAAACACAACCTAGTAATTATTCTGGAATAGAAACAGTTCTACCATCCACCCCTTTCAGTGGAACACGTTCATATATTATGCAGCATTTGTACGCCATGTAGAGGGCAATGCCTTCAAATGATTGGCAAGCTTTGTTATCCTTTCTTTTGTCCCTATTATTACCGCAAAGTGAATAGTTTGGTATTGATTGTATTTCTACAAACTTTCCGGATTGGAGGGAAAGATGCACGCAAAATTTTTCTTTTAATGCTGTCTTTAAATTTTTTCTTCTGCATTGGATGTCGTGGTGCATGAAGTTTGTGACTACCCGTGGGTAGTCGTCGTAAATACAGTCATACCTCGATGTTATCGTTAGATTAAAACCGCGTTAGTAGAGTTATTATTTCTCTTTAACTTGTCAAATAGGTACTGTAGAAATGTTGCACATTTATCACCGTTCAAACCCGATGATTAGTTGTATCATGTTAGCTGTTGTAAATTTTACCAAAATAATAACAACCAATAAAATCACTAGAGATTTAACAGTCGAACACATGAATAGAACCCTCCGCATACTAAGTATAAGGGGGTAACGTAACTCGAAGTATGACATCCCTTCTGCACATCGACCCACCACTAAACAAAAAGATCTTGCATCGCCAGGCCCCGTTGAACATCGACCCGGGAGTTCACTCTTCGCTGAATCTTGAAGCTTTAGCACGCGTGCCCACAGTTCCTAACATGCCTGGAGTACCACCTGTGCCTACCCTCCCCACAATAACTGAAGCTAAAGTTGCTGATGACGGCGAGGAGAAAAAGAAGAAGGTAAATATTTTATTCGCTTATTTTGCCATTGATTCTAAATAAACATACAGGTTGGATTAGAAAACAGGACAGTAAGGGCATCTACCTTCACTGTTATAATTACAGAAAAACGACCCTAGGATATCCATCACTTTTTGATGTATTCCCTTTCTGTCCCGTCTCAAAAATCCACCCCGTATACTATACAGCACTTTTTTGCAGTTACTTTTTACTGTACCTACTTTCTTTCTATACAAGATAATAACTCTAGGTACTCTCTAACGAAGTGGTCCTTACTCGTAAAACTGACGTATTATTATGACTGTCATATGTTTTTATTAAGATATAACTTTATGGAAATAAGGAGCTTGTTACGTCACTGTCTATGTTTAATACCAATCTCTGTAAATACAAATATCTACTGTGTTTTTTTCTACCCATCAATCACTACTATGTTGTTACCTCCAATATTAATGTCAACTTAATCGAATAATCAGGTTAAAGTTCATATTTATCATGAACTATGCCGAGACCAATATCGGCAAAAGTTTTGTGTGTATGTGTTAGGTACACACTGCGTACCTACTAAAATATGTATGAATTTGATGTGGACACATTCTGCCAGGCTTGCCATAGGGGTGTATGTATGACACGTCAAGATAGTATTTATAAGACATTGGCAGAGTAGGATGTAGCTTTAAAAGTCCTTCAGTGCGGCCACACGCATCTAACTAGGCCAGTCATGAGTAGGCCGATACACGTGTTAAATATTTAATAGATGAAAGACATCTTCTGAAGTTCTCAAAAAAAATATTTGCCATAAACAATTATTTTCACAAAATAAAGCATATTTTATAACGACCGTTCTTTAAAAAAAACCGGACAAGTGCAAGACGGTCGAGCACATGAAGTGTTTCGTACCAACGTGCAACATTAAGATCGAGCAAAAAACTTTTTAATTTATACATTTGTTACAGTTACATCATTCTGTAGCTGAAAAGGTCAATGAACCTACGTATAGTTTCAATTTAAGTTTTAATTTATAGCGGGAAACCGGAGAAATATTAATCAATAGGATTGCATAACTGGGTCAAAGGGGGGTCGTCTTTGGGGCCGGAGCGAAGATTCTAAGCAATCCTATTGGTCAATATTTATCCGTTTCTCCGCTCCGCAGCCACGCTCCGCTTCTGTGGACCGGCAACCTTACAGTGTTAGAGGGACAGATAGACGGACGGACTGAGGCGCGTAAGCAATAGAGCTTTGGGTGCTAAGTGTCAGTTTTTTCACTCACGTTCGGTTGCGAGCGCGTTAGAATTTTATATGGGAATAAGTTATAGCGCCACATGGAGGTCACTAGGAGAAACCAGATTTCCCACACAAAATTTAAATGCTCTCGCAATCGAACATGAGTTGAGAAAACTCACTCTTACTCAGCCGTTTAGAACTTTAGACTAGTTGGCTTTGGCTACAACATTCTGTAGCTGAAAAGGTCAATGAACCATTACCATTTTGTAATTCCGAATATTCTTCTTAAAAAAACCTCTACACCGATTCACTTAAAAGGTTCGCGTACTTTGGGATAAGCGAAAAGACCTTTGAGCCCTTATAAGTACGCGTACAGTTTGCTCGTATATCATAATAGGCCACTTAAGTAATCAATCAAATAATTTACCATTAAGTACAAACTTCTCTTGAAAGAAGTTTATATTAAGTTAATAGCAACAAGATGGAAGTGCCCAGCATCTTAATAATCAAAGTCAAACCGTTAAATACAGAGCACGTGTACCCTTCAAGGCACAATAATGAAAACTTAGAAGTTTTCTTATTAAAATGTTAATTAGTTATTTAAGCTTCAACAAGTAGGCGGTGTTTTGTTGCTTTTAAAGATTGATTTTATTATTTTTCTTAGTTCTTGTTATTGGAATGACTTTTCTCCTTCATTTTATTTAGGTAGTAATTTTAATGAATAAGGCGTTTATATCGTTAAGTTTATTATAAACTAGTTTATGCCTGCTACTTCGGTCGCGTGAATGTCGGTTATCGCGGGGCTTTATGTAATGTTTGCGCGGCTACGGACGTCTTTATGCGATATTATTTTTCTAAAATAAAAGTGGCCTAAGTTATAACATCAGCTACGTATCTGCTAGTAAAGAGTTCCATCAAAATCGGTTCAGCTGTTTCGGAGATTAGCCGAAACAAACAGGCAGACGGACGCAAAGTAAAGAAAAAATGGCTATTTGGACAAGTACACTGTAAACACTCATTTGAATTGTATTTATTCGTTTAGGAAAGGGCGTTTTTAGCTCTTATCGTGGACACTACATTAAAATAATTTATCATCAGTATTAATAAAAATGATGAAAACCCATTACGAGTCAAATTACAAACGAATACTTTTATCCGTCACCATGTAGGTGTAGGTACGTATAATTCTGATAGTAAAAACCCAATCCTACAACATATGACTGAAAAATTTAAATATAGCTGAGTACATGATAGTGTAGTTAGGCCTTTACATGTATACATGAACAATAGTGTCCGTAGAGTTATTTGCTCGTTCTTCTCTATAGAGATCTACCTTCGAACTAACTGGCCGAATCTTTGACAATTCAAAAGTCCCTGTAAATTGCTTTGACTTTGACTTAGCCTTGGATACTATATAAAAATATACCATCACAAAACATACCATCACGCCTGTATTCGAAGGGTTAGGCAGAGGTGTTTCTATGTACGTACACCCACAGTTCGCCGGTATGTTTAGGTCCCATGTAATAGGGGGCGAGCCTATTGCCATTATCCGGGCACAGATTCTAACTCCGAGCAGCTAAATTAGAATTTCATAGCAAAACCCAATAACACTTTTTACTCGACCTGGGAATCGAACCCAAGACCTCTAGAGTAGCAGTCGCGCTATATATAAAAATATATATAGAAAAATATGATAAGTAAACAAAATGTGTTCTAAAAACATCATTAATTGTAATCAAGCAATTGCAATTGAAACTTCTAGTATGCACGTTGTGTCCTGTAATCATTCTGGAAACGTGTTAAACAAAAAAATATTAGTATTAAAATTATGAGGCAATGCACACTAGACCGTTCTATTACCGACCAACACTGTCGCATGCCATGCACGGAGCGTCAACAATTGTCGTCTAGAATCTGTTGGTACGTTCGTAGGATATAGTTGTCCGTGTCATGTTTTTTTACTTGCCTGATATGTTCATAGTACGGTCAAGATATGGTACGGTGTGATCTACAGGGATGCGGAAGAATGCTCAGAGGCGTCCCCTTGTCCCGGTCAAAGGTGTAAGAGTAATACCGTGGGGTTTTAATCGGTTAGGAGCCCGACACACGACTCCGCCGTCCTGAAAAAACAATGGTGGTGTAGTGGGTAGACTCTTTTAACCACTCTTAAGTACTAAATCTCATACTTGTTATTCCACAGGGTGAGAACGGCAACGTGACCGTCAACCCGCAACAACAGCTGATGTCTCGCAACGTGTCTTCCCCCGCCTTCAGTGCGCATGCGCCGGGTCTGCCCAAGAACGGGTCCGTGCCGTTCTTCGACAGGCAACGCAAGCAGAGCACCGGCGATAGGTCTGGCGATAGGTAGTAGAATTGTTTTGTTTTAGGGAGAGCTGGTGGAGGGTGGAGTGGTCGGCGTGGGATATGGTGGAAGTAATGAGCATGTTTACGGGTATGGTCAACGACAAAAGTCGAGTTCTTAGATGATTTGACACCAAATATTTTAAAAACCAATCAGCGATCTAAAAAATATTATTACAATATAAGATTCTCTACGCTTTTGATAAAAAAAAAATTACAATAGCTTATTTTTATTAATAATTTTTTTTGAGACATTCGTTTTTGATGTTGACTGTATCTACATTGAGCAAAATAATTTATCTGCTTGGTTATTTATGGGATTTTTAATGCTTTCTATAATTGCATCAAATACTCTTAGATATATGTGAAAAGTGGAGTTGAAACCAAAGCTTAATTAGAAGTGTATTCAATGTTCATAATTTTGTGTTGTGTTCTTTATCTCATTATTAACACTAATTTTCATTTGGTTGTGAAAAATCATTTTAGCATTCACCACGAAAACCCGAAACACGCATTAAAATTTAAGAGGCTGATACCGCAATGTACTCCACGCTTTATAGTGGAAAAATTCAAGCACACCTAATATCAGTCCTGGAATATTCCTACCACGCTAATAGTACTCCGATCAATCCATAAATTAACCGACAGACACCAATAGGATAAAAGACTGAAGAAAACAAGCATGAATGGCGTCGCGACGCTTCAATTTAATTGGTCAAATGTTTTGATTGAACACGCCGCGTAGTAGCGCATAACATAGAAATCAATGGAGACGCCTTATGTGTAAACATTTGATACATTTCGTGTTTATAGCTGGCAGAGCGGCAGGCTTTGTTTAATTTTGCATGTTTATTGTGTAGTATTATTATTATATGTCAGTTATTTCTCGTAGGTGATGCTCCATTAGTTTATGTTAATCTATGGAGTAGCTATACGACTGCCGTCAAACATTGGTATACAAGCCGTTATTGCATAACATTATTTATATCTAATCTTATTGTTTACTAGCTGTACCCGCGAATTGGCTCACGAAGAAATAAAGCCTACATGAAATATGTATTGAATATTATGTCAACACAATACTTCAAGTGAACCTATTCTTATCGACAAGACTCAACAAATGATTGTCCTTAACAGAAAAAATCATAATCTGTCAACTTTTTTTTTTGTAATTCGTCAATTAATTATAAATTATTTCTAATTCCAGATTCAAACCGTCCCTAGCTGCAATCAAAGCAACGTCCAAAACTTCAATGAACAGCCAATACAGAAATGCTGAAGTGAGTACAAAAGCGCATACCTTCCATATCTCTACATATTAAAACAAAGTCGATTCCCGCCATCTGTCTCTCTGTACGCTTAGATCTTTTTAACTATACGAAGGATTTGAATGCAGTTTCTTCAACGGATAGAGTGATTAATCAGAAAGGTCTATACGTATAGAACATCACGTTACGACCAACAGGAGTAGTCACCAAAGACATAATTGAACGCGGGTGACGCCGCGAGGTATATAGCTAGTTAATCATTACATACGTCTTGATGAGTCGGGACAATTAAGAGTCACAATTAATTGATCGTTGTGCTCATGGTCGTACAAAACCCTTCATAGTTGTGTCTGTAATTTTAATGACAATGTCAAATAAAACTTTATACTTTATTTTACTTGAAGAATTACTTGATTAATGTTTTATCATACTGCTAGGATTAGATAAAGTAGGGAAAGATGATGCTATCGGTCATGTATAGCTCTGTTTCCGTTTTGCCTCTCCCGCTGGAAAAATGATGTCTTTAACAAATCATAAAACAACTCCTGCGCAACCTAAATGTCTCTAACTCATGTAAACAAGCCTAACAAAATATGACAGTGTTGAAATTACATTTAGTTCAAACCAATTGACCTACTTTTAAAATGACAATAAATAAATTGTTGTCAAGGGCATTCATATGGTCATATTGTCACAATATTCCTCATGTGATCGTTCCACAAAGCTAAGACTTGTGGCCTTGAACTTTAGCAATTGTCTGCCAAATGTACAACGACTGGCAAGTATCCAATACAACATGGTTCCTGTATATACGCGAAAACTTTTAAAATAGATGTCATTAGTTTACTCAAATGGACGTAGTTACGCTGAAATGATCCAAAACACAGAAAACCCAAAATTTTGTTACAAATACTAAAGATTGTATATATAATAATTTCGACTAGTTAAAATGACCCAAATATAAGGCATATGTACCCAAGGTACCACCCCACGTGTGTTTCTGATAACGTTGACTCGATCTTTTTAGTATATGAATTTTGGAGCTTTTGTGGGTTGGATCTTTTTTGCGTTACTACGGCCATGTACTTGCCATCAATCATTCTAGAACATTGGACATTTAACTGGGGATAATTCGAGCCAGTGACTGATATATGTCTGAAAACAAAACATTTGTAATGGAACCATTAGGTGTTATTTGCGAGTAAAGTTTTATTTATATCGCTTCGCAACGTATCTGCGCGGCATGGTAACAGTAATTCCCTTGTTACTCTTTGCCTACATACGTACATATACATGTTATTGTAGGTAGTATGACACATTGCTGTAACAATACATTGTATTAATATGTACCACGATGTTGTTTTATGTACTAATGATATCGTTATTTGAAATTGAAGATTGGATTATTTTTCTATCACAAATAACTATAAACACTGATGTTATAAACAAACTGATCATCATTATTGTTAATGCATCACAAACCACAATAAAATATTAGATACCAAGAAAGATATTAGAAAATCAAGTACCTACCTGTTAGAACTATCCTGACTATTGTTTTTATTATTGGGCAGCCCTTTACATCATTTATACAGGGTTATTTGTAAAACAATAACAACCTCTCAGGACTATGTTACTAACATCATAATCAACAACTTTTGTTCTATGACATTTAAAAATGTTTCATATTTTAGTTCATCAGATTTTCATACAAAAATATAAACATTTAAATTGAACGCTCTAAATGTTACGAGGTCTATGCGAAGCAAACGAAAGCGATAGTAAAATAGCGAGGAGAGCGGGGTTAGGGCGGCGGGGGTGATTGTACTTGACCTATTTACAATTTTACGGAAATCCTTCAGTCGGTCATTCACTTCAATGCGCTTGCGTTGCTTGATTCTGTAAAAATTTATAGAACAAAAGTTGTTGTTTATGATGATAGTAATACAGTCCTGCAAGGTTGTCATTGTTTTACAAATAACCCTGTATAATACTAGGTACTGCCTGCGACTTCGTCCGCGTGGAAGTCAAGTATACCATAAGACATATCCTATGGCATTAGCAATAGTGTAGATTTCCATCAGTGAACGATTTTTTAAAATTCGGACCTGCACTTCTAGAGATTACCTCTTTCCAATCTAACAAACCAATTTTAATTCTTTATAATATTCGTTTATTTTATTTTTTGTAATCCAGACCTTGTAGGTACTTCCAAAGATTACCTTTTTCCAAACAAATAATAAAAACTTTAAATTATATAATAATAAATTCTTTATAATATCATATCTTTATCTTTTGTAAAATTTCCTCATAAATTATCAAAAATACTTACCAAACCTGTTTAACTTTTCAGGGTGACACCGAAAGCATTATGTACAACTCAAAACTGTCCGTATCCGCGGGCCCCCGGGAGCCGTCGCGCATGGTACGTCCGATGTCGCGCAAGGATATCTTCTATTCAGGCTCAGTGCTGAACCTACCTCAGTACCAGAGCCAGAAGTCCCTGCAGGGATACAGGAACTCTGTACTGAGTCTGCCGCAAAGTAGGCAGACTGGCGACCTGGAGAGGCAAGAACGTAAGTTGTATATCAATTCCATGTGTAGAATTGAGTTCTAACCTTCGGTGCTCAGACCTGGTCCCTCACCGCTAAAGAGTAACGGACCGCAACATTCTGGGCGTTAAACCGGGGTTATGGACGTGGGTAAAAAGGATGCCAGGATAAAGTGGGGCAAAAGTAAGAAAAAAGCGAGTCCGGGTGGTGCTTTTAAAAAATAATCTTGTCGTCCAAATCCTAAAGTAGTAGGTAGTAGCGCGTACTGGTGTTCTGAAAAATATTCACTGGGCTATAAATGTGGGCCACCATTAACAAATAATTCCAAGGCAGAACTTCACTTAAAAATCACTTTATTTTAGCCCTGAAAACCTGCTATCAATTACCGGTGAAATTAGTTGCTGGCAAATCAAGTTAGCCAAATGAGTTGACAAATAAGTGACGTCACAGCACCCTATCGCAATATAAAATAATATATCAGGGAGCCTCATAAGAAGTATGTCAATTGATTAGTAGTGTATACATCCATATTACACCGCTATCATCATTTGGCTATTCCCATTAAGAAGGATGAATATAAAAAAAAACATTATCATTAGGTACGCTAAACTATTAAGCATTTTACGATGAATTGTTTAATGGGCTTGTGTCCGCAATTCCATGTTCTGGCGCGTATTTTGCGTACTATTGGGAAGTAGATCATTCGGTCCATCCCTGATTTGATTATTTTTACTACTGTGCATAAGGTATCTTCATTTTTTTCTATCTATCTAGAATTGTCAGATTAACTTTCAAAAGTCAGCTTTGATTTTTATAGTCACACTAGCGAACTGCCCGCGATTTCGTCCGCGTGGCTTATTTCACCCGCGTTAAGTGACGTCTTTGGTTACTGCTCTGCTCTCGTTAGTCATAGCGTGATGTTATATAGATATGTTACTCAGAAATAATGTAGCTATCTATTGATGGAAAATGGTTAAAATCAGTTCAGTAGTTTCGGAGTCTATTCATTACAAACAAACAAAAAAAACTCCTCTTTATAATACTCGTATTAGTATAGAAAAACTAACCAATAATATCATTCATTTTCAGAATACGACCTCTGCCCTTGTCTGTCTCTACCGGAATCCTTTAAATCGGCTCTCTCGTCAATGTTAGACGTGAGCTTACTCCGCGACCCCGCCTTTATGTTGATCGGCGTGTCCAATATCTTCGGAATGGCTGGCTTGTATGTACCCTTCGTGTACATCGTCGATGCTGCCAGGCTTAGTGTGAGTATTAATAGATTTTTTACTATGTAGAAGATATTTAAAACAGTTCAGTTGCTGACTGACAGGCAACATGATAAATTACACAGAAGGGCAATTCGACTAACTTTTAGGGACGATAGAATTCTAATGACTCCGTGGGCTCAGTGGCACAACGATTGGCTGATGCGCTGCGTGTCGCGGGGTCGATTCCCGCAAGGAACAAATATTTTTTTGGTCTATAGATTTAAACATTATCACGATGCAAGCGAAACTCCTAATGTGAGGCAATGTTTTTTGAACAAGCATTCTCAGTGTCATTCTGTCAAAAATGCCTCTAATTTACTTACATTTTTTGACATTGATAGTCGCTGAGATGAGATTGTGACTAGATTTTAAACGTTTTTAATGAGTAGGAATGGCCTCCCATGTTTATTATGATGATTTTTCTTGGAAAGCGTATAAGTACCTATACTAAAATAAGGTAAACCAACTGAAGAGGGTTGAACTTTGTATTGGATATTGAACGACTTCCAGTGGCTCAATAACAGAATAAATATTTTATTTTAATTGATAAAAAGATTTTAAAGCACCCACTAAGAGTGTTATTGGGTTTTTCTATGAAATTCTCAGTAGCAGCTCGGAGTTAGGATTTGTACCCGGTTAATGGCAATAGGCTCGCCTCCTATTACATGGGACCTTAACATACCGTTGAACTGTGGGTGTACACTGGTACACCTCTGCCTAACCCTTCGGGGAATACAGGCGTGATAGTATCTAAGACTTTTTAGATAAAAGTAGACATTGACCAAGTCCTTGATCATTTCTAGAAAAGCGAACTCTACTAAACAAAATATTAGCCGGTCATTTGCCGGAGCTCTTAAGATATTTTTGTAGTCCGTCAACAAAAACCGCTATAATTACCTATTCTCTTGGCATTTGTGGTTAGGTCACATGTTTTTTTTTTTAAATGACAACAATACACAATGTACAAAACACGACCATTGCTATTTTCTACGAATTATATAATAATAATTGCGCATGTCAAGTTGCTGTAGCCATTGTATGTACTTATGAATAAATAGTATTATTGCTTTAATTATATATACTGCGCGTGGCAAGTGCGCTAGCACTTATGGGGGCGTTCCGTGATACGCAATAAACGTTTGTGTCATATAATTATGTTGTCTAGCATGATTGAGATCTATGAATCTGAATGGGTTTAATGAATGTTATGCAATATTGTATTTGTATAGAATATTTTCATATTTGTTGTAATTGCACTATCACGGAGATCCATTTAGGAAAAATTAATAAATGTGTAATTTTAGAAATAAGGGAACATATTTTGGATTGCACAATTTAGAACAGACAATAGATATCAAAGCTCGTAAAAATCTAACTTTACCGAGATTTAAAGGGGTATCGGGTTTCAGGGCTAAACTAAAGTGTTTATTGGCAAGTTACATACCATTGGGCACGCCTTAATAGAGGCGGTAAGTCCCCTCTTTGAGGAGTGGCTGGAGAGGCGCCACGGTGCCCTCACCTACCGCCTGACGCAGGTCCTCACCGGACACGGGTGTTTCGGGAGGTTCCTGCACCTCATCGGGCGGGAGGGAACGTCCGGGTGTCACCATTGTGTGGATCGCCCCGAGGACACGGTGGAGCACACCGTGGCGGTATGCCCCGCTTGGGCGGAGCATCGCCGAGTCCTCGTTGGCGGCCATCGGCGGCGGCGAACTCTCGCGTCCGGCCCTGGTGCAAGCCATGGTCCGGAGCGAGAGGGAATGGGATGCAGTCGCCTCCTTCTGCGAGGCAGTAATGCTTGAGAAGGAGGCGGCGGGACGGTTGAGACAGCGGTTCTCCCGTCCCAGCCGCCGCGGTAGACGCTCCGGACGTCGGGAGCTGCGAGATGACTCCCGGCCACCGTAGATACTGGCCTGTGGACGGTAAGCAATGGGTAGCTCACCGTCCTTACGTTGCATAACGACAGGCCGTGTCGACGGCGCGTTCGTGTTCCACGCGCGCCTCAAAGAGATGTCAGCAAAAGGAAGGGGCCACTGAGGGCCGATGCCTGCCGGGGCTGCGGGTTGTTCGCAAGAGATACGGCGCCCCCGGAACGCAAAGGGCACAAGAAGGAACATGAGTGGGTTTTAATCAGTAAAAGTCTGACACTCCCTCCCGCCCCGCCCAGGGCGGGAGAAGTTATTTGATGATTTCCCACCCACCAAAAAAAAAAAAAAAAAAGTTACATACCATACCATCACGCCAGCATTCCTCAAAGGGTTAGGTAGAGGTGTACCAATATACACCCACAGTTCGCCAGTATGTTTAGGTCCCATATAAAAGGGGGCGAGCCTATTGTCATTAACCGGGCACAAATCCTAACTTCGAGCAGCTACTGAGAATTTCATAGAAAACCCCAATAACACTTTTTGCTCGACCTGGGAATCGAACCCAAGACCTCTAACGTAGCAGTCGCCATTAGGACGTGCCTACGGAGGCAAGTTGGCAAGTTGTAATCGGTCGATTTTTTTTAATTAATATTATGCATTTTCTCTTATTTCCAGGGTGTGGAACCGTCCCAAGCCTCGTTCCTGCTGTCGATCATCGGTATAACGAACACGTTCGGTCGTATCGCGTGCGGCTGGGTAGCTGACTTCCCCTGGATGGACTCGCTGTTGCTCAATAATGTCTGCCTTGTAATAGCCACGGTAAGACTCAATTCAGATAACTTTCTTTTTGAAGTCTTACTATACCAGTACTTCTTAACTAGTAGCGGACCACTGGTGGCCCTTAAAAGCACCAGAAGTCATCCTCGACATCATCATAAAATTATAAAATAAAAACGACTCGACGACGCGTTTTAGGGGCCAAAACACAACACTGCGATTTGTCGCGATACGAATAAAAATTTTTGTTAGAGCCTCGCCAACATAAAACTTACTTTCAATTGATTTTTTTATAGAACAACCTTACGAATAGTTAATCAAACTGTTTGGCAATCTGTTTGTGGTACCATGTAAGCATGTTTTTGTCTTAAACATGGACCGTTTGATAAATTATCTCTAAGAGGTTAAAAACCCCTGTATTATACGAAGCCAAAAAGGCAACGACTTTTTTTGAATTTGAACTTCATTAAGGATGTTATTATTTCTTATCATCCATTGTAATTATACCTACTAAGATTCAATAATAATGTTACAGATATCAGTTGGATTGACTCCCTTCTGCTCCAGCTACGCTTCATACGTAGCTATTGCCATCGCCTTTGGAATTGCTATTTGTAAGTACCTATAAAATTACCTATATAAAGCCACGTTAGTCTAGTGGTCCAAAGCGCGACTGCTACGCTAGAGGTCTTGGGCTCGATTCCCAGGTCGAGCAAAAAGTGTAGTTGGGTTTTTCTAAGAAATTTTCAGTAGCAGCTCGGAGTTAGGATTTGTGTCCGGTTAATGGCAACAGACTCGCCCCCTATTACATGGGACCTTTACATACCGGCGAACTGTGGGTGTATACAGGTACACCTCTGCCCAACCCTTCGGGGAATACAGGTGTGATGGTATGTTATGTGTTTTATAAAATATTTAGCTAAATAGTTCAACTATGAGTAGGTGACTATGACATACGATTGGACGTTGTGTTAGATATACTAGTTAAAATTTTAAAAAAAGTTTACGCAAATAACGTAAAATGTAGTTGATCTTTTAATATCTCTGTAAAAAAAAGGTTCCCATGTATGGTCCGGAACAAAACAAAAACAAGTTTCGGTTCCGTTCTTAGATACGTTTCAAGAAAAAAAAGCTTTTCTGTTTACATATTTTTTTATTAATAACATGCTTTAAAATCAAGTCATGATTACTTTCCATTATTACCAGCCTCATCTATCACTATAAACTGTGAAACTCTTATCAATTTATATTTTTATATATTTTAACACGAATTCATTATATCTTTCCAGCCGGCTACATCTCCCTGACTTCAATCATCCTAGTTGACCTGCTAGGCCTGGACAAGCTCACCAACGCGTTCGGCCTTCTCATCTTGTTCCGTGGCGCGGCCGCCATGATCGGATCTCCTCTGGCCGGAGCTGTGTATGATGCTACTAAGAATTATGACGCCTCATTCTACATGGCTGCAGCGTTCTTCTTAGCTAGTACTTTAACTTCGTTCGCTGCCCCTCTGTTCCGCAGGTGAGATAGAATAGTGTTTCGTTGGTTTGAATGCCATTTACATTATAATACACATCGACAAAGGATTTATGACCGACAATTCCGGACTGCTAGGTATTGTAAATCTCTACTCTAGTTCTTATAATTTAGATCACATTATCATTTGAATTCCATTGCGTACTTCACACTTCTTTATTTGAAACAGCATAAAGTACTATCGCTTTGAATTCAGTATACATTTCTTTAAAACATCTTTTTTCACATTTGCAGAAAACCAGAAGAAGTGCAACAACCGATGGATATTCTTACCCCCATCGACGAGGACCTGGAAGAGGGAGACGAAGAAGACGAAGACGACACCCCCATCACGATGGGCGCCGGCGCGCTCGCGCACCGCCCCCCCGCTATCGTGCGCACCGCCGCCTCGCCCTCCGACCCGCCCTCGCCCGACGACAAGCACACCCCGCAGAGGGAGAGCGTACTCTAAACTGGACTTTAACTACGAAGGTATAAGGTTTACGATTAAGCTGTACCATTGTAAGGTTAAACGAATGTCAGACTTGACGAGTGTAATGTATGCTGCTCAAAATGCATGTGCAACGGAATGAAGCATATTTTAAGGAACGCAGATTATGCTCGTCCTGATCCTGTTTTACAAATATCTCCTTACTGCACTAATCCAAAACATATTGCGTTAAGTAAGTTTTAATAAAAAAACAATTGAACGCGATTGAAAGAATTCGTTTGTTTTTTTTTTGTTTTTGGCAAACATTGTAAAACGGGTGGAATATTTTTTAAATCTTCGTGAACGCTGAATAACTTGATGAAAAATTTGTCGGAACTGATTATAATGTATTTTTGACAGCATTTTATTCAGCGCTATGGGTTACATAAGGTTAACATTTACGATGGTCACTAATATGGTTAATCAATACCTGGTACACTCAAATAAAAACTTTTATAAGGTAAACTGTTAAGAAGAGTAGTCGGCTAATCGTGTAAGTGAAAAAAAACTTTTTCGACTTTCAACTGTGATCGATTTTAAATATGGAACTGTTCTGCTCATTTTCTTGTCCATGGTACGAAATTATTGTCTTCCTGTAAAAAGTTATTGGCCAGTACGTTTGTACTTAGTACTTATTTATCATATTTCTGTCGAGGACATAAATTAATCATTCGAATTAATCCGTATGTCGATTTGAATCCATCAAATCGGTACATACATGACTGTTTTAAACTTTTTTCTACCGAATTAGCCGACGACGTATTCTACCTCCGAACATTGGGCGTTATAAGTGATTTGATATACAATTAGATTTCACGAACCCTTTTTTATTCTCCAATATTTAAACAAATTATACGATCTCAACACATTGGAGACGCTGTGATAAAGGATTCTTGAAATCCATTAGGTATTTATTAATTCTCGTAATGTGTACGATATATTGAAATTCAACCGACAAAATGAATTATTTTCTGACAGTAATGTACAGTGCTATTAAGTAATAAGATAATTCATATTAGAAAATAACTCATTTTGTTGAAGAAAAATAAAAAAACAACAAAAAAAAAAAACACTTCGATGTGAAGATTTATACGAAGTTACCATAAGTTAATGACATTAATAAATAACTGGAATTGACTGCAAGCAATAAAGCGTATATGTATATTCGCTTTGCATTTCGAAAATAATGGAATGGACATGTAAGGTTTTATATTCCAACGTGCCATATATGTGTCGTGGTGCTAGCGTCAACAAGCGATGTTAAAACATTTATGTGTTACTAATACTCAAGCACCGCAAAGTTTTTGTAAACAGGAACTAAAATGTCCATAGTTGTCATTAGCAATAATGTTAGTACTTATATGCTGTTAAGTACTTAGAATATAGAAAAATACATAGAGATTTAGACACTATTTTCACCTTCTTTACACACGCATATCATGCTGGATTTATTTCTCTTTGGAAAACGGACAATAAGATATTTCTGTCAAAAGGTCTAAATTCATTCATGTTTTCATTAAAATTTTGAATCAGTGAAAGTTTTACAAATATAACAATGTATATAGTATGCACAGATGTAAATATAAGTTGCGGTTAGGACATCGGGTACTTAGTAAAACAATTAATTCACGTCCCGTTCATATTAAAACACGGCTTAAAATGTTCGACTAATTCGTCGAAGGTTGATGAATGAACTGAAAGTAGTCGGATGTCATTATAGGTATGTAAGATGCCAGTTTTAAAATGGTTATCTCCATGAAACGAGGCAAGGGACTATCAATTTATACGATTAAACCCTATTCATATATTTTATAGTGTGTGTACATCGTGTAGTGTAGCATTTTGCCTTTAAACTTGCTAGACTATGTTAAACTTTTCGAGCTTGGCTTTTTTCTATACGACTCTATGACGAGAGAGATATTCGAAGCGTCATTTGCGTACACTTATTTCTAAACTTGATGAAACACTTTTAAAGCATTAAAGTACCATGCGAATTGCATTGACTATTCTCACTTCCAATCTTTGACATTGTATAGATTTCTTATAGTGCCATCGTGACCTACTACTACTGGTGTAAATACGCTAATATTAAGTGAGTTTACATAGAGTGAGTGAAACGTAACGCAGTCAATTGTACGTGCATCTAACATGCAATACGGAACACTTGATGGTTAGGTATCGTCTTATAGGCTTCATGTACTTGCCACATTAGTGTGTATATATCTGAACTATAGGATATATATTTTTGTCATAGATATTTTTCTGTCAATAAACTGCATAATTTAGCTTTAAGCATTAGACGTACTTTATCATTAGGAATGTGGAAGGCAATTAGCTGTTAGGAGAAGGTATTTTATGTGATAAACGTGAAAAAATATTGAACCTATTTCTTTTTTATCAACCTGTATTGTATTGTATGCTTATAAGTAAATGATAATTTTAATGAAGTTTCTTTTATAAGGTTTAATATAATCTGATATGAAGTTACAAAGTGTATAGAACGTATTAAGGAATATTCAAAAAAATATGAATTAATGTTACTGTTGTTATATAGCTTTATGTACAAACCAAAAGTGTTATTATGTTTTTAAGATTAAAAATTATTTAGAAGATGAGGGCAGACGCTAACTGAAGTATCTATGTAACCGAAGAGTTTATTGTTGATCGTGATGATCCAAATGAAAATCATGTTGACTACGATATATTTTGGTCTGATTTCTACGACCACGAATACAATCATGAATTTGTAATATCTCATAATTATTTTTAGAGGCGTTTTTTATGTATTAACATTGAATGGAAGCACAGAGAAGCACATGTAACATTGTCATTCGTTGTGAATGTTTAACATATGATTTAATAACATTGTATTATTCAGTATTGGCTCAAAGTATTGTTTACATATTCATTTGAAGTGTCGAGCTGTTTACCTATTAGTTGTATTTGTGATTCTGTTTTAGTTGAATTTGTTTTGATTGAGCGCATGCATTAAATTATGATTTATTAAATAATAAAATTGATTTATAGTTTTATTTGACATTTTATGTGTGTAAACAGCTCAGTCGATGTATTTTAATCATATATTTAGCATTTTAACTGTTTGTAGTGTGGAGCGCGTTGGCGTTTTTCCATAGAACGATATGCCTTAGGCACCATTTAAGTTTAAAAATGTGGCAGTCTTACTTTCGAATTCTGACGAATATCCTTCACAGTAAACCCCAGTCAATTTTCGAAAGTACATACACGAGGGTTATTTTAATTTTGGAACTTCGATTGAACATGTTTACATTCTGATGAAGTCCACTCTAGAATTTAATACAGGCCTCTTTTTATTTCGAAAGAGTGTTGTTTTAATAAGGATTAATTGAACTCGTCCACACTAGAGCACAAATCGTGATTTTGAAACATTTAAGTTCCATTGCTGATACTGGCCGGAACTTCGAATGTTGTGCCTAACAAAACATTGCATCGATACAAAAAAAAGGTTTTGGGTACATATGTCGAACACAAGCTGTGATCATTTATAGGCATTTGTGCCCTAGTGTGGAGGAAGTATAAGGGTTGCTTTAAGCAGTTAAAATGTTAATTTTTAAAAGTTTATTCAGAGCCTAGCGCACGCCTCGCTTGCGCTAAAGGTACAAGATGCAAAGAAGCTTATTGTTGACAAAGTCCACCGAAATCTTTTGTAAATAACTGATTCATTAAATGATAATGATGACTGAGATTGGCAGTTTTATTGTTGACATCCTATATTGAAGAATGCCATAAACTAAATACCTACTCATGAGAAAAGGGACATATTATTATAATTAAAAGAAAGAGTTGCCGTGTACACCCATTAAAACACCCAACGAGACCCTGAACAACTACGTATAGGTCATACAAATTGATAAAAATTTTTGGCAAATTGGCAAACATTTCATCGGCATCGAACCCGCGACACGCAGTGTAGCAGCAAATTTGCTTGGCTACTGTGCCAAACGTATTGTCTTGATACACATGATCGTGTTGTGAAAATAACTTGAGATACCAAATGTCATGCTTCAGAATACTAAAGTAAGCAAGACAGGGCTGGACACTACTAGGCAGTGGACAAGCGTTTTCTTGCATTGTGACTTCTAATTGCTTTGCACAGTTCCAACATCTATGCTGGTAAAGGTGACTAGGTGGTATTTCTACGGAAAATAAATGGATCTTTTATCTTCTCTGTCGACCTTTTGTAGAAAAATAAACATTGGATTCAGTTCATGCCCTACGCTACTCTGTAATCATATCTGCATATAGTAGAGACATGTAAGTAGGTAGGTACCTAGGTATACATCTATTTGAGGGCCATGAGAGCCATTTACTATGTTCACGACGTATATAATGATCATAATCATAATAACGTTACCTAACACAGGATAACATCAGTACGGCTTTGTATTGTTGTGATAATATAGTAGGTACATTATATGAGGTGTAGACACATCACATGGCCGACAACTGCGCATTCTGTCCATCAAACTAGAACAAGAAAGATTGTTGGAAAACGACAATGTAACCCACGTAAAACATGTAGTCCAACGATACAGGGTTAATAGTATTTAAAGTTAACATAGAACATTTCAAACCCTTGTTTTCGTAAAAGAATTGGTTTCAGGTATGGTCCCCGACCTTTCTGCCCATTAGGTCAGGGTAGATCTTTCTAGGGTGTCCCCGCCCAACGTTGACCCTTACATCTGCCATCTAAATGCCTGTTTGATGGTCGCCTTTCACTCACCACCTTACCATGACCGAACCATCTAAGCATAAGTACTCTTTTCAACCCTGGTCACTACATCCTTTTGAAATCTGAAATGTTCTCATATAACCTCATTCTTCACTGTATCGTTCAAAGTTACACCACACATACTTCGTAAGGAACGGAACTGAACGGCCTAAAACAGTTTGTCGAATAAGCACAAAAGCAAGACTATAAATAAAGTAACCTTAGCCAAACTAACTTAGACCTTTGACATAATTAAATGATATCAACGCGACTCATTCACAAGAAACGCTGCGTAGTTCGTAACTGCTTAAGTGCCGTCTGTCGTAAAGTTTACTGTCAGTCTAATACCGTTCAATCGAAGCAATCGGTACAATTGACCCCCATACAAGGTTGAACCGTCTGCTGTAACAGGTTAATTCATTACATCAGCAGTTCAATTCAGAACTTTCAATTGTGCGACCTCGTAGGGTTAGGAATGTTTTTTATTGGCTAGTTAGGTACCTACCTTTCTAGCAATATAATATGTCAGACCTAAATATTTTCTTGTCATATTATTATTTGGCAAAATAAACTTATTGAGTTTTGCACAGAATAAAAATGGCAATCAATTAACTCAGGCTATCGCAGTCTATTCCTGGACATTTCTTCCAAGTTGCGCGTGCGCTACACTTGACATTTGCTCTCCTCATTTTGCATCCAATATATGTCCCACGCTGAAAGAAGTAGGTAGGTAAGCAACCCTAGATTCTGTCATTAAATTATTGTCGAAGGTTCAGGTCCTATAAATGGCAAGATATCTACATTGCTTAGCAAGTAATGAATTACCTAGTTACCTAGTTATGATACGAACTTGAACTACTTCTGCTAAAACTGATTGATAACATTGCAATCGATTATTATTACAAATTATTTATAGATGTTTTGTTTCTTATGTGACATGATGTGTGGCACAGTGGTAAAGGAAGCGCTGTTACCAATGTGCCTTTCATACAAAAAGTTGCGGGTTCGATACCGGGCAAGTACCAAAGTGACTGTACATTTATCTGTGACGGATTATATAGTAAGGAAACCTGGACTTAAGATTGATAACTAGGTCTATGTAAGCCTGAAATGACTTCATGCAAGTGTGATCAATGCCTGTGCTTTCGCTGTGTGAGAAGGACCTCTTGTGCTGCAGTTGGACAATAACAATACTAGGCTGCAGTTATTATTATTAAATTGTTTATTATATGCTATCAATATCGAAATAAGTACTTATATACGAGTATAGGTACTTCATGTAAGTACCTAGTTGATTCGTTACAGACATTCCTATATACTATGTACCTACCAATCAGCCTATGTATAGCTTTATACAGCATATTTATTGATATGAAATATCTAAGCAATTATTAACAAGACCGAAGGTACCGTTCCTAGCGTGATTGATAGGATGTAGGTACCGGCCGGTATTTTTAATCGTACGTACATAAAGATATCATTAGGTTTTTCCGTGTATTATTTACACTTCCTACTTTTAGTTCCGCTTTGAGATCCGAGTTGCGATTTCGTCGAACTAGGTAGCTGATAAAATATTACTTCCGAAAAAGATTAACCGTTGCAGTTGACTTGCAGTTTATGTTTCAAGGTGTGTTAGTTCTGCCAAGATGAACTAACTTACGGCAAAATGTTTCTTCTTTCTCCGAAATAATTGTTCTTCTTCTTATTTTCGTGTCAATTAACTCGTTTCAAATTTTGTCCGACCAATATTGACCAACCTGTACCTACAGCTTTATTATTGCCCTCGTTTAGGTCTTGGATGGTGCAGGTGGATGTGCACGACGGGCAACTAAGGAGGTGACGCATGTCCTGTGATGTGTAATTAAATAATTGTACCAAAATTTTTAATGCTGATTAATTTTTACATCGATTCTAAACGTTGCACATAAAATTGTTATTGCGGGATAGTAATCAACACATTTGACTTATTTAATTAGTGAGACGTACCTATCTAAATAATTAAAAATAACCGAGACATTGTGGTATGGGACTTTTTCTCCGAACTAAGAGCAATTAGGGTATGGTAAGGTACGTCGTAAAATTATAATTAGCATCAACTGAGAATAAATTTTCCTTAACCTCCTTGCTGTTACTACAAAATTCTTGGGGATTAACCCATAACTTCAACAGCGGCGTTTGCGGCCACTGCACCAGAGTGTCGTTTGTCTAGTTGTCGCATATTTTACCTACATTTTGATGTTCATATTTACGTCACACATTCGCGATGGTCACCATAATTTCCATTTGCGATAGACCGTGCCGACAAGGTCATTGACCGTGTCTCGTGCAATGCGCGCGTGTATTACATCAGCCGACCTTGTCTGACACGGAACAATGCCAGCTGTAATATAGATACGCCAGTGGCTTTCAGTTGTCCTAGGTTAAGCCTTACTACTCTTTACCAGAATTACAGCGCAATTTTCCAGAAAGTTACAGAATGGAACATTCAAGTACATGTTTAAAAATTACAGTTCAGGACCTGATTTTAAAGTATGGTTCTGAAAATAAATCGATCAAATATATTAAGCGTTGATTTAGTGGAAAGTGCACTGAATTAAAGAAATATCTGCTAGTAATAAAAAAATTTTTTTATAAAAGTTAATTTAAAATAGTAGTAGGACTGTCCACAGCATGGTCATCCTACTCAAGGTCACGTTCGATGATCGTCTCGTCTGAATCGATATGACTTCGTCAGCACTCGAGTGTTCTGCTTCCCAAACCGTAATAAACCATGTCTACGACTTTTTTTAAATGCTCTACACGATTCGAAAGCTGAATTTTCGAATGATTTTTCAGATATTTTCCTTGCCTTTTTTCTGACCGCCTTCGCTTGGATGAGTCGGAAAGGAAAGAGCTTTTTTTCTTCAAAAGTTAATCAGATATTCTATATGTAGCTACAAAGATATTTCAGAAAACCACAAAACATTCAAATTTCAATTTAGTAAATATTTGAGGCACTATTATATCCTATGTGCGTCACTAACTCTTAGGTTTTCCGCAAAGGATTTCTAAAATCCCCGACTTAATATACTCTGATTTAATCTAAAGTGACCTCAACCTGTCTTGCCTTATCGCTTACAGAGTGAATGAGTTTGATTTAAGCTTAAAAATTAATGCCTCAATAAATAAAAGCTATGTTCCTTATTATACGTTGAGTTCAAAATGTGTCTGGTCGTAACGGTAGGTTTTTTGCATTTATCTCGTGATTACTTAATTGCAATGTTTGTTCTCAATCAATTGCAATTACGTTACTATACATACCTACACATACATACCACCAACAAGTCTGTATTCCCCGAAGGGTTAGGCAGAGGTGTACCAATGTACACCCACAGTCCGCCGATATGTTTTAAATCCCATACAATAGAGGGTGAGTCTACTGCCATTAACTGGGCAAAATTCTTAACTCCGAGCTGCTACTGAGATTTTCATAGACCCAATAACACTTTAGCTCGACCTGGGAATCGAAACCCAAAACCTCTAGCGTAGCAGAGCGTAGCGCTTTTGACCACGAGGCTAAAGAGGCAGTTTATACGTTACTATATTTTCTTGTTATTAGAAGATTTTTCAAATAATCGAGTAATAGTAACGCGCGTTCCTTGCTTCTAATATCGTTAATAATTTAATGAGTTTCTACACTAAAACAGAGGTGTTTTTTTATTATTTTTTTCTCTCTTTAAATAATTAATCTTGCCCATGTTCAATCATCGTGAAGTAGGTAGTAAGTTAATGCAATTTTATTACTAGATTACATCAACCGGATTAGATTTTCCTTCTTGATAATTATGTGGTTAGTAAAAATGAATTGGATAAATGCTCTACGATCTCACCACTCTCCTTAATTTGAAAATATTAGTTTTATATTTATTTAAAAGTGTTGTATAGTTAATTATGGCTTTAGGTTAGTTAAATTAAGTTTTAAAAATAAAAAAAGAGATTCCATAATATAGATAAATAAATAAATAGTTAAAGGCAAGTAATCACATCGAATCTGATAATCTCGGAACTTATCAACAATATGCTGATGAATGCGGATGTAGATGAGAAAATTGCGCACTCAGCTTCATTATTAATCGAAAACAATACTTGGATGAAATTCCAAAAAGCCATGAACAAACGAAACACGCAACATGATGCCAAACGTGTGTACACACGCTTACTACGACCACCAAGTGACGACAACATCAACAAGACACACCTTCCATTGAGCACTTCAGCCTCATTTGCATACAAACGTCTCAATTGTTGACAGCAATGAAACAAAAAACTAATTCGTTAGCAGATCCTCGCTGACTCACGTGGATGATGTAACATCTCTCAAACTTGCACCAGACGAATTCTCGTGAAAGAAACATTTGAACTTTTATTAGCAAAAAATATGCAACTGGTCTGCATCAACCTTGACGTTTGACGGCGTGGGACATTAATCAGAGGTAGCAATTAAAAAAATATGGAGAGAAATAGAGCGAGAAATTACCGTTACAAGATATCTGCTATCTCTGTGTTTAATCTCAAATTCCAATTAAGTCTGCTAAGCTTGTCTACTCAAAATGAACTGGCAATATAACACAAACTTATCCTTATTTTTTTGTAAATCTCGTGGTGACTCTACATAATAATGATGGTAAGCGTAAACTAGTAATCGATACTTTCATCGATAAACATTGACAACACGCAACTTTTTTACTCGATCTTTCGCGAATGCTCGGATCTAAATTGTTTTATCTTCGGAAGATTTTCCAGTGACTGGGTAAATCGGTCAAGGCAACTTGAGAAGGTCACTATAGTACTAAATTGTTAACTAATTACTAGTTAGGCATTTTCCTAAGCCATTCTCAATAATTTATTAATTAACTGTGTTTAGGTTTACGGTGTAATTAGTTTAGAACAATTTTAACAGTTGAGCTACTGAAACTGATTTATTTATTTAAACAACATATGTTCTAGGTACCTAAACTCAATCACGATTCGCAGTTTTGATCTAATATCTAAGCTGTGATCTAGATCTAACTGGGAGGCGTGTATGGCAACCTTTTCTGCTTACATCTTTTAAACTACGATTTTTAATGCGCTTTTCGTCAATAGATATAATGTATAATTAAAGAGGAAGCTTTATACGTATACAACATCACGCTACCACCAACGGGAGCGCTGCAGTAACCAAACACGTAACAGAACGCGGGTGACACCGCGGGTAGTTAATAATAAAGTATATAAAAACACTCTTCTGTTAAAATGCAATGTTGTGTCAAAATTTTAAGTCAATACATCGAGTACTTAATGAGTTTTGGGAACATAAACATACGGAAGCTGATTTTTATGTGTAAAAGATTACCTATCGCACATGCCGTTCATTCAACCATTGTAATGATAATGAATACATAATTTTACACACAGTAAAATGTTATGTGAGCAGTTTCCGTAATGACGGGGACCTTTACAACCGGAACCGTAGTTCAGATCCGAGTTTTTATTATTGTACCTACATTATTATGTGTATAAGTATATATGGTTGTATAATAGATACTCATGTTAAAAGTTATTATTACGCTCATATTTTTTGTACCATCACGCCTGTATTCCCCGAAGGGTTAGGGAGAGGTGTACCAGTGTACACCCACAGTTTGCCGGTATGTTTAGGTCCAATGTGATAGGGGGCGAGCCTATTGCCATTAGCCGGGCACAAATCCTAACTCCGAGCTGATACTGAGAATTTCATAGAAAAACCCAATAACACTTTTTGCTTGACCTGGGAATCGAACCCAAGACCTCTAGCGTAAGTAGCAGTCGCGCTTAGGACCACTAGGCTAACGAGGGAGATACGCTCATATTATATACGCTAAAGTAATTATGTGTCTATTACTTTAAACTACTGAACTGATCGTATTGAAGGTAGACAGAGAGGTAGGTTAGGAAATCGAAAGGAAAACAGGTTACTTTTTAACTGACTCCAAAAAAAGAGTCCTTAAATCCATTGTATGTTTATTTTATATTAAAAACCCGCCGCTGCGTTTGTATCTGCGATAACCGACATTCTCGCAGATGAAATCGCTGTTAAAAGCTAGTGTAAAACAGTTGAAGACCATGATTCGTTATTAACATTTCTTAGCTGAATACTCTTATGCCCTTTGCCCATTGGGGACATACTCCCATTGGGCAATGGGCATAAGAGCACAGACACAGAGTATAGTAGTAGACTGCATACAGTTAATACGTCAAGAAGTAAGCCACTTGCTACGAACCTGATCAGTATAAAATCATGATAGACTTAGATACAGGCAAATTTTGGGCTACTCCATACGGCCCATATAGTCGTCACGAGCCGTGACGGCCAACGTCAAGTAAATTTTTTGGCTTTTAGGTTTATTCTGGATTTTTTGGGTCCGCCTAAATGGACCCAAGAACCCAAAAATGAACGTGACGTTCGTGCTCACGAATCGTGGCGGTTACTATACCTGGGAAATTAAAGGAGAAAGAAATCAAAGGTCAAATTTCCAACGTTAGCCGTTTTTTATGGAAACAAGTCTTGAATGTTTGAACATATAAATAAACTGTATACTGTATATGGGTGTATACTACATAAATATGTAAGTATAGCGTTTAGCGTTAGACACGTTGAACGCTTAAAAAGAGTTTTTTGTAAAATTTTAATTAATTTTATTTTTTTTTGGATTTCATTTATATAATTGTATCGAATTCTTTTTTTTTTTTAATATCAAATTTTGTTTTCATTGATTTTTCATTTGCACATGCCATGTTATCTCTTCACCTCCTTTGGTTGACTGGTAGAGAATACCTAAGGCATTAAGTCCGGCTTTGTACTTTTTGTGCATAAAGTTTAAATAAATAAAAGATGTTTTTCATTATATTTTTTTGTTCAAACTTACATAGTTTCATAGGCAGTATAATTATGTAGTTAACGGCCATATGAAGTGCCTTTTTACACCCAGTATTTTTGCCATCATGTCTCATTGCAATGCTCCCTGTTGCTTATAAACTAAGGAAGTGCAATAATTATGACGCCGGATGTAATTAGTCTTAACATTTTACAGGATATTCAATTATACGTTGCATACTACCGAATACCTATTTATTTAGATATCGCCTACAAAGTATTGTTCCACTAATTAATGTAATTATGTTTTTTCAATATTTTTTGGAAATAACTGAAAAACAGTGTATAAATTATCGATAACATAGTAGGTATTATAGAAATTGTAAACATAAATATCTACCTAATTATAACTAAACTAGCTACTGCTCGTGATTTCAACCGCATAGTTTATCGCCAGCATTAAATTAAGTCTTTGGTTACTGCTCCGCACTTATTGGTCATAGCGTGAAGTTATTGAAATAGCCTATAATAGCCTTCCTCGATAAATTGACTATTCATCAGAATAATATTTTTTCAATTTAAACCAGTAATTCCTGAGATTAGCGACCAAACAAACAAACAAACTTTTCAGCTTTATAATATCAGTGTAGATAAGTTAACAAACGTTAATAGATTCTTTATTTTATTTATGCAGTTTTCGTCGGTTATTAATGTAGTAGTCAATCTTGTTCCTCTCTGGGCCTTTCAGTAACGACTTTCTTTTTACACATGAATGTTCGTGTAGATCTCCTTTAATATCTGCATAATATTGTTTAAAATGCCATTTGGTGAAAATATATTTGAATTATTTTTGGAAGCCCCACTCACCGGATGATTCTTTTTGCCTTTTAAAGTACCTATACTGAAACTGTAACTTAACTCTTATGTATTGCCGTGTCGACGGCGCGTTCGTGTTCCACGCGCGCCTCAAAGAGATGTCAGCAAAGGGAAGGGGCCACTGAGGGCCGATGCCTGCCGGGGCTGCGGGTTGTTCGTAAGAGATACCGCGCCCCCGGAACGCAAAGGGCACAAGAAGGAACATGGGTGGGTTTTAGTCAGTAAAAGTGTGTCACTCCCTCCCGCCCCGCCCAGGGCGGGAGAAGTTATTTGATGATTTCCCACCCACCAAAAAAAAAAAAGCTCTTATGTATTAAGTTTCTTACTAGATTTTGTCATAATATTCGTCACCAGAAATACACAATATGACACAAGCTACAGTCAGCGACAAAAGTCGATTATCATCCTTACTTTTCAGGTAAAAGAGAGGAGTTTATTCTATCTTTCTTTTAAATTCATTTCGTTTTATCTTTTATATTGTGGATTTATGTTCAATCATTAGGATATTAAAATATGAAGTGTCAAACGACTGTTGTTACTGACCGTACACAAACAAATGAAATAATGACGCAACGGAAATGAATGAACACAAATTATAGTCTATTCAACATTTTTATTATATTGTTGTGATGATTTGAGTACCTGCATACTAGTTTTTATTCTTTGTTATTTATTATTAATAATACAATTATTCATATTTGTATATCAAAAGCGACCTTAAAATAAGGCCAGTTCAAGGTCGCTTTTGATATGAAATGTTCTGATTCCTTCTGTCTCTACACACGATTCTTATCTTAGCGACCATAAAATGTTATATTTATATCTCGGGTCGCCATTTAATGTCGAAAGTCTTCACTGATTAGCGAATGGTAAATCCTTTACAACTTTTGGAAGAAAATTACCAGAGTCAATTAACAGAAGGTCTTAAAGCCCAGCCACACTGGAGCAGACGAATTGCGGTTGCGGTCGTGGGTGCGGTCAGATACTGCAGAATTATGGAAAAGTATGTACACTTAGACAAGTAAGTAATGTATAGACAACTATGTTTATGTATGGACAAGCATATACTGGCGTTTTTGCCATACCTATTACTGGAATCAAATGTAACAGCTCACATTAGGACCCATTAAGTTAATAACAATTGCAAACCGTGGTGCTTGGCAATCTGGGCTTCTCCCAGTTGTAAATATCCCCTTGTGCCTATTGGCCTAGTTCTGTTCTGTCTCCTGCTTGTTTGGAGGGAAGTGGAAACAATATTTTTTCCTACTCCTCCGCTAATCTTTTCTGATTAATTTCGTTGCGGGATCCAAGACAGTTTTATCGTTTCTCCGGGACTCGTCGAGCTTCATTGCCTCGGCGCTCTTCTAGCGGTCTCCACTGTTGATTCTGGCTTACAGAAGTTGCACTGGTTGGGAATAGTGTGGCGGGCTTGTCCCATTAAAAACAAAAGCATATACTGTAAAGACGGGTTCACACCACACACGGCATTCACTGTCTGCAGTAAGAAGCCGAGCCCGCGACCGCGAGTTGTTCGCTTCAGTGTGACTGGGCTTTAATAAGCCAAAATTTACTTGTTGTCTTCCTAAATAAAACTAATTATCGTTATATTTACGGCCGTAACTTAAAAAAAAAACTTAATGTTAAAAATATTTCAATTACTAAAAGCGTACAAAAACACAAGAAATAATTTCGTACAAAATAAGGAAAACGTGATTAGTGTTTTAATGAAGAGAAGTAACAAACAGTTAATTAGCAGCGATGTTATTAATATTAGGGCAAGACCTCGCCGCAATACAATGATAAGCAGTCATGTGCATTCACAGAAGGAGATAATCGTTTATTCTCCCGACACGGATAACTCTTTCAATTTTTAGAAACCCAGGTATTTGGAGGGTTAGTCCTTCCCTAATTCAGTGGCCGTTATAACATTTTAGAGCCTGTAAAGTATCTCATCGTGTCTAGCCAGGATATATGCTTCGGAATGACCCCAGCATACAAATTCATGGAAGACTAGCTCCTACCCGCGACTTCGTCTGCGTAGTCTTCAGGATTAAGCGACAGTCATAAATTATTCCACGGAACCCAAAAACGAGATAAAAATATTCTATGTGAACTAGATCAAGTGTGCCAAATTTCAGCTAATTCCGTTCAGCCGTTTAAGCGTGGAAGTGTAACAAACATCCATCCATTCTCACAAAATTTCCAGTTTAAAAGAATGCTCCAGTAAATTGTACTACTTGGATAAAAGGTGCTTGTGTTTTTCATCAAATAAAAGATTTATTATATTTTTCTATTGCCCCGTTGGTCTCGTGGCCGCAACCGCGACTGTTGAGCATGGGGTCCTGGGTTTGATTCCCAGGTCGAGCAAAGTGTTATTGGGTTTTTATTTATTAGGAATTTCTCAGTAGCAGCTCGGAGTTAGGATTTGTGCCCGGTTAATGGCAATAGGCTCGCCCCCTATTACATGGGACCTAAAACATATCGGCGAACAGTGGGTACATAAGTACTCCTCTGCCTAACTCTTCGGGGAATACAGGCGTGATAGTATGTATGTTCTATTGAACTCTGTAGCACGATTGGTTTATTATTTTCGGAATTTTCATACTTGTGAGTCCCAGCAAGATTGATGGATTACTTGAACGTCAGTAATAATTTAGTACTAACTAGTAATAATCAGTAAATATTGACGGATTATTTTAAAAACCAGTTTTTACGAAACTCCGATAACCGCGAAGTTTACTGCTTGGATTTTCCTCATTCCCTTTTTTTATCTAGACTCGACAATCATGTTTTACATGAAAAATTATGATATTAAAGTCTCGTTTTTGCATGCAATTTTGATATCTGTGTAATTTGCGATCTGCACGGATTCGTGATAAAATCTGCTTTTTTAACAACTGTAGGTACTCAAGTAAAGTACCTGTGTAAGGCGCAAGTCAATGTCACTGCGCATAATAATGCAATATGAAACGTATGTATGTACTTAAATATCCACTATTTTATTTCCTAGACTGCACTTCCGTTGACAGTTGTATGTACAGAATTTGGTTTGCTTTTTTAATACCAAGTACAATTTATTTCTGTAGATTACCATTAATAAATATGAATAACCTAAAATAAAATAAAATGAAACAATAGGTAATACTAACACGAAAAAAAAACTAAAACTATGTGGCATCGAAAACTTATTTTGTAGCAACTGGAAAAGTGCCCAAAATTAGATTGGTTCGTAATCATATCAAATTATAAAAAAGAATTACGTTTGAAAAACAATTGCACTTCAAACACGTTACCTTTATTTAAAGAAACAAAACACGTACCATCGATAATTTCCTCGAATTAACGCTGACACGAATGCTTTAGAAGTCTTTTAAAATATTTTCAAGCTATTTTGGCGAAGCGAAGTCACGTGACCAAATAATGATAAATAAATAGCATGATTTTCATTGACGTCAAGAAATCATGTACTTCCCTAAAATACTTACTTATAAAGAAATAACACTATTGTGAAGGCCAATATAATTGTACTATAAAAAAAAAAATTGTCGCAATGATCTTAAAATATAGTCAACAATAGAAGATATTTTTTACAGATTCCACATTGGAATTAAGAATAAAAATGTTCCTAAAAGTTTGTACAATTGCCACCCTTAGGTAGAATGAGATATCTACAGAATAAGTTAAAACTGCTCATATCGTCTTTAGCCTTCAGTAATTAAATAATTTTAGAGCACGAGTCGAATGAGTTGATTGCGTCGTAATTGTAAGCATTTGTGTCACAGATAATGGTAAAGCAATTAACAGCTACGTACTTAAAGGTACAGAGGTACTGATAAAGTACAACCTTCGTTTATGAACTAGATAAGATTGTAAACTGTTTTCGCATTTTCGTGAAAGGACTGAAGTGCATTATATCGTAATGGTAAGGCCCGGAAGAATTGAAGGCAAGTTTTTTGGTGTCAATTATATTGTTGACAGGAAAAAGGAATTAATATCGTAGCTGTAAATAGTATTGATAATGTTTTCATTGCTTCTTTGTATCTGAGAGTTGGTTTTCCTTAACTCAAGAACTCCGGAAAACCGCAAAATGCGTATGAACCACTAAAATCCATCACCGAATGACAAAAAGGCCTAAAATTTTGTAATGAATGTAATATATTATTGCTCTATTGATTTTTTGTTGTTATTAGGAATATTAACTAAAAAGATTATACACCAACACGTCTTAGGTGAACTCACATCTGGGGAGAGTAGGAATGGTAAATAAAAAATTAAATAATGTTAGATAGAAGAGAAAAAAAAAATAAACACAGTCGAATTGAAAACCTTCTCTTTTTATTAAAGTCGGTTACAAAGAAATAGAAAATATTATAAATAAAAAGAGTCGAAATCGCATTAATACAGAGATTTTGGAGGTTTTGACCAGACAATGCATTCATGCAAAAACTGACTTCTTTAAAGAAGATTAATTTCAGCCACCGTCTTCGCTATCTCGACGTTAATCAGAACTTATTAAAATTCCACGATTATCTAGCATTAACTCAGAGTTTAAGCAAAGAATGTGAGATAATGCGTTCTATAATTAAGCGTACGAAAATAGATGCGCGTGCATCGCTCCAGGCGGAGGAATGTGGGGTTTTGTCATACCCTTTTACTTTTAAATAGAAACAATGAAATGAGGCGGTGTCCTAACTTCTGTTTGATAAGTCCGTCTGCTTTAAAATATCTAGACATGTAGAGAATTGGAAATACTTAGTTCTGACGTAATTATATAGTAATTTAATACCCTAAATAATGATATTTTGGAAAATTTCTATCTGCACTATCCTAATATTTTCTTTCTCAGTGTTTCTGCATTACCTAACATGGAAATAGTCGAGATTCACCATTTTCCATAATACAAATATTACCAGTTTAATTTCCCCACGAAATAAAAAAAAATATTTACTTTAAAAAGTTTAAAATGATGTAACTTTTGAACCGAACACAGGAGTCAATCAGTCAGTATCTTATCCAACTGGTTTCTCATTTATTTAACAAGTTTTTAATTGCTCGATCAGTCATACTTTTTTTTATAGCTTTGGCATTAATTTAAATTGAGCGACTCACTTTTTATCGACCTTTTAAAGTTTTCCATCATCGCTTGAGGCATACTTTTTTTTTTTGGGAGGTGGGAAATCATCAAATAACTTCTCCCGCCCTGGGCGGGGCGGGAGGGTGTGTCAGACTTTTGCTGACTAAAACCCACCCATGTTCCTTCTTGTGCCCTTTGCGTTCCGGGGGCGCGGTATCTCTTACGAACAACCCGCAGCCCTCAGGCATCGGCCGCAGGCATCGGCCCTCAGTGGCCCCTTCCATATGCTGACATCTCTTTGAGGCGCGCGTGGAACACGAACGCGTCGTCGACACGGCCTGTCGTTATGAAACATAAGGACAGTGAACTACCCATTGCTCACCGTCCACAGGCCCGAGCCATACTGGATTTAGTATTTCTGTATGTTTAAAGTCCGGAAATGCATTAACTCCAGTTCGTCTTTGCTTAAGGCTATGAGATGAGACACTTCAAAACGAACCACCGTTGTATGTGGACAAATATCTGAAGAGGGCTATTATTGGCCCGGGCTACGAAGTCAGTTTGCAAATCTGTCCAACTGACACAAGCAACAAAATGAGCCATTTACGGCCGCTTTCAATAATGCGATCCGTAGATCAAACCCTGCCCGGAACCAATTTGCGATCTCAGATATCAAACTGGGCCATCGATTGGTTGCGAGCGGAGCTCGATCTACATATCACGTCACAAAAAGCGGCTGTAAAGCCTCATTTCTGGAGCCATCAATTCTTACTGCAAGACCTGAAATTAATAAACACACAACACTCGCACATACTCTCAGAAGATTTATTATCGCCGTATTCTTTTCCGATACATAGTAAACAATGCGTACGAGTATTTCCTTGGTCCCTTAAGGCTATATTGTAAAGGAAACGTCTAGAGACGTGTTAAGTGGGAATGCCGATGAATTAATGACAATAAGGTACACCTTGACATTGTTTTTGTTGCCAAAACAAAGTCCTGCACGTTTGAAAACGACCTTATTGATTGGTTATTGGTTTATTGGTACCTATCTATATTTAACTAATAAACAGTTGAAGGGACATCGTGTCTCGTTATCCAAACTTAAGTATGGATACAGTTCATACTAGATTCTAGATACTTCAGCGTTACCTAACATTTTTCATTTTAATTGATGAATAACTTAGCGCCGCCACGATAACTCTGCCACCGTTTATTATTATTCTACACTTACATTGCCCCTCACTAGGGATTTTTTATGTTTCGTGGGTGTGTTTACAAACATATAAACTCACATACATATACAGACAGACCCGGAACAACTATCCGTAGGCTTGTATGGCCTACGGATAGTTTTTCCGGGTCTGTCCTGTGTTTGTCCTGTGCGGGAACCGAACCTGAGTCACGCAGCGCAGCAGCCAATCGCTCAGCTACTGCGCCAACCGTGTCGTCCCTATTATTTATAACATTTATATATTTTTTGTGAATTATGGTGTTCAGTAAAATAGAAGTGGGTAGGTACTCCCATAGTTTCTTAGCAATCAAATACTTTAACCATGTAACAGTAACCGACAAGAGTTGTGAGCACGAACTTCAAGTTGATTTTTGGGTCTCTTTGGCGGAATGAAGGAGGCGGGGGGCGCTGACGCTGCACGCGATTGGTCCAACTTACGGTCCAATCGTCTGCAGTATCGGCACCGACTGCTGCCAATTACTATATTAACAATTTTATATTTGCAGCAGTATCAGATATGGCCTAATGTTTACAGGAAAACTCAAACCGTTATACCTAAATGGAAAATGTTTTTATCTCTTATCTGTAAAATATATATTGCATGGCAAGGATAATAGTTGGTTAACGCTAAAAGCCAATTGCTAATGTTAGTTACGTCATATTAAGTATTTCAGTTTTTAGGTTCCTTAATAGATATATTTCATTTATTTGCTTCGTGCGGTTATGACTGAGACCATAGCTTTGTGATCACCGCTTTTATTTTTCGAGATCGCCATCAAATCCAGCAGCTATGAAGAACTGCAGGATCAGCTTTGGGACAATCTCAATTATTTCATCCGGGCTTAAAAGGTGTTTGCCTAGCTAGATGATTGTCTTTCATAGATATTTTTGATTCCGTTTTTATGTTTCGTAGGAATAATTTAGGATCAATATCCTAAATGATATGTATCTGTAATCTTCTTTAACGCAAATGAAATCGCTGGTAACAACTGGTCTAAATACACGCGTAAACCTACACTCGAATCTAGGCTATATAGGTACCTAGGCTGTAAACATAATTTACTATGTACTGTAGACGGGTCTTCCCTTAAATGTTGACACTTAATTAATACAATGTAGTTAATTTTAATTACCCGTATGAATTTATTTATAACCACCGTTTATTAACTATCCCACATGACATAGAAAAATAGGTAACAAAAACCAGTCTAACTACATACACATGTACAGACAGCGTCATCAATTGGTTACGCCTCTTGCATTAAAATTTGTTCGAAAAGGGGGTAACCAATTGATGACGCTGTCTGTACATTCACATATATTGATCTAGCTAAGTAAGCTAAAAGATGCTGAGCCTGGTCTAAATTAAGTTCCTAAATTATTGTGTAGTGTTGTGTGAAAGCACAAACTAGGTTTAGATCACGGTTCTGGTTGTACCATCTAAGTCCATTTTTACCATTGTTGCTCTATAAGGCATGTTATCGTATATGTTGGTTTGGAAGTCAGTGCCACGAGTAGCTCGACTGTACAACATTTTACTAATTAGATTTAGGCAGTGACTACGTAGCATATACGTGTCAAATACGCGTTGTCTACGCAGTACCTAGTTTGTATCTACGCAACGTTTATACTTTGTTAACGGCGCACATGGCAGTAACACTCAAGTATTTAAAGAACTAAAGGTTCAGATAAATCCCAAGGTCAGTAATTTTATGTGCATACTTAGTCCTACGTAGCACTAAGGTAATAAAGTACGAACTTGCTACAAAGAGGTCGCAACACTATAAACCGTAGAGTGCTCATAGAATATAGATAGGGGTAGTCACGAGCTAAGGTCTCTGCGCTTACGCAGTTGACGCGCATACCAATAGGTAACGTTAATGGTAATTATCCGATTTGTCATGTTGGCAACATCGACTACATAAGTTATTGGTAGTTTGTTACTTAATTTTAGTGGTACAGGAAACTGAGGATGTGGCAGGCATAGTAATTAGGAGAAAAGGATTAAAATGTTTTAAGTTAAATTACTGGATTTATTTGCCTTCATTCCTTTTTATCACGTAGGTATTCCAATTTTTGTATGGAGTAGGACTGCCATCTGTCCGGAATTTCCAGGATTTGTCCTAGCTTAGAGCCGGTTATCAAAAAGTGTTCATTGTATATTATGGACAGTTTATGTTTTTTTTTTATTCGAGATGGGTAAGCTCTTGACTCTAGTCTAGATCAGAGGTGACAAATCAATTTCAGAGAAATCCCGATTAATTGAAAGCACACATACTATTACGCCTATATTCCCCGAAGGGTTAGGCAGAGGTGTACCAATGTACACCCACAGTTCGCCGGTATGTAATTGTATTTGGTCCCATGTAATAGGGGGCGAGCCTATTGCCATCAACCGGGCAAGAATCCTAACTCCGAGCTGCTACTGAGAATTTCATAGAAAAACCCAATAGCACTTTTTGTTTGACCTGGGAATCAAACCCAAGACTTCTAGCCTAGCGATTAATTGAAAGATAAGCAATAAATTCAAACAAATCTTAGTTTAAATCGTAAACCAAATCGAAACTAACCCCGGCGACGCAAAATAGTCGATGACGACCGAATGTACCCGCGAGTTCCGAGAAAAAAAAACTTAATTCACCAAATGTTTGGGGCTTTCGAAGTTTTTGTCTTGCATCGGCAATTTAAGCGAAGCCCTAGCATGGAGCAGCTGCTGTTTTTTTTTATAAACTGACGGAAAATTAACGCTGGATGTTTCAGAAGTGAATTCTGGAAACGTTTAGGAACGTTAGAATTCTTCTTATCTTAGTCTAAATATGCCAAAAATGCCATACCATCACCATCACGCCTGTATTCCCCGAAGGGTTAGGAAAAGGTGTAATAATGTTCACCCACAGTTCTCCGGTATGTTTAGGTCCCATGTAATAGGGGGCGAGCCTATTGCCATTAACCGGGCACAAATCCTAACTTCGAGCTGCTACTGAGAATTTCATAGAAAAACCTAATAACACTTTTTGCTCGACCTGGGAATCGAACCCAAGACCTCTAGCGTAGCAGTCGCGCTTAGGACCACTAAGCTAACGAGGCAGTTAGCCAAAACTGCCTCTATTTTAAACCTACATTTTAGACACAATTTCCACATTTTTAGGAAATTTGGTGGTCTTGACACGTGATAAAAACTCTTTACCATGTTTATTTCATCAGTATAACATAGTAAATATCATATACATAATCTATACTTCTATACTAAAATTATAAAGAGGAAAGATTTTTTGTTTGTTTGTAACGAATAGCCTCCGAAACTACTGGACCGATTTTAACCATTATTTCACCAATAGATAGCTACATTATTCTTGAGTAACATGGCTATATACCATCACGCTACGGCACACGGGAGCGGAGCAGTATCGAAATAGGTAACTTAATGCAGGTGTAATAAGCCACGCGGACGAAGTCGCGGGCACGTCGGTAGTTAACTATAATATGTAGATAATGTGCTCATGTGCCCGCAATGTGCGAGGATCCTCACAAAGAAGATTGGTTATATAAGCTACATGCGAGCTTACCAACGACAACTATAGGGGAACTGAAACAATCCTTGGTTGAAATCAGTCGGATCACATCATCATCATCTCAATAATACATGATGAATCAGTCTTCAGATGATTAAGGGATCTCGTGTAGAGGAATAGTTAACCAAATAATAAGTAATGTAGTCCTACCCGTCGCGCTAGACGGCTCGCGGCTTTTTCAAAGTGGCAATTCTTGGAATATTTGCATTCAAATCTTAGTCTCAAAGTGTAGATTTTTTTTTGACTTGAAAGTCGCTGTGGCGAGTTTACGATTGCGTCCACGTCTTGAACGTTTTTAGTAACTCGAATTGGCCTAAGATAAAAAAATCAAGAGTTTGTTTCTACGAAAACTATTCATAATCGTCATAGTATATTTAATACGGTTAAACATTAAAATATTGACGGTTCAAAGTCCAAAACTTACATTGGAAAAAAATCATAAATCTGGCGCATTAGGTGGCTTTACAAAAGACATCAACGAGACTTCATTTTATTCTAAAGCGTAAAAATAAACTTTGAAGGACGTTTGACATTATTTAAAAAAACTAGTGGAACTTGTTTTGTATGTCTCTAGCTTTATCAAAAAGTCATGTGATGTGGAAAAGTACGTCATATGCTAATGTGGCCACACCCACTTAAGAAGTCGAAAGTAAGTCTCTGACGCATATTGACGCGACAGTTCCATTCTAAGTAGGTAATCAATAAAGTATAGTAAATACTGTGAGGGCATTAATGTGAAAAATTGTATGTCATGAGTTAAGCCATCACTCCAGTGACATATCCCTAGGTCGTTCCCTATGAGGAAGGGACATTTATCATCACCAATCCGCCTAAGTTTGATTGTAGCGAATAACCCAATCGCGAATGACCTGCGACATGCGTTGTAGATTTTGTGAATTAAGAACTTTACTTTAGTCATTACAAGGACTGAAATAGAAAAACAGGATCCATGGTTTTTACAACGTCTGAAGATATACTCAGCCTTTTTGGGAGCCCGTAAAAAACGGAACCCTTATTTATTACAAAGAGTCTACTGTCCGCCTGTTCATCCTTCTATCACAAGGCTGTCTCTCGTGAACTGTTAGACACTTGAAACTTTCACAGAGTGTGTAAATGGCCGCTATAAAAACAAATATATAAATAAAATAAAGTTAAACATTAAAGGGGGTCCATACAAGAAACATGCTTTTTTTGTATGTTATGTATGTAAATATTGTAGGATACCACGAAACCCTTTCTGTGCAAATCCACTTCGCACTTGGCCGGTGTCTTGTAATACATTTGATTGAAATTGAAGCTGGTGAAACCTCAAATCTGTGATTAGATTTTTTATTCCATTAGCGGTATTTGTCCTAATTAAATCAATTGGCAATAAACACTTTAATAAAAATAACTGCAGACGTTAAAACGATAGAGTAAGACCTCTTGAATATAATACTTTAGGAAGACATCTTAAACATTCTTAATAATCAATTATTAGTCGTAATAATAGTCAATTATTGTTCCTTTCATTAAAGTAATTACACTAATAGGGTGAACTATTTTTATTAGAACGGTCAAATGAAAAACGGTTTAAAACAGTAAATACAATACCTAATAAAAGCTCACACGAATCCTTGTCTACTTCCATTCTTCTATATTTTTAACCCCCGACGCAAAAACGGCGGGGTGTTAAAAGTTTGACGTGTCTGTGTGTGTGTCTGTTTGTGGCATCGTAACTCCCGAACGCATGAACCGATTTTGATTTTGTCATTAGTGTTTGAATGATTCATTAGTCGGGAGTGTTCTTAGTTTTGTTTGTTGGAAATCGGTTTAGCGGTTTCAATGTTATCAGCTCTTTTGTTAAGTACGGTAGTGATTTTTTTCTTCTGTCGGGGGTTACTTAAAATTTTTAATAGGTACTAGCTCGTGTCCGAGACTTCGTCTGCGTGGTATTTTTCAGCCGCTTTATGTTACGTTTTTGATTACTGCTTCGCTCCCGTTAGTCATAACGTGATTGTATAAATCCTATACTATTCCTGACGAATTTGGCTATCATATACAAAAAAAAATCAGGTTCGATCGGCAGTTCCAGAGATTAGTGTGTTTAAACAAATACAAAAAAAAAATACAGTTTTATAATATTAGTATGGACAATAATATAAGTATAATAATATATAAATAACAGATTATTAACTTCGTTTGCAAATTATAAATTTAAACATAAATAAAAACGTATTTGTAATTATTTTCTTTTATCTATTATGTTAAGTTACACACCGTATGACTACATCGTTTACTTATTAATCCGTTCGGTATTCGAATGTCGCCAATCGTCATGTTTCGGGAAATGTCGTCCGCGCTCCACTTAACTGATGACCGATGGCCGATGGTGGACCATCGTGGAGAATTCCAAGCATTCCTATAAAACAAGTTTATATGGCAAAAAGTTATTGAGGAGTTATGTATGTACATATGCAGTAAGATTATTGGCGCAATTACCGTGTTGACAAGTAATTTGAAGAGGAAAAAAAGTCATTAGTAGGGACTTGATTCAGTTGCACATACACGCCTTAAGAAACGAGGGGCTATCATTAAAATGACTTAATTAACCAAGCCATAATCGTGCTTATTCAATTACCCTTTAGAATAAAAACAATAGCGACATTCATCACTACATGATTTAGAGACACGTTATTTATAAATCAAGTGATTATCAATTAGGTATTAAGTCTTCCCGGGTCGTAATCTACAAGAATCAAAAAATATTGGCAAACACGTACATGGGTTTTACTCAACGGGAAATCCCAGAAACAATTAGATAAAATTAAAACATTTATATTCTTACAAAACACTTAACCTGGCACATTTCAGTGGTCATATTTCAAAAACCAATCAACCAAATGACCTACGGTGAGACCGGCCAGTCTTTTTTTTATATCATTGGATGGCAAACAAGCCGACTGCCCACCTGATGTTACATGGTCACCGCTACCTTTAGACATCTGCAATACCAGAGGCCTTGCAAATGCGTTGCCATCCCAGAGGCAAAGTTGAAATGTCTTATGTGCCTGTAATTACACCGGCACCCATACCCTTCATACCGGAACATAGTAATGCAGCTATTTGGGCTCGCCTTAATAGAGGCGGTAAGTCCCCTCTTTGAAGAGTGGCTGGAGGAGCACCTCATCGGGCGGGAGGAAACGTCCGGGTGTCACCATTGTGTGGATCGCCCCGAGGACACGGTGGAGCACACCGTGGCGGTGTGCCCCGCTTGGGCGGAGCATCGTCGAGTCCTCGTGGCGGCCATCGGCGGCGGCGGACTCTCGCGTCCGGCCCTGGTGCAAGCCATGGTCCGGAGCGAGAGGGAATGGGATGCAGTCGCCTCCTTCTGTGAGGCAGTAATGCTAGAGAAGGAGGCGGTGGGACGGTTGAGACAGCGGTTCTCCCGTCCCAGCCGCCACGGTAGACGCTCCGGACGTCGGGAGCCGCGAGACGACTCCCTGCCACCGTAGATACGGGCCTGTGGACGGTGAGCAATGGGTAGCTCACCGTCCTTACGTTGCATAACGACAGGCCGTGTCGACGGCGCGTTCGTGTTCCACGCGCGCCTCAAAGAGATGTCAGCAAAAGGACGGGGCCACTGAGGGCCGATGCCTGCCGGGGCTGCGGGTTGTTCGTAAGAGATACCGCGCCCCCGGAACGCAAAGGGCACAAGAAGGAACATGGGTGAGTTTTAGTCAATAAAAGTCTGACACTCCCTCCCTGGTTATTTGATGATTTCCCACTCACCAAAAAAAAAAAAAAAGTAATGCTGCTATGCGGTGTAAGTTTATTCTGTAAAAATATCCCTAAAATTAGGTAAAATAAGCTTAAAATGAGCTGTAATCCCACTGATGTTAGAGATTGACAGGCCACCTCATGCTCACTTCACGTAATTTCAACGAGAGATATTTGTATAGAATAGCACAACTGAGGCATTTCAGTTTCATCTACATGATAAATGCCTTAGCCATCAAATTCGATACCTCGCAATATCTAGAGACAATAGTTAAAGGAAAATCATGTTGTTTTCAGTCAGTAAGAGTCTGACACAACCCTTCGCGATCCCAAAAAAAGCGATAAACAACCATGAAAAATAGTAATAATACATCAAAATCGATAACACAATAGAACATTCTCCAAACTAGGATCGTAGATCGCAGAAGAGCATCTACAACATAAATAATTAAATCAACACAAACACATGTGTTTGTGTCAAAAACATGTTTCATATCGTGAAAAAATCTTTTGATTCCTGATTCATGTTTATCTACCGATAAACAGAATCGGTTTGTTACGCCTACTTTGTCTCGTAAAACTCTAGATATAAATTGATTTAGCATCTTACAAAAAAGCTCTACTGTAAACGCTTCTGCTATTAAAAACATGTTTCAATAAATCTGTGTTTTAAAAGCAAACTTCTGTCTAGTTCTAGATTTATTTGCAATTACAATGAATTGCCTCATTTTGTTACTTTGCATTATGCTACTCAAATGCTGAAGAGTTGTATTTCTCTTGAGCTCAAAATATCTACCAACAAAATAACTAACTGCCTCGTTGGCCTAGTGGTCCTAAGCGTAACTGCTACGCTAGAGGTCTTGGGTTCGATTCCCAGGTCGAGCAAAAAGTGTTATTGGGTTTTTCTATGAAATTCTCAGTAACAGCTCGGAGTTAGGATTTGTGCCCGGTTAATGGCAATAGGCTCGCCCCCTATTACATGGGACCTAAACATACCGGCGAACTGTGGGTGTACATTTTTACACCTCTGCCTAACCCTTCGGGGAATATAGGCGTGATGGTATGTTACGTCAAAATATCTACCACTTCCAAGACCAGCTGTCTTATTTTCGACTTTCGGTTTGGTACAATAATATCGATAATGATTTTAACGCGACTATTAAAAAATTCAAATGACAAATGGGGCTGACTGATCGAATGCACTTCGCAAAAAGAAATTGGGGTGTAACCGTTCAAACTTTAGTCGCTATCTCATTTTCAGTAATAATCATACCACCACGCCTGTATTCTCCGAAGGGTTAAGCAGAGGTGTAACAATGTACACCCACAGTTCGCCGGCACATTTAGGTCCCATGTAAAAGGGGGCGAACCTATTGCTATTAACCGGACACAAATCCTAACTCCGAGCTGCTACCGAGAATTTAATAGAAAAACCCAATAACACTTTTTGCTCGACCTGGGAATCGAACCCAAGACCTCTAGCGTAGCAGTAATAATCAATTTTGTTTTTTTTGGCCCTACTTGAAATTTCTTCTGTATCTCGACGTTTACAAACACAATCGAACACGCGACACACAGTTCAGCAGCTGATCAGTCACTACGCCAACCGAGAATTGCCCGCAGATTGATAAACAAATGGAGGACATCAATTATTACTATAATTAAAAATAATACAACCTATAATGCAGAGGGCACATAGGATCCCAGATTGCAATTAAAATTTCAAATGAACCTATAAAAAGCAACGATCAAGTCGCTCTAAGAATAGTTTCGTAGGAGGTAATCGCGACACCTGCGTGATCTAATTTCACGTGCCAAGCACTAACTATAGACTGTTTAGTGTTTACGTTATGCACAACATGCGTGCGATAACATCCCTGCAGGTCATAACACCCGAGAGGCGAGCGAAAGCTACGTAGTAAATAATAGTAGGTACTGTGAATACAAGACGAGGATGAGGCGAAAGAAGTATGTAAGAATTGTAGCAGACGGCGTTCTGCCTACCCCCAAGGGAAGAAGGCGTGAGTTTATGTGTAACATACATAACACAACATCACGCCTGTATTTTCCCGAAGGGTTAGGCAGAGGTGTAACAATGTACACCCACAGTTTGCCGGTATGTTTTTGGGTCCCATGTAATAGGGGGCAAGCCTATCGCCATTAACCGGGCACAAATCCTAACTCGGAGCTGCTACTGAGAATTTCATAGAAAAACTCAATAACACTTTTTGCTCGACCTGGGAATCGAACCCAAGACCTCTAGCGTAGCAGTCGCGCAGGACCACTAGGCTAACGAGGCAGTTTTAGAGAGTTTATGTATGTGTACAAGAAAAGACTTAGCAGGTGAATTTATTCATGAACGTTTAGTTAAACTACATACATAAGTATATGTATAACTATGAAAACAAACATACTCTTTGCTAATAACTCTTTTGTGAAACATAAGAAAAAGAAAACAAAATACATATAATTATGTAATTAAATTGAACTATATTAGATTTTTTTTTATTTAAACACAAATGAAATCGGTTTATCAAATACGTTTCTTATTAAAATAAAACTTATGGGTCTGTTTCATCAACAAACTATGTTTTTAAAAATCTGGTTGACAGTCAGACCAGTCAGATCTATTGAGACAACCAGACTGCCTTGTTTGAATTTTTCTGTAAAATTCTCAGTAGCAGTTCGGAGTTAAAATTTAAACATACCGGCGAACTGTGGGTGTACATTGGGAATACAGGTGTGATGGTATGTCTATTCAGAGGCAGTGAAATAAGCTCCAAGTCTAAAAAGTTTAAGTGGCATAGCCATGCCTACCTCGTGCAGCTTAACAATAATGATTCTTTTTTTTTTGTAACTTATCAAGTTCCGTTCCGATAACAAAACCACTAACTCAAAACATTTTCCACTAGTTGATAGATAATATTGATAGGAGCCGCTCTAAAAATATAAATATTTTGTATTTTTAACCGATAACTGATAAATTTATTTATACGCCTCTACAATGTATAATTTGTGTTAGGTAATGTCATGGGAATCTATTAATTATTTTTAACTCATTATATTTTTATCATGAATAACACGATAAGGGTGCTAAAATTTCCTCGATATCGATACTTGACTTGACACCTCTTTTAGATTTTAATTGATACTTCAGTGACACTTCAGAAAAACACGATAAACACCGATTCCTGAAAAACATAACCTATCACTGTTCACTGTAAGTAAACAATGTGTCACTACACGCTGAAATTGTATTCGTTTTTTTTTTAATTAAACTAGCATGTGCTTTTAGGCTTCTACGACTTGCGAGCGAGCGCCTGCGCCGCCGCTTAGTAGTTAGTGTACTCGCAACCGGTGACGGGGGCACGCGTCAACGCGTTCGATAATGAATTGCGGGTCTCAATAAATAAAAATTAGAATTAAAACATAAAAGTATCAACGGAATTCCATTCCAGTTTCAAAAACTAGACGTGTTTAAAAAATAAACTGAAAAGCGCGGGAGTGAGTGTTTGGACGCGTTCATGAATGTAAACTAGCCGGCTTTACGGAGCATTCCAAATAATTCGAATTGGTCAAGCGCCGATTGAAGATTGAAGTATATTGGTATGAAATAGTGCGCTTTCGTATCCTGATACACGTGACCATAGGTGAGTGACATCTCGTAAGGCTAGTCTAGTCACAGCTTTATTTTTAAACAAGAACGCTAGGACGGCCGTAACTATTTTTGGTTCACGGTGCGTTCACACCTATATTCTAAATGCATTCTCGTGTTACAGAAGAAAGTTATTAAAACTAAATGTTTTTAAACATAAGAATAAAATCTTATTGTGACAATTTCTCGTACAAAACTAATTTTCTTATTTTATGTGCTCTTAAATAAATAAGAACACTGCCAAATAATACAAAAATTTCGTATCATAAATTAGGTATTTTGAATCACCACAAACTAAATTTACATTAGTTAATATGTAATGGGCTATTGTTTTTGTAATCACAAAATCCGGTACCTATTACCATTTAAACATTAGCTAATGAGTAGATTTTCATCAAAATGCTTTTGCCATTTAATTTTCAACAAACTGCTACTGCGTATTACTCTGTTGATATAAGCTATTTACTTTGTTAATTAATTTCCGCAAACAAGATCGGCCCCATTAAAAAACTGGAGGAGTACATACTTAATTACGAAGAAATAACAGCACAATATAATTTATTATCTTAATTAACCATACAAAGAAAATAAATGTAAAATAGGTACTAGTGATTAACGATAATTCAATAGCTTACCTAAAATGACTTAAAAAAAAAATACCAAAACGAAATGACATAATAGTAAATGTAATTGCGTACCCACTTAGGTGTTTCAAATGTCAGTTTTATTTCGAATTCTAAAACAACGTCATCAAAAAATATGGCCAGTTTTTTTCAATAGACAAAAAAACCCAGAAAGTTAAAGTTATGCACATTCCAAATTGCACAGAATGTTTTTGAATTTTAATAAGCTCCATGTTTAAAACGTTACATTAAAATGGAAACTTGTGTCCGGAAACGCATACGTTAATAAATAATTACATCCTATATTTACACAAAAATAAATATTATTATTTAATTTCGCCCGTCAAGGTTGTTGCTTGCACACCAAGTAGAGCTTCAGGCACTGCTAAGGAACATGGTTTAATCATAATAAATCATTGAACAACAAAACGATAAATAAATAACACGCAAAACATAATCTTCAAGTTTCTTTAGTGTTTGCGCCTTTTACTAAATAATTTATGAATGATGAAGTGGCAATAACTATCAGACTTTGCGGTTACTTAACAAGTCAACGAACTTTTGTAACACAATAGTCTGAAGTCTGAAAAACAGAGAAAGTTATAACGTCTTTGTCCGCACTTGTTGATTTAGCAAAACTTGTTGCATTTGTTTCATTCACTTTTTGAATTTAGAAAATAGGTTCATACTTACAATATAAGGAAAAGCATTGAAATTTCTGTATCTCTTTAATTTTATAAAAAAAAAGTTGTTATCAAACCTTTTTAGCCTTTGATTTGTTTATTATTAACTTTAATCAATAAATTGTGTGAGGTAGGTTTGTACCTACTGCTAAAGGACAAAATGAGTTGTACGTTAATATTTTTTTTTATAACCTGTCAGCGGTCAGTCATTATCATGCGGGTGCCACAGATTAAAATTCTGCTGGTAGCTCAACCGAGACCTTGAATTTGAAAAAATAAACTAGTTACTTTGTGAACGTGCTAAACCACGATGTTATAAAGTTTGTGGGCGCGACCCGACTCGCGACGCGACCTTTATTGACGAATGATACACATGTATTCGTAAGAATAACATTATTGTTTTACACATTATGCTAATAATTCGCAGACATAAATCATGGTAATCACTTAAGTTCAAGAACAGATAGATAGGCGGCGTAAGTTTTAAGTAGAGTATGCATAGTTATAGTTAGTATGCAATTACGAGAGATAATAAATGTGGCGCCAAATACACAATACCGGCTTATGCCGATCGCTCGAACAGGATAACTTACACGTGTTAAAATAATTTAATGAGGATATTTACTCGGAATGCTTATCCGTGATGACGTGAGATCAACAAATTTAATAAGTACCAATGCCCAAATTAAGGTACTACGGTAACAAAAAATCCGGCATTACTCATATTTTTTATTTAAATATAGAATGAAATGTTTGTTGTAAGTATGTCATTTAAAATATTACACTAATGCATGTGTAAGTAATTGAATGTTTACTTGAGTTAAGATAAAAAAATGTCCCAAATAGATAAGCATTATTTTGAAATACATAGTTTATTTTCACTGATTTCATTATTTTCTTCATGCAAAATTTCGTTACAGAATGAATACCTACTTACGTTTTTTTAAAACCCACTAATCCGATCATTGTTTACAAATTGTACGCACACTTTGTCCATTGCGGTCTAGTGAAATGATCTCTTATCGTAAACCGTAAAGTCTTAACCACACACGCGTATTTGCAACTAGTCTGATGACCCGCAAATGGCTACGATATATCGTTAGATATCCGTGTATTTGAGTTAAACATATTAGTATAGTCAGTAGCCAAACAACGCTATAGGTACGAACCTACTTCTGGTTGGTTGAAAATATTAACCATGAGAATTTGAAAGACATATGAATTTGTGTACTACTTTGCTCTACATTACTTACAGTCATCTCAGGGATGAGATGTAAAGTAAAGTAAGTAATTTTCAAGTAGTTTTCATTGTAATTTTTAGACATTCTTCCACCAACTAAACACATAAAATCAATAATAAAATGCTTTCGACTTAAACATAAAGCACACTATTTTCAAGTTTGACGTATGAAGCCGTTAAATAAGTCGCTTAGATTAAAAAATACACTTTTAGTGGTTTAAAAAGTTTTGTTCCACTTTTTTTTTTAACTACGAATTATGTTCTATATTTAAACCCACGCACAACAATCAAATCGAAGTAAGTAATAAACTACTGACCTGCCACTACAAAAGGACTGCAATCACACTATTTATGGATTTTATTGCCTCCATACAGTGCATGTGTATTTGTGAGTAATGCTTAAAAACACCGCAAACGTGCCTATAGATAAAAATAATCGGTAAAAATCCGATACTATGTGAAATTTTTATAAGGAAGTAGATAGAAATATCTAATACTAGCGACCTGCCCACGACTTCGTCCGCGTGGCTTAATTAACCCGCGTTAAGTTACTTCTTTCCTTTCGTTACTGCTCCGCTCTCGTGGGCCGTAGCGTGATGGTTACATATAGCCTATGTTACTCAGGAATAATGTAGCTATTTATTGATGAAAAATTGTTAAAATCGGTCAAGTAGTTTCGGAGCGTATTTGTTACAAACATACAAACAAAAAAATCTTTCCTCTTTATAATATTAGTAATAGATATAGACTTAGATGTTACGTGTAACAGGATATTAATGTCATTCATTTTTATTTGACTGCACATAGCACACACTGTACTGTACTGTGTTCATTTAAGAAACTGTGATCTTCAAATATTTTCTCTCTCCTAGTTATTTAACATTTAGCTTTAAAAATTTGATATTACTAAGTACTGCGACGACACTTAAGAAGAGGATGGTAATATTTTGAATAACTAGTTGACTTTAGGCGACTTTAACTTTGAACAGTAAAATAATGAGTTAATGACAGACACATATGACAATAAGCTTCAAACTTAATTATATACAATAATGTGCATGTTAGAAAAATATTAAAAGTAAAAGCGGTTTACCCTAACCAAACTTGTATTATGACCTTTAGTACCTTATTAGTGCAACAAACTCTTCTGTAGGCAAAACAAAGGTTATTTTCGAAGTCAATTTAAATTTATTAAAACATTGTACCAAGCAATTTGCCCGTCATTATCTTACCACACAAAAAACACGATGGAGAACCCTACCGTCGATAAAGTCCGTCTGTCATCTGTGCCCATATGGTGTACACGTTATGTATTTACTTTCATTTAATTTTATTGTACTTACTTGCACAATATCTTGATGAGAAATATCCATCATTAAAAATAATACAATAACTCTTTATTGTATTATTTTTGAATGAATGATTTCTACGTCGTTTAAAGTCTAACAATAAATAACTTGAAATAAAAATATTATTTACAGCAATCGAAATGACGAGCGTGTAATTATTAAACTGCGAATCATGGATAATGATTTTTAAGACTAAATAATAAAATATTTAATGAAAAGCGTCGTTTAGTTTAGAGCCAGGGATTTCCAAAGAGGTTGGTATAATTTTATAGTAATTACTGGCACTTCTTAGTAGCTGAATTTGATGTTTAACTGTGTGTTACTCAAGTCTGGGTTTTACTTAAATGCTGGGCAGTTTTCGCTGTAGTTATTTCCATTTTCCTCCATCAATTGCTAACTATTCTAGTTTCTAACTATTTTAGTTACATTAATCTGTCAAAAAGCTTTCAATGCACAAGGAAACTATTGACTTGCTCTACATGGAAAACCCAGTTATGTTCTCGTGTCTACATTTAGTTATGTAGCGTACCTGTGTACCGTAAAATTTTATAGATAGTCATTTGAATACCGTTAACTGGTCTAGGTACTACAGTCTGCCCCACACCTACTAAACCTAGACCTACATTTTCAAATACTTCGTTCTTTTAGAATTCAGACAATGTTTTTAGACGCCGAGCCAACTCTTAATTTATTAATAATACTTAGTGATCGAAACGTTTATGTACGATGTCACCTCTAAAGATCGCTAATCGTTATGTATTACTAGTTCTCCATACTTCTAGATCAATGTTAACATAATTACGACAAAAAGCAAACCCGCCCAAGTGCGTGTCGAAGTCGCACGCGAAGGATTCCATACAATTTATATTTAAATAAGTAATTTATTTTTACTATTTGTTGTCATAACGGCTATAAGTTATACACAGACTATGAATGTTTCCTATAACGGTTTAAAAGACGCAGCCTTTTGATAGGCGGACTAGGGATTAGGGACCAACGATAAACAAATCTGGGTGATTTTTCGCACCACAGTTGGATGGATAAAGAATCGCTACATGATTTGTAATATTTATATTTATGGGCCGATACTAAGTACCTACTAATGCGCAATAATTTAATAGGAAATCTGAGAACAAGCAATAAAAAAATCGATCAAAACACTTGATTTAATTCGCATTGCTATTTGTTTACAGAGATCATTCACCAATTGATTGTTATGTCCGAATTTATAATCACTTTGACCGTGACATTATCAAGTCTCGTGTCGCCAAATATAATTAAGCTACCTACGCCATCGTAATTCGAAATTCGAATTTTTATTACAATGTTATGAATGTGGAGTACCGTGTCTTTTTATGCGATAAATATAGTTTTTTGTTGCCAAATTACTGGCCTTGACAATGATTGCACAAACTGTGACAGAAGCTTTAAAATAAATGCGTATTATACAATGTTTAATAGGTAATGTAATTTAGTATATCTCGAAAAAATAGTCAATGCGGTGTGGTGAAGCGTGCCTTCTGACAAATAAATAGCAGCGCCGCCGCCCGCTCATTCATAGACATAAAATATTATTCTGTAAAAAAAAAACATCCCAAACCAATATCTATGGCGCTAATTCTGGGAAGTACCGACCCTAGCGTGGGACACAGGAAAAAAATCGGAGCCTTTGAGAATAAACATTGTGATGTTTGGCGCCAAATTCTATGGGGTGTAAAAGGCCATTCATTTCTAAATCACAGAAGACGGGGGTAATATTTATTATATTTTACGGTACACAATATTTTTTTTAAAAGCTATTCACAGATTTCTCATTAAGATTATTTCAGTAAATTGTACGCTAGCAGATAATTATTTCCTGGTGTTTTTTGGCGAATACTTAACTGTTAGCGGTGTTCTGTTTTTAAACAATTCTGTTTTTTTTTTCATGACATAATCTGTTGACTGTGGTATCACGTTATTTAATCCTCCAAACCGGACTATGCCACTGTATACAAAGACTATAGATAGTGAATTAGGTATGTGTTTAGAAGCGGCGTGTGAAAACTAAACATACCATCTTGTTGTTGAATCAACACCGCTGATGATCAATTTGTGGCATACGAACAAGTTAATAATCTTATTATCACGTACGTTTGATCAAATGCTAGTAGATAATATATTCAGGTATTCACAGACATTTAATTAGCAAAAATGTGCGAATCAAAACTCTTTGTGTTAATAATTTATCACATTAAAACTAGTTTTGTTCTGAATCAATAATTTTCGGTGATTCAATTAGTTCGAAGTTAAACTTCTAAAAGACTTGTAAATTACATTTACAACCTGTATCTTATCTTTAATGTCCCAATATCAAAATATTAAGTGTTTCAACTTGGCCTTACTATTTATCTGGTTATTTAAACTCCTAAATTGCATTTACGTATCATTGTATTGATGTTAATCATAACATTCTGGTATTGAATAGATACCAAAAGATTTGCACCTATATAATATTATTTTTTCCAATATATCATAAATAAATTAAATTGTATTTTTTTTTGAGAATCCTGACATAGATATTTCTGCTCGTAGTTATTTTTAGACACACTATATGTTTGGAAAATATGTTTTATGTATTGGTGTATCAATTTACATTCAATATTATGTATAGCGAACGGAAAATTTGCTGGAACTGTAACCTGTTAGAAAACCCGTTGTTTCTATGAATACCTAAATACAGACTCAATTTGTAGAATGTATGTGTGAAATTATTACAGATTTTTTGATATGATGCGAAAACAAACCTGAAATAAAATCTTAAAGTCTTAGAGAAATACTTATATATGACAATTTTTGTTAAACTTGATTTATCTGAAATGAAGAGTGCAATGGTAGAGGTCGTGAACTAGAGATAACTTATACGTGTCGTTAAAAATAACTGATAACGGTAATTTTTTTTAAGTATGATCTCGAAGGTTTAAATGAGTCGCTGGTTTATAAAAAATATATTTTGTTTGTTTATATAATCAGCGCTGAATTATTTTTATTATTAGTTCTATTGAAGGTCGATTTGTTGTATATTTAATTTATTTAAAGAAATAAGTTTTTAAAAAACGGAGAGACAAATTCTTAATGTCTTTATTTATATTTAACAACTTTTTTCTAAAACTTAAAATTCGATCATAAGTTGAAACAGAAAAATACCACAATACTGAAACAAGTCGACCTTTCACAATTGTTTAAATATTTGTTTTCAGAAACATTACAATGAGGCAATATTATATACCTAACTCTACTCAACTTCAATAGACATACTTCTGAACATAATTTCTCTTTCTATAGTCCTTGTAAATAAAACTGACAAGACATCTCAGGAATTCATTTTGTTTAATAAAATATTAAGTCGAGATCTCGTACAACACATGGAAAGCCGCTTCGACCACATTCCTTGCAAAATTAAGCAGTTTATATATAAACAGTAGGTAAGTACCTATACTTTATTTGTATACTAATCTACATGTAACTATCATGATAAAACTAGAAGATTGGGATCTCGCCGAGCATAACTACGTTTTTTATTTTTAGTATTAGTTTTTTCTCATCAGGTTATTCTGAATGTTTAGCTATTGAATAATATTATTTAGTTTTATAGAAGTTTTATAAAACAAGTCTACGTTCTTATGACCACCTTAAGAAAGCTTAGTATTGCATTATTTAGGGTAGTAACAAATTATAAGTATTCAATAATACTTAGTAAAATTTCTGAAGAGCTAATCTCCGATAAATCACTATAATCTCTATACTGGTCTCCAATTTATAGCTAAATTGTATTTCGGATTCATCGAGGAGCGTCTCCGGTGAAGTTGCTTTCCTTTAAAAAGGTCTTGGAAAACGTTTGATGGCTTCACACCCGGCAATGGTCTGGCGTAGCCCTCATAATGATACGCAGCTTAAACGCCGCTACGCAGCGTAGACGCTGATACGTAGCGTAAACGCTGCTCCTCCGTGGTTTTAACAATGCTACGCAGCGCCTACGCAGCGTCAACAATACGTCAGCCAAATTCATTGCAAATCTGCCATCAACAAAAACTATAAAACCTATTTGGAAGTGCATTTACCCCTTTACAAAAAACTGGCCACGAGGACATTAGTGACTAATTACATTTGTGTTTGTATGCGCAATTTGTCTCTATGTGTGTTATTTTTAATGTCATGGCGACATTTATGTTTGCGTGAGACATTGCGTGTTATACTTTTGCATGTTTTCGTCGCCCCCTTTACCAGACGTATTGGGTTTGTTCCGGGTCTGAACGGTATTTTCACGATGAATACTTTGTACCATTTCTGTTGTACTAATTAAGTGCACAGCTCCATTACTAACTCTTAACCAAAATATCTGCCACACATCGAGATCAGTACCCCACACGCAATGACCTCATCTGACAATCCAAAGAAAATTAATGATCTGACGTCAAATGTGACCTACCATTCAATACGTCATCGTTGACATCGATAACCGTAATATCGTCCATTATCACTCTTTTGTTGAACGACATGAACATAATTGATGTCTATTAAGTAAATTATTGTAATTGAATGACAATTGATGGACCGTCTCTTTGTCTAGTGGAATCTGCTTTGAATTTCTAGCCTATTTAGCGGTTTGTTACTCCGTTTAAAATCTGGAGTAATTAGAGCAGTGTGCTAAGACAGAAGTTGGCACGAATGTTGGCGTGACTAGATGTTCATCGGTCACCAACCCGCTGGCACAGTAATGAGAATTGTCTCCGTTTTTTTGGGAGTATTGTATAGCGATAGATTGCTTTGCCATGATGACGCAAATAGCGTTTGACCCACAGATTACAAGAGGAAAACCTACGAACTATTTAGTTTCCGATTCGATTGCGACTGTCAATTCCAATAACAACTAATAGTCAAATACGGAGGAGTAATAGTGCACAAATGTGTGCACTATAACTTCTCTCATGAATTTAATTTCGGTTTAAACAAGAAACAAACCTGAAATCTATAAATAAAAGCGAAAGGTCACTTACTGACTAAACGCGAAATCTCGAACGCTACTTAACATATGAAACTGAAAATCGTTGGGTTGGTAGTTTAAGGACCTCAACTATGAAATTATTTTGTGACAGCTGATTAAGTCGGAGGCAAAAGAAAGTTTAACATAATTGACAACAAGCAAAATGACGACCTGAGAATACTTAGGTATATCTCAACATTTAGAACCACTTTTCAATTAAATGCTCACCTCGACAAATAAGATATTACAATACATTCATACTTCGTCGCAATCTAGGGCATGATCAGGGCTTCGGACTTCAAACCAGTCGGGCAATCGATGTTGTGTCTGTCTACAAGGATTCTTTGCCTCCATAGCAGGCTCTACCACGACGCATAATATATACTGTGAAACTGACTCGTGGCCGGCACACAATGATTTATGCGATACCGGTCTCAATGCTGAGGTATCTTTACAGTTCTTTAAGAATACCGCGAACCTTGAGGGAACTATTGACTTCAAGCTTTTAAATGGGACTCCTTCCAAATGGAAGTTAAGTATATACCATAAAATATATCCAATGACACTCGGCAATAGTGCAGCTTTCTATTATTGAAATATTTGTATAATCGGACTATGACTTTTAGAGGTTACCTCTTACAAACATAAAAACAAACAAACTTTACCTCTTTATAATATTAATAACATATACCATCACGCCTGTATTCCCCGAAAGGTTAGGCAAAGTTGTAACAATGTACACCCACGGTTCGCCGGTATGTTGTCCCATGTAATAGGGGGCGAGCCTATTGTCATTAACCGGGCACAAATCCTAACTCCGAGCTGCTACTGAGAATTTCATAGAAAAACCCAATAACTCTTTTTGTTCGACCTGGGAATCGAACCCAAGACTTCTAGCGTAGCAGTTGCGCTTAGGACCACTAGGCTCATGAGGCAGTTAATATGAATAATAATAATATAATTATATTAGTAGTTAACATTAATAGTATAGGTAGGTAACTCATCTACCTCCTTCCATTATCAAAAGTTGAATGACGGAGGCTTGGTACGTACTCTCCACCAAATAATTTAATTCATCTTCATTTCAATTTTAAAGTTAAATGAGCATAGCGTTCCAAAATTAAATAAAAAATATTTAATTGTGTCTTTGGATTCACGTGTCTAGTTTTTTCTAGTCTTTGCATATAGAAGACAATTTACTGAGATCTAAAAAAGTTTGTATATGTATATACCTGCTAAGATTTTTTTATCGTGTTGTTGACCATGACTCAAAATCACGTGTTTTGCGTTTTTATAACAAAATTTATTGTTTGTTTGAAGATGTACTCGCGACTCTTATCAAAATTTACAAAATATTTGTGAATTTGGTAATAACTACCTAACATCGAAGATGGTGACGATGGTGATATCATCTGAAAATAATCTTTAATAGCTTCCAACAAATTACATATGATGTTTTTTCAGTTCTTTTACCGATCATCAAACCCAAGGTATCCATTTTTTTTATGTTCTATAAATATCATGGATATTTCGCAATATTATGAAATTTTATAAAACAGTACCACGTGACATGTAAATTAAATAGGTATGTATAAAATATTCATCTATAACTCTTTATTACCCTAGAACAGGAGCAAGATTTCTATATTTTAATTTTATCTAGGTCTTATATTCTTTCCTTTGTAATGCCACAATCACCAATGTTTCAACTTCGCCTTAATTATAATTTTTTATACACAAATAAATAACGCATCGCATTCGCATCCTAATAATCAACATCAACATCAAGTTATCATTTTATAAATCTGTTTTTTGAAACGTCATGATATGACGTAGTAGCTGGCAATGCCATCGCCCATCACCAATAATAATAGTCTAAAAAAGGAAAATAAAAACAGGTTCCTATTTCAAAAATGGAACTGACCTCTATTTTGTTTTTAATAAAATAAAATGCTGTCATAAGTGACGTTTATCTACTTGTGTAGTCTTCATTGTGTAATTTTTTTGACAAGACGATTTTTTAAATTCTGGTTCATTGAGCCACAGACCATAAAACGTCTCAGTTTAACTTTGCAACCAAACAGAGACATTGTTTTTGTTTACTTAAAGAAATTATAGTTTGCTTCAGACATTCTAAGGTCTGGTAGGTTCCTGATCTACAAAACCTGCTACACCGGTGTGCTGAATGACATAGAACTTGAAAATTAACATAGCATTATGAGATATAAACATAATCGTAGATTATTTAACACAGAAACCAATCAACTGGCATACGTGAAACAAGTGAAACTTCCATTGTTGTTATAAGTGCCTGTGTAATTGGGATTAAATTGTTAGGTGAGTGAGTATTATTTAAACGGTAGTCATTACGTAAAGGAGGTACTTATTTTCTATAGGTACTTATAATTGATAATTATTATAAGAAACCACTTCGCATTACTGTAATTGTCAAGTTCAAGACTTCCGTTGATGCGTACCTACTGACGAAGCCAGATTTTTTTTTAATAAGTTTAAATTTAGAATTCGGCTATTTACCAATTCAACGATAATTCTATAGACACATTTAAATAATTATTTCTTATAAGATTATTGATGTCTATTCTGGAATTCAAATACTGCACTGATTGATGAGGTCACTACCGCATCATGACCACGCCCATTAAGTATTGTATTTGTTTGTTCCGAATCACGAGTGGATAATTACCATACTTGAGTTTACAAGGGAGATTGATTATGTCATAGTCATCGTCATACAAACATAAGTAAATCCGGTTTTTCCCCGATAAAAGATCATTTTTTGATTTTATATTCCAACCTCATTCAATTAGGTAGTATTTTATTGATGTTCGACTTTTTAAAAAGAATCAGTACAGTTTCTGTTTGTCTACTTATTAAAGAAATTTAAAAAGTACCTACATCATATCTAGGACAGCTCATCTAATATCTACTTCTCTATTATTAGTTCTATTAGGTAGTAACAAGTATAACACAATTCCAAAAACGTAAAAATCTGTTGCTGACTGCCTCGGTACCTTAAGCGTGCCTGCTACGCTAGAGGTCTTGGGTTCAATTCACAGGTCGAGCAAAAAGCGTTATTGTGTTTTACGAAATTCTCAGTAGGAGCTCGGAGTTAGGGTTCGTCCCCGGTGGCAATAGACTCACCCAGGCACCCCCTATTACATGGGACCTAAAACATACCGGCGAATTGTGGGTGTGCATTGATACACTTGGCGTGATGGTATGTGTTAAAAATCTGTTGGCCCCACTGCCTAAGTAATCTAGGTAATACATTATTTTACAATCGAATCGTAAAGAAGTAGTTGGTCACACAACAGAAATATCGCCAATAACTTTTCCACTGCAATTTATTATTCAATCTCGGAGAATAAATAATAAGACTCCCCGCACTTATCATACAGTTCATTAAAAATGTCAGACTGTCAGAGGTCGAAAACATAACATGTACGCAATATCATAACGTCAGATTTATAAAGCTAAATTGATTTATGTTTTTTAAGTTGGTTATCACAATAAAGATAGTGGTGGCGCCAAATAATTATACTTTGGTCTAGTTAATGAAACAAAAAGCCATATAGCGTTAAGTTTTTTTCCTTAAAAAGGCCAAGCCCTTAGCTGGCCTAATATTGTCCAGGAAAGTACTTACCTACGTAGATAGTGGTAACCATTATTATTCTAGACTGGCTTCTGCCAGTGACCTCGTTCGCGTGTTTTTTTTTTACCCGCGTTAAGCTACGTCTTTAGTTACTGCTCCTATACCGTGCGTCGTAGCGTGATATTATAAAGTCTAGCCAGGAACTATCCAACACAAAGATTGTTTTAATTCAAACCAGCAGTTATTGAGATTAGCGCGTTCAAAAAAACAAACAAATTCTTGAGCTTTATAATATACATACAATCACGCCTGTATTCCCCGAAGCGTTAGGTAGAGGTGTAACAATGTACACCAACAGTTCGCCGGTATGTTTATGTCCCATGTAATAGGGGGCGAGCCTATTGCCATTAACCGGGCACAAATCCTAACTCCGAGCTGCTACTGAGAATTTCATAGAAAAACCCAATAACACTTTATGCTCGACCTGGGAATCGAACCCAAGACCTCTAGCGTAGCAGTCGCGCTTAGGACCACTAGGCTAACGAGGCAGTTCATAACATCGGGCTTCATAATATGAGTATAGATTATAGAAAAGTCTATCTACTCACCACTATCTCATGCCATGATACAGCTTTTATTTTCCATTACTTAACAAAAAAAAGCATAAATAAGAAACAAAAGATAGCGTTATTGTATTGTTTTCTTTTTTGTTGCATTTTGTTACTATCTTCAGTGCATTGACCTGTTACCTTGGAATGGGGGGCCCCACTCGAATATAAACAATATTGTTTTACATTTCATTATATCGATGTCAATAATTGTTGATTACGTAAGGTCTGTTGCCAACTGATATCTACGTAGGTAAACGTTAGGGTCAGGCGAATGTCAAAACTGCTTTATATGTAGAGGTGGAATCGTACTATACGCACCCAGATATCATGCACATAATATGTATTTAAATGATTATAGTCTGGTTTTAGTTCTGCCTCATTAGCCTAGTGGTCCTAAGCGCGACTGCTATGCTAGGGGTCTTGGGTTCAATTTCCAGGTCGAGCAAAGAGTGTTATTGGGTTTTTCTATGAAATTCTCAGTAGCAGCTCGGAGTTAGGATTTGTGCCCGGTTAATGGCAATAGGCTCGCCCCCTATTACATGGGACCTTAACATACCGGCGAACTGTGGGTGTACACTGGTACACCTCTGCCTAACCCTTCGGCGAAAACAGGCGTGATGGTATGTTTAGTTCCCAAATAATTAAAAAACGTGGTATAAAAAAGGACTAACGATAAACAGTTGCAAAACAAAAATTATATAAGTACTTCAATGGCTTAATTTTCGGGAAAAATGTTTCACACCCCTATTTTGCATGATATTGGACAAGCTTCCACTTATTCAGCTCAATGCAGCTTTTGTCCATAGAAAACACCAATTTAGTAAGATACGTATGCGTCCGTTCAGCTGAAAAAGAGTGGTACTGCTGCTTTTTATAGTGGTGTTAATATTAAACAAAAAGTGGCGACACGTCTTTCATTCCAGCATAGCACTTATACAGGGTTATTTGTAAAACAATGACAACCTCTCAGGACTATGTTACTAACATCATAATCAACAACTTTTGTTTTATGACATTTAAAAAATTTTCATATTTTAGTTCATCAGATTTTCGTACACAAATAAAAACATTTAAATTTAACGCTCTAAATGTTACGAAGTCTATGCGAAGTAAACGAAAGCGATAGTAAAATAGCGAGGGGAGCGGGGTTAGGGCGGCGGGGGTGTTTGTACTTGACCTATTTTCAATTTTACGGAAATCCTTCAGTCGATCATTCACTTCAATGCGCTTGCGTTGCTTGATTCTGTAAAAAATTATAGAACAAAAGTTGTTGTTTATGATGATAGTAATACAGTCCTGAGAGGTTGTCATTGTTTTACAAATAACCCTGTATAGATAACCTAATTAAAAGCAACCCCAAAAGTTCACACAGCTATCGTTATCAGTATCGCTATCATTCGGTAGCGCCGTCACTAATCAATAGATCACTACCTACATCGTCTCGTCACGTGATTAGATAATGTTCTCGTGGGCGATCATCCGGATAGTTAGTCGCCACAAGTCGTAAGCACATGTCAAGTTCATTTTTTGATTTTTGGATTCCATTCTGGGTTTTTTTGGATCGCCAGGCTGCACGCGATCGGTCGGACTGATAGACTCGCGTACCCCAGATTCAGAAAGGAACCCAATAATCAAAAAATGAAGTAGACAGTTGCGCTCACGACTCGTGGCGGCTACTATCAACTAAATTAATATATCGTGTTCATTAATAGTTTATTAGTGTTGTGTACACAGCACCTCGTATATACAGGCTGGATTTTAATTCACTGAACAACTTTTCAGGCGATGAAAGTCCTCTTAAAGACGAAGAATTTTTACCATATGAAACGAACTCTGATATAATATGAAAAAGAAAATCAGCTGTTTTCTTCAAAAATGATTGGCAACACGATTAAACTGTAAATCATTCTTTTTAATAAGTCCGTCTTTCTGCTTTTGTTGATAAATAAATAAATAAGTTATTGGCGCATTGGTTGAGCGATTGGCTGTTATTGTATGATTACTGTCACCCCCTTAAAAGAAGCGCAGTGATTTAAAAGGTAGTAAGGTAATTTTGTTTTTGTTTATATCTTGGAAAAGAACATTTGTGTAAGCAGTTTATTTGCATTACGACCACCATCTAAGTTGCAAATCCATTCAAAATAAGAACAGTGACTACTTACTGAATTTATTACTATGCGTAATACATCGCCGGGCTATTGTTTGACTATACCGAAACAATGTCATTGCATAACTCACATGGATATGCAAATATGCAATTATTGCACTGAATACAATAGTAACCTAGGTACTAGTATCTATACACAAGAGAACATCAATTACTTACTCTTATACCCGATTCCACTAACCTAGTGTGTAACTGAAAATAGACATTAATGCCTGAGGCATTAAGTCCCCCTTTGTACTTTTTGTTCCATAAAGTTTAAATAAATAATAAATGAATTAATATACTTTAACAAAACTTAAAAATTGCTTTATAAGACAGGTCTAAAAAGACACTGAAACGAGTCAATAGTAATAGTATTAGTTCTGTGGTTTCTGCCTGCCTCCATATTTTTTTTAACGATGGGAAGTCATCAAATGGCTTCCTCCGACCTGGGCGGGGCGGGAGTGACTGGCAGACTTTTACTGATCGAAACCCATTCATGTTCCTTCTTGTGCCCTTTGCGTTCCGGGGGCGCGGTATCTCTTACGAACAACCCGCAGCCCCAGCAGGCTTCGGCCCTGAGTAGCCCCTTCAAAATATTGCTGACATCTCTTAGAGGCGCGCGTGGAACACGAACGCACCGTCGACACGGCCTGTCGTTCTGCAACGTATGGACGGTGAGCTACCCATTGCTCACCGTCCACAGGCCCACATCTACGGTGGCCGGGAGTCGTCTCGCGGCGGCTGGGACGGGAGACTCTGTGCCTCAACCGTCCCTGCCTGCCCCCATGGGAAAAAGGCGTGAGTTTATGTATGTATGTAAAAAAAAACACCATTGTTAATGGGGAGAAGCAAAATCCAAAATATTATCCTATATTATATTACATGATAAACGATAACTGGTTATCTGCGACTAAGTCATAAAAGCTTTGATTACAGCTTTTTTGTTTTAGATAACATTGCATCCAAATGAACGTTGTTATCTCCGCCTCTTTTGTTGGCTCTTGTTGGCTTATAATAATCATTCATAAAATAATAGTAAGGAGTTCAGAGTATTTTGTAGTAAGGTACTGTATTTATTTTCGATATATATCTTAACTTATGATATAGGTAAATGGTAAGGCCGAGAAGGGCATCTCTTTAGATATAAGTCAACTATTTCTACCTATACTGAGAAACCAAATTATTACAGTACTGAATTATTCCATGGCTAACATACTTATATTCTAATTCTATAAGTACAACCAATAACAAAGACCAGTTGACCAGTCATTTTTCGAGCAAAACGTTTTTTCCTTAGTAAAAAAGCGGTCCAAACTCTTAGTAAACACACCCGAAGCTCCTATATTTATCTGAGGTCACCACGTCCGTTCTTATCACTGTTATCAGTGCACAATGGTCATGATTTACAGTGGTAGGTAGTTGTGTCAGCCGGGTCGACCAACGAACGTGGCCCTATCGGATATTGGAGCTCAGCAAGCTATTATTCGTTTTATTGGAGCGAAGTAAATTCACATGTTGCTTAATGTGACAGTTACAATAATTCGAACTATACGATGAGTCTGACCTTCAGCTTCCTTTAGATACATTCGAAATGTATCTATCGTCTATCTATATATACATATACCTATGTAAATGATTGGCTGAATGTTACTATGCGCAAAACTCGATAACGGCTAGACCGATTTGGTTAATTCTTTTTTGTTGTGTTCGTAATTTCGCGGAGGTCTGTAAGAAAAATTATTAAAAAAAATATGGTACACCGACCATATACTAATAAACAATAAGGCGTTTTATGCGTACTGAGGCTTACTAATCACAATCACAGCAATCACTAACTTCACGCGAAGCGATATAAACGGTTTACCGTTCGTGTCGCTTCTGCTCAATACAGTCGCAACGACTGAAAATTCTCACCTGAGTAGACTTCAAAAAGGCTGCACAAGGTCACCGTTTAAAAAAAAACTGTTTAACAATATCTACAATTTACATAAACTTATCATGCGTCATGTTTTCATTGTAAATACAATTCCGCCTGGGTTCGGAATGAACAGGCGTATGTAGCAATGAAATTACGAACCATATATGTACATAATTACAGCTGTACAACATTGTAATGTGGCTCTCTATTGAGGTGGTCTATCTCTGGGACTAGCTTCGCCCGCGACTTCATTCACGTGTATTTTCCGACGAATTCCAATTTTTTTGAATAATAAAATGAAACCCATGGGCCTTAGGGATAACTTAGCTTTCTATTAGTGATGGAAATTTCAGAATCGGACCAGTAGTTCAGAAGATTAAGGTGTTTAAATAAACAAAAAAATTACAGCTTAATCAAGAATATTAGTATAAATAAACAGGTGTTTAATATAAATAAGGTGACTCGATTATGCTTGTAGACATAGGTAGGAATTGTAAACGTTTTTGCTGCTGTATTCTTGGATTTTCCAAAGTTTAGAATTAGTCGGCAGGCATTTATACCGGTTGGGTGATCGAAAATTCAAAGCTTTATTTGTAATAAACCTTTTCCATGCACTTTCGCATTTTCAAGAGTCGGTCAGTCAAAAAGTTGAAGCTTGTTGCCCGTTCGAGACTCTATGAGCACTCTTTTAAATTAAAATAATAAGTTAAAAATTTGGTAGTCATCATTTTTTGAATTACACAAAACGGTCACTAACTTCCCTACAGGAAAACCACGATATGGCTTACACCACATTATCAACAAAATTTTCAAGGTTCCCATTTATTATATAACGTGAGCAACACAAATAAACAGTAGTTACGATTACAATAGAAGAGAGCCAGTTTTATCCACATTTCAGCAAAATGTATCGACATCTCATGATATTTAGGTATAGATTAACGAAGTATTTGTATTGTGTTGTTTGAACACCTGATGTACTTACGTACTTACGCATAAGCACATGTTTGGAGGATAACCATGAATTTCAAATGTCACAAATTCATCGAACACGACGAAGAAAAGCAAATAGACACATAAATTATATTATTAATTTCTAAATTACCTTTCGAAATATATCTTCCAATAATAGTCCGAAAGATTTAGAAAAGTTTTATATCAGAAAACTATCCGATTCTTTTGTGATGGGAAAACTAAGTAAATGCTAGGAGAAAATTTAAGACAGCTTAATGCCTCGATTTATTCTCTCATTAACTCATTAATTAAATTTAATTCAAATGAAGTATTGACCCTCTTTTTTTTTTGGGGGTGGGAAATCATCGAATAACTTCTCTCGCCCTGGGCGGGGCGGGAGGGAGTGTCAGACTTTTACTGACTAAAACCCACCCATGTTCATTCTTGTGCCCTTTGCGTTCCGGGGGCGCCGTATCTCTTACGAAAACCCGCAGCCCCGGATTGACCCTCTACATTCTTATGTAAATATATTTAAAAGACTATTTTGATTAGCAATACTAAACAAAGACTTTAGTATTGCTAATCAAAATTGTCTGCATAACCCACCGTACAGATACTGCTGGCGTTTAGCTCTGCCCGTTCATTCTCTCGCAGCATTCTTGAATCAATATACGCGAAAAACAAGCTCACAACACATGTATCATTATAAAATTGCGTTGTATGGTTGACTAGACATCTATTGAATGGCGTACCTCGGTTCTGCTTCGCCACACACTGTCGTTTTTGCATTTCAGTATATCACGCATTGTTTTTGATATTTGAATACTGGTCGGTCCACTTTATTGTACGTAGACAACTACGCACCCGCATATATTTAAATGGTATGTTTATTCTTTATTTATTCATTCATAAATGTGTAAATTATATGTATTAATGTGCAGCCATTAATTAACCAGTTGTTTATACACACACAGAATAACAATGGCGTCCCAAACTTTTTGTACAGCTTTTGATAATTCATCATCTCCTAGTATTTTATTTATTTGTAAGAATATAATTTATGCTTTTATTTTTTAACCAACTTAAAAAAGGACGAGATTTTTAGTTCAACCTGTATGTTTCTTTTTTCCGTTTGTTACCTCAAAGCGCCGATATATCTCAACCGACTTGGATAATTCTACGTACATGAATAATAAGGATATGTTTATACTTTCAATATACACCCATACTCAATACACACCCAATTTCGTTGCGGGATCCAAGACAGTTTTATCGTTTCTCCGGGACTCGTCGAGCTTCATTGCCTCGGCGCTCTTCTGGCGGTCTCCACTGTTGATTCTGGCTTACAGAAGTTGCAGTGGTTGGGAAAAGTGTGGCGGGCTTGTCCCAAAAAAAAAAAAAAAAAATACACCCATACTATTTTTTTAAAGATCTAATCTAGAGTTCCGGAGGTAGAAAATGTTGCTCCTACAACAAACATTACACGTATTGTTATTTGGTTATTGTACGGAGGATTACAGACAATTGCTGGTTAGTGACCTTGGTTAAAAATTATACGTGCGAAATATTACGTAGATTTTCTATCATTTCCAGCGACAATGGAATTTTAGGGTACCTACTGCACAATTAAAGGTTATTGTAAAAAAAACTACATTGATAAACTGATTAGCATTTTCACATTTATTGGTTTGGCTTCAAATTTGACATTATATAGTCCACACTCTTAAAAAAGTGCCCTTTTTAGTGTCTTCTAGTGCACTACGTGCGCAAACGTATAAACTACAATATAGTGCCATTCCTCTAATTTTGAGGGGGCGTTAATTCGTGGGAGGGAATTGTAGATTAGTGCAGGTACTAAACTTAATCTGGCTCCACATAAATTGATCGATTCAATGAATCGATTGACTCGATTGAATTCTTTGGTGGTTGAAGAATGTGATGATATCGACTGCGTAGACGCAGCATACATGCACGTTAAATTACAGCTATAACGGGTTGAAGGAAAATCGTAAAGAAAACTATTATAGAAGCCGCCACGAGTCGTGAGCACAAGCGTCAAGTACATTTTTGGAATTTCAGATTCCGTTTTGGGTTTTTTATCGGTCAGGCAGACGTAGCGATCGCGCGTTGCGTCGGCGTCCCAAAAACCCCAGAAAGGCGCCCAAAAACTTAAAAATGAACTTGACGTTTGTGCTCACGACTCGTGGGGGTTACTAGACCATGGTTTTGTCGAAATGTATGGAACAGCTAATCTTATTTATAACAAGAACAGAACCAAAAGACAAGCCGTGGTCACACGTTATTAAAGTGTTACGGTAAGTGTGACTACGGCTTTTCTTTTGGTTCTGTTCTTGTTTCTCCAGTAACCTTGTTTATTTCAGCATCCTAAAAATCTTGTTTCATACTTTTTCAGCGTCGTTTTTTGTCGTAGTGGGGTTTTAGTTATTTTTATTTAAACTTTTTTGATGTTGTGTTGAATTTTTTGACCGTTTGAGGGCGCCATTTTGGTGATATTTTTGATAAGTACAAATGAAGCCCTTTCAAATGATACTAAACACAGCGTATTTATCTTATATATTTTTTAAACTCAATGCTTTTGGTCTGCCAGAATCCGTAAGAATCATGTTCTGAATCCATGGTGAAAGTTGTAGTTGTAGTAGTGTGTCTTCCACCCTGTAAACTATTTTAAACTGTGGTATTACCTATTTTCCCCCCTTTACAAGAAACTCTTTTTATCTTTTACAGGGCTAATACAAAATGAAGCAACAGACCGCGATGGGCGATCAGCCCAAAACGGGCTCGAGCGAAAGCTCAAGCACCAGCGAAGAACGACCTACAGCCGCAGTGGTGAGTCTGCACCCAATATATCTCTAAAAAAGATAAAAGCTTGCGAACACTTGCATAAGAAGTTGGCAGACTCGTCCCACAATTAATTTGTTATATTTCTCCACCTATGTATTTTGATCTCTCTCTACTTTGTATATTTTGTTTGTATGTATGTATATATGTATTTATTATTATATTTTACTCTTGGAAATTTTCAGTTCCTCTTCCTTGCGCCTACTATGTTTTGTCTCTGCATAACCCTAAGGTAGACTGGTAGAAAATGCCTAAGGCATTAAGTCCGCTTTTGTACGGTGTATTTTTTTTACATTTGTGCATAAAGTTTTAATAAATAAATAAATCTCTTAGGCTAGAATAGATGTAACTCAGCACATTCTTTGGCTAAGCTGTAACTCTATTGTTTTCATCTAGCTTTTAAACATGGAAATAATGGTTTAATTTATTCATATTAACGACTTTTGTACAATATTCAGGAAAAATTTGCTTCAGTTGGATTCCAACTAGATTCCAATCAGATTTAATAACTTAGTACTACGCAATTCATTCACAATGTTAGCTTATTTCATAACGATTCTAACGACGTATAACATTTATACAGCTCCCGATACCTAACTTTCGAGTTATCGTCATTTAAGTCGCGCGAGGCGGTATCGCGCCGATATCGCTCTCGTGATGCGTGACATATGACCCTATTTTCGCGCCAATATGGCCGTGACAGTTGAGAGGTTGGAGATGAACGTGCAAGAAACTTCATACTTATTTTATTTTATATTTTATATTTAAGAGAATACGATTTTGGTCCTGTCCTCCCTAGTTTATAGCTGGCACACGAAAATTAAGCCTGGGAAACCGATAATCAAAATTATTTGTGGCATCGCTGAAGATACGAGGAATAAATTGTTTTAATACTTGAAAAATAATGTTTAAAACTTTAAATAATATTATGTTACTTTTTCACACAAAAACTGCCCAACCATTGGTGTACCAGAATCCCATGGCAAAAAGGGAAATCAAAATTTGTAGTTTGCAATACCGGGGCAATTAGACTATACGATTTTTATATTTTTAATATTTTTTTTAGTCTGTAGTATTAACAAATATGAATATGCATGAAAAATAAATAAATAAATCGTGTATTACTTTTCATACTTATTTGTTATTTACTAGCTTTTCCTCGAAGCTTTCGTTTGCATGATCGCCTGTTGTCACGCGGATTTATTTTTACTGCGCGGAACCGTAATTCTTTTTTCTAAAATAGAAGTAGCCTAAGTTACTCCTTACAACATCACCTATAGTAGTCGCCACGAGTCGTGAGCACAAACGGCAAGTTGTTTTTTGGGTTTTTGGGTTCCTATCTGTGATTTTTGGGGCGCCGACACTGCACGCCATTGGTCCGTTAATCGGACCGATCGTCTGCAGCGTCGCGCCCCAAAATACCCAGAAAGGAATCGAAAAACCAAAAAATTAACTTGACATTTGTGCTCACGACTCGTGGCGGCTACTGTATCTGCCAGTGAAAGCAAAAATAAAGAAGTCCCATTTTATTTAAATGAGTAAACTAAAAGTATCTAATAGTCTTAACAGCGGTATATGTTTATCAAATTTTGATCACAATATTTTTACTTTTAAAAATGCCAGCGATTCTGGTACCATGGATTCTGGTATGTCGGAAGTAAAACTAATGTAGTATTTACAAGGGATTAAAACCTCAATTAATTCCTAAATTATCCATAAACTAAAAAAATAATAATGACAAGAAAAACTTTAATGTCACCGGTGACAACAATTTTATTTTAAATACAAAGGGCTTACGGATTTGGTGGAAACTAAGAACAAATGGGGCGACGCGGGATGTCCCCGTTCTTCCTACTCACTGGCTATGGTAGAACTTAAACAGATTAATAGATTTATAACCCTGATCGTCGGAATCCACGTCTGCTACGTTTTGTTTGGCTTCGAACGAGTTAATTGTTGCCCTGGAGGACGCTTCTCTAAGGCTGCCGATTGTCAGACTGATGCAATAATATTAAAATCTCAATGTATTAGCGCCTGCAGTTGTGACGCGGTCCGGAAATGAATATAAACAATCAACGACAGTGAGATATGAGACGAGGATAGAAGATTTGGTTATTTGAACACAGTTAAATGGAATAAGATGTCAGCCCTGGAAAAAAAATTGAAAAGAAACAGAATAATACGCAAGGTTGCTGAACGAGTTATAAACGCTATTCTTTTAGCTACAATTTCTTTGGCGTTTGCTGAAATTACTATGACTGTATTGATACTGTTTCTTTAGTGGAAAAGTTTACCGATATTATTGAATCTACGTTAACGGAACTCAGAACAATTCGCAATGGCTCTTCGCAGAATATGGCAAAGGAAAAAAGAGATTGCGCAGAAAGCAGCCGAAGCGATGCTGGATGTATTGACCTGGGCTACACTAGTACTAGGAACGTACATTTTGTTGACATGTTAAATCTGTTTCTGTCTTCTTAAACGGACTTCGCTAAGGCAGCTGTGGAACCTGAAACTGAAACAAACTTTCTTGATTGCCTTACGTTTTCGAGCTCCTATATAATTTTATTTTAAATTAAAAAGAAACTGTGAAGAATTGAATAGTCATAAATATTATAATTATGTTAAAAATAGTAACTTGTAAAATATTAGTTCGTAATGGATCTGGTTATATAGAACAACAAGTAAAGTACTTTAAATTTCCAGACTCTCCATGTTTGTTCCGCATCAATAAATAAATAATATCCATCAACTAGTTCCATTGCGATGAATGTATTTGGTTTGCAATTAAAAAATACTTTTTGTTGTATAAAAGTAAACAAATAAATTGGTATTTGTTTAATATAATCCAGTGTTCTCTATGGAACTCGTTTGAGATTCTCTATTGATGGTATGGTACCACCCTGGTTTCAACGATCAAAAGTATTGCTTTGAAATATCGTGCTGTACACGTCACGCACTGGGCTTTTGTGGATTAAAAAAGTTTTCCAATTCTTCGGAATATACATAGGCATTGACAGATTTGCTCATTAAAAAAAAAAAGAGGTATGAGGACCTCGGGGAAAAGTTTCTTACCCTCCAATGAAAAGACTAGACGGGTGTCGTATCTGGTGGGATACTGCCCGACAGCTGATAGCAGGATTTTTTATATGTCTATACATGCTATTGTCGAGGAGAATGAAAATAAAATTTAATAAATTAAAACAAGCTTTTATTGTACCAAAATGTATAAAATAAGCCGCATAAATGACAACGTAGGGTAGGACATGTAAGTTATAGTTCGTATATGGTGCAAAAGGTGTCACAATTAATATAGATAATCATCACTGATAAAGATACCAAAAAAAACTAGTCAAGAAGTAAGTCAGTTCAAAAGTTGAAGCTAATTATAAAACGTAAGTCTCAAAGGAGAAGAATGAGCAAGAAACTTCACGAACATTTATTTATATTGCACCTCCTTGACACAACTTTTATAGACTGATGTAGTTTTTATTTCTTACTTAGTTTTGCTGTCAACATGAAATTGACAACTATCGTCAAACATGTCAAAACTTTAACAAATAACAAATACCTATCAAAAGTTTAATAGATGTTGGACACAGTAAAAATATTTATAGGAATAACATCTTTCCATAAAGCTTATTACCTCGTATTAAAACGTATTAGCAATTGTGAACTTTATAATGACTAAACTGGATGAAGAAACTGTAACTAATAGTAGGAAAGGTGACAAGCAAAGTTTTGCAAAACGCTGCACGTGATTGTTCCGTCAGAAGAAACAATAGCATGCAGCGTCGGCGACCCAAAAACCCAAGAATTAACCCAAATATGAATTGAAGTTTGTTCTCACGACTCGTGCCGGTTACGATACCTATACTTAAATTTAAAAAAAATCTATAACTAACAACATCATTTTGAGACCGGAATAGTTTAAAAAAATATATCAATTTTCTTTCAGGTCGTACCACCAGATGGCGGCTGGGGTTGGGTGGTCATGGTAGCCTGCTTCCTTTGCAACTTCTGCGTGGACGGTGTTGTACTGACGAGTGGAGCCGTGTTGCCTGCCATTAAAGAAGCGTTTGGTGTAAGTACAACATTAAATTATTTATTACCGAATTATTTGTTGCCTTAATTTTTTTATCATAAAATGTGTGATAGAATAAACACAAGTCCCGAAAATTGTTTGTTACGATCCGATATCACATGATTGAATAGAATACTTGAATAATAAATAAAACATTACGATATAAGTAAGCTAGGTTTGTCATTAAAATTGAGGTTGGATTTTTTTGGCAAATTTAAGTAACATAATTATTTTTACAAAATAATAACATGGTTTATTAATTTAAAAAACCACATTAATTTTGCTAAAATTAAAAAAGTCCATTACCTCACTCCTGCTGTAATATTTTAATATAAAAAGCACGCGTGTGTAATACTGCGGTGTTAGGCTGCATAATAAACCTAAAAGCGGTGTGCGTTTATAAAATATGTAAGGGCCGCTTTACGAGTAAGTGTATTGAAATACATATACTTTTATTGCCTTACGCAGATATTTCAGACGCATGTCTCGCACAGAATAGTACTCGTGCATGATTATTTCGGTGTCCACCACACCCTCTCATAAGCAGTAACGTGTGTACTAAGAAAATAATTCCGTCACTGCCGTGCCTCTGTTTTATAACTTTACAATGCGACCAGAAACAATAGATCCGTTCAAACACAAAACACTACCACAATCTCGCGAAGAATGACAGATCTTTTCAAATTGGTCACTCCATTTTTATCTGTGTTAGTTTTGCCAGATGTCTAGAGTTTCCTGTTAATGTTCAATTTATCTATTCTCAAGCAATGTTACTTGCTATAATGTCGATTTATTGAATATTATTACCTGCCTACTAGCATTAATTAGCTACCTACTTAGATCTTGAATGATAATTAATTTGCTGATGATATAAAATCAATTTTCAATGTTATATACAAATCTTACGGACAACATCAAACAATCAATCTCACATGTCAATAACAGTCGAAAAGATACAATAATAATAAATTAGACACTATTCAGAAAACATTCGTATGCTTCAAATGAGGAGACAAGAATTTTCTATGTATTAATAGATCGTCAAAGTTCCTGAAGTACGTAGAGTAAGTTAAAGTAGTGAAAGGAGTAAAATTGAACTTATTTTTTTTAAGTGTATGCCTATCGTGAAGTCTAATTCTTTTTTTTTGAATTGTAAAGCATAATCATTAAAAGAAAAAGACTTCAGCACATATATAAAACTACTTTGATAAAAAATAAACTACATTGGATACGCGAAACAGTTGTTTTGTGTGGAGAACCCGAGTTCAATTTTGTTGTACCTGCCTACCGTCGCAGCAATTCGGCAAAGGCGTCAGGTAGACGCACCGATAAGCGATAACACTAATAAGGCGTTGAACTTCAACTGACACAGAATACGTTACGCAGAAAAAAGTTTAAAAATGTATTGATAAATTGTTAAACATTCAGTTTAACCATCTGAATCTAAATACTAAAACGTGACTAAGTTCCTAAGTTGTGGTTTGAACCGGCCAGGTTTATCCTTCTTATATTATATTTTTTTTATAGTATACGGCAGTAACCTTCTTTGGGGTTTTCCCTTTGAAAGTATAAAGTAGGTATATTTATGAGGTGCAAAGTTTTGCAGTTACTCAAGAAGCACTTGATTAGCGTTAATTTTTATTTTTCCATGTTTTTAGCGATTCTTTACATAGATTTTCTTAGTTAAATTCAAACGCAATAATAATTTTGTTTTACAACGAACCGCGTCTTGATGTAATTATCATAATGTTAAGGTCAAGGTTCCATAAAATAGCGCCACAACGATCCATTCATTTGGTCACTCAGTCAATCATTGAATGAATCAAAGTTAAAGAAATGTAGACTAGCAGTGTTATTCTGTAAATATTTCGTCGGGGAATTTAGGTGAAGTAAATGTGAAGCGAGAATAAAATGAATGTGAAGAATAAATATGTCAGTTTGACATAGTTTCTTTACAAAAACTGTCAAACTGCCATATTTATTTCTCTGTCAAGAGTTCCTTTTTTAGCAATTCTATATTTACAGTGTCATAAAATACGCCTGGAAATGATATCAAACTTGTAACAATGAAATAATAAACAGATAAATACATTTACAATCTTGAATTTGCAATTTTAGGTTTCGTATCTCTGTCTTTTGCAATGTAACTGCAATCCTTAGACTAACTTACGTATCGACGGTACAAAGAGGGCCCAGTAGGCCCATTCATTGTGTTAATCAGTAATTTAATAAAGGAAAAGTGTTATTTCCTGACCGTTAGACAAATAACCCAGTAACACTTTCAATGTATTAAAAGTCAACATCGAAAATCTAATAAATCACTTGATTATGCTGTGTAGGTAGGTCTTGAGTACGTCACAGAAGCCCGCACTCGTACTAAAGGCATTTAATTACACAATTTTCTACCAGTTCGATGTCAAATCGATACCAGTCAATGGAACTTGCCGTGAACAGTCCTATATAAGTTTGTCCCTTAAACACTGAAGGAATATTTGAATAGTTTGTAATTATATAGGTACCGGATTTCCGCTTAAGATACATTATGTCTGTTACTGTAGCTACAGTAATAAATCTACGAAGGTTAAAAGATTGTTCCATTATTTACTAACTAGCTTCCGGCCGCGACTTCGTCCTTATCTTTAATACACTATCCCATTGGAACCATATTTTGTGTTTTTCCGAGATAAAACCTATGTGCTATCCAGACTTTATTTTATCTCTGTGCCAAATTTCATCCAGATCCATTCAGCCGTTTTGGCGTGATTAAGTAACAAACATATATCCATTTAAACTTTCGCAATAATAATGGTAAGAGTAAGATTTTTGCACTTTTAACACCTACATAACCGGAATTGACAAAAAATTTGAAGCAATGAAGGTTGGTTGTCGAATGTCGCGGTCTTTTGCGAAATGTGATAAATGTGCGGGCAAGTCCAGTAAAACAGCTCTATTAAAAGTTTTCCACTATCGCAAGTGCACTAACCCTTGCAATACTAAAGTACATAAAGTTCCCACATAACAGAGCGGGGGCAATGAACGATCTCGGCCTCGAGACGCCATTTAACCAAACAGGTTGCATTTTTAATCTGTTTCGTTTCGGATCAAATCGAATGCATTATATTGATTAGCGAATGTGTGGTATCGATTTTAAATGTGCGTATAACTTTCTTAAAAATATACAAAAAGAATATTTTTTACAAAAAATACAACCGCCTCATTAACTATACATATAGTGAGAAATAACTTGAGTTTTGGGAGTCGGTAGCAATACAAAACAACAAACAGAAACAAAGCCGCTTTTTTATTTTTTTCCTTTTAGTATCTCAACATAAGTACTTCCTATTGGCCAAAGCTACGAAGAAACAGTAACACTACCAATTTGATAACCTCCTTCTTTTTTTGAAATCAATAAAAAAAACAAAACAATTAAGGAGACGAAGAGCAAAACATTCAATAAATATTTTTTTACAAAATAGAAACTTGAAAATAAATAGATTTGTTTGTTTTGTCCACGTGTGAAAGCAATAGCTGGGCGTCTGCCAAAGTTTTTCAGCAAAACATTTTTGTGTTTGTTTGATTTTGTAATCTTCCAGTATTACAAAATCGTTGTGTAAGTACCTACTTCTTCTTTGCGTATGGATGGCAAAAAAAAGAATAAAAATAACTAGCTTCTGCTCTCGACTTCGTCCGCGTAGTTTTATCACCCGCATTAAGTTACGTCTTTGGTTACTGCTCCGCACCTATTGGTCGTAGCGTGATGTTATATAGCCTAAATCCTTCCTCGATAAATGAACTATCCAACACAAAAATATTTTTTCAATTCAAACCAGCAGTTCCTGAGATTAGCGCGTTCAACCAAACAAACAAACAAATTAACTCTTCAGCTTAAAATATAAACTCTTCAGCTTTATAATATTAGTATAGATTAAAATATGTTTTAAATTTTATGTTTGGCCCAAAATTCAGCCACGTCAACACCATCCGCCGACGCTACCTACTTAAAACTAACAATACTTATCTACAACTAATACTTACATTATTGTGACTAGAAACAAAATTTAGATTATTCTGTCACACCAATAAAAAAAATCACAAACAACCCACTCTACCCAGACACAGGGCCCTGCCCTGTGTCTGGGTAGAGTGGGTTGTTTTTGATTCCAGAAAAAGGGAGAAACATGAGTTTTTAATTTTTTCTTGTGGATCACAATTCTGATCATGAAAGTATGGGCTTCTACTTATTTTTAACATAATTTCTTACTAATTACAAACCGTAGGTACCTACAGAAGATAATGCTTGGTTCAAAACAAGCTTATCGTACATTCCCTGGATCTCTACTATAACATAATTATCTACATATCTATATAGAGGTTATTTTTTCTTTTTTGAACGCGCTAAGCTCTTAAAGTACTGGGCCAATCAAAATAATTCTTTCGCAAATAGGGAACTACGTTATCCTAATTTAAAAAAGAGGTCCGTAAATAAATTTACGCGGTAAGAGACGCGGGCAAGAATTAGTGTAATAATATATGACAATTTGCATTGGTAATAGCAGGGTCAAGTAAGCAAGCTGGCGTCAATTGATTTACAGTTACACAAACAAAAACATTTCACATTTGCTGTTTACCAATCATCAACATCTCTATTTCTATAGAGATAAAGTTCAAAAATGTGCACGTATTTGTTATAACGTCCATGAATATACGGACTACGTAATTATGATTTAGTGCGTAAACACCAGCACTTAGAAGTGCTCATTTAGTGCGTTAAGTGCATGTGCACTTAAATAGAACTTTCAATAGTAAAATTCCATAATGGCATGTCCATAAGGGTCAGTTTTTTGACTCTACACATGTATTTGTGTGCTTTTTTTTAATCATTATTATCCGTGTATAGAAGTCTTTTACCCTAACCTCAGAAAGCACGGAAAGCCACTAGTCCCGGCTGCCATTAGTAGATTTTTGACTGTCGTTACACAGTTACAGGTAGTCAGAAACCCGAAAGTCTGACAACCAGTCTTACTAAGGGGTATCGTGTTACCCATACCCAGTATCTGGGTTGTGGAGTTTAGGAAGGCAGTCCTTCCGTGTACCAGAACACAGGAACTCAACTTCATCCGATAAGATTGGACTTGGACCCCAACATAGTTGGAAAAGGGAGTATATGAGTCCCATCCCAGGACACCCATCTCGCTAGGTACAGTTGTAGATATATTTACTTCTACTTCCAGACTCTATTATTGTGTTTCTTTACATACTTCAAATAATTTATCATCAGCAAGTGTTTCATCTATATTAAAATGCTTTAAATAACAACGGTGCGTACTTTTTTGTTCTGGGGTGGAAAATCCTTATGGATGTCCCCCGCCCTAGAAGGGCGCCGGGCGGCGGGATCTGTCAATCTCTTTCTGACTAAATACTACTCCCGGTGTTCCGTTCTCACTCTTACGCTGGGAAGCCCCGACTGTGCGTACAGCCAGTGTTATCACCTGATAACACTCTTTTTGAAAAAAAAAATAATGCAAGAGGGGTTACCAATTTATGACGCTGCCTGTACCTAACTTAACATATAAATAAACAGCAATTAACTGAGATTAAAATAGCAAAAGAGAAATCAAACCGCTGTGACATCGGTAACTAATCATCTACTATGATTGCTAGAAAACACACAATTTTGCTAAATATGGACTCTCGATAGTTCTTACCTTGGCCAATAATTATTACAAACGAGTTCCAATGCCTGCCTACTATTAACTAGCCCTGAAGATATCCAATGTGAATTTTTAAATGGACTTATCCGTTATCAATTTGATTCGAGGTCTATTTTACCGGTAACCTAATTATAATCAAGTGATTGTATTGTCTCTACATAATATAAAAAATCGATTCCCGCTGTCTGTAAGCTTAGATCTTTTAAACTCCGCAACGGATTTTAAAACGGTTTTCATCAATAGATAGAGTGATTCAAGGGGAAGGTTTATAATAGCAATGTAGCCAGATACCCATTTATAAGTTTTTGTCGACATTAATAGTAAAAAAGGCAAAATTTGTTTGTCTGGAAGTAATAGGTCGTCGCGGGCAGAAGCTAGTAAGTAATAAAGTTGTCCTGACCTGTTTTGCTACATTCTTACCACTGTTTATGAATGTCCAATAAAGATTACTGATTAACGATCATGCAAATCGTAATCGGTAAAGTTGCAATGTTTTCTTTAGAACATAAGTAAACAGGCATTAGACTAACTCAATAACAAATGTGACGTGTGACAGCCAAATCCCCCCCCCCCCCTTCCTCTACTTCGTCCGTGTTTGTTATGTCTACGCTTCTTTTAGGGTTGCCAGATCTTAAAAACGAATTGCCAATCCATCAGCCAGTTTAGCCGGACTTTGGGTTAAAATTACACATATACCATCACGCCTGTATTCCCCGAAGGGTTAAGCAGAGGTGTAACAATGTACACCCACAGTTCGCTGTTTAGGTCCCATGTTTAGGTCCCACGTAATAGGGGGCGAGCCTATTGATAAAAATGGGTTAAAATTGGGTAAGAAAATCGGACATCTTAACCTATTAGGGTCTAGTTAAACTCCGCGGTTTCACACGCGTTAAGTCTGTTACGTGTTTGGTTACTACTCAGCTCCCTTGGGTCGGTTATAACCTTCCTCAATAAACGGGCCATGTGTATACGCCAGGATTTTTTTTAATCAAACCTGTAGTTTCTGAGATTAACACGTTCATATAAACAAACAAACCCTTCACCCTTATAATCTTAGTATAATAATGAATTAAGAGGACATTAAATTATACAATGAAAACGACAAAACAAGGATGAAAACTAAACTTGTAAATGGAAGTATAGGTAGGTATGTTATTAACATAGAAGGACTGTATTTGTTTACATAAATTGCTTTTGGCTTGCAGTCAAAAAGTACCTAAGTACAGAATTGTGACGTACGTTGCATAAGTGGGTACTTGAAATTAGTCTCGTTCAATGCTCTCTGAACTAAGGGCCCGGTCGGAATTCAATATCTATTACATAAGCCGACGCGGTGCCGTTATGCTAACATCCAACGACGCACGCCTGAGAAGCAGCCCATGCATCTAGCTTAAGTAAATAGGACCACACAGACTTCAGGCATGTAAACGAACGTGCCTAGACGTTGTAACTAGCTACGGTACATAATTGTATTAGCATTTTCCATGTAGTACCCAGTGACTTTGTAAACGTATTTTTTTGCGAAATGGCCGGCTTAAACGAGGAGCATCGACGTTGGAATTTGCGGAATTTATGCAAGGACGATATCCTCTAATTGCTGTTACTTCCTGCAATAAGGCGTCTTTATGCGGTTTGCTTTTGCATAATAACGGTAATATTGTAATAGCAGACAGAAACAGAACATAGCTCGAAGAATAAGTAAGCTGAAGTGGTAATGAGACGGCCATATTAGTCGTAGAACCGATGGCCGTTGAGGTAGACGTGTTCTTGAATGGAGACCGTGAATCGGCAAGCGTAAGGGGGGACGCCCTCAGGCTCAGTGGAGCCACTGTCCTCGCAAGGTATCTGGTAGTAACTGGATGAGATTTACTGAGAATCGAGCTATGTGCGAACGATTGCAGAGGCCTGTATCCAGCAGTGGACAGTTGCAGGCTGATGATGGTTTATTGCAATTTCATCAAAGTAACATGTTTATGACAAGGAGTAGAATGTTGCACGAAAATATCTGCAGCTATGACCTAGGTATCTGAACTATTATTGTTGTAGGTTTTTGTTTACTAGAACTGTTTCACGCAACTCGGTTTTCGTCTAGCGTGCCAACTATTCTGTGCCATTTGTGTCAAGGATAGAGTTCATTGAGACAGAAATACGCGTAATATATTTTTGTGATGAGAGATTGTCGTGATGGCCCAGTGGTTAAGACGCCCACATCACGTGCATGTGGTTGTGGTTTCGAAACCTGAAAAGTACCACTCACTGTGACTTTTTCGGTTCTAGTTTTCGAGTCTGTAAATGGTTTTTTTTTATAAAGGATTTGTGTTTATGTTTATTTTCAGGCGACTGAAGGTCAAGTGGCGCTCGTAAACTCTCTGCTCTGTGGATTCCTCCTCCTAAATGGACCCATAGCATCGGCATTGGCAAACAAGTAAGTTGTTTTGTTACTGTTTTAGTCTTATTCCTGCCAAAAACGAATGTATGCGTACTTCTACACTAATGTCTGTCTGTATGTTTGTTACGCTTTCGCGACTAAACCACTGAACCGATTTTCATGAAAATTGGTATGGGGTAACTCCAAGAAAGGACATAGGCTACTTTTTATTCCTTGACATTGTTTGCGTCTGGGACAGCCGTCATTTACAAAGGCAAACTCGCGTGCCAAAGCTAGTATGTCGAGGAATACATGATTTTTCGTCCTAACCGTCTCTTTGGAATTTGCCGCGTTTATGAACATCATTTTATTATTTACTTATTTATTAAAACTTTTTGCATATAATGTAAATAGTACACTGTACAAAGGCGGACTTAATTACTTAATTTTTGCAGCTTACTACGGTCATATACTTTAATGTATTTTATATTTTTATTTTCAGGTATGGATTTAGAGTGGTGTCAATCCTTGGAAGCGTTATTGCGTGCATAGGTTTCATCCTCTCTTCATATGTTACCAGCCTTGAATACCTTTACTTAACATATGGATTTATTGGAGGTAAGATCATATTTTATACGTAACTAGAGATTCCGTAATCGGAACTCTATTAGTAAGCGTCCGCTGTCCGTCCATCAGTCTATGAGCCGGCTGTATCTCTGAGGAATTTTCAACACTCCACTAGTAATTGTGTTTATTTCTATTGCCGCTATAACAACAAATAATAGAAATATAATATAGTTAAAAAAAAATTGCCATTTTTTGCTGGACCTTAGTCTTGTAAGATACACACTTGGCCAGTTCTTTTTTCAAAGTTATATTGTTTGAATTCAAGGAGACAAAAATGTGGTTTGAGAGTGGTGACAACATCTTTGTCATTATCTTTTTGTTTTGCCATCATCTTTGTCATCGTGCTTATCCCAATCTTTTCTATGTTGAAGATAATTATATTATCTGTAACTACCTATTACCTATAACTTGATACTTTGTGCAGGTTTCGGCATCTGCTTGGTTTATATGCCTGCTGCCATAACCGTGGGATTTTGGTTCGAGAAATGGCGGGTTCTAGCTACGGGCATAGCGCTGTGTGGCTCCGGTGTCGGGTGCTTTGTACTGTCGCCGGTCTATAGCGCGATAATAGAACAATATGGCTGGGAGGTATGCCTTCGCTGTCAAGCAGGTGAGTCACATACGAATACACCTAGAGACATTTTTTATACACATACACACCATCACGCCTGTATTCCCCGAAGGGTTAGGCAGAGGTGAAACAATGTACACCCACAGTTCGCCGGTATGTTTAGGTCCCATGGAATAGGGGGCGAGCCTATTGCCATCCAACGAAGAATTTCATAGAAAAACCCAATAACACTTTTTGCTCGACCTGGGAATCGAACCCAAGACCTTTGGACCACTAGGCTACCGAGGCAGTTCATTTTTTATATGACCCTCATACCATTCGTCCGTGTGAATGTAGATTATCTGCGCGGTTTTAATTTTTTTGCATAATTAAAAGATAAAAGCATTGACTTATAAAATAACTACCGAGACCCATGATAGTTTTGCGCTTGTTCAATATAAGCAGTCTAACGTTAATTAGACTATTGTTGGTTTGTGTTTGTTAAAGCACAAACCAACCATGATAGGCATAGCAAACAAATCAATAATAAACAACACCTATCAAACAACTAATCTAATATTTATTCATGTTCTGAATCTATATGAAATTGTTTCAGTTGCGGTACTGCTATGTGGAGTCTTTGCTTTAACATTTAAACCACTAGAGCCAACAATAGTAGAGGAGGATCGATCTGCAGTAGACGAAAAGGAACGAAACAGAATCGCAGCTGAGAAACTGCAGAGCAAATTCGACACAGCTATAAGAATGCCGAGTGTCATGAGGGCTGATACCAAAGCCAGCCCTCATACATGGATGGGTGTACCAAGCAACACTCGTTATCCGACAGCTGAAGAGGTCTTCCGTGGAAGCAGCACTGCTATTAATACTCAAAAGCGACGCGCCTCCGCCACAGGAGGAGCAATTAAGAGTAACCTTACCAAACCTCAATACGCAACAGTCACTGAGAAAGATGAACAGGAAGATTCCGGCACCACCGCCGAGGCAACTGAACCTTTGATTGAACCGTCTCTCAGAATTATGTCACGTGTTAACTTCCACAATGAGCGGCGTCGCTCCTCAACCGCTGACTTGGCTACTAAACCTTTATATCGTGAAGATGCTTTCTATGGAGGCAGCTTGGCAAGATTGCCACAGTACACGTCTCGGACATCTATTGGGTACCACATGGCTGTTACGCATGTACCCCCTCCTCCCGAGGAAAAAGAAGAAAAATGCAGTCTTTGTCCCTTAGCTGTAAAGAGGATTCTGGCTACCATGTTGGATTTAAGCTTATTAAAATCAGTTACGTTCCTGCTTTTGGCTATTAGTGGAATGTTAACTATGATGGGATTCTTCGTGCCGTTCATGTACGTGCAGAGTAGAGCGCTTGAGAACAGCACGCCGGAAGGAGTCGCTCATTGGTTGGTGTCAGTGATCGGAATAGCGAACATTACTGGACGCGTGGCATGTGGGCTGGTGTCAGCGATGCCTAAAGTGTCCGCTTTGTTTGTGGCCAATGTTGCGCTTACATTCGGTGGTCTCGGCACCATGTTCAGCAATTTCTCCTACGATCCTTACTTCCAGTGTGTGTACTGCGTTATATTCGGCCTTTCAGTCGGTAAGTTGATCATTGTTGACATTTTTAACGAGTACTTTACTAGAGAGTTCCGTGAGCTCCGAAGCATCCATTCTAATTCCAAGTAGTCTCGCCTTGAATTCTGGTATAGCAACACGATCTATCACATTAAACCTAGGAAAGGTATTATTCCTCATTTTTATTAAAATTTGTTTTATTTCAGCTTGCTTTGCTGCGTTGCGACCTATCATAGCCGTCGAGTTCCTTGGCTTGGAGAAGCTAACCAACTGTTTTGGCCTCTTCCTTCTCTTCCAAGGTATTGGTGCCTTTGTTGGTGCACCTATTGCAGGTGAGGTTCATTTTATTATTTTGAGGCATATTAACTGAAGACCGACTGTAACGCATCGTAATGATCCACCGTTCCTCGAAACTGAAATGTCTGAAATTACTACCCTCGAGTGCACCCTCATTGGCAACATTGATCTAAGCCAATAGATATTACGGGTGGTAGGTATCTATTGGGTGTTTACATGTTATTGTTACTGATTCGTAATTTCATCTTTTACAGGAATGCTGTATGACGCCACCAGTAGCTACGAAGTATCGTTCTACGTGTCAGGATTGTTTTTACTCTGTTCAGCAGTAATGTGCTATCCAATAAAGAGGATTAGCAGATGGGAGAAAGCACGGGAAGCAAGCAAAAAAGCACAGAATGGCAGCACACCAAGTAAAATCAATAAGGCGTAAGCGTAAGGACACATTGTTGCGAACTACGCATTGGTGCCAAAAGAACTCTATTGAAAAATATCAAATCGTTTTTGCAAACATGGATTAGTATGGTACAGATATTTTCATATTCCTTACTTTAAACTCCATGTTCTGCACATTTTAACACATTAGGAATAGTTATCATTAATATTTTAAAATAATAATGTGAAATTACAATAATGCAAGTACTAGTTAACGAATGTAAAATCGGTTGAGATTACATTATAAAAAATGTTGGTTTATCGAATGACGGGCTTTGGTAGTAACGACAAATGGATAAAATAGCATGTCAATCGATCAGTGATTTATCATTAAGAAACTAATCAATTTAATAATAGCTTTTACAATTTACAATCGGTTAAGTGCACTTTAAAATTTTAATTTAGTCATATTTTTAATAGATAGCTTTAGGCACGCTTTAGGAATTTTATTATTGTATGTATGTAAATTCGTGGGGCAATACCAAAAATGTTTTTTTGCTATATGTACAGTTTTACATTTCACAGTAGGTAGCTGGTTGGATACTTTCTAACTAGGCACCAATAGATAGTTTTTGAAAGAAAAGTGGATCAAAATTAACTATTTTAAAATGAGAAGGACAGCTATCTGTTGTCTTAGGAACGACCATAACCGTAAATATGACGTTGGCATTTAAATTGAGTGCCCCAATAAATAACACCATAGCGAAAAACTTAGGCTACAATTTTATTGTATGCTGTTCTTCGTGGCCCAACATTTACTCTTTTTGGTAGTTTTTAAAGAACATCAACAATCACTTTAAAATTCCCTCTAAATATGTCTTCGAAGTTATCATCTCATGATACCTATTATTAACTTCTTATATTTTACAATAATTCTGGCCAACGTTAATGACAGAATTTTAAGTCGCTGATGAAAGTGCATAATTTTTTGGTTTTATTTAAACTAATTATAAGATAACTACCTATAATTATCTAAGCCAATTTATACTTTGAAGTAGGTAGTTATTCATTGATGTAATTTTATACGTCATTCGCAAAAGTACTATATAATTATATGGCCTCTATTATTTAGGAGGCAAATAATATAAATTAATAAAATTTTATTGTGAAACAGTTCTCTAATTCCAACTGTCGGAACAGTGTGTAAAACGAAACGTTGCTGGTATTCAAATGTACAGTCTGCCAAAGGATGAGTGTGCACATTGCAATAACGCGTAATTGCGTGTAATGAATAATAAATTATGCCTCTGCATAGTTTGAATATCCAGCCTTATTCCCGTATTCTTGAATGACCGTGAACACTCACTGCCATTGGTAATGGTTCTCACATTGCCTCAGCGCATTTGTTCTTGAATATGGAAATTAAATTTTTTTGTAAGACTTTTTTTTAATCTACAATTTTATTTTTATAAATTGTAGGTGTATATATATATATATCTAGTGTTGTTAGTTTTAGAAGTCAAATATGGAGATCAAGTTACATGTAATTTTAATGTTATTGTAAAATAATTATAATTACTTACACACGGTCCTAAACATGTACCTCGAATACGAAATTATAAATTGGAAACATTCCCAATAGTTAAGGATTGTTCGAACTGAGTGAAACCCGGACTATAGGATTTGGTAGCCTTTCAAATTGATGCTGACACTGATAATTTACTACCTTTAGTTTAATGATTAGGTATGAGTAGGCTGTACCACTCTTTATTATTTTGAGTTTTATTGCACGATCTGCTTTAAATCCGCTAAGGATTCACTTCAGTTTCACTAATCTTTGACAAAATCTTTGACAAAACTGCAAAAGATTGTTGCCTTTGCAATGATTTGATTAAGTCAGACAAATGCATTTAACATAGGTTTAGAAGTTTTAAAAGTACAATACGCAGTTTTGTTGAATTAGGGCCCTTACGAAGGAGATCTGAAGCCAAAATGTACTTTAAAAATTATGAGTAAGTAGATGTAGATAGTTGTTTTAACATTAGATACCTAGTGTCTAGTTCATACTAAGACAATGATATCTAGTACATAACTAATGAGTTCCGAGCTTTGATGTGTTTAGCCACACACGCTTGGTTTTTCTCCGATGACTTAGCGCCATACTTAAATTGTGGTAAAACAACGAACTACAGAGTAATTAACTTGAAAGTGGCGCCATAGAAGATAAAAGGTTCTAAGTAACAAAAAATGGCTGCCTGTTTTGTTATTTTAGGTATGGCGTGCAAAAAAATGTTTTTGCCGAAACATAGATAATATGGTAACATTATAAGCAGGTATTCAATAAGGTTTTTAGTTTTAAGTAGAAATTGAATCTAAATTTCTCCAAAACGTTTTTTGGAACTATCCAAATTCTCAGAACTTTAACACTTTTGCACTGCCGCAACAATATTCCAAGACCACCCTATTTAGCCCTCATCATAAAAAAGTGCATATTGTGCATTATAGACAAAAAATAATACCTACTTGTATGTAAAGGTAATTTCTTCTGTGCATATCAGTGCAAGTTGGAAAAGTGATTAGAAAATGGGTTGAATTTTTATAGTACCTAATCGTGCCTTATTGTATGAACTGACACGCTATTTTATTATGGAATTAATATAAATAAATGGAACTCTAGAGTTATTGAAGAAGTTGAACTGTAAATAAATTGGTGCTTTCCTAATATTTTCAAATGTATTGCACATCACATACAATATGTACTTGAGACGTAGTAAAACTATGTTATAACAATTTTAGAGTATGGACTATGGACTGGACTATTACTGTGGCTGTGGTGTTCTAGCGTAGGTATCTATGCTTAAATTGTGTACCCTAATTATGAAATTATAGTCATCGATATAGAATCATTAATTTCATAAAACAATTTCTTTTTCTAGTTTTATTTTGCCAAATTCTGTTTGTCGTGTGTACTATATATTATAATTTATATTTTCAGATCGGTATCAATGCATATTGGTATTGGTGTCTGGTCTAATAATTTTTTTTTACCTATAATATTCGGGATATATTTTGAGCAAAAGTACTTAGAGGAGTGTAATCGTTATCATGAAAATACTTTGATGTTGACTATAATTTTTTTAAGTTGTTTAGTAGATATGTGTATCGATGCCACAGTGCCATAATTATTATAGTGTCACATTATGTAAGGAATTATCAATAGGTACTACGTGTCTGGACTATTGTCTTGCCGTTGGTGATCATGACCGTTTGGTGACGAAAGTATGCGAACAATCAAATTGCCTTTCTTGGCCCTTTTGAAATACATGATATTTGCTAAATAGTGCTGATTTGTTTTATTTACTTATCCACGACCCATCCAAATTTATACTTTTAGCAGAATCGCCGCAGAAGATTTAGAGGACCACGCACTCTTCCAGGACATTCAAGTGATGTTGTGATGATTAATAAATTTCAAATGACCTAAATAATTAAACTACGCCACATACTTAGAATTCAAAAGTAATGTCAGTAAAAAAAAAACTCATGAAAATTAGCTACTACTGATATTAAAAAATACTTTCAAAAATAATTTCTTGATTTGACTTCTTAGCGATCGGTATATCGTAAAACAGGATTTTTAACATCTTTGAAAAATTGTATTGAAAATGCCAAACCGAATGCCTCGACCCATTTCCGTGTACAGCGCCCCTAAGGAGTTCAATCAACGAATAACAAATTTACTGACCGAAGGTAGTGTTACGAGGGTTAATTTAAAATAAGTTCTTCTAAGAAATATGTACTAAGTCAAAGTATTTATTCTATGTACATTCTACAGTCCCTGAACGAATCTCCATAGCAATTACTTTGTTACACAAGAATTGCGTTCGGAAGTAGGTATGACATTTTATTATATTCTTTGGATACGTTAACCTAAACATACCGGCGTGGGTGTACATTGGTACACCTCTGCCTTACCCTTTGGGGAATTTCAGGCTTGATGGTATGTTATGTGTTTCTTTGAATATGGGAATTTTGTATAGACCGTAGTCCTTCTTTTCATATAAAAATCCAACCATCATAGTGAGAATTAAACCTAAAGCTGCGGACAATCGTGACTGATTTTTTTGTCGCAGAATTAATATACCAACGCAGATGTCTTACAAAACTATGGATCTGTTGAACGGTCCGATAAATCGGTCCTACAAAAAGTCGGATGTGGGCGGAGGCCCTTGTTGGTGCAATTCACTCATAAATAAAACAGATATTGGCGCGCAAAAAGATGTTATAATTGCATTTTATTTACAAAATAAATCTAAGAGTTGGAATTCGGTCCACGTCTGCGGCCGAATGTCTGCACAACATTCACGAATCTGAAAAAACAGTACTTAGTTAATACCAATAATATTCTTGATGGGTTCTGATGTGTTGATGCAAAATAGTTGCTTACAATTAAATGAACATCTATCTGGGAGTAGCTGCTACTTGACAAAATCAAGTTATTTAGTCTGTGTTACATCTTAATGTTAGAGTTTCCACTTGATTCAACCAATAGTGGTGTTGCAACTTTTTTAGTCATCAACAATAATGTATCAAATGCAATCATTCAATTTTGCAAAATTAATTGTGAATTTCAAAAATACATCCCACCTTTGCGTTTAACTGTCACAGAAATCTTATTTCTTTTAATAATAACAACCCCTGAATATAATATAACACTTCCGTCTTCCTCAGAGTAATCATTATATTTACCACAGATTACTACTTAAATTAATTAATATTTACCGTCTGTTGTACTGAATCCTACGCTTAGCACGGCCGGTCTTCTTCTTTTTCTTTTGCTGCTTCTCTACTTTGGGGGTCTGACCTTTGACCTTACCTGAAAGGATAAAATTATAATGCTCATATATTTCTCAAAGTGTAAATCTGTGAGTGTAAATTCATAAGTCTCTTAAAGGAACAGACTCCCATATATTTTAACTAACTTTTATGGTACTTGTCATAAGTGACATCCATTTGAAGGTATGAGTGCATTGTTTACTCAAAAAGGTACGAAGAACGTAACTTTTCAGTATTGGTTGTTTAGCAAACAATAACACATGCATTCGGTAAAATCAAATACAAAACTGATTTATTTAAATGCCCTGTATCTTGTGACACTTCAAACTACCATTAAATTTTAATATGAGTCAAGAAATTATGCGAATAGAAACAGCAGTCCTATCTATTAATGACTGTCTAATCTATACAAATAAATAAAATTGAAGGTCTGGTTGTAATTTTTAAATTACAAGCTTTTCATTAAATGCATATGAAAGTATATACTGTACTAACTTAAAAAAAAAAACAATTTTTATAATTTTTGGCTGTCTGTTTGTTCAGGCTTATCTCCGAAACGGCTGCACCGATTTTGACGGGAATTTCACTTGCAGATAGCTAATGTTATAAGAAGTAACTAAGGCTATTATTATTTACTTTAATTTAAAAAAAGAGGGTTATGCGAAAACAAAATTGAAACCAATAAAATAGTGAACATGAACGAAGTCGTGGGCAACAGCTAAGTCAAAGTCAAAGTCAAAGCATTTATTTCAATTAGACCATTTACAGGCACTTTTGAATTGTCAAGAAGTTACATTTAAAAGTTGAAGCTAGTTGCTCGTTCCAAAGCGTAGGTCTCTATGGAGAAGAACGAGCAAGAAACTCCATGGACACTCTTTTCTTTCAATTTGGTTTTTACAAAATCTTGGTTACAATATTCTTGTTGCTTCTATATGTGAAAACAATGAAGATGTATTAAAACAATACAACAAAAAAAAAAAAATAATAATAATAAATAGTACCTACTAAAGATGTAAGCCATAGCAGAGTAGCTAGTATTCAATATGTAATCAACATTTACTTACCAGCACGAGCCAAGGATCCGTGCACTTTACCACCGAGCAATGGAACTGTTAGGTCAAGCTCGTTGGATGAAAGCTCTGACACCAAGCAGGCATCTTCAACAGGCGCACCACAGAGGGACAGAGTCACCTCCTCAGCACCGACCTCAGCAAGAGCGCGGATGCGGTCCTACAAATAACAAAACGCATTACTTAGCATTATGATGTCCAATATAGATGACTGACATAACCTATAAAGTACATATTATTAGTAATTATTTTTTTACTTTACGTGTAAGGTGATAGAAACATCAATTTACGGTATGTAATATTAGTATTGGGCGACAATACTGAACAAAATAATAAAAAACAACTTTAGCATCAGAAGTATATGATCCGATATGATCATCATGAAGTCATAATAGTAATTACCTTGATCTGGCCAATAGTCTCCTCTCCATTGACGTCTAAGACGTGTGTCGACTGTCCTCTGATGTGCAGCTGCATTTTGAGGCCTCTGAAATGGAAACGCAATATTCAACGGCGTGGTCGGCTAGCACGATAACAAACTTCTCGCAATTCTTGGCGGGCACGATAAATTTGACTCATTTTTTAGATTTAGATCAAATATTAGCACATTTACTAACACTAAAACTATGTTTTTGTCCAGAAAATCACGAAACTTGATCAAAAATGTGGAGTCAAGTACGGAATACTAACCTTATCAGCCAAGTCTGACAAGCGAAAGAAACAAAAATGGTGGACGGAAAAGGAACTCTATGGAAACGAGGGGTAAACACGATGTCGACAGCTTTGACATTGACAAGCGTAAAAAGCACACATTTTTTCAGATTACTATAATCTATGGACTGACTCATTTGGGTAGATGACACCAATAACTAATAAGTCCAAGACACAACTTCACAAAATAAAGCAGTTTATTTTAGCCCTAAAAACCCGATAAATTTGTAAATAACTATAAAATTCGAATCGAAGCTTTGAAATCAATAATGTTTAGCCGTTTCACAAATATTTGAGACTGCTTTATAAGTGAGGCAATATTTAGTGAACTGATATGTCAAAAAAGTGTCATCATAGTTTAGCATTGTCATACAAAATCTATGGGAATCGCGTTACGACAGCTCATAAAAATTATCATAATTAGTATGCTCTAGCTTCGCTATACGTGCAGTTCGGTCGGCCCGCCGACATATCTCCGAACGGTGACGAGGTTTGCCGAACCGCGCGGTTCACAGCTCCACGTGCCACCTTCTTCCCGCGCGCAAAGCAAAGCACGCCGCGCGCTCAACTGAAGTTTTACTTCAGTCTTGTCTCTTGATAAAGAGAAAGAAAGAAAATGAGCGCGTGCACTGCTCTCTCTTGGTCCAACAGTAATATACGAAACGTAACTATCTCTCTCTTTCTATCTTTACTAATTTATATTTCTCTTTCAACTTCATCACATTTTCTTCCGTAACGCTCTCGTCTCGCATTCACTAACTTACTGCCCAAGCCAAGCGTGCGTCCATTTCAACCTATATTAGTGTTATAAAGCTGAAGAGTTTGTTTGTTTGGTTAAAAGCGCCAATCTCAGGAACTACTGGATTGAATTGAAAAATTATTTTTGTGTTGGATAGTTCATTTATTGAGGAAATCTTAAGGTTAGGATTTATAACATCACGCTACTGCCAGTGCACTGCCGGAGCAAGTAACCAAAGACGTAACTTAACTCAGGTAAAAAAAAACATGCGAATGAAATAGCTGGCAGAAGCTAATAATAGTAATAAACGTTTAGATTCTAGAAAACAAAAATTGGAAAACATACATGTTTTGGATAGTTCATAAAGACGCTTCTAAAATTTTATTTTGGATATTGCTGTTTGGGCCAGCTTGTAAATTTATTAAAAGACCGACGTTTATGTGGTTGTAGTTGTTCAAGTTACGTCATAGCTATAATACATACTATTTCCATGGGATGGACTTACTGCACCTGCTGCAGAAATCTACAATATTATCTATGGCCATCATTCAGAATAAAACTTTGGTTTCTAAACGTTGGCAAGCATTCTGTCCACCCTAAAGCTCGTGATTGGCTGCCTGAAAAAAGCGGCTGACTGTGCCGTCATCCGTGTGATCTGTCTGAGTGTCCGATTTTGATGTGATTTCATTTGCCGAAAAATGGTTAAATAAAATAATTACTACCGCCAAATTTCAAGCTACTTTGTTAATTGATTAACATGCTGTCGCGGCTGCTTCGTCAGTTTCTATTTACATTAGTACATTTGGTTGTGAATTTACTTGTTGCTGTTCAAAATGTTTATTCGCGATTTCGGATCAAAAAGTGCATTTTACCTCAAGACCAGGTGACGAAAAGTGATATTAGAGTTATATTAGAACACTTGCCACGAGTTACCAAGAAACTCAATCATTTGGTGATCCTGACAGACACTGATCAACACTCTTTCAGTGATTTAGCTCGCTTGGTTATATGGAGCCTTGTAGCCGGGATATCATACGTGAGCTTCTACGATATAACAGGTATGACATTACGATTAAGACTCATTTAAAAAATGCCATTAATTTCACGTAGTACTGTTCCCAATTTCCCAAATAACCAAAGAAATGTTCGCCACTTTTTTTAGAAAAAATAATGTTACAAGTGCTTGAAACACTTTCATTTGCATGCCCCATACACGTAGATATCAGATAGAAATGATACATTGGGATTAGATAACAATGATGAAATATCTAGACAATATTGAATCACATATTCTGAGACAGATGACATTATTGTATTTACTTACTCAACTAAGTCATACAATAATTTAAGGTTTCTAATTAAACATATAAACTCCTTATGAATAATATAATATTATGATGTACAAAAAAAAAAAAAACAACTAACTACCATAACTGACTATGTAATTTAGTTTTTTTTTTGTATACAAAATTAAGGATTCATATTTAAAATTATTACAAACAATTTATAAAATAAACAGGGCTCATAAAAACTTGTCCACATCATTGTCAATGGGATGTGTCTCAAAAAGCTAGTATGGATTCTTTGTCCCAAAAAAGGACAGCCTTCTGATCAAATGAAGAGTCAACCAGCTACATGGTGATGACCCAGAAAAGTAACATTGATTTATTATCTTTTAATTAATAAGTTTTGATGTGGGTAACAATATAATATGACTTTCCTAAATAAAACAATCTTTTTTCCAGGAGAATTAAAAGAAAATGAAGAAAAGCTATTTCTTGAAGTAGAAAGAAACAAAAAGGGTGTGCCAGGTTGCATAAAGTGGTGCAGGAAACCTGACTTGAATGGCTACACAAATGGGATGCAAGCTCATACAGTGCACTTAAATATTTTCACCAGTAAAGATGGCAAAGGCACTGTAGCACAATGTATACGTCAGATAGCTGAAGATAGAGTAATATGTAGTAGACAATCTGAAGAATATACAGCACAAGAATTAGATATTGCTCTTAAGTCAATCTACCCTTCCATTCCTGAACCAGATCTAGTTTTATATACTGGTTCATTATGTTGTACTCATGGGTTATTGCCGTGGCAAATAAGACTCACAGAGTTTGTACAACTTTCCATAGACCATAGTGTACATATTGACAGTTACATAGGTGCATTGTATAGATACAATAAGTGTGATCAAAGGTTTGGTAAGTGAAATGGGGGCTAGCCTCAGTAAAAGGCCTAAGTTTAATTAAATATTGATATGCTGACATTGGTTAACATCATGAGTGTATTGTGTAAATAAGTGCTTCATATAAATATCATAATTCGTCATTTTATTGATAAATAACTATCATGATCAATGCATTGTTCATTAGCTGAGGCCTATGATGTGATTCATATTATTGTCATTAATATAAATTGGTATATTAAAATGTATATGGGTGGTTTTTCAAAAATTAATTTCTACACAGAATTTGATTTACAAATAATTTAATTCTTAGTAACCTTTACCTAGGTGCACCTCTATTTATTTCATTAATAAACTCTTGCAAAAAAAAACCGCAACTGAGCATATAAGCTTTTTAATTAGTGCCTTCAGTTAATTTGATTTTTCTAAGCAGAGAGTACATTCAGTTTAGATTTGATCAATGCAAATAATGTCACAGTCAAAAGATTTCATAGTGAACCGACTTGTTGATCAAAAACAGACAATTATTTTGATGGTTTTTTCTAAATCATGAATGTAAAAGTTTGGTAACAAATCTAGGAATGAAAGCCCACCTAAGCCTCAAAGGTGAATTTGGAGCAAACTTTTCATATACTACAACACAACAGTAAAATATACAAAAGAAAAAAAAAAGCTCTATTTTGTGTTGAAATTTTTACAGACAGACAAAAAAGACCCACCTGTTTTTGTTTTTTCAAATAAGGGTTTTTCACATAATTAACCTGTTTTTATCAAGAATCACGGTTATTAATTTGGTGTTACATTAATGCATACAACAATAAAAAAAATGCCTTAATCACAAACACATGTTTATTATTATCAAGTTACAGTTCGTTGAACTACAGTTATTTCTTTTTTATAGATCCCAAAGATTTCAAAATTTTTTTGTCACTTTAAAATTATAATTCTACTTAATTTAAATACCTACTTAACAGTCATAATCTTTGTGTTTACTGTTTTCAGGTCTTTTAGGGCAGATTTGTCACTGTCAGTTAATCTCTTGGTTTTTTTGTAACCTGCTTGCTAGATCCTGCTTATAAAACCGTTAACTGAGAATATTCGAATCAGCTATCGAAATTGCGCGCCGCCCCGTAGTCTCCAGTCGTAGGTCTTAAACTGGCGGTCAGAGGTCTTGTAGGACTGGTGCGCATCTACTAGAGCAGGGAGAGGTTGTGCACTTATTTATATCCCGCCACCTCGTTTATAATTATCACTGCGTCGATGATGCAAACCGGGCGTCTCCCGGCTTATCTATCCACGCTGATTCATATCAAGCGTCACACGTACCTAGTTTCCGAAGCCCGCCCTCGTTTTCAGAGCACCTGTGTCAGCTGGAAAGATAATGTGCCATACAGTTTCTCCAGCTTGTCCATTAATAGTGATGCTATCGCGCAGTGCCCGACCAGACCAGCTGTCCCCTAAACTATTCACAGCCACCCTAGACGAGGTGTTTAAAAGCATGGCATGAGTTTAACGTGAGTTTAAAACTAGATGAAAAACTTTTTTCGAAGTAGTCTTACAGTGTGGATAACTACTGGGAATAAGCCCAAAAAGAGATGTAATGAAGGACACTTTATCACTGTACCTAATGAAATTTTAGCTGTTCTAATGTTCTAGAACGTATTTGAAATACTCGATGTCGCGGATATTGTAGCAAACTATTGCTACATTAATATTTTATCTTTGATGGTCCGGCCCAAAAGTTAAAAAAAGGTGTATTTAATGAGGGTATCATGTAGGTGCCTTTTCCAAGGTGTATGGTGCCTACCCGGATTACCTACGTAGGTACGACATTTTAACGCACTGCTGGCTTTGAATTAATTAATGAAATTGCGTATTTATTTTTTGACATTATTTTCTAAACCGTGGGTAGGTCGTGCAAATTACATATGTAATGGAATTTTTTTATCACTATTGAATACTCGTGATGTCTAAGCTTTATTTATTATTATTTTTGTATGATACATAATAATAATGTAGGTACGTATACCTACCCAAAAAATTAAAATTATTTAAAATCTTTTGAGTGTTATTCAGTCTTGTATAGAAAATTTGATAATACCTACTATCGCGGAATTTGCATAGGAATAAAGAATATGTATGCAATCCATTGTGTTGATTAATTCCAAACCGTTTGATCAGCGCACACCGATAAAATAGCCAATCGGCCCATTTTCCTTCGACTTGTTTTACAAATATAAAGAGAAGCCTTTATCAGTAAAATAATTTACCTATTGGATCAGTGCTTCCAGAGATTACCTCTTACAAATAAACAATTTTACCTCTTTATAATATTAGGTTCAATTTAGATTATTTTTCTTTTTAACTTGGGTACACGCATTCCTTTAAAATATACCTACTGTGAAAACTCAGTCACTCATTGGAACTTACTGTTTTCTTTTTTATTTAATTAGGTAATAAAATGTGGTATTTTTCAAAATATCAGTAGACCCGTTTTATCGTACAAAAATATTCTAATTAATATAAGAGTATTTAAGGAATTAGTGCAGTTTTTATCAATTAAATTATTTTTGAGATCTTTTGAAGAACCACCTCTATATTATCTGAATTGTATAATTTTTATACAAAGTTGTAATAGGTGCATTACAAACAGAGAGCAATAAACATATAGAAATTCATAAAATATGAACATAATATATTTATAATTTTTAAAGTAAAAGAAATATATAAACTTAATCAAGAGTGATGTTTCATTTCAGAAGGATGTAATTGTTTACCCCTTTTTAAATAATATTCGTTAAACACATCTAGGTTAGGTGTGACCTACTAGCCCTAGGGCGCGACGAGGTGGACCGCCGACCTGGTGAAGGTTTCTGAAAGCTGCTGGATACGGGCAGGCCAGGACCGGTTATTGTGGCAATATTTAGGGGGAGGCCTATGTCCAGTGATGGACGTCGTTCGGTTGAATGTACCCTACTTATTTAAAATCGTAGCAGATGGCTTTTCGGTAGTTAGGGCTTTTATATAGGTACTATTCCTGTACCTTGAACTAGCAAGGCATTCTAATTTTTATGAAATATGTAGTAAAATCAATAAATTCAATACTACCAGTCACCACAAAACATGTCGTGACATGTCGTCGACATGCACTGCCTCGGTAGCCTAGTGGTCCTAAGCGCTACTGCTACGCTAGACGTCTTGGGTTCGATTTCCAGGTCGAGCAAAGTGTTATTGGGTTTTTCTATGAAATTCTCAGTAGCAGCTGAGGATTAGGATTTGTGCCCGGTTAATGGCAATAGGCTCCCCCTATTACATGGGACCTAAACATACCGGCGAACTGTGGGTGTACATTGTTACACCTCTGCCTAACCCTTCGGGGAATACAGGCGTGGTGGTATGTTATGTTACCACAAAACATTTATAAGTGCAACAAGAAATAAAACCAATTTCATGAGTGAAGTGTTTATTAAAATTAATACGGGAATAATAGTGCACACTAGAATACTATACACAAGGGACTAATATTTACATCTTGCACGCACTAATGATTGCTCCCACCTGCAAGAGAAAAATAAAAATAATATATCACAGCCTTAGTTTTATTGATGTCAGAAATGCATTTGGTACCTACTAAATCAGTTGGTTCAAAAGAATTCAGATGTTATCGTGTAACGGGTGATAAATAGACGGATGTTCTGTAACGCGTATCTCCTCGAATGTATATAAACCGTGTTATCTGCATAACGATTGGACTATGAGATAGAAATGACGAAGTGAAATTGTGTCATAAATAATTTGAAGCAATTCAAATGATTACAATTCCTTACGACAATAAAATTTATTCCTATGGTATTAATTGATTATTTTGGAATGTATTGTTTGTACTTTCAATCACATATTAATTTATTAATATAATATGCGTTAAAATACTTCTTATACGCGTGGAATCTTAAGTTACGACTACGTTTGACTGCTGTCGATCCGTGTTAACGTCTGGTCTTATAATTACAGCCCTTGTTGTTTGTTTCAGCCGGTTGAATTATTTTGAACATGATCAGTGGTTACAGTTCATAACAAAGAGAATAACATTTCTGACATCATCCTATTTTCCATAAACAGTGTTAGTACCTATAGAGGTCGAGGTAGACTTGTTCTTTTTTTTTTGTAATAATTAGCATTTATATACATAATAATTAATATATTATACCCTTAATACTAATTATTGCATTATAATTATTTTTTAGCACTTAACTTTTGTTACTCTTTTGCATAATCAATAGAAAATTATTTTTCTAAGTCGAACACACAAGTTTACAAGATAGATAAAAGTACAACCTGCTGGATGTGTAACCTGATGTTCACCGGCGGTGGCGGGAGTGACTGCCGCTGCGCGATCGACGCCGGTCGTAGTCCCTAGACCGCTCATACCTATCGTACTTGTCGTAGTCTCGGCCCGACCTGTCGTAAGACCGGTCGCGCTTGGAGCTGTCCCTGTCGTATGACCTCTTGTCCCTCTTGCGCGAACGTTCTTCGGATCGGTCCCGCGACGACTTCTTGCGTCCCGAACGCGATTCGTAGCTGATCGAACGCGACCGCTTTGAACGTTTTCTTGGACGATCCTCATCGGAGTCGTCTCTGTTTTTGTGCTTGTCGTAGTCCCTACTCCTGGAAGATTTGTGCCAGTCGTAGTAGTCGTCTTTCTTCTTGGATCTAAGCTTGTCAGATCTCTCGTAGTCGTCGTAGTATTTTGATTTGGAGTAGCTTCTGTCGCTTGATTTGTGAGACTTGTCCTTCTTATGTTTTTCTTTCTTTGACTTTCTGCGAGAGCCACTTGAACTAGAGCCTCTGCGTTTACGTTTTTTAGATTTAGTTTTGGAGACGGTGTCTTGTTCGAGATCTGACGAGGAATCACTCGAGCTGGTTGAGGAATCGTCTTCGGAGTCGCTGGTAGAAGAGGAACTGTCCTTATGGTTAAGTTTGCTGGACGATTTCGAATAGGGGCTAGGAGTGCGGTCCCTTTTACTCGACTTCTTAGCTTTCTCCTCTAGAATAGTATCTAACTTCCTGACTCCATCGACTTTGTCAGACTTATGACTAATCCTCTTGTCCTTAGACAGGCGGCGTTCAGGTAACTTATCTGGGGTCTCACTATCTGGTGGTGGCGTCGCAGAGGATCCTGTGAGGAAAGAATAATGTTGTTATTCCTAAATTATTGTTATCTTACTTCTTCCCATAAGATTTTAACTCTATCAGATAGGGCAACTGACTTTCTCTTTTATATTCAATTGACGTGCTCAGCATGGGAGCCACACAAGTCCATACAAGAAAAAATCAACCGCATATTCTTCGAATTTGAACTCCTGGAATTCGCTAGCAGGTTGCATTTGGATATAACGTTTACTCTCGAATGGCTACAATATAGGTATAATGACTAACGCGAACGCCGTGGTCGCTCCGGCGTGATGTTGTTGGGTGTAGTAGGTTCGTCGTTGGCTTCCCTCGCCTCAGCGCGCCGCACCTCCGCCTCGATCTCCCGGGAAGTACGCTCGAAGTCCAACCTTTTGCGTTTGATGATATCCTGGTAGCAAACTTTAAAAGTGAGATAGATTCATAGAAAATCGAGTTAAGTATTATTTGAGCTATGCTTGATTACGTTGTTTCTCTTTTAACGTCTCTTGAGAACATTCTAACAAAATAAAAAAAGAAACAAAAAATACAAAAAAAAAAAAAAATATTAAAAAAAATATTTTTGTTATAACTTTTGCCCGCGACTTCGTCCACGTGGAAATCAGGTACCTATCCCATAAAACATAGCCTATAGTACTCGGCAATTAAGTAGCTTTCTATCATTGATTGTATGACCTCTTACAAACAAACTAATTTGTAGCACTGAGTACGTATTGCAGTACTTTGAGTGACTTTTATTTTTGATAGATCGTTTTGACTAGTAGTCAGTAGTTTTGATTAGTATAGTTTTATGGAATTGTACAACTTTTTGTATTACAATTTTTTTAAAGAGTATGTATGGAGTTTCTTTCCTGTTCTTCTCCATACGAAACTACCTTTTGAATCGGCAACTAGATTCATCATTTTTAATTTTAACTTGTAATTGACGTTCAAAAGTGCCTTTTAATGGTCTAATTGAAATAAATGATTTGACTGAAATTAACTTTCTATAAATATTTTCTTTTTTCCAGCTGAAAGAGCAAATATGACGCACGATTATTATGTCTATTCTATATAAATAAAACTATTTGAAAGTAGAACAGTTTTGTTAAAATGTTATTCACATTATATTTACCGTTTCATTCGGGTACATTTTTGAATTGTTCATTATCATTTCAATGTTAATTACTCCGCCATTTGTATTACTGTGACGTATTGTTAATGAATAAAATTACATAATTATAATGTACTAGGTACAGTATAGCTACCTACAAGTAACGCAAGGTCACGCAGCTATCGAGAATCCGTATCGTTACTAATAATAAAAAAACAGCTTAGTTCAAAAATAGCGAGGCGTGTGCGCCTGTCTTAACTAAAGGTGACAATTATAGTAATGACAATTCAAAAGTGCCTATAAATGGTCTAATTGAAATAAATGTTTTGACTTTGACAATTATTTTTTTGTGTCAAATTTTCGACCAGTATGTTCCTACTTGGAGACAGCAGTCGTTCAAATCCTGAAACGTGCAGATTCTGCATAATGTGGGTATCTTAAGACGTGAGGCAATATCCTGTGAAAAAGCTCTACCCTGTATCTGTCCTTGGGGAGGATCGATAATACCCTATTTGTTTCTAAACCGGTCTACCTGGCGCCGCAATCGGTTGGCCACTACAGATTGTGTTCAATGCTACTACTGTTAAAACTTAGTTTTCTTTTAATAGTGTCGACACATTATTTAAAGAAAACTAGAAAATATCTAGAATACAGTATCGTTAATTGACATTAATGATACTGTATTCTAGATTTTTTTACTAAAGTACTGAGGCAGTTAAAGAGGAGAATCGAAGAGCTACAAGTTTCTGAATGTATATGCTTAAATGTACCATGTTTTGTTGTTATTTACAAAATTATTTATTTATTTAAGGACGCGTTTGCAATATAGAAAACACGACGGCGCACGAGCGCGTATTCATATTTCATTCCAAATTTGTTGCAATAAATTCAATTCAGTGATTAAATAAAATAATCGTTATTGCTGCCATTAAGATTTATGTGTATCAGCGAAATATGTGAAAAATTTGACGGCACGGGTTATTTTTCCTGAGACTATTTGTAACACACACACACACGCATACATACATACACATACACACAGATATACAGTCATATTTAACCATTGTTTTGAGTTGACTATGTGTGCTCATCTTGGATATTAAAAAAAAACACTAAATTATGTATTCAATAGCAGAAAAATGATTCTAAACTCCGCCTCATATTGGAAGAGACAATGGAAACTCGTTTTTAGAATATTCAAAATTAACAATTTTAATACAATAATAGCGACGTTATGGAGATACAGAAGTAATTTATGGGTGGCAAATTTTAGTAAATTTTTTCGCCAAATGCATCGAAAAACAGGGTTTTGTAAATGCGTCCTTAACCCGATCGTGGCAAAGTTCAAATACAATGTAAAGTGTTCGTTACCTGCAGCTGTTGATCAGTAACGTCATTTTGTTCTTCGTCGTCGCTGTCTTCGCTGCTGCTCTCGTACGCGCCCAGCCCTGCACACATACACATACCACAATAGTAACGACCAACAGCACACACACAAAGAATAGATGACGTAAACTGATTCCACCTATTACTTCATACGCATAGAAGACAAAATATGTATGTGTGTGTGTACGCATTCATCTTGATCAGTTCAATTCTTTCATCAAAAAAGTCAAGAGTCACACGGTACATTAAATAACATAGCATCTATAGATAAACTAATAGCAAAGATTTTTTTTTATATAGACACCATCGATAACCAATATTTATTACGACCATAGAAATTAATAAAACATATCACACAAACAGTAAACAAAATTCCTTAAATAAATCATTTACATAAAATAATTTTACATAAATGTTTAATATATGGTAGGTATAACATCTATAATAAATTCTGTACATTTCTTACCAATTATCCACTAAAAACAATGCAATTAAACACTGTTCGATACAATGTATTGCCAATTAGGTCAATACTAAAATACTAATTATGATGCTGGGCGGCTGAAATGAGAAACTTGAGTAACATACATGGCGGTTCGGAACAATAGTTCAACATTTTTGATAGTTTTTCTGCAAAATTACGAGAAAAACCACCATTTATGTTTTATACGTAAATATCTGGCAAACTGTTTCATAGAATTTGTTGACGCGATTGTTTCATAATTTATGTACAGTGTATTACATCAATCGGGTTCATTTTGCGTGCGGAAGCGTTGTGGTGAAGTTTGCGAGATATTTCCGCTCGCTGGGCATTAGGAACGGAACTCACCGAGCCCACTGGCGATAGCGGCCAGTGCCTTCGACTTGCTCGCCTTCATGGCGTTGAGGCGCGACGCTTTTACCATATAAATAAAACCAACATTAAATCAGCACCAAATGTATTCAATTGACAACAGGCAACATCTGAAATAAGACTTTGTTAGCGATATAATATAACACATTTTTGCACATCACAATTCTTCTTCACATAGAGACAGTCTCGATACGAGACGGTAGACGGTATAGTCACAATTCGGGTATCACAGAGTCAGTACGCAATAGTTTCTCGCAGTACAAAGTTATTTCTTGACGGAGACCGTCGGCCCCTTTGGGTTAAGCTTAGATGAGTGGAAATACCTTGTAGCGCGGTATATCGGGCCAATTCTTCCTGGCTCACCGTTTGGATCTCCTGGTCGGTCACCTCAAGGAGTATTTCTGTGAGGGAGCGACGGACTGCAAGCATCTGTGAATAGAATACCATTATTTCGACTTTTCATAGCCTAGTGATACTTATATAGTCTTAGTTATGTAGATAAAAACGGTATTAATAAATATTAATACATATGGGGGATACATAGTACCCACATGAATGAAACATTTTCAAAGGGCTTTACTCACCACTTCTTGCATAATCTCCTCCCTGCTCCTCCTGAGGAGTGGAGCCAGTTCGTCTCTCTCCTCCTTAGGAGGCGGGATATCTTCTGCGAGGTCCACCTTCACAGGACTCGACGATGGTGGCTCCTCCTTCTCCGCGTCTTCACCTTCCGAATCCGATTCCTATGGGACATTGTATGAAAGCCTGTTAGGAGTACTACGTTGCTTTTTGTATGAGGATTCGGGATCAGGAAGGATAATGAGTTGGGCTGGAGTACAGTCTGTGTATGGGACCTGCAATATCTTTGTTTTGATTAATACTAAACCCACTATTAGTTTTTTACATATTACTTTGGTTATAAACTAAATTGTAATGAATAAAACAAGGAATAATCGGCATTAGTGTTTTATCGTAAGATGTGTTTTAATTTATGTGGTCAAAAATAAAATTTGTGTCTAATAGTTGTGTATATGCCATATATACCATCATGCCACTATTCCCCTAGGTGTTAGGCAGAGGTGTACCGATGTACACCCACAGTTCGCGGCATATTTTTTAGGTCCCATGAAATAGGGGGCTTTTTAGGTCCCATGTAATAGGGGGCAAGCCTATTGTCATTAACCGGGCACAATTCAAACTCCAAGCTGTTACTGAGAATTTTATAAAAAAAAAACGCAAAGGGCACAAGAAGGAACATGGGTGGGTTTTAGTCAGCAAAAGTCTGACACTCCCTCCCGCCCCACCCAGGGCGGGAGGAGTTATTTGATGATTTCCCACCCCCCAAAAAAAAAAATCCCATAGACTATGCTTGCATGTGTCACATAAACTGTACATCGGAAACTAAACCAAAGTTATTTATATTTATTCAACAGTGTATTGCCTAGTTTTTGTTCTAGTCTTATTGCTACTCCAGTTAAACTAGATCATAGATTAGAACATGCCAACCAGGAACGTTGTCAGCCAAGACCATCTGCCAACACTTCCTGTAATTTTAATGGGCCACCTAGTTATTCTGATTGTTTGTCGTTTGTCATACATTACTTGATATGACGCCACGCCTGTACACGCCGTGGGATAAGCAGTGCGTACTTTAATTTTGTTTATGTTTTAATTCATATAGAAAGGGGGGTGAACCTGAAGTTTCCTCCATACGCTTGCTCATACAAACTTTGATGTCGAAAATTTCTCAAATTACGATTATAAGTTTGTTTTCTATATAAAACTTTAAATTGCTCTACATTAGCTCTTTCTCTTTAAAACAAAAAAAACGTTGTCTCACGCTAAGAATTTCTCTCCTCCACCTCCAAACAGTCAGACACGGAAAAAGTATCTGTAGGCCATACTAACATTTGTTTCGTGCGGGAATCGAACCCGTGACACGCAGCGCAGCAGCCAGTCGCTCAGTCACTGCGCTAACCATGTCGTCACAAAAAACAGAAGCTACAACAGTCTTTTTAAAAATATCTCTATATACTATAAAACAAAATCGGTTCCCGCTGTCTGTCCCTCTGTATGTTTAGATCTTTAAAACTACGTAACAGACTATAATGCGTTTCATCAATAAATAATGTTGTTTTATACGTATAGAATATCACGCTACGACCAACGGGAGCAGAGCAGTAACCAAAGACGTAACTAAAAGAAAGCGAGTGACACCGTGGGGTATCTAACTACTTCTCTAACTCTTTGGACTTCTGTGTCTTCTAAAGACTTTTGCGAGTAGTCTTAGAAACAACTGGCAAACAAAAATCTACTGGATCTTTTAAATAAGTGTACTAACGAATTTGCTTTTAGGCGGCAACACAGGCTGTCCTCCGGCCTCAGCTTTCATTCTTTCTAACTCTTCTTCTTCTAATCTTTTCTTCTCTTTTTCTGCTTCCTCTCTCGCCTTCAATTCTTGTTCACGTTCTATCGCCTTCTGCTTCTCACGTTCCATTTTCTCTAATCCTGGAATTAAATGTTAAAGTTGTTATGATCATAAAACCAAGAAATATAATTAAAAAAAAAAAAAAAACAACTGTTAGAAGGTTGGTTTGTTGTCGCGTAATCTTTAGTTGAAGAAGAATCATGTTCAAGCAAAATTTGCTTAATTGCGGCGCCCAAAATAATCACATAACATACCATCACGCCTGTATTCCCCGACGGGTTAGGCAGAGGTGTAACAATGTATACACACAGTTCGCCGGTATGTTTAGTTCCCATGTAATAGGGGACGAGCCTATTGCCATTAACCGGGCACAAATTCAAACTCCGACCTGCTACTGAGAATTTCATAGAAAAATCCAATAACACTTTTTGCTCGACCTGGGAATTGAACCCAAGACCTCTAGCGTAGCAGTCGCGCTTAGGACCACTAGGCTAAGGTGGCAGTTTCAAAATAATCACTTTCCTTATTATTTCGTCCTGTTTTGATAATTTTGTAGTGATTGTAATTCAAAAGCTTTATCATTTTTATTTGCGTCCCATTTTATGGAAAAGCAATGCAATAGCATATTGAAAAATTCTTGGTGTTACTGGAAGAGGTTTTCATTTTTGTATTTTTTGTTAAACATATTCAGTTACTGTGAAACAGGCCTCAATAGGCTTATATCTATATAAATATTATAAAGCTGAAGAGTTTGTTTGTTTGGTTGAACGCGTTAATCCATAGTGATAGTCCACTTATCGAGGAAGCGCTATATAACATCACGCTACGACACACGGGAGTAGAGCAGGAACCAAAAACGTAACCTAATGCGGGTGAAAAAACTACCAGGACGAAGTCGCGAGCAGAAGCTAGTAAAAGTATATACCTTCTCTTATCCACGCCGGGAGCTGCCTACGTTTAGCTGCGTCAATGGTGGCTGATGATGGCATGGACGTTGGCATCACTATTGGCTCGATCACGGTCGGTATCGCAGGAGCTTTTTCTCTGTAAAATTAAGAATTTAATATGAACACTGAAAATGGACACTGTTGAAAAAGAAATACTATCAATATGGTCCCTGGATTCTATTCTCTACAAAAAAAATAAAAATGAGTTTATTGAGTAACTAGGGTTTCAACTTAACATGACATATACAACTACAGACAATATTTTCATGAATATAACCTTTCTTTCAACTTAGTTTTCACTTTAGTTTGAAGGTCCAGACTCAAAGTTTTATTCAATACGAACTAAGCGCTTAACTTCATGACTTTACCATAATAATTGCATTTTATGTTTAAAACGATCTACTTATTATTGAAACCTCTGACGTCATTTAACGAGGAGTGGTAGAGTACTCAGTATGGCATTGAATAGATAACCTTGAATTCTTTAAAACGCGTCTCCAGTAGTTGGTAATGAAAATACATTTTTGGATCACAATCCGTCACTCACGCATAATCTTGCAAGCTTAGACTAAAGGATGATATAGAAACAAAGAAATTAATAATATGCTGACTTTCTTAAGAATCATAACATTGATGGGTCGTGAATGTGCATCCAGCGAAATCCCACGACGATTATTAGGTCATCCGCCCTCTTTGAATAGGGCTTAACTACGTTGCGCATCCGTTCAAAATCGTATTATAAAACGATGGCTATCTATTTTTTTTTACGAGTCCTGACCGAGAAGGTGACTACCACTTCCGATAAGGATTTATAGGTACACCTTTAAATGGATGGAATAGGGATATGAAAGGGTGAATTGGTACGAAACTTTAAAAGCGATATATTATAATTCGTATATAAAAAGGAGTCTTGTTTTTACCCGACTGCGTCAGAAGGATGGTTATTATTGAATTATAATTTCCGATTGAGCGTCCTTGTTGGCAACTAATTATATCTTTTCAATTTTTAAGTTTTCATTCCATTCATCCTTGCATTCCTAGTCATCCCGTTATTTTGTACCCACAATACAATCATATTTAGCCAGTTATTTTAAAGTCCTATATGATTGACCTAATTCCTGATTTTCGCTGCAGGTCGACATTGGTCATTTTTTTACTGTCCTGTGTTGTGTATTTGGTCTTCACCTACTTTTCTCTTTATAAACAAAGAGAATAATTTATCCCGGATTCTGCAAAACTAGATTGAAAAGAGTATGTTGCTTGTTTTTCGTCATAGAGACTTACCTACATTTTGCAACAAGCAACTGGCTTCAACTTTCTGACTATGTAACTGAAAGAGTCGGCTCTTTGGCAATTTAAAAGTTGGCTTTCAGGGCTTTGACTTTGACATATAATGTAATAGGTTGTCGGAAGGAAGGCCGTCCCCCATAATTCAAAAGATAGGTAAAGTTTGGTGACGCATCTTTCATGACCGCGATCTTCAGCCATAAGGGAATGTCAAATAAGAATATAAGGAGCGAGTCTTAAAACTGATAATCTTCAAATAGTAACGTTTACCTTTGTGACCTGGAACTTCTGGAAGGTTTATGTTCTCTGTTTTTGCTCTTGGAACGCCTGTCCCGACTGGAACTGCTGCTCCGGCTGTTGGCTTGTTCCACTTGGGGAGCCGTCCAGTAGCCATGTTGGAATGTTGGCGCTGGCGTGCCCGTTGTGTATCTGTCATGTTTGGTTATAAAAGAGAAGGTTACTGACTACAATAGATGGTAGAAAACGATTTCATGTCCTTCGTTTCTACAGTAAATTATACAATACTAGAGCTGTAAAAGGAGTAGGTACTTCTTCATTCAGATGTTACTGTCGGGGTGGGAAGTCAGAAAATTAATATGGATTTGTTATTTTTATTGATCTAATAATATTTTAGTGGTTTTATGCGAAAAAATCTAGCTTCTGCCTGCAATTTTGTCTGCGTAGACTTCAGAAATTCAGAATTAACAAAAACGGGATACATAATATCCTAAATATATATGATTTTCTTTATCTCTAGTAGCTCCAAATATGACGGGTTCCCTATACAAACTCACCCCCTTTCAAGTTTTATTTTCGCACCAAAAGTTAGCCTTTATCCTTCTCCATCTCTATACCAAAAACATCAAAGTTGGTTCAGCTGTTTATGTGTGAAAACGTAACAAACAGACAGACAGAGTTACTTCCGTATTTATAACATTAGTTTCAATAACTCATTTTTTAATCTTTGCATTTAGATAATAATGTTCAACATTCCAAAACAACCTACAATAATACCTAGTCGAGTCTAAAGTTTCACTCAATTTGCATAAAAAACGAGTGCGAAGGTGAAGCTATTTTGAAAGCGCTACGAATTATTAAAACGGTCTGACTGAAGGACAATACTTTATATTATTTTGCCTTGTTATTAGTGACAAGCCCGCTTCATTATTTCCAACCACTGAATTCCTCAAAGCCAGAATCATCATTGGATCCCGCAATGATATTGATGAGAAAACAACAGCTAGGCCAATAGGCAACTTTATGTTATGTAGTCGTGCTTGTAAAATTTAAGGCCTAACTTACGTAGTTCAATAAAATATAGCTCTATCTACATGGTTCCGGGCCGAAAGAGATCAGCGTTTATCATATCACCACCACTGTTGGTTAACTGGTAAATAATGCCTTAGGCAGGGATGGTAAACTATTTTTGGTGAACGTGCAATTTTTTATGAAAACATAAATTAATAATTGTGTCTATGTCGTGCCGTCAAAAATCTTGACCTAAATGATATAGATAATGGAAAAATAAATAGTTGCTACAAACTCTTTTTTCGGAACTCGTTTGTACAAAAATCGTAGTGTTTACTATTTTATGTTTATTTAAATAAAAGAAAAGGTTAATGTGATTTCTGCTGTTGCAAATTACATTCAATAAAATACATAGATTTGTCAATTAGCGTGCCTGAATTATTTCGTCGCGTGCTCAACATTGGCACCGTGCCATTGGGTCGCCATTACTGGCCTAAGGCATTAAGTCCGCCTTTGTACTATTTGTCACATAAAGTTTAATAAATAAATAACTCGGCCATGTCGGGCCAGAGTCCGGAAAGCCGTGACCTTAATAATATTCATATCTGTGGATAAAGTCAAACAGTTTCTGAAGTTATTGATTTCCTATGCAAGGCCTAAGCGTTTGTAAAATGACATTTCAAATTACTCCCTTCACAAGCCACCCCTTTTGAATATTTAATTCAAATATCGTACTGCAGTATAACAATCGATTTTATCCGTTACAAATTGATGTAGAAGTTATTCTCTAGTGGGGAAGGCTTGTTTTCGTTTAAATTAGCATAACATGGCTGACTGGATTTTGTAATACTTGGTTTTTATATTGTTAGGTAAAATTGGAATGCTGTATGTCTAATTTTAAAAATGCCAGAGGATTTTTATTAAATATAATAAGTATTATTAAATAATTTGCACGATTTCTGCTAAAACTAACTGTATTAAGAGTTACACTTAGGAATCATAGAAAGTAGTCAGTATGTTTGTTTATTTTGACTTTCACATTCATGTGGAATCTAAAATGGATGCTAATTTATAACAGTTTGTTAACCCACAAAGAATAAAACAAAATAATTAATGTGATGATGAACTTCAAGGACAAAGTAAACAAAGTTATGCTAATGATCATATCCTAGTATAATAAAATGTGTGTTAATTAATTATTTATTTTACCAGGTAAAACAACGGAATATTTCGAGTATGCGGTGGTAAAATAGGTTCATTATGAACATTCTGGTTTTGAATGATTTCCTACAGGTAACTAGAACATAAAACGAATCCCCAAAATAGATCTACAAAAATTGCGATGTGTCCCGAGTTATCAAGATCTTAGCCTGTGCCAATATTCCAATGCAGATACTATAATAGATCTTGAGAAAAACCCCTTTTGAGACAAGATGGACGAAAACAAAACAGATTCCCTAGAAATTCCATTACAGAACATGAATTTACATCTAGGGTGCAAATGATACTGATATGATAACTAAAAATTAAGAACCTATGCCCCATTAAAGGGGACACCTAAGAGGGAAAAATGCCATGAACCAAGACTAAACAAAATTTTATACTGTTATAAATAGATGTAACTCAGACTGAATCTTTCTTTATGCTTTTTATCAACAGTAATTATAGCCTGATTGGGCCTTGACTCTGCACATTTTGCTAATTTATTATTTACCAGACTGTTTTCTTCGAACAGGTAAATTTCTCAAGAGTTTATATTTATACTGTTTTCGTCCAACAAGCCAAAGTATTTTATGTGATTGAAAGGAATCACATAATTTTTAAGTGTTCCATTTGCAATCAATGATTGGGTAATTATCAGTTATCAGTCTTGATAAATCTATTGTGTGTGGAACTAGGACAGTGGAAATTGACACATACATAACAACATTGTACAGTATACAACTTTTGAAAAGAATAAATACACAATACAACAGCACACAAAAGGAAATTGCTTTATAACATGTAACTAGATAGGCCATGGGAGTGGTTTAGTAAAAGATTTAGCTTTTTAGCCAATAGATAAAACTTGTGCGTTTGTGACATAGATTTGGATTTTTTTATTAAGGGGTGCAACGTAATATAGTGTTGTGAATCTCTTTGATTATCAATAATGAAGTAAAAACAATGTTTTGAGCATGTACATTAAACACAAGCAGTCTGCGCGTCTCATACAAGCGCTGATAAAGAGCCCTGCATACACAATATAATAATGTGTTCATTATGCCCATAGGGCTACCGTGATTCTGTAGCGCATTAAGTATATTTTCCAAGTCACAAGTAGACTATTTTTATACAATTGTAAACATCATTGATGCATATGGTTTGAGTTCCAATAGCATTTTGAGGGCATTTGGATAGAGGTTTGTTTGAAGTGCTTGAACCTATACGGAGCAAATTCGTAGCTTCATAGCGTGAAGCCTGTCATGTATAACAAGTATAGGTTCATATTGTGTGTTGAAAAAAATGTCCCTACTTGCGTTGGTTGAAATAAATGATTGTTATAGTATTGTAGATGATATCCACTGTGTTACAGGTATTTATATACACAATACTCATTGTTAACACATCCACTGAAGGAGTGTAGAATACGAATGAGTCATCAGTGAGGATGGACATGGAACAATGCTAGCAGTTAATAAGGTCGACCTACCTGTGTTCAAATTTCTTGTAGAATATTAAAGTCAAAAATTTTAAATAAAAGTAGAATTACTTTCATTGGACACTTAATTAAATTCTTAAAACAATTTTAGATCTTGAGGTTGTCTTACCCAGGCATAGGAGCAGCTGTATCTGGCGGCACGTTGTACCCGTCAATAGGTGGCATGCCCGGATCTGGAGGTATTTTGGGCTCAGGCCCGGACCCTGACCACCCCCAACCTTAAAAAGTATTAGCTCTGTAGTTATTATAATAAATGGTAAAGAAGGAATGCTTGTAGTGTTTATTATTTTTTTCTTGAATTAATATGGGAGCTTTTTCTTAATAGTTAAGGAAATTACAGCACTTATGCTGTTGTTAGCTAGCTAAGGGTGAATTTCACCAAACTATTAAACCTACTATAAGTCTTAACTTGTTAGTATAACAGAAACTGTCAGATATCAATTGTATTCCATGGATAAGACTATACTGCCGTCATAAGAAAAAAGGACGTAATTACACAACATAAAGTAACCGATTTCCGACCTCAAAATGTAATAACTTACAGTCGGAAATCGGTTACTTTGTTTGTTGTGTCCTTTTTTCTTATGATGGCAGTATAGGATATAATTTTTTTGTGAAATTCACCCTTAAGAATACCATTATCTGCCTGTAACCACTTCTATTCTGTTCTTATATTAGTCTAGGTTAGGTACTTCAATCGTAAACATAATATGATGTCATGAAGAAAAATGACATAATATGTATTTTTCCATTTTCCATAACATACTCTGTCCCACTTTCCAAATTATGGGATGATAATGAAATAGTGCTATTGCAGGGTTAGGTAGTACCGTCTCTTACCAAAATGGTAATGAAATTAAGTTAGCAGTGGAAATTTAATACAGCAGACTAAGGTACTAAATAGCATTTACGTTAAACAGCTAACAGAACTTTCTGAAGTTCACAGCATATATTATTGCAAAAATACTATTTTCTATGATACTAGTTTTGTTAATGTTTGTGATGCTAATTATGTTAATACAAGTACAATGAGAGAACTAATAAAATGCACATAATGAAAGTGCAACTATACCCCATTGGTTCCAAGATCCGCCCCATGAATTCGTAGTGGAGTTCCACTCGGCGCCGGCAGGACCATCAGAATTGTTATCCGTGGTCTCAACCTCCATGGGCGCTTCGCCCTCTTCTTCGGCGGGCCTGTGAGCAGGCGGCGGCGGCGCGGCAACGATCGCCGCCGCTTCCTTCATAGCGATCCATTGTTGGGCTAAAGCTGCCCAATCTACGTGACTAGTGTCAACATTTTGATAGGCTGTAGGATTTAAAGCCCATTGCGTGGGATACGCAGTATTTGCGGCATCCCTACCGGAGTACATGGTCCTTCTTCTACCACTAATTACACTATAACAAGCAATCTTTTTAGGCTCTCATAACACTAGGAACACTAAACACGTTGTACGAAATTGTTTGGTTTATAAATTAGACTAATTATGCTATAATCACTATAAAAAATCATTTCAGATTCATCCGTCTGCAGCACATTTTTAATAGACTATAAAAATTTTGTTTTTTTTCTAGATCGTTGTCATCATTGGTTGTTTATGGTCAAATTTTGGCAACATTTTTGTTAGTTATATTTTATTTTACTAATTAAAGTGTGGTTTATCGTCAATTAAAATTCATATTATACTTATGTATAATTATTTTTGTTGAAAAATTTTGGAAGCCTTTGTTTGTGAATACATATTACTCCATCTAGTAAATATAATAGAAACTATACAATTAGTTTAATCAAGTGTCAATAGATGGAGGTATATTTATCGCATTGGTGTTTAGTTATGCTATTCTACAAGAGATGGCGCTAAGCTAAAGCAAAAATCTCAGAATATTTAAAAATACACGCTCGGTGTCACAGAAATCGTTCTTATCGTTGCGAAACTACCATATAACATCTTATAAGGTTTCAAACCAATATTAACTACCAGGTGTAGAGCCGCCACGAGTCGTGAGCACAAACGTCAAGTTCATTTTAGGTTTTTGGGTTCGTTTCTTGGTTTTCGGGGCGCCGCCGCCGACACTGCACGCGATTGGTCCGTCTGTCCGAACGATCGCGTGCAGTATACTGTATAGTATAGTGACTCGTGGCGGCCACTATACTAAGGAACTACTACTAGGTACTACTAGGAAACTATTAGATATCAGTCGAAAGATCATATTATGATTATGATTTTATTGATGATACATTAACAAAATTATGTTTAAAAATGCGTAAAAATTAACAATTCTAATAAAACTCTTTTAAAAAACGCAACAAAGTGGGCTTCAAGACAATTTATTTCTAAAGTCATTTTAACTAGAGACCATTATTGCTTCGAAAATGATAATAATATGGTAGTTTATTTCAAGGTATTTAAGTGAATATCAAATGAACACTAATTTCAATTGAATTTAATGCGTACTCTGAGACAAAGCAACATTTTTGGGAGGTGGCATTTTTTGGCGTTGAGTGTATTATTTTCAGTTCCACCCTGGTACTGAAAATGTTAGTTATCGTTGGAGATTTCCTGTTCAATCCGTAAATTATGTGTATTGTAAGTAATTGTGTGTTGTATTGTAACTAGGCTACCATATGATCTGACCAGATCCATTTATAATTTTAATCGCTGATTCTAAGCACGGCCATCCAGATATTTTTTTTGCGTTAGGAACTGCGTTCTTTCTTTATTTAGGCGTTGCAAAAGAAGTAATGAATGTACCTAATGTACGATTATTGTTAGCAACACCTTGGTTCGTTAAATCTAGATCAGTTTTGTAATAGCAGTCTACTTACAACATATTTGATAATGGCGCGTACCTACGTAGTTGTTGTGTACATCGTTAATAGTAATAAGTACCTATAGAGGGAAGGTATCAAAAATAAATTGTATAAACCAACATAATGTTTTAAAATTAATTTATTATTCGTCATTATTATTTATACATTTACAAACATTTGCAACCATCCATTCCGTCATATGTGCATCTAACCACTTACACAATTTGTCCACAAACTTACATTTTATTTATAATTAAATTTAGACAGCTAACTCCTCTCGTCGCATGTGGGGTGCGACTACGCGTGTCACACAACACTTCACTACTGGTACTTCGATCACTTACATAACGCAAGTCTTTGTATTTGCACTAAATTAACTTAACGCTAATAAAGGTTCTTCCGCATCATGTTTTTGGCTGACGAATTTTGAGTTCGTTTTTTTCCATTGCTCCTTCTTGTTCAACATTTTCTGTTTGGTGACTTCCAATTTTGATTTGGCTTTTGATAACTTTGGTGCGCTTGTCGTTTTGTCGATGCGCTCTAATGTCTCAATTATGTTCTTAGGTTTAGATAATACTCTTCTTGTCTCCTCGCTAATTTCGTCCATCGTCGAGTTCTTATTCGCGTAGACGACGACGTAGTGCGAATAGGCGGAATTAGAAGGAGTATTGATGTCAGCGAAATCTCTGAAGTTGGCGAATTGGTCCTGGTTGTAATTCGGTCTGGGGTTAGCAACGTAACCGAGTTCGTACGAAGGTCTCCCGTGACCGTTGTTGTAGTAGGAGTTGTATCCATCGCCAAATTCATCTTCATCGTTTTGGGCGAAGAACGTTCCACCTCTGATGATACCAAAGTTTCCTGAGCCAAGTAAACTGGAGCTCGCATCGACGAGAGGTGCTGCGGTGGGAGTGCTCTGTTTACCAAAGTTATCTACGTTTCTGTTATAGCCTCCGAAGAGAGGATAGTTCAGGAGCGATCTGTAAGAATTTGGTCTTTGACTGTAGGCTGCTTCTTGGCTGTTGAAGCCTAGTCTAAAGTTGCTTTGCTGGCGTGGTTCGAAGAGGTTTGCGAATGTCGGGAAGAATGTCTGCGAGCCTCCAACGAGCTCTATAGAGTGGTCAGTATGGTCATCTGTGGCTGCTGCTTCAGGTTCCTGGTATTGTTGTGCGAGGCTAGGTGGTGGCGCCACAGCTTCTGACATGATTTCTGATGATTCCGCATTGAGGTCCTTTGTGTCATCTGAAACAAACAAAAGTATTTGTATGGGAATGTGTTTAGAAGATCTTAATGTTACTTATCATTGTAACTATAATGTTATAAAATCAGATATCGATTCAATACTTCTCGTTAAAGGAAAAGGAGAAAAATAATTAAGAGTATCATTAGGACCTAAGGCCAAATTACCTGTTTATTGCCCATTCTTATCTATACAACCTTTTAGAAGGGGCAACTAAATTGAATTATATTTTTCTTCTAAATGCCTTTCAAAAGCGCGTTTCAATTTTTTTTGTAATTGAAATAAATAATTTGACTTTGACTGTAATTACGGGACAGATTTCTCGATTTTGCAAGCAAGTGGGAGCTCGTATACCAACGCACAATTACTTCAGACCTTGATATATCAGTTTCAATATAATAACGATACCCAAACATTATCTCTTTCTATCCGATATTTGATACATATCCATTCTATGACGTATTCAGGTAGCTTAGAAATATGTAAATTTTGTGGGCGTAGAAAAAGCGATCAATGTTGTATAGTTCTAATGTTCTTATGACAATGTACGTTGATAGTCTGTCACGTTTTAATAAAGAAATCTGCTGCCGTACACAGCAGACTGACATGGTTCCTGTTTGAATAAATTTAATTAATGTATAATAGAATGCAATTGATTCTATGAAGGTTTTTGTGAGAAGCCGGATTTACATAGAGTAGGTATATTACACGGTCTCGTTGGTCTTATGGTCTCAAGCGTGACTGCGTGAGTTGGGGGCCAGGACTCCACGCGGTTCGATTTCCAGCTCGAATTTTCCATTAACAGCCCGGAGTTTGGAAATTGGTACTGTGACACTCCCGTACTTGGGAAAGTACGTAGAAGTCGTTGGTCGTTACGGGTAGCCTAAAGTCGGAAAGTCTGACGACCGGTCTGACCATTGGATATCGTTACACCCAGTTACTGGGTTGTAGAGGTCAGATAGTAGGCAGCAAACTGTTTGAGGTCGGTATTATATGGCTTTTTTTTCGGTCCTGTGATATCACTCCTCTGGAACTCAATAACACGGCTATTCTAGTCGGTCCGGTTGTCAGATTTTCAGGCATCTGAATAATATCAGTCTTCAGTAACACAACCACGACTGACAGTGTAACGTGCTCACTAAGAGGAGCTATACACATAAGCGGTTCGGCACATTAATCATTCAACCACTTGGTCATCACGACGACTTATAACATAAGAACAGCTAATTTGTTTACGTCACTCACACCTTTGTTTATTCAATTGATAACATATCAAAAGGGATTTATAGTTCGCACTCACTTCCATTCAACCATATTGACTATTCATGAGAGAAATTCACAATCGGCTCTTAACATTGTGACACATTGTCAGACAATATGCTAGTAAAAGTGTTTTATTGTTGCGACAGGCGACTAATGCTGTAATGTGACATGTTAGTCGTACTAAATTGACTCATATGATTACGAAAATAGGTATTAGAATTAATACAGAGATAGCAGTGTTGAAGGGTAAATTTTCGTGATAGGGAAACCGAAGCGATTTCATTTGATTGATGCAAATAATGCTTTACTGAATTTTAACATTATCAATTGTCAAAACAAACACAACAAAATGGAACTCTGTGGTTTTATCTTTTTATTTGATAGTGTTTTTAAAATACATTCAAAAGAAAGAATATAATTATTATCTATTTTTGTCATTGTCACGTCATTTCTCATTGCCCATCCAATTCGCTTGCGATCTACTAGTGGGTCGCGGGCTATAGTTTGGGAAATATTGACTTAGGGCACTTGGCAATAGTAAAGCTTTCTATAAGAAAAATATTGATTTAGAGTACTTCTAGAGATTGCCTCTTACGAACCAGCAATTTTACCTTTTAATAGGTAATGTTAGTCAAAATTTACAGTAAGACTACAAAATAGCTGATGCTAAAATCAGGAAGATCACTGACATGTAAACAAAATCAGGAAGATCACTGACATGTAAACAAATATGGACATTGCAACGCATAATGACGGAACAGAATGATCGTGGGTAAAAGCAAGCCGGCAATGTATGGAAATATATTCGAGTGGAGTGGCGACTGTTGCAATAATTTGCTATAATGGCGCCTCTAGTTACGTGCCATTACGTGTCGTATTGATGTGGTCAGTGGTCGGGTGGCCGATGTCGTATGTGTAATATTGCATAGATTTTGCTCTTGTTTAGCTGTAAAGTCTACACCATTTATTCTATTTTTCTGGCTCAAGATAATGGGGGTCTTCCTTTTCTCTTCTTCATCGTCTCCCATTCTGTTTACGTTGTCTCAAAGGATTTAAAAAACGGGTTTAAAAAGACATTTACACATCTTTTTCTGATCTGTACAAACTCTGATTGAACTTTAAATACCCCCAGGACCCTTGAACTGCAACAAGCACATATAAGCACTATGGTTTGCGTTCTTTACCTTGTACACTTCTGTCAAAAACTGTGATATTTCGCACCAAAAAGAAAATCGTTTTCCTGCAGTAATTTTTACTCAAAGTTAGTAGTGTGTAGTTAACGGCAATGTGACGTGTCTTGTGACAACCCGTATGTCGCGCTCTTCAATTATTCTTATCTTTGGTGTTGATTAGCTTAACTTATCTTTTTCCCTTTTTTTTTTTTTTTTTTTTTTTTTTTTTTTTTTTTTTTTTTTTTTTTTTTTTTTGCTGGGTGGGAAATCATCAAATAACTTCTCCCGCCCTGGGGGGGCGGGAGGGAGTGTCAGACTTTTACTGACTAAAACCCACCCATGTTCCTTCTTGTGCCCTTTGCGTTCCGGGGGCGCGGTATCTCTTGCGAACAACCCGCAGCCCCGGCAGGCATCGGCCCTCAGTGGCCCCTTCCTTTTGCTGACATCTCTTTGAGGCGCGCGTGGAACACGAACGCGCCGTCGACACGGCCTGTCGTTATGCAACGTAAGGACGGTGAGCTACCCATTGCTCACCGTCCACAGGCCAGTATCTACGGTGGCCGGGAGTCGTCTCGCGGCTCCCGACGCCCGGAGCGTCTACCGCGGCGGCTGGGACGGGAGAACCGCTGTCTCAACCGTCCCGCCGCCTCCTTCTCAAGCATTACTGCCTCGCAGAAGGAGGCGACATCTTTTTCCCTTTTAATAATGTCATGTGTCGGAAATAAACAATATTATTTTAGTTAATCTCTTGTTGCTTGAAGACTGTCTCTAGTTTAGTTCAAAGCTACTGAATTTAGATACTTATTTTTGTCACGACTTGTAAGCTTGTTTCAATAAGCATCAGTTAGATTGTAAGATGATTACCAATATTGACTTTTATTAAACAGTACAATAATTGCTTCATCTACACGATTGTTTCCTTTAAAGGCATGTTGGGACTAGTTGGAACCGTATACAGCACTAATATGTTGCTTGACAGGTAGCAATCCATTGTCTCCACCGTTCTCATTTCCTGTAGTTAATTCTCAAAGGTCAAGGATCAGAATCATGGGTTAGTAGAAGTTCGTTTACCTTATCTTCCATTTCTAAATTGAACTTTACACTACGAAGAGTCTTTTTATCGTTGCCTGCTACGATGATTATTTATTATCTTCTGCCTAGATTTCGCCTGTCTAGACTTCAGAATTAAGCTTGTGTTCTAAATTATCTCCCGGGAACACCAAGAGAGTTTAAAAATGATCTATAATGTGTGTGCCAAATTTCAGCGAATTCTGTTCAGCTGATTTTTCATGAAAGAGTAACAAACATCAGCTATTTATCCATCCTTACACCTTTTAGAGTTTATAATAGTAGTAGGATTTATCGTAACCACAACAGATCATTACATAAATGTTTTATTACATTGTTTTGTGTTACTATTTAAGTCTTGAAATGCTACACGTGGTATAATCATTACTAGTACATTCTCTGAACTAATATCAATAAGTATGTGACGCATAAATTTATCATTAACGTCTTATTACGTATGATTACATGTCTAGTCGTACATAGCGTTTTCCTAATCTTCATCAAGTTCTTTTTTGCTAACATTGTATAATATTCACTATTACTATATACCATAAGTCTTATTTCTGTTGCAAGTATATTCTTGTAAAGGGTGTTACAGGTGAATGAGACATTTCAAGCTGGTTAAGCAAATAATGATGATCAGGGAGGCAATTCTGATAACTTTTAGGAACGATCGCAATCTAATACGTCTTATTCTGTCAAAAATGCTTTTTATGTTACCCAGATTGATTGTTACTGGAGTGAGATTGCGACTAGATTCTGAATTAATTAGTAGAATAGGTTTTCAGTTATAAGCACGGTGACGCTAGATGTTAAGAGAACTTTTCCAATACCGCATTTTATAAAATAGTATTTGATGATATTTTGTATATAGGGTAAAGGTACTAAAATCTAGGCTTATAGTTAATCGCTTCCCGTCAAATAATTGTATTTCGAAATCGTACATAACTCAATATCAGAAAGGCAGGAAATTGACTAGCCGTAGGGTCTGCTACCTTACGGCTGCAGTGCCTCCTATGAGTCACCAGTCAACCAAGACCAACTCGGGGTTGTGTCTTTTTTGTGTTTTGAATCAACCTTACAAAACCATGGATCTACGCCTTACCGTTTCTCTACATATGTTTTTCTCTATTTTAATGTACGCACGTATTAATAGGCATGTTGCAATTATTAGCCATTAGCGTCTAGTTACGTATGATTACATGTCTGGTCGTCCATGTTGTGGTTTCCTGTAGAGTGTAGATCAAGTGCCGAGACACGACCGCCTTGTATGCAACTACTTGTACCTACAATCTATAAATGATTTGGTCTTATCTGCAAGTATGTTTTTCCCGCGACCTTGTCCGCGTAAATGTCGGTTATATTTAAAATTCAACCATTATTCGAAAGACGTGGCGCCATCTAATAGAGCACAGGAACTGTAGGTACTTTTTTTAGGCATAAAAGGTACTCTATGTCCGTTTCTGTACACCTAATAAAGTATATGCAAAACTTCAGGATAATCGGTTCAGTGGTTTAGGCGTGAAAAGGTAATAGTAATTAGTTAGGGTTCAAGCATATTAGTATTTTATTTGCCGAAAAGGCGTTATATTCCTGCGGTGTCATTTTGTTTATCGTGCACACATTACTAACATAATATTCGTCTACATTTTTCTTTGTTTTTTATTTTGCGCATGAGTCAATCGTCTTTGAACTTTGAGCTGCATAGAAATGATTCATAACTCAATGTTGTTTTCTGATATCTTATTATATCGTGTAAACAAAATCCTAAACAAGCTTAAATCAATTTAAAAAGGGTGGCATTAGCGTTCATTTTTGCGTTTGTTTTACTTATATTTGCATTATCAACTACCTTATTTAGGTCTTGCATTTCGAGAGGCAGTTCATTGAGCTTTGCTTTTTCGAGTTGCATAGGAAATGTCGTAATTTTTACATCGAAAATGATCCAGGAATCAATATTCCCATCTATAGATCAAATAGAGAAACCAGGTGTAAGTGAAAACGATGCTGTTACGTCACATGCAGGTACTTCGGTCTACCAGTTAGTGGTTTGCGGTCTCGGCTTCGTGTTTCCTACTAAAAACTATTTCTAGTTCCAATTGGAATGAAATCGAATGGAACTGAAGATTGTGTTGCGACCCCATATTAATTGAGGGCACGTAATCAGAATGGATTCGCGATATTATGGTCTCACGGTATGGTAAGACAGGATATTTACGTGTCGCAAGTGAAAAAGATGAAGTACCTATACATGTCATTGAAGAATAAATTCAAGTGAACACAAATTTATATCTTAAAGTAATGTTTTTAAGTATCAATTTTGCCACCCTTGCTAGTTATTTATTACTATCGTTCGAGTTCAAAGGGTTTACACAATAAACCACATATTAACATCCACGTTTTAATTAAAGCACCAATTTGTAGTAATTCTATCGGTTCGTGATTTGATTGCGTTCAAATATTGATACTGGCATGCAATACACGCAATGTAACTAATCATCGATAAAAATAAAAATAAACTTTTGATTGAAACCTCTTTACATCATATGTGTGCAACACAAGGTTTTACATATTACGTGTTTTAAGATAATCGTCACTCATGCCGGTAACCTCTAACCCGGCCTACTAACATGGGTAGGTATTCTAAATTTAATATTTTTCAAAAGAACATAACATTGTATTTTGCAAGCGTGACACGGGTCGTAGAGAAAGTGTAGGTTGACACGGGGGTATGTTGTGACAGCTTGATAGGATTAATTATTATTGAAGTGAATAATGGTCGTGGCGAAATGGAACGGTATGTGAGGATGTGTTGCGATAATTGTATTGGAGTTTTGTGGTAAAATGGTGTTGCAATATTTGATAGATTCATATATCTGATTGTGATGGTTCCATATTCAAATATAGTAGTTTAAATTATTCATACTTGTTATTGGAATTCTTCTTGTCGTTGGATGGAGTTGTCACCGGTGACTCGAGTTGTCAGAAACGAATTGTCAATTTGTCATGGGGAGTTACAGTTCAATAACCTACTTATCGAGACACACCCTCGGAATTTTAAAATAAATTCAGTGATTAGATTTCGGTTTATCTCTGACAGAAGATTATCAAAAAGGATTTCAAAGGCACATAATACTAGTATTTTAAAGAACGCTTGCTGTGTTTTTTCTATGTGGAATATGTTGTCTGTAAAATAAATAATAATAACTTAACGCGCGCTCGTCCATCATTGCAATTTAGACTTAACAATCAATTACTTAAAAGCCACATGGCGAGCGGTTGTGATTTGCAACCAATATAGCTATTACTCCCCTAGATAGACTGGTCAACATACGATTTCAAAACTAGATCTTACCCATGTAGGTAAGTAGATAAATAATTAGATAACATGACCAAACACAATGTTGTTTAGAGAAAGCTAGAGAACTTGACCAAAAAGGTTGGAATTGACCTCTTTATCTAGTAACCTTACTACGCTATAATGATATGCATCTTTATTACTATTATGAAATAAGTCACATAACAACGTATGTTTAAGCTTTTGGACTTGAAATACTTTTTTCTTCTTAATGATGGACCATTATTTTATAGATAATGATGGCAGTTTCATGCAAGTATTTTTGTGTATTTCAAAATATTATGTTCGTTTACGGCTTTTTAAATTCTAGACAGTATGTAGGTGGCGTTGCAGCAGGGTTCAAAACTTGACCTGGCATGTGTCATTGTATTTTTAATTTATTTAAATTAAGAACACTGATTTATAACACTAAAGAAGAAGCGTGGATGGTGGGTGGGCTTAACGGTCAACTTTTTTAATTTGTTCGAGGTACAGGTGTGCTAATTATCAAAAGGCGAATGAGATATTAAAAAATGCCTTAAATTATCTGCCAGATAAATTAATAAGGTCTTATCTAGAAGTAGTAAAATAGTGACACAATTGTCAGTTTTAGGCAATCAGAGTTCTAATTTTATCAATAAAGTATCAAAGTAATTTAGGCCTATTATATTTTCAACTCATCTACGTACACTAAAAATATTTTGATAAACTATCAAACCCATTGACCCACATTCTTTAACCTTCGCTTAACACCAAAACGTCAATGAGATTGACGGTTCAAATAAATAACAACAATTATTGTTAGTGTCAGTAGGTACAACAATGACTTGGAGTCTTATTAAGATAGTTTGATTGATGATTTATAAATTGATATTTGAGTCATCGCGTAATGAGTGCGGTAGCTGTAAATGAGCTATAAGAACTTTCGGTTGCATAAGTGTTTCCGAACTTAGGTCTACGAAGACATCTGTAGCTGGGATTGGCTACTAAGTAGCAGAAGCGTGTGACAGCCACTTGTGGACCAGTGGTCGACACGATAGTATTTGGTTCTCGCAGAATAATATTAGAATTAAGAATAATAGAATATTAGAATTAAGAATAATAGAATGTTAGAATTAAGAATAATATTGCGACATCGTTACTGTTATATATTTTTTGTCTTGGGAGATTTTACACTAATATTTTAAGTACTTAAATGCGTATAGTAGACGCCACGAGCACGAGATTGGTCTGACTGACGAACCAATCGCGTGCAGCGTCGGCGCCCCTTAAAATCCAGAAAGGAATCCAAAAATTAACTTGACGTTTGTGCTCACGACTCGTGGCGGCTACTATACCTAAATCATACAAATGTAAATTTCTCCAGTAAGTCTGTATGTCACTGAAATCCTCATAAGTGGCTGGACCGATTTTGATGTTATTTTCTCAATGACTTAGGTTCGCAATTGGATCCGTTAGGTGACGTTACAAGCCTATGATTTAGCAGAATAACATCTATAGAGTCCACACGTAACTTTTGTAAGTAAGTAATTAAAAATATACAGCAGAAACTGAGAACAAACTGAATATTTGCATAAAAATGTAATCAATACATTATAATTCGCTATTTACATACTACCAATTCTATATTTAAATAGTCATCCATTGATGAAATCATTCGTCGAGTGCAGTGAACCAAGGCAGGGTCACTCGAACTCGGGTCATTCAATGATCATAATTTGACCTTACACGTCCGAATAATATAGAGACCGCAAAATAAACTATTATTAAACCTATAATCAAGAACATCAATATTAGTTTGCAGTGCTAACGGATTTTTGTTTTGTTTTTAATTTGGGGCAAAGGTCGATAGTCGTAAAGAGCATTGTTCTTTTTTCTGTGCGAAATTTCCGAATGTGATAATCTTAATTCAAATCATTTAAGAGAGTTGCCACTCTCCTTTATTGGGAAATTATTATTTTCTACCGAAAATTGCTGTGTAACGATGATTTTTTTTTTTGAAAAAAATAATAAAAATTAAATTAGTGTAAGCGTTATCATAATTAACTTAGTACATACTTAAAATACAATCCTATGTTAGCATATAACCTTTTTCTTTAGATCAGAATAGAAGAAGTGATTAGAACAAGGCGAAAGCTCCTATTTAAAGATTCATCTTGTTTTATTCACCAATCCCATAAATCAAGATTATAATCATGATGTTCAACCATAACGAATAAAGAATTTAATTACTATTGAGCAATGTGTAACTTTAACACACCATATTTTGTATATGCAGGGCACACGCAATTTTTTGGTGCAGAATGATTAAATTGCCCCGATAATAACTTCGTGGGTTATGGATAAAAGAGGTTTGTAACATCTTGTACGCTCTTGCGGCACCGCAATAATATTAAAATATATTGCCATACAACTATGTTATTAAAATGGGTAATTATTTGCAATAGGTAGGCAGATTGCAAATTATTGTGATTCACGCAACATTGAGAGTGTTGATAAAAATGTGAAACCTTTCTTGTATAATATTTTTTCTATTTAATTAGTTTGGGCGTTGATGATTTATAAACAGTGGTAATTATAGAGTATATACGCTAGAAATAAGGTTCAAAATATTTGTGTTCTTTTTTTGAAATTACTTATTTTACAGAATAATAACATTCATTACACAGTTGAGGCGTAAAAAAGAAGATTTTTTTTCAGTTTTTTACACAAGAATAATAAATAAATAGAATATCGTAATTATAAATACGCGACATTGTACACATAGTAAATTATAAAATCATAAGACACGGTATGCACACAGTAATGCACAAAGAATTATCCTTTACATTTAATAGAAATATATTTTTACATTTCCGCATTAATAATTACCATATTATTGTAATAAATACCTAAAATGAGTAGATTACAGGGTTGTAATGTCATGGAATTTCTATAATAAATAAGTAACGACTTCCTTTTGTAAATGTCATAAAACTATAATGTTTTCCTAATAGCCCCAGGGAAACAAATTACTTGTAAATACATTGTTTTCTTCAGTTATCTAAAGTTATCAATATGTGTATTGTATTTTAATAAACATAAAACAAAAATAAACTGACCTGTGCCTTTTCTGTATAAGAATAGGCCTTTGCCTTGCAGTGGGATATGGAAGTGGATTCTATTTTAACCTGATCTCCCTGTATAACTGCCTCGTTAGCCTAGTGGTCCTAAGCGGGACTGCTACGCTAGAGGTCTTGGGTTGGATTTCCAGTTTGAGCAAAAGGTGTTATTAGATTTTTCTATGAAATTTTCAGTAGCAGCTCGGAGTTAGGATTTGTGCCCGGTTAGTGGCAATAGGCTCACCCCCTATTACATGGGACCTAAACATATCGGCGAACAGTGGGTGTGCATTGGTATCCCTCTGCCTAACCCTTCCGGGAATACAGGCGTGATGGTACGTTATGCTGATCTCTTTATGGTTTGTTTTGTGTATTATTTTTGCTACGTATTCTGTTGTTAAGGTAATTTATATAGATTTTTTTCTACAAGTAAATTTAACATTTAAGTAACGCAATTTTAATGTTTACCTAATATTTTTGTCGAACGTACATTAATATTTTCCATACATTACTCCTACTTCAAAAACGACTCAGTCATACGCATAAGGAAATCTTTTTAAATGCGAATGTTGGCATTTGTAACGATACAATTTACTTAAGTATTTATGCACACGTCGAAACGAGTACTGTCAAGACATCAAAGCATTCAAAATACTTGTGCAAGTGATTGTGCGTTTCCCAACGCATCTGTACTCATCTGTACATACATTACTATATGGAGCGTGACATCGATTTTGTGCGCACGCGTACTCCGGTTGTGTGACAAACATGACAACATGTGACGTGAGTGATGATACTGACGTTTATATAAACGGATTTTGTGAACATTCGTTATTTTATTAGTGTTTGTAGAACACGTTGAATTTTGACGCTTATTTGGTCTACTGCAAATTCCCATTTCTATAAATTTAATAATTACATTCAGGATAATACTAGTTATATATTTTTTTTTTCCGATACACAATAAAACAGGCTTGCTTAAATATGTTATCAGCACAGTATTACATTTCAGGCGAAAGAGATAAAAATCCAAATAAAAATATATGGGACTATTACATGGGACCTAAACATACCGGCGAACAGTGGGTGTGCATTGGTATACCTCTGCCTAACCCTTCGGGGAATACAGGCGTGATGGTATGTATAAAAATATATGGATGTGTCACGGTTCGTCTTCATTTGCTTCAGACAAATATGTAAGTTTGATATTGATATTAACTAATGTTCTTTTTGGTCATTCCATGTACAATGGAGTTAGTTAGACAATTTACAATTTTTAAACATTTCACGACACTATTTTCGTAAAATAACAGCCTGTGTTGCTCTTATTCTTGCGTTTCCAATATATTTCATACTAGCTACTATTCACGAATTCGTCCACGTAATTTTTTCAGTCGTAGTAGGTTGCATCTTTGGTTACTGCTCCGCACCTATTGGTCGTAGCGTGACCTTATGTAGCCTATAGCCTTCCTTGATAAATGGACTATCCAACACAAAAAGAATTTTGCAATTCTAACCAGTAGTTCCTGAGATTATCGCGTTCAACCAAACAAACTTTTCAGTTATATAATATTAGTATAGATAAGCATTTAGATACTTATTTAAACGTAACTATTCGAATGTTGAAATAGTGCACTAATGCAGGCGTGAGACTTAGGACATGCGTGTCGTTTTGTTACGTGCGCGTCTTCAAGACATTAGTGACACTTTTCGCACAGATTACGTTTGTAACTGTATCGCAATGTCTCAGGGAAAGTAAAACTTCTTTATTATGTGTTACGTTTTTTTTTTTTTTTGGTGGGTGGGAAATCATCAAATAACTTCTCCCGCCCTGGACCCAGCAGTGGCCCCTTCCTTTTGCTGACATCTCTTTGAGGCGCGCGTGGAACACGAACGCGCCGTCGACACGGCCTGTCGTTATGCAACGTAAGGACGGTGAGCTACCCATTGCTTACCGTCCACAGGCCCGTATCTACGGTGGCCGGGAGTCGTCTCGCGGCTCCCGACGTCCGGGGCGGCTGGGACGGGAGAACCGCTATCTCAACCGTCCCGCCGCCTCCTTCTAAAGCATTACTGCCTCGCAGAAGGAGGCGACTGCATCCCATTCCCTCTCGCTCCGGACCATGGCTTGCACCAGGGCCGGACGCGAGAGTTCGCCGCCGCCGATGGCTGCCACGAGGACTCGGCGATGCTCCGCCCAAGCGGGGCATACCGCCACGGTGTGCTCCACCGTGTCCTCGGGGCGATCCACACAATGGTGACACCCGGACGTTTCCTCCCGACCGATGAGGTACGGGAACCTCCCGAAACACCCGTGTCCGGTGAGGGACCTTAATAGAGGCGGTAGGAGAGGGCGCCGTGGCGCCTCTCCAGCCACTCCTCAAAGAGGGGACTTACCGCCTCTATTAAGGCGTGCCCAAAATGTTACGTTATTGTGGGGTTTTGGTAAAACTGCGATAAGAAGGAGGAGTATTGGATTTCCTCTTTTGCTATTTTAATTATATAGGAGAAGATAAATTAAAAACACAAAATTAAAAATTGTAACTAAGAATTTCATAGAATTTTCAGTAGCAGCTCGGAGTTAGGATTTGTGCCCGGTTAATGACAATAGGCTCGCCCCCTATAACATGGGACCTAAACATACCGGCGAACTGTGGGTGTACATTGTTACACCTCTATATGGAATGAATACAGGCGTGATGGTATGTGTTAAAAATTTTAAGTAACTCCCGACTGAAGAATAATAAAATTCCCTACCGCAGCTAACAAAAGAGCTAATAACTTTTAAAAATCTAAACCGTTTTCCATCAAACATAGATAAGAACACTTCCGACTAATTCAGCTTTCAAACAGAAAAAACAAAATCAAAATCGGTTCATGCGTTCAGGAGCTATGATGCCACAGACAGACACACACACAGATACGTTAAATTTTTACACTCCGTCGTTTTTGCGTCGGGGGTTAAAAAGAGCAATATTACAACAGTAATTATTTATTGTAAAATAAAAACCGAATCTTAGTCTCTTCAAATTTAGAGAGAACAGGCTTCTTCTGGGCAAGCCCACTCCATCGTCGACTTTGTCTTTGTTACCTCTGAAAAATAAAAATGATTACGATTGCAAGTATTGATATTGTAAGCAGTCTAACGCTCGAATTCTACTGAAAGTAAATGTTGTTATAGACTTAAGCTTAACAAAAGGAAGGTACATAAATACAGGTAAAAATACATACTAGAATTCATCGCAAACAATATTTGAATCAAGTGTATTTAACTGTCTGAGGCTTTTAAAATATAGCTCACAAATATGTTCTAAAAAAAATGTTACGCTAACACTCTATTCAATGCAAATGCTAAATGATAGCTAAGTTACATACGTAATAAGCTTTCCTGTTCTTTTGATCTATTCAACTAAATACAAGTCTACAGTGTGGGCATAAAATCATCACGACATTTCAATGTCGCTTAGTATCATAAAGAAATACGGAACTCATAATTATTACAATGACGCACATTATTACAATCATTTATTAAAAGCTAATATACGACTATTAACAATCCTTTTCCTGTTTTCCATTTTGCTAACTTTTAGACAATTATTCATTCTAGACAACCTACTATATAATTATAGTCTAAAATGTCTAACAAAAGCAAGGCAAAAACAATTCTTCGGAAGTGAAAAACTCACAATAATTAATCATGTTTGTCGAAAAAAACGGCCCAGTTAATTAGTTGCGTATTTATAAGTCAATAACAAAGTTATTCTATTGGTAAAACTGAACAATCACTGTTTTGTATCCGCCTTTTCATAAAAGTAACGTAAAAATTCAACATTTATAATACCCAAGGAAACGTTCAACAAATCACTGTGTACGAATATTAAATTTTCCAAGCGAATGATTAAAAAAAATGTAAGCGAAAGTAATCGACGTACACGTATGTGACGAACTTTGTGTAGTCTGTCAAATGAAAATGTTAACGAAAAATTTACGATATGGATTTTACAGGTATTATTTCTTTTTACATGAAGAATTAATTTTTTACAAGTGGACCACGATAGGGTTGAAATAAATACTGGTACTGATTGATTAAGCTACAATAAAACTACTGAGAGTTAACACTCGAAAACAGACTAAAAAGAGTAGACGTAAAAGGAGTTTAATATCAATAGTAATAGTAATATTTCGAGGTCACTTTATGTAAATTTTAAGACACATATTTTATGTAAATGTAGGAATGAAATTTTTCTTAAGTACTGAACGATTGAAAAAAATAAATCTGCATTTGCACTACTAATCCCAAAATGTCATCGTATTTATTCGCTCAAACTTAAAAGGCATTAGCGTAAGACCTACCACAAGAAGCCTTTTCACAACATTCCAGGCCCTATAAAATCGAGCGTGAAGGTCATATGGCCCACAAAACCGGGTACGTAACTCGGTGGGTAGGTCTGTCGGTATGCGAATCGAACCTGAATCGATTATTCGGGTTCGATTCGCATACCGATTAATTTTGAGGGTGTCGATCTTTGTACCTGTTGATGGAAGCGGTTTTGAAGGAATGTGTTATGCGTATCTTATCGTGGGGTTGGTATATTCATTTTAGTGATAAATGGTTTGTGAGTTAAAGACATTAGGGACCCTTTTCGCAGATATTGAGTTTTGAGTTCGATGTTTAGTATGTTGAGTGTTGTTCAAAGATTTGTAATTAATTTGTTAGAACTTATAAAGAAGAATGAAGATGTTTGAGTATGCACCAAAATTCTATTTCAGCTCTGCATATTTTATAAAAATGTAGAAACTGAAAATTATATGGAATAAGGAAATCATACCGAACATATTTCCTCCATCTATCAATGACTCTTACACATAACAGACACTTAATTTAAATGGCACTAAATTACAGTAAGTACTTAACAATCATAATGACAGCAATTTATTGTTCTCCGACTTAGTCCCGGTTTCTCGAATAAAAATGCTCGCGAAATTAATGTGACGAATTGTCCAGAGCGCGTAAGCTGGTATTTGATAATTTAGTCAACCAATTACAGCAGCTTTTTTTTTAGGGATGGGAAAACATCCAATGACTTCCCCGGCCCTGGGTGTGGCGGGAGGGAGTGTCCGACTTTTACTGACTAAAACCCATCCATGTTCCTTCTTGTGCCCTTTGCGTTCCGGATGCGCGGTATCTCTTACGAACAACCTGCAGCCCAGGCAGGAATAACAGCAGCTTACGCTATTGACAATTTGGGACGAAGATTGTTCGTTAACCCAGGGTTCATTTTGTAAAAAAATAAACAAGCTTTCCTTTATACAACTGAACAAAGAAAATTTTTCATAGGTTATCAAAAAAAAATATCAACTGTTTCATACATGTACAAGTGCACGGTCAAAATGTAAAGAACAGTTAACTTCTTTTTGTCTAGATTTCTAGAATAATGTACTGAATCCATATTAAAAGTTTTCGAAACGATGTCCCTTCCACCCCGTACCATAGTCCGATTACTAAAAATGTCAACACACTATCGTCAAAACAAACATCATAATACGCCAATTTTCCTTTCTAAGTCGTATGCGTTGATGAGTCAGTTAGTCTTCGCCGGCGCAGGCGATTTTTTCCGCGCGACTACGCTTCCATTACGTAACGTAACGCGCTGAGGTAACGTTTACAACTTTATACTATGTCATTACGTTACTATCTCAGCTGTTTTGTTACTCGATTAGGGACGTTCTATGTTGCGTGTGGGCTTGCGGATATTGTTGAGCGATGGGAGTTTGAAACAAGCATTTTATTGCAATTAGTGCTATTTTTGGAATAGAATGCTTTTAGTTATTCGTTTTGGGGTTTTATTGAGAAACAATGTTAGTAACGCGATGTTTATTTAGTACCGGTTGATTGTTGTCCCACTACATGGCAAAGGCCTCTTTTCATACAAAAATAGCACGAGTATTGATCACCACACTTGCTTAACTGGTTTTATCGATTTCAGACTTACATATATTACTTAAAATCTCCTCACGATATTTTCCTTTACCGATGTCAGTAAAGTCCTAGATAAGCTGGGAAAGTACATATGCATACATATTTTTGTATCTCATAATACCCACATACGCTTCTAGTTTATAAGTATTGCAAAACAAACAGTATTCTGTTATATTATGTATTAAAATAACTCATATACTGTTTACCCCCTTATTGCTAAACTCGGAGTGAAATTACGCCAAACTTAAAGGTCGAAAATAAGATGGTTAAATCCAACTTAATACGACTTCCTTCAGGTGATTTTTACGCCAGTTTATTAATAAGAGGCTAAACGTGTATGAAGTAGTTATTAACATACATAATGTTTGATATAAATTGTTACTAATGATTATTAAACACGCCTTAAAGCTAAATATTTATTATGATTACTTAATCGCGTTACAGATTATTAAATAAATGATCGCCATCATATGTTTCTCCGGTTCATCTCTAATTCACCTTAATTATTATCTATCTTCTAAAATTGATCCGTAAATGTAAGGTGTTACTAAAGTAACCGCGTTTAGTATCGCAACGCTCAGAAATCTTTAGTAATGATACACAGTTTTCTGGCTTTTATATCAGAGAGGCAATTTTACTAACTTGTAGTAATGATCGCATTCCAATCTTAGTCGCAATCTGTCAAAAGTTCCTTTGAATTACCTACGCTTTTTGATATTGATTGTCGCGGAGATGAGATTGTGACTACAATGCATTGATCGTCTTTATATAGATCTACATTTTAGTAGAATTGGCTTTTAGAATTGTTAGTAGTTTTCCAAATGATTAAATAATTATGATGTTTATCTTATATGCTGATAAAAACGTTGTATTCTCCGGTATTCCTGGATGCTATCAGATCAACCTTCAGTTGACGCAATTGACAATAATATCAATAGAAGTAGGTAATCACAATCATTGTTATTCTTCTACACTATTTCTTACAAAAGCCGCAGCAGTTTAGCAGTTTCTATATTGAAGACTCTTAAAACATCACCAATATAATTTGTTTTAGGTTTTTTCTTAACTCTTCTTTCTTCTTCTTGTAGGTTTTCCTCTGTCTGTCCTTTGTTGTCCTCTTTAGCTTTCTGTGAACCTAATTTACTTTGTTCAATATTTTGTATCAACATTATCGGCTTCATAGATCTCGGATGTACAGATACAAAGTCAGGTCAAATTTTATTGATGAACGTTGAAATTGTATCCACGTCAAGTTTGATCGTCAAGCGTATATTGTTCGCTAGTCATAACTTACATTTTATTACTACTATTGTAGGCTGTAACTGATTTGCCTCTGTATTACTACAATGTGGCTAACGATGTCTATAATATTGATGTCTCTGTGTGCATTATACCATCATTGGCATTAGAGAGGTCCACGCTCAAGGATGCATTGCTTACAGCTAAATTTATAGTGTCGTACTATTGAACGTGACTGTTAAATAATAGTCTTTATGTACTGTTGGTAGCACGTTTTGTTATTCAAATACACGGTTGCAAATATGCTTCATAGTATAGGATACAACTTTTGGACTTTTGGAGGTAGTATCGTCACGAAAAACCTAACTTAAAATATTATTTAGCATGTGTAAATCAACGCCTTCTATGTTCCCACGCCTTCCTGCATTTTTATCTTTGTGTTTTAAAAATATATTTTGTTAAGGACATTAGTTAATGCTTTGCTTTTCGATGTCCTTCTGTATACTACCTATGTAATCATTTTAAACTGTTTTATTTGGTCTTAATATCTCAAGACTACGTAGACGAAGTCACATATAGAAACTATTAAGTAAAAATATTAACTAATAATTCCAGTCTATTATTATCCTGAAGGGCCAACGCCTTCTTTCATGTGAAGAAGGCACCAGCATTGATCACCACCCTTGCTCAATTCCAGATTTATATAAGTCCAGGTTTCCTTACGATGTTTACCTTCGCAAATTACTTTTCGGTACGATTATGATTTATTCCAAGCAATATTATTTTTGCTGGGTATAAGACTCGTGCATTTTATTGTAGTACTAATCTCCATGCTGGAGATATAAATAAACGCGCTTGTTCAGTGATGTATTCGTCTTCACCCATGCACATTCGATTGCTCTCATTCCCATTGTTGCTAAACAGGAACTCAAGAAAGTAGACCAACTAGTTGCATTATCACAAGTGACTAAAGAGGATTAAATCATCACTAGTAATGCAGTCACGACTTCTTTCAAATATTTCGAAAGCTTATGAAGATGGTACAATATCCCAGAGTGTACAAAGGTAGAAAGTAGGTACTTTAAAGCTCAAAGCTCACTTCCCGATGATGTAAGATAAGTAATTGATCTCATTTGTCAAATCATTGAGTCGTGGCTGTTAAGGCGTTTCACAGACGGGGCAACTTTTGTTGACGCAATTGTCAACTGTTTTCTAAATTTTTCGTTACTGTTGTCAGTTGACGCAACAGCAACAAACAGCAAATTGAAAAGAATGTGCGTGGATTTTCTTGCTCGTTCTTTTCCATAGAAGCCCACCTACGTTTTAGACTGAACCACTAGCTTCAACTTTCTGACAAATTGACCGATTTCTTGACAATTTAAAAGTGCCTGCAAATGACCTAATTATGCGCGTTTTATAAGTTTATATCTCTATAAATCTTCATAAACAGCTAGTTGCGATTTGCCTGCAGATGCAACTTGAAGAGCAACGTTGCTTCGTCTGCAGAAAGCCTGAACGTGGCCTAATGAATTTTTGTGCAAGCAACAAGTTACAACGCATATGTGTAAGCATATTATTGTTTTGTTTGAGTTGCGTGGGCTCGGTGTCGTGTTAAATACGTTTGTCACTTACTTGACAAAGACTCTGGTGAAATAGAGCAAGTTGTGATTTTGGTTGCGGCGTTGTCATGTAGGTGTCTGTAATAAGACTACAATATTCTTCTCGTTTTGTTAGAACTTCTAGCCCTAATGTGTCAGTTGATAGAGGCCTATTGGTATGAAAGTGAAAATTATGTAGATTTTGTCTTTGTCGCTCAATGCTGACTTTTTAAGTACTGAGCGAAAACGCTATAAGCTTCGCGGCTAGTGGCCCTCGGGTTCGGGATTGACAGCTCACCTTAAGCCTAAGCTCACTTAATCTAAATGAATCGAGCAAGATTTTACAGAATGGCATAACAGGAAGCTGCTTATTATCAGATGAGTTCACTCTCACTTCGTGTATTATATTCAATACGTTAAATTAATGCACATAATCACACAATTGCGAGGTCACTAATTAGTAAGTATCAAATTATCATATTACAGTTACTGGGTAACTTTCAACTATTACCGGCGCTGACTTCCTACTTTACGGTATTATAAAATTGCATAATTTTCAATAGAAAGGTACTCTTTATAGGATCCACTTTGCCCTTTGGTGAGTTTAATTTTCACATAACTACAAGATGGAAGACGAATATTTATGGTGGAGGCGTGTCTCAACAAAATTGATGGCTAATTGTTGTTACATAAACAATTGTTGGTTCGAAGTTTTGAAATATGTGCATTATGTGGAGGACTGCAGGTGTTTGTATTGCAATAAAACGTGGCTTATTTTACCCAAAAGCTACAGGAAGGTTTAGTCTGTAGGCTAGTTTCTCAATTCCTAAGAGTAAGTAAATTCTCTCCGGAGATTTCGTAAGCAATAGATTACGTCATGGGGTCAAGAGATTTGTATAAACGAAATTGTGGTCATGCCATTGCCATAAAATATTCCTTTTAGCTTTAAGAACAAATAGAGACATTATGCAAAACCATAGATAGATTTTATGAGGCACAAATACGAGTAAGTACGTATATTTCTTAAAGTAGAGACTGTTTGTCGGGGTCCGGCAAGTACCAGAGTGGCTTTATGAATTTCATATGTGCATATTTTCAAAGTTTACCTAGACTTCTAAAATCATAAATCTAAAATTCACAATCCGCTTTCAGCTAGCGTGATCAATGCACATGCCTTCTTTGTACGAGAAGAGACCTTTGCCCTGCAGTGGGACAATGATAAGTCGGTATTTTTATATTAATGTTTTCGAAAACGTTATAAAACCTTGAAAATTAATTTATTTGTAAACTTTGTTTTAATAGCATAATGGCGTGAAAACATGCATATCATTAATAAATTAAACAGACAATAACACTAAAAAAAAAAATCACAATAAAAATATCTAATTAAAACATTTGTAAGGAAATTAGGTGTTTCTAAATTATTTACAACTTTGATGATCTTGGCAGCAAGGTCATTGCATTTAGAGAATAAATAGCCGTTCTGTTTTTTCTTATGCATTTCAAAAAAAATACAGAGCTTATTTAGTTCTTTTTATAAATTAAATGTTGTATTTTAACTGCACAGTTCTATCTACGCGGCAAGAAACTTCTTGGGTATTCAATCAATTTTAATGTAATGGGACTGTAAGTTCTGTCATTATTGATTTTTATTGATTGGATAAGGAGGATCTAAGTACAAGTCATTAATGAACTTAACATACTATTCATTCCATTGTTACTAAATCTGTTGTAGTGTTTTACCTGATTTAGTTAACGTAGTAGAATAGCTAAACTATTCCTGGCGTCCCTCAAGGTATAATTTTGGGTCCACTAGATTTTTCTTGAGTTTTAACTGTATTTGAAGTCATAATGATATTGCATCTGAAACCCCAAGTCTTTTTTAAAGTTACAATAACAGGACATCAGTCCTTAATAACAAATTAATATGCGGACTTATCTGAGTCACTTTTATTAATAGCCCCGTTTATTCTACGTTCACTGACCACAATCATAGTCGAGTAGGTCCTGTTCAATGAGAAAGTGAGGTCAGACTTATTAAAGAAAAAAAAGTAAACAAAATAGAACAGCTGTCTTTACCGATATGATCAAAGTATGGCACATTTGACAACTGTCAAATTGTTACAGAACCATATGAATGAAAGTGCGTCAGCAAGACACGTCAGAATACGATCGTGTCGTGTCGTGTCTTAATCATATCTAGGTTCTCAGGGCCTTAATTAATTGTCATATTTAAATTTGGTTCTATTTCATGATGTCATTCAATTGGTTATTTACTGGTGACACTATAATCATGAACCAGTATTTTTTGAATTCTGAACAACTCTTTCTTCAAAACCACAGCAGAATCTATTAATGATGTTTTGCTAATAAGATTCTATCCTACTTAATACCTACTTATGGTGAATGAAAAATGTTTATTGATACGGAAACTGGAATCATAGTAAGCCTCTGTAATCTACATTACCTACGTCTTACGTAAAGTCGATGTGACGTGAATCGATTATGACATCGATTTTATGCGTTGATTGATCCATTAGCGGCCGGATGTTTGGTGTCATTACTACTCAAGGCTTTTACTGTTTGTAAACATTTGAATATAGAATTACGACAGATGGTGTCATAGGGTCAAGAATCGTCGTCATAATGGTTAGGTGTAGTCAATAAAAAAACTTAGTAACGGAAGATGCAGGCAACTATCGTAAAGTCAAAAAAATATAGGTAATACCTACACTAGTTCCTGCCTTCATCTTCATCTACTTAATGTTTTTATTAGGGGTACCTACTTACGGGCCTGTGGACGGTGAGCAATGGATAGCTCACCGTCCTTACGTTGCATAACGACAGGCCGTGTCGACGGCGCGTTCGTGTTCCACGCGCGCCTCAAAGAGATGTCAGCAAAAGGAAGGGGCCACTGAGGGCCGATGCCTGCCGGGGCTGCAGGTTGTTCGTAAGAGATACCGCGCCCCCGGAACGCAAAGGGCACAAGAAGGAACATGGGTGGGGTTTAGTCAGTAAAAGTCTGACACTCCCTCCCGCCCCGCCCAGGGCGGGAGAAGTTATTTGATGATTTCCCAACCACCAAAAAAAAAAAAAAGGGGTACCTACTAGAAACATTTGAGATGATCATCGCCGAAAAAGGCTTAGAAACTGGTAGCTTTTAGACTATAATGGGCCGGAGACGACAAAATACCGGGAAGACTAGTAACAATATAGGTGAAATAAAAAAACAAAGCCTACACACTCGGTAATATTGTAGCATACTATAGGTAAAAGATTTATTGCAATTACCTCAGTACTTCTAGAGATTACCTCTTACAAACAAATAAACAGTTTTACCTCTTCACAATATTAGTTTTAAACACTACTAGAATTCACATCTTATTATTCAAGAAAACAGATAAACCATATTTCTAAGATTTATAAGCGTGATACGAACACATTACAAGAAGTACAACTACAGACATGATGATGTTAGAGTAATTAAAACTATACGTTAATGAGTATTTCGTTAGATATTAACATACAACCTTAGTGCTGGGCTAATAAAGAATAACCTTCGCGTCACGTACAATACTAAACATTCCTTAGGTTTATTGTTGAATTCATTAACGGTAATAAAAACAGTGATAGTGTAATTTAAGAGGATACCTTGTACTTGATCATGTAAGCGTAAAGATGGTAAGTTATGGCCAAGTAGTTGGCGCTGGTGTTCGAATTGGCCAATGTTTGGCACACTTCACTATTTATTGCAATTAAATTTTATGTTGTCGTTTTAACATGCCTCATGTTGTTACCTTCTGCTTTGAAAGAGATGAACAAGGGATTCAAAACAATTGGAACACATAGACAAATCACACACATTAGTCTGCTTACCTATCATTTAACTAATTACGCTTCTTTTTTCCGGATAAGAAATCATGTAATGACTAAAACCCACCCACGTTCCTTCTTGTGCCCTTTGCGTTTCGAGAGCGCGATATCTCTTTCGAACAACCCGCAGCCCCGGAACTAAGTACTCTAAGGTAATCTTACATTTCTCTGGTAAAGTTTTATGCCACTTTAACTTACATCATACATCAAACAAGTAAACATGATTGTAGGTTAATTATGCGACAGCGGTATCTACATAGGAACGTACATTTTGTAGGCCCTTCTCGTAAAGGTAGACTCATAGACGTATTAACTACGTTTATCACATGAGGTAATAATAATAATTACGGCCATACGTATAGCAAGTTATGAGCTTTTAGTATTTCCTGTATAAAATGAGTAATTTAACTATAATTAAATCATGAAAATTCGTATATCCTAAATCCGTATTCGTGAATTTTGAATCTTAAAATTGATCCGATTGAGTCTTGAATTGGGAATAAACATACAATCGCGCCTGTATTTTCCGAAAGGTTAGGCAGAGCCAAACCAATTTAAACCTACAGTTTGCTGGTATGTTTAGGTCCCAAGTAATAGGGGGCGAGCCTATTGCCATTAACCGGGCACAAATCCTAACTCCGAGCTGCTGCTGAGAATTTCATACAAAAACCCAATAACACTTTTTGCTTGACGTGAGAATCGAAACCAAGACCTCTAGCGTAGCAGTCGCGCTTCGAGCCACTAGGCTAACGAAGCAGTTGAATTGGGGAAAAAAAATACTATATTCAATTGATGAAACTCAAAGCTACATATAAATCTCAATAAACATTGGTTTGTAATGGGAAATAGAGAACACGGTCTACAAAAAATGCACAAGACTTTCCATTACTGGTTTTTTAATTCCATGACAAACGTTTAACCTGTTTGCTCCCTAAGTCAAGCAGTCACATTACACATGACGTAATAGTAGGTAGGTTGTACCTACCATACCAGTTGTACCGGTATTTAAGATACGTCTATCTACGGAACCTCTCACGGAAGTACGGATAGGAAGCGATCGTCCCACGTTTTTCTAATAATTATTAAGATTCCGACAATAACATTATGTGTTGAGTAGTCTTGTGTTTTTAGCGTAATAAACTAAGGGTCAGTTCACATCAAGACGCGACGCGACGCGACGCTGCGCGAACATCGACTCAAAATAATTCATTGTGACAATTCAGCGCTGAATTTTCACAATGAAATGTATATCTTTTCGTGTACTAAATAAAGTTATATTTTAAGTCGATGTGCGCGCAGCGTCGCGTCGCGTCTCGGTGTGAACTGTCCCTAAGTATTATAGGTAAAGGTAGTCTATTACGATATCAAAGTCAAGGCTTTTAATTTCAATTAGTCCATTTAAAGGTACTTTTAATTTATCAAGGATTACTCTTATACGGAGTCTTTACTCACCTTTCTTGTATAATACACACACCCATACACCAACACCTACACTCACCCTGACACACACACCACTCACACACAACACACCATCTCACTTTTGTTTACCATACAATAGAATGACACAGTCCACTTTTTTTTTTTTTTTTTTTTTGGTGGGTGGGAAATCATCAAATAACTTCTCCCGCCCTGGGCGGGACGGGAGGGAGTGTCAGACTTTTACTGACTAAAACCCACCCATGTTCCTTCTTGTGCCCTTTGCGTTCCGGGGGCACGGTATCTCTTGCGAACAACCCGCAGCCCCGGCAGGCATCGGCCCTCAGTGGCCCCTTCCTTTTGCTGACATCTCTTTGAGGCGCGCGTGGAACACGAACACGCCGTCGACACGGCCTGTCGTTATGCAACGTAAGGACGGTGAGCTACCCATTGCTCACCGTCCACAGGCCCGTATCTACGGTGGCCGGGAGTCGTCTCGCGGCTCCCGACGTCCGGAGCGTCTACCGCGGCGGCTGGGACGGGAGAACCGCTGTCTCAACCGTCCCGCCGCCTCCTTCTCAAGCACACAGTCCACTTGAGACAAGTTTTATAATACCTGTATTTTAAGAGGTTACGGTAAATAATCAACAAAAACTTAACACAGTCCACTTGAGATAAGTTTTTGTTGATTATTTACCGTAACCTCTTAAAATACAGGTATACCCTAGCTTAAGAGGTAGAGTATTATTCTTGTACAGATTTTGCAACATACACGAATAAATGTAAATGTAAAATGTTATAGGTTGTTCGAAATAAATGATTATGATTATGATTATCAAGGAGTCGGTTAGTTAGACAGTTGAAGCTTGAAGCAAGAAACTCCACGGACACTCTTTTCAATTAGGTTTTTATTACCTAGTTACAATATTCTTGTTTCTTCTATACAAATGTGTATATAAGAATGTTCTATACAATTCTGCAATAAGTTTTCAGTGCGAGTGGGCCTAAGGGCAGTATTAGGCATTCCAAATTTAAAAGTTCTGAAGGTGTCGCAGAAGAAAAAGGTTACTTGCAAATTCTGTGATACTCGAAATGTAATATTAAAATATAATAAGTAATCGTTCCGATTACAAAAAACGGCAATAACAAAGTTACCAAATTAAGTGAATATGTCTTTGGTGCCTTTACTCGTAAAATCTGTAAAAAGTTTCGCTTTTATGAATGCAATGATTTTATGTGTAGAATGCACAATGTTTTCAACCTTTATTTGTATGACATGTAGGTCCAAAATACGTAGACTTAGGAAGTTTAAAACGGGCTAGCTTTAAAAAAAAGAGAAGGTTGTGGAATTGGCCTTTTAATGCGAACTACAATAAACCAATAATATTTCATTTTTCATTGCGAGAGTCTTCAAGTAACTGATCGTTTTGAGTTGTAGTAGGTCTATTCTGTAAAAGTCACTCTGAATTTAAGTGAAGCTATTTTGAGGTGAACTGTTATCTCAGCTCATGTTTGGGATTAATCTCACTTCATCTCTCTTAACCCAAAACACCGTGAGACATTTTTACAGAATAAATTGCAGGTCGTCATTTGTCAACATCTCATCATTTCTCCATATTGCAAAATAATTAAATACTACGATTCAACTAGACATTAATATGTTTCTTAGGCAGGTACTTACATTATAAGATATTGCGTATCACGAACCTTAGGCGTGGTAATTTTCTTTATGTACACTACTGTAATATTTAATAAATGCGTAGAATTAATGCATAAACAATTTGCCGCATAATGTGCAATTTTCATAATTAATTTGCGATGTATGATAAAAACGTGAAATAATAATGTATGATAAAGGCTTTTACTGTCCATAAAATTGATGAACTAACTTTGCCATTATAATAATGGGAAAATAGCAATCTATACTAATAATATTATAAAGAGTAAAGATTTGTTTGTTTGTAACGAATAGGCTCCGAAACTACTGGATCGATTTTAATCATTTTTACACCAATAAATAGCTAGATTATTCCTAAGTAACATAGGCTATATAATATCACGCTACGACACACGGAAGCCGACCAGTAACGAAAGATGTAACTTGACGCGAGTGAAATAAGTCACGTGGACGAAGTCGCGGGCAGGTCGCTAGTCAATAATACAACTATTAGTTAAAATTATTTATTTTCATTTTTTCATTCAATAATATACCATGTTTAAGATGTTTTCAAAAAAACTGTTAAAACATTTAAAAAAATTCTAGTGATAACGGTTTAAAGATGTTAAAATTGACCCTACAAATTAAAACTTCTATCATCTCTGTCTAATGTCATGATACCAGCAGATATATTCGAACTTGTTCAAAACTCATTAGGTAGCTTAAAAGCTTTCAAACATTTACATTTTAAAAACAAACACATCAATTTAAAAATAACGAATAAAAGTAACAAGTTTACTGGATCAGTGGGTGAGAACCGAGTATCGATACCGATGACATTTCGACAGATTATGTTAATTGATTCGATGATATAACGAACATTGTCTCGATGTGGGCCAACGAGGTTTTTGACGTCTCCGCGTGTTTGTAACCGAATGACCGTCATCTTGTGAGGTCGGGAAACTACGGGAATATTCGGTGTTGGATATAACGGAATCGGTTAAAGTAATTGAATTTAGTTCTTAGTTCATAATCTCTAAATAATTAAATTCATTTCGTCAAACTAATTAAACATGTCAAATGTGTTACAATATTATTCTGCAATAACAGTTTATGTCAAAATGCTTAGATTGGATAACAAAATAATTAGTGTAAAATATTTAAAATTACTTAAAAAATGGACGATGTTTTGAAAAGGGCGGATCTGACCTCTATTCATAGAATGTAAATAATCACAATTTAGGAATCGATTAAAGTAATTATTATAGAAAGTGATAAAGGTCAGGTAAATTAAAGCTCTATTTTCAGTGTAATAACGCCGAAAATATGTAGGCAGCAAACACACAAATGCTGTACATATATTCAAATAATAATTTTGTGAAATAGAGACAGTGCACAGATTTATAATGACATTTTTGTCAGGGCTTATCCAGCTTACTACTTAGCTTAAGCGTAATTGTCAGATCCGTATCATTATTCTAAAGCCGTGGTCGCATTCTGTTCGGAGTAAACGGAACGTAATGACGATCGATTTTCAAAATTTTAAATACCTGTTACATAGATACCTAATATGTATGTAGCTTGAACATTGTAGGTACTCATAGAAATAGTTGATACTAATTTTGCGAGTCGTTAATTGATTACAAAATTGTAATAATAGAAAGCTACAGTACCTATGGCTTAACATGACACATGTTTTATAGTAAATTTGACTTTCCCGTGGACGAAGTCGCAGGCAGAAGTTAGTTGTTGATAAATTAGGACAGACGCAGAATCAGTAGTGCGTGCAAAATCGTATTATTTTTGTCTCCGTTACATCGGCTTTACGGCAACCTCGTTCGGTCATGACCTCATCGATTTAATTGCGATTCAGTTATATTGTGACATGATTGATTTATGATCTTTAATTAAAGACTCAGTGCAATGAGACTTTAGAATTTATGTACCTTGTTGACTGAATTATCAACAACAAATCACAGCATCTTACGCCCGCTTGACAACTTTGTCACATCAATTTTGCATTGATTTTCAAACTAGGAATGCTTTTGTAGTCAGCGCGCTTTGACGAATTTAATTCAAAAAAAAAATAACAGCCAGTCAGTTTTAAATTAAAGTATTTGTAATAGATGTAAAGAGTATGTCGATACAGACTATAGAAAAATATTGTAGTAAAGACCACAGAGCCAACAAAAGTGTCCATCTGTCCGCGTCCTTATAGGTCGCGACATTTACATACTGTGCCTTGAATACCATTCCTCTGTTATATCACCCGTTACTCGTTATACAATGAAGCTTTCTCCTCTGTATCTTTACTAAAATATACAAGGTTCAGTTTTGCATCCTTATCAAATATAAGGAGGTAACTATGTTAGTGATTCTTAATACGAATCAATAATAAGATAAGTTTTTTCGAATTCTAATTTGCCATCTTGTCGCTGGGATGAGGTAGGCGGGGCGATGAATCCGCACGCACACAGTGATATACATATACGCGCGACGCTGCCTACCGCATACGCAACGCGGCGATTTTGTTCTTTGAAAGAGGTCTATTCTGTAATACTGAAATACTGTCAAACATGAACAACTGAAAGAACAAATATTTATTCATTATTTATGTTTTTCGCAAAATGCAAAATGCCACCTTGTATTATTGCCCTCGTCTACTCTCCAATCTATTCATAATCATGTCGTTTGTTTCTCTTGTATAGTAAATACAATATTGGCTTGACATTAAAACCAATTTATTAATAGTCACTCTTAAAGGTTACAGAGTAAGGGCTTAAGTTCATTCCAATCATTTTGATCATCTTTAGTTACTTCCGGTCAGAGGTCATGACGTAATGGTAGGTCATGTTTAACTTTCTATTGAAGTACAATCAAGTGTGTATTCATCATAATTTGTGGTATTGTGCGTGTCGGCATTTCTGCAAGGAGGTCAGGTGACAGACGTGATGTGAAGTTGTTTTGTTTTCGTGATACTAATAATTTGCCATACGTTTACATAATAGCTTATAGTTTTTTCCATACCCTGACCACTGTCAAGACATTGACTCCTTGAATACCCTGTAGAAGGCGTAAAACCACCGCGGGGGTAAACACAGCGTAAATTCGTCTGATTTTTAAATTGGAAACACCCGTTTGTTTGGCACATAATATTAACTCAATTTAAAGCTTTATTCATATTGATAGGTGATATTATTTGGATAAGGGTCTTTTCAATTCGAAAATCGATTCTAATCGAAATATTTTTTGGCCTACAGATGTTCTATATCCGAACAGTCTCGTGTAGTATGTATGAAATCGATTATCTTACTGCAATATGTTCGTAGTAGAGTCGATTAGCTACTGCATATTGTTGTTGTTGCATGTCGGATACGTACCTGAAAAAAAAAAACAAAATAATCGTTACTAATAGTTACATTTAAATAAAATATACGATGCGTATGGACATCGCAATGGTTCTTATAATGACATGGAAAATAAGACTATGAAATAAAACAATAAAATTATACTTTTTTATACTTTTCTTATAGCTGATCCTTTGAAATTCCGCCTATTATAATATAATTCCAAAAAACAAATGTATTAAGTAAGTAGACAGGTTTTGGTCGAAAGAAGATATAAAAAAACTGCTATAAACGAAAATCAATCAACCACAAGTCGAATGTGCCAAATTACCAATCAACCTGCATATGCTGTTTATGTAGTGTAAATAAAGAATGTATTTCTTTAACCCATTAATTTATATTTTTTCCGTGTTAATTAAACACTGTTCACAGTTAATATTGACGCCTTCATCTGAAGTATTGAAATAACTGTCATGTTTATGTATTGAGTCAGACATTATCTGCCTCTATGTATTTGCAGTAACGGTAATAATTAATAAGGTTTTGTTTATTGAGAGATAGATGGCGATTTGTGAAGAAGGTTAGTAATATTGGTTTATCGTTGGAATGCTTCTTAATGAGTAATGTTATAAAATACTACTTTCTACCCGCGAATTTGTCCGCGTTTTTTATTGTTACCCGCGTTATGTTACGTCCCTGAGTCATAGCGTGAAGTTATATAGCCTCTACTAGTCCTCATGAGTCTAGCAATCATTTATTTTACAATTTGTTCCAATTTGACTAGTAATTTCAGAGATTAGCGCGTTTAAACAAAAAAAAAAATATTCCTTGATTATCAAATGGCCTTAATACGTACAATTTATCATGGTACAGACGATTTAGTCAACTCATATAGTTTTTAATCGCATAACAACAACAACAAAGAACATAAATCATTGGTTAACAATTTAAATAGTCGGTTAACTAACCCCGTTCCCCCCTACTGAACATAATTAAATATAATAAGTGCGTAACTATTGCGATGATTGCATTTAATCATTATAATTGCTCCATTTAGTCGCCCGGTTGCTTCAACTGTTGTCATGTTACTTGTTAGTACTTAGTTGACGTGATATATTATATTGAGAACTAGTTTATGCCTGCGACTTCCTTCACGTTAATATCGGTTACCTGTAGGGATTTTAACAGTACTTTAAAAGTACTTCTCATAGCCGTTTCGGAGATTAGTATTTTTGTCCGTCTTTCTGTTTGTTCCGGCTAAAAAACAGAAAAACAGACAAAAATAAAAATAAATGTGTTCATGGTATAAGAACCCTGTAAACATTTAGCAAAATGATGTTATTTTGACAGTACCTACAGCCTTCAATTTTTTTTTTCTCACAGTCAAGCAGTCCACTCACAAATATTATTTAATATCTATAGAAACTTGCCATCTATACGCAAGACGAAGTATATGAACTTTAACGAAGAAGAAGAAGAAGAAGTCGCTAGCGGAATCTATCTTTTATAATTCTTTGGCTTTGGCAGTTAGGCAGAAGATTTTGATACGAAGAGTTGAAATATACGCCGTTATTTAAAGAGTCACCACTCGGTTAAGAGCTTCATAAGTACTGTATCAATAACCACAGAATATGCTACTCGCAGGTACATATGTATATTATTATGATAATGTCAAGTTGCTTCAAGGCATGGAACGTAGTTAATGTGACGTGTTCCCACGAGACTTTGTTGTAAAGCCATAACGTAGCTATATATTTCAAATATGAATAGTGTAATAGTTAGTAAAAATATTATAAGATTTTAATTTAGACTACCTACATCTTTTTCAAAGAGAATAGGTACTTTGAAACAGAGCGCCTAATATGAGTTTTTCGGAAAAACTCAAATTACACGCGAATAAGCGCGTTCGAATTAGTATAATGTTTTTTCTACTGATTTGAACGCGTTTATCCTCATTAACGTTAATTACAATTTGTACGGTTTAACTGTGTTTCCTATAATTGTCCCTAGACGTCGCTATTTCCATACCAAACGGGTTACAATGTGTAGAAAAACTTGCACTAAACACTAAACACCTCTGTACCGCAAAAAGCAAAAACCATCTACATATAAAATTGCTAAGACGATGCACAATGTACGCGAACGGCGATTCCTTAGAGTAAATAATGAAGGATCATTTATTATAATCAAATGCTTAATTCAAACGTTGATTTACGTCAATCCATTTAATGAATCTAACGATATTCAGGGTGGTCCTTAAGTATTTAATAATTACCAGCACTGGAACTTTATTGACACATAATTAACACTTAAGTTTTTGAGTTGTTGTCTACGTAAAATACTAAATGAATTTTAGTACAGCCTTTTCGTCGAAGTCTATTTGCTTGTAACTCGAAGGCTGTAGATCAAAACTATAGTCTCTGCATTACATACCATCACGCCTGTATTCCCCGGAGAGTTAGGCAGAGATGTACCAATGTACACCCACAGTTCGCCGGCATGTTTTAGGTCCCATGTAATAGGGGGCGAGCCTATTGCCATTAACCGGGCACAAATCCTAACTCCGACGTGCTACTGAGTAATTCCTAATGGAAAAACCCAATAACACTTTGCTCGACCTAGGAATCGAACCCAGGACCCCATGTTCATCAGTCGCGCTTGCGACCACGAGAGTCTCTGCTCACGGGTAATAGACTACTATTTAAAGTACACTTTACGTTTGTGTTACTTAAAGACTTTGTTAATACTTTCCTTTTAATTCTTGGACATATCTGACCTCGGCAATGAAAAACATACTGATGAAACCTGGACTTCTAATTAATATAAATTGGAAATCGCCAATCCGCCTTGAACAAGCGTGGGTATCAACGCTTGTGCCTTCTCTACATGAGAAGAAGCTTGTCTTGCGCTAGATCAAGCTGGTATTTTTTTTGTCACTTAAAATATAGTAAAACTTTCTTGTGGTCAAATCATAAGTGTAGATAAATTATGTTTGCATAATAAGCGAAGTAGCTCCGACAGTGACATCGAAAGTGGATACAAGGTATTCCATTCATGTTTCATTCTCCCATTCTTGGCACGGTTTACTAAAGATACTTCAAAACGACATTCAAAAGGGTCTTTACCATTTGTGGTATCAAATATTCAGGTGTGCTGTCTTGTTCATCTAGTTTTTTTTGTACAGTTGTCAGATAATCATCTATGTTCCAATTATAAAAGAATGATTAGGCATTTGATTAGTGGCCTTGCCTAATTAAGTATGGTTAACGTATCTTAATTAGTTTGATAGACTAGTTAAGCAGGAACTATAGTGTAAATTATGTATGGTAATTTACTTGCACGCCATTGTATGGGTTGGGTAAAACGTTCTGATTTCTCCGCACCTATATGGTATTACTCGCTTCAGTCCGTGACTTCGTCTGCGTGGTTTTTTTTTTTTTCTACATTTTTTGTGACAGCTCCGCTCCCGTGAGTCATAGCGTGATATTATTGGCCTTTCTCGATAAACAGGCTATATAATGCAAAACCAATTTTGTCCAATCGGACCCGTCGTTTCCGAGATAAGCGCGTTTTAAACCAACTAACCTCTTAGTTTTGTAATATTGTTAGTCAGTAAAAATTGGTGTCCGCACTCTTTGGTCGTGCCCGGCTAGCTCAGTCGGTAGAGCATGAGACTCTTAATCTCAGGGTCGTGGGTTCGTGCCCCACGTTGGGCGCAAATTTTGCTGTGTCGACGGCGCGTTCGTGTTCCACGCGCGCCTCAAAGAGATGTCAGCAAAAGGAAGGGGCCACTGAGGGCCGATGCCTGCCGGGGCTGCGGGTTGTTCGCAAGAGATACCGCGCCCCCGGAACGCAAAGGGCACAAGAAGGAACATGGGTGGGTTTTAGTCAGTAAAAGTCTGACACTCCCTCCCGCCCCGCCCAGGGCGGGAGAAGTTATTTGATGATTTCCCACCCACCAAAAAAAAAAAAAAATTCTTTGGTCGTAATTTACAAAAAGCCCGCATATACCCATGTATTCATACAACATATCGATGTACCTAGGGAGTTATTTATGAGTATGGTGTAAAAGTAATTAAGTGTCTGAAGTTCGTGTAATATTTAAGTTGCTGTTTTAGAAAACAAACATTTTTGAAACAAAATTCTGATTTTGCTGTTATAAAAAAATGTAGGTAGAGGCATTTTTTAGATTATTTTATTTTGTATTCAGTTCGTAGACAAGGTAATAAAAAAATTATTCATTTTAATTTTTACGAGTATTAAGGCATTCATGAAGCCTTCATTCTGATCAATATTTACTTAAGTGTAGATAGATAGATTACTTTGCTAGTGACCCGACTTTACACATTCTACGCTCGACTGGTACCAGGGTACCAGTAGTGAGCAAGAAGTGAATCGGATAGCCCATCGACCTTAGAGTTTAAAATTGTTATGTCAAGGCAAGTCAAGGAGGCGTCTTGCTTGCACTAATTCTTGTTATTATTTTCTGACACACGGACGGTAAGAACAGTCGATATTGTAATAATTATGGAAGGAAACCTGGTAGCAAACCATATTCGAGAAACAGTTGTAATGTTAAACAGGACGAAGTATTTCTTAGACACATTTTAGTGTTCTTCGAATGTAAGTGAAGAAAAGAGCAAACGTGTGTTTTTGTCGAAATCCAGAATTTACAAAACGCCAGTATATATTTTTTCGTGTTGCCTAAATGCCTAAATTGTTTGCCTATAGCAGATAGCAATGTGGGATATCGATATTTTCCTTTTATCGGAAGAAATTTCAGAATCCGACTAGTAGTTCCAGAGATTATCGCGATCAAACAACAAACTTTTCAGCTTTATAATATTAAGTATAGAATAGTTATTTTGTGAAGATTCTATCGCACCACATGCACAAGTGCGTAACCGGAAACCTACAGAATACCACTCTCCTTACTCATTTACCTCACGCACCTCATCGCATTTATGAATTATAATTAATGTAAATAATAATTAATCATTTAATATTACATCTCTGGTGTAGGCATATCGCAAGGATTCGTTACCTCCCACAGCGGGAACCTACGTAAATACTTATCTCACGGCGTCATCACCTTTGTATGGGAATGTCAATCAAGCTAAGAACAATGAGAGATCATACGCGGATTATCATATGTATGGTATGAAGTATTCATATGTTGTAACAATGTTAAATATCTTGAGACTGCTGAAAGCCGACTCACAAGCGATGCTTGCGCGATGCTTGCGCGATGCTTGTGCTTGAAGCGATGATTTGGTTATGTGTAAAAATCAGAGAGATACTCGTAGAAATAGAACAAGAGATAGAGAGGGAGAGGTAAGGTGAGAAAGAGTATTTGTAGACGTTTATGTTTAAATAATCTTTGGTTAAAAAGGTCTTTAACAAAAGATCCACGACATTTTCGCAACGTGTTTTCTTCCTTTCAAAATTTAGCCAATTTTGTAAAGAATAAGACATTACTTTTCTTTAAGAGTTTTACGCAGTTTTACGTGTTATTAGTCAATTTAATCGTAAATTGCAAATAAAATTTCAAACATAACGAATTTGCTTAACAAAAACCAAAGTAAGTAAATCGGAAAATTAATTTTCCCAACCAATTCTTTGTAAGTCATACTTTGTAACCGTATTTACTCTACACCATTTAAGTACTATTGTTAACTTTGTGATGCTTTGTGTAACAGTCGTAACAATCAAGGCTGTTGCCTAGCAACGGTTGTTTTTTTTACGAAACAGCAGGTCACAGTTTACAACAGAGCTTCATGGTTTGATGGATTGACACGCGACTGATGTTCGTCTTGATAAGTTCGATGTTCAAATTAGATTAGGGCACCTTGTTAAACATTATTGCAGTAAATGTGGTTAGTAGGTTATAGTGATTATTGTGAAAAAGTTCATCCAAGGAAGAACCAACATTATAGTAACTAGCTTCGATTCACGGTTATAGCCTTCCTTAATTCTTCCGCCAGTCAGGTTTTCAATCTTAAAACAAGACTGAAAAGTCTGGGTGCCGTTCCGAATTGGAATTGAATGAAATTACAGGCACATTACAATTTCCAACATTTTCTCTGAGATCATTTAGGGTCAGCTCACACCGAGACGCGACGCGACGCTGCGCGCACATCGTCTCTAAATATAACTTTATTTACTAATTTAAATTACACGATGCAGCACCATGAAGCACCGAATTCTCACAATGAAATGTGTATCTTTTCGTGTAGTAAATAAAGTTATATTTTGAGCATATAAATAAATATTTGTTGTATAATAGGAGGATAATCTACAATGTAGACCAAAATCGAACTGGTTCTAATTTTAACTATTTAATTTATTACTTACATTAATTTTAAATTTTCAAAGATCACTATGGTTCACACACTATTTCATTGTTTGTTGAAATGTTTAAGAGTGGTTTCAATACGGTACCATCACTTTTGTTTGACACAGAAGCAAACAATTGAATTATCCGGGCACAAATCCGAACTCCGAGATGCTACTGAGAAATTCATAGAAAAATCTAAGTACACTTTTTGCTCGACCTGGGAATCGAACCCAAGACCTCGCGCGTAGCAGTCGCGCTTAAGACCACTGGGCTACCGAGGCAGTTATGTCAATTAATAAGTAGTGTCTAATACCCAATTCTATTAAGCATAAACAACTAAAGCTTTTTCAAGATGTCACCCAAATCTATTTCCTAACACCATGTGAAAAGCAATAAATGCCTTGCAAAATTTGTTCCATTATTATCTTGTGAACGATTGTTAAAGTTTAAACTTAATTTTGATTATAAAACAATAACAATGGACCCGGGTCTGGTAAAGTTCACATCCCTCAAGGTCCGTAGTTTGCGAGATAATTCGAATATAGTCTTGGGCGCGTCTTAAGATAGAGATATGAATCAAAACATTTGGAAATATCTTTATTTAAGAAGCACCGAAATATACCTTGTAAGTATATGGTACGTTGTTTGAAACGATCAAGAAGAGCTGTTAAGATTATAGTGTTTTGGATCATAATACTCTCTATATTTTGTTAGCAGCATTTTGACTTAACGGTCTAGGTCCTAGACTGTTTCATCAAAGCAGTTTTAATCATCAAAATATATATTTTTAAGACTAGGAATATCCGTAAAAAAATAATATTATTACGACATTATCGTCTTTTTCATCCAATTTATTGTGTTCGTTGCTAATACGACATGTTACTTTCTAGTTACTATAATATAATAAACGACTTAGAGTAATCTTGGGTTCTATACCCAGTTCGAGCAAAGTGTTATTGAGTTTCTCTATCAATTTCTCAGTAGCAACAAGGTGTTAGGATTTGTGCCCGGTTAATGGCAATAGGCTCGCACCCTATTACGTGGGACCGAAACATACCGGCGAACTGTGAGTGTACATTGGTACACTTCTGCCTAAACCTTCCGGGAAGACAGGCGTGTTGGTATGTTATGCATTAGAGTAATAATTTCATAAGATTATTGGCATTAGGGCAACTAAGGCTCTCTACTCTTCCAAATTCTACAACAAATATGTTTTCTCTCACTTTTGCATAAAAACCGAAACTTAAATAAATGCATAATAATTCCTCAATAGCCTCATGGTAATTATTTTGGACTATTAAAATATGCCTACGCGCATATCAAACAAAGACCGTAGCTCTATGGTGCAGCAACTCATAGGTCGCTCGTGCACGCTGTTGAATGTCGCTTTGTTCACGCGCAGCTGCGAGGGGACTATTCTGAAGCAACTTTACTAAGAACATTTTTATTTTTTGCATTTTAAGATAACTTACAACGAGATCTCTAATTACAATCCTATAAGGATAAACAAAGAGTCTATTTAGCGATAGCAACACGGTTTTACAAAAAAATATTTTTGCCTTACTTCACTCTCTTTCCTTTTTTTTCACTTTTACTTTACCTAAAATAAAATTGATAGATAAAAACAATTCAAATGCAGCCAGCGGGCTATCTTATATTGTGCAAGTGTATTTGGTACTGGTAATTTTTTTATTTTTTGTGAAAATGATGATGTTGAGGTGAAGTCAATTTTGATGCCATGATGATAGCGATAGGTGTAACCAATACCTAATTGATTGCCTTAATGTATTAGGAAAGTGGTAATTATTTTCTTAGCGTTATTTTAAGTACAATTGAAATGTGATTGCAAATTATGATTCGGTACGACCTCTAAAATTAGTTTTTCTTAAAATAAATAATTGTCGACTGCTATGCTATGCTAGAGGTCTTGGGTTCGATTCCCAGGTCGAGCAAAAAGTGTTATTGGGTTTTTCTAAAAAAGTCTCAGTAGCAGCTCGGAGTTGGGATTTGTGCCCGGTTAATGGCAATAGGCTCGCTCCTTATTACATGGGATCCAAAAGCATATCGGCGAACTGTGGGTGTACATAATTGTAAATAAAAATATCTTTCGTGGGAACATCTAATAGTTTATTTTTTTAACATTTTCATTATGTTAATGTGGATTTCTATTATTTTATTTGACTAATTGAACATTGTTTGAAAACCTTGTGTTTTCAGAATAAGTAGCTAAACAATTAATTTAAATACGTAGAACTTTAAATTATTTGAGGGATTCTGACAATCCATTAGGCACATTGAGAGAGAATTTGAACACATTTGAACATTTTAAGGATGGGTAGTAAAATAACTCATTATTGAAGGAGAGTCGAGACGAACATTGTAATTATTGCCCATAATAAATACTAACATCACGATTAACGAATTCTATTTATGTTACTGAAGGGTATTATATAGTATATATTTACTCGACTAAAAGCATGGTTTAATCGTGGGAATATTCCTAATTAAAATACTATAAAGCGAACCATGCCAGGGACGGTGAAAATATTGTATATGGGGTTCAGCAATACTTCCATACTTCCCCAATTGGTAAAATTGAGACCGTAGGCGGTTGGTGTGCCATGTCGGCGGCGCATTCGTGTTCCACGCGCGCCTCAAAGAGATGTCAGCAATTGGAGAAGCCACTCAGGGCCGATGCCTGCCGGGTCTATGGGTTTTTCGAAAAAGATACCGCGCCTCTGGAATGCAAAGGGCACAAAAAGGAACATGGGTAAGTTTTAGTCAGTAAAAGTCTGACACTCGCTTCTACCGCCCCAGGGCGGGGGAAGTCATTTGACGATTTCCTATCCGAAAAAAAAGGCGGTTGGTGTGAGACCGTAATTTTGTGAGACGCGTGTCGTGAGTTTTGATTACTTAGCATACGATCAGATGCATTTCTTTTAATGTTAATGCCCTCGGAGGAAATTCTACAAACTCTTAGGAAGGATCGCAGTCTCGGTATCAATCTGTCAAAAATGCCTCCCATTTACATACATTTTCTGGAATAGATTGTCGCTGTTACGAGATTGCGACTAGATTTTTTTAAAATTAGTAGATGTTCAATTGTTTTGAATTCTGTATAAATATCTCTCGGTGAATTTGGGTGCAGTATTTGGTACAATTGACCTTCTGTTTTTGCCATACGGCGACGCAAAATGAGTTGTAATTTTAGTTGAATAAATTATTGAACACATACCTTTAAAATAACGTTCGTTTAGCCGCACACTTAGCGGATTTTCAAATTGCCAATTGCTATCAAATGAGCATAATTCAAAAATCAAATGACATCATGACGTTTTTACAACTTGTTCCGCTTTAGTAATGTTATTTATAGCAAACGGTAAGGTAATTGGCACTAAACAAGTGAACGTAAAACGATGATGCGTGAACTTATCGTTCATTCAACATTATTTATCTCCTCATTGTAAACCTCACGAAAACGAGGTTCTTGAACTATTGGACAGACTACAAATGTCTACTACTTAGGTGCTTACTGAATGTCAAGATGGCACTTGGTAGTTGAAAGTGGACCTCTTTTGTTTAGTTTACAAAACAGCTATGTTAACAGGACTCAATTAAGCTTTAGAATAATTCCATATGTATTTTTTAGTAGTAATAGATCTCTTTGTGAAGGAACTCGTCCGGGGAAGTACTACCACCATAGATACCTATTTCTGCAGCAAAGCAGCGTTGTTGTGTTCCGGTTTGAAGAATGGATGCAGGGGTAATTACAGGCATATGAAACATTTCAATTTTGTGTCTGGGATGGCAACGCATTTGCAAGGGTTCTGGTATTGCAGATGTCTATAGGCAGCGGTGACCATGACATCAGGTGAGCCGTTGGCTTGTTTGCTATCCAATGATATTAAAAAAAAACGCATGTACTAGTCATATTTAGTCAAGAAGCAGGTTATTTTGACCCACAGAGTAATTACACTGTCTATACATTTATTTGACCCAAATTTGTATTGGGTTTTCGAGCGCTACTAAGCAATGGTGTCATATATTCGATTGCAATTGCTGTTATTATAAAAATGTGTACAAATACGTTGTTTCGTGACAAGCCGTAGTGTCAAATAGTTCCGGCATTTTTTCTGTCAAAATAATCGTAGGCCGTTGCGGAATGGCGCGTGCGCAGAATTAGTCACGCCACTTTTTATCTACGACTTTTTACGCTATCCATTAACCTTGGACTAATTGTTCAGTGGCTTTCTAATTGTTCATATTTTTATCTTTTGCCGGATCGTTATAGGTACTCAATTACGTGTTCATCATTATTTCATCAATCATTCTTTGGAAAAACTCACAAACTATTTATTTATTCGAACTTCATGCAACAAAAAACTACAAAGCCGGAGCAAAGGTGGTAGAGTGATAATTACTTCTGCGTAGACGTTACTGAATGAACCGAAACGCTTTTTGTTCGATTTATAAATGAATTTAACAGCGCAACCAACCTTTGTCAATACCTAGGTTGACCTAGGCATTTAGAACAAGCCTGGTCTGCTTTGATCTAGCTGTAAGATTCAAGTGAGGAAAGCGTGTTGCTCCATTGCCTGCAAGCGATGGGTCAGCAACCTACAACTTGTGCAATGTTGCTGTTTTTAATACATCGTTGGTATGTCGATCAGTATCAATATACACGGCACTTGTTGCATTCGATGCCTGCTTGTTGTAATTATAGTGCATTGTAATTAGTTTGATACTTTCGCACGATGCAATTGGTGGAGTGCATTGATAGTGTGTAATTGTATGTTATTATACTTCACTTTCTTCTTAAACTGTACCTTATCTTACACACAAGTCTGAGTCAAGATATTTCTTACTATGATATCATATTTTTGACGATCAACACCAAGGTATAGTAGTCGCCACGAGTCGTGAGCACAAACGTCAAGTTGATTTTTGGGTTTTTAGATTCCTCTCTGGATTTCTGCACGCGATTGATGCGTCAGTTGGATCGATCGCGTGCAGCGTCCGCGCCCCAAAAATCCCCGAAGGTAACCCAAATACCCAAAAAATTACTTGTCATTTGTGCTCACGACTCGTGGCGACTAATATAAACAGCTATTTTTTTATGTATGGTGTCGATTGTGCTACCATAATCGACACCTGCCGTACATAAAAAAATAGCTGTACACCACACATCATCCGCACCATCGACCATCCATTACACCACTGTAATGGATGGTCGATGGTGCAGACGGTGTGTGGTGTGGTGGTATGGGTGGTGTGGTGGTGTTGGCCTTTGCGACTGCAGCGTAAAAGTACTTGAGCCTTATTTGATGTTACCCAAGTTATAGGTATTAATCGATCTGACTGATGGACCAACCGCGTGCAGCGTCGACTTCCAAAAAAACCCAGAAAGGAACCCAGAAACCCAAAAATTAACTTGATGTTTGTGCTCACGTCTCATGGCGACTACTATATTTATATGTAAAGAATTAGTTGTCAGTCATATTTTCAATTTCTTAGTCTGTTATATAGCCGTAAATTTTCTAGAGGAAATAAAGAATTGATCGTAGTAAAAATAGATTGAGGCCTTACAAAAGTAGTTTCGCTATTGTTTATAATAAAATTGTATGATTTATTTTTCACATGTTTCAATTACATTTCAAAACCATACTTAATAACAATCGGATGTCCTTCAGACGATCTTCAATTGTTGGTCAACATTCACGCTTCTTTGATTCCTCAACACATACCGCTAGTTATTGTTGTCACAAAATAATACAATGTTGCATTGTCAGAATATGATTACATTATCATTATTGTCAAAAGCCTCTTCTCATACTGAGTAGTAACGAGCATTAATCACCAGTCTTACTCAAAGGGGATTAGCGATTTCAGATTTATATCAATTACAAATCCAGGCTACATACCTTCACCGATGTCAGTGAAGTCCAAGATAAACTTAGAAACAAATACGAAACAACTGTGAAGTAATAACGTTTACAAGCAATATAATGTTCAAGTTAACTAATAACATTTTCAATTGTTTGTGAAAACAAAACAGCCTTCATACATAAGAAACTGTTTCACTTAAACCCAAGGACAATTAGTCAATAAGTGTGAAACTGGAATTAATTGCAACTAACTAGTACGACGGTTTTACACGCGAACTTGCACTACTCTGGAGTATACTGGCGGTTACCGGACAGTTTTCCTCTTGGAAATTTAAGTTAAGGTGAAAGTGCTATAGATGGAAAAATAAAGATAATAACATACCATCATCACGCCTGTATTCCCCGAAGGGTTAGGTAGAGGTGTAACCATGTACACCCACGGGTCGCCGGTATGTTTAGGTCCCATGTAATATGGGGCAAGCCTATTGCCATTAACCGGGCACAAATCCTTAAACCGAGCTGCTACTGAGAATTTCATAGTAAAATTGAATAACACTTTGCTCGACTTGGGAATCGAACCCAAGACCTCTAGCGTAGCAGTCGCGCTTAGGACCACTAGGTTACCGAGGCACTTACTTAAACTATTCATTCAAGAAGAACAAGAAGCGAATTCAAAGATTCTTGGGATTTATGCAATATGCAGTTTAGCATTCAGACTTATGGTAATAGAAAAAATATACGCGATACTAACATTTATATGTGTTTACACGATTATAGTCACTAAAATCATGAACATAACTCTCCTGAAGAATCACGCGTGTAAAGTTCGAAACATTACAAACGTAAATTAAATAAAAGAAACAAGAATAAGGCTCTATTACACCTATCCACTTCAATTTGATAAAACTTAGGACAATTTCGTGTCCAGGGTAACATAGGCTACTTTTACTCCAGATAAACAATTAGGGATCCGCGCAGAAAAATAAAAACTCCGCGGAAACCCGACTTTACGCGGAAGAACTAATGTAAACTACATATTTTGAAATAAATAGTTTTGAGTTTGTATGAAGCACTGGCGGGAAAGTTGTCATTTTAAAAGCTATCAGTGTGTTTATGAAGTATATCATGTACTCGTATAAGTATATAGGCAATTATTAGAAAGTAAAGAACATAATTGTAAGTGATACAGCAGTAAGAGTGAGTACGTCGTGCCCTTGACCGCGGCAAACAATGGCTGCGTGTAAGATATTCTGCCGCAGTCATAACTCAATGTGGGAACTTGGTCGTGGTTACTTGACTATTTGGGACACACTAGCATGTATATATGGGTTCACACTTCGTGTGTGCTAACAAGTCATGTGTGATCCTTTAAGTTGTGGTGTTGATTGATCTTCGTCTAAATAAGCAGTGTTATTTAAGAATCTCCCTCGTTTAATTTAAGTGAAGTGAGCAGTCTTGGGGATGGACAGCTCATCTTAAGCTTTCTTCAGTCTTTTACAGAATGCCTTCATAACTGCGGATTCCTATGCATTCTCTATGTATTCTCAAAATTGATTGACATGCTAAAATTACGTAGGTCTGGCAATTTAGGGATCTCAGTCCATTAACGTAAGAAGAATTTCGCCAGTTGCTGTTTGAATTTTATGGATAGATTGTGAGTTGCGGTATTGTTGAACTGCAGCTTAGGATCGGTCAACAGGTAATTAAATACAGGTAATTAAATTAGCCACAAGGTAATTTAATTCTTAAAAAAATAAGGGATAAAGAATAAATTAAGAAAACCTAGTGGTCCTAAGCGCGACTGCTACGATAGAGGTCTTGGGTTCGATTCTCAGGAGCCAAAAGTGTTATTGGGTTTTTCTATGAAATTCTCAATAGCAGCTCGGAGTTAGGATTTGTGCCCGGTTAATGGTAATAGGCTCGTCCCCTATTACATGGGACCTAAACATACCGGCAACTGTGGGTGAATATTGGTTCTTCTGTCTAACCCTTCGGGGAATACAGGTGTGATGGTAACTGTGTCAAAAAATGATAAAGGAAAAATAAATGTCTGAAATTGTGAAATAATTTATTTCAACTTTTAAAAAACTTTCTATTTTTTTTTTTTTTTTTTTTCCAAAAACCTACTAAGCGTACAGAGCATGAAGTGGTGGAATAGATAGATGATAAAGATTATTATTACCTGCCGCGTGAAACCATGTAATGCGATAATGCCCCGAGTTCAGAGATCGCCAATCGTGTAGTGTATCACAATTGACAAGTTCCTTGTGTTGTACACGCAAACTCTAGTAAACATCATTCAGTTGACTCTTGACTTATATCGTCAGGGGTGAAATACTGGTGGGAATATATATTCAGTTGCTTTTAATATATTAATATATAATATATTAGATTTATTTTCAATTTTTGACATTGATTGTCGCCGAGATGAGATTGCGATTAGATTTTCAACGTGTTAATAAGTAGAATTGGCATTTCTTTTGTAAAAGCAGTATCACTGTATCAGTACTTGATCTTCATTATCTCTTGTTGATCTTCATTATTTTATATATTATAGGTATATTTTTATATTGCGTTTTTCTATTAAATTCTCAGTAGCAGCTCGGAGTTAGGATTTGTGCCCGGTTAATGGCAATAGGCTCGCCGAAATGTGGGTGTACATTGGTACACCTCTGCCTAACCCCTCGGGGAATACAGGCGTGATGGTGTGTATGTATGTATTTTATATAATGGAATTTATGAAGCATTTCATTATTTCCATAATGATTTAGCACCAACTAACAGTAGTTACAGTAACAATGTCGAATCACGACTTGATGCTAATACATTATAATAGATATATTATTAAAAATGTTATTGATTAAATTCCCGTTACTATACAATAATTTATGAAGCAAAGAATAGAAATAATTCCATTTACAGACGCCATTATTTATTAATGTGTGTCAGATAGAAGTACTTGATGTCATGTTAGTTTAGTTGACTGATTACTCGGAGTAGTGAATTCAATGGAGTGCTCATTCATGATTCTGTTTCATTATTGAATCGCCTGCATAATATATCGTATTGTTTTGTAGCAAACTATTATTTGCGATGACTATAACATTTATCATTATCCATAGCCCAACCACCGCTAAACCTCAGCTTGACTATAAAAGTCTATGTCCTCTTAAATTCTTATTAAAATTTAGAAAAATCAGAATATGTTTTCACATACTATCACGCCTGAATTCCCCGAAGGTTTAGGCAGAGGTGTAACAATGTACCCCCACAGTTCGCCGGTATGTTTAGGTCCCATGTAATAGGGGGCGAGCCAACATAAACCGGGCACAAATCCTAACTCCGAGTTGCTACTGAGAATTTCATAGAAAAACCCAATAATACTTATAACCCGAGACCTCTAGTGTAGCAGTCGCGTTTAGGACCACTAAGCTAACGAGGCAGTTTCCATTTTCCATTCCATTCTAAGTTCTCCCATTCATAATGGCCGAATCTTCATGATAGGTTTTGTGAAAGATGTGTATCTTTTTCGCTAAAGGTACTATAGTGGTAGGCTTTCCATTTGCTTCTTATTCCGTGGTTATTAAGATGATGTAGTGAGGTATAATATCGTCATCACTCTTCAACAATACTTGATAACAGTACACCGACATTTCTATGTATAATCCATCGTTATATATTTACCGCAAGTACCGGTAACTTGTAAGTAGATTACTGTGAATGGTTGTGGAAATATAGATAAGTGTTGGTAAAACCCGCATTGAAAAGGTTCTTAGTAATACTGGTTGCGGTAAAATAGGAGTTAAAAAACCCTGTTAATATCGTAGAGCAACTGAGATTGCCACTGTAGTTATTGACAACTAATGAAATAATAGATTTCCCGATCGAAAAACTATAATGACAAATTGTCAAGCGTTTGCTGCTGCGATTGATTGTTAATAATTCAATCAATCAATTTGTCAAATTTATTATTAACTATTGGAATCCAATTTCACCCATATATTTGGTATTCTTTCTACCTCTGTCTAAGCATTCTGGAATGGGACTTCTGTATGTTAGTTATCTGTGGCACGTTCTAGCGGTTTGGCGGACAGTTAGATATTCGAACCCACAACAATATTTTATGCAATATTTCTAAGTCAAACAGTGAGTCAGAACCTTTGTGGAATAGTTTCTGTCGAGAACATTGACACCACGAGGTTTATTGCACCTCGTAATTATATGTTACATGCGGTTTACATTCAGATTTGAGTGATGCTAACAACATAAACATGCTTTATTGAACACCTTTGATCCCTTTGTGGAGGAAAAAGAGGAAAAAATAATTGCAGGTATAGGCGATTCTCACGTTTGAGAACAAAGGAGTTTGATTTTTATTGCAACCTCTTTTTACTTACTTTGTTGGATTGGGCAAGGTCCAATTGGTTAGGAGTAAGTTTTATGATCAAAGTTCAAAAATAGAATACTCGTACCAGTTTTCTGCCATAACATTTGTAGGAACATTGGCTCCTAAAACACAGGTTCTTGGTCGAATTTAGTAGGTAACAGTTCGTTCCCTTGTTTAATATCATAAAAAAATCTTCGTTGTAAAAAAATCATTGAATATTTCACTTGCTTATTATGGAGCCAACACATCATCACTTGCTGAGCCTTTTCCCGACTATGTTGGGGTCGGTTTCCAGTCTAACCGGATGCAGCTGAATACCAGCGTTTTACATGGAGCGAATGCCTGACCTCCACAACCCAGTTACTGGGCAACACGATACCTCTTGATTAGTCAGGTAAAAACTATTAAAGATCTACGAATGACAGCCGGGACCAAAGGCTTTACGTGCTTTCCGAAGCACGGGGGTTTCACATTAGCAACCAAACTCCGGGCTGCTACAGTAATTCCTAATAGAAAAACTCAATAACACTTTCTGCCCGACCTGGAAATCGAACCCGGGACCCCACGCTTGTCGGTCGCGCTTGCGATCACGAGACCAACGGTGCAGTTATTGTGGAGCGAACACAATTTTCTCAAATCACATAAAAGCGTTTTGGAAAATAATAATTGAAATTCTATTAAAAATCTATCTAGTAACAATTATTTTGTGACAACCAATCGTTCAATTCGTGATAGAACAACTAAAAGCCTAAACATTTCCCATAAGTAATAATCATTGGGTTTTGACAGCGGTCCATTACTTGAATACTGGCGGTAGCACAGAAGCTGCAACCATTAGGATTACGTGAGCTATCAATCAATCTGTTTACTATGAAGAAAAACTTGTACTTCTGTAGGGTTGCTAGACGAAATAATAGAAAAAATGTACCCCGTAAATATTTTGGTAGTATTAGTAAATTGTGTTGTATTGTTGTGTTTGTTATTGATAAAATATCCACGAATTTAAAAAGTAGTTACCAACTAACTAACTAGCTAGTAATTACCACGGTAGCCTAGTGGTCCTAAGCGCGATTGCTACGCTAGAGGTCTTGGATTCGATTCCCAATTCGAGCAAAAAGTGTTATTGGGTTTTTGTGAAATTCTCAGTAACAGCTCTGTGTTAGGATTTGTGCCCGGTTAATAGCAAAAGGCTCGCCCGGGTATTACTTGGGCGAACTGTGGGTGGTACATTGGTACACGTCTATGTAACTCTTCGGGGAATACAGGCGTGATAAAAGTCGTTATGTGAATATAAAAAGTAGGTTTTTGACACAGAATAAGGACAGTTTAGCTTGCTCTTGTTTGAGCTGTGAAAAGTGACAAGTTAAAAAAGAAGAATAATAAAATTTAAATAAAGAAATGAAACTGTAAACCTTTGAAATCATGTTGCTAATACCGTAAGTCTATAAAAGTCTCCTAAATCATATAATCAAGATTAACATTTTACAAGCACATAATAAATGTTTATTATACAAACATTCAAAATCAAGAAAAACAGGAAGACTAAAACTAAGGTGTGAAAACAAATACAAGTCTAGGAAAACCAGTTAACGTAGCAACCCTAGAACATGCCTCTCCTATGCACATATGTGAACGAAATAAATATAAACATATATGGTGGAATGAAATTCCGCTTCCTCATAAAAGCTGGTTGTAAGACATGAAGTCGTTAGTTAAGTGATTACTGCTTTTCCTAGAAGCTGTTAGCCTTAGGCTTGAATAAATAATTATAAGTGAGTAAGTGACAAGTTGATGAATTAATTGTTTTACGTTTATGGTCACTTGGTACTACCTACTTGTTGTAAAAAAAAAATTGTACAGTTACAGGACTGACACTTTTTTACCGTGTTTTTTTTTGCAGATTTTGTTTTGTTTGATCTGACTTTCGTTATTCTTTAAATAAATTATTGCTATTTTGAAAATGTGTAACAAAAGTTTCGACAAACTATCAGCTCAGTTTCAGAAATGTTGAAATTACAAGATGAAGTGATGAAATCGGTCACGAATTACGAAGTTACAAAAACTGTCTTATATCAATACATCTTGAGATATCTATCAACGCCTCGGAAGTACTGGTAAGTACATTGTGTTCACGAGATGTAAAGAAATCGTTACGACGATCAGTGAATCGCTAATTCCGTTTTTCTCACGTCTGAGGCTGTTAGATAACTCACTTTGCGCTTACGCACTATTGCTTTTTAAGTGTTTCTGTGCAAACTGGGATATGTGTATAACACTTATTTTGAACCATCACGCTCGTATTCTCCGAAGGGTTAGGCAGAGGTGTACCAATGTACACCCACAGTTCGCCAGGATGTTTAGGTCCCATGTAATAGGGGGCGAGCCTATTGCCAACTTATTTTGAAAACTATATATAATAGGTTTTACCTACGACTTCGTCCGCGTGGAAGTCAAATATGTATATTAAAAATTATATGATATTCAACAATAGTGTAGATTTTTACCAGTGAAAGAATTTCACTAGTAGAATTTTTCAGAGTTTCCAGAGGTTCCATCTTACAAATTTAAAACCAACTTTACGTCATTATAATTTATGTAAGGATTACCTTTTCATTCGCAAGCATAGCTTTTTGAAGTAGACACGGAATAAGAGTAAATAATACTACAGATCTTCCAGGAATCGTTCAGCAGCATCGATCCTTTATTAGTGATCGGTGTTCAGCAGGGAACTATTTTCAGCGTGATAAATTTTTTGGTAGTACCTAGTTAAAACAGATTAATATTTTTATTGAAATTTACCATTCGTGATAGAAATTGTAATTATTACTAACACTCGTTGAATTTCACATTTGTAAACACAATTTAGAACACGATTTCATTATTTAAAACGCTGTAGAATAAATAATGGTATGCAATGAAATAATTTTACCTGAAGGCCTTGCTAGCTAAGCTATGGTATTACCACGTTTAATATTAAATTAGTTTGAAACGAGATCATATCTGAATGAAAAATCACTTCGTATACATACGTTATTATCCAATCTGCAAATGCAACCTTCTTAGTAATTTAAACCAGGCAAGCAAATTGATCTAATCATATCAATCTACTTATAATGAAGTAGAGACTTGTAAATAGAAACAAACTTTGAGGTAAACTAGTGAATGTAATGTGATTTAGCAAATGCAGTATAGTAGTCGCCATGAGTCGTGAGCACAAATGTCAAGTTAATTTGTGGATTTTTGGGTTACTTTCGGGGTTTTTTGGGCCGCCGACGCTGCACGCAATTGATCTGGCAGGTGGGCCGTACGCGTGCAGCGTCCGCCTCCCAAAAAACCCCGAGAGGCACCCAAAAACCCAAAAATTAACTTGACATTTGTGCTCACGACTCATGGCGACTAATATACCTAATGTTTGTTAAAATACCTGGATGTTTAAGGTCGCATTTTTATTGTAATTGAAGTATAATTATGCTCATTTTTCCAACAAATCAGATTTGTTGTGTTCCGGTTTGAAGGGTACGGGTGCCGATGGAATTATAATGACATGAGACATTTCAGTTTTGTCTCTGGGAAGAGGTTACACGTTCGGCTTGTAAGCCATTAATAGACATTTAAAAAAATGATGAACTCTCGTTGTGTGGAAAACAGTACTGTACGATACGGTAGTTTAAAGAAGTCTTAATATTTTTTATTTGATCCATTATTTTGTAGAACATTTAGGTTTTCCTTTTTTTGTTTGAATTTTAAATTTGGCGATTATTTGTAAGTTTACTGGCCACCCTCAAAGATGATGCAGATGCTTATTTACAATCTACACGTAAATTAAACCCATACAAAGCTAATATTAGATAAGCCTCAACGGTTAAGAAAAGGTTTTGTAACCAGAAGATGAGCGATGATTAGGTGACGCAGTAATTTCTCCTGTCTCACTTTGACATCACTTTTGTAACTAACTTTCAACGCAGACAGAGTAACAAAGTGAAACAATATGAGATGTCCTATGAAATAGAGTTGAAAATTGTCTGCAAGATATAATTCCGAGCGGCATTTGTTTTGACGTCTTGCACGTAATTGGGCAATATTGAACTCTATCCATATTATGATTTAGTTTATTATTAATTAATCAATGAAAACTGCTCAAGCATATTGATGCTCTCTGTGCGCTGACCCAGTGAAGACAGAAATAAAAAAGTTTATAAAAAATATGCGCAATGTGGCATACATTGCGCATATTTTTTATAAACTTTTTAATTTTTCATCATTTCTGTAATAAAAGTTATGTAAAAACCTATTGATTTATTACTGTATGTTGTTAAGAGATTATTTATGTTCTTGGGAATATAATGGCGACGAAATTGCCTGAAGTAATTAAAGATTGTTACATCGATTTACGATAACTTTCAATTGGTTGAATAATTATAATAATGTTTCTGATTTTTCTTAAGGCCTGAGGCGATGGTTGACAACATTCAATTTATTTATTATACAGGTACATTGTGAGCTAAGAGTAAAAATACCAAACCAATTAAATGCTAGTACAAGGAATCATAGATGTCAGCTTAGTAGATGGGGTCCGTGCCTGCCAGGGTTGCGGAATTTTTTCGAAAGAGTCACCGCGGCCCTGGAATGGCAAGGGCATTAGGGGGAACCCGGACTCTGACTGTCCCTTCCGCATCACCTAGAGTTGAAAAAGACATTTGATGATTTTCCATTCATAAAAAAAATGCATTCATAACTAAATAATAACATTTACAATTCCAATCGACGATTTATAAAGATTTAAAAGGAATAAGGGGCAAAGTGGAGAGTTCTCCGACCGCCATTAAGAGTACTTCGACCATACGGGGGTTTGTCTGGTTAGGTACTGCCCTATAGAATGCTAATATTGTGGTGAACTATGAAATATCGCGATATGTGATACGTCATTTGTAGTTACCACATGATAAATTGTTTTACTCCGCATTCGCTACCCACGCATATACTTACTCCCGGTATCTTGTACAAAAAACTAATATGACAAATTGTCAATGGCGTGTAATCTGCTGTAATTGATTGTTAATAATTCAGTTAACCAATCACAGCAGCTTACACATCGTTGGGTAGACCATTTGTCACATTCATTTTGTTTGAGAAAACTAGGGTCAGTAAGATTTTCTTTGGTTTTCCGGATAATTAGTACCTACTGGTATCATAAATAGTTTTGTAAACACACGTTGAATAACAGGTAAACGAGCTTTCACGTTTACAGTAAGCAATAGGTGGATGAGATTTGCTTCCTAGAATTACCTCTGATATACCTAAAGTAAGTGTACACTAAACTTAAGTAACTTTGGAAAGCTTCTTTCAATTTTAAAACCATTTCTTAGAATATAAAACTAGATCAATAGATGATAAGGATGATTTTACATTGGCTAGGCTCACGTATGTCTACAATTTTAAAACCAATAAAACGATCGCAACTTCTACAAGAACTTTTAGCTGCGTTGTTAACGCAGTAAAGTAAGAAACGTTTTTTAACCCCTGACACAAAAACGGCGGGGTCTTATAAGTTTGACGTGTCTGTGTGTGTGTGTCTGTCTGTGGCAACGTAGCTCCCGAACGCATGAAATGATTTTGATTTTTTGTTTGAAAGGTATTATGTCGGTAGTGTTCTTAGCTATGTTTGATGGAAATCGGTTCAGCGGTTTCAAAGTTATCAGCTCTTTTGTTAGCTGCGGTAGGGTTTTTTTTTGACGGAGTTTATTTAAAAAATTTCAATTTTGTGTTTTTACGCAGTGGATTGCTGGAAAAAATGCGTATTTCATTTATTTAAAAAAATAACAGTCCTATTATTTGTATAAGAAATAGAAAAATATCGTCCAACGCTGTTATGTAGTTACCATAAATATTGTAGATGTGGACAAATCTTACAAAAACGTAATACCTTGCGACCTTTTTGACCTTATTTAATTTAATTGTCGGATTGTCGTAAACGTAAATTGCACGAACAGAAGTGCGAATCATTTTACCTCCTTCGGATAAAGCGTGACGAAGTTGCGCCAGAAATTTTAATTAGACAAGGTTTGTTTCGTAACCATATTGTCACGATGCACCGACCACTAAACCGCAAGGCGGCATGCTCCCGCGCAGCTTATTAAAAAGTTAGCTACTTAATCTATCAACATTAATATTATGTAAGGTATATGTAAATATGTATACAAAAGCTTGGATAGTTTTGTGAAAGAGTATGCGTTTTTTTTTTACTGGACTTTTACAAAACAGGCAGTTAAGGGGACATAATTACTTTCATGTCCGAACTTTCTTAGCTTTTTATAGATTTTAGAAGAACATTATATAAACCTTAACCTTACCTTAAATGCCTCGTTAGCGCAATGGTCTTAAGCGCGACTGCTACGCTAGAGGTCTTGGGTTCGATTCCCAGGTCGAGCAAAAAGTGATATTCGGTTTTTCTATGAAATTCTCAGTGGCAGTTCGGAGTTAGGATTTGTGCCCGGTTAATGGCAAAAGGCTGGGGGCGAGTCTTTAAAAATATTACATGGGACCTAAAACATACTGGCGAACTGTGGGTGTACATTGGTACACCTCTGCCTAACCCTTCGGGGAATACTTGGCTTGAAGGTATGTTATGTTATAAACCTTAACAAATAATGACGTGCTAACATGATTTATTAATAAAAAAATATCCTGAAATATAAACAATTTAAAATGAACATTGTTTGAAATTACTTACCTACATTCTAGGCTTAGTTAAAAAATATACACCTAGCATACTTCGTGTAAATTAACATAAATATCGCGTTCTCACTTAGTTACATTACTGTATTTATTATGTAAATAGGGTTCACATTACATTACTTACATAAATCGGATATTTATGAATTATATATGAATCAGATACAATGACAAAACAAGATCAGTCGGGAGTCGTGACATACTTGGAATATAATTTATTAATAAATTATAAAGCAGATTAAGGATAAAAAGTACAGTAACACTAACCTTAATAATCAAAGTTAGTGTAGATACTGACTTGTATTATAATAGAAACAAAAAATCCAGAGCAGAGAATAACAGTTTGCTAATGAATTATGGATGAACATTATTAAAAAGTAGGATAGACAGGGTCGCGGCAGACCGAGAAAAGATGGCGGGACGCATTGGATGACTTCCTCAGAACGTGGTGAGAGGAAGCATAACGCAGAGTAACGTGAAAGGCTGCCAGAAAAAAAAGTGCTAATGAGATTACCATTGGTGAACTGCAAATATTTTTTTATTTACTGACTAAAACCCATCCATGTTCCTTCTTGTGCCCTTTGCGTTCCGGGGGCGCGGTATCTCTTACGAACAACTCGCAGCCCCGGTAGGCATCGGCCCTCAGTGGCCCCTTCCATATGCTGACATCTCTTTGAGGCGCGCGTGGAACACGAACACGCCGTCGACACGGCCTGTCGTTATGAAACGTAAGGATGGTGAGCAACCCACTCACCGTCCACAGGCCCGTATCTACGGTGGCCGGGAATCGTCTGCGAATCTTGTACGCTGCGTTTTCTAGTATACTTTATGCATCCTTCAGTAAAAACTGACGCGATAGTATGTACCTTTATAATAATTGGTATCTGTTCTACGTTCTATCGAATGATTATATTTTCGTCTGTTATTATAAAAAAATGTTTGCGGTCACGTTATTATAATTGGAAACGGATAATACGCTCCGCGTTCAGAAATAATAGGAAAACAAGTACTTTCCTTATATAATTTTCGGGAATAATTGTCTCACGTAAAATTTACAAATAATCTTTTGTCTATTGCATGATTCTCTATTACACGCTATCATTTTTTGCTCAGTACCTGCCTACTTACAAAAATAGTCTTTAAATCTTACCGGTTGCGCCTTAAACTAATAAAAAGATTATAACTTGTTTGGAATTTCATAATTTCAGCATCACGGATATCTTTAAGACCGCAGAGTGAATCCACCGCGAAGTGTTTATTTATAATGTTGTAATGTAATTTAATATAACCGCTGTTGTTCAAATATAAACTTTATATCTTTAAAACATGGTTTTGTTTTGATTATAAATAAATATCAGGAATTACTCCATGTTATTGCAGTTGGGTGCAGTTTTCGCGCATAATGCACGATTTTTATGCTAAATGTTCCAATTACGAACATTTGAGACTGGGGGATCGAAATGTAATTTAATCTGTTTTGGGTGTCAACCGTGATTGTTTTTTCCTCATTTTGTGCAAGACATTGTCCGTTTACAGAAATTTAGAGCCTTCAAAGTTCAAGACACTTTGAGACTTTCAAGTTACCGGTAAATACACTTGTAATCGATTTTCATTTCTAGCAGTTTACTTACACTACGCCAGTGTAAATAATTACGTCAACAAGCTAAGAAGGCTTTGTTTATTTAAGTATACACGGAAACAAAGTCAATGTAAATGAAACTCGTCTTGTTTACATTTCAAGTACACCTACTTAAAGAAGAAGCTTCTGTGTAGGAAAAACTTCAAAAACAATTGGCTACTCAATAAATTTTATCCACCATCTACGCTGCTTGAGACTTAACAGTCAACATCTCATTATTTAAGTAGCTACCTGGTCAGCAGGAAAAATCAAATAACATTTCAGATTTTTAAATCCTTATTCTAAGCACATTTCCAAAGGAATTGGGAATAGATGTAGAATAAACATAAAATAAACTCCTCGCTATTAATACCTAAAACGCAGATAAGCAGTGCAATGAGTTATTTCGTGTCTATTTACATGATATGTAAAAGAAACATCATCTACTTAGCCTTTTCCCAACTATCTTGGGGTCGGCTGCCAGTCTAACGAAATGCGGCTGAGTACCAGTGTTTTACATGGAGCGCCTGCCTATCTGACCTCCACAACACAGTAACTAGGCAACACGATACCTCTTGGTTGAACTGGTTGTCAGACTTCCTGGCTTCTGACTTTCCGTAATGATTGTCAAAGATCTACGAATGACAGCCGGGACCAACGGCTTTACGTGCTTTCCGAGGCACGGGTGTGTCACCAACTTTCAAACTCCGGGCTGCCACTAAGCAAATCCTAATGGAAAAACCAAATAACACTTTTAGCCCGACCTGGGAATCGAACCCGGGACCTTACGCTCATCAGTCGCGCTTGCGACCACGAGACTGAGAGGGAGGGCAGATTTATGTAAAAGCAACAGCGGACGAAAAAGTCGATTAACACTGTCAGTGTTAATCGACTTTTTTCGTTGGCTGTACCGAGTTTTAGGAGTATCCATAGTAACCATGCTTTTAACAAAGTTAACCAACAATGTGCAGTGTTACAAAACGGAACGAAAGTCAAGGGTCGTCACTCACTTATCACCTTGTCATCAACTCGCCTTGAACGCCTGGATGCACCTTCAAGGTGTTGGCTTGTTAATCGGTGTTAACTTCGCGGTTTATATATGTCACTTGGTGAAACAATAATATGTACTTACTTAAAGTAAGTAAATAAAAACAATCTCTGTGTTATTAATTTCTGCTTCGCTGGTGTATCGGCTGCAAGCGCAAATGTCGAGCGTAAGGTCAAACAATAAAAACTATTACTACGTATATACCAATACCTACTCCGTGGGACACAGCAGTAGATCTGGCAGTACTGCCGAACTGTGATTGGGTTAGCACAATCCACAAAGATTCCCATACACAAAATGTGTGTGTAATAGTGGAAATTGAATCAGATAATTTGTATGGAGTGCGGAAGGTGGTGTCCTAACGTTAAATGTTTCCTCATTTAAATTAAGAAATATCAACCTTAATGACTTAGTTCATGCAGATTTTAACTGCTAAGACTCACTCAAGGTAATCCTTTTAACTCCGAATTAGTTGTTAACACGGGCCCATTAAGTATAACACAGTTTGATATTTATCCTCGTGTAAGCAACTAACTCTAAGTTCAGTTTTTGGTGCAAGTGAGCCTTATTCTTTTTTAAGTAGTAAACTACAAAATCATGTAACAGTCTGTTAATATATAGAATAGGTAATAAAATATCTTTATGATGAATTAATAACTGCAGATTACTCACTTTGTTATACAATTTTATGTTCAAATATTGTATAATATGCTATATGTTGCAAATAAGTGGGTAATGGAAGTTATTTGATGAGTGGATAGATAAAAAGCTTCGGTATGTATTACTTACTGCGGAATTGGAAACAAAAGAGAATGCGAGTGCGAATGCTACGTACGATGTTTATTTGTTTTAGAATGCGTTCAAGAATGTTGAATTTAAATTAAGTTAAATTTATGCATTGAACATGTTGCGATAGTCCAATGGTTAAGGCACCCGCATCTCATGCATGATGTTGCGGATTCGATACTGGGCAAGTACCAATGTGACTTTTGGAATTTATTATCTTGGACATCTCTGACATAGGCAAAGGAAAACATCGTGAGGCAACCGCGACTTATAATGAATTTAAGTCTGATTTCAGACTGATGGACTGGCGATTTCGCCAGTCCGATTTAAGCAAGCATGGTGATCAATGCTCGTTCCTTCTCGGTATGAGAAGAGGCCTTAGTCTACTAGTGGGACATTAATAGGCTGGTATTATTATTAAAATGCAATAACAAATAACTATGTTATTTTGATTGCCTCTACCTTCCGTGGAGGCAAATGTCCTATTATTATCATGACTACACAATACAGCAACTCAGATACAAACTAATTGACACAAACAACCATACCAATAAAATAAAAACGAACTAATTTTCTGAATAATACAAATAGGCCATCAAAAGGGCACACATTAATAAATAAACATACAAATGGTTGAATCGTGACATGGGAGCAATGAAAACTTTACAGATAACAAACACAGCCTTACTTATATCTAACGACTGTTTTAATTACAATGCGGGCAAATAAAATGGCAACACATACTGGATGAATGCAAAAGGTTAATTCATAAAAGATCACTGCAGCAAAAGGAGAATGACCAATATATCTAACTAATATTATAAAGAGGAAAGATTTGTATCTTTGTGTGTGTGTATGTTTATAATGAATAAAATCAAAAACTCCTGCGCCAATTTAAAAAAAAAATCTCCATTAGAAAACTACATTTACCCTGAGTAATATAGGCTATGAAATAAGGCACGCGGACGAAGTCGTGGGCAGGTCGTCTAGTTTTATATAAAAAAGGGTAAGTGTTTTTTTTTTATTTTGCATAATTTGAAACAAAATCTTAATGAGATGCGACTTCAGTATGAAATCTGAAACGAATTGATCTTTAATAAAATAAATGTATTGTTCATTAAAAGTTTCTACAATATATTTTATAATTAACAATATAACAATATTGATGTTGATCAAAGGATCGATTCCTTTTATTTATCACTACGTTTTGCTTTTGAAGTAAACTGAAACTGCATGTTAAGTTTACTGAAAACGTTTTTACTTTCTTCAAACATGTTATATTCTGCCATTTACAAATCGTTAATCTATACCAATAATATAAAGCTGGATCCTCAGGAACTACTGGTTTGAATTGAGACAATATTTTTGTTTTGGATAGTTAATTTATCAAGGAAGGATATAGGCTATATAACAGCACGCTACGACTAATAGCTGCGGAGCAGTAACCAAAGACGTAATCTAATGCGAGTGAAAAAACTACGCGGACCAAGTCGCGAGCAGAAGCTAGTATTTTCAATAATACGCCTTCTACGAACTTAACCAGTTCTAGTTTTATAAACCTTCTGTAGAAACCTCTTTATTTTAATTAGAGTATTATTCCTAACAAGGGCATTTTGAATGCCGACACAATGTGACTCGCTATAAGGATGGCCGTGGTGATCTGATTTGAATTCAATCGATTTATTGATTTTGTTTTATTTATTGTTTGTTATTGTATCTTTGACTTGAGCAAAGGAGTCATTTTAATTTTATTCTGAACTAGCTTTTGCCCGCGACACCGTTCGTGTAAATGTCGGCTTTCGCGGACGGAATAAAAAGTAGCCTATCTTCCTTCTTGGGGCTTAAACTTATCTCGTACCAAATTTCATCTGAAACGGTAATGCAGTTTAGTCGCGACAGCGTACCAGACATACAGAGTTACTTTCGTATTTATTAGCATGCCTCAATTGCATACAATTAATTTGAGAATTTTCAAGTACCTAAATATCACCAATACGATTTTTGTGATGTGTGGGATCTTTTCTAGAAGCCACTTACTTACGACTTACAATAAAATATTAACTATTTTGTCAGGAAGTAAAATTATTATTTATTATGTTATGGTATGTAACTCGGTAAAAAATTTGATATCACGAGCTCATTAGAATAAATCCGTTACTTAATGAAACGCAAAACGAATTCAATCATGATTGGTTTCGATTGTCAATATCAATTTAGGGCGCGTAGGTAACTAATTGTTCAAACAAAAAATTCATATCACGGTAGAAAAAGTTGTAAACTCGGAAGTGAATAAACAAAAAGTCACAGCGTGCGAGAAGTAGGAAGAATAAGAATCGCGATTGTGTGAAAAGGCAATTACAAAAATTATGTAAGTCAATGATGGAGATAGTTGCGCGCCTTGAGATACGATCGATTTATACTTAGACAACGGACTGCATACAAAAGCTCACCTAGAATAATACAACTTCATGTAAGTATAACTTGATTTAGTCATCCATTGTAATCATAGTTACACTAATAAAATGTCCCAGTTACACACCAATTTACGTCCACCTCACTTCCTAGATTTTTTTAACCTTTTTTTTGTTAAGTTACGTGCTAGATACTGATTTTAATCTATAAATAATTTGCCACAAAATACTCGCATTGACAGCTCTAACCAAGCGAGCGAGAGTGATTTATGAGATCTAAGGTCTGACCAGAATAAGGTCAATGTCATCGATTGTTTAGCTGAAAACAATTTTCGAACGGTTTTATTTAAACTGGCATCTGCAATACGTATTGCAAAAGAGAAATATTTCTTAACACATAAACGCTAAGTATTCTATCGGCATATCTGCGAGTGATGTGCAAACTCACTAAGTAGTTGCTACGATTCCGAACTCGATTTCCCGGAATGGTGTTTTGAATCGTGTAATCGAGCGGTGTATCTCGATTCAGCCGATGTACGGTTACGTAAGTAGGCGTCATCCAGCGTGCCTCCAAGTTTCACTTTCGCGTGAGTTACAGTTTTGCCGTATGTCGTCCATGCACGCTCCGAAACGCACGCGCATCGGAATTAATTTGATTTGGGAACCGGTAGTGGATTGCACATTATCCGAAGGCCGCAGGTTTTTTGCTAACAATACTTGTTCGTAGTGAAATAGTTTACGAAACATACCTGATTATTAATGCTAATCATATGCGAAGCGTGTAATTTGTGACGTTTAGAGAACAACGACCGTTGAATTAGCTGTAACTCATTAACTGCATTTACGTGCATAATATGTATAGAATTTGTAAACATTTTATTATACTTAGCATAAATTATATTATTATTATTAAATAATGACTGTGGGAATGTGATAAATATTTAAACAGTTTAGATTCTGCATCACTATTTCACATGTGCATAATAATACATTCTGTACACGATAAAACATAAACGTGGTTCATTTTAATCGTATTAATTATTGTAAATGTCAAATACATGAAAATTTTACATATATTTAAATTTTACATTACTAAAAATGATTTAAATTTTTAAACCTCATTGTCAAATAACATTGTATTTTTAAATATAAATGTGGCTGTGATACAAGATTTAGACTGTGTCTAGTTTTAAGCCATAGTACCTACAGCATTGACCACGCGAAACACATGTCGCTTGATAGGTATCATTCCAATATTGTTCTTGACCCACATCGATCATCGCAAATGTCAAATGTTTGATCCATTATTCGGGCCAGTAAATAATTGGTGAAAGCATTTATCACATTACGGGTGATTGACACGAGCGGAGTTAAATGCCATTTGTCCAAGGTTGGCGCCCATTGTGCAGCGTGTTGGTTACGCCCGCTTCGGTGCGCTTGCCCTGTTAGCTATACCTATACATTATGTATGGGGTATGGAAGTTATAGGTATGTAACAGCCAGGGTACAATGTACTAGTGAAGTTTTATTACTAAGAATCGATTCTAAGGAGCAGCTGAAAACTTGTTTCGAATAATGTCTAAAGGGCAAGCTCAACCTTATGTTTCCTATAACGGATGGAAGTGACATCGTAACGAGGATTTGTATTACGAATTCAATACATTTATGATTGTGGAATCCTCTGTGGATATTATATATAAAAAAAACAATTGTTTCATGCAAAAGTGCAAGACCTACACGGTTAAAATGTATACTTAATATCCGATGATAATGTTAACCTTTGTTACTATGTTCTTTCCACCTTTTGTACTGTTGCTTGTAGTCATTCTTCGGGAATTCGGCCGATTCCTCAAATGAAAAATTGTAAATTGTTGTTGATCAACCAGTCAAAGGCTCAATTGACAATTTGTCACTTTAATTTTGCGTTGATTGTCGTTCGAAAAATCGGCGCTAAGAGTCACGCGTTTGTGTCTTTTGTACGAAATTTTAGACATTGTTTTAAATGAAGCTTTTTTCGTTGATTTACAGAACAACACTAAGTTATAAAGAATCATATTTGTAGAAGGTAAAGATGCTGCAGAATAACATCGCCATAAAAGTCGGCAGATGTGGCATTAAGAAGTTACTTTGTATTTAATTACAGTTGCATGTCATTTAGAAGTTATACAATTACAAAGATTGTATGAATATCTACCTGGTGAATGTACTACGTACTAAAAATACTGTCAGATGTCTATCATGTGTGAGAAGCATATTCATAATGTTTTATGACACATGCCTCGGGTTACTTTCTTATATATTTATGTTATTGCAACTGTAGGCTTTATGTTCTAAAAAATATAATACATACATACATAAACTAACGCCTTTTTCCCATAAAAAAATATTATAATGACATTAAATTGGATCAATTTAATTAATACTTTATTGAAGGCTTTTATTGTTTGTAGTCAGATCAGACAGACCAAATAGTTGAAATTAATTTCTATTTGATCCTCGATCTGACAAATATGCCTTCATACTTATTCCGCAAGTTTTTTATATTCATTGTGACTGGTGCGATTGCGACTTATTTTTTGAAGGATTTTAATTACGGGAAATGACCTTCAGGTGTGCTACCCAAAAACCCAACATCATGGTACCAGCTTCATGGTTCCATTCTGTAAACATAACTCTCGGTGAATTAAGATAAAGAGAGCTGTCAATGCCTAGCAACACAGCCTATTTTACCAAAAAAACATCGAGGAAGATTTTCACAGAATAGACCGACTGTTTTCCTGACTGAAATAAACGTTTTCGTCAATTACATAAGTAGATAAGTATCACCAATATCTAAATCAATAAAATTAATTCAATCATCAAAACTGGAAATTTCAGCTTCCTGTAGCCGATTAAATGTTCAAATGACATTTCATAATTACGTATGAAGTAATTCGTTCTTATATCATACTTTAGCTTGTCAATTTGAGTTGGAGATCATGTACGGGACCCGGTTGTGGAGATTAATGTTTAGCGATTATATTTAATTGAGATTAAATGTCGGTGAGCTTGAGCTGGGTCAGTAAGAGTGAATGTTATTGATATTGATGAGAATAATATGTAAGTCGTACTTAGATAGTTTGAAGCAAGTACGACGGATTACAGTAACTGATGGTCCTAAACAGTAGGTCAATTTTACTAGTTAAATACGGTCAAAATTTAGTTCTCAATCTCATCTCAGCGACAATCATTGTCACAAAAGGTAGGTAAAATTGTCATTTGGCAGATTGACACTGAGATTCGATCGATCCTTGAAGTTAGTAAGATTACCCCCTTAAAAGAGCTTTGAAAGGAGCTTAACTTAAATGTTTGTTGTTAATAAAAGGTTTATATTTTGGAAAGTACTGGTAGTCCTAATAAATAATAGAGTAACATGAATGAATAGCTAGGTTCAGCTAGGTAGGATTCATGTCGAATACACCAGAAATATAGTAAGCTTTATCAAAAAATAAACAAATGAATCACGATTATTTCTTTCCGAGAATGGACGTGAAATAACATTATTTCGATACAGGAAAATGTCAACGATTCACAGAAAAAAAAATAAAAAAGCAGCTCTTGGTAGATGCCTGCTTACGATTATTTTTAAAACACTGATTAATATAAGACCTATTCTTAGTATTTTAAGCTTAACGAAGGTGTTAGGATTATTCGTATTGTATTGATTCATATTTTTAAGAACGATGTTTACATGTGGTTATTCCAAAAAACTAAAATAAGACCACCATGACACAGAGAAAACAAAGAAAAATTATTATTCTCAGGTTTGAGTCACATTCAGCCTATATGGCTCTGCACTACAGTTACATCGAAAAGACAAAGAATATATTTTAGCATTTAAACTAGTTTATATTATCAAATAAAAGGATGCTGATCGTAGGGATGTATATACTAGTGATTTTCCGGATATCCATATCCGTATCCGCGGATATCAGCGAGAAAAAAAAACACATTCGTATCCTGATCCGTTACATTTTTGACGGATCTTTTATTTTTTTAATTTTTAATATATATACCATCACGCCTGTATTCCCCGAAGGGTTAGGCAGAGGTGTAACAATGTACACCCACAGTTCGCCGGTATATTTAGGTCCCATGTAATAGGGGGCGAGCCTATTGCCATTAACCGGGCACAAATCCTAACTCCGAGCTGCTACTGAGAATTTCATAGAAAAACCCAATAACACTTTTTGCTCGACCTGGGAATCGAACCCAAGACCTCTAGCGTAGCAGTCGCGCTTAGGACCACTAGGCTACCGAGGCAGTTCAAATACAATTAAATTTATTTAATTTTTAATACATAGATTTAATTCTATATGTAGTTGAATAGGTAGCGATAAAAATACTATTTATTTTAAATTAAAATATTGTTTATTTCTAAAAATCTATTTGGCATCTTTATATTGCCAACATTTATCGCAGTGAATTAATAAATAACACATAACTAATTAATAGTACGTAACTTAAAGGAACTAAAACAAGTATCTAATAATAATAAACACTTACTTAAAGCATAGAAGTTATTATAAAATATTAATTAAAATATCTTTATAATGCGACGTCAACTATCGTTTCAAGGTCTAAGATTCAGTAAAGAAAGTTAAGATCCATATCCGCGGATCTTGACACCATTGATCCGTATCTGCGGATCTACATTTTTAATGATCCGGCACATCACTAGTGGATACTAATATTTATGTTTTTCTTTCATAATCCTCCTTAATATCACAAATCAGCGAGAATTGCAAATCCACATTAATATTTATTATTTCATCTAGTTTGCCAAGTTAGCAAGAATTATAAAAATATCAGCAATTTGATTCTTGACATCGTGTCAGAGTCAAAGTCAGTGGTTTGTTTGTGAAACATTAAGATAAAGAAATTGTTGATCCTTTAACAAAGTTGTTTCGTAAATGCCGATCAGAATGTGCCAACCACCTTTTGTGTATATCGACCCTTACGGGAACTGAAGGACGATTCTAATGGCATTTAATTCGTAGCTAATTTGTGAGCTGACTCTATTTAAATTGTCATCTACACGCTAAGAAGAATAATGGGTCTCGTAGATTATTGCTGGTCTATTAATAAGCCTAGTAAAAAGATTACTCTTTAGCTGTCCGACGAAATATAAGCGAACTCATGTGCTAAGACCGGTTTATATAAAACTGAACGAGTAGGTCAAATTAATACGGGTACACATTAATATTAAAATCTTCTACAATATCTATAACACGCTGTGGGTCAACGATCCAGTCGTTACATTAATTCAATTCAAACCATAAACAAGTTTTTACGAGTAAAACTATTCTAATTTTGATTGATTAATGTTTAATGGGTTCTCATAAAGAAAGGTTTTGATAGCAAAAAGTCTGGTTTAATAACAAAAAAAGGTTATAAAACTCATTAGCATTTTGAAAATAGAATTAAAAAAAAATTAGGATCAAAATGTAATAAATATTATGGTCAAGAACTATAAATACCATTATTGTTCAATGACTTTTAATATTTTTTTGATAGATTTGAATGTAACTGCAACCGTTTTGACCTCAGAGTTAACAACAATTGCTAACGTCTTCATTATTATCACTTAATATTTAATATTGTTGAGTCTAAATGGTCTTTAGAAGTTCAATAACATTCATAAAGGTGTCTTTAGTTGAATGGTCTTATAATAAATTGATAATGAAACATTTAATAAAGTGTTATTTAAACTTGCAACCTTACTGTCCACTTTGGTCAATATAAGGTCAATCACTCCATTAACAAACGGAATTTCACGGTCCAAACCCACTTAAGAAAATAAAACAACATTTGCTTAGTAATTACGAAAGTGTTTTTTTAATCATTAATTTGACTATTGACGCATGATCGTGCAAAAACTACCACGATCATCTTTCAAATGTCACTTCCAACGGTTTATGACCCCTGCGGTTTCGTTAGATTTGCAGTCTCTGATGCTACAAAGGCTTTGAAAATTTTACGTTTTTTTGTAAAAATATACGGACTTGACTGTTGACTGCCTTGTTAGCCTAGTAGTTCTAAGCGCGACTGCTACGCTAGAGGTCTTGGGTTCGATTCCCAGGTCGAGCAAAAAGTGTTATTGGGTTTTTCTAAGAAATTCTCAGTAGCAGCTCGGAGTTAGGATTTGTGCCCGGCTAATGGCAATAGGCCCACCACCTTTTACATGGGACCTAAACATACCGGTGAACTGTGGGTGTACATAGGTACACCTCTGCCTAACCCTTCGGGGAATACAGGCGTGATTGTATATGGACTGTAAAAAGATATATCACATAGCCATTAACTGCACATAGGTATTGTCCATCAAACTAAGGAACAATGAGTGTTTTTATTTAAACTGTCATTGAATGGCATACAAGCCGACCGTCCTGACGTTAAGATTGGTCACCTCTGCCTATAGACGTCTGCAATACCAGAGACTAGCTTGAGATGTCTCATATGCGTGTAACTACACCGGTACCTATACCCTTTAAACCGGAACACAACAACGCTGCTTTACGGCAGAAATAGGTATGGTGGTACTTCCACCGACGAACTTAATCACAAAGAGCTCTATTACTACTATAAAAAAATTATTGCTGGAGATCGATTTTTATTTATGTTGTAAAAAATCCCTGTTCCCTATAGAGCACAATGTAATGTACGAAATGCTTACGGGTGCATACAATAGTACAGGGTCGTGACGGGCTTAAAGTTTAACTACAACATACAACATTGGTTTAAAAAAAAATGGACCGTTGACCTTCAATATATCCGTGCCCAAGAAGTTGATAAAGAAGAAGTGAAATAAAGTGAAGTGTTATTGGTTTTTTTTTATCTTCTTAGCGTTACAATGACAAACTATAATACAGAAATTATATTGTAGCGGTCCAGAACTTGGCTACTTGCCTTGGTTTTTCTTTGAAATTCTCAGCAGCTCGGAGTTTTCGGCGCGCCCCCTATTACATAATACCTAAACATACCGGCGATCTGTGGGTGTACTTTGGCACACCTCTGCTTCATCCTTCGGGAAATACAGGCATGATGCAAGGCATGATGTAAGTATGCAGAAGTTGATCACAATTATAAGAAGAGCATGTAAATTTTGATTTTATTGAGTGTCTTTTTACACTCGTTTTGAAGAGGTTACAGCTGCCTGAACTTTGCCCTTGGTCTTTTAAGAAATAGTAAACAGTCTGAAGTACCTATGAACAAATTAATAGGTGTTCCATCCATACTTGAGTGCAGTCAATCATACGAAATTAAATTTAGAATGGCACATCGAAATGTCATGCTAAAGTGGTTAGTAATATTGGCATGTAACTAAATATAATTCGTAATTACTCTTTGTACGTTTATGCAGATAATGAAGTTGGGTTTTTGAATGAAAAGAAAAGGGAATTAGTAAAATGAGACTGGAACAGAACAAGATGTTAATAATTATGGTGTTATATGTGCTAATATTATAGAGTTGAAAAGTTTAGTTTTTGTTTGAACGTGCTAAGCTTAGGAATTACTGGTCGGGTTTGAGAACATCCTTTTGCGTTATATAGCTCGTTTATCAGGGATGGTTATAGGCTATAACATACAACACATGGATTCAAAGCAGTAACCAAAGTAACTAACGAATGTAAAACTGCGGGTTAGAGCTACTATCTAGATTGGGTCTGTGTTGACAGCGGACTATATAAAAAGAAATCTCGTCATATTTTGGTCATTAAGTAATTAAAATCGATCCATTTCAGTCGATTTGTAAATAGGTTTAGGGCACTTTTATCTATGCTAGTGATTAGTCAGTTTCCAGTCAGTCAGTTAGTTAATTTATTTATTTATTTGTATTTGTAAACATAGGTAGTAAGATGTTATAATAAGTATAATAGGCCATCTATGTTTTGCTTTGAAGCATACAAATTACGTTGGACAATTGATCCTAAAGTACGGTATAATAAAAAATTACAGTAAAATTTAAATGGCGAATGAATGAATTTGAATGATGATGATGATTTGAATGATTTTTAATTTTTGATGATTTTTTTTAATGTAGTTAATTTCATAATTTGTAAAATCTCAAACGAGATTTTAAATTAACATATCATTTTTGAAATTAGGTTATTTTTGTATGAAGTGTACTGTCGGTATTTTGCAATGCAGAAGCTCTACCGCGTCGAATTACAGGCTCCACCATACGAATGCAAATATGATGACCGCGTGTAAAGTTATGGAGATTGCAGAATTCCGCTTGGGTCAAAATATTACACTGTAAAACGTTTTTCTCAAAAGGGACTTCGTAATGGTCAACCAATTGACTTATAACCAAAAATGCTTTCCTTCTTGCAAGAAAATTATGAAATGACGAATAAGGAAACATCCTTATTGGTCGCCTCATTCTCAAGAAGATAATACTGACTCAAAGATCGTTTTGATTAAGATTTTGTAATTAATTTTGCAATCAACGTTATTTTGATACTCAGTGCCTACTTACCGATATTGTGAAAAAAAAATTGGTTTAATATTTTGGGGCTCCATATAGAGATACGCATTTAATTTACGATATTTTTTATACCTGCGTCCTCTTGAATAATCAAATAAATAGGGTTACGTGAAAAAAAATAAAAACCACAGCAATGAAGAATAATACACTTATATTTACTTATGTTTCAAACACATGATTTGAAATTAGTGGCGTTTAGAATATTATGGTACTAGCAAAACGAGCCAATCCATAATTTCTCAATAAAAAATTAATTTCGAGAAAATAATTTAATATGCTAAATGTGTTACATTACAATAAATAAATTAATCAGCGTTAAATATCAGAAATCAATATAATTACTTAAGTAAGTGTGTAAGTACTCAAGATAAGTGGGAAGATTTATGACATCTTTTTCATAGAGCGGTATCAATTATAAAGGCCCTTTTTCCAATAGTAAAAACCAGATGCGTCTACATAGTCCTATTTAGCTTAAATTATTCCTAAACGGAAATGACAACGTGAAAGTTCAAGCGTTCGTTGTGCATTGATAAGTTTAAACATTAGTCAATATCTGTGACTAGCATTTTGCACATTAAGGTCCTCACACACATGTGGTATTATCATAGGGGAGATCACAGAATACGCACGATCTCTTAATATTCCCCATTTTTTCGGATGGAAAATCAATAAATAACTTCTCCTGCCCTGGGCGGAGCAGGAAGGAGTGTCAGACTTTTCCTGATTAAAACCCATCCATGTTCCTTCTTGTGCCCTTTGTATTCGGGCGCGGTATCTCTTTCGAACAACCAGCAGCCCCGACAGGCATTGGCCCTGACTGGTCCCTCCGATTTGCTGACATCTTTTTGAGGCGCGCGTGAAACACGAACGCGCCGTCGCGTCGTCACTGCCTGTCGTTATACAACGTACGGACAGTGAGATACTTATTGTATTGCTCACCGTCCACAGGCCCACGCAATATCCCCTGCGATTAAATGAAACTTATGTCTATTCTTTTATGCTTAAATAAGTGATAATAATTTATTTTTACAATAACTGCCTCGTTGGCCTAGTGGTCCTAAGCGCGACTGCTACGCTAGAGGTCTTGGGTTCGATTCCCAGGTCGAGCAAAAAGTGTTATTGGGTTTTTCTATGAAATTCTCAGTAGCAGCTCGGAGTTAGGATTTGTGCCCGGTTAATGGCAATAGGCTCGCCCCCTATTACATGGGACCTAAAATATACCGGCGAACTGTGGGTGTACATTGTTACACCTCTGCCTAACCCTTCGGGGAATACAGGCGTGATGGTATATTTATTTATATTTTACAATGACTTTAAATTATTAGTATAAATTACCACAGAACTACCTCGTTGGCCTAGTGGTCCTAAGCGCGACTGCTACGCTAGAGGTCTTTAGTTCGATTCCCAGGTCGAGCAAAAAGTGTTATTGGGTTTTTTTACGAATATTTCAGTAGTAGCTCAGTGTTAGGATTTGTGCCCGGTTAGGCTTGCCTCCTATTACATGAGACCTAAAAACATACCGGCGAACTGTGGGTGTATATTTATACACCTCTGCCGAACCCTCTGGGGAATACAGGCGTGATGATACTTACTACAGACGATCTCGAGTTCACTGTGTAACTTACACTTAACATTGTGTTTTATTTATTCGAATAACGATATTGTAATAAACTACAAGATGCAATAGTCAAGTGTTGTGAAGTGCTGCAAGGGTTTATTTCATTCATTGTTGTTCTTAGTGCTGTTTTTGCATTTGAATATGACTAATAAAATATGAATGAAGATAATAATATGAGATGATAATAATATGATGTTGGCTCGCGACTTCGTCTGTGTGGAAATTAAGGACTCCCTTAATTCGGCCCTGTTGCAAAATCCATGACATCTTTTACCTATGTAACTGCCTCGGTAGCCTAGTGGTCCTAAGCGCGACTGCTACGCTAGAGGTCTTGGGTTCGATTCCCAGGTCGAGCAAAAAGTGTTATTGGGTTTTTCTATGAAATTCTCAGTAGCAGCTCGGAGTTAGGATTTGTGCCCGGTTAATGGCAATAGGCTCGCCCCCTATTACATGGGACCTAAAACATACCGGCGAACTGTGGGTGTACATTGTTACACCTCTGCCTAACCCTTCGGGGAATACAGGCGTGATGGTATATTTATTTATATTTTACAATGACTTTAAATTATTAGTATAAATTACTACAGAACTACCTCGTTGGCCTAGTGGTCCTAAGCGCGACTGCTACGCTAGAGGTTTTTGGTTCGATTCCCAGGTCGAGCAAAAAGTGTTATTGGGTTTTTTTACGAATATTTCAGTAGTAGCTCAGTGTTAGGATTTGTGCCCGGTTAGGCTTGCCTCCTATTACATGAGACCTAAAAACATACCGGCGAACTGTGGGTGTATATTTATACACCTCTGCCGAACCCTCTGGGGAATACAGGCGTGATGATACTTACTACAGACGATCTCGAGTTCACTGTGTAACTTACACTTAACATTGTGTTTTATTTATTCGAATAACGATATTGTAATAAACTACAAGATGCAATAGTCAAGTGTTGTGAAGTGCTGCAAGGGTTTATTTCATTCATTGTTGTTCTTAGTGCTGTTTTTGCATTTGAATATGACTAATAAAATATGAATGAAGATAATAATATGAGATGATAATAATATGATGTTGGCTCGCGACTTCGTCTGTGTGGAAATTAAGGACTCCCTTAATTCGGCCCTGTTGCAAAATCCATGACATCTTTTACCTATGTAACTGCCTCGGTAGCCTAGTGGTCCTAAGCGCGACTGCTACGCTAGAGGTCTTGGGTTCGATTCCCAGGTCGAGCAAAAAGTGTTATTGGGTTTTTCTATGAAATTTTCCGTAGCAGCTCGGAGGTAGGATTTGTGCCTGGTGAATTGCAATAGGCTCGCCCCCTATTACATGGGACCTTAACATACCGGCGAACTGTGGGTGTGCACTAGTACACCTCTGCCTAACCCTTGGGGAATACAGGCGTGATGGTATGTATGGTATGTTTGTCTTTTACTTATAATCTTTCGCTTTAGTACATATAATACTAGACGATCCAGTGAACTTCTTAACAACAACATTTGTATTTGTATTGAGGGAAACAAAAGAAAAAAGTTCTTTTTTCAATTCGGTCGGGCCATTTTTCATATTAAATGGAGATAATATTAATGTAGATAGATACATTCGGAACAAGTTAAAGAAACGTTAGAATACTTAATATTATTAAAATTTGTATTACAAAAGGGTTCCGAAGTAAACGTTAATCACATACAAAGGTAACAGAAGTAGTACTTATTCAGTTTTATAAATAACTATGCACTGCTTTTATAAACTAAACAGGCACGTTTCGAAACGACTTGTTCTAAACTAGTTCAGTTCGGGTGTGTATTGCTAATTTGCCACTACTAACAAAGAAGTTCTTTGCAACTCAACTGGGCAAGCGAAACGTTATCAAGGTCGTTTGTAGCGGCGAATGCAGTGTCAATATCGAGAGTTTTTACCAACATTTGCGGTTATGAATATTCATTGATATTTTTTGATATTATTGACACAAATTCCAAACGCGTGGCTTGAATTTCAATTCCACTAAAATTAATCATAATTCATTTGAACCAAGTTTTAAACATAGTGCTTTGCTCAGCTATTTAACCGTTGTAAATTCTGAGCTTAAACATCAAATAACGGAGGTTATAACGCACGCCTATAAATAACAAGTTAAACATAAAACCTCCATATACAAATGTTAATCTTTTGATGGTATTGACTCCCCATAAATAGCTAGAAAACATCAACGCCTAACATGGATCATAGAAGAATGCCATATGTAAACGTATAGTACTCGCTCTATAGAACGAATTGGTAATGTCACTCAATTGCAGAGATGCAAGTACGTAGGTAAGTCGTAAGTCACTTGCAAAAGTAATAAGCCATTTCAAATGTACATCACGTCAGAAATAATTTATAGCGGCCCATGTTTGGCAATAATTTGAGTGAAGATACTCGTTTTTGATGACATTATACCCACATCAATTTATTTCTTTATATTTTCTTTTAGGTTTCTTGCTGACTGTATCAAAACGTTGTAACCCGAAGGCCGCACGAGAATTGTTCTTGCCAATGACGATTTAGGACAATTGAATGGCATCGACATAATTGCCCATTTTCGATTACGTTTCAAACATCACAATAATGAGGATTTGGCAAATCATAGTGATTGTAAGGATGGCGTTGCGTTCTGTCCCAACAGTCACGATTTTTAGACGCGCCGCTGCAAAATTGTTGGTGCTACACCGAGGCGTGTTGAAATGAAGAGATATTACAAATATTAGGTACAATATACAATACAATAACCGATAGTGAACGGAACCTTAATATTCAAAGAGATTTCAAGAGCTTTGTTCCTTTAAAATTTTCGACGGCAACTTTGAAAGCATTTCGCAAAAACTTGACCACAAATTGTATGTAGATTAAAAAATGTCATATGAAATTGCCAACTAGTTTTATGCTTTTAAAATATTTCGAAATCGCTTAGACGAGGTGTAAAGTAATGTTGTAAGTAGTGTTCCAAGTCAAGTGGTGTCATTGTTCTCAATAAAGTAAATGGATATAGAGCTAGGAACAGATCTTCAACTTTTAGAAAAGACTAGCTTGTACGGGCGATTTCACCCGCGTGTTTTTTTCTTCACCCGCCTTAAGTCCTTGGGTAATGCTCCGATCCTGTGTCTCGTAGCATGATGTTACATTGCCTATACTATTTCTCATGAATTGGGCTATGATAGGCAAACATTTTCTTTTTTTAATCCGACTGTTTGTTCCAGAGATAAGCGCGTAACAACAAAAAATCTTTAGGTTTATTATATTAGTAAAGATAGGAAGCAGGCCACACGTTTAAACATTCGCCAGACAACTATAATGAACCATCCAATACGTCGTCTTCATTTTGTAACACTTTTCAAAATGGCTTCCTCCATTAAATACAATTGTATAGATACAATTAAAACTTCCGATCATATATTTAACTGAAGGCTAGTTCCTATCCGAAACATTGTAACTAACGTTCAGAGTCTAAAGCAATTTTGCAATAACGCTTGTTACTGCAGCTATCATAATCGTGTATATGCATTTAATCGGATGCATCACATCTATTGTGTCGGATAAGTTTCAGTTACTGTGTCCTAGATCTGAGAATAATAGATTGGGTAATAGGTAAGGTGACAGTCAACTGTTTTTGTATGAGCTAGTTTTTTTTAACACATCCGAATTTTTTTTCATTTTTATTTGTTGTGGATGCGGGACCTAATTCGTTTTAAATAACCTGGCATTACGCTTCAATTATCCGAAAGGCTAAGTAGGGTTGTACCCTCCTACAGTATTTATTTTTGTTGCGGTAAGTTTTTCAGTAAGTCTATTTTAAACTGGCTTTTGTTTGTGAGAAGCAACAAGAATATTGTAACCAAGATTTTGTAAAAACCAAATTGAAAGAAAAGAGTGTCCATGGAGTTTCTTGCTCGTTCTTCTCCATAGAGACCTACGCTTTGGAACGAGCAACTAGCTTCAACTTTTAAATGTAACTTCTTGACAATTCAAAAGTGCCTGTAAATGGTCTAATTGAAATAAATGCTTTGAATTTGACTTTGACTTTGTAATTGCCGGGTATCGCGGACGCAGACGACGTCGTGGAATAAAAAGAAGGTTCCATTTTCAGGGAGCCACGAGAACCATTTCATTATTTAAAAAAAAATTAACTCTAAAAATAAGTAGGATTACTGTGCCATGACAAAAGAAATCATCGACGTTGACAATTTCAGTTAGCTACAATACACATTTTTGCTAGACATTTCGCTGACGGATTTAAATTCACAATGTCTGCGACATACAATTGCATTGCCGCATGATGCAACTCTTGCTTCGACAGCGTTCCTGTTTGTTCTGACATGATTCCACTTTCCTGACCTTTGAACGTGTCGGAAAGATGGAGAGGTGCCCCATTTAGATTTCACTGGAATTTAGTCGCCATTATTTTGTTATTTCCATTCAATATCAGAACGTTGCCCTAGTATTTATTACACATATTCTTTGTTCTTGAGTTCTTCTATAACTTGTAATGGAGTCATCTAAAATACTTTTACTATGAAAAATAAAAACAGCCGATCCATACATTTCTGTTCATGCAGCTCAACAAAATATATGGAGCCGTTGTTATTTTTTTTTTATTTCAGCGTTGGTCCCATAGTAAAAGTTATTCATAATGATGGATAAAATTACCTGTTTACGAGTTTTCAGTTAGTTCAATCACACCTTGTGAATTAATGTTGTTTATCTACCTACCTATTTCAGTCATGTATTCAGCATCAGAAGTTTGAAGCATCTTTGGCAGTCGTTACGGATAGTCAGAAGCCAGGAAGTCTGACAACCAGTCTAACCAAGAGGTATCGTGTTGCCTAGTAACTGGGTTGTGGAGGTCAGATAGGCAGTGCTCCATGTAAAACACTGGTACTCAGCTGTATCTGGTTAGTCTGGAAGCCGACCCCAACATAGTTTGGAAAAAGGCTAAGCAGATGTTGATGATGATTCAGTATCAGAAGCAAAAATTCGTATTGTACATTGATCTGTCATTACAAGAATAAATTAAAAATTTACCAAAAACCAAAATGTCATATAAATGTGACATTCGCGGACATCTAGATTTAAAAACACGCGATGAACACTCGGAAGAAATCCAGCATTCCTCTCGAACGTCGATAAATATTCTTGATGAAGTAATTCTCGGAAAGCACTTGGATATAAGCGCGGATTAGCCAATCGCTCCACTTCCAGACGGATAAGCGCGAAGATTGATGGTTTGTCCATCTTCTGTTGCGTCTTCCTCTACTTTGTAGATCTCAGTTCATAAAAACGTTGTCTATAATTAAACAGAATGATAATTGTTGTTATGCTACAGTAATTTATTTGTTTCAAAATCCAAGCAACAAAAGGTTTGCGTTGCGAGTGAAATGGCAGAAATATTATTCAACAATAACATAAATAAGTACCGTAACTGTTTGAGAGTTGATTAAAAATTTGTCGCGGATTTTGACTTCGAACTTAATATAAATAAAAGATTAAAATCCTTTACACATAGTCATGCTCCTTTGATAATATCAAGTGGCATTATGTAAGTAATAAGTAAGTCGATCTTTTAATGCGTTCGTACCCAAAAGGTGCCAAGCAGGAGCCCATTACTAATACTCCGGTGTCTGTTCGTCTAATACAGGTCTGTAGCTGCTAAACCAAAAACGATGGACATTTGAAAATGTTTCATAACATGTCTTGGGGCTGCGGGTTGTTCGCAAGAGATACCGCGCCCCCGGAACGCAAAGGGCACACGAAGGAACATGGGTGGGTTTTAGTCAGTAAAAGTCTGACACTCCCTCCCGCCCCGCCCAGGGCGGGAGAAGTTATTTGATGATTTCCCACCCACCAAAAAAAAAAAAAAAAACATTTCTTACTAGTGCAGCAAAACTTAATAAAAAAAACTCAAAAAAAAGCTCATTCAAGTAACACGTATTTTTGTCTAAATAATAAAACATGATGCAGTGTTAAATATTGTGCGGGCGGTGGTACGGAACCTTTGTTTACAAGTCCGACTTCCATTGGGCCGATATTTTTTTAAGACAATAAGATCACGTACACTTATCTACTGTGTTATATTTACCGTTTATCGATTACGTAATTTTATTTATAAAAAAGAAAATTTCACTTTTCCTAGTAAATAGACAATGGTCAATAAAAGCATTTGAACAGTGGCACTTTCCACTGACTTTCACTTTACCTTGAGCCGTGTTGTGTGGAACATTGTGCGTGTTGCATTGACCTGCGCCCGCGCCGGCTGAAATATTGATTGATTGCAATTGGTCCCTTAGTAGGTACACAGCATAGCAAGAAAAAAAATACAGTAACCATGATAGGAAAACACACTTTATGAAAATTTCAAATGTTTACTTGTTACGGTTTAAAAGATACGGCCCTGGGACAGAGGGACAGATGGACGAGTAAGCGAGAGCGATAGGGCTCCGTCTGGACTCATTAAATACGAAAGCCTGAAAAGAACTTAACAAAATGTAAAATTTTCAACTAACGAGCTTGTTAAAAAACCGCGTACGCGCAAATTGCGAATCTTGATGTCATTTGGAAACTTCTATTTCTAAATCCTACAAGTTTTATGTACTTCTCGAGATTAAAGTATTGCGCCTGTCTTGCTTACGCCACTTTCCATTTCAGCCGGCTTTTGTCCTCCCCGTGATGAAATTATTAATGTAATCGTGAAATTCTTAATTCAATCTCAGAAAACCGAAGTTGAATTTAATAATTAACTAGATAAATAATGAAACTGTTAGACAAACGCAATGTACTTGTTAGTAACGCTTGTAAGCGGTGGTCGTTTAAAAAATGGCCGACGTTTCAGTATCGGGGCTAAAGGTTTTTTTTTGCAATAAAATGGTAACAAAGATTTATATCTAACACTACACATCTAAATGCTGTTAACACCAAAACATTTATAATGATTATTATATCGGTGTTTGCGCAAAGTAAACTGTCCGTTTAATAATAGTTTATCGATATGCAGTCGATTAGTGTTATCGATTATAATCGTTACCCAATAATTATAACATTACCAAGTGACATAACAATAATGCAACGTGCAACGTATGATATTGGATTTCGTTCAATCGAAATATTTTGAGTCATAATCATTGCATTGTTTTGAAGATAGTCAGAATTTACGACAAATACAATTGGTAATAAATATTGCAGAGATGTTGCGTTAATTAATTAATAACTACTTGATATTTATCGATAAAGCATGGTTCGTGACAAACGTGCTGTACCTCACGGCTTCTGTTATCTATGCTTCCTTTGCATCATAACAAAGCACCTGTTAAAGTGTGGGAAAATAATTATGTATTAGTTTAAAATGTTCTTTTGTTACAACTTTGCGAAGGGCGAAAATAAAATGCGGAGGTTTTTCAAGTCAGAATATTTAAATGTCAACATACAAAATTCTCTGCTCAAGGTAATGTCGACAACAATTGAAAGGATTTATATTGAGTGTAATCTTGAAATATGTGATATTGTTTTTTTTCAATATGACAGGGGGAATATAAGTTACGACATCCTGCTTGCCTTAATTAAGACAAGATACATCGGATCATCGGTGCCTTCGGTCATATATTTTACCCTCGCGGAATGCAAAGAAACATTTGCTACCAACTAAAACCAGTTACCAACATACTAAAATAAAACAATATGTACTCAGAATTCTGATCAAATGTATGAATTTTTACCACATTTTTACTCTGAAACATAGCACATGGTCAAGCGAACACTTAAAAGTTGCCATAAGACCGTAAAACTTCGAGCACGTTGTCAATATTGGAGTGTCAGGACCGACAAGCTGGGGGTATTGAACTAAAGAAGGATGCACGCCAACGCTCAGGTAAGGAATAACTTCGAAATCTAAAGTACCAATCAATGATTCGAGCGACATCTTTCAAGACATTCTCCTTAAGCCAACCGACGAGATTAGGCTAATAACATCGGATATAGAACCACCTGTAGATACAAACCTAAATGACAATTCAGCGGCAATTTCTGCACTGGTTACCAACAAAAACAAAAATAACAACGTGGACAATGTAAGTCATGCGAACGTTCGTAGCCTACTTACGACCGTTACGACACTATAGAAATGGTAATGACTGTAATGAGTGAAGACATTAGCTAAACTAACAAAAACAAGCGAAGTTGACCCGTGAAGTATCTCACGTGGGTTGCACAAGAAAGCAGTGTTCCTCGGAAGTGAACGGTTCCGTGCGACCGACGCCGACAGCTGAACTAACAATGGTGCCGAAAAATTAGCCAGCTTAAACATTAAGTGTTGAGGAGCCTTGCGAAGTTTCTATTGTTGCTCGTCCTACACTGGAGGTTGAAGCAATTAAGCAATATTAGGAATGAAGAAGGGAAACCTTGTAGATATTCATCCAAACAATTTACTGGCATTTGTGACTGTTAGTGATTTTAGACACCTTGGACAATTATGTAGTGATGCTACCGAGGAATAATCGTTTCCAGCCCATTTTGGTATCAAACATCGTGTATCAATTTTGGTGTTAAGGTCTAAGATAAAATCTTTTTAACGTCAGTAGGAGACAATAACACTGAACAAAAGGCTAGCAAAAAGTCTATTATCGTAAATAATTCAATCCAAATCATTATTTCTGGAGAATTGGGACATAAGAGTGCAGGAACAAGGAAAAATGAGACTTGAGTTTTGATGTTTACGATTATTTTAGATTGCAGATTTACGTCGTCAATTTGCACGGTGTTATCAAATCTAAAATTGTTCACCATTGACATCTAGGTCATGTCGTTGATGTTCTAAGCAATGATGATGGATTGTTAATGTGTTAGAGCGAATTAACAAATTATGAAGTTATGCACCTAAATTCGAGCAATTAAATCGTACATGCACACATTACTTGGCGTATAAATGAATAACTTGCTATAAATTGCTTTGGTAACTTCTGCCTATAAAATGTAAACCTTTTCAAATTGATCAATTTTATTGGTCATGTAAAATGTACTTATAGTTGAAATTTTTATTATATACTTTTATTATATTTTTATTATATACTTTTATAATATTGTTTTGTACATTTCTTATTATGTAGTATAACTATAACTGCCTCGTTAGCCTAGTGGTCCTAAGCGCGACTGCTACGATAGAGGTCTTGGGTTCGATTTCCAGGCCGAGCAAAAAGTGTTATTGGATTTTTCTTTGAAATTCTCAGTAGCAGCTGGGAGTTAGGATTTATGCCCGGTTAATGGTAATAGGCTCGCCCCCTATTACATGGGACCTAAACATACCGGCGTACTATGGGTGTACACTGGTCCACCTCTGCCTAACCCATCGGGGAATAAAGGCGTGATGATATGTATGTATGTATTTTTTTTATGTATGTATTTTTTTTTATTAGTATCATAGGTTCAGTTTAGTTTTCGTAATCATAATTCGTTTTTTCAATTTTCATTACTTTCTAAATCATATTTAAATGATTTGAGTTTAATTGCAGTTTTTTTGTCGATATTCAATTTAGCTTATCTAGTAGTTTTTGTTTTCCCTCTAACTCGGCGATTAGTAGCGCGAAGTCTCAACAGTTTGAGTGGGTCATTGTCACTTAAAGCGTGCAGACAACTTTATCTGCTGTGAAATTACCCGTAAAAGTTCTTTATCTATTTTGCAATTTAGTTTTCGACCAGCTCTCGTTCCTTGCGTAATTTTTTTTCCATTTACAACGACATCATTTGTAACAATTCGTTTATTTTCGTTGTTATTTGCATTAACTTTGTTATTATTTCGTTTCTTCAATGGAAGTTTGTGCACGTTTTCTATGAATTGTTTGGACAAATTTTCTTTGAAACAATGTATGGTTATTATTGCAATTAGGTAGAGAGTATAATTATGTGAATTAAGGTTTACCTTTTCTTTCAATTTACATTCACTTCACTAAACTAATCCAACAATTGGAAGTAGTTAAGTACATAATTATGCATCACGAAAAAAAAATATAAATAATAATCTAGGACTGACCAATATTTAGAGTAGCCTTCCTGTGGTCTCCCGCAGGGACAGCAGTTACAGCAGAAATCAGAAGAAACGTGACGAAAATCCACGCACTGACACCCATATTTAACAGTTCTGCACGAAATTCTCTTATGAAAATTACAAAATATATTTCAATTAATTCACGATTTGGACGCAACTATTTCCCGCGTGTGTTCGGTAACATTTGCGTCGAGGTTGACGTGTTTCCCTCTCCGTGCACCGTGGACGACTAAACCTCGGTGCGGTACTTTCTATCTGCTTTATGCGCAAGAGCAATGTCTGGTGCACCCGCATCGCTGACGCACAACTGTGTAGATAGACGCAGAAGGTTTGTTTAGCCGTGCGTGACATATAGCTCACGCATTATAGCTGATTTGATATTCCGTTCAATCGATGTTAGGTTTTCCTGTTATTTCGTGTCGGCACGAGCTTTACGGGAGTAGCTATTGAAGAGGTGTTAATTTTTAATTATCTCACTCGTACCCATAGTTTCTAACTTTCTTCTGATTTGACGGAAATGAGTTTATGATCTCCGTAACTAGAAGATTCCCAGTTTTGAAAAATGATAATGGATAGAAAATTGAACTTTCAGTTTCATAAGTGTTTTTAAAATCCCATTAAAATTGAGTTTCATGTATGTGCACGTATGTCATTGTCATAAATCAGATCGATTGATCAATCGGTTTGTCGATTTTATTTTTATTTATTGTTTTATTGTGCAAAGTGGTTATTCTGTGCGTTTATACATTGTGCCCGCACGGATATTGTCATGTTATATTATCGGATTGCATTTTTCTATTTTTAGTGATAGTAGTTTTAACGTAATATTAATATGGCAAATATAGTTTTTTTTTTATAAACTTGTGCTTAAGTGGTTTATTTGTATTTGGGTGCACGGTAGTTTAAAGCCAAGTTCATAGAGCTTCTTTACCTGCGAGATCCGTAATTTAATTAATATTCATAATTTATTTTCCGTCATGGTGGTAACCGCAATAACACATTGCTGGACCCGGGAATCGAACTCGTACACTCTCAGCAGTCCCGCTCATGATCACGACACTGAAGCTTCAGTCCTCAAATGAATTATAGTAGGTAGGTATCCATAGCAATAAAATTATATGGACGTTGTTCGAGATTTAATGATTTCAGTGATTTAATATTTAAATGTTTTATTTTTATTGCGCTAATCTGTGGACACTTTGAAATATTTTTTATTGCGCTCTAAAGTGCAGCGCTCCCATACAGCACATGCATCAATATTTTTGCATGATTTTCTACAACAATAACAATATTTACCAAACGTCGTATATTTTTATCGCTTCAAAATTTATTACACAGCAATATCAATTTGAGCCAAAATTTGGGTTCTCGTAAAGATAATCACAGAAGGACGTCGCTTTACGATCTGTTAAGAATTTAAGGACTTTGCTTTTTTTTTCAAGGTCACCGAGGTCAAGGCTGACGTACCAGAGGTATCGTGAGCTTTTGTATTTGGAAAGGTGCAAATACCAAGTGTGTTCTCGACCTTAAAAGGATTATTGACATCGGCTCCTCTTAAATGTGCGTCAGTGTGTGGTTACAGAGCGTCTTTAGTGGCTCGAACCGTGTAATCATGCGGTTTAGTAGTTAGTGCCTTGGAAATTTTTGGGACAGTTCGAGTCAGTCGAATTAGTTTGGGTAGCTATAAAAATACGATGAATGTTCCGATATAGGAAATACGTATTAGCTTCTGCTCGCGATTTCGTGTAGACCTCAGTATAAAGCCTAATATAAATTACCTGACTCGTTAGCCTAGTGGTCCTAAGCGCGACTGCTATGTTAGAGGTCTTGGATTCGATTCCCAGGTCGAGCAAAAAAATTTATTGGGTTTTTCTATGAAATTCTCAGTAGCAGCTCGGAGTTAGGATTTGTGACCGGTTATTGGCAATAGGCTCGCCCCCTATTACATGGGACCTAAAAACATACCGGCAAACTGTGGGTGTACATTGTTACACCTCTGCCTAACCCTTCGGGGAATATGGGCGTGATGGTATGTTTATAAATTATCCTACCAGAACATAAAAACTTGATTAAAATTATCCTGCGTGTTAAGCAAATTATCTAAGATTCATAATTTTCCTGCTCTTATCCCATGTTACCTGGGGTCGGTGTAACACGTTTTCTTCTTCCATTCCATCCTGCCAGCCGTCATGATAATAACTGACTCCCTTCTCTTTCATATAATTCTTCACACAATCCGTCAATTTTTTCCTTAGCCTCCCATAATATCTATTCCGTTGAGCCGCTTATCCATCTATCCCTCTCTTCATCCATTCATTTATCCTTACATTTTTTTACGTATGTAAGATTGTCTATTATTTTACTAGTACTTTATGGCTACGAGGCTGTCCAGGGCGTGAAAGTTATTATAACAATAATATAAAGCTCAATTGGATTTAATTCTGCCAAAGTAAATAAATATTCGAAGTAATTGTGATAGTTTAGAATATTTATAACTGATTAATTTTAAATCTATTCTGAGTATAACTTTGTAATGAACATTGTACCTAATGTAACACGTTTGGCACATTGAATTGGTTCGTTCCAATCAATTGTTTTTTTTGTGAAACTCTAGGTGCGGTCGATTTCACAGAACTTGGCTCAATTACAAAGGCTTGTCACAAATTAATTCAAAACTTCATCAACTTCACACTGTTGTTGCCTTGTTAGTACCACAGTATACATAATAGTACTATAATAATGCCTAGGTACTTAGCCTACCTCCCTACTTACCTTACCTAGGTACTAGGTACTTTAATAATCAACTGTCGCGTTGCAAACAGAGCGTTGCAAGTATTTGAGAAAAAATAATACTGTTAACCTGGTTTTCATGGATAAGTGGTCGATGAATAATAATAGTGTTATTAAGAAATAGTCGTAGCGTAGGTTGTGGTGTGGTTGTACCTTTATTTATTGAGTGGTGTCGAAAATTGTTGAAATACCTACCTAAGTGCTCCGAATGATTGTTCAGATGAAGGCAACTTATTTTGTGGCAATAGAAAAAACATTGTTTTTTGTAAATGTAATAATTTTTTTCATGACATAGCCAAGCGACTGGTCGACTCTTCATGTGACCAAAGGGCTGGTCTTTTCTTAGGCCAAAGAATCAGCATTGCCATACAAGGTGGCAATGCTGCCAGCCTTTTGGGCACTTGTGCCATTGACAGCGATGCGGATGAGTTTGTTGATGCCCTATAAGCTTCCTTTTTTGCATTTTATATTAACTGTACACACTCGTAGTTTGTAATCTTATTATTATTTAAGTAAGTTTTATGTAAGATTTGACTATATTCTGTCAAATAAACAGAACCTATATAAATTAATTCGTGAAATCTGACAGAACTACTAGGAAGAAAAAGAAAAGGTTTTATAAAATTTAAAAACCCCCGACACGAAAATAAAAATCCCTACCGCAGCTTACAAAAGAGCTGATAACTTTGAAACCGGTAAACCGATTTGCATCAAACATAGCTAGGAACACTCCCGAATAATTCACCTTTCAAAAAAAAAAAACAAAATCAAAATCGGTTTTTGCGTTCGGGAGCTACGATGCCACAGACAGACACACACACAGAGAGACACGTCAAACTTATAACACCCCGTCGTTTTTGCTTCGGGGGTTAAACATTACTAGATTCTGCCTGCGACTTCGGCCGCGTTTTTATTTTTATCCTCGTTAATTCCGTATTTGATTGTTGCTTCGGTATCGTGGGTCTATACGTGATGTTATATAACTTGTACTATTCCTCGTGAATCCGGCTATCTTATGCAAGATTTTTTACCATCGGACTGCTAGCACCGAAGATTAGGTTTATTATATTTGTAAGTATATTGAAAACGGTAAAAGATATTCCTAGGTTTCGTATTCATTAATGAAGAGGTCTAGTTTGACAATTGCTTGGATAACTATTTATACAAGCAATTGTCAAACTAGACCTCTTAACAATCTCGCCTATTTCTTTTAGGAGTATCTATATACTTCTCATAAAAAAATGTTAGCATTCGTCACAATGCCGTATTAAATTTACGCAAGGCCTAAGGTAACCACTAACTCCATTCGACCTGCTGATGTCCACCCAGGGTCTGCGTAGGGCTTCGGATGGAACCAGGGTGCCAATAAAAACACAAGCAACCTGTTCCAAAGGTGTATATCGCTAAGAGGATTATTCAAAGTACATGGGTACTTATATACTATCACCGGAGAATCTCAACACCGCGATCTAGAAATAATACAAAATAGTACAGCACCATCTTTTAGCAGTTACCTTTAAGGTAACTCTAGTAACTTTAAATAATGGAACAGTATTCGAATGTAATAATCTGCTGACTATTTTAATCGGAACTTATTGGCAGGTTGTGGAACAAACCTTAAGTTTAATTTTATTTTGTTATTGCCATCATACTTAAAATTTTTATAGGGGTAACAATATTGTTTTACAAAGAGTCTCCACTATCAAAATCAGTTATTTATTTATTTGTCGTTTTCTTTTTCTTTTTTTATTAACGGATGTCGGGTTTTACTAAATACATAAATGTATTGTTAACAGCTTGCAAAATCTTAACGACCGTAATATAAATAATATAAGACACACTACATAAACACTGTACTGTTATTATACACTAGCTTTAGCACGCGACTTCGTCCGTGTCGTTTTTCTTTGACACGTTTTATTACGTCTCTTGTTACTACCTTGCTCCTGTGAGTCGTACAGTGTCGTATATAGCCTATACTATTCCTCGGGAATCTGGCTATCATATACAAAAGGATTTATTCCAATCCGATTGGCAGTTCCTAGCGCGTTTAAACAAACAAAACACAAAATTAAAAATTCTAAGTAACCACCGACAGAAAAATAAAAATCCCAGCCGCAGCTAACAACAGAGCTGATAACTTTGAAACTGTTGAACTGATTTCCACCAACCATAGCAAAGAACACTCCCGACTAATATACCTTTAAAACAAAAAACTAAATCAAAATCGGTTCATGCGTTCGGGAGCTACGATGATACAGACAGATATACACACACACAGACCCGTCTAACTTATAACACCCCGTCGTTTTTGCGTCAGAGGTTAAAAAAAGTCTCGGTTCTGTTATTTTACTATAGAAGTACCTATAGACATTCAGTTTTATTGTTAGTGTTTGGAAGCTTGAAGCCTAGACTAGATACGCATTAGTTTTTATATGTGTTGCTTGTAAACGATATAGTATCCATTTAAGATAAAGATCATCACCTAAATGGAATAGCCGTCCTACACAACAAGGATTTATTATGAAATATTTTTTTATGAAAGTAAAAATATGAAGTTCATTAGTTGTTCATAAAGTCAATACTAAAAGTTAAGAGTTGCGTAATTTTGAAAACCTACAACAATTTATCTAAATTAATATATCTAAAAAATCTGAAGAGTTTTTTTGCAAAAAAATTGTTTGTTATAGCCTGCTTCATGAGGATATAGTATAAGCTATATAACATCACGCCGCGACCTACGGGAGCGAAGCAGTAACCAAGGACGTAACTTAACGCGGGGGGAAATAAGAAAACGCGCAAGGAGGCTTTACAGTAACTATCCAGAAACTAAACAGTAGCAAGTAATTGTATTTCAGTAAGTAATGACTATAATGTATGTACATTGAATGTTTGGCCACCGGCTTGCAACACGCGTAGGAAGCCGACCAACGAACCGAGACCACGTGTGGTCTATGACGAAGGTCGGTGCTTTTCTGTGCTACTCATAATTTTGGTAGAGAATAAGTTTTCGATTGGTGAACCTTCAAATTATATTTTGTGTTCCTATTTGGAGATGTCAGGTACCTATAGACGAGTGAGGGATGAAATTTTTAACGAATATGACAAGGCTTTCTTGAGGCTCTGTTCCTTGTAAGAGTAAAAATAAGGTGGTAAACCTTAATCACAATAAGTGAGTTAGTTAGGATTTAGTGCTGGACAATGGAGAAAACATATTTTTGTTATTTAATAACCGAAGCTATAAAATTGCTTTCTTAAATTGAACTATCAAAAAATTTGTCACTTCTGCTGTTTAATAGGGACAGCGTCATCAACTGTTACTGCTTTTTCAAAGGTTGTTTATAATGCGTATTGGTGGGGTACGCAATTAATGCAGATGCCTGTACCTCAGTCCTCATTTGTTAGCGCCATCTACCACATTGAACGCAAACTATAAAAGTCGTGTGATCGTGTGACTAGCAATATTTATATTTTGTGTACCCGTGGAAAATTATTTAACAAAATGATAAATTTAAAATAATTATTTTGCATCTAGTAGTTAACTTCATTCTTCTTTTTTATATTTGCAAAGGAAAACGGGGCACTAAATTTGATTAATAGTTGTGAATAGTGACATCTGTTGATGAAAAGTAGAATCAGCAATATATCATGTTTTCATGTAGTACATAAGTATGAGGATAGATGGCGCTGCAATTCAATTTTTATACTGCCATCTATTAACGAGTAGCTGAACTTTTCAGTCTAGTTTAATTATTTTCTATAGAGGGCGCCACTATTTTGAAATATTTTTTTTTAACCTTTATTAGGCAACGTGGATTAAAGTTATAATACAAGATATAAATTATTGTACACTGATTTACATTTTTTGCGGCGATATTGAGTGTTGCAGAATTTTTCGGTATAAATTAAATATACCTGTAAGTAATTTTATATTTAATATTGACGTGCAGCTTTTGTAAGACGTACAGATTTATTAATAATTTTTTAATTGCAATAATTGCGTATTCATAATACTTGCACGTGTGATCTTCTTCATTCCTATATTTTATGTCTGCCGATTAGTAAAACTATGAATGTTAATTAAATCGTAAACTTAGAATATGGATATGACGCCAATATTGGCGTCATATCCATGAAATAATTTTGTTCATTATCCATTAAATAGTACATATATTATATGTAACTTATTTGGGTACCTCTCTCCGCCTTTTAAAATAAGAAATCTATCCTTTTAAATCCAAGAAAGTAATTAATTACCTATGTTTGTCTGTGTCCTTTTCATTGAAATGATTTAGAAATGGCTCAAGCGTTAAGAAAGAACGTAGGTATCTATAGTAATGTGTTTAGTGTATAAAGGGCATTTAATTTGAAAATTCAAAAATCCTCGGGCATGAAATAACGCACAGAAAGCTTAAATTATAATAAATAGATAAAACAATAAAATAATATCATACAATACAGAAAATATTTTTCCAAATGTCAATACCTAGCAAACACGAGCTATTTATCAAGTAGGCACCAAACCTGAACTTCATGCCATATAAAGGCATCAAAAATGTGTGTCCCATAGATTCTAGAGAACATTTAGGTAAATACCTGAGTGATTAGATACGAATTATGAGCTTGTAACTACATAATTTAACGTCTACAACTTAGCTTATTTGTAAAGGTTATGCCTAATATATTTACCATTAATGTTTACTTACATTAAATATAACCTTCAGTTTTATTACAACTATTTCCTGTAGGATATCGGTTAAGATTAAATTTCCGGCGGGTTCTATTAGTTTTCTGAGCACAAATTTTATTTCACGTCAGTATTCCTTAATACGGGCCTGTGGACGGTGAGCAATGGGTAGCTCACCGTCCTTACGTTTATCATAACGACAGGCCGTGTCGACGGCGCGTTCGTGTTCCACGCGCGCCTCAAAGAGATGTCAGCAAAGGGAAGGGGCCACTGAAAGTTTTTAATTTCACCATCATCATCATCATCTTCCTACCCTTTTCCCATGTTACTTGGGGTCGGCGCAACACGTTTTCTTTTTTTTCCAGTCAACTGTTATGATATAACTGACTCTTCGGCTTTCCTCTTTCTCTCTATCCATCCACATTAATAGTTTTTAATTTTCAGATTTAAAAAGTTTAGTTTAAACTTTTACTATGTCATGTTATAAGAAGGGGTAACTGATAGCCCTGGGTTTGATGGTTTTTTTTTATGCCATTAGATGGCAAACAAGCCATAAGGATTTGCTCAGTAGCAGCCCGGAGTTTGGAAGTTGGTGGTGTGACACCCCCGTGCCTCGGAAAGCACGTAAAGCCGTTGGTCCCGGCTGTCATTCGTAGATCTTTGACAGTCGTTACGGATAGTCAAAAGCCAGGAAGTCTGACAACGACTCTAACCAAGAGGTATCGTCTTGCTCAGTAACTAGGTTGTGGAGGTCAGATAGGCAGTCGCTCCATGGATAACACTGGTATTCAGCTGCATCCGGTTACTCTGGAAGCCGACACCAACATAGTTGGGAAAAAGCTAAGTAAATGATGATGATAGATGGCAAACAAGCCCACGGGCCACCTGATGTTAAGTGGTCACCGCTACCTATAGACATTTGCAATACCAGAGGCCTTGCAAATGCGTTTCCCTCTCAGAGACAATATCTTATTTCTTGTTATATTAATATTATATCAAAATCATGAACACTTTCATGATTGATCATGGACGATCATGTCTGATGTGAAATGTACACCCACATTTGGTTAGTTTTGTTTAAGTATCAAGTCTCATATCTCAGACTCCGGGCTTGCTACTGAGAAAATCCTGTTGGAAATACTTGCAAAACTTAACCCGACCCTGAATCGAATCTAAGACCTCACGACTCTTTTAATACGCCCTTAAGTTCTCTTTAAGATGACATTTAGTTTAAGGAAAATTTAACTCCTTGCATTAAGCTATCACAGATCCGTTGGTCTGTACATTATTAAAAAAATGGTATCTATTTGTGGGTTTCGAAGGCTTTGTATTAACAGATAATAATGTCTTCAAAGAATATGGCATCTTTAGTATTCTACAACAAACTATCCTATCAACATCTCCCCTTAACATTTTCTGCGTTATTTTCATCTGATGTGTCGTTTTATTCCAACAACTGGTAAGATAAGGTGTGAGTGGAAGTAAACACAGGCTGACGTGATTGAATCCATTTATTCCATTTCATAATTTAAATCATGTACTTTAAATTTCACATGTATCAACAACATTTGCATTTGGAAAACAATGCAACTAGTGTTTAAAACATAGGTAGGTAATATTCACATGGTATTCAGTTCATTAATTCACTAACATCTAACGGCACATTTCTATACAAACTTATGTATAATTTACTTATTACATAAATAAGCAACTTACTATAAGGCTAAAAGTCTTTCTTGGCTAAAACGGCATGTTTTGCCTGCTAATAATACTCGAGATACATTCATAAGAGAGATTTTTAAGTTAAATTTTGTTAATGCACTGCATAGAAGTCAGAATCCATTGTATAGCAATAAAGAGATTAGTATAAATTAAATAAATAAGTACTGACAGTTAAAATCCAATAAATTAATATAAACTTATAAATAAAGCTTCGTCGTAACGAGAAACAGAAAATATAACAGTTAAGTACAAAGGAACTGAACAGAAAGGCTTAAAAACTAAAACTTTCAATAAATTAATGATTAATATCTACAGAATACTAAATATCACAGAGAAAGTACCCAATACTTAATCAACAAAACATTGTTTCGTCAAGCACTTCGAATACAACCAACATCTGTCGTGTTAGAGAGCGTGCGCGAGCGCAAACAGACCTACCAATAAATAAGTACAACAGGGACTATACCGATTGTAAATTAAATAAATAATTAGTCGAAGCGAAGATTAAGTTACGTCACAATACTGAACAAACATATATTCTATCTTTCTGTGTTCTTATATCTTTTATCTTTCTTTTCTTTTAGCTTGGCCTCGTAGGCGGCGCATCTGCTGTTGTTGGTGATGACCTTCTTGCCTCGAGGACACCTGAACTCTGAGTACCAGTTGTTCAGAAGGTTGCCGTACGCTCTGAACGCGATGTAGTCGTTCTTGAGACACTGGGGTGCGTCAACCTTCATTTCTAAGACTCGTAGGTCTTTACTTTTGCTAACCTGAGGCACTGGTATGCCTACAGTTACCATATTTTCTCGTATCTCGGCTATGGTGCTGTATAATCTCTGAAGAGTCTTCCCTATTAATTCATGGCGGGTTTTGTTGTAGCTGCAGAAGGGATCGTCGGCGAATTCAACTTCAACTTTAATGAGTAGTTTGAAGATCTCCTGGTACTCCACGAGGGATTTGTACAGCTTCGGCATCAGATACGCAAACTGTAACAAAAAGAAACAAGTATTTAATAAAATGATTCATTAACATCCGTTTTGTTCACAGTCTAGCTAATTGGAATTTACAAATGATATCAATGAATGAAATCCCTGATATTACGGTCATTGATAACTACGTTCATTGTCTTACGATTATTATACCCAAACGTCATTGTGCTTACATCAGAAAATGTCGACGGGTTTATCTGTAAATGCAGAAGTATTATAAAAAATAACACAACTTTAAGAGTCTTAAGTGGCCCCAGAATAGTGCCTTGGAAAGAACTGTACAGTTTTTGGTCCTAACTACTTCATTCTCAAATTATGCAAATAAAGATGTTAAATAACCAATAGATAAACTTAATAGAGATAATATATTATACAGTAATAAACTTTTACAACTGCTCAACTGTCTATTAAAAGGGTCATAGTGCGAAGAAGCTTATGTGTGAATTAAGCGCGTCATATCGAGGATAGTTTACGTCGCGGCAAATTTGTGTCGAGGCTGCAGCGCCGTGGGCATTTGTGATCGGTATGACTATTCGAATGACGCTATTAACACTACAATCGTATTCAAAATATATTTGTACTACAACAGTATTTAAACGAAATTTTACTTAACAACTCACTTTAATGGCACTTTCTAGATGATTATTATACGAGACACCACTCTGTTCTGTGTTTATAACTTCAAGACTTCGACGGATCACCATTTCTTTAGAAGAAGACAATACTAAAGCGTAAAGTACGGTTGGGCCGTTAGCAATTTAACATTCAAAGTACCTACGTTATTATCTTTTAAGGATTATTTTCAATTAATAACCATGTACCTATCACCTTTAATGGTGTTTTCGCTTTTAAATGGAAGGATTAGTTTAAAAGGATCTCACGAACATAAGTTTGGGGTAATTTTATTTTGTTTAATCCCAAACTTAACGACAGGTACTCCCAAAAAAGATCTTTACGGTCTCATATTGTCAATATTGTGCACAATTCTTATAAGATTGCGTTTACAATAATAGCGTTCCTGAGTATTACATCAAACGTTTATTTTGAGATGCAATAAATCATTTGTAATTACATGTAACTTTTAATAATTACGTAAAAAATTGTAATAAACTTGGTAGTTGTAGTTGAATGACATAATCGAGTGTTATTACTACTTGATATTCATGGTTTATTGGTAAAGGTTAGAATTCTAGATTATTATAATTATGATTACATTATTGAAGAACTTATTCAAGATTTCAACAAGTATTAAAATGTAACATTGTAGTTTTATTTCCAAATTCATAGGCAGGTATGGATGCATTTAATTGAACTGCCTTGTTAAGTAGACTTGCTAGTAACTTTGTAGTTAGCTTGAAGAAGCTTTCGTCAGTAGTTCAGTGCCACATACCATTACTAGTGGGCGTCGTTGTGACACGATGTTGATTATCAATGACCAGATTTTATCAACCGAATACATCAATATTTTCTAGTCTACTTGCCTTCTAACGAATTGCATAAGCGCGCTTAATGGCTTTTCAATTTGGGATAATCTTGTTTGTTTTTATGATTGACTTTTAGAACATTATATTATTATTAAACTAAAATATGCATCAGTTAATACTCTGAACCTTGCTACGATCAAGTCAGACTACCCATGGATTCTGGAGCAATTTCCATCCCATACAATTTCAACCGTTTTTCAGAAAAGGTCTACTACACATATATGCTCCAAATATATAATATTTAAATATGAATATAGTCTACCTGAGACATATCACGTTCTTAATAGACAATGATGCGTTTACTTAGTTCTGTATATACGTATAATTTATATACCTACTACACCAGACTAGCCGGTTCACCTCGGTACTTGTAATGGATCGTTTATTATTGTCCTTTAAAAATGTGACATATTTCTACATTAGTATTTATCTATGTTAATAAAGAGGTGAAGTTTGTTTGTTTTTGTGTTTTTAAGAGGTAATTTCTGGAACGTCCGATTACAGATTTTTTTCAGTATTGGAATGCTACTTTTTTCTTCCACACAGAGGAATTCGCGGGTATAAGCTAGTGAATATTTTTAAGAGACACATTCATGTTAATGATTAATATTAGAAGTTGGTGACTATATTCTTTAATTATAAACTCTGCGGTTAGTTCATTAGTCGTTATGATCAATGACTTTGTATAGATTTACCGGGATTTTACGCACGAATTATTTAAAGCGAGCTTTAAATTCATTATTTAATATGGGGTTTCTCCAAATATGTATCGTCATTTTTAACTGTAGCATTAATAATAATTTATAAGTATTATTTCATTCATGACATATTGAAATTATCTAGTGCTGTAACATTCCTGGAATTTAACATAACTAACATAACTAAAATATAAATGTATTGAAAATTACGTAAAACTTATATTGTGACTAATATATTAACATGCAATTCTTCCTGCTTCCACTTAGTGGCTAATGAATGAACTCATCTCATCACTCATTGTTCCCGGAACGTGAACCTGAGCCGTTCGGCATTTGTTTGTGTCGATTCGTATGTCACCAGCTTCCTCTACTAACGTACTCGTCTGAATGAATGAGTGATTCACTTCAACAGCTGTCTAGTCGTGAATATTTTCAAGTCACATATTGTTTTAATTTGGGTAGCCTGACTTTTGTGTCTGGCTTTCAAATTACAGCAACAGGAAATATCGAATTGAAATTTTATTATTATTGCGCTCAACCAGGCTTTTTATGGCATCTTATGAAACCATAAGACACCAGCCCTCATGAACAGACTTTATTTAATCCTCCGAGTATTTAGAAGGCAATAAACAATCGATTCTAAAATTAATCGTTAATATTTTACGGTTCATAAAAGCATTGAGTACTCGCTGTTGCGTTTTCCCAACTATTGTGAAGGCGCGACGCCGAAGAAATTGTCGGGGCGAACGATAATAAAAGCGTCGGGCTGTGTGAGCAAATATGGTCGTGTATTAAAAGCCTGAAAACCCGACAATAAGCCGTACATTTGCCTTAAAGAGGCGAGCTTAACCTCCGAGACGTGTCGCAGACAAACGCGCCACTCCGGAATCGTATGTTCACATTCGTCTCACTTGGACAAATAATGTGTTTTTAACATTTCGTGTTGTTTTGTTAAATCGTAAATACTGTACAAACACTAGCACCGAGCGACCGCTAAAGCCCCGGCCCCTTGTCACTGTGAAAGCGCACCGTGTTCCAACTTGTGGAATTTCTGCCCTTTATTCAAACACTGAAAATACCAGCCGGCCGCTGTCGCGCCGTGACTCGCACAATTGTGTGAAAACAAATCCACTACAAATTAAAAGTATCCTTCGGAATTGTGCACAGTGCTCTTCACTCAAAAGCTTTAACTTGGGAACTTGGAGGGTCCGATAAATTAAACCAACATGAATCGTCTGTCCACATTATTCTTTCTTCGGGCCCTCTATTTTAACGTCTCATTTGAGCAGTATTTAATTTTTAAATTGTTCGTATGTCAACTAAAGCCGGAGCGTAGAGATCACTTGAATTCTAACGCTTTCCTTTGCCCAATGTCAAATATTTAAATTTCTTAAGTGGCCGTACATTGACTGGCTGGCGAGACATAGGTAAGAAATATTTAATATTCATCGGTTGGTGCACTGCTCGTCTGCGGGCCGCTATGTTAGGAAATTATTTGGTCTCCGCGTCGCGGGCACTAACGTCGTCGAGTGTGTAAGGACATGTGACGCTCCGAATGCACACACACTTATTGTCTCGCGTCGCATTAACTTTTGTGTACTAATTAGTGGGTGACCAATATGAATACATAACAGAAAGTCTCGAACTCCAGATGTGTGTTCGGTAAATAATAAAGAGAGGCTTATTGAAGGCTCGTTAAATATTGCTTGTGTGTTTTATATTTTACGAACCGAAACCGGTACGAGCAACCGATGAACTGAATACAATTTTTATCATAATTATAAGGTGTTGTGCTAAGATACCTACGTGTAGGATGCGTGTTGAGCCATGGTTTTAGGATCGCGTGTGCGGAGTGAAATCATGCGGTGTCAATCTATGCAAATTTCCTTGAAACATTTAACTGGCTCCTTAGTTTGCTCTGCTCCCACAAGCGCTAACCATAAGCCTCTGATTTATATATAGCCAGCATTAAATGAGCCCTTAGCTTTAGTCCGATGTATAATTTACAACGTGAGTGAGCCAGTGATTGGGGGTCAACTTGTAATGGTAATGAATAGTGGGCGGTTTAATTTTTTTCGAACGCATCATCTAGATAAGAGGATGATAATTTAATTTGGAGTGGGTTTGGTAATGTTTCCATTTATTCTATAGTCAATTAAATCAAATAATTAAATTTCGGCAAGCAAAATTGAATTTACGACGTAACCTAAATGAAATTAACTTAAAAAGAAATATGTTAAATCAACGCAGGATTAAGTGATTTCGATCAAACAGCCTCTATAATGAAGTTCTACATATAAAACACTTAAGCTACAGCCATTTTCAAATGAGAGCGGCTTTCGAAATTAAGGGCTTGCACTTGTAGTTATTGCCCTTAAGTACAATGTGAAGTAAATAAACGCGGTACAAAGGCCGACCACATGTAATTTGGATCGTCGGAACCTCATTTAAGTTGCAACGGTGAAGCCTCGAGCACGGCTAATGTACCCGTGGATCCTTTGTCTCAAATAAAGCAAAAATAAATTAAAAATAACGTAAAAACATTGAACGGGCAAAAAGAGCGATGGGCCGGACCACCACACCCTCGACGCGAGTGATCGCCCGTAATAATTACAGTGTCAGTTGCATTAAAATTACTTCAAACATTGTAATATATTGCGATTCATTGTGTCTTGTGTCACATTATTTGTTGTTATGATCTACTTTTGATCACCCCAACTTGCTAAAACTTGTCGATTACAATGAGGTCATTGAGTGGAAGCGGAAATAATCTTATCTAAGGTATTGGACACTCGACATTTCTTACATCACAGTCTATACCTACATTGAATCATGTTATTATTAGGATACTCTAAACCTATCTATTAATATAATGATAGGCTACTTTCAAACATGTGTTAGTCAAGGTAAAAACTTACTGTATAGTTAATTAGTGCAAAAAGATACTCACTTTGCGTTCGGAGATGGTCGCGCCGCGTTTTTTGTAGGTGAAGAAGTGTATGTCGACGAAATTGATAGTGGGCAGCCAGTCGGGCATACCGTCCCTGTACTCCCGCGTCTCGTTGAGAACTCTTCGCTCCTCATTGAAGAACCTCCTCGTATTCTTCAGTTTCTTAATGATTTTTCTCGTCGCGTTCTTAAAACGATCTGAGTGGACGTTTTTCTGTAGTCTCATCAATCCTTGCGTGTCTTTGGTTTGGGGCAGGACGGTTTGCTTTCTGTGCGGCCGCCGCCTGTGCTCCATCACGCGGGCGTCGGACTTCACCCTCATGTCTTTGGTTAGTGCTAGCGCTTCGTGCTGCCGCCTCTCATGCCTGATCTTGTGTTCTAGCGTCCGCGCCTCGGATGGCATCACAACCATTGCTATTATCACTAGTACTGAAGTAGCTACCAAAAGCTTTTTGGGAAAACCTGCAACAAAAAATTTGACTGTTAACCTTCATTTCTAAATCACTGCAACGGATTTTTTTTAAACCGTAGGTAATATAATATGTAATCATTATTGTGGTGATATCGTTACTATCTTTACGATTGTGATTAATAAGAATTGATAAAGGGATATTCTTTTCAATCAGGCGCCGTTTGCTCACGTTTCAAGTCTTGTTTGGATTTAGTAAGAAGATTCCTTGAACGCGTTGCATAACTTAGAAGGGAAAAAAATCTTGCACGTTTAGGAATGATTTTTGTCGGACTTTTGACTTCAGAGCGGTGTATCCGTGGGGTCACATAAAAAATAATAAGGTGCGTGATTGTGGTAACGTTGCTACATACACGTCTGTACGATCTTCATCTCGGAGCACTTTCACACCGACCATTAGCCCGGGGTGGGTTGCGTGAGGCGGACGTGATTTTTGTTCATCAATTTTGACTTGTGGGAAATTGCCTGTATTTTTGGAAGCCATATGTAGTTCTTGAAAATTGCTGTAGTTGTTTTTGTTTATTTTCAAGTGTTTTTTTTTGTTAGGTCGGGAATATTCTATTTTTATAGCTTTGACTAAAATATTACAGTATAGGATGGAATTAATGCCTGATGGAAATGATATTTCACATATTTTGACGTCATGCTTGTCAGCGGAAAGCGTCACGTCTATTGTTTTTGTTATTGCACAAATATTCATATGTTTCGCCTTGTTCGATTTAACGTTTGACAGTTATTGAAGGTTTTGATGTTTTGCGCCGACGCCATAAAATATGTTTTATGTCCCAAGCAATTCTGTCGAGGCGATGTTTTCAAACTTTTAAAAGGAAGCACCACCGGCTTTGAAAGCTCAGCTTTGTTCACTCACAGTGCTAAAACATAGAAAGTACTTGTTGCACTTTTTATTAGTCACTTGAGCGTCCACAAAGAAAATATACCGACGTTCAGTAGGCAGTAATAAGTTCGATTATATTTGGTTTTGCTGTAAGCATTCTATTTTTAAAATATTCAAGATTCTAAATTGCGATTCATTTGTTTCTATTTTTACACAATACAAATGTTTATAATGCGGTCATTGATAATATTTTTTTTTAATGTTTTGTCTCATGCGGTAGTTCGGATCAGAAAATCAAACATGTTACGTATATTATCACATCGCCTGAATGTTACAGTGAGTTTACATTTTTGTATTACGTCACACGAGGATAAACCGAGGTTTATGGTCAGTGAATCATTAGGTCAATTCGTGTCGTTGACAATATAATTTATGTTAAGTAAATACGGCGTAACGCCATACGATAAAAAAAAACACGAGTAAAAAAGTTGACACACTGTGTTGTGACGGCGTTACTGTGTTACAATTATTTTAGTCTGTGGCCATTGTGAGTGGTCAGTAGCGTCGTCTATATTGACGAGATCATCAAACAATGCTAACGTATATAATTGTTACCGCGAAAACCGGGTACAGACTGTGACTTTTCCAACATGGGGTTTTCCCAGCCGTTTGTGATCTAGGTAATTATTTGTTTCGGAATAAATGTTCAACATGTTATTTTTTATGTTATTTTTTCTACAGACCTTTTAGTGAGACGAAGTAATCTGTTACATATTTTTAATGATACAGTCAAATAATGATTTATTAACATCTTAACAAAACAAAGTTTTCAATTTAGCTAACGTCCGAACTTAGTTTGATAAGATGAATTCTCTCACGATTTCAAAATTGGAATCCCACATGTCTGTCATTAATGTACATAAAATCTTGAACCATTAAGTTAATTCTAATGCAACACAACTTGAGATAAATTAAACAATTATCGTTGTCAAAAACAAAGTCGACTAAGCAATCAAATGTTAAGAATACAGAAAGCAAAGCTCCTCAGTATCGAATGACATCGCGGGCATGTTTCAGCGAAAAATCCCTTTGATCGACTGCCGACGGCCCAATGTTGAACATTCTCACACGATCGAGCACCGCACTCGATTCTCGATACATTGTTCACTTCCAAAAATGATCATTGAATTCGCTTAGACATCGATTTTTGTACTGCAATTAGTCATGTCTTCTTTCACCTTGTGTGAATTGAGAGTTTCAGTACTATATTATGTGCGTCTTTCTAAGGAAGTTACGTATGATAATGCACTGGTGATATAAGTATTGTTTATTTGTTAATTTACATTTCTTGTGGTAAATATGATTCTGTATTCATTTAATCGAGATAGTATAAGTTGTACATTTACGTTACGTTACGATATCAAGGAAATGAAATCGTTATTATAATAATAATTATGGTAATTATTTGTACAAACTCCTTTATTTAATGTTGACTTTTTTTTGCCTCGTAAATAAAGTCAATAATTAAAAATCAAGAAAAACCTTAATTAAACAAATCTGTGTAGACGGTAATATGATAGCTTTATTTGTTTGCGTTCATTAAAGCTTACCCACAAAATGAATGTCAATTGTTTACATTCGACGCGCGAATGACCCGCACACTTGAGTTCGTCAAACAAAATAATTAAGACGAAGTAGGCTTTGAATAAAAATTATAATATAAGCACACACCAGTTAAAAAGACATCCATGAACAACGCATTGATGTAGCTCCTTTGGGCAAGTCCATGTTCATGCGAACAAAATTATCCCGATAAACGAAATGTCGGAAAATAATATAAGAACTTTTCGATCGAACTTATTGTCACTGGCCGCAAAAAAAAAAAAAAACACTCGCGAACTGTCAACACTTAAAAATTAAAACACTATTTTTGAGTTTGGAAGTCACTAGTGTTGTAATAATATTAGCACTGGATTAAAAAGTGTTGTGTGTTGTCGAGCGCGTGTCACCGGAGCGAGTGTGCGAGACCGGCGCGCGAGCAGCCTCCGCTCGTTGAATGGGCACCGAAATGCGGCACCGTACGTCAAATAGCCGGTCAAACACTATGCGAAATCCCTTACCCGCCCGCCGGAAAGTGAACTTCGACCCTCCCGGAGACTTCCTTCACCCTATAATATTTTATTTATATTTTTTTCATTTCTTTCGTCAAAAAAAGTTTTGCGTGCGCCCACATGACTTTTGATCTATTTAATGATCAATAACGAATTAAAATGATGAAAATTATTACACGTTGCCATAATAATTTTCATCATTTCTACAATAATTACTACAAATTGTGAAATTATGTATTGAATTCCTACTATCTATTCTGCTATCAGGCAAAGGACTCGAGATTTATTTTCGTTATCTTACCTTTATTAGTCATAATTGTTTATTACATACAGGTAATTTTTAAAATGTTAATTAAAATAACATAAATTCCAAAAAATAACTTGGTTTGTATAAAGGCGCGTCTCCATGGACGTCTGTTTCCACATCTTGTGCAAGTGAACATTTATTCGGTTAGACCTCGCGGTGATTCATCGATGAGTCTAACCCAAAGTGAGTTTTTATCGGGCATTAGTCGCGCCTCGCACTTCACAACAGTAACCCTTGCTAATCTTAATAATTATTTAATATTACGATACTATTACTCTAACAAATAATCAGCTTTTGTTATTATTATTGCGTAGGCGTGGAATGTGAATAATTTTAATCTGTGCTGCTCATTCTGTAGTACTTTCATGGTACAAAAATGACACATTGTACGATAAGTACTTATACTATCAAACTGATAAATTAACTAGTTTATGTAAATGAGCACCTAGATTTAGAGGTTGTTTGATTTATAAACAACTTTCCTTTTCTTTTTCACTTGTCAATGATTGGTCATCACACGAGAAACAAGCGAAAGAGTCCAAGGACTACGAAAGAAAGTAAACTGAGAGTAAGTGTGCCAAGTCTGGGAAAGACTCAGTTGACACAGATAGGATGGTTCACCTACGTACGGTTTACACAAATCCTTCAACATAACATAGAAAAAAAAATCCTTAGTAAAAATTGGTATACTGATTGTTAGAAGATGTTTCTATGGGTATTGTTTGTAGCATGTGGTCTGCGGTTTACAGATATGAGCGAGCATCTCAGTGTTTACATTGACACGTTTTTTGTTTCGTGGTTAACAAGGCGATGCCATTGTACGTCTGCTTAGTGATAGTGTCAATATCGAATAATTACGATTGTGATTTATTTTTAGAACGCCGTATTTGTATCGTAATAATATTTTTTTAACTTAATTTGATTATGTTACGTCTGATTTTTTTTTGTTTTAATTCATTAAATAAAAAAAAGAAATATAAAATAACTTACTAAATATCACCGATAGTTCACGATCACATCACTTTCAGCATTCAGAAACGTGATTTATGTAAAGGCTGCACCACAACCGAGGCCAAGTGACCTAGTGGGTTTACAATATTTTTCTGTCGTATACACAAAGGAGTTTCCCATCGCGATCGTTTCCGATTACAGACATAATAACACGCCTTTCATTTAATACACGATTAACTTTTTATGTGAAAAAAATTGCTATAATTGTAACAGGCCTTTCCGGCAGTTGTCTCATGAATGACTCACGGATTTTCCGAATTTTTCGCTACAGTAACTTCGTGAACTATACTGAAAGCCCACAATGTCAAGACCGTGAAGAATGAGCTCACTATTACTCACACCCCGTAGAAAGTCGTTAGATCCGTGAAATATAAAACGATTCGTCATGTCACAAATATTGAATTTTAAGTGCTACGAAGTGATCTAAGATATTCATAAACAAGACTCGTTGTTTTGTAATTCATTTTGATATTTAAAACGGCTTTCGTTATTTACGTGCTACCTGACCATTAAATAATTGATGCAAAACATCGCGTGGATTTGTCTGTGTGTTTGTCAGAGGAAAGCTTGGAAATTCCTGTTGAGTTAACGTGTAAATTCTTGCGAGTTGTGAGTAGTATTTTTGAGCTACAATGACGTTTTGTTATGTGTCGGAAGTTATTTTCATGAAATATTTGTCTGTTGTGTAGCGTTTATAATAAAGCGGGCGGAGTAGCGTGTATTTGCTAGTAGTGAATATATTTAACCTCTAATACTACTACGTTGATATGTTACACGTTGTTTTAAGCAAATATTATCCATCTATCCTTCAGCCGCGGCGTCCGTTACGTATCTTATGATGATTTGTTTCTCTTTTAAAAAAGTGTAGCGCTAAAATTACCGATAAAAGGTTTGCCATTGCCGTGTAAATAGCTTTTTTGTTGAAATCTAAAGTGCTTGGCTATGATACTGACCTGAATAGACGCGGATGCAGACTGTATTATAATTGTTCTCCAAGATCAAGTTCGGAGGTAAGATAAAGGAAGGATTAACGTTATTTATTGCAGAGTTCGTGATGTCTCGTAGACAGTGCTCAGTGTGTGCTTACTAATACCGAATGCACACTTGCAGCAGATAATCCACCGTAAAATTCCTTTACCAACATGGTTTCAGCAACTAATTTAAGTTTACCGTAAACATAAAGACTAGCTTCCGCGACAGAGTCCGCCTGCGGCCGCCTAGGCATTGCCAATACGTGAAATGGCATTGTTTGCGAGCCACAATATAAATCACACGTTGTGCGTACAATTCGAAAGCTTTTACTCATTGTGCTCGTACCCTTAACCCCTTTCATGGCACAGACTAAGACTAATACTCAACCCGCGGCTCGGAAATATTCAGTATGTCAGTTATGCGGAAGGAAATGTTTTATGCTGTGTCCTCAAAAGTGGATAAGGTAATTTCGTGTGTGAGAAAAGTGCATGGTTATAATGTATGTGGTCTTAGACGGGGTTAAGTTAGTGTATAAATATGGCCAATGCTATTGACGGTTGTGGCTGAGCTGAAGATCGAATAAAAAGTATTTACTTAGTATCAATAGAGGTTTTATCGATATTTATATAATCGAACGACAGCCAGGTGTCAGGTTTAGTTTATCGATGTGTATAAGCGAAACTTTTTGCAAGAAGTTCTTTTACCTTGGAAACTAATATAAATAAACTGTTTTTCATCTTCAAAGCGCTTTCGATGGGCGCCGGTTTTCACCAATTATTCGGTGACTAATTATGTTAGTGATGAAGGAATAATAGGCTGGTACTATTTTTATTAATATTTACAGTATTTAATTGAGGTAACCCGTTTGCCTAACTATAAAGTTCAAATGGAACCTTATTATTAAATTTTATTGAAACGATTTGATACTATGGGATTTGTTAAATCTAGCAACGTTAAAAGTAATTTAAGCGAGCAATCGTTTGTGGAATCTAAACACTGCTATTTCCGGTCAGATTTTATTCGAAGATCGAACATTGAACGTTGTAATTTTTTGTTTTCACGTGACGTCAACATTTTGAAAATCGGAACTATAAAATGACATTACTTTATTTTATTACCTTTCTATGACTAGTGATGGGATCACGAACAGACATAATGAATGAGTAATCACTCAACAAGTCACAACGCGTAATTTCCTTGTATTATCAGTGCTGATATTCCAAAGAATAGAAAGTGATATTGGCAAAATTACATCACTTCCTTTGCTAGTAATATTAGGTCACCGATTTACACGAGTTCCTATGAACTGTAATTGTACGCAAGTAATGTCTGAATATCTTATCATCTGTTATGTATATGTATGACTGTTTAAGATTAGGTCATTGGTTTTAAGTCATCATTATGCGCAGAAATAAGTCATGACATTTATCACTTTCGAATGCATCACGCGTTCTTACTACAACACTATTAATTCATAGATTAATAAAAAAATTGTGATTGAAAATCTTAATTACCTCTATCAATCTAAAATCCCATTAATAAAACAAACACTGTTTTCATAAGCCATAAATAAATCTAAAACAGAAACTTACTATATCTAAAAGTATATCCTTGTCTCCTTGAGGAACATCCATTGCAGCAACAAGTGCACATATCGATCATTGTAATATTAATCGATTTATCACAGATCATTGTAAAAAAAGTCTTTGGCATAAACAGTAACAACAACTGTCACATATAAAAAAAAAAACACTGTCACTTCACAATTTCAAATTTAGAACAGGTGTAAGCACGTGCGTATTCTGTATAATGAATTTAATTTACGTGATTAACAGGCGTCGTGTTCGAGTCGAGTTTAGGACACGATCTCTAGAGCGGATATGTTCAGTTCGCCGCGTTACGTGTAATGTGTGTCCTGAACGGATTTCCACGGCTTTTATGTGGCCGGTCGGCGCTCCAGTGATAAAGGGTGCAAAAAATTTATAGTTTAATTTATAGGGCCCGCCAAGCGCCATTACGTCACGGGTACGACGTCGATCGCGATTAGGACGTAAATGAACACATGGTCTTACGCAATAGCTTGTTCAAATAAATACATGTGGCAACAACCGGATCCTAGGGGTATGTGAAAATGTGATTCCTGGCCGCTGTAAACATGTTTTTCTGGGTGTTTTTTTAGTAAGCTTACTTTTTATTACGGTTATTAAAAGTTATCTGTGTCAGCTTTGATAAGAATGCAGTTTTGATAAGAGTTTGTGTTGTTATTTTTTTTTCGTGAATTGATTCAGTGTTTAGTTTAGTTTGTTTTAATGATAAAAATAATTAATGGCCAATAAAAATGTATTCATAAGATAACCATCTAATATTAAATGTACTTAATCTATTATACAATATATAGCTTATAGTTACTTAAAATTAATTTATAACATCAACTTCCAATCTTTATATTTAAATAATTATATATAATTTCTGTCGGGTTTTTTTCATATGCGTTCACCAGATAAAATAATAATTAAAAAAAAAATCGTAACATGCTATGGAGCAATACGTTATATTATTATTTACTTCTCAAAAATTTTTAATGTTTATAGTTTTAGAAGAGCGGGGTCTCCTAACACAGGTATTTATCATACTTAAAAGGAGGCCTCTGTGTAAGAATTATTTAAGAAGTTTGTAATGTGACAGAAAAAAAAAATATTATCATTAAAAAAAAAAACCATTTATTTAAACTCTGATAAAAATAAGCCGTAAAGTAAAAAGTTTACATCAACTTTTACAAGTAACATTGAATGTAGAAAGATGTCTGATACATTAGAACTAAAATGTAACTTATTCTAGTGGAGATAGCACACACAATCACACAAGGACATCTGTAGCGACTGCAGCTAGTAGTCCTTCTACGGGGTTTATTTTTAAATTCCATTTCGGCCATTTTAGAGATGCGTTTAAATTTCAGCGGGGTGTAGCTCCACCATCCCGCCTCCGAGAGAGTCCGCCTCTCGGCCTCATTCCCAAAATAGTCCCATTCGATTGGCCGCTCAGAATAATCTCCTCGCCTATTACATGCACTCGCTTTAAGTTTACTACACTCGATAATGTGAGTACTTGCATGTCACATGGTGGGGTGAGTTCTGCTTTTTGTTCCAGAATAATACTGTAATTACATTTGGCGTTCACTCAACAGCGCTTCTGTTTGTAAACCTTAGTGTACGGTTTGTAGTAATTTTTTAAAAACGTGTTTACGTTCTTTAGACACGGTACTTTTTTTCGCAACAAAAAACTATTGAAAGTATATTTTATTTTGACTGAAACTTCACAACAAAACAGTGTAATTTATACGAAATATTTTTTTAATCGACGTGAAAAAATCTGAAGGGAAACAGAATTTTTAATATCGTTTACTTTGTAACATCCTTGTTATGTAATAAATCAATTCCCACTATTGTCATTACCTGAATTAGATCGGGTGATGTAAAAGGAAAAATAGGTCATAAAAATCCCTTAAACCAATGTGGAGTAACTAAACCACGTAATGTTTCCTACAGCCACTCAGATATTTCAGAGAACAAATTCCATGTTCCTACCTATGTAATAATTTAACATAATATGTGTATATTATATTTAAATATTAAGGTATTTCCACAATAACGCTCATAAGAAAAAAAATAAACACGGTAACTTATAAACCTTTAAATATGAAAAATACGTTACCTTTATTTTAACCAAAAAGATTACAGTTTATGTTAGGAAATAAATGTGTTTCAAAATCCTTTTACAATTTAGAGTACCTAATATATCAATATTTTCTTCTTGAGTGAAAACTCTTAAATAAAAATGGGGTCACTGAGCTTTTTTATTTTTAATAATGTAACTAATGATTTTATCGTAATTAATAAACCATCGATTTATCCTATTCGAGTCATCAATCTGTTAAGGAGATGTGGTTTTCGAATATAAAACCTCTCTAAAATGAAGAAAGTATTTTTATTACTGACTAGCTTCCGCTTGCGACTTCGTCCATGTAGTTGTAGCTTATTTCATCTGCGTTAAGTTACGTCTTTGGTTACTGCTCCGCTCCCGTTGGTCGCAGTGTGATATAGCTTATGTTACTCAGGAGTAATTAAGCTATCTATTGGTGAAAAAATGGTTAAATCGTTTAATCGTCAAATTGGTCTAGCAGTTTCGGAGCTTATTCAGTACAAATAAATAAACAAAAAAATCTTTCCTTTACATAATATTAGTATCGACTAGTTTCTGTCCGCGACTTCGTTTTTTTACCACCGCACTGTCTGCTGAGAACTATTTTTCTATATAGGTATTTAAAAAAGAAATTTAAATAAAGAATACGGAGAAATCGTACTAATACTAATTATAACATAGGTTCTGTAACTAAGAGAACTTCGAAGCCACCTGTTAACCGATACTTCCTTGAGCTAGAAACATTTCGTCGCACAACTTGACAACGACATCTACGCATCGATCTATCTCGTGACTCCGGCGCATTGTTTGCGCTAATTATGGCGCTGATCAGGTGGTTAATGCGGACAAAAGACTCATTATTACGTATTAGAGTTTGTATCACACCGTAGTTAGTAAGATGGGGAATTTATGTAGTAAAAGTAAAAGTTATAAAAGCGTCCAAATTTATTTCATTTTCATATTGTAAAATTCTAAACATAAAACTTTTTGGCAGGTTTCTGAAATAAAAAAAGGATGATTAATCTTAGCTTAGTGTTAAATATATAACACTAGCTTCCGTCCGCGACTTCGTCCGCAGGACTTATTTCAACGCGTTAAGTTACGTCTTTGGTTACTGCTCCGCTCCCATGAATCGTAGCGTGATTAGCTTATGTTGCTCAGGAATAATGTAGCTATCTATTGGTGAATAAATGGTTAAAATTAATCTAGTAGTTTCGTAGCTTATTTGGTACAAACAAAAAAAATAAATATTTCCTCTTTTTAATATTAGTATAGATGAAAATGACGCGGATGTTTTTTTTTCTAATTTCCCTAAAATTTCTTATTAAACAAAACTAAAATAGGCCGTTTCGGTAAAGTTTATCAATGAAAATATAACTTAGATGTCCATTAATTCATTACTGTGTAACAGCAGTCCATGTGAACTTATTAACGCACAAAAAGCGAGCCTTTCTCAGGGAATCCTAACTGGTGCGCGTAATATGCAATAATGCATTCAAACCGAGGGGTTATTTCGAACATCCTGATACATACGATTACCGAGAAAATGTTATTACGTTTGGCTAGAGAAACCCCATGCAATGATAAGTCATTTTTTATGCAAATATGCTATTCTATGGTCATATCCGATTGTTACAACGTCCGTTTAAAGTTCACAGTTTGTATGGAACACGAGCCTTGAAAAGGTTTTGAATAACATTATTAGATACAAACGAAATAAATAATGTTTCGTACATAATTTATTACTAATTAATTATTATTTGGTTTCTATGACATTTCGTAAAAGGTATTCAAAACTTTTTTTTTAATATACCATACCATCACGCCTGGGTTAGGCAGAGGCGTAACAATGTACACCCATAATTCGCCGGTATGTTTTTAGGTCCCATGTAAAAGAGGGCAAGCCTATTGCCATTAACCGGGCACAATTCCTAACTCCGAGCTGCTACTGAGAAATTCATAGAAAAACCCAATAACATTTTCTGATCGACCTGGAAATCAAATCCAAGACCTCTGGCGTAGCAGTTGCGCTTAGGATCACTAGTTTTTCTTTAAGTTTAATGAAAATAGCTTCCCAATTAATTTGTTATATGCCAGGTTATTTAAATTATCAACGAAATGCAAAAGTTTAAAATGCTGAAATCACTTTCGAAGGAGGAAAATACACCGATATTGTTCTCAGAATACACACACAAAATAAAAAAAGATCTAATCAAAATATCAGTGTCGGCATCCAACAATCATTCAAAAGTGACTTATGACCATATCATAGGGGCCATTCTGTAAAATTTTACGGATGTTCAGCATACCGATCAAACAAGATTCGGTTTATGATTTTAAAATTTTTGATGACTAACCCCCAAGATTAGGAGGTTATGTTCTTAGAAATGCTCTCAGGTACCAAGCCTAAAGGAAATGCCAGAGTATTGCGTATACATATTAGGAGGTCAATGAGAGGTGTATGTCTATTGTAAGGACGTGAGGTCATGTTCGTGAAATAATCGTTTGATAACAAGAACTTGACGAACGGTGGCGTAATCTCCAACTCTCGTAATTTCATTGCAATTTTAACTGACGAACTTTTAAAGAGCTTTCCGGAAAGCTATAAGAGTGTATGGATTTTATTGTGTTCTTCATAATACAGCTGCATGTTGTGCTTCAAGTAGGGACGAACGGAAACTATAAATTGTGGTAAAAAATTGCAAATCAAACAAGCTCTGGCCGAATCTCTGAAAAATCAAAAATGCAAATAAATTACTAACTGCTTCGTTAGTGTAGTGGTTCTAAGCGCGACTGCTACGCTAGAGGTCCTGGGTTCGATTCCCAGGTCGAGCGTTATTATATAAAAGTGTTATTGGGTTTTTCTATAAATTTCTCAGGAGCAGTTCGGAGTTAGGATTTGTGCCCGATTAATGGCAATAGTCTCGCCCCCTATTACATGAGACCTAAAAAACATACCGGCGAACTGTGGGTGAACATTGGTACACCTCTGCGTAATCCTCTAGGGAATACAGGCGTGATGGTATGTTATGCAAATAAATTAAATCGAAATAAAAGCCCTTATTGTAAAGGTGCTGTTTAAGTAAACACTGTTCGTGTTTACGTATGTAAGTACATTGACATCAGGATCTATTTTCGTCTTGCTCGTGCCGATACAAGAGTTCCCAATCCTAGAACTGGTTAAGACGTCATCAATGACGTATGAGTGCGTGGTACAGCTGATGAAAACCCCGTAACATCATAGGAACAGTGAGTCATGAAGGTTTTCTCAAAATATAGGCCCACGTTTGTAAACAATTACCATTAATAGTCATAGTGTTTTATAGTTTTTTAATTAGTAACGTAAATGGGCGGGGTTGCTGATCATAGCGAACCGCACGTGTAACGGATTTTGACTGATGATTGACGTCAAAGTTTTCTGCTGAACTATACAAGAATGATTCAGTATGGCGCAGGGCTTACGTTTAAAGGATCACGTCGCCTAATCTGGGAAATACCCCTCTCCCCTTCAACTAAATCTTATTTTTTTCTAGTAGTAATATACACAATAAAAACTCAACTTATAAATAATAATAATTTACAATTTGTAAACGTAAAAGGGGGAAGCTCATAGGGCATTAAAAATCTTGTCCTCATTGCTGTCTTTGAGATGAGTGGCCAAAAGCTTGGCAGCATTGTCTCTCAATGTTTTGTGTTGTCAATATTTATATTTTCTTTTCCTTGAATAATAAAACATAATACTTATAATTAGGTTTACTTTACTTTTAACGTGGACCGACGACCTGTCGCGGTCGCGGGATACCGCTGGAGGCGGGCAGCGCAAGACGGGTCATTGTAGCTATTTTTAAGGGAGGCCTATGTCCAGCAGTAGTCATCGCCCAGCTGATATGATGATTTAGGCCAATTTAGGCCTCATCGACAGACGATTTAAGTATATGTGGGGTCATTTTCGCAACGGTTTCAAAGTGGAGTAGTAAGTAAGGTTATTAGCCTTTTTAAATGTTTTGGTTTCAGCGAACTTGAGGTTTTGAATGCGGTTTTCCTGAACAGACTGTGACACTTTCTCGTGTACGTCTGCACCTTTAAAAACTCACAAAAAGGTCATTGACACCGGTTAAACATGATCTCTTTTATTGATTGATCCATGTTTATGAATAACCGTCATATTAAACAAGTGGCCTTGAAGATGAGATAGAAGATCTGCAAGTTGTTTTTAAAGAGTACCGTAACCCAAAGGATCTTAGCGGAGCCCTGTTACTCTCGCTTATTTAACCGGTCATTTGGCATTGTGCTGTATCTTTTGAACCAGAAAAATACACTTGTGTGTACAAAGTGTGTATTCTTATCTTATTTAAGTGTTGGTCCCCCTTTATTATGGCGTTTAACGTCAATCTTAATATTATACAAATTGTAGGATGGAACAAAAACGATAGTACACAACCCTTATTACATTTACATTTATAGACATTTTGTAGATTGCGCATAGTTCAAACCTTAACCTCTTGAGACCGCGGCATTATGTATGCCAGCGTTGATTTGGAACCACGTGCAGTACTGACGTAGGACGTCTAACATATTGCGATTGTAGACAGCACTTGTGTGTACTCAGGCAGTTGCTAGCCAGAATATAACGACTAAATCTAGTTTTAAATGATTTAATGTCTTCTTTTGGTTAGCTGACGTGGCTCAAAAGATTGCTCAATTCAAAAGGGTCTGCCGCATACCGAACAAACTGTGTGCCCAAGTAGCACAAAGCTGGTGCCCTGAGATAGAGAATTAGGGTCATCTAATGTCTTGTTATATACTTTCTTACTGCCTCGTTAGCCTAGTGGCCCTAAGCGCGACTACTACGCAAGATGTCTTGGGTTCGGTTCCTAGGTCGAGCAAAGTGTTATTGCGTTTGTCTATGAAATTGTCAGTAGCAGCTCGGAGTTAGGATTTGTGCCCGGTTAATGGGAATAGGCTCGCCCCTATTTTATGTCGCGCAGGCCTCTAAGGAGATGGCGGGACGAACTAGATGGACTCCTCAAAAAAGGAGGGGTGAAGCACGAAACCGGGAAGGATGGGAAACGTGAAGAGACGCCTTCGCGCAGCATATGGCTGTCCCTGTAAGCGATTTAATCATTTTTTTTGTCAGCTTGTTCAACAGGCTGACAAATAAAAATATTAAGTCGGTTGTATTTTCCACAATTAGTGTTGTTTCAAAAGATAAAAATAAAACAGCTAGCCTTGTTCTTTAATAAATGGGTTTTAATTCTTTTGTTTCTCGTGGGTAATTGTATTTTAAAGTCATTACAGAATCATACTTCAAAGTAACAGTTACCAAAGATTTAACGCCTGTACATCCTTATTTACCTTCCATTTAGTGTGCACAAAAATTTCTAAAACAGTGAAACTGCAATGTTTTGCATCATTACCTAAATTATTCAAGCCGTTCTAAGCATTGGAACTTTAAAAACAAAGATCATAATTGCATGCATAATTTCGTCAGTGTTAATTAGTACTGCGACGATCATGTAGCAGAGTCACGCTACGGAATACCCAGTTAGTTTTTGCAACTCAACCATTTCTGTGTATCAGTAGGAGGTTAGCGCGTGTACAAGATCTTTTTGCCGTATAATTAAGTCAATATCGATTATGTAAGTAAAAAAAGACATTGCCACACTAAGGCGGCGAACATATGAAGATCTCTGCAAAAAGGTATGTGGGACGAACGAATATCAACGAACCTTCGTCAAAAAATATCAAAAGAAATGATATAATAATCTTTTGGTGATAATGAGTGTTGTGACTACACCCGATTTGTAAAACGATATTTTACTTTTTTCCGGAAATTAAGAATTCAGTAAAAATCTTGATCAAAATGAAAAACAATTTTCTTACTAAGCACATCTCTACAACAGTTATTTTTATCGTTTTTCTTCTAACACAAAAGCAAATATAGTTAACTTCCTCTCTAATAATAAATGGAGGAAAAAACCTCTATTACTCGACTATAATAGTAATAATTGCTTCGAGTCACAGTGTGACAGAGTCTAAGACGATACTATCGACCGTGGGACTCATGCGCCGTATTCAAATCGGTATTAAACAAAAAAATATCATTATTGGAAATGCTTTCCAGTTTTTCCGGTAGTGTGAGATCGCAATTCACTTGTCATTATTTAAAGGAACAAGATTAGAATAATTGTCTACCAAGATGATACACTTTTATATTCAAATGAGTCTTTGTCCATACGTAAATAGTAAATGTGGTTGTTTTGTTATTACATCTGTTTCTTGTACGACATTTATTGGACCAGTGTAAGAATCATGAGAACGATTGGAAATAATTATTTTTTTTTGCTGTCATGTTTTTCTGCGAATGTTTGAGTTCATAACTATGCCCATACTTCTTTATTTAGAAATAGATCTTTTGTTTTTTAAAACTAAGCCTTGCTTAATGAAGCACCCGCTATGTTTCTCGATAAAGCCTACATTTAGCCTTACCTGGACAACGATACTTGATAAGAACTGCATTTTGTACGATTTTATCTGTTATGTTATTTACGCATTTATTTTGTTGTGATGGTTCTGCTAGCTATGTTATTATTAAGGAAATATGAATTAGTGTAATTTTGAAATCAGTTTTCAAAGTAAATTGTAGTGTACTGTAGAAATCGCTGTCAAAAATCATGAAATTTACTTCTAGGTCTGTAAATATATGTATTGGTAATTTCTTCATAGGTGTACCTTTCTTGTTGTGATAGGTCAGGATTGTCACCATATCCAGTTAAACTACTCAGTGATACGTCATAATTGACGACGACAGCTGCCAATACATCAAGCTCATCTCTCACCAGACCACTTCATTACCATCAGCAATGTCATTTCAATTCAAAGCGATCATCGTTTTTGATTTTTGAAGATCTCATTTCAAATTAAAACGTCAATTAAATCTAGAATTTAGAATTTATTTAAAACTTTCCTAGTTAATACGATGGCCACAAAGACTTAGTGTTACATAAAACATAGCGCTTTATATCGTCTTGGGAATAAAAAATGTCGGCAGCGCGGCAACGTGGCTAATGATTCTCGATGTCAGTCGATTTACTCCACACTCACCGGTCCTGTATTTCCTGTTCGTATGTTGTTACGCAAAATTCTTGTACTACTTAATATAAAATTCCATCTGTTTTGCTGCTCCACGGCCATTGTAATCTGCAAATTAGTTCTTAGATATTCATTTGCTTTGTTTACTTTTAATAATTGTGTAATCAGATAATAGAGGTGAGTTTTCACAGGTTTTTGTTGTGCTCGTGCGCAAATGTTGGAACAAAGGTTGGCGGTTATGTCAAATTACGGTTATATTTGCCTTTACAAATATTGTTTGGTTGGATGTTGTTATTTGGCGTTTGTTTTTAGCCGATTCGGATAAATCGCGTATAAGAAGTGAAAATTGTAATAAATGATTGTGATTGTTGTAATCATTATAATAATCTCTCAATGATAATAATGATAAAGGACGCGCTTATCTCATTGGGGCATAACCGTCTTTACTGGACTTGAGTGTCACTACACATGTTTATCACAGATATCCCCATACAAGGATAATCAAAACCATTTAACTGTTTTTGTTTGGTTCATTCCCGTTTTATTGTGAAAGGTAGAGGAAAATAACGATTACAGAACTTGTGTGTGATATTATTTCTCTCTAAAGTGGTTTGGAAACCTGAACTCAAAGGTTTTCATTAACATTATTTGGTTTATTTTATTTAAACGGAGAAAAATGCCATTGTGTATCTGTTTATAGTTATTGTTTTATGCCTAAATGTATGTACGTCGTATGTATTGTGCTGTATGGGCCTTAGTTGTCTGAAATAAAGAATTATTATTATTATTTATTTCTACGATATTTTGATATAAGTACGTTACACAATATAAAAAAAAAATATTGTTAGACTCCTTTTCTTTTAATGAAGTTCTTTCTCTATCGATCCTTATGAAAATCTACACCTAGTATTTGGCTCTTCACTGTTTTATAAAAAAAAAACTATTAAAGTATATAGAAACTGAACTTCGTCTCTGAAAACACTGCAGCCATTAAGTGACAGATATAGCAACGTTGTACTAGAGACTCATCTTCATCTGCTGCAGATCTACATCAGGAGTCATTGACTTTTGGGGATTGTCCCTCATCACAAGGTAAACAGTACGCATGTTTACTGATAATTAAACCATCTAAATTCTTATAAATAAAAATAAATGTACCATCACGCCTGTATTCACTGAAGGGTTAGGCAGAGGTGTACTAATGTACACCCACAGTTCGCCGGTAAGTTTAGGTCCCATGTAATAGGGGGCGAGCCTATTGCCATTAACCGGGCACAAATCCTAACTCCGAGCTACTACTGAGAATTTCACAGAAAAACCCAATAACACTTTTTGCTCGACCTGGGAATCGAACCCAAGACCTCTAGCTTAGCAGTCGCGCTTAGGGCCACTAGGCTAACGAGGCAGTTACGCAGGTACGCACATGTTTACTGATAATTAAACCAAGTAAATGCTTATAAATAAAAATAAATGTAACATCACGCCTGTATTCACTGAAGGATTAGGCAGAGGTGTACTAATGTACACCCATAGTTCGCCGGTATGTTTAGGTCCCATGTAATAGGGGGCGAGCCTATTGCCATTAACCGGGCACAAATCCTAACTCCGAGCTGCTACTGAAAATTTCATAGAAAAAACCAATAACACATTGCTCGACCTGGGAATCGAACCCAAGACCAAGCGCGACTGCTACGCTAGAGGTAGCGTAGCAGTCGCGCTTAGGACCACTAACCGCTTATTAATCAAGTCAATTAAACAAAGTTGCGTATGTGCGCGTGTTGTAAAACTTATGAGAAGTATAACGTTCCTAAGGATTAAGAGTTATTCCCCTAACATGATCCCAACGGTTATTTGAAACATAAAGATGTGCAATAATGCACATAGCATTAAGATCGTTTGAACATCCGTTGCTATAGTACTCATTTCGTATAAACATATGACGTTGTAAGTAAATAAATGAAGGCTTAGTCTGATATGGAAGTGTAAAAAGTACCGGTCTGTTGAGATAAGATGAACTTAATATGATAATGCTTTGTTTCAGGGAGGTCGAGATTTCATCGGTCTACGAAATTCTACATTGTTAAGGAAGGTCCATGAATTAAGTCAATTCCCTTTGAAAAATTTTAGCACATTTCTTTGACACTATTTGTCAACGCAATATACTAAAACCATGGCAGCAATTAGTAATCGATTCTGCTCATTATTGATAACTTCTCATACTGATTAGCCTGGTAGCTGAAGATGAATCCATAATTCTTATTACTGATCCACTTTGACAAATATTCTAGCGCATGCGCTCGCTTCGGTTTGTTCTTTGCTTACATTGACTATTAATTAACATTTGCCATACTGACGCACGTAAAAGTCACATAGTCATTGCTCAACACACGAGTGTTGTAATCAACACCAATATTATAAAGTGGTATTTTTTTTTTGGTCTATGTACTCTGGAAGTATCTGAAAAGGTTTAATTACAAAAAATATTTTACTAATAGTTAGCTATACTTTTGCCGAGTAGTTATGATTTTTGGTTTACTCGATATCCGATAGACGAAGTCATGGGAAAATATTAGTGTGTTATAAAAATAGTTAAAGTAAGATACAGGATGTTCTTTTTAAGAATAGGAAATCATATAAAGACTTCGACTTCTTACTGACTAAAATCCATCCGTGTTACTCCTAAAGTCTTTTGTGTAACAGGGTTACGAACAAATTCCGCAACCCTGGCAAAAATACAAAATGGAGTTCTTATGCGCGTTCTTTTGTTTTTTCAAGAAGTCAATAAAAGTCAAACAGGTACTTACCTTAATATAAAAATAGAAGCAGACAAGAAATACATAACGTAATAAAGTTGTCAATCATTGTCCATTTACAAGTAGGTACCTATCCCGTTACCACTACGGTAAGTGCCCAATGATGTGGTAGACACCGTTTGTCTCCAGGCGAGTCCACTGCAGAACGTAGGTGTGGGGCGGGTACCTGTCAATAATTAGAACAGCTCCGTTACTCGTCATATTGTTCTCAATTAGAAGATAATTAATATGTATGTTAATCTGTATTTATTGATGCTTTGTTGTTTTTTTTGGTTGCGGTAGGGACAGTGATATTTAAGGCCCCGGTGTCACCGGAGCGGACAACTCGTGGGCGCGGTTAGTATTCGTCTTCTCACTATCACACCAAAGAGGGCAAACTACTACTGCAGTGTGTGCCGCTAGCGCCCGCTTGTTGTTCGCTCCGTGTGGACGAGCCTTTAAGATTTCCCGAAACGGTCAATTTCGTGTGAAATTTTTTGTCAATAACAATTATTAATGCGAATATTGGTCTGTTGAAGAGCTTTGAAACATTGAGAACTTTTTATACCTGACAGTTATTTGTATATACACCCACAGTTCGCCGGTATATTTAGGTCCCATGTAATAAGGGGCGAGCCTTTTGTCATTAACCGGGCACAAATCCTAACTCCGAGCTGCTACTGAGAATTTTTAGAAAAACCCAATAACACTTTTTGCTCGACCTGGGAATCGAACCCAAGACCTCTAGCGTAGCCGTCGCGCTTAGGACCACTAGGCTACCGAGGCAGTTATTTGTAAGTAGAGAGATACTACTGCTCTTTCAACTTTGATTTTTAACATATTCAATTCATTGCACAAAATCTTATTGGTAGAGTCTTATAGGTAAATAAATACAAGAATAAATTACAGAATAAGTAGACATTTTTATATCAATTTCTCCTATTAATTAAGATGTTTCCGGAGAGAAAACACAGATATATCAATGTGATATTTAATAGGTTTTTTATTAGACTAAAGACAATACATAAATAGATAATTAATTACGAGGAATAGTTCTCACTTACAGATGGATGTTTCCAAATGATAATGTTGGTTGTAAAAATAATTTTATAATCAATTTATTAGAGACTAGCTGTCTATCACTATAAACAAGTTTTAACTTGCTTGTTTATTAATCGTACAAGATATTGTTTTTTCAGTTCAATCAGTGTCAGATTTTACTGGTATTAGCTGTAATCTTGCATTGTATTGACATACAGAAACAACAACTTTAAAGTGAACAGGTTTTAGTAAAATCTTAATTAAAAAGAGTTTCCATGGAGTTTCCTGCTCATTCTTCTCCATCGAGACCCACCTACTTAATGCTGGTTGGCTGGTATTTTAAAAAAAGAAAACTAATTTATCGTTTATCACTCATTGTGGAATTTTCAAGGAGTCGGTCAGTGGGCTTATTATCATTCGTAAAGCAGTTTCAATCAATATTTCCATGCATGATAAAGATTATCGTCCAAAATGTAAAAGTCATAAAGATTAGTTTCAAGATACGAGTAATTTGGCCAGTCATAACAATGATTGTAAATAGTGATTGATATAAGCCATGATTATTTATGTATCGGGAGTAGTAATGAGCGAAGTCGTAAGCATTTTCGGAATCGGAGCAGTAGTTCCGGAGATCAGAGCGTTTAAATATTTTTTTTTTCAGATTTATTATATTTTAAGTATAGATTTTTTCTCGGTAGCCTAGTGGTTCTAAGCGCGACTGCTACGCTAGAGGTCTTGGGTTCGATTCCCAGGTCGAGCAAAAAGTGTTATTGGGTTTTTCTATGAAATTCTCAGTAGCAGCTCGGAGTTAGGATTTGTGCCCGGTTAATGGCAATAGGCTCGCCCCCTATTACATGGGACCTAAATATACCGGCGAACTGTGGGTGTACATTGTTACACCTCTGTCTAACCCTTCGGGGAATACAGGCGTGATGGTATATATATAAGTATAGATTTTAACAACATAAGCGTTTAAAACTATATTTTATAGTACCGCTATCTATGCAAGTATATCATTTTAGATACTTCATTTGTTATGCAAAATGCATGCAATGAACTTATGAGCACGTATGAACGGTGAAAATGCACATTATTTTGTAAAGAAAATATTCTCTTTACTAAGATTTATCGATATTACATGGGATAAGTAGCGTAATTATTAAACTGAGTACATTATTATTGGTAATCACTGGCCCTGTTATAATAAGAACATTTTGTAACATTGAACCTCATACGGAAATTGAACATGGGAGCTTGCGTCGAAGCCTCTACTTAAATTTAATAGCTCTATTATGTAGAACAAAGCTTTTATTAATCGATATATTAGAAGATGATAATTTTTTTGACTTAAAAATACTTATACATACAGAATGAATGACCAAGTCCACCGTCTGCCAAGAAGATATAATAAGTGAGAAAATGTCATTAATTTTGATGACGAGAGCTTGAAGTGAACTGGCGATTTCCAGCATCAGGTGGGATAATGACTCGGCTCCTTTCAGTCGATAGAAAATAGTAATGAAAAAAGTATATCAGGATCAGGATCAACAGATATTTTTTCGCGATGTCTGTGCTTGTCCTATCGTAAGAGTTCAATGACCCCTTTTCAGGTTTTTTATAAACAAAAAAAGAAGCTTGTATGTCTTTAATGATTTTCCAACCATTAATAATCCATCCGCTAAAAACACTCGGTACTGCGTTTGTGGCAGCTTTTGTTTCCGCTCCTATTGACATTACCAATTCGAACACATACAATTTGTATGGGAGTTATTTATAAACTTGTATGTTAATTCAATGATTACTTACAGACATACGAAATGGCGTATTTTTATGTTTTAACGGCCAGTGCCCGCACGCTGTTTATTTAGTAGTTTGACATACAATACTAATTAACGAATCGTAAAGAGTAGGTAATTTGTACTATTGGTTTTGGTAAACATTGCAACTTTATCTTTGTTTACCGGTTTGGTCTTTACGTTTCGTTTTGATTCTCGAACTTGGGTGTAAAACTGTCTTTTATCTTTGTTTAGTAGGAATTATGAAAAATAATGAGTCTTGTATCTTCAATATTGACATGAAGAAGATGGAAGTTTGTATTCATTAATCTAGTTACCATTGTCAGGGATCAGCATCGGAATGGATTGACGTCCTTACTAGGTATGCAGTGGTTACTCGCATCGCGCGTGGCATTCCGCACCGCACGTACTCTACCGCACTGGATGTGGTTTACCGCACCGCGCATAGTGTACCGCACCGCACTTAATGTACAGCTCCACCTTAGAGCAAGATAACATTATACATAATAGTGAGTGTAAGATATTTTTTTTCAGGATGGGAAATCATCAAATTACTTCTCCCGCCCTAGGCCGGGACACTCCCTGTGAGACTTTTATTGACTAAAACCCACCCACGTTCCTTTTTGAGCCCTTTGAGTTCTGAACAACCCGCAGCCCGGCAGGCATCGGCCCTGAGTGGCCCCTCCACTTGCTGACATCTCTTTGAAGCGCGAGTGAAACACGAACGCGCCGTCGACACGGCAATCAAAGAAGGGTAACGTACAGTTCGTTTTTTGATGAATACAAGGATTGTATCACAATTAATTGCTGCTCCATACATCACAACATTGTCTCAAGTAACGTAGGTAGTTCAATAGTATATAAAAGTGACGTTTTTTAGTACTTCTAATTATTATAACAATGCGTTGGCGAAGCGCATTGATGTACAGGATATTAATTTTAGTGTCCAATAAATATTGATGACGACCCTGTAATGTTTTGATGAATTGAAATGGTCTTTAATGCCTGAAGCCCATAGAGTATTGTAATGTGTTATAATCTGTTTCTACAGATCGATTTTATTTATTAATTATACAATGTTCATGGTCTAGTGGTTAAAGGCGACTACTGAACGTTGAGTTCGATGTGGTTGGGTAGTATTTTTAACCAACTTCAATAAGAAGGAGGTTATCAATTTGTCTGTGAGTTTTTCTTTGTCTGTGTGTTACGCAATATGTCCGTCAATATTGAATTGATTTTGATGATTCTTTTTTTGTTTGATACGTCATACTTAAAAGGTGGTCCCATATAAATTTTATCGAAATAGATTCAGTAGTTTGGTAAAAATAAAATAACTGATAAAAATATGTCATCCAAGTAAACGAATTAGTGTATTCTGCTTTCTTGTGACTTTTAAGTGGTGTCTTGTTAATTAACGTAGTATAACTGTTCCTTCATGGATTTGGATGATAGGAAATTAATACTAAAAAGCGAAAAATGAACAGAAAAAATCTTTGGAAGGTTTTGCTTTGGAAGCTTTGGTTCTGTTTGTTGTTTTGTATTGCCACCGACTTCCAAAGCTTTTTGTTTTTTTTTCCCCTGAGCTCGTTGACTTCCAAATGTAAAGTTATTTATTTATTTATTTATTATGTTAATACGGCTCAAAAGCCAATTACATTAACAACAATGGAATTCAAAGACATACATATTTCACACAGACATACATATATTCATATATATTTTTCACTTTTTAGTTTTTTAAAGTGGTTGTGTTTTTTGTAAAAAAAAATATATATTAGAAAGTATGCGCTTTTTATTTCCTTTTCTGTTTTTTTTTAAAAGACATTCTGTTAACCTGTTCAAAATCCGAAGGGGTAGTAATTGGGGGCAACCCTATCAAGGCTACTAGCCTATTTCGCCTCGCTCTGATGTGTAATGTATCCAGTCAAATAGTGTTAAAGCGAATGTTCTGATCTATGGTCCAAATGTTGTAGGTATTTTTTAATATTATTGTTTAAAAATGGTACCATTGGGCTGGCGTAGGGTATGCGTAATAGTTTCCATATATAAAAAGAAATACCTACAGAATTAAAAAAAATTGTTAGGTAGGTACTCCAAAATAAAGTAATGTTTGCAGCTGTTCGGTTAAATTTCCTGCGGCTGGATTTCCTGGAAACCATAATCGGTTGCTTCTAATGAAACATGCGCCATCATCAACCGCATCATCGTTTAACGTATCCGGTAAGATAGGGATAGATAGCGAAACAACGGGATATTATTCAATTAAGGGCCGATTTTTCAATCGTCAGATACCTCTTAACGGAGGAATAAATATGGCGGTTTGACAGCTTTTGTATAGACGTTAAGTCAAACTGTCGTAATTATTCGTCAGATAAAAGTTATCTGACTATTGAAAAATCAGCCCTTAGAGGGACTATTTCTGCTAACTGAACCATTATAATGCAACTTTCTTTTGTTTACTAAGCACAACAATAATTATCGATTGTATTTAGGTCCTTTCAATCGAAATCTTATTCCTGATTCTTCCCGAAAGTAACTATTCATTAGTTTCTAAAAATAAGAAAAATCTATTGCCTGTCGGTATATTCTGGAAAAATGTTCCACGTTATTATGTGAAGTGAGCTTGAGGTAAGTCGTCAATCCTTAATATCAAGTAGAATGACAGCTCTCATTTTTACTTCACTTAAATTTACCAAAGCAAAGTCAAAGCATTTATTTCAACTAGACCATTTACAGGCACTTTTGAACTGTCAAGAAGTTACGTTTAAAGTTGAAGCTAGTTACTCGTTCCAAAACGTAGGTCTCTATGGAGAAGAACGAGTAAGAAACTCCACAGACACTCAAGCCCTTTTTTTATAACATACATACATACATACATAAACTCACGCCTTTTTCCCATGGGGGTAGGCAGAAACCACAGAACGCCACCTGCTACGATCCTTACATACTTCTTTCGCCTCGACCACGTTCATACATCTGTTCATACAAGCACGCCGGTTACGAGTACTGCGCACACGTCCTTTCTGAAGAACCCCACCAATAAGGTCAGGGTAGGTCTTTCTAGGGCGTCCTCTCCCGGCGTTGCCACTCACATCTGCCATATAAATCCCTTTCGTTAGTCGCCTTTCACTCATCCTCTCAACATGACCGAACCATCTAAGCATACTCTTTTCTATTTTTGTTACTACATCCTCTTTTAATCCGCAACGTTCTCGTATCGTTTCATTCCTCACTCTATCGTTCAAAGTTACACCACACATACTTCGCAAGGAACGCATCTCCACAGCATTTATCCTACTTTCATGCCTCGTTTGCCACACCCAACATTCACTTCCATACATAAGTGTAGGCACCAACACACCATTGTGCACAGCCAGTCGAGCCTCTTTGGACATCGACTGATTGGTCACAACCGCATGTATAGCACCATTCACTTTATTTCCCGCATTTACTCTCCTTTCCACATCAGCATCAATCTTTCCATCTCTTGTAAACATACTGCCCAAGTATACAAACTCGTTCGTTTGCTCCACACTCACATCATTTATTTTCACATCACACACCGATACATCCTCTTCTCTTTCAAAAACCATTACTTTCGTCTTGCTTACATTTATGTTCATCCCTTTTCTTTTAAACGCTGCATTCATTAATGTTACCATGTCTTGCAACTGCTCCGCCGACGATGCAAGAAGAACTTGGTCATCTGCGTATAAGAGGCATTTGACAGGCAACTCATTCATTCTTAATCCACTCTCACTTTCTCTCAAATCCATCAAACAACTATCCATATATAGGTTGAACAGCCAAGGAGACGCTACACAGCCCTGTCTTACACCTCTTGAGATATAAAACCAGTCAGTGTATGCCCCATTTATCCTAACACAAGCACTGGAATCTTTATATAAAGACTTCAGTGCTCGTATCAAGCGCCCGTCCACACCATACATGGATAGAGTTGACCATAACTCTTCCCTCCACACACTGTCATAGGCCTTCTCCAAGTCTACGAAAGCACAGTAGACTTTCTTGTGCTTTGCCAGATGTTTTTCGGCTATGCACCTTAAGGAGAAGATCTGATCCATACAGCCCATTCCCTCTCTAAATCCAGCTGGTACATCCCACATTTTCTCATCAGTCACTCCTATCACCCTATTAATTAAAACTTTCGCATACAGTTTGCCGACAACGCTTAAAAGACTAATGCCGCGGTAGTTTTTACACTCCTGCTGAGAGCCTTTTCCTTTATATAGTGGAACAATAACAGCCTTGCACCAGTCATCCGGCACACGGCCATACCTCCAACACATATTAAAGATTAGGTACAACAGGCTTGCTACCACCCCGTCACCGTTTCTTAGCATTTCGACAGACACTCTATCATAGCCTGCAGCTTTGCCAACTTTCATACCTCTCAATGCTCTTACAATCTCATCCATCTTTATTTCATTCTCTTCATCTACATCTGAGGTTGGGTCTTCAGAACTAGCCTCCGCCCAGTTGCCCACTCCTTGCATGCTATCCTGATCACTAAACAAACTTTCAAAATATCCCTTCCAGCGTTCCAAAACCTTACATTCTTCACTTAATAGGCATCCATCTTCTGCTCTTACAACGTTCATACTTGATGTTCCTGTCACCCCTCGAGCCAATCTTACCTGTTTCCAGAACAGCTTAACATTGGCTCTGAAGTTATCAGCGAACTTCCTGTTATACTTTTCTTCCTTCTCATCCTTCTTCTTTTTTACCATCTCTTTCACTTTCGCTTTCATTTCGGTGTATCTTTTCTTCATTCTTTCTAAATCATCTGTCATATCCGTTGCCTGATTCATCCTACTTTGAGCCTTACAGGCTAAAACGTTAAGCCATGCTTCTTTCTTCTTGTTCACAACCTCTTTTACTTCACCATCCAACCAAGAATCATTCGTCCGACTACCACATTTCCTACGTGCTAGGCCACATACTGTCGTGGCCACTTGCACCATACTGTCCCTTGCCAAATCCCAGACTTCCTCTAAGCTGTAATCATTCATGCTATCAAATACCTTATCCGTCTTCTCTTTAACTTTTCTCTTATATTCTTCTTTTACTTTTTCCTCTTGCAGTCTTTCTACTTTTATTCGTTCTAGAGTGGTCACAGGAACTGGAACCCGGTGACGCCAATGCTTGAACAAACCATCTACCCGGCACATTACCAGATAATGGTCTGTTCCGACATTAACACCCCGATATGCTCTTGTATCTGTAACCTTACTCTTCAATCTTTCATCTACAATCACAAAATCAATTACACTTCTACTATCATGCCTTTCCCACGTATACCTGTGAATCTTTCTGTGATTAAACATAGTGTTCATCACAGAAAGATTCTTCTCTACGCAAATCTCTAGCAAATCCATACCATTCTCATTCACTCTGTCATCTCCAAATGCACCTAACACTTTCTCGTATCCTTTCCTCTTTACACCCACCCAGCCATTAAAGTCACCAAGCATTACAATCTTCTCGTTCGTCCTACACCCATTCACTATATTTCTTACACTACCCCAGAATTCTTCCCGCTCCGAAAGTGAGCTGCCCATATCGGGTGCATATACGCACAATATAAAGATAGGGTTTAGGCCCACTTTGGTTCTCAACCACAGAATTCTGGGACTAACACACACATAATCTTTCACACATTTCATCATCCGCTCTGAGAGGACAACCCCCACACCCTGACAGGCCCTATGGGTCTCATGGACACCGGACCAGATAGCGGTCAGGGAAGCATGTTTGGATATGTCCACTCCCTTTCTTTTCGTCTCATTCACACAAAGCACATCTATCCTTTTATCCTTCACTATCTCGCATACTTCATCCAGCTTATCTTTTATCCCTCCCTGCACATTCAGCGTAGCTAAGCGACATTCCGCAGCTCGCTTTTCGCCCCGCGAGAAACAGTGGCGTAGTGTGTGGCGAGCATCACCGCCGCCTCCGAGATTTAAATTTTTATTTTTATGTGTTCTCATGCTGTTCCCACGGTAAGCTAGGGAAGTAAATTGTCCACACTCTGCAGAGCCCCGCTTGCAGAGGTAAGGCTTAAATAGTGCCTGGGGGCGCCCGGACCCAGACAACTGGCACGCTCGCGACTAGACTCTCCCCTAGCCATGCAGTTCTCGGCACGGCAACCTTAACTTGGAGGTTTAGCAGTTACAACCAAATGCCTTAGTCGCCTCTTACGACACCCACGGACTGAGAGGGGTGGTTCTATTCTATTATATATCCGGAGACCACACGGGGTTACTTTTTTTATAAGTTTTTAATAATAGACCATCTGGTTGTCGCTTCATTGTTATTATTTTCACACTGTCCAAGATCGTGACTTCTCATCGACAACATTCTATGTCTGGCAATATTATCTGTTAGCAACTACATAATAGAAATCCAGCGTCCATCAATGACAGCACGAATATTAAAACAAAAGCATAAATAATAAATTAATGCTTATCTTTTGTCAAGACAGTAATTATTATGAGTACAGTTAGTTCCTCTTCACTTCAACCTTTATGTCAAGTGGGAACCGACTTGCAATAAAATTATATTAGGCACAAGTCGTAACATTCAACAGCCTACGTGCCACAAAGGAAGTTTCATGGTTCGTTAAATACCAATAATATTATTGTAAACGAATTTTAAGGAGCGGTGGTGAGGTTAAGGGCTTTGGTCAGCTATGCAAGTCTCCTGATTCTGGTCGTTAGTTAATTTATTTTATTGTTCCTAAAACACGCTCTGAAAATATATACATAACTTGGCTAGTGAAAATGTCAAAGGATGACGCTAGAAAATCAAGTTGGGTCAACTGAGTAACATTCAATTTGTAACAAGCTTCCTCGTGGTAAAGTAGGTAATATAATTCCTAGAGTCATACACTGATCTACTAAATAAAATCGGAGAAAAATAATTTAAGAAAAATTCTTTTAATTTACGTTAGAGCACAATAGCATCTAAGCCTTCTGAAATCTTATATGTAAAGAGGAAAAATAAACAAATAATTATTTTGAAACCCACACTAAAAAATGTCCCATCGCTAAATGCTGACAAACATAGTACATGTCCACCCCAACATGGAAACATCAAGCAAAAGACAAAATAAACCTGACATTTGAATCAAGATTCGTTGTTTTGATGAGGGCAGAGGAAGTCCAGCTTAAATCTTTAGGGGGCTTTAGTGACAACGCGCTTCATACAAAATCAGTAGTAGGCTAATTCTACTGATACATACATACGTACAAAACGTTCAAAATCTAATCACATTCTCACCTCAGCGATAATCAAATGTTGCAAAAATCAAAAACATTGGAGGCAGTTGTGACAGCGAGAGTTAGTAGAATTGCCTTCTGGTCATATTTTGGTAAAATAGGTAATTCAAGTCGATTTTATTTTGTAAATAGAACAAGGACAGAAATATCCAGGTGGTTCGTCAGTTTCCCGTCACATAACTTAATTTCAAAATGATCCATCGGTACCTCATTTAAAATATGTCTAGATGATGTATGTTGTACGTAGCGCGCTGTGGGTAAAGTCCCCGTCCGAACAATAAATAATTTTGATTCCAACCAGGAAAATCAAAAATTATTTTTCCATAACAAAAGCTGATGAGCTTAGTACCTAATACTTTTTTAGTTTTTTTTTTTTTTGGGCGGTGGGAAATCGTCAAATAACTTCTCCGTGTCAGACTTTTACTGACTAAAACCCACCCATGTTCCTTCTTGTGCCCTTTGCGTTCCGGGGGCGCGGTATCTCTTACGAACAACCCGCAGCCCCGGCAGGCATCGGCCCTCAGTGGCCCTTTCTTTTGCTGACATCTCTTTGAGGCGCGCATGGAACACGAACGCGCCGTCGACACGGCCTGTCGTTATTTAAACGTAAGGACGGTGAGCTACCCAATGCTCACCGTCCACAGGCCCGTATCTACGGTGGCCGGGAGTCGTCTCGCGAGTAACTAATACTGAGCAGAAATCTATAACCGCAATTTATACTATGTACCTAAAAAACTAATCGAATGTTAGATTCATTTATTTAATTGGATAGTCCGTGACGACCACTCGGGTTCCCAATTTCATAAAATCTTGTCATTGTCAACAGTTAGTTACACTTTCTACATTTGTGGTCAACATTAGTCCTAAATAACAACAATAACATTAGTCGAAAATGCAAGTACATTTCTTCCTACAAAATATAGCCTCAAAACGACACAAAAAAATACCCACGTATTCAGTAGGTACGCTAATCGCTCATCATTAGGACTCAGGTTGCAAACCAAAGTTATCTCTGCGATCTACAAAACAGTATCAAAAATATAATACAAAAGACTTAACGAATAAAACATGAGATTCTTTGTAAAGATGTGATTGAACTGTCATATTAATATGATCGGACCCTTGTCAACGATACCATTTGACGATATAATGACAGTGTTAAATAATTCAGTAGGTGGTTGCAACTGTTTTTGGGGGTTAATTATTTTTTTATAAACAATTCAATTAAAATTAAATTTCTTTAATGCTTTGGGGAATGTCCTTTTTTCAACCACGCACTCAGTGAAACTTTGTGGTTTCCTTTCTTAGTGGACCTCTAGTCCCTCTATCGTTCTTAAGCTCTAAGTCTTAACGAATAAAGAGTAAGTCAGCTTGTACATTATTCTACAGTCACATGACGTCATGACTATCGCCGCGACTCTATCTCCCATGAAATTGCCGTGTCGACGGCGCGTTCGTGTTCCACGCGCGCCTCAAAGAGATGTCAGCAAAAGGAAGGGGCCACTGAGGGCCGATGCCTGCCGGGGCTGCGGGTTGTTCGCAAGAGATACCGCGCCCCCGGAACGCAAAGGGCACAAGAAGGAACATGGGTGGGTTTTAGTCAGTAAAAGTCTGACACTCCCTCCCGCCCCGCCCAGGGCGGGAGAAGTTATTTGATGATTTCCCACCCACCAAAAAAAAAAAAAAAAAAAAATCTCCCATGAAAAGAGGATCTAACTTAAGTATATTTTTTTTTAGGTTAAAAAAGAAAATTAACCATCTAGTTCACTATCACTGTCACTGCTAAAGCAAATAGCTAAATCTCTGTTTATAAACTACTCCACTAATCTTTACAAGCTGCTATAAATCTAGGCAAACATGACTGTTGAGCCTCCGATGTTCGCTCTGCGACCATAGGCCACAATATGTAGTATTCAGAAGATCAACATACGACTCAAATACTCACGCACACATGAGCAAAGTATTTCAGTTGCCAATGCTATGGTTGATACAACTTGACAAGACTAAGTACAGTAGTTGTTTTTGTGGAAGAATAAGAAATATGACATGTTGTCCTGAAGGTTTTGAATGTCAGTCTGAAGGTCTTTAAGAGTAGGGAAGACCTCGGAAACGATGGATGGATCGGATGAAAGATAATATGGTTAGAATTGGAGGGACTACACCAATGACGGTTAATTGATGAATATGAAAGAAGAAAAAGCCTATCCCAAAGAAAATTGGTATAAAAGCAGAATCTAGGAAGATGGTACATAGTAGTTGTCTTTTTGTGAGTGCCCGGTAAGGCATTGTGTACCTTCGGCATAAGCTTGTTTCGTTGGTACTACGGCGGGCACCGATACGTACTCCGCCCACGTGCGCTATGGAAATCAGTAGGTCACTAGGAGCTACTTACCGCGAGATGTGGTTACACTAGATTCGACTTTGATTCATACTCGCAGTGGGCGATCTACGCAAGGTCGATGTACTCGAAATTTGCGGTACCATTATTTGCATATCCGCGGGTCAGACGAGAGAGAAAAAATGACACCGATAGTCAGATTTGTAGTGGTGCAAATTGGTATCAAGGTTACATACTCTCTCTTTAGTGGGTAAGTGTAACGTCTAAAATCAACTTATGATAAATTGCTCATTGTGGTGCGATAAGTGTCGTGTTTGAGTGGTTTCCTGTGTCGGAGTGAAAGCTGGCTGGTGCAAGGATGCCGTGGATTGATGACATTCGGTGTTAACGGTCCTTAGAGATCGTTATGAATGTACCTTTTAAAGTAATGACGTGGTTTGCTTATCGTATGAAATTATAAAGGTGTTTTAAATGTGCTTGGAGTTAATATATATGTTATGTTGTGATAAGAGATTTGTTACAAAGACAAAACATCGGTTTTATGAATGAAAAATTCATGTGGCACATAGTCCAGCGAGCGTGACTGTGATTGGTTGACTAAAATATCAACAACCAACTACAAAAACTATTTTTGAATTTTTCGTTCCAAAAACTGGGAGATAGAAAGGCAAAGGAAAAATTGAATCAGACCTCAGGAAAACCTTGTCCAACTAAAGAAACACACTCAATCTTATGTCGACACATTTAAAAATTTAAGATTTCACGAACTAGCCTCGTTAAGTTTCATCTTACATCAGAAGGCACTTATTAACGCCGCGAACATACCCTCATACCCACTTATTTACCAGTTAATGATTGGATGTTGACAATATCGAAAACTGGTAGAAACGCTTTACGGGCCTAATAAGGCGAAGCAGAATTCCATTTACACAATTAGGCTTATTACAGACGCTAATTCGTTCGAAGGGGACAAGTAAGCTCAGCTTGAGGATTATTACTCGAAGGAAATAATTTCTGCATACCGATGTGCAATAATTATAATCATTATTATCATTATTGCTTGGGTTTTCGTGGCACGCCTTAATAGTACATGTGCCGATAGCAATTTACGTTTCGCATGCAATTCCTATAAAATTATTATTTGTATTTTTTTGGGTACCTTACTTTGCAGGTAATTAGTGTTCTTTGTACTTTTGCTTCTTGAAGGCTGTAGTTATTTTGGTACATACTGACATCTGCTTGAAATACTTAAATAGGCTCATAGCTACCTCATGACGTGATACAAAAATTAAGAAGTTTTGAACTCGTTATGTTTACCTAAACTCATTCACATAAATCATCACTCAAATCACTATGCTTCAAGCAGCAGTCATAAAGTATTAATATCATCTGCATATAATTATAGGTGTGCAATGATCCAAAAGGTCTTCTACAATTATTATTTCAATGACGTCATAGTACAGTAAAGGGCCTAACAACGATGACAAAAGAATTACGAGTCAATAAATTAATCTTACTTTCAACACAAGGTCGAAAGTACACCCACTAGATGCCTACGCTAATATCTTTTAATATCTCAAAAACAACTATAATGTGGCTATTATAGTAAGAAAGTTTGCTAAAGATTATTAGTGAAGAGATAAATCAGTTGAATGGGAACAATTTGAAATTTGCATCTCACTTAGACGAATTTCTAGGTTATGTTTTGAGTATATTGATGCATATTCAAGTAGAGATCTAAAGTAGTACGGTATACTCATTGATATACAAAAAACTTAGATGCAGTACGTTAAAAAACAACATAGATCATTTAAAACAATTTCGACTTTATGCCCTCGAAATGAAGTCGTTTTTAAAATGATTTTAACAAACTGATGACATGAGTGCATATTATATTCAGTTTATAGGCGACGTAAAATAAAAATTCTGTCGATATGAAAATGTCGTCGTGTATTTTGTTCCTGAAAAACTCCGCAATCCAAGTCTATGTAAGTTTTCACTTAAAAAAATTCTTACATCATTTGAAGACAACAAGTTTACAACGTTATTAATAAGAATGGTAGATACAATTTGAGATATGTTGAAAATGTAACTCTCTAATCTTTCGGCAAAGAAAACTTGGCTATTTACTACTTTTCATAGATTTTTTTAGTTTTTTTAATCGTGACTCCTATAAAAGTTAACAGGTCTACAAACAATTTACTAACATAAGAAAAGTCTTTGACTTCAATCAAAGTCTTTAGGATATAATTTTATTTTATGTTTTTATATTTTGTTACTTTTCCTTTCATCCGTCCTCAATTTTAATCACCGGCATCCTTTCCTAAGATACCCCAATTCCGTACCATCATTAGAGCGATGTTGTGTAGGATTTTCGACTAGACAGTGTGGGTGGTTGTTTGTGAAAGTAGCGTTTGATTGACTGCTCAAATGTTGCAAGTACACGTGTCCAACATATGAACTGAATGCTAAGATATATGAAGCCTATTGTTATGTAGCCATTTAGTTTTGTGCAGTGTTTAGGATTACTGAGTGAGGCTGATGTCATTGTTCCGGGGAATCTAATCAGGTATTCTTTAACGATGAACGTGGACTGTATCCTACTTGTTAGGCACAAACAGAAAACTTGATGGATGACCACCCAGACTGCATTATTTTTAGGTTCCGAGCGTAGAGGTAGTCAGGTAGCTTCATCCAGAAACTAATTTGTCCCATTTGTGATTTTGGTACCATAGTTTCATTGTGCTTGTTTTTTAATTGATACGATTATAACATTTTAGTAAAGACAGAAATTTGAAATGAAATAATGTTCGAATTGTCAACTTTAAATCTTATTACCTATATACAGGGTTATTTGTAAAACAATGACAACCTCTCAGGACTATGTTACTAACATCATAATCAACAACTTTTGTTCTATGACATTTAATTTTTTTTCATATTTTAGTTCATCAGATTTTCATACAAAAATAAAAACATTTAAATTGAACGCTCTAAATGTTACGAAGTCTATGCGAAGCAAACGAAAGCGATAGTAAAATAGCGAGGGGAGCGGGGTTAGGGCGGCGGGGGTGTTTGTACTTGACCTATTTACAATTTTACGGAAATCCTTTAGTCGGTCATTCACTTCAATGCGCTTGCGTTGCTTGATTCTGTAAAAAAATATAGAACAAAAGTTGTTGTTTATGATGATAGTAATACAGTCCTGCAAGGTTGTCATTGTTTTACAAATAACCCTGTATAGAGATAGATTGAAGTGTGGAATAACAAATATAATACTTTTAATGCCGGAAAAATGTACGGTTCCCGTGGGATAATTTATCAAATTTGAGAATGAAGTCGCTGGCAGAAGCTAGTACTTTCCATAAAGTCACCAACACACTGCAGTGGAAATTGTAAAGCTAAAAATAGACCAAGTTTTTGTCTTTATACTGAATCGTTCGCTAATAAACATGATTGTATTCGATACCAAAAAAACTTCGTAAGCACTCAAGCAGAGAGAACCGTGTAAGTTCCATTATGTAAGTTGGTACTGGGGACTTCACTGACTTATGACCCGAAAAAAAAAGGTAAATTACTTAATATATTTGTACAATGCAAACACTGTAGTCAAGTGGGTATCCCTGGTACGGGATGTATTTCTGCGTAAACTTTTGACAGTTCGAGTGGGTAATGCCGTTGAGTTTTGCTTAGTTCAAATACTTGACAGTCTTTTACTGGTATTTTACTGCTACTTTTCTTATCACATTTAATGATTTGCGATTGTTTTTTGTTTTCAGGCCTACACAGTTTTTTTCAGTTTTCGATTCTCATATAGCATTAGAGTTCTCTCGTCACACTTAATACTTGTCAAATGTTATTCAATGGGCGGCAATATCATATGTAGTGTCTTGTCCAATGAATATTTTACACACTGTACTTTTCGGTTCTCGTATAGTATGACATAAACCTCTTCAATAAGATCTTCAGTGTGTTTATCAAGCTAGCGGCTTTCTATATCTTTAGCAATATATCCTTTAAATTGTGCTGATTCAGTTGTCTTCTGTAGTAAGAATTAGTTATATTTAAACAGACACGTATTATTATATTTGTCTTTTTATGATTTTCGTTTGTTTTTTTATCTTCATACCTACATTGTGTTGCTTGGGTTCATGTACTTACCTATTTAGGATTTTTAGAATAATTTCAAACATTCCGAAAACTCATTAACAATTAAATTTGCATCCAACCGATTGATACCTTCAAAACTAATTAGAAAAACGTGTTGTATCCCAATAAAAGTTGACAAATAAAGTCAACAGTAACATGGTTGAGTTTTATTGTGAAATTTGTGTCTTCACCAATTAAGTGGCGTTTTGTGAGTCATTCTAATGCTAAACAGGTGGATCCTCGTTAACACCTACTGAGTTATTGCTAATGACACTATGACTGGCCTTTAATGCCAAACAATTTTATGAAGGGGTTATTTGTTTAAGATTTTTTATGGGGAAATCAAAACTGTTATCTTTGGAGCCTCTTTCTTTTTATGTAAGACTTTGCATCTAATATTAACACTTAAATAAACTGCCGTTAAAGTTTAGGAATAAAATTATAATCCCGGTTTCACGAACGAAAAGATAATGTGATAATTTGTGTGACTGGTGGACTAAATTATTATTGATTAGCTTATGAGTGCTTAATTTTTCGTTGAGAAAAATGATTCAACAAACATTTTCTATTATGAAATAGATTCACCGTAGATTGATGAGATAAAAATGTCCGAAGATGGGGTTTACTTAAAAGTAAAGCTAAACTTGCCCATTTTCGAACTGTCTTCGAAAACCAAATGTGTTTTTTAACTTCCTCATTCGTCGTAGAAGAGATATTTCTTATTTTATACCTACTAGATATTTTTAACCAGATTGGAACTACACACTTCATCTCTCTCTGTCATAGAGGTAAACATGTATTACTACATTTATATTCCAGTATGTTGTAATTTATTGCGAGGACTTTAATTGTTTTACCGTGGACCAATAGCGTCGCTCTGTAGACTTATTGACAGGTAATTTATAGGTAGGGCGTTATTTCTTAGACTAAGTTGAGAATTACCGACTGTCATCATTTATAATAATATATTTTATTTAAATTATATTATATGACGTATGTGTACCTGCAATAACATGGCGGAGGTAATATCATAATCCAAACTTTTTTAACAACATTGGGATCATCTTTCAGTTTAATTAAATTCTGATGAATTTCAGCACACAACTAACCTGGACCAATTTATAATTATTATTTAAACCAGACTTACAAACTATCGTAGAAAAATGATCGGTTCATAAATTTTGCTGTGAAAGCATAATAAACACAAAAAGAATTACACAAACACTTACCTTTGTAAGACACACATACCAACACGCCTGTATTCCCCGAAGGGTTAGGCAGAGGTGTAACAATGTTCGTACACTCACAGTTCGCCGGTATGTTTAGGTCCCATGTAATAGGGGGCGAGCCTATTGCCATTAACCGGGAACAAATCCTAACTCCGAGCTGCTACTGAGAATTTCATAGAAAAATCCAATAACACTTTTTGCTCAATCTGGGAGAAGCCTACCAAGACCTCTAGCGTAGCAGTCGCGCTTAAGACCACTAGACTACCGAGGCATATAACAATAATCTATAATTAGTTGGACAATCCCAAAGCATACAAGAGTAAAACCGTAAAAAAACGTAATAACTTAGATAAATGTGTCGTAGTAGAATACCTAATAGCGCGTACTTAAAATTTATTCTCTAAAATAAAAGTTGTTTTTACGAATTTTATTTTTTTACTCTTTGAGCGCATATTGCCCCAGGCAGGCTCCAATCCAGTACGTTAAATTTATCGGAAGTCCCTCTGAATGGTATCATAGTAAAATAATGCTAAACATTTTTTACTTTTGACACAACTATAAAGAATAGACACTGACAGATTTTCTTATTAATCAATGTCATATCCTATTGAATATCCTGCTTAAAATCCGTTATAATTATGTTAATTATTTTGGGAAACTGCATACATATTTTCATATACATTTCCATATAATTTGTGAGCGTAAATAAATCCGGTTACTAATTATTATTATACCAAATTATATGCAGGTGTCCTTAACTGCTATAATTTCATATAATCAAAATCAATTCGGTCAGTGATACTTTATATTTGTAAAAATCTGTTATTAAACGCCAACACATATGATTCGCGTGCGAAATAATATAAACTTTTACTAATTTCCATAAATGTGCGATTCAACCGGTAAAGTTAACTATGACGTGGCGATGACTGTATTATGTAAGACCGTCATTTGACACTACTATTTTTAGGGTTGTCAACTAACAGAAATGCTTACTGCTGCTGTTTGTCAGTCATCGCGGTTCACCAAAAGTGGGTATTTTATTGTGGTGTTAGTAGTTGCTATGATGTATTCACATACCAACTAGTAAAATTAAAAACAAAAAAATATGTCTAAGTATCAAAAAGAATAAAAAAGGTCATCTTGTATTTTGATAGACTTAAATTTATTTTTAAAGCAGCGTGACAGCCCTGAAAAGGTCTGAGGTCATGTAATCGTACACTCGCTCACTAAACTTAAATGAATCACGCTGTATAATGAAATTTCAGATGACGGTCGTGTATTACGTCATCATTTCGTCTCCACTGATAAATCGTACAGGGTTTACTCATCTCTATGCGGGGGAGACAGTCATGATAGAACATACTTTGTCATTCCTAGCATTTTTAAGGCATTATACTTTTTTTTAAATAACTGTGAGGATTAGCGGACTATTAGTAAGTGAAAATATTGTATAATCCGGATAGCTGTAAATCTGACACATTTATTATTGGTTGTTGTGAGTTAAACTCTCGAAAGATTTGTTTTATAACGTCATTTTGATGACTCTATTTTCAAGTCATTTATTTCCAAAATACGTAGGAGATTTCCATTACAATGTTTTTTCTATTACAGTTTAACTTTACTGTATCTATCTGAAACTGCAAGCATTGAAAGGTTTTCCGCCCAAGAAGCGAGCTCTCTGACAAAAATGTCAAATACAGAATGAAAATTAATGCCTCGATAGCCTAGTGGTCCTGAGCGTGACTGCTACGCTAGAGGTCTTGGGTTCGATTCCTCAGTCGAGCAAAAAGTGTTATTGAGTTTTTCTATGAAATTCTCAGTAGCAGCTCGGAGTTAGGATTCGTGCCCAGCTAATGGCAATAGGCTCGCCCCCTATTACATGGGATCTAAACATACCGGCGAACTGTGGGTGTACATTGGTACACCTCTGCCTAACCCTTCGGGGAATACAGGCGTGATGGTATGGTAGAAAATTAATTTTGCGCGGAAACACAACTAAAGTTAAAGTTTCAGCATGTATATCTCTTACAGGATATTGTTTCAAATGACATATTAATGTTAGACATTGTGACAGATCATAGGTATACCTAAAAATGGTGTAAATAAGGAATGTGCCATTTTACCTAAACATAAGAGTGATATCCAACGTGTTTCCCATGTTGCAGGAAGGAAATAAGGCTTAGTAATCATTAGTGACCTTGGTATTTACTACCGTCATCGTCATGAAATATGCGCCCACCAGCAATGGCCTATGAATCAGGGGTACATAGCCAAAATAGGCGGTGTTACGACATTTTGGAAAATAGTTGCTCAGACTTATTGTATTGCCCAATTACGTAAGTTATGGTGTAATGGTAAAATTACAATGATCATCATCATTTGTGTCACCTTTTAAGAAAAAAAGCCGTGAAAATGAACGCGTTCCTTTAGGGACACTTTTATCTTAGACTAGCTTCTGCCAGCGTTCGCGTGTTTTTTTCACCCGCTTTAAGTTACGGCATTGATTACTGCCCCTCTCCCGTGTGTCGTAGCGTGATGTTATATAGCCTATAGCCTTCCTCAATAAATGGACTATCCAACACAAAAACAATTATTCAATTCGAACCAGCAGTTCCTGAGACGTTCAACCAACCAAACAAACAAACTCTTCAGCTTTATAATATCAGTATAGATTTACCTACAATACGTTGATAAGAAAAATAACAGCAGTAATTGTGTTCATCATCATCTGCTTAGCCTTTTCCCAACTATGTTGGGGTCGGCTTCCAGTCTAACCGGATGCTGCTGAGTATCAGTGTTTTACATGATGATGTTTTAAAATGACTGGATTTTTCGAAAATTGCTAATAGTGAAACTGCTTTATATTTGTCGTGAAATAACGGAGCTTATGATACGCTAACATTGAAATAATGATAGCGTTGGTTATTTTTAGTACAATATTGAATAGAGAACAGCTACGTACCTTTGAAGTTTTTATTAATTCGCTAATTGATACATTCAAAAATAAACCGTTTTGAATTGGTAGGAGTGACATTTTTGGTTAAAGGTTTGATGTGTCAAGTTTTGTTGGAGTCATAAATTAAATGAGCAAATATACACCACTATCTAGCTCTCTCGCTATATTAACCTCGAAACTCTAATATCTTTTACACCTCCCGAAGAATGCATCCATTATAGGGAAACGCATTTCTTTGAAATATCTTTAAATGCTTCAACTTAATATTCAAAGCGACCCAGTTAGATAAACTATAAAGGTTGGTCTACAAAGTAGGCTCATTTTATATTACCATTTGAATGCCACGTACACACGAGATGTTTCCTTTACTCGGATACTCGTTTTTCATATTCTCTTGTATACTCGTATATAGCCTTTTGATCGTTTACGACGCTTTAAATGTACTAAGATTGCAGTTATAATAGTCATTGTACTATAAAATAGCTACACTAAGTGTAAAGACACTTATATGAGCATTATTGTCGATATCTTTTATTAGGTAAGGTTATTTACTTTATATTTATTCAGTACCGTCAAAATATTTAGTTTAAAAACTCAAACTTAAATGAGATTTAATTTTAGGTAATTATTAGTCGCAATAAAATATTAAAAGAAGTTCTTACTTAAATACCATTGTATCGTACGTAAACTATATTACTTTTTTGAAAAAAAAAAATCTATTCTTTTTTTAAAATAGCAAGCAATGCCTATTAGCACATCAACATATTTAGTGAAATGCAAAAACAAGGGATTTAGTTTTTCTATATTATCTTTATGTTAAGAGAAGATTTGAATAATCCGATTGATAACATAACATAACGCCTGTATTTCCCGAAGGGTGAGGCATAGGTATACCAATGTACACCCACAGTTCACCGGTTAATTTAAGGTCACATGTATCGCCATTAACCGGGCACAAATCCTAACTCCGAGCTGCTACTTAGTACTTCATAGAAAAACCCAATAACACTTTGTTCGACCTGGAAATCGAATCCAAGGCCTCTAGCGTAGCAGTCGCGCTTAGGACCACGCACCAGGCTAGGATTGATATAATTGGAAATTTAGATGTAATTTGATACTCTCTGTTCGCAATCACAGTCTCATCAAAACTGTCACCATCCGTCCAAACTGTTATGTATTAATGACACGCCTCTAAATAGCTTTAAATGAGAGGTAATAGTGCAGGATAATGGCCTCTAAACACGGCTTGCAGCTGTAAAACTTTATTTATATTAGCTTGCAGCCCACATTGTCTGTCCTAACTTTCTTACAACATCGATGTATGAAAATTAAATGTATGATTTTGTGTTGCGTCGCTCGTGGAATGATTGATTATGTCTATGGAGTACTTTTTTTTTTACTTGATAGTCATGAACAAAATGTTCTGTCATTCTGTTATCAGTGAGACTGCAATTAAAAAGAGGGTAGATTTCTCGATTCTCGTTGGCCTAGTGGTCCTAAGTGCGACTGCTACGCTAGAGGTCTTGGGTTCGATTCCCAGGTCGAACAAAGTGTTATTGGGTTTTTCTATGAATTTCTCAGTAGCAGCTCGGAGTTAGGACTAATGCCCGGTTAATGGCAATAGGCTCGCCCCCTATTACATGGGACCTAAAAACATACCGGCGAACTGTGGGTGTAAATTGGTACACCTCTGTTTAACCCTCTGGGGAATACAGGCGTGATAGTATGTTATGTGAATTACGCAAACAAAAAAGCACACATCGTAAGTTCACTTCAAAACAATTTGTGTTTGTTATTGTCAGGACATGGGTTTACATATCATTTATTTTACGTAATAAAAACCAGAGGTTTGTACCTATGAAAGGAAATTTTTGGAAAATTTATCGGAAGGGTCGGAAATATACATGATATTCTTGTTTAGAAATCTGAACCCTGCGAAGTTAGGACGGGTCAATAGGATTTAATAAAATCGACACCATTCTTTTATTGTCTTCAACACTCATCACAGTTCACATAAAACAATAAAAACCTCGTAAAATACATTATTTTGATACCTGAAGATAATACGTGGACAGGATATTTTGCAAACAACATGAAATGCAATACCGTAGCGTGATATCGGCTCTATTACTCGCCACGTAGATTTACGGCCGGTTTGCCCGCGTAAACTTAGTTGACGTTTACAACTAGTCCCCTCCGAACAGGATCGGGCTTGGAAAGCAGCGTTATTTGGTAGTGGCTGACTTCGTAAGATTGTCCTGCAACATAGAAATAATGTGCTTAAGCGAAATAAGAAATAAGCTCACACAGAAGTTGCACAGCGAAAATGTCTTTTGGTGCGCTTATTTTAATTCATAAGCCATAAGCCACACACACTTCATAAGCTAAAGTAAAATCATTTGTTTCAATTAGACTATTAAAAGGCACTTTTGAACGTCATTTACGTGAAAGAAAAAAATATATACTTATATATTTTTATTTTATTTTATTAAGTCTATTTGAATACGTCGTCGTTCATCTCTGCATTTCTCTAGACAGGGTAGTAATCAAGAGTAGTCTGTTTTAAATTTAAACCCAGAAACTATTCGCTTATCTATATAAGCGACGAAACTGAAAACTCTTCCCGAAATAGTACCTATGTACTATTTCGGGAAGAATTTTCAGTTTCGTTATGTGCTTTTTACAACCTTTATAAAAGTAACTTAGCTTATAAACCTAATTGAATACAATTTCACTAGTATTATAAAAGCGAATGTTTATGAGGATGAATAGATAAATGAATGGATGGGATAGGTGCATGAATCAATGGATGGATGCTTAGCTAAGCTAAGCAAGGGAAATCTAATGGCCCCAAATTAACGCTTTCTAGAGGGTACTAGCTTTTTGTGAATATTGAATTATGATGATAAAATCTACATTTCCAGTCGGTGAAAATACTATCTACTTTTATGTCAACTAGATAATGTTTATTATTGCAGCGCATTGCTTTTGACAAATGCGATAGGAGTGGGTGACAGAAATAATGTAATTATTGATAGAAATTGACGTTAAATTATGACGTGAAATTTATTTTAAGCAATTCAGCTTTGTTTTACTTTCGATTCGATATGAAAGTGTTAACCTGGGGTCAACAGTGTTAATGTAAATTTGTTATGTTAATGTAAATTATGTTGGAGGTGTATCAAATGTCTTGTTTGTTAGTCATCGCTGCATTTCTAACAATTTATTTTATTTAATATAAATAAAATAAGGTTATGGTAGAAGCATTTTCTATTGTGCCAGTACTAATTGAAAAAAAAAACCGTTTTGTCGAAACGTGTGATTTGGCTAACATTTCCTTGTAGTCCTTGTTTATTTGAGCTGGTATTTCTGATTTTTTAATCAATACTTTCCAGATCATTACGCTTGGATTTTGTTTACATAAGGAAAAAGCTTTGATGACGTGTGAATATTAAAAATAAAACAATCGAATTTATCCATCTCGTACATACCTACCTACCTTTTTTGAGACTGCAAAACGAATACTTAACACAATGTAGGTAGGGGCATACAGCTACGGAGAGTCCCATTTATTTTCATTGCGTCTCTTGGTATGCACGATTGTATTCACTTTATGTAACTCAGCGAATGCTGGACGTCATTCAGTGGACGTTTATTGAATGAAGGGAAGCGGCCGTTGGGAGCGATTCGATTTGTTCAAACGAATGAATGGACTATAACTCGGAACTTAACGTATTTGTTGGAGTGGTTCGTAGTGTGTTTTTGTAGGAAGAAGTTAGCCAAATTAGTGCTAAAATTATTAAAAAGGTTTTACTTGGCGACACGTAAGTAGATAAGTTTTCATTCTATTTTTTTTATTTACTTTTTTTGTTATTTGAATTATTCTTGACGTCAGCGATTATTTTCCTTGAACTCCATGTAACGTGGGCTCAGTGAATAATAATAGCATATAAAAAGCAATCTAAATTTATTTTATTTATACTATCATATGGAAGACTTACCTAGGTACAGCTAGACAGGTAATTTATTATTAATTTATTTGTTTTGAATTATGAAGCGTTTGTTTCTAAACTTTTAATTTTTTTGATTTACACCTTGAGCAGCTAATTTTGATCTACCACAAATTTTAAATAATTTTACTTATTAAAAAAAACTAGCTCGTCTTGCCAGCATCAAATCGTGCTTCGTATCTGAATTTCAATTGCACATACATTATTTATTACTTTATCTTCTTTTACTTGACTGTTTAACAGCTCCAAGCAGTTCCTCGTTGAATAGTTTGCAGACAGTTACTTACCGGCAGATGGACGGCGCTACCGCAGTCCACGCCCACTGCAGTAGGAACCGTGCACAGTGCCACTTAAAAACCTATTGAAACTGTGTAGAGATGAACTTTTTGAGTAAGTAAGTAAACAGAAATGTTATTACATACTTAACACTTTTTCAAATGTTTACACTTTTTAACCCCCGACGCAAAAACGACGGGGTCTTATAAGTTTGACGTGTCTGTGTGTGTATGTGTGTGTGTCTGTCTGTGGCATCGTAGCTCCCGAACGTATGACCAGTATTTTTATTTTTTTTGTTTGAAAGGTTAATTAGTCGGGAGTGTTCTTACCTTGTTTGATAAAAATCGGTTTAGCGGTTTCAAAGTTATCAACTCTTTTATAAGCTACGGTAGTGACTTATTCTTCTGTCTGGGGTTACTTAAAAAAAGTAATTTTGTGTTTTTACTAAAGCGAGAGATCTTAACTATAAAAATAAAATAAAAAAATTAAATATTGTAAGTAGTGTGAATAAAGATAGCAAAGAGATCAATGAATAGAAAAGTAATTTAGCTACTGCAGCGCTTCGATCATTATGGCCACGGTGAAAAATCAATGTTGGCATCAAATATGCATGCTTACAAGCAGCCTCAATTCCTGTATACCTACTATTATGAAATAATGCTATTAAAATAAAGCTCGCTGATATTAATTTATATATTTTTTATAATAATTCGTTACAAGATATGAAATTTAAGCAAGACTGTATTTCTTGCTTAAATATAAATTATATCCACAACTCTCACATGCTTGAACTATGAATGTACATAATCCTGTGTTTAATGGGAAAAACTCTTTTTTATTGCAATTTTTTTACAACTACTTTATTTAAACAGACGGTCAGCTTATTTTGCGAGCAGTTAAAAAAAGCAATTTAAAATTCTCACGATTCAAAATTTGAATCAAACAATTGTTACCATAGACAACCGCAAGTGATCGTCATAAAATCCAAACTACTGAGAATCAAACCACATAGCTAACAGGGGTAAACATTATTTGACGTCATATTTGTGTATTTGCATTTAAGTTTATCACATAGAAGTACTTAGAATGGAATGCAGTTGCATAGGGGTTCCCCTGATGATCCGTTTATGTAGTAATGCATTGATAAAATCTGTTGGCTTTTATAATCTTGTGCCACGGTAATCATGACGTCATCACTAGCAAACGAACCCTTGACGGATAACGTTATTCATTAATTATAAAAGAAAAAAGGTATTAGAATGATAGAGGGCTTACTAGTGTGGCTCTTATAGCCCGACAATACGGGTTGGAGGTTTAAACGCGGTCCAGAATATCAAATATAATCATTCCTGCGAATTAAAAAAAAGTTATTTGCAGCAGTGCTATTTTCAATTCGGACAAGCACGCCGCACTATTCAATTGACAGTGGTGACCATCAGAAAAGCATCGAGCCCAAAGCTCGATGAGTATCGGAGAAACAATTGTGTTGAGTCCCGAACGAAATTAATCAGGAAAACCATAAGCAGTATTAGCTGTGCCATTCTGTAAATATTCGGGGGGACTGCCCCGTTGGTCTCGTGGTCATAAGCGCGACTGATGATCACGGGGTCCTGGGTTCGATTCCCGGGTCGGGCAACAAGTGTTATTGGGTTTTTCCATTACGAATTTCTCAGTAGCAGCCCGGAGTTTGGAATTTGGTGGTGTAACACCACCGTGCCTCGGAAAGCACGTAAAAGCCGTTGGTCCCGGCTGTCATTCGTAGATCTTTGACAGTCGTTACGGATAGTCAGAAGCCAGAAAATCTAACAACCAGTCTTACCAAGAGGTATCGTGTTGCCCAGTAACTGGGTTGTGGAGGTCAGATAGGCAGTCGCTCCATGTACACGGACTGAAAACCAATGACGAATACAATATTTGAAGTGCTAGTTCCGGAAAGGAAGCTCCTAATCTAATTACGTAGACTGTAGAGGATGTTAACACTCAGAACATAAGTACAGAACAATAGTACTATTGTGACTAAACAAATACTTTAGCATATCTATAATTATTTGTATAGTGACACTTCGTTAATTAGGTGTTCAGTATATATTATTACTCACATATTAACCCATCCATAGATTGAGGAGCTCATTTTGTATTTAAATGGCGTAAGGAATATTGAAATAACTGTATCATCAAAGTATTGAAGACTTTTTTTTTTGGCGGTTGGGTAATCATCAAATAACTTCTCCCGCCCTGGGCGGGGCGGGAGGGAGTGTCAGACTTTTACTGACGAAAACCCACCCATGTTCCTTCTTGTGCCCTTTGCGTTCCGGGTGCGCGGTATCTCTTACGAACAACCCGCAGAAAGTATTGAAGACTGAGGTCCCAGTGCTGCCAGATCTACGTCATTTTAGCAGAGCTGAAATTTTGAGGATATATCACCCATGCTGAAATGACAATATATTTATGTATAGAGAAATCTGTCGTTTAGAAGGTATTAATGCATTCCAATCCTGGGCTCTTTTTCAGATGTCAGGTATATCATAGCAGATTTATATCTGAAGGCCAATTCTACCAATAAACGTTTAAAATCTAGTCACAATCTCATCGACAATCTGTGTGTGCTAAATTAGGGGCGCTATTTTTGAAAGTTTACACTGAGATTTGATTGCGATCGTTCCTAAAAGATAGTAGAATTTCCCCTTATGAAGGCTAATTCTAGATATTGAAAATAATCTTAATCGTATAGTAATCTCATCGCAGCGGCGATCAATGACAACAAATTGTTAAGAACGAACGTAATTTAGAGGTAGTTTTGACAGATTTAGATTACAATATAAATATTCTTGAATAAATATGATATAATACATACATATAGAAATATGTATATAAAAATAAGTATATATATGTATTCTCCAGATCGATCTCGGTCACGGCGGCTAATCTTTATTCAAAATAGCCTAGTACGCAGGAGATATTATAGTGCACAAGTGTGTGCGCAAACACATGTGCACTCCCTCTTCCCTAACTCACATAGTCCGATAGGACGGCAATCCGACACAACCGGGGAGAGATCAGGCGCAGGACCAACGGCTTTACGTGCTTTCCGAGACACATAGATATCACACCACTGACTTCCAAACTTTCGACTTCCGCGATGTTACTGAGAAATTCCTAATGAAAAAATCCAAAAACAGTTTTTGCCTGACCTGAGAATCGAACCCAACGCCAAACGCCCAACGCTCAACAGTCGTGCTCGCCACCACGAGACCAACGGGGCAGTTGGGGGGCTGGGGGTCTTGTAAATACTGCCCTTTTGAATATCGTTCGAAGTTCCAAAAATTTACAAACAGACCATTTTAAGAGAAAATATTATCAAACGTTTTCGAACGATTGAAATCTTTCAACCAATCCATGATTGTGTCATTGTCTTCCCCTACGCTTATTTCATCTTCTGTAGTTACCTTTATTATGACAGTATCTATCCAGCCTACCTGTGTGGTGTTCATGTGATGTGTCGCCGACGCTGCTGCCCACATCAGATGTTAATCTTGGCTACCGTTTCGTAACAGTGTGCACCCATTGTGTTAGCTTTTGGTGCTTTCTGTTTGTTACCTTATTATTGTTTAAATGGCTTTGTTTAGATAGTAATGTTCGGTAGTATGATTTAAGTAGCTGTATTTGCTAGGCGCTAATAGTTAATTAAATTAAAGCGTATGAGAGTTCTATTAAAATATTTTTGTTGAAATTGGTTGAACTTTGTTCAATAATAATTTAATAAATAATATTAAAAAAAAATATATATACCATCACGCCTGTATTCCCCGAAGGGTTAGGCAGAGGTGTAACAATGTACACCCACAGTTCGCCGGTATATTTAGGTCCCATGTAATAAGCGACGAGCCTTCTGCCATTAACCGGGCACAAATCCTAACTCCGAGCTGCTACTGAGAATTTCATAGAAAAACCCAATAACACTTTTAGCTCGACCTGGGAATCCAACCGAAGACCTCTAGCGTAGCAGTCACACTTATGACCACTAGGCTAACGAGGCAGTTAGCCTAATTTATTTTATTTCTAAGTAGTATATTTTTTACATTGAGATTCAATAAATGATAATCACGCGTTTACTTAGCTCATAATCATTTGTTGGCATTCTATTAGTTCACTGACCATCAAATAATCTTCTATAAGAATTGATTACCGAATTCCCAAAAAAAATCACTAACCCATATTTTGTTTCGAAATATAGCATCGTCATGATCGACTAAATTCCTAGAAATAACGAAAGCACCAGACTGCTAACGTGCTGGTCCCAGATTGATATTTTGTTCGCACTTCGGAAGGCGAGGCGCGCATGCGTCAAAGTACTTGCTCTGACGCAAGTCGCTTGCCCAAGTGTGCGACTACGCCGGCGTATGCCAAATATTTGACAAATAGACACGGGGGCTTGATACTGAGAAACAAAACAAATAAACCCTTTTTTGCCAACTTTGGAGCCAATATTTGTGTAACGATCATCTTTCGCACAGAAATGAGGTTAAAGATGAATTGTTTGATGTGATTGATTCATAAGGTTCGATAAACGTTTACGCAAATAACGTGCATTTTAGTGTGTTGACTTACTAGTTAAGAACAGAGATTACCGTTTTATTGGAGGAGGATAGCTAATTGATTGTTGCAAAAGCTGGTCAATATTTTCAGTCAGCAGAAAACGTGAGAATATTGTCTACTTTGATGATGTTTTTGTAAACAAAGTGGAAACAACATCACACACAATAGAAATGATTAACACATTTAGCCAAGCATTTACACCAATAGTCAATATTATTGTATTACAATGACCGGCTACATAATCAAACAACAATAAATACAATTTTAAAGATCTGTTCTCCATTAACCAGATTACTGTGAGAAAGAAATGAGCCATTTTAACAGAGTTTATAAAGAAAATAAATGTGAAACCGCCATATTTATTACTTGGATAAAAGTTATGTGACGATTGATAAATCGACCCTTGTAACACATTTGTTTAACAGTAACAAAGTAACATAAGCAATCAGGATACTCGGTAGCCCAAAAACAACACTTAGCGAATCAAATCACTTTATAGACGGATATGTGCAAATGACCTGTGATGTGCGGACGGTAAGCACAATGGGGAAACCCATATCGTCAGTTGTACCAGCTCATGACATGGCAAAGATCTTATCTAGATTTAGATCACGGTTCAATCGAATTTGTTTTGGTGATGTTGCTCTGACGGCATTTGGTGATATCAATTCTATTCCTTTGGGCTATACTATTGAATATTTTGTATTTATTAATAATATATTATTACCAGCCTATTATTGTCCCACTGTAGGCAAGGCCTCTTCTTTAATAGGGAAGGCACGAACATTTACCTATCAACTTAATTAGTAACATTTGAATTAGACAGCAACCTTATAGCTTATCCTTATTGCTCTATCTTCCCTCTGAAAAGGGAAACAGGGGACATATAAGATAAACAAGGTGGATCTACGACCTAGTGAAGGTACCGGGGAGCCACTATATGCGGGCAGCGCAGGACCGGTCATTATGGCGATCTTTGGGGGAGGTCTATCTTCAGCAGCGGACGTCCTTAGGTCTAAATGCTGATGATGATGAAAGATGAATGTAGCAGAGTAGGAGGATGTCTCCTTACGGGAAGTAATGCTGCAGAATCAAAGAAAAAATCCCTTAGAGCAAAATATTCCACTATTAAATTCAATAATTTTAATCACAATTCAAGAATCAATCAATACAGATATTTGTTGAAATCCATTATATTACTCATTTCATCGTCGACCACTTCAGCCGTTTCCGTAATATGATTCAAATCTGTCAGTACGTTATTTACGATAACACGATTTACACTAATAACTTTATTGCTAAATATATCTGTATCTATTTTTATACTTACTGATTACAATATATCAGTGAATGAAAGGCGCGTTGTTCGAACTCACGTAATAGCTTAGTACAAATAATGGCGCACCGCTTCTGACGTGAGTGTCATCAAACAAACTTATCTGCAGACGTTTCGCTGTAATTCTCATAATAAGATTATCTTATCACACCAAGCAATAGGTGTTAACAATCATAGTTTGTCTATCATTGACGCCCGTTCGTGTTTTTACTCAGAATTATCTGCAAATTGATTTATTTGATAGTCAACAATTTACCCTGAAATACACAATGGACACGCGTCATTGGTATTTGCTGTATCCAAAATTTTACATATTTTTTTTCCTCTGATGTAGTCATTGTCGTAACTGTCATAATAAGGTATTTTTTAAATGGCAGCAAAGTGAAACGCTTACGTCAGATGCAATTGAAGAAGTTGGAACTTCATTAATGTCTCCTTAACTTTGTTTTTTTTGTAACCGGAAATATAAAATAAACATCAGTGCAATAAAGTAAATACGTATGTATTTTTTTGTGAGATTTTCGATAGGTTTCCTATAAATAACTAAAGTAAATACATATTTCATAGATATGATAGGAATTGATGGAATCATTCTTACATCGCTGGCGCCAGCGACTAGTCATGGTTTGTGATAAGTTATGTTTGCACAAACATATTGAAATGTTTTTTGTATAAATTATTTACGTTTAGCCCAGATTTCTTGGTGAATTATTGAGACAAAGTAATTTAATAAATGCAAGTTGGTTTAAAGGAATGCGATGTAATCTTAATAGTGGCGGCATTCTTTTGCGGTTTACAAACAATATAGATGATAATGTGCTCTAAAATAATCCGATGTATTGTGTGTTTGTTTTTCAAAGCTTTTGAACTCTATGATGTAAATATCTTTTATCTTCAAACAGAAATCAATCTAGATTTTTTTTACTCGATGTGATCAGACGCGTGAATTTGTGATACCATCATCAATCAAGAACAAACAAAATCGGCGTGCAATCATAATGTTAAGTTATTCAACCTGATACAGGTCTTATGACAGCTTTGACAGATAGACATTACTTTTAAAAACGATGACGTCATAACGGCATAAATTTGACGCGCAATACGTTCATAACAGTAGATCTATAAATAATTTAACTATGGGTACTCATTTTAACAGTAGTTAATAATTGGTACTCTAACAGTACTTTTAAACTATCGACTGCTAATTATAATGTTTAACAATCCAATTAGGAAATGTCACTGTCAATGAAAACATAGTGGGACGACACATCCCACAAAGGAAAAAATAAACTTTTGGCACGCGTATAACTACATGTCAATATTTTTTGTACTAATTATTTATGAATAATATAGTAACGGATTGTTCTCGATTTATTGATGTTATAGTTTTTATCGATCATCGGTTAGTGAATGACGACTAAGTTTGTTTTTTTGCCGACCTGTCCCATTGCTGGGCAAAAGTCTTTTTCATTTCGTCCCACTCATACCTATGCATTGGAGAATAAGTTACATAAAGAAATAAGAATTAACCTGTAACAGCCTAAGCAAAATAAGAACCGTGGCCATCTTTAAATTAAATAAATAGTACCAGCCTCTTATTGTCGCACAGCTAGGTAAAGGCCTCTTCTCATACAAAGTATTCTCGAGCATTATCATTATTTAGCGCACCCACCTGGAGTCAATCAAGGGTCAATAAGGTAGGCCATTTTAGAGAGCGAGAGCTTAGTTATTGATAAATAATTTATACTAATATTATAAAGCTGGAGAGTTCATTTGTTTGTTTGAGCGCGCTAATCTCAGAAACGACTGGTCCGATTTACAAAACATTTTTTCACATTGTACATCCCATTTATCGAGGTAGGTTATACATCCTACTCCTACTAATCCTACTAATATTATAAATGCGAATGATTGTGCAGATGGATGGATGGATGGATGGATGGATGTTTGTTACTCCTACACGCTTAAATGGCTGAACGGATCTGGATGGAAGGCACTGAGATATATTGTAGTGTGGAATAACACATAGAATACTTTTTATCCCGGAAAAATATACAGTTCTCGTCGGAAAATAGTTCATCGTGGGAAAGTTACTTTTTATGCGGGCAAAGCCGGGCAGACGTTAGTATAACATAACGCTGCTATCCACGGGAGCAGAACAATAATCAAAGAAGTAACTTAATGCGGGTGAAGCCGCAGTATATTGCTCGTAACTGATAAATCTATTTCCATGAAAATGGAAAAGGAAGTGAGGATCAGGAAGCTATGTATCTAATATTAAAATAAGTCGCATTTCCAGAGGAAGAGGTTCTTTGTAAGGCATACGGTGTTATTTTCTGTTAATTCTATATTATCAGTAGCTATTATAGGGGAAACTTGGTTATTTTGGTGGCAGTTAATTTATTAATAGACCACCAAGTGATATGTACAAATATATAATGTTTTTACAAGACACGCTGACCGATAAAAGTTACACAGCATAGAAAAAAGGTTTTACACATTTTCTAAATGAAGATATAATATGTAATAGATATAGTGTGGGTGTACATTGTTACACCTCTGCCTAACCCTTCGGGGAATACAGGCGTGATGGTGATGGTATGTGTAATATATAGTAAAATTTGCTAACCTCACAAAAAATAATTACAATATTGTAGATATAAAAAAGCAAAAGGACTAATTCACTTACTGACTAAACACGAAATCTCGAAGGCTGTTTGAACTATGAAGATGGGATTTGGTAGTTATTGGTAGAAAACGTCAGCTAAGAACAAATTTTGTGACAGACACACATTAAGAAGGTCTTTGACTTCCACACGGATGAAGTCGCGGAAAAAAGTTAGTATAGCAGATTAGTAAAGAAAAACTGTTCCGCTAGAAGTTTCCAATGGCATTTTATCTTTTTAACCCCCGACGCAAAAACGACGTGGTGTTAAAAGTTTGACGTGTCTGTGTGTGTCTGTCTGTCTGTGGTATCGTAGCTTCCGAACGCATGAACCGATTTTGATTTAGTTTTTTTTGTTTGAAAGGTTCATTAGTCAGGAGTGTTCTTAGCTATGTTTGATGGAAATCGGTTCAGCGGTTTCAAAGTTATCAGCTCTTTTATTAGCTGCGGTAGGGAACTTCATTTTTCTGTTAGGGGTTACAAATTTTTTTTAATTTTGTGTTTTGTTACAAGCAAGATAGCATGGGCAAAAACTTAAAAGTACAATATCAATCTAGGTATATTACGTTACTTACAAAAACTATTTGTTTAAACTAAGGTTGTTTTATAACAAATCATTTACTCGGAACAAATATCTAGACGCTTAGGTAAACTTGTGATCTTCCGTAAAGAATAAGTAAAATAAAGAAACGGTCCATTCACAAAATATTATCGTGTTTAACATTTTATTTTAAAATACTATGGGAATAGTGTAATGCAATTATATGTTCCAAATAGTTTATTTATTTATTTATTAAAACTTTTTGCACATAATGTAAATAATACATTGTACAAAGGCGGACTTAATGCCTTAATGTCAAGGTTCCTTTTTGATCAACTTCTTTGAGAAAAAGTGATGTGCTTTTCATTAGATTAGATAAGAAAATGGACGTACGAAATGTTGGATACCTCATTTAGTGGGATGTTGAAACTCGACAGTATGATTACCTGTTAACAAACGGTAGACCGAAGAAGAAATAATTTATGATTTTTGAATTTTTATCTATTGTCAAAAAATATTGAATGAAGTTATTAATCATTATTCAGCTTCCCCAACGTACACTTTATAGTGTTTTCATGAAAATGCTGTGAACTGCGTCTGAAAAAAGTAAAACACTTTCCCTTTCATACATATTCTTTGGCATGTTAAACTTTGTAATGTCGCAATAAAAAGTGGTATACACGTGTACAGACACATACATTGGTGAACCTGTCTCAAAGGTCATATGGTCAGTGATCATGTGACACGATAGGCCGGCCTTACTGCACAAACAATGCGCTTCACGTATGCCTATTAACTGTGGTCAAAGTAAACGACGCTATTGATGCGTCAGCTCATTGGTTTATTGGTTTGTGTTATTTGGGTGAAAATGGGAAGAAAACCTGTAGATAGGTTATCAATGTTTTGGATAAAAACGAAAGCAAAGCAACTGGACAGGATAAAAATCTTGACAATCCTGCTAATAAGAACATAACATACAATTACGCCAGTATTCCCCCAAGGCCTAGGCAGAGGTGTACCAATGTACCACAAATCCTAACTCCGAGCTGCTACTATAAAAAAACCCAATAACATTTTATGCTCGACCTGGGAATCGAACCTAAGACCTCTAGCGTAGCAGTCACACTTAAGACCACTAGGCCAACAAGGCAGTTAACGAGGTTGCTGTTGAGACACAGACGTTAAAAGAACTTAATAATAAAATTATGTTTAATATTTTTAAACCAATATTTAAAAATGTATTTAATTTGTATTAGAAATAAATGAATGAGAATATTACATTATTATCAAGTTCTTTTTAAGTCTGTGTCTTTTAATTTCATTATTAGCTTTAAGTATACAATTTACTGACTGAAATGGAAATACATAAGACAACTTATATCCAACATAGATGAAGGAAGGGAAGCGAAACAATGCACATTGAAAGCAAACGTCAAACAATTAGCGCACTAGATAATGCTGTTGTTCCTTAATAAATGTCACTTAAATCACGCACGGGATTACTGTTAATAGATTTTGCCTTAAATCAGTTCAAATAGCAATTAAATATAACGTAGATTATAATATAAATATCACTTCTAACAACAGCGCATGAGACAAATCGTGTCTACATTTCGATGTACTACAAGGCATAAACGATAGTCGTTTGTCCCCATTGTCTCCTTTATCATACACATTAGCATATATTTTGAAAGGCTGCTATTAATAGCACTGGGTGGCACGACCAGGCAAACGGTCAGGCATAAATCAATTTAACTGTGAGAATAAACCTCACACTGTACCATAAGTAACTCCTGATTTCACTTAAAAGTGTTCAGTCGAAGAAAATTGTTGCCATAGCAATAAAATCTTTATTGGTTAAACAGCTTTACAAAGTATAAAAATTGCAGTATTAAACTAGTCTCTAGAGGGAATTCTAGTGCGGAGACTAGAATTCACTGTGTTGTGGAGGCTAGTTTCCTTACTTACCTTGAAGTAGTCTCCTCAGCCTTCAACTAAAAAATTATACATTAAATGAATTGCTTTACTTTAATAAATTGGACGGCAAGTGAATGCACGAGAGACTCTCAGAGTCTCTAGCTTATTCACACATGTGAGATAATATCCCAGATTGTGGACGTCGCCTATGGTTGCGATATCATAGACACTGTTCTATGAATAGATATCTTAATATAATACCTCCTGTGAAAATATCCCATCTGTGTGGAGAGGTCTTTAATATGTCATTGCCGGTAAATTCTAGGGGGGTAATCCAGATAAGGTTGCCAAAAAGATTGTTAGGTATTTTTCTATGTCAATATAGCTTACCAACTAGAATCTTGTGTGCGTTCGAAAATCGACCGTTAGTAATATTTCTATAGTGTTCAAGTATTGGTTTCAGCTTCCACGGTTTCAGGGTCCCCAAATTCGACAGCATCTTGCCACCTCACATGAAAATCGTCAACTCGAGTTCATCACCCATCCAGACTCCTCATACCAATAATCTTCCTTTCTAAAGCTGTCTAGCATTTGATCCCTCAAACAAAGACACATGACACCGCAGCTCCGTCAGTTCAAACAGCTTCTAGGCTCACTTTGTTTTAGTGCCAGTTAAATGCTCAGGGAAAGACGAGACAGAAAATATAGTGATTTGTAAAACGTGTTAACTCGCCGGTGTCGCAATGGACTTAAGAGCCTCCATTTATTATTTTCGCAAGCTGTTTCATTCTATGTGTATTGTGTAATGCTATTTGATTCCTGTTTGGTTTGTGGGCAAAATCAAAATCATTTATTTCAATGGACGTATAGAGTTTCTTGCCCATTTAGTTCAGGTGCAATTCTTTTTTTCGTAAATGTCGCAAAGTGCCTTGTAATGGTTTAATTGAATGAAATGATTTGACAAGTAAATAATTTCATGCACTTTTTAATTGTCAAGGAGTCAGTCAGAAAGTTGAACGAGCAACTCGTTCCAAACACTAGGTTTCTATAGAGAAGAACGAGCAAGAAACTCCATGACTCCTTGATGATCAACTCTAAAAATCACTATTTTGACTAGTAAAATTGTGGGTTGTCTCTTGTCTTATACTTTTATTGAATTAACCAAAGCTTATTTTCTTCACATAAGATATTTTTATGTGTCAATAATTCAATAATAATTTGTCTTAGCTTGACTACGATTGACTTTTTAGCTTGAAAAAACTTCTTGACGTACTCAAAGCTATGATTATAATTCATTAAGTGTATCAAATTACACACAGCTACATATATGCTTCATTAACAAGTTTTCGCAATATCACAATACATAATTATCATTTTCTGGCACCTGTGCCCAATAATTTACGGAAGTCATCGTTTCGCTTTTACATCTAATAGGTATAAAGTCATTTTAAAAGTATAATATACATATTAATTAACGCCATAACTGCTATAAAATGGTTTAAGTGCTATCAAACATGTGTTCAACGCTTTATTGGACTTTTTTGTGGTATGTTAAATTCAGTGACTCATACTGATTGAATATTAAGTTGTTTATTTGTGTTCAAATTAAATATCTATTTATAATAATAATAACTCTTTGTTCCACTTTAAAATTTGTATTTTAATTGGATCGTTGACACCATTATGCAAAAGCTCCAAGACACAACTTTTCTTTCAAAGTACTTTATTCTAACCCTGAAAATCCGATTAATTTTCAATTGACAGTCAAATTAAGTACCCTAAGGTTGACTGGTAGAAAATGTCAAAGGCATTAAGTCCGCCTTTGTACAGTGTATTATTTACATTATGTGCAAAAAGTTTTAATAAATAAATAAATTAGATTTAAGGTTATTTTAAAATAAATAAATAGCCTATTGAGTTAGCTAATAAGTGACGTCGCAAATGAAATTGCCGTATAAACAATTTATGAGGGAATGGCATTTTGACAGCTCACAAGAAGTATGTGAATTGATTGGTTGTGTCTTCTACCCAATCAAAGAATTCATACCAACCCATCATATGGGCATCTTGAGAGCTTTATTGATAGCTTGTAAACCCATACCCATAAACCAGCTACATTAGAAACAGATCGAAGGGAACTGTATCTACAAAACAATTCTCCTAGGAATCTGGAGAGATCCTTTCTTCTAATTAATTTTACAGCAGCCAAATCTGGCCGTACGTAACGTTGCTTTTTCTCATCTTATTCAAGATAGTAAGTTAATACACTGTGATAATTTGGCTCAACTGTTATTATTATTTATTTTCATGAAACATTCATACTCATGACTTTAACCCAGAAATCATCGTCCATAAAAATGTAAGCACTACTTAATATAAGGCGTCTTTTCCTTTTTTACCGCATTCACAAATTCAGAAGTCATCATCGGTACATCGGCCCACATTCTCATTTACAGCTAATGTTTCTTTACGTGTTTTAAAACGGGTATAATGTTCGTGATATTAAAAGTCCATTTCCTTAAGCACCCATTCCGCGGCTATGTCTCATCGCATCCCATCCTTAATGGCCTTGTATGGTAATATCTGTTCCAAATGAATCAGCAGAAAGGGCTATATCTGAGTGAACATAGTCTTGTGGTTAAAAATGGCTAAATAAAACCGTAATCGTCATAGTTATAAATTTTCAAATTAAATGTTTGTTTAAGTGATGTGAAACGGTGACTATTTTTAGGCGATTATCATGTTTAAGACGTTAGACGAGTTGTATTTTTCAAACAAGTGGACTTTTATGTTTAAATAATAAACCATCTTTGAAATAAAGCTCCTTGAATATACGCGTGATGTAACTGAAAAAGTTTTACTAGTACGAAATTTTTTACGGATCTTTGCAACAATTTTACCATTACAATGGTGCGTCAATAATTTCGGAAACAGAAACAAAATAATTAAAAATGTAAATTATAATAATACCAGCCTATTAATATCCCACTGTAGGGCAAAGGCCTCTTTCAAAGTCAAAGTCAAAGCATTTATTTTAATTAGACCATTTACAGGCACTTTTGAATTGTCAAGAAGTTACCCATACAAAAAGATGAAGCTCTTCTCATATAGATAAGCCACGAGGATTGATCATCATGCTTGCTCAAGGCGAATAGGTGGCTATAGGCTTATATTAATTATATCCAGGATTTCTTATGATGTTTTATTTTGAACATTACTGAGATCCTTTACAGATGTCAGTAGTGATATAAATAACCTTAGAAAGCACACATAAATTGTAAAAATTCACATTGGTATTTACCCAGTTTTGAACCTTCGAGTACAAGAGACGGATGCCGTAACCACTAGGCGATTACGACATGCCGGAAATGGAAAACGGAATGCCTCAATTAAATCTATTTCTGTGAATAGGTGTTCGATAAGAAATGCAAATAATAGTGTGAAAATCAGCACATTGAATCGTAGGCCGGACATCCTTTATCAAAAACCCAAATACAGCAGAACATTTAGTACATAATGAATTATGTTAATCCGTCGCAAATGTACCAATTGAGGGGAAACCCGCCGATAGTGACAGGTGCGATAATGTGCCTAGGACGCGATTATGTCAAAGTGATACATGCAGTTCATACAACTACACTCGCGAGCTACCAAATCGACTCAAGCCTTACTTATTATGTATTTTATAAAAAAATACATAATTTATTTATAAAAATCATAAAGTCTTTAAATTGATACAATTATGGTAAGGTATATATATATTTTTTTAAGAAATACTTTAAATCATTTATTAAATCTATATTTATTTTTCTATCAATTTATTTTTTGCCCCCTATTACATGGGACCTAAACATACCGGCGAACTGTGGGTGTACATTGTTACACCTCTGCCTAATCCTTCAGGTAATATAGGCGTGATGGTATGTAAATCTATACTTGCTATTGCCCTCTCTAGCTCTAACAACTAACTCTAATTTTTTTTTCGGGATGAGTCGATTTGGTTGGTCGTAAGTGCGATACGACGTATCTAATAATACGATAAGTCCGGCTTTAGTAAGTGATTAAAAGAATCTTCTGTTTTTATTGCTATTCATGATTTTTAAATTTTTTTAGGTTGATAAACAATATAGTATTATGTATGCCAAAATACACTTTTACTTAAAGATTTACGCTCACATTAGGATAATACACTGTGACAGCTTAGATCAAATTGTATTTTTAATCATTTTGAACTGTAATACAAAAGTGCTTCATGTCTGCATAACACCATCCAATCGCACAGATTATTACTCCCGGATTTAGTTGCCACGTAGACGACTAAAGTCTCAAATTAGTTTCACTGTCAATTCACTAGAGCCGTCATCTTTATTAGTCCAATTGAGAATTAGTTCCAGTAAATTATCTATTAAACGCATTAGATGACGAAAACCCCATGTTTGTGCGTGTGTTTGTTACGCTTTTTTTCTTTATATATTTCTTAAAGTTGGCTAACAGTTTCTTTAAACATTATATCTTAAGCATAACAAATTTCCGTACAGTACGTTGCATAACAACAGGCTGTGTCGACGACGCGTTCATGTTCCACGCGCGCCTCTTAGAGATGTCAGCAAATGTCTGCCGGTGCCGCGGGTTGTTCGAAAGAGATACCGCGCCCCCAGAACGCAAACCGCACAAGAGGGAACAGGGTTTAGTCAGTAAAAATCTGGCACGAGGGCGGGGTAAGTCATTTAAGATTTCCCATCCCTAAATAAAAGCATGACAAATTATCAATTACAGTATCTAACAATAAGCTAACCAGCATGCCTAGAAATAAGATAATGCATAAAATGGAAAACAAAAAAAGCAAAACACTCCCCCCTTTTTGTCATTCTTCTTTTGTTTTGGAGTTGCTTAAATTATTTTAGCATAGGTCAAATTCATTGACCATTTTATTAAAATAGCCCATTTTATTAAAATGGCCCATTTTATTAGGGTTGATTTTTTAATCAGATTACGAGACGATTGCATTTATATGTTATGTATAGTTGCCATGGTAACTTATTCTGTATTTAAGGACAACCCTTGACATGAGCCATGATCGAGTATCCCATGAATATGCACTGGTTACGTTAGGTTAGTTAGTTCACGTGTGTGATAAGTATGACGTTTGAAACGTGTTGACAGTGATTGCTCATTACGCGGTTCTAAATGTATTTAAGCACAAATTTTGCTGTTAGTATTTGCAAGCGAAGAGATTCTAGTCTTTGCTGTAATTTTACCTATTTAGATAGATTAGGAGTTAATTAATATGTCCGTAAGACCTGTATGAATATTTAAAAAATGATGCTTTTTCTTCTCTTTCCTGTTAGTCGCGGAATGTATAATGCGTTCCTTGTTATACAAGAGTCCTGTTTGTGCCACTCGGTGACGTAAAATAAATTGTCAGTTTCAGTAGATCGTAAATTACTCAAAAAACGTGACTCTTAATCTCACAAAATTACGTATCATGTGGTCTCACCCTTTAGGATCGGCAGACCGGTACATGCACGTGCTTATGTAAAAGCTTCTTTACGACTTAGTATAATAGAGTTTAATTTATGTAAATGTCATTCATTTTAGTAAGTAGGTACACAATAATGACAAAGTTGCCGCACTAAACATACAGTGACATTTACACTCAAATGCAAATAAAGTATAAACTTCTGTCGCTATTGAAAATCTATCAGCTGTCGTGCGACGTGTGAACGGAGGTGCACTTTGTAACAGTGTAGTGACAGCCAGATGCAAATAAATACAGTGTCGGACAAAATAATAAGGCACGGTGGCGATATCGTAACACAACTAATAAACGGTAATTTGACACGACAAGTCAATTACGAACCAACATAAACACGTATCGGCTTCGACGGAGTTTTGCTTGTAATGCCAGACGTGGGAAACATTTTTTTTTCTGTTTTTATTTATTTTATACGTAGATATTTACCGCGCTCCCGTCTCTCATGCATAAGATTGGAGGTACGATACCAAACAAGTCTAAAGTCACATTTTCAATTCATAATACGTACTTTGTAAGTTAGTTTATCTTGGAAGTCACTAAAATTGGTAAAGAAAAGCAGCGTGAGGAAACCAGGACTTATAATTAATAAAAGTCTGAAATCTCAAATCCACCTTGAGCAAGCGTGGTGATCAATGCTCCTGCCTTTTCTGTACAAGAAGAGGCGTTTGACCTGCAGTAGGACAATCATAGGCTGGTGTTTTGAGTATTCATATTTAAATATTTAAATACGAGTATTAATATTTAAATACGAATTTTCATTAAAAAACGCAAACACAAAGCTATTCACGACTCTTAAATCGTCTGCAAATTATAAATCAAGTTTGTATTTAATTTTAATTTAATTCGTCAATAATTATGTTTACTACATGCCGTAACATATTAATTACAAACAATTACCTCGTTCAATGATATAATTAAACAACCTTCAATGACTTTCTCAAAAGAAAATTCTGACCTTTCCGTTCAGAAACTTTCGCTTACCCTGAAGTATTTAATTAAGCCGGCCGATATCGAACGAGCCGGTCCATTATGGAGTTCGTCTCATTAGCTCAATATCAACACGTCTTATGCCTTTAATAGATATATAATCATGCATATTATTTAAATTGCTTGACAAATTACATGTCGGTACCCAGTTGTACCTGCCCAGTTGTCGGTTAAGTTTCGACTTGCATTTCTTGCAAGCTTCGAGATGGTATGGCGAATTACTGAGAGCTGGTACAACAGAAGGACTATTTTTAAAATTGTTTTGTAGCTATGTGAGTGTTTTGTTAAGAACAGTTTAATTTAAAAGTGCTTGGTATTAACTATTAGCTTATTAACATTAAGATACACTATTTTTTTATTTCTTGATTATCTTGTTTTAATTTTCTGCCAATAATCGAGGTATACATACATACCATCACGCCTGTATTTCCCAAAGTGTTAGGCAGAAATGTACCAATGCAAACCCACCAGTTCGCCGGTATGTTTAGGTTTCATGTAATAGGGAGCCGAACCTTTTGCCATTAACCGGGCACAAATCCTAATTTGCTGCTGAGAATTTGATGGAAAAACCCAATAACACTTTGCTCGACCTGGGAATCGAACCCAAGACTTCTAGCGTAGCAATCGCACTTAGGACCACTAGGCTATTGAGGTATAATTAAAATTAATGCGTTAAACTAATTAAATGTGCTTAATATGTAACATTAGGTACTATCGATCAATGACAGTACAAGGTTTACTTAAAACTGACGCTTTTAACAAATATAAAATTAATTTCCATTAAATATCCATACTCATTACTTCAAAACATTTAAGAAATTTAAACGAGTGTTTATTATGTCAGATTAAAAGCTATTTAAATTATCTTACGACTAGAACAGATAATAAAATATTATTATAAACAGAACAATATACAACATTTTTGACATAAGTTTGTTTTAAAACTTGTCTAAAAATCAAAATAGTCTTTTTCAATATGAAAACAGATGCAAATCAATCATTTGAAAATCGAATTAATTTTACTATTCGATCGACCAAAGAGTAATGTTACCAATGATGACATGGGAGCTATAGCAGGACGGAGGAAACCTGAACAAAGTGGACTAAACTAAGCTGAAAAGCGGATCACGGCCACAGTTGGGATCTATCATAATAGGAGGATTTTTTTTTTTTTTTCATCAAATTAAGGGCATGTCTGCAACTGGGATTTTTATAACAGGCATAATAATGTATTTAAAAAGGTATACTAAAACTTTGTAACGTGTAGTTTTGTGAAATGCAAACATAAACATACCATCACGCCTGTATTCCCCGAACGGTTAGGCAGAGGTGTTGCAATGTGCACCCACAGTTCGCCGGTATGTTTAGGTCCCATGTAATAGGGGGCGAGCCTATTGCCATTAACCGGCACAAATCCTTACTCCGAGCTGCTACTGAGAATTTCATAGAAAAACCCAATATCACTTTTTGTTCGACCTAGGAATCGAACCCAAGACCTCTAGCGTAGCAGTCGCGCTTAGGACCACTAGGCTATCGAGGCAGTTTGCAAATATAAAGTACAGTCTATTCAAGCTTACATTAGTAAATCTGGCCAACTTTATCCAACTTTGTTAAGTCTAATGTGTCTCAAACGACTGACATCTCTGATTTTAGACTTCAATAGAAAAGTGCACTTCATCTAAAAACTATCCACGCCACAAACAAAATCATTATTGTCTAAAATTTTACCGGATATCATATATTCAGTGATTTAGTTTCCTCTATTATGAGAATCAAGATCGTCAGCTACCCACATTATCAAAATATATATTCAGATTATCATCTCCAAATGAATCCGCCATAAAGTCCTTAGCTCTCAGACACGAGTCGCCAATTAGTAGTGGGTACTAAAGGAAAATGTGGCCGCCGGGTAAAATTACGAGACTATGGGTAAGTACGTACACATATGTACGCGTGAGTTTTTGAGCGTCCCGATCTCTCGAGCTCCTGACGAAACGAGTTATAATGCTCACAACTTTAACATAGTGCGCGACGAGTTATGAAGAAGGAGGAATGCATGATTTTAGTTGGAACGAACCATTTTTTCTAAGTCAGGTGTCAAATGAAGTGATTGCAAAAATGTTAGGTTTAGTTTTTATAGGGTTAACTCTACAAAAGGTTCGATCGTTCTACAAATGATTCTAATTTAAAAAAATCTTGTTCTTGTTGGTAAGCCTGGGATAAAATAATTGCTAAAAATGACGAAATCAATGGTTAAAGGCTTGAAGTGAGAATTTAAGACTTGTTTGCGTAAACTGAAATGATCAAGTGTTTACAACAATTTTTTGTTTCTTTTTCAGAATGGCATTCCGCAGGTGAACCTGAAAGGTTGTCGGTAGCTTAACCGGATTTTCCTATGGTGCTTTAAAAATTAAGGCGTAAAGGCAGGGCATACAATTTTAAAACTAAGTGACTACTCGTTAAAGGCACCCCCTGTGAGGTAAGGACCTTCGGCTTAGGGTTGATCAGATCTTGTGTCTACCACGTACAAGACATGTACTAAACCTCTACCGTAGAGGATGTTGATGCTATCAAAATGAAACAATATTAAAATGTATTTTTTAGTAGGCATGGCGGATTAGATCGGATTGTGACGTAACAGGTAAAAGACGGAAAACAAGAAAGGGGAACGTGGAAAGATCTATTCATACAAATTCGCGGAATACACCTGGAATATTGTCGAAAGTATTTTAATGTATCATTATATCAATGGCGCCAAGGTTCAGTTTAGCTTAAACAAAAGCACATGTAATGGACTGGTCAATGTTTATGTGATTGTTCATCTGTACTAATATTATAAAGAGGAAAGTTTATTAGATTTTTTTTTGTTTGTAAGAGATAATCTCTGAAAGTACTGACCCAATTACAAAAAAGATTTCACTTATCGAAAGCTAAGTTCAATATGGCCGAGTGTCATACAATAAATCCGTTTTATCGCATATAAAACTTCTATGCGGACAAAAGTACGACGTGGGTAAAAGCTAATAGTATAATAATATATTAGGAACAAATAACATCTACTTTTGATATCAGACCATCGATCTATAAGAACACATTTACTATTAGAATCTTTCACACTTTCCTACATCTACTATGTGAGATATTTGATTCATCATACATCCAAGAAGTGCACTTGCTTCCATAGAAACGATACTGAAAGTTAAATTCGCGCAGGAAAACGTGATGTTAACCGTAATCGTCGACTTACTCAGCAGCAATAAACCGAGAAGACAAATTAAAGAGAAAACTATTAGCAGTCAGTTCCCGCCTGAGTTGTAACACTGAGCGAATCTCACGCAACATCACCTGTTAAATGAGAAACAACAACTCTTCCACAAATCATTCGTCAACGCACATTCTCTTCGTTTGTTTTCGCTGAAGCTTTTGACACAGACAATATGTTCGCCATTGAACCAGTTTACGATTGCCATCTCCTATTGGTACGTGAAGGACGTCTACGATACTCATTCACCTGACGGTAACCTATTTTGGTATGTAGGCCGCCTAACATTTTGCTGATATTCTGACCTTCTAGTACTGAGTTAAATATTTGCAGAAGATACTCTTATTTTACTCTTTTTTCGTTTTTTTTTCGTACGCATTTAAGTCATGGTGGCCAATCTCAATGGAGACAAGCCAACTACGTTCGATATATTATAGCCCAGCAATGTATGCGTAAACACAGGCTCACACATTCCTCCTGTTCCCATACTCTCATAGTTCATTAGGTCAGAAATCTTAGGTGTTTCGTGCTTTCCGAGGCACACCGCTAACTTCCAAAATCGACCCTGGGATCCCACGTGTAGCAGTCTCATTGCGATCACGCAATTAACGGGGAATTCGGAAGCTACTAGATCTAAGGTTTAAGATACGAACAAATTAGATTTTTAGAACACCTGTTTGGTTCTAGAATTACGCAATTTCTTTTATTTGTTAGGCACTCACCTTGTTTATTTGTTTTCCAGTGTTTTTAAATGAAACTGTAGTATAAAAAGCTATAAAAAATTCTTGAACATACAAATATTCGGCCTCACCGCGTACGCTTTTGTTTGGATCGTTATCTTAAACATTTGAAATAGGTTTTTCACGTTTATTGTTTTTACCACTCGGCGCTGTGATTATGAGCCGTGGAGTTATTTATGAGTTTATTATTTAGTCTGCTGCAGTGACCTTAGACGGTACGAATACAGGTAATATTGTTTTAATATGTAATCCCTCTATTAAACCAAATAAAATCAGCTGTTGTAAATGGCTGTAGATCAGTACTTTTAATATAGCTTCATAAAAAAGTATGTTCTCGTTCCTGTGGTCAAGGAGACCTTTTAGAATCTTTTAGCTTTTTCAGATTTACTTTTTCGTCAAATAACTTTCTTACGAATTTTATAGAAGTTTTAGTGAGCATTTGTTAAATATTTATTTGTACAAATATGTGGCAATTGATTTCTATTTAAATATAGATTTACCAAGTGTTGAATGTTCCCCGCTGATATTCAAGAGGAGGGTAATGGCTGTACTCAACTCATAAAATATACTTAAATTAAATGGTTTCTCATACATATTACAGCTAATCTTACAAAATTGACACCTTCATCGCTCACCGAAGCTACTTTCTTACTCTGAAGAATAATTGTGCGACTGGAGTTTGTTAACATCCATTTAGTTGGTAACATGCCACTTGCCCTTTAGGCGTAATCGTTATAGCCAATAAATAATGCTAATGTGCCAACGTTAATTGAACTAGCAATACGATATACGTTGGCAAGTGTTGTTAGTCAGATTCTTAAGGAGGCAGAATTAATGGGAAATGTGTAAACGTATCGTCGTAGGCGCAAGAAACACCCTTTCACTGCTGGTTGAGGCAACATGCGACAATGCTGACCGGTAATTGAAAATTCATTTATTTATGAGCTTTTGATGTTTTTAACCGGTTTTAATACAGATAAATTGGTAGTTACGTTTCACATTATTATTCACTTCCTAAATTACAAAATTCGTCGTGATGGCCCAGTGGTTAAGACGCTGCTTCTCATACACGCAGTTGTGGGCTTAAATCCGCGTACGTAGCATTGGGACTTTTTAAATTTATATGTACTTCTCAATTTTAACTGGAACATCACTAATGTTGTGAGGAAAGCTGGACTTATAACTGATGGAAGTCTGAAATCGCCAATTCGAACTTGAGTAATCGTGGTGATCAATGCTCGTGACTCCTCTGTTTAAGAAGGGGTAGTTGGACAATAATAGGCTGATATTATAATTAGATCATAAAATAGTTTTACGAATGTTTTTTTCTTAATCTTACAAAATGTAGTACCTTTATGTACTAACTACTTTAAAATATCTAAGTTACTGGGTGTCTGTTTAGCTTCTTTTGAATCGCTAAAGCTTTAGCGCGGTGAAATTTATTCAAAAGCGATAGTATCCCATGTGTTTTGCTGAGGTAGTGGATTGTCATCAATCTGTCTAGCCACTTTATCATTTGACCATATGCTGCGATTCACACGTCCGTATTTACGACTGTATCGCAGCAAAAAGTCGTCATATGCATATGCCCTGCGGTCGCAAATGGAGATCAGCGGTATTTGATCAGTACCGTTGCAAAGAGATACAGTAGTAACCTCAAACGTCATTACTAATGCTAGAAACTCATGAATATAATCGATCACATAATTGATTTCTCATTGACTTTTTTACCGTTCTACAACATAGTTTTGCTCAATAGTGGGCGTCCACACGTGTTTTGGTGCAGTGAATCATTATACCATTGTATAGTATTTGGCATTCGTCAATACCCATATCATATAACCATTAATCTAAACGAAACTGTTCAAGTATTTCGCCAATACGATGATCTTCCAAATCTAAAGCGTCCCAAATCGCTTCGCGGTCGTTTAAATTTAAACTTTGTTGTTTTAAAGTTAAAGTTTGGTTTTGGTTGTTGGGTAGAAAGTGACAAGAATGTAAATGAGAGTATGGTATCGGCACCTGTGAGTCTGGTCGGCTGGTGACGTCAGAGCGGAGTAATGTAGCTTGACGATTAAGCCTCCAATCAAGGAGACTATAATACGTTTTTGCGAGTGCCGCATTCAATTTGTTTTGATTATGATTAACTTGCGGCTACTAGTTGTGAGGCCGAGTTTCCATTTGATATCACTTTTATGTTCAAGTATGCAGTTGAATTTAAAAGTGAAACTAAGTAGTTCCTAATGTTTCTTATACAAATGATTGCAGAGACTCACCGAGAGTAAATGAGACAAAGAGTGGAGTGGTTTTTAAGCACTATTTTATTATTCTTCTTCTGTTTTATGAGATCAGAAGAGTAGTACAAATAAACGGTTATACTTGACAGAAAGGTACAATAGTGCTTCAAAAATTAATATTCTTAGTATCTAATAGTATTTTTTGATAATTTCTGATCCATAACGATGTAAATAAATATACCAACTAGAAGTCTTTTTACATCATTTTGGTAGACGGCTTTATCGTAGTCGGGTTTAAATTTTTTTAACACATAACTTACCGTCACGCCCGTATTCCCCGAGGGGTTAGGCAGAGGTGTACCTATGTACACCGACAGTTTGCCGGTATGTTTATTTTTTTTAATAGTTGTAAATATTTAAATATTCAAAAACGACGTTCTAAAATAAAGGAGGCGGTGATTATATTATTATTACTATTACATGGGAGTTAATATTCGGGCACAAATCCTAAATCCGAGCTGCTGCTGGGAGTTCCATAGAAAAACCCAATAATTTTTTTTGCTCGACCTGGGAATCGAACCCAAGACCTCTAACATAGCAGTCGCGCTTAGGACTACTAGGCTACCGAGGCAGTATATCAGAATTTAATTTATATTGAAATGATAATATAGTTAAATGAGAGCTTTGAGTTTTCATAGTAAGTACATAGCGATTTCTGCACCAACATTTAGCCAATCATTCCAATGCAAAAGAAGCTATTTGCTATTCACCAAACAAAATTTCAAATTCCTGGCTGTGACACTGTGTCTAGAAACCACTGAGGTGTTACATCACGAGGCATTCAACTATTGGTACCTATGTAGTGATGATATCATTCTCCATTCACTGATTCGCTTGCCAAGCATTGATCGTTAGTTGGTGACGACGTTATCGAGACTCTAAAGGATCCAATTATAACGGGACATTATTGATAAAATTAAATTACTTAAATCAAAATTAAATAAAAAAATCAAAAATTGAAAAAATACAAAAATCAGCTGGCAGCCGTCCTATTCTGTAAAAAACTCCCTCACTGAATGTAGATGAAGTGAGCTTGGAGTGAGTTAAATTCACCCGAGAGCTTTTCACAAAATTGTACTGTTGCTTGGTGGGATGGCAGCTAACCTCAAGCTCACTCCACGAAAATTCACTGAGGGGGATTTGTACAGAATAAACCGTATGCGGACGTTTAAAATAGCAATGCAGAACTTAATTTTAAAGTACCAAATTAGTGTCGGTACCTACTCAGTATGACATGGTTCTTATGTAATGTAAAACCTGTTCAGCAAGGTGGCTTTAACAGCTTAAAAATGAATTAGCTGTTGGAGCAAAGCTAAACAAACGTTCCTAATGAGTTTGATTAGTTGGAGTAAAATATTTACAGAGACCTGCACCTGTAAATATAATTATTTTCGAAGTATTTCAAACGTGGAACGAACGAAGAATTTTAACTGCCCCGTTCGTCTCGTGGTCGCAAGCGCGACTGATGAGCATGGGGTCCTGGGTTCGATTCCCAGGTCGAGCAAAGTGTTATTGAGTTTTTCCTTTAGGAATTTCTCAGTAGCTGCTCGGAGTTAGGCTCGCACCCTATTACATGGGACCTAAAACATACCAGCGAACTTTGGGTGTACATTGGTGTACTTCTGCCTAACCCTTCGGGGAATACAGGCGTGATGGTATGTAATGTATTTTGCACGTTTGTTCATGAATTTGTGTCGTCTTTAAACTTACTAGCCTAGGAAGCTATTCTAGCTGTCTCTTCATTAAGTTTAATATTACAATATAAATGACAAATAAAATCAATTTACACACCCTTTAATTACAAGATACATTGTTTAATGAGGTGTAAGTTACAGCTTATAAAATAGCCAGCAGCTTACAGAATGACAGTTAATGATCACACTTCCTATTTGTTCATTAGATTAGTACCTATATGCGTGACTTGACATAAAAACAATAGAATGATGTGACTACCCTATGTAAATAGAACCTTATTCAACATGTGATATAGTTTCAAATTGAGTGTTATGAGAATTATGTCAACCCGAAATTGCGCGGTAACTCAATTGACTTTGCACTACCGATAAGTCTCTAATGTTCATGCATTTGAAATGCGTTTCTGTTTCCGTCCAAGGTGTAAAATAGACTCACTATATTAAATGGCGGCCGAACCCACTCCACACCCGTTAACGAATACATTTTCGGCTTATCTTAAACATTGTCGCGGAAACGACGCAGACTTTACGTAAATAGACATAAATATTATGTTTTAAACAAATTACTGAGTATATTATTTTGTTTGTAAATGGCAAAACATATTTGACATGTGACTGCTGTGATTACCTAATACGTATGGCCATGCATGAATCTAATTTGGTGCTTTGATAAGGTTAATTATAAGTTTCTTTTCCAATGTCACTAAATTCAAAGGGCACGAGAGAAGACGATTTTATTCCGTAGTGGTTCTTGTAGGTACTTATGCATATTTATTTTCCCTTAATTGCAACTATTGATTTACTATCCTGATTTATGGAGAGAACGGAACATTGACACTTGCAATATAAGCCGTATTTGTTACTGCCCGCGGCTCTGATTGTGATTACAAATTTAGATTAAATACTACTTTGATAAAGTGGGTATTATGTAATTTAAATAATGAATGTTTGAACTAACCACCTTGCAGTGTTATATTTCACATGGAGCGGAAAGGACCTTTAAAAGGTTCTGTAACTCTTGCTAGAAAGTGTAAAAAGCCACGTGAGGAAGCCAAAAGGTATATGTCATTCCCACCATTTCACTCATTTGTTATTTCTGGACCATACTTATAGAAACTTCTGAGTATGAGGATATTGAAGGTCCAAGCTTCAACTTAAAATATCCCACGACTTCTGTACTGTTATAATACTGGGTGCATAAGCACAGTACTTGCACACAACTTGGACAAAGTTACATAGAGTATGAATTATGATGAGCACTATAAAAAGTGATCTACAACGAAACCAAAGAAGCACAATGTTTGTACAAAGATCCTCATTACTTGTATCCTATAAATGATTATATTATGTACCTATGTCCAATAAGATAGGTAAGAGTACGTACGTAGTACGTAGGTACGATTTACTAAACTGAAACCTAATTTTAATGTTGTCTTTAACCTGTTTGCTTTGTAATATTTTAGTATACAAGGTGGAGAGATCAATGCTCAAACTCGCACTATGGATGTAGTACATAATTTTAGAAATCCAGGGTTCTGCTGCTTCATACATTTTAAATAGGTACGTTATTAAATAAGTTCTAAGTTTTTTAAGATAGTTGACTTATGCAAATATTTAAATACGTAACCATTTATGTATTATTAACCTTGTTGTCGTAAGCTGTAACGTACCATCACGCCTGCATTCCCCAAAGAAAAGGTACACCTACAGTTTAACGGTACGTTTAGGTCGGCTATATAATAGGCTCGCCCCCTATTACATGAATAGGGGGCGAGCCTATTGCCATTGACCGGGCACAAAACTCCGAGCTGCTACTGAGAATTTCATAGAAAAACCCAGTAACACCTTTTGCTCGATCTGGGAATCGAACCCAAGACCTCTAGCGTAAAATTCTCGTTTAGGACCACTAGGCTAATAAGGCAGTTTGTCAATTTGTTATTTGTAAAATATATATACCTACCTATATGCTTATCTTTGCAGCTTGTGTAAACTTTAAGATGTTCTGTCTCCTTTCATCTTCTTCATCGTTCTTTCATTATCTTTCGTTTCGTGTTTTGTCCATCAAGGCTTGCCTTCCCTGCCTACTTGGATTCTGTATCCCATCTTTCGAATATTTAGCCCTCTTCATGGACTTAAATCTGGTTTACCATTGAACCTTTATCTGTTATTATCATAATATATGACTTCAATTGATTCCTTGAGTTTGCAAACCCCACCTACGTTGCTACCAGCTGTAAGCCTAGCTTACCCCACAAACATGAAGCTTGAGCATTTATACCTATGGACTTAGGATTTATGAAAATGATATACTGCATCCTGTACTGGTTATAGGTATCACCTGTTTTGAGACAATTTACTGTTCGACAATATCGTTTGTACTTCCTACGTACAGACAGAGTCATCAACTGGTTACCGTCTTTTAAAATGAATTTTAATGTAAGAGTAGTAACCAATTGATCACGCTGTCTGTACAATTATAATGTATTAAAAACTATCGAGAAACAATTCGTTTCGTCGTTTTGTTTTCTGAATTAATTTACTAATTAATAACATTGTACTTATGCCCTTATTTTAATTCATTTGAAATCGATGCATTTTTACGTCCACTTATTTTGTTTTAGTTAATTTTTACTCATCTCGGATATTTGGATATTCTTTACTCTTTTCCTAATCATTTATGCACCTTATAATTCACTACATTAGGGTTAAAAACTCTAAGAAGCACTTTAGAACCATACCTACTGGGAATTAATATAATGTCCTTCCGTGTAGATTACCGGCACATAATAATTAAAGAAAAATAAAACCGAACCGGCAGAGACATAATAATTATTCAATGCTATAATTATGTCAAAGAGATTTGCGCTATACATACATAAATGGTAGCGGATTTTAATATCTTCAATGTAGGTAAATGTTCGCGGTGTCATTAAGAACAATTTTATTTATAAATAATTATAAAGGCGGTATAATGCTTCTCACGTTTGGTACCTATAATATTGAGGTCATTCACAATGTCTCACTTTTAAATGAATTACGGATTGTTTTAATAAAATGCTCAATAGGCTCGCCCCCTATTACATGGGATCTAAACATACCGGCGAACTGTGGGTGTACACTAGTACACCTCTGCCTAACCCTTCGGGGAATACAGGCGTGATGGTATGTTTTAATAAATAAAATTTAAAAAACCACTGCCTCTGAAAGAAGTTTGTTTCTTGCAGGATTATTTAATTAAGAAATATGTACACTGTCTCTGTGACCCAAAGCTGTCAGAATACAAATAGGTAATACATATTTAATTATTTTTTTTTTTTTTTAGCTTGGAAGGGAAATGATTTATTTAATTAATACAACAAGCACAATATGAATCACTAGTATAAAACTTACTTAAATAATAATAAAATGTAAAAAAGGAAGCTTATAGGGCATCAAAAACTCATCCGCATCGCTGTCAATGGGACAAGTGCCCAAAAGGCTGGCAGCGTTGCCACGTTGTATGGCAATGCTGATTCTTTGGCCCAAGAAAAGGCCAGCCCTTTGGTCACGTGAAGAGTCGACCAGTCGCTTGGCTATGTCACGAAAAACATCATGAGCGCTCGGACCCCATGGCCCTAGTGTTTAAACCCCAAACGGCTCAAACATATAGCTTCCAATAAGGTTATTATATTTGCGCCGTTTAAGGTTTTCAGCACCAGTAGCAGCCGCCCCAGCACAACACGTCGTGCTAGGAAGATGGGATGGCGCAAGGGTGTCGACGCATGTTGCATCCCATTAAATTAAAATCATAATTATGTTTTATAGATCATTTTAATTCTTCTTTATTTTAACTTGAAATATTTAATAATAATATGTTTTTAATAATTACCTTTTCGAACATAAAATTGATTCGAAATCATTAGCAAGCTTTTCCGATTAAATTACTTTTACCAGATAATTTTATTAAAATATTGTTTCATTTTTAATAGTATTGATGAATTGTGTATATTGAGATGTGGTGTAACAGGACCTAATAATATATACAAATTAAGAAGGAAAAGTAAAGAGTCAACATCCAAAGAGATTTATTAATGTATTATTTGTTTAAAACATAGTGGTTTTTCTACGAAATTCTCAGTAGCTAGGATTTGTGCCCAGTAAATAGGCTCACACTTTGTCACATAGGACTTGAAAAAATACCGGCGAACTGTGGGTGTACATTGGTTACATTTCTGCCTAACCCTTCGAGGAATACAGGAGTAAAGGTGTGTATGTTATAAAACATAATATAGTTATGTTATAAAATACATACCCGTGAGACGCTGAAAATATTATTTTCCCGATTTTACTATAGGTCAATCAAATCCATATTAATCTAAATCTAAATAATTAATTCTTTGTTTATATTAATATTATATTTATAACGCAATAAGCTGGTAACAATTCATATAATAACAGTGTATCGTGATTGCAATCCATTAAGTATATTGATGGCAATAAAACTTCAATAATTGTTAATGCCAATTGCTATTAGCTATAGTTGGGGCGATTTGTAAGTGTCGAGTTGAACTTATAGGATCCGCTTGTCCTACTACAGGGCCCGTAGCACCAACAAATGGATCCACGCAATATTTTAATGTTTTTTTTTGTAAACAGTTTTCGTGAAATATTTTGGCTTTGTGTTTCTGCAACGTTCCATGACGACACGGCCTGTCACTATGCAACGTACGGACGGTGAGTTACCCATTGCTCACTGTCCACAGGTCTACGGTGGCTGGGAGTCGTCTTGCGACTTCCGCCGCCCGGAGCGTCCCCCGCGGCGGCAGGGACCGGAGGCTCTCTGCCTCAACCTTCCCGCCACCTCCTCTAGCACAACTGCTTCGCAGAAGTAGGTCGCTGCTTCCCATTCCCACTCGCTCCGGACCATGGCTTACATCAGGGGCGGACGCGAAAGTTCGCTGCCGCCGATCTCATAGTCCAATGGTACGGCAATCCGACATAACCGGGGAGAGATCAGGATTAATTATTATTATTACTGAGAAACTACTTCTTTTTTTGGTGTGAAAAATCGAAAAAGAATGATTTTGCGCTACATTGTGCTTACGGGTGCATTAACAGTACAGGGGTCTCGGGGGTATGTTAAGTTTAGTTGTAACATTTAAGTTTCTTTTTACACTTGTTATGTGCCATTCGTCAGTCGCATCCAGGTTAAAAGATGTCAACAATGCGCAAGTCTCCATTACTATTTCGTCAAAATATTGGCCCATCCACCAAAGAGTTCAACATCGACCCAAGCTTCGGTATTTCGCTCTGAAGTCTCATCAATGTAATCTCAACATCACATCTCCAATCTGTACTTATTAGCGAAACAATGCCTTCTGCAACACCTCTCACATATTCAATCTTACATTCGATGACTACCACAGATAAAATCAAAACCAATTTATCAAAACTATTATTCCTGCCAAATACATCCGACGCCCTACCTAAATACTTGTCTATGCTTGCAAAATCTCCTGAGAACGTGAGCTTTACTCCAAACAAACTCTGTATTAGTCTATGGTGGCTGTAGTACCTACCTAATTCCGAATTTGGAACATTTGTATAAAGATCAGACGTGTCATTATCTGAGGTCAATGACATTATTTGTCATCGATTTTAGAAGCTCTGCGGTTATCGGTTTGATGGGATTTGAAATTGTTTTTACAGCTTGTAATTTATTGTTTTTTAATAAAGATGATCGCATTTATGTTTTTGGTCGTCAGTGTTATAGCAGCGTGACTGAGATTGTGGGGGAAGCAAAAAACCAAGTGTTTAATGGATAGATCTTATTTAATCTCAGGATCATTGTATGATGCCATTTTTTTTTCGGATGAGAAATCATCGACTGTCTTCCCCCGCCTTGGGCAGGGCGGGAGGGAGTGTCAGACTTTTGCTGACAATAACCTATCCATGTTCCTTCTTGTACCCTTTGCGTTCCGGGGGCAGGGTATCTCTTTCGAACAACACACGGCCCCGTATGATGCCATAATAGAAGGTTTTAGGATGAATAAAATGCCGACATTGTCCTATTCTGTTTCCGACGAATGCTTTAGTCATTTGACATTGATTCATCACTGACAAGAACCCTCCTAGCATTCCCTAGTAAGCCTCCAATAGAATCGCCACATATTTTAGGGCATCCCATTAATATGTGGCAATACTAGGGGAGGCTTGGAAAGGTCGTTCAATTCATCTTTCAGATTTGGTTATAATAGTTGTAATCTGACCTGTTACTATATGTGACAGATGATCAATGATTGGGTTCAGCTAAGATAATGATGATGTTTTATCCAATTAATCTAAAATCTCAAAGCTCCATATAAACAAAAGACACACGCCTAACAAGCATGTGCTATATTATAATAAGCCTTTAGATAAACACGATCTGTCAGTTTAGATACAATCGACGTGAATCATATTACATCACTGATGACGTCATCGACAAACCATTTAAATCGACAGCCTAGTCTGAGAATGCAAATTCGAAATTTAAATGTGCCCTTCGAAGCAGGCTGTGAACTTGCGGCGTAGACAATGTTCGAGTAATGTGGCCGCGTTACAAATATATCCCTTCGGTTTAGGGTGGCGCTGCTTGTTAAGGACATTTATCAAAAATGTGTCAAATTTCATACATTTTAAATTAATTTCTTATTTTGCCACCGTGAACGGTAAAATGGTAACGTTTACGTGACTTGCTTTTTAGCATAGCGACTAGAGGGGAATAAATTCTTAATCGTAGTTTATTTGATAGTAAATAATATTGGTGTTATAAGGACAGATTTAATAGTATTATCTGAAATATGAGGCCATTTGTTATGTACTACAATATGTACTTAATTAGTACTTCAATATTAGTAGCTATTCACCTATTGTTAGTATTTATTAGCAAAACTTTATTATTTTAATAAGAGGTCACTAACTATCTCGTAGTTAATTCATTGATTCACAATTACTTTAATTTGAGTTTATTGTTTTCATAAAATATATAACTTATTTCATATGATTATTAACTTAATAGTTAAAGGTCACAAAATAACCCGCCCCTAATCGTTCCCGGTGCAAAGGTACCCATAACACTCGCCGCGTTACCTCGCTGAATAGCGATGGCCAACCTTTGCACCAAGAACGACCCCGAGCGGGAGTCACCGGTTGCCTCCCCGAGTTTGCGGCCCAATTCCGCCACAAAACCCTTCGCTGCCCTACTCCAACTACCCAGGGTCTCCACCGCTACCGGCACAAAATAGTAAGGCCGCTCCAAGGAAGCGTACTTGAGCCTTTTTGCAGAGCAAGCGTCCTCAGCTGCGGCAGAGGCAGTGTGCAAGGTGCGACTCAGGTGACTGGCAGCGACAGTGCTGACGCAAGTTGCGTCCCAGATTCGATATTTAAAAATCCGCAAAAACATTAAAATACCTTTAATTTGTAATTGTAAATCAATTAATTGGACCGAACCTAGGCATTTAAGTTTGTTGAATAATAGAGTCGAGGTAACTTTAAGTTCTCATGGTATCATGAAAATGCATAAAATACAGCTTCTAAATAAGACTTGGTGATTAATAAGAATTGCAAATAAATGTTAACGTCGCCTGTCTTAATAACTTCGTTTTATTGACGGGCAGAGGCCATCAGTTCAAGCTCGGTCTGTGATCAGAAACAAGTAAATATACCATAGAAGGTGTACTAAAATATAGACCTAGTGGCTTCTCAATTGACTAATGGTGCTCCTAAACTAGCCATATTATAAAACGAGTGAAAAAAGATACATATCACGCTGAAATTAGTCCCTTCGTGATGTTTTGATGACCATATCTGAAAACCTTCTGGTCACAGAGATAATGAAGGCCGAAGTTGTCACTGCGTGAACTGCTGCATTATAGCGACGATCACCATAAACACAAACTTATTTTTAACCCCCGACTCAAAAACAGGGGTGTTATAAGTTTGACGTGTCTGTGTGTGGCACCGTAGTTCTTAAAAGGGTAAACCAATTTGTTGCTCTTCCCAACAGAAGAATAAAGATCCCTGGCGTAGATAACTACGCCAGGGATCTTTATTCTTCTGTTGGGGGTTACTTAAAATTTGTCATTTTATTACTTTTTCACAATCGCAATATGAACAAAATATACTGTAAAGTTAAGCGGGGCTATTTCGACTTTGGGTTAATAGTAGTACAACTAGAACTACTAGAACAGTACAACTATATCATAGTTATCTTACAGTCGAAATAACCTCGCCCTAACTTATTATCTATACTAATATTATAAAGCTGAAGAGTCTGTTTGTTTGGTTGAACGCGCTAATCTCAGGAACTACTGGTTGGAATTGAAAAATTCTTTATGTGTTGGATAGTTCATTTATCGAGGAAGTCTATAGGCTATATAACATCACGCTACGACCAATAGATGCGGAGCAGTAACCAAAGACTTAACCTAATGCGGGTGAAAGAACTACGCGGACGAAGTCGCGAGCAGAAGCTAGTTAATTATATTTCTTCGAGTAGGACTCTGTGATAAATTATTAAGTTACCTGTTACCGTTGTCATAATATCATTTATAGCTAATAAATCGCTAATGAGATCAAAATTGAACGTGCACGTATTATGTAAATGTGAATTATACCTGTTTAGATTAACTTATTGGCTTATTAATTCATCCCATGACTGTTCTTGGCTGAGGATTGGAATGAAAATGAGCTCTGTGTAATTTAGCTTGTCTGTGGCATTTAGATTTATGGTTAAATCCTGTCTAAATGGGCCATACCGACAATTTCATGGGACCTCCTAATTTAAAAAGTATCTAGAAAGGAGAAGAAAACCATAAAGATAACCAAATATATTTCCTTTTTAAAACAGTTGCTGGTTTTCCCTCTTAGTTCAAAAAAGAAATAATGGCAGATTTAGCAATTTTTTTAAATACAGCTACATATAGATTTGAACTGCGAATTCAGTAAATAGGTATTGATATAGGTAGATAAAGAATGTACTCAGTGATATTGATCGAAGGCTTTAGACTGCTCATGACATCAGTATTTAAATAGGTTGAGTATGGTAAATATATGAATGACTAAACTGGAATAATGTGGACTTTTAAAGGTAAAGGTAAGAATTAAAGCTTGTGCAAGTATCAAGTGCGATGGTATTATTATTATTAAGTCTCTTATCCATGGAATGTTACAATTTATGCGCCTATAGATTTTAAACGGAAACCTTAGATTTTTACAGCTGGTAATATCGGCTAAAACTTTGTATCTACATATTATCACGCCTGTATTCCCCGAAACGTCAGGCAGAGGTGTACCAAAATACACCCACAGTTCGCCGGTATGTTTTGGTCCCATGTAATAGGGGGCGAGCCTATTGCCAGTAACCGAGCACATATCCTAACTCCAAGCTGTACTGAAAATTTCATAGAAAAACCCAATAACACTTTTTGGTATGAATGTAGAACTGTAGTATCGTAATATGGATGCGTCAAAATTGGAAACTAATTTCTAGATATTAGTTTCCAACCTTTACAAAAAGTCGATATTCCCAAAGTCACCAAGTTTATCGGTTTGTTGGCCTCATTTATCAGAATTCGTATCAAATTCTTATTCTGTCTCAATCATATTCAAATTGATAACAGGTAAAACAAATGATACTTGGAAGTCAATAGTCTGGTAAACCACAAACCGAACATTTGTGAGACAATAAAAACAATTGTTCGAATCTTATAGACATTGTTTACATGAACTGAATTTAAAACAAGAGTGGCTTTAGAATTTACTAAATTATTTTTAGTTTTTTTTTTGGAGTAGGAAAATCCAAAGCAAACTTTTCCTAATTCTATGAAAAAGGATAGCCATAAAGTTAAATATACTCCAGCATGAATATTCAAGACATACTCTGTAAACTAAGTCAGAGTCGTACGGAGGCTTATAGGCAAATATGGAGAGATATTGTACCGGGTATGTTAATTTTAACTTTTTCTGTACCTATTCAAGCTATTTATAGTAGTATTAAGTATAAGGTGGAAAGTTTTTCATACTCCGTGTAAAAGGGAGACTTTTCCGACCAGACGGTGTCACTCCTACAGAGTAACTATCAAATGATCTCATAATTCATTACAAGTAATAAACTGTTTAAATGAGGTTAAACAATAGTTCGACTGCCTTTGTAGTACTTACATACCTAAATTGGCTTTTATTATAACATCGGTTCGACTCATTATGGATTGCCGGTGACTTGCTAAAAACAATAATATTAGCTTTATATTCCGATATTACCTAGACAAATCTCACGGCATTTGCTAGCACAAACATTACCTATAACATACAAGCAAAAATTAAAAGCAACTATTTGGCAAGGTTACAGCATATTGTTCTTCGCCAACGCAACACGTGAACAAACTGCGCATGCGCTTTAGAACTATTCGACTATTCAGTAGCTGATAACAATGACTGATTAATAAAGGTGACATAATGCACTTTAGTCTTGACTAATAAGTCGCACTAATGACTCAATCAACTTTCAACTTACATATTAATAGAGAACTAGGTACTAAATCGTCATTAATTATTGAAAATTTATACTTAAGTCTTGTACACATTGGTAGAATAAGTTGGTCGCAGTTAAGACAATGATATTTTTTTATATTGATGTCTTTTCATGTTTTATTCGACCCGTACTGGACTTAAAATTATTTCATCAAAACTAATAGGATTTAAAAGGGATTTTTTGGGATGTTTGTCGGTTGTCGTATACCAACCATACCTTTGATTTATATAATAATAGCTATGATGATATAAGTAAGTGCTTTTTCCAATCAGGGGAAATAGTACCTATCCGTAGTCCAATATCTAAGGTGAAACAAAACAAACGAAACTATTTAGTAATCAAATTCGATAGACATGCAATTTTATTAATCACTTGACTAAGACATAAATAAACAACAAGTTATTCTATTCAAATTCTGAAGCTCAACTTATGTAAAACTTAAAATATAAACAACCATTAACTTACCACTAAATCTATCCGATTCAAAAACTATCCCACTAAGTTTCGATCTTCATTGCGTTGCGCATAGCTAAGAGTTTTTGTGCGCAGCTTGGTATGCGCACACACATGTGCTATTCAACGGTTTCCGTGCTTGTGTTATGCAACTAGATTTTCTTCTGGTTAACGTCATGTAGTCTGTTTAGTTCCATTTAAAATCTGAGTTGATTGTGCATTTGAATGTTGTTACATCTCCGGGACTAAGTACTTGAGTGGAGTAAGTAATGAGTGTCAGACTCTTACTGACTGAAACCCAAGCGTGTTCCTCCTAATACCCTTTGCGTTTCAGGGCCGGTGACTCTTTTGAACAAATTCTGCAACACTGGCAGGCATTGATGTCTGCCTAGCCTTTTCCCAACTATCTTGGGGTCGGCTTCCGGTCTAACTGGATTGACTGGACTGATCTGACCTCCACAATCTAGTTACTGACTGGAACGTTAAGCCTGGTTTTTTGGGTTTAGGGGTTTTGACTATCTGTAACGACTAATGATGACTGTAGATAGAAGTATGTCCTTTCTTAAGATAATTCGTGAGATCCGGGATGCCACGTCAAACTAATCCAGTAACATTACTATCAAGCAATGATGGTTCAGTACAAACACCAAACATATGCTTGGCATAGTTTTAAAATTAACCGGGGTTAAATATCCAAAATCATTACATAAATTAAGAAAAATGGTAGAAATTTTGACGTGGTTGGTTCGTTTTGGCAGTTTCGACATTCCTACACTCCACAGTAGTTTGACGACCCAACACACCCTCGTTCCACTTGGCACACATATCTGTACATAAATCCACAACCACACAATTACAAGTTGACTCTTGTAATTCATTATCAAAACAAAATTGTTCCAGGCAATTAAAGCAACGAGTCGGTGACAATAAACCATTAATTGTGTCGAAATGATTTATTCGTAGTTAATAGGTAGGTATGGAGTGGTCGACACTTGCATAGTTCTGTGTAAACAAAAGATATAGACGCTGATTGACATTTAGAAACACCTAGCCTCGCCCTTTATGAGATATCACACGAGACAATTTATTCAGTTCGTGTAAATTATTCTGTAAAGGGACGTTTACAATTGGGTATGTTGGGAATTATACTAAAATTTCTATTGTTGGTAAATAAATGCGTAGTTTGATTTCGGGTAAATAATTGGGGGCAATTAACTTTACTTTTATTTAATTTCAGTGTCAGTCTGTTAAAAATGCTAATAATAGTTTATTATATAATTCACATACATTATTGACAATGATTAATTATCGATGAGATGAATTTGATATTTAAAACGTTTTACGTTATTACTACAATTAAATTCATGTTAGAATGGAACTTATGTTTTTTTTTCTAACAAATACAGCAGTATTAGTTTGTTTGGAAAAACTTGAACTTGATTTTACTCCAAGCATTTGTTTTCAATTATCAAAATGGTTCTAAAAGTCCTAATAGTGTTGTAAACGGTATAAAAGCACCTTTAACCGTAGCCTAAATGTTGCTTTTCCTTGTCAGATAAACTTTGACAATGCTTTGAATTGCATACTGAAGTAGTGAACGGTTGATTCTATCCAACTTACAAATGTTATTAGCAAATGGGGGTTTGATAGTGTTTTAGAATCATCATTTATTCCAAAAAAATAACCCTTATTCTGGAGTAGTCGGGTAATAAATGATGATTATCAGAATGTTTATTGTTGATATCAAATCATTTGAAATCTTTATTAATAGTTATTAACATCCATCCGTTCTTTTCTATTAATTTAATTTTTGATAGTTTCTTTGCGGTCACTTATTTCTTATGTCCTTCCTCAGATTCCTTCCTGGGATTTAGGAGAAATTGATTAAACAGGTCAGAGCCTGAACTGAAAAACCTATGAAAAAAAGTGGACCCACAATTCGCCATGGTCTACGACAATAAGTAAAAATACGTACAGGTTAAACGTTTGTTTCTGTAAAAGGAAAAGCTCCCACAGCAACAGACTCCGTCTAGACGTTTATCCTTGCCAATTGTACAATTGCATACAACAATTTTGTTGTACTGTACATTATTTAAAACGGTACTTGCAACCTATTTATGTATAGTTTACAGTTCTCTCTAGTACGTGACAATGTTGAGCTTAATTTTACTAACTTTAAATATGGGTAAACGTTGACGTTAAAACGTGGTTTATGACCTCAGCGGCAAAGCTGTTTGATTCCTAGTCATACTGAAATATTAACACGCACTGTATACGTACCAGGTAGGTAATTAACGGGATGGTAGTACTAGTGGCAATGAAATAATTCCGTTACATGAGTAATCTGCTAGTCTATTTTGTAAAAACTTTCCTGAGTAAATAAGGTTACCTTGACATGTCCTGTCATTAAGTTCAGCAAGGGAGATTTTTACAGAATATCACTGTTGGCAGGCCTTTCATTAAAGATACCACGGTCTCTATATGCATTGTAATAAGGATGAATATGTTATGGTTTTGAAGAGTAAAGCTTACAGACTTATTCTTCATCAAACAGAATATGATTGTCACCTAAAAAAATTGTGACGGTTCTAGCAAAGGGACCTTATTTTATTAAACATTAGCCGTCTTATTACATAAAACTGCCTAAGTACTGGTTTAAACCAAGACTTATACCTAAGTCTAGGCTTGTTACGGTATTAACGTTCATACCATGATCAAAATGTGTTCCGATTACAAAACGACGACTATATGAGGATCAGTTAGTACAAGATTAGTCGGTACTAATCTTGTACTAACTGATTGATCTGAAACAGGTCCGTGATCTATAGATAAGAAACAAAAATGGTATTGTTTCGTTCGTTCGTTCAGTCTCTACCGTGTCTCCCAATAACTCTTTGGTGCAGGCTAATTACCCACCACGCTATAAAGGCATTTTTTAAAGTGCGGGTGGGGGGGACAAGAGAACTCATTTTTGGAACTTGAAGGAACTTTAACGGCTATCATACTCATGCATAACTTACAAATAGAAAAAATATCTACTACTGAATTAGTTAAACTAACGATCAAAAGTTTAGTTTAAAGTAACAAAGTAATACAAAAATGTAATGTTTTAAATGTGTTTGTACAGCAACAATATTTCTCAAGGAGATAACATCGTGATCCAAAATTATAAGCACACTTGAAACTGTAGAGAACTCGGGAACATCTCCAGGTTTGTGTGTAGGAAGGTCCTTAGATTTTTGAATTATGGATATGAATTATCATCTAAGGTATAAATGAAGTTGATTGGACCGAAGGGATCATATTTACTGCTAGAATTTTGTCGTAATTTCTAGATTAAGTTTTATTTTACCGTTTTAATGGCTCTGTAATAAACACGGCGACATTTCATCGCGGGAGATCTGAAATCATGAATCGATGGTAAAGGTGTGTGCTACGATATCCCTTCCACCTTGTATTGTTTAACTATTTTAAAAACAGCCTTAAAAAAACATCACTACGAAAGTGATGTTTTTTTAAGGCTGTTATTTAAGTTTAGGTAATGTTGGGGCTCTTATGTCTTTAGAGACAAATGCCCCACAAAACGAAGATAAAATAAAATAATTTTAATAAAGTCATTAAATTTAACTATCCCTACATACTCTAATACACTTTAAGATCATTAACATTCATCTCAATTCGAATTTAGAAGAGTAACAGTATTGGCATTCAATAAATCGCAAAAATAAAACCATTAGTTTCGTTTGTTTGTCTTATCTTGTCCAGGGCATTTACACGGGTCCACTTTAGAACACAGTTTTTTTATTATTATTTTAATTTGATATACATCTGTAAATGCTAATTCGACATTTAAACTCTCAAGAATCGTTTGGGTAAAACGCTGTCTTTTTGTGAATTTGAGTCAATACTTGTTACAAATGATAATGTGGAATCCTAATAAGATTAATTTAATTTATTCTCTGTTATCTTATATAGGTATTCGCGTGTAAGCTTATGGATGCGGGTGCGCAGACCTTTTATTTAAAGTTCAAAATAAATCAGCTTTTATCCTAATTAGATGTTTATTGTCGCGTGATTTATATAACGTTATAATTATTTTAATGGGTGAGTCAATATCTCGTACATGAGTCAGTTTGATAAAGGTTATTTTTTAGGCATTGGATTTTAACATGTGGTGTTAATTAATGTTAATAAGTGGAATAAATATTATTCAGACAAAGAAAAGAATATAAACAAGCCAAGAAGCGGTCCAACGTTTGCACATATATACACTGTCAAGGCAGCCCACAAATATTTACCAAAAGCTGCGTAAAGGCTAATAACTTTTAGAAACTTAAACAATTCACACTCATATCATTTATTGCATTTCACATTGTTTTAAGCTCTTTATATACAATGAGTTAATGCTAGGCACAATTGTGGACCCTGTAAGGCAAAGCAACATTTATATTAAATTACATAAAGTTTAAAAATAGAATGTAGCCATTCAAATTAACAATTGACACTATTCTTATTACTGTAAAGTTTAAGTTAAGTGTTTGGTATTTATTTTAATTATATGGCGTAAAAAACTAAATAAAATATCAGCAAGTCTTACCGTACCATTTACATAGCCAATTCCCGATCCAGATTTCTAAAATCCAAGTCTCTCCAGGCTTTGTTCTAAGTTTATGCAAACAAATTAGAATGCAGGCAGTGTCCGCCCAACGCAGTGGACAGACACTGCTTCTAATTTCTGTCAGCCTAGTACCTTTTGTAACGGGACGGATTAAGTGCAAGCAATGTTTGTACAAGAAACTCCCAAGCTTTCTTTAATACTTGTGCTTTGTTAAAAATGTTAATTGAATTAGTGAATTGAGGTTTTACTAACGTTACGTAGTTGTACTTGCCGCCTACTTGTCTTTGAGTAGTGTTGAATGTCTATGCTAAATTGTATTGTGTGCGGATTATTTTAATGATTTATGTTTACACGTTAAGTTTGCAATGAATATTATTATCAAAGGTGTCATCATAACTTTAGCCGCACATAATTTACTTAATCACCCACATGAAATAACCATATTGTGTTATTAATTACGGAAATTATGTCTTATAATGTTATTTAGATTAAATTGAGAGGCAAGAGGCACAAGGGTGTAAAGTTCCTTATTCTTTATTGAAACGGAACGATCCTCTAACCAGACGGGCCGGGGACGTCTAATGGGAAACTGCGTGACTGTTGTCAGGATTTTACATATAATGATATGCTAACGTCCGCGTCGCGGAGAACTTTGATATCGCATTCTAGAGAACGGCTCATAGTGCGACATAATGTAGCCACGACAATTTCTGCAAACACAATCCAGGAAGAGTGCTTACCTACTTATATTCTCAAATGTCCTAACGATTCGGATGATGTGAAAGTTTCTATTGTCCAAAGCTGAAGTACCTATCTGAGTTTATACGACGCAACGATGACGCAATTATTTGCTATGAAACCCAATACTTCCGATTAAATTAAAAATACCTGTCACGTACACACTTAAAGAGGTATTAATCCAAACAGATAGTATATGCCGCTTAAATAAAGAAATAACAAGGAGTAACACGCGATCAAACGATAATAAACTTCTTGGTCCAATAATCGTTGCATAGACCACCCGGCCACTATAGAACTACTACTGCCTTCTCAAACATCGTTTATTTAAAGAAATATACTAACAATTTCATTACAAAACAAAGATATGGATTTCCTACGAATGAAAGCGTGTGGGCAGTTATCCTACCTACATCGCGTTTGAGAAACAAACTTCTAACTAAACGGAACTCAATTATTAAGCATTTAAAATACATTTTCCTATTTTATCAATATTTTTGTCGTTGTCAGTGGAAACCAAACCTTCCCGTCCTTGATGTTTAGATCGATTTCGTATTTTACTGTTGACCAAAGAAAATTATTAACAATATCACAGTGAGAACAGGTGGCAACGATTTAGTAGGTTTTGCTTTTGTAATTGCTCACTACTGCGACACTGTCATGATAATAAACGTATTTTAAATGAAATATGAAGCCTTTTGCTTCCTGTCTTTTTTATAGGAGGCACGGCCACGTTTTTCTAGGGTAATATACATTTTGTTATTGGACTCCAGCACTTACATAATAGAGTTTTAAATCCAATGTTGGATTGCTGGAGAAAGATCATTTTTAAAGAAAAAAAGTCTCGAAGAAATCATGAATGAAGTGCGATTTGAAGTGGCTTTTGTATTGAATTAGTTTTGATTACAGTATAAAAAAATCTTGTGTTTTAAACCATTAAAAAAATTTAATAAGAAAACACATATTGCATTAAATCTCAGGCTTACTGAGCTAACGCATCCAGTATGCGCTGTAAGCACTATTTTCAATATTAACACACTTTAATTTATATATATATTTTTTTCGTCTCCATAATTTGCATACCAAAACAGTTTCGCTCATTACTTAGCACTATAAACTCTACCATTTTCACCATCAAATCGTACACATTCTTCTAATCAATTCTAAAAATCGCACTCCATGTTCCGATTTTATGTCAGGATAATTTTCTTGCAGATTTCATATTGCAACCGGAAGATGTAGCCGGGTACGGCACGTGGGAGGCATCCGGCACCCACGGCTGACGTCGGGACGGCGAATGTACGGTTTTACAGCAGACTGAATGGGCTAGATGAATTATGGTAGATACGTTAGCTTATGAATTATGGAGCAGACTAGGTCAGGTAAAGGTTTTGGTGGAGTCGAGAAATTGAGGGAGTTCGAATTCTATCGTTTGGGAAAAGTAATAACAATACCGGCAATGTGAGTGTTCCACTACAGGGCTAAGGCTTCTTCTCAAGCAGAGAAGGTACGAGTTTTGGTCACCAAGCTTGCTCTAAGTTTTTTGAGAGATGTTTGCAAAAGTTCAGTTACTCGTTGGTAGATATACCACTGTATAAAACTTTAATTTAAACTTTAGTTATTTTAAACTTTAGTCACTACTAAAGTTATACGTTAATACAAAAACAACAGGTTGTTCGAAAGAGAGACCGCGCCCCCGGAACGCAAAGGGCGCAAAAAGAAACATGGGTGGGTTTTCGTCAGAAAAAGTCTGACACTCCCTCCCGCCCCACTGCGTGCAGTCATTTGATGATTTCCCATCCGGAACAAAAACACAAATATTAAAACAAAAAAGCTCAATGGTAACATTTTGGAGAAAGTAATGTAAACAAACCAAATCTACGTCTTTATATCTCAGATGATAGAAATCTAATAATAAATATTGGACAATTTTATAACATATGAAACCATATCATATACCTACATAAAAGATTAAGATGACACGATTGGCATAGTAATTATACATTATAAGCTCAGAGAAATATTTCCCCTTGGTTTTTGGGATGGCAATGCATCTGGAAGGCTTCTGGTATTGCAGACGTCCATAGGCAGTGCTGACCACTAAACATCAGGTGTGGCGTAGCCTGTTCTGCTTAGGAATGACGAAAAGAAAATTGTTTGTCAATTTAGACCCTTGTAAATAAGTAACGTGGTGTACTAAACCAATGAAATGAATGCTCAGATATTCCAATAACGCACTCCAACTTATTGCATTGAATAACAACACAATACCTAATAATTAACGTATCTGACCTTTTACTAGATAATTAAATTGCTTCATGCCATAAAGAGTTATTATTACAACTAGGAATCTTTGCCTATATGTCTAAAATCATAATTTGTTCGTGTCACAGAATAACTATTGCTTTTAATAAACAAGTTTATTAAATTAATGTTATTGAATTGTTAATATTGAAGAGAAAGTAATCCCCAAGTATAAGAGACTTGGACTTTTTATGGCAATGTTTTCAGTTTTTTTTATTATTATTCTCATTTATTGTTTACTAACTAGCTTCTGATCTTCTGGTGGTAGTTTTTTCACTCGCATGTTACGACTTTGGTTACTGCTTCGCACCTACTGGTCGTAGGGTGATGTTAAGTAGCCTATAGCTTTCCTCGTTAAATGAACTATCCAACACAAAAATATTTTTTAAATTCTAACCCGCAGTTCCTGAGATTAGCGCGTACAACCAAACAAACAAACAAACTCTTCAGCTTTGTAATATTAGTATAGATAAAAATTATGCCTCACACTAGGTTTTCTTCTGTGTCGTGGGTGCGTTTACAAACATAAATAAACTCACATACACGGGTAGGTACAGGCTGACTTCTAATTCATTTTTAAATTTTTTCTTGAATATAAATAACTACAAGTAATACCCTTTTTGAGCTAGGTACCGCTTTGAATGAATAGACTATTATTGTTTTAAATTGTAGAACAAATATTGTGCGTTAACATTTACTAATAGATTGAATATTTACATATTTTACTAGTAGGTAGATTGAAGCTAGATCTGTATAAATTAAATAAATAATAATTATAGTACTTAGATCATGTTATTTAAAATTGTGTAATGCTAAATCTATTACTAATTACTATCAGTAACGATAGATTTAAGTTTAAAAAAAATATATATCATACAAAAAAATATTTAAAAATCATCATCAACTGTTTATCCCTTTTTTAATGTATTTTAATGAGCGAGGGGTACCAAATTGATTCTGTTGTCTCTACATACTCTTTCCCCGATATCAGTACAACAATGTAAAATCTAACAAAAATACACCCGTATACAAATACAAATTGTTTTATTTCATATTTGTACATCTCGTACTTTCCCATAGCCCTAAAACAAAGGGCTTAAATCAACAATCTCGGGACCCGTCGCCGCACTATCTGCTCACGTGGATCGGCCCCTGACTTTACGACATATCTGAACATTCGTGTTCACCTTTATTCCCATACTGTTTCATTTAAATACTTGGACGTGAAATCCTCGAATGCTCTCTTTTGGCATACAACCCTTGCATGTTGTACTCATATGCACTTGTACGTAATATAATAAATAAATAGAGAAATTTATTGAGAAATAATAATTCTGTAACGATAGATGTAATTTGGAAAATAAATATATTATGACGTAATAGCCCAGTGGTTAGGGCGCCCGTCTCTCATGTACGTTGCAGGTTCGATACCGGGCAAGCACCAATTTGACTATTTCAATTCATAAGTACTTTCTAAGTTTATCTTGGACTCCTCTGACATCTGTGAAGAAAAACATCATGAACAAAAAATGATATTGAGTTAAGTCTGAAATCGCCAATCCACCTTGAGCAAGCGCGATCACTGCTCGTGCCATCTCTTTAGGAGAAGAGGCCTTTGCCCTGCAGTAGGACCATAAAAGACTGGTATTAATATTTATTAAATTAATTTACAAAATACACTTACAAAAAAAATCGAATGCTAATCGAATGCCTAGTTAACCATATAATTCTAAGCACTGAGAACAATTACGGCAAACACACTATCGTATTATGAGACGTAGCTTTACAATCAATATACTAAAGTAATTAAAGAATAGAAATTTCTTACAGCTTTTAAAAAAGCTTTTATAGCACCATTCTTGTCGATGTTATCTTAAGTTTTCATTTTATTTTTCAATTGTTTTTGTAACTTCCATTTACTTTTATTTATAGTAGTCGCCACGAGTCGCTGACGCTGCACGCGATCGGTCTAACTGACGGATCAATTCAAAGCGTCGCTAGCCCAAAAAACCCAGAAAGGGACCCAAAAAATGAACTTGACCGTTGTGCTCACGACTCTTGGTGACTAATATACGTCAGACGATACCGTCACTTGACTTAATAATTACTTATAATATTTTTATAAAAGTGAATATGTGTAATATATTATTTTTGAGTGAAATAAAGTATCTTAAACCGTAAACAGGAAGACGTACAATAAAAGTAATTTATTATAAAAATGGCCAGTGACATTGTTATTGTTGTAGTCCACCATAAATATGATTCGATTACTCACCATTTTGCTACAATCGGTTTTTAGTGCGCAAACGCATCGACCACCGCAGGCTATCGAATCACAAAGCAACGATTTAAAGTGTAAAGTAATAAAGATCTGTTAAAGAAATAAAGTTTTTACATCGGGTCATAATGTTTCGAGTAAGCATAGACAATGGTGGCGTGAAATGTAATATTATATGAGAATCGATTTATGATCACCTACGCTTTGGTGGGGGTCGGTCTAAAAATGGAAGGTTGGCTTGTAAGTACCCAGGATTTACTGCGAGCTAAGAAAATAGGTTATCAATATGTTTGTATAATAATAATAACAAAGTAATATACAAGCCTCACATACATACACATATAACTGCCTCGGTAGCCTAGTGGTCCTAAGCGCGACTGCTACGCTAGAGGTCTTGGGTTCGATTCCCAGGTCGAGCAAAAAGTGTTATTGGGTTTTTCTTTGAAATTCTCAGTAGCAGCTCGGAGTTAGGATTTGTGCCCGGTTAATGGCAATAGGCTCGCCCCCTATTACATGGGACCTAAATATACCGGCGAACTGTGGGTGTACATTGGTACACCTCTGCCTAACCCTTCGGGGAAAACAGGCGTGATGGTAATATACAAGATCTACGTTCCGCCCGCGACATAGTTTGTTATTATCCTACGGGAATCATACATTTTTCCGGGATAAAAAGTGGCCTATGTGCTATTCCAGATTAAAATCTATCTATATGCTAAATTTCATCCAGATCGATTCAACCGTTTAAGCGTGAAAGAGTAGCAATCATTTATCCATTCAACCATCCATGCTCACGAATTTTCGCATTTATAATATTAGTAGGATATTGGGATACGTAGGAAGTAGGATAGGATATTACTTTGTTACATGAATGAACCTGGTAAAAAATATTATACAGTTGTGTAAAGGGTGTAAAAGTTACATGTTCCAAAGTTACATGTGTTCCTATTTTATAAAATTATTTTTTCTGGACCATACCTAGGGATCTTTTTTACATTCCATCACGCCTGTATTCCTCAAAGGGTTAGGCGAAGGTGTACCAGTGTACATGTAATAACGTGTAATACAGCATGCTATTAATCTCATTACTATTTGATGGACTAAAAAAAAAATTCTATCATAAATATTTGCTCGATGTTACCTACCTATATTTATCAGACTTATGAAATGAGTACAAAGAAACAGAAAAAAAACATTAAAGCTGATTAAAGTGAAGCTTCCAAAACAGAGAATGATAATATAGAACTCAACAAACACTTCAGAATATTGGTATCGTTTGGAAACACATTCAAGTAAATCAAGTTAACAAATAAGTAACAAACTACTCTATTGCTTTGTGTTCCGTCGGTTAGTAACTGAAAGATGTGAACCATTTTTTTAGATTTTATTACTATTATTTTAAACATTAACCTACAAGCCATAGGCTACATACATCTAAATATATATAACTCAAAGGTGACTGACTGACATAGTGATCTATCAACGCACAGCCCAAACCACTGGACGGATCGGGCTGAAATTTGGCATGCAGGTAGATGTTATAACGTAGGCATCCGCTAAGATAGGATTTTGATCAATTCTACCCCCAAGGGGATAAAATAGGGGATGACAGTTTGTATGAAACTTTGTCAATTTTAAACCGATCGGGCTGAGACTTTGCATGCATAAAGCTACTATGACGTAGGTAAACTTCTTAACGCGAGTGAAGCCGCAGGCAAAATTTTTAAATATACCGTTATTTCTCTAAAGCCCCGAAAAAGGGAGATATTAACTAAAGCACGCTTAAATTAATTAATTGAATACCGATCACACATTTGATCAAAATCCTTAGCACGTCAGACCTCCATACTCAAGTACTCGTGCATTTTAATAGAGCAGTTTAACAGCTTCAAAATATCGCAGACACGAACTACAATTTAACCCACCAACACCAAAGTAAACATAGTAACCAACCCATTGTTAGACAAACTAAAGCCTAGTCTACATGAATGGGACGCCTGAATGAAACCAGTCTGACCATAACTCACGGGCGACGTATCACCGGTCTTAGGGCTATAACTCACTGGTTACGAAATCAACGCCTTATAGCACAGCTTTGAGAACGAGTCTGGACTCCAATTACTAAACAGTAGCATCTTGGTTTATGTTGGAAGAGTTGTGAGAATGTTTTAATCGGATTTTAAAGGTTTGTTTATCCACACTTATGTATTACTTACTTTATTGGTTGCAAGAAAATTGAGTTGGTATGGTTGCGTACACTCACCCCTAAATTACTGGACCAATTTTTTTATTATTAATATCAACCTCTCGGGTTTCAAAATTACGCTGGTGATGGCATGCTAGTACTTTTAAATAAGGAAATTTGACCCAACACTCTCACATTTTACGTGTTCAAAATAAAACAGATTTTTCTCTTAAACTACTGTGTTAAAAAGCTATTCCAAACTCTTTTTTTTTAAGATTTAAACTTTTGATCCGCAATTTAGTATCTAGATCAAGTAGGAAAATCATTTTAGGATATTTTTTTATGCAAAGGCTCGTTTCAGTAAATATGACTACTATTGATTTACTAACGTTATTCAACAAGGTAAACTACATGAACGTACACCTTTGTAAATAAGTTTTGCAATAATAACCTCTAAATATTACTATATCTTTGCACATAAGGTTTATGGATTCTCGTGGGTGTACGATATTAAAACGTTAAATTTCCACTAAAATATATAGACCCGATGAGTTGTATACCCATTGACTTCAGTGTTTATGACTGTTTGCTTGATAAAATTAATATTGCTCAGAAATCAATTATACTATATAATTGTAAAATTATGTTCTACATCACAGTAAAACTGTAATCAAATATTATATTGGGAAGTAGGTGTTTGGTTATGACTTAATGTTTATTATCTAAGTACTTATTATTTAACTGCCTCGTTAGCCTAGTGGTTCTAAGCGCGACTGCTGTGCTAGAGGTCTTGGGTCCGGTTCTCAGGTCGAGCAAAAAGTGTTTTTGGGTTTTTCTATGAAATTATCAGTAGGAGCTCGGAGTTAGGATTTGTGCCCGGTTAATGGCAATAGGCTCGCTCCCTATTACATGGAACCTAAACATACTGGCGAACTGTGGGTGCACATTGGTACACCTCTGCCTAACCTTTCGGGGAATACAGGCGTGATGGTATGTTAATGTTATGTAATTTAATTACTTGAATTGGTAAGTTCGTTATTCATCAATCCAAGTAGGTTTTGGTTAATGGTCAGATATTGAAGTTTGATGATTTAATAATCGATTGTAAAGTTATAAATGTATTATTTTCTAATATTATATGTTATGAGACAAACCATGGTTAAACTGTGTGGTTTTCTTTTTACTCTAATACTTTTTCTAATATAAAAGTAGACAAGTTCAGAAGAACTCGTCTACTTTTATATTACACTTTCACTGATAGCTGATGTTATAAAGAATTATAACATCAGCTATCAGTGAAAGTCTTGTCTAAATGGGTTTTCCCGTTTCGGAGATTAACCGGAAACAATAGACAGAAAAAAAATTGGTTCGTTTAGTAAAATGATGAAAAAAAAAACAAAAGAAAAAGATGTATTTTAGGAAAAAGATGTTATTTTGAAATTGTATTTATATTTGTATAAATTATGAGATAGTTATGAAATTAAGACACATGGTTTAAGACACAGCTTTCTACCAACATTCGACAAAATTTCAAACGTTCACAACCACCATTGTCAAAAGCCTGTTTCCACCATTTTGCTATTACGATTTACCCCACTAACATAACAATAAAAGTTATCATTTCGAGTTCAATTTGCAAAACGATAACCACCACTGAGGATATGTTTATTGAGATGTAAGTGAGGTTTACGAGCATACTGCGCAGGAGCACTTTCTTTAGACCGCGTACGACAGTTATATTTATTTATAACGCCTTGAATATTCCATTCATGACATCAACTGGGAACTGTGGGGGGTATCTGTGTTCTGAGTCCTTTGAGACTGTCCTGGTTAAGGGTTTAACTTCCAATGGAAATGTTTGTTTTGTGTTGGAGTGGACAGAAGATGAAATACAGAAGAACGATTTACTGGGAAATTAATACGTTTAGTACAGTTGCGATAATTTCTTAGCTTTAGTTATATTGTCATGTACGTGATCAGATTTTAATATATACAAAAGTACATAAGGAATAATAATAATTGCAGGCTGGTATATACAAAAGTAAAATATTAATTATTTTTTTATGTATAATTGAATAAAACCACCATACCTACCATTAACTACCACTTTTTTTTACACATACCATCACGCCTGTATTCCCCGAAGGGTTATGCAGAGGTGTAACAATGTACACCCACAGTTCGCCGGGATGTTTAGGTCCCATGTAATAGGGGGCGAGCCTATTGCCATTAACCTGGCACAAATCCTAACTCCGAGCTGCTACTGAGAATTTCATAGAAAAACGCAATAACACTTTTTGCTCGACCTGGGAATCAAACCCAAGACCTCTAGCGTAGCAGTCGCACTTAGGAGCACTAGGCCAAAGAGGCAGTTAATGCACCAAAGAGGCACTTTTTTTTAAATGGCAGGTATAATCTTCCTGCTCATTGGGCATCGTAAACACGTCCACATCGTTGTCAATGGGACACGTGCCCAAAAGCCTGGCAGCAATGCCAAATTGTTTGGCAATGCTGATTCTTTAGTCTTAAAAATAGATTGATTTATATCCTACTCTAAGAATCACCGTAAAATTATTTTTGAAGGACATCTCTATCCCGCAAATAGTTTTAGTCACCCTACATCCTCGCAGTAGGTAGAACGTGAAGCGGACTTCTATTGTGGTTACAGTGTAAAGGAGCGCAAAATATTTCACTGTTGTACTGACCATTGAGACCGTTGAGAACTTAATATTTTAATCTTATCGCATGGTACTGCTCCCACTGACAATGAACTAGTTACGGGGACCATCCTTTATTCAACAATTTTATACCACTTTAAGATTATGGCTTGTATATTTGAAATATAATGCAAACTTAACTTTCTATTATTCAGTTATTTAAATTATAGTCCTCACAGCCTCACAAACAATAATACAATACAATAGTACATATAATAATTATAAATGTTTCTTCCTAAATACAAGTTTTAATTCATAAATTTTGAACATCAGCAGAACCAAAAGTAACCCTGGGCGGTCTCTAGTAAACAAATAAACAAACAGTTTTATAAACATCGCCAAGTTTACTGGCATAAAAGGCAAAACCAAGATATACAGCCTCTGTGTCAGCGAATAAATTAAAAATTGAAATTTGAAAAGAGAACAAAAGCGCAGCCGCAGCCGCGGGCCGCGGTTATGACGTCATAATTAAGGGGCCCAACACACGGCGAAAAGCAAGAGACGTGAGTCACGCCGTGCCGTGAGAAAACCGATTTTTATAAAAAAGTAAAAGTGCTTTCTTTGTACAGAGGCATGCAAAATTGAAGTTCGATTACCGGTGCCTTATTTTGGGACATGATTCATTTTGGTGAGAGGCTTGAAATTTAAGATAACACGTTAAGAATTTTCGATTAGCGCGAATGATGCAACCGGTGCGAATGTAACGGGATGGCGAACACATAATGTGAACGACCCTTTTACTTTTAATACTTATGAGGTGTATTGTAAGTTTACTTTGATTTGTTTATAAAATTGTATCCGAGGTAATCAAGGCAGAGGTAATCAACTGTAATGAATTTATAATGTGATTTGTGAATTAAAGAGATTATTCAATTGCTAAAAAAATCTTAAGAACGAAATTTATTGTACATAATCCATAATATTCTGTAACGGTGTAAGAATGTGAGATAAAACATTTTGAGTAGCATAGATTTCTAACCTCGAATTATTTAAACAAGCGACTAGGACACAAGTCAATGCAATTTATGCAATTCAATAAGACGTCTGACATTAGAAAATTGTATTCCGCAACAATGACTCTCACTACCTACGCCTTTTTAACACATCGATTCATTGCACATCAAAAATACACATCGTAAATCGAGTTACTGTTCTCGATGCATCGAGTCAGCAAATCGCCGAAACGAGATGCGTCACATTTTAATTGTCCCGCATAAGGTGCGACCGTTACTGCATTCAAAATATTCAAATAAAGATCGGATAATTAACGGTACAGGTAACGGGTCGGAGGGCAAATGGGAGCCAATGAGAGCATATCGATAAAAATTTGGAGCTCCTTAATTTTAATGCGAGTTATAAATATTGGTGGAATTAATTGAAATCGTGTTTTGGTTAAAGTTATCGGGATGTTAAGGTGGTGATTTAGGATTGAGAAGGTTGTAAATAAAAGGATATGTGTGGTACCGTATTTATAAACGAAATACTTGATAGCTGGTATTTTAGTTGTTTGAACTATGTGTGTTTGTAGTGACAGACCAATTTTTGTACAATTTAGTTTTTAATGGAAAACATGGAACACAAACAAATACACATAGAACACATCTCTAGCCTATGGTTCAGAAAGTCGATTCGTATAATAAAAAACGTAATTTAGTAGACTTCACCTCAGCGACAATCAATGTCCAAAACTTGATAAAAGACAAATACAAGACATTTTTGACAGTTTGCGACTAAGAATGCCAACGTTCTTTAAAGATACGATAATTTTCCCTCAGCTGTCTACTCCTTTTTTAACAGAACTGGGCTAACACACAGGAAGATTATATACCACATCAATCCATCAAGCCCCAAGTAGCAGCACACCACAACACGACACTCTAGCCTATAGCAACGCCGCGGTACAGTTGTAAAAATGGAACAGTATCATTTAGTACGGAACCCTCGCTCGGGTAACCAATAAACGGTAACCGCGGCACGTGGGCGGAGCCGCTGCGTTTGTCGCGAATGTTATCCAACACACTTAGCTGAGCTTACGTCGGATTGTGTGTAATGGATCTTTGAATGGTGACGTTTGGTGGGCTGTGAACAGTGGATATTAAATTGATACTGACACGAAACGAAGTATTTATACTGAATAATTAAAACTCAGTTTATATTTTTTTGTAATAATACCTTCTTGTTAAAATTATCTAGGATTTTATTTTGGGGACTTATCTGGTAGATACCTGCATTTTTCTGAGGTATGTTTGTTTCTGAGGGAAAAACTTTAACTTACTTAGAAAATAAACTTATTCGCAAGAACTTTTCTTAGATACGTATTTGGGAGAAAGAAAAATATGGAGTATTTTTTTCGGATGCATTAACTTATCTGGAACATAAACATTTAACAATACATAATAATACGGAAATTGTTTACCATTATCTTCAAATTATTTTATTCTTTCGCTAGATCTAACTTCACCCCAATGAGATAGTCCCTCTGTCAGACTCATCCAGCTACTTTCAGTCATGAAATCAAATATTCAAATCATTTATTTCAATTAGAACAGTAAAGGCATTTTTGAGTGATTAATTGAATTTTCATGAACACTTTTTCAAAGTTGGCAAAAATAAGCGTTTTTTAAGTATCTAAGAAACGAATTCGTTCTTAAATAACTTAAGACAAGCAAGAAAGCATGTTACCAAACTATATTTAAATCTTAATCCAAAATCTGCGTGGAAAATATATTTTTAATTATAGTTCTGGTTGAGATTAAAACAATAAAATAGTTAATCCGATTATATACAAAAATTAAACCGTTTTTGATACGTAGGATGGTTTCTATGATTGAATATTGAGTCTTAAAGTTTTTTGCATTATTTAGTCTTGCATGTTTTATATGTATTATTTGTTCGCTTAGCTCCTAAATATCAGTCAGAAGCCAGGAACTCTGACAACCAAGAGGTATCGTGTTCCCCAGTATCTGGGTTGTGGAGGTCAGATAGGCAGTCGCTCCATGTAAAACACTGGTATTCAGTTGCATCCGGTTAGACTGGAAGCTGACCCCAACATAGTTGGGAAAAGCCTAAGCAGATGATGACTGACTGGCTGCTGTACTGCATTAAAGAACTTAAGTTTCTGTTTGGACCACTAGCGTGGTGGGATGATAAATCACCAGAGAGATATTTAATGATTGCCCGTGATTGCTGATTAGGTAAAACCCTTAGGTTTACCAAGAATTTTCTTCAAAATTTTCTCTTTTATTAGAAACTCTAGTCTTTTTAAAATAACTTTGGAGTAACAGTAGAACAATATTATTTTAATACTAGCTGTTGCCCGCGGCTTCGCTCACGTCGACCTAAGTGTTACTTAACTAAATAAGTATTGAATACTATGTTATCAAAATCTTCCAAGCAGGTCGAATGGTTGCTAAGGTGACTGCTAATAGTTGTAGACTGTAGGTTTAAAGAATTTATCTGTAGTCGCTTGAAGTCTGGCTTGTGCACGGCTGGTAAAAGGCTTACGCCATACCTGGGGCTAAAACATAATTGGCGTAAGGAGACTATATGTGGCTTTACTATCCCTTTAGATAATACTATGATGCGGTGTCAAAATTTTCTTACTTTTCTTTCTCAAACCATTAACAGCATCTTTAATAGGCACTGCTTTAACATTATACCTCACATTGTAGCTGCGATCTGCCTAGTATCAAGACCGAAGAAATGAATCTTATAATCAGAGCAACAGGCAACAAAATTTGAGCTTCTTGTTGGAACCAAATTTATGTAAAGTTTTTGGGAGAAAGTATGGACAAAAAACAGTAATCATAAGACTTCTTAAAAGACTAAGCTAAGTTTTACCTCACAAATTATCCCTTATCTTTGGAACCGTAAACTACACAATAAATTTCCATTTAAAGAATTTTTTTAAGCATGTAGAACATCTTCTGTTTATAGGACCTACCCATAAGAAGAAATTCCGAATGCGATGCATGATTCATGATTGATGCTTGATTCAACTTGCATCCTAAAAGCGTGAAGTCTGTAAGACATTCAACGTCAGAAGAACGACTGTCACGGAATTTTTCTATGGGTGAAATTGATTTTGGTACAGTTTCTGTTGTTGCTAATCTATTTCTGTTTTGCCATTTGAATATAAGTACACTTTTTGGTGGCGCGGCTCAGGACAGAAGTTAAAATTTTGGACAAAAAACGTTTGCACATAAATCGTTCAACACTTGTATGAAGTGTCGAAGTTGGGAGGTCCCTTTTTTAAGCATGAGATGTCGTCAAATGATTTTTTTCCTTTCTGGTGGAAAGAAGTGGCAGACTGTTATTGGCTGAAACCCATCCGAGTTCCTTCCGATGTCCTTTGCTGTGCTATTTTTAGTAACTATGTATTATAGACATTCTTTTCTGCAAAAATAATGAAGAAAAAATAAGCAAGCTAAGCGTTACTGTATAAGAATGACTACTTCTATTTTATTCTTGTTTGGAAATCTTCTAGTATTCAAAAGAAATATTAAAAAAATCACAAAAAGTAAAACATTATACCGGGACCGAACTCAAGCCCTGCGATTCGAAAGGCGGTCATCAAACCATTAGACCATTTACTACTTCAGAAATAACTCTAAAATAGCCGTTCTAGTATGCCATTATTGACTGCTTTACTCTTTGAAGGTATAGCGTGATGATAATTATTTTAGAAGTTCAATTTCGCAGCTATCTACAATATTCTTACATTATATGTCGTTATTTTCAATCCCGTGAGAATCTGTAGAAGAACTCGGACATAATGCAACATTGCTCATCCCCCAAAGCAAATAGCGTGATAATTTATAGCCTAAGTTTTAAGTGGAGCTTACCGCAATATATTAGTGAAAACCGCATTCAAATCGGTTAAGCCACGGCTGAGATTAGCGTGTTCAAACGCACAGACAAACAGACAAACAGACAAACAGACAAACAGACAAAAATTCTAAAAACCATATTTTCGGCATTAGAATCATTACCCGACCTCGTAGCAATTACTTTTTTTCAAAAATATTAAATGTACAGTTTTGGCTTCGCTACGATTTTATTATATGTATAGATTATATTTTGAAAGCAAAAGGTCACTCTTTGGCTAAACATGCACACACACACTTGACCTATGAAGCTGAAAGCTAGGTATGTAGTATATAGGTAGGAAACGGTAGTTAGGACCGGATTTGATTTTGACTTTCACGTGGATGAAATCACAGGCAGTATTTACTTATAGGCTCGAATTATTTTTAAGGCTCTGCGCGAACGTAGACACTTTAGTGTCTTGTGTCTAATGCAAGCAACCGGCAACCAGCAGTGAATATTTTATTTTCATATAATTAGTGTAGAATTCACTTACTCATATGCAGACTTTGCTACTGTGGTTATCTATTGCTTCCACTAGAGACACACTGATCGCCTTTCGTAAAAGTATTTGGTGTTAGCAACTGATACTGAAGAGTTCCTAGTGGAACATGCAAGCAACAATCGCTAATCAGTTTTTATACAAGTCGTAGGAGTATAAAAGTTATTGTGCTCATTATTTGCCTGCGCACACAGGATACCTACTTATGAAATGTTCGGAATACAAGCACTAGAATTGTTTAGTAGTAGCAACCGTTTTGTGTTCTGTGTCGGTAACAAAATGTGTCAACGTTTGCACGAGGCTTAAAAATCATGCAATTAAGAAACAGATTAATAATTATAAAGATAATATTCCTAATCCGTCGCTTCCAGTTAGGAGGATTAAGATACAGTCGTGACACACCGTTAAATATATGTTTAATTAACTTTCACTTGCCACCAGTTTTCAGATGATGTCACTCTTAACTAAATTAGAGATACGATAGTAATGCTAATATTAAATATTGATTTACGTTTACAGCGAAGGATTAATTAATTTTATAGTCTACCATAAATGTATGCAGATAAATAAGTTTAGGAGTGTATTAATTAGGATTTTTCTTAATTATGACTTCATTTGTTGATGTAGATATTGGTTGCAAAACTGGCTTCTGGCCATGCACAGTTATATGTCGTCACACAGGGGGACAATGCTATTAACTTATTGGAATGATTGCAATCTAATTTCAGTCTTAATCTGTCAAAAATGCCTCTAATTTATGACTTGACATTGATTGTCGCTGAGATGAGATTGCGACTAGATTTTGGACAATTTTAATTAGTCGATATGAGTTTTAGAAAGCTTAGACAAAATTCGTTATTCATTTGTTTTTCCACGCTTACATTGCAAATTACAAAAAATATTTGACATGTTGAGTCACATAACTTTTCCGCAGGTACAATGACATTGCCATACATATTATAGGTACTTAGCGTCTGCCATAAACGCTAACGGAAGTATAGCTCGTTGAGAGGCATAGGTAATTAAGTTATGCCTCTCAACAGCCTCAGTTCTCGAGGTTGCAATCTCAAAACTTTCAGTACGAGCAACTGAGCAATTCCAAAAAAAAATTGAAGGTCCTTATTGAAATGATAAAACTTCCTATACGCACAAGAGCACGGGAAAATAACAATTTTGACTGCGGGGTGAGTAACTATAGAAGAATAGAATAACAAATAGTTATCGTATAACTATTATACCTAATTAGCTAAATAACCCTACCTTACCTAACTGCCTCGTTAGCCTAGTGGTCCTAAGCGCGACTGCTACGCTAGAGATCTTGGGTTCGATTCCTCGGTCGAGCAAAAAGTGTTATTGGGTTTTTCTATGAAATTCTTAGTAGCAGCACGGAGTTAGGATTTGTGCCCGGTTAATGGCAATTGGCTCGCCCCCTATTACATGGCACTTTAACATACCGGCGAACTGTGGGTGGACACTGGTATACCTCTGCCTAACCCTTCGAGGAATACAGGCGTGATGATATAGATATAGATAGAACCCTACCTTCCCATTAGTACGCTATAATTTTATATGACACAGATTTAAGTTACCAATTTGTTCAGCTTCTCATTACACTGACGAGTAGTAAAAGTCAATTAAGGATTCGTGATCAAATGTGGGCGTTACAACAACCTGTTAGATTTGATGTCCATTTGTAGATTTAATTACTAAGGTAGGTAGGTACATAGTTCTTTAGCCTTACTTTTTCTCAGGCTTTGGTCTGTAGGTATACAATTGCATTAAGTTTCTAACTCTTGTGATCTGATTTTTACGTTATCCATTTTCGATTCTTGAAGACGAAGAGATGAGATAAGTATATTATAATTAAATAAGGTTCACTTTTCTTATCTTTTTTTATAAGAGCTATGCTGGACCTGTTAATAGAATTCAGAATTAACGGCAGGGATACTGGCTTCACCAGGGAGTAATTTGGGTGGCTTTGTAAGTGATCATAAAATTTTACAGTTGTATTGAATTGAGAGTAAAAGACAGTTGCCACGGACTCTCTAAATTAAATCTCAATTTCTATAATTTCCTCTTCTTCCTCTAAGATGAAGGAGTTTTAAAAATAATTTGAATTGATTGTGGTGACGTCATACTTTAGCTACTCGACTTTTAAGTGATATTAAAATGGAGGTGCTATGTCCAAAAACATAAAGAGAACTAAAAATTTTGTATTTAACTTCAATTAGTGCTAAATTAAAGGGCACTGTCAGTTTAATTATTTCTTGATTCACCTAAAAGTATCCTTATTAGTCACAAGCGCTTTAAACTGCTTTACCCACACTCTTCAAAGTGATATTATTCTCGAATTTCATCACTTCTAAACTCTTTAAGAGCTATAAAACCGCCAGTGGCAGCGGCCGTATCATCGTTACGACAATAAATGGCCGTCGAACGATCAACCAACAACAAATTTTAAAAACAAAAATATTCGAGCTCATTATTTTTGGTGTTCCAAAACTTAACACTACTTATCTTGTGATCATTTAAAAAGTATTGCTCATTATCCGTATATGAGAAGGACACAAAGCACACTACATCAAGCAGAAAGCATCCACAGCTAAATCAGTTCTCAACAAAATAAATTTTCGCATTGACATACATCGGCCCAACCATAAATATGAATCTCTTTTTGTTTCCTACAAACATTTTTATGTTGATAAAAAAAATACTTCCCAAATAACTCTGGACGCGTATAAATAAAGTGTGGTAGTAAATGTCAATAATATGCAAAATAATGGATGTTAATCTCCGAGTGGATTTGTGATTTGCGAGCGAACGCGCTTCAAAGATTAGCCGACGGATTCCATCATGGCGTACGAATACCGCGTTTTTTATAGCCAGCGTCAGCGCCTGCTCCTCGGCTTATGTACGATATGCCGCCTGTCAACGTAATCCATTTACATAACGTTTGTATGTGCTTAGTGGCTACTTCTTGTTGTTTGGAAATTGATTAGCTCCTTTATCTGCCAAGGCAGTTTATAAAGCACGAGTATCTTTTGGGATGAGTTATTATTATATGAACCTAGAGGTCTCCTGCACGGGGTAGAAAAATCTCTGAAATGTATGGTCTGAATTAATATAATAACTAGCTTTTGCTCGCTTGCTTTGTCAGTGATAAAATTCAAATTCAATTAAATTTCAACCAAACTCTAAAAGTATACCAACGAGATCACAAAAACGGGATTAAAATTTCTTGTGTGATCAATATTTATATAAATGCCAAATTTCAGCTAATTCCATTCAACCGTTTAACCGTGAAAGAGTTACAAACATTCAATGCATTCACCCCTCGCGGCTTTACTCGTAAACCTCATTCCCTATATCATTTACCGTATCCCTGCCAACTTGTATGCAAAATTTCATGACGATCGGTTGGGCAGTTAAGGCGTGAACACGTTATATACGAAAAAACAAACTGACTTTCGCATTCAGTGAGGATAGTATAAAGGATTGCAGAACGCAGCCTGTACGAAGTCTAGAAGTTCCTCGTAATTTCACAAGTCCGTCTCCCCGTGAATAGGTCGCCGACGGATAACGAAAGCAGCGCCCACTCGCGACCCGATGACATTGTTTATTATTTTTGTTGTTGCTCGTTGCGAACTGTGCAAATAGTAATTAATTCCTACACACTTTCTCTACTGAGTGCGATTAACAGCCGCTAATTCGGCCGATGACCTCTCTACCTACTTTTGTTGAAGGACGAAAGTAAAGTTATGATTCGATTCTAGACGATCTCTTTCGCCTCCGGGGGTAATGCAATGTAAAAAGTATAATTATATTAAGTTCTGAAGACTCGTTCGTTAATGTGTGTGCTACGATTTATGATAATTTGTTTTTCAATGACGTAATTGTATGCTATTAAATTCTCTGCTGTTTTGAGATACAAGTTCATCTTTTTATCTTTCTGCGTGTAGGTCGAATTTCATATTTCATGTTTTTCACTTTAACTTACAAATAAAATTATTAAGCACTTATGTTTGAAAACCTAAACCATTAAGTTCATTTCAAGCTTCTTCTTCTTAGCGTATGGATGGCAGTTATAATTATTAAGAAAACTTATTTTTTAATGGCCGTAGGTTCGCCCCCCCTATTACATGGGACCTAAAAACATACCGGCAAACTGTGGGTGTATATTGGTACACCTCTGCCTAACCCTCTAGGGAAATACAGGCGTGATGGTATGTTTTGTGTGTGTGTGTGTTTTTTTTATTTTTTGTTCAGCTCAGATTTCTGCTAAGACAACGCCATCCGCTGAAGCAGTGATGACTCAAAGCTTACTTTACGTAATTGAAAAACATTTTCCAGTAGCTACATTTTAATTGTGCCTGGAATGTTTACAATTTTAAGGAACCACGATAGTGTTTTGTTTCTGATGTTGAAATCCAACAAAAATAACAAATAAATATGTACCAACCCCAAAAATTATTGCATACATTGTAAAGTTTCAATGAGTCAGACACGGCCATACATGACGGGGCCCTATGACACCCTAATTCAAAATTTTGCTGACATTTTAACATGGTTCGGGTTGCCTTTACAACTGTACTAAAATTCATTACCTATATATTAAATTTTTATGATACCGTAAGATGAGGTAGCTGGCCTGTGTTGTCAGATGTTACAATAGCAATTGGAGTAGTCGTATTTTTAGAGCTTAAAACCTTCGAATGTTTTTAGACAGTCTCATATTTCAGTTAAATTTTAAACCTACCTAATTATCTGCAATACGTATCGGTCATAAATTTAGACGCACGGCAGTGTGTCAGCCAAGTTCGGTGAAAATTGCAGCGTGTTTGACTTTACTTTTGTTTAAGATCTCTTTTTTACATTAGTCTTTCATGCATTCTTCTTCTTTTAGAGTAAACAAAAATGTATCTCAACACTAGCTACTATAACAGAATAAGGAACTGTAAATCACAGTGTTTCGTTTTTCTTTACATTAAAAATATAATAAAATAGTTTTTCATTTCTTTCGTAATTAAGGAAGACACTTATTGTACAATAATTAAGAAAGCTACTTTCAATCAGGCAATACAGTCGCCCACACGCATCCTGTCAACAGGGTGTTCAGTTGTCGCCTGTAATCGCCCTAATTGCGGCACCGGTCTAATTTGACTCGCGCCTTAATGTATAGCACGTAGGTGTGTCAACGCCCTTATATTTCCATCTCAATGCAGGTTGATTCTTTTGTTTCGGCTTTATCTTTGCAGGCATTGAGGTTATTGGTATTATTATAATTTTCTGTACAAAAAAGTGTTTACAGTAGGTTAATTTAAAGTGTCATTGACTATACTGTGGTATAGGATCTATAGTAGGAATGAGGTACCTATGACAAAGTAGTGTTGTGTAAAAACGATTTGTTTTAATCAGATAAATAGCAGCAATTCAAGAATTTATTTCCCAATTTGAGCCACTATTTAACGATGATGTCAATAAATCCTAAAAATTACATCACCACAATTTTTATTATCTAAAAATTTAACCTAAGCATTTTAATGACTACTAATTGGACAATCTTAACCAAACAAGATTAACATAAAATCATAATTCTATTTATTTAAAATTCGAAAACATTGAAGGCAGACAGTAAGCGAATTCTTTAAATACACGCGGTACCTTTTATGACTGTACGCATTTTATGACCATTACTACTGGCACCCATAATTTAAAGGTGTTTAATGTTTATATTTTGCGTTCGACTCGAGAATTCTTAACGTATAAAAAGCGATCATGTCCACACAAAATTACCAACATTGAGGGCTCGCCGACATACGAACGCGTAAATGGAGAAATAATTGATTCTAATGATAAACGCGATGTGAAGTGATTTCACTGCACTTGCATTCGCATGACATTACGGCCTGAATAATGATGTGACAAAAAAATGAGAACACGCTTTAACTCATCTTTGTTTGTGAATGCATGTTGCAGTTTTGTTAAATTGTACTTTTATGATGCATTTGGCTTTGCATGTGACTGTGTTTATTGCAGAAAATAGATTTTCTAAACGTACATTTACAAATAAAAAATAAAATAATTGAGCTTTTACTTCGCTTGGGTTCGGTTTGATAAAGTAACATCATGAGTGACGATAAAATAAAAAAAATCGGTTAACACGATCCATAAAAATGACACTCAAGATAAAAAATAAAATAAAATTAAAGTAAAAAAAAAGTCAAATCATTTATTTCAATTAGACCATTAAAAGGCACTTTTGAACGTCAATCACATGTTAAATTAAAAATATTGAATCTAGTTGCCCATTCCAAAAGGTAGTTTCGTATGGAGAAGAACGGGCAAGAAACTCCATATATATTTAAAAAAAAAAAAAAAAAATGTATTACAATAAGTTGTACAATTCCATAAAATTATACTGATGTCAAAACGATCTATTAAAAAAAGTCACTCAAAGTACTGCAATACGTACTCAGTGCCACAAATTAGAAATGAAAGCTAAGTTAATTGTAATATTAAATACATTTATACATTTCAAAGACAAAGAATCAGTGTGTGAGGAATACTCAAATGTAGAATTAATGTCGAAGAGAAAAATAATTAATCAAAACAAAGTACTTATATAATTAAATTAGCAACCAATTGATTTTGTCAAGAATTCAAATCAAGTCAAGAATAAGTTAGTACCTAAGTCAAGACATTAGAATTATACTGAATTATTTTATCTAAAACTCAGAACACGATACTCTAAATTTTGTCCAGAACAAACCCGAGAAGATAAAAAAAAGCCAAAAAAAAATTATAAGAATTTCACAAAACCCTAACTAAACCTACTGATTTCTCTGTACAACAAACAGACAAACTTCTAGACGTGTGTATATTAGTATAATCGACGCTGTCGTTACGTTGTCGGAGACCGCGGTGGTCTCAACATTTATCGTTTTGCTGTCAATGGAAAATGAGAATCGTGAACACTCGCCACCATTTTAATATAAGCTTATACGATCGTAACATTATTTATAATAGTGATCGATATTAACAATACTAAATATAGATCCAGAAGTGACTTTGTAAACGGTGAGTGAACTTTTTATTAAGTTAATGGAAGTAGAAGGGGGCGTCGGCTTTGACCACAATGTTTTTTTTTTTACCTTTGCCCCACACTAGGAATGTCTCCTGTATCGTGGGTGCGTTTACAAACATATAAACTCACATACACAAACAGCCAGACTGAATATGTCGTCTGACGTCTGATATTTAGGCACTTTCTTACGAATAGTTTTTTTGGAATGGAGGACCTAAACTAGATTCGGTGTGTTCAGTGTTATTGGGTTTTTCCATTAGGATTTGCTCAGTAGCAGCCCGGAGTTTGGAAGTTGGTGGTGTGACACACCTGTGCCTCGGAAAGCACGTAAAGCTGTTGGTATCGGCTGTCATTCGTAGATCTTTGATACTCGTTACGGATAGTCAGAAGTCAGGAAGTCTGACAACCCGTCTAACCAAGAGGTATCGTATTGCCCAGTAACTGGGTTGTGGAGGTCAGATAGGCAGTCGCTCCATGTAAAACACTGGTAATCAGCTGCATCCTGTTAGACTGGAAGCCGACCCCAACATAGTCGGGAAAAGACTAAGTAGATGACCTAAACTAGATTCAATATTTGTCACCTTGTAATTGACGTTCGAAAGTGCTTATTAATGGTCTAATTGAAATAAATGACTTTACAGTCTTCATAGTTTTAAATATCAGCCATCCTTTCAGTTTCAGTGTTTCCTTTCAGTGAACTGCCTCGGTAGCCTAGTGGTCCTAAGCGCGACTGCCACGCTACAGGTCTTGGGTTCGATTCCCAGGTCGAGCAAAAAGTGTTATTTGGGTTTTTTATGAAATTGTCAGTAGCAGGTCGGAGTTAGGATTTGTGTCCGGTTAATGGCAATAGGCTCGCCCCCTATTACATGGGACCTAACATACCGGCGAACTGTGGGTGTACATTGTTACAGCTCTGCCTAACCCTTCGGGGAATACAGGCGTGATGGTATGTGGTTTTTGTTGTTGTCTTTCAGTTAAAAAGCAAAAAAAAATGTTAAATGGTGACACCGACAATGTAAAGTAACAGACTGTTCCCTATTTATACTAATAATAATATTATAAAGAGGAAAGATTTTTTTATTTGTTGGTTTGTAACGAATAGGCTCCGAAACTACTGGACCGAATTTAATATTTTTTTCACCAATAGATAGCTACATTACTCTTGAGTGAAATAGGCTATAATACCATCACGCTACGGCCCACGGGACTGGAGCAAAAACTAAAGACGTAACTTAACGAGGGAGACATAAGCCAAAGAGGGTGGTTAGATAGTTACAAAACTTAACTAGTATTTTCGTTACCCCTTCACCTTTTATCATACATTTTCCTCTTTCATTCGTCGTTTGATGACATCATCAGTCCAGACAAATGACATCACTTTTTCAACCTATTTAAAATAAAACCTCATTGAAATTAACTCCAAAAGACCTCCTCCGAACATGTCTTCACGTCAGCCATACATTCTTTAAACGATAACCGGATAAAATATTATTTTAAGACAACTCCATACTAGCGCGATGCGATTTCATTTCACGAATATCAGTATCGATCCCTAGTAAAAACATTACCGGCTCTGATTCCAATATTTAAAAAAAATTTTAGTAGTCTTAGTCGTAGATTGTATGATTTTGTCACACATTTTATGCCAAGTTTGTTAAAAAATACTGTCATTATCGATCAACAGACTGACAAAAATCGCTAGGTACGCGTCTTAAGAAGGATTTGTGGTGTCTTAAGAGTTGCAACGCGACATGTCGTACCAGTCTGGATGGGCCTTAACATCGACATAATATTGTGACCGCAACATCTCGCGTAGTAGCTGATAGTAATCTGTGGTCAACTTATGAATGGACCCTTTCGATGACTTTTTGATGATTGACTTTTGCATCTATTTTGGAAAACTGAATGAGGTAAAATGGTAGTTTGGGGATAATATTTTTATTTTTGTGTTTTTTACGATTCTCTGGTTACCTGTCTATGTTTAAAATTAGCTTGCGGTTAGTTTTATGAATTAATCTTTGATAGATATTGATTATGGCTCAATTCAAATCGCCGCAGAATTTGTCGGAATAGAATTTTGTGCACATTGCACTATGAACTTTATTACAATGTTTAACGAGCAAATTGAAAAAAAAAATATGTCTCCGGAATCCGTGAGAATTCATCGGAAGACGAGCCTAAGATCATCTTGTTGGTCTAGTGCCAGAACTTCCATGTACGAACTGCTTTGATGATCTAGTGGTCTCAAGACTAGGATAGTTACAATAAAATCGCGAACAGAGTGAGGTTAGACAATGATGTATACAACCATTGGTTTTTATAAAACCGTTTAAGGAAAACTGGTTGTTCCTCGAATACATTTTTTTTTAAAGATCAAATACTTTATTTACCGCATAAACAAATTATTCTTAGTTTGTGGTTAGTCGGCGGCTTGTAGATAGAACTCAAGTGGTTTCTAATGAAGTGTAAAATTATAGTGAATCAAATGTACATAGCTTGCATAGATATCGTCAAGGAAAGCTTTTATTAGTGATGTGAAGTATCGTAACTATGCCGAGTTAGAAATAAAATAAACATTTCCATTTTATCTAAGACTAGCTTCGCGTAGAATGTACCATAAAATATAGCTTATGATTGTTAATGTACCTAATATTATAAAGCTATGGAGTCTGTTTGTTATTTTGTTTGAACACGTTCATCTCCGTAACTACCGGTACAATTCTGAAAATGATTTCACTAATAGAAAGCCATATTATTCGTATATTCTATAGTCTAATTTCTTGCTCGTTCTTCTCCATAGAGACCTATGTTTTGGAACGAGCAACTAGCTTCAACTTTAAACTGTACCATGACAATTCAAAAGTGTCTGTAAATGGTCTAATTTAAACAAATGCTTTACCTTTGACTTTAATATAAGGACCCGTATGTTATTGATTGTCTCGGTAGCCTAGTGGTCCTAAGCGCGACTGCTACGATAGAGGTCTTGGGTTCAATTCCCAGGTCGAGCAAAAAGTGTTATTGGGTTTTTTCATGAAATTCTCTGTCGGAATTAGGATGTGTGCCCGCTTAATGGCAATAGGCTCGCCCCCCTTACATGGGACCTAAACATACCGGCGATCTGTGGGTGTACATTGTTACACCTTTGCCTAACCTTTCGGGGAAAACAGGCGTGATGATATGTATACGTTATTGATTGAGATACGTTACGCGAACTTAGCCGGGCGCCCAAGCTAATTGAATAAAAATATTGTTGACCTCAAGTCATGCAACAACGAAATAAATTACATGATCCAAGTACAAAGTGTGTCATAAGTAGGTGTCTATGATCAATTAAGGAATTATCAGAAGCTTCGTCATTTGCATAACTTAAACTAAAACCCTTACTTATAGCTTCAAACATGTAAATTTCAATATGTAAACATTATACAAAAGTGTCGCGGACGCAATAGCGGATCGCGTCGGAGTCGACGCGTATAAATTAGGTGCGCAAGCGACGGCGCGCGGCGCGGGCGCAACAAAACTACACGCCAGCGAATATCAGTTCAAACATCTAAATGTGCTTTTATGCTTTACGATTGTTTAAGGGTTTCGGTAGGATGTGATCGTGAGGCTATTTAGAGGGTTTAAAAAAAAAAAGATTAAGCTTTGAAAGTCATTTCATTTGGGTTTCTTAGCGTAGAGATCACCAGGAACCATTTTATATGTATGTATAGATGCGAATAGACCCAGTTAGAAATGAAAATTATCAGTAGAGTAAAATATAGTTATTGCTTTAGCTATTAAGTTAATAATTGTACATTTACAACGGTCACACTAATTACAGTAAATCAATTTTAAAACGTGGTTATATTATTTCAATAAAACACTTTGATCATGTAAAACATATGCTGGATGAAACATAGTATGTACCTACAAATAATAAAATTATATACACATACCTATTATGCGTTTCACAAGCAGTAGTTCAAAATAAATCACCTAAAAATCAAACAGATATTTTTGATTCCGTATTAGTTTAATTGCACGAGCAATTTGATATTATTACCTTTTAATTAATTGGACACCGAAAGACGTAGCCGATATTGTTTTAAAGTCGGCCATTCTCTTTTATAGGTTTGCAAAGTTGGCATTCTAGTGAACCTTCGACATTTATCATGTCTATCAAAATTTTGCGCCAAACTAAATCACAAAGGAATGTCCGTTCTTTATAGCCCAATATTTAATTTACAAGCTAACATCGAGTCCTGATCGTTAGCTATAAAACGTCTTACATTCACAGACGCCGCCGCGGCACCCGCTAGGCGCCGTTCGGTAACCAACTGTAGTCTTTTTTCCCCTCCTCATAGTCTTTTTTCAGTCTTTTGGGGGTCCAGACTTCCTTTTTTTAATGAATCGGTGTTAACCTTCGCGTCGAACGAGAACAGGGTGCCGATTGGAGATAAACGATCATTTTCGAACTTGTTTTTTTATGAAAAAACTAAAGTTAAATGGTAGAAATGACAGTATATTCGGCGTTCCCTTTTGTTTGCTGATAGGCATCTGCGGATTTTGTAGAACCGTTTTAAATTAGGTTTAAGTTCTGAATATGGGATTAGGATGACGATTTTTAGAGATTGATGCTATCTTGGTTCAATCTAAGCTAATGTAAAGCTTCGTTAATTTTAATGTAAAGGGATCGTGTTTCCGAATTCATTTAATTGATCATACATCATTTTAACTATTTAAAGAGTAAATTAATATTACTTTGTAGGTACGTAGGTTACACCTGTTCCTAAAGCTATCATAAGTTAATTGTAGTTCAAATGTCAATAAGTAATTTGCTAAACCGATCGTTAAAAATAAATTGTATATGTAAATTGTGATTTAAGTAGTTAGTATTTCATATTTATTTTATTTTATGGCGTATAATAAAAATCAATCGATTATTATAAACGTGACAATTGTTGTATAGCAGCGCCATCTATTATGCTATTATAAAAACTTGAGTTGTTAGGTTACTATGTAACTATGATTTTTACGAATTTTATCGTAGAAATTGTGTTTTGCTTATCACCATATTATTTTTTGATAAAGATTATGAGTGTTATGGTCATAAAGTTAAACTATTATTGAGATATCGATAAAGTTTATGCAGTTTTGCTACTCGCTAATAGATGGCGCGACAAGCGTTGCTGTAAAGTTATTGATTTATTGGAAACTTCGAGCGACTTTTACTAGTAAGTAGTGGGTGGTAGCGATAAGTTTGATTTGTCGTAATATTACATTAATGAAATTAAATTTATTAATCACAAATTCTGTTTACATTATTTTAGTTTTTTAAACTATTTACATTTGTGTATCACAAATAATCTAAAACAAATTCCATTTATATAAATTTTATGTAATAAAATATTATAAAGAGGAAGATTCAGATTCAGATTTAGATTTATTAATTTGCTAACAATGTAAAGAGGTAACAGTAATGTAACAATGGAAAGATTTTTTGTTTGTTTGCTTGCTAGTTTTATATATTTTCATTTGTGTAAGCTTTTAGATAATTAGGTATTTATTTCCTAATTTCGAATTCGCACTTTGTTAATATGTAGATAATATGTATGCGTAAGTAGACACTGCACTTAAAAAAAGGGCAGGGCACTTAAAAGCTTAATATATAATTTATAAAAGCAAAAAAAATATTACAAGAGCTTTTAACACAATAAATCTTTCTGAATTATCCTTCCGAACAGACATCTCTTTCTGTCCCGAACAACCATCCCATTAATCCTTATCTAATCCAAGAGTGATAATTACAAATATTCCAATAATCTTTACATTGAATACTAACAAATTTGCAACGAGATAAAACAAGCTATCGATAAGAAAGGGCGTGGGCGAGTTCATTCACAAAGATTGGGTAACAGCAAATTATTTTCTGTATTCTCAACAAGACACTAAAATCGCACAGGATACAGGGATGGACTTAGTTTTGCTGAGTGTTAATTTATAAAGTGTTTTTGGATTAAAACTAATGAAACAAAAATTATAATTTGTATATCAATGTAAAATAATGGGGGTATCGTGTTAACTAATAACTGGGTTGACGAGGTCAGATAGGCAGTTGCTCCATCTAAAATACTTCATGTTTTCAGCTGCTTCTATGGAAAAAGACTTGGCAGATGTTGATTGTAATATGATTGTAAATAATGAATGAGACTAACTGTCTAGACTTTTTTTAGCGAATTTTATAAATCTTATAATAAAATATTCAACTTCTTTTTAATATATTGTAACCCACTGGTAGATATCTAATCATAATTTTACTAACGCAATAAGTTTACTACATATTCATAGAGATTCGCGAACACAACAGCAAAATTATCTGTTTCCATAACAAGTCACTAAACAGCAGAGGATTTACGACTTATCTCACCGTAAAAGGCAGAGTTGGATTTGGACACGGATTATTTTTGAGATGATTGATTTCTCAACAAAAAATTAATTCACACACAGTAAACCAATGAATATCTAGTTCCTATTTCTATTTAGCTTTCAATAGTCAGTCACCTATTTTAATAAGAATTAGTTACTTACTTATTTTTCGGTGTCATATCAGCCTTTTATTCTCCCATTGCGAACCCTTTTTATGAGAGACTCGTATGACAATGTTTATTTACTGCAAATGTAGTCTCGGTTTTAACAATAGTTCTCTTTGTTTGATCGTTATTGGAAATAATTTCATCTCAAAAAGAATAGCTCATCACTTTCTTGCATCCCTTAATCCGACCCTGTCTAAAGCTCTAAATCGCCGGCGCCTTTTCATGTCTAACCACGGGATTATAAACCATTCGTTAACTTCACATTATTAAATATTCCCGAGCGCCACCGGATGTGGGTGGATTTCTTTAAGGATTAAAGCCTTCCGATGCCGCACTAATTTTCATATTTCAGCAAACATGTTTATGTGTAAATTTTAGCCATCGGAAATTGGTTTAGCTATGGGAATATTGGCCTCCCATGAAGATAGCTAGAAATTGATCGATCGGTTGTATGATTGGTCAGGAAAGTAAAAACGGATAGTTGGATAGTTGTATAAGAAGTTCATCATTACATACATTGAATTAATGTCAGTAAATAAGTTGATGGTGTAGTCAGTTTGACTCGAAGTGGTAGATAATTTATTCATTGAGCAATTAATTTGCATGACGATTGTTTTTTTAAATAGTACGCATATTATAAATGACGCACAATAGACAAATTATATTTAACATTTGATTTTTGATTGACGGGGTTTGCGGTTTCTTTGACGTTAACTAGATCAGGCTATTTGCTTTTTAATTTAAGTAAATTACATAGACCTCTATTCCTTAATTATTTAAAATGTTAATTATTCAAAATGCTCTTAGCGTTGTTTAAGTTTTCGTAATTTGACCTTCTGTATCGATTTTAGACCCAAGATCAAAATCAATTTTTTTGCAGATGTTCACATAAATTGGCTTCACGACCTTTTGATTTACAGAAATTGAAAATAATCCTCCTACGCACCAAATTCTATAATCATTTATAGGTACTTGTTAGATTGCTATCACAGTCCATACTTCTACAAATACCTATTCACCTGTTCTATAACCGATCAGCTAAGCATCAAGACACCATGCAACATGCGTCCAAAATTGATACAAAAAATCCCTCAAAACAATCGAAAGATATTGATCCATCGTCCTTCGTCATTATCTACTCATTCATTGTAAGCCATTCACACGCCCACAACTCCAGAACATTTAACACCGAAGCCCAACATCCTTAATCTGCAATATAACACTCGTTTCAACAAATAGGTGCAAACCGCGGCGGCTCAAAGCGACACAACTCCCAAGATAAGCAGATAAGGGAAACCTCGAAAAACTGTCAGTTTGCAAGACTTACAACATTGTTTTACTGATAAACATCTGTGCAAGACCACTCAATGAATATAACTGTACCTGCTTCCTAACTATTATGTATCACAATGAATGTAATCTGTAAAGTAGCCGACAATAGCAAACAGAATGTTCTGGGACTCTTTGTTGCAAAGGGTTTGTAAGCTGCATAGAATTAAATTACATTATACGGGACTTGCAAACGCCTTGACGCTTCTGAACGCGTTATGAACGTGTTCGGTGATGCAAATAGAACTGTTTTGGAACTTCCATTGAACGATTTAAATGTGGTAAATGGATTTTCCGATTTATTTCACTTGTTGTATTATGGTTATACTAGTTTTTTTTTTTTTTTTTTGGTGGGTGGGAAATCATCAAATAACTTCTCCCGCCCTGGGCGGGGCGGGAGGGAGTGTCAGACTTTTACTGACTAAAACCCACCCATGTTCTTTCTTGTGCCCTTTGCGTTCCGGGGGCGCGGTATCTCTTGCGAACAACCCGCAGCCCCGGCAGGCATCGGCCCTCAGTGGCGCCTTCCTTTTGCTGACATCTCTTTGAGGCGCGCGTGGAACACGAACGCGCCGTCGACACGGCCTGTCGTTATGCAACGTAAGGACGGTGAGCTACCCATTGCTCACCGTCCACAGGCCAGTATCTACGGTGGCCGGGAGTCGTCTCGCGGCTCCCGACGTCCGGAGCGTCTACCGCGGCGGCTGGGACGGGAGAACCGCTGTCTCAACCGTCCCGCCGCCTCCTTCTCAAGCATTACTGCCTCGCAGAAGGAGGCGACTGCATCCCATTCCCTCTCGCTCCGGACCATGGCTTGCACCAGGACCGGACGCGAGAGTTCGCCGCCGCCGATGGCCGCCACGTGGACTCGGCGATGCTCCGCCCAAGCGGGGCATACCGCCACAGTGTGCTCCACCGTGTCCTCGGGGCGATCCACACAATGGTGACACCCGGATGGTTATACTAGTTTGTGGTTGTCTTTATGTAAACGTGAGATCCATTTTGTGATGCTGACTTTTGAACAATGTTTCACGTATTTGCGATATTCAAATTTCTTCAAGGCATGCTTTACCTAATTAGATCAAACCTCAATCCTTCCTATGTTTACAACACTGTTTTGGTTTATCGAAACACACATAATATTCATACTCCTCTTTTAGTTAATACCTGCTTAATGCAACATTTTCTCCTCAGACGATAGAAGTTATTAGAAGATTATACTGAGCCATGAAAAATGCTTAGCCACAGCTCGCGCATGTCATAAAAGCTCATCGACATTGCGGTACATTTTATTGAATTTTAAGTTACACTTGTGTAACTAGTATTATTAAGAAAAAGATCTATAGGTGGAATATGATTTAGAAAAAGAAATCTAAACGTAAATATTTGATTTACAAACCATCACGCCTGTATTCCCCGAAGGGTTAGGCAGAGGTGTACTAATGTACACCCACAGTTCGCCGGTATGTTTAAGTCCCATGTAATAGGGGGCGAGCCTATTGCCATTAACCGGGCACATATCCTAACTCCGAGTTGCTAGTGAAAATTCCATAGAAAAACCAATTAACACTTTTTGCTCAATCTGGCAATCGAACCCAAGACCTCTAGCGTAGCAGTCACGCTTAAGACCACTAGGCTACCGAAGCAGTTAATATAAATATAGACAGAATTTTCAAGTTTAAATTTTTAAATACATAACTGTATATGCAGTCAATTTCATACCGTCAGCATTTATAACCGACGCCCGTGTCCAGCACAACACAAGTAGGTACAAACATTCCGCACGCAAAGTAACACCATATCCTTGGGAATGTAACGCTCTCCCATCGAGATATTTCAAAACTCGATCACTATCTCGGCGACTATGCATCGAGTTATTGAATGAGACGTGAAAAATGATGAGCGAGGAGCAAAGGCTTCGCCGACGATTGCTCATCTCTTTTTTGTTCCCCAGAAACTCGACAGGCGAAAAGGGAAGGCGAATTTAGGTGGACAAAGCGGTGTGATGCGACAGTGTTCTCGTGGGGTATCGTAACAGCGGGGGTCTACCTTGCTGCGTCTCCCTGTGGGCCTTCTCACAGTTTTGTTGTCACATAATTAATTTATTGCACTTAGGTAGTGCAATTAAGTGACGATTCGTGAGCAGCTGGACTGTGGGGTTCTAATGGGCGGTATGTTTGCCCTCAGACGTAGGTCCGTTCTTGAAATTGAGATATTAGCGGTGTCTGCTTTTGGCAAAATTAGAGCGGCAAGCTTTGTGTGTCACGGGGATTTATTGGAACGCCTCCAATAAATCTCACACAACGTGTTATGTATTTTATGATGATAATATTCATGTTTCTATTCTTATGTTCTTCAACCTGAACAGGAAACTAAAGAAAATATTTTTTTAATCGATAACAATTGAGGCCGCTTTTAGAGCACTTTGATTATCTAATTACTATTAACTTTTACTTTTGAAAATGTACTACTAGAATAACTTATTCTAAAAGTACATTTTCAAAAGTAAAAGTTAGAATTACTGTCACGAGAACTCGTTTTTATCCGAATAAAAACTAAAAATAGAGCTCCCATCATTGACCTCGTAAGTCGAACAAAGGTAGTCCGTAAAAAAATGTCTGCAGACAAAAACTAGGCTATAAATATATTATCTAAATTATTAAATCTAAGGTCAAAATAGCTGTGGGAGAGTAGATTATCAGGCGACTGGTTTTGTGGACATTGTCCACTAATCTGTCTGATACACAACATCACACTAGCTTAGCGGACCCGCATATCTTGACCGGTAAACTGATATAATTATGTACATCTGCAGTCGAACGTATTAAATGGAACGTCATATATTTTTTATTTCTACGTAGCGCTAAATAGTCTTAAAGCCATGGTAAGTAAATCTACTTTTCAATCACAATTCATTTAAACTTTATGCAGCAGGAAAGTATAAAGACTCAACTCAAAAGACTGTAACTGCCTCGTTAGCCTAGTGGTCTAAAGCGCGACTGCTACGCTAGAGGTCTTGGATTCGATTCCCAGGTCGAGCAAAAAGTGTTATTGGGTTTTTCTATGAAATTCTCAGTAGCAGCTCGGATTTAGGATTTGTGCCCGGTTGATGGCAGTAGGCTCGCCCCCTATTACATGGGACCTAAACATACCGGCGAACTGTGGGTGTACAGGTTCACCTCTGCCTAAACCTTCGGGGAATACAGGCGTGATGGTATGTTGAAAGTATAAAGACTGACTTAATGCCTTAGGCATTTTTCGGTATAAGTAGTAGCCGCCGCGAGTTGTGAGCACACACGTCAAGTTCATTTTTGGGTTCCTGTCTGGGTTTTTTGGGTCGCCGATACTGCACGCGATGGGTCCGTTAGTTGGACCAACTATGCCAGTTAACCAAAGACACAATGTTATTAGTTCAAGTCTGATGAGTGCCATTTCCAAGTCCAAGATAAACTAACTTATAAAGTACATATTATGAATTGAAAATGTGACTTTAGACTTATCCGGTACCTCCAATCTTACTCTGCGGGTTGTTCGTAAGAGAACCCGCGCCCCCGGAACGCAAAGGGCACAAGAAGGAACATGGGTGGGTTTTAGTCAGTAAAAGTCTGACACTCCCTCCCGCCCCGCCCAGGGCGGGAGAAGTTATTTGATGATTTCCCACCCACCAAAAACAAAAAGTCTGATGAGTGCCATTTCTTCCCCCCCACCTTGGAGCTCTGGTTCATTACCTATGTTAATGTTCGACATCATAACGTTCACTGGCTGATGTTGAAAGAAAATATAGTGTGGAAATCTGTCTCTGTAAGAACAAGGCAGTGGAACAAGTAATGGCTAGCATTATTTAATAGCTCAACGATGGAATGACAAGATAATTGGACAAATGCACACTTTTTTTTTTAGGAACATTTTGGTCACAGTGATATTAAATTACATATAATGTTGTCTTGTTATGACTGTATGAATTTATAGACCGTTGGATTACGTGATACGCCTTTAATTGAAGTAGGAAGTGTTGAATGGATTTGAATACTTATTAGGCTATGCGGGTGGTATAATTTATTTGAAATAATTTATTGGGTGACTGATTTAGTGGACAGTGTAAAGCAGAAAAGGGGACGGAAAGTAGGTAAGTAAATATTTATTCATACCTTAAGATATTAAACCATAAACTCGACTTGCAGGTACTACATTGTTGATTTTAAATAATTATTTTAACAATACCAGATTAATAAAAAATATACCTAATACCTAATTGGCAAAATAGATAAACTTTCAGTTCAGCAAAGCCCGTAAGTAGCAGTTGTGGTTAAACAAAAAAGGTCATGATCGTAAATAAGTAGCTCTAAAAACCATTCAAATAAATATTTTTAACACAACATACTTTTTAACACAAAGTGGCTAAAAGCTATAAACCGAACGAACCGAACTCGCGCAATAACATGTTTCCATAAAAATATCACGTTGAAACATGTCGGACCGACACAAAACACCAGTTAAAACTAAATCTCAAGTTATGTCCTCCGCTGATATGAAACTGCGATGTGAAAGGCTTCCTAATGCACAATTTCATACTTTACTGCCAATAAAAACGGATGCAGTAGAAATATATGCTCCATAAATAAACATGTTCGTATAACGATAATAGATCGAATAATTTGGTGTAAACTAAACGAAGTGTTCGCCCCGTGTGAGAGGGGCCGCACGTTGAAGCGCGAGCCGCTGATTGGTTGACGCTTCTGCGGTGAACATTGTACTCGATTTGTTGAGCTAATTGTTAGGCTCACACGTAGGGGTTTTACAATGAGGGGTGAGATTATTTGTTTAAATTAACTGTATTTTTATGTAGGTTATTTTGGGCATTCAAATTAAGTATGTTGTAAGGGATTTTAAAGTCATTAGCATTTTCTGCAAATGACATAACTTTGCTGTGACATCCAACAAAAATAATTAAGTACTAACATCACTTACAAGCGATTACAAAGATTAGAAATTCCAGCGCAAACAACTTAATTAACCGTATAAATTTGACAGAAGTGGGTGAATAAACCTCTAAAGTATTTCGTCCCGTGTGCACGGTTTAAGCTCCTCGATGATTATCTCGCGTGATAAATGGACTACGTCGGAATTTATTGTGGGCTCAAACCCTCACTATTGTCTCAATGAATACTTTTTTATTGTCATAATATTATTATAGACTTCGTATGACAAGTGGCGTTTAGGATTATGATGCATTTTTCTCAAATAGCACCCTCTGTTATGACCGTCGTGAGTTATTTCGTGTTGGATCGTAAATTGATTTTGATGTCGTTTTTATGGTGTATCGGAATCGATTTTTGTATTTTATTGGCAATGCTTTTTCATATGTAAATATATTAAATTATGTGTCTGATTGAGTATTTGGCTGGGGTCGAAGGAATTTTCTATTTCGATTGAAGTGTAGAACCTAGGTTATAAACCTGTGCTTTAGGAATCTTAGAACAAGGTTGTTGCCTTCATACTGTCGCGTCGTATAAATGATATCTAACATTGAACATACTCTTATAATTTATTGGAGGCACAGTTTATAACGTGTTCATACGTGACGTGTGCCTTAAACGAGCGCTCGCCTTTTAATTTTTAACAAAAGAAGTTAAAATGACGGCCATAATCTTTTTATAACTTATATTCTATATGAATACAAATGCGGTTTGCCGATTATACTATATATTATAACTGGATTGGTTTTATGATACTAAATATTTGGACAGGGGTTTTATCGGTGCAGTAACATGATATTTTTGAGAGATGCTCTTTTGTTTTGTGGTTTTATGATTATTAGTCTATGCGGAAAGACTGCTAAAATTGCTTTTTGTGGGAAGTGAGAAAGTGTAACCATAAAATACGCTTGACAGAACTTCTTTATGAAATCGAGATATCGGGGTTTCTTAAGCTCTGTAGGGTTTGGCTTGAAACATTTGAACTTCTCATCTTTAGAAAGACTACAGAAAAGTAAAGAACCTTTGGCAGGCTGGTAGAGAATGCCTAAAACATTAAGTCCTCATTTATATTTATATGACTGCCTCGTTAGCCTAGTGGTACTTAGCGCGGCTGCTACGCTAGAGGTCTTAGGTTCAATTCCCAGGTCGAGCAAAAAGTGTTACTGGGCTTTTCTATGAAATTCTTAGTAGCAGCTCGGAGTTAGGATTTGTGCCCGGTTAATGGCAATAGGCTCGCCCCCTATTATATGGGACCTAAACATACTGGCCAACTGTGGGTGTACATTGGTACACCTCTGCCTAACCCTTGGCAGGGTCATGTATGTATGTTATATTTATATAAACATTTTTAGAAATAGTTTATTAAAGATGTACCTACCTTATTCATAACTACAGGTCTCCTTTGAAAGTCTATTAAGTATAACCAATCAATCATGTGTGATCTGAGCGAGTGCTTGACTAAAATCAAGCAACTTAGTTTTCCTTTTAAGTAACGGTAAGTGATGATTTAGGGACTACTTATGAAGTGAATAAGATTTCGTCAAGTACCTAAGTATTATTAAGCTTGTATTGTGAGCTGGGTTGGCTTTCCCCAGGTGTCCACCTACATAAAAGTAGCTGTATTCGTCATTGGTTCAAGGCAGGAAGTGCTATATATATTAATCAACTTTTACGACTTTTTTTCAACAAAGTAAGTCTTGATACTTTGGACACATACCTAAATAATTAAACGTTTTATCTAAACTTACATAGCATAACATACCATCACGCCTGTATTCCCCGTAGGGTTAGGCAGAGGTGTAACAATGTACACCTACAGTTCGCAGGAATGTTCAGGTCTTATGTAATAGGGGGCGAGCCTTTTGCCATTAACTGGATACAAATTTTACCTTCGATCTGCTACTGGAATTTCATAGAAAAACCCAATAACAATTTTTGCTCGACCTGGGAATCGAACCGAAGACCTCTAGCGTAGCAGTCGCGCTTAGGACTACTACGCTAACGAGGCAGTTTGCTATACTTGTTTGTTTAAATGTGCTAATTTCTGGAAGTACTGGTCCGCTTTTGAATATTCTTTCGCTAATAGAAGGCTATGTTATTTCGTAGTGCTATTGGCTATATTTTACTCTCAGGCAGACGAAGTCGCGAACAAAGCTAGTTAGTATTTTCGTTGACAAATTATCAAATTACCAAACAAACTTTTTAACTAATTAATACGTAGCGGTTATGACTACACTAAGCACCAAATAATAGACCTTAGGTAACTACAGATAAAGAACCTTTTGAAAGGGGCATTAGATTCAGTTCTTTATCTTGTAAAAATGTTTTTTAATGGTATACGTAATTGAAATAAGTATTTTGACTTTAGTTTGAGTCAGATTAGGTATCAACTTGTTTACATAGAGGGCATAAACTGAGTACCGTTGGAGGAAAAAGTTCAAATGTGCGGCTAACTCCTTGGTAGGTATTACTTACGAAAGAAGAAAATAGTTAAACTTATTTATGTAAGCCTCATATCCAACGATTAAACCACACCCAGACATAACCAGATTTGGCCTCAAACATCTTCTATAACACTATAAAGCGGTTTGCACACCTGTCCGACGCATGCGCATGACAGCTGCCCAGTCGTGTGTCGCCAATTGTCCGTGCGCACCCTGCCTATACACGAACAGTAATGAGATTAAATCTCTCAGTGACATATGGGTGTTAAGATGATTACCAGGTGCTTATAAATGTATTAAATTGATATTATGTAATTGAGGAATTATTACAATATATTGAAACTGAATATGTTACTGATACAGGCAATGACTGGAGTATGTATTGTAGTTGAAAAGAAATATACATAATTTAATGAATATGAAGAAAATATTACACAGGGAAAGTGACCATGAGTGCAAGAAACAAAAACGAAACTACAAATTGTAAATAATAGGATTATTTGCTAATATTTTAATGCAAAAGTTTGTGAGGACGGATGTTTGTTACTCTTTTATGCTTAAACGGCTGAACGGATCTAGATTAAATTTGGCACTGAGATAGATTGTAGTGTGGAATAACACATAAGATAATTTTTATCCCGGAACAAATTACCCGTCCCTATGGGATTATATATCAAATTTGACGCGGGAAAAGTCGTGAGAGGAAGCTAGTTTATTTATAAAAACATGAACCAAAGAGGACTTATCAACTGAGGGATCTATTAAGAAAATGAATAAGGTCAATGATGCGCCTGTATTGTACCTAGTAGTGTTTGTTCAAATTAAATAGAGGTTAAGAAATTCTAAATCGAAATATAACCTCTCCACAAAAAAGGATAATTATCACTTTCCACACGCTTGAAAAACATATTAAAAAGTTTTGTTGCGTGAGTTTTCAGTTAACGTGTTGTGCACCCGCTCGTTGAAGTCTTTCCTACGCGCGATAAGAAAGCGTGCGTTTACGAGCTACGCTTTATCGGCTTAACTGCAAAAAATAGTAAATACATTCAAAATTAACGTCCTCAGCATTAATATTCTGTTAAAAACTAAATATCATTGATATTCACACCATTACACGTAAACTTACATACGCAAAGTATTGTCTGCCAAAAGTTTTCTCGCATTACCATTTACCTTTAAAAGGACCTTTATACAATAACGGAAATGCCACCAACGCGTCTCGGCACATCGGCATCAAAGCCGCCGCGAATTCCTCCGCATATTGTGCGATATCCTGCCAAATTCATAAATAAAACTGAAATGATCGCCACGTCACCCGAACCGCACAAAAACCGTATTTGACGTCTAAATTATTGCCAGTAAGCATTTTCAGCAAGCATACCGCCCCCTCAACAAATCGCCCCCGTAGCAGATGAAGCACCACCAACAATAGATACAGCAAATACATCAGATAAAAGAATTTTCAAAACAAACTCAAAATACTAAAGCGTTTGACACGAGCATCCGCTGCTGAGCAAAAAAAGCGTGACCAATCGCGCATGTAAACTGGACCTTAAGTCAATATTTTGAGAGGTTATTTTGTGATGGCGCCGCGCGTGCTTTGATCCCGCGATAGATCTCAATAGCGGTGATTAAAGGCGCCTGTGATTTTAGTTGAATGCTTTTTTTGCGGCCTTCATCGGCCATACAAAATAAACGGCACACTACTGTAAAAGAATATACAATTATTGGGCTTTGAATGGTTACAGCGGGGGTGAAGAGACCATAAATTGTTATTTTTTTTCACGTTCGCTCGAATGTTGGAAATCTTTTAAAAATCATAAATGTTAGTGGATTTATTGTCAGGGGAGTTGGCTCATGTCGGTTGTTTGTTGCTGGACTATTTGCTAATTATACGGTGTGATATGCGGAACCTACTCTGATCGGTTAGGGTCTGTGGTCTATTAGAATCTTTGCCACTTCACAAAGTTAAGAGCTTGTCACATATCATTGTCATTTACACGTGCACAGTTATTTAATTTGACGTAGAATTGAAGTGAGAATTATTCATTTAGTATTTAATCGTTTTTTTACGAAATCTTGTTAACCTTTTTTTAACATGATGTAGGTAAATGCATTTTATGTCTGCTTTTTATACAGGCCGTATTTGTATACTATATTTATATTCTCTATGCTTTTTTATTGTCAGTCTCTAGGAATTACAAATTAAACTCGCGATTGTATTCTGTAAATGATTCAAATTATATTAATTTGAAGGTATAAATTTGAGTTTAGGTTATAAAAATTAATTAATTCTAGACTTATTACACAAAGATACAACCTACTCGTCTGTACCAAGTTTTATTCATCACCGTCGTTGGCCGAAAGCTGGACGACTTGTATGACTTCATTGTTCTACCCAAATTATCTCGCACCGTTTTTTCGTGATTTCCTTACATCTTCATTGAGAAGCAAAAGGTGTTAATAGCTGTGCTGACGCTCATTATGTGAGTGCGAGGTGCTATCGTAAATTTGTTTCTTCAAGGACACACAACAAAAGGACCAAGTGTCGTTCAAGCCCAAAGTCGAGTTTACAAGAGGCTGCATGAAACGCGCGTGTGGGCCTTCTGTGTGAAAGGAGTAGAGTGGATGAGGCGTGTCTTCGTTAACATTGTTGTTTTGTTTTTGGTTTCAACTGGCTGTCGAGCCGACACATTTTTATATACCTTTTCTGGTGCATTTTCTCAGGTTCACAAGTTTTTTTTTCTTGTATTTTCCAATACGAGATAAAACAACAGCACATTTTTTCTAAAGTCATGAATTTGTTTTGTTAAACGTTTCGGAAAGTCTTAGAAAAATCAATTTCTAAAAGCGCTTTTCTCAGTTTAAACCTTTCAGATATAAACTTATAGAAATATAGGCTACTTGTTAATTAGTCCTGTGCATGTCCACAATATGCTATCGGTCTCGAATCTCAATAGGTCACCACTGTCCTCATGAATGGGTGGTATCGTCGGGGGCTCTTTACAACACACGTTTTGTATGGAATGTTGTAACAAAAAAGCCTTAGATACACACCGTGATAAATTTACATTTACCGTCATTCTCCACAGCAATCATTGGGAATTCGACCTTATGTGGCTCATATAAGGGTGCAGTCAACTTTAATGAGAGGTATTTTTATATTGGTAAAAAGAAATAAAATAATCTAACATGCAAGATCGGTCGGAAGGCTGGGAGGAGTTTGTTTTAGATGCTTTATTAATTATGTCCAATTAATTTTGGAACGGTTCGTTTCTTGAATCGCCATTTTCGTTACGGTGGTCAGTTTTAGCGGTCTGTTTGTTGATAAACTTTTTAAATTATGACTCTGTTAATTTGTTAGGGGTGTTCGAAAGAACATAACTTTTTTATGAGAAAGTGTGAAAGGCGGGCTTGCTTTTTCAAAAGGAAAATCTATACTAATTAGACAGCTAATTAATTTTTTATTTAGTAACCATAGAATACTTTAATGAACTGTAACTGTTATTATGAAACAAAGTAGTTGACAAGTAATTATTGCTTTGAAAGAAGTCCATAAATGTCGGTCCAATTTTCTATAAAAAAGTCGTTGAACTTTTAATTTATTCAAATTTGCATAATGTTATTATGAAACATCATTTAACTTTTATAATAAAATATTTTATAGCTCCAAAGGATACCTGAAATTGCTTTATTAGTCCAAGATATTGCTCGGCATTCATAACGCCACTATCGGGCCACTTACAAAAATCATTCTAACAAGCGTAAAACGTCCAATCAATATAAAATTAATAGCCGATAAAGAAAAAAAAACAGATCTCGAACGAAATATTTTTTTTTCAATAAATTTTTTTGTTTGGTGCATCGGTGTCGCCGTGATTTCACACGTCTATAGGTATGTCTTTTATAATATTTTTCGTGGCATTGTGCTAAGCGATCGCCGCAGCGGCGCCGGCGCATCCGATTATGTTATTGTTAAAGGGCCGAATTCTTTTATTTGACCTACGCGACATTCCTCCGAGGGTAGTGTTTTGCGGTGCCCTCGGATGTTTGGACTTGTATTTGTTATACATTGATGTTAGATGTTATACGATAAACTTAGATCGAGGAGTTTTTTTTTTTGTTTTTAAGTGATTAAGGATGGAGTCCTCTAGTTCTGTGGTCATTAGAATGTTTCAAAAGGTAAACGAAATATTTAAACTTAATGACTGTATGTTTGATAAAATTCCTTTTGGAGTTATATTAATTGAGGAGAGCTTTTACTTACGAATGATACAAAATCATTTGTTCATTTAGAAAAAAGCTAATCGTACATTAAGGTAGTATTTTTTTATTGATCTCCCTCCAGCCTTGACTTCCTTGTTAGCGTAGTGGTCCTAAGCAGGACTACTACCCTAGTTCGATTCCCAGGTGCAGGTGTGTAAGTTTATTGGGTTTTTCTATGAAATTCTCAGTAGCAGGTCGGAGTCAGGATTTGTGCCCAGTAAATAGGAATAGGCTCGCCCCCTATTACGTGAGACCTAAATATACCGGCAAACTGTGGATGTACAGTGGTACACCTCTGCCTAACTCTTCGGGGAATATAGGCGTGATGGTATGTGTGTTTATTTAAAGTTTATGCGACAAAAGGTCTTAATGCCTTAAGCATTGTCTACCAGTCAACTAAAGGGGATGAAGAAAAAAAAACAGTACAACTACTAATTACTTCACATAAAGTCTAAATTATAATCAAAAAAATACCGCATTAGAAATAAATAAACCACAAAATATGGAAGCCCACTTTTCCGGTACATTTCATTCATAAGGCGGTGCGCACACGTAACTCGATACAGACAAACAGATCATTTAGCCGTCGGTCTGTATTTGTACTAACAATGAGGACATCATAGTTAAAGTATAAGATTACCTTCCGGATTCGTTCACTTGCGGTTTTTAATGTTATATGAAATACTTTCACATGATTAGTAAAAAATATTGGATAATTGGACTTTTTTTTTTTTGTTTTTTTTTTTTTTCGGTTAATTGGACTGGAATTAAAAATTAAATAGTAATAGTAGTAGAATAAAAATTGTAGCTGTTAATAAGATAAATATTTGAGAGGTTTGTGATATAAATACTTGAAGTGATTATTCATATACATAAATAGGAATGATAAAACTGAACAAAGCAAATAATATGGCAATATAGAGTCTATAGGTTAAGGCTTAGGAAATGAGAAGCATACTCCTGGGTATTAAAATTATATTTCACTATTCACATTATGGATTTAATGTAACTGCATAACTTATTGTGATACATTTAAAAAAAGAGTATATATGGAGTTTCTTACCCGTTCTTTTTCATACGAAACTAAGAATTTATTCAAAAGTGCCTGTAAATGGTCTAATTGAATAAAATACTTTGACTTTACCTTTTCGAATGGGCAACTTGATTCAATATTTTTTTACCTTTTAATTGACGTTCAAAAGTGCCTTTTAATGGTCTAATTGAAATAAATGATTTTACTTTGACTTTGCCTTTGACTGCTGATTGGCTAACTAGCTTCTACCCGCGACTTCGTCCGCGTCAAAGCTGACATATTCTCCCACGGAAACCGTAAATTATTCTGCGTTAAAAAGTAACTTGGGTATGCGCTATTCGACACTATAATCTATCTCTGTGCCAGATTTCATTCATATCCGTTCAGCCGTTCTGGCGTGATTGAGTAACAAACATCCATCCATCCAAACTTTCGCATTTTATAATAGTAGTGATATCGAATTTAGGATGTAGCCAAGAAATAACGACATCAGTAAACCCCACCCCCATCACACTTTCAATAAAACATAACATACCATCACGCCTATATTCCCCGAAAGGTTAGGCAGAGGTGTACCAATGTACACCCACAGTTCACCGGTATGTTTAGGTCCCATGTAATAAGGGACGAGCCTATTGTCATTAACCGGGCAGAATTCCTAACTCCAAGCTACTGCTGAGAAGGTCATAGAAAAACCCAATAACACTTTGCTCGACCTGGGAATCGAACCCAAGACCTCTAGCGTAGCAGTCGCGCTTAGAACCACTAGGCTAACGAGGCAGTTATAAAAAAAACCCGTCATTAAAATAGTTACAAATCATGGGATCAAGTTATGACAACAATAAACCGGCGTTAGTCGGTGGTCTACCTCCTTAAAAGTGCCAAACGAAAGTAAATACCAAAAAAATCGGTAACACAGAAATAGCACACAGCAGCCTAACACAACAGCCATCGACGCCAAACAAACATTAATAAATGTTGAAGATATAGTGGTCGCCACCAGTCGTGAGCACAAACGTCTAGTTAATATTTGAGTTTTGAGGCGCCGACGCTGCACGCGATTTATTCGTCAGTCGGACCGAACGCGTGCGGCGTCGGCACCCCGAAAAACCGTTCATGTTTTTTTACCGATGGGAAATCATCAAATGACTTTCCCCGCCATGGGCGGGGCGGGAGGGAGTGTCAGAGTTTCACTGAATAAAACCCACCTATGTTCCTTCTTGTGCCCTTTGCGTTCGGCGGGTGCGGTATCCCCCAGCAGGCATCGGCCCTGAGTGGCCCCTTCTAAAATTGCTGACATGTCTGTGAGTCGAGATACTAGCTTGGTTCGGTTCGGTTTTGCATGTAAGGGAGCATTATTAATTGGGTTTAGTTCTGCCAATTGGAACAAGTAATTGTATTGTTTTTTAATGTTTAACTTTGAGTAATTTTAAATATATCCTAAGCATTAATTTGGTATTAAGATTGAACGGTTATTGCTGGATAGTAATGTACTTCGCATATTTTATAAGTTACAGGTAAATAATTTCATTAATGAGAGATTGTGGTTTGGCTCATTTTGACGTAACTAAGGACAAGTAAGACTTTTATTCGGAAATTAAGAGGTAAGTAATTGATACATATCGCACACGCTTATGACAAATGCTTTTTTTATAAATAAATAAAAGTACTCAGATACGTAAAAAATATTATAATACGATTATTTTGAGAATAGAAAGCATCAAATTAGTAATAACAATCACGAGTGAGTTTTACGCAATTAAAGTCAAAACAGTATTTCAATATGAAATAAATGCGTACGTTGCATAACGACAGGCCGTGTCGACGGCGCGTTCGCAAAGTGATGTCAGAAATTTTCTGAAGGGGCCACTCGGGGCCGAGGCCTGCCGGGGCTGCGGGTTGTTCGTAAGAGACACTGCGCCCCCGGAACGCAAAGGGAACAAGAAGGAACATGAATGGGTTTTAGTCAGTAAAAGTCTGATATTCCCTCCCGCCCCGCCCAGGACGGGGGAAGTCATTTGACAACTTCCCATCGGTAAAAGAAAAATGAAAAATCCACAGTTGCACTTTGTAATACAGACAAAAAGGAAAATTTTCTTTCTTCTAAAGCTCAGGCTGAAGAAACAACGTAACTAAACATAAATTCACACGAAGTATTATTACGGTTCAATTAGCGCTGAGCACACTGAAGCTATCCGCTATGGGAACCTTGTCGCTCACCATTTATTTATTTGTTTCTCTTCACACTCACGAGGTCTACAGTGTCCTTTTTGTCATCGTTGACTTTGTTTTTATAAGATGTTGTAATTTGTGTATTTGCGATTTAATAGTTGTTTAATTTTAAATTATTTTATCTATACTAATACTAATAATATTATAAATAGGAAAGATTTTTTCATGAGTAACATAGGCTATTTAATACACGCTACGACACACGGGCGCCGAGCCGACCAAAGACGTAACGACGCGGGTGAAATAAGCCAAACGGACGAAGTCGCGAGCAACAGCTATGTAGTTTTAATTATAGGCATAGATATGTGAAGGATGAAAGGAGTGGAGAGAGGCTTTTATCCAGGAGTTAGACAGAACAGGCTAACAAAAAAAAAGTTCTCTGTAGAATAATTAAAATATATATTTTTTAGTTATTTGAGAGATTTTGGCGTAGAATATTAAGTTTCCTTAATTAGTTGACGATTACATTTTTTAAGGCTATGAAATTATTATACTTAATGATTGTAACCTATCAGAAATATCCAGGCAAGTCTCCATCACATATCTACGATACAGTTTACTCATCTACTTTCTTAATTAAAACGAACATCGTCCTAAAACACATTACGTTCACACAAAATAAGCATGGCATTGCACAACAAGCCAACATTACGCTACTCACTCATTCAGCAAACAAGCAAGTCAATGGGCTACGGCTGAGCAACGTATTTGCATACACTGAATCACACTACTGTTATTTGTCTGCGTATCCTAGACTTTAGGGCCCGATTACACTAGCGGTGACGTGCGAATTACTTCGTGGCGCTTTTGATTGGCGAAAAGGCACTTTGACGATGTTCAATTGTTTGTGGGTCTTACAATTGCTATGATAAACACGTAAGTAATGCGGTCGTATTACCAACTAATGGTCACCGCATATTACAACGGCACCACTCCAATTCGGCAATAGCCCAGCCGATATTTCGCCTCGAAAAATCCAACCGTTATTTACCAGCACGCCGCCCGCGGGCCTTCATGTTTTTGGTCTTGTCATTGTAAAAAATATTTTAACGCGCACGATTTAAAGCTTAAACTTGAATGACAAATTGTTTGCTGAGGCAAAATTGCACTGTTTTAATGAACAATGACCTTAAATGTGCATTACCGTAAAATATAGTTTTGAATGCCGTACAGTTACACTGAAATTAAAGTTTATAATTAATGGAGTCTACAATACGAGTAAAGACTCTGTGTTTACCTCCAGTGTTGACGTTATGTACTGTCAAAATGTTTAAAACTTGAGATTTCGGAGTTTACGTCACAAGGACGAAGGACCAGCAACATGCATTCGCGCGTAACCTCGATTCCACTTCGCTAGTATGATTAAGCCCTTACTACTATATTATATCCAATTGACAATGCGATCTCTAAAGGTACAGGTGAACATCTTGTATGACTCATAATGACAGTATTGTATGAATCATTATGTTCAGTGTGTGGAACACGGGAAGTTAATGGTGTAAGGAGAAGGAATGCGAGCGATCAGCTCTATGGGATGACGAATCACAGGTTTCCTTGTATTTTTTGCACTATTTTGGCCATGGGGTTTTAAGGCCATGTAGCTAACTCATAGCTATCTGCCAGATTAGTCAGAGATATCCTATGGCTAAAGGATACACTCATAGTCCACTAGTACTAACATATAATAAGGTCCCAGACACAGGAAGTCAAGTTCCTTAATTTTTCTTCTAAAGACTATGCACGAGCTATTAATAGAATAATAACTCATACCTTGAAAAATTTAACCTAACGGCAAGACACTAATATTTATTTATTTATTTAAAAATGGCACATCAACAATATAAACATAAACAATAACATTAACATTTCAGCGGTCTAGGGCTAGTGTTTACATCTATTACAGACAAGCACAACATTAGCATAAAACAGTAGAGTTCGGATAAGTTACAATTATACTAAAATGATAATAAAATGCATGCAACAAAAAAGAAAAAACATTAAATAAACTAGAATTTGTTGGATTTGATTATGTTTTTTTTTTTGATTTTGCGAACGAAGTCAAAAACCCAATAATTAATTAAGCCCTGGTAAATAATTTAAACCTGAAATTAAAAATATCTGTAGTCTCCTACCGATAAACAAGCTACCTAGTAAATCTCAGTTTTATCTAGGTCAAACAATATTGGAGATTTTGAGTTTAGTCAGTAATTAAGTGAATGAAATGCATTAAAAGAGAGTGTTTCTAGAATGTGAGAAATTAACAAAATTAAATTTATTATTACATTGATATGTTGCCACATGCAAAATACCACAGGTACAACTGACAACAGGAGGCAATTCCGCAAAATTTTAGGTACAATCGCAATCTACTCTCAGTCGCAATCTGTCAAAAAAGCCAAAAAACCTCTAATTTACCTATAATTTTGGCATTCATCGACGCTCAGATGGTATTGTGAGTACGATTTTGAACCTTTTTGATTAGCAGAATTGGTCTTCAGGTGAACTGTCATTTTCATGCAGCTGACAACAAAACAATCATGACTACCAATAGGTAATAGGTACCTACGTATAATGACTAACTCTGCAAAACAAATAATTACAGAAATTAAGGACACTATGATTGTGGTTTACACTTGTTTAGTCAATTTAACCTAAACCGCATAACATTAATTATCTCCTTAGGGACAACGTCATTTGACAGGCGTCTCGTCACTTTTGACATCTGCTTCCGAATCCAGAAAATAAATTCTGAAAATGTATGAATCAGTAATTCAAGATAAATGACAACGTGAGCACACGTATCTATCTTCTCATAACACCCCACGTAAATAATGCGAAAAATTCGTAAAATGGATAACTCTTAAGGTGTGTATAGACTTGCCAACATTTGAATTTTTGTACATTGATTTTGTTGTTCAGATTTTTTGATTTTACTGTCAGATTTATTAAATGCACATTGTCGATTGATACTTATTTAAATAATGTATTTTTTTATTTTAACTTGATATTTAATTGGAATTAAATAAACCTAGCACCGTTAAGACTGTTTTGTTTAGAATTAATTACCTAAACTGGGGTACATAATATGGACTATTGGAGCTAGAGATTATTTATGCTCCAGTGTACTGTATGCATCTACCACTTTTGATTATATACAATGTGAAACAAACCTTTTGAAGGGCAATTCTACTATAGTTGCAATTTCATTTTAGCGACAAACAATGTTAAAAATGTAGTCGAATTAAAAACTTTTTTGACAGATTAGGACTGACATTAGATAGCGATCATCGCTAAAAGTTACTAGAATTGCCCACCTGTTTTTCCAAGTTTTATGTCTGTATGGTCACAGACCTTTTTGTACCTCAAGCAGTTATTAAGACCGTCCAGGTCTATCACGTTACTCATCATTTTTGCAGCACGCGTTCCAATTGTTGGCATGAATCACATTTAAGTGAACTCCATTCATTTGGTTGTAACCTTGGCTGATCGGAACTAGAAAACAATGATTATAATAGAAATTTGGGAAACACCGAGATGAGTTGAAATTGTTTTATTATTTTCAATATTGGCTAATTGTAATGGTGTAGGTAATGATACTAATCAATTGCTGTAGGTTTCGGGATTTCTTATTTAAATGCAAAAGTGATTTGACCACAGATTGCGGTTTCAATTAAATTTAAGTCACGCTGCAGTCTGAAACGAGTCTGCGGGTTGTTCGCAAGAGATACCGCGCCCCCGGAACGCATAGGGCACAAGAAGGAACATGGGTGGGTTTTAGTCAGTAAAAGTCTGACACTCCCTCCCGCCCCGCCCAGGGCGGGGGAAGTTATTTGATGATTTCCCACCCACCAAAAAAAAAAAAGTCTGACACAAGTGAGGCATATCGGAGAAGTATTAAAACAAAAAAATAATAAGAAAAATAAAGACGTGACAGTCTTAGATGGGTGGTTTATTTAGAGATGTGCCTATGCGTCAGTTGTTCGAGCTTACAATTTGTTTTTGCAAGCAATCTGTTAGTACATTTTCTTTAATGTGGCACGACTGTTGCGAATCAATTTTTTTTTCTTCTCCGCAAATAAGTTCCTGGAAAGTAATATCGGACTTACGCAATCAAATGACACGCTCATTTTAAATGATATTTTTTGTCAAACAGTCGTGTCCACTGTGATTATGTCCGAAAAACCCAATGACTAGTTCCGTAGTACCATATAAGGTGCAAGATGATTATTTTTCGTCTTATTATATCGTCATTTAGTTCTTAGACATGGTAGTATTTTTCTGAAGTATGTGGGTTCCTCTTTTCTTACTCATCACTTATGTCCTTAACATCACGCTACACTAATGAATTTTGCCGAGAGACGGATTTGTCGCAAACATTATAAGACTTGTTCTAATTTTGTTTCATTTAGAAATGTTTTAAATTTGAATATAACAATAAAATCGATTATTATCGATTAACATTGTCAATTTTCTCGATCGACAAAATCTAGCAAGTGTGTAACCTCCTTAACTTTTCGACCACTGTCACACAACTCTAGTAGGAAAAGGGAATCAGGAACTATGCGCAAGCAAATTAAAAGAAAACTATCCTGCTCTAGAAATTCCAACTCACAAATTCATAAAAGAAGGTAACTAGAAGTGGAATATTTACAGCATAAAAATCTTCCATCGAGAATTTCCCCAGTAATTTTCTAGGCCATGTATTAATGTGCAATACTACAAAGAGAGTGGCAAGCGAATGTGGCAAGGCGTGACTCAGAAGCCATCATTGCCATATCTCGTCGCGTGAGAACAGCTTACAGCCTCCGATACAAACATGTCCGGTAGTAAGGAATCTCCCCATTTCCGGACGTGTGCCGAAATTAGAGCAGTTACTGAATTGATTGTACTTATTTATTAGTCATGCTGTATTGATAATGTTTGGCCGTCATTGTGGTTAAGTGGTTTGAGACCGGTTGAAGGCGATTCGGGTTGCTGTAGCATTCAATGATTGGAGTATTGTTCGGCAGTACTGTTGCTAGAAAATAATGTTTATTTTTATTATAACTGTGATTTATTTTGGTATAATAAAATAATACCTACTTAACTTTAAAATCACTCATAAGTTTAAATAAATGTCATAATACACACAGTTACTAAATTCTTGTAATTATGTGTGTTCTAACTTTGAACAACAGAGTGAGGAATGAAATTATACGAGAACGTTGCGGTTTAAAAGAGAATGTAGTGACAAAGGTTGAAAAGAATATGCTTAGATGGTTCGGTCATGTTGAGAGGATGAGTGAAAGGCTACTAACAAAAGGGATTTTTATGGCAGATATGAGTGGCAACGCCGGGATAGGGACGCCCTCGAAAAACTTACCCTGACCTTATTGGTGAGGTTTTTTAGAGAGCGGGAGCGCAGTACTCGCAATCGGCGTGCTTGTGTGAACAGATGTATGTACGTGGACGAGGCGAAAGAAATATGTAAGGATCATAGCAGTTGACGTTCTGTGGTTTCTGCCTACCCCCATGGAAAAAGGCGTGAGTTTATGTAACTAAATACTACGATACGGGATATAATAATAATACCCTCTCGACCAAAATTTGTTGACTGCGGCTAAATTCAATGAAGGCTAGTCAAGTACGCAGTAGATATTATAGAACAAAAATAACACAGGTGCACTTGCTTTTCCTTCACTCTCATAATTGTCCCATGGGACAGCAATCCAACACAACCGGGTGAGATAGAGAGCAGGACCAACTGCTTTTGCGTGCTTTCCGAGTAACGGAGGTGTTACACAACCTCTTCCAAACTGCGGGCTGCTACTGGGAAATTCCTAATTGAAAAACCGTTTGGTTACTTCTTACTGGTTAATTTTATATTAAACCTTAATATTTGTGCAATAAGATAACTTTTAAACTCGATATACAATTTTCTATTTCTTTATATAAGGAGATCTATAGAGACTATGTTACACAGAAATTATTTTACTCGGTCGCAGAGTATCTCGAAGAAAATATTTAGTAATTAAGACACATACATACTCTTACTGTTATGTTAAAATTAATATTATGTTGCAGTGCCCTAACCGGGTTTCATGTTGGAACTTATCTAGCTATACCAACTATATGTACACATGAATGCAATAAAGAGATTTGATCTGATCTTCGTACTAAAATGTTTAATAACACGAGACTAACTCAACTAAGTTGACTTGGTACTGGATGTTGACAAACAGCAGAAAAAACTGCATGCATACCTTTAGAATCATTAACTAAATGTGTTGCACTCGTATGTTACGACGAGTTTAAAATAGAAAGTAGTCCGTCTAGGTTAATAGACACATCCCTCCCCGGTTAGTAATCAGCATCTTGTTTGATCAACGCGTAGAACGTCATGCAATCTTCCCAAGGTATAAACCACGACGCACAAGATGTGTAAAGAATTTGTAGCAGTCGGTACCCATTGTAGTACTTAAAATGATTTTTATTTAAGGTCACATTTTCTTCACATTAATATAACGATCCTTGACGCCTGATATAAAAAAAAAAAAAAAAAAAATTATTGTAAACCCTTTTTTCTTTCAAAAGAGTAAGTATGGAGTTTCTTGCATATTCTTCTCCATGCGATTCTACCTTTTCGAAAAATATTTATTAATCTTGTAAATAACGGTTAACAGTGCCTTTCAATGGTTATATTGAAATAAATGATTTGACTTTAGACTTTTTTTTTATGTGGCATACCCCTTAATTCAATCCTGTTGCAAAATTCATCTTACCAAATGTCTTCTACCTAAGTTTGCAGTATTTCAGCTTCATAGGCCAAGTGGTATCTGAAATTTTGTATAATAAATAATATATTTCGCAATACTTACTTGTAACTTCTTCTTGTAGTAACGGCAGGACATATTATCAGTAAGAGTTCCGGTAATAATAAATAATTATATCAATAAGGATGCGTAGATATAAACGCACGTTGTTTATCATTAAGCTACCTGAGCACGCAATAGTTTTATTTATGTTAAAAGATTATACTTGCTATGTATCGCAATATATCTTAATGCTTAAGAAAATTATAATCATTTAGCAGATTTTATTTGGTTTTAATTATTAACTGCCCCGTCGGTCTCGTGGTCACAAGCGCGACTGATGAGCGTGGGGTCCTGGGTTCGATTCCCAGGTCTGCCAAAAAGTGTTATTGGGTTTTTCGATTAGGATTTGCGCAGTAGCGGCCCAGAGTTTGGAAGTTAGTGGTATGACACCCCCGTGTCTCGGAAAGTACGTAAAGCCGTTGGTCCCGGCTGTCATTCGTAGATCTTTGACAGTCGTTACGGTTAGTCAGAAGCGTGGTAGTGGAAGTCACTGGATTGTGGAGGTCAGATAGGCAGTCGCTCCATGTAAAACATTGATAGTCAGCTGCATATGGTTATATGGTATGGTAGGGCGTATGGTGGTGTGGTATGGTATGGTTAGACTGGAAGCCGACCCCAACATTGTTGGGAAAAGGCTAAGCAGATGATGATGATGATGGATTAATTCCTTGACGGAAGATCTAATTACACATTATTTTAATTATCATTATTTAATAGGCGTAAAATTAGAATAATAACGTATTTTATAAAAAATAATATTTACATATTTTTTTTGAGCTCATTTAGTACAACAAATGAAATTCACAGAATATATATATAATTCATGAGCAATTCAGAATAAACCATACAAAAACGTGCAAATACGTCGTGAATGAAGTAAGGTGTTGCGGTAATTAAACTCAATAAATGTTGTTACAGCTCTGCATCATAGTCAGAGGTTGACAATCGGAGTTCGTTTTACAAGTATTAAACGTAGTCCTTTTTATGTTAGGAAACTAAGTCAGTGCCTATTTTTTAACCTATCTTTATTCACCAATAGAAACAAGATGCTTTCTTTCAGCTAGTTTACAATCAAAAGTCCGGCGAAGTAAAGTATGTGAAAATACTGTGAAGTTCAAAATTTGAAGGTACTTACTTTCCTCTACTATTATTTACATTAAATTCTAATGAATTTCGTTAATCACACTATTAATTATATTTTTCTGTATAAAGTTGCAAAGAAAATGCAACCAATGATTGTCAACGCCTGAACAAAGGTATGCGTCCACTTCCGGTCTATAGTTTTGAGAGCGGCGTCGCACTTGAAATAGTACGACTTAAGTCAATATGGAAATCCATAAACTTATGCTCTTTTGTATCTTAGGTAGTACGAGGTTATATCTTTCTTAAGCGGAACGTGTATGACCTTAGGAGACGAAAAGATAATTGCTTGCAATCACTTACTTCCAATCCCGTCTGGGCTTGATGCGTTTGAGTCTTGAGACGAATTAGGTTTTACGAGGAACTGTTGGTCTTAAGTTTCAGTTTATGATCTTCTTGATGGGACACCACTTGACGAGTAAATAAAATTGATAGTTCCGCCGCAATTTGTGGTGAATCAGACTTTAATGTATCAATTATTGTCTTGGTGATTTTATTTGAATAGCTAACGAGGTATCTTTTATTGGGTAACGTTTTAGACGCGCCGCTATATCACCCACTTTTTGGGTAACGTTTCAGATACGCCGCAATATCACCCACTTTTTTGGTGAATTGGTAAAAAGCAATAACTGGAGGAAAAAATGGGGAAGAAGAATGGGAAAATTAATAAAAAATGAGAATGAAGAGTAAGCTGCTTCCTATATAAAACTGCGAAGGAATTGTTGTGGAAATTGATACGTAGTATTTAAAACTAATGAAAAGAAACCAAATTAATAAAAATAAAACAAAGCGACACCTAATTACTGCCAGCCCTTCCAGCACACATAACCAACCAGCCATGAAAGTGCATAAGTAATCCTTTATTTTCCTTTGACGTAACACTGTCAAGCTGACGTTTACTTAAGGGCTTGCAAAGTACACAGATCATGTCAAACATGGACTGGTTGGTCGTCTTTTGTTTTCTGTTTACTCCTACTCGGTCACGGCAGTCCTGTGGTTTTACGTAGGTCAAGAACGATTCCAATCTTGATTCTATTTGCTATATATTTTAGTTTATTTGATTATAATGGCTGGGTATTTCAGAGTCGATGAAGTCATGCTAGGAGGTGCGGATCACTTTGTTTTATTATGTTTTGTAATGCAGTGATTTAGTGTGATGAATATCCGTGTTGATTTATGGATTCAGGATTTTGGTTTTTGTTGTAGCTAATTAGGTAAACTTTTTATTGGGATTATGAGTTAGTAACAAAAGTATAAAATTGATTGACCTTGAATGTCCAATGTAGGTAGGTAATTTTAGGGAAAATTCAAATTGTTCGCTGTAGTATACTACTACTATATCATAAACGCAAAAGTTTGTGAAGAATGATGAATGGATTTATGTTAGTCTTTCACGTTTAAACAGCTGAACATTAAATCATATCTCGTTTTTGTGTTCCCGATAATTTAGGACTTTGGTTTAATTGTGAGGTCTGCGTAGATGAAGCTAGTATTAAATAAAGTATGATTCAATTTGTACCATTTCAGTTTTTACCAACCTGTGTGGTATATGAACTCAATACCTTTCTTTCACCTTCAACAGCAACTTAATTTAAAAATCCCGCAGAACACACAAGAACAAAGAAAACGTATCAATTAAACAAATACAGGAAATGAACATTCGCTTACGAAGTTAATTATGAAGTAAGTTGGGCGATCAAAAAACTGATAGTCACGTGCGAACGAGAGACGCATTACCATAGCCTCGTTTTTTCGTCCCAGATTCGTGACACATCGTGTGTGAGCCCTGTGGTAAATAATAAATCTTTCTAATAAATAAAACAAGGGAACGTGAGCGAGATAAAGCGCGCATGCGCGTTTGGTGCGCCCTAAACGCCATTGTGGACGCCGACGGCAGATCGTTAAACGAAGGTGAAAATATTTTGTGCCTTTTTTAGAGATCAACTGGATGTGGTGATGTTTTCATGTTTAACTTGCGGTTGGAGTAATTGCTTGATGTCTTATGCTCTTGCGCATGTTTTAGCGCCCTTTTCTTTGAAACAGAGCTTTGAAGTTTTATTTTTATAGGTAGTTGATAGATCCTTCTGTTATGTATAAGCTTAATATATGAAATGGCTCGAATACCGACTTATTTTATTGATTAATGTCTTATTAAGTATTCCATGGGCTTGCGCCAGCTTTGTTATCATTTTAAAAAAATAGAGCTTTTTGTAAAGCTACTATTGACCTATTTGTACCTATTTCTGTACCTATAAGGAATATTAAGATATTATGCTGTAGGTATTTTAAAATATGGTCAATTTAAAAGTCAATGCTTGATGTGTTTTGGGCTTACTTTGCTATTTTTATAGAAAAAGATTTATAGAAAATTTAAAACCAAATGGCGTTTGATCGATCATTTTGTTATAATGAAAAACTTTAGTACCTTTATGTAACCTAGGCTTGCTACTGGTTAAGATGTAATAAAATGATTTAACAAAGTAACACTACACATACCATCACGCCTGTATTTCCCGAAGGGTTTTTTTATTTTTATTTTTGGTGGGTGGGAAATCATCAAATAACTTCCCCCGCCCTGGGCGCGCGGTATCTCTTACGAGCAACCCGCAGCCCCGGCAGGCATCGGCCCTCAGTGGCCCCTTCCCTATGCTGACATCTCATTGAGGCGCGCGTGGAACACGAACGCGCCGTCGACACGGCCTGTCGTTTTGTTAAACGTAAGGACGGTGAGCTACCCATTGCTCACCGTCCACAGGCCCGTATTCCCGAAGGGTTAGGCAGAGGTGTACCAATGTACACCTACAGTTCGCCGGTATGTTTAGGTCCCATGTAATAGGGGGTGAGTCTGTTGCCATTAACCACGCACAGATCCTTACTCCGAGCTGCTACTGAGAATTTCATAGAAAAACCCAATAACACTAATAATAATAATTCCTTTTTCTTGCCTAGCTGTTGACTTCACACTTATCGTTAAATTGCACTTTTGCATGTACTTGTTTGCTGCATACAGGATAACTTAGTACTTAACTGAAAGCTGTTTGGTACCTAATTGTTTTCCTTTGAAAAAGAAGAGATACCTTATTTTATTACGAGAAAATATTGTAAATTCAACTTTATTTGCATTCTAAGTTTGTCTAGGTACCTACTCTTATACTCCAGGGTACTTTAGGTCCACAATTTAATTTACAAGATGTCTAGTTGATATGTGGCAGATGTATTTCATAACCATTCTAAATCCCTACAAAGAAGACTCAAATAACAGATTACGGAACCCACTCGCAATCCCAACCAATCAAGTTTCTTCAAACAATTTTTTACCGAAAAAAATATGACCCAACTCTATACACAATGTGGTAGGTCACTCTCAATGAGCTTCGGTTGTTAATGTGTAAATATGTGTTTCACATTTACATGACTGCGACATCTACGACCATTGTGGTCGGAATGTTGCTCCGCGGTCAGATTGCTGCGTGGAGGCAAACTATTGATAAAGCCGCAACTTGAACTTGAAAAAAAAAACAAAATATATGTAGGGTCAGGATACATAATAGGTATTTTTTGCTAACAGTCCAATTGACCTTTGTCACAATTTTATACTTGATGATGATTGCAATGATTAGTTACTTGACCTCGTCGTTACGAGTAAATATTTGACCAATTAAGTTAAAATTAAATGAAATAAGATTATAAGTAATATTAGTTGGTGGTTCGATTCTAATTTGATTAGTGCGTAACTATTGTAAAGGCTTTGGTTGATTTAGCCACTCTGTTCAAAATTAGAAAGATTTGAAGTCCGCCATGAGGGCTGACAAATGGGTTTAGCAATTTAATATGATAATCAAATTCATTTAATATACAAATTAGTCAGTATTACACATACATACCATCACGCCTGTATTTCCCGAAGGCTTAGGCAGAGGTGTACCAATGTACACCCCCAGTTTGCCGGTATGTTTAGGTCCCATGTAATAGGAGGCGAGCCTATTGCCATCAACCGGGCACAAATCCTAACTCCGAGCTGGTACTGAGAATTTCACAGAAAAACCCAATATCGCTTTTTGCTCGACCTGGGAATCGAACCCAAGACCTTTAGCGTAGCAGTCGCACTTAGGACCACTAGGCTAACGACGCAGTTGATAATGATAATTAAATTCATTTAATATACAAATTATTAATTATTAATATTATATTTCTATCACTTACATTGAATATCCTGGTTCAGTAACCTCTTCTACATTCCAGGTAACATAGGTTATAAGTTCCTCAACCAATTACTCCTAGTAGCATTAACACCGCCTTATTAACCCCTCATAGCGTTAGTACTGCAATAACTTAGGATTAACTCGGTATAATATTACTTAACACCTACATTGTCGGGTTTTACTTCTAACATCGCGTAATAGGGCTCTGAAATTACCTAGACTCATATTCACCAGCCTATAACAGCCCACTGCTGGACATAAGCCACTTCAATTGCAAGCCATTCTACTTGATCCTTGGCAAGTTTTAAATAGGTCATTTAATAACTTTTAATTTCAATACTTATGAGAGAATCGCGACATTGACGAGAAACATTTAATTTTGAAGTGTTGCACGCCACCTAGTTTATGACATGGCGGTAAACAATAGAGGCAAGCTTTGAAAATATTTACAGCCATAGCTTAATTTCTGACATCAAAAGTGAGTTTTTCTCCATTCGAATACGTAAGAAAATGTATAATTGAGTCGTTACTAAATTACACACCAGATAGTGCAATTAGCACATTAACACACAAATTACGCCCATATTTGCTCTTATCAAAATGCTAATATATTTACGGCTGGCAATTAGCTCCAATCAACCTGCCGTATACTATTAGGTAGTTGATTTTTTACTAAACGTATAATTTCGTAACTTTATTTGCTTTCATCACATAATAATGAAAAGCCAATGCTTTCGTATCATTCGACAACTCCAAATCTAACACCCGCGGTTTTTTGACGGCTTATAACGTCGTCGTCACAACAGATTAAACAAATATGGCGGGAGCCGTTTGACAGTTCGCTTTGTGATCAGTAGCGGGACGTGTTACACAACACAAACAAACACACATTTCGTACAATAAATCATGCAATTTTGAACTTTAATGTATGAGAATAGAGGTCGACAGAGAAAGGTTGGGAGTAGAGGTAATGTTGTGTGGTGACTTTTTTATTATTTTTCAGGTCCCATCGTCTTGGTCGTACTAATTTGTCGGAGACCAAGTCACTAACGCAAATATGGCGGGTGTTGTGAATACCTTGTGTAAAGATATGAAATTGTTTCCAGTCCCGACTCATGGGAACATGCGTGATCCGTGTTTGTGACTTAGGAATATTTTAATGAAATATTTGTTTTAGACCTTTTTAGGGATATTATGAGATTGTTATTATTCGAGTGTGGGTAGAAGACCCTGCCTATCAAAGTCACTGTCTAGTGAGAAAGTTAAATATTATGTAAAAATTACAAACTTCTAGTATAATCGGTTTTTTTTGAAGCAAAAGGAAACCATCTAGACAATTTTCTCATGAGGGTCGCTACACATAAGCGGGTCGGAGCTTTCGGTTCGGCATTTTCAATATAATGTTATCGCAACTTATATTTATAATGCCGTACTGAATCGGCCGACCCGCTTGTGTAGCGCAAGCCAAAAATTGTTTTGTGTGCCTTATTTTATGTAGCATCAATTAAAAAAAAAAAACAAAAGATTGGTTTGACAAGAAAATAAAAATAAAAAACGTTGAAATAAATGTAATAATAATTTAATTCCACAAACATAGAAGCTATGTCTGTGCCGCAGTTATAAATAGGTACTATTTGAACTATACAAATAATGATTAGGTTATAAATACACTGGCTCTGTATTTTTACAATAATATAATAAACAGCTCTATTAAAGCTAGTCATATTTCATTGGATTTCAGTAACATATAAATAGTTAACAAAGAGTCAAGTAATACTAAGGAAAGTAGGAATATAATGTACAATTAAAATTATTCGTCTCAGCCTCAAGCTACCATGTCATAATTATAGATCATTAAAATATCGACAGCAGCAAAAAAGAAACTGTTCTGATACACCGTTTTACGCATTCATATTCCGACTCAACAATTTCATTAACAGTACAAGTGCTGGAATGAAGTCTAATACTAAAATCTAAATTAAATAATACGAATAATAAAGAAATTGAAACTAAGTGGAGTTAAGCGAGAAATAAATAAAACCTTGACTAGGATAATCGGGAAATTTAGAATGTTAATTAGCAGATAATAAATAATACATTTTAAATTCGTCACTATTTACAAAAAAGGAACTAATTCGTTCTAGACCAAAATGGCAATGTAATGGCAAAGACAGTTTTTTCTATACATTAATTCGCTATTTAACAGCCAAAGGATGCAAATAATTCTACTAGAAAGTGTTTTTTCTTGGGGCTAACTAATACTGAAGAGTACTGTATCGCCACGTGGTGCAAGCACCAAGATTAAGTAGACAGCCAAAAGTAACATGGGGTGTGCAGTTTCTCCGCGAATCGCACCGTAAGATTCTTGATCACAACCGCTGTATTCAAGCAGATTCCGTCTCGTACAGTTTCTGGAACACCTGCGCTAGGTACTCCAAGTAGTTAAGGGTATCCCTGTAAAGAAGAACGCCCATGTTGTTCGCCAAGTCAGGGATTTCAGATTCCGAAAGCTTCTCGATTTTCAGGTTGCGAACGTTCATGATGTCCTGCAAGAAGGAAACAGTTTGGTTAGCAAAGTTTCAAACAACATTGTAGGTAACATTGACAAAGTACTTTTGGATTTAAAGATCTAAGCTTTGGATTATTATATTTAGAACTAGCGAATTGCCCGTGACTTCGTCCGCGTGGTTTATTTTATCTGCATTAAGTGACGTATTTAGTTACTGCTCCGCTCCTGTGAGTTGGAGCGTGAAGTTATATAGCCTATGTTACTCAGGAATATTGTATATTGGTGAAAAAATGGTTAAAATCGGTCTAGTAGTTTCGTGGCCTATTCATTACAAACAACCAAACAAAAAAAGATTTTCTCTTTATAATATTAGTGTTTTTGGAATAAAATATTGGTTTCAAATGAAATTTGTATACTTACATTAAAATAGCAAAGCACAGCTCGCACATCATGCATCGTTTGGGTGATGTTGTCCTTCAGGCTCTCGTCTGATGCTATGTTGGGATTCAATGCCTCATTGGAGAACAAATACAGTCCTGCAACTATCATCTTTAGCCCTTTGTACATCCCCGGTAATACCTCGTCGATTTTTGGCTGTGAACAAGGAAAATTGAATTTAAAATTATAAATTGAAAATATAATTAGTGAAATAAAGTTGAATGTTACTCAAGTCAGCCCTTTCGGTTGCACTAGCAAGATTATTGTTGTAACCCACAGTTGCAATGTTCTTGCAGAAATGACTAAAACTTAGATAAAGACAATCGTAATTGCGATAATCATCCTAAATTCGATTACATTTTCGATTGTTAGTATTGTGAAACCATTGTGTTCTCACGTAAGCGATAGCCGGCCGACAACAATGAGTGCCACCGACGATGTCGATTCTTTGAAATCGATTGAAAAACTCATACGGATGCACGTTTTTGGCATCAGCGAATTCGCCGCCCTTCTGTGATTGTTTTCGTTTAGGAAACGTAAATCTGCCAACGTCCATAATATTATCAAAAATGGAATGGTTTGGGAACATATTCCAACTTTATCATCTTCACAAATAGATAAATCGTGCCATATATATTTAAATTAAGTTATTGCTAAACTTTAAAAAATAAGTCAATTTTTATTTATTAAGTAGATGACGAGATTATCCAAAATTCGATGCTTACCATCAACTGGGTAACATATTCATCCGGCATCGTCTGGTAGAGGACTTTCTCCTTCGGCAACCATTCCTTAGGAAGGAAGTCATCTGATTTCCACGCGCCCAGAAGTTTGTCGAAACTCTCAAAATTATGAAGTTTCAACGCCTGTAACAAATGAGAATGCATCATTAGTAATGAAAATTGCAACATATCTTAAGAGAACATTAAGCTCAATTTACACTGGTTATGTTAAAGAAATAATCAGTGATTTGGTATATCTGGGACCAAATCTCTGTGTCTCATACACATTTACAGTGATTAAACGCAGAATTTAAAGTCCCAACAAATGAACGTAGAAGGTAAACGACATATCTCACTATAATGTCATTAAACTACACAATGACGCGTCCTTTTCACGGCTACATAACACAAGTAAGGATCATCGTGAATCAACGCTTATTGAGAACAGTTGTATTCTATGAAAGATGGAAATAGATTGAGTTAATACAATAAGTTGATTGACTTTCATGGAAAAGGAAGATTGAGCGGACGATGAGTCCGAGCGGTTTCCTGGATTGATGGTATAAATCTGGTTCAAGTGGGGAGAGCTCTGCAGTGGCCAGTCGAGTACTGAGTATTTGGTACCTAGATAAGGATAATTTTGAGTCGATTTTGGTGCATTGGCTGGACTGAGGTGAGTTTTCTTTCATATTCTTTTAAACAACTTAAATAAACATTCCGAAGAAGAAGAAAAAGAAGAGTAAGTGTCCTTTCAATTTACAATGTGTTTGGTTACAGGGACAGTTAAAAAAATTTAGAATTTTAAAATAATAAGAAGACAAATTAAAAGTGCAAACAATATGAAATCACAAATACAAAAATAGACGGGAAAACTCAAGCACCAGTAAACGAAGTTAAAACACCCACGTTGGTACACGCGTTCCCTAGTCGCAAATTGTTCTAAGAAATGACAAACGTTTGTTACTGCCATCACGAGCAGCAGACCATCTAAACAAGATCTATGAAGAAGTGATATATGTTTAAGTTTACAGATCTAGTTATACTGGAGCTACATATGCCTCTAACTGCCATCTATTTATTTCAAGACTCCATCTTTCAATTAGATAATCACAAATAAAACTACACGATCCCTATCGATATTAGTCAGCTTTTGTTGTTGTGATATATTGCTATTAAGCGAGTCATAAAGCCTAGATTTGATTAGTTTGAGTTGGAGTCAATTCGATATTAAGTGCATATTAATGCTCGATACTAACGTATATGATAATCGATTCAATCGGCCAACGAAGGTCGTATGAAAGACGAGATCGAAACCGGAGGATTGCGGCCGCCGCCGACGACATTTCACGTAACAAAACCGTTTCGACATTAAAATTTGACACTATGTCTATATCACACATGACGAATGCGGAATTAATAAAAACTGTTTCTGTTCTATTATACGGAGAGTCCAAAAACCTTTGACAAGCCAAACAATCGGGGCTGGACTGGCAGATGTAACGCGTTGTAGTTAAATATCCCTTACGTAGAAAATATTGTTGGACAACAATACGACTAATTAAAACCACGAAATCCAAAAAAATAACACAAAAATATCGTTGTGCAACTGTTTATCGATGAGGATCAGAAAATTTTGTCCAAATATTAATTTGCTTCATTGAAATTGAGATACCGCTGATATAAAATTTGCTGATAATACGCGCAATGAAATAAATTTACGATTATTTCTTTGGACATAAACCGAGCCGCGGTGTATGAATGAAGTCAAAGCGGAGATATTATCCGATGCCGAAGTGGCAAGTAATTGGCAGGAAAATTAGAGTTTACAGACCTTTAAAATTTAAAAAAATAAAGTTTTGAATTCAAACTTTGTATGGTCGGCACATGAATGTAGTACATACGATTAAACAAAACAAAAAGCGTGGAATGTCTAAGTAATGATAACGTACAGAGATGGAATGTGCTATGTAGTTGCTGGCACACTAAATGCACAGGTGTGCGTCCGGTCCATCGGACCATATCCGAATCATTACCTACTCCTGAGCTTACGTCCAAACTGAGGCGTATCTACTTAATAGTCCGCTATTATAAATGTTACATTCCCATCACTTGAACGTGTTAGTTACGACTGGAAAGGTAAATGATGCAAATTCTGATTGCAAAATCACTTGGCAGCCTTATCTTTAGTTAGTGAAGTTTAAGGAGTTTTAATTCTGACTGCTTTAAATAAAGATGCAAAGAGAGCTTTAAGTTAATTGATCAAATAATCGAAATTTTGAATTTAAATATGTGAATATTGTGGAAAGTTTAAGTATTTTCCCATGATTTCAAGTTGAATAAAAATAAACAGGGAAGAATTTGATGGGTTCAGCGCATTGTAATTGCCGTGGGTGGGCATCAACTAAGAAATTCGAGGACTTAGCATCCGAATGCCTACCTCGAAACATCGGAAGCTTATCAAATAAACATGCACCCACACAAGCGCAGACATTGATATATTTACGGCACACGTACGCACCCAACGCCGCAGACAGCCTGTCGCCCGTGTGAACAACGCTATCGTACTATGTACGTACATACATATTGTATGTATGTGCTATGTAATTCAATGTTTATATAGCATCGCTATTGCAAAGATAAGCGAGCAGATGCACACGAGTTGCGAGAGACGTGCGGCATGCCTCGAGCCGATCGCAATCGCCGATCGGGTTACATCGCGAATATACCACTCATTTGTTTATCGTAATTACTTTCAAAGTTACGAGCACTTTTTTAAGGAAGCGAGTTGAATTCCAGTGTCGAAAATGTGATGCGATAATAATATGACACCGGTGTAGTCAAAAGCACGAGTGTTATGACACATTCACACGGTGGCCAGTGGCGAGTCACACAGTACCGGTAGAGTTCGTTGAATTTGTTATTGCGTTCTTAGTACAACGCGGCCAGTTATTATTTATACGGAATGGGCTTGACGACAGATGTAGCAGCCTGATTTATTTAGGATATATTGTCTGTCAGACGCAACTTAGACGTTTATCTCGGCTTAATGTGATGACTAATATAACAAGATGAGATCGAAAATTGCGATAGAAGCAAAGTTTTTGTTGAAAATAGAGCGTTAACAAAGAAAACCTAGACGTCCTTGTCATCTAGCAACAATGGCGGTTCATCGCCACGATTTGCTTGTAAATCGCAATAAATATGATACATTAGTAACGAATGACCGACATTAAGGGGAGAGACAGAAAAAATCGTCGGGCAGGTGTGTAGCGCAATACTAATGCGCAATCAGTATTCGACGCGTACGCGCACCGTCCTGTACCTCGTTCCGGCTACTGTGAGTCGATAATGTCGTTTTACGAGGAGGCAGCGGACAGGACGTCGCCGTCGTTACGACCGTCGAGCCTATTACAATGCCACCATACCTCATACGCGAACATCACACTCGATAACTGGACACATTCGACATAAACGCTTCCATTGTTCCGCTACCATTGACTGTCCAACTCTCAATAAATCGATTATATTGACAACAATCACCGAAATGTATACGAGTTCCCTTCGGCTATCGAGTTGCTACCGAGTATGTTGGTAAAGAGTCATCCATAAATGATTCGAGGCGCGACTTCGACATCGCATTATTTCTCGTTGATCGGCCCACCTTACTTCCGATTCGGAAATTATTATATTCCTAGGATTGAAATGATAGAGCCGACATATGAATCGTTGTATTAACATGCTAAACATTTGTTTCTAATAATTCGTGAATGTTTTATGAATTCTTGAATGTAGGTTGAATTGTCTGCGATTCTTGTGGGACCATGTTACTATCTGATAAAATAACTAGGTGTTATGTTTTTAATAAAAACTGGCTTATAATAAAACTGCAGTAATTTTATGAGCAAAAAGTCGAGCTTCCGAGTGAGTAATTTAAACGTACAGACAAGATTGTTGATCATGAATGCGATTTGATCAGTTACATATTGTTATTCGATGTGACGTGTACTGTTTATAAAGCATTTTATCGACAAGGTTGACGATACCGACATGGCGTCACAGAAATGCAGTGCGAAATTATAATTAAAAGGGAGGAAGCGGTCGGCCGGACGTAGAGACGCGAAACGGCGCCCGGCCGATGCAATCTCTCTACCACGCCTGCGCCCGCGCCGTTCCATGGTGAGAAAACTGCACTAAAAACGTGCACGCCGTGAATCTCTAATGGGTCAAATTTCACGTGAAACTTATTGGCAAAATATCTAAAGAAATCCTATATGTTTTTTTTATTTTCCCAAGCTTTTTCGAATAACACGAAGCCTGGTCAAACAACAGACAGAATAAGGACATCAAATATTTACTACAATAAATTAGGATCATTGACTTTGCATTAAACCCCAATAATTCAAAAGAGGAAGTATGAAAAATCGGTGCCAACCATTTGCAGGCTTTACGCGCACGTCAACAGAATACTATAGCACCTCTTACAGACTCTCATACATAAATCAATAATATCTGCGTAGATACAAACGCTAAAGGCATGTGTCGACGACGTTAGGCTTAAGTTTTATTGGTATTGGTCGACCGCAAGCTCCGTCCGTTCATTTAGAGCGACGCGGCGGGCATATAGATGTGGACGCGAATACTACGCGATCGCCTCGTGCAAAATTGATGAATGAAAGCGAAGAAAGGCGTTCGGAGCCAGTACTCGCGCTTTTGTAATTTGCTTTATGCTACGGAAATTTTTCAAGCGTCATTTTAGCCTGCTATGGATGCTGTCTGATGAAAGCACTTTAAAAGCTAAAGATTGATCTACTCTTTTAAGTAAGCTCAACCTCCATGATGACACCATGTCTAAGGATGAGCTAAAATATCTGACACATGACATATAACTCCTAATTTTCAACGTTATCGACTGCCTCACTGCGATGAGAAACTCCACTGACCACTAGATAATTCAACTTCTAAATTCTTGAAAGAAAAGAAGAATGGTTCCAAATTAGGCAATAAGTTTACGAAATCTGCGTTTGAAGTAAAAGCAGTATTGTGTACTTACATATATATCCTTGTACTTCGCAGTTGATGAGTAAGCGTTTTTTGCTTGCGCGACGAGTTTCAACGCGACATCCCTTGCATGATTTGGCGGGTAGACATGATTTGGTTTTGACTGCAAAAAAAAATGTATAACATTATACTAAAATGTTTAATCACTAATATTATTCAACAACTCCCTATTGTCTATCAACACTTCAAATAAATCTTAATGTTTTCTAGTCAAATTTATCCGGAGGGATTCAAAATTTTTCATGTCCTATTAAAAGTGCAAATGATTTTGACTACTATCACTTTTGTCCGTAAAGCGTTTTTTGTTTACATTGCGGTCATTTATCATTTATGCGGTCACTTAAACCAACCGCAAAAGTTTGTCATGAATACAAAACAGCTCGTTAATCTGTATTATTATCTAAAGCATTACTTTTCTGTTTCTGCATACTTATACTTATGTTGTTTCTTTGACACAACATTATTCCAGTCTTCTTTTCCAATTGTAATTTGTCCTTTCATATATATTTCCACTACGTCTTTGATATTTCAACTGTTTTATTTATCCATTACATGTCAAACTTTAAAATTTAATTCTTCTTTTTCATGATGTCCTTCGGCTAAACTTAGTTCTTACTTATCATGAGACTGACTATAGTTAAATATTTTTGTATGTTCTTACCTGAGAATCATTATAATCGCAGGGGTTAGCCCACAGTCTATTCTCTTCCTCCGTGTCACGTCGTTCCCGCTCCATGCTGGCCCGGCTTCGATGTGGCGCCGCCGACGACCTCGGTGACAGACCGCACACCAACAGTAGCAGGCACACCGCCGCGCAGACGTTGACGTATCCTGGGTGAGTAACATGGATTAGCATGGGGGTACATATCAAAAAGAATACAAGTGTAAATAGTTGTCGAGTATATAAGATAGGATAATGATATCAGAAGCTATATTCATTTATCGTACATGGTAATTAACTATTCATTCACTACACTACACCAGCTACTGAAACCTCACGTAAGTGAAATGTGTTTTCGTTTGTTCACACTGAAAACTTTACAATGCATCGCAGTGATTCATATTCATTACTGAATGAAAGCTCTCGTATTTTTTTCAATGCATCTTATTTAATGAAAACGCTCAAGAGCCACTTGTTCCGTATGCGGCACGCGCGATGGTATCGATTATGGTAATCGATGAACATCCGATGAATAAATACATCGCGGCCCAGAGGTGGACAGCCTTTGCTAATTGTCCAGTGAACCTGTGTGAATCACTAATGCGGCTCTATTTAACGGTGGCGCGGTAATCGGACTCACATTCTTCAGATCGGTTACTTCATCGAAGTAGTTTATCGATTTAATAATATCGATAGCTTTAATCGAATTATTATCAGCGGCTGTCACATCATAATAGTTTTCTATAGGAATAATAATTACCCTTACAACGGCTAGGGTTAGTGATGTCGTTTCGCTTGTATTTACTTAATTGAATATTATGTCACGGGCGGTATGTAAATGGGAGTTATTTTATATTTAACAGTTAAAGAAGTATTAATTGAAGCTAACAACTGTCACCAGCAGAAGGCGTCTATCTTTGACGCAGAAATATTTATTGACTTGACATTCGTTTTACTCGTTAAAATGGAATAATATTAAACACGTTAAAAGAAATAATTTGATGTGTGATTGGCATATTTTTTTATTTGAACGACGTTTGTCATCTGTCCTTTATTTCCAAAAAAAATATGTTAATTTGCAAGTAATTTGAATAATTGGATATTGTTAGGTAGGATGTTTTTTTTCAAATGCGTTAATTTTAATAACGCTCATGTTAGGAGTCAAGTTGTGTCAATATAAATTATTATATGCTGTCATCAGAAATGTCATTGGAAATATCGTGGTACCTACCTACAGGCAAGTTTACACAGACATACCCTTCGACTGACTAGATATGGTAAAAAGAGGAATAGTCCGAACTATAATGATGACAATATAAATAATAAGTTTAACCCTACTCTGACAGCTGATAGCGTTCAGTTACGTATACTGATAAAATATTACGTGTTAAAAAACCATTACGATGTCAAATCAACAACAATTCATTCCCATGACGTTTGACGGAGATAAAACAATTTGCTCATTACTGTAAAGTTAGTTGACTTTGCTCAACTATTAAAATAAATAAAAGTAATCAGGTCTCCTATTGTTTATTTGTGTAAATAAATCACGCGGTGATCTTCGACATTGTACTCAGAAATTATGTCTTAATTGATATCTCGAGGAAAATGAAAGCGATACTCAGATGCCTTTGCTGTTGCACTAATGATTACCTATATTCGTGATTATTTTATAATTAAAATGAATTACGAGAGACGTTTTAACATTCAAGCCCTTACACATTTTTTTGAAAAGGGGTTCTCATGTATATTTAGATCTTGGGCATCCTTTACTGATACCGACATTGCCGATAAGGAAGTAGTTATCCAAGGTTACAAAAAAATGGCGCGGACTGAGAGTAGAAAATCAGTATAGTCTCGTCGTATTAATCAGTTTCATCAAATCCCTTTGATCTATGAAGAATATAAAATCGAAGGAAAAGCTGCTATAATTATGACAGAACAAATAAATCGACATAATATCAAAGTTGCACCGACTCACTCACATAGAATGTTATTTATTTTTTCAGTGTTTTGACTCAAGGTGTGAATCACAAGTGTTATGTCTGGCGGTTAGTGACTAATGTAAAGTAAAGATCTCACAATTATTTGCAATGGTATATCTGTAATGAACGAAACATTTTCAATGTTCTAGTTTAAAAAATACTTTCTTTTCGCAATTTGGCAATTGGCCATTTTCTTTTTGGGTACGTATTGTAAACAAATATTTTGTATCTTACTCATGATTAGGTAAACAAAGTGGTCTTGTGCTGTGTTATCTCCTTTATCTCTTTATTTTATTTTCTTGCATTTAAATTCCATCAGGCGCCCAAAGGCTTTATAAGTAGGGACCATCTCAAAAGTCCTAACAAGAGAGTTATCAATATTCTGAACGACAAACCGTCACACGTTCAAAAGGATTTAAATGCGGATTCATCAATACACTCACACAATTTGCACAAATGTGTGTGCGTGTGATTTTTTCATCATCTCGTTAGCGCTGGCGGTTTCGCTGCGAGGCCCGCAGGCACCGCGGACAAATAAAAGAAAATTATAGTTATAGGGCGCTCCGCCGCTTATTATTTAACTAGAGCCTGTGAACTTATATCTACCGATTACCCCCTCCATGTAAAAAAAAAGAATAATGTACCTACTATCTCCGCACGAAACATAAACGAACAATTTGCATAAACAAACCCCACTCATTAAGTATGCAATCTGTATAACTAGCCGTGATTTAGTTGTAGGATATATTGCCCTCTAATTGACACGATAATAATGTTGTACCAATTGGGTTACAAAAGGCGACCGCAAAGGTGGAGTCGGGCAATAACGATCATGTCAAAAGGAAGGTCCGACACACACAACACGCGTTAAACACACGATCATAACATTTTATTAGTGCTCCGGTCAAAAGCAACCGCGAGACCGCCGTCAAAAGTTCATGTACAAAAAAACAACAGGTCAGCTCGTAAAAGACGTAGAGTCACTGTGAGACAAATATTTTCACTGAGTAACCATGAGATGAAGATAAAAATATAAAGCTAATTAAATATTTGAATTTTGACAGTAAGAGAAATGAAAGCCTTTTGGTTGACATTAAATTAAAGAAAAAATAAAACAATTACAGGAATAATAGGTGTAAAAAAGACGAAACAATTTTTTAATCAAACGACTGTGGCCGCCTTGATTTTGAAATATCGTACTTTAACCATAATTAAAACAAATGAATGTTTTTTTTTCTAAAGGGACGGCAAGTAATTGATATCCTCTTTATATCCCCAACCACCTATACGTGGAGATATTTGAGATGAACAATGAGACTCGATCGAATTCCTTAGCCCATTGAAGAACTGACCGGGCGACCATAAAAACCGTAGATACCTACACGTAGGTAATACACAGGTTATAAGGGGGCATAAAAAAGTAGGGACCGCGTCGGAGGTCGGACCGACTACCCGAGAAACAAAGACTTCGTTTATTTTTTAACAGCTCGCCCGTTCACAAAAGAAGGCTTCGCGGCACGAAAAACGACGCAAACGAGACCATCTTGTTAACCTTTTTAAAAAGAAATCGCGCGCCCGCTAACTAGAATTTCGACTCGAAAACCGAGAAAAGTTCGCCGCGGCGTTCTGCGCACCGGACGTCGCAGGCGCCTGCGCAATCATTATGTAAATTCTGATTATTATTGTTATAAATGCGGTAAAAAAATTGGGATGAGAGTCGCGGGCATCATCTTAGCGGCTCGTTACAAAATACCCGTCATTATAATTTGACGGGTTATCTTTTTCGAATATCTGTGTTGTTTACTTGGAGAGTGGAGCGCAGGCGTGATAGGGTTGCAGCGCTAGATCATTAACGGGATTACCGATACACGTCCTCGTGACATTAAATAGAAAAAGGCGTCATGTTTTAGCTATAATAGAGGTCTAATTTGAGTCTGTTCATCATTTTGTTAGTAGCCGGCTAACAACCGATGCGCTCGTAAAATTTGACTGCGCATAATAAGGGCGATTATCGCTCAGAGACGCGCGTGGCGGCGCGTATCACAAGATACGCGGTGATACCACTCTTCATTACCTGAAAATCGCTCTAAATGGTAATAGCGTCGCGAAGAAGATCGTTGATCGACCCCGTCCGTTCGAAATTAACGAAACAAGCGCAAATTTTTCTTGAATTAATTTTAATAAGGTAACGACTGACATTATGCATTTTTAGTAACTGTTTTTTATCGGTCGCACCTAAATGGGATATCTCTTATGGTGCTTACAGCGGTGCAATTTCAGTCCTTATCGGCGGACTCGTAAGGCCCTGTGTTTATTGTGTACATTGTGCTGTAAAAAGAGTTAATTAGGCACGTCTAAGCTAGGATCGACATCTCTCACTAAATGAGTGACATCTAAACACTGCAATTATGAGTTTCCCGTCTCACTGAAATAACTGTTTATAATTGACGCGGCTGCCTTACTCTGCGTAAATGAACAACGTTTTATGTGAAAATGTTGCTAATGAGTGAGTGGATCGCAGCCCTAATGACGCGGACATAGTTCATGAAATCGAGCTTAGTGTAGGTACATAGTTTATTTTAATTATTATGACATAGCTTTCTTATGGATAAGCCCCACCACAATATGAGAAACATTGAGGTGAAGCTGTTACGCATTCTACCACATTGTTGGAAGCGACTGTTATTGATTACAATATTTGTTATTATAACCCAATGAACTTACTAAGTAACCCCTTCATTATTAAGCTAGGTAACATTTACCAAAGCACTTTTGACGTAATAAAAAAAAAAGATTTGTATTTCGAATTAATATCCACCAAAAAAATAAATTTGAAAAATTAAAAACAAATAATCACAACTTCCAGGATAATTAATGCAAATGCAATGCAGCAATCATTGATAATATTTTCCGCCAACGTATCAACAATAATAATTGTTACTTAATCATTTAGATCACTCTGTGGTTACCGGCAGTAAGACAATTTACTCTATATTTTATCATTATAGGGCCAGGGGCAAAACATAATCAATTTATTCTTTCGTTTTTTATAAATAATCTACTTTAATGTCGGGTTTCCTAAAGTATACAAATAAAATCCCTTTGTTTAAAAAAAAACCTCCTTGATTACATTTTGTTTTTAATATTTTGGTATGCCAGAATACCTACCTACATAAAATTAATAGACCAAACTTTTTTTTTTCACTAATGTATCTGGATCATTAGACAAACTGGAATGATTAGGTACCTAAATTATCTAAAATGAGATGACAGTATAGACAAAATCAATTAGTATAGATTTACCTACAGGCAGAATAACGTCACCGTTAAGAGGCAGGATCTACTTTTTATCAATAGTATTAAGTACTCATTAAATATAATTTTGATTGGTCTTAACGATGACGAAGTTGAATACATCATAGTGATTATATCGTAGTCATGATATAATGTTCAATAGAATTGGAATCGAATGCGTTTTCTTCTTAAAATCGGTTTTCCTTGTGGGAGAAGCTACGTCAGTTGATGCACATTGTTTTGAATTTTACTCACATTAATTATCCTATTTTATTGACAGATTGATGTAATTAAAATGGATCAGGAAGAAACATGTTTAGTAATTCGGTAAAAGTTTAAACCGTATTAATTTTTTTGTTTCTTTGTTTGTGTATGTTGTCCAATTTTTATGAAATTTGGTTCAGACTAAGCTTGAACCCCAAAAAATTATACTGAATTACTTCTTAATCCGTGATGTTGTCTGCATCTACGATAACATATAATATATCCACGCGAACAAATTGGCTGTCAACAATGAGTTAAATAGGTATATATTTTGATTGTATAAAACTTCATAAATCTCGAAACTATATTTCATAAAATCAGAAGTTCAAATAAATAAACAGCCTTCATGAAATACTTATTATGCACTCGTGTATAAAAATCTTGTTCCGGACGGATTTACCCACTTCTCGTAAACGCAGCAAGATTTATTAGAAGTCATCAACATTTTATAAATAGAACCAGAACACGTAAGTACCTTCAATGTGATGAACCTTTCCTACCCTGTCAATTAGCTCACTCTTAATGAATACTCATTGTATTACTTCTAATTTGAGTAACGAAGGTGATTCAAGAACAGTTACTATGACTTTTTCATCTCGTTACATGGTCGCAATATGCATACAAAGCAACGAAAGAACACAATCCTATCACAAAAAGAGGAGATAAATGTTCCCTGCAAGTAATCTAATAGGCATAGGTTTTTTATTGCACGACACTTAAATCATTTCTTGGCCCTATATAGAGAGCGACCAAGCGATAGTACTAATTACGAAATAACCCTCTGCGCGCCGCTTGGACGTAACTGTCCGGCTCTTAAAGGATAGAAACATTTAGTCAGATATGTCATTCCGGTAACAGTACGTTACTTTAATTACAGTTTAAGCCTAGTTAGTTAGCTCTGATCTTCGTGTTTAACATTGTAAAGGGAGACTGAGCCAAGTTTTTGCGCGTAATGAAATTGTAATCTCGATTACCGCGGTGGAGCGAGGTAGTACCGACAATGCGACGAGGATGTGAGAAGGCGTGCGTTTGTACGGACCGGATACTTAGTTTATAAATAAATAATGCTAAGTCTATGGTTAGCTTTTATTATGATAAGGAGTATTTATAATCGCGGGACTCTACCTGTCCAATTGTTATTACTCGCTGTGAGCTTTCATTGTCTTATTATGTTTAAATCAAAGATGTTATTTAACACTGGTTCAGGTGACATTTTATTACTTCCACCACAAGGATCAAAAGTTTTAGAAGTTTAAATTTTAATAAATAAAACTTAAATGATAATAAAATGAAGCTTATATTTTTCGTAAATATTATTTAGAAACCACGATTGACACATGGATAATTTTTTGGAATTTTTATAAGGGTATTTTGTATATTTTCTACCAATTCAAACTTGCATTGCAATATTATAACGTCTCTGTTAAAAAATAATTAGAAAAATAGTGCCAAATATTTTTGCATGATACCAAAAAAATAATTATATAAAGTCACACAAAAATACTAAACACAGCAAAAATAATTGTTAGTAAATATAAAAATCACGCTTACTACTTCTGGCGGCACTCGATCTGTAAGGACGACATTTTTCCACAACATCACTATCACAGTCACTATATTGGCTAATTAATCTAGTCCTAGTACATTGTTCACATCCGGACGGCCTATGCACCAGCTCCGGACAACCGGACGCCGGACACTCCTCACGCTTGCAACAACTGGTGCACACTTCCATCTTCAGTCTTACTATAACAGTTCCCGTATTCCTATATAACGCACACGTTGGTATACTACTGTAATCCATAACAGAAGATCGCAATTGACATCCCCCAAAAAGCTGTGTATGATGTCGCACGCGTCGTGTCGTGAGAGAGACTAAATGAATTTGTGTGAACGCGCGTAAGATAAAGGCTAGTGTACACCAAGCCACGTGTTCAAGGCAGTGGGGCACGCCAGAACGTACCGCAGGTGGGTTTCTCCCGAGTTCGCATGGCGCAGCCAATGGTGGGCGTTAGCGAAGGGAGGCGGGTCTCGATCCCACCCAGTTGCACTACTATTATGTACGCCGAGGGATCCGTTTCGATCGCGTCCCGGTAGATAAGGGTTGGCTTTTATTTAATTTTCAATTTTATATACCTGCTGATGATTCTTTAGTCCGGGATCAGTTAGGAGCTATTAAAAATATTTTAATAGCAGAAAATAAATACTTTCGTGATTTATTCTCATTGATTCCTGAAGGACGAAACGGTGTTAAGACATGTATTATTAGCGCCATTCTATTCTGAGAAAATATATAACAAGTTTAATTAATTTTGTTTGATTTTTATTGACATTCTAGCAGTGGCTTTTAATACAGCGACACCACATTCTGATACTTTAATATTTTTCCATTTATGAGTCATTTTAAAACTTGCGCTAAACCTAAATATTTCTTAATGATTTGGGAAAACGTAATGATCGTGAGAAACAATTGACGTCATAACGCTTACGTGTTCAAATAATACACAAACTAATTAATAAAAAACAAACAATAGCAGATAACGCCGAACATATTGAACTCGATTACGTAGATCGTTTTGCCTAATAAGTACATCAAAATACTAGATAACCTAATTATTTAAACGCGTTAACCGATTGATTGGTTTTTATATCCGGATTAATTAACGAAATATTCACTTGAGGTCAAAATTCTATTACAATTTTTATTTTTAATTCATTGAATTATTTCTGTGCAAAAGTTTATCTTTTTTTTATAAACTTAACGCTTACTATTTAAAGTTTATTGCTAGATATTATTGATATTGAAGTCTGATCACTATGGCACTTTATAATGTAGGCACGCCGCAAGATCTTTAAACGATTAAATAATAATTTAAAATTAATAAGATTACGTATTATTTTATCATTAAAGTCATTCAACTCGAGATAAACACTGAGTTCCTTCCTCCACATTCTTGTTGTTTAGAGATTTATAAATAGAATCAAACATATTCTAATTTTAAATCTTCAAGTTTTTTGCTGCCGAAACTAATGAAGGGTTTATAAATTAAATTTGGAATTGGAATCTCATTTTCAAATTTTCTAGGATAGAACTGGATACAATTACTCAATTGTCAAAAAACCAGAAAATCCCAACAGTTAATAATATTACTAAGATGATTAGTACTATATTTTGTTTTGATCAAGGTCAAATTTGACTTGGCATCGATTAAATAATTCTCCAGAGTGTTTCAAGTTGACTCACGCGCAGCGCACATTTCATAGTTACTCATTGAATTTTCAGTTGACTCAGATATCATCGGATGTAAAGCAAATATCGATGGTAGTTTTCAAACTTTTCCTACAAAGGAAAACTCGCAGTACTTATAGCAAATATTACTGTATTATTAATGACCTGTTAAATGACTCATTATGATTTATGCTGTGTAGAAACCGCTCAGGATTCAGCTGTCAGATTCTTTCCATTCTAATGTTTTATTGTTTTAAAAATATACGGGGTGACTTTCGGAAGAAACCATGATCATACCTTCACAATTTGGTCACATGGAATTTTTCCAATACTTTAAATTTCAAATTTAATTTATTTAAAATTATCACACGAAATTTATCAATAGTATTTCTAACGGTACTTATTAAAAAAAATCTTTGCAATAGATCAAACGCCGTTAAATAATTAGCTAATTAATATTTTATAGTTATAGGGAGTTTTTTGGACACTGCTAATATGTGCAAACGAGTTTCCCGCAAATGATTAGCGGTTGCTTTGGCAAATAATTGTTAAATATATTCACAACTTTCTTTGTAAAAGTCCAGTAGCGACCTGTCCCTATAAGGCCCAACTAATGACTTTTAAAACAATCATTACTAAAAAGCGTGATGAAAGGACTTCTACGTAAAATTAAATTCCCATAGTGATGGTTAGTATTATTACAAAAAGGAATAATATTCCAAGGCCAATGATGTGTGTGATGTAACATTCATTATAAATATAAGGGCGTAGGAAAAGTACAAGAATATAGAATCCGGGATGACGCTATGCAATGTCTTTCCAATTAATACACTCCGTAAAACCCATCCCCATAACGCTGACGCATGACTCATGACACTGTCCACATTTCAATAAGGTCCAACCACGTAAAACATTCAATGATCAACGGATCTGCTTTTCGGTTATGTGCAGGATATGACGCGAGGAGTTCCGTGTAAAGTGAAACACCTGTGCTAAATCAGCGCGTAGTTTCCTGTTGATATCACAAGCAAAATGTAGGAGCCAGCAATGTATGCTGATAAGTAGATGGAGTCGTGCTGTCTGGCATGTGCGCTTCTAGTAATTTATTATCTTTGGATTTTGCGAATTCATGTTGAGAATTCGGATGTCAATGAGATAAAATTGCTGTAGCTTGGGCCAAATCTTCTAAGAAACAGACAATTTGACCAATTTAAGGGATATGATTTGGGCTACCAATTTTCTGCAACTGTTATATGAAATTAGTTGTAAAATTCTTACTTTTCAAGACCTCTTAAATATTGACCCAATTATTTTTTTTTCTAAATAATACAAAAGTCCTCATAGGGGCTCCAGTTAAAAACGGTTCAATAACCAAATTCTAGGCTTTAGAAATAGTTTCTGGTTAAGCCGCTTGATCGTGATCTTGATGCAGAAAAAAGTGTACTTTCAGGTACTTACAATTCGCTTCTAGTTTCACAAACTGTGAATACCTGCTAATTTTTTTTCCATAACGTGAAATTTGAAAATGGCAATTTTCGGGAAATAATAAAAATCTAAGCCATTTACGTATGCAGATAAGATGAAACAATGATGAGGTAAATAAGGATGCAATAAATGAGATAACATTTTCTGCATAACCTGTAAGTCCGTTCTTAGAAAATGTCTGTCAATATACTTTTAACTTTATCTACCTAATATTTGAGTTGAAAATATTCTGGAATCCACTCTTAGGCGTAGGTGGAATGCACTCAGTTGCATATTAGGTCTATAATCAAATTAGCGGGTTAAGTCATTAACACCCATTAAATTATGATTGCTGCTACTGACTTGTAGATAACTGTTACCTATAGTTTTATTTAAAATGTATTACCCTTTTATAACAAGGAAAATTTGTATTGGTGCCCTGAACAAACGGAAACCCTGTTGCATTAAATACCCTAAATTAAAATTTTCCTTATTTGGGGTTTGTCTCTTACATTACTTATAATTATGAATATTACTTATTCATATTAGTTTGAAATATTCAGAGAAATAAATGACATGAATTGTGTAGTCAATTTACACCGAATTAGGTAAACAAGTACCAAATGTACATATAAAATCAAGTACAAGGTGTAACGCAAAATCCATCTTAGGACAAATTTTTGCATACGTGATTCGGGGTACACTTAATCCCAAGAGAATTTGTTGGTCATCTAAGACGTAATAAAATTACTATGAATAAACTCGTACGATCGTGCGATTTTGTCATTCTAACGGTACAGTTTTCTGAGTTGTCAAAGCTATTTTAAGCTGGCTAACAAGAATAGCACACGATTACGGAAAACTGAACTACATCACAATGTATTGACACACTGGTTACGTAGACATGCGACTTACTAAAGTTATGAGAATTTCAGCTATCAGTTACGTTTGCACTATAGTGATAAGGATATTTTATGTTGTCATACGTGTTACTAGACATCCGCTCCTGTAATGGGTATCCCCCACTGATCAATAAAAGTAACTGTCTTGAGAATCTGACGAAAAACCACGGCAGGGGACTATAAGGGTACCTTTACTTGTGTCAATTTGCTAACGTCATAGTAAAGAAGCCACTGTTATAGCAGCCTCCACAAGTCGTGAGCAAAAACGTCAAATTAATTATTTTGGTTTCTTTTTGGATTTTTTGGGTCACCGACGGTGCACGCGATTGGTTAGTCAGACGGTCCGATCGTGTGCAGTGTCGGTGTCCCAAACACCCAGAAAGAAACTTGACGTTTGTAGGTACTCACAATTCGTGGCGGTTAATAGTAATGATTTCAACATTTCATTAACAGTTGAAATCATTAATTAGGATTTTTTTGGGATCATATATATTATCATCGTATATCGGGATAAATATATCGAGGTAAATTAATCTTCTAGGGAAAGTATAACTTTTGAACCGTCGTGAAACTTATTTGCTTCATATTTATTCTATTTATAGTTCATTCTACTACCTATTTAATATTTGGCACACGAATTTATCGCTTGTGCTAAGTATTTTATTTAAATTGCATATTACCTAATATGAGCCACCAATGTCAATGTTACAAGGAACCTATCTATTACGTAATGTTTCATGAAATTCGTAGCGTATTTGCTGCAAACGTAAACGTCGGCGCCTGCGTAGTAGAGACGTAGCTCTATACTTTTCAAATGAATCTCTGTGTTTTATTAATAGAAAAGCTACCTTATCTTTGACCTCGGTAAAGGTAAAGAACGTGGGAAAACTTGTATTACTGGAATCGTTAATCAACCTTACGCAAATGTGGAGATCAATGCTCATACTTTTTCTGTATGAGCGTAGCCTTAATTTTGCATTGGAATGACAATGTCTAGGACTTCTCTTACGATGGAAAAAATATTTTAATCTCTAATTAATCCAATATACTGAGATCAACAACAAAAAAATATCGAACAAGTGAGCTTTAAGTTCCCATGAAGAAATATAACTAATTATTTGACTTTTTACATTATCGAAACTCTCCCACGGCTCTTAACAATTAATATTTGGGTATACCATCGACTCTGTCTCTTATTAAAATAGGATAAAACCCTTAGCCGACATTGAGATAGATTAAAAAAAAAGAGTTGAACTATTTACATTAAATGTTTTCAAATATGAACTGCCTCATTGGCCTAGTGGTCCTAAGCGCGACTGCTACGCTAGAGGTCTTGGGTTCGATTCCCAGGTCGAGCAAAAAGTGTTATTGGGTTTTTCTATGAAATTCTCAGTAGCAGCTCGGAGTTTGCATTTGTGCCCGGTTAATGGCAAAAGGCTCGCCCCCTATTACATGGGACCTAAACATACCGGCGAACTGTGGGTGTACATTGTTACACCTCTGCCTAACCCTTCGGGGAATATAGGCGTGATGGTATGTATGTATGTATGTTTTAAAATATGCAAAAGTATCCTTTTAAATAATTATGCAAACGTATTCAAATTAAAGTTTGCTGAAGAATACACGAGAAGAGTGCGTTTAATTTCTACTTTTTTCTAGATTGTATTATTTGCTACTACAATATTATGTACCTTAATGTTTATCAATTATCTAATGTCCACATAATTATATCTAAAAAGTGGCTATTGGATAAAGCAAAATTAATTATCTACTTTGAAATTGACTGCCTCGTTAGCCTAGTGGTCCTAAACGCCAATGCTACGCTAGAGATCTTGGGTTCGGTCGCTCGCCAGGTCTAGCAAAAAGTGTTATTGGGTTTTTCCATGAAATTCCCTGTAGCAGCTCGAACTTAAGATTTGTACCTGGTTAATAACAATAGGCTCGCCCCCTATTATATGGGACCTAAACATACCGGCGAACTGTGGGTGTACATTGGTACACCTCAGTCTAAACCTTCGGGTAACACAGGCGCGATGATATGTAAGTACGTAAATTCACCATTTCTATTTTAAAAGTAATTTAGCCTCCATTTAATTAATATGAATAAATCCAATAGAGGTAAATTTAAAGTAAGTAAGATCGCCTTCGCCCTGGAGTAATTTTTCTTCTATGAGACACAATCCTTTTTTCAATTCGAATGCGCCGTGCCGACTGCCGATTGATGACTCAATTTGTGCATAGAAAAAGCACAGAGTTAGAAAAAGCTTCAAGTGTCGCAGAACTATATAAACATAATGTAACTTCATTTGTAAAGGTAAAGTATGAGGTTTCCTGCTGTGACAGGATTTCATGCAAAAGTAGCATGAAAGAACTCTTGTTTGAAGGTTGATAATTGGTTGTCATTAAGGTGTTTATAGAAGCTGATGCGGAGTCTTGGTGGCCAAAAAAAAATTAAGTAAAATTATAATGTAAATTTTTATGATTGTGAAATAGGAACGTTCGGCGATATTATTTTAAACAAAACCCAATTTGAATTTAATACAGGTTAAGATGCAAAAGATAAGTCGGGCAATATTGTAAAATTGGTATTTGACACGTCTGGAAAAATAACTTACAACGTGCACAACCCGTGAAATTTAAAACGCGTTCCATTGCGTTCCACAAATATAAAGTCCATAAAATGCCCATTAAAATTTCGCAAACTGTTTATTGGCTTGTAAAATAGCCGACTTCTGTACAAGGACAAAACCTTTGTCCCGTTGCCGAATCGTTTTGTTTTACCGTTAACGAACCAATAGAAACAATAATTCGTGCAACTTTCACTACGTTATATATGACGCAATAAATTGTATTGTCAACTCAGACCCATTTAAAAGGTCCCATCTTTAAGTTTTGTTTTCATATTAACGGTAGTAGATTTCGGACCGCTCTGAGGAGGTCCTAAAGTGACAAAAACTAGCGTGCGACTGCCTTAAAATTTCACAATTGTAACATTGTTTAGCGTACACGGCGGCTCTATAAAGATGTACGCACAATGAGCGCAGTTCGTACGCAACACAATTAAACTTGCAACAGAGAGGAGCCGTGAAATTTCGTTTTGTGACGGCGTGAATAGACGTATCATGGGATGTTTGTATTTGATAAATAGTGCGTCAACAATACGCCCCCTTTTCCGGTGTTAGAGACGAAGGAAAAAAATGTAACGCAAATTAAGATGTTAAACTTGTTTCGACATGCGGCGATAGATGTCATGGTTAAGGTTGAGTGATAATTTCAAGGTTGTTGAGACACGCCTGAGGGCCTAGACGTAAAAACAAATCACTTTTACATCAGAACATTGGGGTTGCGACCAGCGGAGACGTGATGATGACTCTTCAATATTTCCAATTTACACTTGTGAAATAATTTTCGGTGGCAAAAAAATGCTTTCACAGTATTGCGCGTTGTGGTGCAAGTGAGAGGTGGTAATGAACTTGTGAAACAAAAACAACACGGATTAAGGAACTGTTTAAATTGGGACGGATGCTTTAATTATGCAAGCCTCATTCACCTTGCGTTACTACTTGCACGCTTGTAGTACGCACGTTATTTGATTACTTATACAACGATTACTTAAACCGGATTAGCGTAGTTTTTACTTGTGTTGTGTCAATAATTTTACGCACAAATTTACTTGGAATTAGTTTGATTAGATTGATGTACAACTTTTTAAGAATAAATCTATAGTCTTGTTTGCATGTTGAGAGGTAATGTGAAGATCGTTTCAGTTAATTTTTTTATAACGAGAAGACTGACTGGATCTATCATACTACTATTTTAAAAGCGAACGTTTGGATGGATGGATGTTTGTTACTTAATCACGCCAGAACGGCTGGACGGGTCTGAATGAAATTTGACAAAGAGATAGTTTGGAATATCACATAGGCTACTTTTTGTCCCAGAAAAATGTACGGTTCCCGTGGGATACATTTCGACATTCACACGAACGAAGTCGCGGGCATTACCTAGTATTTTTCAAAAACAAAAGTTAAAAAAAGTTACAATCACGAAGTATTACTATTTATTAGGAAAAGACAGACTACTACACAATCAATCGCAACCATTCCGAGGTGAAAATAAGTAAATATCGATATGAGGTCAAGTAAATGACTCAGCGGCCGGAATCCGCATCTCAATGAACTATTATAACATAACCTGTTACTACGCTTGGTGTGCCACGCACAAACCAATACGATGATACTATCGAACTCCTTCGAACACATTGCTCGGAAGACTTGATTTCTTATTCTTAAATCGACTTCTCAAGGAGCAATGTATATAGAACTAAGAAATGTTGACGACGTTTGTCTATATTGACACAATTGCTAATAGTGACGTCAAAATGGAGGCTGGGTATTGCTCAATTTAGAGGTCGTGTTTTTAAAGTTTTAATGCAAAGAGTTTGTTAGTCATCTTTTAATGATAATGCAGGATATGGTCCGGTGTTTCCCTACTTCACCAATCTTAGGAATCGTCACGGTCGTGGGTATATGAAGTAATTACTCTTACGTCTCGTAATACATGGAATTATTAAATATTCAGTCGTCATTACTGACTTTACATACAGCTGTTTTTGTGATTATATTACAGCGATGAAGGTGTATTTCCCTTACTGATTAATAGCTCATTAATAATTCATTTACATCTTCAATTGAATGACTCATTTCATTTACCACATTTTGGATAAATATTGACAGACTTATGTAATGTTGTCTGTGGTATAAGAAAATTATTCTCAAACTATTATTACAAGATGAGATGTAACTTTTGTACCAATTTTTGTATCATCTCAAAACATTCCCAAATTGTAGGCTAAATCTCCTGGGTTGCCGAATTTGTTTTCGAGGCCCTGGATCGCAAAGGGTATTAGGACGAACACGTATGGGTTTTAGTCAGTAAGAGTCCACTCCCGTCCGCTCCACCCAGAGCGGAAAAAGTCATTTGATGATTTCTCATCATTAAAAAAAAAGGCAGGAAAGTATTTTTTTCTCGCTTTAAATTATTCAAATACGAAACAAGATAAGAACACACACTGACAACTCCCTACATTAGTCACACTTGTGAAACTAATTAGTACAATGAACTCTTCAGACAGAGAGCCATAATATGGACCGCAAATGAATCAAGATCATGTATGGAGAACCGAATGGCACGTAAGCTTTTGAGTGACCTTGAACCATCCACCCAATAACACAGAAAGCTTTGCCGCATAGAAAATGACTTAGGTGTGAGGTAATACAACATGACGGTTGAAAGAACGGTTTAATAGCCCTGCTGTAAATCATTTTAACATGACGTTCGTAGTTCAAAGACTCGTCTATGTGATTTTATTATAATTTAAAATGAGAGGAAAGGCGGGGTTTGAGGTGATTAACAAAAGGCATGCAATAATTTGGAGAAAATTAAAAAAAAAATCTCCATCGAAAAACTGCCTAAATAAAAAGAAATATACATTAAAAAATCACAATTAATTTAATTCTGTAGAAAAATACTCTGTATTCGTAAGAATCATGGTACATTTTTTTAGCTTTCATAAAAACGAGCGTTACTTCAACCCAATTTACCTTTAACTTTATTTTGACCTTTTACAGGTCTGTTAACATAATTTTGCAATACCGTTTAAAGTAGTAACAAAAATGAAAATTCCCGTAAATCTTTTACAGTAGAAGAAAATATTATACAAGAATCCATTAAAGGAGAAATCTCACTTGGGGGTATCCACAAAGGCATGTACGACACAAATATAAGCGTACCGCTATTAAACAAGATATAACAGCATAATTTCGTTTGATTTGACATGCCGAAACAATTTAATCATTATCTCTGTCGGAAAATTAGTCGAGATGTGCGTAAAGGAATTTGTGTTTAAAAACTGGGGGTATAAAGTGTAGATTGAAAGGGGGTCAGCGGTGATTATAAGCCTTGTGGGCTAGGGAGAGGAATGGCGGAGGAATTGGCGGTATTCGCCAACGACCGCGGTGGAGCGATGTAGCGAGCCGGTACCGCCGACCGACTGGGTGGGCACGCCGCGGCGGTTGGCCCTTCACCGCTCTTTTTGCCGTCCATTTTCGAATTTTAAATTTTCAACTGTGCGAAAACAATGCCCGTTCGGGAACCTTTGTTCCTTGGATACACGCGATCGAACGAGATACAAGCGCCATACTACCATTATCACGCCATTTCTTCAACTGTTCAAAACTATTATTGATCAATTCCGCAACAAGTTTCCTAACTGTATACGCACAGATGATATAATAATTAAATCCTAATTGGCAAGAAATATAAAGAGAAGGGTGTACAATTAAAACATTACTTTGCCATCGTCAAATTATGTCGTAATTAGCTGTATAATTAAAATCGAAGGTCATTATGGTGGTAAAAACTGGAGTGGGAAGTGATCCTCTTTTTGCTGTTATTGTAGATTAGTTCTGATACAGAGAGAACGGGGTGTATTTAATATAAATATTTTTTTGTCGGATTTACCCTTGTTTTCCATTTTTTTATTACAATTACTATGTAAAATTGTAATAAAATAAAATTATTTACTATTTAAGTTTTACACAATTATCGTAAAACGCTATCGTTATGACTTTGTAAGCATGTAATATGCTATTTAAAATATCACTGAACTGCAATTATTTTAACAATATATCCTTATATTTACGGCCGCTTTTTGTCTAATGCTATAATAAAATAGGGTAAAGTTACAGAAACACTAAAAAAAACATACAAAAATAGAATCTTATGTCAAAAGTGTATATTTCATAATTTTTCCTTTGGATAAGGTTTGATAAGTTAGACAGAAACCTTTTCAAAATATCGTTAAACAATAAAACATCGAATTGTAAGACTCATCACATAACATCTTACCTACATCATCGATACCTACAGGAAGCTGTTTACAAATGTCGGTTTATACTCCAAGCGGAAAACATGATGCAAATCACCTAATTTTGAAGCCTAAGCAAACAAATCGAGTTCCGTTTCTAGCCATTATTCGTGGAAATGTGCACTTAATATTAATATTCATAGAAGCAGAATAGTCAATAAGTACGCACGTTGCTTTATTGACCATTGTTAGATGGAGATTCGGGATATAAATAAATTAGTTTATTAATAAATTATTTAGTGAGATAATAATGGAGCTGCGTAGTATACGATTCGAGTGATGTGGAATACGTTTGAACGCTTAGTAGCTTTTAAAACTTATGTTTTAATTCGCTCAGTTGATCAATTCAAAAATAAGGATTAGACCGTTTATACGTTTCATAAAAATGCAAAGTTTGTGATTTAAGCTAAGCACAATTAGGAAATAAAATATAGGTACCCACGCCAGGAAAATGTATTTGAGATACAAACTTCTAGGTCAGGATATTAGAGCAATGATCATAGATACGTCTTACTAATTTTGGTTGAGACCAGAAAGTCGTAACGAAAAACGTTTCAAATCTAGTCGTAATCTCATCTCAGTCACAATCGGAATTGCCCCCTAAACAACCTAGTTATTGGAAAAGAGAGAGAACGTCTTGCACGGCTTTGTTATTAAACACAATTGCATTATTTAATTCTAACAGAAACATATTTCTGCAATGGAAAACGAAACCGAATGACGGAAAATGTTATACTATAAATGTACCCAAAAACTTATTTTCAGTTGTCATATATATACCATCACGCCTGTATTCCCCGAAGGGTTAGGCAGAGGTGTAACAATGTACACCCACAGATCGCCGGTATATTTAGGTCCCATGTAATAAGGGGCGAGCCTATTACCATTAACCGGGCACAAATCCTAACTCCGAGTTGCTACTGAGAATTTCATAGAAAAACCCACTAACACTTTTTGCTCGACCTGGAAATCGAACCCAAGACCTCTAGCGTAGCAGTCGCGCTTAGGACCACTAGGCTACCGAGGCAGTTTTCAGTTGTCAATTTTATTAAATGTTTATGTTGCCTCTGTCCCCACCGTAATCTATGTCATGGGATGGCGGAGCTGTGTGAAAATACCCATCGGTTGCCGTCTCTCGTCGACATGTGTGGTGTCATTACTGTAACGGTACCGGTACGGGAAAATACCCGTCTGTCCGGCACTGAAGCACTAAATTGTCATTTTAATATTAATTAGTACTTAATTAAATATCTCGGAGAAATTATGTTGAAATAAGTTTTATAAGAGTTTACCTGTTGGTTTGTGTTTGAAAAAGTATTTTATTTGGATATAAATAACAAATTAAATCAATAAGTACCTATAATGGACATTTGTAGCTGCAGATACAAATGTTATCAAATGTCAAAATAAGAATTTTAGAGTGATTTTAGAATGTCTATTCTATTCTATAAATAAATTGTTTAAAACAGACATATAAAATACATTACTTTTGATAAGTTCATACATTGTTTTGAGTTACTTTTTAGAAGATCTTTTGTAAGCTATGAAAATAACTTTAGTAAAACGCAATCAATGAATGTGAAATTAACAATGTTTTATGAAATTGATATCCTAAGTAAAGCAGGTGCTTTACTTAGGATATCAATTTCATTTTTCAAAGATAACATTCTCAATTTGCTAAGTATAGGAGGTCCTAAACTTAGCAAATTGAGAATGTTATCTTTCGTCTCCCGCCCCAAATTTTCTTTAAAACGAAGAATTACTACCCTAAATAAAATTTTAATTAATACAGTCATGAAAATACCTGAAAATTCTCTATGTAAACTTCTTTTATTCTTCGCTGAAACCATTCGTTCAACATGATGACAACAGAACGATCTCCCTGGTGCACCTAACCAAAGATCCAAAGTCCACTGTTTCCGATGACAATTTATAACACATGATATTTTACCATGACCTCACATAAATAAATAATTTCTTCAAAAATAGATTCACGAAAAATATTAAAAAATCAAATTCGAAATTTCACATTTACATAAAGTGATGTGAACGCAATTAAAGTCAGCGTGTTCTGTCAAATAGATTAGTGCCCATAGACAATCTGGATGGCCGCTGAACGATTAAATTAAGAATAAATAATTTAGTCTTAGTAAAGAGGTTGCATTGTCTGCACAGTTTTGGCGCGAATTCTAATTAGATATGAAGTTTGTAGTTAAAATGCATTGAACAAAATAACGATAACAAACTATTATTGAGATTTTTTACGATAATTATAGGTAATTAGGTAGGTAAAGGTATGTTACGTTTTGATTTACAAAATCTTTAGTATAATACCGAATAATTACTTTTTGATTTATGAATTACTTTAACATTTCTTAAAGACCAAGATTGGGATATTCTCAGAAAAAAATGAAGAACTTGACTCTTACACATCAAGCTTACAACTCAAGCTTAGAGCTTGCAGACAAAAATAAAAAATAATTATGTCGAAAAAACTTCTTACCTTTAGATTACGGCGCCTTAGAAGCTGCACCGTCCAACCTGAAATAAGAACAAAAATATTAAACAAAATACTCGTGACTACAAAAGACAGTGCCGCATTTAAAAATCTACAGTCAATTTCATATTTTAAATAATTTTTTGCATCCTCAACTAATGATTAGTCTGCATTTGACGATAATTTAGTATTTAGGTCCGATGTTTAGGCCTGAGGGCTGCAAGCAATGGTTTTCGTGACCTAGATCTTTTTGAACATACAACCACAAAATTCTGATCTCTGGCCAAATTGCCTTCGTCACTGGTTTTAGGGATACTAAGCTTTAGCTTTAAGGACTAAGGTTGCATATATTTCGTCAATTATACACGCTGGGGTTCTTGCTGTATTGGTCAGAAATATCGAAATTACAACCTGTCATATTGCAGACACGATCATGAGGAACAAGAGAAGGTCATAACAAATAATTGTTACCGAGAGCCATGAAAGAAAAATGTAAAAACAATAACATAGTTTTTACATAGTCGCAAAAAATTATACATATAATACACCGATTGTAATACATATCTAATAAGCGCAACTTAAGAACAACTAAAACCTTTGGTAAGTTATCTATACTAATATTATAAAGAGGAAAAATTTGTTTGTTTGTTTGTAACGAATAGGCTCCAAAACTACAGGACCGATTTTAACCATTTTTTTACCAATAGATAGCTGCGTTATTCCTGAGTAACATAGGCTATATAACATCACGCTACGACCCACGGGAGCGGAGCAGCACCGGAAGACGTAACTTAACGCGGGTGAAATAAGCTAGTCTAGGTCGCTAGTTATTAATAAATAGGTAGCAATCAATTTTTTGTCCATCAATGTCTGAGATATAAATAGATCATATAATGACCACATAAAATACAATATAATAAATATTGACAAGGGTATAAGCAAAGCTTTGTAATGCATATTTGAAAACGCATTGACGTAACATCACATAACATACCATCACGCCTGTATTCCCCGAAGGGTTAGACAGAGGTGTACCAATGTACACCCACTGTTCGCCGGTATGTTTAGGTCCCATGTAATAGAGGCGAACCTATTGCCATTAACCGGGCACAAATCCAAACTCCGAGCTGCTACTGAGAATTTCATAAAATAACCCAATAACATTTTTTGCTAGACCTGGGAATCGAACCCAAGACCTCTAGCGTAGCAGTTGCGCTTGGGACCACTGGGCTAACGAGGCAGTAAACGCATTGAATTGCAATAAAACTATGAACGTTGACTTACGAAATGTACTTTTCTACTGCTATTATAAACACAAAAGTTAGTGAAGATGGATATCTCTCCACCTGGATAGATGTCTGTTTGTTACTTCACGCTTTAACAGCTGAACGGAATTAGCAAATAGAATAATTTTGATTCCGTTTTTAAGCTCTCGTGGGATTTGGACTTTGCCTTAATTATGAAGTCTACACAGATTATGTCGCGGGCTAGTCCTTATTATTTTTACAACTATGAACGCTAACCTATAAGATTGATCTATCAAAAAGAGTCTGGACACATCTTACTCAGTCAACCCCATTTGTGGTCAATATTTGAAAGCCGCAAAAACATATCTAGCTCTCCGACTATTGCTACAATTTCAGCTCAAAGTCCTCATGATAAGGGAAGAATAACAAGTTCACGCTTAAACCGTGTGATTACGATACGTTTGTTATGTAAATAAAGTATATCAGTGATCTGTTTTTCATAATTGCCAGATGGGCGGCAAAGCAATGACTCGATGAATGTACCGGATGGTACGGTGCTATCTCTATGCCCAATAATATGTACGTCATCAGTTTATTACGCAGATTCAAAACACTATTTGGTGCCAGGCATTGTTTATAAAAATATCTAAGTACCTAAACTCTACTGATATTTTATTTAGGTCACGCTTTTGTGTAAAAACACAAATTAAAACAAATATTTTATTTTTAACCCCCGACTCAAAAACGACGGGGTGTTATAAGTTTGACGTGTCTGTGTGTGTGTCTGTCTGTGGCATCGTTGCTCCCGAACACATGAACCGATTTTGATTTTGTTTTTTTAGGTGTTTGAAAGGTCAATTAGTCGGAAGTGTTCTTAGCTTTGTTTGATGGACATCGGTTTACCGGTTTCAAAGTTATCAGCTCTTTTGTTAGCTACGGTAGTGATTCTTTTCTTCTGTCGGGGGTTACTTAAAATTTTTAATTTTGTGTTTTTAGAATCTGAAATATTCCCTTATAGGAGCTACAGAGCCAATAAAGCCATTTCTTGTAACTAGAAACGTTTAAAATATATTCACACTCTTATCTTAGCAAAAAACGTAATTTATTCATATCCATTTATTTATCATTAATTTGTGTACTATAATTTAGACGCATGTTTGATAAATTAAGACCGAAATTAGATGGCGATCGTTACTGAAAGTTAGTAGAATTGCCCCCCTGTATTTTGCCAAAAAGTAAAGAAAATAGATTCGATTAGGCAGGTAACCAGAAGAAGAACTTTTAATGAAGTAAAATCCGATATGCTTTAGAACATTATATCGGGTTTTACTTATGATAAAAAGCACTGGCAGACTTCTAAGTTCACGCATACGAAGTAAACGATACAGTTAAACACAGTCAATACCTACCTACGTTAGAGGTAGTAGGTATATGTATGTGTCAATATTTTTGCAATTATTATTGTATCAATGGATATTATCTGTCCGACAGTATTACGGCGCCAATGCTTATCACGCATCGTTTTGTTTTTCTGATAATCCTTGGGGTAGGCACGGTAGAATTCAGTCGGTTGGTATAACAGACATATAAACCCCCTGAAGAATTTTCCATCCCAATAAAAAGATAAAGTAAGAAAATATAAAGTTAACAGCAAACGAAAATTTAATTGTGTATCGTTTCGGAAAACAATTTATTACAACATGACTTTCAATTCTTTACCGATCTTTCAGGGGGTGAAGGTACTCATGAATATTCATATTTTTTATTAGCAGACCTCACTGTAAAATTTATAAAATATAAATTATGTGTTCTTTACAAAGATGCACCTCAAAACGATCAAATGTATAGAACAGCTGATTATATAAGAGCAGTTTATTTCAGAGTTGGTCCCATACCTACCTAATAAATGTTATACATAAGTATGTATAACATTTGATGATACCATCACGCCTGTATGTATGTATGTAAGTTACATACATACATACAGGCGTGATGGTATCATCACGCCTGTATTCCCCGAAGGGTTAGGCAGAGGTGTACCAATGTACACCCACAGTTCGCCGGTATGTTTAGGTCCCATGTAATAGTGGGCGAGCCTATTGCCATTAACCGGGCACAAATCGAAACTCCGAGCTGCTACTGAGAATATAATAGAAAAACCTAATAACACTTTTTGCTCGACTTTGGAATCGAACCCAAGACCTCTAGCGTAGCAGTCGCGCTTAGGATCACTAGGCTACCGAGGCTTACATATTCATTTGAATAACTACCTAAAACAGAAACAATAACATTTTTTTTTTAATACGTAGGGTTTATAGACTATATACTTAAGCATATCTTGTTGACACGCAACATGGAAACTAATTTATTCTATCCTGTAATACATTTCAACTCAATACTAATACAAAACACAAAAGCAATCGATCATTAGGCAAATCATTGTCGTCTTCGACCCGATCCGTTCCCTAGCGCGTGATGAACTAGTATGAACCAGGATTTCCGATGACTTAAAACTCTTTAGGCAATCAGAGCACAGTGTGCTTTATGCGTAAAGCCGTTTTTTTGACTTGGCATTGTTCTTATTCAATTAACGAATTAATCAACAAAAAGTGAGTCCAGTGGCAAGAACCTGCTTACGGATCTTGTCTGGGGAGCCAGTCTGCACGCCCATTTTGCCGTTGTCGCTTCCTATTCCGGCTATTGTTGAGCGTCCTGTCACCAACAGGCATGCGTACACACACACATTCACGACAACGCTAGAAATGAATATAGAAATTGACGCACGCATACATATCTATCGCACACATGTGTTTAATCGCGTGTACAGCATACAACACGCACATTGACCCGTTTGCGTGCATTATACGGTACTCACACCAACGTAAATCATCAATGAACTTGACGTATCGCTCAATGAATGAGGACCTTGAGTGCGGTTGTTATCGAGGCGCTAACGTTCGATATTGAGCCAATGAACTTCTGAATGAGAATAGCTATTGGATTTATTAATGGGGGAAAATATTCAACTTATAACCATACGTTTTATGTTGCATATTTAAGTGTTTTTTTTTTTTTATTTTACGATTCGTAAATTGCTTTGACTGACCCCTTTTAGTGTTCAGTCAAATTATAGATCTGTACATAAATAGCTCCAACAGAAATAAGGATGTAAAAAATACAATTTGAGGAACTGCATTTCATAAAAATAACAGTTACAAAAAATGGAAACCAATTGATTCACAAGTTCGGAATCGTTGGTCTGTAAATATAGCAAAAAGTATGCGCATGAGTCATTTTTGCGCAAACACACGTGATATTATTTTATAGAGATCACGGCACGAGCCAAACATTTGTCATCGCGTGAACTTGCAAATACAATATTTTCGCAAATAGTTTTTGTAATGTATGTTTTTCTAGGCATTTTGGAAAATGTTGGCCAACGATCTATTTTTTTTTTTTGTAGGCATACCTTTTAGCATATTATAATGTTTTGATGCTTGCTTTTAATGACTAAGCTGGATACCAATTTTTTTTTGTAGTTTACTCCGCTTTTTTTTCAATTTTTTTGCATAGTTGGCAAACACTGCAGAATTTTATGAGAAAACAAACAATAAAAAACAGTTTATTTCGCAAGTTACTTTTCATTCATAACTGCATTCCAAACTCATGAATCCACCGGCGCCAATGTCAATTCTTCAGGCCAATTCATAATTTTAAAAGTATCAACCACACTATCTTTTATGAATGTATAATACATACCGATACTCGTATCTATGGAATAATACATCACTAAATAAGGTCGCGTACGCAAGAGCATCGGATATGACGTAAATACGTACCAATAGTTCCGTGAGTCGAATCCGCTGTACTTTCGCTGTTTGCACACACATACAGTAACAAGTACGTAGGTACGTATAACACGAACAGTTATCTAGCTAAGTTAACGCCATATTTAGTATTGTAAACAGAAAAACGTCTGACACACGACTCTGTTTACTAACACACCTTTGGGATTTCTGACGTCACAGTTTTACATTTTTTGGCTATATTTTCTTTATTTGCAACTTTGTTTGCGTACATAACTTCAACTCTATGTGGACCTTTACACGATGCACATTTGCTTCGTATCTGACAATTTACGTGTTTTTCTTTTGAGCGGTGTGTGCAATGTTGTTTAGCTAATCATTAAACTGATTTAATATAAAACATGTGACAATCGCCCCCTTCAGAATGTTGAGATAAAATCGCAACATTTATATTTTATAGAATTGGATTTTGAACTGCCTCGTTGACCTAGTGGTCCTAAGCGTGACTGCTACGCTAGAGGTCTTGGGTTCGATTCCCAGGTCGAGCAAAAAGTGTTAATAGGTTTTTCTATGAAACTCTTACTAGCAGCTCGGAGTTAGGATTTGTGCCCAGTTAATGGCAATAGGCTCGCCCCCTATTACATGGGACCTAAACATACCGGCGAACTGTGGGTGTACATTGTTATACCTCTACCTAACCCTTCGGGGAATACAGGCGTGATGGTATGTGGATTTTGACAGATCATTGTTTTCAAAAAGTAACTATTCTGCAAATTGTAACTTTGGTACTACTTCCGAATAAATAATGTTGCTCAGCACTAAGGCACACCGTGTATTAAAAAAAATGCTTGCTATGAAGGCTGTCAGTACCTACTGGTTTAAATTTCATTTTCATTTTTTTTGTTAAAATTTGTCAAACCTAAAAAATCACGGAATATTTAGTATGGTGGATTCTGAACAAAACTACTTCCAGGAACTACTTTGTTACATACAAGATAAAACCAATAGTTTCATGACTTGTATGGAATTCTTTATTTACAATAACTGTACCTATTATCTTAATTTGAATCTGTTGATATCAACGTTTGTACTAGATAAAATTCTTAAGAAAAACGTAATACTTTGAGCAGATTTCATTGTTTTCATTCGAAGTATTTATAAAAATGCCTATTAGAAAAAAATAAAGCTTTAGTAATCTTAAAAGGAAATTGATAGAGTATAAAAAAAAAATATAGTGTCAGGAGGTACTGATCGGAAGTGAGTAAGGATGTACTTGGCTGCAGTGGAAATATACGGGAAGGGTGCCCTTCCGTTTGTTGCCAGTTGACCCAATTATGTGCCTACACAGCCTACTACAAATTCTCGCTGTCTCTCTATAGGTATGAAGTTTCTTGCCCATCCTTTTCTAAATGATCAAACGATCTTTTGAAATTGGCATTTTGTAAATGACGTACAAAAGTGATTTTTAACGGTCTAATTTATTTAAATATTTCGACTTTGTCTTTGACTTTGTCTCTCCATGAAAAAGACCTTTTAGGCCAGGGATCACCAATGGCGGACCGCGGACCAAACATACGAAAATCAAAATAAAATTTTGTAGGCATTTAATTTAGCTGGCGGTCTCCTTTAATAAAAAAATGTTTAAATAAAAATCTATTTTTATTTCATTTGTTAGCACCTACTAAACCGTGACAATCTCATTCTTTTCAGAAACGGATCTCCCATAAAAGTAGTGATTGACTATTGTTGTAGACTGGCTATAGGAAATGAATAAAAATATCGAATGACGTGTAAAACTTAAAAGCGTAAATCTCAACAATAGAAAAATATGAAGAAACATTTTATATTGATACCGATATAAATATCGACAGCTTTAAAGGTCAAGTGCAAACATACACGTGTTAGTAGGATACGCCGTCATAAATAGAGAACGTAATAATAGAAATTGTAATTATTTTTAGCACAAAAACAATATTATTGACAAACGACACTAGCACAGAGATTTCTTAAGGAAACGAGTAACGCAGTTTCTCTGTCACCTGTACTTATTTAATATCCTGTTCATTACTTGTATTGATTTGTTTGCTAAAGAATAACATATGGTACCATTATTTTATTACAAGTACAAGGCTGCGATTTCGCCCTCGTGATATTTATCACCCGCGTTATGACTTTGGTCACTGCTAGGCTCCTGTGGGTCAGAATACTATACGTTATGTATTCTTTAGGAATCAGGCTATATACAAGAAGATTTTTTTTTAATTTGTCTGGGAGGGTTCCCAGACAGGCACAACGGCACATTTACAACTGGGAGAAGCCTGGATTGTCAAGCACCACGGATTATAATCAACGCTAATTAATTACTGTATATAATCTTGGCTTGTTCCGAACAAATTTTTCAAAATTTTGCGACGTCATAAAATCAAAATTCCAAAGACGCAGAACAAATAAAATGAACAATGGGAATTTTTGTATCAAAGTTTACAAAAAATGATCACACATCCGTTTAGGTTAACAATAATATCTCGCAGGCGTTACTTAGCAAATCGTAGTAACGATGACGTCACTCACTATATCACGACTACGATACACCAAGTCTCACGTTCCGGGACACCCTGAGCTTAAAAAACCAGTGACGCAGATTATTAAGCAAAAACTTTCATTCACGAAGCTATTCCATTCAGTTCCGTTCCATGAAACCATAGCGATGTCTATTTGAACTGAAATCCCCGACAGACAATAAAAGGTCAAAAAAATTGCTCAAATTTTTTGGCAGTACGTCATCAAAATTGGTCCAGATGACGCATAGGTCAAGATTGGAGTGAAACATATGGTGTTCCCGTCAAATCTTCGTTGAACTAGGATATAGCATGGACTAATTAGTAATAAAGAAGTTCCTTGAAAACGTATGCTTCATCTCCGAAAATGATATTTAAAAGATTATGACAAACATTTTGTTCTGTAGATTCTTAATTGCCATTTTAAATAAAACTGTATTGACTAGCTACTAGAGTTGACTATCTCATAAGCAGTTAACTACTCAAATAGCGGATGTCAAAAGACAAGAACCGAGTGTCACATCATTGTGACCCTTACGTGTTCTGGGCCATACCTGGCATCCTTTTGCTACTATGAGATTTATTAATAGGTCAAGAGCACAATTACAGTCAATTGAAGTCTACGCAAATTAATCATGCGTGTGCTCGAGCTTGTTGCTCGAACAAGGCACAAATAGATATTATGAACTGCATCAGAATCTAAGGTCTAAAAATATTTTCAGCTTAGGCAACCACAAATCTATACTAATATTTTAAAGCTAAAGAGTTTGTTTGGTTGAAGGCGCTAATCTCAGGAATTACTGGTAAGGATTGGAAAAATTCTTATTGTGTTGGATAGTCCATTTATCGAGAAAGGCCATAGGATACATAACATCACGCTACGACCAATACGTGCGGAGCAGTAACCAAAGATGTATCTAATAGTGAAGTGTAGTGTCGCTGGAAGCTAGTTACAGATATAGAAGAAGCACTCTTGGGAGTATTACATGCATTACTAATTAAATTATCCTTGTACATAGAATTATCCTGCAGGTTTAACTCCCAAAGGATATCGTAGGCGGCCCTATTATAAGGCAGCAAACTTATTACTGTTCTACTTTCCTCGTAAAAAATATAATATAAAAACACACTTTTAGACGGAGGAGTACCTTTCAAATTATTTATTCAACCAGAATAAGACCGTCGTCGCCCTCATATTATTTACTCCTACGTTCGATCTAAAACTGTACTTGACATGCGGACATGTACAGAAAAATCTATCATTACATCGGCGTTTTAAGGCTAGTAGTACAAGAAGAGAGAATATCTAGGAATGCAACGCAGTATCTACAAAGGCGACATATTTATTTAGTTCATATCATCGTAAATGCTTCTCTAATGATATCATTGTTAAGCCAATTAAAACCTGTGCCTATGGAACCGTATTCAGATCAGATCAGATCTGAGTCACGCGGTAATGTTCTAATTATTTGTTTTTGTATGTTTGTTCGGTGGCCTGGTGAATGTGAAGGTCGCTTTCACCTTATGATTCACTGTATGTTATGATATGTGAAATATTACGAAATGGTGTATCTATAGACGCTTGATAATCACTAGAGGTTCACGTGGCTATGCGCACGCATGTGCTCGGACATATTTCAGTTTTGAACGGTTATGGAACTTCTGACACATCCGCGAGGAATGTAACGTCTCTAACTTCCTGACTTTTGTTATATCATATTCCTCTTGTTTGTGATAGCTACGAAAGTAAACCGTCGGTTTATTCTATAAAAATCTCTTTCAGTGAATTAAGGTTAAGAGAGCTTTCATCATACTATGCTAGGAAATGAGATATCATCTAACGCTTACTTTAGCTAAATTCACTGAGAGGGGTTTTTACAGAATAGCACTACTGCTTCTAGTTTTGACCAAATAATACTACCATACCAATCAACTTATATAGACGCTTCAGTCATTTCATGATTTAAAAATAATTGTCATTTTAAGAAAATCTTTATTATTTTTGTTTTAGGTATGAAACGAGCAAGCCAGACATGAAAAAAAGAAAAATAAAGAAGGTGAACGAAATAAGGAAGATTTTTGCTTCAACTGTATGTCAGACCCTGAAATTCGATGTAAGCTAAGTGATAAGTCCTGTACCATTTGTGCAAATTGACAATACGCCAAGGTTAACAGTGCAATCGACGCTTAAGAAAATCCCAGAGCAGACAATCTATTTCTGAATATAAGTATGGTTTACAGTGACAATTTAATTGTAATTATAAATAATTGTTTCCTTGACAATGTTGTTTTATATTTCTATAAACTTTCCAACTGCAACTGAGGGGTTTTGTGAAGGACACAACCTTAAGTGAAGAGGAAAACCCAAAAGAAAAAGTACCGGAATTATGAAAGAATGTTGAAATGAACTTTCATATCCGTTCACAAACTAAGTTTGAAAGATGTTGTGTACATGCAAATAACGTTAGTCAAAGCTCTTCAGGGTCTAATAAGACTGCATTATGAGTTGCTCTCGAAATATTTTTTTGAGTTTCGGAATTCCCTGCGCTGACTAAGTTTGGACATTCTTTAACCCTTAGATGGGTCTCATCTGAACGGTCTGCGGTCGAAAGTCTACATTGACGCAGCCTTCGATGAATCAGGAAAGGTGAAATGTCGCCTTTTACTTATTGCATGTTTTACTAATGACACTTGTTAGAAAGCTCTGCCTGTGACTGCTGAGTCTTCCTGCCGCCTTATCTGATGGGCTAAATGATGTAACCGGATCGTGTAATACAGTTATGGAAGTAGATAAATTAATAATGATAGTTCAAAAGTAAAAGAAACAAATGAAATTGCAACATTTAGGATATATTTCTTCATTGATTCCAACATTCGAAAATTCCAAAATTAAAATCTTTGGCTTCTTAAATCTTATTCTTCTTCAATTGGTTTTTAATTATTTTATAGGGTTGCACTTAAATTCAGTGATGTTTCAAGCCGGTGGGTATTTAGTTGGTAATTATGAATTAATCCGTACTTTCATTGAAAGAAAAATCCACGTCCTCAGAATATCTCAGATTAATTGTTTCTGTTATCTTAGATGTAATCTTTCTTAAACTTTCCTTATTTTAATGATATCAATTACAGTTAATGCCATAGCAACAGATAAAAAGGCTACTATTTTCCTCATAGCAGGAATGCAATTATCCACAAACTACAATTTTAGGATGCTGTGAATCATATTTCTCATTAACATTAACATAGGTATTACGTGAGCTAATCTGTTTAAAGTGCAGCGCAAACCCATGACGTTGGGCACGCCTTAATAGAGGCGGTAAGTCCCCTCTTTGAGGAGTGGCTGGAGAGGCGCCACGGCGCCCTCACCTACCGCCTGACGCAGGTCCTCACCGGACACGGGTGTTTCGGGAGGTTCCTGCACCTCATCGGGCGGGAGGAAACGTCCGGGTGTCACCATTGTGTGGATTGCCCCGAGGACACGGTGGAGCACACCGTGGCGGTATGCCCCGCTTGGGCGGAGCATCGCCGAGTCCTCGTGGCGGCCATAGGCGGCGGCGAACTCTCGCGTCCGGCCCTGGTGCGAGCCATGGTTCGGAGCGAGAGGGAATGGGATGCAGTCGCCTCCTTCTGCGAGGCAGTAATGCTTGAGAAGGAGGCGGCGGGACGGTTGAGACAGCGGTTCTCCCGTCCCAGCCGCCGCGGTAGACGCTCCGGGCGTCGGGAGCCGCGAGACGACTCCCGGCCACCGTAGATACTGGCCTGTGGACGGTGAGCAATGGGTAGCTCACCGTCCTTACGTTGCATAACGACAGGCCGTGTCGACGGCGCGTTCGTGTTCCACGCGCGCCTCAAAGAGATGTCAGCAAAAGGAAGGGGCCACTGAGGGCCGATGCCTGCCGGGGCTGCGGGTTGTTCGCAAGAGATACCGCGCCCCCGGAACGCAAAGGGCACAAGAAGGAACATGGGTGGGTTTTAGTCAGTAAAAGTCTGACACTCCCTCCCGCCCCGCCCAGGGCGGGAGAAGTTATTTGATGATTTCCCACCCACCAAAAAAAAAAAAAAAAAAAAAAAAAAAAAACCCATGACGTATCGGTTGATCGGAGTTTATAGGTACAGGCCTTGTACCTTTTTTCTTTATAAATCTTGGAAGCTGCGGTCATTCATGACGTTTATCTCCGTCATAGTTTCTATTGTAATCGTAATAGGATACATCTTTCTGTGGTTAATATATCACGACGAAAATAGGATTTTTCGTTATTATTGGCCAGTCATCAGGATCTTGTTATTTGATTGTTCCGTTTTAGGTCCGTGTGGTTTATGAATCTTATGGTGTGTGGCAGGACATTAATCGTGTGCTGTTTAAGTTATTGATATGCATATTTAATAGAACGGTGCCGGTGAAATTACAGGCACATGAGATATTTCAACTTTGTCTCTGGGATGGCAACGCATTTGTAAGGCCTCTGGTATTGCAGGTGACCACTAAACATCAGGTGGGCTGTTAGCTTGTTTGCCATTTTACAATGTTTAAAAGAAAAACGAAAGACCATTACTTGCCATATAAACTACTATTCTGTCTGAAATCGAACCATATTAACGGAAAACATGTTTAAAAGTTTGATAGCATTGTCATTCCGTATGGCAATGTTGATTGATGTTGATTGTCTTTGGCCGAAGAAGAGGCCAGCCTTCTGGTAGCGTTAAGTGTCGACTAATCGCTTGGCAATGTTCCAAAAAGTACAGATAAGACATTTCCAACAAAATACTTTTTAAATTTAATTAGAAACATGGCATTTTTTTGGAAATCTTAAATCATATCGCGACTGCTACGCTAGAGGTCTTGGGATCGATTCCCAGGTCGAGCAAAAAGTGCTGTTGCGTATTTCTATGAAAATCTCAGTAGCAGCTCGGAGTTAGGATTTGTGCCCGGTGAATGGCAATAGGCTCGGCCCCTATTACATGGGACCAAAACATACCAGCGAACTGTGGGTGTACATTGATACACCTCTGTCTAACCCTTGGGGGAAGACAGGCGTGATGGTATGTTATATCATATTTCACTGAGTTATGTTTCTTGTGAACCTAAGGCATGGTCATAGGTAAAAATAAGTATTTTCTTTAAAGAAAATACAACAGGAAATTCTTTCTATTTGTGAATGACTAAGAATAGCGATATGTTTGTAAACAAAGACTTTTGTAGGATACTGTGTTAGTAAGGTGTGTAATGTCCATTGGCCTTCAATAACAAATGAATGAAAAGTGTTGGAAAATGAAAACTAAGCGCTGAGTTACGGTTTCTTCAATGAAACATTTATGTATTAAATTGTCAAGTATGCGTAAACAGACTGGTCGACGGAATTATCAAAAAATCAATCACAACGGCATACAATATAATGTATAAAAATATCATTTGTCTTTTTAATTTTTTGTTCGAGTAGCTAGAGGTCACTATCGCAAATGTTAACATATTTGACATAACCCCATACTTTTTACCATAAGCATTTGTAAAGAAGTAGTGTGTATTCTGTGATTCTGGAATTTTAAAAAGGCTTCCTAGTAAAAGGATCTTACAAAGAGATTACAAAATTAAATACACATATTTTATATGAAAACGTAATACAAGTTAACTCAAATGCAATTAAACGTAGGTATTTACTTGCCACACGAGCCCCTTGTTTGTACAGTTAGTCACAAACTACACAAATTAATATTTGTCACCTGTGAATCGTGACTTCATCTTAGATAATTCGCGTGCCATTTTCACGTAGGCATTTTCTACCTTGAAATTATTATTGCTAGGACTTGGAACGTAATATACACGTATATTCACTTCGACGTCAACTCAGCATTGTTATTCTCATCGATGAATGTAGGTGAAGTGAGTTCGAGGTGAGCGGTTATGCTTTTGTTTTTTGTGATGGGAAATCATCAAACGACTTCTTCCGCTCTGAGTGGAGCGGAAGGGAGTGTCAGTCTCTTACTGACTAAAACTCATCTGAGTTTTTTCTAATGCCCTTTGCGTTTCAGGGTCACGGTAACTGTTTCGAACCAATTTCGCAAATCTGGGAGCTGTCATCCTAAGTAAGGTACATGACGGATTTGACAAAAACGTTAATCATTCATCACATAATATTTTTTTTATGTAATAAAGGGTTTGCAGTTAGCGGTTGATGACATGTAACTTTGTAATCAAAATAAGTTTGATTTTCCCTAAACACTATCTTATTGTTTCTTTAACCACTTCCAGGTGAGTTTCGGTTAACTTTTCTGGGAGATATTTTATGCAAATAAAATATTTTTTTTATTTTTTTATAAATAATGATTTATAAATATATCAAGCGTTCTTATAAATTGTTTTTCAACCGCATCTTGAAACTCTATCTTTAGTATAATTTAAATATCCGAAAAAGTTATTTATTAGGTAATATCGTCAAATATTCTATTTCAATAGTGCCGTCAAAAAATATCGCGTTACAAACCGGGTTACGTTCTCATTCAGATCGAGAGATGAATGAATGAGTCAGGGCTGTAAACTGAGTCAGTGGAAATGGACTTTGGATCCATCAAACTGGCCGCCATATGTGCCCACATAAAATTATTTGTCTAATTATTTTATAATAGGTATAAAAACAGCCAAGCATAATTATCTGCAGGCCACACAAATATTTGTTCTATGCAAAAATTGAACTCGCGACCACGTAGCGCAGTAGCCAATCGCTCAGACTGCGCCAATCTTGTCAACAAATTAATTAAATTTTTGAGAAATTATAGAATGGCTCATTTTGGCAGAATTAGCTTTCTTTATGTCTAGAGTGAAATTTAAAAAAAAGCCCTGCAGTGAAACAATATGTACAGGATTACATTAAAAAGGTAAGTCAGTCACCCATCTCCACGATTCTAAAATATTGACGCATGCTTCTGAAATCATCCTCCATTCATGACTTCAGTAGCATCCTGCATGAACTAGTAAGTACCAGCGTATGGGAAAACCTCGCGACATGAAACGGTTGCCGACTACATCACCATAAGTAGCACATTGTACTCGTCACGCCTGTTTGAACAATTAAACATGTATGACGTGTGAGTAAGCAGATATTTTACTGATTTTAGTGATTTCACCGGGTTTCCCTGATGAAATCATAGATTACGTGGATTATGGCATGTTTCTGGGTTAATTTTTGATTTGATTTTAATGCTTTAAATAAGATTAAGTCATTTCCTACTGTGATTTTTCTGAACGTGTAAATGTCACTGGAGTCCTCGTAAAGAGCTGGACCGTTTTAATGTCGGTTGGAGTGGGTCCAGAATGATTCACAATCGGACCCGGTTGGTGGTGCTGCGTTTAGTCAGGACAACGCGTAGCGGGTCCGCTTGTATTCGTATGATTTGAACAGTTTTTAAGCCATTATAATTAGCCTACATTGTGTGTAACCACAAAAGTAAACGTACGTTTATTTATAGATATGTAAAGAGCATTATTGAATGAATGACTTAATACTACGTCCATGCAAACATTGGATATTAATAATAATTTATCCTTATCCCGTTTAATTGACCGGCAGTCTATTGTTTATTTTTCCCAGCTGTTGTGTGGCTTTGTAATATTTTATTTTATTATTATATTACATAAAGATCATTGTCGTCTGGCCAAAAAATAATAGTACGAAATGGTTTCGTTGTTTCCTAGTGTTTCAAATTCTGAGGTCGGGTTTAGAACTGTGTAATTTTGAGTAAGGAGAAAATTAGCCACAATTTAATATAATAATGACGAAAATATTGATCAACCATTGACCCACTGCCCTAAAACCTTAAACCAAATACGCATTATGACTAAGAGATATCAGTTTTCAGAAGAATCCTGAACTTTGAACGCCCGTATAAGTACGTCATATCACGGACGTACGTCATAGAATAAATTAATGGAAGTCATTGGCCCATTCAGCTGAACCGAAACATTCAACATTTCCACCGCTATGTAAAAGACACTCCATGAAAGAGTTAGTGCATATGACTAATTAAACGTGTTCAATAATTTTCCGTTTATGGAAATATTCGGTTTTTGTAAAGCGATTGAGATTTCCTGCAATTTATTGGGTTGCAATACGGTGGACTACCAACTGAAAACTGAAGGCTAATTCCACTAATAAAATACGTTTAATATCTAGTCGCATCTCAGCAACAATGATTGTCAAAATGTTATTAAAAATATAAATAAATATAATCATAGGCATTTATATCACTGAGATTGGAATGCAAATATTCCAAAAAGTAAGTAGAATTGCCCCACCAGTAAAATTTAGTTTAGATAATAATATTATTTCTAGTATAGCCGACGGATGGTCAAAGAAAACTGAAAGAAAATCTGCGCATACTTTGTCAAACTAACATAGTAGAAATAACTCATGTGCGTGTAATTTAAATAGTTCTCATACTAAATCTTTACACAATATAGGTAAGCACTATTCAGCCAGACAACATAAATTATGATTTTTCGATGAGGAAATGCGTACTTCCTCATGTTAAGTCGTGTAGGTAAGTATGTGTGTAATTGAATAATGAAAAAAGGATGATTAGCCATATTTACTCAGGCTATTACCTTATAATAATATTGAATAGATAAACTGTAGTGAGCAAGTTTCCTGTCAAGGTAAAGCTACATGTATATGAAGACAGTTGCTACAATTCATTATTGTATGAATTGTATTTGAAGGAGGGCAAGCAAAAATTATTTTATTTTATTACTCCCATCAGTATTTAAGCATCAAGACGCATGAGTGTCAGTTCACATGGAAGCAAAGGTCGCGGCTTAAAAAGTGTCCTATATCCTTTCTTGGGATTCAAGCTTAGTCTGTATAGTTGCCGCCACGAGTCATGAACACAAACGTTAAGTTAATTTGGGGTATTGGGTTAATATCTGGGTTTTTTGGGACGCTTCACGCGATCGGTCAGACTGATGAACTAATCGGCTGCAGGTCGGCGGCCCAGAAACTCAGAAAGGAACCCAAATACCCAAAAGTAACTTGAAGTTTGTGCTCACGACTCTTGGTGACTACTATACCATATTCCATCAGAATCGGTTCTGTAATAAGCTAATAATTCTTAACAGCTTATCAAATAAATAAATGAACAAATTCACTTTAGCATATAAAATAATAGTATGGATTGTTGTTAGAATGAAACGGGAAGCATAAATGTTTGTAATAAAAAAAGTTGCTGAAAGAATTTAAAGTTATTCTAAAAATACATAACTTTTACTACAAATAAACCAGATTACTATTTCACTAAAAAATCTTACACAATTTTGTATGGTATAAGAAATAAACATGAAAGACGTCATTTAAACCACAAATCTAATTAATAAAGCACTATTAATGTCCTGATGAATTTATATGCATAACATAATTTCGCAACTTAATTTTTTTAGAAATATGACTTGCAAATTACTAGCATCAATGTCGTCAACGTTAAAAATTATGAAATTTGACGAGAAATCAAAGCTGGTCAATTTTCAGAGTGATGCTGATTAGATACATTTCTTGATTACCTACTTGAAAATGGATAATCTATAGAGATATCTTGCAATATATTTTGACCTTGAAAATGTTAAATTTGTTTTCGATTTGAATTACTAACTGCTAAGCATATTAACCCTACAGCGCGTAGAAACTAGGAGAGTGTAGGTACTTAAGCATGTGCAATACAGGTACTCTTGTGTTTAGGTAAATTTAGGCAGGACCAGTATTTTTAGAACGTCTAATATCTAAATGCTGATCAAAAAGACCGCTGATTAGTGGACGGACCTCACATGAAAGTTATATATAAACATGAGTATAAGTTTAAGGCACTAATTTCAGTATGAAACAATTTTCCAAAATTAATAACGAAGAATAAATAAACCTAGACTTTTAATCAATAACATACCATCACGCCTGTATTCCCCGAAAGGTTAGGCAGAGGTGCACCTCAGTACACCCACAGTTGGCCGGTATGTTTATGTCCCATGTAATAGGGAGCGAGCCTATTGCCATTAACCGGGCACAAATCCTAACTCCGAGCTGCTATTGAGAAATTCATAGAAAAACCCAATAACACTTTTTGCTCGACCTAGAAATCGAACCCAAGACCTCTAGCATAGGACCACAAGGCTAACGAGGCAGTAATTAACATGAATCCAAAATTGACAATTCGCCTTGAGCAAGCATGAAGATCAATGTATGTGCCTTCTCTTTATGAGAAGACGCCTTAGCCCTGCAGTGGAACAATAATAGGCTGGTGTTATAATTATTATAACGAAAAATAAAGTCCAGTTTAAAGTCCAAGTATTCCCAACGAAAGAGAATTATTCACGTAACTGTTTTAATTCGTCATGTAATACGTCGTATGAAATCTTTGTAAAACAATATCAGGACACTAATTAACATTACAACCATACGTAGTTTAATTAAGTAATAATGTTAATTAAACTATTAATTTATCAGAAAAATTACTTGCAAATAACTAAGGTCCTAAGGTCGTAAAAGCATTATATATATTTTATTATGAAAATTTCAGCCGTAATATATTTTCATTAAATGAAAAATGTTTCCCTGTATGATTCATGTTAAACTATGAACATGTGCAGTAAAATAAGCAAGGAACTGATAATTTTCTGACTATACTCCATTTATTATAACACTAGCTTCTGCCCGCGACGTCTTTGGTTACTGCTTTCCTCTCGTGGGTCGTAGCGTGATGTTATATAGCCTTTGACACTTACAAATAACGTAGATTTATATGAGTAAAACTATATTTAAAATCGGTTCAGTAGATCCAGAGATTACCTCCTACAACCTCACAAACTCAAAAACTTTACCACTTTACAATATTTGTATAGAAGTATAGATTAGACAATTTTATTTATTAAAACTTTATGCACAAATTAAAAAAAAAATACACCGTACAAAGCCGGACTTAATACCTTGGGCAGACGTCGGGAGCCGCGAGACGACTCCCGGCCACCGTAGATACTGGCCTGTGGACGGTGAGCAATGGGTAGCTCACCGTCCTTACGTTGCATAACGACAGGCCGTGTCGACGGCGCGTTCGTGTTCCACGCGCGCCTTAAAGAGATGTCAGCAAAAGGAAGGGGCCACTGAGGGCCGATGCCTGCCGGGGCTGCGGGTTGTTCGCAAGAGATACCGCGCCCCGGAACGCAAAGGGCACAAGAAGGAACATGGGTGGGTTTTAGTCAGTAAAAGTCTGACACTCCCTCCCGCCCCGCCCAGGGCGGGAGAAGTTATTTGATGATTTCCCACCCACCAAAAAAAAAAAAAAAAAAAATACCTTGGGCAACAAATATCGTCATAGCTTCGTTATTTCACGACAATGTATTATATATTATGTGTATGTATTTATTTTTTACATAAAAATATCACTGCCTCTGTGGTCTAGTAGTCCTAAGAGCGACTGCTACGCTAGAGATCTTGGGTTCGATTCCCAGGTCGAGCAAAAAGTGTTATTGGGTTTTTCTATGAAATTCTCAGTAGTAGCTCGGAGTTAGGATTTGTGCCCGGTTAATGGCAATAGGCTCGCCCCCTATTACATGGGACCTAAACATACCGGCCAACTGTGGGTGTACATTATTACACCTCTGCCTAACCCTTCGGGGGATACAGGCGTGATGGTAGGCGTGACATTATACACTAGGCATGTGTGACAAACCGTAAGGTGAGAAAAGATGACACACTAGGTTTTATTTAATTCCCATGTCTCATGGAAACTCAACGTTTCCCGGCATTGATATAATACTGATTATAAGGAGTTCCGTTCGTTACAATATCCTTCTTTTTTCACCTACTGATTACTCAAAAACGCCCCTTTAGGAATATTACAAGCGATGAAGCATTCCATGGTGGTACGGAAAACCCGGCGAACGTAAAATTCCGTTCAATTTTACTCACGATGCAAATCTAAATGCATATTATATTAACAATAATGACGCGTGACTCACGATCGTTCGACTAGACAGGCAGTATATTTTTTTTTCTATAGAACTTTTTAACCGGTTTCATTCGCGCTTAGCATGAAATAGTCATAGGGGACGGTGATTTTTCTACTCTTCCAATTTCCCAGTGAGTTTAACCGACATTGTTTCCTAAAATGCGAAGTCATTGCGATTCCTTTTAATATAAGGTACACTTACATGTTTACGTATTCATTTTCATATTGACAAGGCTTTATAAAATAAAATCCTGAATTATTATTAATAGAGCGTCGTGATGGCCCAGTGGTGAAGTCGCTCGCCTCTCATGTATGAGGTTGTGGGTTCAAACCCGGGCAAGTACCAATGTGACTTTTTCAATTCATAATGTACTTTCTATGTTTATTTTGGACACATCGGTGAAGGAAAATATCGTGAGGAAACCTAGACTTTATAATTAATATAAGTCTGTAATCGTCAATCCGCCTTGAGCAGGCGTGGTGATCAATGCTCGTGTCTTCTCTGTATGAGAAGAGGCCTTTGCTCTGCAGTGGGCCATTAATATGCTGGTAGTATTTTATTATTATTTATGCATTAAAGAAACATTGTGAGTTAACGTTATAAATATAGACATAACATAACATACCATCACGCCTGTATTCCCCGAAGGGTTAGGCAGAAGTGTAACAATGTACACCCACAGTTGGCCGGTATGTTTAGGTCCCATGTAATAGGGGGCGAGCCTATTGTCATTTAACCGGGCACAAATCCTAACCCCAAACTGCTACTGAGAATTTCATAGAAAAACCCAATAACACTTTTTGCTCGACCTGGGAATCGAACCCAAGACCTCTAGCGTAGCAGTCGCGCTTAAGACCACTAGGCTACCGAGTCAGTATAAATATCGATTTTATAAATAATCGTTCGTAATTCAGTCGGCTTGGGGAATTAACCATTTACCCTTATCCTCAGATCCAAGTTATTTTTTCTTTTGATACAGAGATTAACGATACAAAGTCGGCCAAATAAAATCGATAGGTTTTATGCATAATTCGGAAATTCCAACACGTCAAGGTTTGCGACTACTTTCCATCATAACCTTAACGTTTTATTCCTGTTATAATATCGAACGAAGTAATTATGTCATATAGAGGAAGGAAAGAAAGATAAATATAGTTAGTTTATTTTTATACAATTCGCACGATTATCCTTATTTATATATCTAAGGACAATGACTGATAAGCTATGAATAAATTATTGATATTATCTAATAATAGAATTCATTTGGTAAGATAAAATAATTGGGTTGCTTAATTTGGTTTGATACCAAGGTATACTCGTAACTAAAATTAAAGGTGGTATTTAATAATTAAGAATTTTTTAGAGCTATTTTTAAATAAAAGACTTTTTTAACTGTTAAAAAGATTTTTTGTTAAAAAGTTTAACAAATTATTTTATTTTGTATCAATTTTGAAAAGACAAAAGAATAATAAAGTATATACCTAAAATCTATTTAAAAACTCAATACAACCCAAATCAATTTAAAAATGGAACCAAAACATTCAAGTTTATAAATAAAACTAAAAATTATGTAACGCGACCGCATGATCGTAGTATAATGCCGCCGACCTTGGCCAAGCGTTGCTACGTCACCGCGACACGTCATGCACGTATGTTTCGTAGCCCCGCGTCATTTTCCGTAGAAACGAAACGTCACTACTACACAAGCGCCGCCAGCCGGGGTTTTTCGGTATTAACTAATTCACCATCATCTTGATTACAAATCCGTCACGCCCGTAGGCCGTATACTGAGAAACTATAGAATCCCATTCATTGATGGAATCTTTTCGAGGTTTGACTCATTGACTCATACCTTCCAAGTTACCCATGGTCCCATTGCCGTAAGATGATTATTATAATTTATTATCTACACATGAGCTTTTTCTTTGCTATCTGCATTTGAGTGGATGATTGCAATACAATTAACGATTGTTCCGTATGTTACAAATGATGTGACTATGAAGAAGAAAAAATTTAAATAGGTCAATTGATTTTTTACATTATGATTTAAAATGTGTAAAGTATGAGCCCTATCGAAAGCTCTGCCTCATCTATCTCTTCGTTTCTGGTATAAAATTAATGGGGTTATTTCCAGTATTAACTAAATATTAAACTTAATAATGCATAGTTGTGTTTTCTTTTTCAATAAATAAAACATACACAAACATAAACAAATAATTACTAAACAGGTAGGAAAAAGTGCGATTTCGCCTAGAGAATTACTAGCGACATCTATTTACATTTATCTCAAAATAATCACACGGTATGCTTAGCGACATCTCTTAGTGAATAGCAATAACTAAAGTTTTTTAACCAAACCTCAAATTAAAAAAAAACAGTACCTCAAGAAACTTATGATTATGAGACCAATGATATATAATAATTCTTTATATCAACAATTAGTTAAAGTAATTCAAAGGAAATCCCGAACACTAACACAATCTAAACAAGCAGGTTACTCGCGACATCTACCGGCGAATAGCAAAACTAAATGTAGCGAACTTTCGGCAACTGTGTTTCTTTTTGGTGGCAAATCTTTATTTAATTTTAGCATTGACCTACAGAGTACACTAGCAGTCTCACCCAGTGTTTAAGTAATGACAGATTCCATCGAATTTTTTTCTCCTGATTGATTTCATTTGTCATTAGTAAGACAATAAATTGATTGAAGAACGAAATTTCTTTTACTTTTATACCCAATTTCCCAAGCTCTCGCTATACGAAACACATATATAGGTAACTCATGGGAGACACACATAACTTTAATATCCCCGTTTTAACCCCCGACGCAAAAACGACAGGGTGTTATAATTTTGACGTGTCTGTGTGTCTGTGGCATCGTAGCTCCTGAACGTATGAACCGATTTTGATTTAGTTTTTTTTTATTTGAAAGGTGAATTAGTCTGAAGTGTCCTTAGCTATGTTTGATGTAAATCGGTTCAGCGGTTTTAAAGTCTTCAGCAACAGCAGCTCTTTTGTTAGCTGCGGTTTTTATTCTTCTGTCGGGGGTTACTTATTTTTTTTTGTTACTAAGTAATTAAACGTCACGCTTCTGAGAAATTTCAAATTAGGTACTAATATGTACATAGGTGGTGACAATATTTATGAATACAAACAGCTTTTAATATTCCCATAATCATCACCATGTCAGCCGTAGGACGTTACTATTCTATGATACTTTTAGTATTCTGTCAACCATATAATATTTAAAAAAAATAACTGTTCCATTGTAAAGCATTTAGATAGAGAACAGGGTTTTTGATATTTTAGAGATGGCCCCGTAATTAGTATTGTTCATATTATTTATACTAACTACTATATATACTATATCATTTATACTTATAACTGCCTCGTTGGCCTAGTGGTCGTAAGCGCGACTGCTACGCTAGAGGTGTTGGATTCGATTCCCAAGTCGAGCAAACAGTGTTATTAGGTTTTTCTATAAATTTCTCAGTAGCAGCTCAGAGTTAGGATTTGTGCCCGGTTAATGGCAATAGGCTCGCCCCTATTACATGGGACCTAAAAACATACCGGCGAACTGTGGGTGTGCAATGGTACTCCTCTGCCTAACCCTCTGGGGAATACAGGCGTAATGGTATATTGTTTATTTATAAGTAGTTTTGCCCGCGACTTTGTCGAATTATAGCATAAAACAAAGCAAAGGACACTCGGCAATAAGGTAGCTTGTTAGCAATTAAATATTTTCTGTAATGGAACCAGTACCTTGAAATATTACGTCTTTTTTCTGTTGTTGCGTTATATGAACTTAAATGTATGGAGCAGTTGATTATTTTTCTCGATTTTGCGGTACGTACTATAGTAAAAGTTGTTCATTTTCATGAGTAGGGACTGCACTTCCAGCAAGTCCCTCGTTTACCCTAACACCCTGTATACTTTTTAAATAGGTACCAACAGAAGATCGTTTGATAAGTCTCCCGTCACACGGGTTTGTTTTAGTCTGTTTGAATTTTTTTAAGGCAACCTTCACCTACACACCGTTCAGATCATTCTTAACCTTGAATGTATAATGATTGGTTGTGTAATTATGAGTTACTAACCAAACCGTGATCGACCTTATGGCGCTATTATAACACACTATAGTTTTTTTCTTCACTATAAATAAGTTTGACGTGTCTGTGTGTGTGTCTGTGGCATCGTAGCTCCCGAACGCATGAACCGATTTTGATTTAGTTTGGGTTTGTTTGAAAGATATGTTAGTCGGGAGTGTTCTTAGCTATGTTTGATGGAAATCGGTTCAGCGGTTTAAAAGTTATCAGCTCTTTTGTCAGCTGCGGTAGTGATTTTTATTTTTCTGTCGGGGGTTACTTAAAATATTTAATTTTGTGTTTTTTTGTTGTTGCCATACAAGCAAGCCATTGGTTGTCAGAAACTATAAAATATAGCAATTTTTTTTTTAAATTTTGAACATTCAAAAACCATTAAATTGTATTGTTGATTTATTTCCTTTAGCACTTACATAACACGCCTTTATTTTCCGAAGGGTTAGACATAGGATAACCAGTTTTTATTTTTGTATGACAATCTGATGAACTAAAATATGATAATTTTTTAAATGTCATAGAACAAAAGTTGTTGTTTATGATGATAGTAACACAGTCCTGCAAGGTTGTCATTGTTTTACAAATAACCCTGTATAAATCAGCAATTACACCTTCTAATTTTTTTTTTACAATATTCATTTCTCAGTTGAGACTTCACTAGGCTCTTATTATTTGTATAATAAGTATCCCATGATAACATTTTTATTGTGATAAGAAAGAGTTTAAAAAAACATACTGGCGAACTGTGGGTCTACATTGGTACACCTCTGCCTAACCCTTCGGGAAATAAAGGTGTGATGGTATGTGTGTGTGTGTGAAGAAAGCGTTTCTTCTATAATTCTGTTTTATAGGCAAACATGTTATTTAAAAATATCTTCGAACCAGTAGATACAGCTGGAGTGTCTGTGTAGATACCATAATCATGTTTACCAATTTAACAAGAAATTAATATACCTAAAAATTCAAATATGGCATTAAAAAATGTTTAATAAAGTCATTGAGACTGTGTTCCAAAAAAAGATGCAAAAAAAGTATTGACATCATTGCTATTATTATCCTAATAATAAAAATGTAAAGTTTAGACAAATCACGGCTTAACATTAACAAGTTGATGAACTGGATTTATTTACATAAGTAGGAGTCCATTTTTAAATAAGACATTATACCATACCATCTCGCCTGTATTCCCCGAAGGGTTAGGCAGAGGTGTAACAATGTACACCCAAAGTTCGCCGGTATGTTTAGGTCCCATGTAATAGAGGGCGAGCCTATTGCCATTAACCGGGCTGAAATTCTAACTCCGAGCTGCTACTGAGAATTTCATAGAAAAACCCAATAACACTTTTTGCTCGACCTGGGAATCGAACCCAAGACCTCTAACGTAGCAGTCGCACTTAGAACCACTAGGCCAACGAGGCAGTTATAATAAATTATGTCTGATAATTTGTATTCAAACTCCTTCACCCATTCAAACCCGAACACTTATAGATTTCAATATGGTCGGTTAGTCATTCCACACTTTATGTCTAATTTATGTGGCGTTACTTCAATATTTGGAGTTCGGCACCTAAAAGGGGGGCCTTCGAGTATTCTTCCTACTTACATAAATAGGTATCTACAATCTAAAATGTGTATTCATTTTGGAACAAATTGGAATAATCTGTCGATAGATGGGTTGTCTCCTATTAAAAATAACTAACCTACGTCAATCCCATTTTCCGAAGTAAAACAATATTGAAATAAATGACGATAGATTATATAAAACTAAGGTTTTCAGTGAACCTATTTGATAGATGACCTGTAGTATTTAAGAAAATAGAATTAATAATAACGGTACATGTTATTAAGGTCAATGAGAATACAAATAAGAAGGTGGCAAGAAACATCCCCCCAGAACACCTTACCTCTTTATAATATTTGTATAAATAGATATGAGTCTAAAATCACCAATCCTCCTTGAGTTAGTATGAGAAGAGGTCTTTGCCCGGTAGTAAAAATTCCCTCGTCGATCTCTTACAGACGAATAGACTAATGTTATATGATTATAGAAGATTTTTCAGCGTCAAGATAAACAAATGGTTCTGCCAATCTAACGTAAGAAGCCCACCAGACAGATCTTTCAACCATATGGCTTAAATCAAGCTTTGTCAGTATATATTTGGATAGTGAAGTGTTTCGTTTGATTCACCTCAAGGTCATTGGCTCAATTTTTGTTTAACTTTCAAGTCTGCCTTTCAAATGTATTTATTCTTATTCTTCCTATTTCTGTCGAGTCAATGATATTCTTAATTTTCACAGTAGGTACTGTGCCTAAAAAAATTAAGAATATCATTGACTAGCCACCTGGCTGTCAGGGAAGCGGTGAATAATTATGCGAATCCCGCACCACCAGCCCTGGGCAGAAGTGGAACACCACTGTGGTTTTAGCTGGTAAGAGTCTGGCATGCGGGCCTTCGTCACCCCGATGACGTAGGAAGTCCACGAAGATTTCAACAGCGGACAAAAAGAAAGCTTGTTACGTTTATCGCGGTATCAGTTGCGTTGTCAATGTTCATAATGATATAAATCTATTCGTTCTTGTAAATAGTAGATATTCTTGAATATTAAACCCTGTCTGGCCTTTTCCCAATAACATGTGAGTTTAGCCCTGCCAAGACGAGTCAACCAAAACTATCTCAATAATTTGATTAATAACTAATTTAACATGCCAAATGACATAACTGTGTACTGTTTCAACTAAAATTAAAATACTATCCAATAGGATCAGGTCATGCTACATCGAAATCTTGAGCGTAGAATAGGTTTTAATATTAATAAACGTTAAATATGCACATTCAAGTCAACTATATAGAAAAATAGAAGAAATTGACAATTGTAGTCCAACTAGATGCGACTAGACATAAATTAAATGGATGAGCTGTCACCCGAGTATTGAAAACAGACTTTGAAACCGCTAAATGTTTTACAATAGAACAGTTATTTTTTTTAAATATTATATGATTGATAGAATACTAAAGTATCATAGAATAGTAACGTCCTACGGCTGACATGGTGATGATTATGAGAATATTAAAAGTTGTTTGTATTCATAAATATTGTCACCACCTATGTACATATTGGTACCTAATTCGAAATTTCTCAGAAGCGTGACGTTTAATTACTTAGTAACAAAAAAAAAATAAGTAACCCCCGACAGAAGAATAAAAATCTCTACCGCAGCTAACAAAAGAGCTGCTGCTGCTGAAGACTTTAAAACCACAGAACCGATTTACATCAAACATAGCTAAGAACACTCCCGACGAAAACACCTTACAAAAAAAGAAAAAAAAAAACAAATCGGTTCAAGCGTTAGGGAGCTACGATGCCACAGACAGACACACACAGACACGTCAAACTTATAACACCCCGTCGTTTTTGCGTTGGGGGTTAAAAACAGAGTAAAATCCATAAATATACGACCATACTATCTTCAACGATGTAAAGTCCAAATTTTTCATTGTCATCATCAACTAACACTTTTAATCTGTCACAGTAACTGCATTGGAAGCAATTTTTTTTTTTTTTTTTTTTCGGTCATGTTGAGATGATGAGTGAAAGGCAACTAACGAAAGGGATTTATATGGCAGATGTGAGTGGCAACGCCGGGAGAGGACGCCCTAGAAAGACCTACCCTGACCTTATTGGTGGGGTTCTTCAGAAAGGTCGTGTGCGCAGTACTCGTAACCGGCGTGCTTGTATGAACGGATGTATGAACGTGGTCGAGGCGAAAGAAGTATGCAAGGATCGTAGCAGGTGGCGTTCTGTGGTTTCTGCCTACTCCCATGGGAAAAAGGCGTGAGTTTATGTATGTATGTATGTATTAACTGAAATTAATTCTCCACGAGACGGTAATAACCTAAAAACATTAATATTTCATAATATTCAATAAGAAAAACTGCCACAAAACATGCTCATGTATTTGTTTATCTTACATGGTAATGAAATCCTATAACTCGTGGAGGACATGACACCATTTGCGACACAAACCTTATTTGAACAGTCTGTTAATCATTAAAGTAATCGTGAAGATATAGATAAGAATATTGTAAAGAGCTGTAAAGTTCCAACCTTTATATACCATCATGTATTCTCGAAGGGTTAGGCAGAGGTGTACCAATGTACACCCACAGTTTGCCGGTCTGTTTAGGTCCCATGTAATAGGTAGTAGGGACTTTCTAAGTTTATCTTGGACATCACTGACATCGTAAAAGAAAACATCGTGAGGAAACCTAGACTTATAATCAATGCTAGTTTGAAATTGCTAATCCGCCTTGAGCAAGCGATGTTTTCATTTGAAGAAGTATTATTTTCCTTCGTTTTAAATCGCATGTCTGTCAGCCTGTGATGTAAAAATTCGCGCAAGTTAGATATAACGTAGATATAATTTGCTATCTTTTTTATCTAAATGCAATGGTATTATTGTTACGTAAAGATAATATTAAACTGAGAACTATGCAACTTTTGTTTTAAAAATGAACTAAATAGCCCTACGTATCTATATAACTTTTTTTTTGGTGCGCGGTGGAATACCTCATGGACTTCCCCCGCCGTGGGGATGACTGAGGGGCATCTTACCGGCTAAAACCACCGCAGTGTTCCACCTCTACCTATGGTTGGAGGAGCGGGATTCGCATAACCTATCTAAGTATATACCTATCATCTTACAATTAGACATCGCCTAAAAAAATTAAAATTTAAATATTTGCCTGTTTGACTAATTTCGAACCAATGGTAATCTGTTGTATCATTTATTTTTCTCGTATTTTTTTTACTGTCTATACTCAACTCCGTATTTACATGTCTTGATTGATTACCTTTAAAATTATGTATGAACTCAGGTTGTATGACTCATTCAAAAGTAACTAAAGATTATACATCTGCCAGGTAGACAAGTTTATTGTTGCTACTAGTTACTTAAGTACAAACAAACAAGCTATTTGGCGTACAACTCTTGCAACTACTTTTAAACAATGTTGTGAATGTGCTAGGTAGTCATTTCTTTGAGGGAGGACGATGAACAATTGTGCCTATGTAACAAATAGATTGTTTGACTGTACACGATCGAGGAAAACTAAACCGTATAACTATAAATTGCTACCCAATTTGCGTAATAATTAAATAATAGTTCATTATTCAAATGTACGTTTTAACCGTGAACGATTATTAGTGGGTGAAGGCCTCTTTAGATACAGAGAGGGCATGAAAATAGACTTTGAATTTGACAGACTTGATATTTAATTTGAATTATTGTTTGATTACTTAAAAGTCGTACTGCGTTAAAGTTCAACTTTATAGTAAGAAGTCGAATAGATCACAATCTTAGAAAAAAAATATTCGTTGCGGCCGATCACAAGTATATAGGAATTCTACATACAATTAGTAAGTAAGATGCAGAATCGAATCATATTTTACAACTCAAACTTTACCTTTAACCGTTCAATTCAACTGGGATCCCACTACAACCGTTGTATATACTATGTCCATTAACGTGTAACTGTAATTTATCAGATGACGTAAAACACACAAAAATTTAGTAGGTAAACGCCAACTAAAAAAAACTGTAAAAACCGACTCAATCCTTACACGTCAACGATTTCGCCGAAATATCATAATAGAAGCTAAATATAGTTTAAAATTCTAGTTGCTATGCCAGTTATTCAAGTATTTATAGTAGTACCAAGCTGATGACCTTTTTTATTAACCGGTACGTAATTATTAAAGATAATGTAATGAGTAAGTACAAAGTAGTTTCCGTTACTTACTGGAAAGTATATGTATGGACAATAGCGCTTAACCACTTTCCACCCTTACGTCCTTATCAATAAGGTTGAAAAGTGGTCAACCGCCTTTATCCTCGGTTGTACATTGGTTATTATTAGAGTAAGAGAGAGCATGTATGGATGTACCCCAAACTTGGATTTTTGTAACCAATAAAACCCTCCTAGATGATAGATTTTCATGAAGACTTTTCTACGGAAAAGGAAACCCACGTTGGGCACTCAAAGTGAAATCGTTTATTTCAATTAGACCATTGAAAGGTACTTTTGAACGTCATATAAATTAAGGATCAAGAAAAAAGTAATTGAATCTAGTTACTTTCAAAGTGTACTTTCCTGTGGAGATTAATGAGAAGGGAACAATAGTGAACACGATGTAATTTGCAAAAAACTACTATATTATAATTTGTACAAAGTATTAACAATTAGGAAACTCACAAAGAGTCTTAGGCTAGTTAAAAATTGTAATGTCTTCATAATTTTATTGCCTGCAACCATTTCAACACTTGAAGACTGAATACTGATACAAAAATAAACTAAAACCCGACTACGAAGAAGAACGACGCTGAAAAAGAATGAAACAAGATTTTCAGGGTGCTGAAATAAACAAGGTTACTTGAGAAACAGGAACAGAACCAAAAGAAAAGCCGTAGTGTGACTACGGCTGTGACCTCATTTGTCAAGTTCCGATAAGTAGTTTAGGAGCTATGAGGGAACAGATGCACATACATGCAAACATAGCCTGTCAAAATCATAAACTTCCTTCATTAATATCATCATCTGCTTAGCCTTTTCCCAACTATGTTGGGGTCGGCTTCCAATCCAACCGGATGCAGCTGAGTACCAGTGTTTTACATGGAGCGACTGCCTATCTGACCTCCACAACCCAGTTACTTGGCAACACGATACCTCTTGGTTAAACTGGTTGTCAGACTTCCTGGCTTCTGACTATCCGTAACGACTGTCAAAGATCTGCGAATGACAGCCAGGACCAACTGCTTTACGTGCTTTCCGAGGCACGGGGGTGTCACACCACCAACTTCCAAACTTCGGGCTGCTACTGAGCAAATCCTAATGGAAAAACCCAATAACCCTTTTTGCCCGACCTTGGAATCGAACCCGGGACCCCACGCTCATCAGTCGCGCTTGCGACCACGAGACCAACGGGGCAGTCTTAAACTTCCTTCATTAATAAATGTTTCTAAAAAAAAAATAAGTAACAGGGAATAACAATCCCTACCGCAGCTAACAAAAGAGCTAATTAACTTTGAAACCTCTGAACCGATTTCCATCGAACACAGCTAAAAACACTCCTGGCCAATTCACCTTTTCGAAAAAAAGAAACAAAATCAAAATCAGTTCATGCGTTCGAGAGCTACGATGCCACACACAGACACACCCATACACAGATAGACACGTCGAACTAAAAGCACCCCGTCGTTTATGCGTCTTTCACAGGAAGCCCTACTTTTACAGTAGAACTTAAATTGTAGTTTGTATGTCAGCTGGCCAACCGACATGAATAATTATCGGTCATGCAGCCAAAGGGAGTGCCGCAATTCATGGAAATAATTATATAGAGAATGGAAAGCATGAAAATTGCGGGAAAAGGGTCAAATCGATGGATAAAATGACCTATAATGTTCATTGTATGCGTAAGAATTTACCAAAAATTCCTTCAAAACATTAATCATTTTTGATTGTTTAAGTGGTTCAGTGCAAACGTTCTATTTTTTGTCAAAATTATTTCGTCAGTGCAAAAAAAATGTTGTTTTTATTGGATTAACAAAACCCAGAAAATATTTTTAATTTATAAAAAAAAATTGATTTTGAATTCGTTTTTAATTTTTTTTATACATTATAATTCTTTAAAAAAGTTTATTATTTTTCGCAAAAAATTAAAAATATTTCAAGAATTTCTAAAAAATGTATGGAATTATCTGACATACCTTTACAGTAGGCACCTAAGATCGAAAATTGACGTTCGAGTCACTCTAAGTAATCACTTAAGAACAATAACTGTGACGAGAGTTATGTCTTCAAATACATCCTTCTTCAGGGGCGCCGTCTTTTATATTGAGTACTAGCATCATTTTAGGCGGTTCAAAGAATTTTTCCATCGTCTATTCTGGGAAACCATACCGATGAGTCGATGAACGATCGATTGTAGATCTTGCATGCGTCGACGCAACGGTAATAGTTGCGTGTAGATCTTTTTTTGTTATTTGATTGACGTTTGACATCGCGACGTGAAGTGTAGGTCGATTGTTACTTTTCCTTCTCTTAAAAAAAACTTTTGGGGCGTTTAAAATCATATAAACTTAAAATTTACAAACAGCTAGACTTGGAACAACTATCTGTAGACTATACAAATATTTGTTCCGTGTGGTATTCAAACTCGCGACACGCAGCGCAGCAGCCAACCGCTTAACCACTGCGGGCACCAATATTGTTAGCATTATGTTTGTATTAATAAATTATACTTCTTGATAAGATTACCTATTTTAAGGCAATAAGAGATAAGAACCAAAAATTGTAAAAACCAATGTAATCGTAGGTAAATTTAATTAGTAACACTAATAAAAAATAAACGCATTTTCCTTATGTGTTAACTGTACACAGCATTATTGCATTTCGTATTTGTGCCGGAATAGGGCGAGGCCGGAAAGTTACCTCATTGTTTCAGCTATTAACATTGTACTTTTACAGGCAAATGCCTGCAGTTTCTTCAATTCGCGAGTATTGTATGTAATAACTGTACTTTAGACCAATGACCCAACACAATAGAAATTAGCCTTTTACGCTATGGTATATCCATGATTCCTGCGTATTAGTAATATCCGAGACTGTCCAATCAAATCTGCTTCAGGTGCAAGAAAACCGCAGGATTCCGTAGCGCCGTAAAATAGTTACAAAAACGCGCTCCTTGTATGGGGACCCCCTTTTTTTCATTAATTTCTTGTTATAACGGCCATAGTAATGCACACTCTGCAAAAATTACTAGTGTCTAGGTACCTACCTATAAATTATAGTTCAAAATATACATCCCTATGACAGACATCGGAATCTCAGTACATAGGGTTCCGTTGGCACCATTTGGCCATCATAAAAAAAATATTCTCTGTAAATTAATTCTCTTCGCATTTGCTAATAGGCGTTGCAAGTATTATTGTATTTAGAATCAAACAAAAAGCAACAATAATTGCATGTAGATAGGTATCAGTGTTATTTTATAACTCGTAATCTTTTATTTTAATGGAATATTTAATCATCGTATAAAAAACCCACGTTTAAATACCTATATTTTACAAGAAGAACTGCAGTATTCTTCCACAGTCGCTAATTACTATTAGAATAGAACATTCAAATGATGTACTTATAGATCATTCACGTTTACCTACTGTTGACAACTGAACGCGAGTTTGACCTTATCAACACTGCAGTAATTATAATAAATTATTCACTGACAATGTAGAGATAAATGTATTCTGGCGAAATTGATAATGGAGAGTGGGTAAGTAATATATAAAAAAAATAATTGTGTAAATGACACCATTAAATAATAATTCCAAGACACAACTTCTCTAAAGAATCACTTTATTTTACCCCTGAAAATCCGATAATTTTCTAAATAACTATAAAATTAGATTTTTAATTGCTTTGAAATCAATAAATAGTTAGTGAATTGAGATGTCATAAAAGTGACGTCATAGTTTAGTATTGTCATATAAAAACTATGGGGGAATCGCGTTTTGACAGCTGATAAAAAGTATGTGAATTGATTAGTGGTGTCATTTACCCAATCAAATAAAAATATTGAAATAATTATTTTCAGTGTGTGTTTTGTTTGACGAAGGGCCTGTTTCACAACCTTCAAAAAGTTCGGATTAAATTACCAGATAATTTCATAAGAAAACATGAATATTAGTGAATACTGTATGTTCAGTGGTGAAACAAGACTAATTAGTGCAAGCTATACCTAATTATAATTAATTAGTAAACCATATGATTACGTCTTTTAAATTTGACCCATATATTCAATACAGATCCAAGTCGGTCATCAGGCTAACAGCCGTCACAGATAAGGAAGCTAGAGACTTCATTCATTTTATCCAACATTAACGTACAAAACGTGAGAACATAGTGTTGAAGATAAAGCTATAATTTATTCATGTATGCACATAATTCGCGCGTAACTATCAGCAAAATAAAACAAACAAGTTTCTTACCGTAGAAAATCAATCACCGATGATTTCAATATAGACTATTCACTTTCAGTTTACACGCACAATTAAAACTATTTAGCCAGTTTAATGTACTAGTATAACAGGGCGTAGCGTGTTCCTTCCTTTATGTATTATTCATATGCCGTTTAAGCGATATCGATTTCAAAACACTTAGTTCATAAAGCACAAAATCTTACGCGTATAGTTTAAAATACTTTCACAAATCCTTATCACTGTTGCGTGACACTGATAAGAGTTCCATTCACCGTATCAGGTTCCAGTTTCACACAGCCAAGGCTAAAAATGAACCGCTCACCATCAATGCACTTCACAACACTACAACTGTCAAAATTGAAAAACGAATGGGTAAATGTCAAATTCGAAATTTTCACAACTTCGCGCGGGAGAAGTGGTTTTTCCGAATCGAAATTTCAAAACACGTCGTCCGCGTTTTGTTATCGCAGCTGAACTAACATAGGCGTGTTAATTTTACACTCACACGTCCGTAATCTTAATGACCGACCACAATAGTAGCAAAAATGGGCGCCAAAACCGGTCTTATTGTCAGTGTCTGTTAGTACGTTTGTTAAACAGATTGTTGCGTAATGCAAACGAGAAGCGGTCTGGGCTTTCGCTCCAATACTACCGGCACGCGGCGCCCACGCTATACTTCATTTATTTTCGTCTGACCGACTATAGTCATACTATAGTGAATAAAACACAGGTTCGAAGCGTTCCGCGGTCGTTAATAAACACCGTGTAGCGCGACGCCATAATTTTGATACGCGAATGTGTCCAGACGTTGTCGTTATTTGAATATTATGGTTCATAAACGATTGAATTACGTTGATATGTAATTATTTAATTGTTTTAATTTTATACCTGTGGGAAATAACAAAGTTTGTCTTCCTGTTCCGTTTTCTATGCGCACAGATAATAATATCTGAGAAATAAAATTGATTTATTTGACCAAATATTGACTGACTGACATAGCTAGACTGAAGATCGTAAAAAAATATATTTAATTTATTACTTACAAAGTATCAACCTAATTTATAAGACTACCCTCCGTCCGGTTCTTTTTTAATTTATAACATCCACTCATTAGGTACCTATAACTTTTCGGCTATATTTAAATTAGGACGGCAAGTTTTGCTTGTTTTTATCCATAGTGTACGGTAATCAACTATCAAACAAGTTTGGTTGACCTTAAATATAAATAGGCTACGTTTTATTTTTTCAGTGCTTATTCTAGGAACTACTTCTTTTCAAGAAAGTATGTAGAGCAGACCGAACATTTGCGTCACAGAGAAAGTCAATTATAGATTTTTTTTTACTATTTATAAATAGGTTAATTGCTTAGGTAAACTTATTAATTTTACAAAATTATAATTTATAATATCAAAATTAAGCAACGATACAGTACACGAACTATTTATACTCTATCTTGACATTTGCCTGTACTAATTTGTACCTACTGCTATTTTATACGTTTATAAAAGCTAGCTTCTTCTTTTCGTGTCGATTAACTCGCTTCAAATTTTGTCCGACCAGTATTGAGCAACCTGTACAGCTCTATTATTGCCCTCGTTTAGGTCTTTGATAAAAGCTATTAAACGTAATCTAGCACTAAATTCAATTCGGATTGTGAACATTCTAGACGCCTATTATTAATGCCTCGAGTCTAGTACAAAAATATCAATTTAGCTTATGTGTGCGTTGAACTCATAAGAGTATATTTATAAAAATTACATAACGTTAGTGCTTGCAGTTAATTTCAGGGAATGTAAACAATGTCAAGAGCGTTCGGTCCAATAAAAGATCAAGGTTAACATAACTACACGATCGTACAATCATCTACTTACTTATGTCAAAATGACGTGTCAAAAGTCAATATATACCAATATTGATTTTTAACACTTTGTGGTAATCAAATAACACAAAATATCATTGTAAATATTGACTTATTTATAATCATTGTAACATTAATTTTGTAGGTACTTGAAAACCGATTAAACAGGACAGTTTATTATTCCTAATCAAATTGAATAAGGTAGGTAATTTAAATAATATATTACAATGCATGGCAAACCAAATTAATTAATGATTACGATATTAGGTATGTTCTTCTCCTCAATGACGGAGAAACGTAACCTCAAAGCTTAGAATAAAATTAGGTAGGTACATAAATTATACAAATTTTTCTAATACGAGACCTATCAAGTATCAAGTCGCTTAGGTCGATACAGAGGTGATAATAAGACAAAGCAGAGGCCTTACAAGGCTGAATGCAAGGTTGTCGCAAATACAATACGAATGTAGTGTAAAAAAAATGTAATGACAGGAATTTGCATTTAAGAATAGAATGTAATCGATTTGAATGTTATTATGATTTGAAAATCCATTACTGTCATTTGATTCTGGCTGGTTAATTGTTAAATTATTATAGGTCTGTTTATTTTATTTTAAGAATCGTTTTTTTTTGCTATCCTTTTATCTTTTCTGCTATACTTAAACGCGAAACTTAGTGAGGATTATTGGATGGGTGTGTGATCTTTCATGCTTTGACAACTAAATGAAATTAGCTGAAATTCGGCATACATACTACATAAATATGTAGATGATCTAACTTAACACATAGGATAATTTTGATCTGTCTTTTTTTTGTTTCTCTCGTTTTTATATTTTGCCTTAATTCTGAAGTTGAGAATATAATACGAAGAATTATGCATTCACTATTATTTTATTACACATTATAGGTACTTGCAGAACAGTGATAAAGTACAGGTACTAGATATGGTATTGATTATTAATTTATTACCTCTCAACAATATTATTTATATGAGCTTGTTATGGCATTATTTATGAATGCTACTTATTTATATTCTTAAATAATGTAACAATTATAAAAATCTATATCTTGTATACCTAGTATATAGGGTTTCATTCAAGTTAGGTCTTTAAATCTTGTACGGTAAAATAATTTGTTGTATAACAAGATGAAAAGGTGACAGTTGCAGGCGGCGCACTGGCAGCTAATGGTTGAAGGCGGACGAAGGAGGCGATGTCAGCCGGGCCGTTGCTGTGTCGGTACGGTATTATCGTAATGTGCGTTGACCATAAATCATCAGTTAAAAGTGTACATAATCATTCTTATGTTGGTATTCAAACAAAATAATGCTAATTACAGCTTCTTCTAACTTCTAACATTATTTTTGTATCTACCCACACTGCCTCATTATAACCGCAATGATTTAAGAATGAGGTCACCCAAAATCTTTTAAAACATCATTTCCTTGTTTATTGAACTTTAGCCGTGGGATGAACGAAAACCGCAAAATAATGGTGATTTTCTATGACACAATAAAGCAATTAACTCTTAACGATGTACCTTATTAAGAAATTCTAGTTAAAATTTTCCTTGAACTATGTATGTATGTAAATAAATTAATAACCTTAACTTAAACTAGTCTTTCCGTATATGATTCTTTATTTGTTTTTAAATTAAGAAAAAAAAGGGTTTTAAGTTTTTTTGGCTTCCGAACATATATTTTTGATTTTTTTGTATTCTATGAAACCAGTTTTCCGAACACATAATGCCTTTGTCATTTTCTAGGATTATTGCCACGGTAAAAGCTTATTTAAGTGAAAAATTTGCAAAAGGCTGTACAATTTTTAAGCGTTACCTCGGGATATAAATGTAGTTATGGTTTTGGTATGATGACATACTCATAGTTGTAATATCTGATACAATAAAATGGCACCTAACGGAAAAATATTATTAAAAAATATATACTCGCCGAGTATCAACGTTATTACTGAAGCAACGAGGGTGAGAGCTTGTTTTCTTTGATTCTTACAAAAATTATAAATTTTGGGAAACACTCGCGCCTCGATTAACGAACTGAAATAGCTTCCTTGGTTTTTTTATGTATTCAGAAAAAATATTAGGTGGATCCGTAAAATTTTACTTATAAACAGAATTTAAATATTTATCATGATTGATTGAATACAATCGAACTGAAAGGTATGATGCGATAAGACAATTGATAACTACCTACTCAATTGATAGGTACCTACTCAGATAAAGTATGCAGTCATATGAATGTTCCAAGTACCTACTTCCTATATCAATATCACCGCATTTAGTTACCTACCTACCTTCTTTCAGATAAGCAAAATATCCCCAAGTGACATAATATAAACATATTTTTTTATCTCATGTTATGTACTGTACCTACTGTATATTAGTCGCCACCAGTCGTGAGCACAAATGTCAAGTTAATTTTTCGGTGTTTGGGTTCCTCCCGGGGTTTTTTGGGGCGCCGACGCTGCACGCGATTGGTCCGTCAGTTGGACTATATTTATGTATTAGTCAACAAAAAAAATAATGATGACTTTGACATTGACTAGGTGTTATACAATTTGTTTGTTCCACCAGTTTCTAAGTAAAGTTCAATTATATCTGGGGACCGTGGTCACTTATCTTATTTGTTGACCATACATAAATTTATATTCCAGAATAGATAATATAGTTATTCCAAAGAATAATATCTATTCATTCTAAGAATTATTTTCGCTGCAGTTGCAATGAGGTAAAAGTATGGATAAATATGGGAAATACGGATTTACATTTTATTTTATTAAAAATTTAAGGAAAATTGTTACAAAAACTTTAACCAAGGATTTAGTATATAATTTAAAACCCCCACAGTGCTGAAATTATTAAAAAAAAAACATCTGTTCCATATAAAAGTGCAGCACAAATAGCAATGGTTTTTTTTTACTCCGACTTAAAATTATTGATCATGGGTTCTAGAATCACGTAGGTACTGAATCCAAGGTAAGTACAGATTTTTGCTACGATGTCCCTTATATTTTTATTTTACTACACACAGATAGTGTTACCTCTGCCTAACCCTTCGGGGAATACAGGCGTGATGGTATGTTGTTTGTGTTATTCTGTAATTCCTAGAAGTCATACTTTTACTTCATTGCAATTTCAACGACAAAATCCCTTTTATAGTTTCGACTCCTGCATCTCTACTTCAGTCCCCTTTTACACAAAAAATATACCATTGAATTACAAAGTTTTAGACATGAATAATGTTTAGGTTCCTATTTAGGTAAATATTCTACCCTATCATAAACCTACCCATAAACGGCTCCACACGCGAATTGACCCCCAGGTCGTGTAATGAGGCTACAGCATATAGGTTAGGTTAGATTCTAATCGTTCCACAAACGACCTTCAACGCTGCTTTCCACTAACCGGTCAAGTGCGAGTAGGGACTTTGTGACGTCATCATAAGTATAAACAGGTACTTAGTATCACGCGATATGGCAGAATTGGGTGTATCCGTTGTCTGTCATCTACAATCACTAATTTAATAGAGCTGAAGAGTTTTATTGTTCAAATACGCTAATCTCCGTAAATACTGGTCGAATTTGTACGAATCTTATTGTAAATGATAGCCAGATTCATGAGGAATAATATAGAGGATACAACATCGCGCTACGATCCATGGGAGCGGAGCAGTCACTAAAGACGTGTCTTAACACGGGTGAAAAATACTAAACGACCAAGTCGCGGGCTGAAGCTAGTTCTGTATAAATACCGATTGAAACTGATAATAGGAAGGTATAATATACCAATTAGCTGCCGTTTCTGACAAGTTCATGTCAATCAAGCAAATGATTTATCACTTTTTGTGGAAATGTTGATTTAATGCGATCATGGAATTTTATATCAATTAGTATCGATATGTTAATTATCTCTTGTCGCAGGTTCAAGGAACTTTTTAAGATTGAGCTATGACTAAGGTAGGTAATGTAATGGTCATTCAGCGACTGCCGGGCAAAATTCTCCACACAATGTGTGCCTGAGTTTCTTTTTGTTTTTCTGATGGGGCGGAAGGGAGTGTCAGGCTTTTACTGACTAAAACCTATCTATGTTTCCTTATCTCTTTCGAACAATCCGCGGCTTCGGATGTGTGCCTGAATTTGGTTGGTGTCGCCCTGGCAGGCCCAGGAAGTGGTGGCGAGATGACCTAGAGGCTCACTGAGAGGACTGGTTCGCGGTGCTGCAAGTAAAGAATACTTGAGGGAGGCCTTCGCTCCTAAGTGGGACATAATAGGAGACTAGGGGATTATCTATAAAAACGATCAAAAATCACGTTTGTTGTATGGGAGCCCTCTTAAATATTTATTTTATTCTGTTTTTTTAGTATTCGTTGCAATAGAGGCTACAGAAATACATTACTTGTGAAAATTTCAACTATCTAACTATCACGGTTGAGATACAGCCTAATGATAGACGGACGGACAGATAGAGGAGTCTTAATAACATTCAATATATATGTAATGTAACTATTTTATTACACGATGGAAGGAACATCTAGGCGCAAACTTTTGCCGTTACCATGGATTCAATAAATGATTGTACGTCTCAAGCAGTGATAACATAACGCCTGTGGCAGGAACCACCGTGTAAAATACTTTGTTTGATTTTGGAAAACTAGTATAAGGCTTTTTTTTAGGGATGGGAAATTGTCAAATGACTTTCCCCGCCCTAGGTGGGGCGGGAGGGAGAGTCAGACTTTTACTGACTAAAACCCATCCATGTTCCTTCTTGTGCCCATTGCGTTCCGGAGGCGCAGTATCTTTTACGAACAACCCGCAGCCCCGGCAACTAGTTTTAGGCTGATACAATTATTTTAATAGCATTGCAGGCGTCGGAACCATTATCTAGCTAAATACGCAGAAGATACCTATTATAAATCATTTATGTTCCTACCGAATGCAATAATTGTCTTGATTATATCTTGAATATTTATATCATTGGTTTGAAATGTTTTTAGGAGCACGCAATGGAAATTAAGTCTTAAATTAATCTTAACAAGACTTTATCATTTGCTCTAGAAGCGAAAATATGTTTAAATTGTAAATAAAAAAATACGGGCCAAGTGCGAGTCAGATTCGCACACGAAGAATTCCATATCACTGCACAATTATTCAATATTACATACAAAAAACTGTCTCGTAAGGGGACAACCTCGCGAGACGACTCCCAGCCACCGTAGATACGGGCCTGTGGACGGTGAGCAATGGGTAGCTCACCGTCCTTACGTTTAACAAAACGACAGGCCGTGTCGACGGCGCGTTCGTGTTCCACGCGCGCCTCAAAGAGATGTCAGCAAAGGGAAGGGGCCACTGAGGGCCGATGCCTGCCGGGGCTGCGGGTTGTTCGTAAGAGATACCGCGCCCCCGGAACGCAAAGGGCACAAGAAGGAACATAGGTGGGTTTTAGTCAGTAAACGTCTGACACTCCCTCCCGCCCCGCCTAGGGCGGGAGAAAATATTTGATGATTTCCCACCCCCAAAAAAAATAAAAATAGGGACAACCTCAAATTTTTATTATTAACGATTTTTATTGGCATAGTGGTTCTAAGCGCAAATGCTGAGCTAGAGGTCTTGGGTTCGATTGCCAAGTCGTCGCCCGCTATTACAAGAGACCCAAACATACCGGCGAACTGTGGGTGTACATTGGTACACCTCTGCCTAACCCTTTGGGAATACAGGGGTAATGGTATGCTTTCATATGCTTTGTTTTTATCGCGGCCATAGGCAGTAAAACACATTCTCTAAAAATGCCAATTAGTACTCTGACAAATAAATTAAAAATCTTCAATTTGTTTTTAATAATTTGTAACAGTTGGTAACTGAAGCGTTAACTAATCGTAGTAAGCAGTTGATTGATGCACTCATTCGGTAAATCACCTTTTTACACATTTTTAATTGACAGACTTTCATGTTGATGTTTTTATTAGTCTAGTAATAAATCTATTTTTAAGAAATATGAATAGAAACGAATTCAGAATTAATACTTTCAAGTAATTTTTAAATTACAGAGAAAATGTATCTATGTATAGATATGTTTACGACTTGGCAACTACAAGACTACTTTTTTTTTTTTTGGGGGGTGTGAAATCATCAAATAACATCTCCCGCCCTGGGCGGGGCGGGAGGGAGTGTCAGACTTTTACTGACTAAAACCCACCCATGTTCCTTCTTGTACTTCTTGTTCGTTCCAGGGGCGCGGTATCTCTTACGAACAACCCGCAGCCCCGACAGGCATCGGCCCTCAGTGGCCTCTTTCCTATGCTGACATCTCTTTGAGGCGCGCGTGGAACACGAACGCGCCGTCGACACGGCCTGTCGTTATGTTAAACGTAATGACGGTGAGCTACCCATTGCTCACCGTCCACAGACCCATAACTACAAGACTACTAGACTTCACTCTTGATTACCTAGGTTCTTCTACTAAATAATAAAATCAAACAAACATAGTTGCAAAGTTATAGTGGTTTCAGTATTGATTTTGTCACAATACTTCACTTATTTTGGTCTTAAGGGGCCACTCAGGGCCGATGCCTACCGGGGCTGCGGCCTCTACGGGTTATTCGAAAGAGGTACCGCGCCCCCAGAACACATACGGCACAAGAAGGAACATAGGTGGGTTTTAGTCAGTAAAAGTCTGACACTCCCTTTCGCCCCACCCAAGGCGGGGGAAGCCATTGATAATTTTTCCCATCCAGAACAAAAAAAAAACCTTTAGTTTGACATAAATGTCAGTTTACTACAATTATGTCAAACCGACAAGTGACCACCACTGCCACCGGCTCCGTCCAAGACAGACAAGAAGGCGGCGTCAACTGAAAAAACAAACAAAAACCAATCAATTTATTCGATATTTATATACTGTATCCGTCGTAAATAAAGGTAACAATAGAAATGATTACAGTTGCGGTAAAAAAAGGGTTCATAGTAGGTTCACGATGATAGCTCGTGGTTTCTTGGAAGACAAGCCTCACTTTCAATAGTTAGTCGGCGTCAACCTGTCTGAGGAGGTTCGTAACAATAGCATCGTAGGTTGTAATTATAGTGAAAGTCGATATTTTGTGAACTGTTCAGTTAATAGGTCATTTTGAAATAATAAAGGCAGTTAGTTTAGTGAGTCAGCGGTAATATTGGGAATCAATTAGATTAATTGGTAAAGCATGATATATAACATCACGCTTGTATTCCTCTAAGGGTTACGCAGTGTTGTACCAACCAATTTTCAGTTATAGCAGTTAATGAGACAAATGCCACCAACTGTGTACAAATTCAGACCCTGGGCTGAAATATAGATAAAAAAATAGAAAAAGACTGAAAACTTCCTTATGGAAAAAACAAATAATTATGCTCGACTCGGAAATCGACCTAGGACCGAGGAGAAGATCACATATCTTCGAGATTTAGAGGTTGCAACCACGAGACGAACGAGACCAAATAAATTGACACATTTTTATTTTAGCTTCGGCTGGCTACTGTGTTTCTTTTCTGTTATCCGCATTCACTGTACCATAGGTATTAAGAAAGAACATAACGTGGTTGAAATTAAGCCAGGTCTAAATATGACTGAATTTATTTACCTTACTGTGTACTATAGATACTGTTTCCTTATGTATACCTTAAGGTACAGCCCGTTGGGCACGCCTTAATAGAGGCGGTAAGTCCCCTCTTTGAGGAGTGGCTGGAGAGGCGTCACGGCGCCCTCACCTACCGCCTGACGCAGGTCCTCACCGGACACGGGTGTTTCGGGAGGTTCCTGCACCTTATCGGGCGGGAGGAAACGTCCGGGTGTCACCATTGTGTGGATCGCCCCGAGGACACGGTGGAGCACACCGTGGCGGTATGCCCCGCTTGGGAGGAGCATCGCCGAGTCCTCGTGGCGGCCATCGGCGGCGGCGAACTCTCGCGTCCGACCCTGGTGCAAGCCATGGTCCGGAGCGAGAGCGAATGGGATGCAGTCGCCTCCTTCTGCGAGGCAGTAATGCTTGAGAAGGAGGCGGCGGGACGGTTGAGACAGCGGTTCTCCCGTCCCAGCCGCCGCGGTAGACGCTCCGGACGTCGGGAGCCGCGAGACGACTCCCGGCCACCGTAGATACGGGCCTGTGGACGGTGAGCAATGGGTAGCTCACCGTCCTTACGTTGCATAACGACAGGCCGTGTCGACGGCGCGTTCGTGTTCCACGCGCGCCTCAAAGAGATGTCAGCAAAAGGAAGGGGCCACTGAGGGCCGATGCCTGCCGGGGCTGCGGGTTGTTCGCAAGAGATACCGCGCCCCCGGAACGCAAAGGGCACAAGAAGGAACATGGGTGGGTTTTAGTCAGTAAAAGTCTGACACTAAGGGGGCAGGAGAAGTTATTTGATGATTTCCCACCCACCAAAAAAAAAAAAAAAAAAAAAGGTACAGCCCGTAAGGCTGACTGTCCTATACCATCAGTGTATTTGGAGGTTATGATAGATGTCTTAGAAAAACAGTTTTCTGTGTCCAGATAGTCTGTATAAAGACAGCGTTGGCTCAGGTCTGTCCACAAATATCGCTACTCAAGTGTCCGACTATCCAACTCCGACAGTCGAATTTAAAATAAAGATATATATATTTTTTTTAATGTTTTTTTTTAATGTAAAGTGATTCGTGAACCGACTTTTATTATCTTTTAACAGCACCATGAAAAAATTCTAGACTTCTAATTTAAATCATCCTTAGTCTAGCATTTCTTGGCTAATTGCCAAGGTCAGATTTGAATCGCTGATGTTTCTGGATGTTTGTCTGCAATTTATCTACATAAATATGAACTATTAATTTCACTGTTCACTGTTTCACTGTTTCAATCTTCACTTTTAACTGCCTCGGTAGCCTAGTGGTCCTAAGCGCGACTGCTACGCTAGAGGTCTTGGGTTCGATTCCCAGGTCGAGCAAAAAGTGTTATTGGGTTTTTCTATGAAATTCTCAGTAGCAGCTCGGAGTTAGGATTTGTGCCCGGTTAATGGCAATAGGCTCGCCCCTTATTACATGGGACCTAAATATACCGGCGAACTGTGGGTGTACATTGTTACACCTCTGCCTAACCCTTCGGGGAATACAGGCGTGAGTGTATATTTTTATATATATATATTTTTTATATTAATTTCACTGCCTCGTGAGCCTAGTGGTCCTATGTGCGACTGCTACGCTAGAGGTCTTGGGTTCGATTCTCAGGTCGAGCAAAAAGTGTTATTGGGTTTTTCTATGATTGAAATTCTCAGTAGCAGCTCGGAGTTAGGATTTGTGCCCGGTTAAGGGCAATAAGCTCGCCCCCTATTAAATGGGACCTAAACATATCGGTGAACTGTGGGTGTACATTGGTACACCTCTGCTTAACCCTTCGGGGTTATACAGGCGTGATGGTATGTTATGTTGGTTTCAGATAACGAGTATCATTGATTTCCTTCTTCCACCTACAGGTAAAATATCAGATCTGCTTCATTTTGTGACACGCTTCCCCGAAGTGCTATTTTGTAAAATTCTTGCATTAAGTGGGATACCAAGCTCACTTCACCTAAATTCATCGAAAGGGATTTTTGCGGAACAGCATTTCAGATTTACATGAGGATCATTGAAGTCAAACCCATCTTTTGTAGATTTTCTTGGCAAGACACTATCAACACTACTGTTTCTCAGCAACCATTCGTAGATAATATTATAAATGTCTGTTTGTGCTATGAATTAGCGAAAGTGGTTTAAAAATTAGTGGTCAAGTCCACTTAATGGACAATTGGATACAAAATGGTTAATTACAAGTTACCTCATATACTTGATCTGCGGTCAAATCGGGAACTATTATAAAATGAATTGAATTTGACACATCGCCAGTTCTTCTCCTAACTAACAGCGCCACTATGAAGTATCAAGTTATACTGGATGTGTCAATAACGTTTAGTTAATGATTGCTCAAGATTTCGGCCATGTCATAGTTGAGTGAAGTGATTTCATTGGGTACCTAATGATCTTTTTTATTGCTATGAATTTTTTGGTGTTTTTTATTTTTATTAATTGTGACGTTCAATTAATTTGGTTCTTTCTTTCGTTTTTAATGTGTCGTGTTACGAGTACGTCTAGTTTTTGCTGCAGTATGTGTAAAGTAATTTAATATGTATGTAGCCATATTGCTTGTAAAAAATAATATACCTAAGCAAAATCGCCAACACATAGATAGGTATACTAAAGGTACTTTGATTTCACTCAATACCATATTTTATAATACGTACATTACATACCATCACGCCTGTATTCCCCGAAGGGTTAGGCAGAGGTGTACCAATGTACACCCACAGTTCGCCGGCATGTTTTAGGTCCCATGTAATAGGGAGCGAGCCTATTGCCATTAACCGGGCACAAAACCTAACTCCGAGCTGCTACTGAGAAATTCCGAATGGAAAAATCCAATAACACTTTGCTCGACCTGGGAATCGAACCCAGGACCCCATGCTCATCAGTCGCGCTTGCGACCGCGAGACCAACGGGACAGTTAATACGATTTTTAAATTCTTCTTGCAACGCAATTACTGTAAATAAATTATAGTTTCATAATACAGTCCTACAATGCAAATCGGTTAAAGAAATAAGGAAAGCACTTGACAAATCAATCCTCATTTCACCCGTTATTAGCCAGCACAAGACGACCCACGCATTTTTTAAGCCAACTGCCCACCTGATTCTAAGTGGTCACCGCTGCCTATACTTAGATATTTGCAATACCAAAGGTCTTGCAGGTGCGTTACTATTCCAGAGACAAAGTTGAAATGTCTCATGTGTAGATGTATGTGGGACGAGCACCTTCACTAAGAGCTCTACTACTACTTATACATACATACATAAATTCACGCCCTTTTTCCCATGGGGGTAGGCAGAAACCATAGAACGCCACCTGCTAAGATCCCTACATACTCCTTTCGTCTCTTCCACGTTCATACATCAGAGTCATACATCGTGAATGAAAAAAGTTTTTTGGCTCACGTTCGATTCCGAGCGCGTTAGAATTGTATATGTAAAAGTTATAGCGCCACTCGGTGGTCACTAGGAGAAACATAATTTCTCATCCAAAATTCAAACACGCTCACAATCTAACGTGAGTCGAAAAAAACTCACACTTACCACACTGGTTATAACGGCACGCCGGTTACGAGTACTGCGCACCCGACCATTCTGAAGAACTTAAAAGTACTATTTTAGCTTCAGTCTCCGCACATTGCAAAGCAGCTCCCAATCAACAAACACACAATAAAACACACAAAGCGACATCTAATGAGACACCCATAAAAATTACCTACCGACATTCCTAACTCTGCGTGACCCCATCCAATTACATGAAATAATAACGCACAGTAATTTACAAAATGACATTCCGACCGATACGTGTCATTTGTGGACAGAATTACGAAGTAATTTGCCTCGGGCTAAGATGGAGACTAGTTTATGTGGACTAATGAGGGAGGAAGCCTTTTGAGCTTAAGGCTACTGTCTCGAGCGTGAGATGAATGTGAATTTTGAGGATGTATCTGATAAGTCAATGTCTACACATTTTTTTTAATACTTAATAATAAAAAAATATGTTGAATAACCTTTGTTAACATGATATAAAATTCGGTAACGTTTAGGGGTCAGCATTTCTAGTAAAATAGTGGTCACCGAACTATAAGCGGTGCCTGTATCTTGGGGGCTAGAAATTTATTTTTCAATTAGACCATTTACAGGTACTTTTGAATTGTGAAGAAGTCGGTCAGTTAGTAAGAAAGTTGAAGCTAGTAGCTCGTTTCAAAACATAGGTGGGCCTTTATGAAGAAGAACGAACAAGAAACTTCACGGACACTCTTTTCGATTTTGTACAAAAAATTAATTACTTAATAACTTTTTTTAAACAATCTAATCGTCTTTCAAACATATCTTTTGTTGTATTCTGTTTTTTTTGTAACTTTGCGACACATTGGGAATTTACCATTATTTTTAAATTTTACCCTTGAGTAGGTATAGTTTAACAGAGATAGGGTACTTACATAAACAAGTAAATTAATCAGTGTTCACGCCTAATCGTTTGTAGTCTTATTTTTTACTAACTTACGATTTATTGTATAAAAATAAAAAAAAGTCAAATCATTTATTTCAACTAGACTATTAAAAACCACTTTTGAATGTCTATTACATGTTAAAATTAAAAATATTAAATCTAGTTGCCCATTCCAAAAGGTAAGTAGTTTCATATGGAAAAGAACGGGAAAAAAAGACCATACATACTCTTTTAAATATCATATCATCTTAATAATTATTTTAAATTATTAAATCAATGAGAAGACTGCCATAGACTTTTAAATGATTACTCCATTTGATAAATAATATTTTCTCCGCTTTACTGACAAAACCACGATGACCAACTAGTATGTAACCTACATACATAACCGTTTCACCACCGAAGACAGTTATACATAAGAGAGGTATAATTTAGCTCGTGGTCTTTTTGCTCAAAGGGGTAATTTTGCATGTCATTATGTACAGAATGCGACGCCTGCGCATTGGTTGATGCTGGGAGGCGGCGCAGGCGCAACTATGGCGGCGGAGTTAATTGACTCTTTGATGTGGCATATTTATTTAAATTACTGGGTTTTGGTGGCACTTTGATGGCGAGTGGTGAGAGACAGTATGGTTTATATTACACAAGAAAAACTTGGTTGATGGGTGTTAGTACATCAGACATGTTACTGATCTGCTTTTTGCTAATGGATGATGGTAAAGATTATAGGACTGCTTTGTTGGTCTCATGACCGCAAAGATTGATGAATTCGGTTCTTAGGTAGGGCAAAAAATGTTATTGGGGTTACACATTAGAAAATTTAAAGTAGCAGCTCGGAGTTTGTAAATTGGTGGTGCGACACCCTCCTGCCTCGGAAAACACGTAAAGAAGTTGGTTCTGCGCCTGCGCAATCTCTCAACAATTATGTCTTGGCTAGTTTCCGTTGTTGTTGACCGCTGTGGCCGAAATTCGATCAGGAGGACATTTTTAAAAGTTGTATGTCAAATGCATCCTGGCTAAAAGTAATTCTGGCTAAAAAGTTTTATCTAAATACTCAGGCGAATTCCAGAAGGGGCTTAAAATCAAAGATTAAGTCACTTTTTTGTATAGCTACGTGTGTGCTGGCCACCCGTGATGAGCACGTCGTTCCAATATAAAGGAAAAGTCAGTCTGTTTTTCAATTAAACGTAGTCATATGTACCTAATGACTGTAGTTACGTACATTTCCTACAAAAAAATTTCATAATAATTCTTAACGTAGAAATAGTTATTAATGATGCATGTAACTTACAGAGTATGTGACCTAGCTGTTCTTATAAATCAATGAATCGTTCACAAACAATGCAAGTCTTTCTTTAAAGTATGGTCTATTGCAAGATTATTAATGTTTATAAATTATACCTTTACTAAACTCTTAAACATCGCTCAGTTACTTCTTCGGACACCCACGAAACATAATTTGAGTCATACGGGGTCGCTTGTGTCTAGTTCCAAAGCGTCAAATCAGAAGACAACTTCAAAGTCAAACGCCATCTAGTAGGGAGTAGCGACATTTCATACTTTGTACTACAAACGTACTGAGGTACGGCTGTTGCAATGTAAAAAAAGCAAGAGAAAAAAATTAAAGAACATTTTGCAGTATTTAGTTACTAGGTAGGTATGCCACCTACCAGGCTTTTAAAATACTAGAATTGAGTTAACATCTTTGTAAACATTACTGGTTTTTCTATTAACCGCTAGATGGTGTAACTGTGAGAGCATTCAAATAAATACGTTAGATGGTAAGAGATGGCGCTTATTTACATAAAGCATTTAATTATCGTTTTGACTACTCTACGTTGTTAATAAATATACATATTGGAAATCTACCAGGCATCAATGGCGAACCACCTGACATTTCATCAGACATCGAAGGTTTATAATTCGATGGTAACGCGGTGAGTTCATCACCATGAATGTTTCACCCAAAATGGCTAAAGCCTCTTCTCTTTAAAAATGTCAATCCACATCACATTCGTAGTGGCGACCACACCCAAGCAAACCTGCTTGACGTTGCCATATTAACAAAACCTTATTCATCTTTAACTAGTTTGTTACATCCCTAAAATATATATTTACCTATAAACATTTTATTTTTTATTCTTATTTTTCAGTTCAGTTTTGTTTTTAATTAAGTTTAACCTAGAATGGCTACTGTTGTAAGTATGTTAATACTCATCCAAACACGACTAACGCTGTTAGTCTAAAACTGTAGACAAAATGAATATATAGGTACAATATTAGTAATTAATCTGTAAGAAGAAAACGCTGCCCCTCAAGTAATTTTCTTGAAAACCAGAAAAAAAAGTCTTGAAGTCCTGAAAACAGAACAAAAGTAATAATATTACTCGCCAACGGCGATCTCCTACGGCGTTCTAGTTTCCCACTCCGCAGAACACACACACTTGATAACAAGGACTGTTCTACTCCCAAAAGACCCACAAGTATTGTATTGAAAGATAAAACAATGAAACTTCCCTCCCTGTAGACTTCGGGGCGAAATTGATTATATCTTATTTCCACTTCATAAGTCAGGTTTTTCTAGATTTCAATATATTTTTTACAGAAATATAAAGTAACATAATTTTGGTTCGTGGAAACTGAATAGCTTGTTAAAAGTTTAACAGGCAAACGAGAAACAAAAGAACATCGGGGAGTTCAGGTTCCACGAGCTCATTGCCTACCTACTTATGTTGTATGAAGTTCTTAACTACATATTAGATTTTATTGCTTTCATTTTGTACTCTTGAACAAAAGTGTGCTTCTGTTGAAGACCCAAATTGTTAAAAAAGAAAAATAAGTTGTCGACCTATTCTGTAAAAAGCTCCCTCGGTGAATTTAGGTGAGTCGTCATCCCTCCTGATGCTAGGGATTCACAGTTCACTTCAAGCCCACAAAACCGAAATTCATCAAGAGAGATTTTTACAGAATAATCCGGCTCATGGATCAGAACCACATTGCCTTCGTAATCTGCCTGGTTGCAGTACCAGCCAGTGTGGTTACTTTGTCTCACAGAGAGATTATCTAGTTTTAAGTTTAGCAGCGTTATAAGCCACGTCTGTCATTTTGTATTTTGGACCTTATAAATACCGAAAATGTACTACCAAAATTCGTATCTCTTGCTGTGTTTCGGTTTGATAGTACCGGTCTAGTTAGAGGCATATAAGACATGTCAGCTCTCTGGATTGGCTATGTATCTGTAAGCTTTTAGCATTACAGATGTGAATAGGTCGCGGTTACCACTTATCATAATTATCATCCAATAACACAAAGGTATATCATAATCCTTTGCTTTTAATTTTTATTAAGGCATATATTTGTAACTTTGAGTTTATCAGTTTGTAAACGTACTCACAATACAGGATAAATTATTAGTGTTAGGCAACGTTTTCCTAAACTAATATCTATACTAATATTATTATAAGCTTGTTTGGTTGAACGCGCTAATTTCAGGAACTACTGATTGGAATAGAAAAATTATTTTTGTGTTGGATAGTTCATTTATCAAGGAAGGCTTTATAAAATCACAATACGGTACACAGCAGAGGAGCAGTAACCAAAGACCTAACTTAATGCGGGTGGGAAAACCACGCGAACGAAGTCGCTGGCAGAAGCTAGTTAGGTATAAAGAGAAAACATTTCTTCTTTTTTTGTAATAGACAGGTTTAGAAACATTTTCACCGATTTTAAAAATTCCTTCACATATTGAAAGCTGCATTATCAGCCAGTAACATAGTCTCAATGTTAATTTAGAAAAAAATCATGGGTAAAACCTTGATTAGAATAAAGAAAAAAAAAACTCTGTAATCTAAAAAATATAAAGCTGCTAGTTTGAAGTCAACCAAACGAAGTCAACCGCGATAACCTAACCGTCCTCTGTAATAAAGAGCTCAGCAAAGGTGGTTATCATGCCTTTGAATGCATGAGTACGGGGACAAACGGCAGCTCAACAGTTTTGTCAGTAATCCTCGTGGGCCACACTTAAATCCTTTTGTGGGGCTCGCTGTATGGAAGCCTGCAGTGCATTTGGTGATAGGGATTAACTTGAAAATGTTTGTGAGGATGACTTTTTAATTTTCACATTTTACTTATTGGACTTATAGATAGCCTTAGCCTTTGCCCAGCTTAGTCTTGCGCCATACGGATTATTAGAGACGATACTTGAGCCCATTTACTTTGGTAACCATTAGCCCCAGCAACTTATACAAGGTTACTTTTCAATCAGGTGCCATACATATTTCAGGGGTTGGAAGTACTCATGAATATGAACAACTTTTTCTAGAGGAATATTCCAGAAATTAAGAAGAAAACCCGGCTGCCTCGGTAGCCTATTGGTCCTAAGCGCAACTGCTACGCTAAAGGCCTTGGGATCGAGCAAAAAGTGTTATTGGGTTTTTAACGAAATTCTTAGTATCAGCTCGGATTTTGGATTAGTGCTCGGCTAATGGCAATAGACTCGCCCCCTATTACATGGGGCCTTAACATACCGGCGAACTGTGGGTGATATTATGTTACATTATGAAAAAAAATCCGCTGTACCGTACATTTTGATCGTGTTGTAGTCCATTTTTCTAGGGAACAGCTGTTGTTTTTTTAATATTTCAGAGTTAGTTCCATATTCGTGAGTAATTTTACCCCCTAAAAGATGGCAGGTGAATGAAAATAAACCTTGTATAAACTTACACTTGTGAATAAGACTTTTTAATATACAACAAGACAAAAAGAAAATATAAATAGTTAAATATTAGACTTCGTAGATCGTGTCCCTAAATAATCTGAATGAGAAAAAAAAGCAAGTGATAGGTACTGCTTATTTATTACAAAGCTAAGCGATATTTTAAAGCAGGTGCTAAAACAACAAAAAAGGGTTCTCAAAAAACGTTAATTATGTTAAAATACGCCGTTATTTATGTTATAGGCGCTTTAATTAACTAACTTTAATTAATCTCTTGTGGAAACTCCAAAATTTCAAACTACAGAGTAAAGGGAGTCAGTATTTACTTAATTTTCAGTTATCTACCTGTCGTACTAAAATTAAGAGCGCGTTGGAAATGGTTTATCATGGAGTATCATCATAGGATGATGAGGGTAATAGAAAATTCTAATTAAATAAAATCATTAAAGTGTAAATAAATAGTATTAAATGGCTTTATTTGGTGATAAGATTCGAGCTACGAATAGGTACCTTATTTTTGTAATTTTATTTTTAAAATTTAAATGTCCACCTTTCAGGGGGGCGGGGGCGTCTGTCAGATTCTTACTGACTAATAACCACACCGGTGTTCCCTTCCTGCACTTACGCCGGGGATCCCAGGAGCGTACGCGCCTTCCGCGATCCCCGATTGGTGCTACCGTGAGCCCTCTTCAATGAACATCAACCAACACCAACTTTATAGTACTCTTTTAAAAACATAAGGTAGAACCGAATCCTGAATCAAATACCAAAATCATTTTTTCAAAATTGCGAAACCTTATATACATACAATTTAATTGTCTCTATTTCAAGAATTCAGTCCATTTTCTTACCAACGCGTTTTCATTCACGAAAGTTCCCGGTTCGTTTACTTCGTATTAGATTTATGCTGTGCAAAGACTTATGAATTATTCATAAGTTACATTCAACCTTTTCTATGCCATGGAATATAGTAAAATAGTAGTCTGAAACTCACACGTGAATGCATATCTTTATATTAAGATGCCACGCGAGCGAATATTCGAATCAAGAAGGAGTTTCGCACGTATCACGTTACAAAGGTGTGGTTGACTTTCACAGTTCAAATTGAATATATTTCATGTATTCAGGTGGCACCACGTATAATGATTATCTTTTTTTTTGTTATGTTCAATATAAGTTCATATATTAAGTTTATGATTTTACAGATCTACGAAAAAATTATAAAATATATGTGCATCGTCCAATCTTTATCCCAGGAGGATCTCCGATGCATAGAGGGCTTATTATTCGATATATCAAGCTACGATAACTGAAATGAAATTGAAATTTGGAACGTAAATCTTATCCAAAAAATGTGACATGTTGCTTATGAAAAGCTCTGTCATTTTATTTCTGTAAATATTTGAAAATATAAAAGAAAAGGGTTACAAACAGTTTTCTTTTTTTGTTAAATTACATTTGTGTGATATAAATAATTGAATATCAGACGTCAGTTTAATGTTTTACAACGTCTTAGGAGCGTTTATGTACTTATTTTGCTCATGTTTAACTTATTTTTGACAGCTTCAAGAACGAAATTCAATAGGCATCAAAATAATAATTAATTTTCCAATATAACACTTTTACACATTTTTTTAACTATATTGTGGCAATATTTTATATTGAATTTTGTCCAGCTGCTTTAGTTTTACAAAGATGAGTGGTGAAAAAAGTATGGAAGGATTTATAGAATTCAATACGTGTTGTCGAATCATTAAAAAAGTTTTCTCAAGGATTTTTGAATTAATTAATAATAATTGAATACCCGACGACGACGCCCTCAGACTCTAGAAGACTCTAGAAGAAAGAGAGAGATATAGAGGATCTTCGCAGGGTAGCTGTTAGGAACTGAATGAGAGTTGCCGAGAATCGAGCAAGGCGCGTGCAATTGGAGAGGCCCATGTCCAGCAGTGGACTGCAGTTGCAGGTTGATGATGAATACTCAGTATAAATAAACCGTAACCAAATGTACCAAAAAGCTGTAACCAAGAATTAAATACTAAAACATCTGAAACCATGAAGCTAGTTATTCCCTAAATATAACTGGAAAGCATTTGAAACTCCGCCGGTTTTACCCAAACCTAACATGTTACCAGAACAATTTAAGTCCATTCAGCTTTCCACAAGTTACATACAACAAATTAACAAAAGGTTTACATGACGTCGTGCTCGAGTGTTGTGATACCTTACATCACAGAGCAAGTGTTTGTGAGACTACTGCCACTGCTAGTGTTCACTAAGTGCATCGCAGATGGTACTGAATGTCTTCTAAACGTTGCTTGTTCATTGTTGGGAAACTGTAGTGCTTTGTTGTCTCCCGTTGTGTACTCAGGCTAATACATTAGATTAATTTATCTTTATGACATACACATACCATCACGCCTGTATTCCCCGAAGGGTTAGGCAGAGGTGTAACAATGTACACACGCAGTTCGCCGGTATGTTTAGGTCCCATGTAATAGGGGGCGAGCCTATTGCCATTAACCGGGCACAAATCCAAACTCCGAGCTGCTACTGAGAATTTCATAGAAAAACCCAATAACACTTTTTGCTCGACCTGGGAAAAGAACCCACGACCTTATTGATTTATCTTTATGATATGGAGATAAGAACAAAAATTATTATTGTAGGACATTTTTACGTAACTTCTTTTCGGTATATTTTTGTGGATCTGAATGTCATTTCTGGGAAGTACGATTCTCCAAAATGTTGTGACTTTATTAGGAGATGTGTCTTTCACAGTAATCTGGTTACAAAATATTCAATGTTAAGGTTTACTAACATAATGTGAGATTCTTGCTTACTTAACTACTATGGATATAACTTATCTATACTGTTATTATAAAGCTTATGTGTTCGATAGTTCATTTAGCGAGGAAGGCTATAGGCTATATAATACCACGCTATGACCAACAGGTGCGGAGCAGTAACCAAAAACGTAACCTAACGCGGGTGAAAAAACTACGCGGACGAAGTCGCGAGCAGAAGCTAGTCTGGAAAAAAAGGGTGATAATTGGGTTTCCCATTGTCACCACACGTCGCTATTTTCATTGAATACAAAATGCGAACGGCTCCCCCATTTCTAGAGGATTTTATTTAAATACGACAAGTAAGGTATATCTAAGTTCTATATAGATCTGAAACTTATACCTACAGAGAAAACAATACTGGTACATTAGAGCAGGAACCTATTTACCAAGATAGGTATGGTAGACGCCACGAGTCGTGAGCACAAACATCAAGTTTATTTGTGGGTTCCATTCTTGATTTTTTGGGTCACCGACGTCTCACGCGATTAGTCCGCCTGTCGAACCGATCGCGTGCAGCCTCAAAACCAACAAAAACCTACAAAAAAATTTGACGTTTGTGCTTACAACTCGTGGCGGCCACATTACTACGATGTTTCATAGTCTAGTTATTCCAAAACCGACAGAAGAATAAACATTCATAAACATTATTACTTCAACACTGTATGTAAACACAATACATTAATTTAATGTGTTTAATTTCAACCCTAAAATCACCACGTCTAAAATAACACAACATAATTCATAATTGCACTTAACTAAGACTTGTCAGATTCAGCCAACGGCACCCGAGGGGTTTCACGGCGGAATTATTTGTGCCAAGACTCCTGTAATAGCTTGGCGCATGACGTTTTATACACTTAGTACGACAGGATATGGATTAATTGAATAATTTGTGTGTTTATATTTTGGTGACGTATTTAAGGATTTCAAATTGAATTATTGCAATTGTTTTACTGTCTTGAAGAATGATTGTCAATGTGTCTTTCAGGTTTCTTTAGGTATGGAATTCTTGGTATACGTGTAGAGGATAAAAAGTATCCTATCCTAAACCGGGCGATTAGGACGTAGGACACTTGTTGTTCCGGTAGTACGTTTCGAAACAGTTTTATTTTTTTGACTCGCTATACACCGCGGTACCACACGCGTTCAGTTACGTCATTGTTGTTGCTCCGCTGTCATGGATCGTAGCGTGATGTCATGTAGCCTATACTATTCCTCACTAGTTTGGCTATCATATACAAAAATATTTTTTCCGATCCGACTGGTGGTTCCAGAGATTAGCACGTTTAAATAAATTAATAAACTCTTCAGATCTCTTATATTAGTATAGATCTCTACGCGGACGAAACCAGAGGCATTAGCTAGTGGCGGGTACATAACATTATAACTCCCACATCTCTAGCTCACATACTATTGTCGTTAAACCAAAACTTTTGAAATATCTCATCCTTGTCTCAACATACAAAGTATCAAGTAGGCAGCTATCTCCGAACGGAATATAACAAAAATAGAATTGTTCTGTCGAACAAAAATACCATATTTTCGTACAAAGAGATAAATGTAGGTATATAAAAGATTTTGAGGATCATTGTAACAGTTGTCGCGTCATATGGCAGACGGTAGCGACTCGGAAAATGTATGGCGCCGTGAAATACGTAGCTAAGCTGGTCTATCATGTTATATTTTGTGTGTTGAAATTATTATTGAAGTTCATTTGTACTGTGTTATTTAAATAGTGTTCGATTTTTATAGTAAGGCATTGATTTGACATAATGATATTGGTTGCAATATGAGCCGTTCTATTCTGTAAAAATCTCTTTCAGTAAGTTTTGGTGAAGCGATTATGCGGTGAGCTCTATATGTTAGAGATTGACTGCTCATCTCATTCTATTTTCGCCGAAATTTACCAAGAGAGATTTTATATATCTTTCTATATCTTTCTTTAATACAGTATTAATTCCGGGCCACGCTTTCAACGGCGGCCTCCACGGCCTCCGCAAACCTGGTCTTAAGCTCACCATCGGAGCCGCCAGTTGCGCCTATCTCGTCGCAAGATGACCCGGAATGGGCCACATCGCCACCGGTCTCGCCCGGGTGCCGACCTTCCGCGGCAGGTGTCGCCGGTCGCCCGGCAGCACTGCTTCTCCGGGCAGTTCCTCTACCTAGGCCTCGCTCTTGAACCCCACCGCGCTTGCTGGTGGGGATCTTGCGAGCCGAGGCCAATTCTTCTCCGGAAAACAACTCCCGGTAGTCTCCTGATCTGGGCCGCTTGCGGAGGAAGAACTTCCCCACCGGCCCATCCTTCGCGCGGCGGGAACTCCCCGAGCTTCCCACACTCACCACGCTGGGGGCCGAGTCGGACTCCGACCCAGCATCCCCCTTCCCCCCAACTTCGTCTATGTTTTTATTTTTATTTTCCATTTTAATCCCACGAGTAAAAACTTTATCCAACCAACCAACCAAGAAATGAGTGGTTCGCACTCGGGACTGATTGTTCCATAGGAACACCCGTCAGCCATACATTCCTTCACGGTGCGCCGCCGCATGGGATTCGGGGTAACTTTTTATAGAGGTTTTCTACCTCGCGATCCGGGCGGTTAAGCCAAGACCCTCGGTCCCAATCGAAGCCGCGAGACGTGATCCATGACACTCCGATATGGGTTACGATATAAACGACGGTGACAGAAAAGAACGACATCCCTCTCTGTCTGCTCGGTGGCAGGGTAAGTGCACGCCGAGCCCATTTTGGTCCGACTGGACCCCTTCCGTGTCAGAACATTTGACGCGGGCAGTGACATTCCCCAATGAATAAGAATCGCTTCCCATTCTTCAGGGAAGATCACTACCCGCGCCCAGGGTGCACCGGACAAGCAACCAATAGGCACGCGTGGAGGTTTTCTGACGAACACCCCAGCATTAACCATACGATAATATATCCGTCAGACATACTACAACAATTTGTATGGAAAAAAATGTACTCAACATTCGTAATCTACCCTAAAAACTAATTACATAAACTTTAATAGGAACGGGGTCATGAATTTCAAAACAATAGTATCATAACCATTCAGAAATTACAATAACTGTCCAAATATAATTCGCCTACGAGCCCATTCGGCTGTAAATACAATCCGCAACAGTACTACACAAACAGGTTTGATAACCGGTTCCGAGCGGATCGATTAACCCGATCCGGTAATGGATAAGTTCAGTTAGTTGAGGATTGTTCCAGAACTTTGTCTGTAGGTACTCGCATTAGTACCTTTGGATACCCTCTGGAAGCATTCACGGAATTCTGAGTTGTAACAATGCTTGATAAACATTCGACTATTTAACTAGGTTTCTAGGAGTACGTACGGTACTTGTTTAGTCGTAGCTTAGAAGGAGTATACTTATATTTGTACTATAATTTTAACTGCCAATCTTTGGTATTAGAAGTAGGCAATCTGTATTTTTCCTTAAACAATATTTTATAGAAGCACAGATAATTATATTACTGGCTAACTTTTAATATACTGGTAATTTTTGAGGAGTGAAAGTACTCAGTACGAATATTATTTATCACAGACCAAGCCTGAAATATATATATATATAAAAAACAGATGTTTCAATGTTACAATGCATTTTTGTAAGGAAAAAGAGATTTTAAAATAACAGTAGTTTATATTCGTAAGTAGGACCTGTACTTTCACTTTCTGACAAAAAGACCAGTGAATTATAGGCACATGAGTGAAATTATGCGTCTACACATTTTTAGCACCACTTCAGATGTAGTCATAATAGATTACCAATAAATAAACCCCATCGGTCGATCGTCCGGTGCAGTTGTCCTCGCCATAAATTGTGAGAAACGACGGGAAATGGACCACGTAGACTGTAGGTTAGCAGGCTGGCGCTGTTATTATCTTCTAAGTTCTATTGGATATAATCTTACGGTACTTTATCGGTATACGTGACTTCCTTTGACATTAGTCCAGATTACAAATTTCTACAGAAATTAAGAAAATTCAGATTAGAAGTTTTGGACGATTGTGTCCAAATTAATCCCAATGAGGAAGGAAGCTCAGACATGTCTTGTTGATGTTGAGCTAAAGCCAAAGTCAAACTATTTATTTTAATTAATTGAAGGGCACAGTTGAACGACACATACAAAACAAATAATTGAATGTAGTTGCCTCTACCAAAAGCTAATTTCGTATGGACAAGGATGGTGCCGATTCAAACGTCAGTGTGTCCATAGAGTTCATTTCAATAGGAACGTAATGTTTGCAATGAGCAACTAGCTTTAACTTCATGTCTGACCAATTTCCGAATAAAATAAAAAATAAAAAAGTTTGTTGGTTTTCTAAAATTTTCATGTATTTTGTCACTGAGAGTAAGCTACACTATTGCCGAGTGCCACAGGATATGGTATGATATTTATTGAATTCTTGACTTCAATGCGGACGAAGTTGCGGGCAGAAACTGGTAAATAATAAAAACTGAATTTTCTCTTCAAACCATTTATAATGTAAAGTCTTAACCGAATTATTTTCCTATACAGAACTGCCGTTAAAAAACAATTAAATAAACAGGTCAATAAAATAAATTCAGCCCTCAATTGTCAACACAAATAGGTATTATTTGCCTTTCGCTAGGGTGGCAAGGACAAATGTTTATTCATTCGAAGTTGGAGATGTTCTAAGTTAAATGCGTAACTTGAACAATTTTATCGGCATCGGTAGGTACTTTTCTCGTTACTACTTCGTGCAAGATTTAGTTAGATGAAAAATATTGCTATCAGTTAGACTGTTCTGTAAAAATTTTAGTGAAGTGAGTGTGAGATGAGCCGTCATCGTACTAATGCTAAAAATTTGCAGTTCACTTTACTGAAATGCACAGCCGATATCTTTTCTTAAAAACGTTGCCTCTCTAGTGTTTTTTCTGAATCGTGGATACGATTACAAATATATAAATCAGTCTATACAAATATTAATTGCTCCTTGCGGGAACGGAAATCACTATATGCAACGTAACAATCTATCGCTCAGTGATAGCGCCAACCGTGTAGCCAATTGGTACCTTAGCCAACTCCTTTGTTCACCCATTACCAACATAATGAATACCGCACAACTTTTCACATTTTTATACCAACATAATAAAGTATATGCCCCAGAACAAATGCTCAACGTTGAGGAGCCTTGTCCTATGACAAAGCGTTGAGATAAGAACGGAAGGGGCCACGACGTATACAAATGCAAGTAGTTAGAGCAACGTCTGGATGCCCTAAGGCAGGCCCCTACTAAACAGAGCATTTTCAAAAACTTTGCGAGTTAGATAGTGAAATAGATAAGTTGATTTCATTTTTGGAACCAGCTTCTCACGCCATTCCAACTTCCAACTCCAGAATGCCAGAATCAACAGTGGCGACCGCAAGAAAAACGCGTAGGTCGACGAATCACAGATGAACGATTCAACTATCTTGGATCCCGGATCATGATTAATCAGGAAAGAACTGCGGAGGTATAAGGTAAAACATATTTTTTGTTTACCTTTAAACAAGCAGGGTAAACAACAGAACTGCCAATAGGCACAAAGGGAGGTTTACAACTGAGACATACCTAGATTGCCAAGCACCATGGATTACAATTAACATTAATTAATGGGTCCTTTATGTGAGCGGTTACATTGGAATGCAAATTATAAATGATGATTGATGATTTGATTTAAAATTGGGTATTTGGTTAGAGCCTTTAGTGATTTACATGCTCTTGTATATTTAAATTTTGTATAAAAAAAGTGTATGCTACAAGTACGGGCTTCTGTTTTTAATTTAACCTTAGAGTACTCTGTAATGTAATTCTCTTGTAACATTCATATTTGTTATCTACGTGTATCGTAAATCTAAAATTAAAAGAATAGATAAATAATTAGAGCCATTTTTGGCAAATAGAAATTGAAATTAGAATGCCTTCTTAAAAATACGGTTACCGTACAAAATTCTAAATTCGAAACTAGAATATTTTCTGTTGTCCTTTCAAACTTCGTACTTACACCACTATTTACACACAGTACACAAATTCTATAACGTGTAAAATTGTTCTAAACAGATTAAAAGTTGAATTTTCAATTTAGAAAACTATAGTAGGGGATACTGTTTGCATAACAATCGCTGTTGTCAAACAAACGAAGATCTGAAATAAGGATCTCTTCAATTTTCGTCCTACAATTGTTTTCAATTAGTTTCATTGGTTAAATAATGGGTTTCGATTATTTTACTTGATAGGTATTTTATATTTTAAACTTGATTGTCTACCAGTGAATTTTATTTTTTAGAAAGGAAGATTTTAATTTTTATAAGAAAGGAGCCCTCGCCTCTCATACATGAAGATGTGGGGTCGGTACCAATGTAATACATACCATCATACACATACCATCACGCCTGTATTCCCCGGAGGGTTAGGCAGAGGTGTACCAATGTACACCCACAGTTCGCCGGTATGTTTTATGTCCCATGTAATAGGGGGCGAGCCTATTGCCATTAACCGGGCACAAATCCTAACTCCGAGCTGCTACTGAGAATTTCATAGAAAAATCCAATAACACTTTTTGCTCGACCTGGGAATCGAACCCAAGACCTCTAGCGTAGCAGTCGCACCTAGCACCACTAAGCTACCGAGGCTGTTCCAACCAATGTAATTTTTTTCAATTTATATGTGCTGTATAAGTTTATCTTGCATAACTGACATCGGTGAGTTTTGCTTCACCGTGAGGAAACCTAGTCTTATAATTAATGTAATTCGGAAGTCGCCAATCCGCTGTGAGCTAGTGTAGTATCAATTCTCGTACCTTCTTTATGTAAACCTTTGTCCCTACCAGTAGGGCTGGTCACTTAATTTTTTTTAAATTAATTTTAGAAAGGAGATCACTCTTTTTCACATCTTTTTAATCGAATTTGGGCCGACTACGGGCAAAGAGGTTTGATACCGTGATATCAAACTTTCTTTTTTCATACTTCTTTTATCAATGACAGACTGAGTTAAAGGATAAACCAGATAAAAACCTTAGTTCAAAAGGTTCAAAGGCTCTATAGTAGTTACCGAGAGTGCGCCAAACAGACCCAAGCGTACTTAAAACCCATAACGATGACATTAGAAGCTCTTATTACGATTGGAGGCTCTTTAAACGATTGATCAATAATACACCTTCAGAAACATACTTATAGTACTTGTTGACTCAAGTTAACATTGTCAAGTTAAACATTATTTAATTAAGTACAAACAAAGCCGATTACGAAGGTCTGATAAACATAAATAGCATGATGCTTTCATTACCATCGTTACGGAGGATTAATTGAATATAAATTGACGTAAGCATGTTTGATCATCTGCTGGGATGGGGATAATTTGTTTCGCTCCACTTTGCACTCGGACCGTTATCCGAAGTTGACGATAGTGATGTACACCGACCGAAAATTGAATTTGTTTCATTCACGACTTTTCAATTGACAAACCGATTTAAAAAAAATATATTGTTTATTATGTCTCAAACGGCTACAATTTGAATGTGAATGAAACAGCCCTAGTAAGTAACAAATACTTGTGTTGGGTATGTCAATTGAAAAGTCGTGAATGTTTGTGATTTTGTGAAATGATGGACGAAAGATGAGTTTTTGTGTTAATAGTACGCATCTTATTTACTTTTTGTTTGTTGGATTTTGTTTTCATATTGTAAATATGCATTTTTGACCCTCGACTCAAAAAAGGAGTGTTATAACTTTGACGTGTCTGTGGCAGCGTAGCTCTTAAACGGGTGAACCGATTTGAATGCGGTTTTTTTTATTTGAAAGCAAGTTTCCTGGCAATTTTTCTTAGATGTGTTTTATCAAAATCGGTCGAACCGTTTTAAGTGTATCAGCTCTTTTGTTAGTTGCGGTAGGGAATCTTATTCTTCTGTCGGGGGTTTACCAAATTTTTTTTTATTTACTTGTCTTTTGTACTATGCTATTACTTTAATGCTATGTATGTTATATAAAAGTAATGTTGTACATATTTCTTTTAAATAAATATGATTATAAAAATATCTCCGGTTTTGCTTCACACTGAAAATATACCTACTATTTCAGCTCCAAGCGAAGCGCACCGTTTACCTGAATCGCTTAATTAATATTAACTCCGATGTCACAGTGCACCTTAATAACGTTTTAAAACCTTTTGTGGACTCATTACGCGATTTAAATAAAGATACATATAGCTTACCTACCTACTTATATATCGCGGAAAACAAAGGGGAACAAGTAATAGGATTATTTATTTATTGATTCGTTTTTTTCTTCGTATTAGTCAACGTCGCTTGAGCTATTGCATTATAAATGATGCAGTTTGACGTGGATGAATGGCGTTTTGAAGGTCAACGCTTATTTTGTTCGTACCATGCAATTACTTTGTGAAGTATTATGTTTAAGTGTCGTTCAAACAGAGGCGTCCACGGTCTCTTCAAGTTTGACATATTTGTACCAACCCAATGGTGCAGTTCGACGTGAACGAAAGGCGTTTTGAAGGTCAATACTTATTTGTTCGTATCATGCAATTGTTTTTCAGCCATAATGTTTTAAGCTCCGTTCACATTGAAGCGGTTGCGGTTACTTGAAGTTTGACATAATTGTACTGTCAAATCAGTAGAATCATTGTCAAACTGACCGTTACCGCCACTGGCTCCGTCCGATATTTAGATATTAATATATTGTCACTTTGGTAATTAATACTTAATTTATTTAACTGCCTCATTAGCCTAGTGGTCATAAGCGCGACTGCTACGCTAGAAATCTTGGGTTCGATTCCCAGGTTGAACAAAAACTGTTATTGGGTTTATCTATGAAATACTTAGTAGCAGCTCGGAGTTATGATTTGTGCCCGGTTAATGGCAATAGACTCGCCCCCTATTACATTGGAACTAAACATACCGGCGAACTGTGGATGAATTTTGGTACACCTCTGCCTAAGCGTTCGGGGAATACAGGCACGATGGTATGTTACTTAATTTATACATTTTAATTTGACAATGTTAGACAAGCTAGTGAAGAAAGATAAGTATTTGTTCTAGGACAAATTTAGAGAGAAGAGTTTTGCTGAAAAACACTTTTGAAGGTTACCTACCTAGGTACCTACTTATTTACATTTACAAAAAATTAGGTACAATTTCTATAGACCAAAAAATTAATCAATAAATAAATGGAAAAAGATGATCACTTCTTCAACAAACAAAACAGTTAAAACGTTACATTAAAAGTCGATCCTCCTAAAAATGAAAAGTGAATTCCACATCGCTGCGGTTGACTCAAGTCCTTAATTTGATATTAAATATTTAACACTTCGGCACAAGGTCTAGCTTACATCTCACTTAAGGGGTCGTTAAGTGTTTTCGAAAGTCGCCATTATAGTGAAATATGAATTAATGGCGGTGGAGCGACGCTGCGGCGTCATCGGTATACGACGTCAAGAGGTGTTTGTGGAACAGAGGTGGCGTGGAGTATGCTTCTGGCTCTTTTTTAGATTTCAAAAAAGCTTTAACAATAAAATCATAGTAATAAAGTTAAGTCTGAAATCAGCAATCCGGCTTAAGCAAGCGTGGTGATCAATGCTCGTACCACTTTTGTATGTGAAGAAGCCTTTGTCGTGCAGTTTGCCAGTAATAGGCTAGCAGCACATGTTTGTTGGGAATCCAGAAAAACAAAAAAAAAATAAGCAGTTTTTGTGCATTAATGCTGTCATTACGTCTATCTCGCAAAGCAAAATGCTGTAAAAGATGCAAAAGCACTCATCAAAACAAAGGAAAAAAAAAAACAAAAAAAAAATATATATATATATATACACAAGCCGAATCCACCCCACTTTATTGACAAAGGGGCATAACCAAGTAAGCTGAGACGGTTGGGTTTATGATTGATTATTGCCTATTCTGTAGCCAGAGCTTTCACAAGCCTCGTTCTGTGCGGTCGACGGAAAGGGCTACCCGTTTCTATATTTGGGAACAAAAGCGTCACGATGAACAAAGAAGAGTATGGGTTTCGGATTTACAATCCCAATTCGGGTACCAACAATGAGACCCGTAAGAGGGAAATGTTTCAGAGGATTGATGAGAAAGATGGTATTAAAGGTGAGAGTTTATCTATATTACGTTAACCGAAATAATTTTGGAAAGTTAAAATACTGAATAGCCTTTCCTTGTGTTACAAATAGACTAGTAATTTTAAACTTCTACATTCTCAATAAGTAGGTAGTTTTTGAAGTGTTACAAAACTTTTTATTATTCATCTTTAATGTTAATTAAGTAGGTACAATTTTTTCATGAAATAATATAAAAATAAAAATAATATAAAAATATATTTAGCGTCATGTAGTGCTCTATTGTGTAAATAAATCTCCCTGTGCTGAATTTAGGTGAAGTCAGCGTGAGATACGTTATCAATTCCTAGTAGTAGATACGACAGCAACTCACCTTAAGCTCACTTGTACTAAATTCACCGAGGGAGATTTTTACAGAATATGCCGGCAGTTAATGAATTATATTGTTAAAACTTCATTAACATTACACTGAAATAATTTTATGAACTTCACTGTCGATTACCCCACTCATATTTTCACGACTCACAATTTAAATTCGAACCATAAAAGAATAATTTAGATACAAAAACCTTATCTTTCAAAAAATCCTTTCCTCATTATTTTTCACTACCGAGATAAATGATGGGCCGCCTCTTAATCATCATAATGAATCTTTTATTTTTCTTAATTCCTTTTTTAACCTCCGACGCAAAAACGACGGAGTACTATAAGTTTGACGTGTCTGTCTGTATGTGAGTTTGTGTCTGTCTGTGACATCGTAGCTCCCGAACGCAAGAACTGATTTAGTGTTTCTTTTTTTTGGTGAATTAGTTGGGAGTGTTCATAGCTATGTTTGATGGAAATCAGTTCAGCGGTTTTAAAGTTATCAGCTCTCTTGTTAGCTGCGGTAGAGCTTTTTATTCATCTGTCGTACTTAAAATGTTTAATTTTGTTGTGTTTTTTCAGAGTACGATGCTAAAGATCTTTATGGTCCAGAGATAACTGATAAGGATGGGGCTTTACTTGATGCTCATGACAGTTTCTACATGACGACGAAGAGTTTGCTCGTACTGTTCCAGATTATGGGGATCATGCCTATCATGAGAGTGCCTAAACGTAATACGCGCTTGTTACTTATTTTATAGTTAATTTTCTTTATTTTATTAATATTTATTATTTTTTCTCGAATTACGATAAAAAATGGAAACCTGAATGCGGCTCGAATTCTATATATTTTCTTTAATGTGTCGAAGATCGGTGAAGGAAACTGTCATAAGGAAACTTGGACTTAGAACTAATTTATAAGTCTCGAATTGCCAATTTCACCTTGTGCAAATGTGGTGAACAACGCTCATGCGTTATTTATATGTGAAGAGGCCCTGTGCAACAGTAACAGGCTGCTTTTTTATTATGTTGAGTGTCGTCTAAGGTTTTTTTATATCTACTCTAATTTATGTAGGAATGATAGAAATGTAATAGGAACAAATTAGATCAACCAAGGTTAGATTGTCAAAAGTACACACTTCTTTAATGGGGTACAGTGTGAAATGCTATAATATTATACCGCTCGATATTCTCGAATTAAATGAGAGAAAGATTAAAACATGCGTAAATCGCACACTATGTAGATAGTTGCTTGACTACTCAAGCATATTATAAATTAGAAGATTATATAAAGGATAAAAATGCTTGGCTAAATGCTAGTCCTGCTCCACAGCCACTCGGGCTCACAAATTAATATACATACATTTTTTTTTTTTTCTTTTGTAAAAGGAACGATGTTTCTTTTTTTTTAGCTCCTTTTTTAGTGACCTTAATAACGTGTACCGTTATTATTATTATTTCTAATTCCCACATACTACAGTTTATCTGTCGAATAGGTTCACTGAAAACCTTAGTTTTGTATAATTTAGCATAATTTATTTCAGTTTTGTAAATGTGAGTACCATGGAGCCATGTACTTGTTAATTTACAATATTTTGGACACTATAAGCATGGTGGTTGAGAGCTTTGTCATGCTCACATAAATGTCTTGCTGACGGTGGCTCGTGTGTTGGATCGTTCGGCTCCCTTCAAGATGGGTGAGCTAAATGGTACTGATGCACGCGTCATGTTCGTGAACGGGCGCTGTCAGTTGTGATTGGTCATCTCTTAACTGCCATGGCTTACATCTTTAGTACTATTTTTTTTTGTATTGTTTTATATTCATCTTCATTGTTTTCACATATAGAAGCAACAAGAATATTGTAACCAAGATTTTGTAAAAACCAAATTGGAAGAAAAGAGTATCCATGAAGTTTCTTGCTCGTTCTTCTCCATAGAGACCTACGCTTTGGAACGAGCAACTAGCTTCAACTTTTAAATGTAACTTCTTGACAATTCAAAAGTGCCTGTGAATGGTCTAATTGAAATAAATGCATTGACTTTGACTTTAGACAACCATAGCTATTTGCGAGTAGGAATATTTTAGAATAATCGCTACCAGCGCCTTACTTATTATTGTTTTTAAAAATGATTTATAAGGCGAGTTTTTTTCTACAACAAGTTAGCTGGATCTGAATATAAAACAATAGAATTGAAAAAGTTTTAAAAAATATTCTCGGTAGAAAATTTCAAAATGTCGGCCATTCATCTTCATCAGATAGAATGCGGTCGTAAAACTTTGTTTTAGCTTTAACACATATAAAGTTGCAAACTTTTCATAAGAAAATGTGTTGAAATTTTTCAGAATCCAATAACTTGAAACAATGTTTGGATCGTTAGAGTGCACACTTGTACTCGGTGAGCCATAAAGCCTTCAAATATAATAAACTTTGTCCAATGAAACCGTCGAACCGGGATTTAATATTATTTTGTTATATATGTTTTCATGCAACGTCCTATGTTTTTGGAAATTTTTCAAAATTGGATTATGGATTTTTCACGCAGGGCTGCACACCATCCTTTATTGTTGATATTAAGTTCAATATTAATCTGAATTAAAGATCAACTGGAGCTGTATATCGTCGGGTTGATACATAAGGCGTGTTCGACTGCCAAATTGGTCTCGTGGACGTAAACATGACCACTCCGTGTAAAGTACAGTGTTCGATTCCCAGATCAAGCAAAAAAAAATCATTGAATTTTTCCATTAGGAATTTCTCAGTAGCAAACAGGAGCTTGGAAGATGGTAGTAGGATCCATGTCTCGGAAAGCACGTAATGTCGTTGGTCCTGCGCCGGTCTCTCACCGCTCGTGACGGATTGCCGTCCCATCGAACTATGACAGTGAGGGAATAGGGAGATTGCACACACTCTTGTGCACTGGCACTTGGCTAGTCTCCATTGAGATTGGTCGCTGTTACTGAAAATTTAAAATCAAGTAATCGCCGATGTAGACGTCGATGTAGGATTGAACTCTCAAACAATAAAAATGTTAAACCGCGTAAGCACGTAGGTACGATCACGAACACAGCGAACACAAACATCAAACTTTAATATTTGGTTCGTACGTATGAACGGCATATTCAAACACCAACGCGAACATAGTTCGAATCGACAACAGTCGTGAACTCAATAACCATGGCGGCGCCGTTGGAAGTGGTCGATTGTGAAGTGCAGAAGTTTTGTTCTGTAACATTTATTAAAGCTCTTCGAACACCGTCCATACAGAGTATACTAATAGGATCGCCACAAACATGTTTGACGAATAGTGTTCGATGTTCGTTAGTGGCACGCACATGTGGACCAAGTGGTTGCGTATCATGCAACGCAACCAATTTTTACGTACGTGAGTACACGGCTTGAGTCGTTTTTATGTTTGTTTGTTTGTCACAGATGCACAAACAACTAAGCGAACAACATTTAATTGGATATCAAAGGCGACTCTTTGGGCATACCTTGTTTGGAGTCTGGAATGTATCATTGTAGTTCGAGGTAAGAAAAAAAGGGAAAACGTCATTAATTATAATACTGCAAGGCCAAAGCCATATCCTTATATCTAGATAGAAAATGGCATTCTCATTAAAAAACTAGTAGAGTATTTTCTTATAGCAGTTTTCCAATGACAAGTAGTGAATAAACGTGGTTCCTATTATTTTATCAAAGAGATCGAAAAGCCCCTATGAGTACTTAAGTATGTATAGGTTCCCAAGGCTTGAATATAGCAATCACTTTTAATTGCCCCTAATTTCGACTGGAACTTTGTAAAGCTTTTCAAAAGTCAGGAAACAATTTTCTATAACTGTACTCCATCTTTTCAGTGGGCAGAGAGCGTTTAGCGAATTTTCAAAGCAGTGCTAATAAGCGATTTGACGAAATCATCTATAACATTATATTCTTGAGCATTCTGATCCCGCATTTTCTCTTGCCTATTGCATCTTGGCGTCATGGGCAGCAAGTGGCTATATTTAAAAATATGTGGACTCATTATCAGGTAAGTGCTAAAATCAGTCAAAGTCAAATCATTTATTTCAATTAAAGCATTGAAAGGCACTTTTGAATGGCTATCATGAATATGGGTGCTATATCTTTCTATTGAAAATTCTGTGGCACTGCCTAGGTATTAAATTATGTACGGTATGATGATGAAAACAATTTTTGGTGTATCGGAATATGATTTGTGTAATAAGCGAGTGTCGAATATACCTAAACAGAAATTGGGTAGACACAATTCGGCACAATAATTCCAAGACACGACTTCACAAAAAGAACCAGTTTACTACAACCCTGAAAACCCGTTTTTTTTAATTTTGATTTTAGTTGCTTTGAAATCTATAAATAGTTTGTAAATTGAGTTGTCAAAAAAGTGACGTCATAGTTTAGTGTTGTCATACAAAATCTATGGGGGAATGGCGTTTTGCCAGCTCTTACAAAGTACGTCAATTGTTTAGTGGTGTCATCTACCCAACTAAAGAGGGTACTTTTTAAAGCTGTTCAATGTATAAACAAAGATATGTTTAAAATAACCCTCCGGGGAATACAGGCGTGATGGTGTGTTTACAATTCTTAGAAGTTACTCAGACAAATATGTACCTATCTATAGCATTAAAAGTTTTCTGATTTGATTACTGAGGCCGGGTAAATGCAGGGGTATATTTGGTATTCTCGGAAAATTTTCAGTTCGCTATTACGATAGCAAATTAATATTGAAATCAAATTGAAGTCCTACTAACATTATAAATGCGAATCTTGGTGAGAATGAATGGATAGGTATTTGTTACTCTTTCACGCATAAACGGCTGAACGGATCTGGATGAAATTGGGCACTGAGATAGATTGTAGTATGGAGTAATACAAGATTCTTTTTATCCTAAATAAATCAACGGTTCTCGTGGGAACTATGTCAAATTTGACGCGAGCAAACTCACGGGCAGAAGCTAGTATTAAATAATTTAAAAGCACACGCGTACCTAACCAAATCATTAAATTTGACCTAGAACCTAACTAGTGCGGAAACAAATGAATAATAGATTCTGAACGATGAATGTGAGGGCGAATGGTGGTGAATATTTTTTTATTTATTATGTGCCTATTATTTTTTCTTATTTAGCTATTGAATGACGTCAAAGTGTACCTAGGTGGCGTTTATTGGAACTTTTATAAGTTACATCGATATTTGTTATGAACGTTTCATTTTACACATAACATAACATACCATCACGCCTGTATTCCGCGAAGGGTTAGGCAGAGGTGTACCAATGTACAGCCACAGATCGCCGGTATGTTTAGGTCCCATGTAATAGGGGGCAAGCTTATTTCCATTAACCGGACACAACTAACTCCGAGCTGCTACTGAGACGTTCATAGATAAACCCAATAACATTCATTTTTTCATTTTCTGTTCTATTTATACAGGTACGTGGATAGTGCTGCACGGTAACAAAGAAATGTAATAATAGATGATAGTTTCCGTTCTGCTTTTTTGTTGCATTCAAAATTCTTCTTAAATTACCATACGCGGTTGATGTATGCGACTGACAATTATTTTAGTAAAAAACCTTAATACCTCGTACTGTTGATCTCAAGTGACAATTATTCGCGAGACGACTCCCGGCCACCGTAGATACGGGCCTGTGGACGGTGAGCAATGGGTAGCTCACCGTCCTTACGTTTAACATAACGACAGGCCGTGTCGACGGCGCGTTCGTGTTCCACGCGCGCCTCAAAGAGATGTCAGCAAAGGGAAGGAGCCACTGAGGGCCGATGCCTGCCGGGGCTGCGGGTTGTTCGCAAGAGATACCGCGCCCCCGGAACGCAAAGGGCACAAGAAGGAACATGGGTGGGTTTTAGTCAGTAAAAGTCTGACACTCCCTCCCGCCCCGCCCAGGGCGGGAGAAGTTATTTGATGATTTCCCACACACCAAAAAAAAAAAAAGTGACAATTATTGTTACATCTCCACATACAAAGAGGTTGCCCGCCGTCTGTCAGATCTAAATCAGACCTTTTAAACTACATAACGAACTGAATGCATTTTTTTATAGATAGAGTGATTCAAAAGGAAGGTTATACATATAGAACATCTCGCTACGACTAACGGGAGCGAAGCAGTAGCTAAAGACGTAACTAAAGGCGAGTGACACCGCGGGTCTTGTAAAGCCTTTAGAAAAATGTTTAAGAAATCATAACTCATACCTCTTTGTAAACTTTTAGCTTAAGTACCTCAAAATTACTGGTACACCGATAGTATTCCCGAACCTGTATTCTCTGACTTGGGGTCTGTGCGTGTTCTCCTGGGGTCTCAGCTTCGCCGTGATCCTGTCTCAACATTACCTGCAGGATGACTTCGAACTGTGGCATTCGTTTGCTTATTATCACATCATTGCCATGTTGGATGGATTCTGTTCACTGTGGTACGTAATAACGGTATTTACTCATTTATGAGCTGTGTTATGGTCCTAGATGTTAATTTTATGGACCTGTTTAAAATGCATGAAAAGTTTGTGTTAAATGTGAGGCTGATGGTCATTCATGCTACAGCTGTGGAATGAGTAGAACGGTTTTCCTAGCACGAGGTTCTTCAACGAGGGTTTCGATTTTTAAAGGGTTGGCAAATATTTATATTTGGAAGGACCTATAATTATTTTTAAAAGAATTCTTTCTCTGTTTGAGGAGATTCTGAATTCTGTCAGCGTTTTTTGTATTTGTTACCTTCATCATTTATAGACCGTTTAATAAATCATTTTTTATTCAAAAAGATATACTTTCAGTCTAGCTTAAAGGAAACTGCATTGAGGGAACTCTTCAAATATTGCAGGGATACACAGATTTTTTCTAACAGGTACATAAACTGCAACGCGTTTGGCACCGCATCCCGAGGCCTGGCGATGAATCTCCGCAAGGCGTTGGAAGCTGAACACCCGGCGCTCAAAGTGGCTCAGTACAGACATCTGTGGGTCGATCTCTCGCATATGATGCAACAGTTGGGTACGTGATTTATATTTTTATGGGTTTTGTTGAAAGTTATTACTAAAGGATGTTCATGTTACGGCGAATGGACGAGGTTATGAACAGAACCAACCCATGTTAAAATTTCTCTAATTTTTCGTGGTTATTGTACTGATTTTGGATACTAGATAATGTGATACATTTGGCATATTGTATTAGTTTGACGTAACCAATTTATTTTTTTGAGACATTATTGGACAAGCCTGCCGCACTCTTCCCAACCATTACAACTCCTGTAAGCCATAATCAACAGTGAAGACCGCCAGAAAAGCGCCGAGGCAATGAAGCTCGACGAGTCCCGGAGAAACAATTCAACTGTCATGGATCCCACAACGAAATCAATCAGAAAAGATTAATGGAGGAATAGGAAAATCATTATTTCCACTTCCCTCTAAACAAGCAGGAGACAGAACAGAAGAGTTTTTGGGAGGTTGTTGGTTGGCTCATTTTGGCAGAAATATGCTGAAATTAAACATATAGGAAGAAGTAAAGTTTGGTACTCGGTTGGCAGTGCATAGGTGTACTGGAAGTATTTTAAAATAAAGTCGTATAAAATACATAAAAAATGTGTACTTAATAAAAAGGCCAACATGAAAAAGCTTATGGACTACCTTGTTATCAGAAGTCTCGGCTCCTTTGGACATACTAAACCAAATTCCTCTCAAATCCCCAGTTCCTTCTAAACTGTCATTCAGACAATCAAAACAAAACTCTAAAAACATCAATGATCACTACATGGTAACTGCATCATTAGCTGCAATAAAAGCCTATCACGGATCCATTCACAAGTTCAGCAAATTGTTCTATTGTTCTATGTGTTGTTGGCACGAATTGCTCTTTCGTTCCAACGACCATGCTAACAGCGTAGTTTGTCCTGGCGGCAGATTCCGTACATTTCGTAAAGCGACGGCCATAACATTCAATGTACAGTTCATGCTACAATTGAATTGTTCCAATATAATAAAAGACTACAATAGAAGCTATGGTAGTGACTTTTTTCTTCTGTCGGGGTTACTTAAAGTTTTCACTTTTGTGTTTTTTAAAACAATAAAAATATATTAATACCAGCTTATTCTTGCCCCACTGCATGGCAAAGGCCTCTTTTCATACAGAGAAGGCACGAGTATTTTTCACCACCACCAAGGCGAATTATCAATTTCAGTCTTATGTTACTTTTATATCCAGGTTTCCTCACGATGTTTTCCTTCACCCATGTCAGTGATATTCCAAGATGAACTGAATTTACAAATCAAATAAAAAAAGTCACGTTGGTACTTGCCCGTGTCCGGTTGCGAACCCAACTCTTCGTGTATAAGAGGTACCTCAACCACTAGGCCACCACGACATTTTCAAAACTTGTTTCGTATTTATTTAGACAGAATTCTAATGAAATATTGGAAGCGATAGGAACTGTCGATAATTTTGTAATTAATGGTTAAGACCACGCTTTCGAGGATTACAGAAGACTTGAAGGAGACTTTGTCCTTTCACGCCAAAATAATTAAGTAAAAGAAACTTGTTACTTGAAGTAGGTACCTACTTAATAACGTGGATCTTTTAGGGTTTGACATTGACGGGTCATAAATAATCGCTTGGAAAGTACTCACCATTATTTGGTCCATTTGTTTATTTATTAGACGCCGTTTTCTGCTGGTAACATAAATAAGTAGTACTCTTGTTATTCTGCAGATAAAATAAATAATTGAGCTTAGTTTTGTCAAAATAAACCAACCCACAATCTCTTTATAATTAAGTTAATTACACCAAATTAATTCTTTATGCCAAATGTGTCACATTATCTCACATCAATAACAGTTTAATGGGCTTCACAATATTATGCTTAGAATAATTTTAAATTCTGCGTTAAAAATTGAAAACTATACATCATCATAATAACTTCAAAGCTAGTAGTACTACTCAGCTTGCACAATATATATTTTAACATTTGCATTCCCATAAAAATATATTGGACTGAAACAAAACTCATTTATTTTTTTCCAATTAAAACAAACAAACAAACATTTATATGAAAAATTGCCTTGGACATACCAACAAACATTAGTATGCATGGAATTATTGGTAAATGCACACAAGCTTTTTATTCTGACAAAATATTATGATTTTATTTTTTATTACTCTTGTCAACAAGCCAAGCTTGGTTGCATAAAATTTTTGGATGTGTCTATGCTGGTTCCGTATTCCTAATTATCATTTTGTTACTCCATTATTATTATATTTATGCTGTCTATTTGGTAAAGAATGAGTTTCCAATAGAAATCGTATCAAAGTCTATACCATCATTGTCTTGTTGCAAAAAAGAGATAGTGCTATCAGCCATGTATAGCTGTCTCTCTATCTAGTAATTGGAAAATATTGATTTTTGAGTCGTATTATTATTTTACTTCGAACACAAATATTCATCATCTATCTAATCATTTACAGACTATGTTGAAGGTCGACTTCCAATTTACCAGTATCCAACATGGAGGGAGCGAATGCCTATCTGATCTCCGAAACCCAGTTACTGGGTACCCTTTGGTAAGACTCGAACAGAAAGAGTAAAACAATAAATATTTTTAATTCTCAGGTCGGGCTTACTCCAATATGTACGGCATCTACTGCATGGTGATTTTCTTCACCACCACCATTTCTCTCTACGGCGCTCTGTCAGAGATATTGGAGCATGGGCTGAGCTACAAAGAAATGGGGCTCTTCGTCATCGTGGGGTACTGCATGACGCTCCTGTATATCATTTGCAATGAGGCTTATCATGCTTCTAGAAAGGTTTGTGTTTTACATACCTTTACGCCTGTATTCCCTTAAGGGTTAGGCAGAGGTGTGCCAATGTACACCCACAGTTCGCCGGTATGTTTTGGTCTCATGTAATAGGCGGCAAGCCTATTGCCATTAACCGGTCACAAGTCCTACCTTGGGAGCTACTACTGAGAATTTCATAGAAAAATCCAATAACACTTTTTGTTCGACCTTGGATTCAAACCCGAAACCTATAGCGTAGCAGTTGCGCTTAGGACCACTAGGCTAACGAGGCGGTTCAATTGTTTTAATTTGAATTAAGATAAAAAGAACACATTCCAGTAACTCCTTTATTATTTTACTTGTTGTACTATCCCCAGGTCGGCCTTGAGTTTCAAGTTCGTCTTCTCAACATAAACCTCGGAGCAGTGGACAGAAGTACACAGCGCGAAGTGGAGATGTTCCTCGTGGCGATCTCCAAGAACCCGCCAATAATGAACCTCGACGGCTTTACCAATATCAACCGGGAACTGTTTACCGCTGTAAGTATTCTAAATTACAGCTAAAGTAACCATCTTTTGTTTTTTATCCCTTCCTAAAAGTAGTTTTGCATAGAGAAGAATGGGCAAGAAACCCTAATGTTTTACAATATTTTGTTTAGAGAACCATACAGGATTACACGTCAATACGATGTATAGACAGCGTTATCAACTGGTTACCCCCTTTTCGAACGATTTTTAATGCAAAAGGGGTAACCAATTGATGACGCTGTCTATACTTCGTATAAAATAGTATTACAAACAAGGAAAATTACGGCTAAATTATGTTCAAAGATACACAGTGTTCATGTATTTACAAATACCGGATCTGTAGGCGACCACTCTGAATATCTCAACCACCATTGTAATAGTGTAATATTGATAAAGTAATTCAAAAGCTTCTAGGTCCTAAAGAACCTGTATCGACATTGTTCGCACAGCATGCAAACTACTACGGCAAACTGACGTTGCCTAGATCGCGATATCAAAGCTCGCCGCGACGTCTAGCATACATACAAAATCCCGACAACAACCGTTGGGCAGTAGCCCACCAGACACAACACTCATTTGGACGGAGGATCCTCTCTTTTCTATGTAGGATGAGGAACCCTTATACAATGATGGTGTTCAAAAACCCTATATGACAATCAATATAAGCCAAATATAAAACCAGTTCGTTAGGCTTTTGTGCAAATGTCATCAATTTGATAAACATTGTGTTGCAACTCAAACATTGGTCGTGGCGCTAAAACAACAGGTAGGTAGTTTAAAACTTTTCTCGTCAAGTAAACATTTGTATGTGGAGGACCACAATGCTGGCTACTTTGGGTCTATTGTTTTATTTGACTGTTTAAAGGAAACATGTTGTATTTATTTGTAGTTGTACTTGTAAATATTGTATCCAAAACTAAACCCTATAACCAAGACTCCAGTGTCTATCTGTGTGTCCGTCCATCTGTGACAGTAAGTAGACACTTGAATTTAGAGAAGGTGTGTGCAATACTAGGGGCGCTATAACAAAAAAATTGTTTTGCGTTATGCACACAACAACCTACAGGAGCAGAGCAGTAATTAAAGACATAACACGGCTGAAACCGCGGGATTTAGCTAGTCTGCTGTAAAACACGACATGACATCACAAATAAACCCTTACAATCAATGACCCGATCAAGCTGCTTAAAAACAGTCAATAAAATAAGATAGCTCTATTTACAGAATCGTTAAATTTTATCGGTGATAGTACAAATAAAAGTAGATAATATTATCCATAAAGTCAACGATGCGAAACTAATGCTCCGTCTATTCAACATGAGGGCTATTAATGCAGCAGTCAGCATTCAATTTCCTTATGAATAATTTCCTTGTTTGTCCAAATGTTAGACAAATTTTAAGTGAATTTTATTTATTTTGTCAAGCTTTTTTATACCCTTTAAAGCATATTCAACCATAAGGTCATTACCTATTATTAGGTAATTTATAACTACGCATATATAGAGCTAGAGAGTCGCTAGAGGTCTTGGGTTCGATTCCCAGGTCGACCAAAAATTTTTATTGGATTTTTCTATGAAATTCTCAGTAGCAGCTCGGAGTTAGGATTTGTGCCCGATTAATGGCGATAGGCTTGCCCCCTATTACATAGGACCTAAACATACCGGCGAACTGTGGGTGTGCATTATTACACCTCTGCCTAACTCTTCGGGGAATATAGGCGTGATGGTATGTTACATGTAGATAATACTAAATAATGTTATTTCATGTTTCCAGAACATATCCTTCATGTCAACCTACTTGATAGTACTGATGCAGTTCAAGCTCACACTCCTCCGACAGAGTGCCAGGAAGACGATTACTTCCGTCATCAGATCTGTGTTGAACACTACTACGACCCTATTTGGTGATGATATGTTGGAAGATGAAGATGATGATGAGGAGTAAAACTCTGTGTGTTAGTTCATTTCGCACCAAAGATGATCAGAAGGACAATTCTTGTATGTAGTCACAATATCCCAAATAGAAGGTGTAATAAGACACTCAACGAAGCCGAGAAAATCATATTTAGTAGTAGTAGAGCTCTTTGTGAAGAAGCTCGTCCGGGGAACTACTACCATACCTATTTCCGCCGCATAGTAGCGTTGCTGTGTTCTTTGTTTGGTTTTGAAGGGTATGTGTGTCGGTGTAATTATAGGCACATGAGACATTTCGACTTTGTCTCTGGAATAGCAATGCAGTTGTAAGGCTTCTGGTATCACAGATGTCTATAGGTAGCGGTGACTACTTAACATCAGGTGGGCCGTCGGCTTGTTTGCCATCCGATCATCTGCTTAGCCTTTTCCCAACTATATAGGGGTCGGCTTCCAGTCTAACCGGATGCAGCTGAATATAACAGTGTTTTACATAGAGCGACTGCCTATCTGACCTCCACAACCCAGTTACTGGGCACCACGATACCCCTTGGTTAGACTGGTTGTCAGACTTCCAGGCTTCTGACTATCCGTAACGACTGTCCATGATCCACGAATGACAGCCAGGACCAACGGACTTGACTTTCTGGTTGCATATTATTTCAGCTTACTGTAGGCATTAAGTAGGTACTTACTTTTCGTAGGTACATAGTAATAGTGGTAAGTTTTTTGGCCAAAGTAGTTAATAGTGTTTAGTGGCTTAATAGGTTAGTCTTAAAAAGCATAGGTTCGTAGAATTTGCGGCCAATATAGCTAATTATTATAGGTGTTTGAAATATATGTATTATGTATAGATATAAACTGAAGCTTCATCCTCATCTGCTTAGCCTTTTCCCAACTATGTTCGGGTCGGTTGCGATTCTAACCGTGTGATACTGAATACCAGTGTTTTACATGGAGCGACTGCCTATATGACCTCCACAATCCAGCTACTGGGCAACACGATACCTCTTGGTTATTATAGCCGGTGATCTGCGAATGACAGCCGGGACCAACGGCTTTACGTGCTTTCCGAGGCACGGGAGTGTCACACCACCAACTTCACAATTCCGGGCTGCTACTGAGCAAATCCTAATGGAAAAACTCAATAAACACTTTTTGCCCGACCTTTTTGTTATATAAACTGAATCTTATACTATAATAAACAAATATATTATGTGTATTGAAACTTTGTTTTAATTTTTCTATTATACTGGTCATTTTCCCCTTATTTTACCCGACAACTCTCAATAGGCTATTCACAAAGCAAATTTTACGGAAATCACATAATCAATTTTCGTAACATGTGCTTCGTGTGACGTCACGAACAAATTGGTAATTACACTACATAGATATTATATGTTTAGTCATATAGACATATTTAGTGACACACGTGGAATACTGCAATGAATAAACTAAACCTTGAACGCAACATATTACAAATTCCTCGTGGCGGCCATCGGCGGCGGCGGACTCTCGTGTCCGGTCCTGGTGCAAGCCATGGTCCGGAACGAGAAGGAATGGGATGCAGTCGCTTCCTTCTGTGAGGCAGTAAAGCTAGAGAAGGAGGCGGCGGGAAGGCTGAGACAGAGGTTCTCGCGTCCCAGCCGCCGCGGTAGACGCTCCGGACGTCGGGAGCCGCGAGACGACTCCCGGCCACCGTAGATACGGGCCTGTGGACGGTGAGCAATGGGAAGCTCACCGTCCTTACGTTGCATAACGACAGGCCGTGTCTTCGGCGCGTTCGTGTTCCACGCGCGCCTCAAAGTGATGTCAGCAAAGGAAGGGGCCACTGAGGGCCGATGCCTGCCGGGGCTGCGGGTTGTTCGTAAGAGCACCCCCGAAAAAAAAAAACAAATATAGTTTGCTTGCTAGTGACGTCATAATTATATTATGTAATCCAGCGTAGTTACCACGTTACTATTACAAGAAATGTTTCAATTAGTTCAATGATTAATTAATATTACACTCCACACTAGGTGGAATATTTATGTTTGGTAGACCATTTAATTTACCATATACTTGTTAATAGATAACTAGGTAACTGCCTCGGTAGCCTAGTGGTCCTAAGCGCTACTGCTACGCTAAAGGTCTTGGGTTCGATTCCCAGGTCGATCAAAAAGTGTTATTGGTTTTTTCTGTGAAATTCTCAGTAGCAGCCGGAGTTAGGATTTCTGTTCAGCTATTGGCAATAGGCTTGCCCCCTATTAGGTGGGACCTAAACATACCGGCGAACTGTGGATGTACATTGGTACACCTCTGCCTAACCCTTCGGGGAATACAGGCGTAATGGTATGTTTCTTGTAAATAGATGGTTATGTTAACCATTTATATAGGTCATAGGATATACAAGAATCTTGCAGCATATACGTAATAAAAGAAAACAATAAGAAATCTCAAAGCGGAGTAAGGAAAAGCTAATAAATAAATTATAAAAACAACATGATTCCACAAGGTAAACGCACCACCTAAAACAACAATGTAGGAAGAAATTGAACAAAATGTGTGAGGATAATTTAAACAAAACATTGCCCTGTTGTTTTGTACTAAGTGGAGGTAATCAAGGCGTTTTGTGTACATTGATTTAAAGTCTTAATTATAAGAGGTTTAAATGACCGTGGCATTTTTTTTTTATTAACCCTAGGACCACTTTTCAATATAACCCAACAGTGACGAAACTCATTTCATATGAACGGTTTAGGATGTACTTAATTTCAATTTATATAGGAAGTTTATGTCCAGCGCGAAAAAGGTAAATGGCAATGTTGTAACATACACCCAGAATGACGCACAGTCGAGCGGCTGCGTGTCTGATCTCCACAAGCCACACACACAGTACCATCACGCCTGTATTCTCCGAAGGGGTAGGTGGAGGTGTACTAATGTACACCCACAGTTCGCCGGTATGTCTCCACAACTCAGTTACTGAGAAACACAAAACTCCTTACTAAGATTAGTTGTCAGACTTTTGGCTTCTGACTACCCGTTACGAGTGCCAAAGCTTTACGTATGACAGCCGAAACCAATGGCTTGTCACAGCGACCTTTTTACTGGAAGGTTTAGATTTTTGAATAGTTGTATAACGAAATCAAGCGATTCGATGAGCTGTTGATAATTCAGTAATCACAAATAAACCACATGCGCTGGATAATTCATTGATAATTTTCACTTTAGAAACTGGACAGAGACGTAGTGTAAAGTAAGGTAAGTAATATTGAGAGATATGTGTGATGTTCTATTCCACACAAAGTAAACAACTACACAGCTTTTATACAAATAGCTGTGTCCGTCAACCAACATATAGTATCCATCTTCATTGTAGTAACCCAAATATATTTTCAGGAAAAAACTTTCTTTATAATTCACGTTAGGCCTCAGTCAGACACGGCGTTCAGCCGCTCTAGCCGACGACGGCTCGACCTCGGCTTTATCCGGCAGTTAGTCACCAATGATAAGTCAGACTTCTTTGCATTTAAAATAAAAAGTAAATAAGAACTCAGTACCTTAGACGTTGAATGCTATTTCTAATTTTCTTTTTGAAATTGCTTTGTCAATCAGTAGACAACAAATAAAAAAATAATTGTTTTTCTATTTGATCTAGTTAACTTTTAATGTTTTAATATTTTCAAAACACAGGTAGGTGAACACGTTACGGTTTCGTGAATTAAAAAACGAATTTTTTAAAGTCAATCTGCTCAGAGAGAACGGTTGTCTAGTCTGACCACGCCCTAAGGCTGTTTCTTCGCAAACAATGTAATTTGAAACTATGAATCTTTTTTGTGAGTTAAAGTGAAGGCGGCCATTTGTATTAAGCTTCGACTAAATAAATGGTTTTGACTTTCACCTCTCCTTTGAGCACTAAAACAAACTTTTATATTGTTATCCGTTATTTCGAAACTTTATTCACTTTATATTTATTAGATTTCATTTTAAGTGAAAACTATTTTAGATTAGAGATTTTAGGAATCATTTTTCATATAAAATTGGAATATTAATTATTTAAATATCATAAAATCTTGTCTTTAACGACTTTCTTGGTAGGTTTATATATTTTTGTTAGAGGAAAATAGTTTTTAAACAGAAGAAATTATATTTTATCCAATTTATGTCGTTGATTTAAAATGTAATTTTGTTTATACCTTTTACGAGTTTATTTGTCTATCATTACTTTTTTCGAGATTATGATGGATGAGAAGGTGGCGTTGTTTATTTTCCACGAGATTTGAGGAAAAAATACCTTTAAACCTTAGACATTCCTGTTACACGAGTTTACAACATAATATGATTCAAACAAAGGGAAGAAAAAATAAATGATATTTTTTCTTCCAAGTTGGAATCACAGTTTTCACTGTTTCTGCCACAGATACAATAATATGCTACGAATGTCTACCACACAGCAAGCGCTGACGTCATTGAACGTTTATTGAACTTGAAAGGACAAGGCTATCAATTTGACATTGAAAATAATTAATGAAACCATGTATAATTTTGATAGACTCATAGATCATCCATTATTCATAATTTAAAGAAAGGTATGTACTGTGAATAGATCATGATCCTAATTAATAAAATATGTAAGATTTAAAAACCTTACTTTGGTAATAAATAGTTCCTTTGTATGTGTCATGCGGTAACTTTGTACTTAATTATTATTTTTATGTTATTACTAACTTCTGCTCGGGACTTCGTCCGTGTAGTTTTATCACCCGCATTAAGTTACGTCTTTGGTTACTGCTCCGCACCTATTGGTCGTAGCGTGATGTTATATCGCCTAAAGCCTTCCTCGATAAACGAATTATCCAACACTAAAATATTTTTTTAATTCAAACCAGAAGTACCTGAGATTAGCACGTTCAACCAAACAAACAAAGAAACTCTTCAGCTTTATAATAATATTTGTATAGATAACTAGCTCGTACTGTCCCACTGTTGAATTGGCAAGATATAACGCAAAATCGTGATGGATGAAAGTAATGGAGGGAGGACTTTGCCCAGCAGTGGGACTGTGTATTTATTAGTTTGGTTTTATGCTTTGTTATTTTTTTTTAAACTGAAGTATTTAATTAATCATAAATCTTATACAGGTGAAAACATAGTACTTAAATTATTTTCCGCTACTCCAAAAAAATATGGTGTCATCCCAAAAATATCTTAACAAAGGTAGTTTGTTCAGGTTTTAACTAAAGGGAGCGAAACACGCAGAGTTTGACGATTAATCAAATGTCCTATTCTATCAACGTTACAAACGAGGGTAGGTAAAAAATTACTCGTTTTTTTCAGTTATTGAATCATGCTGTTAGTACATAGACGAGTACGTTTGGCGTCTATCAAATGTATGGAGTTATCAGAAAAACAGTGGTAACATTGCAGAAGAATATAAGTTTGATTGTTCAAAATAAATGCAAATCAACCTTGGTTTTATATTTTAATGCATATTATATTTGGAATGTTTTAACGTTACGCTTGTATTCCCTGAAGATGTCGACAGACATGTGCAAAGTTCATATCAAAACTTAGTCAACACGTTTAAGCTGTACATCATAGAAAAGGTTCAAGACCTTTTTGATGATATACGACACAAACGTGTTGACTCACTTTTCAAATAAATGTAATAGACTGTGGAGACGACTTTAATTACAAAGGTCGCTGGGTGTGTATGTAAATGTCGGTGTATAAATTTTGTCAACAGATTAGAAGCATATCTCATTGAAAAGTTCTTGGCCTACTGATCATTTTTAACCTCCGAGACAAAAAGAGGGGTGTTATAAGTTTTACGTGTTTGTGTGTCTGCCTGTGGTACTGAAGCTTTTAAACGAGTGAACCGATTTGAGTGCGGTATTTGTAAGCAGGTTTCCGAGAAATGGTTCTTAGAAATATTTTATCAAAATGGGTTCAGCCGTTTCAAGGTCTTTTTTTTATTTTTTATTCTTCTATCTGGTGACTTAATTTTTTATATTTTATTATTAAATTGTTAATCATAATGCCAGCCTGTCGCTTCAGTCTGAGGAAGTTTACTTAGGTATTTAGAATCTTACTTACATATTTACATACCTTCCAATCACGGCCAAAGTTTTGTTTAGTACCAGGAGTAATTCATAATAATTATTTAATACTTGGTAGTGATATTTCTCGTCTCGATAAAATTGCTTATGTACCTACCTACTCTTGCGTAATTTGCTCAGAGCATACTATATTTCTCAATTCGTTTAAATATTTCCATCTGAGTTATATTATGGTATTATTATTATATTTTAATAATCACTACCTATATATAATCAATTATTATTTTGTTTATTCTCAGTAACAGCTCGGAGTTAGGATTTGTGCCCGATTAATGGAAATCGGCTCGCCCCTATTACATGGGACCTGAACATACCGGCGAACTGTGGGTGTACATTGGTACACCTCTGCCTAACCCTTCGGGGAATACAGGTGTGATGGTATGTTATGTGTTATGTTATGAATTTTCTAGTCAGTGAATTATTGCGTAGTTTGGCTATTAACCTTTACAGAAGATTTTAATTTCACAGCTAATTGAAAAGTTACATTAATTGGGAAAATTAAAGCGTTAAAATTGTCCTCGCGGTATCAATTCGTTACTCGAAATTAGATTTTCCACTCAATATTTCAAACTTTGATTCGATGAAAAAATTCAACTGACGATCGACCTCAGTAAAATATTCGGCTAAAACCAGATTAATTGACTTTCATTTAAAAATCGGGAACCATTGAATTAGGGTGCCATTTGGAAGCTATACTCACTTCCATTCATTTGTTTCCACTTCGAGCTTTGTCCGACTCTTGTTTTCTTTGATCCAGTATCAAAGAAATCGTTTATTTATGTTTTTTTATTTCCAAAGAGTTTAAATTACTTTATGTCTAAATTTTTATTTACTTGATATTTTACTAAATAAATCTCACATATATGTGTGTGACAAATACACATTCATATAGTTAACTAAATCAAATAATTAGGTACAGATAAGGCCAATTCCTGTAAATAAAACGTTCAAAATCTAGTCTTAATCTCACCTCAGCGACAGTCAATTGTTAATAATTATATTGTAATTGTTGATATATTTGTCAAATTGTGACTGATCATTCATAAATATATGGGAATTGCCCTTCTCTTTGCTCACTTTTATTAATGTCGGGTAATAAGTTCGTGCTTTAATAAGCAAATGTTTAGATAGGGTAGTCCCTAAACTCACCACGTATTTAAAACTTAAATACGAGACCCAATTACGGTAACGAGTTAACCGAAAACCGATATCAGTAGTTTTTCTCCTAAACCTTTATTCTAAATTCAAAGTTCTCCTCTACTTTGTAAAGGGGTGTGCCCACTTACCTTACAGCTATATCCGCACTGCGGTCTATCCGCATCGCTCAAGTCCCGCGGATTTAGTGAATATGCCATTCAATATTCTGCTGACGAACTGCCCACTTAGTTTACTGCAGTTTATTTTTATTTTTCTGGCAGATTCAAATTGGTGCTTTGAATGAAGGTTTTAATATTTAATTAGATTTAATGGTTGGCAAGAGCTTGCGGGAAATTATAAAATATTTGTTCCAATGCAAGTTGACGTTTGCTCTTAATGTTACTAAACTAACATACAGATCTGTCACATCATTATTAGGATCCTAGGTTTTTCACGTCTGTTGGTAGAAATAACTTTAGAACTAACTAGTAATTAAATAGGAATTCCCTTGTAGTGAATTTAGATTTTAAACTCAGAAGGTGTTCTAGAGCCCACCAACAAAGTTGGTAATGATCACAGTTTTCAATTAAGATAGGTACCTATTGTAAAATAGTTTATTAAGCTTAAACGAAGTTCTAGTTAAAGACTACTTTAACGACATTGTAAATTAATATTGGCACCGTAAAACATAAAAAAACGTAAGACTATCAAGTAATATCTCGTATTAAACGATCTAGGCAATAACTCAAGCTTAGCTTGGCTTGAGAATATAGGGTGGGTGGGTAGTCAGCGGTGAGGAAACCACTTGTTGCTATGGTTACGGCAGTAACAATAACCAAAAAAACTTATTTCAAACCTTAAGTGATCTTAAAAAAGTTCAGTTTCCTTTATCAAGATGAAATCGCGACTGTATTTGCTCGAGTCGTATAATCTGAAATTATGTTGAATATTGTCATGCGTGCACTGGGTATGTCATAGAAATAGGTATATTTTTCTTAAATATTTTCTTCTCAAATTCGTTATGATAGGCGCCATGTGCGACACCAATTTCCTCGATATTCGAATGTTAATGAATATTAGACCTTTTTCATTTAGGTATATTTTATTTTGCGACGAGAAGGTCCTGATGGTTTGAAATTTAATTTTTCCATACATTTATGATTAGCGAATTTCATAGGAATTCTATATTTTCATTTACAAATTATAGTAAAACGGTCACAGAAAGAACACAAAAAGCGTCACAAACGCTATTGAAATAGAAATTTATTAGTAGGTAGGTACTAATAAATCGAATCAATTCTAATTTAATTTATCCTAAAAGATTTCGACCAAACTTACACCATACATATGATATTATACTACATACTTGCATTATGATATGAAAATAGGGGGAAACGGAAGGGACAGGAACACAATTTTCCATAGGTACTTCCTCTGCAAAAATTATAAATTTTAAAGCTATGAAACAATTTAAACTTCCTACCATAATCTAGTGTTTCGCTAAGCGTGAGATGAGCGCATAACTTTTAACAATCCCGTAATAATTACAGCGAATTTATACCCTATAGGTATTATATTATAGTTTGTTCTGGAACATGGAAGTAGTAAAGTTTACGCGCGTGTAAACTGAGATAAGACAACAAGTTTACTTAAACGTGACACTGGGGCGTATCTAGGCGTGCAGACGACCGTTTTTTTGCAAGTAACTTACCTGTGTCATTTGGCGACTGTTGTTGGTGTTTTTTTTGTTTCGGATAAGAAATCATCAAATAACTTCTCCCACACTCAAACACAGGCTTTACTGACTAAAACCCATCCCTGTTCTTTCTTGTGCCCTATGGGTTTCGGGGGCGCAGTATCTCTTTCGAAAAACTCGCAGCCCCCGCAGGCATCGGCCCTCGCGCGACGACTCCCGGCCACCGTAGATACGGGCCTGTGGACGGTGAGCAATGGGTAGCTCACCGTCCTTACGTTGCATAACGACAGGCCCTGACTGGCCCCTCCAATTTGCTGGCAACTCTTTGAGGCGCGCGTGGAATACGAATGCGCCGTCAATATCGTTAGTAGTTAGTGTCTAAAGCCTACTTATAGCGTTACAAATCATTATTTGTTTGTACTCGCGACTTCATTTACATGGACCTTAGAAGCAAAGCCCAAAACAATCCTATGGGGACATAAAAACAGGATAAAAATAACTCTAAATGTTAAACTAGAACAATATCATGTGTGCCGTCGCAATGGTACCAGCCTTTTGGACACCTCCCGTTGTCACCAAAGTGGATGAGATCTTTAATCCCTGTGTTTAATATGATTAAATTACTTACCTACAGGGAGGTAAGTAATTTTGATACCTAAGGAAAGCCACAAAATAACTTGTATGATGTTCAAAAGAAAAAGGAGAGAAAGAATATGAGCGCGCGCACTGCTCTCTCTTGCTCCTACAGTAATATACGTAACGTAACTATCTCTCTTTCTATCTTCAATGACTTATATCTTCCTCTCAACTTCCGTTCGCTCGATCACACGCATTTCCGTAATGGGGAGTCAGCTGGTGAATGCGTGACGATAGTGTCAAGCATTCAGCAGCTTACTCCTCAAATCAAGCGTGCGTAAAGTTTTGCTTCAATAAGGGACAATAACTATTTGTGTGACAGATTATCTTTTGCTAACATCATATACATTCTCCGACTTTTTGTCGGTCTTAAAAAGTCGTGAGTCTGCCTTAACACTATAGGTTGAAAGTTCAACCGGAGCACGCTTAATTACGGTCCCCAGCGGTGACGGGGTTGGATTAAAGTCGCGGAGTCTTTGGTTATGTGACTTTATTGTTGATCTTGCTCGTTTTTCTTCAAAATCAGACTAGTTTTTCCGTAGATTAGCGCGTTCAAATAAAAAACAAACAAAGTCTACAGCTCTTATAACATAAGTATAGATAAACATAACATTACATTAACCTAACGACGGTGAAGAAGGTATCCTATATCATGCCAACAAACATAAATGTTAGGATACATAACGCATTTAAAAGCTTTTTCTGGTTCACAGTACGTCTATATTAAAATCGTAAATTTTTTTTTTAAATATCCAGCCTTCAAAATTACACTTCAGGACTGATTTACACGTCTGTACATTTTCCAAGAAAAAGTTCGTTCTTTTTCTAAACAAACATAAGCGTCACCTGTTACGGCGTATCAAGATTGGAAAACTTTCAGAAACACTTGTATTGTGTTGGTAAAATATCACTTTTTCTCTTGGACTACGTACTAGCTGTTCGTGTGTGAAGATAGTCGGATTCTGTTGGAGGCAGCTTCGATTATTGAAATTTTACCATCGATTTTTATTCAGAACCTTATTGAATGTAGAATAAAGTTGATGCCATTTAGTTTTAGTTTCTTTTTTGTTATTATTAAGGTTTTTTTTATCTAATTTTAAGGCTGTAAATATTAAATCTAATTTTATTTCAGTAAATATATAATGTATATGAAAAACCAAGTAAAAAAATGTGCGAGGAAATAATAAAATTAATAATACTTACAACTTCAACAGTCTACATTACATCAGTATCCGGACGGACTAAATATTTGTTGTTTTTTTGTAATATATAGTTTCAATGTAAAGCATAATTGAGAGGAATTATTATTTATCCTAGGCAATGATTAAGTACAATCACAAAAATGAAATAATACTATCCCACTGCAGGGCAAAGACCTCTCTTCTTATGCATAAACCGCATGATTATATCGCCACGCTTGCTTAAAGTATATTGGCGATTTCAGACTTACATCATATCAAACATAACACACACCACTGTAACACAACTGCCTCGGTAGCCTTATTGTCTTAAATACGACTGCTACGCTAGAGGTCTTGGGTTCGATTCCCAGGTCGAGCAAAAAGTGTCATTGGGTTTTTGTATGAAATTCTCAGTAGCAGCTCGGAGTTAGGATTTGTGCCCGGTTAATGGCAATAAGCTTGACCTCTATTACATGGGACCTAAAACATACCGGCGTGCTGTGGGTGTGTACACCAACAACAATGTATTGTTGCACCTCTGCCTAACCCTTCGGGGGAATACGGGCGTGATGATATATTATGTTACATAATACACAACCGTAACTACAACTTACCAAAAAATGCAGACAATTTTGCACAGATGATTTTTCAACTAAGTTTTTAACTAAAGCCTGAAGAAACACAGATTTTATTCCACAAATTCTTCAGACCTTATAAAATCTTTTATTGATCACATCTCTATATTATCAATGCCTACAATAACATCAATGTATAAAACATGGCGATCAAAAAACTATATTTTATAATTACGTAACACGTAGGTTCCGAGGGCGCGGGCGGTCCATTAAGACGGCGATAGATTACGTGTGTAATTACGCAGTGGTACTCTAAATAGAGACGTTAGACGATAGTTGCTCTCGCCACACTCAAATAGGGAACAGCATTTACATTGGAAAGGACTATAAATATTGATTTATACAGCTAAAGTATTGTTTAGAAGAAGTAGTGACGATGGAGAGCAGATGACAGTAGAATGTAATTACTTACTATTTGAAATAAGAATTAGAATTATGGCAATATGCTCGCCCCCTATTACATGGGACCTAAACATACGCGCGAACCGTGGGTGTACATTGTTACACCTCTGCCTAACCCTTCGGGGAATGTGGGCGTCATGGTATGTTATGTTATGTTACTTAGAATAATTTATTTTTTCTGTGTTTTTTAAATATGTCTGATATGTCAGACACACAATTGTAGTATGTCCATTATAACTATCTGTCAACTCCGCTGCCAGTACGAGCTTTCTACCTAATTGTTGAAATGGGCCTATGTCAATTTTCGAATTTGGAAATACGACTGTCTTTTAGCTTATTGGTTTAATTTTAAACGACAAAAACAAGAACTAACATTACAAATTGATATAATTGAAGCCTTAAAACTAAACACATTTATGTTCAAAATGGTTATATCAATATTAAAAATCAATCGAATCACGGTTCAGGTACCCCTTAGATAATATGTTGGAGTGAAAACGTGTAGCTTTTAAGATTATTACATAATCTTATTTGTAACATACCATCATACATACCATCACGCCTATATTCCCTGAAGGGTTAGGCCGAGGTGTAACAATGTACACCCACAGTTCGCCGGTATGTTTAGGTCCCATGTTATAGGGGACGAGCCTTTTGCCATTAACTGGGCATAAATCCAAACTCCAAGCTGCTATTGAGAATTTCATAGAAAAACCCAATAACACTTTTTGCTCGACCTGGGAATCAAACCCAAGACCTCTAGCGTAGCAGTCGCGCTTAGGACCACTAGGCCAATGAGGCAGTCTTATTTGTAACTAATTATTATAATTCCTATTCATATATTTGACAATGATAGATTCTATGGGACAGCAACATACACGTGTAGGTACAGTTACAACCACCACATACTTGAGTGATAGTAATCACTCTCTGATACATATTTTGTATACCTGACTTCTCGGAATTGACTCTTTGCTACTGTTCAAGAACCAAATCTAAATTGCAACTATGTACGGAAATGCCTTAGTCGCCGGTTACTTTATCGTTTCCAAAGCCGCTACTTTCAAAGCCACACTACAGACCAGGGTTGTCAGTAATCTGTTAAATTCACGTCTCTGGCAGGGCCCCAACAGTTTCCTAATCTGCATTGTAATTATCCCGGTAGTCAGCCGTGCAATTTGTACAGAGGACGGACTTGGCTTGATAAGTGAACTGTGTGGTGTTCTATTAATTTTAATTCCGGATTACTGTGTGAACACAAATTGTGTTAGTAGAGATATAGGTTAGTTAATACTAATCACTGCCCTCGATTTTGTCTACATAGACTTCAACTTGAGAATAAATTGTCCCACGAAAATGAAAAAACGAGATAAAGATTATGCTGTATTATGCTAGATCATTATTGATGGGTGTGCCAAAATTTCAATTTCGTCTAAACGTTAAAACATTCATCCATACATCCTCGCAAACTTTCTAGTTTCTAATAGTGGGAAAGATAGCGTTGTAGTACCTTTAAAAGCTTTGCGGCAGCCCACACAAAACCAAACCGAAACAGCTGAAAGTGCCAGTGTGTTTGCGGAGCTCCTGGCCAGACAATGTCCTATATGCTGTAGTGTTCCAATTGTCCGTTCACCTGCAAACATGGCCAGCTACTGGGACCATGTAGTAGCTCACCGTCCTTACGTTGCATAACGACAGGCCGTGTCGACGGCGCGTTCGTGTTCCACGCGCGCCTCAAAGAGATGTCAGCAAAAGGAAGGGGCCACTGAGGGCCGATGCCTGCCGGGGCTGCGGGTTGTTCGTAAGAGGTACCGCGCCCCCGGAACGCAAAGGGCACAAGAAGGAACATGGGTGGGACCATGTAGTATAAATAATGATAAATGTATCATCGATACGAAAAGAAGAAGAAGCTATAAGTATTGGCTAAAAGTCCTTTGCCCAGCTGTGGGATGATGCATTGAGAACGAGGATCTCAAGACACATTCTCAGTTTTTTCAACTAAGCCTCTGTAAAAATTAACATAACATACCGTTACGCCTATAATCCCCGAAGGGTTAAGCAGAGGTGTAACAATGTACACCCACAGTTCGCCCGTATGTTTTAGGTCCCATGTAATAGGAGCGAGCCTATTGCCATTACCGGGCACAAATCCTAACTCCGTGCTGCTACTGAGAATTTCATAGACAAACCCAATAACAGTTTTTGCTCGACCTGGTAATCGAACCCAATACCTTTACCTTAGCAGTCGCGCTTAGGACCACTAACGAGGCATTTAACTAGGCAGTTTTTATTTAAAGAATATATTTTATTTAAACTTTTAAGTAAAAAAACAAATACTAACAGTTTGCTACTCTCTAAAAAACCATGTTCTATTCATCTTTCAAACCCATAAGTTAATAATAGAAGATGTACTAAAAGTCTGAAGGAAAAATAATTGATTTCCCAAAGGCAGACTTTTCTGTTTACATGGCAGCCATTCGGTTCAAAAAACTGACCTGACTTTGATACAGAACTTTTGTAATGAGTTCACATTTGTGGTGTACTTTCGAGATAAACTTTTAACAAGTTTTGTTTAAGTATGGCGAATACATTCGATTACATCAGCGACTAAATGTGCCAATCTGACGTTCAAACTTGTTTCCACGCACTTTTTTCCTGATAAGAATTCCACGTGAATTCGCCTTTATCCCCCAGGATCACACTTGCAAATGTTTCGTTAAAAGTCACTGTTTCACAAAGCTATGTAAAAAGTCGCTTTTTAAGGTTCCGCATACGAAGGATAAAACGGGACTCTTATTACTAAGACTCCACTGTTTATCCGTCCGTCTATCACCAGACTGTATCTCATGAACCATCATAGTTAGACAGTTGAAATTTTCACAGAATATGTATTTCTATTGCCGTTATAACAACAAATACTAAAAAACATTATAAAATAAATATTTAAGGGGGCTCCTATACAACGGACATGATTTTATTGCCGTTTTTATAGATAATGGTACGGAACTCTTCGTGAGCGAGTCCGACTCGCACTTGGCCGGTTTTTATATAGCTTTTTGCTCCACTCTCGAGTGTATGTAGAAGACGTAGCGGTGTATGTTTTACAAAGCAATGAAATGATAATGAAGGCAGTGGTATCCATTTTATATTGCCATATCTGAACTGTGAGGTACAGAGAGTGAAAACAAAGACGAGACTGAAAGAAGTCATTCTCTTGTACTTATTTTAAAATAAGCTATATTAGATAATAAATAATTATTGGAAAATGTCGTGATGGCCAAATGGTTAAGACGTCCGATTTTCATGCATGAGGCCGTGACTTCTCAACCGACCACGGGTAACTACCAAAATGACTTTTTCTATTTCATTTGTACTTTATAAGTTTATGATGGACATCACATACATCTGTGAAAGAAAACATCGTGAGGACACCTGAATAAAGGAATTAATCATAAATCTAGAATCGCAAATCCGCCTTCAGTAAGAGTGGAGATCAATGCTCGTGCCTTCTCTGTGGGGGTGAAGGCCTTTGCCCTGCAGCGGGATAATAATAGGCTGATATTATATATACTATTATATATTATATTAATTAATTAATGGTTATGAAAAGCAATTATCAGACGACAGGGTTGATTATATCTCCGTTCTGTGTACCTACTCATATATTTGAGTGAATTAGGTAATCAAATTTCGTAAGTTGCTAGCAAAAATGTACCTCTCAACACTAAAACATAGATATTGTACATATTTTTCTTGAAAAAAGGGACAGCAGTATTGGAAGATAAATGCCAAGATCACAAAAAACTTACACATGAATAACTGTTCGAATCTAAGTTCACCCATTCGCATCAGACGCGCTAAAGGTAAGACAAATATAGGTAGGTACCAGGTACCTGGGTTCACAGACGTCCTATAAAGGACGCCAGAGACGTAAACAAATAAATCCCGAATTGTTTTGAACAAACAGTTACCTTCTCAACTTTATGGCGGCTATTATTTCAGACCTTTTCGATTTGCGGAATCATTTTTACGGCTTTCCACGTGCAATTTGGTAATCTATACTATTAATGTTATACAGATGAGATTATTTTTTGTGTTTGTTTGTACCGAATAGGGTCCGAAACTTCCAAGCCGATTAAAAAAAAAAACACCAAATAGATAGGTACATTATCAGTTACATATGCTATATAACACCATGCTAGAATCTACGGGAGCGAAGCAGTAACCAAAGATGTAACTTAACGCAGGTAAAACAGGCCGCGCGAACGGAGTCGTGGGCAGTTCGCTAGTTCTCCTATATTTTGGAGTAACTTGTTTGTCTCATTATACGTGAGTCGTAAAATATCAACTGTGTGATATAAAACGTAAAGGTCAACGTGTATTTACGATCGATTATAATTTAATGAGGTTTTTATTGCCCGGAGCAATTTCGGATATGAGTACTGTTGCACGTTTCCTTTACCTTGTAGCACACAATATTAAACTCGGAATAATTTTGTTTGTTTTGGTTAGTATGAAATTATGAACTAAATATCTAGTAGTAACCTAAACTTAGTATTAAGCTTAATATTGGTTTTGGGGTTTAGCCATAAAAGCGTACCGTAAAAAAAAAAACTCACTATTCATAACGTTAGTTTTAACAAAAAGTATTAACATATAGGTTTATCAACTTTCCATAAAAAGAGCTACTGCTGAAAAGGATTTGTTAATGAGCCAAATGTTCCAAATTTAAAAATGATTGTATGAAAATCTTTAAGCTTTTGTCAAACAACTCTTTCTTTTTAAAAATCTTTATATTATATTTCTTTTTCGTCATTCATCAGATTTTATTCAAACTTGCAAAGCCAATCTAAGAGATAATCTGACATATTACTGCAATATTTGTCTATCATCATCTCTACCCAGGCTATGTGTCTAGAAGGCCTAAATTAGATCGCAGGAGGCCTCCAATTTGTCTCCCAAAGTAAACACTCGGTGGCCAGACTCATCCCCTCGCCAAGAAATTCAATTAAACCTGGTAACTCTGTTGCATGTCCTTGCTTCGTGCCATATATGTAGGTACACATTATGTATGGTATGAGGAATAGTGCTGAGTTTATATGAAGGACATTGGTCTTAGAATATGACTTTGACCTCTGTGTTTGTTTCTGTTTTCTTGTCAAAGTAGTTGGCTATAGTACACCGACCTGATATAGGCCTGATATAGGCCTTCTGGCCGCCACTTCGTCTACGTATACTTACTTCTCAATAAAGTCAAAGTCCTAAATCACGGGAACATAAAAAGTATTTGCCATCCAACGTGGCAATGCCGCCAGTCTTTTGACACTTTTCCGGTTGACGGTGATGCGGAGGAATTTTTTGATGCCATTTTGTTTTAGTTTCTTCTTTTATTTTTATTAAGGATTTCTAATTTTAACGCTGTAAAAACTATTAATTACATAAAAAAACAGAAAAAACAAAGACTATTACAACTACTTCGAAAAATGAAAGAAAATATGACGTGGTTTGGTCCTTTCTGAAATCTATGGGGAGGCCTATGTCCAGCTGTGGACATCCTATGGCTGATATAATGATAATGATTGTTCTTTTTGCAGAACTTAACCCAGTTTATAGAGGTGCTGAATTATAACAGTCTATCTAAAAAGTCGTGTCTATATATCTAGATAGTAGTGTCTTGGAGTCTGGCTGAAATTCCAAGGGGGTCTATTCTACTTACTTTTAGGAATTATCGCAAACTAATCTTAGTCTCAGTGAATAATTAAAAATAATAAATAATAATAATTGTCAAAAACGCTTCTATTTGCATTTTTTGTTAGTGATTGTTGTTACGATGAGATTGTGACTGGATTTCGAACGTTTCTAACAAGTAGAATTGGCCAATTTAACTTCCTACATTTCAATATTCCTAGTTCCTAAACGTTTGTAATATAAAAGTGCATAACGTTGTACAAGCTAGTCAAACGCCTTGCACGGTGTGAGTTATGAGCAAACGAGCGGTCAAGCGTACTTAACTCAAAATTAAACACGATTTATTTAAAAATACTTTCCAGATAAATACGTATTCTGAAACGTATCAACTACAATTCTTGTAATAAGAGGCACGAAATAAAAGTAGCAATAAAGAATGAAGGAAAGAAAATTATTTTATTTGACTATCATCATACCATCACGCCTGTATTCCCCGAAGGGTTAGGCAGAGGTGTAACAATGTACACCCACAGTTCGCCGGTATATTCGATCTCTCGAAGAGGTCTCGAGGTCTTGGGTTCGATTCCCAGGTCGAGCAAAAAATGTTATTGGGTTTTTCTATGAAATTCTCAGTAGTAGCTCGGAGTTAGGATTTGTGCTCGGTTAATGGCAATAGGCTCGCCCCTTATTACATGGGACCTAAATATACCGGCGAACTGTGGGTGTTATTTTATTTGGTACACGTAATACCTGCAAGGGTAATAAAAGAAAAGAATTAGGGCAATTTAATAAAAATATATAAAACCGGAATAGTATTATGATAAGTAGGTAAGGTAAGGTAGGCGATCGACGCCGATGACGCTCCAATATCGATAAGTATTGTCAAAGTCAAAGCATTTATTTCAATTAGACCATTTACAGGCACTTTTGAATTGTCAAGAAGTTACATTTAAAAGTTGAAGCTAGTCGCTCGTTCCAAAGCGTAGGTCTCTATGGAGAAGAACAAGCAAGAAACTCCATGGACACTCTTTTCTTCCAATTTGGTTTTTACAAAATCTATTCTTGTTGCTTCTTGTAATCACTGTGATGTGATTAAGGTACAAAGATTTCAGTCAACTGGTTTGAAATATTATTTTATTTTGTTTTTACGGATATTGATCGTGGCGGAGTATCAAATCTTTATTTTATACTTTAGAACAGAGTTTATTTCATAGTAATTTGGACTAATAAAATAAGGTTGTATATGGCAAAACCATCCAAAATCTTCACAGTATCTATCTAAGGTATTAAACTCTAATACTATCATTCTCTTACCTACGTAACGATGTCAAAAAAGAAAAAACATAAATTAGTCAGAATTAATTAACCTAAAATGCTGTTCCAGTGCTACGAATAAAATCATCCGTCACTTTTTGCTTGCGTAGGCCCTTGCTACGGCGTAGCAGCCTACGCCTCACTTCTAATAAACGTCATAATAGCGATCATCAATTTGCTTCCTAAGTTGGGTTGGCATCGCTTTCTTCATTTTAGCTCTTAGAAGCATAATTGAAGGTTAGAAAATGTTTGTGTGGAGTATGTCTTGATATGGTTATATTTAGTATATAGATAATTATAATGTTTACTTAACATTTTTTTTTATATTTACTAAGTTTGGAGTTTCTATTCTATTCTTCTATATACGAAACTACCTTTTAGAAGGAACAACTAGATTAAATTCGAAAAAGAAACTTTATTTTTTGTTTTCTTGTAAATTTTGACGTAAAATGCCTTTTTATTACTAGTCTAATGGAAATTAATAAAAAAATTGATTCATAGTCGTGAGAGCGAAAATTAACAAAACATATACATGTTGTTTTATGAATCATGTTCCGTATTTCTTGCAAATAGTATTAAGATTTTCTTTTGTTTTAAAAATACTTTTCAAAACTTACTTCAGTAAAGATGAGGGTAAAATCACCTGTTTTTTTGTTAGCAGAGTAAAATTTATATATCTTTTCGCCACTTTTTTGTCATGGGACGAAAAGCTTGAGGATTTCTATTAGAATTGGCAGACTAAAGTAACAATGGAGCACATCTGTCGCAGCACTGACGTCCATTGGAATGGACAACGTTGAAAATAAAAAGTTAGTACCGAAATCGTTTCATTCTATTGTTACAATCGTAATTGAAGTTTACAACGCGTATAGCATTGACGAGACTTTTTCAGTTTTGTTATTTTATTTGGAACACCAATTAAAATGTATTGCATTTTCATGTGAAACTGTTAAAATTTTGTACAATAGAAAGTCATATTAAAATGTACTCTATGACATATATATGTGGGAATGGCTAATCGTGAATAAACCTTTTCATTAACGGACAGTGATGACATGTAATCTTTTTAAGAAAAATAATGACGTTTGAAAGAGGTAGAGAAAAAATATGACGTAAGACGTAAGACAAGGATATTTTTCGGTGTAAAATAAAATTAAGATAAACCGCTATTTTTTCGATTGTTCAATCCCACATATATTTATGTTAGAAAATCGAAGCGGCGTTTATAAGTTTAAAGTGAACAATATCGCCAAATTGTTTATTGGTTATTTCAATAAACCTTATTAAAATAGACATCCTGCGTTAATGTAGGACAAGCGGATAATTATTATGTTGTTTTTTTGTTAACCAATCTAGCTGTAATGGTCAATGCTCACATCGCCTTAAAAAATCAACAAAATAAATAATCGACTAAGCAATTCAATGGCTGACAACGCGTCGCCTGCATGCTGTCATCTTGCGATTATAAAAAAGAAGTTATTATATTATTTTAATTGAAAATCATGACTTGAATGGCAAATTATCCGCTGTATCGGAGCTGTGCTATGTAAAAAGCGATGACCTTAAGACATTGGCAGAATATTTGACAACGGTGTAGTTGCTAAGAGGAAAAAAAAACTGCTAAATAGTTTTCCCCTTAAGGCTGCCTATCCGCAGAAGCGGAGCGAGGCTGTGGAGCGGAGAAACGGAGAAATATAAACCAATAGGATTGCATAAAATCTTCGCTCAGCCCCAGTTATGCAATCCTATTGGTTAATATTTCTCCGATTGTCCGCTCCGCAGACTCGTTCCGCTTCTGTGGTCATGCAGCCTTAATTCATCATCTACGTAGCCTTTTCCCAACTATGTTGGGGTCGGCTGCCAGTCTAACCAGATGCAGCTGAATGTCAGTGTTTTACATGACGCGACTGCCTATCTGACCTCCACAGTCCAGTTACTGCGCAACGCGATACCTACAGGCAGCCTTAATTGAAAACAAAATATCGATAAGTTCATTCTGAACATAAAACAAGAAAAAAGTACCAATATTCCCATAAAACAAATCATGAAGTTTTCAACCAGTATCTAGGCCGAACGATACATATTTTTGCATGCCCAAACACGGAGAGTTCACCTAAAAGGGAGGCCAATCGATTGGTGATCAATCAAAATCTCATTTAAACGCGTCACTTTGGCGGAACCTTTCTATCCGTCTTGCGTAATTTTGGCCTTACACTGTCTTGGTACTGTTTGACAAGATGCTAACGCTGTCAGCTGATTTTTGTAATTAAATTCTTTTCGTGAGTCATTTTTACCCCCGACCTAAAAAGAGGGGTGTTATAAGTTTCGACGTGTCTGTGTGTCTGTCTGTAGCATCGTAACTCTTAAATGGGTGAGCCGATTTGAATGCGGTTTTTTTTTATTTGAAAGCTGATTTCCTAGCAACGGTTTCTAGATATGTTTAATCAAAATCGGTTCCGCCGTTTCAAGGTTCCTAGCTTGTTGGTTGGCTGCAGTAGGGATATTTATTCTTCGGTCGGGGGGTCCTTAAGATTTTAATTTTATTGCTTGTTAGGATGCTTTGTTTTGCTTTTGCAGTTTAAGAAAAACTGTTCAAAGAAACTTGTCGTCACGTTAATAGAGATAAAGAAACATTTTTTTAGTTTTACTCGGAATATTCATTGTTTGAGACTTTTGCCCTGGAGTGGGATCTGTGGGACTGTTAAGGACAGCAAAAACAAAACTTGTTGATTTACTTACTTTGTTACTAACTGCTCCGTTGGTCTCGTGGTCGCAAGCTCGACTGATGGGGTCCTGGGTTCGATTCCCAGGTCGAGCAAAGTGTTATTGGGTTTTTCCATTAAGAATTTCTCAGTAGCAGTTAGTATTTGTGCCCGGCTAATGGCAATAGGCTCGCCTCTATTACATGGGACTTAAAACATACCAGAGAACTGTGGGTGTACATTCGTACACCTCTGCCCAACCCTTCGTGGAAAACAGGCGTGATGGTATGTGTGTAATTGCTATATATATTTACTAGGTCTTACCCGCACCTTTGTCTGCGTGAAAGTCAAAGTCAAATTAGTTTATAGCTGGTATTTACTACCTTGTATATATTACATACGGCAGCTATACTATTTTTACCAACGTTTTACGTAAACTTGCAAAGGGACCAAATGTTTTTGGCAAAGAGTGTACTAATATACTGTTGGCTCAGATAACACGAGATACTTTAGATATTCTTAATTTTTTAAATGTTATGTGCATTTTGGCGAAATGCTTATTTTTAATAACAGTTTAATTCAGCATAATAGGTCTCTCCTAAAACAATTTATAAGAAGCCAATTAATTTTTTTCTACATTTGAGTATGCCTCACACACTGATTCTTTGTCTTTGAAATGTATAAATGTATTTAATATTACAATTAACTTAGCTTTCATTTCTAATTTGTGGCACTGAGTACGTATTGCAGTACTTTGAGTGACTTTTTTTAATAGATCGTTTTGACATCAGTATAATTTTATGGAATTGTACAACTTATTGTAATACATTTTTTTTTTAAAAGAGTATGTATGGAGTTTCTTGCCCGTTCTTCTCCATACGAAACTACCTTTTGGAATGGGCAACTAGATTCAATATTTTTAATTTAACATGTGATTGACGTTCAAAAGTGCCTTTTAATGGTCTAATTGAAATAAATGATTTGACTTTGACTTTTGACTTTGAATCTACCCATTTGTTTACCGTAATAAATTTTTCAATTTCTTCAATTGCATTGTCTTCTTTCCACTCTGACCTATTTTCCCGTAAGTCAACATCCTTTATTCAGCATCAAACTTTGCCAATAGTTGGTACTTTAGAACTTCGACAAGCTTTGACGGAGATCGTGTGTGATGTAAATTGCTAAGCTCACGTGAACCACAGATACCAGAGAAGGTCGGGTCCATACAATGAGTTAAAACAAGAGCACGTACACATATGTAAATGCGTAAGTACATACGGCAATGTCATTCTATTTTAACAGAATGCCTGTTGCACTCGTCGTACGCGAAGAGTGTCATTGTGTGTGTGCCTTTGTATGTGCGTCTTTGTGTGTATGCGCGTCTTTGTATGTATACATATGTGTATGCGTGTGTTTGTGTGTGTTTTTGTGTGTGTGTGGGGGGGGGGGGGGCGCATGGCATGCAATACATTAGGAATTAAGAATCGTGAAGATGCTTCAAGTTTAACAAAAGCTGGATCTTTGACATGCAACATCTCTGTAACCGCAAGCAGAACAAAAAAAATAAAGAAGAACGTTGTAGTGTCTTTTTACAACAATCAATATACAGCCAACCTTCTGTTCTATTTTATTTATTTAAGGAAAAACAAACAGTAGCACAATAAACAATAGACAAATTATCTTAAGTATGAAATATAAAACAATTATGCTACCCACTACATTCTCCACAGATTACACTCTAAAATATTTAAAACTAGCTAACACAGATACAATTCAATGTTATAAAAGATAAAAAGCAAAAGTAAGTTGTAAAATTGTGCGCGTACATTAACATAACTTACGTTATTATTATTTTATATTACTTTGCTGATCCTTTAGGGTTGCATGGATTTGCTTCTTAAATACAGTTTTACTAAGAAAGAGAATGTCGATAGAATTGAACCCATTATTGTACGTCTCAACCAAACGATGAAGTGGTGAACGCGAGTCAGCGTTGAATTTACAAGGGCTAGTAGCAAATAGACGTCGAGTGCGCACCTCGCGTACACGAACTGTTCGAGGAACCAGGTAGCATAAACTCCCAACTAAGTCCGGACAAACAAAATGATTGCGGCACACATTGAACAGAGTCATAACTTCAAGAAGTTTCCGTCTGGACTTTAAGGTCAAAAGATCATACTTTTTAAGAAGTAAATGGTATGACATTTTGTACTAAACTGAAAGAAATGGCTATTAAAAGGGTACTTCTAAAGGCTTTTTATTCAGTTCCGATTCAATAATCACTCAATGAATTGATTCTTTTGTCAAGTGTTGTTATTGAAACCGAGTGACTGGAATTGGCCGATTATGTCAAATAATCATTTCATTCATTTAAATTAGTATTTTCGTTTGTACATTCATAAGTCTACGATTTACAAATAAATAGGATTAGGTACCTATTAGTACCTACTTATCAGCTTTGAAAGCAAAAATGTCACTATCGATGAAGCGTACTTTGTAGATTTTTATTATTAATTTTTAGATCTATTATTTATAAAACTTAAAATTTAGACAAATCATTAACATTTACATGACTAAAGCAGGCTGTTCAAACAGGCGTATGATTGTGCTAAACAGCGTTTATGACAATAATGCGCTATAGTCTCTTGGTATAGAATATAATCCCTTATGCATCTATAATGGCCTTTTCTGCAGTATTATGATAACATTATCTTTCTATTATCATTATATTATCATTCACACACACGAAGACCCTATTTGCGGACAACGAGTGCAACAGGCATTGTGCTAGTACCTATGTACTGTGAAAGTTTAAAGCTCTCATTTGGAATCTATCAATATTAAGATAAACATTGGAAAAACAATTTTCTTAACTGCCTCGGTAACCTAATGGTCCGAAACGCGACTGCTACGCTAGAGGTCTGGGGTTCGATTCTCAGGTCGAGCAAAAAGTGTTATTGGGTTTTTATATAAAATTCTCAGTAGCAACTGGGAATTAGGATTTGTGCCCGGTTAATGGCAATAGGCTCGCCCCCTATTACATGGGATCTAAACATACCGGTGAACTGTGGGTGTACATCGGTACACCTCTGCCTTACCCGTCGGGGAATATAGGTGTGATGGTATGATGATAAATTTTGTAAATAACAGTTTAAGAACTATTGAAAAGTCAGAGACGTATAAGCGCAAATTTGTAAAAATAAAAATTAATGGCTAAAAGCAAAACTCAAAAACGGTTGCACCAATTAAGCTAATTAATTTTGTATAGTTTACGTAAAAGATTTTTTTTTATAAATCTACCGGAAATCACCGAACTTAGCTGCCGTGGAATTCCGGTGCGGTTCACTAGTATATAGCTAAAAGTGTTTAAGTTGTGAGTTTGTGTTCTACTCTTAAACATGGACATCGGAACAAAAATAAAGGAACCTATTAACTAAAAGCCCTTACTTTTCAAACACCTACCTATACATTTCCTTAGAAACACCAAAGTGGAATCACAAGAAATAGCTATTCCGATAGCGTTCGGTAAGCAGATTAGTATTTCAATTACGTACAAGTTGGCCGGCTGCCATTTCACACAAGTTATAAGTGCCGGTTGAGAAACGCTGGATATTATAGCACTTGTGGACGGTATGTTACAATAGCCGGCAACTTGTCGCGGGCTATGTATTGTTTGTCGGTAATATGTTAAGTAGATATATCGCCCTCTAGTTGTACATATTACATACCATTACTTTTTTTGTAGACTTTCGACCGAAGCCGTAATCGGCCTTTTTTTAAACTTTGTTGGGGTCGGCTTCTAGTACTTTTAATGGAGGGACTGCCTATCCCATTTCCACTACCCAGTTACTAGGCAACAGATATCTGTTGCCTAGTAACTGAAACTGACTGACTGCAGTCTGAGACTAGTTATGAGACTTTAGTTAGTAAACTAAAGTCTCACTGGTTAAAAGGCTTTCGCGATTCTGACTCCCCGTAACAATTTCCAACGATCTACGAGCCATTCGTAGATCTCCGTAATACGATTGATAGCTAATAAATTCTGTAGAATTCTCAAAATTATATCACAGCGTAGCCTTCTCTTTCTTTTTACAGAAGCACAAAAAGATAATGTCGGACTAGATACCTAATTGTGTTAATCAAACATTTTTTTTAAAGAGTATGTAGGTATGCAGTTTCTTGCCCGTTCATCCCCATACGAAACTACCTTTTGGAATGAGCAACTAGATTCAATATTTAAAAAAAAAAACCTTTTAGTTGACGTTCAAAAGTGCCTATTAATGGTATAATTGAAATAGATGATTTGACTTTGACTTTGAATCAAGATGCCCATTAGGAAAATTATTATTTCGTTGAGAGACGAAAGCCGTTTAGAATAATTTCTCTGATAGCAAAGCTTCAAGATTTGATCAAACAATGGTGAAAATCTCGACAAGAACAAACAATCTTGACTGTTTGAGCTATGCCTAAGCATAATACTATTTTCTAAGTTAATACGCAAATGAATGTGGTATTATCTAGATGTTTTAGTTCAAAGTTTTCCTACCAGAGACTCTAGACCATGACTCGTAATTACAAATGTTCATTGTCTCTCCGCGAAGTCGAATTCTATACTCACCATATAGAGATTACATAATTCTGTATTGTACTCGGTATATAGACTTTAGACATTCTAACTCGATTGAAGGGAACTGATAAAACCCTTCTTATATACACACTTCATTTATATACTTACTGTTATGTAACATATATAGGTATTCTCGTAGGGATACTGAAGGTTTTAGACAAGATAAACTTATTTGGTCTGTCCTCTGATTTTATGATAAAATGTATTGTCTTATTTTTAAGAAAACTAGCAAATGTACCTATAGGTACAGGCAGCGTCTTCATTAGTAACCCCCTTTTCGGACCAATTTTAATGCAGGAGGGATAACCAATTGATGATGCTGTCTTTACGTGTGGAATATCACCCGAAAATAAATGATCCACTTTTAAATTAAATATTTAAGACCGTTGTTTTTTAAACACAGGGTTGAATAAGAAGAAGACTTCAAATTACAATAAAATATTCCTCTGCTATCTATCCTTTTTCTTATCAGCGGCAACGTTGGTATAATTTAATACTACTCTAGTATTTCTTTCAACGTAATATTGAAGGTATGCCCTTTTTTTCTCAATTTATTTACGTCCGAACACAATCCGATCCGCCTGACGCAATCTCGCCGGCAAAGTGTTGCTCAGATCGCATCACAGACGCGATGAACGATGCTCACTTGTTTACTATTGATATTAAGAGTCAACAGAATTTTCTTTTATCATTCAAAAACACACACATTACGGTTAAGGCAATATTTATTTAAGTAATAAAAATACCTACAGGAAATATTTTCAAAATTGTAATTTGTATGCAAAACACAGATGCGGACAAAATAAAACACTGTAAAACACATTTTGGATCTTATCATTGAAAACAAACGCGGTCTGAATCAATTCCGGCCACATTGCCAAATTGGTCGACTCCCTTGCGCTCCCATTATTATTTCCATACATTCCCCATACGTAAGGTCTCCGTAATATTCATCCAAACGGCCATTTTGATCGATTCCAATAACATTTCAATCACACACAAATAGCATATCAAAAGCATTTTATCAGGAAATTGCTGAAGAGCTATTACGTAGACAGTAGCAGTTATACGTAAAACTAGGTTGCGCGCCACTCTTGTAGGGCGGCGGCCGCAGGGGGGTAGCGATGGGTGTCGTATCGTAGCAACGGGCAGCATCCCTCTCAGTGTGCTCCCGACGACCGTGCCGAACGCCCGCGCGCCCCACCCTAACATTCCACTCCGTTCAACTTGAACGAACCTTCAGCGAACGTTTCATTCAAATTCAGTGCAGTGTCGACCAAAATGTTCATATTATTCATATTACTGACTGTGTACCTTATAACTCTATGTCATGGTTAATTTGTTAATTGCAATGGATTTGTGATTATCGGCGTGAGATAAGCCTGACAGGGAGTTGACGGACCGTTGTAGGTCTTTTCAACTGCTTCGACAGTTGGTGAGTTTTGTGATTGGATTTTTATCTCTTACATCGTTCTCGCTCCTTATTTGTATAATCTTTTGTACTAAGTTCATCCATACGATGACTATTTACAAAGTATGGTACCGTATAATTTGTTATCACCCGCAATTACCTAAGTACGTGTGTTTAATGTCGTCATTCGTTACGCCCAGCGGAATTCAAATGAATTGTTCGATGTAATTTACTTCTGCTCCAATATATATGTTTCATTTAAAAAAAATCACTATACAGCTCGTTTCAATTCTATTTCATCTAAGGTTCTCATTTTGTAATTACTTTCGGGTGTTGTATTTCGATATTTTTGCCGTCTTGGTGATATAATTATACCTTTTCTGAAAATTCCTTGGAGAAATGAGGGTAACATTTTATCCATTATCTGTCTAGAGGTGTGTGTAAGTTGGTAGCTACCTACGTGCGTGAGGATATGTTTGGTTTTTGCGCATAGTGCGGATACAATTGAGACAAAATATGATGTATAGGTGGATTTGTCATAGTGTTCGTTACAAAACTAGCTGCTTAGCTTGTTTTGTAAGGAACACTGCTTAGTGTTATGCAGTGCTTAGTGTTAAGTTCTAATACTAAAGCATAATATCCCACCTATGTATGTTGGAAAGGGTTTTCAAGTCATTATGTACCGCTGTAACATTATCTACTATCATCATTACAATTAAAACTGTTAATTTGAACATTAGGTCTATAAACACATATTATGCCCGTTTTCACTAACTGTTGGATTTCCAACATCAGTAGCAGATATTAAGATTTTCAAACTACCCATGTTTGAATTAGTGGGTAACAGTAAATAAAACACAATAATGACGGTATATGTGGACAAAAGATCGATATAGTTTTGTCACTTGAAGTTTACAAGGACATACGTTGGGTCATGTTGGAACTGAAATATTTATAACATACCATCACGCCTGTATTCCCGCGAAGAGTTAGACAGAGGTGTAGTAATGTACACCCACAGTTCGCCGGTATGTTTGGGTTCCATTAAATAGGGGGCGAGCCTATTGCCATTAACCGGGCACAAATCCTAACTCCGAGCTGCTACTGAGAGTTTCATAGAAAAACCCAGTAACACTTTTTGCTCGACCTGGAAATCAAACCCAAGACCTCTAGCGTAGCAGTCGCGCTTAGGACCACTAGGCTACCGAGGCAGTTAAAAAATGAAATGTTTGTCTGAAATGTTTATTCGAACACAATTACTGTAACATTAGCCCCTATAACATTTTCGTTGTTGTAAGCACAAATATGTTACTAAAATAAATTGATACTTGGTTAGTATCTATTCGATACATGTTTTAAACGGAAACTTGGTAATTTGTATGGTCAACGATAACCGTTGTTACCATGATCGATTTAGAAATAGTCATAGTTTGTCATATATGACTTTCTAAAATTGAAGGGTAGGTCCTCCATTTTTAATGACTTGTCAATGTTGGATTTGATCCTCTATAAAGAAACCCATGACAACGCCATTAGACTATTACCGTACATACATAAACTCACGCCTTTTTTCCATGGGGGTATGCAGAAATCACAGAACGCCACCTACTGCGATCCTTACAAACTCCGTTCGTCTCGTCCACGTTCAAAAATTTAGTCATACAAGCAAAACCTACAAAATGAAACCAAACCATTGAAGTATCAAAACTAAAGGAGAGATTTCTTTCTTTCATCGATACTTATGAACTTGCCGCCCGAGAATGTAAATGGAAATGTTCCGACAACTTCTCATTGTAACTTGAATATCGTGAATAGATATTGTGATAATAACGGTATCGAACATTGTTGAGATGATTTGAATAAAGAGTTCTCGAATATAATTACGTAACATGATTATATCTCAAGTATGTAGGTACTGACGTGTTTTTCTGGTTGAATATTAGTTAAAATGGTGTAAGTAAAACATACCGTAGCTGTAAATTTACATACATATTTTACAAAGAAAATTAAATACAATAAAATAATAATACATACGTACCATCACGCCTGTATTCCCCGAAGGGTTACGCAGAGGTGTACCAATGTACACACTATTCGCTATTTCTTGTGATTCCACTTTGGTGTTTCTAAGGAAATGTATGGGTAGGTGTTTGAAAAGTAATGGCTTTTAGTTAATAGATTCCTTTATTTTTGTTCTGATGTCCATGTTTAAGAGTAGAACACGAACTCACAACTTAAACACTTTTAGCTATATACTAGTCAACTGCCCCGGACTTCCACGGCTGCTAAGTTCGGTGATTTCCAGTAGATTTACAAAAAAAAATGTTTTACGAAAAGTATACAAAAATAATTAGCTTAATTGGTGCAACCGTTTTTGAGTTTTGCTTTTAACCATTAATTTTTATTTTTACAAATTTGCGCTTATACATCTGTGATAGAGACTTTGACTTTTCAATCGTTCTTAAACTGTTATTTAGAAAATTTATTATCATACCGTCATACCATCACGCCTATATTCCCCGAAGGGTAATAGTAGTATAATAGGCAGATATGTACTGATGTACACCCACAGTTCACCAGTATGTTTAGATCCCATGTAATAGGGGGCGAGCCTATTGCCATTAACCGGGCACAAATCCTAACTCCGAGCTGCTACTGAGAATTTCATAGAAAAACCCAATAATACTTTTATTATTGGGTTTTTCTATGAAATTCACATTATTATATTCATTCTCATTTTCAACCAGTTCTCAGTTCGAACCCGAACCTATCGTGCCCAACCCCTTCGGTCAGCTACGCATATGATTACACGAACTCATTTTATTAACCCCCGACTCAAAAAGAGGTTTAAGTTTGACATATCTGTGTGTCAGTCTGTGACACTGCAGCTCTTAAACGGGTAAACCGATTTTAATACAGTTTTCCATATTTCAAAGCAGGTTTCTTAGCGATAGTTTATAGGTATGTTTTATCAAAATCGGTTCAGCCGTTTCAAGGTTATTAGGTATTTTGTTAGCTTTAGTAGGAATCTTTATTCTTCTGTCGGGGGTTACTTAACATTGTTACCATTTTTATCGGATGAAACATTTCTTCACTTTCGTTTCGTATCGATGTCCCTTTCACCCCTTATAGGTAGGTATCTGTGAGCAGCCTCAGTTTGAGTAATGGTCATTTCATGTTTCATACATAGTGGTAACAGGAATAAAAAAATGTTGTCTTATCATTTAGTCTAAGTTATGAAACAAAGGTTTTCAAAAAAAAAATATACTTTACGTTAGTGAAAATATTGACCCAGAAGGCGCCAAACTCATTACTTCCACTACCCAAGGGAAATAAGCTAAATGTTTATTTTAAAATTGACGTAAATACCTCTTGCGTCATATTCAACCGTGTTGCATTTACACTCGATTAAACATCTCAGTTCAAAACTCATGAGAATATGGGGGTGGAAATATTCCTTATCATAATACATATAAGGGAAATAATATTTCTTCTCTGCAAGAAGACTTAAAGTACTGGCCATTTTTCAAGCGGTAAAAGTATTTATGAACATGAACACAATCATTATGTTACAGTATTTTCAATCTCTGAAAAATGAAAAGTTTGCTGAATATCAGTCAGGGCAGGGCTTTACCTGAGAACATTCTGATTACGACGATATTCAAGGTCACAGTTTTAACTTGACTGACTCGGTAGCCTTCTGGTCCTAAGCGCGACTGCTACGCTTGGGGTCTTTTTTTTTTTTGGTGGGTGGGAAATCATCAAATAACTTCTCCCGCCCTGGGCGGGGCGGGAGGTAGTGTCAGACTTTTACTGACTAAAACCCACCCATGTTCCTTCTTGTGCCCTTTGCGTTCCGGGGGCGCGGTATCTCTTGCGAACAACCCGCAGCCCCGGCAGGCATCGGCCCTCAGTGGCCCCTTCCAAGTGCTGACATCTCTTTGAGGCGCGCGTGGAACACGAGCGCGCCGTCGACACGGCCTGTCGTTATGCAACGTAAGGACGGTGAGCTACCCATTGCTCACCGCCCACAGGCCCGTATCTACGGTGGCCGGGAGTCGTCTCGCGGCTCCCGACGTCCGGAGCACGCTTGGGGTCTTGGGTTCGATTCCAAGGTCGCGGAAAATGTGTTATTGGGTTTTTCTATGAAATTCTTAGTAGCAGCTCGGAGTTAGAATTTGTGTCCGGTTAACGCCCCCTATTACATGGGAACATACAACCTAAACATACCGGCGAACTGTGGGTGTACATTGGTACACCTCTGCCTAACCCTTCAAGGAATACGAGTGTGATGGTATGTATGTACCTATGCAGTTTTAACTTTATTACAGTTTGTTTACGTTTTTTTTATGTTATTCCTGATCTTGGAATACGCCGATGACCTCGACTGATACAAGCACAAAGTATTGCAAGTGTTACATTGAGTACTACCAAAAAACCATTTTCGCATCAAAAATAAAAATCGTTATATTAACCGGCACGAGTCGTGAGCGCAAACTCTAGTTAATTTTTGGGTCTCTTTGGCGGAATGGAGGAGGCGGGGGGCGCCAACGCTGCATGTCTTTCGTGTGTCAGTCGGACCAAACAAAAAAACCCAGAAAGGGACCCAAAAACTCAATAATGAACTTGAATTTTGTGCTCACGACTCATACCGATTACTATACTCAGCAATATTTTTCCTTCATGTTACTTATTTTGATGGCTAGAATGCATAGTTTATGGCTACGTTATGTATCTTTTTTTACACTTATATATTGTTAAACGAGGTTATCATCCTATTACGATAATTTCATAAACTTAAGTGCCTGCACCTTATAATTATTTTTAATGTAATCCCTGACAACGCACCTCGTGTCATTAGTTAAAGTAATAAATTAGTTTACTGAACCTCGATGTTAGAACATAGTTTATTTTCGACCACTTAAGTACTATTAATATAAGTATACTTACATCTAAGTGTATTAAAAACTTTTGTTTACAACCGCAAAAGTTTTAGTACTCTATTTAGGCACTTTCGAGACCAGATTTGCATAGTTCGACTTTATTTTTTTTTGTACTTTTGAATTAAAAGGGTTCAAGGATCTACAAGCGACTGATCATGCCAATGCGTAGGTGTTCCGTAGTAACTTAGATTTAAATTTCTATTCTGTATATTTTATATACATACTAGGTTTTGCCCGCGACTTTGTCCGTGTAATTTTTCAATATAACTTTGGAATAACATAGCTTCTCATTAGCTTAGTAATTTTGAGAATTAGGTACACAAATTCGGGCGTTCAATCAAACAAACTTCAGTTTTATAATATTAGTATCGATTTCGTTTGTAAATTAATAAACGTTACTTTACATCAATTCTGCATTCACCAATATTGTGGGAATAATTGACAATCAAATCAAAAGAACGATTTAAAAATCGAATGTGTCAAATTAATTTTGTCATCGATCGCACTAGCGACTTCTAGTATCATTTATAATCATAATATTTCCGCTTCAATTCACATACATACATACTATCACGCCTGTATTCTCCGAAGGGTTAGGTAGAAGTGCACCAATATACACCCACAGTTCGCCGGTATGTTTAGGTCCCATATAATAGGGGGCGAGCCTATTGCTATTAACCGGGCACAAATCCAAACACCGGCTTCAATTCATTTATCCTTGAAATGTTCGGTATATAAATAGACACAAATCATCAAATATTGATTGTATGCTGTGCGTATCTGAGTTGTACCGTAACAGCGGCAGTGCTTAGATTCACAAACAGAATATTAATGATCTAAGACATACTGCGCTGATTACAGACAATAATAGATCAACCGGCTGATTCCATTAATTATTTAGATCACTACAATCTCAATTAAAATCATAGTAATGAAATAACGGAAGATTGACGGAGTATTGTGGATCAAATTTGAATAAGCAAATATAATTATAATTTGCATTAACTATAATTGGCGAAATTGTTTACTTGGTAAACAGATGTAAAAAGACATTTAAAGAAGCCGAAAGTTTTGTTATTCCCATTATTGTGATCATTTTGATGTTCTGGTTAAGGAGATATTGAATACCCCGTGATCCCTGTTCTACGCTCTGGGCGCCGGGAGTCTCACGGCGATTCCTGCCCACCGTAGGCGAGATGGTGAGCGTAAGATGGCTCGCCGTCCGATCAGAAATAGGCCCGGGTTGACGGCGCGTTATATCCCACACGCGGCTCAAAGAGATGTCAGCACTGTCGACGGCATCCACTAGGGCCAGTGCCTGTCAGTGTTGCCCGAATTTTTTCAAAAGAGTCAATGCGACGCTGGAACGCATAGGGCATTAAGAGGAACACGGATGGAGTTTATTCAGAAAGAGTCTGACATTCCTTTCCGCTCTTCCCAGGGCGGAAGAAATCATTTGATGATTTTCCATCCATAAAAGAAAATGATCTCTGTTCTGTTGGTTTCGCCTGTAAGCAAAATATGTTGTGTATATTAAATTACGCATTACCATAAACAATGATTGTTAACCGATGTGTGATGTGCCTTTTTTTACTCTATATTTATATTAAAAAACGTAATATTCTTCTTATAGGCAAGGTGGTTCCAAGAGCTTAAACAGTTAATTATAAAGCAATATGTTGGTCCGTACGTATTTCTTCTCAAAAATTAAAAATCTTTTTGCTCAATCCTATTGAGTAAGTATGCTTATCATAATTATTATTTTCTATATGTTCATATTTTTCGAATGAGTTTGAAAATATTTTTTAAGTGAATGAAATATCAATTACAGAAACCATTTCCTCTCGTAACCCTGTCCCTACCTGTGTCCTCATTAAACATCAATCTGTTTCAAGCGCCGATACAAAAATAGTATCAACGAGGACTCTTCAGCCTACGTGTATCCAAACTTTGTGAAGGTTACAGATATTTACTAAGTATCATTCAATGATGGATTATGAAATTGACCAGGAGATAAGTTACCGCAAAAGTTTGTTTTTGTTGCCCTTGGATAGAGAGGTGTTCAAGCAGAATATTAAATGATTATACAGTAGGTAATGTCGGTTATCGTTTTTTGCCCTTGTTATTTTTCTGAAATAAAAGTAGCCTAAAATACTTACTTTAGTTAGTAGTACTTAGTTACTATGTAACTTTCAAAGCTTCTGTTTGTTAATTTTAGTATACCAGCTATTGCCCGCCACTTCGTCCGCATATATGAGGGTTATCGCGAACGCAGACAACGTCGCGGAATAAATAGTACCCTATGTCGTTTCTTGAGGTTCAAACAAACCTCGTTCCAGATAAAAATCAATTCAGTGGTTTGAAAGCGTGACATACTGACAGATAGACAGACCTAGTTACTTTCGCGTTTATAATATTAATATAGATTTTTATTTATAGCTAACATACATTATTTATATAATTGCCTCGTTAGCCTAGTGGTCCTAAGCGCGACTACTATGCTAGAGGTCTTGGGTTCGATTACCAGGTCGAACAAAAAGTGTTATTGGGTTTTCTATGAAATTCTCAGTAGCAGCTCGGAGTTAGGATTTGTGCCCGGTTAATGGCAATAGGCTCGCCCCCTATTACATAGGACCTAAACATACCGACGAACTATGGGTGTACGTACATTGTTGCACCTCTGCCTAACCCTTCGGGGAATACAGGCGTGATGGTATAAAAAAAAAACACAAATAGAAAGTTAGTTTTTTGGTGATTGTATGTTTCACATTTAAACCAGATTAACCTCCTTTTATTGGCAGCCTCGAAACATTACGCCCATTTAGTCTTAGCCTATTTCCCGTTCATAAATGCTTTAGCTACAAAAGTCACCAACAGGTTGGTTGGGATCGAACCGACAACAAATTCAGTTAGCGGCCACCCACCGAATGAAATTACCAGCCGTGTTACAAACTAGCGTTTAGAAGAGATTGGAAACGCAGTACCTAGTGATGTTCATGTTTGTAGGGTCAGCTGAGCTATGCATGTTTGGACACTATTGTTATCTTAGGTTTTTTTTTAAATCTGATTCAAAGTCAAAGCATTTATTTCAATTAGACCATTTACAGGCACTTTTGAATTGTCAAGAAGTTACATTTAAAAGTTGCAGCTAGTTGCTCGTTCCAAAGCGTAGGTCTCTATGGAGAAGAACGAGCAAGAAACTCCATGGACACTCTTTTCTTTCAATTTGGTTTTTACAAAATCTTGGTTACAATATTCTTGTTGCTTCTATATGTGAAAACAATGAAGAAGTATATAAAACAATACAACAAAAAAAAAAAAAAATAGTACCTACTAAAGATGTAAGCCATAGCAGTTAAGAAATGACCAATCCCAACTGACAGCGTCCGTTCACGAACATGACGCGCGCATTAGCACCATTTAGCTCAACCATCTTAAAGGGAGCCGAACGATCCAACGCACGAGACATTTATGTGAGCATGACAAAGCTCTCAACCACCATGCTTATATTGCTTAATATGCGATTGGAAAGCTAACAAGCCCAAGGCCCATCTGATGTTAAAAGGTCACCTCTGCCTATAGACATTTGCAATACTAGAGGCCTTTCAAATGCGTTGCCATCCCAGACACAAAGTTGAAATGTCTTATGTGCCTGTAATTTCACCGGCACCCAAACCCTTCAAACTGGAACACAGCAATGCTGATTTGCAGCAGAAATGGGTATGATTGTAGTACTTCTCCGGACAAGTTCACTTACATTAGAAACTGAAGTCTGAGTTGGCTTCATCATCATTATGTCAGCTCACCCACTGCTGGACATAGGCCTCCCTTCAAAGTAGCCAATAGTTACCGGCCCTGCACAGTCCGCATCTATGCATAGTTGGTAACACACGAGGTTAAATTACAAAATGTCACACATAATGGAGATGTTTTAGCAAGTAACTCGTAGTTAAAAGATAACCCTAGTTAGTGTGAGCGGGCCATACTGACTTTACCCTGTAGGCCTTACAAGAATAATTATATCGATCACATAATTAAATTATAAGTAATTAAATGAGTTACTTCTCAACACGCACTACTTTGAAATGACAAATTCGTCTACTCGATACAGACAAAAGCATATCGATAAAAAATAATCGGTATCCGTCCAACACTACCTAAAGGTCACGTTGACATTTTATACTCCTGCCGTATTTGCAATGTCAGCCTACGCGCGATCGTATTTTGTTTCCCATCTGTGCGAAAACCTGACCTCCGATCATTCCATCAGTTTAATTAGAAATAGGTACCTACTACGTATGTTATTTATGTAGGTTGTCGAACTGCTTGAATTTTCTCGTAAATCCTAATTCTAGTCCATCAAAAAACACATGAACTGATGAGAAATATTACTTGTGCAATGCATAAATAAGTAGATATATTGTAAGTGACATTTAAGAGGTGTAGAAAAAAAATAGCTTAAAGAAAAATACTGACCTATTAGTATCCTTCACAGAACAGAAAACCAATTATACTAATTACGTAAAAAATCTAGTTCCAACCTTATCTCAGCGAGAATCAATGTCAAAATCTTGCCTAAAATTTAGGTAAAAATAGAGGCATTTTTGTCAGATTGAGATTGACATTACAATGTTAATATTCGTAATAGTTACTACAAGTACTTAAAAAGAGTCAATCGTCACGAAAATAAGATAAAGATTACCTCCCAGACTATGAACGGTGCACGATTTACATACATACCTACCTACAACGTGTGTCTTTTTAAGAAAATTAATTATGTTGCAGCCGTGTTGCTAGGCGGCGGCGAACTCTCGCGTCCGGCCCTGGTGCAAGCCATGGTCCGGAGTGAGAGGGAATGGGATGCAGTCGCCTCCTTCTGTGAGGCAGTAATGCTAGAGAAGGAGGCGGCGGGACGGTTGAGACAGCGGTTCTCACGTCTCCACGCGCGCCTCAAAGAGATGTCAGCAAAGGGAAGGGGCCACTGAGGGCCGATGCCTGCCGGGGCTGCGGGTTGTTTGTAAGAGATACCGCGCCCCTGGAACGCAAAGGGCACAAGAAGGAACATGGGTGGGTTTTAGTCAGTAAAAGTCTGACACTCCCTCCTGCCCTGCCCAGGGCGGGAGAAGTTATTTGATGATTTCCCACCTCAAAAAAAGAAAAAACCCGTGTTGCTAAGACAAATATTCACGTCATATAACACAATATATCTCGGGCTTCATGTTAGACATTCAAGATCACTTGAAAGGCGTCGACCTGTGAAGTTCTCTATTGTACCGAAAAACCTGTCAAGCGTTGAACCTTGGTCCTTACTCACTTAAACCTTTTAAAGGTAAGGTACTTGCTTCTGAATACCTATCTTTATTAAGAAAACAAGTAATTAGTCCAATACAAAAATATGACATAAAATATGAAGTCCTAAAAGAATTAATAAACTTAGTTTTTAACCCCCGACGCAAAAACGCCGGGGTGTTATAAGTTTGGTGTGTGTGTGTGTGTGTCTGTCTGTGGCATCGTAGCTCCCGAACGCATGAACCGGTTTTGATTTAGTTTTTGTTAGAAAGGTATATTAGTAGGGAGTGGTCTTAGCTATGTTTGATGGAAATCGGTTTAGCGGTTTCAAAGTTATCAGCTCTTTTGTTGGCTAAGGTAGGGATTTCTTTTTCTGTCGCGTGTTAGGATATTAGTATAAAAATTGTATTTTGATATTAAAATTATAATCAAAGATCCCCGAGTCATTAAACCTACGACATTTTAGAGTGGCTGAATTTTGAAGATACACGAATAGGTATGTCGTTCTGAACGTATGCGTACTTCCTAGCTTTAATGCTTGGAAACTATCAGGATTAAAATAAACCTTAAATTCAAGTAAAACGGCTCGATTTGATGTGTTTTGTAAAATATTGTAACAAATCATTATTGCCTCATATATTCCGACCGATTGATCTTGCGAATCGAAGTTCTATTAAGCAAATAGATTCTATATAGTACAAGACATCGATCATATCTACTTATATAACATCGTTGGAAACTTGACAAAGACACGTGCAAGACGTCCCGACAGGCGGTGACCTATGAAGAATTCTATTGTGTGAGGGTCTTATAAATTTAGTTCTATATACGTGCTGACTCCGCAACGTTATTAATTAGCTACGACTCAGATGGACACGTGCAGAAAACATAACCATGGGGTCGATTATAAGCTAAAAGCAATGGGTACATAATACAAAATATTATTATAGAAAAAATAAACTGTTTTGATGTCAGTGAAATAGTGTTCGAATCTGTGAAATTATACTTTATTTACTATCAATATTTTGAGGCTAAGGTAGGAACACTATAAAAAAACATAGTATAATAATACTCGCCAAATCAAATAATTTATTTCAATAAAACCATTGAAAGGCACTTTTGAACGTCAATTACATGAGAAAAACGTATTAATATTAAACCTAGTTACTAATAGCTTATATTACTATTGCCCCACTGCTGAGCAAAACCCTTTAAGGAAGGCTTAAAATGAATTTCAGGCTTATTTGTATAGCTATAAGTTCAGATTTCATTAAAGCCACATTATTACCTGCCCGTGGCTGATAGCAAGCTTATAACCTCATACATGAGAGGCAGGTACTGTAATCACTGGACCATAAAAGCATTAATTTTCAACTCGCAAAACCAAAAGTACTAAAACAAAATAAGCAAGCCAATGAATTTGTAAACAGCCTTCTTTCGAAAGAAAAGCAAGAAGCAAAGCTATTTCCAATTTCCTCTAGACAATCAGAGTGCTAAAAGACAAAACAAGACTGGTAACTACAAAGAACGGGGACATTCGCTTACAAAGCGATTCACAAGGCTTGTCGGAAACTGCTAAGGTCTTGTAAAAGAGCTGAAGACCTAACTACTACATAACACTTGTAGTGAACCCGTTATATGAACTGTTTTATGTTTTATCTAAGCACTAGTTTTTCCCTGCTACTTTGGACGCGTGAATTTTGTTACAGATCCCTAAAGTTTAGAAAATAAAATATGGCTGAGGTTACTCGCTGATAGCGGTTACTAGCTGAGTAGCCTTCAATAGGTGAAAGAATTTTTAAAATCGGATAGGTAGTTTTAGAGTTTATCCATTACAAACAAAAATACAAACCTTTTTTCTTTATAATGCATAATTATTAGTTTAGATTGAGTGCGGTGATCTATGTTCGGGATTACTAAGCACAGGGTCCGTGTACAAATTTCCAACTCAACCATAGGGTTAAATGTTTTTAAGTATGTGCCAATGCAACATTTATTTAATAACTAGCTGTTGCCCACGACTTCGTCCGCGTTTCCGTCGTTTTTCGTAAAAAAAAGTAGCCTATGTCCTTCCTCACGGTTCAGTGGTTTTGATGTAACAGACAGATTAACTTTCATATTTTAGTAGGGAAATATAATATGTCAATCTATTTCTATGATTCTTTTTTATGAATTAGTTAATAATGTTAACTTTTTTAATTAGGGATGACTGAGAGTGTTACAAACTTAAGAGTAAACAAATATAATCAAAAACTTCGAACTGCTAAGCTATCGGGACTTACACGTGATATTGTGAATCAACCATAAAAGATAGACATATGCTGTCGTGGGATATTTTTTATATAATTTTAAGGAAAACATTTCCATCATACATGATTTCTGTGTAGCTTTAACCATTAAGGTTGCACAGGCGACGAAAGCTTTAAAAATGGAGTAACTTCTCCCGTTTTCCCAACATTTCCCTTCACTGCTCTGCTCCTATTGATTGTAGCGTGATGAAAAGTATACTATAACCAACTCAGGAGTATGAAAAATAATTGTACCAAGTTTCGTTAAAATCCGTCGAGTAGTTTTTGTTTCTATAACGGTTATACAGACAGACAGACAAAAATTTTACTGATTGCATTTTTGGCATCAGTATCGATCCCTAATCACCCCCTGATAGTTATTTTGGAAATATATATTTAATGTACAGAATTGACCTCTCTACAGATTTATTATAAGTATAGATAGATAATATTAAAGATATTATATTTCGGATTCTGCAAAAAAACCATAGATTGTTAGTAGTCGTTACAATTTAAATAGCTATGTTGTAAACATGTAGGTTTGATAAACCATTAATAAATGGACAATTATATGTGCCCTCTATTAAATTTAAGAAACTGGTCGAAGTGCCTCGAGCCCATTGCAGCAACGTAGCGGCAAGCTTACGCCTGATCGCTGTAAAGCCATCGGTCAGTATAATATACCTATAGATAATTCAGCTTTGTGTTTATGGCATCGGAAAATATGTAAACCCGTAAACGTATTTTTACAACTAATCAGCCTTTATAGTCTAACTCCATTCTAGTCACCCAAATAACAAGTAATCCTATAAAATGGAGGACATTGTATCACATTAACAAAGCACCAATACCGGACAGATGGCGACCGGAATACCGGACACGTGTCGGTAAAACGAGTCGTAAACTGTGATAGCAAAAGTTTGGGGACGTTCATTAAACTTGGGTTATTGATACTAAGTAACGTTCCATGGGGATTGGGTATGACAGGGTTTTTGGAAGGGATGGAATAGTTTTGTAGAACATGACTATGAAAATATATTTATGACGATTGAAAACTTATTGAGAGGGTACCTACTGCTAAATAAACAGGTAGATTTTAAACTCACTATATTTGGGGGGGGGGGGGAGGTGTAGGTACTGAAGAATATGAACAACTTTAATAAAGGCATAAACTCTGAAATACGGTGTGATAAGGACATCGTAACTAAAACTGTTACCATGGAGCAAGCATGTTGTTGCAGTACAAGATGAGACTTTATGCTGATGCAATAAAACCTATCGTTAGTCATAAAAAAAAATTGTTTCATAGAAAAGTGCCACACCTACATGGTTATACGATATGGAACAGCTGATTTCTTATTAATAACAGACCAAAAATATTATGATAAAAAAACAACTATTCTTTGCTAAAATAATTAAAAAATTAAAATTAAAGATTAAAATCGAATAGCTAATTTTTTAATGAAAATTTTGATTATATTAAATGAGCTAATGGCATGCCAATCAATACAAATTTTTCTACCCTGGTGAATGAAGTTTTCTGAAACACGACTCATATTTAGAATGAGACTTTTTATAATACACAAAAACTGTTTTACGTTACATTGTAATAAACACAACATATAACATCAAAATACATTACTTTCCCATTCCCAGTGCGCTACTAATAAAGAATTATGTGTGCTACCGCTCTATCAAATGATATTTTTTGCAATATCATTCGACTTACACTGTTTTACGCTTACAAGCACTGGAACTCTGTTTACACCAGTTTACACCTAATGCATGTACGGGTAAACTACTTCAAAGCAGTTTACACGTACTGTCTCGGATATTAAATACCTTATATTGGTACGAAATAGTGTGGAACATGCAAGTACGAAGTGTAGAACATTGCATTTTGGGGTGAATGCGACTATTATGCTGTTTTAAAAGTAGAATGTGAGGTGTCAAAGAACATCTGTGTTTTTTCCAAGTAGGATAAGTCGCAAATTCAGTTTTTAGAGATTTCACGGTGAGTTTATGAGCACCGCAGATAAATGTTTTAATAAAATCTGTCTACCTATATATTAAATAGCTCCTTCCAAAAATGACTTTCGTGTAAAGGAAATTAGGCAAGAAACTCCATAAAAGATTTAATTATTTTAAAATAAACATTTAACATTATTCTGTACACATCAATTATATAATTGCACGTAAAGGTGTATCTTGAATAAAATGACTATACTGGAATATGTACAAAATATTACAAATTAAGAAATTACGTGATGAGGCACAGAAATGTGAAGGATAGAAGAAGTGGAGAGAGGCCTTTGCCTAGAAGTGGGACAGAACAGGCTGACAAAAAAAACCAGAAACTACAACTACACTACGTTCATGGATACGTACATGGTGCTCACATTTATTTGTGAATGAAATCTCCGCGTTGCGTTAAGTAATGTATTTTTATAAAAAAAAATGCTAAACATATCATTATCACTACAACCTCGATCGTGCAAGCGCACCCCTTTTCAGTCGATTTCGACATCCGCTAAGAGGGTGCTCGACAAATTATCAGGAATTGGTATCGATTTAAAATTGCTTCCTGCACTTTCTTCGTTGAAGATTTTAATGTTAGATTTTATTTTGAGTAATATATTTTATGTTTTACAATGAATACTGAATATGTTCTAATATTATGAAGAGGTAAAGCTTAAAATCTGGAGCCACACAACTAGAAATAAATTTATACAGCTAATAGAAAATTAATCTGTCAAGTACCCAGCGGTTCTCCTGTCCCAGCCGCCGCGGTGGACGCTCCGGACGACGGGAGCCGCGAGACGGCCACCTCCCGGCCACCGTAGATACGGGCCTGTGGACGGTGAGCAATGGGTAGCTCACCGTCCTTACGTTGCATAACGACAGGCCGTGTCGACGGCGCGTTCGTGTTCCACGCGCGCCTCAAAGAGATGTCAGCAAAAGGAAGGGGCCACTGAGGGCCGATGCCTGCCGGGGCTGAACATGGGTGGGTTTTAGTCAGTAAAAGTCTGACACTCCCTCCCGCCCCGCCCAGGGCGGGAGAAGTTATTTGATGATTTCCCACCCACCAAAAAAAAAAAAAAAAAGTACCCAAGTGCGCAGCAGGGGACACAAATAATGAAATCATTGATACGAAGACAAACAGAATATAATTAGGTTCAGTTTATAAAAATTTGAAAACGTATAGCCTTCCTGATGCTTCGAATGCGAGACAGTGCCAGCAGTCTCTTAAAAGAGTTGATTGCCCCCTTGTGCGTTACTGGAACAGTGTGCACACGGGTTCCAGGCTAACAGCTCGTTAATTTCAGGTAAGTTTTACTAACATTTTTAAGTCTTAACCCCCGACGCAAAAACGACGGGGTGTTATAAGTATGACGTGTCTGTGTGTGTGTGTGTCTGTGGCATCGTAACTCTTGAGCGCATGAACCGATTTTGATTTTTTTTTGGTTTGTGCTCTTTTGTTAGCTGCGGTAGGGATTTTTATTTTTCTGTCGGGCGTTACTTAAAATTTTTCATTTCGTGTTTTATTACTAACAATTTATGGATTTTTATCTGAAATAATGCTTGATAACAATAAAAACTTTCTCTCTCATAATTTAATATTAATGAGCTGTACCAATAGTAGTATAATTTTCATTCTTAGAGTGTTTGCTATCATACTTTGTACAAAGTTTGCTTAGCGTTTCACGGTCCAAGAAAGAGTTTCAAAGCTTGGGGCTTTTTTACTTTTTATATTCTGTGTTAGTACCGCATATTTTCCTTTCAAATTCATACTTTGTTTAATGTTTTTCGTTCTCTTACAGAGAAGATATTTTGTACTAGTACTAGTACAAAATATCTTCTCTGTCTGCTTTATTTTCTTTTTAACTAGCCACGAATAAAATAACTATGTTGCAAAAATCTTGGTAATATCAGCACAAAACTATATGGATCATGAAAAGGAAAGATATATGCGCTTCCTCAGAATATCAGGATGGCCACCAGTCGGTTCACATTCAAGATAAAAGCTCGCGAATACTTCCATAAAAAGTTGGCAGGCTCGTCCCATAATTAGTTTGTTATATTTCTCCACCTATGTATTTTGATCTCTATCTACTTTGTATATATTGTTTGTATGTATGTATATATGTATTTATTATATTCTTGGAAATTTTCAGTTCGTCTTCCTTGCACCTACTATATTCTGTCTCTGCATCACCCTAAGGTAGACTGGTAGAAAATGCGTTAAGTCCGCCTTTGTACGGTGTATTTTATTTTACATTTGTGCATAAAGCTTTAATAAATAAATATATATATATCCGGGTCTGGCTGTTTGTGTATGTGAGTTTATATGTTTGTAAACGCACCCACGACACAGGAGAAATTCCTAATGTGGAGGAAAGTAAAAAAAAAATATACAACTTACAAAAGAGTTTCCTCGGTAAAGAACAATAAGAGAGAGAGAAATCTTTTTCTACATCAACACAAAAGACTTTCAATGACATTCGTGGTCATCCTTCTGATATCTTTATCTTGAGTGACCAATGATGACAGCTGTCACAAAAATCATCGTAATTATTATGTAAATTCACTACAGAAGAAAACTTTTCAACAGTTGTTTGTCAACAGGGTTGTTTTAAGAGTTTAGGGGTGAAATAAATACAGGCCTGTGGACGATGAGCAATGGGTAGCTCACCGTCCTTACGTTTAACGAAACGACAGGCCATGTCGACGGCGCGTTCGTGTTCCACGCGCGCCTCAAAGAGATGTCAGCAAAAGGAAGGGGCACTGAGGGCCGATGCCTGCCGGAGCTGCGGGTTGTTCGTAAGAGATACCGCGCTCCTGGAACGCAAAGGGCACAAGAAGGAACATAGGTGGGTATTAGTCAGTAAAAGTCTGACACTCCCTCCCGCCCCGCCCAGGGCGGGAGAAGTTATTTGATGATTTCTCACCCCCCAAAAAAAAAGGGGTGAAATAATAATTTTAATTATCTTTTTATTTTATAACATTTTATCAATGACATCTGGAAATATTTAAATTTTTGTTCAAATATTACAATTTATATGGTTAGAAACGAAGCAGTTCAAAACTTGGTGTCAGTTACGTATGACGCACAATCCTTTTAAGGTTTACATTTATTTATGCTGCGGTTCTCGTTTATACAAAGCCTTTGAGTGATTTCAAACAAAATTATTCAAATTTACATAGAATTCACTCACGAATCTCTATTTTCATTTTATAGTAGTCTTTGACAGAATATTTTTTTATTAAACCCTAAATTATTCGGAGTGATAAAATGTTTAATTTAAAAAGCAATGTTAAAATACGGCACTTATTCTTCAAATGAAAACTTGCGGTTTTCATTTGAAGAATAAGTGCCGTATTTTAACATTGCTTTTTAAATTATATCAAATTGAATAAATGCGGTATTTTATCTTATGTATTGACTAATATAGACTTTAATACCTCAATTATAGGAATGATAATCGTTATTAAGGACATTAACCTGTTGCCTGAGCTAAGTGTACTTGCAAAACCCACTTCCACAGGATAACATCCAGACTCTTTTATTTCAATTAGACCATTAAAAGGCACCTTTGAGGATTCAGAAGGTCGTATGGATAAGAATAGGCAAGAAACTCCTGAAGTAAATTGATTTATTTATTTATTCAATTAAGTACACATACAGTATCTACATCAACTATTGTAATATATTAATAATGTATTACTTCTTATGTTAAATTATAAGTATAAATTAAACCTTAAAATTAGATATATATTTTTTTAATAATAACAAAAAAAAAAACTAAAACTAAATGACATTTAAAAAATCGTTTTTTCAACCGGAAAAATGCCCAAACGACTGGCGGCATTGCCACGTTGGATGGCAATGCTTTACCTCTGGCCAAGGTAAAAGCCAATAAATAACATTAAATATTTTACAATAATAAAACCCACAGAGCTCGGTTGGTTTTAATTTAACTAGAAATCTACACATTCTCCTGATCCAACACAAGAAAGCAGAATTCTCTAGTTAATATGATAATGAGAACCTCAGAGATACAAACATTCCTAGATCCGTGCGCGCACTTTAATTAAATTCTTTATTAAAGATCTAACAACCAGGCAAGTGTGCCACAGACTTGGCGTGATAAGAGTTCTGTATCAACGAAACTATGATAATTTCGATACGGTGGTAGTATCTTTTTTTTTCTCAGGTAGGTGTGAAAAGTACAAACGTGTCTTTTGCACTACAATTTTAATTCGATTCCCAGGTTGCACGACCGGTTGGGCAAAAAGTATTATTGGATTTTTCCATTAGTATTTGCTCAGTAGCAGCCCGGAGTTTGGAAGTTGGTGGTGTGACACCCCCGTGTCTCGGAAAGCACGTAAAGCCGTTCGTCCCAGCTGTCATTCGTAGATCTTTGACAGTCGTTACAAATAGTCAGAAGCCAGGAAGTCTGACAACCAGTCTAACCAAGAGGTATCGTGTTGCCCAGTAACTGAGTTGTGGAAGTCAGATAGACAGTCATTCTAGGTAAAATACTGGTATTCAACTGCATCCGGTTAGAATGGAAGCCGACCCCAACATAGTTGAGAAAAGGCTAACCAGATAATGATAAATTTTAATTAAAAGGTTTTTTTTTTACCATATTGTAAATATTAATAAATAATATAATTTTACGCTAGAGGTCTTGAGTTCGATTCCCAGGTCGAGTAGTGCTATTGGATTTTTCTGTGAAATTCTCAGTGGCAGCTCGGAGTTAGGACTGTGCCCGGTTAATGGCAATACTCGTAGGCTCGCCCCCTATTACATAAGATTTAGAAAACATACCGGCAAACTATGGGTGCACATTGGTATATCTCTGCCTAACTCTTCAGGGAATACAGGCGTGATGGTAAGTTATGTTTGATCGCAACATTCCGACCATAGTACTTACATTAGTTATACAGTTCATGTAACATTTATACTGTTAGTACAGTATCACCTGCCAGCTTTAAATATTTCAATTAGTACTTTACAAACAGTAATTTAAATATTTAAATTGAAGACACACACATCACTACATCAACATGTCTCAGCTCGATTTTTTTGGGTACAAAGCCTTAACACCTAAAACACCACAGAGCACGTGTATCGTGCTAATTCAAGTCGCTGTTTCCTCTTCCTAGAATTTGAAGCTCAAATTGTATTGTAAATTTAAAACCTTGCGTTCCGCGAAGTAATCTTTTGTGTTAAATTCAATTACTTTTTCAGGCGAATGTTGAATTTAAATAAGATTTTTACTTAGAAATGATTTGTTTTCATCCGACCGTATGGCTAGAACTGCAATTTTAAAAATCCTTTCATATTAATACTATGCACTACGTTCCGTAGCATGTGGCTGTAGCGTTTATCTGTAGCGCGTAGCTGTAAAAATATCGTAGCTCCCGTAGCAGAGCTACACAAAATTTCGATTAATTGGTTCTTCAATTATACACAAATCTCTTGTTATGTTATAGATAAAAATTAAGAATACTGAATTTATTATTAGTAATAATATTTGGATATAATTTATTTATGTTCTACAGTTATTTAACAATTAGTCATTCTAACCACACTTACACATATTTCAATTACCTACCATAGATAGAAATTTCATATTTATGAATTTGTTATTACCTACTGAAACAATTCGATATTAGCCCTAATTCGCATCGGTGAATGGTACATTTTCGCAATTTGCATATCGTACTCATTTTGTATAGTCATTTGAATAATTGTTTAATACCAGCCTATTGTGGGGAATGCATTCAGTCGGCTATATTCTGATTTATTAGGCATAAAAACGTTGAACGGAATTTTTAATCTATTTTATTTTGGTTAATCGCGTTGAAACATCCACATACCTAACATCCGAAACGTGGTATTTTTTATGACTGTCAGAGGGCCTAACCAAGCCTGGGTAAACCTGGTCCTAAAATTAATATATGATGTCTGATATCACCATTCGCCTTGAGTAAGGGTGGTGATGCATGCTCGTGACTTCTCTGTATGTGAAAAGAGGTCTTTGCCCTGCAATAGGACAATAATAGGCTGGTATTATTATTAGTATTTTATCAGAAGGCTTGGCACGTAACGCAAACGTAACGTAAACTAGATCGTTTTCTAAATTAAAACCACCGTATCGTGTATAATATTTAATTAGTTTAAAGGCTTTATTTATTTTAATAAGTGACACTAACTGTGCTTGTCATGTACAGTGAAACTAAAATGCTAAAGGATAGTCGTTTTAAATTAAACTTTACACGTTTCTAAGCTTAACATTTACTTACGGATCATACCATCACGCCTGTATTCCCCGAGGGGTTAGGCAGAGGTGTACCAGTGTACACCCACAGTTCGCCGGTATGTTTAGGTCCCATGTAATAGCCTATTGCAATTAAGCGGGCACAAATCCTAACTCTGAAAATTAAATAAAAAGACCCAATAACACTTTTTGCTCGACCTGGGAATCGAACCCAAGACCTCTAGCGGAGCAGTCGCACTTAGGACCACTAGGCTAACGAGGCAGTTACATTTACTTACGTATAATGCTAAAACTTATCGTAACAAGTTGTTAGTGCTTGCCAGCTGACAAAATGTGTACTTTAGAGATGAAAGATCCTGCGCACAAAAGAAACAGTGCAAACGCGTTTTTTAACTTACACCTTAATAAATCATGAATATTCACAAAAACGCAACAACTAGGAATTTATTTATTACCGATAAAATCCTAGACAAAAAAAGCAACGTTGTCCTAGTATGGCAGGAATACAAGGCCAAATATATTAATGACCTCATAATTATTATGTAATACCTGCCTATAAAATATGTAATTAAGCATTAAATATTCAAGTAGAATCATTATCAATACAACTAAAAGCAATTACCTACGTAATTTGGTATCTATATCGTAATTATATATGGAATATCGATACATGTGAAATCATGTTATGATCAAAATAAATTCATAATGTCGAAATTTTATGTTATTTGGTAGTCAACATTTAGTCCCCAGTCAATAGACAGTGAAGATACAATAATTTGTATAGTATAATTTATTACTATCGAAACTCTCATAGGCACTTATTGGTTTTTAACCCCAGACGCAAAAACGACGGGGTGTTATAAGTTTGACGTGTCTGTGTGTGTGTCTGTCTGTGGTATCGTAGCTCCCGAATGCATCAACCGATTTCGATTTTGTTTTTTGTGTTTGAAAGGTTAATTAGTCGAAATGAAAATCGGTTCAGCGGTTTCAAAGTTATCAGCTCTTTTGTTAGCTAATGTAGTGATTTTTTTCTTCGGTCGGGGGTTACTTGAAATTTTTAATTATGTGTTTTTTCAGCAGATAATTTTTTTGCGTCGCCCAATATTAGGAATTTCTCCTGTATACAAAACAAAACTCTTGTTATAAAAGTTTAAAAGAAAATAGAAGTATTAGAAGAAATTGCTATACTATTAATTGGTGCTTATATGTATTATTAAGTGTTAATCCATTCACGCAAAATGAACACTGAGAACGATTTCTATCCCACAACAATTTGATTTAGTTGTATACGACAACTACAATAAGTATTGCCAAATATTAAGAATAAACCATGAAAAAAAAATGATATAATATTAGATAATTATTTGCGAAGCGGATATTTTTAATTAAAAAATCGATCAAACTTTTGTTACAATGTCAAAGTCAAAGTCAAAACATTTATTTCAATTAGACCATTTACAGGCACTTTTGAATTGTTAAGAAGTTACTCATACAAAAAGTTGAAGCTAGTTGCTCGTTCTAAAACGTAGGTCTCTATGGAGAAGAACGAGCAAGAAACTCCGTGGACACTCTTTTCAAATTGGTTTTTACAAAATCTTGGTTACAATATTCTGGTTGCTTATATATGTGAAAACAATGAAGTTGAATATAAAACAAAAAAAAAAATAAAAAGAAAAAAAAAATGTGGATAGATACTTCATTATGGGTAACGTATACCTACCTACAACTAAACTAACTTTATTGTATTTAAATGAATTCCTCTTACACAAATACCTAATTTCACCAATGAAATGAATATTTTATAAAAACTTATAAATTTTTAATTAAAATCTCCATGCGAGAGCAAAACTATTCCAATCCCAAACTAATTTATATTTAGATGTATGCGATCTTTTAATTAGAAACACGTTCACAATTTAGCATTTAAAACAACGTAATGCTTACAGTAATGGGACAACAGAAATAACGTTGTGTATATTTAATGGCCTACTCGACATTTACATACGATTCTAGCCGTATATCTCATAGGCCTCAGGCCTTTTAGATTTTAAACATAAGCGCTGAAAGTTACACTAAGCCTGTCTGGAATGTGAAACTGTGTAATTCGAAATTAGTTCATGATGTGGAGAAATGTTTTTTTTTTTTTTTTTCGGGGGTGTGGGATATCATCAAATAACTTCTCCCGCCCTGGGCGGGGCGGGAGGGAGTGTCAGACTTTTATTGACTAAAACCCACCCATGTTCCTTCTTGTGTCCTTTGCGTTCAGAGGGCGCGGTATCTCTTACGAACAACCCGCAGCCCCGGGTGGAGAAATGTTTAAGAACGTTTCTTCCTTAGAGTATCGCATGACATTGCATAGGTACAGACAGCGTCACCAATTGGTTACTCCTCTTGCATTAAAATTTGTTAGAAAACGGGGGTAACCAGGGGATGACCTATCTAATTCACACAAAAAAAATAATGAAAAGTAAGTCTGTCGGTGTGTTTATTTACTTATAAAGATAAAAACACCGCATCGATCGTAATGTAATTTGTCAAAGAGGTAGGTGGGAATTTGGATAAAAACTTATCCTAACCGATTTCTTCTGCAATAACCGACATTCACGCATATGATGTCGTGAACAAAAGCTAGTTTCATTTTACTAATAATAAAAAGAGGTAAAGTTTGTTGTTGTTTGTTTGTTTTTATATTTATTATTTGTAAGAGGTAATGCCTGGAACTTCTACTCCGATTACAAAAAAATGTTACACTGTTAAATAGCTATACTATTGCCGAGATTCATAAAGTATAATTATCTAATTTATAAATATTAGGTAGATATTTTATGGTATAATTTGACTACCACTCAGATAAATCCGCGAGAAGAAGCTAGTGTAACTTAATTTTTATCTAGATATCTGTGTAATGTAACCATTATAATGATCCTGATATACGAAATACGAACGAGGAAGGGAATGATTTCAATTTGAATTGACACAAAATTACACGTAGCTATCAAGACAAACCTTGTTTCAGAAGCCATTAAAACTATTGCAACAGAGGATATTCTGTGATCAGTTTATAGATTGAAACAGTTCCTGAGTTGTGATAGGTTGTTGACCTTTGATATTGTATTGACTGACCTAGAAACCCAATCAAGTAACATTCATTAGTTATATTCTATAAACTGATTGATGTTTGCCCGGTGATAAATAGAACGTTACTGGGCTTTCTAGGGTTGCCGTCGATAGAAAATCAAGTTACAGTGGATATGAGAGGGAGGCAAAGACATATAGACAGAATAATCGTTTTCTGGAGTGACTAATTCGTGTGAAAACTATTTTTTTTTTTATTACGGGAAATCTTCAAATGGTTTTTTCCGCTCTGGGTGGAGTGGAAGACGGACTCTTACTGACTAAAACCCATCTGTGTTTAAGCCGATGACGTAGGTCCGGCGGCCTTGAGATCTCAGACCACATTCCACATTAAACACGAAACATTAATTCCACTTTCTGTCTCCCTTAATAAGAAATATCTTCCATTATGAACAGTTTGGTCAATAACTCTTTTCATTAATTCACGAGATTTCACTTTTATAGATGTTTACTTAGATATTAAACATTCGCGTTAAACTCCAAATAAAAGTAATCAATCACAGAGCAATAACAAATTTAATCAACGTCGGTTCGATCGAACATCGAGCAATACTGTGTTATTGGTATAAGATGAGACAGATATTGCCCTATATTTAGACACGCTGTTTATAGACACACTGTTATGCTAGACTTGACGTACGTTGGACACGTTTTGAAAGCTAATTGAATTGGTTTATGAACATTAAGGGAAATTGGAAGCGGTTACATAACACACAAGTAAACATATCAAATTCGTGGTTCATATTTGAGCTCATGTTTGTGCATGGCTTCTCTGTAATGCTTTATATTCTCTCGACCGAATTTCAGTCGCTGTGAGCAATCTTAATGGAGGCTAGCCAAGTAGGTACACGGAAAATACTATCGTGCACAAGCATATGCACAAACAAAGTCACATTCTTACCCTATGGTCCTATGGTAACAATAAAGCGAAACGACCTAGGTATAAAATACTAAATTATGACAGCACTAAACTAGTCTAAAATAAATAAAACATCAACGTTAATCCAACTAGGAACGTTGCCGTGTCGACGGCGCGTTCGTGTTCCACGCGCGCCTCAAAGAGATGTCAGCAAAAGGAAGGGGCCACTGAGGGCCGATGCCTGCCGGGGCTGCGGGTTGTTCGCAAGAGATACCGCGCCCCCGGAACGCAAAGGGCACAAGAAGGAACATGGGTGGGTTTTAGTCAGTAAAAGTCTGACACTCCCTCCCGCCCCGCCCAGGGCGGGAGAAGTTATTTGATGATTTCCCACCCACCAAAAAAAAAAAAAAAAAAAAAAAACCCTATGGTCCGATTCCAAAATGGGAATCCGACATGACAAAGGAGATATCAAGCGTGAGACGAATAGTTTTAAGTGCTTTAAAGGAACGGGGATGACACACCACTAGCTTCCAATCTCCGGGTTGCCACTGAGAAATTTCTAGTGGAGAAACCTAATAATACTTTGCTTAACCCGGGCATCAAAATCAAGACCTCCTGCTTAGCTGTCGGGCTTGCGTTCACGAGACCAACGGGGCAGTTAAAACCAGGGCAGAGGCTTATGTGTATAATGTATATGACTGTATTTCTATTACTATCAGCTTGACCTGTTATATTTCATGGCTTTGCTTTTTTTCGTGGGATAATCCGCGATGGGTATTCTCCGCCTCGGGGATAGCGGAAGGTTATGTTACCTTCTTTAAAATTAGCTTCTGCTCGCGACTTTATCTTGTATGCGTACACTTCAAAATAAAGCCAAAGTCCTAATATATCCCACGAAAACACAAAAACGGGATAAAATATCCTAAGGAGAAGAATCCGAAGATATCCTATGTTATGCTAGAACAATATCTGAATCTGTGCCAATTTTTTATCTAATTCCATTTAGCAGTTTACATGTCGGATTAACATCCATTCATCCATAAATCCTTACAAACTTCCCTGTCATTTATCTATACTAATATTATAAAGCTGAAGAGTTAGTTTGGTTGGTTTAACGCGCTAATCTCAAGAACTGCTCGCTCGAATTTGAAAAAATCTTTTTGTGTTCGATAGTCCATTTATCGAGGTATGCTATAGCATAGTAAAGAGCAGTAACTAAAGATAAACTTAACACAAGTGAAAAAGCTACGCGAACGAAGTCGCGCTAGTAATAGCATAATAGAGGAAATCTTCCGATTCCAAAATCGACTTTAATTCAATACTTTTACTTCTATGTGGTCAAGTTACAAACTTGGTCCAAGTTAGCCTACGTCAATGTTATAAAGATGCGAGAAGGTAAGTATGTCAAGTTTATTTTTTACCTCACGTCTGCTAGTCTCAAATCTACATATTTTTACTTATCCGTTATCTTGAATGGTCCCTTGGGGTATAATCTAAACAAAGCAGTCTGACCTTTGTATACGTAACATTTCGATAAAGATATTCTTCTAATCTAGGATTCTTTGTAGTACAAGATTATATGAAAAATAAAAAAGGTAAAAACATGTTCTGCGGTCAGCATCCGCATTTTTTAGAGACGTATAAATATGAAGTCTGTCTAGTAGAATGAAAAGTGCAGTACGAGGTTTAGTTCTTAAGAACTGTACCTACAAAGGTGTTTAAGCGGCCTAAACTATATTATTTGGCTTGTACTAAAGTGGCCTTACTTAATATTCAGTTAGGATTGGATCGATTTCGATACATACATTTTCACCTGTTATAAGACAGTTAGGTTAATCAGATTATTATAATTTGGAACGAGCCACGAGCTTCAATATTTTGTCTAACTGACTTCTTGAAAATTCAAAAGTATCTGTAAGTGATTTAATTAAAATAAATGCATGCACTTTTAATCAAATCAAAAGTAGTTCAAGTTTCTGAGAAAAACATTAAAAAGGCTATTTTTGTTATCAATGGAATCTATTTGACCTTTTCCCCAATCTTATCTCTCTGAATGATCTTAGCTGTGCTATCTTCATCTTTTGAAATCGAAGTAGGAAGGAAAGCTTTGTATAGTTACATTAGTCGATGTACTTACCTACGCTTTATCAGTTATGATGGAAACATGTTCTTAATAAACCATTTACTAAGACAGGAAACATCGTACTTCCCAAAAACTGTAACATGTTTTTTTAAACCATTTAATATAACATTAAAAAAAAATGTAGGTACCCCCTACAGAAAAATAGAAATCCCTTCCGCAGCTGACAATAGAGCTGATAACTTTAAAACCGCTAAACCAATTTTCATCAACCGTAGATAAGAACACTTTCAACTAATTCAGCTTTCAAACAAAATCTAAATCGGTTCATGCGTTCCTGAGCTACGATGCCACAGACATACACACCCACACACACACACACGCAGACACGTCAAACTTATAACAACCCGTTGTTTTTGCGTCGGGGGTCACAACGTTATTGCTTCATACGAGTATGTGTTTCAATGTTTGCATATAATACATACGCTCCGTTACTTTACAATTGATATAGAGCAATGTAGACCATTCGATATTTCCATGAAAAAGACACCAAAATGCAGTTATTCCGACACAAAAATATGGCACAGTAACTGCCGTAACTTGGGCCTTTTTTAATGCTAGATTAATTAGAAAATAGAAGAAGATACTATAAAGGCTTTTAGTCTTACTATGGGAAGTTGTAATTAAGATAATAACAGCTTGCTATGAAACTTTGCTTATCTACCAGATTTCCGAGCAGAGACTTACAACTTATTGATGTCTTCATGGAGTTCAATAATATTTTGGTTGTTTTTTCCTAATATATAGACGGATTCCTTTGTTATTGGCACAATGCTCAATAACATGTTTTTCTCCGTAGTATTTACCTACCAACCCAGTACTTCTATTCTATCGTTTGAAATTCTTTCCTCTCGCACGTATATTTTTCTTGTGACATTAACTACTCATCAGCAACTCTCTTCATCATCATAATCATCCTCTTGCCCTTATCTTAATACATATAGTGGAAGAGACAGACTGTTTCTCTGAAAATCCGAAAATGGGCCATTGTACTTTGGAACCAACTATAAAATCATGAAAAACAATCTGCTGATCATTTAAGCTCAACTAGCTGCCATCTCAGTAATCTCTCCCGTTAAAGTCAAAACCATTCATTACAATTAGACCTTTGATAGTCATTTACAAGAAAAAACAAGAACTGAATCAAATTGCCTATTCCAAAACGTAGTTTCATATGGAGAAGAATGGGCAAGAAACCTCATACTTACTTAACAAAAAAGTCTTGCAATAATTTGTATGTAATATTTTTGTCTCTTGGTACCTTTTCCTCTTCTTCTAAAAACCTATAAGATCATACTCCTCCTGTTGACATGTTCTCCATTTCATTACATTACATGGTAACATTTTCAAGTATCATCAAAAACCTCTTACGCTCTCACTCAGCTACTAAGTTCAGTACTAATATAAAATCATAGTGGAGCGGCGTAATTGAAATGCTAAGTAGCAGCAATCTAATTACAGTTGTATTACCTTCAGACTGAGTTGAAACTTTAATTAAACCAGACGAGTCGCTTACGGCAAGTCTGCACACGTTACATGGTTTGAACTGTAAAGGAAAAGCGAGCTGGGTTGTTGAGAGGTAAAGTAATTGGCAAAGAAGATAGAACTTTAGGTATATATTTATACGTTTGTTTATTCTTAAAATTAACTTCTTAATTTAGGACCAAATATGAGAGTGAATATTAAGAAAACACTATTGTTGTTTTCATTAAAAACAATCTAAGCTTCTCTTCAGCTTAATTATTTTATATCTAGACTCTCGAAGCTGGGATTGTACGGTGTTATTACAGTTTGTTAAATCACAACAGATGACGTGAAGTTTTGTTTAGAGTAATAGTGGATCCTGCTCTATTCCTATTATAAACACGAAAAATGACGATGGGAGATGGACGGATGTTTGTTACTCTTTCACGCTTTTGGGACAGAATGCTTGCTTTTTGTTATTGTGTTTTTCTATGAAATTCTCAGGAGCAGCTCGGAGTACGAATTTTTGCCCGGTGAATAGCAATTGGCTCGCCCCCTATTAAATGGGACCTTAACATACTGGTGAACTGTGGGTGTACACTGGTCCACCTCTGCCTAACCTTCGGGGAATACAGGCGTGATGGTATGTGATAATATCAACTTTGACACAAACGAAATCGTGATCGAAAGCTATTCTAAATATAAATGTTCTAAATCAATCAAGCATTGCGCCTTTTACTCGAACCAAAACGAAACCAGTCGAATGTCTTCACCGTACAATAGTATCAGTAATGTCGTCCGCACAAAGGAACTCTCTACATTGTAACATCTAACATCTCGGACCGAGATCTTAGCAGAATGTAAGTAATTATTGAAGTTCTGTGTAGAAGCTTTTGTGACTTAAAGTCTTGTCTTGTCTTTATGGCCCGGAAAGATTAAAATGAACGCGTCAAACTTGAAACTTGTTAGGACTTATTTCAAGATTTGGTTAATTTAACGTTTATTTTATATTACTTTATTGAGACATATAAGTATTAAAAATATGGCAAAAGTAACTCTGTCTTTCTGTCTGTCTATTACGCTTTCACGACTAAACCACTGTAGCGATTTTGATGAAATTCGGTACGGGGTTCGTTTGAACCTTAAGAAAGGCTAGTAATGTAAAAAAATAGTTAAATGCGTGCGTTTAATTTATCAAAAAGTAGGATAATTTTCGTATATATTAACCAACCAGCAAGAACAGAAACAAAACTGTATGAGGCCATGTGTCAAACCACACACTGAGAGACAGGACACAATAAGAGAACCAGCAAAAACAGAAGTGGTCTTGTTGATGCGAGATCTACCATCTCATCTCATGTAGACAAGTATTGATAAGTATCATCTGTCTCATGTTTGTTAAAGTCTTGATTCTCAAGGCACCGACCACGCTGCCAACGCGTAAAGTACGCTAAATCTAAAGTCACATGCTTTGGCTTCCCCGCTTGAAATAGGCTACTTACACTGGCTGGAAGCCAAAATATTATTTTAAATAGGAAGCTCAGAAAGTATCAAATTCGACGGCGCCTGTTGATAACATGGATCCAAATTACTTTAGTTCTTTTGGATAAAATCATGTCTTACTTATTACTGGGAAAAGTACATTTTACCGTAAGACGTCCACTGCTGGACATACGCCTCCCCATAGATTAAATAAAAAAAGAGAATTTACTCTGGTATATTTCTGATACGTTACCTTACCCTCATACCAGCGTCAGCGTACATTCAATTATTACGATCAAGGAAAAAAAAATAAGGGGTAGGTATTATTCGGGATTCGCATATAAATCAACTAGCTTTTGCCAGCGACTTCGTTCGCGTAGTTTTCTCACTCGCATTTGGTTTCGTCTTTGGTTACTGCTTGTTTGGTCGTAGCGTGATGTTATATAACCTATACCACCCTCCTCGATAAATGAACTATCCAACACAAAAATATTTTTTCAATTCAAACTAGTAGTTCCTGAGATTAGCGCGTTCAAACAAACAAACAAACTCTTCAGCTTTATCTCTGCCAGTCTGTTTTTATAAGTGAAGACTTGTTATTGGCAGTCGGTTTCACCTACTATTTTATATTCTGTTTAGTTTAGCTGTAAGTCTTCCATGAATATATAAATAAATATATTAGTATAGATTAAGGCATCCAATTTGTTTTTATAATAGAAACTAGAAACAAACAAATTCTATTAATCCACATCCAAAAGTGACTCACATAACCAAAGAAGTATTAGGAAAAACCCTCATTTTAAAGTTGTTAAACTGGTTATAACCAACCAGCGTTCGAACACAATTTGTTGTGAAACTGCAATGTATCACATAAACAATTTGAAGCTCTAACCGCAATGGAATACTGCCAACATATTAATGAACCGTTTAATGTAGCTCATTGATCACGAAACTTGTTATTATTGAATTGGGACTATGTTGAGCTTGCACTGCTGCACGTTTTTGGATCATTTTACGGGTAAAAAATTGTCTTTAAGCACTGATTTTTCAATCGTCAAATAACTTAAATAGTTAGTGTAGTTAGACAGATTTGCTATAAAATGTGTCAAGCCTGCTATACTTATTCTTCAGTTAAAGGTTATCTAACTATTAAAAAATCGACCCTATGTCTGCTAACTTATAATAAAGAATTACAGGCTCCCCGACATGAACAAAACCTATTTCACCCTTTTTTTACCGTTTTATTTAGATTGTTTCAAATTGTAACTGAATGGACTTCCTCCGTGATAGGTCCATAGCTAAACAGCACAATTATGAAAGTGTCATGAGTTTGGTGTGGCCAAAATGTGTACTCCATTTGGTTTCAAAGCGCTAATTTTCGGAATTACTGATACGATTCTGAAAATTCTTTGACTAATTGGAAGGTACATTATTCCTAAGTACTACCATCACACCGGTATTCCTCGAAGGGTTAGGCAGAGGCGTAACAATTGTGTGTACACCCACAGTTCGCCGGTATGTTTAGATCCCATGTAATAGGGGGCGAGCTTATTGCCTGAGTGATTGCATCTAATAATCTAATTATATTATTGATATTAAAAATAATAAGGAACCGTAAAAAAAAATCTTCTCATATATTTCTATTTTTACTTTACCACGTAGAAGGTACAAAGTACAGACCACTAACATCAAAGTTGTATCCCTTTGTTAAATCTCGAGTATTATTTCAATACACTCTTGACCTTATTATTTCTATTAACTCAAACAGTGATTCAATTAACAAACACTCCGTTTAAACTTGTAATTATTCCAGGCGGCGGCGGCGGCCTATTATAAATAAATCAAGATCATTATTAAGCCCTGACTCCAAATTTAGGTTTATACAGAAGTGATATATTGGTACCAACTTGATTAGGCGGGGTTCGGCATAGAATATGAAGTAATTGTGATTAATGTAAGATAGGTACCTATCAACAGAAATTAGAAACCGTTTATCTGTTAAACATAGATATGTAAATATAAAAAAACTTGGGTAAAAAGTACACAGTGTGTTTTTCGAATAATGACATGAAATTTCTCGTTTATTTAACATTATAAATTATTATTAATTATAAGGATAATAATATAATATTTGTAAAAAATAAATAATATATGTAATATTTGTAAAAAAATGTCTATGTTCAAATTATAATTCTTTGTCATTCAGAAACTCGTCTAATTATAACACTTTTACACCAATCATTTTTGTTAAACAGGGATAGTGAAGTGGTGTTTAGTTCAATCTACGATCGAGCGTAAATGTTTCAAGTAAACCTATATAACATAACATAACATACCATCACGCCTGCATTCCCCGGAGGGTTAGGCAGAGGTGTACCAATGTACACCCACAGTTCGCCGGTATGTTTTAGGTCCCATGTAATAGGGGGCGAGCCTATTGCCATTAACCGGGCACAAATCCTAACTCCGAACTGCTACAGAGAATTTCATAGAAAAAACCAATACCACTTTTTACTTGACCTGGGAATCGAACCCAAGACCTCTAGCATAGCAGTCGAACTTAGCACCACTAGGATACCGAGGCAGTTAAGTAAACCTATATATTATAATGATTTGCGATAGGTTAAGTGGCATATTACCCTTAGACCCTTTTCGTATTGCAGGAAATAAACCTTTTTTTTATTTCGAATCTTAAACTCATTCTACCATTTTAGCATTAAATCAAAATTAGAACCAAGGTCATCAAAGGATAAATAATTTATAAGGCTGACAACAGATGTACAGGAGCCCTAACCTAGGGATTTTGCAGCCACGTACTCTAACTTTGGTTCGTAAACGACCCAAGAAGGACGTGACGGAAAACGACAATTCAGCGGTCCCAACCCTAGGGGGTGACAATTCAAAAATGCTTCCTCCTTCTTTTATTCAAGAAGGTTTAACTTTATGAAAAGAATAATCTTGTTATCGGTGGTGCTAGGAGAGGCTGAAAACATTTTGGGATGCCAGAAAAAAAGATTTTTGTTATTTTGACAGCTTTTAAATTGGCGGGGTTCTCTTCTTTCGTTTTTTTTTTCTTGTTGCCATACTGTTGCTTAGGTACAGACAAACGTGTTTTTGCATAAACTGATTTTAATAACATACAATTTTTTTTTTTAATGTTGCAGAAAAAAAATATTATTTACCATGATCTCATTATGTACATATGTAAACAATATATTTATTCATACTCTGTAAGTTTAGTCTGTATGTTAGTCATAAAAAAAACAACATTTAAACACAAAGAAAAGAGAATATTCTTTACAATTACTGTCGAGACCTAACTAATTGCTACCTATAAAACAGGAACGCTTAATAAACTCCGACCTTACCCTTCCAATATACTCATAGAAAATTCTCCTGAAAGCACTAAACCTATTTACATAAAAACCTATGAACGTTACTTTTATATTCTTACTAATAAACGTTTATGGAACTACCGATAACATTGACCTAGAAATTATCAGGCTTATAACAAAGCCTGTATAAGTGAATGTACTCGTATTAAGTAGCTTAAGGCTAGGGGGATCAAAGATGCTTTGTTTAGCAAAGAGAAAAAAAAACAAAAGCAGTAGATGCCAATTTTACTCTTATTTATTAGAAAATAGAGATTAATTCTATTTTAGTTTATATATGTGTTTGTAACTTTATATGAAAGGTTTTAAAAAATGTTTTTAAGAGGTTAGACTGGAAGCTAAGTGATGTTTACCTATTTGAATGTGAACCCTGTATTAGAGTAGATTTTATGTTTTACTCGTACTTGTGCAGTATTATTAGTTAAGATTACAAAAACTCAACGCGTAGTTGATGAACATTGTCTCCCATAGTTTTGTTCTCCAATATTAAGAGCTTTACTACGATTCTTTTTTCTGATTTGCTCCCCGAAACCCACCCTATAGGTATTCAAAATTCATGAGTATCAAATTTCAAATAAATTGTTGCAGTAGAAAATTAGCGGTGACAGACAGGCAGACAGATACACAAGAATTCCTATACGGGTTTCATTTTCGTACGGAACCATACAAACTAAATAACCCGCATCACTTAACTTTAGCCTCAGCGTAATAAAAGGGCACAAAACAATTTAGGCGAGTCTCACAAACGAAAATGTAATACAAAAAAATAATAATTAAGCTAAGTAGGTAAAGGTACCTATTTATACAAAAAAAAATCATTCGCCTGGTTCTGAGTGATTGTAATTAAATATTTAATTAGTGTAAACTTCAAAATAAAAATGTATTAGAAGTTTTACTGGGTTTGCCATAATATACTGGAATATTACTAAATGTAAATAATATTTTCAACACCAATTTCGGTAACGGCCTCCAATCTCTATGGAGACCAGCCAAGTACGCAGGAGATATCGTCCACGAGTGTTTGCACAAATACAGGTGCATTCCCTCTTTCCTCACTCTCATAGTCCGATGGAACAGAAATCGGCTTTACGTGCTTTTAAAGACACGGGGGTGCCACACCACCAACTTTCAAATTCCGAACTGTTACTAAGAAATTCTTAATGGAAAAATCCAATAACACTTTTTGCCCGACCTGGGAATCGAACCCAGAACCCCACAAGACCAACGGGGCAGGCAAAAGTTTAAACCTAAATTCCTAACCTATAGCTTAGGCTTGGCTTAGGTACTAATAAACGCCTACTTAACTAGCTAGGGATTATCCGGCTTATTACAAAGACTATATTTAAGTGACGTCATTAAGTAGCCTGGGAATTTGACTCCCGGAGGTCGAAGCTCCATTGTACAGTCAAGAGCATCAATAAAGCAAAATGGCAAAGTGTGCAAAACACTTTGCAAAATTAAAATGGGATTTTCTCGTGTAATACCGTTGCCACTTTGAAATTAGAACTATACGAGTCTGAAAATACTGTACTATAGTGGGTGTCAGGGACAACATTACGAAAATGTTGACCATTTATTCAGCACATGAATAAAATCCAACGAAATATTTCGTCGGTTATAAAAAAGTTGCAAAACTGCAACACCTCCACGGTCAAAATGTATGGAACAGCAGTCTTTATGAAATTCCCGATGATAAATATTGATAGAAGTTTTCATTACGACATCCCTTTCACTACGTAGTACCGTTATTTATTAGTTATTAAAAACGTTGCAACACTTACAAAAATTAACATACAAACAAATAACATAAAACTAAATAATACAAGCCCCTTTAATAATCAGCACTTTAGAAGAAAACCGTTCTTGAATTTTGCTAAGCGTATACGTATTTTTGCTCGTGACTGTACATTTGTCACTGGATACCACCACTCTGTTAATTAATATCGGGGCGTGCGGTCGGAAGTTGCATATTTTTAATCATTTTAATACCATTCTGTTAATTCATTAACATGTACGTGAGATGCTTTTGTGGCCGTATTGTTTAAATTTAATTACATTTTGGTGTTTAGGATGGTTAATTAGAATATTGTACATAATGTACTCTTTGTTAGGGCCTCCGACTTTATGTAGGACCGATAATCGGACCGTTCAATAGATTAGTAGTTTTGTGGGATCGACTTTTTGTAGGACGAGTGCGTTAGTATATTAGAATTTATAAAATGTTTCACTCTCTCCGACAAAAAAATCGGTCACGTATTGTCTGACGCTAACCTGACCCGCTTGATAATCTCTACATAGTATAAAACAAAATTGCTCCCCGCCGTCAATCCCTCTGTACGCTTAGATATTTTAAACTACGCAACGGTTTTAAATGCGTTTTCACGAATACATCGAGTGATTCCAGAAGAAGGTTCATACGTATAGAGCATAACGCTACGACTAGTGGGAGCGGAGCAGTAACCCAAGACGTAACTGAATACCGCGGGGTGTAGGTAGTACAAAATATTTGTCAGACTGAATTGATAATGTCAATGAATCTCCTTGATATTTTAAAAATAAAAATTCAAATTTTAAATTGTACAAGCAAACACAATTCCGGATTTAACCTACATCAGCATTTCAACGTGAAGCAGTCTTATCTAGAGCCTGCAAGTGTCATTAAAGCTCTAAAAACTTACGTCATAAAATATAGTATCGTTCTTTCAAAGAAATTGCCCTTGTTATCTAGATAGTTCTATAAAAAGGGCATAAAACAGGCCCTTTGCTTTCATTACGCAGGCGATAAAGACAACCTAAACTATTGTCCTGAATCTCATCAATGTTTTAACATTTTTAGATCTAAACTAAGGGCGTGTTTAGATAAGGCGTTTACTGGACGTAATAAGATTGAAGTTACGGTTTAAGACATTTATTTTCTCAAAAGATTACGTTATCTTTTGAGAAAATAAATGTCTTAAACACACACAACTGTCACACTCTCGTTTCGTTCATCTTATTCGTTTCGTAATTAATGTTAAGAATAAGAACATTGAAGAGAGAGAAAGAGAGTGTAAGAGTTGGGTTGAGAGTTGTTGAGTTGAGTCGAAGTTGGTTGATGTTAAGGTTAACTGTCGATCCCTGGACACCAAGCTAAGCAAAGTGTTATTAGGTTTTTTCTTTTGGAAATTACTATGAGCAGCTCCGATTTTAAAATATGGTTGTGTCATGGTGTGGTAGACAGAGAGCCGTAAAAAAGTGTGAATACTCTATGTAAAATTACACAAATTGAACTACGACCAACTTTTGTATACTACTCAAAAGTTAATTTACAATGACAGTGAATTTGCACCGTTTTTTATATCCAAAAATATTACTTGAAACTTATTATTTCATAATATTTTCTGAAAATATTTAGGTTAAAACTATGAATTTGATACTATACTATCGTTTTAAAATGCACTTTATAAGTGCACGTATCGCATTGTGGTCAGTTTTGAACTGTTACGACCACACCAAGTTAGTATCACTTAAAGTTTTGTACGTTTTGCAAATAAAAATTGATGCAATTTCCGATGGCTATGAAAATACTAGTATAGGTACATAATATATTACATAAATGTATTTTATCATAGGATATCTGCCGGGGCTGCGGGTTTTTCGAAAGAGATACCGCGCCCCCGAAATGCTATAGGCACAAGAAGGAACATGGGTGGGTTTAAAGTCAGTAAAAGTCTGACACTCCTTTCCGCCCCGCCCAGGTCGGGGAAAGTCATTTGGTGATTTTCCATCCGGAACAAAAAACATATCAATAAAATACCGAATTTTCCATATCACGTGAACAAATTGAGAGATTCTTAATTAGTAAATTTTTGAATTTTCAGCTCGGGAACGTTAATTGTTATACCGTTTCGTAATTAAACATGATTAATTACGTATTACAAACATACCTACTGTTTGTGAAACAGAAATCAATTTCACTATCAAAATCACCACCCACCAACAACGCTGACAATATCCGTCAAACATCTCACAAAATTAAAAATTCTGTTACTGAGAAGAATAGCAAATCAAGTGTAGTCAAAGTCATTTATAGCCATTTTTTACAAATTTAGAATGATTAACCAAACGGCCAGTTAGTCAGAAAGTGAAGCTAGTTGCTTCTACACATCCACTTTAGAGGATATTAACAACACTGCTGATGCCGCGATGAACGTGGCCACCTGCTGGGCCCAAAGATTATAAGATTATCATTAACTCGAAAAGAGGAAGAAATTAGTCGCTCGTTTCAAAACGTAGATATTTTATAGTCTCGTTTTTTTTATTTCCATAAAACATTACATAAAATAATATGAACAAAAAATTGCGCTGATTATAAATACATAACTTAATTTCAATAAACACTAGCCCCCAAGGTAAGAACACATTTGTGTTTCGGTTAAGTTTCAATAAAGAAGAACGAGCAAGAAACTTCATTGACCATCTTTTCAATCAAGTTTAACAAAACACACACATTTAGGCTAATTAATATATAGAATATAAATTAAAATAGGTACAAACACTATAAATCAAGTTAAAGGATCAAAATTCACGTCATAGTTTAACTAGATATCGATAAAATCAGGTTACAAGAACTCTCAGGGGTCAGATGTACCTAAATCTATGCTCGGATCAGATATATCTTCGCATTTCAGATGTAGGTAAATTTACTATGACATATTATTATTTGAAGAGTGGGTGGGCTATTTTTGTTATTTCTTACGCCTACACGCACCTGCATTAGTACACCTCTGCTTAACCCTTCGGGGAGTACAGGCGTGATGGTATGTGTGTGTTCTTACGCCTCGGCTGTGCTAATATAGTTCTATTCTTTAAAAAAAAACTGCCCCATACTAGGAAATTATCCTGTATTGTGAGTGCGTTTATAAATGCACTAGCTTCTTTCCGCGATTTGGCCGCATTGATTTCGATATATTTAGTATCCCACGGGAACCGGTAAAATACCGGTATATGAAAATGTTACTACATTTTACCGGGATAAAAAGTATCCTATGTGTTATTCCACACTACAATATACCTCAGTGCCAAATTCATCTAGATCCGTTCAGCCGTTTAAGCGTGAAAGAGTAACAAACATCCATCCATCAAAGTCAAAGGTAAATTGTTTATTTCAATTAGACCATTTACAGGCACTTATGAATTGTCACGAAGTCATCATCCATCCAACCATCCATCCTCACAAACTTTCGCATTTATAATATTATATATAAGTAGGAATAATTCGCAAACAGTCAAACGCGGATCAACTATCTGTACGTCACAGCAGCCGGCGCCAATCGTGTCTGTGACAAGATACTTGACAATTGGATACTGGACTCGTCGAGCTTTATTACTTCGTCGCTTTTCTGGTGGCCGCCACCATTGATTTTAGCTTTCAAAAGTTGCACAGGTTCAGAATAGTACTTTTGCAAAAGAAATCTCGACAGCGCGCTTCATACAAAAATATTGTCCAGTCATATTTTGTAAATAAATAAGAAATTAAGCTCGATTTAATTTTATAGATAAGACAGGAGTGCTCTTATCCTATCTTATCGAGTTTAATTACTTATTGACCGAAATATGACTAGACAAATTTTGCTTAGAGCGCGCTATCGGAAAAACCTTCACCTTCACCTTTTTAAGTAATTTAGCTAATACATACTTATTTTCCTTAAACAAGATGATTGCATTAAATAAGTACGCCAACATTACCGATACTGGAAGGAAACCGGTCATACATCACATTCACATCATTTACATTCATTTAGTACCGAGAATATTAGAAAGGTTTCCGTGAAAGAATTTAAAATAACAAAGTGCTTGTTATTCAAGTTTCGTAGTTTGTTTTTTTTTTTGTAATTATATTCTGCGTTTATTTTACCGAAATTGTACAACGTAAAAATAATGGGTTGTTTCCAGCTGGCAATTTTAAATCATTATTTCACTGTATTGTGTATAAAATATGTATGAATAAAAGCACACAGTGTCACGTTAAAAATAAATGGTGTGCTTAGTTTTTCTAACCATAAAGTTATGATAGCAGTACTATGCGAAGACGCACATGTTTTATCACACATTTCTCCCCTCTTATCGGCACGAGTAAAATAAAAACGTACCTACACATCTGTAAAACGGTTGTCAAGATTATAAATATAAAACGTTTATTGTGATAAATATAGTAGGAGATGAAGATGATACGAAAAGACAGAGTTTAATTTTTTAAACGAGTAAATGTTTTTCTTCGACGTCAGTTTTTGACCGTGGATATAGAAAAGTAGGTACACAATAGAATTATTTATGAAGCAAATTCAAAAATAAGGGTTTTATTATACTGGTAAGGTTGTTAATAATTCTGTGGTTGATGATGTATGGTTGTTGTAGGCGTGGTGGTATGTTCTGTGTGTATGTACATACATACGCACAGAACATACCATCACGCCTATATTCTCCTAAGGGTTAGGCAGAGGTGTAACAATTTACACCCACAATTAGCCGGTATGTTTAGGTCTCATGTAATAGGGGCCGAGTCTATTGCCATTTGACATTAACCGGGCTCAAATCCTAACTCCGATCTGCTACTGAGAATTTCATAGAAAAACCCAATAACACTTTTTGCTCGACCTGGGAATCGAACCCAAGACCTCTAGCGTAGCAGTCGCACTTAGGACCACTAGGCCAATGAGGCAATATGTACATAGATCAATCATTATACTTTATTGTTTTACCAATACTAGCGGGCCTGGCAGTTGGCTTACAGCACCACATACCGGGTCCAATTGCAAACGTTAACTACCCACCTAAACACACAAAATATTATTAAAATTGACCGAGTCGTTTAAGAGGAGTTTAGACACACACACACGTGCAGAATAATGATATACATATAGTACATATAAAGATAGAGGTCATACAGAATTAGTCTCCTCACATCTCAAAGTGCGAACCAGCCCCACTGCCTAGCCTACAACATTTCGACATAGCAATAAGTCTACACAATTCGTCGTTTCGGTATTCAAAGCACGTGCCTGCCCAGCCTATGCTTCACTTCACTAGTGCGGCATTTGCCGGCGGAGCTTCCACTAACCGACTACCAATTGTTCGTTCTTGTGGTCTTCGGTGAAGTCCATTAACGTTGTAGTGACACGCTTTCTGACTTAGAGAGGGAAGTCGTAGGTATTGAGAACTAAGTGTTAGCTAGGTTTGGACATTTTTGTCTGTTGAGAATTAAAATTAAACATTGATAGTTCTGATTGGTCCTGAAATGTCCCTTTGTGCAACAGCAGCAAAAAAGGATTTGCTACTGGAAATTAATTAACTGTCTCGTTAGCCTAGTGGTGCTAAGCACGATTGTTACGCTAGAGGTCTTGGGCTCGATTCCCAGGTCCCAAAAAGTGTTATTGGGTTTTTCTATGAAATTCTCAGTAGCAGCTCGGAGTTTCGTCCGGAGGATTTGTGTCCGGTTAATGGCAATAGGCTCGCCCCCTATTACATGGGACCTAATCATACCGGCGAACTGTGGGTGTACATTGGTACACCTCTGCCTAACCCTTCCGGGAATACAGGCGTGGTGGTATGCTATCCTGATGGCGCATAAAGTGAAATTACGTCAAAATAGCGTGCAAACCTTCATACAAAATATGGGGTGTAAAAAGACATCACATCAGCTAACCGTTACTCACGCATACTGCTCATCAATGTAAGTAACTTTCTTCCTTTGATCTTCCATAACAGGTTCCCAGGTATGCTGTAGAACAAAAAAAATTATCGCAATATACCTTTCGGCTTTGTTGCATGAGTCTTTTTACACCATTTATATGTAACAGGAAACATAAAAATTAATAAGTCTCAACTGATTCACAGTCGGGACTTATTAATTTGTATGTTTGAAGATTATTAAAATGTTAATACCATGATAAAAGTTAATATTCATGTGATACCATTAAAACATATCAACTTAACAAAAACTAGGTCAACATTTTGTTTCACGTCCTGATAATTTTACAGGAGAGTGTGCCTATGTGTGTGTGTTCAACAGGGAAGTGTGCCTATGAATGTGTGGAGGTATGTTTGCAACAAAACAACACGATATTCCACTTCGTTATTCACAAGAAAAACAATTACTGTGATTTGCAAGCCACGTGAGAACGAAATGAGATGAAATATTATAAAGTTATGAACAAGGAAAAGTTTGTTGGAATTATTGAGCTGTTGATACATTCATAAGAAACTAATATAAGGCACTTTTTTTTTAATGGGCTACATTCTATTGTTGTAAAATGTTGTTTTTTTTTTGGGGGGGGGTGAGAAAACATCAAATAACTTCTCCCGCCCTGGGCGGGGCGGGAGGGAGTGTCAGTCTTTTACTGACTAAAACCCACCCATGTTCCTTCTTATGCCCTTTGCGTTCCGGGGGCGCGGTATCTCTTACGAACAACCCGCAGCCCCGGCAGGCATCGGCCCTCAGTGCCCCTTCCTTTTGCTGACATCTCTTTGAGACGCGGGTGAAACACGAACGCGCCGTCGTCACGGCAAAATGTTGGTTAGTAGGAGGTTGTATTTTTTGCGCGGAACCCTTATTATTTCCTAAAATAGGAGCCTAAGTTACTCCGCATAACATCAGCAATCTGCTTATTAAAGAAATTGCTGAAACAAGAGAAAGACAAAAAAATATGTTTTTTTTTTACATTAGTTAAGTAGTGCCGTGTAAACATTTAGTAAAAAGCTTTTATTTTTACAAGTGTTATTTGATTTTTCCATGAAATTCTCAGTAGCAGCTCGGAGTTAGGATCTGTGCCCGATAAATAGCAATAGGCTCGCCCCTCATTACATGGGACCTAAATTTACCGGCAAACCGTGCGTGTACATTTGTACACCTCTGCCTAACCCTTCGGGGAACACATCCGTGATAGTATGTATATATACTTCAATTTTATTTATTTACCTAAATAGCAATGTATTTCCAATCACCACACAAAAATATTCATACAATAATCGTTTGAACAAAATAGCTCAAGAATAAAAACATCAACCTCTGAACACAATTATTAGAAAAAAATATACGTATGTAAGTATGTAACCTCATTTCTGGCGCAATAGCTATTACACAAATAGCCAGCACCGTGGATGAGTCCCTAACTATATGGAAAATTAGCGCCGAGCGTCTCGTCCGCGGGGACTACAACACGCTACGGTTACATTGCAGCTTTAATTACTGTCTCACTTGTGCTACATAAACATGACCGGCAGTGTATGCGCTGCTAATAGACAGTGTCGTATTTGAGCGTCATTTGTTATAGGGTTGGCTAAATAAAGATTGTTTGTTCCGATAATGTGCTGTCCGCTTATGTTCGGTTATTGACGTGAAGGCAAATAATCCTTAGGTGAGTAGGTGTCTAAAATAGAAGGGTGAAGGTTGTTTATTGATCTAAAAATAATACTGTAATCGTAGTCAAATAGTGAATAAGTATGAAGGTTTGACCCACTTCGTGCGTGAACTGAATTGGTTATCAATTTTGACATCGCGCATAGCAACATTACACTTGGTCCTTTTAGGAGAATTACTTCTCATAACATCAGATCATCGCATCCAATTGGTCCAGCTGTTACGAAGAATAGCCGGAACAAACAAACATATAGTAAGACAACATTTAAGAAAAAGAAAGTTTTTGGTATTTTTGTACCTACCGCGTAAACATTCAGTATAAAGCTGTTATTTTGACATAACTGACAGACACTTCAATTTTATTTATTTAATTTATACATTCATATAAATAATCATTAACTTCTTAACCTTCTTATATATATAATAAATGCCCACATAATACCTCCTTCAAGATAAAAATACCCATAAAGTACATTCGTAACATTTCCACGTAGGAAGGTACAGTGAGGGAAAATAATTGGGCACACTTCTCATACTGCCGACCCCTTAATGGGTCGGTGGCAGCGTTAGTTAACTCGCTCATTATTGCCGAGCGCTGTACGGTCAGCATCGAAATTAAATTGCCAGCGGCTTCGTGGAAGATACCTTGGAGACTAGGCTGGGAATTGTAATTGACTGTGTTATAGTTATAATTTTGTATAAGGCTGGGGTTGGGAGATATTAATAATATGATTATTCTTTAGTAGAATGTTATACATACATAAACTCACGCCTTTTTCCCATGGGACAGCATGGGACATGGGGAGGCAGACACCAGAGAACGCTACCTGCTATGATTCTTACATACTTCTTTCGCGTCGTCCACGTTCATACATGTGGTCATAAAAGCACTCCGTTAACGAATACTGCCCACAACCTTTCTGAAGAACCTAACTAATAAGGTCAGTGTAGGTATTTCATAGAACGTCCCCTCCGCAGTTGCTAAGCGGTTCGATGCTGCGATTATTTTTCTTGCACGATACAAACATTTGATTCGCCTCAAGATAGAGTTGTTCCGGGTCTGGCTGTTTCTGTATGTGAGTTTACATGTTTGCAAACGCACCCACGTTACAGGCGAAATTCCTAGTGTGGGACAACGTCTTTTAAAAAGGACAAAATAAATTGTATTGCAGTAGAGAATGCTTAAGGCATTAAGCCCGCCTTTGTACAGTGTACATTCTCGGCTTTGTCCATGTTTTTTTACATTATGCGCATAACATATAATAAATAAATAAAATAACATTCAGATTGGAAATAAAAAATCTAAAATCACCAACAGATAAAATTGGAGGTTTCATAAGAAAAACTTGAGAACTAAGTCAGACCTTCACAGACTACGATTTTCTTTTGTTTTTGTAAAGAAATATGAACTCTTTAAAACAACAATAACGCGGTTCTCAGAACGGGTCCCAGATGTAATTGATATTCTGAATACTTACAAGGCAAAAGAAATAGACAAGGTTAAGAACTAGATTTACGGTTTCATAAGAAACTCAACTATGAAAATAAAAATATAAAATAGTAATGTTTTTTTTCTTTTTTTTTTTTTTTGCTACATGTCTTCGGTTCTATTCCCAGGTCGAGTAAAAAGTGTTAATGGGTTTTTCTATGAAATTCTCAGTAGCAGCTCGGAGTTATGATTTGTGTCCGGTTAATGGTAATTGGCTCACCCCCTATTACATGGGACCTAAACATAGTATTCCCCGAAGGGTTAAACGGAGGTGTACCAATGTACACCCACAGTTCGCCGGTATGTTTTAGGTCCCATGTAATAGGGGGCAAGCCTATTGCCATTAATTGGGCAGGAATCCTAACTCCGAGCTGCTACTCAGAATTTAATAGAAAACCCAATAACACTTCTTGCTCGACCTGGGAATCGAACCCAAGACCGTTTAGCGTAGCAGTCGCGCTTAAGACCACTAGGCCAACGTCGCAGTTAGTTAGTTGTTATGTAGTAATAATATTCAAACTTTGTTCTTAATATCAACACTGACATTTTCATTAGATTGTCAAAAAGGATTCTGTGGGAAGAGACGAATTTATCTCTTCAGTCTCTCAAGACTTTCTCTATAAGCGCGTGTTTCAGAAACGTCTACGAATAAAATAAATTCAGCCATCAAGAGTAGCGGCAATCTCAGAAGCTATTTAAGTTGGTGCGTTGTGCGTTCCCAACATTTGGTTTTCAACAGACGTAGCGTCGCGCCTCCTTGCGCAATGTATTTCACGGCCAATTACTTGCAGGGTTTCTTTGTTTCCTACGTGAAAGAATAGGTATAGAACAACCCATGTTCTTAGAAAACCTTATGGAATATTTTATTATTTAGTTCCTTAGAATAACATGGCGCTGTCAGTTGGGATTGGTCATCTCTTAACTGCCATGGCTTACATTTTTAGTACTATTTTTTTTTATATTCATCTTCATTGTTTTCACATATAGAAGCAAACAAGAATATTGTAACCAAGATGTAACAACCAATTTGAAAAGAGTGTCCATGGAGTTTCTTGCTCGTTCTTCTCCATAGAGACCTACGTTTTGGAACGAGCAACTAGCTTCAACTTTTTGTATGGGTAACGTCTTGACAATTCAAAAGTGCCTGTATATGGTCTAATTGAAATAAACGTTTTGACTTTGAAAATGATACTTCCAACACTATTTAGGACGTTGGTATCATATTACTAAGACTCCTCTGCTTGTCCGCCCGTCTGTTACAGGGCTGTATCATTTGAACCGTAACAGGATACTTTTTAAACACTTGACTTTTTTTTTACAGAGTATGTGTTACTATTGTTAATTGCCTGTTTAGCCTAATGCTCCTAAGCGCGATTGCTCTAAAGGACTGGGGCTCAATTTCCAGATCGAGCAAAGTGTTATTGGTGTTTCTATAAAATTCTTAGTAGCTGCACGGAGTTAGGATTTGTGCCCGGTTAATGGCAATAGCCTCGCCCCCTATTACATGGGACTTAAACATACCAGCGATCTGTAGGTGTACATTGGTACACCTCTGCCTAACCCTCTGGGTAATATAGGTGTGATGGTATGTGTATGTATGTGTTACTTTGGTTACTATAATAACAAATAATAATTAAAATAAAGATGCGTTAGGTTTTTTTTATACATGAGACGTGATTTTTGTGTATAGTGGAAAATATAGTACAGTGAAAAGGAACCCTTTAGTATTCGACTTACACTTGACTGGTTTTTATATCTGCTTTATATTCATGTACATTTAGACATTCGGATTTTTAGAGTACACGTAAAGAGACTTGGAGGCTCGTCGTTTATGATCCCGAGCCTCTGCAATGAGGCAAAGTAACTACAAAGAAAGACGATAGCTCTTTATAAAGGTTTACGACGGTTTTTATTCGTCGATATGACAGACATACAATAAAATCATCTACTAAACAACAATTTTAATCACGACACGTAGATATCGTAAAAGTAAAACAAAATTAATTACAAAGCCGTCTATCATTTACACCGTACGTTTTTCACTAACATTTTAAACTGTTATCCATAATTTATTGTCTAAAACAACTTTGTGAGCTGAATAAAAATTCCTTGTAAGTTGCAAGATTGGTATTTTTTATCCGCCCGCCGGCTAGCCAAGTGGGCGAATTTTAAAAATGTATGTAGCATCACGTAGCTTGAGCAAGTTTTGGAGCCTAATTAGCCTAGTTTAAAGCATATAGATAAAGGGAGTTGTATTTTTGTCGCTATACACTGGCGCTATGCAGAAATGAATGAAGTTTGCAAACTGCCACGTTAGCCTAATGGTCCTAAGCGCGACTGCTACGCTAGAGGTCTTGGGTTCGATTCCCAGGTCGAGCAAAGTGTTATTGGGTTTTTCTATAAAATTCTCAGTATCAGCTCGTAGTTAGTATTTGTCTCCGGTTAATGGCAATAGGCTCGCCCTCTATTACATGGGACCTAAATATACCGGCAAACTGTGGGTGTACATTGGTACACTTCTGCCTAACCCTTCGGGGAATACAGGCGTGGTGGAATAAAAAAATTGCAAAGGGTTTTATGCGGAAAGTAATGGTGGTGGTTTCAGTATGTTCTTTCTAGTAGGTAATAGTCTGTGCCTCAATGCTGAAGTTCGGGTGTTGTGTAATTGGATTTTTACCAATCAATCAATCAGTTAAATGTTAAAACATATTTTACCAATAGCAGATAGCGTACAAAATTGAGGCAAACATAAATAAATTAATATTTATGGCTACATATGAATTTATTTGGATTGAATTCGCTTGTAGTCACAATTACATAGATTAATGATCTCTCCTTGTTTAAAATTAGAACGTTTTTTTAATGAAATTTTTTGTTTTATTTTCAACTTTCTGCACTTCTCCAAATAAACATTTACTATGCAGAAGCTCCGACACGTACATGCGCACAATATGCCTCCAAAGTTCGCCAGTATTAATGAATCGATATTCTCGACTTTAATACATTAGCTATAGAATTCACATTAACACTTTTTTATTACTATCCTCAGAACATAGCACAACACCTTATACACATTTTAACACCTTACACATAATTTATTACAGACCTCAGCGTGGTACATTATTGGTCGAAGTATTCTCGCGTCCTTGTGGGTAACCAGACTTAAATCGGATATTAGGTCGGAGCCGCGGTTGACAACAAGCAAGCCCGACGTGATCCTTTGGCACCGTGCCAGTAGAATCATATCTGATTTCAACACATTTGGTGTTACGTACATTTCTGATACTACTCCCTGTTCGATATACTTAGTGACAATGGACAGGTAATTTTAATAATTGAGTCAGGAGACCATGCAGGTATATGTACTGTGAAGGTCGTACACCGTGACAACCTGGCTGAAATAGTTCTATTGCAAACACTCAAATCAAATTCGTTTTTAGATTTCGAAGGTAGAAAAAGAAACAATTAGGTTTTTTTCATAATGACGCACTTTTTTTTTTTGGTAGGTGGGAAATCATCAAATAACTTTTCCCGCCCTGGACGGGGCGGGAGGGAGTGTCAGACTTTTACTGACTAAAACCCACCCATGTTCCTTCTTGTGCCCTTTGCGTTCCGTGGGCGCGGTATCTCTTACGAACAACCCGCAGATAATGGCACTTGTTTGGGCACCTTCGAGTCATGCACATATAACTTCTCTTTGCAATGTACGTCTGTTTTCAGTGTGTTGTTAGATCTCTATACATGAAGTAAAGTGAAGTGTAACCCGGTATCTCGGTCACACCCAGAAGGTGACCACAGTATCTATTTGTCTCCCCAAATTAGCCGCTTTATTTTATTGTTCACTAGCGTTGAGTTGAGAATTAAGCCAAATTCTTATCCCAGGGGAACATAAAAACAGGGTAAACGTTATCATTTTGTGTAAATATAGATCAACATTTATGTATATATGTCCAAATTTCAGCTAATTTCGTTCAGCAATATAAGTTTTAAAAAGTAACAAATATTCGTCCATCCATCTTCACTTTCATATTCATAATAGTACCTAGTAGAATATAGTAAGCAGAAATCTCTTTTATACATCAATAATAACTGCCTTGTTAGCCTAGTGGTCCTAAGCGCGACTGCTACGCTAGAGGTCTTGGGTTCAATTACCAGGTCGAGCAAAAAGTGTTATTGGGTTTTTCTATGAAATTCTCAGTAGCAGCTCGGAATTAGGATTTGTGCCCGGTTAATGGCAATAGGCTCGCCCCCTGTAACATGGGACCTACACATACCGGCGAACTGTGGTTGTGCATTGTTATACCTCTGCCTAACCCTTTGGGGAATACAGGCGTGATGGTATGTTATGACATCAATAATATGTAGATACTGAGCTACTCATAATCAACTGTTTAAGCTTACCACATTCCTAAAGAGCATTAAAAACTGCCTACGTAGGTAGGTACAGGCCATTTGGCAACAATGCGATAAAATACATGATAATATCTACTACTTTACTGAGGCTCATTTTATACACAACTAATCTTTTAGAACTGTCTATCTATATATATTCTGTCCCACTGCTGGGCAAATGCCTACCTCTCCTTTAAACGATACCTATGACAAAATCACTTCTAATGTCTTCTAGAGATATGAAGGTATTTTATTTGATTAAATAAGGCAATGAGAAAAATAATGCCTAGAAGGACTTAGAAGAAGCCTTTGCCCAGCAGTGGGATAACACAGACAGAGAAAGAGAGAGAGAAAATAATCAACTAAAAGATAAATAATTACAAATGTTCAGTTTTATTAACCTACAAACTCACTCTATTAACTTACGTAACTTATTCATGTTTACAGGTAATTACAATCCGCAAGGGATGCCACGTCATGTAGGCTCGATTATGATGAGTGAATTTATGAAGAATGTTTGTGTAGTATAGAAAAATATTGATTAAATAAACCTACTCTGTATAAGAAGAGCCGCTGCCCTGCAGTGTACGAAAATAGACTCATATTAATAATTTATTTTAGCAAATTGAGGTAACATTTTAAGGTTAATTAAGGTAAAAAAAATTACATTTACTTCATAAATTCGGATTGCTTTATTCTGTAGGATTTTTCACTGACTATGTTATTATTGTGGTATTAGCATAAGGTAAGTAGGTACCTTATTTATTTGGATAAATATAATTTGTTTATAGAAGCATACCTACTATATGATCAATATTTATGACTAGGTACTTGTATGTAATTAAATTTTGTTATTAGGTATGTTATTTTGCATATAACTGAACGATGTTGTTACTTTTATAGATCACTTTTTTTCCGACATTACAGTTTCAAGCAGTATCTGAATGATGTATTTTGTTGCAATTAATTATTTTTCCGTAAGTGGAATCCGATTTAAAAAAAAATCTTTAAAAGGCTAAATTATTACGATATGTTTTATGGGTTCCTTGATTTCTACGCAGGGGAAGTACAGGCAAAATATAGATTTAAAAAAAGACAATGAATAGCATATTCTCAGTAAGAAGATCGTACATTTTTAGCTATCACCAAGTAAATGTTGAATATATTGTCGCAACAAAATCGACGCCCACATAGCTAAGCAGTATCGTTATTAACTTTCACAAAAAGTAAATATTATGGAGTATTTCTTTCCATATTTTGCAATGTCATCGAGTTTTATGAAAATATCGAGTACGTATAGAAACTTGATAAAAAAAAGTCTAACTTCGCGTCTGAAGATTTAATAATATTTCAAGGACAATAAGAAGAGCAGTAAAAAAGTAAGGTTTTAAATGAATAGGGAATGTATTGATTCGATTCAATTATAATATTTTTTAGCCTGTCATAGTTTTCTGCTTGACAACGACCTCTACACAATCGCTGCCTTAATAAAAAATGGAAAAGAATATATAATTTTCCTAAAAAATAATTTACCGACCACGAGCCCTGATTTCTATAAAGATAACGTTATAACTCTCAAAGCAGATCCACCGATAAGTAAGAAATGAAGAGTGCGAAAATATTCACGGCCGTCCCGACGATAACATCAACATTGTAACGCACAATGCCATAGGAACTACGGTCAAACAGATACGGAACCAAGTTTATTGAGAATATTTGTCCAAAGAGTGAATTGCTGACCGCTTTAGACTACTACTACGACGTCTGCGCAGAATTCGCTAATGTAATTTATTAGGGTACCAATAAAACTGTCGCTATCACAATTTATAACCATTGTCTGTAACCCGAAGTTCGTTTACTTGCTTCCATAGCTTTTGTGAGGCCGTGAAAACATTTATTAAGTGCTACGATTATGTTGGCAATTGAATTAGCTGTAACAAATGAGGGTGTTCCAAACTTGCCACTCTTCCCTTATTAAAAACTTTAACAAGAGGAAAAGTATTTGGTAAACATATTGTTTCATTAAACACAAGTGAGTAATCTACAACTTTACCACTTTGTGACAATACTTACTACAGACTACAGACGGGAACTTGCAAGGCAACCCCAACTTGCAAGTTACTGTTCAAAAAGGATAGGAACAGACTATTGATCGTAGCGTTTGTTTACTGCGTGTTACTGATCATTAGGTATTTATTTAGTAAACACATTATTGTACACCACATAGAAAACACCAAAGAAATATTTATAAAACAAGTGTGCATGCAAGTGTGTACAGCAGGTGTGTGCGGTCTAAGATATATGTATGTTTATGTGATTTAACTTGTCAAGTTTCCTTTTTACACGACATTTTTATCGTAAGTTACTGTTATTTTAGATTGGCCAAAATACTGATAAACAATTACAGCGGTCGAGGGGAACTGAATCAATGGACTCAGAAAGTTCAAAGCCAAGACTAGTATTTAATAATCGAATTTCAAGAAAATAAATAAGTACTACTATAGAGTCGGGTAATTAAAATATTAATGTTACCCTTGTGGTCCTAAGCGCGACTGCTACGCTAGAGGTCTAGGGTTCGATTCCCAGGTAGAGTAAAAAAAGGTGTTATTGGGTTTTTCTATGAGATTCTCAGTAGCAGCTCGGAGTTGGAGTTGTGCCCGGTTAATGGCAATCGATTCGCCCCCTATTACATGGGACCTTAACATATCGGCGAACTGTGGGTGTACACTAGTACACCTCTGCCTAAGCCTTCGGGGAATACAGGCGTGATGGTATGTTATATTAATATTATTAAAGAACCAGCTAACATCAACTTCAGTCAATTTAACGCAACTTTGGCCAAGAAACTTTTGCCTGATATTTTAAGCTCCACCGCCCAACCTAGCCGCCATAGTAACAAGAAATTTAATGTCCCATTTATAATAAAACATTGGCGATAAAATACATTATTTAGGAAATATATTTTTGCAAAGAAGCTAAATATTTTGAGGGAGTCTGAAGAGAGTTGATAAATAAAAAGATGGCGCTAATTCCAGTCGACGCCAGAATAGCTCTTAATAAGCTTATCTGCGTCTGCAGCGAAGCATTTCGACACCTCGAATAAGTGGGATTTTGGGACCAACCTTCGCTTGCTAAAGCTACGTCGTTATAGTTGAAACAAAAGGGGAGCGCTATAATTAAGTGACCTTTTTAAAGTATTTAAAGCAACTGGCGTAGTAAAAAAATTGGGTTGCAATAAATACGTGATGTTAATATCCGCTTTTAAAGGTCAGGCAAGGGTCAACAGAATTCCGTCAATGACATTATTAGGTGCCACGTCCCTACCTATTAAGAGGCGGCCTTTCATCGGGCCCCCATGTAAATTCCAATAAAAAACTCTAAAGCAAACTCTTCTTTAAATAGGTCTTATGCGCGACTGCTACGCTAGAGGTCTTGGGTTCGATTCCCAGGTCGAGCAAAAAAAAAGTGTTATTATACACATACATAAACTTACGCCTTTTTCCCATGGGGGTAGGCAGAAACCACAGAACGCCACCTGCTACGATCCTTACATACTTCCTTCGCCACGTCCACGTTCATACATCTGTTCATACAAGCACGCCGGTTACGTGTACTGCGCACCCGACCTTTCTGAAGAACCTCACCAATTAGGTCATGGTAGGTCTTTCTAGGGCGTCCTCTCCCGGCGTTGCCACTCACATCTGCCATATAAATCCCTTTTGTTAGTCGCCTTTTACTCATTCTCTCAACATGACCGACCCATCTAACCATACTCTTTTCTACTTTTGTCACTACATCCTCTTTTAGTCCGCAACGTTCTCATATAATTTCATTCCTCACTCTATCGTTCAAAGTTACACCACACATATTTCGCAAGGATTTTGTTTTTCTATGTAATTCTTAGTACCAGCTCGAAGTTAGGATTTGTGCCCGGTTAATGACAATAGGCTCGCCTCCTGTTACATGGGACCTAAACATACCGGCGAACTGTGGGTGTACATTGGTACACCTCTGCCTAACCCTTCGGGGAATACAGGCGTGATGGTATGTACCTATGTATTTACTAAAAGACGGTTGGAAATTACAAGTTTAATCAGCATTTCTTTCGTACATTCCGCCATATTCATCCTAAGGTCATTCACTTCATCAAACGGTACAAGTTCATATGTCTTTCAATCTACGCTCCAACAGTTGTAGAGTAATAGAAGCACAATACAGACCAAACGAGGTTTAATATCATTTAATAGGGAGATCCCATTTTTCCTTTTAAAAAAAAAGTATTTCATTTAAATACCAGACTCCATTTTACTTGCCAGTCCAACGCTCAAAACACAATTTTACACAAGCTTTTGGTAGACGCAAATTTATAAAGGAACACTGAATTCATACGTAAGCTTCTGAGACCTAAAACGATTTGTCTTATCGGAAATTTATTGACAAAAAGGCGTAGGGGATGCGTAGATCCGCGAATGGCTAAGAGAACGGCTTAAACAACTCATTTTGATGCCAGAAATATGACGCGGGGTAAATATGTGTTTATTGGAAAAAATATTTCGGGGAAAATTGTTTTTAACCTGACATCATATATTCATTGATTCTACGGGTAGCTTAAGAATGAATCTTTCTGTACTTTCCTTAAGGTAGAAAAACAAAATGTGTTCGACGTTTATGCCATTGGATCATATGTTGATAAATAATCCATTGAAGTAGGTGCATTTTTAACAGGACATTCTAGAAAGCGCGCTCCATTCAAAAGTTTAACTCGGTGTCATTTTTTAGATATTTGTTATATAATGTGAATAATGGAATATATAGGTATGTGGTTAGTCAGTTTCCCGATAAATAACGTAATTTAAAATTGATAAGAAACTCGAAATCGTAAGGACGAGAAACTAACTAAATACAAGCAAAAATATTTGTAACCTTATTGTATCTACAAACTTAAGCAAGTATGGACCAAAATATCACTAGACTTTTTTTGTAAAGTCCCCCTGTAGACCAGCAAGTGCTAATACTTAAAACTGATTTAGTGCACGAAATTACATTATACAAAACCAAGCCAGGAAGTAAAGAAAAAGAGAAACTCATGCATAGAATACAATCAATAACTACAATAGAAAACAAAATACAAGCATTGAAAGTAGAGGAAAATTTCCTTAAAGGCACCGACCTATACAATACGCCATTGGTGAAATGCGAAACGCTATAGCAATCGGTTTTAGGTACCAAACGTCCTTCATACGCCGACGTGGGTCCCCGATAAGACTTGACTTCTATTCGAACTTTCGAATAAATCTTCTCCGGTCCCTTGAAATCGAGTGTCGTCCGACGATTGGCTGATATTAAATTATTGCCTGCAAAATATATTATTAAGGGCAGTACGAAATTCAAAGTCAAATCATTTATTTTATTTCGACTGTTAATAGGCGCTTAGATGTCATAAACAAGAACAAATAATTGAAATAGGTTAATGGCAATAGGCTCGCCCCCTCCTATTACATGGGACCTAAATATACTGGCGAACTGTGGGTGTACAATTGTACATTGGTACAGCTCTGTCTACCAACCTAACCTAACCCTTCGGGGAATACAGGCGTGATGGCATGATGAAATAATTGTATCAAGTTGACCCTTCCAAAAGATAGTTTCGTGTAGAGATGAAAGAGTAAAAAAATCCATACTTACTCTTCTAAAATAAATGTTTCACAGTATCTTGTTTACAGAATTACACGTGAATACGATGCTAAAAATAAAAATTGATATACTTAGGCAGTAAAAATAGACGAAATTATTAAAAATTGCTCCTTAAATTCGTTTTGCCTCCATTACAGTCTAAAAATATGATAACGGTGTAATAAATAACAGATTTAATTTAACGAGAAGGTGCTTTCTGGAATGCAAGAACTTCCCAGGGATTGCGACATATTATGACAAGATGATTATCTTAAACTAGCTTCTGGCAGCGACTTCGTTCGCGTGGTTTTTTTCACCAGCGTTAAGTTACGTCTTTGGTCACTGCTCCTCTCCCGCGTGTCGTAGCGTGATGTTATAAAGTCTAAGGCCTTCCTCGATGAACGAACTATCCAACACAATTTTTTTTCAATTCAAATCAGTAGTTCCTGAGATTAAAACATCAAACAAACAAACAAACACTTCAGCTTTATAATATTAGTATAGATTGAATTTAATATTTACACTACCCTATACAATGTCCCAAATTGTGTTACCTTTATCAATTTGAGGACTTGCTTTCGGTACCTCCAGAATACCGTTATTAATATTACAGTGGGTCCCTAAACCGGGAATAATACGGTATCTATTAGAGTAATATGTTCAATTGGGTACCTAGCGACATATGCTGACAGAATTCAAATGATTATATTTCGAGTAGGATGTACTTATTATTGCCTACATAACCCTATTTAATATTTATATTCAATTGTTTTTAGGGTCCTGTATCCAAAATATCCAAACGGATATCGATTGTTCTCGCCTAACTGTGCGTCCTTTAGTCACAAGGCTGTATATTTTGAAGTACACACCCACACATAAAGGGTAGACACTTAAAAATATATTCAGAGTGTGTATTCTTATAGTATAACAATAAATTAGAAAATTTACAAATTGGAGGGGAGTCCCATACAAGTAATACCTTTTTTTACTATATCTTAATATTGTAGAGTGGTACGGAACCTTTCATGTGCTAGTCCGGCTCGCACTTGGCAAGTTTTTACATCTCAAGGGACTTTTGTAAATTTAATGATTGATGCTTTATTATTTGAATGTCTCATACATACTGATCGCGGTACAAGGTCAAGTTAAAATTATCACAAATTGTGTCATGTCGTATCTGTTTATATTACGGGCTTATCTCTATTGGAATTAAGATCATAATTACATGGCATTCACAGTGTGTGATACAGGTTTTGAATAAATGTTGATAATTATCTCGAAGCCAATATAAATACTTTCACGTCTGAGAGCGACGTGCAACCGTTTATTTGGACGCTTGATTTCAAGTTTCCGTGGTGTAGCGGTTATCACATCTGCCTAACACGCAGAAGGCCCCCGGTTCGATCCCGGGCGGAAACATAGTTTTTGTCAATTAAAAATAAGTTCTTTTTTTTTCGTTAGTATAAAAAAATATAATTTTATGTATTTTATTAATAAAAAAAGTAGTTGATTTTCTCGTTACACATTTATCTTGTTAAAATTTTCCATTTGAGTAGATTTTCGAATTGTAAATAAAACCCTTATAGCATTTTAGTTCATGTATACGCGACAAGTACAAATAATCCCATTATAGACACAACCTTCTGGATCTGAAGAAACTGGTATTTCCAAATTTAAAAATCGATCAAAATACGTATTTATGAAAGTGAATGTTGGGTATGGCAAACGAGGCATGAAAGTAGGATAAATGCTGTGGAGATGCGTTCCTTGCGAAGTATGTGTGGTGTAACTTTGAACGATAGAGTGAGGAATGAAACGATACGAGAACGTTGCGGATTAAAAGAGGATGTAGTAACAAAAATAGAAAAGAGTATGCTTAGATGGTTCGGTCATGTTGAGAGGATGAGTGAAAGGCGACTAACGAAAGGGATTTTTATGGCAGATGTGAGTTTCAACGCCGGGAGAGGACGCCCTAGAAAGACCTACCCTGACCTTATTGGTGGGGTTCTTCAGAAAGATCGTGTGCGCAGTACTCGTAACCGGCGTGCTTGTATGAACAGATGTATGAACGTGGTCAAGGCGAAAAAAGTATGTAAGGATCGTAGCAGGTGGCGTTCTGTGGTTTCTGCCTACCCCCATGGGAAAAAGGCGTGAGTTTATGTATGTATGTATGTATCAAATTTCTTTCTTTCGCACCTAAATCTCATACAGCGAAAAAAGGCAAAACGGAAGCCATACTCCCAATACGATGAATATAAACAAGCGAGTACCGTTAAGGATTACATATACAATAAATTTACATTTCACTCCGGATAAAAGACGAGTGTTAGAAGAAATAAAAGCCTTTTTACATTTGCTAAGCAAAACTCTGTTTGCTGTAGATTTTACAGGTTAAAACGTAAATCGTAATGTGTTTTTGTGCGACAATAAGTTGTTATATTTCGATAATCGGACTGAAAGTGTCACTCATTATTACATTTTTTATTAGACAAAATAATTAATAATTTGAAGTTATTATTATCCCAATGCAAAGCCTCTTCTCATACACAGAAGACACGAACATTAATGCCCACGGATTCTCAAATCGTATTGAGACTTGAGACTTGACGATTTGAGACTTTTAATAAGTCCAGGTTTCCTCATGATGTTTCCCTTCATGGAAAACCCGAGAAGTCCAAGATAAACTAAGAAAGTAAGTATATATAAATTGAAAATAGAAGACAATATGATATTATTATAGTTGTTAAGAAATTAGACTAAGTTTTTTATGTTAAATTATTTGTAGCAGCACGATGGGACTGGCATCGTCACATAAGTGTACAAAAGTCCCTTAAATAAATAAGATTAAAAAAAAATATGTTTTTGCTTTATAGTCATTCTCAAAGCCCGTTGCTAGATTTTAGCTTGTATATTTTGAGTCTATGTATGGCTGCTCAGTTATAAAGTATCAATAAATTAATTCTTTCCTTTTCTATTGTTTCTTCATCAACAAGAGAATAAAATATCACGTCTGTATTCCACAAAGGATTAGGCAGAGTAGTAATAGTATACCCACATTTTGTCATTTTATATTCCAGATGTGTTTTGTTTTCTTTTTTATTAATACAGCAACCTTATACCTACAGAACCTTATTTATCAACCTCAAAACAAAACACTATCACGTAAGCCACCACAATGAAATCTCAACGATCCCTATAAAATGCTTAATTAAAGTCATAAGGCCCCTTCATTACAACTGACCCGAAACTGATATAAAAGTCTTGTGTTGTTGTATGAGCAACACAATGGCACTTAGAATTAACTGGTACATTCATATTACCACGGTGGTAACCTCGATATCACGTGAATGACGCACTATGACATGGACTGAATGAAAGCGGAAATTCTGATGTGGTTAGGCCTGCTTGCACTCACCTCTAACTTGTTGTTAAACGGACCCATTTTGTACTTTAATCTCGCAAAACGTTTTGTTTTCTTAATTTTGAATTTGAACGCTGGGCATTAGATTGCGAACAAGCCAATGACGTTCCATCTGATGTTAAGTAGTCACCGACGATTCTAATACACTTTATGTATATTGCTTGCTGAGGCCTTGCCAAAGTTAAAATGTTTGATGTGCGCGGAATTATACCGACACCTACACCCTTCAAACCGGAACAAAGCAACGCTGCCGAAATCGGTAGGATGATTGGTGGTAACACTACTCCTGACGAGCTCGGAATAACTGCACTACTACTGAATAATATTTTATTATAATATAGTATTAATATATATTCGATTGCCGTATACAAAATTCAATCTACAATTATTTCGCGAATTTTATGAAGTAAACCTTTTGTATTCCTTCTTATGTCATTATGATAAATGCTTGTATCTTCAATGTATATAATCATATTGTGTAGGGCTTTGTCCTCCTCTTAGAGTGGCAGTATTATGGTATTAATAAATCCAGTGACAGTAATTGTATCTTATTCTTTATCCGGCTATGGTAAGGGATTACTTTGTTCTGAAAGACTATTCATGTTCTCATTGTCAACCACGATAAAGATAGGTTATGTAAACACAGAAACAAAGTATGATACTGTTTTGTCTTTACATAATAAATGTTTAGGGTACTTAACACGTTTATCAAAGCATTATTCTTGTCACTGTCACACAACTGTCAAATTGCGAGTGTGAGACAGAGACGGGAATATAAGCTAACCTACGTTTATTTAGAGTTTGAGTGTCATAATTTTTATCAATCAACCTATAAGTTGCAGAGCCTTCACCTTTGTCAATTACGCCTCAATACCCTAAACCGCAAATGAAATTGAAAATCTGTAACCGTTTCTCAGATAACAATCAATTGAATATCCAATCAAAAGTGATAATCTCCCAAACAATTGAACCAAGCCTACCATAACATCTGTTACGGCCCCTGAACATACCTTTAACCCCAATAAACTTGCGAACGGTTACTCGCCCAATTCCCATTAACCGGAAAAAACACTTCATTAAGTTCCCCAATAACAAGGGGAAGGACCAAGAGGACCAAATGAACTCTAACAATTTTGCATTGATTTTGTCATCTGCTTTTTCTAACATACTTGTACTACATGTATGTAGAAGTTCCTATCAGCAGTAACTGTCATGAACCCTATCATTAATGGCAAAATAACACTTCCAATAATTCAATATTGGTATCATACACGGTTACTTTGACATCGTTCTGGAACCGAAATCCATAAGCACTATTATAGTAACAAAAAAAACACGAAAATGGAAAATTATGTAATAATGAGAACTCGAAGTAATCCTTCCTTGCAGTCAATGCGGCTGCACATGCAAACGGCAGCCATTTAAAAGTCTAGTCATCAATCAGACTGAAGCGCTACTAACATTTATTATTCATTAATTAAAATTAAATTATTATCATATTTTTTTTTTTTTTTTTTTTACTGACTCGTTAGCCTAATGGTCCTAAGCGCGACTGCTGCGCTAAAGGTCTCGGGTTCGATTCCCAGGTCGACCAAAGTAGTATTGGGTTTTTCTATAAAATTCTCAGTATCAGCTCGTAGTTCGGATCTGTGCCCAGTTAATGGCAATAGGCTGGCCCCCTATTACATGGAACCTAAACATACCGGCGAACTGTGGGTGCACCTCTGCGTAATAAGGGCAATACAGGCGTGATGGTATGTGTTATTTATTAAAACTTTATGCACAAATGCAAAAAAATACATCGTACAAAGGCTGCCTTAATGCCTTGGGCATTCTCTACCAGTCTACCTTAGGGCGATGCAGAGACAAAACACAGTAGATGCAAGGAAGAGAAACAATGACAAAAAAAAATCGATAATTATCTGACATCCTTATAAGACGTCTAAAAAAAAAATAACCCTGGCATGAGTAACTATTACTCCACTGGAGTTCCTGTGTTCCGGCTCCAGAACGATGTAAAAGTAACCGTGTGTACTAATATTCCTAATAGATAATAATACTATACTGACAGATAGATATTTCTGGATTTAGTGTACCTGTAATAATAACCATGGTTTTTACCTGTTGCAAATCATTATGACGTAACACACTGCATGTACCGGGTACCTGTGTGCGTCACGATTGCCCGAAGTTCACTAGCCTGAATTTAGGTGTTCCGGCAGGCAGGTTGGTTCAGTCAAAGGCAATTGGTGAAACAATCATTCGGGCAAACAGTCTTCGAGTAAGTGAACTTCGGGCAATAATGATGTAGTCGTTCAACATGTCCAGGACACGGGAAGGTCACACATCACCCGCACAATCTGATTTTCTCAGATCGATTTATACAAGCTGTTTTTTTCTTCATCCATACTTTTATTATAAACGCAAAGTAGCTCTGACTGTTTACCTGTAGTATAGTCGCCACGAGTCGTGAGCACAATGTCAAGTTAATTCTTGAGTTTTTGGGTTCCTCTCTGGGTTTTTTGGGCCGTCGACGCTGCACGCGATTAGTCCGTCAGTCGGATCGATCGCGTGCAGCGTCGGCGCCCCAAAAAACCCCGAAAGGAACCCAAAAACCCAAGATTTAATTTGCCATTTGCACTTACGACTCGTGGCGACTACTATAACGCTTTTACAACTGAAGCGATATTGATGAAAGTTGGTAAAGAGTAAGTTTGAACCCCAAAAAAGGCTAAAGGCTACTTTTTATTCGGCGATTTCATCTACGTTTCAACATTCACGCGAACGAAGTCGCGGGCAAAAGCTAGTAGGTACTATATGCACCTATCTATTACATTACAAACACAATTAAAAAGTTTTAATGAATATTAAATACCCTTTATGCAGGAATTGAGAGCAGTTAGAGTGCTCTCCGTACACAAAGTTGGGTTAAATAGAAGGGATGAGATGAAAATGTTCGATAATTTCATGACCAACTTTGATTGCACGGTTACCATACAACATTATTCATAGATGTAAATATTCGACCGTAGTTTGCTTTCTATATCTTGATATAAATAAACTACCCTGTTGGTCTCGTGATCACAAGCACGACTGCTAAGCATAGGGGCACTGGGTTCGATTACTAGGTCGAACAACGTGATGTTGAGTTTTTTCATTAGGAGTTAAGGGTTGTCATTATGGGTAGTCAGAAGCCCCGAAATCTGACAACCAGTCTTAACAAAGAGGTATAGTGTTATCCAGTAACTAGGTTGTGGAGGTCAGGTAGGCAGTCACTTTATGTGAAATACTGGCATTCGCCGAACTAATCGAAAAAAAGCAGATCAAAATAAATAAAGTATTTGAGGGCTTTAACGAGAAAATAAAATAACAACTCAAAACAACGTCACTGATATGCATGTCAACATTAAATTTTTAAATAAAAAAAATATCAAAGCTTTATATTGAAACTGCTGCAATAAAAAACAAAGAAAAAATCCCGTTCTGTATGATACAATAAATAGATATAAAACAAGTTTTATGCAGGCTTTTATATAAGCCCAGGAATGATGATCCAGCTTAGCGTGACAAACGAATGTTACTGATAGTTCCGACATCCGAAGGGGTTAGTCAGATGTCCAATAATATAGGTAAACAAAACAATACTAACTTATTTCAACATGTACTAAACCGAGATCACAAACCATAGTGTGAAGTTACTTTTATGAAAGTATTTTTTTAAAACAAACATCATAAACCCGTCGAGCCTTTACCATAATAATTGTGACATATACCTAATGCAGAGAAATTCCTTACCAAAAACTCAATAACACAACTTTAAAAAATTGATCTTGTAATTATTAAACCGACTTGAAGAATTATAATGAGAAAGTCCAGGTAAGCAAAGCCGCGAGCACAGCTGGTACGGTAATACACGAACTAAAAACTCATCCAAAGAAACGTTAGGTAGGTACATGAAATGAGATCACCCTGTCCACTACCGTCTGAACTAACGACCCGTAGGTACCAATCGTTAAAAGTTAACCTACACTGAGTGCAAGTCTACATCAAACTTTGCCTATGTAATTCACTTGACTAGTTATAAAATGAAGTTTTTCTACAAGCTTCTTGTCCAAGAGCTAGGAAAGTTCAAGAATGAGTTTCTGAACTGACTGTTAGTAGAGTTAGACAACGTTCTTAATAGAGCTGTAATGGGGATGTTGGAGATAATGACTATCTTAGGTATTAGACATACCATCACGCCTGTATTCCCCGAAGGGTTAGGCAGAGGTGTACCAATGTACACCCTCAGTTCGCCGGTACGTTTAGGTCCCGTGTAAAAGGAGGCGAGCCTATTGCCATTAACCGGGCACAAATCCTAACTCCGAGCTGCTTGCTACTGAGAATTTCATTGAAAAACCCAAAAACACTTTTTGCTCGACCTGGGAATCGAACCCAAGCCTCTAGCGTAGCAGTCGCGCTTTGGACCACTATGCTAACGAGGCAGTCTTAGGTATTAGAGTGGTTTTAAAAATGTTCTTAATTTGAAAAAATTATGTTGCTTTTTGTTTTGAGAAGAGGCACTGTAAAAATTGTTTGTCAAGCAATTTTTATGCTTAATGTTATATAAAAATATGAATTAAAATCTTTAATACAACACACTCAGCTATTTGTTGTCTTTAATAAAACTGATTCATTTTTTTCTATTATATTTGAATTTTTTTGTTCTGTGTTTATTATATATAATATTGTACACTTAGACCTTTAGACCTTTGACCTTAGATCTTTGTGACTTTTTTTTTCTTATGTATCAGGATAACAATTGTAGGCAAACCAATAAATAAATATAAATATTTTATTTATTCCAACTTAAATTTACTGACTTACCAGACACACTTCGGATCTTGAATTAAGCATTAATGCTTGTCGAATTTTGTGAAACTCAGACTACCTATCAAAATATTTCTTAAAAAGAAAATTGAATTTCAAAACGTCAAATAATTTTCAATTTTAAGCAAGCTAGCGAAAAAACAGTAATAACTCAAGCAGCTACGAGACGTCTACGAAACTAATTATTCGTAGCAGCTACGAGGCTACGAGCTACGGTGTTGACTTTTAATAACGTTCCCCATCGTGACCTATCCTAAAGGTCAATAACGAACTAATCCAAATTCCTTTCATAATCACTTCAAACTTTATTCAAGCGTCTGAAAGTTTATTTTAGCTATTTTTGAATAATTTATTTTAATTGAAGATTATCGATGTAGCGAAATTACTTATCCGTTTTATCGAACGACCAGCCGGTGAGTTAGTGGAAAGGTGATAAGTCAAAGTTGAAGCAATTTCCTAATAACCCTGCCATTCTGCTACTAATACGAGCGCTTGTGAGGATGGATTGATGAGTGTTTGTTATTCTTTCGCGCTTAAACGGCTGAACAGAACTTGCTGAAATTTTGCACACATATACGAGTAGATATTGATCTAGTTTAACGCATAGAATTTATTCCGTTATATACCGTTTTTATGTTTCGGTGGGATATTGTAAGGCCCAGGCGTAAGTAAATGTTTAGGTAATTGTCAATAACGCATCACGGCAACAAATAAGGTTCAAAATAGCGATACGTTTGATGTTAGTTGAAGGGATAACCACAAAAATACCAGTAATTTTGAAGTTTCCTTTAAATTGTGAAAAAAATACACGGCTCAGTGGAATAATTTATAGGTATGTATTTAGTTCTTGAAATTCCCTATGTTGTAAAAATTATATAGTTTACGCTCAAAATTCTGAAATGTATGCGACGAAATTTTTTTTTTATGATTTTTTACCATGAGACTATTATACTTTTATGGAATATTTATAGGTAAGTCTTTTCTTTGAACCCTTGACAATACACTCAATTTTTTTCAGGCTTGTAATATGTACCTATACGCCAGACTATGCGACATAAAATGTATGTTTTACGGTATCTTGTGTTCAGATAGCCCCTTAAGACTTTGGTTTAATTCTAAAATAGAAATAAAATACGCAGACGAAGTCGCAGCTAGTAAATGAATTATAAATAATATTTGTTTTAAAATAAATTTTCCGTTTTATTTATCAACCTTATTCGTGACTCCCTAAGATTTATTCTTAACTTGTCACGTCACCTACTTAAAGTTTCAACCCTCTCATTAAATATAAACATATCTTAAAACGAAATACACGAACATATCACTTGAAACAAAATTTATTACCCAACAGCCTTGACACCAACAAATTAAATTTGACTCCCACCCTACTCACTCCAGTTTCCAAATCTCAACATGTTTAGGTATCTCCATCCGAGAAACAGCTCCAGTAACACACTTGATACATAATTACAGTATAATTTACTCGACACAGCTCTTTCTAAATTGGTAGACGGTTATAAATCTGACTTTATTAAGTCAAACTTAGTCGCTACTAAAAACTAAAGCCTCGTTCACATTGACTGCGCCTCGTGATTGGAGCGAGTCAAAAAAAAGTCGGCCGTGCTCACAGTGTGAACGTCACTTAAAAGGCTTGCGAATGAACGAAGAACTGACTTCTTAATAACTAAGCAGTTACGTGAATGGCTGATAAAAGATCGTTCCTTTTTATTCGCTTAGCTGAAACTTCCTTTTATGTGGCTTTGAAAGAAAAAGACGGTGTCAGATGGCCATTATTATGTGTAAGTTGCAAAGACTTTGAATGGGTTTGTTTTTACGCTTATGGTGTTATTTTAATACTTCTTTGCTATAAAGAAATTTAAGCAGATTTAATCATGTGAAATAGATAAAAAGCAGAAAATATGCATGTAGGTTTTATTACATTTATCTACTATCTTTTATATCTACTTGTATAGTGTGTGTTGAATGATCATGTACTTATAATTATTATTTTAATATATTTACTACATAAGCACTGGAAGATACATCGACATAGTTTTATGAAGATGTACATATATTGTTTACCAGTATACCCAAATAATGGTTTTGCTAAGAGTATATACTTACCAGCAAAGCCTGAAGGTGAACTGTCATCTCAGCTAATGGTAGAGATTGACAGCTCACCTCAAACTCGCTTCATCTAAAGGAGATTTTACAGAATATAGCAGAAGTTCTAATACCAGAGGCGTGAGATACTCGGAATAGAAAGTCAGGTGGTTTTGCCATTAAGTGTTAGTCATCAGTGCCTCATCAGTCAGTTCAACGTTGATGGATGGACTTTTTGCCAATTAAGATGATTGCAATTTGAACCATTTTAGGAAAAAAAACTACTTGGTTTACTAGTCAAATCTAATAGCCCAAAGTACCCTGACAGCTTTAAAAACAGAATGTCGCACACATACTCAAACTTTTACTAAAAGTTACAGCTGATTTTCGTATCGAGGGATATGATTAATCTGTCGAATAAACATGACAGTTTGACAGCTTTTATATAGAAAATACATACGTCAAACCGCCATATTTGTTCTTTAGAAATAAACTATCTGACAACTCGAAAATCTGCCCGTTACGAACCTTATCCAGGGCGGGGTATTTAGATGAAAATAAGAGTGAATATCTTACTATTTTTAATAAAAAAACACTAAGCAAAATTGCTGTTCAAACATAATCTTATTAATGTACGTAATTCCTTTTCTTTAATTTCAAATTCCTAAAAATAAAATAGGGTTAAACTTACAAAATACCGAAACTGAAACATACATACGAAACTCACATTCATTTGAAAACCGTTTGTCATAGAGCACAATAGAAAAATAAAGCACGGAACACATGACACGGCAAAAGTATGGAAATGGGCTATACGCTTAGTAATATATTGCATGTCATTCAATGCGACACTACTGTTGTGTCGACTATCCTCTATATCGTGGAACTCCAGAGAACATTTGAATAGTTAAAACACAAGTGGCCGGCTATTTTACGAATTTATATAAGAACAGTGGTCCACCACAGAGGACTCCATAAAAAAATCTCTAGGTGCCTCGTAAAGACTACTTAACGAAAACCTACTTTTAACCTATCATAGTGCCATTATCTGCGGGTTGTTCGTAAGAGATACCGGAACGCAGAGGGCACAAGAAGGAACATGGGTGGGTTTTAGTCAGTAAAAGTCTGACACTTCCTCCCGCCCCGCCCAGGGCGGGAAAAGTTATTTGGTGATTTCCCACCCCCCAAAAAAAAAAAGAAAAACCTATCATAGTACCTAAATACTCATCTAGGTACTATAATAGGTTACGATAATGTAATTGAATGGTGTGTGTAAAAATGATTGACAAGAATGTTTTCAAGTTAATTTGTGTCTCAAGTTTCCTCGAAGTACGCACTATGCAATTTTATCCTTTGTCTTTCACAGAACTTTATTTATACATAATTGTAACATGTCATACCATCACGCCTGTATTCCCTGAGGGGTACGGCAGAGATGTACCAGTGCACACCCACAGTGCGCCGGTATGTTTAGGTCCCATGTAATAGGAGGCGAGCCTATTGCCATTAACCGGGCACAAATCCTAACTCCGAGCTACTACTGAGAATTTCATAGAAAAACTCAATAACACTTTTTGCTCGACCTGGGAATCTAACCCAAGACCTCTAAAGTAGCAGTCGTGCTTAGGACCACTAGGCTAACGAGGCAGTCATTCCGACTATCGACCGACACAGCCACGCCTTTGTGTAAACATCGCATCATAGTGGGTATTTACGTCATTTAGAAAACTCACATAGTTACAGATTTTTATTGGTAGTATGTATCTTACAATTTTCTTCAGTACCCTAGACAAAGCTCCTAAATAAAATAGCTCCAGTGAAACCTGTCAACTGACACACTGACATAAGACTGATATTTATTGTCAACCTTTTGTTACAGTCGCACCTCTAATGCCAAGGCGTGTCGTTATTTAATACAGGCTTAAATGGAAGGTCCATCATTTACCTGTCACCTATTGAATTTCAAAGGGACATAAAAGGAGAATTAGTGTGACCGCTGTTACTAGTTTAGGGGGCGGTTAACAAAGTAAAGATCACGCCTTGACGTAGCTGTCATTCGCAATAGAAAAGTTATTTTAAGAGTGCTCGCTCTGCGATGCGATTTTTCATAGCACGATTTTAATATAAGTTTTTAGTACTTCTTCGTTGCGATTTTTTATCGCTTTTGCGCACATTACCACATAAGGACATAAATTCACGTGTCGCATTACTGCGATTAAATTATCGTTCGGAATGAAATTTGTGTGAGCTCGCTCTTAATATGAAAGTTTTTTTAATATTTATTTTTATAAACTGGCCTTTAATATATTTATAAAGCTTAAATGAGTGGCCTGTACTGTTATGATATCGCTTTTAATTTGGTCATTACTTTGGGAGCTGTCTTTATGAACTTTTAACTTAATGATCTAATAGCCAACAGTCATTTTGGCCAGTCAATAATTTTGAGTTTAATTTTTTGAGAATTAAGAGTTTTTATAGAGAACTCGTAACTGGTTTAAATATAGCTGCTTCGCAACTTTTGTATAGGTAATAACTAACTGCCTCGGTAGTCTAGTGATCCTAAGCGCGACTGCTACGCTAGAGGTCTTGGGTTGGATTCCCAGATCGAGCAAAAAGTGTTATTGGGTTTTTCTATGAAATTCTCAGTAGCAGCTCGGAATTAGGATTTGTGCCCGGTTAATGGCAATAGGCTCGCCCCCTTTTACATGGGATCTAAACACACCGGCGAACTGTGGGTGTATATTGTTACACCTCTACCTAACCGTTCAGGGAATACAGGCGTGATGGTATGTTTAGATAATTTAACAGTCAACCTGTCATATTTTTTTTTTCTCAGATAAACGTTATCTGTCTATTGAAAAATCAACCCTACATGAACTGGAACATGCTGTAGATTCCATTTGCATTTTAGTATAACCTTTCTGCTTGACAACTTCATTTCAATATTCTATGAAAAACAATGGAATATTCAATCACTTTATTCGTGCAGATGAACAGATTCTAAAAGCATTCACAGATTGAAAGTTAAGAGAGAACTTAAGGAACCAAGTTTGCATAACAATCGGTGCAGAGCGGTCGAAAGCCGTTAACGTGGAAGAATATCTTTGTAGGTACCTGGTAAATGAAAACTGAGAGCTGGAATGTATGTGTTATCTACAAATAATAAGGTTTTATTTCGTAAAACAACTATACGAGGTGTAAAAAAAACTAAGAGGTCTGACGACCAAAGTTAGTACCAAACTTTAATCAATAATTAAGGCAGGAAAAAAAAACTCAATCAGAAGATTTCCAAGGACAGAACGTTTATTGTATGGGAACCCCATACAAAAATGTACCTGTTTTTAGAAAGTAATGTTAAATATTGTACGGTTGTACGCAACAGTTCATGTACGAGTTTGATTCGTACCTGACCTGATTTTAAGGTACCCACAAAATTTCAAAAACAAAACAAGTAATTTACGTTCCTAATTTTTGTAAAACAAATGCCGGCTGCCGTCTATAAATAACCACGTGATGACATTATTATTAATTACTATGGAAATTTTCATAACCACCCAGCGTAATAAAACCATTTATTTACTGTAATATTCTTACGGATTACGTTTCTATAATTAGCATAACCGTGACAATGTCAGATTGAGTGCTACAGATTTCACGTGCAGCATGCAACTCTGAAGCCCTAGTAGTGAGAACCTGTTATGCTAAGTCGAGGACACGACTTAAGTAGAAATAGAAACCTATTGGAATAATTTATTGTCGAGAAGTGTGTACTTCGTTTTATTTATTTATTTAAGCGTTAATCCACACACACACGTAATATGTACAGTAACAAAGAAGGACTAACGGAAAAAATAAAAATAACTTCGTTGAAGCAAAACATCGTGAGGAAATCTAATTATGTAAGTCTGAAATAGTCAATCTGATTGAGCAAATGAGGTGGGTGATCAATGCTTCTGACTCCTCCGTGCGAGAAGAGGCCTTTACCCTGCAGTGGGTGTATTTACCAAAAATAACAAAATATGTTACAGACGGAAAAAACCGTTTTCAAAATATTATAAAATACTATAAAAAGTAATTGTTTGATTTTACATTATAGTCGTGGCTTTGCCATGTTTTCATTGTCTTTGGTGAAATAAAACTACCACACAGAATGAGACGATGAGTAATTTTTACCTACAAAAATAAATGTGTGTTTGTCAGCTCTGACACACGACTGGAGTTTACTCCTTAGTATATATATTTAGTCCATGCAGTCGTGCAAACTCTGTGGTGATTCATTCTCTGTGATCATTTGATTTTACTCCTATGAACTTTCATACCCCGGGCATAAATATGAAAATAGATTCTTAAGGAGTAAACTTCGAAAAAAATTGTATCAGAAAACTAGAATGAAAATGAAGTACTTACGTACCTTATAATACAAGCAGAAACAGATTACTTACCTAATACTACAACACGTATGTTACGACATATTGCAGCCGACGAAATTAATTTCAGGGAAACGTATAAATTAAAACTTATTCCTTGACACACAAGCTTGTTAAAAGCGGACGAATATAATAAACCCTTTCAACACAGACCTTTTTACAGGTCTAATGTACTTAGTTGACGCAGCTAGGCATTTGAAACCTATAAAAAGAACCTTAATGACGCAATTGCCTTTATTTAACTCTTATTTCTTTACGACGTTTTCCCTTTTTTTTGTAAAATTTATGTTTTAACCTTATGTATTAAGTTAATTACCCTAAGTAAGGGTTAAATGATAAATGTTGCGCTTTAGAAAACACCTCGTGCGAAAGGAATTAAAGGCCTTTAGTGTCAGCTGTAAAGAAAAAATGTCGCGTCTGAGATGTAGAGCGAAGAATCTCGCAGAACAGACGGGTTAAGTGGAAAAAGCAGCGTTGAACTGTGATAATTATTTTTCTATTTTTATATATGAAAAAAACAAAAGAAGCAAAGGTGTCATTTTCTATTTTAAAGTCTTGTGATATCCTGTATCAAAATAAACGCATAAAATAATATATAAAATGTACAGTAAGTTTATAAAACATCAAATAACTTTAATACAAATAATAAATATGGCAATTTTGATTGTATTTTATACAGAAAAAATAAATATTAAACCGCCGTATTTAATCTTTTAATAAAATCTATCGGACAATATTAAATTCCACTTTTAAATATTAGGATGCCTATTATTGATTTTCTTTTTATTCTGTTTTGTTTCATGCAAATAAATGTTATAAAAAACATGTTATATTAACAAAATGTAACTATAAACAGATTTATGATGCCTCCTCCACATGAATCCTTTTTCCATTCAACAATATGGATATTATGCAAATGGAATTTTGATTTCCATCCCGCATTTTACGTAAAACAATAAATTTTTAGAGTAACATAAAATTTTATTGTATTAACAGATAGGAAAATTTTAACGAAATATAACTTTGTAGATCGTAATAGGTGGGTGATCTTATCCTTTAAACCCTTGAGCCAGTAATATTATATTGCCTGTACGAGTGGCGCGTGGAGGTACTAGGCCGGGGGGAGAGTCCGCCACCGCGGCAAATTGCCGCTCGGCGGGCCGACCTCCGGCTCGATCTCATGGCGACATGGAGACAGCGACTGTCGCAACCTCGTGCTGGGCACGCCTTAATAGAGGCGGTAAGTCCCCTCTTTGAGGAGTGGCTGGAGAGGCGCCACGGCGCCCTCACCTACCGCCTGACGCAGGTCCTCACCGGACACGGGTGTTTCGGGAGGTTCCTGCACCTCATCGGGCGGGAGGAAACGTCCGGGTGTCACCATTGTGTGGATTGCCCCGAGGACACGGTGGAGCACACCGTGGCGGTATGCCCCGCTTGGGCGGAGCATCGCCGAGTCCTCGTGGCGGCCATCGGCGGCGGCGAACTCTCGCGTCCGGCCCTGGTGCGAGCCATGGTTCGGAGCGAGAGGGAATGGGATGCAGTCGCCTCCTTCTGCGAGGCAGTAATGCTTGAGAAGGAGGCGGCGGGACGGTTGAGACAGCGGTTCTCCCGTCCCAGCCGCCGCGGTAGACGCTCCGGGCGTCGGGAGCCGCGAGACGACTCCCGGCCACCGTAGATACTGGCCTGTGGACGGTGAGCAATGGGTAGCTCACCGTCCTTACGTTGCATAACGACAGGCCGTGTCGACGGCGCGTTCGTGTTCCACGCGCGCCTCAAAGAGATGTCAGCAAAAGGAAGGGGCCACTGAGGGCCGATGCCTGCCGGGGCTGCGGGTTGTTCGCAAGAGATACCGCGCCCCCGGAACGCAAAGGGCACAAGAAGGAACATGGGTGGGTTTTAGTCAGTAAAAGTCTGACACTCCCTCCCGCCCCGCCCAGGGCGGGAGAAGTTATTTGATGATTTCCCACCCACCAAAAAAAAAAAAAAAAAAAAGTAATATTATATTATATGATCAATATTTTACGATGTCATTTAGTTTTTAACTCGTCTTCTGGCATCACATACCATAAGCTCAGTTTCATAGTTATCCCTCTAACTATAAAGTAAAAATATCCCGGAAAATATAAGCGTAAAAAGTGACCAACTCGAACACATTTAATTGTATTTCATTTTTATTGTATTTATATATTTATTTATCTAATTGACGGCAATTGATGCCATTTAGTTTTAGTTCCTTTTTTACGTTTTGATTTTATTTTAATGTAAATAACATAAAAAAACATCACGGTTTATTAAATTTGGTTCATATAAATATTGATTAAATATAATATTTAGGTGCAATATTGTCCTCTAAATTCATTTATTTAGAAAACATAACATTTATCATCACGCCTATATTCCCCGAAGGGTTAGGCAGAGATGTAACAATGTACACCCACAGTTCGCCGGTATGTTTAGGTCCCATGTAATAGGGGGTAGCCTATTGCCATTAACCGGGCACAAATCCTAACTCCGAGCTGCTAATGAGAATTCATAGAAAAACCCAATAACACTTTGCTCGACCTGGGAATCGAACCCAAGACCTCTAGCGTAGCAGTCGCACTTAGGACAACATTCATTCGTTTATTTAGAAAACATACAGATATTATAAAAAAAAACAAATGTGGAACCGACAACGTTCCACAAATACAATGTATGTTGAAAAATACGTAAATAAAAGTCACATAAACTCATTATGCTTGTTGTTTTATCGACGTCTACCAGTTTCTAACTCTGCTTTTTCTTGCGACGGGATGAAATATTGACGCGGCGCGGTGTCGTCGAATATTTCATTAGCGCTCGTTACTGCTCCCCTTATATATACATAAATATACATAGATATAGGTATACATCTTCCCTATCTCAAGCTTTTGACGGTATTAGTACGTCTTTCCATTTTGACGTAATTTCTGCAACAACGCTTCGTTAATTTAATTGAAACGATAATGAAACCTCGGATTTCACAAAATAATTTAACTGGCAGTACTATTTTAGCTCCGCTTAAATTCATTAATGACTAAAGTTGATAAAGACTGACGGCAAAGAAATTGAATAAATGAGAATAGGGGTCAAATCCCTATTCAAATAGTAAATGATGGTATGGTTAGTGAATTGTTAGTATTATAAAGCTGAAGAGTTTGTTTGTTAGCACGTGCTAATTAATCTCAGAAAATACTTTACAAATTTGAAAAAATCCCATTGCGTTACTTAGCTCACATATTGAGGAAAGTTATAGGCTATATAACATCACGCTACGACCAACGAGTGCAAAGTAATATCCAAAAGCGTAACTTAATACAAACGAAGATTATATATAACTAGTAGTTTAATATTTATTGTATTTATATCTCAAATGTGAAAATGCTATGAATGGTAACTAAGTAATAACAATAAAGCGAAACGACCTAGGTATAAAATACTAAATTATGACAGCACTAAACTAGTCTAAAATAAATAAAACATCAACGTTAATCCAACTAGGAACGTTGCCGTGTCGACGGCGCGTTCGTGTTCCACGCGCGCCTCAAAGAGATGTCAGCAAAAGGAAGGGGCCACTGAGGGCCGATGCCTGCCGGGGCTGCGGGTTGTTCGCAAGAGATACCGCGCCCCCGGAACGCAAAGGGCACAAGAAGGAACATGGGTGGGTTTTAGTCAGTAAAAGTCTGACACTCCCTCCCGTCCCGCCCAGGGTGGGAGAAGTTATTTGATGATTTCCCACCCACCAAAAAAAAAAAAAAAATTGGAACGTTAAAATACGAAAGTGATCCAAGTGCTCGTCCGTCTTCTGTGCATCTAAAGAAAAGTAACAATAATAGCAAAAATAAAATTGAATCAACACCACGACATAGCCAGAACTGTCCGACCCAAAATCTTAGTTCAAATTACCCGACCACAAAGAAAAACATAAAATTTAAGACAGTCGTAAAAAGCGAGTTTATAAGTACTTATTCACCCCCACTACACTTCTATAAAAACAAATTTGGGGTAAAAGTAATAAAAACAGATAAAAGGGTACTAACGAATATATTGAAAAAGTTAGTTCGTAGGTTCCAGTAGGTTCTATCGCGATTCTCGTCACGCGCGCCTTCTGGATTCAGTTAGATAGCAAATGAAGACTGGATGTAATCTCCAATCGATGGTGTGAAATTACTGCCAATTGAAAACCTAATCTCAGCAGTTGCAACTAATTTGGTTTTTGTTTGTTGTCTTCAAGGGTTCGATTTTGAGATAAGGGTGAAGAGGTTTCTTTGATTGAATTACATCAATACTTGCCGGGGCTGCGGGTTGTTCGTAAGAGATACCGCGCCCCCGAAATGCAAAGGGCACAAGAAGGAACATGGGTAGGTTTTAGTCAGTAAAAGTCTGACACTCCCTCCCGCCCCGCCCAGGGCGGGAGATGTTATTTGATGATTTCCCAGCCCCCAAAAAAAAAAAATTACATCTATACTAATATTATACACCTGAAGAGTTTGCTTGAACGCGCTAATCTAAGGAACGACCAGTTTGAATTGAAAAAATATTTTTGTGTTGGATAGTTCATTTATCGAGGAAGACTTTAGGCTTTAGAACATCGCGCTACGACACATGGGAGAGGAGCAGTAACCATAGACGTAACTTAACGCGGAAGAACCACGAGAACGAAGTCACAGGCAGAAGCTTGTCTGCGGGTTGTTCGTAAGAGATACCGCGCCCCCGGAACGCAAAGGGCACAAGAAGGAACATGGGTGGGTTTTAGTCAGTAAAAGTCTGACACTCCCTCCCGCCGAGAAGTTATTTGATGATTTCCCACCCACCAAAAAAAAAAAAAACCATAAGCTTGTATTTTATACAAGGAAAGGAAGGAATTCATTGATGTTAAAGCAAGAGGACTTTCTACGCCGCTATCGTATGTCTAAACAGCAGACTTATTTTGACATGCCTTTCATTAATGTATGTGTCTGTTTGTATTCCCAACCTGTTTTTAAATTTATCTAATCATCAATTCTAGCATGTTGCATATTACATACCATCACGCCTGTATTCCCCGAAGGGTTAGGCAGAGATGTACCAGAGTACACCCACAGTTCGCCGGTATGTTAAGGTCTCATGTAATAGGGGGCGAGCCTATTGCCATTAACCGTACACAAATCCTAACTCCGAGCTGCTACTGAGAATTTCATAGACAAACCCAATAACACTTTTTGCTCGACCTGGGGAACCGAACTCAAGACCTCTAACGTAGTAGTAGCGCTTAAGACCACTAGGTCCACGAGGCAGTTGCGTAGTAGTAACTTTTAAAAACATATTCATTTTTTTTTATTTATGAAATATGGTTTTATTCAACCCTTCATTAGTGAAATCAACTAATGACTGTATTTAAAATACACTGATACTTATAATTTATTAGATAAAACTACAATAAAATTTGTGTGACTAAATATTTTAACGCAAATCAAAGTAGTTATTGGTGGGAATATACAACTGGTTATGGGGTTGAAACACTAGGGCCATGGGGTCCGAGCGCTCATCTTGTTTTTCGTGAAATAGCCAAGCGACTGGTCGACTCTTCACGTGACCAAAGGGCTGGCCTTTTCTTGGGCCAAAGAATCAGCATTGCCATTCAACGTGGCAACGCTGCCAGCCTTTTGGGCACTTGTCCCATTGACAGCGATGCGGATGAGTTTTTTGATGCCCTATAAGCTTCCTTTTTTGCATTTTATTATTACTTAAGTAAGTTTTATACTAGTTATAAACCATTAAACTGGTTATAATATCACAATATATTTAAGCTACCCATTACGATTCTTATCCTATCATTCAAAGCCAATCTACATAAAATGTTCCTGGTACAAACTAAAAATTATCGCAACCCCAATTTGCATACAAATCCATTTATGCGCTAGGCTAATTTGATATTTATAAGAAGTTATTATTAAAATTTCAACGCATAATTTAAATATATTAAAATTCCGTGTAAAATATTCCTTTTCAAAATGGCACCATAACAAAAGGATGTTAAATCCGCACGGCCCGTTGTTTTAAAAGCGACCCAGATGTAAATTGGCCTTAATTAAGTAGAGACATGGCTTCGTATGTAAACACAAGACATTAAAAATGCTGGACGAAATAAAGAGTGATGGCCTTGTGGCTAGGGGTGGCATGAAAAATGGGAGCCTTAACATGAAAAGAGACATCTGAAAAAGTCCTTTTACAGTTAATGATATTATATTTGATACTTTTATTACTACCTAGTGTATCGGCCCGGCTTTACACGGGTGCAAATTTCCGACATTTCCGGTGGATCTTCCAAAGATTTTCTTTCATATTCGGATCACTTTGTCCGAGAAATTATGAACACAACAAAAAAAGAATCATCCAAATCGGTATTTCCTCGAGTTTTACGCTTAGCAACACATTTAGCCGTTCATTTTTATTTACATAAAAGATAGACAATAAACACGTGTAAATATAACCTACTTACAAATAGAAAAAGAAAAACAGTTTATTCTGTATACACAAAACGCAAGAATGTTCACATTAAAAAAAAAGATACTGCAACTTGATTACTGTTGTCAATTGTTCCATGTCAGAGCGAGTCACTCATATATGTAGCACTTAGTAACTCCAGGCATAATATGACTACAGACAAAACCTGTCCTGGAGTATTAAGTTATACCTACATACATTCAAAATACATCAGCATACTACACTAATGAACATCAAACATATTGCCTATAGCTGTTGCCCGCGACTTCGTTCGCGTTCACTATTTTATTGGTGTCAATTTTGTTTTCGTACAACCCTTGTAGCGACATCTATCGCTCAGCATGCGAACTGACGTTGCCTAGATCGCGATAATAAAGTTCGACGCGACGATCAGCATATATACAAAATCCCGACAACAACCGCAGGGTAGTAGCCCACCAAACACACTACCCGCCTGGTCGGAGAATCTTCCCTTTTCTATGGAGGATGAGAGACTTTACACCCTGTTTCTCATGCCTCCAAACCTTGTTTGGAGGGAAGTGGAAACTATATTTTTTCCTACTCCTCCGCTAATCTTTTCTGATTAATTTCGTTGCGGGATCCAAGACAGTTATATCGTTTCTCCGGGACTCGTCGAGCTTCATTGCCTCGGCGCTCTTCTGGCGGCCTCCACTGTTGATTCTGGCTTACAGAAGTTGCAGTGGTTGGGAATAGTGTGGCGGGCTTGTCCCATAAAAAATGCCTCCAAACCTAATTTAAGTAAATAAAACATAAAAATAGCCTCAGTTACTTCTTATAATATCAGTTATCTAAGAGTGAAAGTCCCGTCAAAATCGGTCCAGCCGTTTCGGAGATAAGCAGGAACAAACAGACAGACAAATTAAAAAAAAAAGTTTTATTTAGGTTAGTACCGTAAATAATATACTTTAATATGCATTTAATGAAAAGCTTGTAATTTGAAATTACAAACAGACCATTCAATTTTATTTATTGGATAGATAACAACAAACTTGGTAACTACATAGATTGCAAATTACATATAAAACGCCCTAAAACAGATAGGACATTCAAACATGAAGTTTTAACAATAATAATAATAACCTTTATTTCAGGCAACTAAGGCCCATAAAACACATTACATATATAACCATATGAACAATAAGTATAAACTAATATATATAACCAACTTAAAAAACTACTGCACACGAAGTGTCGCGTTACGTTTTAGCTGACTGACTAGCTGATTCCACACGAATAAGAAAACCGTTCTTAAACGGCTCATAAAATATGGTAGAAGCTTAAAAACTAAGCCAAGATTCACTTAGCTTACCAAAATAAATCGGATGATTAATTTAAATACTGTTAGTATAAATTAACTTTCGGAAGCGCGCTAATTGGCCCCTGAAACTGAAAGTGCTCAAGTATCCTCAAGTTTAACGTTCCTTTTTATTCAAGAAGTTAGGTTCTTTAATTTGGATGAGTTTTTGATGACAGTTACACTTTGTGGTCTAATTAGGTAAGTTTTTTCTTACCAATTCAATAGCGAAGTTTTCAAAGACTGAAGAAAAACTGAAGATTGAAGACTCTAAATTATGTTATCCCGGTTTTAGTTTAGAAATTAAAATGAAAACATAATAAATCGTATGTTTTAAATTATCTGAAATGTGATAATGAAGGCTCATAATGTGACAGCATTTTACTGTCTAATTTAAAAAAGTTATACTGAAGGAACTGCCTCGGTACCTTAGTGATTCTAAGCGCGACTACTACGCTAGAGGTCTTGGGTTCGATTCCCAGGTCGAGCAAAAAGTGTTATTGGGTTTTTCTATGAAATTATCAGTAGCTGCTCGCAGTTTAGATTGGTGCCCGGTTGATGGCAATATGGTCGCCCCCTATTACATGGGACCTAAACATACCGGCGAACTGTGGGTGTAAATTGGTACATCTCTGCCTAACTCTTAGGGGAATACAGGCGTGACGGTATGTTATACTAAAGGAATGTTCAAAAATTCATAATGGGATTCAAAATATTTCAATGACAACGAAAAATAAACTTTAATGTCCCAGTAATTGAATCCAACCAGATAATCCGCAAGAAGAAAATTTTAATACTGACTTTAAGTAAGCCGAATCTGCAAAGCCTTTTGCTCAAAGCGTGTCAATGTAGGTAACTAACCTTGTAAAAATCCGGTGGTTTGGTAAACTCGACATTCACTGACTTCCACAATCGGGCCCTAATTAACTTTGTACTAATTTGTAAGAATGTTTTTCTTTGAAACACTTAAAACGGTGGTTTCTTTGTTTTTTGTTGGTTTGTACCTTTTGAGAATCTTTTACGAGAATTTTTCTTAAAAAATGATGATAATAATGATACCATCTTGTGTGATGAGAACCTCGTGCAAGCTAAGAATGAGAAACGAATCGTACCTCTCGGCATAGTACATGAGGTTATCGACTTGTTCATTGCCAAAATATTTTTACAAACATTTTTCAGTAATACTCGTAGGTTTTAGCTTTTTTTGTTTTACAAAAAAAACTAAAACTATTATTTCTTGTTTTAAGTTATTAATTAAAAATAAAAGCTGCTAAGAAAAGAATTCAAAAAAATCTCACTTGATCATCCTAACTACTATTATAAATGCGAAAGGAAGTTTGTTTGTTTGTTACCTTCTCACGCCTAAACCACTAAACCGATGTCGAACGAAATAAACGTTGTCAGCTGACAACGTTTATGAAAGGTATCCTATGTTCGTTTCTGTAGAGCTCTACAGAAACGAACATAGGATAGCTTTCATCCTGAAAAAAAGTACTGTTCCCGAGGAAAACAACAACAACGTTCTTATGATAATAGATGGCGCCACTGTCTTTCTAATCATGATTGAATTTTAAATATAACCGACATTTATACAGACGAAGACGCAGACAAAAGCTAGTACCAATTTAATCTGAATTAACACATATACACAATAATAAAATTAATAACGTCATACCAATTACATATGGCAAATGTGTTACGTTACCATCTAGCAATAACAATTCAATATACCGAAAGTTTTACTCAGAATAAATTAAAATTAATTAGCATTGACTATCCAAACCCGTTACAATAACATCGAACAAGGGCAGACATTTTGACATAGTTGGTTTGTTTTATAAACTAAACCCAATCTGTTATATGGTTGTCTAATAAATCCATACATTGCATTGTACATTATCTTGACACACCTAGTATTTCAAGTAGTTTTAGAGTCAACTAGTGCTTTAAATCGTAAGCTATTCACGCGGGCTGAGTTCGTAACAACACCGATAACATACACGTAAGTAAAGTCTCACATACTCGTAAACAATCTTTCGCCGCCACAGAAATAAACTAACATACCTAACCAACAATAGGGCAGTAAATATGACAAATAAATACAAGACACAACCCCTTTAAAAAGACACTATATTTGAGCTCTGACATTTTGATTAATTTTCAGTTAATTGTAAAATTTTGAAATCAATAAATAGTTAATTGAGTTGGCAAAAAGTTAATGTCAGTTTGCTATATGCCATACCAAATTTATACGGAAATCGCATTTCGACAGCTCACAAAAAAATGTGTCATTTGCCTGGTGGTGTACTACCCAATTTATTACCAATCCATATCTTTCAGGAAGGATGGAACATTCCCCGGTTGAAAGCCGAAGCATAGCCGCAGCTTAGACAATAGGTATTTGTACATTAATCTTCGGGACTCGGCAAATCCTTTAAGACTTCCGATCCGTCCGATCCGCGGCCAACCGCTGCGTCGATAAATCCAGATTAGAATTCTTTGTTCCTGTCCACAATGAATTTGATATCTGCTATTAAGTTATTGGCTTCTTACCTTTCTAAGACGTCATTATTGTTTATTATCTTTTCCCTGCGTCTTTGCTCCTGAATTCATTTTTGCTGCGTTTGCAACATTTTACTGAACAAATTATTTATTTTCATATTTTACCCCACGCGTGACAACAATTTCCAAAATATGTGGTGAATGTGGATTCTCTCAAAATAGCAATGCTAAATACAATGTCAGACCACACACATACAAACATTCCATCATATTGTAGCTATAGGTATGTAGGTACCTAAGACACATTTATAGAACAGCCATAACAACTGTCATAGCACACACAAAGAAGCAACACACACAAACACATTTTAACAACTATCCACAGTTCCAAATGCAATAAACAAACGGAAACGATACAAATCTCGATTTTTATACCGATTTCTTCGGTCGAGTCAAACAGTTCTTACTGCATCGATCTTACAATCGGTTCGTTGTATCGGTAGTGATTTTGTTTAGTACCTAATCGATTTGTGCGTGTGTTTTATAGAGTCGGTATGTAACTACAGATATTATTTTGTTTCTATAAATAATTTTCGTTGTGGTAAAATTAGTTTGCCTTGATGTGTGGTATTACAGAATTGTGATTATTATCTACTGTCTTTCAACGTGGATTGTAAAACAAACAACAGATTTTTGATAAGTTATTGTGGTTAATTTTTCAGTGTTTTTACAATCTTTAATTTTGAAATCTATCAGTGTATGTCTGTCATGTGTCTGTTCGATTATATAAAATGAAATTTTAAAGATTTCGATTCTAATTTCAAAAATTCTATCAACTTTATATTTTATTTTTATTACAATAACAACCAATATCGAAGCTCCCCTTCAAATATATTGTAAATATTTGGTTGTTATTCAAGTAAAAAGGCTTTGCCGTACTTGTCACGGTTTGTTTCGATTTAGGTATTCAAAATAGTTAGTATATGTGTCTATCCATCGGTAAGTCGGGAGAGATCGGAACTTTGAACTCGTAAAATATGGAATATCTTCGGAATATTTCAGTTTACGGACTTTGAAAGGACGCTTCCAGTTGTTACGTAGAAGAATCTATGAATTTCTTTCAGTGACACTGAAATATTTTTACCGTCTCATTTTTGTGACAGTCGGAAAGGTCTTTGAATCGATTCTTGGGTCTAGCAACGTCCTCTTCGATTATTTCAAAGGGTGATACTTATAAAAACCTTGTAGGATTTGACAAAATTCATGTACAATAAAACGACACGACCATTGATGTAAAATAACCATCACGTTCTATATTTTAAAAGACGTTTCACGTCAAAAAATCACGTAAATTTTATTTTTATCATTTTCAAAGTAATTGTAATGACTGGATTTTTAACGCTTATTAAATTTATTTTAAGCATACGTTTTAGATACACTGAACCATTTTTTCTGGATACAATGATCATTTGGCATATGGAATTAGTCTGAATTATTAATTGAATTATAGGGAGATTGTGTACGTGCCGTTACCGCAGAACTAAAAACAATAGTATGCACGAAGTCACGAAGTATTCTTGCCTACACACATTTATATATATTTTCATACAAATGTTTATTTTCGGTTGTCGAGTGTTAATCCTATTTTCCCTAATCAATACTTCCGTACGTCATTTTATTACGATTTTGATTTTAGCGAAGTTACAAAGGCGCTTCTCAGAAGCAAATGTGTTTCATTTCTATTTGACGACACTTCTTGAAGGATTTCAAGTTATACCATCGATTTTATTGAAGTAGTATTGTAAAAATACTTTTTAATTTAGCTTTAACTAGAAATAAAATATTAATAGAACATAAACATTGTAAAGTAAAGAGTGTCTCAACGACTCGTGAAAGGAATTTCAAATTTTTTAACATAATCATATTTTATTATAAATTCAACATCAATCTAACCCTGTCAAAGCAGCCACGTTTAAAATGGACCCCGTGTTTTATGTGTAAAATTTTGTCATACAAGATTTGAAAGCTTTTCATATTTGGTCTGACAAGTGACAGTTAATTTGAACCCAAGGCCTTGCAACGACATCAATCACACGGACGTTGCGATGCGGTCCAGATTACGCTTTATATCCTGACTCGAATTACTTCACTACGTTATTATACCCGTACTCCTGTTTATTGCTCAGATTGAGGCTATATTTTTCGATTTATTTTCATTTTAAAATACCTAACGTACGCGCGCTCTTCGTTACTGGTATCGGTTACAAATAGGTTTCTAGGAAAAAATACACAGGATTTTTCGATCATATTTATTCATGTGCTATATTTTTTTTTGTTGTTCATAAAATGAAACGCTAAAAATTCTATAAAAACTGTGATGACGTAATTTTAGGCAACTTTGTTTGCCATTTCAATTACTTTTAGTTATATAGGGAACTTACATACGCTACCTGCATCTTATATAAGCAATCATAGTTCACACAATACCAATAATATATTTGACAGTACTTGACCACAAAGCACTTAACGTTATTAAGAGATCGATACCAAACGGGTGTTGTATCCACAATGGCTAGCGGTCACATCTTGGGGTGACATTCCGGTCCATTGTACCACCCCACATCAACTGATGATAATTTACCGCTAATAATGACGAGGTAATCGGAAACCGTGATCAAATTCCGTATTAACTATATTGAGGTTAGACGGTGGTAGGGTTAGGTTGAAATTGCCTTGATTTCTGTAATTCGATGTTTTGGGAAACAGCTGCGAATCGAGGTCTTTTGTTTCACAAATGACAAATGATAAGTTAGGACAGTGTTTGCTATGTATGTGTGTTCTAACTTTGAACGATAGAGTGAGGAATGAAATTATACGAGAACGTTGCGGATTAAAAGAGGATGTAGTGACAAAGGTTGAAAAGAGTATGCTTAGATGGTGAGACTGATGGACTAACAAAAGGGAGTTATATGGCAGATGTGAGTGGCAACGCGAGAGAGGATGCATAACGACAGGCCGTGTTGACGGCGCGTTCGTGTTCAAAGAGATGTCAGTAAAAGGAAGGGGCCACTGAGGACCGATGCCTGCCGGGGCTGCGGGTTTTTCGTAAGAGATACCGCGCCCCCGGAACGCAAAGGGCACAAGAAGGAACATGGGTGGGTTTTAGTCAGTAAAAGTCTGACACTCCCTCCCGCCCCGCCCAGGGCGGGAGAAGTTATTTGATGATTTCCCACCCCCCAAAAATGGGCACGCCTTAATAGAGGCGGTAAGTCCCCTCTTTGAGGAGTGGCTGGAGAGGCGCCACGGCGCCCTCACCTACCGCCTGACGCAGGTCCTCACCGGACACGGGTGTTTCGGGAGGTACCTGCACCTCATCGGGCGGGAGGAAACGTCCGGGTGTCACCATTGTGTGGATCGCCCCGAGGACGCGGTGGAGCACACCGTGGCGGTATGCCCCGCTTGGGCGGAGCATCGCCGAGTCCTCGTGGCGGCCATCGGCGGCGGCGAACTCTCGCGTCCGGCCCTGGTGCAAGCCATGGTCCGGAGCGAGAGGGAATGGGATGCAGTCGCCTCCTTCTGCGAGGCAGTAATGCTTGAGAAGGAGGCGGCGGGACGGTTGAGACAGCGGTTCTCCCGTCCCAGCCGCCGCGGTAGACGCTCCGGACGTCGGGAGCCGCGAGACGACTCCCGGCCACCGTAGATACTGGCCTGTGGACGGTGAGCAATGGGTAGCTCACCGTCCTTACGTTGCATAACGACAGGCCGTGTCGACGGCGCGTTCGTGTTCCACGCGCGCCTCAAAGAGATGTCAGCAAAAGGAAGGGGCCACTGAGGGCCGATGCCTGCCGGGGCTGCGGGTTGTTCGCAAGAGATACCGCGCCCCCGGAACGCAAAGGGCACAAGAAGGAACATGGGTGGGTTTTAGTCAGTAAAAGTCTGACACTCCCTCCCGCCCCGCCCAGGGCGGGAGAAGTTATTTGATGATTTCCCACCCACCAAAAAAAAAAAAAAACAAAAAACCCCCCAAAAAAAAAAAACGCGAGAGAGGAGAGGACGCCCTAGAAAGACCTACCCTGACCTCATTGGTGAGGTTTTTCAGAAAGGTCGGGTACGCAGTACTCGTAACCGGCGTGCTTGTATGAACAGATGTATGAACGTGGACGAGGCGAAAGCAGTATGTAAGGATCGTAGCAGGTAGGTTTCTACCTACCCCCATGGGAAAAAGGCTTGAGTTTATGACAGTGACCAACTGGGTATAATTCTTTGAAAAACTATTTTTTATACTAAACCTTTTAAAAAATGTATCGTCAATATAGACGAATAAATTGAAAAACGTGCTAACTATTTTCATCAAAAATTTTTAACCTTCAACGGGTCACACGTCAACATTACAATTCAAACAACCTAGACCTAAGTGATAAAAGCTTTTAATCTTTTTTTTATTCTAGTTCTAACAAAGAATAACCTTAAGGCGGTTACACAGTCTGCTCTGACAGTAAATTAATAGTCTACTTGGACATTCAAGGGTTAATATAGGCGATAAGTAATTACGGTCAGGTTATCATTAGGGCTTGCAATAAATTGTTGAGATTTGACCCCCATAAAGATGGTTGGGTAAGGTCTCGAAATATTACCGCCATCTTTTATACTCCCTAGTTATGGAAACGCATGGGCAAGGCTATTTATTCTCTTGACAAATGAATACAAAAATGCGGTTTAATTAGTTAAGTGGCTTTTACCTCAGCGCGGTTTAGTGGAACCAGTTTGCCATTTTGGTTTTTTGTTGTTTTAAATTATTCATTGGAAAGAGTGCCGTTTGTTTGACGGAAAAACAGAAAGGATTTTAGCATGCGCAATAGCATCATTATTTTCAGTTAATGCTTTCTGTTTTTTTTTAAAGAAAGTTCTTTTTACTCTACAGTGTTTAACAGTAATCTAATTTCCGCAATTAAACACGGCCAAAATGTAGTCGCGATCTCATTACAGCTACAATAAATTGAATCTCAAAAACTAGACACAGGAAAATTAAGCAGTCACGTCAGACAATCAGGGACCGATTTTTTATCGGAGAGAATGGACGTATATACATAATTATACATTCTAATATAGTTACCAACTCACACGTTCTACAAAAATCGGTCCCACGAAACTATGGATCTATTGAGCGGTCCGACAAAAAGTCGGACGTGTGCGAGTGCGCTTAGAGGTATTTTTGACACATTTATTGTAAACTATGATTATACGATTGTTCTGCAAACTACAGGAATGACGCCCCTCAGGTCATCTGTATGACAACTGATTGATGAACAATAGTTCAAAAATTCATCAAACTTAAGGAATACCTTGAGTTTGATGAATTTTATCCACGACGAAGCATACGACGTTAAAATAACAACTTGATGTATGTGTGAAAACAAAGTGGTTATTTTTCTAACATTTTAAAGCAGAGTCAGTAAATCACGCGAGAGTCAATGTGGTAAGCGCTGGCCACTCGATAAATCCCCGTCGTTTGTGCTACACGTTTAAGTAAAAACATTGCTTTCAGTGCTTATACGAAAAATACGGTTAAAATCAATACTTGGTTTTGAACTTGTGGGGAAATAAAAATACCTACAGGAGTATTATTTTATAAACACCTCTTTTCGGTAAACTAGTTTGAGCTTGAAGTGAGCTGTGAATCCCTAGCACCGTAGAAAGATACCTGACCCCATCTTAAGATTGTTACAGAATCAGCTGGCTGATATTAATATTTCAATTTTTTTTACATACACACAGCACATTGTACGATTACATAAAATAATATTTTAATTACTTGTTTGTTGGCTTTTCGTATAACGAGCATCACAGACTAACAATAAGTGGAGATAATTAGCAGGACAATCCCATAACAGCATTGAAGATATTTACCGAAAAAGAAACAATAAGGGCCGATTTTTTTATCGTCAGAAAAGTTTTATCAAGAATAATAATTTGTAATTTTTTTCACTCAAAAACTGTAAATTTATATATATATACATTTTTAAATATATTTGTGTATATTTATCCCTCCAATAAATGTAATCTGTCGAATAAAAGACAGCCTGAAGTATTCTCACGTACTAATAAGGAACAACCTTAAACAATACATAAAAAAATAAGCATATGTCCTACGTGCTACCATTTACTTGTCCTGATTAAGATAGGGGAGCGTTCAAGAGTCACCTTTTACAAGCCGTTGTGTGGCCGTCCGGAGGTTAGACGCAAACACAATATACTATCATGAGAGGGTAAAATAATGTTAGTAGCTGCATTAATTAAAATTACAGGCAGGTAACTGAGTCAGAAGGGGTCACCCGGGTGTCGTACCTGGTGACTTCGGTGTTACGTGAAATGTGCTGGCACATTCACTATCTGCTATTGGTAACAACTATCGGTATTCATGACCAATCGGTTACTCAAGCATATTTAGTAGTCATGACAATTTCTATTATTGTAGAATTAATAATATTCATAATAATATTCATATAATAGCATAAAAGTTCAGATACCGAAACCTGTATTTTAATTGTCAATTAGCTCGAAAATAGCACATTCTAAAGAACTTCCTACTAGACTATCGAAATACCTCACTCACAGTTCTAGATATAAACAAAAAGAATAGCTATATCGACAAAAAAACCAAATTGCTCCATATACCTACGAACTTAAGTACTACCAAATATTCCTCTGTACATTTGCTTCGTATAAGTTCCTAGGAAAGAACACACACGTGATTTTTTACAGCACAGTAGTAATACTTTCGTAATACTTCACTCTATAGACATTTTTCGTTACGATTTTCCGTTACATTTCCTTGCAATTTAATCTCAGTCTTAATCTGTCAAAAATGAATCTAATTTACTTACGTTGTTTGTTGCTGAGGTGAGACTGCGACTAGAAATTGAACGCTTTTAATTAATAAAATTGGCATGCTGGCTACAAAGAAAAGGCTGAAAAGATTTCCATCTAAACCACGACGTACCAACGTAAATCTAACTTATATTCCTTCGTGTATGTAGTTAGTTATGCTGTTCACCGCTATATTGCATTGTGTCGTTATCTGTACGGAGTGATAACTGCGTCTATTGTGTTGGGATCACAAATCGCCATTGTTACCCAGCGCAGCCGCCCGGCAAATGCCCACACCAGTAGAGTAGATAAAAGGTAAATTAACATTGTGTAAAGTCCATTTGAGTTAGGGCGTGCTGTAGAAATAGCAAGGAAGGAGATGCACTCGAATATTTCAGGAGCATTTTTCTAAAAACGCACTACGAATACATCTATTCTGTTCGTGTTCCACGCGCGCCTCAACGAGATGTCAGTAATTTTTGAAGGGGCCACTCAGGGCCGATCCCTGCCGGGGCTGCGGGTTGTTCGTAAGAGATACCGCGCCACGGAACGCAAAGGGCACAAGAAGAAACATGGATGAATTTTAGTCAGTAAACGTCTGACACTCCCTCCCGCCCCGCTCAGGGCGGGGGAAAGTCATTTGATGACTTCCCATCCCTAAAAAAATGCATTCTGATTGAGATTTTCTAAGTTGAGCAAACATCAACACTAGAGGGCACTTAAAATCCGTCGTGTACATAGTAGGCCTAATAACTTCTTCCCATTATTAAAAAAAATTAAAAGTGTTTAAATTTTTTGGTTCAATAATATTTTTGTACTAGCTTCTGACAGCGACTTCATTCGCGTGGTTTTCTTCACCAACGTTAAGCTACGTCTTTGGTTACTGCTCAGCACCTATTGGTCGTAGCGTGATGTTATTGTTTTTTTCCAATTCTAACCAGCAGTTTCTGAGATAAGCGCGTCCATCCATAAAAACAAACAAACTCTTCAGCTTTATAATAGTATATAGATTCAGTGAGTAGTCATGCAAGAAAACTAAAATTAATGATTTGCGTAATAGCGTAACATATTTTATTGAGAACATTTCAGTAACTCTTAAGGGAGACCCTTTACGACACAAAAGAATTGGACACTAATAAATTCTTTATGCCCTAGCTATAAAAAAAATACAGTGTTCTAACAGCCATAATACTGTAAATTAGGTACTTAGAACAGCTTAAAATATGCTCAAACAATATCCGAACAACGCGCCAAAAGAAGTAGAATTATGATGGAAAACAAGTTTGGTACTATAATAAAATTTATTTTTCCTTTTTACTGCCAGGAATTTTTACATCGGCAACACCTGACTTCGTTTTTTATTCGTTCAGAAATCATAATCGTAACCTAACTACAGTTTTCTTCGAAGTTTTTCTTACCATATTTTAGAAGCTTCATAAACAATTATGAATTGTACTTAAGTTCTTTATAATTTATTGTTATCTCTTAAAATAATTTATCGTTAATAAAAAGATGGTTAGCATAAAAATACATAGGGTCTTTTAGGCTCAGGTAATTACAGTATTTCTTACCTAAATTCCTTAGACTATAAGTGAAAATACCTAAATGCAACAGCTGCATTGTCAACTTTGCCATTTGGCTAATATATCCTACTAATATAATCAATCTGAAAGTTTGTGAGGATGTGTGGATGTTTGTTTCTGTTTCACGCTTGAACGGCTGAACATATCTAGATGAAATTAGGTACTGAGATAGGTTGTAGTGTGGAATAACACATATAATATTTTTTGTCGCGGATAAATGTACGGTTCCCGTGGAAAAATGAAAAAACTTTGATGCGGACAAAGTCGCAGGCGGTAGCTGGTTTACAATAACATGATCTATGTTCCCAACACTACAGATTAAAAAAAAAAATACAAGAATCATATATCTGCCTCTAAAACATCTATCGCCCCAAAAATTATTAGACACTTCCTCTTTCACACAGGTCTGACCTCACCTCCCCGACCCTCAATATACGACCTCCGTCTCGCGTTAAGCGTTAGAATGACCCTCCCACAGGTCCTGTGAGTGTGAAACGGTGAATATTTTATTCATGAACACCTTAAATTGTTCAAACAAACGCTAAAGGCTTAACTAATCCCCGTGTGAGGTTTTGCTGGGAAAAACTTTGGCGAAAAATGGAAAGAAGCTTATAATCTCATGAACGCGTGAAATAGAAAAATGTAAGACCCGACTGCGACAGAAAACGTTAGCTAAAAAGCTATTAAAAAAAGTTCAAGTTCATTATTGTGTGTGTTACTAGCTTCTGTCCGCGACTTTGTCCGCGTCAAATTTGATATATTATCCCACGGGAACCGTAAATATTTCCGGGATAAAAAGTATCCTATGTGTTGTTCTACACTACAATCTATCTCAGTGCCATATATTCAAATCCGTTCAGACGTTTAAGCGTAAAAGAGTAACAAACATCCATCCATCTATCCATCCTCACAAACTTTTCCATTAATAATATTAGTAGGATAAATTATGAAAAAGCGATAATTATTAGACTGTAATTATTAGTAACTGCCTCGGTAGCCTAGTGGTGCTAAGCGCGACTGCTACGCTAGAGGTCTTGGGTTCGATTCCCAGGTCGAGCAAAAAGTGTTATTGGGTCTTTCTATGAAATTCTCAGTAGCAGCTCTGAGTTAGGATTTGTGCCCGGTTAATGGCAATAGGCTCGCCGCCTATTACATGGGACCTAATCATACCGGCGAACTGTGGGTGTACATTGATACACCTCTGCCTAACCCTTCGGGGAATACAGGCGTGATGGTATGTTGTTGTTATTGTAATTATTATTTTTTTAGGTCGTAGTCACATTAATTCATATTATTTCGTAGGCCGATAGATTAAACAAAAGACTTGTATCTATTACTTTAGCGAGTTTATCTTCAAGGTTTATTTAAATACTATTTGGAAAAAAAATTACGATTTCCGCCAACGTGTATTTCAAACCGTGTGTTTGTTTCACTCGTTTTATTGCTTGTAACTAAAAACTGTTGGTGACTCGCGTCGGTAACAAAAACGAATGCTGTTGACTCACATGACACGCGGTTTAGTGTGTGTGCTACCGTGGAACTGTAGTTTTCAATTTATTTTGTGTAAAGCTGCCATTAATCTCAAACCTACTTTTGTTATCATCATAGTGATTAAATACCTAACCGCGCGAATCGATCGATAAAGTCTGATGGATGGGTGACTATTCTCCTGGCAAAAATCCGTTAAGGCTTAAAGATCATAATCTCACGAATTGATACGAGAGTTAGATAGACTAATAGTCAAGCACTCGTCAGCTGTTGCGATTGGTTGTTGATAATTCAGTCAACCAAACACTATCGCGTGCTTAATAATTTATCACCTACATTTTCCGTTCGGGAAACTGGGACTAAATGCTGCAAGAAACAATTTTAAAAATAGAGAAAGTTTGGCGTTTCATGTCATATGTGAGTGATGGACTAGGCCTAAAAAATCCACCCGTTAAAGGAAAATGTGACAGACGGAAGGAATGTGAAGGAGAGGAAAGGTCATCTAGAGAGGGCATAACGTGACGTGACGTAACGTAACGTTCCTTACTTGACGATTGCTGCCAGAGAACTTTTTCTCCAAAAAGTTAGCAATATTTTATTACCAAATTGTCCATTTTATGTCCGATCCCATTAGTCAAGACTCAGGTACCATTATTCGTAGCATTCAATTAATAAACGAATATTGATTGATGTATATCTTTCCTGGCTGAGCAGTCCATTTATCATAAATAAAAGAACATCATTTATCAAGGTTCTATCGCAAATTACTCCCGAAATTGGTATTGCTTCCCTCATTTATAAATTCGTCTGAATTGTAAAGAGATGCCTATGTTTGATAAGTGGCTTCATTTGAAATTTTAATGAAGTCTAGCTTTTAACGGGTCATATCTGAAATATCAATACTACATACATACCACCACGCCTGCCTCAGTAGCCTAGTGGTTTTAAGCGCGACTGCTACGCTAGAGGTCTTGGGTTCGATTCCCAGGTCAAGCAAAAAGTGTTATTGGGTTTTTCTATGAAATTCTCAGTAGCAGCTCGGAGTTTGGATTTGCGCCCGGTTAATGATGGTATGTGTGTGTGTGGTATACCACCACGCCTGTATTTCCCGAAAGGTTAGGTTAATGGCTAATGTACACCCACAGTTCGCCGGCATGTGTTGAAGTTCCATGTAATAGGGGGCGAGCCTATTTCCAACAACCGGGCTTAAATCCTAAATCCAAGCTGCTACTGAGAAGTTCATAGAGAAACCCAATAACACTTTCCTCGACCTGGGAATCGAACCCAAGACCTCTAGCATAACAATCGCGCTTAGGACCACTAGGCTCACGAGGCAGTTATCATATCATTATTACTTTAATAATTTAGGCATATCATTGTATGTATAATACACAACCCAAACCAATTTGCATTGTTTTCAATATCGATTAATGTAGCTATTCCAGTGTTTCAATATTGTAAATTTTCACGTTCGGGCCGCCCATAATACTAAATAACTAAACATTACCATTATCATAACAGAACTAGTTCGCTAAAATCATAGGATTATAAACCAGCCTGTTATGGTATTTTAACAGATTACACATCTCTTATGAATTTGAAATAAGAATTGCTCCGTTGATGTCTGGTTCGCAAGCACATCGGCTAGGCTCGGGGTCCTGCATTCGATTTTCACGTCGGGCAAATTGTTATTGGGTTTTTCCATTACGAAATTTCTCAGTAGCCCCGAGTTTGAAAGTTGGCGGAGTGACAACCCCGTGCCGTGATTAAAACATTGAACAAAGATTGATCATCATAAGTTTTTTGGTGTATATACTGTATCCAATTTTAACATAATTTATCTTCATTAAATTTAATTAACTAACTAATTTAATTTAACTGCCTCGATAGCCTAGTGATCCTAAGCGCGACTGCTACGCTAGAAGTCTTGGGTTCGATTTCCAGGTCGAGCAAAAAGTGTTATTGGGTTTTTCTATGAAATTCTCAGTAGCAGCTCGGAGTTAGGTTTTGTGCCCGGTTAATAGCAATAGGCTCGCCCCCTATTACATGGGACCTAAACATACCGGCGAACTGTGGGTGTACATTGGTACACCTCTGCCTAACCCTTCGGGGAATACAGGCGTGATGGTATGTTATGTAAATTTAATTCAATTGGTCCTCACCGTGTTTCCTACTTACACTCTTCACGGCAGAATGTAAACAACATATTTTATTTAAATGTCGTCTCATGCAAGTCATAATGATAAATGTACCCAATTTGTACCAGGGCGTGAAAGCTTAGGTGGTAGGTAAGGGGCTTAAGCACTAAGTAGATACAGTCATTACACAACACGGCTTTAACGGTTTGATAGGTGAGTGAACTTGTCACTTGAATGAAGATTTCAATTATTGGAATTATTCATTTATTCTCTTAGCAACTTGAAGTGATATTAGCAAAAAAGAAATGTACCCTGGTATTATTACAATCGTAATTTAATAATAATGAAAGCCTATTATTGACCCGCAGTAGAATTGTTTTATTACTCTAATAGGTATTGTTTTTATTTTTGGTGTTTTTTTAAATAATAAAAATATATTATTACCTGCCTATTATCATCCAACTGCAGGGCAAAGTCCTATTCTCACACAGAGTAGACAAGAACATTGATCACCAAACTTGCTCTAGGCGGATTTGCGATTCTCGACTTAAATTAATAAATAAGAAGGTTTCCTCTCGATATTTTCTTTCACCGACGTCAGTGATAACTAAGATAAACTTACATACCATCACGTCTGTATTCGTTGTTTTGGTGTACCAATGTACACCCACAGTTCACCGGTATGTTTAGGTTCCATGTAATAGGGGGCGAGCCTATTGCCATTAACCGGGCACAAATCCTAACTCCGAGCTGCTACTGAGAATTACATAGAAAAACCCAAACAAGACACCCTCAACAACAACAAGATAGACTTAGAAAATACATTAATATGAATTGAAATAGTCACATGATAAATTCAGTAAAATCAATATTCATTATATTCTGACAACCTGACCTAAATAGTAATCTAATAAAAACAGCAAACAACCCAAATGACATCACTATTACACGAACGAACACGTCATCAATTCATATATAATAAATCAATCGCAAACAAAAGATTAAACGTTAATGATAAAACAAAACAACTCGATACTGCGTACTCGGTAATTTGTTTGTAAAATCGAATGGGTTCGAATCGATATCTAATTACGAACACACGCGAGAGACGGGCACACTCGTTATTCTTGTTCATATATGTGGAAATGTATGCGATAATGGCAGGTTTGCTGTAAATTTTTGTTCAATAGGACTTGTAAAGCTTTTCCTTTGTTTTATGGTTGCATAAAGCCGTCTACAGAGACCTAGTGCTTATCTTAGCGTGTTTTGTTTCCTCTTTATCTTTAGATGTTTGGATTTTTATTGTAGGTATTGCTTGTTCTTGTTTTAGGATATTTCTTCGTGGTTTATTTCGGTTGGGCTGTAGTACCAGAAGGGTTTTATTGTGGTTTCCAGCAATATGTCTACTGATGTAGGTATATACCTACTTCAAAGGGAAACAGTTTATCTTTAGATGTCTTGAGCATTACCTACGTCAATTTGCTTTCCACGTCAAAATGTATCCTATCCTTCAAAGGAATTGTGATAACTTCAGTTGCAAAATGGAAAAAATAATGGAAATATGTTCCATTTCTATTATTTTTTTATCTTTTATTTTAGTAGTAACAAAATTTTTAGGATAAATCTTGTCACTACTCGTATCGAATACCAAAAAAAAATCCATAAGTATTAAAAAAAACCCTTTACCTATATTGCTGATTAACGTAAAATCTCTTATATATTCTATTTAGGATGTAGATTAAACTTTTACTACAGGATAGTAATGTAACACATTTGGCATATTTAATTATTAACTGCCCTGTTAGCCTACTGGTCCTAAGCGAGAATGCTACGATAGAGCTCTTGGGTTCGATTCCCAGGTCGAGCAAAAAGTGTTATTGGATTTTCCAATGAAATTCTCAGTAGCAGGTCGGAGTTAGGATTTGTGCCCAGTTAATGGCAATGGGCTCGCCCCCTATTGCATGGGACTTAAACATACGGGCGAACTGTGGGTGTACATTGGTACACCTCGTAACCCTTCGGGGAATATAGGAAACGTGATAATATGCATGGTATGCCTATTTAATTACTTTGACGAAAATAATTGAATTATTGAAAGTTCTATTGCCGACATCCAACCGGAGCAATCCCATAGAAAATACGATATATTTCGATTTGATTCGTTTCTTAAATTTCTATTTAAAACTGCTTTAATTCTTCATATTCTCTTTAGCTCTTAATGACTTCAACAAACTATTAGTTCCATCTCACATCAGTAAACAATATAATATTATTCACCAAGCAATAACGTTAACGACGCGATCATAGCTAAAGCTCATGAATTTTCATCTCGCGCTAATCTGTATGCATCTCCGCTATTACCTATTTACAATATTAGCTTCAGTTCTCGGTAATTAACGTTTGAGTAAATTTAAATTTACAGGATGTTGCTTTAAGCCTTTCTGCGTAATCTTGCCTGTTTTAATAGGATTTGGAATGTTTTTGAATTGTATCACTCAATACTTTAGATTCGAAATTTGAATATTTTTGGGATTACAGTACTTTTATGCTTGAAATCCCGAAGGCAATCTCCGTCAGATCGTTTGATAAAATGAAACAAAGCTTTGTTGCCATTTCAGGAATGTAAAATTAAATTCTTGTATATAGTTTTTACTACTATTATAAATGCAAAGCCTTGTAAGGATAGATGGCCTCGTTAGCCTAGTGGTCCTAAGCGCGACTACTATGCTAGAGGTCTTGGGTTCGATTCCCAGGTTGAGCAAAAAGCGTTATTAGGTTTTTCTATGAAATTGTCAGTAGCAGCTCGGAGTTAGGATTTATGCCTCTATTACATGGGACCTTAACATACCGGCGAACTGTGGGTGTACTCCGGTACACCTTTGCCTAATCCTTCGAGGAATACAGGCGTGATGGCATGATGGTATCATAGATAAGGCTTAATACATAACAATATTTATCCGTTGTGGTTTCATTGGATAATTCAGAACAATAGTTCTGAATTCGTGCCTAACTAAGCAATAGCTTAGTTCTAAAATCTACGCAAACGAAGTCACATGCAGAAGCAAGTTTAGTATAAAACTACATTATGTTCATGTGGCGTACAGGCCAGCATCATGCCAACGATAAATTAAAACTAAAATCAGCAAGCTACAGATAACAAAAAACAAATGAAGAAATCTACATTACAATTTATTCAAATACTCCCAAATGAAGAAGAAATTTTCAGGAAATATAACTCAATATACGAAGTATTATCAGTCGCGTCAAAATCCGCGCATACAATAAAGATGATAAATATTACATGATTATTTCCATCGCGTAACGCAATGTTCAGTTCACACCAGCTTTGACAATCAGCGGAGCGGAACAGCCCAATGAATCCTTTGTCGTATATTCTCTCCATGTACAGGGAACACTTTTTGCCAAATTGACACGAGTGGGGGCAAAGCGGAATCTTTCATATGTACCGTCAGCAATTCGAACGATGTGGGGAATGGATCGTAATATGAGCCATATAATTTTTGATTTTCGTGAGGTCTTGGTATATAGCGCTGTTTTTCATTGGATTCTTTTTTTGAGTTGTATGGTATACCATCACGCCTGTATTCCCCGAAGGGTTAGGCAGAGGTGTAACAATGAACACCCACAGTTCGCCGGTCTATTCAGGTCCCATGTATTAGGGGGCGAGCCTATTGCCATTAACCGGGCACAAATCCTAACTCCGAGCTGCTACTGAGAATTTCATAGAAAAACCCAACAACACTTTTTGCTCGACCTGGGAATCGAATCCAAGACCTCTAGCGTAGCAGTCGCGCTTAGGACCACTAGGCTACCGAGGCAGTAGTATGGTTTTTTACGTAAAACGTCTTTAAAATCACATACGGGTACTAAATCAGAATATAATCATCTTTTTTTTGTTTGATAGGTCATACTACAATATAGCTTTGGAAGTCAGTAGCAATACAAAACAATAAACAGAACCAAACCCGCCGACTTCCAAAGTTTTTTTTTTGTTCCGGAAGGTAAATCATCAAATGACTTCTCCCCTGAGCTCGTTCTCTTCCAAAGCTAAGGTTATTTTTCAAGGCGGTTCTATTTTTTGTAAAAATGTTTTTGGTAAATACTAAAGACATTGTAAATGCGTTGCCGTGCCAATTACCATCTTTTATTAATCCAAGGGGGCTACTAAGTTTTAGAACTAATTTACTAAATTTTTTGGCATTGATTGTCACTGTAATGAGATAGTTTTTAGATTTTGAAGGTTTTAATTAGTAGATTAGCTATCAAAGGAGAATCTATTATCTTTATATATTTACTTAACTCCAAAAACTTTATAACAATCGGGTTATTCTGAAGACAACCGTTATTTGTGTGTGTGTGATAAAAATATACATTGCCCAACTCCTTCAAAAAAAAATTTACAATTTTAGTATTATTAATATTTTATACGCAACGAATTACTGTTTCTGACTTGAAGAGATATCTTCTGTATGTTAGTGCGCCCTGCTCACCCCACAAAGGGGATCGTCTCAGTAAGCATTTCCTTTTATAAATTGTTCTCTTCATAAAATATCGTACAAGTTTTCTCGCTATTTCTATTTATCTAAAGGCTCATTCTTTATACACCCGTGCACGTGTGTTTCCCGACAGTTAGTTAGGGCTCCTCACATCCATTTTAGTTTCATTGAAATACCAGCACCTGAGACAAAAGAATATCACTATTTTCCCAAAATAAAAACAACAAGTGTCAGTGTCTACTCAGTTTTCTCGGCAAAACAACGAATGATAGTACAAAGGAAACTTTTCAAAGCAGTTATCTTTAAATGCTAGTCAAATACTCTTTAAATTATATCTTGTGACGGGTTGCGATAGGACGGGCAAGCAATATTGAGCTTTAGAATTTTAAAAGTAAGATGCAATATAGAATGCTTTGATTGTAATAACAGTTGCATTAATTTGATGAGGATAGCAAAGCATGTGCTGGAAGCGTAATGGTAATACATTTAGTAGATATTATCAACGTTATCCTAATAGGGCAATGCACTCAACATACAATGAAGCTAGCGGCATTTTATCTACATACGCCGAGGAGACGTACTTTATGATAATCCCACGCAGAAAATGACGTAACATTTTTTTATTTTATTAAAATGCTAAAATGATCGTAAGGAACCCAAGTTCAATTTACCATGCGTGTCTGAATAACGCTGTTATCATAAATGTGTGAATATACAATTATAATCTCTAAGGGATTTTATTTAATTAAAATAAAACCCGCGACGTCGTCCGCCTAGAAAGGAAATCCTTAAAACATATTTTACGACATTCCCCATTACTGTAGCTTTCTATCAGAGAAGGTTCTTTCATTACCTCGTTTAACTGCCTCGTTAGCCTAGTGGTCCTAAGCGCGACTGCTACGCTAGAGGTCTTGGGCTCGATTCCCAGGTCGAGCAAAAAGTGTTATTGGGTTTTTCTATGAAATTCTCAGTAGCAGCTCGGAGTTAGGATTTGTGCCCAGTTAATGGCAATAGGCTCGCCCCCTATAACATGGGACCAAAACGTACCGGCAAACTGTGGGTGTAAATTGGTACACCTCTGCCTAACCCTTCGGGGAATACAGGCGTGATGGTATGTGGTACATCCATTACCTATTAAAAATAAACAAAAAAAATCCTAGCAACCGGCGTGCTTGTATGGCCAGATGAACGTGGACGAGGCGAAAGGAGGATGGAAGGATCGTAGCAGGTGGCGTTCTGTCGTTTCTGCCTGCCCCCATGGGAAAAAGGCGCGAGTTTATGCAATAAAAATTCTCTTTACAATATTAGTTTAGACAACAAAACGTAATATGCTTTCTTATCCTATATACAGATGTGAAACTGGATGTCCATAGAGAGAGTAAAACAAAAACTATTCACTTTTAAACATTGTAAATAAACAAAGCAAACTTTTTCTGTATTTGTTGGAAACTCAGTCAGTGATTCGGCGAATGAAACATCGAAGGTAAATAAGGTCTACATTTGGGGAAAGCAAATAGACGTTATAACTAAAATAAATAAAACTTAAAATGACTTTACCTTCGCTTGATAATTACCTACGGATATTTTTAATCTCCGACGCAAAAACTACGGATTTTATAAATTTGACGTATCAGTGTGTGCATGTGTGTGTGTATGTGTGCGTGTGTCTGTCTGAGGCATCGTAGCTCCCGAATGCATGAGCCGATTTTAATTTTGTTTGTGTTTGAAAGATTAATTAGTCGGGAGTGTTCTTAGGTTTGCTTGATGGAAATCGGTTCAGCGGTTCTAAAGTAATCAGCTCTTTTGTAAGCTACGGTAGTGATTTATTTCTTCTGTCGGGGGACACTTAAAATTTTTAACTTTGTGTTTTTATTACTTCACTAGTTATACCCCGCGATTTGACCCGCGTTCATTTACATATTTGGTGACTTGCTCACTCCCGTGTGTCGTAGTGATGTTAAATAGCCTATAACCTTTTCTAGGTAAACGGGGTATATAACGCAAAAGAATGATTTTAAATTCGACTAGCACTTCTTGAGATTAGCGCGTCCAAACAAACATATAAACTGTTGAGCATTAATGAGCCCGCAACTTCGTCCGTGTTCTTTTTTCCGCGTGCATTAAGTTACGTCTTTGATTACTGGGTCACATGGGTACATAGGTCGTAGAGAGATGTTGTATATCCTATACTATTACTCATGAATATAAAACTACCTAGCTAGCTATTATATACAAAAATTATTTTCCCAATCCGACTGGTAAATCTAAAAATTAGATTAGACTCGTTCAATCAAAGAAACAAAAAATCTCTGTTCAGAGTACCAGTGTTTTACATGGAACGACTTTTTTTTTTTTTTTGGTGGGTAGGAAATCATCAAATAACTTCTCCCGCCCTGGGCGGGGCGGGAGGGAGTGTCAGACTTTTACTGACGAAAACCCACCCATGTTCCTTCTTGTGCCCTTTGCGTTCCGGGGGCGCGGTATCTCTTGCGAACAACCCGCAGCGCATGGAGCGACTACCTATCTGACCTCCACACTCCAGTTACTGGGTAACACGATACCTCTTGGATAGAGTGATTGTTAGACTTCCTGGCTTCTGACTATCCGCAATGACTGTCAAAGATCTGCAAATAGCAGCCGAGACCAACGGCTTTACTTGTTTTTCACCTAGCAAATCCTAATGGAAAAACAACTTTTTTTGCCCGACCTGGGAATCGAACCCGGGACCCCACGCTCTTCAGTCGCGCTTGCGACCACGAAACCAACGGGGCAGTCAACATACAAACAATCCCACAATTTAAATATTATCAGACAAAGTAGGAAATCAATGGGAAATTCATTTCGGTATTATGTAACCTTCAAAGGTCCATCCGTCCCACACTACAATCTCGAACTTTTACATTAGTTGTAATGTCAACAAAATCGCACTACTCCAACACGTAGATAATATTGAATCCTACTCCATGCTCCCCAAGCAAACTCCAAGTGAATTTGCGAAGTTAAATTGAAAGTGAGCGTTCGGGCCGGACGATTGATGAGTGGCCCATTCGAGTTTGCACTTCACTATTCACTCTCACACGTCGATGCCTCCTTGGTCTAATGTTATTGGCGTCTGTGTGTGCATTTTATCTAATAATGGGCTCGTAGCTACACAAAATCGATACGGCTCGATCGATTATGGTTACGCTACGCTGGCCCATGGCCGGTCCATGGACAGGCGACGTAAAGCCGTTGGTTCCAGCTATCATTTACAAATGTTTGGTAGACGTTACAGGTAGTCAGAAACCCAATAAACTATTAGTCCTTACCAAGAAGTAGGTATCATGTTACGCGGTAACTAGGTTGTAGAGGTCAGATAGACAGTCGCTTCATGTTAAATACTAATAATACTCAGCTGCATCCAATTAGACTGGAAGCCGATCCCAATATTATCAGTCAAATTCTAGACTTGGATTGGGTGGTGAATTTCCTCTGAAACATCGACTTTTCCTAGAATTCGATTCGAAATTCATTATGTTACGCCCCGAATTACTTGTACATTGAAAGTGATGTTGAGGCCGGACGATTGATGAGGTGGGCCATTCCAGTTTGCACTTCCCGCACCCTCACACGTCGGTCAATACCTTCTTGGGTTAATGTTTATGAGATTGTTTGGGTCTATTTACGGGTGCTATGTAATATATCTACTATTTCAGTAAGTTGTGTGGAAATTCTGCTCGTAATAAGACTGTACAGTTTCATTTTTTTGCAAGTAAATATTGTTCGACTAATGATGTATGGGTTTGTATTTTACTTTTCCTTATTCACTTATAATTTACACATACACATACATACCATCACGCCTGTATTCCCCGATGGGTTAGGCAGAGGTGTACCAATGTACACTTACAGTTTGCGGGTATGTTTGAAGTCCCATATAATAGTGGGCGAGCCTATTGCCATTAACCGGGCACAAATCCTAACTCCGAGCTGCTACTGAAAAAAATCCAATAACACTTTTCTCGACCTGAGAATCGAACCCAAGACCCCATACTCGTCAGTCTGTCAACTGAACTATTAGACCTACTTATATATATATATACACTTAATAATCCACTCATAAATTTTCTGTTTTTGTTGATTAGTTATTTTTAAACCAATTTTAGTTTTTGAATGAAAATGTACCAAAATTGTATATAAGTGCATAATTGGTACAGTTGCAAACAAAATTTCATTTCGCAGGAAATAATTAATTTTAATTGTCGTTAAAAGTTGCGAAACGTCAGCCAAAACTAAATGGTACATATTCATCTGTAATTTAAATATTAAATATTTCATGAAAATATATGCACAAGAATGCCTCGTTTTGCATATAATTTACGGTACCGTTGCTGAATATAAAATGTTTTGTAACTAAAACTCGAGAAATAACAGCTAGTTCAACAGGACTTCTGCCCCGTTACAATTTATTTGAACTCAACACTTATATTCTCCTGTTATTCACGAAGCAAGTCTTACTAATCTTTTAACTCTATTTTGAGTTTACAATTTTGCTTCCCGCTGCTGTAAATTTTTCAGGAAAATATTTCTGTATTTTAAATGTTGTGTTCTTATTTAAAGTTGGGATTTAGTTTATACTTTGATAAAGTGGGTATATTTGGAAATAGAAGTATAGCAGGAATATAACAAAATACCTATAACAAGTTTCTTGTTTACAAATATTTAAGATTAGGGAAAACATAATTAGTATTTAAGGAATTCATACAATATAAAACTGGAAATATTTTATTTGGAGTTTTCAGTTATTGCAAAAACTGTTGTATTGTTCGTCTATCATTATTGTTTTAGTTATGTTTAGTTTTAAAATAAGGTCAATTGACGGGAAACTGACTAACCACAAAAGATATTAGTGCCCTTATCCTGTCTATAAATGCATTAAATCCAATTATTTATTAAACATTTTTTTTCTTTTTAATAACGTTGCCCCCACACTAGTGATTTCTCCTGTATCTGCGTACATAAACAGCCAAACCCGGAAAGAATATTTGTAGGTCATACAAATATTTATTCCGTGCGGGAACCGAGCCCGCGACACACGGCACAGCAGTCGACCGCTAACCCACTGGGTTAACCGTGCCGACAAGAAAATGATAATACTAACGTTTTATATAGAGCGTGGTGTCAGTACAGTTCTCTTAAAGTACGCGCAGTACGTCTATCTTCCACTTAAGAATCGCCCATATATCATCGACACTCGCACTTTATTTGCACTTATTTGTAACTCAAAATATAACGTACGAAGTACTTGCTACAAATAAACATGATTTTCTCTCCCTGTGAGAAATATTGCCGATTTTTTTTTGTTATTAATTTTGCTGTACTGAGTGCCTTAGATATTGCATTCGTGGTACATTTTTTTAACTACGATTTATGTAAAGTGTAATTGAGTTAATTATTCTGTTTGTAACTCTCTCCGAGGTTCTTCGAGTTTTCTTTCTTTTCCAAGTGAAGAAAGACAGACATTGCTTGTTATGGTATATTCTTTTTACAAATGTTGAAACTCCGACGTCTGTCTCGCGGATGCGAACGCTAATAGCTGAAAAACATTTTTTACACGAATATACCCGTTAACGAACACTAAATTTGTAAGCCCGTTTTTTGTTCTAATTCAATACATATTTGAATTAGATTTTCTGTTCCTCGTATTCTTTAATTAAAATTTTTTACGATTTATATACTTTTTAGATCAAAAACAAATGTAAAATAAAAAAAGCGTACACAACACACAGGTACAATCACAATGCTTTTTTTAATTTTTTTAGGGATGAGAAATCATCAAATTTTAGTGACTTCCTCCGCCCTGGGCGGGGCGGGCGGGAATGTCAGACTTTTACTGACTAAAACCCATCCATGTTCCTTCTGTGCCCTTTGCGTTCCGGGGGCACGGTATCTCTTACGAACAACCCGCATCTCCGGCAGGCATCGGCACTGAGTGGCCCCTTCTAAGATTGCTGACACCTCTTTGAGGCGCGCGTGGAACACGAACGCGCCGTCGACACGGCCTGTCGTTATGCAACGTACGGACAGTGAGCTACCCATTGCTCACCGTCCACAGGCCCGCGTCTACGGTGGCCGAGAGTCGTCTCGCGGCTCGCGACGCCCGGAGCATCTACCGCGGCAGCTGGGACAATCACAACGCTTACACGCCCATGAAAATATGTCTCATTCGTTTTTTGTTCGAGAAACCGTGGGCTATTTAGAGGCTATTAGTCTTAGATCCAAAAGGCTACAGTCTTAGAGCTAAACCACAATAGATCAAATAGATACTTGCATTATATTCCAAGGCTCCAGTTAGACACGTTAAATTACCGCATAGAGTACGCCCGCGAGCAAATAAAGTACTTTTTTCTAAGAGATGAAATATGGCCGGTATGTTTTGTAATTATTCTTACGAAACCACAGTCGTGAATCATGCTTAATGTTGAACTACTTCTGCAACGGAATTTTAAAGCGTAGTATGATTTACATCGTGGTCCTGACTAGAGAGCGGTTTTCAAGAAGAACAGAGACCTTATTTATTCAATGTTAAGGAGACTGAACCGAAACCTGCCTCCTTACAAAAGTAGTGTATTTAGGTCAATTAGTTTTGTAGGTAAGATAAGAGCACTAGTACCTTATCAAACTTAATTTAAAATTGATATGTGCCTAATTCTAAATCTAGAACGACATTTAAAATCATAAATAATTTCATCACAATTTTTATTTTTTAAAAAGTTATTTGAACTGAAATCTGACTAACCATAAGCACAGACATTATTGTCTGCCGGGGCTGCGGGTTGTTCGTAAGAGATACCGCGCCCCCGAAACGCAAAGGGCACAAGAAGGAACATAGGTGGGTTTTAGTCAGGAAAAGTCTGACACTCCCTCCCGCCCCGCCCAGGGCGGGAGAAGTTATTGGATGATTTCCCACCCCCCAAAAAAATAAAAAAGTAAAAGACATTATTGTCCTCACTATCTACGAAATTCGTTTTTAATTACTTATTGATCGAAATATGACAAGGAAACTTGACGCTATCCAAAAAATATTTGTTTCACTGAAAGAGAGAAAAGGTGCCATAAATTACCAATAACGAATATTTTTCATTAAAAATCCACCTAACATACACAATCTTACCTAACAATAAAATGATACTCCATACAATACCAATAACACAATATATCAACAAGATGAAATATATATCGCTTCGTTACGACTAATTGCGAGAATAGGAACGTGAATAGATGACGTGTCAATAATATGTTATATGTTACTCGTGTATCTGCTACAGCAACAGGGATATCTGTTACGTTACGTAACGTACATGTTCCTTGTTATAACAAAAGAGGTATAATTAATTTGCTTCTGTGTATTTGACAGAAACGTATACTGTTATCTATTGATAATTATTATTTGACATTATAAAGCTAAGAAGAATTTGTTTTTTTGTTTACATAACATCACATACCTTCACCGGTATGTTTAGGTCTAGGGTTTAGACTATTGCCATTATTCGGGCACAAATCCTAACTCCGAGCTGCTACTAAGATTTTTTATAGAAAATCCCAATAACACTTTGCTTGACCTGGGAATCGAACCTAAAACTTCTAGCGGAGCAATCGCGCTTATGACTTAACGAGGTAGTTTTTTATTTAAACGCTGTAATATCCGGAACTACTGTTCCGATTCTGAAAATTCTTTCTGTAATTGAAAGCTACGTTATTCCTGAGTATTTATGTATATATTTTATTAACCCCCGACGCAAAAACGACGGGGTTTTATAAGTTTGACGTGTCTGTGTGTGTGTCTGTCTGTGGCATTGTAGCTCCCAAACACATGCATTGATTTTGATTTTGTTTTTTGTGTTTGAAAGGTGAATTAGTCGGGAGTGTTCTTAGCTATGTTTGATGGAAATCGGTTCAGCGATTTCCAAATTATCAGCTCTTTTGTTGGCTACGGTAAGGATTTTTATTATTCTGTCCGGGGTTACTTAAAATTTTTAATTTTGTATTTTGCTCAAAAAAATTAGTTATCTATTATATAGAAAAATTCACGCGGCTAAAGTCGCAAGAAAAAGTTACTTTTATATGATACTTATCTTCTTGTTTAAATTTCATTATGAGCTGTGAATAAAATAAAAATCTAACAAAACAAATAGTAAAAAACAAAATTATTTTAAGTATCCATATGTTGGTCCTCTTAAGTATTTAAAACTTAATACATAATAGATATTTATGCAATATTCACCATCACTTAGAGAAGTTATCCTTCTTTTTAGAGGAATAATCTCTCTAATAATCTCTTAAACACACGCTTCATATAACTACATACAACTAAGCAAACTACTTCATTACAAAACGACATCGAACGCAATGTCCCATACAGCTGTACTTCCAACTCATAAACATACATGGAATCAGGCTGAATAGCGAACAGCTCCAATTTCAGTCTGTGGTACCAATTAGCCCTTAATAAATGGGTTCGGGCATGCGACGCTCAAATTAGTAGCCGCCATTGGCTGTCCTAATTGTAATCCATGGATAGACAAGACCTGGTTTCATGGACCGAGTATTACCTACTTGTATAATAGTCGCCACAACTTGATGATGTATCAGATGTCTGTTTGTGGATGACGTATTAGATTTTGTATGTGTTTGTTCTTTTTTGTGAATATTTATTTAAAAATGGAACGTTGATTAAAGCATAACTGTGTGAAAGAGATAGATGTTAAGGTGTGAGTGAGAGAGATAACGTATGCTAAAGACGTGCCTACGCTTGAGGTGATGTGAAAGATATAAAGAAGGAAGAGGTAAAACAGAAGAAGTTTATACAAATTTAAAGCCGGCGTAAAGGAAAATAAACCTTTTGTATTGGTTATTTTGATCGTTTTTTTTCGTTGACAGAATAATCCCACATTTATTTAGCGAAAGCGAGAGAAACGTGTTAACAATTAAGTTTATTTTCTAAATATTCTGCCCAACCAAAAAACATAGAGTTTGAGTTACAAAGATTAATTGATAGCGGTTAGACGGCGTTATTAATGCTATCCTTTCACATTTGAGGGTGAATATAACGGCCAATGGATAAAATAATGTATTTAGACATTTCTATCGGAGTTGTAAATATAAACAAAGTAAATATATCTATTCTTATATGCCATTGGATAGCAAACAAGCCGATGACCCACCTGCTGTTAACCGGTCACCGCTGCCCATAGACATGACTAATACCGGAAACCTTGAGTTGCCATCACAGAAACAAAGTTGAAATGTCTCGTGCCTTATAATCGCACCGGTGTCCATACCCTTCAAACCGGAATACAGCAACGCTGCTTTGCGCCAGAAATAGGTGTAGATTCCACCACCACAGGGGTTAAAGTCCACACTCGTTTTTTTTTTTTTGGTGGGTGGGAAATCATCAAATAACTTCTCCCGCCCAGGGCGGGACGGGAGGGAGTGTCAGACTTTTACTGACTAAAACCCACCCATGTTCCTTCTTGTGCCCTTTGCGTTCCGGGGGCGCGGTATCTCTTGCGGACAACCCGCAGCATCAAGTCCACACTCGTTAAGTTACGTTATTTGTCACTGCTCCACCCCGTGTATCGTAGCGTGATGTTATATAGCCTGTACTATTTCTCATAAATCTGTCTATTAGGGTGGTCCTTATTCCTAAGAAAAAAAAATTTTTTTCTTTAATTTTGCGGGCACCACGTAATTTGATAATATACCATAGCAAAGTATTTCAATATTTTTTTTAAATTTATTTAATGACATTTAGAGGTCATATTCATTTGTTTCATATTTAGAGGTATACAATCAAATAAGAAAGTGCCCCGGGAATCATTCAAAAGTCGAAAAATAAGGACCACCCTATTGACTGTCAAACATATACAAAAATAATTTCAAATCCGACAAGAAGTTCCAGAAGTTATCGCGTTTAAACCAAAAGAAATCTTAAGTTTTGTTATAATTAAATGTTACAAAACAAAAAGGCCCGACAAAAGGTTTATATAAAAACCGTTAACAACAGTGGGATCAGTTAAAAATTCTGCATCAAGAACTTTTAAAGTAATGCGATACCAGGATAAGACGACGAAACAAAAGACTGTCTTCGCTCTCATTGTCCTCAAGTTTGGCATACTTTATGCTTCTTTGTGAAAAGAAAGCAACTTGGCTTGTAAGTTGCATTGTGCTCACTAAGATTATGGCAAGGAGCTGTACCCGCGACTGTCGGAAAACAAGATGAAAATCGCGAGTTATTTTGTCATAATCAGCTGTAGTAAAAAAGTATGTACACGATTTTCCTAATTAAGGTAAGTACTTAAATGGTTAATATAAAAAAACAGCTTAAACACAGGTACTTCTTACTTGTTTTCTTGGCGATTACTAGAAAATGTTAAACGTGACATACGATTATTGTAGTTGTTATTCTAATCTCCATTGAATTTAATTAATTACTAGCATCTGCACGTGATTTCGGCCAGTTAGAAGTCAAATATACCATAAACCATAACCAATGACACTCGGCAATTCTGTATCTTTCTATTAGTGAAATATTTTTTGTATTGGACCATTACTTCCAACGATTGCCCCTTATAAACAAAAAAATAATAAGAAGCAAACAAAATTTACCTCTTTATAATATGAGAATAGATATAATACTTTTCGGCTCCCATTACAATCATATAGCATCAAGCTGATATCGCTTCCCATCACCAATAAATACTTCGAACTGCTCAGGTGCTAACTGAAATAATGAGATTCTAAAAGCCTATTACAAAAATTAAATCTATCTTCCAACAATATGTGTACGATATAAAATGGACTTTAACTAAATAAGAACAAGTTTGTTTTTCCGCTCGGTTTGAGACAACGTGAATACAAGCTTTTTACAAGAAATGTTATATTGTGTGTTACTAAAACATGGATACATTTGTTAGTTCTCCAGTTGTTCGTAGAATCTAAGCCAAAAGTAGTTCGAGTTTTCGATGCACTCTGATGCAAGATGGATGGATTTTTAACTTAAAAAAAGAAAAAGAATAATTATTCTTCTCTTACTTGAAATCTTTAGTAGAGAACGTTTAAAATAGTAGAGAACTGAAAAATTTGAATTGGCGCAATGTATATTTTTTTGTGCAACGAAGCCTAGTATTAAGTGAACATATCATTTAAGTGAACATTTGAGGTTTGATTGGGATAAAGTTACAAACTAAAATAATATAATACCATCCTATTCCTACTAATATTATAAATGCGAAAGTTTGTGAGTATGTATGAATGGATGTTTCTTACTCTTTCACGGTTAAACGGCTGAACGGATCTGGACGAAATTTAGAACATAGAAAGATTATTGTCTGGAATAACACATAGGCTACTTTTTATCCCGGAAAAATTTACGGTTCCCGTGGGATAATATATTAACTTTGACGCAGACGAAGTCGCAGGCGGAAGTTAGTCTTACTATAATTTTGATACCTACTTAGGTAATTTAGTGCTAAACCAAATGGTAACGATTGGATACACAGCATTTAGTATCTAGTATATCGGGCTCATAACACCACATCTCAGCACGTATTTGCGTACAGGACATTTAAACAGCATTTGTGGCGCATACGAATAAATAGCCTCGTTGGCCAAGTGGTCCTAAGCGCGACTGCTATGCTAGAGGTATTAGGTTCGATTCCTAGGTCGAGCAAAGTGTTATTGGGTTTTATCTATGAAATGTTCAGTAGCAGCTTGGACTTGGGATTTGTGACCGGTTAATGGCAATAGGCTCGCTCCCTATTACATGGGACCTAAAACATACCGGCGAACTGTGGGTGTGCATTGGTACACCTCTGCCTAACCCTTCGGGGACTACAGGCGTGATGGTATGTTGTGTTTTACAAATATACAAAGCGGATTATTAAATTTGTAACAATCCGATTACAAATAATATACTTAAACATCATTTTAGATATTGTTATCAAAAACACTATTATTAATTGTATAGGTATCGCTATGAAATTGGTCGAAAGATTCCTTTAAAATTTAAAAAAAAACTGCTCAGAAATACAAGTTTCACAAAACAAAGCCCGTCGCCACACAAATATACCAAACTCAGCGCAATTTCCTGCTCCAAAATCCAGCATACATACCTATGATTTTCGTATATCAAGATTCTAATTTTAAATTCCAATTACTTCGCTACATCGGCATCGTCGACAGGCTGCGTACGAAGTTTAGAACATAACCTATTCGGGAACAGTTCTTGGGGACGTTGCACATGACACGTAATTTCTTCGTCGGCTTAAGCGCTGTGCTGTAACATACGTAACGAAAGGGTTTACGGTTGCATAGGTATGTTTACTAATTTCTGTGTTTGGTTATTATTTATTCAACGCAGAAACGCAGAAGTAAAATCTCTTTATAAATCTATAATAAGTATATAATTCTTGTAATGGTCCGATAGTACATACTACATAACTAATCCGTGAATATATAACCTTAATTTTTGTTTATCATAAACCTGAAAAGTACTAGTACTCATGATTGTGAACATCTTCTGCTTTGGAACCGACACTGATATCAAGAAAAAAAACAGCTGATTTTCGTTTTGTAGAGTTATGCGAACATAATCGTAAATGTATGAAAATAAAGGTAAAACTGCAAAAAATTAATACCTTAATAATGTCCACACAACATGACATAGTTGTTTTGCTGATCTTTTTATATACTGACTTCTTACACACAGTCTAGCAAGTCTTTGACATAATTTATACCTCGAGATCTTTTGTGTGTAAATAACTTACATTTTGTATGCATATCTTCTCGGGGATGCAGTTTAAAAGCGATTTGATCAAGTCCCCGCCTTTCTATCCATTTTATAGTGTGTCAACGGCTGGAATCGCTTCGGCACTTTAAATTGTAAAAGCTTTACTTCCGAGAGATTGTCGGTGAATTTCCGTTTTCTTTTGCCAACATGATATATAGAATAGGGTTGCTATTTCAAGCATTTCACTGGCGTCGATCTTTGAGTGTAATAGAATACAATTTAAAGTGTTGGTACTATACGGGGTGAAAAAGACACGATACATTCCCGTTAACTACGCGTGTTGCCCACAAAAATATTTATTGAGAAACAACTTTGATTTTTAGTATGAAAAATAATAATCGTTACTCCTCGATGGCAAATTTAAGATCAAACAGTCTACTGACCTAATAATATTTTCAATATCTGTATTTGCTATCGAAAGGTACGGTAAGAAAAATCACTATCGTATCAACAAAAGAGCTAATGACTATGAAATCGCTGAACCGATTTTGATCCAATAAAGCTGAAAACACTCCCGACTAATTAACCTCTCAAACACAAAAAACAAAATCAAAATCACATACATACACACACACACACAGACACGTCAAACTTATAACACCCCGTCGTTTTTACGTCGGGGGTTAAAAAGTATGTAAGTGTGAAAAATCACTGTTTATAGTAGTGGGCAATGTAACTGAGGCATAACATTATGCTTAGTGTAGCGTTGTGGCTGCGGGTTCTTCGTAAGAGATACCGCGCCCCCGGAACGCAAAGGACACAAGAAGGAACATGGGTGGGTTTTAGTCAGTAAAAGTCTGAGACTCCCTCCCGCCCCGAGCAGGACGGGAGAAGTCATTTGAGGATTTCCTAAACCCCTTAAAAAAAAAAAAAGTGTAGCATTGTGCCGCTGCATTCAATAGTACAGGGTTCATGGGGTGTTTAAAGTTTATACAGAACATTTCAAACCCGTTTTCTTAAAGAATCCCTCAATGTCTCCGGTTCCACAATGTTTCCAGGTATGGTCCAGAAAAAAAAATCATTTACTCCATTCGAATCACTAGAACACTACAAGTATTGCAATGTAACTAAATTATTGTATTATGTAAACAATCAACATTGAGACAATATAATCCCCTATTAGTAATGTAACGGTTCCGTAGGCAAATAACGTCGCCATATTTCCTCTCGTGTATGGACCAGGCAACCAGAATCAAGGGAGAGCCACTAAGTGCATTGAAACTATGAATAATAGATACCTACGCCTTGAGAGATTGCAAGCCAATCGATTGCGTAACTATATATTATACTCAGTTAACCCTTATGACATTTAGATGTGAAATAAGTACAATTTAATGTAGGTTTTATTTGGTAAGATTTTAAGAAGAAAATCGCATGCATGATGACGTGTTCTGACGTAGTTTGCTAGTTCCTTTACCGGCTGCGTATCAGTCTATTATTACATTTTTCACTATGACTACAACATTGGTACCCATCTGACCTCGTAAAAAAAGTTTATCATAAACGTCAGAATCCATTGTTCGTTAATTTTAGAATTAATAAAATGCGGTTTCTAACATCCTAGTCACACGCCGCCATTAAAAATAATAATACCGCCAGGTGTCGGCTAGTAAAGGTAAGTATCCACTGAGTTAAACTTCACAAATTATTCTCAACCTTGCTTTTAATAAATAACCGTGATAGCCCAGTGGTAAAGGCGCCTCCCATGCACGAGGCTATGGGTTCGCAACCGAGCATGGGCAAGTACCAATGTGACTTAGTCTATTTCATATTGTAATTACAAAATTTTTCTTGGACATCACTAACTTCGGTGAAGGAAAACATCGTGAAGGAATCTGTACTTATAATATTAGTATTAGTCTGAAATCGCCAATCCGCCTTGAGCAAGCATGGTGATCAATGCTCGTGTCTTCTCTGTACGAGAAGAGGCCTTTGTTCTGTAGTGGGATAATAATAAGCTAGTATTATTAGTAATTATATTTGCTTTGAAACGCAGACCTACAAACCATATTCTAGTTCCTGACAGTCAGTATATGGTTGCATCTCTATAACATAATCGCATCCCTCCAATGGGCTGGAGCTGCGGGTTGTTCGTATGAGATACCGCGCCCCCGGAACGCAAAGGGCACAAGAAGGAACATGGATAGGTTTTAGTCAGTAAAAGTCTGACACTCCCTTCCGCCCCGCCCAGGGCGTGGGAAGTCATTTGATGATTTCCAATCGGTAAAAAAAAATATTCCAATGGAACGCGTCAAAACCTTTTGACGGTTCGGAGTTTGCATGCAAGGTAGTGAGTGAGTGACATGTTTGACGGATAGTCATGATTATATTATTTTAATGGTATTTTATAATTTTAGCTTTTGCCTGCGACTTTTTCCGTGTAGTATCATATTATGTCCTTTCTTGGGGTTCAAACTTATCCCCCCTATCGAAATTTCATCAAAATTGGTCCAGTGGTTTTGGTCATGAAAGCGTAACAGACCGACAAGCGTAGTAACTTTTGCGTTTATAATATTAAGTACCTATAGATATTCCATTCTACATTGGTATAATCGCAAATTTAATCAAAAATAATTGTCAGGTAATTTTTTTCAAACACACTTTCAAATCCTAACAATTAATATATTCCTATCAACACGATCTGCTCTAGTGAGTACGCGGTTCAACACAATGATTATAAAAACCGACTTCCTCGTACACATCGATGTAAAGTTTACGAGTAGGTATATCCTCATTTGTTATAGTGTTGCGTCATCCTTTGTTGTCACGGGGTATAGTGGGTTGGCGAGCTGTTATTACTGAGCGCAATTGTGCTCTTTGAACGCAAAATGCCACTTGAGCCACGAAAGGTACGCAGCGCAGCTCGTGTTGATATCACTTGGTGAAGAGCTTGTTTTAAAATGGAACAGATTATTTGTCTTTTAAAAAAAAATATATAAAAAATATACCATAACGCCTGTATTCCCCGAAGGGTTAGGCAGAGGTGTAACAATGTACATCCACAGTTCGCCGGTATATTTAGGTCCCATGTAATAAGGGGCGAGCCTATTGCCATTAACCGGGCACAAATCCTAACTCCGAGCTGCTACTGAGAATTTCATAGAAAAACCCAATAACACTTTTTGCTCGACCTGGGAATCGAGACCTCTAGCGTAGCAGTCGCGCTTAGGACCACTAGGCTACCGAGGCAGTTAAAAAAAAAAAAAAAAAATTATCATTATCACTTTATTTATTTATGTAATCATTTATTGACACACATTTGAACAAACGGGAAGATGGAACAGAAAACCTGACTGAACACTACCTTGCAAAGATAAGCTCTAAATTTGGAATTTACTCGTATTACAATCTCAACCTGACGCAAAATACCTCATAATTATGTAACAATATTTTTTTGTCTGCTTGACATTACATTTGAATTTTGAAATTATATAAATCTCAATGACCATCCAGTTGTCAAACTATGACCATTTTTCATATCTTATTTCAATCTAACTTTCTGCACTCCGCCATACGAACTTCAACTTCACCAATTCAAATCTTACACTACTACGTGCGCGCGATATGTACAAAGTTTTCTCTTCACTTATTAATCCAACATATAACACCCCTTCGTTTTTGCGTCGGGGGTTAAATACTAACCATCACGCTAAAACGCAGGCGGGTAAGGAACCTATACCCTGAAAAGGCATTAAAGTAGGTACTCATACCTTCATAACTACATAAATTCCTTTCCCTATTCTCAATATTTAAGCTCTTTAGTTGTACAACATTAACTATATTATAGTATAGATTACGTAAAACTGTCATAATGAAACTATTCCTCATAAATATCTCACACATGATACGATAAAGCGGATTACACTGGCGACCCGATATATAAATATCTATAATACGAACACAATGGATTCCTCTGTAAATCGGAGATAAGTCTCAGATAACGTCCAGATGGACTCACGTTTTGCGTATTCAGCCATTTTGTATTGTTGATGATTGTACCTTTGCTCCAAGAAGGATATCATTCATCTTATTATGTAAAGAAGTGGAAAGAATTATGATTGGGTTAATAGGCGACTAAGTAATAATACATTTTATATTATTTATCTAAAAATAAGTACGTAATTAACTGTAGCTTATTAAAATCATTTTTTTATTTGCGTAACTAACTCACTTACACACGTTCTTGTATACTATGAGACAAGGGTTGACAATCGATATTGTTGGCAGTCAAATCTGTAGGTGTGTACATCCAAGGACAATAGCGGTTAACCATTTGTCATTCATATCTATAGACGAAAAGTAGATACACAGTTCTATGCAATTGTACCCGAAACTACTTAATTCATAGATTCTGTTAAAAAACAATGGGATTTTTATTCTATTGAGGAAAAACAATCTTAAACAGATTTATTTCACAATTTTATTCAATGCAACTCTGAAAACTTTACTGCCAAGGACCTTACTTTTCTGTTTTTAAAAGTCGCAAATAACAAGTATGCTCTCAAACCAAAACAGTATCAATCATGTTATTTGAAGTTGCGCTTTCTTGCTGCGTTGCTTTACAAAAAGAAGACGGTTCCGACTCGCGCGTCGATTCGATAAGCTTGTTTGTAATTGGCTGACTGGAGAAGCTCTAGAGAGAAGATATCGACACAAATCTTGGAACAAAATGCTCTTGATAATTATACTGTTCGTGTTTGGATAAACGTGCAGAGTGTGGTTATAGACTAACTTTAACGTTGATACTTTGTTCCATTTACACTTCTTTGTAGCTATTATATTTTAAATATCATTGAATGGCAAACAATCCGACGGCCCACCTGATGTTAAGTGGTCACCGCTGCCCATGAACAAATAAAAATAAATATCAAAAAAAAAATCAAAAGTCTTGCAAAGGCAAAGTCAATTCATTTATTTCAGTTCGACCATTAAAAGGCACTTTTGAACGTCAATTACATGTTAAAATTAAAAATATTGAATCTAGTTGCCCATTCCAAAAGGTAGTTTCGTATGGAGAAGAACGGGCAAGATACTCCATGCGTTGCCAATCCAGAGACATCCACACAACATTTAGGTACCTCCATTATGAAGTTAAAGAATTCGCATTGCGACATTCTCGGCAGTTTCAACATGGTACCTAAAAACGGGGCCATAAATCGCTTAGACGCTAGACTACCAGATTTTTTTAAATATTCGAATTACCATCTCGTAGCAGTTTCGGCGTCTCGACAAAAACACGTAGATTTCACCCCTACGTGGAATAATTTGAATAAAACTAGTCAGTTTTGCGTCGATCCCGGAGGCTCTGTAATTGGGCGCCGAGTCGAGAGTCTGAGTCGCTTGACACACATCCACAATACAACCTCGTACCTGAACTGTACGAGATAATGGCTCTACAAGCTTAGGGGGTGACTTTTAGCCTAATACTTGGACTATATATAGAATTTTCGTTAATTAAATTATATGGAAGCTAAATATTTTTGTAACTACATATTTTGGTACGAAAACAACGAAATTTAACACATTTATTTATTTGAGGTGAAAAATGGGCAGAGTTTACCGGGAAAACTTCGGTAAATAATGTTTCAACTATGCGAGCAAAATTTCTGTATACTGGAGGACTTATGAACTCAGTTGCCGTGTGTCGACATATTCCTTCTTTGCCAAATTAATTTATGTAAAGACCCGCTCCGGCTTAGCAAAGGTACAATTTAGTTACAACTTTTATTGGTTGAGATTTTCACAAAAAAATACATACTATCATTTGAGATCTTTCCGGTTAGATCCAAAAAAAAATCGTAATTATCGTTAACCTTGTCCTGACTTGTTCTCATTATTATTATGCGGCAATTGATTGTTGTGATACATAGATTGTTTCTACGTCAATGTTCATATAACAAATGTTACCTTCTCAGACTTAGATATTAAATTCTTCCACTTTTTTTTTACGGATGGGAAATCGTCAAATGACTTCCCCCGTCCGTAGTGTAAGGCTTTTACTGACTAAAACCCATCCATGTTTTTTCTTGTGCCCTTTGCGTTCCGGGGACGCGGTATCTCTTACGAACAACCCGCAGCTCCGGCAAGAAAGTTCTTCCACTGCATCCTAAAAATTTACCCAATCCAGGGAACCTTCCTCGTAAATAGATGTTGGTCATCCAAACTTCCCGATTTCCGAGGTAAACTTGCAACGTCCTTAGTATGCCAAACAACATGTTAACAAAAAAGTAGCCGGTTCTTCACAACTTCTTCTTGTAATTGGACGAGTGGGGCTCGAGAGTTCCAAACTTGCTTGACACAGATCCCGAGATACCGGGATATACATACTAATGTGGATACTTGTTCAAGTAAGTGGCAGAGGCAGCGAGGTAGTATGAATTGTACGAAAATAAGACGGGATTTGCTCGCAGTGATACAAACAAGTAGTACAACTAAATTTAAGAAAAGATTAAAAATATATTTATGAGAAAAGTCAACAAAGATTTTGTTAGTTTGTGTTTTTGTTTAAACGCGTCAATCTCCAGAACTATTATCGACGTCAGTAATTTTCATGATAAACTTAGTACCACATACTCATACTTAAGAGACAAGCCTTAAACAACGGGCCATCACGACATTTGTATTTATATGTTATGAAACCATTGCCAATAACAAAATTATTTAGTCATATTCGTATTGACGTATGCACACACATACATCATTGTATTGTTGAACATTGATTCATCTGAATATTAATTCTCGTATAACGTAGCATGTAGATACGCCTACCAGTCCCCTAGATAATAACACGTATCTGTTAATTAGGAATACCTGGAATTTCAGCCTACATTTTGCTATCCAGTGATCCAAAATATACTCTCGTGCAAAAACATTAGGCCGCTTGGCAAAATTTAATTGTGATTTCCTGGTATCATATTATCTTTAAATTATGCATATAACGATATGCACATACGTAATATATCTTCATAGGTATACTTAAAATGTAATTGAAGCGATAGTCTACGTGGAAATGGCTCTTGACTTTTGCAGTGACCTAATTTTTTTGCACGTGAGTGTAGTCTGTCATGTCAATCATTATGAGTGAGTAGATGTACAGGATATGTCTTCAAGCTGATTTGATGTGAAATTATGTCTGCTGTATGTGAAATATACATCCGAGCGAAGGATAAACTGAATGTCAGTGAGGTAAACATAACTTTGATTGTTCGTTTGTGCTGTGAAAATAAATTGACTTCTTGTGAGTTAAATTCAGGAATTTGAACACACATTTTCAAAGGTCTTTAAAAAATTTATATCAACTATGAATCGGCGGTTAGATTAGATTGCATTCCTACCGGTTTACACGTAATTTATTAGACAAAACGAAGTCAATTCTGTAAAAATCTCACGAAACAAAAAGCAATGAACTCAAAGTATGCTGTCATTTCAAGGGATTGAGACCTACTTAATAAGCTCACTTCACTACAAGATAAATTTACAGAATAGTACTGTATTGTACAAAATATAGCAAATTAAAAATAATATTTTTTATTACGTAATCTTTGAATTAGAATCTACAATAATGTCGATAAAGGTTCAATCACCAACAGGTTTAATTAACTAAAAGCCAATTTATTGCCAATATTGATTTCAGATAGTCAACAACAAAAAAAACGCAAGTTTGTAGATGCAAATACACGTGTACATGCAAACCGTACATTAGTTTTTATAACAATTCCTTGAATAAACTCCAGTGGCTTTATATTTAGTTTTTGCTCTGTTACTTTATTCTATTTTTATTATTACAAACTCGTGGAAAAGGTAATTGCTTCATTAACTAAGGGATTTTTATGATTAGGTAGTTTTTTTATTCAAACTTTATTTTATTTAACAGTAACATTGTATTTTCATCATAATATGAGCTCCCGGGTTTTTGGCGATACCTAGGTCAGGCAAGAATTATTGGGTTTTTCCTACTAGAATCATCAGGAAGCCTGGATTTATGCCCATTTAATAGAATATATTGACGTTAAATATTGCAAATACTGGTACGTTAATATGAAAATAAAAAAACGTTATTAAAAACCCAACCTGTTGAAATTTTCTGTAGTCGGTACCTTATCAAAAGACTCACTGATCCCGAAATAGCTCAGCATAAGTTCCACATCGTTGGATCAGAGCTGAACAGAGCAATAAGGCAATAACCGCAAAGGTTATATGCAGTAACGAGCGTCCGATCGACCACCGAGAGTTGCCGAAGTGTCCCGAACGCGATTGACACCGTTACCGGTCATTTGTAAAAATAAAAATATTTGTATTGATTGATGCAGTTCCGGGAGGGTTAATTGAGCGTGAGATACTTGCTGTACTTCCCTAAAAATATATATATATATCCTACATTTTCGGTACTTTTTTCAAACATTTCGATGTCTTTACAGCACAATATTAGTTTATTATATTGAGCCAATCCCTATAACTCCTATATCTAAGTGAAGGAATACACCTTTTTGTTGACAATTATTTGTGTGTTATATCTTGTAGATATCTTTTGTTGGGAAACCTAAATAAATAAACACTCATGTTGTTAGTAACAAAATCTCGATACAAAATTAACTTAATTTTTTCTTTCATTTCAGGTGTCATAAAGTCTACCAATGAGCTCCTGTTATCTAGAGTGTAAGTTAAAAAAGCCTTTTTACTTAGTTTGAAATACTAAAAATAACAGGAATTTTCAACGCCTCGAGATACTCTTAAAAACTTTAAATAAAAGAATTTGACGTCTGAAAAGTTAGGACAAGTTTGTCATTTCTCTTTATAAAAATGCACGTTTTCTAAATTGGATTCTGGAATAGATGAGAAACAAAAGAGGTTTGTTGCTAGTCGTTTGTATCGCATTTGTCGTTGACAGGTTAGATATGGAGGTTAGATTTGGTTAGACATATTGACATGTAATCGTATTTTTGGAAATAAAAAGAGAGCATTGTATCTGTCTAAAGTATTATGAAACAACAAAATATCTAACATTTTGAGAAAATAAAATCGTAGCTACTGAACATATTTCAAATCGGTTTAACATAACATAACATACAATCACGCCTGTATTCCCCGAAGGGTTAGGCAGAGGTGTAACAATGTACACCCACAGTTCGCCGATATGTTTAGGTCCCATGTAATAGGGGGCGGGCCCATTGCCATTAACCGGGCACAAATTCTAACTCCGAGTTGCTACTGAGAAATTCATAGAAAAACCCAATAACACTTTTTGCTCGACCTGGGAATCGAACCCAAGACCTCCAGCGTAGCAGTCGCGCTTAGGACCACTAGCCCACTGAGGCAGTTCAAATCGGTTTAAAGAAATTTATTTCTCAAAAGAACATACATAGTTCACTTAAATATAAGAAACTTAGCATAAAAAACTTAAGTAATACATTATTTGTCGTTCGAACAATCGTGTACAAAATGTAGGTAGAGGAATATTATTGTTGGTTGGCCAGAAATGAATTTTCTATTCAAATTTCATAAAAGCATTCATTTAAATAACATTAAATGTAAGTTTAATATGTAAATCTAGGAAACCGTAACTACCACAGCCAAAGAAAAAATACAATTAAAGCTATATAGAAACTTTATTTTTGTCGTCAAACAAAAGAAGGAGAGGAGACGTAAATTCCTTGCTATCTCATACATAATGTATGCACTATGTACGGTCAACAAAAGAGATAAGTAACCAGATCGTCTAATATAGTTGAAGTTTTCTCTGAAAACGTTAGTCGTTTTTAAATTAAATCATTAACAAACTGTTCATTTTCTATTAATAAAAATAAATTTCATTCAAAAACACTTATCGGTTTTTAAAAAACGTATCTCTTCCGCTGACTGTACCTAAGGGAATATCTAAATAGTTCAGTCATATCGCCAGAACTTTAATTATGGACAGAAAGAAAACACAATTTTATAGTACGCTGCATATTCTTCTATTTACTTTTTAATGGCGTTTTCAAATGTAACGTTAATGGATTTTGAAATTGGAAAGACGTTAAGGCTAGGATTTCTTTAGCTGTAATGTAAGCAAATGTTTCCTAAAGATGAAAGGAATATTATCGTCATTACAGTTGTATTTACTTGTAAATGTTGAGTTCTTTTATCATCTGGGTACAGCGTTTTACCATAAAGATAAATTCCCAGATCCCAGATTGTAAATCGAAAGTGTAGTCAAAAAAGTGCCTTTTCATGGCCTAATTGAAATAAAAGATTTGTCTTTGACTTGCAAGTCACTATTTACGAAACCGTTGCTATGACCAAGGAAATAAAAACATGCAAATGTTAATGTTCATATCTCCAAGGACTATGCAGGGTGAAAACAAACATCACACTATGTAGTCGTTAGTTACGCATACCGCCCTAGAGAGTAAAGATTATTGCTGAAAAAAGAATTTTATGTTTAGTGTGAAAAATCCCTGTACAAGCAACAAGCAATATAATGCACGTAAAAGATGGTGCTTACGGGTACATACAATAGTTCAGGGGTTAGAAGGGTATGTATGGTTTATTTAGAATATTAAAAACTGATTTTCGAAAAAAAGAGTTAGTTGTAACTTTATCAAACGTATCTACGTATAAAATACAGAAGAATTTTATAGAGACGTTATTAAAATCGCTCCGCATACTAATATCACTCACAACCCTACATGAACTTAATCGAGACTTTTTAATCTCCACTTTTATAAGGGTAAGCCATAAATTGGAGGGTAACAAGGGTTTACCCTGTGCACAGAATCCATTGTGAAGCAGATCGTAATTAAGCCAGTAACATTTGGTGCTCGTTCCTTATATTAATTTTAATTAAAAGTCCTAAAACGTTTTGTCTTCGGGTGAAGTATGGAATTGGGACGTAGCGAGGGTAACTCGAGAACTAGGCAGAATTATACTTTTTTTCAAAGTCAATTAGTATGCACGGTTAGTGACTGTTGGAAAGAATCATGGAGGAAAAGTCCGTCATTAATTTGGGAAACTTGGGTTATAAGATGCTGTTAAAAATTCGAGCCTTGTACACAATGGCCCATGCTGGCCGGCTATAGTTCAAAGATCAAGAGTGTCTTCAACAAAATAACTCAGTAGCAGATCGCAAAATTGCACATTTATGCAAATTTATTTTTCTAAACCATGAACTGAATAATTTCATTCGTTTTTAACCAATATCGAGGTCATTAACTAAAACAAAGTCTTCTACGCCTATGTTACACTCCCCATGTTAAGCCTGTTGCACATTTGTAACACCCGACGCTACCTCACGAGTGGTTACTGGCCAATTGACGAAAAGTAGCTTTATAAGATGAAATGTGGCCAATAAGTACGCTTTTCACTGACGTGGTAGAGCGTGGCGTGTTGTACGTCTGCTTCCTCCCTTATAATAGCTTAGATTTAAACCGTAGTCCAACGTTTCAACGAAGTGAAAATCGCCTCTAATACCTGAGTAATTGAATCAGAATTCTCGTTCCACCAGAAGGTCGGTAGATAGGTAATGAAATCAAATAACTTTAGTTGGATCCTCGTCCCGAGGGAAACCTTTATCTTTACATAGAGGACTGCTTTCCATAATTTTCTACAGTTCACTATCTTTTGCGAAGATTTACGATTCTCTATTTTTTTTTCTACCTTTTACGGCGAATGTAGATAGTCCTATGTGCGTCTATACGTATGTAGGTACGTATAATAAAGAGTATCTCTTGCATTATGCAGAATACAGGAGTTTATTTAGGACACGTTGGTATGGGAATAGAAGAAAAATATGTTGTGACAGCTTTATTTCATATTGTGCGAGCTATGCTATGAGAGAAGCATTATCTTGAGAAATGTATCTTCTCTGCGACAGCGAAGAACGCAGAGATACGGGATAAATTATCATTTAAAGAATTTGTTTGCTTTTGGTTTCCACTAACTTCTGTCTACGACTTCGCCCACTAATGACACTTGGCAATAGTGGAGCTTTCTATCAGTATATTTTTTTATCTCACGCCTTCACACCTGTATTCCCCAAAGGGTTAAGCAGAAGTGTAGCAAACGTGACAACAGGCGTAACAGGCGTGATGGTATGTTATGTGTTTTTGTGTGTGTATTTTTTTATCGGACCAGTACATCCAGTACACAAAAAAACAGTCTTTACCTAAAGACCTAAATACTAAAAGTAATATTAGTATCATCATTAAACAAAGCAATGAAATAATAGTCAGGACTATTGTTACCAATAAGCCTGACATAGTGGTGGTAGATCGATTAGAGCGTCGCGCAATGATTGTTGATATTACGGTCCCGCATGACGAGAACCTCGTAAAAGCTGAGAAAGATAAATTAAGTATCTTGACTTGGCTCGCGAGGTTGTCGACATGTGGGATGTGAGTACAGCAATCATTGTGCCGATAGTCGTAACGGCCAATGGCGTAATAGCCAAGAGCCTCCACCAACACCTCAGGAGGCTCTCGTTGGGTAGTTGGATCAAGGGCTTGATTCAGAAAGCGGTACTCCTAGACACGGCGCGTATTGTTAGGAGATTCCTTTCTCAGGAGCCCTGACCACCGGTAGCTTGGACCCTGTTCCCGATACCGGTGGGCTACTATTTTTTATATTTTGAAATGTTTTTATTTTTTATATTAATATTTAAAAATGTATTTAATATGTATGACAAATAAATAAATGTAGAAATAAAATATTCATCTGTCTAGCCCTTTCCCAGTTGGGAAATGGATGTTGTGGTCGGCTTCCAGTCTAACCGAATGCAGCCAAATACCAGTGTTTTACGAAGAGCGACTGCTTATCTGATCTCCACAACCCAGTTACTGGGTAACATAATACCCCTTAATAAGACTGGTTGTAATGACTGCCAAAATTTCGACGCATGACAACCAACAGCTTTACGAGCTTCTCAAGTCACGGGGGTGTTACACCAGAAATAAAATACAATAGAGAAATTCACTGAAAACTTTTGATATCTTTATAATAGTCAAGACATCGACCCCAAAGCTTCTACACAAATACTGTAAAATCCTTTATTTAATTCTTAATTATTTCTTATTTATTTTATTTTAAGCCTTTATTTTCCTGCTTGAGGTTTTACCGCTCAGATGCATTCAAAACAATATACTTATTTAGTACAAGCTGTGCCCGCAGCTTTGCTTCCGTGAACCAAGTGTAACGGAAATAAGACTTGAATGTTATGTCATGACAATTCTCTCAAGTGAACGTAGTTTAGTATTGTCTAGTAATACATAAACACACTCGTTGTAGATTATTTATGTTTTCTATTTTTATTTCGTGTTTTATTTTATTGTCGTGATGGCCTAGTTGCGGGTTCGGTACCGCACAAGCACCAAACTGACTTTTTCAATGAATACATTGTTTTCTAAGTTTATCTTAGACATCACTGCCATCGGTGAAGGAAAACGTCGTAAGGAAACTTGAAGTCATATTTAATAAAAGCCTTCAGCAAGCGCGTTCGTGCCTTCTCTGTACGAGAAGAGGCATTTGCCCTGCAGTAGAACAATACTAAGCTAGTATTAGCATACACACAAGAGCTATATTAAGGCACAGACGTGCTTTAAGTAAGAGACTGACATCGACTGAGTATCGACATACGTGGAAGCTCATTTAATGCAAAACTGTACTTAAATACATACCTTTAGAATTGCATTTATCACCTCATTTGTGAAACGAGAATGGAACTCGTTAACAAGTCATTTTCAATTTGGATGTAGTTTAAAACGAATACAGAAAACTGAAGCAATTTAAATGGTTCCCATTTCATTTCAAAGAATTAACTTACATCATCGTGAACTGAATTTAATTTGTAGTCAGTATTTGATTGTCCTGAATGCTTTTAAAATTTATTTTCCTTTGTATCTGATATTATTGAGCGATGTAATGCTCAGAGCATTAATTCATTCATAATTGTTACAAAGTTCATTAATAAAATGTCATTCGGGGAGGATACTACATACATACATACTCACGCCTTTTTCCCATGTGGGCAGGCAGATTGCAGAACCCACAAAGGGAGTGATGTATTTCTTTATGTTGCAATTTGATGAAATAATTTTTTTTGTAATTTTCAAAATCCATGCCTTTTTTCTACTTATCCATAAACATTACTCGCCAAAGCAACGCTTTTTAAATTTATATATTTTTTTGCTAGATTTAAAGTAAAACGACTTGTTTCATTTAATAACAACAATTTTACAATAAACAAACAGTTATAAATGATAAATTGCATGGTAAGAAAAACAAATACGTAAATACAAATGAAATGACAGTTTAATGAACATTAAATCTCTTCCATAGCCCCCCACTGGCTGGAGAAACATCCAAATATACGACCACAGTCGCACAGACATACACATAGTATACTGAAACCGAAATATACATCCTGTACACACAGTTTATGTTGGTCGTAATTCTCAGGCGCCGTCAATTATTGTTTCGCAGCGTCGAATTGTGAACATTAACATAGAAAGTAGGAAAGTACAACACTGGAAGTGTTAGTAGTTCTTATTTGAAGCATTAAGTGTAAGGTTTAATATGTGTGAAGGATGAGGAATTGTGCGGGGTGCGGTTTGTAAACCACTTCCATAAAAAAAGCACACATTAAAAAGTCACATTTATAGATGACTTAAAAAAAAGGAGGACAATCCAAATGGAATTAGTTTTACTTCATTTAAACCTTTATAAGCACATTTTTTTTTTGGTGAGTGGGAAATCATCAAATAACTTCTCCTGCCCTGGGCGGTGCGGGAGGGAGTGTCAGACTTTTACTGACTAAAACCCACCCATGTTCCTTCTTGTGCCCTTTGCGTTCTGGGGGCGCGGTATCTCTTACGAACAACCCGCAGCCCCGGCAGGCGTCGGCCCTCAGTGGCCCCTTTCTTTTGCTGACATCTCTGTGAGGCGCGCGTGGAACACGAACTCGCCGTCGACACGGCCTGTCGTTAGGCAACGTAAGGACGGTGAGCTACCCATTGCTCACCGTCCACAGGCCCGTATCTACGGTGGCCGGGAGTCGTCTCGCGGCTCCCGACGTCCGGAGCGTCTACCGCGGCGGCTGGGACGGGAGAACCGCTGTCTCAACCGTCCCGCCGCCTCCTTCTCCAGCATTACTGCCTCACAGAAGGAGGCGACTGCATCCCATTCAGTCTCGCTCCGGACCATGGCTTGCACCAGGGCCGGACGCGAGAGTTCGCCGCCGCCGATGGCCGCCACGAGGACTCGGCGATGCTCCGCCCATTTATAAGCACATTGTAATCAATATTATAGAGAGATTAAATTGTTCGTATGTTTGCAAGAGGTAATGTCCGCAAAAACTGATTTAATTACAAAAAAGAATTCAGCTGATAGAAATCAAGAAAATACACTATTGCTGAGTGTTAGAAGCATTTACGGTGTATGTACTTGACTTCTGAGCAGACGAAGTCAAGGGTAAGAACCTAGTAGGTAACTAATAATTTCCCTAAAAACCTTAGATACATAGACGTTAGAGACATGTTAAAAGCACCCAAGCCATCCCATTAAATCAAGCACATGTTTAAATTAAACACAGTATAAATTATAACATGCTGAGAGAAACAGTTATCTAGACAAACAGTTACGAGGAGGAGTTAAATTTAATTTTATTGAGGAGCAAAGTTTGCGAAGTTAAATCAAGCGCTGTTTGTTCATCGACAGGACTTTAATGTTTATTGTTCTTTCGATGTTAATGTTATTTAGGGCTTAATACGTTGAGAACGTAAAGTTATTATTTTCTTCGTGAAGGCATTCATTAGTTTGTTAATAAGACTGTACTGATTCAAGACATTTATTATTTGGGTTATTTTGAAATCAAGTTATTTAAGTCAGGAGTCCTGACTTGATTTCTCAGTTTTAAGTTTTTTGACGAGAGATAAAATAACCACAAGTATAGATAGTGCTCTTCGTGTCGTGATTAATTCTTTAAAAATACAAAATTTAACATTTTAAGTGACCCCTGACGGAAGAATAAAAATCCCTACCGCAGCTAAAAAAATGATCTGATAACTTCAAACATAGCTAAGAACACTCTCGACGCAAAAACGACGGGGTTTTACAAGTTTGACGTGTCTGTGTGTCTGTCTGTGGCATCGTAGCTCCCGAACGCATAAACCGATTTTGACTTAGTTTTTTTTTTTTAAAGGTATATTAGTCGAGAGTGTTCTTAGCTAGTTAAATGGAAATCGGTTTAGCGGTTTCAAAGTTATCAGCTCTTTTGTTAGCTGCTGTAGGGATTTTTATTTTTCTGTCGGAGGTTATATACTATTTAAAGATGGCAGGATTTAAAAAAGTATTTAATACATTTAAAATTATACACAAATGAAACACTCGCAGCTTTAACGCAGAACAAACATATCACATCAATTTCTTCCACAAGTCCCACAATTAACCTTTCGCCATTAGTCAAGAAACTTTAATTGCGAGTGATTTGCCGAAGCACGCAATTATACGAGCGACTTGGAAATTTCCATGGTCTGGCTCCAAGTGGTCATCAAACGTTCATTTCACAGGTTATTACGAGCCATCCTTTCGTTTGCCGCTCTGCCGCAACAGTGACGCATGGTCTAATTTGTATAGTTACCAAGTTTATTTTGCGGTACAAAACACTCTTAACCCGGCTGGATAGAGCCTAATTTTGTCTGTTTCGGCGGTGTGTAAGTGGAGATAGAAGTTTGTACGGTGCTCTCAGCCAGCCTATTGTCCCCGCAGATATAAAACTGCGACAGGCGCCTAGTCGAGTGAGTTCTTCTCGCCGTGATTTATATTAAGCCACACATGTGGATAATTCAATTTTTTGGCTAAACAACAACTACTTGTCTACTTAGGATTTTCGTAACGATTTGAATTTCAATTAAATTCGAATGTCTACGTCGTAGGTAATCACCCTCAGACGCCTACGCCGTAGACGTGTAGCTACGCCTACGACGTAGCGTATCGCGTAGAGCCTCTAGCTTCTCTTAGTTAGATGAATTGTTTCATTAAAACACTTTCTCATATTTTATTAAATAATAATTCAAACACATATACAATGTGTAATTTGATAATTGTATTACCTAAAGTTGTAACCTTTACACAATGGAAAAATCTTAACACAAACTGTAGGTACAGTTTGTGTTAAGATTTTTCCATCGTGTACCATTGATTCAGTACATAATTCTCGACTACCCAGAGCTGAATATTTTCGTTGGTTTAAAAAAAACCGCTGTTCATTACATTCTCACCGTGTAGGTATTGCACTCTTGTATGAGATCGCTGATTAAAAATAAAACCAACGAAAAAATTACAACGCTATGGAATCTTGTACTAAATCCATGCTCCTCCGTAAAATGGTGTTGCTCATGAAAAATTAACACTCCTGCATTGTAATCGATCTTCTAAATCGAGAAATTAGGTTGAAAGCATATTTAGCGGCGGTTTAAATGTTAAATTGGGGTCAAAGGTTAACTACCTACCCTCCACTGGACAATTATACGAACGCCTGCACAATTTATGTAATTAAAATATTTTCATTTTCATCATTTCAACATTGTGCATGTTGAAATGATGAAAATAATGTCGCTTATATTTTTGATGACAAATGCTTAGCACGCCTGTTCAGTTTTAAATTCTGCTTTTTAAATGGTGAGCTTTTTAATTCGCTATACTTGTTTATTTTTTATAAGATTTTTAAATCAACCGACATCTTTTTTTTATTAACGACGACTGGATTTGTTTGGTTTTTTTCTTGTGTATAACGTTAAAATGTACCTTTTTATGGTCTAATTGAAATTAATGATTTGACTTTAACTTTATTTAAAACGTAGGTAGTGGTTTTATTTTCCACATCTTGAAAATTATACCCTCACTGAGTATCACTATTTTCCGTGTCAATAAATAGAATAAACAATCAACTCAACGTGACGTCACAGAACACCAAACAGTTGATCATCACGTTCCGATAAACCTCGATTTATTTGCACTCCCACGGGTAAAATTAACACACACGTACGCATCAAAACAATATTTTTGCATTTGCATGACGTCTAACTGGAGCGATTGAGACGCCTATATTATGGAAATTTATAGAACGAATAAACGAAATATTATGTGCTAATAATATCTGCAAATAATCTTTATTTTTTCTCTTGAACAATTTTACCTACAAAACCAAATTTAATAAAACTGACATCCTGTCATCTGTCTCCTAATATATGACAGATGACAGATCCGACTCTGTGACTAGTTTCTTTAATAGCTTTTCTTGCTTTCATAAAATATGTGTTGAGAAAAATTGTGTATTTTTTAAAATAAACATGTCACTTTGTCAGTTTTACTAAATACGGCCCTGGAAACCAGAGCCGTATGCCTTTTGGAAATTGTTTTTGTAGTCTCTATTAAAAATATGTTTAAATAAGTAACACCAAATACTCATATTAACATCAAAGTTAATTAATTTAATATAACTTCAAGCCTAACCATATCAGCTAAACTAAAACAAGTATGACAAGTATCACACAACTAACCTCTAATGTAAATCTAAAGTAAACAGCGCATGTACCTACCAACGTCTTTCATGACTTATTAGGAACTATAGCCGAATGAAATTCCCCCAGTTCATGTTGAAGTTTCCACACCCTTTGTATAGGATGAAACTTTGGCTTTAGCTGGCAAGTCAAACCACTAATAAGGCTCGGCGTTGTTATAGATTCAGTTCAAATGAGGCATAAAGGGGAATGTATAATCATTTGTCAGCAGATATTTTACTTTTATAGATGCTTTTGCTCGCGACTTTTTCTGCGTAAATGTCGGTTTTCCCGGCGCAGACGAAGTCGGGAAATAAAAAGTAACCTATGTCCTTTTTTGGGGTTGAAACTTACCCCGTACCAAATTTCATCACAATCGCTTTAGTGGTTGACTCTTGAAAGCGTAACAGACAGAGTTACTTTCAAATTTATTACATAACATAACATACCATCACGCCTGTATTCCCCATAGGGTTAGGCAGAGGTGTACCAATGTACACCCACAGTTCACCGGTATGTTTTTAGGTCCCATGTAATAGGGGGCGAGCCTATTGCCATTAAACGGGCACAAATTCTAACTCAGAGCTGCTACTGAGCAATTCATAGAAAAACCCAATAACACTTTTTGCTCGACCTGGGAATCGAACCCAAGACCTCTAGCGTAGCAGTCGCGCTTAGGACCACAAGGCCAACGAGGCAGTTCAAATTTAGTATGGATTAATTAAACTTTGATTGCATATCTATTTACCCGATTGCCTTAGAAAGATGGTGTAGAAGATCACTTTACAAGCAATTTGCAGCTACGAAATTGAACTAAATATAGCGTCGACTGCTTGAAACGTGATCTTCTTGTTTAGAACGAATTGTTCTTTGAAGTCAATTTTTAACGGTATAATATTCCTGTATAATGTTTAGCAGGTCCATGTTATAAAGACTTGTTTTCTTACCTATTTAGTTTTTGTTTTTTGTACATATAAATTTTAATCAAAAACTTATATGGAAAACAAATTTATAAATAATTACTAAAATAATATAAACTACTAAAATAATAACTAATTACTAAAATAGCTGCCTCGCTAACCTAGTGGTCCTAAGCCCGACTGCTACACTAGAGGTCTTGGGTTCGATTCCCAGGTCGAGCAAAGTGTTATTAGGTTTTTCTATGAAATTCTCAGTAGCAGCTTGGAGTTAGGATTGGTGCCCGGTTAATGACAATAGGCTCGCCCCCTATTACATGGGACCTAAACATACCGGCGAACTATGGGGGTACATAGTTACTTTGGTACACCTCTGCCTAACCTTTCGGGGAATACAGGCGTGATACTAAAATAATTTCATGTCTTTAATTAGTACAGTTAGAGTGGCCAAACTTTTCTTCAATGTAGATGCAAAATGGCTCAACAGTTTCATTTTCTTATACATCTTAATTATTCTGCTTTGCAGACAACATCAAATATATTAAGATTAATTTCCCTACTCATGTCGTTAATCATTATTAAGTAGAGGCATATGTCGTATTAATTCTCTCTTCCTTTATAAGTTTACTTTCACGTAGATTTCTTCACGGATGCTTTATCGAATCCAGGCTAGAGTCATAGTGTCGATAAAGTCAATTGCCACTAAAGGAAACAGATAAAACTCCTTCGACATTGAAAAAACAATAAATGTTCTATCGACAGCCAGCGGGCTTAATACGGCCGCGCTAGCATAGAAGTATACAATTCGATTTGTAAATACGACTTCCCTATAGCATGTTGGTTGAATATTATACGAAAATTAGTATCACATATTGATTTCAATAAAGCCTTTCAAAATAAATGGTTATTACTAACTTTTGCCCGTAACTTTGATCTGACCCCTAATTTTTTTGAAAATATTTTATATTCTATAGTATATATACATATATATATATATATATACAAATACGCCTCTATTCCTCGAAGGGTTAGGCAGAGGTGTACTAAAATACACCCACAGTTCGCCGGTATGTTAGCAGTCCCACATAGGACCACTAGGCTATCGAGGTAGTTATTCTATAGTATTCATCGATAATGTAAGCTTCCGATTAACGTAAAAAAAATCAGAATTGGACCAGTAGTTCCCGAGATTAGCGAGTTTTATCAAAAAAAACTTACAGCTTTATAGTATTAGAATAGAAACGGGTATGATCGACTTTTATTAAATTGAATTATTAATTATTATCTTCTGGAGCTCGTACCAGGCCCATTGTTCCTTTATCTTTACCGTGCTATATACTGATATCGTAGACAATCAGCAAAAACCTAACCCCATATGACTTTCTCCTCGAAGACTGCTATAAAAACCTTTCAAACGAACGAATGGATTACGAAGAACACAAAAAGATCCAAACAATCGATACGTAAGCCTACAATACAAAGAAAATCCGACTCGATAAATGTAAATAGAAAAGGTCGAGATTTGCGATTTTCCTTCAATTTCCTTATTGGCGCCCAACGTGGTTATAAATAATAAAACACTGACAGACGGACGGAAAGCCTGACTAACAAGGACTAATTCACCCTGTCACCGGCTCCTAACAAGACTAACAATCGTCCTTTCTTTGTTCACAGATGCCCGGCTTCTTCTCTAACGCTTGCTTTATTGGAAAACTTAACAAAAAGTAACTACAAAGTTAAAACTGCTACACTAATTACTTTTAATTCGCCATCGCAGTGACTTGTGTTTAATAGTCGATGAAATTCTAAACTAATTTCCCAAAGTGTAGAGATTGACAAACGTAAATATTGCACAGCAGTTTAGTAGACACTTAGCATTCGACCGCTCGTTGTGGATGCCCTCTGAATTATTAAGGCGGTCTAAATATCTACTACAGATCCCTCCATCAAAGCTGCGGCTAAAACATTTGTGCTACTAAGTTCTAATAGCCTTTATGTTATGTGTATATGTACTTAATAGAATTTCATCGACCCTAAAGTACTAATAACATAGTGAAGTACTAACACGACAGTGTACAGTGAAAAGTGAAATGCATGTGGGTGTTCGGATCGTGTGCGTAAGGGTGCGGTTTCATTAGCGGCGCGGGAGCGTTTTGAGTAAAGCTGGGTGTGGAACGCCACGGCGTCGTCGGTGGAGGGTCGCGGTGCGGGCGGGGCGGACGATCCCGCGCCCTCGCCCGCGCCCGACGCGGAGGCCCCAGTGCGCCGGCGTCGCCACCGCCCGCTTTATCGCCGCCTCTTCCACTATGTCCGCACCGCGTGGACCGGCGTCAAGTTTGCATTAGGTATGGTTTTCATCGTAACCTGTAACAACATGATCAACTCATTAAGCTACTGACGCTCATGCTCATGAAGAGCACACATATGAGCGTGCTTTAAATCGGCATGCTCTTTTGGTACAAATAAGCAGGCTTATCATTAGCACTATTTTCAAACGTAAGTATTTGATCTAGGAAAGAGCATGTGTGTCAGTACTTTTATTCTATATATCACCATAGTATAAATTATAAACTTATCTCACGTTAAGCCAGTAGCATGGTGATTGGCTTCGCTTAAGAAGACATCACATATATAACAAATTCAAACAATAAACTTTTCAATATAATTAACCACACAGATCAGAGTGCACACTCTTGTTCTATGCAATTTATGCATAATATAATACTTCAATCTTCTGCGGAACTCTCAAACTTCCCTTCTATCCTTACTAACACCCGAATTTCGACGAAACATATTCGGGCAACCTCGTAAGTAAGTTAGCTAGGCTGTTTATAAAACTCAGGCGCTCTCGTAAGAACAAAACTGCCTCCGAACAAAAGTTATTTGAGCCGCCGTAATATAGGGACAAAGCCCAAGCATTTAGTCGAAATTTCTCGAAATGAATTTTCAACTTTACACTTGGACGAATATTTGTAAGGTCGTGGCGAACATTAGCGTAAGAATCGTCGGCGTCTTTGATGTTGGGGAAATCTCCCTTTCTGCTTCTACTATACGCTTGAGAATAAAGTGGAAAAAGTTTTTATGGAGCTCACAAATTGAATAGGTGTATTTGACACATTATTTTGTGAGTTTTATATTAGTTTTTTGAAAATAGTTTTTGACAACTTCCTTATTGAAAGATATTGATTTTTCTGCAAAATAAAGAACGTTCACGGTGATTCTAGAGTACGGTTGACAGATGCCATTGACTTTTACTTTATGAAATCTTGACATCCGTTTGGTTATTCCTTTTGAACCAATAACTTCGTCACTCTGAAAATTCCATCTACTACTACAAATGAATTTTATTCTGTAGAGTTAGTAGGCGTTACACCTATTTTAACTATGTTAAGAAAACAAAAGGCATTGGCTTCAAAACTGAAAACGATCAAAATTTAGTCGCAATCTCATCTCAGCAATGTCAATGTAAATAAATCTGAGGTATTTTTGACAATTTGAGAACCGAGATATACGATAGTTGTAAATTGCGATGGACATTGATCCTAAAGTAGTTCTTGAGCCTAGTTGGGAACCAAATTAGTAACGTAATTAATATATTGATGCAAACTGAGATTAGAATAAAAAATAAACTTACATAATGTCCTATTTACAAAGACGACATCTTAATGCTATCTTTGTAAACAATGAGATTATGTACCAAGTACGGTTTTGTAATTTGAAAATTCGTACTTAGAATTACGAGACGGTACACCTCAAAATGATATTTATTATCAGGTTGGAAGCCGGGAGCAGAATTTATTATGCGTACATAATCCAACGTGTTAAATGTCCCGGGAAGGTAGATAGCACTTCTCAAGTGAGACATAAACAAACAACATAGAAACGTTTCATGTTTCGTATCGCAAGACAACTAGTAAAATGGTGACGTCATATTTTGTTACTATTTGACTACTAAACATAACATAACATACCATCACGCCTGTATTCCCCGAAGGGTTAAGCAGAAGTGCCTATGTACATCAACAGTTCGCCGCTATGTTTAGTTCCCATGTAATAGGGGGCGATCCTATTGCCATTAGCCGGGCACAAATCCTAACTTAACTCCGAGCTGCTACTGAGAATTTTGTAGACAAACCTTATAACACTTTTTGCTCGACCAGGGAATCAAACCCAAGACCTCAGGATTCTGTCAGTGCCTCATACGTTCATAGTACGGTCATGGTATGGTTCATTAACAAAATCGTGTATTATGATTACAATTAAATAAACCGTCTGATTCTTTAAAGAATCACTCAGAGAGTGAAAACGTTGAATATTTTTCCATTCCTTATACAAAAGAACGGTCACAACGAAGCATCAAACTACCAAAAAAATCAAAACTTCAAAGTTACAAATATAACTTTATTCTTCTGATAAAAATAAGATTTTTCAACGGTTACTTACGATTGGGTCCCTTGTTATCGGAGAACCCGCCCTTTATTATACAGAGTACAATAACCGGGGTGTATAAGAGTACCTATTTTTATAAGAAATAAACTCACTGAAATATGTTCTTAAAGAAAATATTAACATTTTTCACGGTTACTTATATCGACTTTTTTTGTTATCGTTCGGTAGCCGGTGAATGTTTATTCTGTGAGATTGATACAATTATTATTAAAGGTTGGTGATATTTAAAATGTAAAGTGTTTTTCAACAAAAATAAAGAGCGTTTTCAAAAAAAAACATAGTGAACAATATTGTTAATGCTATTTTAAAACGAAATTAATATCGAAAGTTTATCGACATATTTGCACCCTATTTTAAAGACCATGTAGGGGAGTATGTAATAATGTACGTTCTTAAGGTTCAACCCGAAAAGAATGTTGTCGCCACCTGTTACTTGGGGGGTGAAATAATGGCGTAGGCCGCACACATCGAAAACCAGCGATTAGACCGATAACAGTTATTGGCTTACGTGATCGTAAAGCGTTATTACAGTACGTGGTCTAAAGTACACTAAGCATTTCGTCTTAGGTCGGCGAAGCTCGTTCACTTCGTAACCAACAGTAATTTAAGTAAATGATTCGTGCGTAAACACAGTAATAAATGCCCTCATATATAATTTTCTTTAAGAGACCAAGAATCTAAACCCAACATGTTATTTTCTGTTTCTCCGCTCTATTATCTTTTATTATATGTCCCAAAAGTTCTTTATTAGAACAAAGTTCGTCTAAGAACAAAGTTATTTTTCTTTCCATCTGACTTACCAAGACCAATGATCCAAACATGAAATTAAATCCTAACAAAATATATTACACTACTTGTACCATAAAACGGACTTACCTAATATTGACGTTACATGAACATACCATCACGCCTGTATTCCCCGAAGGGTTAGGCAGAGGTGTACTAATGAACACCCACAGCTCGCCGTAATGATTAGTTCCCATGTAATAGAAGGCGAGCCTATTGCCATTAACCGGGCACAGGTCTTAACTCCGAGCTCTTACTGAAAAATTCATAGAAAAACTCAATAACACTTTTTGCTCGACCTGGTAATCGAACCCAAGACCTCTAGCGTAGGAGTCGTGCTTAAAACCACTAGGATATTGAGGCAGTTTCGTTGCATGAAGTAATTAAATAACTCTATATTCGGCAAACGTAGCGCTTTCATCATTGTTACATTAGGCCCTCATAACGATAAAAAGTGGAGGTGAAATAGTAACTCGGCAGGCGTTACTCGCTCGTAATTTTCAATGTTATTGGCTGTTATATTAATAATATACTGTGAACCGTTGGGGAGTTAATCAAAGGGATTTTCGGGTATTATGGGCAATTGTGCCCAGATGGTAACGTAGGACCTTTCTTCCATGGGGAACGCGGTAACCACAAAATAGGATTATTATAATGATTGCATACTCCTGTGGGTTTTTTCTACTTTCATACATAGTTTTTGGAGGACATCACTAATACCTCTTTTTAAATAACTTTACAACTAGATATAACGTTAGAATTTTGAAGAAAATTATGTTAGATGATTATGTTTTATATTATAATTAGCTTCTGCTCGCGACTTCGTCCGCATAGTTTTTTCACCCGCATTTGGTTACGTTTTTGGTTACTGCTCCACTCCCGTGTGTCGCAGCGTGAAGTTATATAGCCTATAGCTTTTCTCGATAAATGGACTATCCAACACAAAAATAATTTTTCAATTCTATCCATTAGTTCCTGAGATTAGCGCGTTCAAACAAACAAACTCTTCAGCTTTATAATATTAGTATAGACATATCTACTTATATCAGAGTTATTCAATTTAATGTAATTAAAGCCCTTTCACAATTAAAGACGACAATCATAAAATAAATAAACAGGAGACTATCATTTTAGAAAAATCCACATTCATGAAAAATGGTCATATCATTTTTATCACCATTTTTCAGAGTCATAAATATTTTTATCAACGTCGAAGAGAGCACAAAAAATATATCAGAAATCTGGCTTTAACACAGAGTACCTAATAAAATATCTAGGTTACCTACGAGCCATCTAAGTAATTACTAGATTCACTGAGCAAACTTGAACCAGTTCTAGAATATTGAGAATATGGAATATTCCTTAATAGATTGAAATTGATATTTATATATCATCTTCACAGTTTTATTTTGATTTGAGACTTTCGAGATATAAATACAATCATGTTTATCAGTTTCGTATGAAATATTTTACATACATATTTTTTTTTAAATAAATAAATGAATGTAAAGTACTGTGAAGGTTGTTCACCGTATCAACCTGGCTGAAATAGTTTACGTCCAAACACTCAGTCGAATTCCTTTTTGGAATTAGATTAGACAGTTATTTATATATGAAGACACTTGTTTGGCCACCTTTGAGTCAGTGACATCTCAATGAAAAAGATATAATAAAGATATCAAACGTTCGTGGCTTTAATTTAAATAGTTGGAGCCCTATATTGAAGTACAATACGTCCCGGTACCGTGGTTTAACCATAAGGGTGACCACAGTATTTACTACCACACAAGCTTTTTTTCGTTTATCAGAAACATGAAAAGAGGTCACTGCAAAAAAGAATCCATACGTTTTGTCATTGTCATTTCACTATTTCAGAATGATATTAGGGTTAGTGTATAGAAAGGTTAGCTTATTCTATATACTAAGATAATAAATCTGAACTTCCAGTCGGATTGAAAAAAATGTTTTTGTATATGATAGCCAGATTGATGAGGAATAGCATAGGCTGTATCACATAATGCTATGGTCTATGAGGGCAGAGCAGTAACCAAAGACGTAACTTAACGCGGGTGAAAAAAACCTCACAGATGAAATTGCGTGCAGCAGGTAGTGCTCGTTTATATAAACGAGAAGCTCTATTCCAGACTGATACTAAAAAAACTGTGATCGATCAAAAACCTTGAACGTTATAAGTCATACGATAATAAAAAAGGTGACTCGGTAGCCTAGTGGTCCTAAGTGCGACTGCTACGCTAGAGGTCATAGGTTCGACTCCCAGGTCCAGTAAAAAGTGTTAATGGGTTTTTCTGTAAAATTCTCAGTAGCTTGGAATTAGTATTTGTGCCCGGTTAATGGCAATAGGCTCGCCCCCTATTACATGGGACCTAAACATACCGGCTAACTGTGGGTGTACATTGGTACATCTCTGCCTAACCCTTAGGGGAATACAGGCGTGATGGTATGTTAATAAAAAAATACGAACACTAAATAATAGCGGTACAGTCACGAGTAAAACCGTTCAATAAAGTCAAAAACTATCTCGATGACAAATTTCAATGCAGTTACGACAACGAGTTGCAATATGCGGACAGTTTTACTACATGTTTCATATTTCTGCGGTAGCCCAATAATAATGCCAATATTTATGAATATGTGACCACAGTGCAACTATCAATTTCATGCAGCCGTATAACGCTTGAAACGTTGACAGCTGTGAAATGTGGTTTTGTAAGACTGTATAATATAGGTGTGTAGTCTGTGGCCACATGGCATACAGGCTTTAAAAATACACATTACATAGGTGTTAACCTACATACATAGATAGGTGTTAAACTGCCCCGTTGGTCTCGTGATCGCAAGCGCAACTGATGAACATAGGGTCCTGAGTTCGATTCTCAGGTCGAGCAAAGTGTTATTGGGTTTTTCCATTAGGAATTTCTCAGTAGCAGTCAATAGTTGGGAAAAGACTAAGCAGATGATTATCTTGGATGATACATTTACTGCGATATTGAATTACAAAGTCCTAACATTTTTTAAATCAATTTTTAATAAAATTAGTTTAACTAATCTTTAAATACCTGTCAAATTCTATATCTGTCAAACTAACAGAATGTTATTGAATCAATTTTACGAACTAGATGGATTCCTACCAAACCTGCAGAAATGAAACACGGAATCGTAAAAGATGGAAGAAGTCGATGAGCCCTTTGCCAAGGAGTAGGAAAGAACAGGAAAACAAAAAAATATTGTATGTATTCAACGGTAAATATAAACGCGAAACTCATTTTGTAATATCGTAAGTTAAAAAATAATAAATCCACAATGTATTAGCGCGAGCGTTTTCCTGAGAACTAGACGGCTTCTTTAATTTATTTTTGTATTTTATCAATGTTACTGGAACGAAGAAGAATCAATATTTTCTTTCCGTTCTCAGAAAGCAGTTTGTTTTTCTAAAATAGCATAACAATGTTGTTAGTTTTACAGTTTCTGTGTAGAGGAAGCTACTGGGGAATCGTGTGTTATGTTATTTTTCTTTCTGACATCAATAACTTTTCAAACGGCAATTTGTCTGAACTAAGTTGAACACTGCACATAAAAAGCACATTTTTTTATGCATGGTTATCTATACTAGTTCCAACCGTCTACCTACTTTTTACAAGGTTGGGTGGGTCACAGATATACGTCTGAGTGCATTCAAAGATTAGATCCTTTACTTTATTTATTCTAATTAGGGTCTCATTATTATACGATATTTTGAGAGAATATAATGAGAACTTTAAATTAGAATAATACCTAGCCTATTATTGTCTCCCTGCAGAACAAGGTCCCGAAAAGGCAAGAGCATAAATCACACTTGCTCAAGGTGGATTTACGATTTCAGATTTTTATCACATAACTAAAAAACCAGGCCAATATGTCCATTAGTCTTCCTTCATCGACGTCAGTGAAATCCAAAGTTAACTCAAATTAACATGTGATTTGACTAAGTCACATTGGTACTTGTCCGTTACCTCATATGCATGTCAAGCGAACGCTTTAACGAATGGGCCATCACGACAACAAATTTAAAACCAAAACTTCAAATTGATAGCCAGAATCACAATGACAGTACAGGCAAAAGGATTGTTTAAATACAGCTTCCATAACAATTTACTAACATAATAAGAAGTAATAAGAACAGGTAAACATCTTCCACGTTGTCCTCACAACAGCGGTAGATACTTAATTTACAAACTTTATTATACTTCGTGCCTTTGAGAAGTTCACCCAAGTTTCGGTCAGTGATAAATTACTTTCATACACCAACAATATTGTCATTGTCGGGTAATTTACATCGAAAGTCTTTCGTAGTACGAAATTAAGAAATTTGTAAGTGCCAAACTTGCGAGTGTCTTGTAAAGCTGGTACTTAAATTGTAATTGATAGGGAAAAAGGGGAACGAGTGTCGAGAAAGTAGGTTCTGAATAATAATTAACACAAAACGCCAAACGCGGTTTTGCTTTCTGTTTGTGTAGTTTTGATTCCCTTCTAAAAGTGACGATGTTGATAACCATCTTATTTGAAATACTCTTCGCAAAATACAATACATATAAAAACACATTTTTTTTTTAAGTTACCCTCGACAAACAATGCTTATCCCTACCGTAGTCAAAAAAAGAGCTGATTACTTTGACACCACTGAACCGATTTCGATCAAACATAGCTAAGAACACTCCCGACTAATTCACCTATCAAACACGAAAAACAAGATCAAAATCGGTTAACGCGTTCGGGAGCTACGATCCCACAGACAGACACACACACACACACAACAAACTTATAACACCACGTCGTTTTTGCGTCGGGGGTTAAAAATACACAACAAATGAAAATAGCAAAAGCCTATCTATATAAGTCGTTCTTTCAACAGTTTTAAAAACCAAAATCAACGGCGTGTGAGCACTAATGGATGTCAGTTTTACAACTTGTGCAAAGAGTTAAGCAGTTTACCTGCCACAGTAAACTACGTTTATCGTTGTTCCCGACTCAGCAAACTATCAAAAATATGACTAAAATAGCATTTGACTCCTATTTTTGTGTAAAATCCACAAAAGATTTGCTTAAAAATCAAAAGCAATTCTCGTTTTATTTTCTGCCCTCTATTAAATTTAATAATAATATCTGTTCTGAATCTTCTGGAAGCACTATTCTAAAATAAAAGGGACTTTGCTTTAAGCAATCATTTCAACATAATGGTTGAAAACGGTGGAACATTTCGCCTTAAGGCTGGTACATCTGAGAAACCTCGGCGGGTCGTTAGGAATCAGTTAATTTTCACGAAGAAAGCTCTCTAAAGTATTCGACAGTAGGTACGCAAATTGTTCATTTACGAATTCCGTGTCGGTCCTTTTGAATTGGCAGACGATTTCGATGAAAAAAATGCCTTTATCGCAACCGTCGAATCTCTTCAGAGAAATGAAAGTTATTAAACTCTGCTGAATTTTTTCATCAACTCTGTCAATTTATAGAAATTTCCTTTTAAAGCACTCGTGTTTAATTGACTTTTTATCGCGAAAACTCATTAATGTTTTTTTTTTTTCATTTTTTTTTTTTCATTAATCTAAAGATGAATATCTATTAGCCAGTAATGTACCGGAAAGCAATCGAATTGGAGTATAATGCAAAAGGTTTGTAAACAATTGTGTATTAAGTTTGTGTGTCTATTTGCCAAATATTTGTCGACTATTGTATTGCATCGTATTCCCGGAACGTTCGACGCGTCCTAATTACGTAAACTATGCAGACATCGCAGAGATGTAGGTACTTGCATCTGTCAAGTCACCCACCTGCTTTCACAAACATTTGCCAAACCTTTAACAGATCAATTACCTCGAAGTCGAACCGTTTCAATATTCAGATTCATTTGGATTTGTCTATACAGATATGGTACACGTTCACATAAACAGCATTACTAAACATTATTGAAACCGACGCGCTCTGAATAGTTCGTGGCAGACTTGTTATTGCAAATGCACAGTTATTTCCGTACACACATAATTAAATATGCTGCATGACAATTAGACTGACTTTAAAATTGGAACGCATTGAAATTGTCTCCTCATGAAAGCTGGCAGGTGACCAAACACGCGTTAGTTTTGTCTCTAAACTTTAGCAGTTGTCGGAAGAACATTCCAAGAGGACGCAACTAACATAGAATTTAGTGAATAGCTGTTTAAGTAATCGATTCGTTATGTCCTATAATGAGGTGCGGAGAATTTGTTTCGTGTTGGTGGATGTTGTAATGGTTTCATAGTGGCGAATTGAAACTAAGCCAAGTGTCGCGCAGACTAGCCTCTAGCCGTGCAAATCATACGCGTCATAACTATAAGCATTCTCAGTATCATTGTGTGACGCGTAAACAAAACACACTGTACATATTCGCCGCGCTTCATAAAATACAAGTACGGATTTCAAAGAGTGGATGCGAAGTAGCGAAGTCAGCGTGAGACCGCCGAACGTTGAGACCCAAACACGTAAAAATGTAGGCGACAAAGAGCGCGATAGCAAAAAACAAACGAGCGTTGAAGTCAGTGTTGTGGTACCCAATGAAGTGAAAATTATGAAGTCTAGCTTGAAGAGTAAACGGTCGGGTAAAACGAGTAAAGGCAAACGTAGCAAGAAAAGGGTTAGGTTCTCAGACATTGAGCCGGCCCCGGCGGCCGGGATCACCCTGCGCGAACGTTTCGTCCGCTTTTTTCATTTCCTCTGGAAGTACACGAAGGGATCCGTGAAAAATGTTCTAAGTAAGTTTTCCTTTATTGTTTAACGCCCACCTTTTATAATACCCTGTTCAGCGGCTGTTTTTCCGATGTTTTCCTTTTTGTAAACAACTGCTTTATTTGATGTTGTTTGTTTGTTGTTTACTGAAGACGTTAAGAGGATTTTATGTTAGGTAGGTGCTGAGTTGGACTTTTAATCATCACTATTTATTAACACTTTTTATAAACGCGTACAACATAATTTTGTATAAACTTGAATTAGGATGATATATACGGATACTCATAAATAAAAAAACGGTTCAAAATCGGCCCATTCGTTTAGAAGCTACGATGTGATAGGCAGACATACAGATAGACACATCAAACATATAAAAGAGGTAGAAGTAGAGTAAAGCAACTAACCAGAATACAAACTGCAGTCGCTATATCACGATAAATGAACGCTATATACCAATTAAATTTCCATGAAACATTCTACCTATTCAACTACAAAGTGGCACGTACCGTTCAGTTGATCAACAATTTGTGACGGAACTTCGTGGAACGAACTTTGACGAAGCAAGTTCTCTTTTTGCAGTATTAATGAAATTTCCGATAACAGAAATTGATTACTTTACGAATAAATTAAATAAATGCTAAAACAGATGGGTTCTAGTAACACTCCCCTTTAGAATTGAACGTAAAGGTCATTGACCATCGTCTATAGGATTATTATAGTAGGAATCCTTATGACAGAAATCTAGCACAAGGTTCACGAGCAAACAGCTTGGATTTTTTATCTCTTTAATGTCCTCTATAGAATGCAGAATGCATTCAGTAAACCTCTTTTACATGAGTGTATTATTCGTTATCCAGTAGATAACAACAGAAGTCGTCAAACGACGTTAAGTAGGAACTTTAATATAACTATAACAAAAACGTTCCCAGTGGAAGTCCAAAAAAAAGCATTGGTGTGATTTTTTCAATTCATAAGTTTATTTTCTACATCACTAACTTCAGTGAAGGAAAACACCGTGAGAAAAGTTGGACTTACAGTTAATTTACATACTACTTGACGCTTACTAAGTTCCTTTTCCTATTTATGAGAAATAATGTGATTCAATGTACCTATTTATAATAAAAACATTTCAAAGATAATAAATTTGACTACGTAATATTATGACTTGGACAAACGCCATGTCAAATTAATAAATTAAAACTTCTCTAATTCTGTCTGTTATCTTTCTTGATTCGCGTTTTGTCTTATCATAATTAATACAGTTTTTGTTTTAATGAGTGCCTTTGATAAGTTCCTATTGTCTTAGGGTCGCTATACACATAAGCGGGTCGGCACATACGGTTCGGCATTTTCAATAGTAATAATGAGATACGACTGATTTCAGACAAAGCAATTGTTTTAGCTTGGTGTATTTTCAATACACCGCTATCAAAAGTTGTCTTGAGAATACTGATTCGAATAGGCCGACCTGCTAAGTGTATAACGACCCTTATGCATTGAAATCTTATCCCTCTTTCTTTACACAGTGATTATCTGTCTATAGCACGGTAAAAATACCAGTTACCAATGTGGGTATTGGTACTCTAGGGTAAATTTCCGAGAGTAAGTACCAAGATTCGCGCTCATATATTCTTGTTTTATGTAGCCCAAATGAATGTCTCGAAGTAGATCAATGATCCAATAGCACGATCTCTAGTCGCACGCGCCGCAGTGGTACCTAAATGCATGAGTTATTTATTTAAGTAAAACGCTTTTGCCAGTAACTTAACGTGCTTGAACATCAGGAATACCTTTTATATACCCCATTAATATCCCTAAACATCGCTGAAAGAGCCCAAAAATACTGACCTAACCCTCGTTCTAGTCAAACGGGAGTTATACCTATTTTTACGAAAGTACATAATTTATTAGGGAACGTATCCGAAATTCCGAATATACGAATTATCCGTACCCGCGTCTCATTTTTCACGTCACGCAAATTGAGTCGTTCCAACTCCCTAGAGTTTGTGCCTGACGTAAATTACAACGTTCAACTTCATCTCAACGAATGCGTCTATGCCTTAAGCTTATTACGCACGTGACGTCATGAATTAGGGCGCGAGTCGGTCAGCAATAGTGATGTGGGCTCGATCTGACACTGATCGTAAAGGCGGTTTTAGAAGATACAAACGAGAATAAGCTATAGAGGATTTTCTCGACAGCGCGCTCTATATAAACGTAATCAGTTCATATCTAGTTCTTCAAGTAACGAAATTAGACGACATTTTGTAAATAAGGAAAAAGTACACTTATCTAGGTTTGTGGTTAGTCAGTTTTGCGACTTTAATTTTAAAACTATACACGGTAACTCATAAAATAGTATTTCCCATTACAACCTATTGAGTATTTAATAGAAATCTGACTAACGACAAACCTAGATATTAGTGCTTGTATTCCAACTACAAAGTTTCATCGAGTTTAATTACTTTTATGTAATTAAACACATGCATGAACGTGGACGAGGCGAAAGGAGTATTTAAGGATCGTAGCAGGTGGCGTTCTGTGGCTTCTGCCTACCCCCATAGGAAAAAAGCGTGAATTTATGTATGTATGTAAACCATGTTTAGTAGAGAGAGACCGGTTTATTGGGTTTTGATGTTATTTCAATAAAACTCACGTTAGATTTCCTTAGATACGGTATTTAATATTGAGCAAAAAACTATGAAACGTTTGTCAAAGGGAAAGACAAAAAGCGCCCCCGGTGTCAGAAAAAGGAAACATACAAATTCATATACATTTATGAGGACACTCTACATAATCGTCATCTACTTAGACTTTTCCCTACAATGTTGGGGTCGGCTTCCAGTCTGACCGGATGCAGCTGAATACCAGTGTTTTACATGGAGCGACTGCCTATCTGACCTCCACAACCCAGTTACCGGGCAACACGATACCTCTTGGTAAGACTGGTTGTCAGCCTTTCTGGCTTCTGACTATCCATAACGACTGTCAAAGATCTACGAATGACAGCCGGAACCAACGGCTTTACGTGCTTTCCGAGGCACGGGGGTGTGACACCACCATCTTCCAAACTCCGGGCTCCTACTGAGAAATTCACAACGGAAAAACCTAATAACACTTTTTGCCCGGCCCGGGAATCGAACCCAGGACCCCGTGCTCATCAGTCGCGCTTGCGACCACGAGACCAACGGGGCAGTCAGGACACTCTATATCTAGGTATCTTATAAATTTATATTTATTCAACACGGTTAGTACAGTCATTCTCTAAACCATTTTTAATTGTGTCTATTAGACATTATGTCAAGTTCTACGCTGTTCTAAAATATAAGTATTTATTACATTTGCATTTTCCTCTAAACCTCTAAAAGACGTATATGCACATCTATTGAAAACCCATTCAAAACTTCACACTGTTACCTCAAATATAATAAAATAATCAATTATCTTGTAGCCTGTGTAACCGCTCCCTTACCCGTAGCTATCGCCCAGTCTCTAGGGACGTGCACATAATGCTACGAAGGAAATTGCTCCGACTTCCAATTGTTCAACAGTAGTGTAAGTAACCTTTACAAGCTCGAATGCACAAAGTATTTCTTAACAAGAGTTCGTTTATTTTCAGAGCAAATTGGTTTATGTAATTGGTGATACGGTATTGCATTGTTACATGTTCTTTTAGAGTTTCTTACCTCAGAAAGGAAAAATTTATTTGTTTTTTTATTTATTAAAACTTTTTGCACATAATGTAAATAATACATTGTACAAAGGCGGACTTAATGCCTTTGGCATTTTCTACCAGTCAACCTTAGGGTGATGCAGAGACAAAACATAGTAGGTGCAAGAAACAGAAAGTTTCCAGGAATAAAATATAATAAATACATATATACATACATACAAACAAAATATACAGAGTAGAGAAAGCCAAAAAAAAAATACATAGGTGAAGAAATATAAGAAACTAATTGTGAGACGAGTCTGCCAACTTCATAAGCAAGTGTTCACGAGCTTTTACTTTGAATATGAAACGACTGGTAGCCATCCTGATATTCTGAGGAAGCGCATTCCAAAGGAAAACCGCCTGGACAAGAAAAGAAGATTTAAGAAAACCAGTGCGGTGAAAAGGAAAAATGGATCCCTTATAGGGTAACTTTATCCATCTAAGGATTTTTTTTAGATCGTTGCAATGTAGGGTATTCCGTGTTTTCACCGAACACCTTAATTAGCAATAACGGTGTTAGGCGCCGTCCTGTTGCTTTCGCTCGCGCGATGAAGCGTCTGTCGGACGAAAATGATCGTGCGACCGTGCGTTTAAACATACTGATATCTACTGAATGTCCTATTGAAGGTCGTGCGATCATGCGATGCGACCAAATTGTTTAATTTTATCGACGTATCGTATTGATCGGACAAACGTTTCCTCATCGCGCGATCGGTTTCATCGCACGATAAAATCACATCGCATCATCCCACGAGCTATAGCAATAGGACGGCGCCTGACGTGTTGACCTAATTTTATTTCTTATCAAACACACTTATTCCTTACTTGACTTTAGATTTAATGCACTTTGGTCTACCGAATTTTAGCACAATATTAAACCTTAATAATATGCTCACATACCGCAAACCATAGTTTAAGACCAATTTTTTTTTTAGCTTTACCTTTTTTTAGGCATAATTTAAAAAAGTTTTACACAATGTCATTTAGATGTCACAGATTGATGACGATTGATTGATGTTGAGAAGATAGTGCTGGTATATTTAGTGTCATAACACAGTCATTACGTCAAAGCAACACCCGTTCTATAGACTTATCAGGGTATATTACTTCGAAATCCTAATTCGGCAAGCCTAACTTGTTCTTGGCCGGTTTTTCTTTATATTAGGTATCTATAAAAATATAATCAGCTACTATTTTTGACTAGCTTAAATTCAAGGTACAGGTCCAATATCGCTTGGACACTCATACACATGTAGGTATAAAAAAATATAGTAACATTTTCTAGTTAAATTGTAAGGAGCAAATGTTATAGTCCTTTCAAATGCAAATGTATGTAAGTACCTACATAAACGGTTGCATGAAAATATTTGAAAAGTCCATTAATGTTTTTAGAAGCCTTCATAGAATTCCACAGTAATGTTTTACCAGACAATGAAACTACGTATAATTTATTCAACAACACTATAATTATCTTAACACTTTCATAAGTAAATGACGGACTGAGAAAGGTGCTAATTTATAGTACAATACTTCTAAATTAGCAGAGCGTAATGACGATATTAAATCATTTTTACTTCGCCTGGCAAGTATTACGTAGAATTTATTACAACGAATGTCTGTTTGCCGCCGTTCTCGTGAATTAAGGAAATTATTTGCCTAATTATTGTTTAATGTGTTAGAAAATTGTTGTATTTCTTTCTTTTGTGTCAACAGTTTTTGAACACTGTTTTTGTCCTGTTAGCCTGATCTGTCCCACTCCTGGGCAAAGGCCCTCCTCCACTCCTTCCATCTTTCACACTTTTGTGCTTCAACCTTCCAGTTTTGGAGCACCCCATCTAGTTCGTTATGCTCCGATCGAATATGTTCGTAGGCAATGTAAAAAGATTGAAGGTTTACGACTCAAATGTTTGTTTTATTAGGTATGACTTAGATTGCCTAACCTTTCTATATTCAGGTCGCCTTCTAGTTGAAGCAGATGGGACCAAATATTAATATTTTACATAGAGAAAGTTCCATCTTACTTACACAACCCAGTACTAAAATTCTAAGAACTCCTGAACCAGTGAGATTTTCAGTTTCTTTGAAAATATATAATTAACTCCTGAACTAAAAACGAACCACCGTACATTTAAATGAGTGATATACATAGAAGTGTAACACATGAAAAATATGATGACACAAAGAAAAAATAAATTGTAATTTCGGGGACGATATACTGGTCATTGTGGTTCTAAATTTGAAATCATAACCACTTTAAAAGTTAAAGTCCTGTAAACAAATAAAAATACACCTCTTTTCGGTTCGGGATACCGGAAGTATTAATTAAAATCTCTTCCAGACTCTAAAACAAAAACGAATCGGCAAATAATTTTATTTCACAATTTTCCCTCCAAAATCTTTCTCAAACTACAGACATCGTTAAATACATGAATACATCAAAAAGCTCAATACATACACATACGCTCCATACATAAATTAGCTACCTACATCGTCAGTATTAGGATTAATGTTAGCCATCACCAGTCAATTACACGACAGAGCTTAATCAGTGTGTGTATATTGGCACAAATGAGGCGATCTATGTGTACCAGTTTACCTCTCTACTGGACAGTATTGTAACTGTAATAGCGATACTGCGACAGCTCAAAGGTAAAATTCAATGAACGTATATTGAAGAGCAACTTATGTTTGAGAAACGGTGTAATATGTTGATTTATTTATTTAATAAAGTACACTAACAGAATATATGAATATCAAACATTGGCTTATATGTATATAGTAATGTATTAATAATGAATGTGGCGAGGAATTGGTACCTACTGTAGGAAAATGAAATAATTTGTTTTTTTTTGGCAGAGTACTTTTAGTGGGATGCTAAAAAATGCCTAAACAACAAATAAAGTTTTATGGGACTTGATTTTTTTAAAGCTGAATGCATTGGGGTTAGTAATGAGTTCGCAAACTTTACAATAGATTTTTTAGCAAGTAAATAATTTAGAAGGTAACACAAACTTAATAAGAAGTGTTATTTAAAAAAAAATATTCTTATTATTGAAATTGTATTTTTCAAATTTTAACTTTAAATATCTACGATTTTGCTGTGCACTACAAGGGGCTCATACCTGTACTTTAGCTTTAAGCCTTGTGTAACATCTTTTATACACATTATGGTATGCAAATAAATAAATATGAAATCTATACTAATATTATAAAGCTGAAGAGTTTGGTTGGTTGAACGCGCTAATCTAAGGAACTGCTGATTCGAATTTAAAAATATTTTGTGTTGGAAAGTCAATTTACACAAGAAGACTATGCTATATAACATCACGCAGCAACCAATAGGTGCGGAGCAGTAACCAAAGACGAAACCTAATGCGGGAGAAAAAACTACGCGGACGAAGTCGCGAGCAGAAGCTAGTGTGAAATAAATTGTAAGTTAAGTCAATCCAGTTAAGTTAAAATCCTAAGACAGCAATAAACTTAACAGTGTTACTTATTGAGGAACATAGTGTTTTCTATAATTATCTATGGCAATCTATGCTATTAACATCATGCAAAATTTAATTAATAAGTGTATACAATTTTTTTTTTCTTTGAACACACCAATTACCGAATTTCGTACCCATTCTTCTGCATGCTGGTTCTACATTCCGGAAGAGGTTAGAGGCTAGATTTAACCCTATTTTTCTTGAAAATGATGTTTAGTAGTGCCTTTTTTTTTTTTCGGGGGGTGGGAAATCGTCTAATAACTTCTCCTGCCCTGGGCGGGGCGGAAGGGAGTGTCAGACTTTTCCTGACTAAAACCCAACCATGTAAAAAAAAAAAAAAAAAGTAGTGCCTTTTAGATAAATGGTTAGAAATATGGGACTAGAACGACACAATATAAGACATGCTCAATCTTCAAAGGAAATCGGGCCCGCTAACTACTTCCCTCTACATAATAACACTTATTTCTACAAAGACGTAATTTGGTCGCAACAGCCGAACTGTTAATGCCTATTATCACAACGCTCCCTCTTGACACAAATCGAACCCTTCCAATTTCCCGTCTTTGATATCGTAGGAAATCGAAATACCGACGTCATCTTAATCATTATCTTTTGGAATACTATCTATGAAGTTTGTGTAATAAATACCAATGCTTTTTATTTAAATAAATACGTACAAATTGCACACGGTAATATCGGAAATCATATATTTTTAATAAAAAGTCTGACAGTCTTGATTCTACATATCATCACGCCTATATTCCCCGAAGGGTTAGGTAGAGGTGTACCAGTGTACACCAACAGTCCACCGGTATGTTAAAGTCCCATATAATAGGGGGCGTGCCTATCGTCATTAACTAGGCACAAATCCTAACTCCGAGAATTTCATAGAGAAACCCAATAACACTTTTTGCTTGACCCGGGAATCCAACCCAAGAGCTCTAGCGTAGCAGTCGCGCTTAGGACCACTAGGCTAACGAAGCAGAGAGAGGCGGAGTCTTGATTCTATCGAGATAATGTGTGATCATCCTACATATTTCAACAAAAAAAGTATTAAAAATTAAAACGTGGTTGAATTATTTGTGCTAGCTTATTTCTTAATATCTAATACGGCATGCGACCACAGCTGGAATATTTTCTTGTTTCGGACTTTATAGTTATATTTTATTGTAAAGATTTTGAAGCCTTTTTTTAAATGTAATTGAGCCCTAATTAAGCCTTTATTTTTTTTTAATACATGTCTCCAGATCATGTAGACGACGCCATATTGAACTTAGTGTGACATCACATGAAAGTACCATCAAAAAGCTTCTGATTATATCTCATTTATCAATTTATGATAGGTAATTTAGATGATATTCGAGAACAAATGAATATACAAGCATATACATGTTAAAAATCATAAAACCGCGTTTCGGCTTCACCGAAGTCTAATAAAAAACTCTTTATCGAAACTTTCAACCAAAATCTACACGCCAACTTCGATACCCGCATCTAAACGATCAATATACTCAAACCCGTATAACAAGACACTTCAATTGATAGTCCGAGCTCAAGGAGACTTTCTTTTACGAAGCGAGCCGAGTTAAAAGCAGTATCGTCGGTAAGTGCATCTCTCGTTCCACATTCAGTTGTAACCGGTAGGTTTTAGGAACTGAAATGTACGACTGAGTCAGGAAGGGAGGGAATCAACCTAGTTTCAGAAATGTACTGAAAATGAATTAGATATATTATTACTGTTTATGGTAAAATGAGGAACTGGCAGTAGGTACCTATATCACTAATCATATATTAGACTTAGCAATAGTGTAGCTTTCGGTGAATAAATGAATATTTGTATCTGATCAGTAATTTTCGAGATTACCTTTATGCGACAAATAGCAGCCCGGAGTTTTTTTTTTTTTTTTAGTTTAGAAATAAAAAAGATATATTGATATCGAAAAAGTAAATCAGGCAAAATAAATGCCACCTAACCAAAATATTATTAACTAAAATCAGACTATAAACCCTACAATACAACAGCATTTACCTAATCACATAATGAATGGTACACTCGATATAGGCACGGTATATACCAGAACAAATTATGATCATCTCTAACCCATTTAGAACAATACCCCATTCGCAAAATTCCCTCCTAAAATAGACAAAGCAGTAAGCCCCAAATCCGACCATTACTGACTACATTGAATTCCCATCGAAAATGCGGTTAGAATTAGCCGTTGGCCGGCAAAACACGGCGCGCTGTATTTGACAACGGTAAGCTCGCCCATTACGTACTCGTTGATCGAATGACGTCACGGACAGAAATCCCCTTTGACAATGACATCTCACGTTGTAATAGTAATGTGTTTCAGTCAACACTTTAGTAGTTTATGTAATCATTGCCCAAATGTTCAATTAGGGATGAGATGACGTCAGTGTTTGTGTAATTTATCACTGTCTATGTCCGACACGATAAGTGTCGTGAATGACGCGACGTGTATCTTATCTCTTGACACGTTAGCCAGGTCAAGAGGACAGTACACTCTGATTGATTTGTCATACGCTCACATGTTCTCCTGAAAGCTATTTTAAATTACGTTTTTCACGAATTTAAAAGCATTCCATGGTCGGTGGACCGAAGAGAATTTATTGACAAACAAAAAATCAGGAAATGAAACTGCAAAGCTGTTAAAGCAATTCATCATTTCCACGTAATCTACTTTTGACTGGTGCGGTATTGTTCGATTCATTAATACATAGCTAGGGCGGAAAATGGATTTTAGCTTCGTTGTGCGCAAAATACATTTAATGTTGAACAAAGTGTTTAAGCAAAGAAATGAATGGATTTGTGCACAATTTTAAAGCGTTACTGAAATTTGTACTAGACGTCAGCATACTGTGTTTGATACAATCTTGAACCGATATCTGTCACCTCGATTCACGAAGATATAATAATAAAAACATTTTATTTGCCTGAAACACAGAACAAAGTTGGTATTTCATTCGGTACAGCGTTCAGCATGTCTCACCAAAATTGCTAATTTAACTGTTAATTAAACAAAATCTAATCTTGTTTTATTTTAGAATCTTTGAATACTTGGAAATGATCACAGCCTATTGAGTCATCTTATGTTGATACTGTTTAAATTAAGTGTGTTGCTATTTATTTTACAACAATATGTAGGGTTATAAAAGGCCATCTCCTACAGACATTGCTAACCCTGTACTGTTAAAACCCGAAGGAAACCTTAAAAAGAAAGTAATTAGTTGAAAACCAATATATCAAAGTGACACTTCTGTAAGTGAACAAGTCCAAAAGTTAATACGCAAATAGATTTACAGCCCATTAACATACAGTTTAATTTATACTTCAGGCTACAGCTACATCGTACAATATGCCTCATCAATCATATTCCGCACACTAAATGCAAATGTGAACCTAAACGATATGCAAATAAGGTTCATTTTCCAAATGATAGGACAGTTTACCTCTAAATATTATGCATTTCACACAAATTTCATATTGGCTCATTGTGACACAAAATAGTCATTATTCATGCAGATTTGTGCCCAAGGTATTTGTTTAAGCGATTCTGCTTATGTTTTATAGCCGAAATAAAATATATGTTTAGCTTCATTAGTTCTTGGTAAGTACGTACTTAAAATTAATGCTTCATCATAAGTCCTGACGAGAGTCTGTGGAGAGGGCATTTCAAAAGGTTAAAAAGAAGTTATGACAAGAAAATTTAAAACCAAAGAAAGTACTGTATTGTGGAAATCATGTAGAAAAATGAACACAAACTACTTTAAGGACTTGATTCAATATTCAAGTGAGCATACCAAAGTAACATTCAATTTAATCTTTAATTCGACTGCTATTATAATTCGCATTTCACTTGAAAGACGACTCAATAAAAATAAACAAGCATTCCTTAAAATTCTTAAATTCGTTTATAATAAACAAATTCTGACATAAGTCACGTTCTTCGCAAATTGGATGAAGAGATATGGACAATAATTACTTTGAAAAAAGAACTTCGAAACAATAACAGAACATCAAACAAATTAAATTTGATAAATGAAATGAACACCGCAATTTAAAAATAGATACGTTAACTCCATAACAGTGAAGGCGTGATGTGTCTGTTCTACGTAATAAGTAATTCATATAATTATCTGTCGAATAGTTCTGGTTTATTTTATTCTTGTCAAACATCAAGGTTGTTATTTGAACTGGTTTTTGTTTTATTGTTTCTGTTTTGTGTATCTTCAATGGTTTAATCGGCTTTAGAGATTTCGTTCTTCTATCTAACTCTGTTCCTTTTTTTTCTGTTTTTATTTAGGGACATTTATCGCGTAGCCAATGACAGTCACACCATACCCTAAATAAATAATAATAATAAATACATTCCGAAGTGTTCTACATTTGGGCCATGAACTTGAACAGACTCTTCGCATCGAATCTGTTCCTTATTACAGTCCAAATCAGCATACTTAGTCTAATTTTTCAGATTGATTTCAGGTTAGGAATTTGACCTAGTTTTCAATGATCAAAGAGATGCCAATAGCAGAATAAAAATATGAAAACTGTGGTACAACGATACCCATTCATTTAAGAATATCACATAGATAACCCACAATCGAAAATTTCATGCCAATCTTATCAAAACACAACAGAATCGTAATGTGTTTCATCATAAAAGCTCATTTGATTGTTCACGTCAATACGAGGTCTCGTAAAGCCGTCTTTTCTTAATGAACCTGATCTCTGCCGGCTGTCTGGTATAAGAATAGAAGTTGTTTACCACATCGTCCATTGTATACGTTCAGCGTTACTCTCATCTGTCGGAGATTGGTCTTAAATTTATCAGGTGCTAATAAGCTTATGAATTGCGAAGGTCTGAACAAGGTGTGAGGATGATTTAATATCAGAACAATGAATTTGAGGTGAGTCAAAGTAGTGGCGTGGTTGTTAGGGAAATTCCGGTACTTATAATATTTAAATTGATTGAATTGACGGAATTAGTATTCGAGTGAAATCTAACATCTTTCATGGACCTAACACGCGATCTATTGTTTATTTGATAGTTCATTGAAATGTATAAAAAAGGCGAAATGTTTAACAGACTGCTAAATTTCAGACGAGCTAAATAATTCAGTATTCACCGACTATTTTATGACGATAAAGAAACAAAGGCTTATTTCAGAAACTTCTGAGTAAGATTACGTCATTCAAACATAATAACTTCCGAACTTCAACGCCAATAAACACAGCACGACACGACTTTGGCATTGATTCTGTAATCGCAGTTATAGTACCGAATTATTACCAAAACCATTAGTATTTCGTCTCCACACATTCCGCTGTTCGTTATAAAGTCTTTAGAATTCGCGCGTGGACTGACTGTTACTGATATGCATTTACGCGCAGTGTATTCCGGGCTCCCGAAACAAAAGGTGTTCAGTGCGCAGTGTTGTGCGAAAATAATGCGAAATAGCTTCTAAAACTAACAGAATAGGGAGCAAATCAAAATGTCGGTGAATATTGATATGGAGAATTTTTCTGCGAAGAAGAATCTGAGGCGGCGAACATTGAACACTATCAAATCGGCTGTGACGGCGCTCAAACAAATCACTAGTGAGTGCTCCCAAATTCTATTGTTTGGTGTACAACACTTTTGTAAATCCAAAGATATTTTTCTCGTAATGTCGCGGTTTTCCTGGAATATTGGTATAAAAGCGAGCGAGACGGATTCGATTGATTGCTTAAATTTCGACTTCTTATATTTATAACCTACTGTAGTAAATAGATATTCATGGAACGTACTGGCTGTATAATATTGTTATCAGTGAATATCGATGTCGCCTCATCAATATTAATGGACTTCATTATCACAGTGTGAATTATTGTGAAAGTTTTAATTACATGTGCTGTTCTTTCAAGCTGTTTATGAAGAAACTCGTTTCATTTAACATCAAATATTCAACTTTTACATTCGTAAGTATTTATTCAGCTCCTGGTAGTCGGGACCTATTATTTTTCCTTAACATTTATTCAAATTCTAATAACACAGATTCAATATTTACATATCGCGATAACTTCGGCGGGAGAAATAAACTCGGGAGACCATTAGAGTCGGCGGCTTACTTTTCATAACACTTGGCAAAGTGCGCGGTAACAATTCGTCGAGTATTTGCGAAACGTCAGCTTCTATAATGAAGGTGTCATTCAGGGGCTCAGAAAACCCATTGTGTTTGTCATCTCGCGCCCAAACAGTCTCGTCACTCTCCAAGAAACTCTCAAGCGCCGTGTTTGTCAGAACCAGCGATCGTTTGTTGCAGACAAAAAACACTTCACAATTCGTTACGTTTTATCTTACAATCTTTTGTTACACCTGTGTTTTGGTAACTGGGGCAAGTCTTGACGGTTATAAATGAACCGCGGCTTACCATTGTCTCTTCACATTGATTTGATGCTACACAGACCGTTTCTGATGAATTATGGAATGAATTTGCATAAATAAACCTTGTTTGCTAAAAGCTTCCTTCAAATGCTGATGCATAATTTAATGTAGACCTTATCCTTGGGTATAGACAGATGGGGATGATAAGTAACATTATAGAGAATTTGTAATTTGACTAAAGGAATACTTGTAGTCTAGTTACAGCGTGGAGTTTTAAGTAATCACAAGTGTGTAAACTGACTTATGATTTAGCTACCCGCCAACTTTGTTTGGTAAATACTGGCGCCCACCGTGGGACTGCGGAGATTGAATTATAAACACGCGTACAAGCTTAAATTACATAAATATTCATGTGTTACTTTCGCGACATATTTGTTTGTCAACAAGAAGTTTCAAACGTTTTAAATGTCGACAAGCTTTTGAATGTTCGGCCCCATCTCCACACACGTTTATTACCTATAGGTGGATAATTTCATGTTTATTTAATAAACGACTGTTTGATATTACAACTGTAAACTTACTAACTGTAATCGCACAACGGTAATCGTTCAGTATTCGAAAAAAAAGGTTAATAAATGAATTACCAAAGTAAGTTCCATTCCTCGAATTCTCGTCGTTATATCGTCACGTTAAAGTCTAATATAGAATTTCCAAGTAGTAAGTAATCTCTGAAAAATATTGTCACTTTTTCTAATCTTTTTCTTACTTTAAAACGTCTCTCTACTTTCACACTTCACAAGTCACTTAAGCTATAAATACTTTTTTTTTTAACTCAATGATTTAATCGTTGAAGCTCGTAAATGCCTTGAAGTTTCCCCCATTTCCCGGGTCGAGGCCTTATTTGGCGCGTTTCCTGACCGACATCTTTTTAATGCGGAGGCCAAACTTATTACCTTAGGTCGATTATTCACCGAAGTCTGTTATCTATTGTAAGGTACTATTGTTGGGGCCAAGAATTTCTTTGTTAGACTTTACAAAAAAAATAAAAAAGGACACACGAACGTTTTTAGAGGACGTTTTATTTTTATAAAAAAATTCTAACTCGCTGCGCCAATTACGTGACTGTTTCTTTTCTATTATTGGGTCGTTTACAATAATAGAAAACAACACAAGAAGGAACATGGGTGGGTTTTAATCAGTAAAAGTCTGACACTCCCTCCCGCCCCGCCCAGGGCGGGAGAAGTTATTTGATGATTGCCCACACCCCAAAAAAAAAAAAAAAAGCGCTGAACGTTCAACACGTACTAAAAAAAAAAGAAGAAATGGAGGTCCATTCACACCAGCAACTCAGCACTTTAGAATTGTCAAAGCCCAAACATAACTAAAGTTTTGCAGAATAAGCAATTCGATACTGTTCACTAATATTTACGGGTTAGACACCCTAAAGGTCAAAGGTGTCTTTTCGAACTAATATTAAAACTTTTGTACACCTGCTTGAATTTAATTTGTTTTTAAAAAACACAATATTTTGTCCTGCGCCTGTCACTTGCTTTTCGAATTGAATCTTGTTCATAAGAATACAACACATGCTATCACGCCTGTATTCCCCGAAGAGTTAGGTGGAGGTGTACCCATGTACACCCACAGTTCGCCGGTATGTGTAACTCCCATGTAATAGGGGGCGGCCCTATTGCCCGGGCTATTAACCGGGCACAAATCCTAACTCCGAGCTGCTACTGATAATTTCATAGAAAAACCCAATAACAGTTTTCGCTTGACCTGAGAATCGAAGCCAAGACCTCTAGCGTAGCAGTCGCGCTTAGGACCACTAGGTTAAGAAGGCAGTTCGAGTGTTTGTAAGAATCTTGTAACAAAATAAAAAGTTCTAGCTAGTATAGAGGCACTGTTCAGTGTTCACTGTTCGCCGGGTCAACGTATTTTCGGCACTAACACGGTGAATCATTATCGCTTTATTCTGCAGTGAAATAGTGGATTAACTCGTTTTGATGCAGTCGATCGTAATTAGGTAACCGTAAAATTAGGTGTTTCGAAAACCATTATGAGTTGTTGACTCACGGGCGTTATCCTATATACAGGTGTACAATTAAGTACTCTTTGGGCCAAAGCACACACGCTTCTTTTAGCTGCGGAAATCGGCGATTTAGAAACTAGATGCATCGACCAAGCATCGCGACACCGCACACTTGAACGCCAAACGCAGCGACTAAGTCGCTTTTCCGAAACACGATGTAGCGACTGAACGCTACACCCCGCACACTATCGGTTGCCGGTCGCAACGATTTCACCATTGAAATAGAAAAAAACACGGAGGAGCCGCGGTATTCTTTACATACATTTGCATATACAAATATGAGTGAAATACGATACAGAATGTGAAATATCGTCTTGTTTAATTCTTTCTAGTGCAGTAATCGTATTTGATAAGAGACAACAATATTTCAGTTTACTCGTACACTATGTTCCATGATTGATACAACCTCAGTACTGGCAGCCATTTTAAGAGACATTCTAGATTGTCCTTTTTTTGCAGATATTTCCAGTCCATACTTTTTATATGTCTATGGATTTGACATCTGTGGAACACGACTAGTGTTGTACCTACTAGATTTTGACGTAGCTACACCCTTACGATGGATTGTAATGCAGCTGCACTGCTGCTTACTTTATTGATAAAGCGAAAATATGTACTATATAAATATATACTATAAATCGCGCCGAAGGCGGTATTGGTTACATCCAATAAACAACCAGTTCACGACTTACTTTTGGAGAGCAGTAACTATTTCATATATTCTAAGAGTCTAAGTGTAGACAAGCAATAATTTGCCAATTTGTAATAGTATTGGATATGTAGAACTTACAAATATGAGAAACTAACTTCTGCCCGCGACTTCGTCCGCGTCAAATTTGATATATTATCCTACGGGAACCGTAAATATTTTCGGGATAAAAAGTATTTTATGTTTTATTCCACACTACAGTCTATCTCAGTAGCAAATTTCATCCAAATTCGTTCAGCCGTATAAACGTGAAAAAGTAACAAACATCCATCCATCCGGCCACCCATCCATCCATCCTACATCTAATCTGTATACCTACATTATTGGCAAATAAATGATTCTGATTCTGATTCTAAGAAATTTTTGCATTTTTAATATTAGTAGAATAGTAGAATTGTAAATATTAAAGTTTGTGAGTATTGATAGATGAATGGAAACAGCCATCATCCAACCTCACAATCTTTCTCATTTATAATATTAGTAGGATAAACAATACCATTGCAAATCGGCAAAATATCGAGAGTCAACTATGGATCGGCAACACTACAGCCGACCCGATTTAGCATCGGAATAGTTCGTGATTCTGAACGCAGTTAGTCGCCAAAAAGCGATGCAGCATCGGAGCAGTCGCTAAAATGCGCGATTAAGCTGCGATCAAACGCAGAGAGTTGCCAAAACGCGATGCAGTATCGATACAGCTGCAAAATTGCCGATCGCCGCCGTAAAAATTTGCCAAAAACAAGCCAGTTCCAACAAGTAGAGAAGCTAGTTCATTCCTTAGAATCAAGTTATGACAATATTCATTTTAGTTATCATTTTTTCAAGAGTCATATTTTTTATTTATTTATTAAAACTTTATTTACAAATGCAAAAAAACAAATACACCGTACAAAGGCGGACTGACAGTAGGCACAAAAATATTTGTAAATAACATTTCTAGAAACACTTGACCCAATTTCCTAAAACGTATCCTATAAAGGATTCGTTTTAAAATAATAAGTGTCTTTGCTCTCAATACATACAATTTGTAAGCAAAGCAAAAATCCGACAGGAGTACCAACGGAATTTAAATGACAGAAAGCCGGTTTGAGAGGATTACAGCGCTCTATAAAAGGAACAACTTTCGCTACAAGCGGGGTGTTCCTCGAAAAGTATTTGACTTTCAGCCCATAATACGATCCTAAAATATTTTCATTTATACTGAATAAAAATTTAATTTTATCCAACTGAATTTAATATTCCCGTGCTTCATTTTAATTGTGACTCTGTCTGTCTGTCATTTACTTATCGCGAGCTAACTTTTTAAACTTAATTGTAGTCTGCGAATTAAGTAATAGAGCCCATTATCCAATAATTTCGAGGGACAACTTTTGTATAACAACACTTTATTTTAGCCCTGCTTAATTTTCAAATCACAACTTATAAAAAGCAGTTAATTAGTGGCTTGTAGTACAATTTATAGTATTTTAAAAGTATCTACGCTGCCACACATAGGTGCTGAAAATCATCGATATCTGCAGAGATTATCTTTGACAGACTTTAGAAATTCTGTGACTCTCTGCCATGCTCTCTTGATCGCTCAGCCATTGCGTCAACTGTACCGTCAGTCATAATACCACGAGATTACAAAAGACGTCATATCTAGAGAATATCATCATCATGCATGAAACATTTCGTTCAATGCATGAATATACACAAAAGGTTTTCAGCTTCATTATTATCTGTCAATTGGTCATGACATTAATATAGCTCACATTTCGCCTTTCCACCACTTTATTGTAGATACGAAGCTAAGAATTTGTTGGCACCAAGTAAAGTTTCGTATAATTGCAAGGCAAACACGTTACTCGTGTCCATTAACCAATTCTCTCCGACAACTTACAGTGTACGGAACGTTTAGTTGTTTTACTCCACCGTTCATTTCACGTTTGCAGTGTAGGTTGCTATGTAATTAGGTACGTGGTGTTTGTTCTTCAAACTTCTATGAAATCAACTACTCATTCAAATTACCGATAATTCGAATTGCGAATTCATTTCTTTTTAAAGTTGCAAAATGCACCTCCTAATAGTTCGAATTTAGAATTATTCGCTATCGGATTGTCATCCAAAATTCAGTCGATCACATTTATCTTGATTCTAGAATAATCTAGACAAATTCTGCAATAGCCTTTTACGGATAAGTCGTTAAACGTAAATTATAGGGAACGTACGTTATGTGAAAGACAATAAGCTCAAACGAATAAAAATACATATTTTCTTACTCTCAGTATTATTATAATTGAGCGTCTTGTTCGTAAATAATGGGACTTGTTCGCGTATGCTTTAGTTTTTATACGAGAAACCGTCCATATTTCGTATTCCAAGAATATAAGAGTATAAATTGTGTGATTCTAGCTCTTTGGCAAGAATAAAACCGACTTGCCTTACTATCAGTCTGAAAACGTACACTGTTTGCACATGGTCCGCTAATGACTGGCGACCATCTGTTTCAATTGCTAATAATTATAACTTGTCATGAAATAATACTGCTAAAAGGGTGATAGCAACAACGCCGTTATTAACAAAAAAAAAGAAAGGGCATTCGTTTTCTATAGATTACTTAGTGGCAAAGACGACATTACATTCTTCCATTACATTTACGAGTTATACGAGCGCTTTCCGTAACCTTCACAAAACACAAACAATTTTTCCTTAAAATGCAATTTGTTAACTCGCAACTTTGGCCTCGTATGAGTGAAATTAAAATTCACCGAAGCCCGCTTGCATTCCTGTTCGCATCTTTCTTTTTAGCTAGTTTTTAATCTAACATCCTATCCTATCCAATAGGAGCAGAAAACCCGTCACAGTTTTATCCACGAACTTGTAGCCAACCAATTAAAAACCAGACGGGCTCGTTCGAGGACACTCGGGGCCAATTTTCGGGCGCCTAGCATTTATTTTTTCGCTTTACACGGCTCCATGAACAACCATTTCAACTACGGATGAGTGAAACTTGACGTTAGGAATTTTAAGCTATTTTCGGCTTGACCGCTTTAAAAACCTTTAACGAGCCACTGATGCGGTGTAATGGCATTCAGTGGTAGGCTACGCTCGAAATCAACCACCAGTTTGATTTAAAACTTTTTTGTATTGAAACTCTTTCGTGGCTTTCTAGTTTCGATTCTTTTTATATATTTTTTTAGTTCTCTTTTCAAAAGTGTTATATTTCTGTTTTGTTTCTTTTTTATTTTGTTTTAAGTACTTGAACATCCATTTACGAATCTGCCTTCTCAAGATCTCGTGTACATAATTACAGAGTTCACGCAGAATTAATTGCTCGGCCTTCCTTCACGCTGAAGGATTAGCCTCCGTTGCGTGTTTAGAAATAACAAATCAGACGCACCTTTACACAAGCTACCTGACGGATAACAGGAGGGAAGAAGGGCCTCCATTAATTTTCATCCGTTTTACTTAAATCACCTCGAATTAGGGATTATTTGGGCGTTTATTGCTTACAACTGGTCTTCTCTCGCGGGAATCGATTGGAGCCATGTTTCGTACTATCCCAACTTTGGACAGATTTAATTTGGCTCACAATAACGTTGGCCAAATTGGCTTTCGACCTGATTGGTCAAACGTTATTACATATAATGTCTAGTCGGTAAAAAGGTTATTTCTATTACGCTGCACGGCAAAATAAAAGCCTTTGATCTCGAGCCTCTGCAATTTATAGCAAAAGGAAAGCAGTGAACTTGAATTTTCTTCCGAATTTACATTACAATAATTTTGCTTGTGTAGACGTTTATCCCTTTTTCATGCAAAATGCGCATAATTTTAATACAATACTTTGTTTTTAATGAATGACTGGAGCTAGCTTATCTTTTTGTTATTTTTTGTTGGAATTGAAGAAATGAAGGCAGGTTCATTATTGACAGAACTGAGACATAAAACCTATTGATAATATTAACCGCTCCAAATATACGTATTAGGAATGACGACATGGTAGTGCAGTGACTGAGCGATTGACTACTGCGCTGCGTGTCACGGGTTTGATTTTCGTATATAACATATATTAGTACATATGGCCTAGAGGTAACTGCCTCGGTAGCCTAGTGGTCTTAAGCGCGACTGCTACGCTAGAGGTCTTGGGTTCGATTCCCAGGTCGAGCAAAAAGTGTTATTGAGTTTTTCTATGGAATTCTCACTAGCAGCTCGGAGTTAGGATTTGTGCCCGGTTAATTGTAATAGGCTCGCCCCCTATTACATGGGACTTAAACATACCGGCGAACTGTGGGTGTACATTAGTACACCTCTGCCTAACCCTTCTGGGAATACAGGCGTGATGGTATGATGGATGGACTAGACGTAGTTTTTCTGGGTCTACTTGTTAATGTATGTGAGAGTATTGTAAGTAGAAAAGAAATTCCTACTAACGTTTTTGAATACATGTAAGCAGGACTGATGAGCATGGGGTCCCTGGTTCGATCTCCATGTCGAGCAAAAAGTGTTATTGTGTTTTTCCATTAGGATCTGCTCAGTAGCAGCCCGGAGTTTGGAAGTTGGTGGTGTGACACCCCCGTGCTTTGGAAAGCACGTAAAGCCGTTGGTCCCGACTGTCATTCATAGATCTGTGACCGTCGTTACGGTTAGTCAAAAGCTAGGAAATCTGACAAACAGTCTAAACAAGAGGTATCGTGTTGTCCAGTAACTGGGTTGTGAAGGTCAGATGGGCAGTAGCTCCATATAAAACACTGGTATTCATCTGCATCCGGTTAGACTGCAAACCAACCCCAATATAATTGAGAAAAGGCTACGCAGATAATGTAAGGAGAGATGATATTAAAAGCCTGATTTTGAGACATGGCATTCTATTCACACACACCTACTAAAGTAGCAATACAATTAAGCAAAAATACACGAACAACAATAACAACGCACACAGCAATCAAAACGGACACGCAGCCAGCCGCAAACCGATCAAATAAACAGATCTCAACTGATTTCCATTCTGCATAATCGAAGGAGACAGGAATGGATGGCGGAATATATCAGACCGGATGACACTGCATTTTGCAAGTACCAGGGAACCGATGACGTAACGACCTTGTATAATATATGAGCCTGTTGAATTTCCCACGAAGACGTCGTCGGCAGAAAAGGAACTTGAAACAAATCGTAAAGAGTCTCATAAAAGGTAATATAATTTTTTGATACGCTTCGAAATGACACGGACTTTTGTGTTCGTTTTATTGGTACTTAACTTGATTCCGCTGCCATATTGGTTAAGTGGTAGTAAGTAATCAAGCTTAGTTGAGGATTAACATGTAATGAAGTCATGGGTTGGGTTACAGCACGATTAGAATATCGCTTTTGAGCACTTTTTCGTTTTACGGTTTCGAATCCGAAGGTTGCCAGCCTGAAGTCACCTATTACAAAGCCTTAGTTGTTCGTCCGTCTATCTGTTAGCTAATAACAATTATTTTGCCTTTGCATACATTTCCGCCAGTCCATGTGTCGTAATTTTAAATTATCATTCAGAATAAAATCGCAGTGTTTCATCTCGCACCTACTAATTAATGGCTATTTCCTGTAACTACCAGGATGACCTAATTCGGGCCTTCTAGTCCGTTTGGTAGACGACCTAAATAGTGCACTGAAACTTCCGTTTTCCATGAATACGGTGCACGAATGGGACATGAGACAATGACTGCCAGCGGATTCGATTCCAGAAACTAGGCCAATAATTGTAAAGATTCGAGGCTAGGGATGTTCAGCATGTTGTGAGGGGAAAGTCAGTTTAGATCCAGTTATAACACTACTAGCCTTTCCCAGCGACTTCGTCCTCATAAATTACGGTTATATATAAAACTAGCTTCTGCCAGCGACTTCGCTCGCGTCATTTTTTTCACCACAGTTACTTAGGTCTTTGGTAACTGCTCCTCTCCCGTGTGTCGTAGCATGGTGTTATAAAGCCTAAAGCTTTCCTCTATAAATTAACTATTCAACACAACACAGTTTTTTTCAATTCAAACCAATAGTTCCTGAAATCAACCAAACAAACAAACAAACTCTTCAGCTGTATAATATTAGTATATATTAAACCATGATTCTAAAGACACATCGCACCATCTATCATTATAAGAACGTTATTGTGGTTTTTCTCAGGAAGAGTACTCTTTTTCGGGATGATGTGGTGCCCTATGTCCGTTTCTGTACACCTGATAACATACATGCAAAATTTCAGGATGATAGGCTCAGTGGTTTAGGCGTGCAATGGTAACAAACAAACAAACTTAATTTGGCTTTTATAATTTTAATTAGGATGCTAAACCTGTGCGTCGGGTATTGTCCTGGTGACATAAAATAACAAAGATTCCTTTCCTTATTTTTACAGCAAGCGTGTGCCGAATATTCTTTTGTTTTCCGACCGTATTTTGTGAACAGCAAAGAAAAAGTTTAAAAAAAGAACGCACGGCGCGTTTTTTCGTGTTTTCGAGTTGAAAGGCAAGGAGTTTGCTTAGCAATTCCTTCAAGAGATTATACTTTGTTTTTGGTTAAAATTTTCAATATAGGTACGAAAAAACATTGCTTCAAAAAATTGAATACTTTGAAGTAAGAATCAAGCGGTTTTCCAAAGCCTTGAAAAGTAACTATAAAATCATATTTTTTACAAGTCACTCTCTAAAACGGGACCCCAAAGAAAATAAAAATAACCTTTTCGTGCTGCGAATTTTCTTTCATTTTCCCTGCCTCCCGCTTTTCATGGGTAATTACCCCCGTGAGCGAGATGACGTCATACGTGATTGATAACATCCCCTGATTAATATTTTATGTAATCTAATAAAATACATTTCGTATACATATGAGCCTTTTTGCGTCGAATCAAGATTGCGGTGTAAAGGCGAAAGCTTTAACCTTTACGTAATTGATTCTTTTTATGTTCTTTATTGGGTGGGTTTATTTAAGGCTTTTTATTAGATCTATTAATCATTCGTTTTATTGTATTTTTAAGCTAAAAAGCTGCCCGGTTGATCTTGTGGTGGTATGCATGACTGTTGAGCGTAGAGTCCTAAGTTCGTCTCCCAGGTCGGGCAAAAAATGCTATTGGGTTTCCATTAGCAATTTCTCAGTATCAGCCCGGAGTTTAGAAGTTGGTGGTGTGAAACGCCTGTGTCTCGAAAAGCAAGTAAAGTCATTGATTGTTAGAGTCGGATTGCCGTTCCATCAGACTATGAGAGTTAGGGAAGAGGGAGTGCGCCTGTGTTTGCGCAAACACTTGTGCACTATAATATCTCCTGCGTACTTGGCTAGTCTGCATTAAGACTGACAGGAATCAGTCTGGAGAGTACAACCTAAAATAAATATTTAATAACGTTGTAGATTTTTTTTGGACCTGGATATGAAGTGAAATGACAAAGTCACCAGACCTACGTCATGTCAAAAATAGATAGAGGAAAATGTAGATATTCTAATAAAGACTGATTTGTTTACGAAAATGGAGTGAAATTAGATGAAAGTAAGTAGAAGCACGTGTATCGAACAAAGAACAAAGAAATTGATGGTTGAAGTGATTTTAAACACGTTTATTATTTAAAATTGAACAATTATCATACATATTTGTATTACCTACAGATAGTTGTCCCGGGACTGGCTGTTTGTGTTGGTAGATAAGTGAATCTATAAATTATGTTTGTAATCGAACCCATGATACAGAAGAAATTCCTAGTGTGGAGTAACGACTAAAAAAAAAATATTTTACGAATCTCAAATAAATATAGTAAATTTAAATCTCTGCCGATCCCTTCAGGCAACAGAGGCTGTGTACATAAACGTATAAAAACTCGAAATTCGTTACTGTAAATTACAATATGCGGTAATTATAATATTTTGCTTTTTAATTAAAACGTAAGTGAAAAAGCAAAGTCACGTAAATTAATTAGCTTCTTAATAACAACTTACTCGACGTTTTCCTGTAAGTCATTCATAATTAAATCTTGCGGTATTTTACATTTGTTTGTCGGCAACATGAGATATTTTCTACGAAAGATAAATTGTATTTTCCTTTCTGTCAAATAACTTTAATGTATGGTCCCGTGGTCGCACGACTGCTGAGCGTGAAGTCCAGAGTTTGATTTCCAGATCGGGCAAAGTGCTACTGAATGTATTCATTACACCGGTAACAAGCACAAGATTTCTGGGAATTTATATTGATCACAGACTGTCATGGACAACTCATTTAGACAATCTGTGTAAAAGAATTAACAAATCCTCATTCGCGCTATATAAACTAACTAAATTAGTAAATAAAGAAGCCGTGTTGACGGCCTATCACGGACTAGTTGCACCATTACTACGGTATGGTTTAATATTCTGGGGAAATTCGGTAGACAAAGACGTTGTATTTAAAACTCAGAAGAAATGCATCAGAGCAATGTGCCAAATAGATAGTACGACAAGCTGTCAACCTCACTTTAAAAAACCCTCCCTGTACATTTATGAAGCTAATATTTTTGTAAAATCAAATCCAGAGTACTATAAGACTGCATTTAAAATCTTTTATCGAAAATTAAGAGATAAAAAAAGGTTAGAGGTAGAAATACCCTATGGTAAAACGGCACTCTTAAATAAAAGTATTTTATGCATGACATCGTTAATTTATAATAAACTGCCTGATGACATAAAACAATTACCGATTATTCAATTTAAAAAGAAACTACAAACATTCCTAATAAATAAATGTTATTATGATGTTAAAGATTACTTGGGTGACAAAAATATTGTATTTTAATGATAATATGTATATTGGACATAATTTATTGTAAATTTGACATAAATAATTTTGATAAAATATAATTTCTGACTGTATTACATTTGCACACCTTATTGGTTATTAACAGTGTACCGTTCGACCTTTTGTAACATCTTCTCAACCTGTTTTATGCAAATAAATGATTTGTATTTGTATTTGTATTTGTACAATATTTCTCAGTAGCAGCTCGGAGTTTAGTTTAGTGGTATGACACCCCCGTGGCTCGGAGAGCATGTAAAGCCGTTGGTCCTGGCTGGCATTCGTAGATCTTTGACAATCGTTATGGTAGACCGAAGTCCGAAAGTCTGAAAACCAGTCTTACCGTGGGGTATCGTGTTACCCAATAACTGGTAATGTGAAAAATTCTCTAACACTAGGTATACAAAATATAAATACGAGAACTGATTGCAATCGATTACAGAAGATGGTCTGTCCGTATATTTTCAAGCAAATGCAATGCTGCGCCAGAGCCGGCTTACGGGGCTTAGCGACCAACAATACAGCTTACTGTCACAAATATATTGCTGAATGCAGCCGTGTTTTCAATTATGAATTCTGTTTTTAGTTTCTGTGGGGTACTTTTGTGATCCATATTATGATATTTGTGATATTTGGTTAGTTTTCTATCTCAGAAGTCCACTCAATCTTTTTAGTGCTGTATTTTATTGTCAAATTTATCGAATCTAAATCTAAACTTAATATTGTAACGAGGTCAAGTTTGATTGTAAGAGGTACTCTGGTTATCACCGATAGATAATCGATGGACCCTATTATATGGGACCTAAACATACCGGCGAACTGTAGATGTGCATTGGTACACCTTTGCCTATCCCTTCGGGGATTACAGACGTGATGATATTTGTAGAAAGTTACACTATTGCTATTACAGGATATTTTCATAGTATAATATTTGACCTCCAAGGGAACGAAGTCACTGGCAGAAGCTAGTTATAAATAAAGAGGTAACATGTTGGATTTGCTTATCAAACTGCCTCATTAGTTTAGTGGTCCGAAGCGGGAGTGCTACGCTAGAGGTCTTGGGTTCGACTACCAGGTCGAGCAAAAAGTGTTATTGGGTTTTTCTATGAAAATCTCAGTAGCAGCTCGGAGTTAGAATTTGAGTCCAGTTAATGGCAATAGGCTCGCCCCTATTACATGGGACCTAAAAACATACCGGCAATCTGTGGGTGTACATTGGTACACCTCTACCTACCCGTTCGGGGAATATGGGCGTGATGGTATGTTGTTGATCAAAGTTTGTCTCAGGATGTATTATTCCAGTTACCAAAAATCATGGTAGAAAGCTGCACAATTGCCAAATCTCATATTATGCTTTATGGTATATCTACTTGACTTTAGCTGAGATGAAGTAAATAATGATAAATTTCAAAGTAAACAAAAGAACTAAGGTAAGCTTATCGACTAACAATTAAATACACCCCTGTCTTAAATATATATTCGACCGCAATGTTTTCAATTACACAGAATAATGTTTAAAGTGTTCAGACATTACGGAGCCTTCGTACTTTCCAGGCAAAGTTAAAAGTTTGTAGTTAATTAACGGAATAAATTAAATAGCTGCCTCGTTAGCCAAGTGGTCCTAAGCGCGACTGCTACGCTAGAGGTCTGGGTTCGATTCCCGGGATGAGCAAAAAGTGTTATTGGGTTTTTCTATGAAATTCTCAGTAGCAGTTCGGAGCTAGGATTTGTGCCCGGTTAATGGCAATAGGCTCGCTCCTTATTACATGGGACCTAAACATACCGGCGAACTGTGGGTGTACATTGTTACACCTCTGCCTAACCCTTTGGGGAATACAGGTGTCATGATGGTTAACGGAATAATTTAGTGAACAGTAGTGAACAGTATTCTCCGAAGGGTTAGGCAGAAGTAACATTCCTTTCTTTTATGCATTTTCGCTTCTTTGTAATATCGGATCACACGATCGCGCGTTCTCGTGTCTTTGCTCGATGAAATGTTACACAAATTCACTCATTGGTTTGTAAAATCAAGTTGTAACAAAGCGTCGACCGATGTTCTCAATGTTCGGATCATAAGACGGTGACACATTGGATCGGCTCGATGTTCTGTTACAAGTAAGTGTATTCTCACCTTTATGTGCCAGCGCAATCAGGCTGTTCACTTATATGCAAATTATTAATTGTGAATTATACAAAATTATATTTAATGTGGTATGTTTCAAACATTGAACGTACTGGTCACGTGGTTTGGACATCATAGTCAGAGGTAATGGAATGTAATTTAAACCTTTCGCTTATTGAATTAAGTGCTTTTAATGATGCATCAATAACAATATCATATTGAATGTTATGGAGTATACATGTTACATAATTATGGCTTTACATTTAAATGACAATGGAAAATACTGTTTGTACAGAAAACAACAGCTGACCCATACATTTAGGCTCGCATAACTTAGTAAAATGTATCTCATATTAATGAGTACAGTGATCCCTCTTCAGGTTTCTGGTAAACAAAAGGAAGCATGTATATTATAATAATATAAGTTTATTGCGTTCAGATCCTAGTCTATGAACTTTCAAACACATTACTTATCTAGAAAGTTTTGCTACAACATTATATACAGCAAATGACATTTTTCGCTGTTTCAACATACGCAAACATTAAAAAAATGGTTAATTTTATTCCTACCTTCAAACTTGATTTATATACTGAAACATATAACATACCATCACGCCTGTATTCCCCGAAGGGTTAGGCAGAGGTGTAACAATGTACACCCACAGTTCGCCGGTATGTTTAGGTCCCATGTAATAGGGAAACATATTAACGTTATAAATACGGTCAGTCCTTATATTTCTAAAAAGAATAGACTTAAAAATAAATGCATTCAACAGGTTTACAATAGTCTCGTATAAGTGCCGTAACACCGTTTCTACAAACATCTCTACAGCAGAAATGTTAAACGGTCCCCACTTGACACTGGGAGAACAATGGCACAGTTCAAAGTTTGCCAAATAACCAGCGCGACGAAATACTGCCGCAAGGCCGATATTGGCCGATCAAACTTCAAATACGAGGATTATATTCAAGAAAACAAACTATTTAAGGATTTTATTGTAAATCAACTGAACTCCAACATAGAATAAAGACAGGGAACTCACGCTAAGATTTATTAACGTTACTTAGCACGGGCTTCAGTTAAACATTATTTCTGTCACTATCGCACTACTGTCAAAACTCGCATGCAAGACAAGAACGTCATGATATTATCTAAGCCCGTTTAGTACGCGATAAGTAACGTTTACAAACTTTTAACAGTAAGAAAATAACTATTAGTGACGATTCCGTTTTTAAATAAGACGAGACAAAGTTGTTTCCAAAATCGAACGGTAAAACGTCTACCTACAAATTCGAATTCAATCACACATGTCGCGTTCGTATTTTATTTTTTATTCTTGCCGTGACTTATTGGCATTGGCAACACAACCGGCAGTGTAGGGACGTGAAAGATTGTCGCAACTCCGCTCTGGCTCCCCAGTCAGTCAATATTTGTAAGTGAATTCACTCACCGGTTCCATCTAAATATATCGTCTGTTATTGCTTGCTAACTTCGTCGCTTTTGTTTGGAAAAGCGTTTTAATTACTTACCATACAACATTTTATTTACTTTAAGATCGTTGATGTCACAACAAATTTAGAAGAGACACTTAATAAGATTAGTTATTTTCACTTTTTATAATAATTTTTGCCCACGGCTTCACCTGGGTGGAGGAGAAACAGAACGTCAAAATTATTCTACAGCAACATTCAAAAGCACAGTTCACAAACAAACATTCAGACTTCTACAACAATTTGACACATTAGGATAAGATCTAAGTTATACCACATAAATCCCTTTCGTTTGACAAACTCGTGTCACATTTTCACAAGGAAGAAAAATCTCTTAAACTCCTAAAAATCTTTGCTCAAGATACAATCGCGTCACCCGAACTGCGGGTTATCCCTCAACATTATACAAAAGCTGGAGAGATTCTCATCCCATTCGCGACATTTAAATGAACCCCCGATGGCTCTATCAGCTTTTTACACGTCATCAGTTTTGGAGTGGAGCACCCTTCATTTTCCCTTGAATGGAGATTTTTCCAAAGCGCACATTGGCTCCGCCCTTCGTCTATATCTGTCGACAAAGCGGTTCGTTTCACTAAAAATCGCTCGCCATTTTAAATGAGTTGGCGTTTATTTACGAACTGTTTCAGCTTTAAAATATATAAAAGGGTAATAAATTGGTAATTAAAGGCAGTGGAGACTTTAATTTGTAGTCTCGAACTATTCATCCTGTAACATTAATGAATGCAGAAAAATGTTTTGTTTATTTGTATTGGACATTCGATAGTAAAATAATTTTACTGTAAAAAAGCAGAGAGATGTTAACAGACAATGTTTGCCCACTTATTATTAAAACAATCATTCTATAGGTACAATTAGTTGGGAATAATTCTATCGATAACTTCCAATTACAATAGGATTTGTCATAACGATCGCGCGTGATCAAAGCTGCTTAACACTCTATTATTTAATTATTTAATAAATGAATCTATTATTCTCACACACAAAGGCCTTTTTCCTACGGAAAAAGCACAAGCATTGGTCATCACACTTGCTCAAGGCGGATTGGCGATTTCAGACTTTTATGAGTCCAAGTTTCCTCACAATGTTTTACCTTGTTCAATATAAACGTAGGAATTACATATTAATTGAAAAAGTCACATTGATACTTACCCGTGTCGAACCCGCAACCTCCTGCATGAGTGATAACCACTGAGTTATCACGACATCATTTCGTTTTTTGTAGTATTATAAACACGTTATTAATTATAAAAACCTAATTGAATTATAGATAACTTTGGTCACAAAATTTCGACTTTATACCATCACATACCATCACGCTTATTTTCCCCGGAGGGTTAGGCAGAGGTGTACCAACGTACACCCACAGTTCTCCGGTATGTTATAGGTCCCATATAATAGGGGGCGAGCCTAACAGATACTATGCTACTGCCACTAACCGGGCACAAATCCTATCTCCGAGCTGCTACTGAGAAATTTCTAATGGAAAAACCTAATAACACTTTGATCGACCTGGAAAAGGGACCCAGGACCCCATGCTCATCAGCTGCACTTGCGACCACGAGACCGACGCGGCAGTTAAATATTTAATTATTGTAAATTACATTACATTTACACTACTATAATTACCCTGAACATTGGCGTAGAGAACGTTAATTATAATCACGGCGGCGAATATACCAACACATGTATAGTACCTACTAGTGTTTTAATTAAACTTACATAAGGGAAATAAAACCAGTAAACAATTAGCCAACTCCGGCATTTACTCATTAGGCGTAGGTACAAGAGAAATATTGAATTAAAGGGAAATTTCAACAAATTAAAGTTAAATTCTAGTAGAAATATTATTACAGTCTGAAAGCTTTTAGATTACAGTTTGAAGTGGTATATTGTAGCAGTCTACCTATATAGTAAACAACGATACGGTCTAGATACACTTTTATAGTTTTAAACATTGCCGCCCATACTCCTAATTTCTTCTGTGTCGTGAAAGCGTTGATAAACATATAAACTCACATACACAAACAGCCAAACCCTGATCAACTATCTGTAGGATAAACAAATATTTGTTCCGTGCGAGAACCTAACCCGCGATACGCAGCGCAGTAGCCGATTGCTCAGCCACAGACAGACCATTGACGGTATCAATGGTCAAACAAATGTTTTGTGAGTTTAAAAGCTAGTAAAATCTCATTAAATAACTTATTGAAATCCCAAAAAACACAAAAAACACTTAACCCTATTGTTCCGCGCCGCTTACTTACATCCAAAACCAGTAATTGCACAAGAAACTCCAATGTTCTCCTTCTAATTGAACAAAAGGGAGATACGGTCAGAGGAGAACATTTGTTCCACGTTTCCAGTGTTTTTCCTTCGTCGAGTACGGGAAGGGTTATTTTTATCGCAACTCGTCGATTTATATGGACCTGTAACATATGGCGGGGTTTATCCGTTCCACAAATCTATTGAGTGTTGATACATTTACTAATGGCCCAGCTAAATAAACTCTGCGATTCTATTCCTATAAATGTTAAACTATCGATGCCTGAAGAGTGTTCGGCTGGTCGTGCAGTAGTTGTTATAATTGGATTGTTTGAGTGGATGTTTATGTTGATAGGGAGAATTGTATAAACATTTATTGAACTGCAAATTGTTTAAACATTTTTCAAATATCAAATTGAGATGCGAAATATAACGATATCTCAGCAAACGACTGTAGCGTTCTTAAAAATGCTACTGTGTTTATTTTTAAAATTCATTTATCGTACATGTCATGCATATTTATGCTAATGTTAAATACGGCCATTTTTATAGTTAAACAGATATATAAAAAAAGCAAATTTCGTACTCAATAAAAATACGAACGATACTTCGTTGCATGTCAAATCTCCACCAAACGTTTTTATCAACTCATTTGCATAATCGAAACATCAATATTACTGCACCGTGTTCGTTAACGACTTGCAAACTATATCAGCGCCATTTTGTCGTAGCGTGACGACATAAACTTAATGTCATAGTGCTGTGGATTTACAACGTTGCATGCAATACAGACATCTTTGTGGGCGTTACAATGTCGTAGTATCGTGAGGGTTAAGTTTGAGTTTAGAGGTGGTATAGTGCACGTTAAGTGGTTATGGTGTTTAATAGATGTTAGGTCGATAATCGAAGTTTTTAGGTGCTGTAAAACATGCCTCGTTGGCCTAGTGGTCCTATGCGCGACTGCTACGCTTGAGGTCTTGGGTTCGATTCCCAGGTCGAGCAAAAACTGTTATTGTATTTTTCTATGAAATTCTGAATAGCAGCTCGTAGTTAGGACTTGTGCCCGGACAATGGCAATAGGCTAGCCCCCTATTACCTAACCTAACCTATGGGACCTAAACATACCGGCGAACAGAGGGTGTACATTGTTACACCTCTGCCTAACCCTTCGGGGAATACAGGCGTGATGGTATGTTATGTTATGTAAAACATGCATTTATTAAATAGAACCAAGAAGAAATAAACTTATTACACCAGTTAAAACAAACGTCTAGAATGTTTACAATAAATTAGTGTTACATAATAGACAAACTCAAATGAGTTTGTCTACCAATTAACGTATTTTGTGTAAAATAAACGCGCAATAAAACTCCGAATCTGTATTTAAATGATCATGATTTATATTGTACCAATATTTGAACCGCACCAAATATTACTTATATTTAATAACTTCGCTTATATGAACTTTGGTAAGCAAACTGTTATACATCACCAATATTAACTGGGAATTGAATCAGGGAGTTATTACTAGTAATTTTTTAAACATTCACATTGTAATCTGTCTCAATTCGTCAATAATAAATTTACATACATTTTTTTAATTTACAGACACGTTTTTGACGCTGATGGTCACCCTAATGAAATTGCGACAAAAGTTTGAACATTACAGGGATTGCCCTCCAATACCAAAAGCTAAAAATAGAAAAGCATTCGGAAACCGAATCAAATTATTTAGACATTACCGATAACATGTTATCTAAGCAACATATTACATTCTACTTTCTTCTTTACTTTCCGACTTCATACCCGGATCATACTGAAACAATTATTTGATTTGAAATAAGGAAATTGGTAAATTATTATAACGCCGACTCCGCGGACATCCCAATTTTCCGTGGCCAAGGGCATTTCCCTCCTCTTTGATAATTTCTGCCGTAATTAATATTTTCTTGAAGAGGGAATTTTTTGCTACTTCAGACGTAAGTTAACAACTAATTTGAAGTGATGTATCTTTTATCCTTTATTGTTTTTCTTTTGTAAACTTTTGGGTTTACATGATGTAGTACCGAAGTTTTGCTGTAAAAATGTACTGTAATATTGTACGGATTAGAGTAAAACAAGGAGCAGCATTACCCCTTAAAGCTGCAGTCATAACGTGTCGTGTTTATAAGGACTGTGTACAAGTCCTGACAGTTTGCCCATTTCGGCACAAACAAGAGTACAAGCCACTCTGCTAAAAGGACTAATTTAACGTCCACACACTCGTATGTTATGTGATACTTGCAGCGATGTGTTTTCATTTACATTTCAGAATGTGTTATTTCCATTTCCAACAAATTAATGAAGATTGGTCTGTAAATATTGAAATTAGAATTCATACACTTTCTTGTATTTGCACAGCTGACCTTATCTCAAGAGAAGGTAGAGAATAGGTACTGAACTTTGACCTTTTTCCTTTTTTCCATTTAGACGTCCATGAATGCCCATCTTTTCTACATTAAGAAAGAAATAAAATAGACATAAGTAATTTGCTTTTTATATTTATTATGAATATGATTTATGATTTTGCAATTTAACATTCCAATTTACATTTGAACACATAAATATAAAATTACCTTTTAAATCCCTTCATATTGAAACCCTACTCAAAAGCTTTGGATTTTAACAACCCTTCACTACATAATCCTTCTTGACAGTCGTGTGAAAAATCCGAACAATGCAGTACCAACAAGACTAACATAATACACTAGTTAATCAAGCTTCCAAAAAACCCCTTTCGCTAACCCAGGTAGACTTATGGCATCATTCCCGCAGGAGGCAGTTACCACCTCATCTCTGTAACTTTATCGCATAACCCGCAGTACATAACTTCGATACGACGACTTTATTGCCAACCCAGAACTGTATTAAAATAAAACCATATTTGGATCATTGGAAACTTCTGACAAGCAATCAAAGGGCAAATTGTGATCGGGTCGCCATCCCCTTCCTATTTTTCTTTACTTTTTAAGTTTTTTTTTTTATTTTTGTTCTTGACCCCTTCAAGAAAAAACTTTGGTGCAAACTCTTCAGTTCAAGTTTAAATTCATCTTTTATTTTTATGAGTTTGAGGATAATCCCTCGGACTCATAAAAAGTGTTAGTTGAAGTGGCGAAATTTGGCCACTTTGGAAGACACTTATTGTGGAACAGAATAAAGTTGGCTCCATAAAAAGTTGCAAAAAAGTTGCAGTGGTCCCCATTGCACGAATGTTTAAGATATTCTATCGGGACTCAAAGTCACAAAGACTTTTAACTACGTTTAGAACATCTACTTAAAATTATGCGATAACAAAAAGTCTGGTTTTAATGTTGCATAATGCGCAAAATAATAATTCACATAGTTAAAACGTAGAATAGACCTTTGGTATAAAACGCAGAAAACTTTTTTTCAGTATAAACCTAAGATTTTTTAAATTAAAATTTAGTACTTCAAAAACTTTCTTTAGTACTCGTACTTTCCCTCTAAGTTTAACAACATTGTTGCCATTTTAATCATTACTAAAGTATACTTTGTCATGAACACAAAAAGAAATCTCTTGTATTTTTTTTTTTCTGTAATGTTTTACAAAGAACGTTGTCCCAGATATACGGAGATACTTAAGCGGGGTCACAACGAGATAATTATAGGGTCCGAAATGGTAACCTACCGGAAAATGTTTGGACCCCACGGTTTATTGTGTTGTGAAAGCCCACAAAATGTAGGTAAAGAGGGATATTTTGTTCCGGATGACTTAGATTTACATTGTTGGACTAAATATGTACATATGTACCTTTATTTAGAATATTACGGGTTAATATAAGTAATAATATATCAAATTTGCGGCTCGATCAAGGGCTTGATTTTCAGAAATCGGTGCTCCTACACATGGCGCATATTGTTAAGAGATTCCTTTCTCGGGAGCCCTGACCACCAGTGGCTTGGACACTGTTCCTGACGCCGTAGGGCTATTATTTTTATATTTATCAATGAGAAAAATAAATCAATAATTTCAGATAACAAAGACCCAAATATATTCAAGAGTAGGATCTTCGCAGCACCCAGTCTAACCAAGAGGTATCGTGTTGCCCAGTAACTGGGTTGTGGAGGTCAGATAGGCAGTCGCTCCATGTAAAACACTGGTATAAAGCTGCATCCTGTTAGGCTGGAAGCCGACCCCAATATTATTGGGAAAAGGCTAGGCAGGCAGGTACTTCGCAGTAGCTGTGCGATTATAAGTACAACTACCAAATACTCGGCTTTCAAAACGGTTTTATTATAAGTCAAACCGTGTCCACAACAACGTTATTATTTCCTACATGTAATACAATTATAACAGAGCTTTTGTAAAATGTAAATCGAGCCTTTGTGATTATTAATTACGGAAATCCAGTTGGATATATGGCGCCGACTGTACGTCACAAATTCACATACGTTTTCGGTCCGAGAGGCACGGTAGGCGGACGTGAGTTTTCAAAAACATTTTTTGTTAGTATTCAGTTTTATAGGCCATTCACACTTCACCGCAACCGTCTGTCTATGACAGGTTCAGGTGAGTTATCCGCACGTTTGTACAAACCAAATGCGTCAACTGACGGTAGAGTCCAGCGCGGAACATGTGCTGTGGCATTTATACCTGTCACTATCAGACCATTTTCGGAAGCGACGAAATTTGAAACGACCCTTATCGGAATCGTCGTTATCAGAATGACAAAGGAGACATATTTTATTTCTTTGCAACTTGTAAGTTGGAGATGAAATTAGATACCTGATTTTTATTTGTTGATTGTTTAAAGGTAAAATGGCATAGCAATGAGGATAGATAATACTAGCCTCTCTGCCTAACTGCCTCGGTGGCCTAGTGGTCCTAAGAGCGACTGCTACACTATAGGTCCTGGGTTCGATTTCCAGGTCGAGCAAAAAGTGTTATTGGGTTTTTCTATGAAATTCTCAGTAGCAGCTCGGAGTTAGGATTTGTGCCCGGATAATGGCAATAGGCTCGCCCCCTGTTACATGGAACCTAAAACATACCGGCGAACTGTGGGTGTACATTGTTACACCTCTGCCTAACCCTTCGGGGAATACAGGCGTGATGGTATGTCAGATAATACTAGCTTATGCTCGCGACTTCGTCTCTGTAAATATCAGTCATATTTTTTTTTTCGGTAACACAATTATTATTATTTATGTTTTATATACCGTGTACGCTTTTTAATTCTTTTATTTTGACATTACAAACAGACACAGCAATTTTATATATTGGTACCGATAATACCGGCCTGTATGTATTTATCTCAAGGGGCATCGTAACGCAAAACTTTAACCATATTTTTTTTTAATAACCGACAGACAGTTTCGTCGCTGTAGGGTGTAAAATCATGAACTGAATTCATGGTAAAAGTTTTCGCTGCGATGTCCCTTCCACCTCGTATATTCAGTTACCGAGTCTTCGCTGAACTCAATTTTCACACGTCCATTCAATAAAGAAAAATTGGGCCACACACTTCCAGTATTTCCTCGTTGTGTATTTTGTACATTGGTTTATGGAAAAACTATAAATATTCTGTTAAAGGTTCTCTCGTAAATCGTACACAAAGAAAGGGAAACTCGTTTGGTGGGAAAGCAAAATGTGATAAGTCACGTTCTGACACAAAGGGGAAGTCCACCACATATGGTAACTTTTGACATATTGCTGTAATGTTTTATGCGTAGTCGGTCAAGTTTATTCGGTCGGAGATACGTGAGGAGACCTTTATAAAATAAAATCAGTGGATTGTGATTATTGTATTGGTAGAGATAACGAAAATCATAAATTCGAAAATTGCTTAACATAATCCGTTCTTATATTAAAATTAGTCTGTAATATTTATATCCTCCTACCTATTTATATCTACTTGATAGTTATATTAATTCGACTTGCTTGTCTATAATAATTAATTAAATGACATTATAACATTTAAAATTCGAGTTTGAATAAAATCGGAATAGTCAGAACTCCTTACTCATTCCACGCAATAAAATGTATTCGAAATTTAAAATTCAACAGTCTTGAACGTGCCAATCACTTTCCGGATTCAATAACACTGCAGTTTGCTACTACAAACTTTGAACGTCATTCCGCGCTTATTCTAGACTTTGTATAAATTTTTTAATAAATATTTATCAAATTCCGATTTGAAAATACCAACAGAGCAGGATAGGATTAGAAATTAATATTTTTCCACAATTATCGTTTTTACAGATATAAGATTCTAATTATCTATCTACTGTTCTCTTCCAACAACATAATAAAATGAGGGTTACTTTATCGTAATAAGTTCAAACAATTATTAAAGCTATTCGTTGTTCTTGATGACCTAGCCAAATTACAAAAAAAATCTATAGATTTTCATGGCACAAGGAATCCACAAATTTGCTCACTCGAGTACCTAATATTTATTTATATAGCAAAAAAAAGAGTAGTTTTTACATGCAGATACTTTCTTACTCAATGATTTTTAAATATTATCTCAGCAGTAGACAAGACTGCTTCATATAAAAAGAGAGTAAAGTAGAAGATTTTCTGCTCTATATCGCAGAAACGAAGCGACGCTAGATGAAAGGGGAAAAAACTGAACTAACGCGGACCGTAACTTCTACTTTCTCGCTATATTTTACAACGCTAATAATTTCATACTTTTAAGATGCTTTCTACCTCTATAAATAAGAAATTATTTCTAAGTAACTGGCGGATTTTTTTTTTTAACCTATTTATTTATTGAACTATAGGGACGCCATTGCGACAGTACGTACGTAGATACCTATTATGTACCTCAATATATACATACATACATACCATCACGCCTGTATTCTCCCGAAGGGTTAGGCAAAGGTGTACCAATGTACACCCATAGTTCGCCGGTATGTTTCGGTCCCATGTAATAGGGGGCGAGCCTATTGCCAATTAACCGGGCACAAATCCTAACTCCGAGCTGCTACTGAGATTTTCATAGAAAAACCCAATAACACTTTGCTCGACCTGGGAATCGAACCCAAGACCTCTAGCGTAGCAGTCGCACTTAGGACCACTAGGCTACCGAGGCAGTTAATATGTACGAGTATTTTATAATGTATGACGCCCCAGAGAGGTGGCCACTCATTTGCTTTTATTCTAATGTGTACACGTGTCAGTATAATAAAGTAGATTTGGTACTCAAGGATAAATAAGAACAAAATGCTAAACAATATTACACTTTAGCCCAAAATAACTCACCCACTTCAACACTTCAATTGAACGTGATCATTTGATCAGTGATTAATGAACAGGGATCACAAACATTGATCTATTGATTCAGCACAGGACACTGGCGTGCATGATAGATTAACCTACATATATCAATGTTTCTTATTTTCATTGTTATCCGGATAATATTTCACCGTTGGTCGACGATTATCCCGGAGCGTGTAAGTGATGTTCCGTTGACTGATGTATCTAATAATTCACGCTCGATGCCGTTTATGTGAACGTGTGTGTATTTTTATAAAAAAGGATTTTGTGTAAATGTAATGTTTGGTGGAATCTAAGCTTTAGGAATTTGTTTATAGAATTCTTTTTCGTTTGAGAAGAGGCCTTTTTCCTGCAGTGAGATAATATACGTTGGTAATATTAATATATTTATTTTTCGGAGGACATTGCGACATTATTGCAGAAAAATAAAAAGTACGATAGATAATCCTTCAAAATACTTAAATATGACTTATAAGTTTATTCTAAGCCAACAGGATACACCAAGGCATGCCTATAAGTAAACTCTAGGAATAATAATAACATTACAGCATTTATAATTTTCTCACTAGGTTCTAGCAATTGACTTTCAGGCTGTTAATGGATATATTGAACTCTTTGTAACATAATTTATCATTCAGCTCATAATTATCCGTACATATTTCAACCTTTCCATTTAAAATCTTACTGTATTTTACTCCAAATATGTTAACATACCTAATTGTATTTCCAATATTCAATTAACATGATCCCTCCAATACTAACGCATTGCTATATTTCCCAGGTCTCACAGCGCAGTCAGAAAGTAAGCTCCAGAATCCGAACTAAGCATGTACTTGTAGATTTTCAACCATCTACACGAACTTTACTTCACACCAAACATCTGAGACTCCATTATTTAGTAATATTTCACTGTCACACATACCTTGATTGTAGTTTTAATAGTACCAACAGACAGTAGAACACATTACCCCAAATTACTATTTCTAATACACTTACTTGCAAATCGATAGTGTCGTCGTGTTTTACACGCCCACAACATATGTGTCCCATTATTTTGGCACTATGTGTACTGTTCTTTTATAAGCACGTAGCACGAAAATTTCTCTATCTATATTCTTCTTATGGCTATAAATGTACCTATTTAAAGTTTTATACCTATCGATGTGCAACTAAGTGTAAAGTTAGCAAATCAAAAAAAAATTGTCACTTAGATATTTTGAAACGTATAATGTTTTGTCGTGCGGTTTTATTTTTAATTATGACATAGGTACATAGTACGGTTTGAGCAATATTGCCTGATACTTTAGGCATCATTGTATTAATCGATGCCTTTAGAAATTACGGGATGAAAGGGGCATCCTAACGAAAACTATTGCCACAAATCCAGCACATGATTCTAGACTCCCAACAGTTGACATTTTTCGTCAGTTATAAAAAACAAAATCTGCTGTTTCATACATTTTGACTATGTAGGTGTTGCCCTTTTGTATGGAACAGGTAATAGTTTTTTTAATAACGGACGATAATTTTCATCGATTGGGGTGTGTGTTTAGGAATGGGACTCTTCCGAACAAATTCCGCAACCCCATCGGGATCGCTTGGAGTCTAGAATCAGGGTACTGAATTCATGGAAAAAGTTTTAATTACTATGTTCCTTCCATCTATTATAGTTTTATAACCCCTTTTTAAGCTCTTCGCCCTTCAGATCCACCTACTATTCAAGCATGACGTAGTATACGACTACATACCGTTTACATTTCATTCAATATTTTATATACTTAGTACTGACATTAGTCGTATTTTTAACGTAAATATTGTTAATTATTTATCTTAGCGTTAGTTCTTTACAGCTTTACAGCTCAATGAACGAGAAAATGTACGCTAATGGTAAGTGTTTGATAAAATTAATCTTATGTAGTAGTTAGGGAAGTAAATTGAGTAGGTTGAATCAATTGTCAACCCGTTATTGCAAATTAAATTAGGTGGGTCAGTTTTTTTGGTAGAAACATGTATGCTTGAATAGAAATCTTTGGCAATGCTTTTCTAGGGTTGAAAATCTCTACTGTTCAAGAAGAATCTTCAGAAAAAATTACCGTAGTAAAATCAAAATCCTTAACCTTGTCCATTCTAAGGTCAAGAAGTTTCTAAGTACAGTTTGGAGAAACAATTCCGAATGCATGGACGAATTAAACTTGACTAAGTCCCATTGAATTACCTTGTATAGAATCGGTTTCCTTAGATAATGGGTACCTTCATGTTAAATCTGAAACGTGATTATAGTCAAATTATATTGACTTTCTTCCATGTGCAAATAGCTGAGCACTCGTCTGATCCCGCAATAAGATAAAACAAATAACACGGAATAGACCAATTGAAATTCAATTTGATATTATTTCAATGCTTTTAATTTTTTGGTAAAGTATTGTCTCGAAACGTTTATTCTCATAATGTAATAAAAGAAATAGAAATGTAGGAACAAAAATAAAAGAATTTAAAACTCAGCAATACTGTGCTCTACAGAGGCAATTTCGTGCTCTTGCTAAACTTTGCTATTTATAAAAAACGAAATTGCACGTCGTCCTTTGTTGTCCAAGGAAAAAATATCAAATAGAGTGCTTTCCACGTCTTCATTAGAACCCCTAGGCAACGGAGCGTTGACGAGAATGTACGCACCCGACAACAGTTTATTAAGTAAATTCTCTTCACTTTGTTCGATGCGTAACAAAAGTATCATAATCCCGAAAACTTTATGAAATATTCACATTTTTTCTTCGGAGTTTGTTAAAGCGGTCGCCTCTTTTCTGGCGTGAATTTTCTTTACGATATTTTTTTTCTAACTTTTCCATACTTGCGCAACAATTCAAGCTTTAAAAGTGTATTTAAGAAGATTTTGTTTTGTAATAAGAAAATTAATTGTTCATTGTAGATTTTATGAAAGTTTATAATATTTTTTTATTTTACTCGCGGGTATAATTCTTTTTGTAAAAATATGTAAATGGTAGGCACATGAACACTAATTACATTCTGACAGTTAAATTTTTTAAACGAAGCAGCTTGTTAGAACTTTTTTTTTAAGCTAGTCTATGTCTAACCACTGTCTATCTACAAGATAGATGGTTTCTCTCAGGAATAATTTTAGCGAGATAACTTGACGTTAATGTAGAAAAGATTTTAAGTAACAAGAATTATTCGAAAGCTAGAATATAAACCCGCTAAGACCTTGAATATAAAACTGTCTGGAAATTTTAGAACAACTAGACATAATAATTATGAATAGGGCGAAATTGTCTTCTTCGAAAAGAAAATGTATAAATAAAATTGTATAAGAAATTACTATTCTTTTAACCAAAAAGTTTTAAAATAGTCAAAGATCCCAGCATCGCCAGACCTACGTCATTATAGCATGAAACTTTAAAGCATCGAATCTGGCTGAAGTGTTGGCCCATGGTAAGTATCTGGCAATAACAATTACAATGACATTTAAGATTACCTATTCAAATTGCAAAATCGGAAACCTATCCCCAATCTCATCCCTTACAAAGGACTTTAACCGAAACTCTATTTACACAGCTATACAAAGCTGCCTCGTTAGCCTTATGATCCTAAGCGCGATTGCTACGCTAGAGGTTTTGGGTTCGATTCCCAGGATGAGCAAAAAGTGTTATAGAATTTTTCTATGAATTTCTCAGTAGCAGCTCGGACTTAGGATTTGTGCCCGGTTAATGGCAATAGGCTCTCCCCCTATTACAACCTAAACATACCGGCGACTGTAGGTATGGTACGCCTCTGCCTAACTTTTCGGGAAATACAGGCGTGATGATATGTCATGTAAATTTACACACAATTCCACGAAAACTATACAAATTATGACGTAAGTACCTGTTTCCTATGACGTCATAATAATGGCCGTGCCACGTATTATATTAGCCAACTAAGTCGCTTGAGAGCAAAATGGTGGCCACTCTAGGGAACACAGAGAAAATGTCAACGGTATGAGGCAGGATTAAGCTCTTGGACTGGCTAGTGTTTACGATGTAGTATGGTTACAGGCAGTCTGTGATTAGCAGCGTATTCAGGGGCTTACCATAGCATGTGAGCGGTTAAACCTGGGATGTACTACGGATAGGTCTCTGAGAAGTGTGCATTAAGTTTATTTTGAAAGGAAAATTTCTACCTTGTATTTAATTTTAGAGATGAAATAACTATAATTTCTCTCCTTGTTCCAATAGATTTAGTTCTACGAAAACAAACCATGTATATAAAACCCTATTATTCGAGATAATTTGAATGGTTTTCGATATTTTTAAATTTATTTCAAGCTGTGTAGATTGACGGCACGGTTGGCGCAGTGTCTGAGCGATTGGCTGCTGCGCTGCGTGTCGCGGGTTCAATTCACGCACGGAACAAATATTTGTATGGCATACAGATAGTTGTTTCGGGTCTGGCTGTTTGTGCATGTGTGTTTATATGTTTGTAAACGCACCCACGATACAGGAGAAATTCCTAGTGTGGGGCAACGTTTTTTATAAAAAAAAGAAAGAAAGAAGAAAAAACTGTTAATGCTAGTTAGTTATGTAACACTTTTGGCAAATTTAATAACTTTCACGCAATTTATTGAATTATTGTTAGATTGTGGGTTGGCTCGTTTTATAAGAAATACATTCAAATGTTTAATCTATTATGTAGTGTTAAGGTCACTTGAAAACGACTGTATTTTGCCAGATGACCTCATTATCGTACGGCAAAACCCAGCAATTTATAAAACGTGTCCTTCATCCTGTAATCGATTTTGTCACCTACCTATTTTTTAGAATCCGTCATTGACAACCCACTTCTACTCGTTCCGAAGGGTGACCCGAAACCAAGCAATAAAAGCCGTAAAACAGCCCCCGAATAAATTCACATTCATGAGATGATAATAACACAATCGTGCGATTCCAATTACGTCGCCATTGATTTTCTGTTACATTGTTACGTGAATATCAGGCTGTGGCACTTACACAAAGCTGGATCGTAGTGAAGCAATCGTAATTCTTATTTATTTAGTTTGACTATCAATTGTTTAGTAGTTTAATACTGAAGTTAAATTTTTGTCAAACAGTCAGATAAGTTTCGATTTTTTAACATACCATCATCACGCCTATATTCCCCAAAGGGTTAGGCAGTGTGGTGTGTGGTGTAACAATTTACACCAACAGTTCGCCGGTATGTTTAGGTCTCATGTAATAGGGGGCGAGCCTATTGACATTAACTGGTCACAAATCCTAACTCCGAGCTGCTACTGAGAATTTCATAAAAAAAACCCAATAACACTTTTTGCTAGACGCTTAGGACCACTAGGCCAACGAGGCAGATTAGCTTTTTTTGTGATGTTTTATCAAGAGAAAAATATTCTAATGTGAATACTTACCGAGTTTTGGCACATTTGAGAAGTGAGTAAAGTATTAGAGTAGTGGACCCTGTTAACAATACAGGTGGGCCACTATTATTAGTTTTGTTTAAATATTTAAGCAGAATGTGTGTCTGTCAAGTGAAGTATCTATTTATTTCAGACAACAAAGGATTCATAGTAGTGTTACTATCCTTATATTAAACTTATGTTAAAATCTAGAATCAAACTTCACATTATCCCCGCGGTATGTAGTACATACCCAGAACATAGTAGTAGGTTTCACAGAACCTGATCTCATTTCGCTTAATTAAACTCAAGGCTGAAATTGAAGTCCTTATTTTATCGCTTAATAAGCAAAATTTACTTCTGCAAGGCGCTATTAGTAGTCGTCTCCTTAAACATAACATTATAGCCATTTCTTTCAAAGTCAAAGTCAGAGCTTTTATTACAATTAGACCATTACAGGCACTTTTAATTTTTTAAGGAGTTCGACAGTTAGTCAGATTGTTGAAGCTAGTTGCTCGTTCTAAAACGTAGGTAGGCCTTTATGGATAAGAGCGAGCAAGAAACTCCAAAGGCATTCTTTTCATTTAGATTTTTATAAAAACTTGGTAGCAATATTTTTGCTGCTGCTACATATAAACTATAAAGTTGAATATAAAACAATAAAAAAATATAATAAATATGTAAGCCATGGCAGTTTCAACACAAACCAATCACCAACATCTGTTTTTCTCTATGAAAACTTACAAAACATGACTTCTAAGTATAGTAAATTACCGCTGAAGCACCATCGTCCGGTCACTGGCAATGTAAGCAGTCCTTCTAACACAAAGGGTACTTCTCGTTTCAAGTGTCCACTTTATGACGTAGGAACAAGCTTTCACGATATTTGTACTCCTAATGTTTTGGAAATGTAAGATTATGATTCGTGTGATTACCGTAAATGCGGGTTACTTTAGCCGTTCAGGGAAACTTTGGCTCTAAACGGAGACACGTTTAAACTTCTCATATTTTGAAAAATTACAAAAATAGTAATATAATTAGAACTATAAACAAAAATGCCTCGAGCATGGTTTATTATCATTTAAGAAGCGGAAAGTTCTTATCAAACGATTTTTTAAATTTTGAGCCTAAGTTCTTCTAAAGGGCTAAAGTAACCAGCATCTACGTGGTACTTTATAACTCAATATACATGAGACTAAATATACTTCAAACAGGGTTGTACGCACATATGTAACATCTACATTTTAGGGAAACCCTATTGCAATTGCTATTAACAGGGCACAAATTCAGATTTGGAATCGTTATTAAAAAATTATTTAAACAAAATCCCAAAATCAGTTCGCGCATTCCGGGAAAAAGAAAACTGTATTGACTCTCCTGACTGCTGAAATAAATTCAAGCTGTTTAATAAGTTATTTAGCTAATATTTGCGACGCTAAGAGACTCTAAGAAAAGGGAATTATTCTGGCAGACGGAATTTACTTTTATCAAAGACGCTAGTCTTTCATCATAGTGATATTATAAATATCTTGCTTCAGTAATAAATCTGACCTTTAAGTTCCGAGAACTCGCCACCTGTACTACTTCGCTAGTTCAAGCTAAAGCTTTTGCAGAATTTGAATAAATATTACGTTTACGTTCAATGTTCAAAGAGATCTTGGATGCTATTCACAAGAGCGTACATTCATGGAATATTAATTAATTAAGTAAAACATTATTATTATTATTATTCTTTATTCTGTGAGATTCTCACTGGCAGTTTATATTTAATTTTCCTTGTAACATAATCATTTTTAAATGAGATTTAACCTTCTGCAAGTTGGCACAATAATGGAACGTCTAATTTAAAAAGGTTTGTTAAAATAACTTGAAATTAGTTAGGTGTTATTATATCATTTATTTACCTTAACTTTGACGGTCTCTCTAAAGCATACTTAATGTTTTTTTTACATCCCCTTCCTATTTTAACGGAATATTAACAGCTAAAATAACATTAACATTTTCTATTTAGGTAAAATTTATATTTTCTTTTTTTTTTTTTTGGTTATTATATATTATTATTCCTAAAGTTGGTACGGTTTTTAGCCGTACCCTTTAAAAATGCAGGTAAGTAAGTTCACAGAATACACAAGGATTGGAATTCGGAGTCACGTCTGAAAATGATGTCTTAGGTACAGGTAAAGTTAGGCCCTACATCCAATACAATAAACAAAACAAAAAAAGGCTGGCATAAAATTTCCAGCGTAAAAATCACAACAAAGAAAAAATGTTTAATTATTAAAGCAACCATTAAAGCAACCGAATAGTAATTATATTTCCATTTTTATTTGAATATACAATAATTCTGTTTCATATTAATCACTACGCGTTTGCAAAACAAATATCACATAAATATTTTGATACAAAATATTATTTCAGTACAAAATATACGTACTGCCATTGATTGAAACTAAAATATTCATGAAAGGATTTACTTTCGCGGACTAAAGCTCTATATGAAAATATACATTCAAATACATTTTTAATTTACCATTGAAATTAAATTGAATCTGAACGACTATTATAGCTTTTGAAATAAATAGGTATATAACTTTTCATATTTCGTTAATTGCTTTGTAGGTACATATAAATTGTATATTTACGTAAACATAATCTCTTCACCATCTTTGGTTAAATATTCGAGGATAACTAAGGCATTAAGTCCGCCTTTGTAATTTTTGTTGCGTAAAGTTTAAATAAATAAACATTTAACAGTCATATATTTTTTATTAAGTACAGTTTATACAGTTCAACTCATCATAAACAATTAAAATTTTGAGTTTCGTCATCAACTGAAGTCCTTAAGTAAATGCCGAACATAAAAAGACTTGCCCATTCAATTTAACGTTTATTTCAACTCGTTAATCTTATAAGTAGCAGCTATTGTGATTCAACGGAAGTAAAAACAAGAATATAGAGGACTGTTCAATTTGAAAGTCAACAAAATGATGTCAACAGCAATTTTTATATTTCCTAGAAATAGAATGAAAACAATTTCAGAGACAATTTTCCTTTATTTTCTAAATTACTCGATTAGCATAATATTGTTGAGAAATGTAATTTTAAATTATGGATAAATTCAGATAGGTAGAAAAGTTAGGCATCTACCTATCTGAGTTTATCTATCGAAAAGCCATTACATAATAGGGAAAAAATATATTATTATTGTATACATAGTATAAAGTGAAAAGACTTCGAGCTTGTGAGGGTTCGCCATTCTCAGTACACTCTTTGATAACAGTGTATCGAAAATGCCGAACCAAACACACCGATCTTCTTATGTGTATAGCGACCCTAAAAGGACAAAGAAAACACCAAAAACTTTTCCATTATCTCCGAAAGAAAATCCCAAAGTAAAAAACAATAGTTAAAGCCAAAGTCATATTCACAATATCAGCACACATCGAGCACGTTCAATAAATTCAGCGCACCTGACATGCAAAAATGATTTATGGAATCCTTAATATTCTGGAAACCTCTCGACTACGTATCAGAAGATATCATAAATCAAACGAAATCTTCAAAGAACTCGTAATACAAGACATTGTTGTAGAAGAAAATAAAAGTATATTGTTATGAGGTTCAGTCCGTTTTAAACCGAACAAACCCGAAGAGCACAGCGGGGGTTAATTTTCTCGGATGGCGCCAAGAATCTCGATCGTCGCCTTCTGTTGCACCCATTCCGGATATTTTCCTGCGACTTTTCAAACTTGCTCTTTATAAATCCATGTCGAGTCCGACTTTTAGGCGACTTATTCTGGAGTAGTTTCATGCGAATAGCTATGTCAGCATTTGGGTAAACAGTGTATTGCTGTCATGAAATTGTACTAACTTATTGATGTTGACAAATTTCGGTACAAGTCTCTTTAGATTTGAACTCTAGCACCTAAAGGTCAATTCTTGTAACGAAAAATGTTCGAAATGAACGTAAGTAACACAATACAAACAGACAAATAAATGAAATCAGAGCAATTATCACAAAAAATGTTTCAATAAATCAGATAAAAAATCTAATTTAACCTTGCTACACAACCCAACTCCTTTTCGCCTCATTAATACTGCTCAAACGACCGTAAAATTCATTGCTCAATACTTTTCAACCATAAAGGATAAATTGGCGGGTCAAAGCGTAAACTGGACAGGCGTGAAAGTCGTGAAATAGAATAGGAACGCGCCACCGTGAGCTGCACTGAGTTGATAAATAGTCCCACTTCGAGAACTTTATACCATTCGTCTTTCTGGATGAAGTTCCCACAGTAATTGTCGACTAATGATCGGGACTTATTCCTTCCACTTTTTACTTTTGAAGTTTGTTGGAATCGAATGGCTATATATTTTCAAGTTGGCAAACTACAACTAAGTGTCGTAGCATCGTTATTTATGGCCTATGTTCCTGTTATCTACAGTTTCTTATCAAATAGGAAGCTACAGAGATTTATTGATAGTGAAACTTGCAACAAGGTAAGTGTTTAGAAATGCATACATGTTTGTCAGTTTTATGGTCCTGTCTATGTGCATTTTCATTAGTTTGCAAAACATGTGAACATGTTTACCAACAATTACGTGGAGTTAGGGTTGCGGTCTTCCGAGCGCTGCTAAATAGCCGATGACGACGGACGACCGAACGTGGTCTGGCCGTTGTCCGAAAAAAAAACTATATTTCACCCAATTGCCCGGGGTTTTTGAAGCCTTCATCAGGCGTCAGCACTTGATGTGATGGCAACCCTACACTAAATGGGAATTAATTCAATAATAAAACCTTAAACATTTTTAAAATAAAGTATATTTAATAAAATATTGTTGGAAAATAACTTTAAAGACAAGCTTTGAAAATAAAATGGCTCTGGGTGGTCGTATCTGTGGATATCCGTTGAGATAAACATTTTAGAAACAGAAGCACAGCTTAGGTAATTGCTGTCCTTGTGCTGTGAGTTACATATAGATATTATATGTATGTTCTTATAAAGGGTGTCAAACTACAATGACGAAAGTTCTTCTCATAACTACGATAATTTTGCAGCTCTGGCCCATACCTGAAACCCTTCTGATTACGGAGATATTGAAAGTCAAAGTTCCAACTTTTTAACTTTTACATTAATATGCGCTCACTTTCATTACGCTTTACCTCAAAAATATAAATTATTATCTAGCATTATTTTTGCTCAATGTTTCTTAGTTGTTTGATTTTTTTAATACCTTTTACAGTTTTTGAAATTATTACAGAGTGTTTACCGATATATATAGTAAATTTGTCAGGTAGGTAATTAGGCTTTATATAATCTGAATATATTTTCTTTGTGTATATTTATTTTATTGTAATTATTTATGTACCACTGTTAATAAAATTTGTTGCGATATTGTTTAGGTTTATTTCTGAGTTATCCTCTTACCCACGCGATGCGTATTTATATATGTAAGTATATATGCGTATTTAGCGTCATGTGTTTTCTTTACACCCTGTATTAATTCTAACTCTGCTTACAAAGACTCAACAATTATTTTTTACTAAGATGATATTTAATATAGGGTCGACGGCTTCTCCAATCATATTTAAGTATAAGGAAAAAGTCAAACTGTCGTACTGAATTATGTCCATAACGATTCTCTAAGATAAATATATATATTGTGAAATTCCTAAAATACCGTCCAAGACATACCGGTGGTCCTTTGACGAGGATCAGGGTTGTTGTGAGGCGAACTCATTTATTTTTATTATACCCGCAATATTTACGAAAGCGGAAAAAACATGATGGCGGACAAAAAAATAGGGCCAGCAGATAAGACACGTTCTACTTATTTTAGATTGTTAAAGTAACGTATTGGAACATTGGGGATAGTTTACTTTGGATTATCTATCAGTATGTGAAGAGAATTTGGTAAATTGTTTTTTTCTTTATTTTTTTTAAACGTTGCCTCACGCTAGTAATTTCTCCTGTATCGTGTAGGTGCGTTTACGGGCCGGAACAACTATATTTAGGTTTTACTAACATCCATGCGGAAATCGAACCCACGACACGCGGTAAAGTTGTCAAATTGAATGTTAAAAAATCGAATGTATCTGCCACACGATAAAGAGTTGAAAAAATGCTGCTGAAGGCTGTTTTTCTATTTTCCAATATGCTGATTGTACAGTATTTCCAAAAAAATACATAAATGTTCAATTATAGCTGTCATTTACTAAATTGTTACAAAAACCGTGTCATAAATTATTCCACTTAGCCGCAGTAATGAGTTGTTTCACGCTCACAATAGTGTGAACAAAACACGCACTTAATGTCTGATAAAAATATAATAGTACTTTTTATCGTAGGTTATATTTAACACCCTTTATTAGAGGAAACAAATTTACTTTGCACGAACAAGCAAGTCTCGAGCTTTACTTATAACTATTTTCAGTTTTATTATTATTGTGAAGGTATGTCAGGTATGAGAAACAGAGACTAAAGTTTCTCATCCTCCATTGAAAAGGGAGGATCTTCCGACCAGACAGGTGTATCTGGTGGGCTGCTGCCCAACGTTTGTTGTTGAGATTTTGTATATACATATGCTAACGTTGCGGCGAACTTTAATAGCGCGATCTAGGCAACGTCAGTTTGTCGCAGTAGTTCGCACGTTGAGCGGTAGATGTCGCTACAATATTATAATTTTATTATTGTTTATTCCGATCTCAAACAGTAGCTACGCAATAGCTTAAAAATAACAAATCAAGAAACGATTACTTGTGTGCTCCTCCAATTATAGGGGACCACATCATTTACTTAAAACTCTAGTTACATATAAGTTACATAAAATGTTATTATCAATAGATAGAGAAGAAAGGAATAAAAGAAGAGAAGAGAACAGAAGAGTATAAAATGTTATTATCAATAACATTTTCAACCAATCAAATATCTAAATGGCTATGACGACACTTAATGTCAAGCTAAAGTTAGAAATAACCTAAATATTTACAAAATGAGCAAAAACAACAAACAAAATTGATAACATTTCTCGCGCCGGTACCATTAATTCACAATAATACTCGTACCCATTTAAATAACGCCTCGTAATAAGTATTCCATTGCTTTATCTCATTAAGTGGTTTGAAAATCTTAAGCGCTTACCATAAGCTCGTCTGGTAAGTATAATTTTCATTTAAAATAGGGCTTCAAAAAACAAATGGCTTGGACAAATGTTCCTGGTCCGTTCACACAGCACTTCCGCCGCGAAGATTGCGGTTTCGCAATTTACCATTTGAACCTTGCTACGAAGTGGCACCGGAGAAAATTTATGCGGCCCGCTGTGTATTTTATTTTTTAATAATATTTTATAACCTGGTTATAAGTTTGTTTTTAAATTGACGTTTCTCGTCTCATTTTCTAGCATTTTATGTATGATCAAAAGTTGGAGGGATGCTGTTTACTTAATTAAGAATTTTCTCATGCGATAACAACAATATCCAAAAACTACTAATGAACTCTTATTGAAATCCAATAACCTAACTAAAATGAAATATTTTTTTTATCATTCCCATGGACTGCCTCCGCCTCGGGGAAGGCGGAGGGTTGTGTTGGACTCCTACCGACTAAAAACCCCACGGTGTTCCTCCAACTACCATTGGCCGGAGCCCGGGTATCGCTCTGAGCATTCTTCCGCACCCCGGCAGGTATTGGCCCGCTATCACCACAAGGCGGAATACACTGACACAACTGGACTACAGAACACCATCGTCAACCCTCTGAACATGTAAAAGTCAGCGAAATTAATTTTAAATAACGTCAATAAAACGAAATCGCGTTCGCACTCATTCGTACGATTTCGTACCTGTTCGTACGCTACGTCTAAATTATAACACGGTAGTTATCGCCTCACAAAAGCCTTCCCGCATTGTTCCACTTCCGTGAATTCCGCGCTCGCTCCGCTCCGCTTCCGATCGACGCGTCCGCAATTCGACACCACCGTCTCACTCTATCACATAAAGAATATATACCTCTCTCTGTCACACGTGAGTGGTTTTGATCGTTATGGTTTCATAAGTTCTGCGGTTGACTGGCTAAATATTGCACTATTAGAAATAGTTAAGTCTTCAACTACAATGGCTGAAAAGGTGAAAACTTTTCCTTTATTTTCGCTCTGTTATAAAACGCTCGGCTACAATTTTTATGCAATTCAAAAACCACACCTTTCCACGAGGTTGCTTGCACAAAATGTTATTAACACCTGGAATTTTCTAGCTTGTCCAAGAGAATGAACTATTTATCATCCTACGCAAGTACTTTCTCATTTGTGGAGAGAATGGAAGAGGCTAAAGTTTGCAATCTGACTCGAGTACGTCAGAGCTTCACACTGAGATTTTATATATTAATGTGTAATCTCAAGACCCACCACATATTAAGCACTTGCTCTCAGTCATTGTGAGGCTGTTATGTTCCTACTTTTTACCTACCTGTATGTATTCTCATATTATTTTAAACCCTCAAGCATATACATATGTGTCAATCAATGTGTAGAGGATTTATTCTGTAAGCGTATTCATATACTAGGGATGATGTCAGGAAACGGAATGCTTAATGACACGTCACATGGCCGATAAATACTTCATCAGTACGCCAATCAAACTAAGTAACATTGAGTAAAAAATATTGTTGGAAACGACTTTTATTCTTAGTGTCAAAAGTCACTGTTAATGGCACTGTGTAACACACCCAGAACATTGTGCATGCAGGGGTCATAGATTAAGGACATTTAAATTTCAAGTTAGAACATTTATAACATATTTTATTAAAATACCAGAAGTTTCACATGTTTAGTCCAAACATAAACTTTATTGCAATGATGCAAAGATTATATTACTAAGTAAGGCTTCGTAAAGTACTTTTAACACCCGTAACATGATAGTATACAAACAAAAAAGAGTCGCCAATTGCCAACCCCTAAAACTATAATTGATACTTAAAAATCGTTGACTGCAGAAAAGAAACAGAAACTATAAAGAGAGATTATAGGCCAACTAGTTACAAACATGACAGCCACAACACGGGTCCAAACACCCGTCACACTACGTTGAAACACTCAGCCTTAGTATGTTTTATTCAAAAGTCGAGGACTGAGTGCCAAAGCCGACAAGTCGAAGGTTTATTCCCAAAAGTGAGGGACACGTAACCCCGACGTAGCCTTATCGTGGTCATCGGAACATGTCGGAAACACACACCGAATTGACGTAACCTACGTGTCCCGATTTGAAATTTTCGGTGGACGGCGAAATAAAACGAATGGAACACCGGTCAGTGATTGGCAGTGAATTTGTGGGTAATCGGTTTTAGATGATGAATGTTTTGATCCAAACAAGTTTGAATAAAGGTATACAGACACGAGAAAGTGTATGACCATTACAGATAAGTAATAGTCTTTCTAGAAACCTACTGCTGGCAAATGCCCAAAATTTTCTTCACTTCCGACGAAACTTTTTACCTGTAGAAAATATGATCTAGACAAAATTTAGTGCACACTCATCTTTACTAACTATATTACTTTTTCGCAAAGAAGTGCTCTTAGAATATAAGAATATTATCAACATTAAGTCCCGTTAGGAATAAGTTCTTCGAATAGGCTCCCTAACTTTCGAAGTCCTATAAAAAGAAATAGACGGTCTTTTCTATAGCCGTTTTTTACAATGGCGACGAAAAAGTTGTTTTATTTTTCGGAACGTTTTGAATACGCAGCGTTCGCAGGGTTATTTTGTAAATAAATGAGTCGATTTAGTTTTTATTTATGAAATAACTGGGATCTTCAAAAACTTTTTTCCTAAGCATTCAACACCCAAATGTAAATATTACAAGTTCTCGGGATGAAACAAGACTAAATTAATTATTTGGTCGAAAAATATAGCTCTTTATCAAAAAAAAATCGTTTTTTAAACTGTGAAAGCTTTAGCTAGCTCGAATCTCTGTATCCCATTAATAAAGGCATACAAAAAGTCTGTACTAAAGTTCCCTCAGGAAATAAAGTGAGTCAAAATTACGAACATCGTATCGCCCCTCATCAGAGCGGTTAAATGTTTTATTCAGCAAACACTGAGGCCGCTAAAGGGCTATCAACACAAGGCACCGTAGACAGACCACAGACACTAAAGTTCTACTCGTACTTCTAACAGACATGGTTATAAATTTTGTATTCTAAATTTTGCAGAGACAACACAATTTATTTGAACTTTGTGAGTAGAATAACGGGTGAAAAGGCCATCATATCGAAAACTTTTACCCTGGATTCTAGACTCCCCGGGTTGACACTTGTCCCAGCTGTTCTATATATTTTGATCGTGTAGGTATTCCACTTTTGTGTGGGATAGTTGATGTTATTGTAATAAATTTACGAAAAATGTTAACGCTGTCTAGACACAAACATATCATCACGCCTGTATTCCCCAAAGGGTGAGGCAGGGTTAACGCTGACTAGAATCATGGTAAAATCCGTGATAAAAGTCCTTTTACCTCTATTTATTTAGCATAGGGTTTACGCCGGATCGAACCAGTAGATATGCAACCAACCATATTTCTCTATATCCCTTTCCAATGAAACCAAAATCGTACCAGTTTACTTTCAAAGTAAATACGAGACATAAAATACCGCACCCTAAAAGAGACTTCGTGTACCAATCAATACGAAACAAAATCAGTCAATAAAACAAAAGACTACAAACCACTCAAATTATATTCACAAAACAAAAGAAAACCAACCAATTTATTATTCCGAAACGCCCTATTACTCAAATTGTACCTAAGTGAAAAATCTGTTCGTTCATTTGTCTTGATAAATTGCAGGGAATCTTGAAGGTAGAATGTTTTATTGAAGGGGAATATCGATTTGAAAATAGAGATAGCGGTGGAACAGCAAATATTTGAGATGGTGTGACGTATCGGGTACAGCTAATGGAGCCGGTGAAATGTAAACGTATCTCTAGTTTTTACGTGCATGTTGTTGGTATGAGAAATGGTAAATACGCCGTGTAGGTATGTGTATAAGCGAACATGTGAGGAAAACTCGAGATTCTTCTATATGCGATTGTGTTTTTATTTCGCTTTATAAAAAAAAAACCTTTTTATTTTGCACACGTAATCGGCTCTAATGACTTTGGCATCAATTAAGTTCGAAATTGTTGAGAACTCCGTTGTAAAGTACTGTTCAAAATAAAGTGAAATATACCTAATTCCACGCATTTATTATCTAGCACGCAATAAAGGAATTATAAAATGTATTTCTGTGGTTTTTAAGTTCTTTATTAATTGAACAGTGTTGCTGCTCTATGCGCTGACAGCAGGAAAGTACACAGACATCGACATAAACCGTCTTCTACTTGATATGGAGGAAAGTGAAAATTATGTTTTTCTTACTCCATCGCTGTTCTTTCCTGATTAATTTCATTGTGGTATCCAAAACTGTTCGTTTCATCAGAAGTTGCAGATACTAGGAACAGTGTGCCGGGCTTGTTCCAAATAAAAAAAAAAATATCGACATATTAACGTCACTGCCACACCTAAAAATCTTGCTATCATTACCTGGCAAGTCCTCACTATCCATACACATGCATAAAATGCTCATTACGTAAGTTTAACTACACAACAGAACATAATCAGGCTAAAATTACAGACGACTAGCAACTGGAGCTTTAAAATCAAATATGGCCGCTATTTCACAAATACGCAAATATTGTAAACAGATCGTAACATCACAAATATGGAACAGAGTGTATGAAGCCGCACCCTTTCTGATATTATTGAATTTCACTATCGCCGTCCATCCAATATTTTATTGTATTTACATTTTTTATTTTTGTGTAAGGCCAATGTGGAGAGATAAAATATTGCGCGCCTCATCAGATTCTGCGAAATATAATTGTAAAACTACAGTTTGCTTGTATTTTCAGAGTAAAAGTAATAATATTCAGGAAATGTCAGGCATTATTTTCTTTTTTGTTAAGGATTGAGCAGAACGAAAGCTTAAAAGGTCAAAGTTTCCGAAATCAGTAATATCTTTAGTATAAAATTAAGGCTTCACACTTCTTTTTTATAAAATCTATGCTAATATTATAAACCTGAAGAGTTTGTTTATTTGAACGCCCTAATCTCCAGAACTACTGGTTTGATTCTGAAAATTCTTTCGCTAACAGGAATCTACATTATTCCTGAGCACTGATTTTATTATAAACAAAAAGTTTACGGATCTGTAAGAAAATCTACACGGACAAAGTCGCAGGGAAAAGCTAGTATAATATGTATTAAAAGAATACGAGTAATGTGGGTAGAGCTCTGTTTACCATATAACATTTAATTAAACCACAAAAATTATAAAATGTGTATAATTGTATGAAATTGCAAGAATATTGAAATGAGTTGCTACTAAAATTATTCCACTATTTACCAACTGGTAGGTACACACAATACGGTGCGTTTCATTTCATGATTGCGTTTCATAAATTATAGTTTTCGTAATTCCACACGCACAAACCCGCTGCGTTTCGGTTCACACAATAATTATATTTCGTACCAAATTATACCTACATCACTGAAACGTGTTTAATGTTTTTCTTAAATAATAATACTGGCCTATTATTGTCCCTCTACAGGGCAAAGGCCACTTCTCATACAGTGAAGGAACGAGCACGCTTGCTCAATGCGTATTGGCAATTTCAGACTTATTTTCTTTATTATAAGTCCAGGTTTCTTTAGGATGTTTTCCTTCATCACGTTAGCAACACAAACCTTTAAACAAAAAAAAAGTAAAAAAAAAGAACGGAATTTTAAGTGAAACCAGCCCACTGTTTTACCAAACCTTCGAGTTCCTTCCCTTGACAATACACCCTTTCAAAATCTTCATGTTTCTCCTGCTTACAAACTTTTAAGGTACTTTCCAATCCTCGTAGGTATATACACAGCCTGTTTTTATCAACTTTTTACTCAAACGTTAACTAAACTTATTAGTAACTTTAGGCATACGTTTAAAATATCTATTTTTTACTTAACCTTAAATTCTTTATTCCCCGGCTTCTTAATATACGGATTATTGGAAAATCTTTTATACCGCATATCTATACAAATAAATCAAATTGAAATGTCTGTTTGTAATGTCAAAATTACAGTTTTTACTAAATGCATAAATATGAATGTGTCTGTTTATCTAATCTGTGACACTTCTGGACCTATTCTATCGCCACTTCTATGGCAGATAGCTGATGGTAAATGGAGCAACTAAGGTTACTTTTAATTTAAAAAAAAATATTTAGGGTACCATGCAAAAAAATTAAAACCCCGTAAATTACCGACATCAAATTCCATCCATACTCTAGATTCGCTGTAAAATTGATACCACCATACACAAATACGTCTATAACCATCAGTTTACCATTGATCACCACATCAAATTACTGTGGTGCATAGAAAACTCGTGAATGGGCATCAAATAAAAAACGTCCAATAAAAAAAAGCCGTGTTCTTTCACATGAATGCTGCTGATGCAACTCATTGCACGGCACCGCGTCCGATCCGTCCCCGGCGCCTCGCCCAGCCGTGGAATAAATCGGAACCGCCCAATAACGAACGCAGACCTGGTAATTATTTTTATTCAGTATGGTTTTGTTTGTTCGTTTTCGTGGAAATGTACTGTTTGTGGTTGATTTAAATGAGAACTGGGTATTTGTTTGTAAACCGCGCGTCAGCAAAGTAGTCAAAGTATATTGATTTGTGTACCAACGACCAATGACCTTTTAAAGTTAGTATCGCAGTGCCAATCTGGTAGAGATGTTTGAATTGTGTACACAACAGTTTAGGAGAGAAGTGCAATTTATTAAAAAAATCAATAAATACTTCATCCCTCTCTAGACTCTTTACACTCTCAAGTGGCGACCACGCATCAAGGTGGACCACGGACCTAGTGATGGTCGCGAGAAACGGCAGGTTGCGGGCAGCGCAAGACCGGTCATTGTGGTGACCTGTAGGGGAGGCCTATGTCAAACAATGGACGTCGTTCGACTGAAATAATGATGACAATGAACTACCTACTTAATAAATATTATTGTGAGATGATTTCTATGAATTCCCGCAAAGCATGAAATAGCATATTTTGAGCACTTACCAGACTCAAACTAGGGTTACGTACGATTACGATATAAAGCTACGGATCGGTATAAAGTGTTAGTTTCCATTAACACCTTATCGAAAACATATAAAATAATTCCCCGTTTCTTTATCGTATACTGTCAACGTTCTAACGAGTGGAAAGCTTGTACACAAGCATTTAATATCTTAAGAAAATGTCCTTAAAGTGGCAAACAATAGGTAATAATCCCTAACGTGCCTCCTTCATGATCGTTATGCACGCTCGTACGCAGTATGCCATTATCATAATGGTTTGAGCCTTTGTACGGGAGGGAAGAGGTGGGGAATAAGAGCGATTATTGTATATCAAGTTTGACGTCATATTTCTGTGAAACAATAGTTATTGTATACAGGGACATTGTGACACAAACTGTTTCCATGAATTCAGTACATAATTCTAAACCCTCCATGGTTAAAATTTTTAGTCAGTTATTAAAAAAAATATCTGTTCCATACACTTCGACTGTGTAGTTACACTGTAGTGCACTGTTGTATGGGACAGCTGATTTTTTAAAAGCAATTCTCATGTAGGTACAAATTCAGTAAAACTGGGTCATAAAAATATTTGTTCGTCCGCGAAATGAACCCCTGTTCAGTGAATGCTCATTCACTATGCCAGTAGTTAGGACAGCTTTTTGTAGTTATGTATTTTTAACCTCTGTAGAGACTGAAATATCATTTATTTTGGAAATACTGACGTTGTACGGAAAAAAAACATCCAATTTCGGCCACGGCAGCCAATTGAAATGGAGACTAGCCAAGTACACAGGAGATATTGTATACATAAATATGTGCGCAAACACAGGTGCAGTTTCTCTTCCCTCACTTTCATAGTCCGACGGGACGACACTCTGATACGACCGCGTATGGATTAGGCGTTGGACCAATGGCTTTATATGCTTTCCGAGGCACAGACGTATCATAGCACCAACTTCCAAAGCACTGAAACCGAGAGACAATTATAATAGGCACGAATGAAATACAAAATTACTACATAAAGGGATCAAATTGTTTGAAGAGAAATGGAAATTATGTTTTACTCACTCCTCCGCTAATCTTTTTTGATTAATTTCGTTGCCGGATAAAGGGCACTTGAATCGTTTTTCCGGAACTCGTCGAGCTACATTGCCTCGGTTCTTTTCTGGCGGTCTCCATAGTTGAATCTGGCTTTCAGGAGTTGCAATAGTTGGAAAGAATTAGGCGGGCTTGTCCCAATTCAAAAAAAAAATGTGAATAAGGAATCAAACAAGTAATATATACCAAACATCAATAAACATTTGGGTGACACGGTTGGCGCAGTAGCTGAGCAATTAACTGCTGCGCTGCGGGTTCAATTCCAGCATAGAAAAAATATTTGCATGTACTACAAGTCATTATTCCAGATCTGGTTGTATATATGAGTTTATATATTTGTAAAGGCACCCCCGGTACAGGACAAATTCCTAGAGTGAAGTAAGGTGTTTAAAAAAAATGCGTAAGTTGGGTACTAACCTCACGACTGACCCAGTTCACCCATTTATTCTGTACCTTCATATATTGTTACCGTTACACAGTTGTTACACATTACAGTGGAATACCGCTGTAAACACAAAGTAAACATTAAATTATCTGCTCATGTAGTTTACAGCTCGCTATAAAGGTAAGGTACTTAATTGCAAATTACATCTATTGCTGTAGGTAAATACAACAAGTACTAGTTTTAGCTTTATATTCTAACTTTCTCCACTTCTCCATTTAAACTTGAACAATGCCCCAACTAAAATTTTTCGGTGCACGTAATTAATGTATTCTTAAAATGGAGTTATGGGGGAATATTATTGGATTGTAAACAAGCCGACGGCCCACCTAATGTTAAGTGGTCAACGCTGCCTATAGACATCTGCAATACCAGAGGCCTTACAAATGCGTTGCCATCCCAGAGACATAGTTGAAATGTCTCATGTGAATGTAATTACACTGGCACACATACCCTACAAACTGGAGAACACAGCAACGCTGCTTTGCGGTAGAAAAGCAGCCCAGACGACGGACAACACTGGATGAAATCCTTTACAAAGAGCTTTACCACTACGTATTAATATTTACGTCATCATTATCATCTGCTTAGCCTTTTCCCAACTATGTTGGGGTCGGCTTCCAGTCCAACCGGATGCAGCTGAATAACAATGTTTTACATGGAGCGACTACCTATCTGACCTCCACAACCCAGTTACTGGGTAACACGATACGTCATGGTTAGACTGGTTGTCAGACTTCCTAGCTTCTGACTAACCGTAACGACTCTCAAAGATCTACGAATGACAGCCGGGACCAACGGCTTTACGTGCTTTCCGAGGCTCGGGAGTGTCACACCACCAACTTCCAAACTCCGGGCTGCTACTGAGCAAATCCTAATGGAAAAACACAATAACACTTTTTGCCTTTTTGCTTTTTGCGTACGGATAGTTCCATATTAATATTAATATTTAGATTCTATACATATACTACTAAATTCAATACTGTAGTGTTTTCTGTAACATCATGTCAGGCAATACTCGTATAATACTTAGAGTGTTTAAAAATTTCGGGCCTTTTTTTATTCTCGCAATATTTAGTCTATGGAGTGTACTCGACTATCAATCATGTATGAAAAAAAATCCATTGATTTTTTTCTTGCCGTTTTTTAAATTTTAATATGATAATCGTGGTGACTAAAACGTGTTACCTCCGCTCAGAAACGTGAGAAAACACAAGAGCTCTCACCGAATTCCAGCGGAAATTTTTGAGAGCTCACCGATTGCTTGACCCAAATAATATTTCTCTTTCATTTCGCGTTCAAATAACACATTTACAACACCCAGGATTCTTATTCACACAAATCCATCAAACACTGGTCAAAAATAAAAACCGAAACGAAATCGTTAACGTAAACGAGCGATGTATCGAAAACAACTCGAAATCGTAGTGCAAAGTGTCCCAAACAAACGAGATACGTGCAGATGCATCCAAATTATCAAATAGACGGCGTATCTTCGAATGTGGTGCCGAAGTCCCCAAACAGAGCGTGTTGAATTAAGGCACATGTACCTGGTTACCAATACAGGCTTTATACAAGAGCGTGTTTCAATTTGTCGACTGCGACGAGAGTAAGCTAATGTAGGACAATATTACTGGTCAGAAAGATGTATCTGCAGAGGCAAATTAGAGTACCACTAGAATGAATATCATGAACAAAATTTTAAATCAAAATAGGTTTAAACTTTAAAAAAATATTTGACTGCCTTGGTAGCCTAATGGTCCTAAGTGCGACTGTTACGCTAGAGGTCTTGGGTTCGATTCCCAGGTCGAGCAAAAAGTGTTATTGGGTTTTTCTATGAAATTATCAGTACCAGCTCCGAGTTAGGATTTGTGCCCGGTTACTGGCAATAGGCTCGCCCCCCATTACATGGGACCTAAACATACCGGCGAACTGTGGTTGTATATTGTTACACCTCTGCCTAACTCTTCGGGGAATACAGGCGTGATGGTATGTATGTGTAAAAATATTTGAGACTAGATACTAGAATGTTTAATAATAATTATAGCTCGTCGTTAGAGGAGCACCATAAAATAAAATAAAAATGTTCTATATCATTAATTTAAAATCACTTGCCTGGTGAGTGATTTACGGTGAGGATACACGTACTGCTGAGCTGCGCCTACGCAGACGGTCGCTGTGTGCCATCACTCGGCCTACGCCGTAGCTGGGCACTACGGCGTAGACACGCTGCATGACTTGGCTACGGGTTTTACCTTTGAAATGAGTAAAAGCACTATTTTAGGCCCATTTAATTGTAACTTGTACTTAAAGTTAATCAAGTTTTAGTTAAAAAATTATATTTTCATACATAATATTTTTTTAGGTAAAAGGTAGTAAAGATTCATGTCAGTTCTTTATTCCTAATACTGCCTCTACTAACTGCCTCTTTAGCCTAGTGGTTCTAAGCGCAACTGCTACGTTAGAGGTCTTGGGTTCGATTCCCAGGTCGACCAAAATGTGTTTTTGGGTTTTTTCTATGCAATTCTCAGTAGCAGCTCGGTGTTAGGAGTTAGGATTTGTGCCCAGTTAATGGCAATAGGCTCGCCCCCTATTAAATGGGACCGACACATATCGGCGAACTGTGGGTGTACATTGGTACACCTCTGCCTAACCCTTCGGGGAATACAAGAATGATGGGATGTGTTATGTTATGTATATTTATGATCTACTTACCCACTAACACTTTCATCCTTATATCATCCTATAATGTCTGAAACATGGTTCGCGCACGTCATCAAATTCTCCTCTTGCAAAGTGCTAACGACACAGGACACTGGCTAGCAAATCGCCGGAGCAATTTACTTCAGCCGCAGCCGACGAACTTGGCCGGCAACTTCTAAAGGATCCTCGGTGGCAAACGGTTTACCTTAAGGTGACGTGCTTACGTAGAATGTAATATGTTTTTACTTTGTCTTCTGTTCTGTTACTATTATAGCCATAATGCCGCTGAAGTTAGACAGACGGGGCGATGAACCCGCACGCACACAGTGCTATAATTGCAAGATACTGTCTATCGCCACCTAACTCCCTACCACGTGTCGTCGTTGACCACTACTTACACGTAACATCACGCCTATATTTCCCGAAGGGTTAGGCAGAGGTGTACCAAATGTACACCCACAGTTCGCCGGTATGTTTGGGTCCCATGTAACAGGGGGCGAGCCTATTGCCATTAACCGGGCACAAATCCTAACTCCGAGCTGCTACTGAGAATTTCATAGAAAACCCAATAACACTTTTTGCTCGTCCTGGAAATCGAACCCAAGACCTCTAGCGTAGCAGTCGCGTTTAGGACCACTAAGCTACCGAGGCAGTTCATCGACCACTTTTTGTGTTTATTTATTTATTCTTCATGCACAATGATACAACGGCAGACTTAATTTCTTAGACATTCTCCACCAATCAACCAAAGGTGAAAAAATAGCAAGCTAAGTGCATTGCAAAAGAAAAAAGATGTATTTAAACCTTCTTCTAGTTCCGAATTGTATCTCTTAAGTTATAATTTAATTAGTAGGGACAAGGCCCAAGAGCATCGCCTTAAAGCCGTATCCATTAAAATCTGTTTATCTAGTACATTATTCAGCCAAGGTAAGGACTTGGAACTAATTAAATTGAATGCGTTAAATGTAAAGCCTTTGACTTGGTTTATGTGTTTCCAGTAAATAAGGAGAAGTTTTCACTTGCACGGATTTTCTTGGAAATATACTTATTTGTTGCTTCAAAGAAAGTAACAAGTTTGCGTTGAAATGCCGCAGTGAGATGCCAATTAAAATTATAATGAAGTAGTTTTTTTAAGGTTACTATTTTAACTTTGCAATTCTTAACCGGTTTTTTTAGATACGCGTACTGCCCATCAAATTTAGTAACTTTGAGCAAAAAATATTGCAAAGAATCGACTTTTTTTGTGTGAAAATTTTACTGTTTGATACCGCTCAATGTAACGCACGAAATACATTGTACTTATGCATGTTTTGAAGATTTTGATAAATGTCACGCTTTTAGAAATAAGAGGATTTAAACTATTTTTATTTTATTTTTAACAATACTAAATATTTACGACCTTGAAATTAGAACACAAAAAAAGCATTAATAATAACAAAAAAACTGCCTCGGTAGCCTAGTGGTCCTAAGCGCGACTGCTACGCTAGAGGTCTTGGGTTCGATTCCCAGGTCGAGCAAAGTGTTATTGGGTTTTTCTATGAAATTCTCAGTAGCAGCTCGGAGTTAGGGATTGTGCCCGGTTAATGGCAATAGGCTCGCCCCCTATTACATGGGACCTAAATATACCGGCGAACTGTCGGTTTACATTGTTACACCTCTGCCTAACCCTTCGGGGAATACAGGCGTGATGGTATATTTTTTTTTTTTTTTTAATAACAAAAAAAAACTAAAACTATATGGCATCAAAAAATTCCTCCGCATCACGGTCGAATGTTTATAGTTAAAACTTGAAACATTTATTTTGGTAAAAATACGTAATATGAAGTTGAAACTTTAATCTTCAATATTTCTGTAACCAGAAAGTTCCCAGACATGGTCAAATACAAAAAATAATCGCAATGATGGGAGAAATATGTAACTTTTGGCATGATTAAGTGTCTTTTTACGTGTATACAGACTCACATACTATCACGCCTGTACTTTCCGAAGGGTTAGGCAGAGGTTTCCCTTATACCCACAGTTCGCCGGTATGTTTAGTTGGTTGGTTGGTTTGTTGGTACTTTTTACGTATATCAATATCGAAATTTATTACTTACATTTCAATCAGTTTACTGTTTCACTGACTCCGCATTGTCTTCTCGCATGCAGCACAACGTTGTGAACATTTAGTTTTAATTAAGATAACACACTTATATTTTATTAGTCAAATAACGTTTGAAGCACTCATATAGATTTCCTGAGGGACACGTGAGTAGATCACAAATATTTATAGCCATAAACACGCCTACTGGGACTTAATAAAATTACGCAATTTTTCATTCAGTTTTTTTCTGACAATTTTAGGGTTGCCAATTCAGAAAATTAATTTTATTTCGTTCATTTTTATTTCTTCTATTCGTTATTCAAACTTTGTTCACTGACGCTATCTTGGTTTCTTACAAATACAAAAACGGCAATTTAGACTTTTGTATGACTTTTTAAATGTCTTAAAAGTTGAATTAAAACCGAATGACTAACTGTCTTAAAATACCACAAACATTTTTAAATCAATTATTTACAATTTACACCCGACCGTTAAACTCGGTAGAACAAAGAAATACACTTGTATTGAACATAATTTCTCATTGAAGTACGACTTCATCTAATAAGTTTGATATAATAAAACTATAAGCAAGTTGAAGTACCCGCATTGTATAAGTTAGTGCTTTGTGCAAGTCGGTCCCCAGTGTCGCGATAACTACCTACTTGTGCAAATGAACCAGACTTTTGTACACTTTAGTATGTGAAACAGCATAGTTCATGTTACTTGTGGCCGGATTATTAATGGGGAGATCGTGTTTTGTTTAATGGATTAACGCTTGGGTTATGATCTTGTTCTCTGTAAGTAAGGCTACGTTACAGCCCCACGTTGGGCGCCACATGTAAAGTATGTACCTACCTTACGTTATAAGAAATGGATGAAACGCGTGTGATTAAAAGAGTTATGAATATGAATTTGGATGAATGAAGAGGGAGAGGTAGGCCAAACAATGATGGATGGATTGTGTGAAGATTAATTTGAAATAAAAGGAAGTTAGTTAGAAAATGACCCCAAGTAACATAGGACAAGGGCAAGAAAATGATGATAATGAAAACGTTCCGTTGCCCTTTCGCTAATATCTCTTCGTAGCAACCCGAACAAAAAACTATTAACTATCGTTTTACATAAATAAAACATGTTAATGATAAGATAAGATCAGAACGTCACAGTCTTTGTTCTCCTTGCTAAAATGAGGAATTATTAAAAAGTAGGAAGTTCAATAACCTCTACACTGCCCTGCTTAAATGCCGTAACCATCGTAGGATCATTAATTAAATATGCAGGGAAAGCTGACATAATTATGAAAGAAGAAGCAAGATAAAAAAAATACTTGGAATTTCTCCTGTATCATGGATGCGTTTACAAACATATAAACTCGCATACATAAACAACCAAACTCGAACCAACTATATGTAGGTAATACAAATAATTATCCCGGGCGGCCATCAAACCTGCGACACACAGCACAACAGCCAATCTCTCAGCCACTGAGCCAACTATTATTCGCAATTAAAATTTTTTATCAACTAGCTAAATATAATATTTACTAAAGCTTATAGTTGAGTACCATCATGTTTCAAAACATTAATTAGGAGAACGTAATACAAAAGCCTAATCAGTACACCGATACTAATTGAAGCTACATAATAACGTCATACATCTAATTAATACACATGTGTGCGTTGGCTTAACTTAGAACAGCACAATGTTTAATTAAAATCCGAGCTGAAATAAAGTAAGCGAGCTTATGACGTCACGAGACGTGAAGCTTGTAATAACTGGCCTATATAATTGGCAGTGTAAGAGAACAGGCTGCCTCAACGTCAAATTTTAAGCTTAGTAGTAAAAGAATTTAAAATAGGAACCATCACGCCTGTATTCCCCGAAGGGTTAGGCAGAGGTGTACCAATGTACGCCCACAGTTCGCCGGTATGTTTAGGTCCCATGTAATAGGGGGCGAGCCTATTGCCATTAACCGGGCACAAATCCTAACTCCGAGCTGCTACTGAGAATTACATAGACAAACTCAATAACACTTTTTGCGCGACCTGAGAATCGAACCCAAGACCTCTAGCGTAGCAGTCGCGCTTAGGACCATTAGGCTACCGAAGCAGTTAAAAAAGAAACACGGACCCTAATTACTATTACTATAGTGTAAATACATATTAACAGACATGGACTTAAACAAATTAAACAATTAAGTAACTAACAAAAGAGCTGATAATCTTAAAACGGCTAAACAGATTTTGATAAAGCATATCTAAGAACCATCGCTAGGAAACCTGCTTTCAAATAAAGAAAACCGCATTCAAATCGGTTCACCCGTTTAAGAGCTACGGTGCCACAGATAGACACAGATACCTCAAACTTATAACATCCCTGGTTTTGAGTCGGGAGTTAAAAAGGAACACACACTGTTACCAGGAACTGTTATAATGACCAGGCGAGTCCAAAAACTTAGATTCGAGAGTAGTTTGATTTTGAATTACAACACTTTAAAAGTTTTTTGAATTTGTTTCGTCTTTCAACTAAATACTTTAAACTAAGGGCGTTATCACTCTAGCGATTTTCAAGCGAATTCAAAGCGAGGCGTGAGCGCAGCGGTTTCGCCGTGAATAGCGCCGCCGAAGCCATTTTGTACAGTCGCATTCGGCAGCCCGCTCCGCCACACTCAGGCGGCGATAACGTAGCGCGCCCGTCGCGTGCTCGCTTTGCCTCGAAAAACGCCAGTGTGATAGGAGCCTTAGTGAATTGGTTTCCAAAGTGTTTATTCATTTTCGATTATAAACTATCAGAAAAGTACATTGTACAGAGCTAAATAGATTTTTTACATTTAACACATACATACATACCGTCACGCCTGTAGTCCCCGAAGGGTTAGGCAGAGGTGTGCCAATGTACACCCACAGTTCGCCGGTATATAGGTCTCATGTAATAGGGGGCGAGCCTATTGCCACACACAACATTCTTACATTTAACAATTTTTGGTAAACTTAAAAAAGTGCAAAATAAATCCAGTTTCGACTCCCAAGTTTTCGGGGTCAAACGCTTTTTTAAAGGAATGCTTCGAATTACGAATCCAGTCTGCATAGGCTTATGTTGATAATAGATATAATGAAATTCATATACAAAAAGTATTTAAAGCAAAAGAAACTCATTACCCTTCCTTTCCCAATCTCGGGTAAAAATACCTACAAACAAATTTTAGTACCGATCCATCTTCTACGTAGATTCATCGCAAAATTATTTTACCCGCCTACAAAACTCAATGTCTGTCACTAACTCAACCTTGTATTTAATAAATCATTTATAAAACATTAATTGTAAATGTCAGCGTTATATTGTAGTATATTGTATTAACACTACGGCTTGCTTCATCAGCGTTTAATTAAACAATGGGTTTATCGTTCGCGCTTCACGCCTTGTTCGTTTTCCTTCTAAGCCCGTTATTTACTTTGACGATCGTATGTATTTATAACTGTATTTACTTGATATGTATTTAGTTACTTATTTGTTTATTTAGGTTCAGACATAGTTAGTAAAATAATTGGAAAGAAAATGAAATTTATTACTGTACACCTTCGCCAAACAAACGAACTCGTATTACATTTATTATGCGTACTTATCGTTTATATGTGTTTTGATAGTTATTATTCTTTATTTATGTATTCATTTCTTTAAGAAAACAAACAGTTACACACCATAAGTATTGGCATAAATAAAAAAGAAGGCTTTATCTTAGGTTTAGCATTTCAGCACTAATGCCAGACAAATGCCGTCTGACGCTTACAAAAACCATATAAAAAATATCTTGCGTGTTAAGCTAGATTAATATCTATATGTGCCAAATTTCTGCTGACATCGTTCAGCCGTTTAAGCGTAAAAGAGTAACAAACAAACATTCATCCAAGCAGCCATCGTCACAAACTTTCGTATTTATGTAAGTATAGTATTTAAAAGTACAGTTCTTTTAGTTGAATTATATTTACGGCGCTAAGAAAGGATAATGTCGAATAATTATTATAAAAGTTTGTTTAAAAAACGAAAATGTATTACAGTACAGAAAAATATTAATAAAATAGTTATTAAGCACACTACACTATACACTATAGTTAACTGCCTCGTTGGCCTAGTGGTCCTAAGCGCGACTGCTACGCTAGAGGTCTTGGGTTCGATTCCCAGGTCTAGCAAAAAGTGTTATTGGGTTTTTCTATGAAATTCTCTGTTATTACAGAGAATTTCATAGAAATGGGCACAAATCCTAACTCCGAGCAATAGCTCGGAGTTAGGATTTGTGCCCGGTTAATGGCAATAGACTCGCCCCCATTACATAGTACTTAAACATACCGGCGAACTGTGGTTGTACATTGTTACACCTCTGCCTAGCCCGTCAGGGAATATAGGCGTGATGGTATGTTTTAACAAGCACAATAAAAAAAGGAAATTAAGTATCAATACGTTGAAGAAACAAAAAATAAACATAAAAATATCCGATCTAACAAAGATTTAAGTTCTGTGAAACGCAACAATGCCATTACCACAATGATAACTATTTCTATTTTATCGCTAAAGACACCGACAATGGGTGAAACTTCATCGTCTAAGTATATAACTACGAACATTAAAGGGAATTTCTAGACATTTACACAATTTAACAGCATTGTTATCTGAGCAATGATCCTGGCTGTCTTCACTCCAAATCTCTTGTGTCGATATAATTGTACAGTAAACGGAATAGAACAATACAATTAAGAAGACAGAAGATATTTATCTTTACTTTTTCAACGTACAAAGAAAAAAGATGTACCAATTATATAATTCGTTTAATTTGGCCATTGTGTTAAGAGTTACGGGTTCGATTCCTTTATGAAACAAATATTTGTATGGCATACAAGTAGTTATTCCGTGTGTGGTGTTTGTGTATGTGACTTTATAATTATGTTTGTTAACGCACCCACTATAGAGAAACAATTCCTAGAGCGGAGCAATGATTTAATAATAAAAAAAATACTATATAACGTAATTATCCAATAATCTTGTAAATACTTATAAACGTTGCTTGAAGTCATCCATTTTTGACATTCATGTTTCGATTTATTAATTGATAAAAATGGACCAAAATACGTCACAAATAAAACTAAAAATTGTGTTGAAGATATAATTCCACGCAACATTTATTGATTTACGCAATTTATTACTCTATTTCTTTTGCAACGGCTACTCCAAATTCAATTGAGAATCCAACATATACACACAAACATACGTACAATACATAACCAAAATATATCGCTTCCCAAAAATTTTCATATCGGTAACGAAGGCCCGACTAACGCGTAAAAATCCAAATGTACACCATAGAGGTTTTAATAAAAACCAAATCCGTAACTTGTCCAATTTATTGTTCAGATAATAGGAGAGGGGGAAGAGGAAAAGGCTTTTTAGTCCGAAAGAGTCAACTTTTGCGAACAAAAAAGGGGATTTTCAAAAGAAAATCGCCTCTTATTCATCTGGCACTGATCATAAGTGCAAAATTATGATAGACCCTTACTATCAGTGCCGATAAATGTTGGGCCTTGTTCACATTCTGGCAAGATTTTTGGAAATCGACTCCGTAATCAGGAAATCCGCTTAGAAAACGGATTTTCAAAAAAAAATTTAGAAATTCAATAATTAAGTTCCTACGTATTAGGACCCGCTTAATCTTCAGGAAGCCTATGTCAAGTAGTGGACGTCGTTTGGCTATTATGATGATGTTGGTATTAGGCTACATTTATGGTTTTTTGTATATATCATCAGTCTCAGTTCCGTCAAAAATGCCTTTAATTTACCTACATTTTTTGAGATTGATTATCGCTGTCATGAGATTGCAACAAAATTTTGAAAATTTTTAATTAGTAAAATTGATATTCAGATCTATACACTGAGTGAGCAAAGAGTACAGCAATGTTACTATTTGGGCCTATGTACAAATATTTAAGACTATGTTAGTTTACATTTAGTGCTATATTTAAAGGATCAATCTCTTTTATGTAAAATCTATTTGCAATTTATAGGTACCAAACCAACTTCACCAACGGGGTCTCTTGTAGCGTATAGAAATAAGCCGTTGTAACAAGCCCCTCAAATTGCTTGCAGTGCACACAATATCTGTGTATTTCCTTGCTTCTCGGAGCCTTCGGCCGTTGTAAAACGTGAACAAAATGTAACATGAAGAGATTTGTTTTGAATCTCAGTAAATTTTATTTGACACGTCGATATTGCATGTGCTCGATGGGCCTTGAGCATAAAGATATGAGATTTTTAAATTTAGAATAAAAATAGTATCTACGTGATTTGGATTTGTTCGTTTAAAATTGAACTGGCTTTATTAAAATTTGTATTTCGAATTCGCTCAGTTTTAAGAAATGATTTTTTCAAATTAAGAACGCGTAGGTATTTTTATCTTTGGTAACATAACAGTACGAAATTAAAATAGCTTTTTCTTGTATTTTTTACCGTCAAATTATTTTATAATTACAACAGCTTCAATGTATCAAATAGGTATACCTACATTTTTTGGATTCGATTGTCGAGCTTGCAACTAGATTTTAAATATGGGCGTTCTGTTATTTCAAGACTCTCCTCCATTCAAACATGGCCATTACACATTAAAACGGCAAGTTTAGCCACATCAGAAAATAACCAGACTATAATACGTCTAAACCTTTGTAAGGATTATGCATCACTTACTCTAAAACGTAGTAGCTTATCGTAGAAGTTTCTTTATGCGGTCTTAAGTCAGAAAACAAACTTCACGCTAACTTTAAAGTAACATATTTTTTTTACTTGAACTCTCCGATTTAGTGTTACGAGTTTTTTCTCAGAGACGTTAACAGATTTTGAATATATTATGAAGTGCCTATAGCGCGTATAAAAAGTTACTCTTAACAAATCTTAGTCTGTTAATCAGGTTTCGTACAGGGTCGAATTTAATTTTACATTTGTAAATGTATTGAAAACAAGGGAATCGCTGCGTAACAGAAGGAGAGAGCTATCTGTGATATTATATTGAAAAATAACAAAAAAAGGAAACTTCATTTTAAAGTAATTATTATTGAGAATGCTGAAGAATGTGTAGACGTAGTGCACAGCCACGATAGTTGGAACAATCGCCCAGCAGTGGGACAGTACGGGCTGGTTATAATATAATAATAATTAAGAATGCTATGTCAGACAAATGTAATAAAATATCTCTCGAGTTTAAGATCGACTTGACCGATTCTTGAAATACCTGCGAAAGAAATACTATAAATTTTTGAACAAAGGAACCAGAGACAAGAATCTATAATTGACAAATAACAAAAAGTTTTCAATTCGAGTAGTAAAAAAGAAAAAATCCAGCTAACAGCTCGTAAATGACAAAAAAAAATCTAAATCCAGTAGAAAAGAAAAAATAAAACGGTTACAACAAACGAACCTGTTTCGAGTTATCGAGGCTTAATTACTTTAAAAAACAATCCTTAATGGATGCTGAACAATGGTCTCTTGTTTACCAAATCGTTTTAGCTTTTAATGATTCGGATTTGCTACAAAAAATATCTCAGATTTCTAAATGAAAATCATTTTAATTAACACTTGACACTTTAACTGTCGCACTCATAGACGTCACTTAAAACAATCATTTACTTTACATTTGATCAGTAAAGCATAGTACATATCAACAAAATTCAATCAGTCATACTTTTAATTTACCGAGTTTCCATGTTATGTTTATTATTTAAAGTTTATTTTTGAATGACGTTTCTGAGTGTGGAAGTCATCTAAATGCCTCTAAGAAATATTATATGTTGCCAATCGTATCGATACCGAAGTAGAACTTCAACTTTCTGAAGAACATAAAATTATATCGTTCAGAAATTTAATTTTACTATAAGGTAAAATGAATAGCCCAATCAGAGTCCCTCATTATCTTTATTAATCCGATTATCCAGCGGGCCTTAAGCTGAATCAATGTAATTATTTTCTATAAACAATTAACGTATCTGGACTTAATTTACTTTTAGTTTATTTGGGTTTTTCTATGAAATTCTCAGTAGCAGCTCGGAGTTAGGATTTGTGCCCGGTTAATGGCAATAGGCTCGCCCCCTATTACATGGGACCTAAATATACCGGCGAACTGTGGGTGTACAATGTTACACTTCTGCCTAACCCTTCGGGGAATACAGGCGTGATGGTATATTTTTATATATTATATATTTAGTTTAAGGTATTGTTAAGTGTTTGAATTAAAACAGAACATGAACGAACATTAATTCAAATTAATAGATTATTGGTCAACATAATTTTAAACAATATTGTTCATAATATTTTTCATAAAATATAAATATTAGAGAACACTCTTATTAAGTGGCACCCATACCTATTTCTGCCGCAAATCAGCGTTGTTGTGTTCCGGTTTGAAGGGTATGGGAGCCAGTGTAATTAGAAACATTTCAACTTTGTCTCTGTGATGGCAACGCATATACAAGGCGTCTGGTATTGCAGATCTCTACAAGCAGCAGTGATCAATAAACATCAGGTGGCCTATCGTCTTATTTGCCATCCAATGACACAAAAAAGTCGTATTAAAAAACATCGGAATTTGAAAAAAGAACTCTGAAAATGAAACCACTAAAGAAATCTACCAAAGCCTTTTAATCCACTATTAAATAGACATTAAATGATCAATCTTCGATGTAAATTCTTCATTTTCTCGTCTAATAACTATCAAGGAGGCTTATAAAAAGCACCACCGTGCAATAATCGTGAGTGATCGCACGAAGACGGATGGAGGAAGTAACCCTTGTCACTGATGACGTCACAGACTTGAGTCGCCCGCGGTTCTGGACTATTTAATTTAATTTGGGCACAGATCAATTTGTTACTGCCAAGTGCGTGTTATAGTAAATTGGAGTTTTTACTTTGGATTAGTTAAGTTTTTCGGGTCCATTTTGGCATGTGGGAAGTTGAGTGTCATGCTTGGAAGCCTTCAATGACACGGTTTTATAAATAAATTATGTACTAAACGACTACAGGAACAAGTGAATACATTTATGGAAGACCAGCATTCAACATTCTCATCTATTCATCGCTTAATGGTAATTTATAAGACCAATTGCACTTATTCTGACAAAACGACCCAACCCACAATTTCGCGATAATTAAGTTAATTACGTCAAACTAATAGAGTATGCCAAATGTGTTTCATTACAATTTAGCAATAACAATTCAATGTACATGCATCCAAAACTTTTACTAAAATCATTACATAAACGAAATATGTTTAAAATAAAAAATCATGGATTGTTTCATTTTGGCAGAACCTAACTACATAGAACAAAATATATAAGGTGCGCATATTACACCATTAATAAATTGTTGACCATAATTATAGAGAAATTAGTTCATTTAAATAAGTATGTACAGTACGCTGCTGCGCGCTACCTGAAAATGTCGTGTAGTCCAGTCACATTGGTCAATATGTAATGAAACTCGAGTTCCAAAGTTAAAATGATTACAAAGACGTATTACAAACTGAGGTAAAACAAAAAACTATTATATTCTCGGCCCAGTAAGTCTTATTATTGCTTGAATAAATCCTAATGCTACTGTTTAAAGTCTGCTTATTCTCTCGTTAACTTGAAGACGCGGTTCATTAGCTTTCATTGGTTGTTGAGAATCTGGCCTTAGATTTTTGTCTGTATCAGACATCATGGGTAATGTGGGCCATGTTCATCACAGATTACGGCACATTTGTGTACCTATATGTATTATTTTGTGTTCTATTTAAAAAAATCATTTGATCAGAAAGCTAGGGGGAAGGCGACCTTATATATACCTTATATCTTTACCTATAACACAAATTTTAATAAAATTAAGAAAATCGAAAATTTTATCAGCCTAGAGTATTTTAGGAACAGTCACATGCAGGTCTGGTAACTAAAAACGTTTAAGATCTATTTGTAATCTCATTTCAGCAACAAGTAATGTCAACTTGTTAAAAATATATATTTATATGTTAAAGATATATTTTTCACAACTTGTGGTTGGGATTAGAATGAGATCATAATGTAATGCTACCCATACTAACTTACTAAAAACTAGAAAATAATGCATATTGCTGTGACTCAGTTTACAAGGATTCTACCACATTAGCTGGTAGCTGGCTACGTTTTTGGCTTATAAATAGGTACTTATCGCCACAGAGGAATTTGTACTACCAGCCGCATGCGGGAACTATTTTCTAGTAACAGACCGAGCTTAATAACAGGCCGAGTGATGTCAGGTTACACAAGGTTTGATTTCTGAAAATCTGCGTGCTGTATTTTCTGGAACAAATACCTGCGAGTTTTCATTTACATAGAAGGCCAATATCGTTTGTTTTCTGAAAGTAGTTTCGTTTCTTTTGTTATGAATTCAGGAGATATATATAAACATCGTTCATGATCATAAATGGCGCTCCACAGAATTGATTATTCCAAAAAGTCCAGGTACATGACAGAAATAAATAGCAGGATCAAGTAATTTTGATCGTATAATAACATCGTTGAGCTAAATAGAAAATTAATTCTAAATCTAAAAAAAATTGTTGCAGAAAATTTGAGTGTCAAATTATTCACAAGCGGCGCGTGCGACCACCCACTCTCCCCCGTGTCACATGATGTTAATCCTATTAGCTAAAAGGAGATATTCACCTCACGTCCCACACATTTTGGTTATACGTGAGCCCCAAACGAGACCTATATGCAATGCTGGTAGGGTTGTAATTGATATTGGCGTTTCGATCAGAGTTGCCGAACAAATAAGCTGTATCCGCGTAATTGGGCTTACGTGCGTATGAGTGGAACGTAAAATCTAGTATGGTATTACTGGTGGTTTTAATGGCCAATTTTGAATACAGCTGTCACGAATTGATACTGTACTGATGTTTGTAAGGTCAAGGTGAAAATTCCGGCGTCATAAACGCGCGTGAGGTCACCGCACGACATTATTCATAGGATTGTTGTGTCGGTAATGTCACAATTTAAAAACAGGGCTGTTGCTCGATGCGGTGTGTACCGATCGCACTTATAAAATTATAAATTTACAGTACATTCAATAATTAATCAATGTGTCAATAGATTGAAATATTATCTTTTAATTACGACAATATACACATTTAGCTATGGAATACTTCATGGTAACAAATAACCTCCTACCAAACAGCCTACCTATAGGTACATGCAGCATCCTTGCTTTTATGTTACCTTCTACTTATGAGAACCAGAACAATCGCACAACTTATATTTATTTCAATAGCCATACCTACCAATGTGAAACCCGAACAAACAAACAAAAGTTTAGCCAATAGTAATAACATTACATTTCCCCCGCGTCACAAAACGCAACGATCAAGAGCTTCCGTCGCGCTATAAACCTGTACTCAGCGGTAAACAAACATCGCTCATTTTTCTCTCGCTAACTGAAATGCGTACGTGTCTTGATGAGGCGTGGGTAATTCTCAGCCGACCTCTAATCCCTCTGACTTTTGAAGAGGCTGCGTAATGAATCGACTTTTGGAGTGGGCACGGTAAAGACATGTACTTACGTAACGTTATGTTGTAAGAAAGTATCAAGATTTTCCGAATATGTTAGACTGTAGTGGATAGGTATTTCAAATTTGTAATCACTGCTCAGACGGTGGTACGATGGCAGGAACGTATTTAGAATTGAAAGACTTGAAACATCAAAAGAAAATGTGAGTAGGTAGTACCTTTAGTAACATAGGTATAATTTATACGTGCGCATTAATTAACCCTCATTTACACCGACTCATTGCGTTCTATACTTAATTTAGTCCGCTTACATGTAGTTTCTAGAAAAACAAAAATAGACTTTGAACTGTCTTATTTCAGTTGCAATGCAAAAAATAGAAAGGTCATAATTTCATCATCATCTACTTAGCGTTTTCCCAACTATGTTGGAGTCGGCTTCCAGTCTAACCGGATGCAGCTGAATATCAGACTTTTACACGGAGCGACCGCATATCTGACCCCCACAACCCAGTTACTGGTCAACACGATACCTCTTGGAAAGACTCGTGATCAGACTATCTGTCTTCTGACTGTCCATAACGACTGTCAAAGATCTACGAATCGTAATGGAAAAAGCCAATAGCATTTTTTGCCTGACCCGGGAATCGAACCCAGTACCCCGTGCTCATCAGTCGCGCTTGCGACCACGAGACCAACGGGGCAGAAAGCTCATATTTTTCAAAAACAATATAAATTACACTTCAAAGAGATTCTACATCTGTCTTTAATACGAAGAAATCTTTGTTCAGTTAAATAGTTTCTCTCTACTTACAATATTATTTTGCAATATTTAAACAAAGCAGTCTGAATTTCATTAAATTTTTAAATTACTTTTCATTTTTATTATAATGTATAATGGTAAAATCGTTATTATTGCTTTAAACCTAAAGAATTGACTCTTTTGTATTTTAAGCAGATATATAAGTAAGTATTTCTGAAACAATATTTAAGAAAAATACAGCTAACGAGGTTTTGTTTTAATTACGAAATACAAAATACCAATCCCTTAAAAAAACAATCAATCAATGTTCTATTCACTAATCCGTTATGCAACACGCCAATCCCCCGCCATCACTCCATCAAAATAGTTGAAAGCCTTTCTATAAATAAACAAAACAATGGAAACGCAATATTCTCACATAGGTAGTGTATACATTCGTAGTTCCATAGCTTCCCGGGTCTGGGCGCTTTCAACGCAATATAATTCCTAAACCACGCGCCACACATCAGTAAATAGAACGCCAGCTTTCTGACGCAAGTGAATTCAATCAAAATGCAGAATGTTCTAATGTACAGAACTTGAGTTGAATCCTGCAATCTACGAGGTCTTCCGTTCGTGCATGTATGCATACGTACCGGGTGTTATGCGAGCGTGCGTCCAATCTACTTGCTTCCGTTGAACCATGGTCTAAGGATTTTGTGTAATACTTGGATTATTATATTGAAGTTATGTGTAGTTACTTGTGTATACTAAATGAGTGTGTGGAATTCCAAGTTCAAGTAAATAAAATGTTTTTTTTTGTCTAAGCCCACGGCCCACCTCTTGTTAACTGGCTAATGTCGCTTACTTGCAATACCAAAAGCGTCACAGATATGATGCCATCCAAAGACAAAGATGAAATGTCTCATTTGCCTGTAATTACACTGGCAGCAATACCTTCGAAATTGGAACACAAACAAAGTTGTTTTGTTGCAGAAATAAGTATGATGGTAGTACTTCCCTGGACACGCTCTTTTACAAAGAGCTTTACCTACTATTACTCAATTATATTTCCAGAAACTTACAAAATCGTGTGTTCTTTTTGAAGGCTTCACAAAACTGTTATTTTTCAACTAAACTGTTTTTCATCACAGTTATCCCTATCAGGCTAAAGTTGTCTACTGCAGGTCCTAGTCAACTTATCACACGTCATTTAACTCAATTTTCAGTAACTCTCATATACCTGCTACCAGCTTACCATCGGAGATCGTCGCTTCACCTAGCCTTGGGGCGTCCTACCTCACGTTTGCTAACTAATAAACCATAGCAAAATGGCATTAAGGTGGAGAAACCAGTATCCATACAACGAAATCAATATACATACCATCACGCCTATATTCCCCGACGGGTTAGGCAGATGTGTAACAATATACACCCACAGTTCGCCAGTATGTTTAGGTCCCATGTAATAGGGGGCGAGCCTATTGCCATTTACCGGGCACAAATCCTAACTCCGAGCTGCTACTGAGAATTTCATAGAAAAATCCAATAACACTTTGCTGGACCTGGGAATCGAACCCAAGACCTCTAGCGTAGCAGTCGCGCTTGGAACCACTAGGCCAACGAGGCAGTTAACAACGAAATAAAAATAGATTTCATTTTGCTAAAACATATTGGACACAAAATCTGTTTCATTTGCATCGCTATGTCCTACTATGTAAGCTTTTTGATCCTGTAATACGTAGTTTTATGGCTTTCCTCAAAAGCTTCAACATTTGTAGACATTGTAACTAAAAGCTACCTGTGACACATTCGCTAGTTTGTCCATTTGTTCATTCAACACGAATCTGCACTCATCATTTCATGTCACTGCCTCTATCGTAGCCGTACCATGAAATCTCACTTTAAAGCAGAATTTAGTACCAACTAGCTTTTACCCGCTATTTTATCTGCGTTGAAATTAAAAACCTCCCTAATTCGGCTCTGTTGCAAAAGGTGACGTCACGTACCTGCCAAATTTCAGCTTCATAGGTCAAATAGTTTTCGGGATTCCGTGTTTAGCCATTGGATGAATGAATGACCTTTCCCTTTAATAATACAGATTCCATGGCTACCTTCAATTGAACTTCTTATTTGATAATCTGATTTTAAAGCCTTGTGCCTTCAGTCTTCATTCAAGTCTTCAGATTTTGTAAGTTATAGAAATAAAAAAAAATGCTATTTATTTTTTATCTATCCTTAATGGTGTAACTAATTTATCAATGCGTTAACCTCGAAATTGTGCCTCTTTGACACAAAAAACATCTATTTTGAATCGAGAATGCCAAGTTAAGCCTGCGGTATATCTCCGCAAAGCACGCTGACTTTCCTTCAATATTCATTTGCATTCAACATTTGAGCTCTTTCTGTGACGTAAGATAATGGGGCGTGCTACCTGCAACGCCTATCACGTGTTCGTGGAATGCATAGAAATGGGGCAGGTTAACTCGACCGAACTCTTAGCTACAAGCTAAAAGAGTAACTAGATACAACCCCACTCTCCTAGTAATACAAGTATGTAAGTTGGAGAGGGTAACAGAAAAATACTAGTAAACTGAAAAACAAAGTTTTCTTCCAGCACTGGCCTTATTAATCGGGCTAAAATAATAATAACAGCCTATAATTATACTACTACCGGGCTTTTTCTCATACAGAATAAGCACGAGTATTGATCAACATTTTTGCTCACGGCGGATTGGCCATTTCAAATTTGTATTTATTAGTCTAAGTTTCCTCACGATGTTTCCCTTCACTGATGTCAGTGTGTTCCAAGATAAACTAAGAGAATACAAAAAGACTATAACCATTAATAAAACTGAATAAAAGAAAAAAAATAGAGTCACGCGAGAGAAGGTTTCATGAATTCTTAAAACTAGATACCTAATAAAGTCATAAACATGAGCAGAAAGAGACAGACAATAATGCTTTAATGCTCGTATATACAAGCCTGTATGAAAAAGGGTCGGATGCAACTAATTAACTCTTGACAAAATGAAAGCAGTAAGCTTCTTAATAGGACTTTGCAACTCAAATCCCCTTTGCTGAAATTTTCACATATTTACTTAAAAAAATGAACATGATCATTCTAACTTTGATATATTTTTATATAGTATACATACTGAGTTTTTGAAATGAGTTTCTGAAACTAGACACATTATGTTTTCTATCTTTTCTTTATTCGAAAAAAATATACGTGTGTTGGCCTTCATCAAATCTCATGCAACCAGTAAATAACTATTTTTTTTATACCATAAATCTTTATATTTACCTTGAGTAGGTACTACTAAACTTTTCCATGTAATTTTGATATAAATGGCGAAAAAGATTCGCCCTGTAAATTATGTAAATGTTTTCCAGTTCACCCTGTATTAACTAATGGAATCCTGATTACGCGAAAATGGCGTACCCTAATTTAAGCTTTGAATAAATTGACAATAAGATTACCTCTGGGGTATAATAAATATTTTCAAAAAATATTTAGGGCTAGGGTACATAGTAATTTTGAGGCCTTAATTAATTGATTAACAGCTCGAGCCTAAATAAAATTGTAGGACAAGAAATAACTGTGATTACTTTAATAGTGCGAATATTTTTAGGAGTTTACTAGCATGTGAAGGCCGAATGTACTAATTAAAAATGATCAGATGTTTTGCATCTGATTTCAGCGACAGCTAATGTCAATATTTCTGTAAATCCTTAGCATCAAGTGGGATGACAGTCAAGCTAGGTTTACCTAAGTTTATAGCGGGAGGTTTTTTCAGAATAAACCGGCTGTTCCTCATTTATAATCTTGTGCAAAATGTATCAGTGGCTGCTGACAAATGGAAATGAATTACATCTATTAGTGATTTTGATTTAGCCGGCGCCCCTTAGCCGTTAAGTGTTATACGAGTGGAGGGTAAATAACTTAGTAGACCAACGGTCACTGCGTGCAATAACCAGTAGGTAAAGTGTGTAAATATTTGAATGTGTGCCCACTTTCGTATTAAATTGGAAATGCGACTATGCTAAAGCATTTTTTAATTATATATATTATATGTATGCGAATAAATGTTATGTGTGAAATGGCTTTTCTTAATTTTAAATTTGATAGAATTACTATATTATACTATAATCGGTCCTAGTATAAGTTTATATTAACTCAGTATAGTAACCGCCGAGAGTCGTGAGCACAAACGGTCAAAACACAGTTAATATTTGGGTTCCATTCTGGGTTTTTTTGGGGCGCCGACGCTGCACGCGATTAGTTCGTCAGTCGGGCCGATTGCGTGCAGCGTCGGCGCCCTAAAAAACCCAGGAAGGTACCTAAAAACCCAAATATTAACTTGACGTTTGTGCTCACGATTCGTGGTGACCACTATAACATAAAGTAGAATGATGACGTCAAACATATATGGAGTGATTTTTTTTCTATTAACTTGTGTTGCCAGCTAAATATTTAAATGGTTTTACTTGAAACTGTTATCTTTGGCGTCATTATATTCCAAGCCTCTTTTCTTGATTAATTAACCTTCTACATTTCTTCTACTTTTGATTTCAATTATCTCCGTTATCAGTATAAGCTACCTACATTCTGTATTGATTGATACCAATAGCCGTGGAGGTTGCTTCCCAATTAATACAGCAACGGGCAACGTTACCGATGTCATGCAGGATTGCGCCCCCAGTCAGCGTGCTGAGACACGTCGTCCGTCTTGAATTAATTATTCAGAGTTCTGACTACAAATTGAGAGCAGTACATCTATTCCTGCTGATGCCATGAGAGATTTATAGGATAGTAAATTGCTCGTGTAAAGAAGTAAATGGAAGTTCTTTCGACTAGGCTGTAATTTTTCTTGTTACCTCCTGTCTCGCGGCTTTATCCGAATCTTAGTCTGAAATTCATGGCTGCGAGTTGTTCGTAAGAGATACCGCGCCCCCGGAACATGGACACAAGAAGGAACATGGGTGGGTTTTAGTCAGTAAAAGTCTGACACTCCCTCCCGCTCCGCCCAGGGCGGGAGAAGTTATTTGATGATTTCCCACCCGCCAAAAAAAAAAAGTCTGAAATTCATGTAACTATATATATTGTAACTTTCAGCACTTCCAGAAATTACCTCGTCCAACTAAACAAACAAAGTGCTTCACTTGTTCATAATATTTATTTTTATTATGAATCTAAAAACTTTTTAAGTGTTCTTGGAAGAGCGATCCCCGTTTACTTTGTCTTTTCCTTCGACATCGATTCGCAGTAAATAATGTTATATTATTGATTCATTAAGTTGTTGACCAGCCATGAGTTATGTAGTATGTTACCTCAAGAGATGTTGATTGGTACTGGCTGAATGATTGACTATCACTATTACAAAACGGAACCAGAATATCAAAATACTATCTAGAAAACACGTTTACTTAGTTCACCTGATAAAAATAACTGGCTACTTCACGTATGTCTAAAAAAATCCCTAAAACAAAAGCGATTAATTCCATAAAAAGTTGGCAGACTCGTCTCAGAATTAGTTTGTTATATTTCTGCACCTATGTATTTTGATCTCTATCTACTTTGTATATATTGTTAGTATATATGTTGTATATATATTGTTTGTATATATGTATTTATTATTATATTTTATTCTTGGAAATTTTCAGTTCGTCTTCCTTGCACCTACTATATTTTGTCTCTGCATCACCCTAAGGTAGACTGGTAGAAAATGCCTAAGGCATTAAGTCCGCCTTTGTACGGTGTATTTTATTTTACATTTGTGCATAAAGCTTTAATAAATAAATAAATAAATAAAAGCGATTAGAGGAAACCAAAAAAGTTGTGACAAATAAAAAAGAAAACAAAGTTTAGGGTAACGACACACTTGTTGCAAGCATTGTTATCGCTCTATATTATTGCTGATTTACATTTTACTATACGCTATTAAGCCGAGGGATTTGCATAATGGTCGCTTTACGCATATTAACGGGTGATTGCGGATTATTGAATATAATTGACGTATTCACTGCGAGATTATTATGGTTCTGAATGCGATCTTTAATCATTTGTTATGGGTTCTGTATGTTGGAGACATCAATTTGGATTATAAAACCTCTTTATTGTGTAAGCTAAATTGTTTATTTCTTGTTTTTTCTGCCCTTGTTTTTCATTTGGTTTGAAGAGTTACACAATCATTGGCCTTTTAAAATATAATGGAACAAGAAAATCAATTTTGAATTGAAAACTTCTTTGGCTGCGTTGAACGATTTTTGTAAAGGGCAAAACTTTGACATGCTAATTTGACGTTAAGTTTTAACTTTTCACGGCCGTTCCCATAACTGCCTATTTTTTTACTTTATGTGTGCGTTCTAGGGAACAAAAATTGTATAGTACTTTTAGAGTTTTTTTTTTATGATTATATTTTATCTTTCACCTATTAATACACGACGCCGACTACATTACGAGTGACTGTAGTTGACAAAAACTCAATCATCAACAGAACTTCGACCTTATTGTCAAAACAAACACTCGTACATTCAGAAGCCGTGAGCCTCCTCATTGTTCCCAGAGGTCTAAGTTCAAGAAACGTCGCTAACTTTAGAACTGGCCGCCAACTCGAGAGCCATTCACTCTGCAGTTTGTGTATAGCCCCTGTATTAAGGAAACCTGTAGCAATCCATTTGTATTGTGCCCTGCGGATTTTATTCTTTGGAGTTCTATGAAAAATGGTTGTTATGTAAGCTACTCTCTACTTCATCCTTATAAGTATTATAACGGATTTTTGTTACTAAAACATACCCAGTAGATACTCAGAGATAACATAGATTCCTATAAGTGAAAGGATTTTCAGAATCGGACTAGTAGTTCCGGACATTAACGCATTCAAACAAAAAAACAAATAAACTCTTCAGCTTTATTTACAGTGAAATGAATTCATTTATTTGTCTTGAACTGATTCATGTTAAAGGTTTTACTGTTATATAGTTCATGTTTCTAGAACTGTACTGAATCCATGTTAAACATTTTTTGTCACGGAGTACTTTCGCTCTCTTTTTTCTTTTAGTGTAGAGTGTGATGTAGGTAATGGCAAAAAGCAACGTATATTTTAGAATATATTTATAATCCTTTCAAAATCGTTGACTCGTGCACAAATTAGACTGCAAACTGCCTAAACATTCCCACATTCAAACTTCGAAACATTCATGTGTCAGCAATACCAACCTAAATAAAAACTCCACGCAGTATGACAAACATAACCGAGTGTGAATTAAAAAAATAAATAAAAAAGTAAACACAATAACGTGGCAGAGAACGCGTATCACGAGAATGTAAATCTGGTGCGCGTGGCCATGAATATTTTCATTATTTTCACCGAAACACCGAGAGGGAGGCATAATTTTATTAGATGGCACTATTGTACAGACGATTCGATGATACATTTTTTCCATTTGTAATTTTAGGGACTGTTATACCTAGGACACTGGGTACCTGCTGGATTTTCAATGTAAGCTGTAAAGTAGCAGACACGAAAACAGAAAAAAGTTTGTGTTAAAATTTTGACCGTTGGTCTCTAGGTCTCTCGTAGGTCTCTTATCATACAGAACACTTGAGCAATAATCACTACGCTAGCTCAAGGCGACCGGCTCGTATTTATTACAACTAGTTTGTAATCCTTTCGTAAATTCTTATTTCGAGGCCCATCATCATAGACCGAATCATATTATTTTAAAATTGGTTCCGTCAAAATGTTTATAAAAGCTTTTTAAATTAAATGCACTGGAGCCGTGAAATAAAAACTTTAAACGGAGAATGTTATCCATTTTGTTTCTGGCAACACTTAATGCTGGAAGCTGTCATGATTATAACAGGAAAAAAATTCAATTTATTTCCTCTCATTTCGTAAGGGAAAACAGTGATGATACTTTGATAAGTTTATTATTTATTTTTTACCTACTTGAAATGTTATAAAAAGGCTCGGGGCTATAAAACCCTGATAAGATTTCCTGGAAGGCGATTTTAGTTGAGTGCCTTTATCCCTACATATTTTTGGTGAAAACTGTACTACCAAGAACACTTTCAGGTTACCTTGGTACCACAATATCCATTATGGAGATCCTATTTTTACTATCTTTGCTACTTTCCTTTGTTAAAGAACTGACGTCACAGTAAGCCGATCTAGGGGCTTAGAGCTTAGACATACGTAGTACGATCTGAAAATATTTCATTCGGATCTTTGTTCAATTGTAAAGGATTGTTGGTATTAAAACCACAGTTTTTGTAAACGTCAAATGTTGTGATGTACCTTTGCACCACGTTTTGAGCACGAAAGATCTTCCAGAGATTACGCGTCCGCATCGAAAAGGGCAACAAAAGTGATATCTCATCCCCATTTTCAATTATTTTCCACATTCCCTTCACCAAACCTACCATGCTAGAGTATTCGACACGTCATGGCGGAGAAAATAGATAATACACCATGTCGGTCACGTTTCCGTCGGTCAAACAGGGTCAAATCGTAAAACTGTTTACGATTTTTTCTCACTTCCCTCCAGGGCTGGATCGAACGGCGCGAGCCCATAAAGTAAATGTCAATAGCCCCCGAAAGCCAGGTTTGAATTTAACTTTCAACACGTTATGTGAATATGGCAACATTTTTATTTATTCGCACAGTTTGGTTAAATTTATCAGTTATGGCTGAATTTTTGATGTGAAAGCTTCTGCAACTGCGTTTAGTAATTTTTGTTTTGACCAAAACTTATGGTTTTGCTTCACCGACATACTAACGTGATGTAAAGTATTCACTTCTGCTGGCAGTTCCCATGACTGCCTTTTTCCTTTTTCTGTTTACAATGGGAGCAGCTTTACCGTATATTATATAATATATAAAATAATGGAAGAAGCTATGCTACGACAGTAAGATAAAGATCGATTATAGCAAAGCATTCAGAATAAATAGTTGTGTTGTGTGCTCTTTAATGGCTTAATACATAGCCGACTTAACTTCAACTGGGAAATATGATAAGGCAATTTTTGCCTGAAAAACTTATTTCAAAATTCCCAACACTTACGAAATAACCAATCTCCTTCACCAAATCTCCTCTCCACATTTTCTAATAGCTATTTTACACACGTCTCTCGTCGCCTGAAATCAAGCCTCCACATCGGGATGGTTTAATCAAAGGTTTTAATTTCCCAGTCGGTTGTCGTCACGGCGGCGACAGGGACAGGTGGCGACAGGTTGACATCTCTCTCTGGCAGGTTGCGAAATGGGACAAACGGGACGTTGGGAATGAATATTGTGAAATTCGAAAGTAGCTTGATGGGTTAGGTAGTATTGTGTATGCTTTCACCTTGAAGTATGATTAAGTAGACTCTCGACGGAGAGCGCGTTGTATCAGCATTTTACAAGCAACCGTAGTAAAAAATATAATCATGATTTTTCGTACTCCTCCGTTGTTATTTGCTGATTAATTCCGTTGAGGAATTCTTTGTGATTCATCGCCTTGGTACCTTTCTTGTGGTCGGCACTGTTAACAGAATCAACAGTGGTTTCAGGAGTTGCAGTGGTTGGAAATATTGTCAAGGGATTGTCCCAATAAAAATGTAAAATTATATGCACACTGCGTAAGTAGGTGTACTTAACTAGTAGGTGATGCAAGCGTCTATGAAGCATGTGTTCTAACTTAATTTGACGATAAGATGATGCGACATCCTTGTCAAATTTCAACAATTATTGATGCTCCGCGCGTTTGTTCCTATAGCTTGTTTTATTCGTACTATGAGCCTGCACAATAACTACTCATACTCAGCTCTCACAGGTACCTACGTGGAGTTAGGTTTTCGGTGCTAATTGGGTTGGCGCTGAGTACCTGAACAGGAGAATCTACCTACGCTTTTTTTCGTTCGACGGAATTCTGCTTTCAGACCTATATCGTATATTATGTTGAAGGCTTTCGTTTTTGAAGCGTGTTTTATTAGCATTCGGATTATTTTTTTAATCTCTAGGACACTGACGTAGTAGTTACCTCGTAGTTGTAAAAAATAAGCGTACACATGTGTATACACTCCTCGGTTATTGTTTTGATTCTCACTAAACTAAAAGCCATTTCTATTGTCTCTTTTATTAGCTTCACACGTGTATAAATTTCCGATTATTCCGAAGAATTTTCGAAAAACATTCTTTTATACAAAACTTGTCCGGGAAATTACAGACACATAAAAAAAATCCACTAAATAGGTCCAACCGTTTTCGAGTTTTACGCTTAAAAACACATTTAGCCAATAATTTATATTTATATATTAGATACCACTAATTTATATACATTTATAGTAACTACTAAAATAGACTTTATGAGCTATTACTAGTCTTTATGGAAATGCTATAAGAGAAAGCACACATGACTGGTTTTGATGAGACTCCCGCAAGCCAATAATTTTCTTCGTTTAACTTTTGCAATAAAACCAAATGAAATACGTAACTTCATTGCCTTTAATAGTGAACTAACCGCCACCTTTTACGAGGCAATCATTTGCTCTACCGCGGTTTTATATTGTACCATAACTATGCTGAGCTAGGCATCAAACAATATATTTGCCATGCTTAATAGAATTCTTGAAACCATCAGGTACTTCTTGCCTACTACTTTCCGAACGAGAGTGTTTGATCGTTACGCTTAATAAATAACTTCCTCAACTTTAATGGAATCAGTTAAATGTTCAAACTGTGAAGTAAGCATTCCTTCCTAAGTATGTATATTCCTATATTTCTGTAGCGACATCTATCGCTCAGCATGCGAACTAACGTTGCCTAGATCGCGATATCAAAGTTTGACGCGACAATTATCATATATACAAAAATCCCGACAACAACCGTCGGGCAGTAGCCCACCAGACAACACCCGTCTGGTCGGAGGCTCCTCCCTTTTCTATGGGGGATGAGAGACTTTACACCCTGTTTCTCATACCTCCAAATTTCTTTTTCAGTTCTCACAGCATCCCTAATTCCGGATTTACAAATTTTGCTTAGAGAAATAGATTACTGTAACAGTGATCGAGAATGGTTGCCATTATCATAAGTAGCTGTATTTGTATATATACATTTAAAAGAATATGTGGCTTGTCGTTGTACAAGGATTACTCATTTAAATTATTTCCGAAAAACGAATAAGATTTGAAAATCGAATAAACGCGATAGGCGAACACTCGCTTGATATGCGAGCATCAGGCGACGCTCAAAAATGTCCTAACTTTATCAAGTACATTTTCGCGCCCCAAATATAACCACGTATTTTTATTCAGCTTTTAGGTAATGCCTTTTATTTTTATCACAGGTACGCAAAATAAGTTATTTTCACATTTGACGTGGGCTTTTTCCGGTCATGTGAACTTGAATGCCCTGCCGACATTGGGTCCGTCCAATTTAGTATGGTTTTTATTGTCACCGTGATGGCTAACCTATTGACCTTTTTAGAACTTTTATTGATATTGCCATCGTTGTATAATGAAGAACTCTTTTTTTGTAGAATAAAGGTCCTGACATCTAACCAATAATTCCAAGACACAACTTCCCTAAAACAAAGCTTTATTAATACCCTAAAAATCCAATACATTTTCAATTATCTGTAAAATTAAATTTTTGGTTGCTTTGAAATTAATAAATAGGTCGTCTATTATATCATACAAAATCTATGAGAGAATCGTGTTTTGACGGCTCATAAAAAGTATGTCAATAGATTGGAAGTATCTATATACAATCGTATTAAAATGAAAGGCAAATTGAATTTTAAAAAAAGAACACCTTGAATTTTAACACGTTTTGAATATTGATTTGTTCTTTTTTAGAATGAATGAATGAATTTCTTCGTTTTCTTTTCATTCGACCAGTTTGACTACTTACTAGCAAAGCTGAGGAAAATTCCTGAAAACTATCTATCAAATACAGTCCTTTTTTAGAAAAAAATTTCTTTGCTAACATTCTTGTTGACCAGAATTAAAAATTTTAATGTTAGGTAAGTTGAAAACAGAAGAAAAGCAATAAGCTGTATTGGTAATGCCGATATATCAGGCGTTCTCTAAAAAGTAACATAAGTACTCAGATAAAACAATAAGAGTGTTGTCAAAATAAAGTGAAAACTATCTGCGGGGACATCCCAAGTTTTATAGTTGTCATAAAATGGCCTATGCAGCCGTTTACGATCGAACCGAAAAGCGAATTAGTTCTGTGAACGATACTTCACCTAAACCTGGCTGGAAAATCCAGGATATGAAATGCCGAGAGAATACATTTTTGATGTAAAAAAAATTAACTGTAGATTTTTCTCAATGTTTCAAAACAGCGCAATAAAACGTTCGAATTTTAAAATACTAATTCGTATTTGAAGTAAATATTTTTATATTTCTGTAGTACTATTATGTAGAAATCTCCCTCAGTAACAATACGTAAGTTTGGTCAGATAATCCACACACAGATGAGTCACCAAACCAACGTCATTTAAGCATACCTGAAAACTTGACATATTCCTATATTTTGATTCTAAAATGAAGTTGATCTGATAACTCAAGCAGCTCACCTCACGCTCACTTAGCAGATTCTGTATAAATACACCGACTGGTGTTACGATTTAGTATGAACATTTTGTCCAGAAATTATTTCCTGGAAAATGTACAGATCGTGATCTCATTATGCCATGTCTGTTAGTAACACAAACCTGCTATTCTGTTAATGTTATTCGAGGATTGTGTCCGACGTCATAAATAACAAACTTCAACTCAAGGGTTTTAAGCTACATAATTCCTTAACAATAAGAATTTTATTGCACTTGATAGCAATAGCAATGTTTATGACAACGAAATCCTCCTCCCTCCCTAAAGTTAAGTAATAAACACGCCATAACAGTACTTTGCAACGCTACTAGCATCAAATAGCATGTTTATTCCAATAAAACAAACAAAACACTCGAAACATCTAACATTGCAAGCTCTGTGTAATTTTGGCAACACAGTAAACTTTCTCTATCGTCTATGCTAACTGGCTGTACGCTTTAGATTCCTTTGCCTTTTGCTCTCGTACTGACTACTTTATGTTTTTTTATTTAGGATATTTTGTGTATTATGACGTAATATAAAACTATGCGAGTGTGTTTGAAAATAGAAAATATTTTAAGTCTGACGTCAAGCTATTTATTAATCATTCTTATTCCGTATTTTTTTTTAACAAATTATTTAAAAAGAAATAGAATGTTAACGTAAGCTTTAGCCCATGACTTTATCCGCGTGGCTGTCAAATATACCTACCTTAAATTACTATAGCCACTCAGCAGTAATGTAGCTTTCTATCAGATAAAGAATGTTTTGTAATCAGGCCGGTACCGCCAGAGTAAAAAATAAATAAACTTTACCTTATTATATTTATTTATTTATTAAACTTTATACAAATAATGTAAGAAATACACTGCACAAAGGCGAACTTAATGCCTTAGGCATTTTCTACCAGTCTACCTTAGGGCGATGCCATGGCAATGAATAATATTAGTATAGTAGTAGTACTTACTCAGACTGTAATACATGGTAAACGTGCCTGGTTTATTAATAGAACTTTGAAATAGGAGATGTGTACTAAATCCTTTATTTGCCAACACTTAACATGTGTCGTTTAACCAAAGAGTACAATGCCAAGGAGACACTAGAGACAGATTGATACTCGATCTTAGATCCATCCATCTTTGTGATTATTGATTGAGGTAACACTTAGACCAAGTATTGTAATTAATCGACGTTTGACGTGACTTACTTAACAGTATTTGATCCTCATAAGAGACGCTATTGGGTGCTAGATTCGTTTTAAGGATATTTTTAAAATAACTAAGATTTCAAAAAATCGAATTCTATATTAGATTTTTGCCCTTTCTTATAGCTTCAAATAAGGTCATTTACACATGTATAAAAAACCCTGTTAACGCATGCTTGTTAGCAACAAGCAATTATCAGTTTAATCAGACTCAAGTTCAACGTCAAAGGTCAAGTCAACCTGACGCACAAATATAGGTATTTGTGTGTCAGGTTGGTTTGACCTTTATCAATTCATTGACCTAGACATAAACTCAAAGAAAAACGTCCACAAAATCCGCATACTTGGCAACGCTAATCAGGGTACTATCATACTCGAGTACAATGTCAAGGGCCGAGCCAGTCTCGTCGACACGCGATCGCGTGAGTCGCGCCAACTTTATCGCGACGCGTCAACGTGACCGGCGCCTCAACCGACGCTTGTGCAGACGTCTGTTCAGACTTGGAATAAAGTTGTTTTTGTAACCACAGTGCTATTTTGAATAGGGTTCGTTGAAGGAAAGTGAAACGTTGAAGTTTGTAATTTGGTTAGGCTTTTATTTTGACTTAAGATACCCATTCAAGCCAGCTGATAGCAACAGTTTTGTTAAAGATTTGCAAGCATAATTGTCTTTTGGATCTGGGATCCTGTTAATCTACAAGAATAAGAATATTTATTCATAAAAATATGAGAGAGTACAAATAGTTACAATTTTGGTTTTTTTTTTTGGGGGGGTGGGAAATCATCAAATAACTTCTCCCGCCCTTAGTGTTAGACTTTTACTGACTAAAACCCACCCATGTTCCTTCTTGTGCCCTTTGCGTTCCGGGGGCGTGGTATCTGTTACGAACAACCCGCAGCCCCGGCAGGCATCGGCCCTCAGTGGCTCCTTCTCTATGCTGACATCTCTTTGAGGCGCGCGTGGAACACGAACGCGCCGTCGACACGGCCTGTCGTTATTTAAACGTAAGGACGGTGAGCTACCCATTGCTCACCATCCACAGGCCCGTAAATAGTTACAATAAGTTCACAATATTTGGAGACCTCATCATTTGCCTAGACTTTTCGCAACTATGTTGGGGTCAAATACCTATTTGAACTCCACAACCCAGTAACTAGGTTACACTATACCCCTTGTAAAGACTGGTTGTCAAACTTCAAGATTTCTTACCACCCATATAAAGTCAAAGATGACCAATGACCAATGGCTTTACAAGCTTTCCGAGTTACGCGGGTATTACACCACCAGCTTTCAAACTCCGAGCTGCTACTAAGAAATTTCCTTACGAAAAAACTCAATAACCTGCTGAGAATTTAGAATTTCAAAACATTATACTTTTATTAGAAACCCGTACAAGTCATAAACGAATGACACTCTATTCTGAGCTTACAAAAGCTTAAAATCAAAAGCACGTACTCTGTAACTTTAGTAATAAGTAACGGAGCGTGTAGCGCAGCCCGCTTATATCTGCGACACGCTACCTAGTTACTTTAGTGGGTAAACAGTTCCTCGGCTCTTTACCTACTTGACTCCAAGCCAACAGTAGCTAGCAGGAATAATAAAGATAATTTGAAAATAGAACAGGGGTAGTAAAGTGGTTGTCGAGTTAGTCGCTTAGCAATCAGGAGATTTTTTGTAGACCGAATTTCGGTCACGAAGGCCCATATCAATGGAGACCAGCCAAGTACGCATGTGCGAATGTGTGCTCAAGCACTATTAAAATATAGTGCAATTTTCTTCAATGCGGAAGAAATTTCGGGCAAAAGCTAGAACTCCGTTGTTACTAGTAATTCCAAAATAAAATTTATCATTAAGAATCTTAAAGGCAAGAAAAATCAGAGTATTTATTTGAATTAGACATTTACAGGCACTTTTGAATTGTTCAAAGGATAGACATTGAAGCTAGTTCCTCATTCCAAAACGAAGGTGGCCTCTATGGAGAAGAAGCGAGCAAGGAACCCCATTCATTCTTTTCAATTTGGTTTTTACAAATCCCTGGTTACAATAAATTATTGTTGCTTCTATAATGTGAAAAGCATTGCAGCATTGTTGTGCGTACGCTGAAAGTTTACGTGACCACACAAAATGCCCTTGCCGTTCCTGGAGTATTTTATGGACAACCTATGATGTGGGTTGTCCTAGCTGGCTGGTTAAAATATGATTCCTTCTTTGTTGTGAGCGCCATTTGTTATTTTTTTAAGATAAATCAGTCAGACTCCAACCGGCGTTCTCGATACAGTTCCAATTTGCTTTTCACCCATCACGCAGAACAACGTAGGTGGAATGTTGTCTACGAGGTATTTCTATCGTAAAACGAAGAGGTAGATCTGTAATATCTAGAATGTTGAGCAAAGATCAAAGACTTGACTATTTTGCTTCGGTAAAACTTCCCCTTACTCGTAATATCATTATATACACTCTTCCTCTTTTCTAATAATATATATCAGCAATAAACCACGCCAACCCGAAATATCACGAAGTAACGAAAAAATATTGGCAAAGGCAACGAAAACAAGAGCCTAATCATTCAGAGGTTAATCTAACGCGAATGGTTCGAGACATCCAAAAGTTATTGTGATGATTTTTCCATTATCTTCACCGATATACATTTTCCTTACAAGCTGGAGGAAGTGGATGAATAGATAATTTAAAGGGAGGTGCAAAAAAAGCGAAGCGAAGCGTCGTACACACAAATTGTGGTTGTTCAATTAATGTTGATGTTACTATGGATGCGTTTTAAGATTCGATTGTATTAAAGTTAAGATTATGAATGCACCAAAGAAGAACGTGTATGCCACTGTAGTACCTACACAGCTGATAAGTGATGATGATTATGATTGATAAATGTGTGTATTCCATTGGTAGTATGGTACTTTATTTTGTTTTCTTTTTAACCCCCGACGCAAAAACTACCTACGTGTGTTATAAGTTTGACGTATCTGTGTGTCTGTCTGTGGCATCGTAGCTCCCAAACGCATGAACCGACTTCGATTTTGTTGTAAAGTTTGTAAACGTCATAATATTAAACTAATAACGGCCAGCAATGGAATTTGGCATTCGATTTCTTAATACGACCCAAAGCACTGCAAAGAATATTCTTCCAAATACGTTTTGTCTTCCCTCTTGGGGCATTAGTTCAATCGACAATACTTTTTGGACTACAGCCAGGGCGCAACGAAAGCAGCTGTGAATTAAATCGTTTAGTTTAAGAATTATGACCTCTATTTGCACGTTTTCTTTTAGGTCGTGACAGATGTTATTGTGGTTACCAACTTTTAGTAGACATATAAGCAAAGGGATAAACTTTTAGTGTACATTTATAAATAAAGGTTGCTCGTTCATTAGTGTTATATTTCGTTTTTGAAATTTGGTAGCCTTGTTATGGCTTAAACGTTTTAAAAATAGAATATATTTTTTTTTGTTTATAGTTACAGAATCGAATTTCCTTTGTGGCCACTGGCCAGGGTTTGTCGCGAAACTTTTAGCTCTTTTGTCAAATTTTGAATATCTTTTTACAGTTCATTGGCACAACGCATTCAGGTAGAAGTAACGATAATAAATGGGAAATGAGAAACTTGGGTAAAGTCGTAAACAACTGTAATTAATTTTATCTTACGCAGGTTGAGAGTTTTAATTAATGTTTTGAACATATGTGTGTAAGACGATAAAAAGTGTCATAACCGTTATTTTGAGGGCACATAAGTGAGGAAAATAATTTCTCACATGGTTTTAAACGTAGACCACAACTGAGAACCGTGACGTCATAATTTCAAATTTTAGAGCGTAAGCAATAAATAACGCAACTACATACATATTATCAAGTATCGTACTAAAAGCTTTCTGAGAAATCTCCCTACTTGACGTTCATTTACATAAAGAATTACGAGCAACACAGCCTCCCTTCGATGTACTTAGTTAGCAAAAGGTAAAATATGTATCGAAAGGCACATTGTGCGCAGAAATCAATTTATCTTTATTTGCAGCAAAGAGGTAATTCCCCAAACAGCGATTCTCTCATTATTTATTTTCCTCTATTTACGCGAAGGTTTTGTTTTTCTTGCTTATTATTTATACAATGTTACCTTTTCACGTTACTATAAGGCATCGACGTTTGTGTGAATGATTTGTTGATATGTCACGCGAAATTTGTAGGGAAAACAAGCTTGTGCCGTTATTTTATTGAAGGAGTAGAATAGTAATTGGCTGTATTTGACTTTGACTTTTTGAAGTACTAATAAAACATCACCGTCTGTTAGTTCGTATAATCAATGTATACATAGAACAACACAAAATTAAACATTTTAAGTAACCCCCGACAAAAGAAAACAAATCACTACCGTAGCTAATAAAAGACCTGATAACTTTGAAACCGCTGAACCGATTTAAATCAAACAAAACTAAGAACACTCCCGACTAATTAACCTTTCAAAAACAAAAACAAAATCAAAATCTGTTCATGCGTTCGGGAGCTACGATGCCACAGACAGACACACACAGACACGTCAAACTTATAACACCCCGTCTTTTTGCGTCGGGGGTAAAAAACCAAAATGCTTTCTTTCAAATTCGTCTCAAAGGACTAATTATAATCAACAATAAAAGCTGTGATTGGTTAAGGAGGCACCGAACTTTTAGCACTATTTGATTTTAGGTATTCTATGCAGTCGTGTATGTGTGCGTGAGGCAGGACCGGGCGTCGCGCGCCAATTTTTTGTTTACTTCGTTCCCCATATAGAATAAAGTGAATTAACTCAAAATCCTTCGTTTTGGTTTTAAAACCGTACGTAAGCGCAAGCGACACAAGCTCCCCGTCCGACGGCCGAAGCAAGACTAAAGCGGATAGGGGGGAAGCGGCACTGGTTAGAATGGATAAAACACGCGTTAATTTTGGAATTTCCTTCGTATTAATAAAACCAATGTAAATTTCAAAAATGTAAAATGTATACGGCTTAGAAAACATAAAGGTTTGTTATTATTCAAAAACTGATGACCTTGATAAAGTGAATCCTTAAATATCTTACATATAGTAATGATGATGCAGCAAGAGATCATACGAACGGATTATTAGCGCCAGAAGCTCGGTAGGCCCTTAATCTACCAACCTATTTATTAATATAGGATCCGGATAAAACTGGATAATTATGTTCAGCAAACTCATGCTAAGCTTACAACTTGCTTCACTAACCTAGTTCAGTCTTAAGAGGCGTACAGAACATAGGAGCCGCAGACGAAACCGCCTGCTAAATATTTAGTGTGACGTGATAGGATAACTCACCTATCATCTAAGCGCAAAGCCGCCACGTTCCTAACTTATGCTGGCAAGGGTGACATTAAGCCTATTTTGACGAAGATTTGTCTTGTCTAGTTTCGGTTACATGCGTTAGCGCGAGAGATTTTCCGAAAATCGATAATATAGCATTCACGTCATGCTCTATGTTTTGCTGCATTCTCTAAACGTACTGTACATTATTCAATTAAGCATATTTAGTTATAAAATAAGATAAAATTTATTTTTCTCACCACAATACATATATAACAGTACAATTAATATTTAGATTAGTAATATTATATTGTGGGGACACTGGTGCTTAAGCTAGACCTAGCTCTGTGTTTCAGGACACCAGGTCTCCGCCCCTCAGGTAATGGTTACATTTAAGTAGTTTTTGTAAATGCTCTAGAAATTTACAAAATATGGTAAGTTTTACATTGTTTGTATTGTAAGGTATTCTATATTCATATTCATTGCAAATTTTTATATAGGTACAGACAGCGTCATCGACTGATAACCCTCTTTTTGAACAAATTTTAATGCCAGGGGGGTTACCAATTGATGACGGTGTATGTACACTCACTATAAGCACCTACTGTCGGGCGTTGCAGTAATTAGATGAGCTATACTCGTATTTTTTTTAAATGCTTCTTTATCTTCATTTTTGTCAAGTTTTTGACATTGATTGTTGCTGAAATAAGTTTACGACCAGATTTTAATCGTTTTTAATTACGAGAATTGGAAGTATGGTTAGTGGATTGGAGTTAAAAGTTATCAGACGTATCATATTATAGACTTCAAATATCATCCACCAATGGCCACTGATTGGTAAAAGCCATGGAAGCGAGTAATTAACTACGATTACATTTCTGTGCCACAGATACGAATGATGCAGAACGAAAGGCTTCGAGATTCGAAACAAAGGCATTAAAAGTAATTAAAAACAAAATGATTCCCGTTCTGTGAGAGAGAATCAATATTCGACGTTTGAACCCCTCTGCAGAAATAAGGAAACTACTACACCAGTGTGGTGTAGATGGCCAGCATTCTACAAAAGTAAATGCTCTCGGTAATTCTGAACTGAATTCCTGCTATTTCCACCGAATGCCAGCACGAATATCTTTGGAATATACTTGCGTATTTTGCATTGCGGAGAAACTAAACTGTACGTTTTTTTTGTAGATAGAAAAATAAAATCTTGTTTTCTTTACATTTTTTTTGGGTAAATGATTCTTTGTGGTACCTATGCTTTTTTAATACAGTTGTTTTGTTTATAAAAACTGATGTCGTGATTGCCCAGTGGTTAAGGCACTCTCCTCTCATGCACGAAACTGTGGGTTCGCAACCGGTCACGGAGAAGTACAAAGTGACTTTTTCTATGTCATATGCACTTTCTAAATTTATCTTGGACATCACTGAAATCTGTTGAGGAAAAATCGTGAGGAAACCTGGACTTACCTAATATAAGTCTGAAATCACCAGACCGCCTTGTCGCGTCTTCTATGTATGAGATTGGTCCGTGCAATGGGACAATTATAAGCTACAATTATAAGCTGACAATTAATTATAAGGGTGTTAAGGTCAACGAGGGACTTGCTTTAAGGGAGTGCAGTACTTATGAAAATGAACAACTTTTACTATAATATGAAGCGTAAAATCGAGAAAAAACATCAACTGCCCCATTTATGTTCGCATAACTCGACAACATGTAAGGAACAGCTGTATTTTTTTTGCGATTTTTGATTTTTTTCATAGTGAAAGTGGTATGTTTTCTTAAGTATTACACTCCCTTAAAATATGTCTCTTGTTTAAATTAACACCTTGTATGTTTTACTATAGTCTATGTTATACTATAGTAGTAAAATGTTATTGGGTTTTTCTATGAAATTCTCAGTAGCAGCTCGGAGTTAGGATTTGTGCCCGGTTAATGGCAATAGGCTCACCCCCTATTACATGGGACCTAAACATACCGGCGAACTGTGGGTGTACATTGTTACACCTCTGCCTAACCCGTGTCTTCGGGGAATACAGGCGTGATGGTATGTTAGGTAGATAGGAGGTCGCTTAATCTAGCTTTCCGTAATGTCATCCACATGCGGCGCTTCACGCCTGTGGTCGGCAAAGCTCTGACGTTCAACAGATAGTATTATAACGAACTGGACAGACTGGCTCTGTGGTTACCAACCTGCTTGCTTGATGACTTAACTCTTTGAGGATAATCAGTCTGCAGAACTATACAAGGAGTTTGGAATTGGGAAATATTTGTTGTTTGTAAATCTTCGTTAGTCTAGTGGTCTTAAGCGTGACGGCTACGCTAGAGGTCTTGGGTTTGATTCCCCGGCAAGCAAAAAGTGTTATTGGGTTTATGTAGGAATTTTCAGCAGCAGCTTGGAGTAAGGATTTGTGCCCGGTTAATGGCAATAGGCTCGCCCCCTATTACGTGGGACCAAAACATATCGGCGAACTGTGGGTATACATTATTACACTTCTGCCTAACCCTTCGGGGAATACAGGCGTGATGGCATGTGAAATCTTCCATAAGAAAGTAGGGTGCCTTGTCAATGCTTTTTCTTCTCTTAATGAGGACATGCGTTATCTCTGAGACAGTTTTTAATTCCCTTAAAATTTATTTTTTCTAGAATACATTTAAAAACACTTCTTCACTTAAAAATTGAACTACGAAACCCGTTGAAAATCCTTGAATATTCGAGAAATAAAGTAACGTTGCATTATTAAAATTTTATTCAACGATGTGGGTAATGCCTCGTGCATATTGCAGTGAACCGTGTGTTCAAGCCGATTTCCTTGGAACATGCGGTCGGATATTGTTCGCCAGTCTTCACTGGACGGCGCTGAATAAAAGATCGGTCATAATTAGTGCACATGCACCTTTTTTGTTTTTGCTCTGCAGACGGATATTGCAGCAGCGTTTTGTAGCTACATGGTTTTGTTAGTAACGTTTCTTTGAGAATGAGTTATTTTAAATGAGTTTTGTATCTTGGTCTGCCAGGGAAATGTGTTACAGAAAAAGTACTATCGCCCCGTTATGTTTGTAGAAAATTCGGTTCAAAAAGTGAACCCATTATCTTTCTTAATTGGTTTTATAGCTACTATACAATTTAGGTATATAGTCGTATCTACATAATATGAGGTAGCTTCTATACCTGGAGGCGCGTTCGTGTTCCACACGCGCCTCAAAGAGATGTCAGCAAAGGAAGGGGCCAGAGGGCCGGTGCCTGCCGGGGCTGCGGGTTGTTCGTAAGAGATACCGTGCCCCCGGAACGCAAAGGGCACAAGAAGGAACATGGGTGGGTTTTAGTCAGTAAAAGTCTGACACTCCCTCCCGCCCCGCCCCGGGCGGAAGAAGTTATTTGATGATTTTCCACCCCCCAAAAAAAAAAAAGCGCCAAGCTACGAATTCATCCTTTAACACCTACAAAATAGTAGTGAGTTCGGAATCATGTCGATGTTGTTTTACGAGTTTTATTTACATTTAAAAATCTGTCATGTGATCGTGACCGTGGCGTGCTAGGCACATTTTCGTTTGTCATCTATACATGACTGCGGCGGTCAATAGGATAAACAAATATAATTTCAAACAAATAGGTTTTCTTTGTTAAAGTAGTTTAAGAGCGTTTATGGCTCATGGCACGTCATACAAACTTTCAAGTCCAAAATCTTGAAGATAAATGAACTAATTTTAATTAAGCTTAGCAAAGAAGCTCTCTTTGGAACCCTTTTTCATGTGTTTTATTCATTCTTTAGACAAAGTTAAATTAAAATCGCTTCATAAATTTCAAAGACTTTGGACTTTAAACTTTATACTGCACACGCTTAAGTACACTTTGCAAAACAATCAACAATCACAAGCAAGTTTACATTGAGCTTTCCTTACATTTGTCATTTACATAAAAAAACAACAACAACAAAAAATATTACGCTTCATAAAACTTCCTCCAAAATTTCATTCTATAATATACGCGAACATTACTTCAGCCTTTGAAAAAAGCCAGACAAAAGGTTCAAGATATTCCCGTTTCATTTAACAGGGCCGCTGTGAGACAGTATCCTAGCCTAAAGCTTATTTACTTCCCCGCAAAACACATACACTGTTCGTGACAGCCCTGTGTGTAATTAGTAATTAACACGTACTTCCTCGGCTTTTTCCTACCCTCATTTCTTGTGAGGTTGTGGTAGTAAATTAATAGGCATTATTTAGCATTTTGACGCTAGTTTTTCTTAATAAAAGCTAGGTTCATTGTGTTTTGTTTGCCCATAGATAGGCACATATGTACAGACAGCGTCAACAACTGGTAACCCTCTTTTCGAACAAATTTTAATGGAAGAGGGGTTAGCAATTAATGACGCTGTCTGTACCTATTTTGAAGATAAAAATGCAAGCATAGTAGGTACAACAAAGTCCTACATACTTAAATATCCGTATAAAAAATACATGAATACAAAGAAGCAATTAGTTGCTTGCTTTGACTGTGAGGCCTAGAGTTCCCGGCACCACAGTGTGCCCAACCACAATTCCTAGAAATAATACAAATTGCTTTCAGATATTCTGTTTCGATGAACATCAGAGACTAGTTTCGGACTGTCAGAGCCTTTACCAAATACCAAACCCTAAACCACAGCTTTACTCTGAAGCAACTAACAAGTTACCTAATGCCGATGAAGCGGATTCAGCTACAATATACAATTATAAGTTCTAACCAAAGACATCTAGGCCATCAGTTTGGAGTTTCCAAATCCACCGCTGTAGCGCTGCAAGTGGGAAAGCGATGCAGCCGAACTTCCTAGACTGGATTGATCGCGAAAGACTGCAGCGAAATTGAATTTCGTCCAAATCTCGATATCGGATAATCGGCTCAGGCAAACGTGTCGGCGTGAATGCAATCTCGACGCCACTCCGCTTAGATTTGCTACTTCACACGTCTACTATATATCTCAGCATTGGAAACGGTAGATATGAACTCTATGAAAATGTAAATAAGGTACTTTTTTTGCAACATTGAAGAATCATGATACCTGCAACTTAGCTTATTGTTTTCATTCGAAAAATGCTTCTCATTTAAACAATTTTCACCCTTCTTTATTTACAACTAGTTCAAATAAAACCCCAAATCCTCAAAATATGTGGTACAAGCAACTCGCTTAGAACCAACTCATCATATTGTCGTGAGGCTTATTAAGTACCCACAGCATAATAGGCTCACTGCCAACTTGAATGATAAATGGAAATCCTCCTAACGATGTATGAAAACCTTTCGACGTATTTCTTCAGTTTGTAACAATTGTGGCTGGCTCGTGTCCACATGCGCCCACTGTGCAAAATTTCCGCTCCACGCCAAGCAAAAGCAATTTCCTTGGACTGTTTGTTCTCTATCTATCACGTTTCTTGCCGTGTGGTGACAAAGCCGGCTTTGTTCTCAATAGCTAGTGTCGTATGCCAGTAAATTATTGAGGCATGTTTTATATGTACGCGTTTAAATACCGGTAAAGGAAAATGAACTTAAAGATTCATAATTCCAGATTGAAAATATTTTATTTGTGGAAACATAAGTATACAAAACAAGGAAAACGGTCATATTTATAAAAAATAATATATAATATAATAATAATAATCAAGTAATATTAATAAGCTTTCAAACTTCTGTCTAAAAAGTTAAGTCATGAACTTTGCAAAATCAGTACTTAATTTGTATCTCTGAGTACAATGTTGATAGCATTACTTAAACTTTGCAAAGTTCAATTATAGCGAACAATGAACAAGGGAGATAAAATGTAGCCCAAAATATACGCAATATGAATAGGTACCCCGAATGAAATATAAGTCAATCTTTGCAAAGGAAATCCGTTCATACAGAAGTTTTTCTTTTTCATTGAGTTCGATGGAATAAATCACCCATAAATCTAGCCCGAAAGACGACGTATTAACTCATTATTCGAAAAAAGCGCGGGAAATCTTAGAAAACCCCTTGAAAAATGGCGCGAAAAGTTTGCACAATGCACGCGACGGCGACACTTCGAGATACGCCAAGATAAGCCACAGACATTATTCACAGAGATAATAAAACGTCACGACGAATTACCACAGACAACTAATCGTTAATTATTCTCTTTGGTAGTGCCATAGATTATACAGATATGAAATGAGTCTTACTGGATACGAAGCAAATGCAAAATTACAAAAACAAACATTTGCAAATAGCTCTTTTCAAACAAAACAATTGGTGTTGCTAGTACAATCAAACACAACGATTCTCTACTTGTAATGTAATGCATTTAATACCCGAAGGAACATTCCCTGTCTAAACTGACCCATTTCATTTCATTATTCCTTTACGATAGACTAAATTCGTAGGGTTGAGCCCAACAGATATTTATGGGATCTTCAATTGATCTATTTCGGGGTTGTTATCATTTAATCTCAGAAAATCGCCCTTCTACGCCTAGAACTGGCAAGACAAATTTTAGCTAATATTTTATTCGGTTTGATTCACTTAAGCCGCGAAAGGTGGTTTCAAAAATGTTTTCAAAATAGATTTTATTTTAAAATCTAAAACAGCAATTTGTTTTCTCTATCGCAAATACAATTACCATAATAGCCAAAAAAAAAACAATATAGTAATTTAAACAAAAACAACGAACGCCCGACTGTCTAAAATAACAAATACCTACTCTATTTGAAGTCGCTTACTCGAAGCAGAATTCATCATTGTATTTAAATCGCTTCCAGGAAAGATTCGAGAATCAATTGAGAGCAGGCACGAGTACTCAGAAACTTTCACAATCGTCCCTACTCGTAATGTTTCACAGCGCTTCAAAACACTGATAGGCCCAAACTTGGTACCGATAGCAAACACCTGACTTTTACCAACTACTCTCTAAAACGAGAATTCAAATACTCTCAATAATGAGACGCAATGCGGTAGCTGTTGGACACGGAGTGGACTTTAGCGCTCAGTGTTCAAAAAATCCTCTCTGATAAAATAAAAACACCGGTACACCAGCCTCGCAATCGATGAAAATTCCTCCCTCTACTGCGAAATGTTTTGTGGAAAAAAAACGCATTTTTAGTCTAACTATGAAGTTCGGTGTTTGCTAACTTTTGATGAGGGTAGTTGATTCCGTGAATGACATACATTTTGTTATTCTGTAATCTACGAGGCTAATTGGTGTATTTGGTGCCACGAAACATATTATGGTACCATAGCGGAATTTTGAATATTGTGACAAAGCATGATTGACGATTGTTCGACCTTAGTAGACGTACCACGAGGGCGCTACTTCGATTCTAGTCGATTTTCGAATTAAAAATACAACAATGTTTTAGCATTTTGGTTTCATTCTACATGATTAGCACAATTCATATCGTCGATTGATAGAGCCTTTAAACTAAATAAATATTTTGTGAGAAATAAGTCAATCGAATTTACGTTACGTTTATACCGCGCGCTCGTGCAAGGCCCTCAGTTTTTCTCAATCTGCATCATAAGGTTTGCGTCCTACAAAATATGGAACTCATAGTTCCGGATTTCGTCGTGAACAAGAAAACCCTTTTCACACAGACTTATTATATTTTCATTTTTCTTACATACTGACGCATTCTATTCGCTACATAAAATTTATAGTAACTTCATTATTTAGGAAGTGCGGTCGCTCGCGGCAGACATTGTACGCAACTCATTTACGAGCATTTTCACGGCATCTGAAGTGTCAAACGTACGTAGTTGATATTCATGATGGCGGTTAGTACGCCACGCACGCACCCTCGACATAATCCGAAGTTCCCGACGCTAGGCCCGATAATATCGAGGCATATGAAGCCACAGATTGCAGTCGTTCAATTTCGTCGTGTTCCTTACGCATATTTTTTACGATTCCTCGGAACTATTTCGTTGTATCATGGAGATTTATGTCTCTATTTGTGAGATTTATGTGGTAACTTGATACAGTCGGATAGAGGGTATGGTTTCGATGCAAATATCTCGTTTGTTTGAAGAAAAAATAAAGGACGTATCTATCTGCCTATTCGTGTTTGCCTAAGTGTTTTTGGAGGTATGAGAAACAGGGTGTAAAGTCTCTCATCCCCATAGAAAAGGGAGGATCCTCCGACCAGACGGGTGTTGTGTCTGGTGGGCTACTGCCCGACGGTTGTTGTCGGGATTTTTGTATATATGCTAATTGTCGCGTCAAACTTTGATATCGCGATCTAGGCAACTCTAGTTCGCATGCTGAGCGATAGATGTCGCTACATGTTATTAAAATGTTCGTCGGATTTTCAATGGTGCTTTTACGCGTTGCCTGGGGCTCACGTATGCGCAATTAGAAATGTAAACCGTGTTTCATTATACTAAGAGCTCATAAGTTGAGCTGCACCCAAGCACGTTATGTTAATGTTCAGAACTTTACCTGCACTAGACTATACAAATGAGAAACTGTTGTAAGGCCCCAACAAGTTTAGAAATATAAGATTTATTATTTATGTTTTACATATTTAATTAAAAGAAAGAAAAGCTCGTCTTTAACTGGTATACAGAGAGGACTAGTTCTTAAAAAAAACACAAAATTAAAAATTTTAAGTAACCCCCGACAGAAAAATATATATCCCTACCGCAGCTAATAAAAAAAGCTGATAACTTTAAAACCCCTTAACCGATTTCCATCAAACATAGCTAAGAGCACTCCCGACAAATATACCTTCCAAACAAAAAAAAATCAAAATGGGTAGCTACGATGCCAGACACAGACACACACACAGACACGTCAAACTTATAACACCTCGTCGTTTTTGCGCCGGGGGTTAAAAAATTAAATAAGTAAAAGGCAATACCTAAGACATGTCTCTGTTTATGCTAGATATTTTCTAGCTATTTTCTGTTTAGCTTAGTGGTTCTAAGCGCGACTACTACGATAGAGGTCTTGAGTTCAATTCCGGTCGAACAAAGTGATATTGGGTTTTTCTATGAAATTCTCAGTAGCGGCTTGGAGTTAGGATTTGTGCCCGATTGGCAATAAGCTCGCCCCTGTCGCCTATAACATACCAGCGGATTGTGGGTGTACATTGATACCTACACCTCTGCCTAACCCTTCGGGGAAAACAGGCGTGATGGTATGTATGTTTTCTCAAAATAGCTAAGTAACACAGTACCTACAAAATATGTTGTTAATACAAAGTTTGAATTCAATTTCATTTCCTAATCCGATATCTGAAGGTTCACGTTAATAGAAATTGGTGTAAAATTATATTTCGTTACCCGGACAGGATTCGTTGGTCCTCTGGTAAAATTGGCTAATTTTAGATTCTGTCCGTCCGTTTACTTAATTTAATATTCTAATCACAACAGTAATGGTAGCCGTTGTTGGTTTTGGACAGGAGATGAAGCGATTGTTTTTGTTTTTAACCCCCGACGCAAAACCGACGGGATGTTATATGTTTGACGTGTCTGTGTGTGTGTGTGTCTCTGTCTGTGGCATCGTAGCTCCCGAACGCATGAACCGATTTTGATTTAGTTTTTTTTGTTTGGAAGGTATATTAGTCGGGAGTGTTTGTAGCTATGTTTAATGGAAATCGGAGCAGCGGTTTTAAAGTTATCAGGTCTTTTGTTAGCTGCGGTAGGGATTTTTATTTTTCTATCGGGGGTTACTTAATTATGATTTCTCTTCTTCTCGTGGCTTGGTATGTTTTAATATGGGCCTTGATTAAGCTGTAAAAACCCGTCTTCATATCTGCAATGGAAAGAAAAAAGATGGCAATGAAGCAGGAAAAAAATGTTAGAGACCGACTTAAAATAATAAAAGCAAATAATTTTTAAATTATTTGACGAAGCCCTCACATTACGAATGCCAAATGTCGTGGGGTTGCCAGACTCAGACCATTTTCCTGTTGTGTAATAAGGTTTTGATAAAAAGGGTCTAACAATCTCAATTTTGACTGTCAACCACAGATATTAGTAGGAGTCTTTCGTTATTTTAGGTTAATAGAATAAAATTTGTCTTTATTTTAGGCGAATATTCTCTTACTTTTACCTCAAAAACATTATTAAAACCGCATACATTTACATATTTAACTGCTAAAGAACAACCACTTGAAGACACTTAGTCATAAGTGAAGATGTTTTGAAGTTAAATGTCTTTAATTTTTATTTAACTAGTTTTGGTAGAGCTAAAGGCTATTGCTATTATAGGAATAAAGAAAAATCAAAATTCGTAGTTACGTTAACTACATTTATGGCCTTATTTTCGATATCAAAGTTCAGAATCTGTTGATGTTACAAAGTCATCATTAGGTAGATACTAACACGATTATTATATCTTCCTTTGGAGTTCTGAACCTGTTGACATTAACATATGTATGAGTGTAAGTAGATATGTGGTACATGATTATTCATATGTTGTGATGAGTAGCATAATAAAAAGCTTGAAGTAATTTCTCGTTGTACAAGACATAGTAATAACTTATTAGAAGAAGAACTTATTTATGTACATAGGTACATACTTTGTTTATGTAACTTATGATATTATTTTCTATATTATAAGCTAGGCCGCGCAGATCAAAAAAAAAACTTCCTTTAATGTTTTTGCCATCTGCCTACTACTTCACCATAACCTTTGTACACATTTTTCTGATCGTTCTTTTTGCCTATTTACACGTGTAAAATACATAAACGGTAAATGGTTTAATATTTCAGGATTAAAAACTTATTCAATCTTACCTTAGGGTATGTCCATGTCGTGCCTCGACTAATGGCCACACAAAAAATTGTTAAGCCAATGAAAAAAATACCTCAGTCTATTACTATACTGCAAGTATTTATTAATACTTGCAGTATCTGCGCTAAGGTATTTATTTTCTTTAATTCTTTAAGAAGCAACTTCCTACTTCCGAGCTTTAAAGCCATATCGGAGCGACCAATTTTAGGGCGCGGTTGCGGTTGCGGGCGCTGTCATTTACGACAACCTATGGCAATAGTATTTTTAAGCACGGGTCCACACGCTGGGAGCCTCTCTCTGACCGAGACCGAGCCCGCGGGTTATTTCCGTTCCGGTAGTGTGGTCGGGCCTTTAACGCGAACGAAGTGACGATGCCGATAGGTCTCCACCCATAGACAAATCAAACAGACCAAGATTTAAATATCTGTCAAAACCAAACGTGTATTTTCATAACCGATATCTCAGTATAAATATTTCCTACACAATGTGGCTGTACGTGACGTCACGTACCACGTTCCAATATCGCAAGAGACAGAATGAGATGAGAACAATGCATACATTGCAATTATTTGTACGTCTATCAAAATAAATCAATTTGTTTATATCTACACAAGGTACGCTAAAATGTAATCACACAAAAATGTTTTGTTTTAACTTTTAGGTAGGTACTTGCCGTGAATCTGAAGTAAAAACTAGATTTGAGATGATTTTAATTGACAATCTGTCAATTCTAAAACGAGTTTCAAAGTTAGCATTGTTTATCAAACAAGTTTAAAGTTTTAATGGCGATAACAAACGGGTTTTTCAAACCTGCTGAAAAGGACGAGTTTTTATTGTTATTAATACTGCTTTAAAAAGAAACACATTTAATATAAACATCCATACAAAATTTGTAACTTCCACAAAAGTATGCTTTATGATACCCGGAAAAAGATAAGCAAAAATGCCTTTCACAGCTGGGTACCCACTAAAGTTACATACTCATAGATCTACATGATATGCACTTTTCATACGCATTAATGATGCCCGCACATCATTAAAAAGGCTTAAATCATCCACAGTGCGTTCACACGTCATGACGTCACGAAGCGGAACCGCAAGGATCGCAATAAATTGCTCGTTATGATCCCTAATTGCAAAGGAAATGGAATGCGAATTTCAGATGAATTAGGGGCCCGGCAATTAGTCTTAAGACACACCGATTACTGACAATTTCCCGCTGACGAATTTCATTATAGATAGGTAGGTACGTTGTAGAAAGTTGGACGCAGATGTTAGACAAGCGAATTAGTTTGAATCTTGAATTAATTTTAGTTAGTTTTTCTTGGTTTGAAGTTTAAATGGAAATAAATGGATAAAACAATTTACATCTTTGACTTTACTTCATTTTTAAAGTGCATATTTTCATAGACAAGTAACATAACCAACCGAATTTTATAAGGCGGCAAGTCCTGCTTTTAGCAAACGATCGCATTCTAATCTCAGTCTTAATCTATCAAAAGTGCTTCTCTTTTTAAACATTTTTTTTGACATTGACTGTCACTGAGATTCTTATCTCAGTGACAGTCAATGTCAAAAAAAATGAAATTCAAATTTTTGAAATCTTTTTCAAAAATGTTTAATTAGTACGATCGGCCTTCAAATCCGCTATCCCTTTCATTACACTATGTAAAACTATTTGGAAATCCGCCTCAGTTTAGGAATTTAATCATGAATATCTTTGCAATCTACTGAAATCGGTATTCAAAGGGTACCTAATTAGCCGGACTTCGTTACGTCTAGTCTAGACTTATGCAACGCTCTAAACGAGACACGAGGAGTCGCACGAGCTTTACGTAAGTACTAATTAGTACGCAGGAAGATCTGCGTATCTAACTAGTATTACAACATCCCAGAGTCACCTACGCCATTTCAGTATGGTTGAACACTTTTCGTGGACTTCTAACTCCGCCAGATGCTTTAAATTTCCAACTGTTAAAGTGTCTACCTGAAATTATAGCCCGCGGAAAATCTAATACTGTTACTATGGCAATATAACTATAGAGATAGACTAGAGTAGATATAGACTTACCAATAATAAATAAACATGCTGGTATGTTGGTATGCAAAAAACTCCTGTAAAATAGACATATCAAAACCAACCGTCACACTTGAACGTATGTGGGTCCGGTTGTCAGGTATCTTTTATCCGACTCGTACAGTCATCTTCATCTACTTAGCCTTTTCCCAACTATGTTGGGGTCGGCATCCAGTCTAACCGGATGCAGCTGAATATCAGTGTTTTATATAGAGCGACTTATCCGACTCGTACAGTCATACCTCAAATAATTCCGAACATTAAAAATAACACGTGGGTACCTTCGCATATACATTATTCCTCTACCTACTTTAAAAATTTCAGCCATTCTAGAATTACATCCTCCGTTCATGAAATCTTAAGTGGAACTTTCAACTTGTTTATATTTCAACGCATTTGGCATGTTGTGTTTAAAAAACCAATAAAGACTGTCAAACATAAAAGATAATTACGTACATACATTCACGCTTTTGCAGGCAGAAACTACAGAACGTAACCTGCTACGGTCCTTACATACTCATAGTGCCTCGAAAAAAGATTATGAATTTGGATCAAAGCAATGATCAAGTCTATTGCTTAGGCAGCTGGGCCCATCTTCCTTATAAAAACGGATCGAATTTGGTATTTTTGATTTGATCCATTTTCGGTTATATTTTCCTTAATTTATGGCGCTTGTTCTCAGGGAACAAATTGCATCAAAATTTTACGACTGTCTGTAAATTTATGCCCTTAAAATATAATTTTATGAGTTCGCTCAATATTTTACGGCGTACTTGACCTGTTGATTAATTTGGAATCAACAACAGAATAGACGAAGCTTATAAGATTAGTTAATAAGCTGTCAAACGCATTGAAAGGGTTAGTTAATAACCTCAAATTGACAGAAACTAAGGACAACAAACAAGAAGTTCACATCTTAAGTTCTCATCAAAGAATTGCTAACTCAATTATCAAAAGGGAACTAAACGCCACTTAAACACGGAACGTTGAAACCTCTTTGGCATACTGCATACAGACACAGTCCTACAAAGAGGCATTTAAGTCAACTACAATGCGCCTAAAATATCTTGGCAGCTCTCGATGAAGACAAAAAGCCGCCATAACTGTCAAATCCAATACATTTCAATTTAGTTCCCTATTTTTCCAACTAGTTAAATATACTGGGCGCACTGTAGCTTTGCCATTGCCAACTTTTGCCCGTGATTAATTCATTATACTTGCATATTAATTGGAAGTAGTTCAATTCTCACTGTTTACTTTGAAAGGTTGCTTATTATTAATTTACTTACATACTTACTGCTACGTAGGTATTACGTAGGTGGGTATATTCACGTAAACTTGATTACCGGATAGAGGTCATAATATCAAAGGGCATATAATTCTGCGAAATGTTACGAAATTACGGGTCTTTGTCTTTTCCTTATTGCTATATAATAAAACGACATCAACTATAACGTTACACGTTGAGCCTTTAGAAGCCAAAGACAACACTTTGTCTTTGATATGAGACGATGAAGCCAAAAGCCTTGGTCTCCGTTTAATGTGTAGAGTATAACATTAACACGTGTGGTTGCTCTTCAAATTCGTGCAGGGTGTATCTAATAATGCTGTGTTACTTGAAATAATGGCAAATAGAAATAATAGTAGGAAATATAATAATAGGATCGATTCGTCTGAAATCAGCTAATAATAACAATGACAGCCTATTATTATTTCACTGAGGAGCAAAGGCCTCTTCTCATCAAGGAAAGACACGAGGATTGGTCACCACACTTGCTCAAGAGGATTGGGATTTCAGACTTACTTGAATAATTATAAATTCACCTCAATTCGTTAATGAACGCCACTTCTCCCATAATCTACCACAGGCTTAGGCAAAAAACACAAATTAAATTTCTTAGGCTCCTTTCAATGACACCTACACCCGATAAACGATAGATGATAACCGACAAACAAACGAGGCGTCATTGTTCGACCTTCATTGTAAAGCCCGGGTCTGTCGATAGGGCACGGAACTGATGGCAAAAACGCTTTCATTAGTTTCATCTCTTAGAGGAGAATGAGCCGAGAGACGAGCCGTTACATTTTAAGTGCAGTTGCCGAGATCGAAGATTCAATTGTTTAGTGTTTTGTGTTAAAGATAGTGCTTCGGTATTGTTATTTTTGCCGTTGTTTCGTATAAAACATGGATTTACGCCTGTATTTCCTAAATGGAGAAAGAGGGCATAGCAAGGGCGTAATTTCGCCAAATTATATAATTACATGTAATTCTAATGTCTAATCGGAGACCAAGCATATGTAAATATTTATGTATAGAAAAATGAAATAGGACTACCCAACCTGGGAATCGAAGATAAGACGCTTAACAGTCTAAATAGTAATACTATGATAATATGTAATACTAATGTAATTTTTTATTACCCTAGTCATACTTAAAGCCTAGAGGTATTCTAATTAGGTACTTAATATTTGTATTTCCAAATCCAGATGCAGAAAGATAAAAAGTCGCGTTACTTAGAAGACTCTAACATGATTTTGTTTAGATTTCCCTTAAGGCAAGTATTTGAGAATAAAAGATATTGTCACGAATGTGTCCCTCATACACAAAAATATTTTTCGAATTCGACTGGTACTTCCAGAGATTAGCGCATTTAAACATACAAACAAAAAAGGTTGTACGTTCACGGAAAAAGCTCGCAAAAACCATCAGAGAACGAATCCACCCGGACCATCACAATCTAACCGGCACTTTTTCCATTACATTTCCAGATTCGGAACTCGAGGAGCTGGGTGAACAGTTGCCGCGGTACCGGCCGGACTCGATAGCGGCGCTGCGTCGGATGACTCGGTTCACGGAGCCTGAGCTCAAGCGCCTGTACCGGGGCTTCAAGGCTGAATGTCCCACGGGAGTCGTGAAGGAAGAAACCTTCAAGCTTATTTACTCACAGTTCTTTCCGCAAGGAGGTAAGTGTGTAAGGCGGTGATCCTATTAGTTCCAAAAGTTATCTTTTATAATAAAAAAAGATAACTTAGAAGGCATTCAAAAAATGGTAAGTACAGACAGATCTCTATAATTTCGACTGCGAGTGAGGTCGTCTGGTACGTAAAGCAAAATTTGATAAGATTCTAGATTCAAAATCAAGAATCTGGCCACGAAGACGTTTCACGTGACTTAAGAGCCACACTGCCAAAAAAAAACAAGAGCTCGAGTTAGAGAATGAAATCTGTCGGGTAATTTGGCTACCAACTCATTTCACGAGAAAGCCAAATAAGTAAAACGTGTTCAAGACACAACGTGACCAGTAAAGTTCGATATCAAGAAATCTACAAAAGGGCTTCAAAAGGAAAAGCCCCCCAAAGTTTGGAGGCCACTTTCAAGTTCCTCGCATTTGAAGTTGTTCACAAGGTAAAGTATTAGTACTTGGCAAATCGATAAACACAATCATGGCACAACACGAGGTATGTGACAATGGTACCGTTACTTACGTAAGTAGGTACTTTATAAATGTGTTTCAGTTTAGTTCTTAAAACAAACCAACCCTCGTCTAACTGTTCTCCCATTTTTCGAAATAATTTTGGACATTTAACACAGATTTATTTTAAATATATTCTAAGTTAGTTTGAATGTAAGACATTCAACTTTTATTACGGGATAGTAATGTAACGTAAATTAATTAATTGAATTAGGTATTAACAATAGAGGGTTGGCCTGACAGAACTAAGCTTATTTATATTATATAGATGGAACAAGGAAAGCCTATTTTATTTCATCTGTTGCCAAATCTCAAGTCATTTTTGATGTCTATTGTTTTAACCAACTTGTTCAACAGAATACAAATATTGACATGAGATTTCACGGCAGACTAACTATTCAGAATCAATGTTCTATTGACCGACAGGTCTGGGAAGGTTAGTACCTAATCTAAGTAGTGTGAAGAGCGTCAATAAATACCAAGGTTTCCTACTCAACTCCCGACCACCTTCCAAAATAAACCACAGTTGGTTTTGTAACCTAAATGTGGGTTACTGTACCGGGATAATAAATCTACGTAATTGAAACACACTTTTGATTAATATTACGTAAGTATGTATTTATTTATTTTTCCTACTTCATTTGCAACATTGTAATCTGTGTTGGACACAATGAGCCACTCAATTGGTATCTCCAATTTAGTTCAATCTGCACGTTAGGGAGCAGACACTATGTCTTCTGCTATTACGTATTTCTAATGAATTATAATATATTTAATAATTAATTTATATTATATTACGAGAGTAACTCTGTCCGTCTATCTGTTACGCTTTCGTGACTAAACCAATGAACCAAATTTAATAAAATTTGATTTGTGGTATGGTTGAACCCCAAGGAAGGACATAGGCTACTTTTCATTAGGCGTCTTCGTCTGCGTCCGCGATTACCGATATTTACGTGGACAAAATCATAAATAAATAAACAAAAATGTATCTCGTATGAAATAAGGTTGGATATGGCTTAACCAGCCAGAGTCTTACAGTACCTATGTACCTAACCCAATAATCTACAATAAATCAGCAAAGGAAGCAAATCAAACATCAATATACCTACATATAGGTAGGTAGGAAAAAAGGTAACCACGTTCAATAAACAATAGAAAAAGTGTATCGTTTTATTTACCCCCATCCTTTCGCCGAAGGTTGACGAGAGTGAACGAACGCGAAAGACATACCTACCTATCGTATAGGTAATCATTGGGATCCGCCTGGAGCAGGTAAGTGTGTTTGCGCACTAAAGCTTTTATCTATGAAGGTTATACGTCATATTTGTTGAGATGGTAATGTGTTTGTGCCTTTATAAAAAAAAAGGTAAGGTAAGGTGTATGCTGTGTGTAGCCTTCATGGAAAAGCGGATTTGTGAATGTAATAATTGCCAAACGTACTGTTACTGTAGGTAATAGCCCAAAAATGGGTAAATCTCGGGCTCTACTTGTAATACTTACTCGAAAAAATTAATAAATATAAGTTTTGATTTGAAATTAGGCGATTTTTCAGACTTTTTCCGTATTTCTAAATGGGTAACCACAAAGGATATATATCACATCACACAGAATTATCACACTTAAGAGTACTGGAAAATCTTAGAATTTGCCGTAGTTCAAGATTTTACAGTAGAACATAATTATATATTATTATGTCACCTTTTTGACTATTTTTGACAACATCACCAGGCTTGAGTTATCTTATCTAACTAGAAGTGCCTATCCGGATACTATAAAAGGTTTTACACGATTAGTTCTACTTATGGCACCAACTCCTTAAAAACCCGACATTCAACAGATATCTCAAATATTACGCAACATTCCCAGCACTTCACATTTTACCACGTTTATCACACCAAAACTACCCTTCCAGAATAACCGGCAAAGTTTACGTAAAGAATGTTAATAAAATATACCGACCGTAGTAAAATAATAAAATAGGGACATGAAAAACGCATCACATAATCATATAATCCCATCATGTTGAGTGGTCTGGGTACTGCTTTACATCGGCGCAAATTGTCCGCGATGCCGAAGTTCACGAACTAAGGACCTTTGGCAAATGAAAATATATTCTAAGTTTGGAGATGTAAAGTACAATTTGCAGTGTCATATAGAACGTACACAAAAGAAAATGTATAAGTAGAATATGATTTTCAACGTGAATAAATTGGTAGAAGTTTTATGTGAATACTTTTGCGAAATTAATGATAATATAATTGGCTTAACGAACTTCTACAAGTAGATGTTACCAATATGTATCATATGTACTTACCTACCTACCTACCTAGTTACTTACCTACAAAGTTTTTCATATCATCAATACGTATGAAGTATCGCACTCCAATAAATATAGGTAGGTACCAATAATCCTTTCAATACAATATTTCCAGCAATATTCTATAATTGCACTCTCAACTGCACGAATGCTTCGCTACGGATAACGGCCTCGGAATAAATACCGATACAGGCCCAGTTTTAAATAACAACGCTACAGCAATATCGTTGAAAACGAAACTTATAAATCTGTAAAGTATTTTCAATACCGTACATCCATTAATGAATTAAAAAAATATTCCAATCAGCATAAAACAGAATAAAGACTTGCGAAATTTTCAATTATCGCTCACGAATATAAGAAGGGTCACTCAGTCTTGACACTTGGCCTAAATAGGGCTGGAGATAAAATAGACGGACACCCTACTAATCCATTCTCACAACCTTCTATAACAATGAGACAAATCTAACAGACCGTTAAGAGGCAATTCCATCCAAAGTTAACTGATCAAGACTTGTCCAACTGTTGAACAATCATGTGCAAATTGCCTCTGAATAAAATCGAATAGTAATGACGGCAATGAATGGGTTCAAAGATGAAAGGGAATGGTTACTAAAGCCGTGGAAGAAGTCAATCGATATTGCCATGTAAGCGCTTATTGGCTAACAAGTTGAATAACTAATTGCATTGCAAACTTTTGCATTTCTAACTAACACTGTCGGCAATTAGGCGAAGAATTTAAATTTATAACGACTGAGGTTTATAAAAGCAATAGTTTTATTCGTATTTAGAGCTGAAGTTATGAAAAAATCTGTTGTTCCATTCAAAAATGCAACACTTACGCTGTTAAAATGCATGGAACAGCTGGTTTTTTTAGTTTGAATTACAATTAATTTATCACCCGTTAATAATAAATACGTAATGTTATGTACACTGAATACGTACGGTAAGGGTATTACGGTAATGTTTGACATACACATTGACAATAACTATTATTTTAGAACTAACCCGGTTTTTGTAAGGTTGGCCCACTACTGTGCTGTGTGTTCATAATTATCTCATTAATTTTCAAAGCTTCTTATTACAACATTTTGGGCAGTATGAAAAAACCCTTCCAGGACCTATACCCCCACATTTTAATAGGCATAACCTCCCCCAAGTATTCGTTTCGTTTATATTATCAAGTATTCGTTTCAGGCGCCACCTCGAACCAGCCAGTCATCTCTCAAATATTAATCCTTACCTCTTCCTAAAAAAAACAATAGAAAAAACCAGAGAATGATCCAATATCATCTTAAAATTGCACGTTTTCGCACTAAGAACACGTCAACAGCAAATGGATATCATTATGAATGTAATGTTAAAAGCAAAAGTGCTGTATACGCTGGCCTAAGCACTCGCAGCGAGCAACTGAGTGCTTTCAATACAGTTAACAAGTGCTCACTGCACCCCAATGGCGGGACGTGCAGAACAACAATTACCTTTTATATACGTGAATGCAGAATGGGGAAACAATTTGCGTCTTTTTAACCGACGAAAAACCGAGGAGGGTCTCAAGTCGACGTGTATATTTTTTTTTTTTTATGTATGACCACGCATAAATTTTTACACAGTACCTAGTCTGATTTTGGTATTCTTTTATATTGGAAATTATATACCCCAAAGTAGGTCTTATATAAATTAAGAAAAAAAAATCCAACCCTAATGGTGGGAAAACAGGGAATCATTGATTGTCCACTCTTTCCAACTTTTTACAGAGTAGTCCGATTTTGGTAGTAATTAGTTGAATATAACCACAAAAAATTATAAAATAAAAACTTTTTTAAATAAAGACAACCGCCTTTAAAAACTAAAAAGTGAAAAATAACTTTAGCTTTGGAAGTCGGTGGCTATACAAAATAACAACAAATGGAACCAAAACCGCCGACTTCCAAAGCTAAAGTTATTTTTCATTTCTTAGTTTTTGAAGGCGGTTTTATTTTTGTAAAAAACTTTATTTCCTTTTTGAGTTCACCTTTTTATGGAGTCTTGTTAAGTAAATAATGTTGTGATGGCCTAGAGAGCAAGTGCAAATGTGACTTTTTCAATTCATATGTACTTTCTAAGTTTACCTTGGATATCACTGATATCGATGAAGAAAAACCTCGTGAGAAAACCTGGACTTTTAAATTATATAAATCCGAAATCGCCCCTTAAGCACGTGTGGTGATCAATGGAATCATGATATATCTATGTAAATTACAAGATTATTATACTAAACAAGTAATATAAAGAAAAACCATTTTCTCCTTCTATTCTGCCTAATTCCAACATAAACAATTCAATTAACTCAATAACTATTCAAAATAATCAAAAGTTAAATAATGCTAATAAGGCAGAATGTATAGAGATTTAAATTATGTAATTTACCATCCTATTTCTATGTACCGACATTCTTAGCAAATAAAGACATATTCTATTCTAATCAAGATTTCAATCCGACCCCTATTTAATGACATGTCAAAAACGTAATCGATAAATGAAAAACGAGCAAACTTAAAACGGGAAAATTTAGTTTTATCCTTTCGAAATACTTTGATGATGAAGAGGGCAAATTTATCAGCTTCAGGTATCAGAGTGAGTACCTTAGAGAGGGTTCCTTATAAATATGTATAGGTGGATACTAGAATACGGGCCCACTCTGATAATGTTACGCTATGAATGATGACTGGAATGATACTCACAACCTTTTATGCCTAGGGATAGGACTGCTATCACATAAATTGCCTACGACGGACAAAAGCTTCAAAAATAATAGAGAGCTTTCCCGAACGCCCCTAAAAAACATATTTTCATAATAAAATAAAAACATTTTCATTTTTTTATCTATAAAATTTATTACTTATTTTCCGATTAATCGAATCCTGACATAAAAAAAAGTTCTACTTTTTTAATCCCTTTCGGACGACCTCCGGATGCCCTCTAAACTATAAAAAAATCCTGGAGATTCCGGACGGATGGCAACCCCCACCCTGTCTAGGTGCAGCGTTAAATCGACTTTGTAAATGTTTAAAAAAAAAGAATCGATAACAACACTATCTTTTGTTACGTCACTCGTCATTTGTCATTCAAAAACAGAGTACTTACCTACTCTAGTAGATATCAATCTACCAGTAAGTATACGATTCCAATAAGTTATTTTAAGTTCGTTCACTACACTACGATCTGTAGGTGGTACCTATGTATTTATGTAACCCAGTGGGCAAAATCTTGATATAATATTGTTCTAAGTTTTGACGTAGGTTAGGTTGGTTTATTATATTGTTATTCTTACTACTGCCAAATTCAATCACGTCAAACTATTCACAGTAGCTACTATAACTTACACAAAGCTAATATTTGTCCGTCTGTCTACAAAGCTCAAAGTTGGTTAATTTGTCTGAATGTGAATTTGGCTGTAAGAAATTAATCCTTTATATAAGATGTAAATAGTAGAAATTATTTTAACCTGGTAGGCTGGAACCGATCTGCAATAAAATAAACCTGTGCTAAGTATGATTGGAAAAACCAGCTATACTATTTCCAAGTAATAAAACTTCTGAATGCCAGACTCAACAGCGGCCACCAGAAAAACGCTGAAACTGAAACTCGACGAGTGTTAAATTCCGCAACGAAATTAATAAAAAATTCCGCAACGAAATTAATAAAAAGGAGGAGTAAGAAAACACATAATTTACACTTCCCTCCATACCAAGCAGGAGACAGAAAAAACTAAGCTAATGGACATTTACAACTGAGACAAGCCCAGTTAATTAGTAGCACGGAATAAAATTAACAACGTCCTAAAAAGTGCCTAGTATGATTACTGGCCATAAAGTACCAATTAATAAGGCATAAATTCTCTACACCTGTGTCTGAGCACCACACCCATTAAATACAATAATAGCCTTCAGAATGATATTATTTTATTTGTAGATAATTTGTCCGCAACAAAATGTCACCAAGGGTTTATTCAAAAAAATTTATTCAAATGAAGCCACGTAACAAATTGTACTTATACGGGCAAAAAGTGAGGTTTGTCGGCAATTATTCCCAACTGGTGGCTAGGCTTTTCACAGTACGACAACACCCACAAATCTGCGTTTTCATGACACATAGGTACCTGCGATTCGGAAATAACAATCGCCGTCCATAAAATACACATGCTGAAACAAAAACGGGACGGCGTTTTAGTAACGTTTTGGACTCACGTAAATATAACTGACCGAAAGGACAAAAAACACTGTTAGAAGACTATAAATAAAAAAAAAATATTTGCGCTTTGCCCCATCATGCCTTATTAGGAGCATAGCATAAGGAATATCGTCGAGAAAGAAATTGACGGTTTGTTTCCCCATAAATGATGAAAATTACCTAAGACAAAAGCCAGATTCTTCACAGCATTGCAGGCACTGTTTTTCTATCTACTAACATCATAGTTGTAACGTCAACTGACATCCCAAATTCTCATGTGTTACCTTATCTAGTTTTTATCCACTCTGCAAGGCTAAGTTTTAAAGCTAATCATGAAAATAACCGACCTTTATAATTACAGTTGACAGTGGTACAAAGATATGATATTTAGTTTCAATGGAGCCGTAGGTATGTGAGTCTGGCTCACAATAAAGCGTGGGCTACACTAACGTTTAATGTGATTTAGTATTTTATGTCTAAAACGCAAAAATTAAACAGTAGCGTGGCCGAAGCATAAGACTTGGCATTTGAGTTCTTTTTTTCATTATCTCGAAAAATACGTAGTATGTATGCGTCTTTAGAGTAAAATCCGTTACTTTTAGGTTGATTTTTAATAATCTATTTTCTAATTATAAAAAAAACACATAATTATTGTCTATTAAGGACAATACAGTATTGCAGTCAATTAAAAACAAAGATGAATATGGTAACAATACTGTAATAGACGTGAAACGGAACGCAAAGTCGAACTCGTACAACACTAGAGGCTTCCGTTTGACGTCATTTATCGACTTTGTACAACACTAGTAACGGAAGTAGCTTTGTGCAGTTGGCAATGCTATCAAAGTCAATCGATTTTCTATTTATAACCTTCTAGAATGTTCTAACCATTTTGCAGGAAGGAAATTTAGATATTTTCACTGCATTCCTGACTACTAAATTCTGAATCAGTTTCTGAAATAGACGGATAGTATAAACAATAATTTTTTTAAAGCAACGATTTAAATGTTTTTGAATTAACTACTCAACATTTACTTAAATCATTTTCTATTATTTTAGTACACAGTTTAACAAAGAAATTTTTTCTTTTCATAAAAAAAAAATTGGGCGTCAGTGCGCAGAAGCGCGCCATTTCGCCGTTAACTGCGCATGTGTTGGCCAACCCGTGTTACTTCCTCCAAGCCACGACCGGACGCCATTACCACGCCACCGGAGTGAGAATCTGTCACTAGTGCGTTATTCGTTTGATAATCTTAGGATTTTCTGCGAAGTCGTTGTTCTTGTGTTGATAGTATCTTTAAATACACAAATACCAAAATGTCTGACGAGAAAAAGGTGTGTATCTTACTATATTATCAGTGTAGTTACAAAAAGTCGAAAACAGTGCTTCACCGACATGGCGTTATTGGCAAAATGTGGTTACCTGATTGAAAGTGAGAAGTGTTTTAGCATTGTGTTTTTTGAGATGATAATAATATCTTTGAAATATTTGTTTTTCAGGGAGAGAGCGAACACATCAACCTGAAAGTATTAGGTCAAGATAATGCTATTGTGCAGTTCAAAATCAAAAAACACACACCCCTGAGGAAGCTAATGAATGCTTATTGTGATCGAGCGGTAAGTTCATCTTATTTACTTAGCGGCAAAAGATTATTCAATTTTAAATTTAGTCAGCACAGACATAGAACACTGAAATTAAATGTGGCGTCCGTATTGAACCTTCATGAACAATGAAGGTGTGTAAGTAAGCTAGTTTCGCTCTAGCCCTGTCTGGCAGGCTATTTGGAAAAAGAAAGCCCCATTGACAGTTTTATTTTATATCACCTTATTTCTGTGCTGCCTGGATCCACCCTAGCCAAACGAAAAAGATTCCTTTGTACCTTAGATCAGGTTCACTTTTGATTTGATTGATTTTATGCGAAAGCAAGATAGATATCTCAAGTACTAGTATTCAATGACAATTTTTTAATATACAAAAGTAATTATTTTGTAAACAATACATTCTGAAAAGATCATTGACCTTATAGTTTGCAGTAATGTTTAATGCGTGAATATTTTTGATCAAAGTAAAATATGAATATTGGTACAGTTCTATTAGGCCTGAGGCACATTGGATTATATAGCATTTAGTTTGGCGTTGCAAGATGTACTGTATGAGCAATCCCTTACAATTTCCACGGGGGTACAAACTGACCCAACTGTGAGTTCTATGGATAGGATTTTTTGCTAAAGGCTCATTTTTCGCTACTGTATAGAGCTATAATATAATTACAAATTACTAATACTTGTAACTAGCGAATCTGCTGCTGCAAAACATGTTTCATGCTTGAAATATTGTTTATTGCAACATAGGGGTGAGATAATTGTAGAATTTTCAAGAATTGAATAAATAAACCTAGATCTACACATATTGAGTATGCATATACCTACTTAGGATTGAGCCTTTACATTTTCCACTTGTGTCACAAAAAAATAAGTTCAGAAGGTTTATTCTGCACAACACACAACTAACAAAGCTCTCTCGGAATTGCCAACGCCCATTTATTGTATTGTGCACTAACACACAATGATTGAAAGATTGCATAGTATGAGGGCTTAACACTTTATATAAAGTTGACCTTTGGAACTATTTAATAAGCAATAAAAGTAACATTTCATAATATTGTGAAATTCCCATGTTTATTATCTCAGTGAGGTTTTGATTATCTCTAAGTAGTGAAATATCTTTCCAGGGGCTATCAATGCAAGTTGTGCGGTTCAGATTCGATGGGCAGCCTATTAACGAGAATGATACGCCAACATCACTGGAGATGGAAGAAGGAGACACAATAGAGGTTTATCAGCAACAGACGGGTGGCTCGCCTCTAGTGTAAACTTATCTTAAGGAGTTGTCCATTTCCCATGGGAAGAACGCTATGGTGAACCCATCTCAACTTTAACATTAAGTTAATTTTAAATGAACGTTGCAAGTATAAAATGTAAAATTTTGAGATACACAACTGCATAGCCGAGCTTTGTACGCCTTAGCATTGTGTATCTTAAAACAGTAGTACTGTATGCTCTATTTAATTAAGGAGAAATTTGAGGTAAACCAAATGTTCTAGGTACCTTCAATAATTATTCCATTGTGATAATTTTTTTTAGTTGACACTTTTTCAGATCAGCTCTTAATTTTATAGTGTGGCCAAAAAAAATGACACTTGCAAGCTGTGTGTGGTAATAATTTATTGGACATAGGTCCAACCCGATTGTCATGTCTGTAACCACTATGTAATAATATCTGAAATAAATTAAATTAAAAACAATCAAGCTGTTTCCTTTTTTCTGTATCAATGATCACTATGCTGTCGTATTTTTTGTTTTTTTTTACATAATACCATAGGAATATTGTATCCTAAGGATAGCAAACATTTCATTAGTTTGCTCACTGCTTGCTAAATAAATCATAGAAAGCGATAAGTACAACTGATTAAATCTTGTACAACTACAAACATCCTTTTTTAAAAGTCATTTCAAATTATTATTTTTATGAAACTGCTGAGTCATGGAAATGAATTTCCATAACTACCTTCCTACAATATTCCTAGAATCCCTAACTACTTCCAACTATGAAACTTACCTAATTTATTATTTATGGATGACTCATCGGTACTGAAGGCTATATTTATCAAACTGACTGCATAACTAGAATAAAATACAACTGCACCTCTTAACTACAATGTCGTTTCCTGAGTTTATGTAACAAATATAATATGTACATACACAACAACGGTTAGGTATTACTCGCTCATCAATTGTCAAGCATGAATCATGCTTCGATATTCACGATTAGGTGTCGATGGTGGTGTGTATGAGTCGTGGACTTTATGGACTTCATCGTTCTCACTAGAACTGACTCGCCAGATGTAAATAGGTACCTAGTACCACTTTCTAATTTACCAGCTAACTTGAACTAGCCGGAAGTTGAACATAAGGAACAGCAGTTAGCACTTGCGATACTTCTGTCCTGCTGCTTTAGTCACAAAAATATGTAGACTGCAAATAGGTAATTACTAATTATGGGAGACTCCTTTCAGGTGCATCCTTCGTAACGTCATCTTTATTGACTGGCTTATGGTAAGTGCTCACCATGGCACCACACGAGCTGTTCATAAGAACAGTTAAAAGAAGGGTTGTTTTAGTTTCCTATTATAAAATAAGAAACTAAAACAAACCTTTTTTAATCATTTATACTTATCTATAAAGTCGAATATAAACCTATTCAAGTATTTATTTGCATTCCATATGTGTTCAAGGTATTACAACAAGCTTTTAGCTAAGTACATAATGGGCCCTGTTAGGGCACAGCTTAAAACACACACTTAAAATTAATATTATCTTAAAACTATTGTTTTTTTATTTACAACAAAGTCTTGAAAACCTTGGTATTTACTGTGACCTTTTAAAAAAATGCACTTAAATGATTCCTTAACATTTGTAGAATAATTGTTTAGGTAGGTACTTATTAATCTTGGAATAAATGACAGACATTAACCATCTGCTTTATTTTCCAGCAAACACCGCTCAGTACGCACACTTCGTTTTCAACACACTGGACCAAGACAGAAGTGGCCTGTTAAGTTTTGAGGTAACTGACATTTTTGTAATCCTCTTAAGAAAATAACAGTTATTTGTTGAAATATTGATAGGTCTAAGACCGGTACCTAAGTACCGGTACATGAAAAATAGTAAAAAAAGATTCATTTTCCAGCAAATGGGAAGCTTTTAACATAGGTACATAATGATGACTGACTTAAGTAGCCAGCTCTATGTTCAGAAGATGTTGTTGAAGGATTGTAACAGCACCAATACAATTCATTATGGGCTATAAGTCAACAGCTGGATGGGCCGCCCAAGTTGTCTCACCATAGGTACCAACCACTAGTGAGGGGTTGAGGACTCCATCCATACAACTCAATTCCTTTCGGCTTCTATTCGGAAGATCACTACAACAGCTACTCTGCCCTGCACCCATTCAATAATGAAACAATCAGTAGTGTCTCTGTCTACTATTGCATACTAATATGGTCACACAGCTGGTGTGTACATTCACTATCAAATAAAATCATAAAACCTCAGTGTTCAATTTTGTTGCTTTTTGTTACAAATAATAAATGATTGATTGATGTAAAATTGAGAAAATGAAAGTTTTGTACTTAGTTGCACCTATCGAGGTATTGCTTCGGTCCTGCAAGTAAGTAGAAATCTTTACAGTATTATATTTTTATTTCCAGGAGTTTGTAACCGGCCTGTCAATATTATCTAGAGGGACCTTAGAAGAAAAGCTACGATGGACGTTCTCACTGTATGATATTAATGGCGACGGATGCGTTACTAAAGAGGAAATGACCGAGATTGTCACCGCTGTATACGACCTGATGGGGAAAATAGTAGAGCCCAATTTGGAAGAAGATGTGATACGGGAGAAAGTTGAAAGACTGTTTCAGGTTTGTATTTATATGTATTGTTTGTATAATATTTTGCTAATTTGAATTAACCAATAATAACCCAATGGTTATTGCAAGAACTGGCAAACGAGGGTACATGAGTTCGATTTCCACTTAACTGTTTACCGTTCGCCTTAAGTGGATTGATACTGTAAACGTACACTTTCGGACAAGTTGAGAAGAACAACGTTGAAACTTTTTAAATTGGAAATACAAATCAGAATCATAAAACATTTTGGTTTAATTTTATACGTCAAACTAATGCACCTAAATTCTACAAAAAAAAAGAAAATAACCGTAGAAATGACCTAACTTTCAGAAAATGGACTTGAATCGCGACGGCGTACTGACACTGGACGAGTTCCTCGACTGCTGCCTGCGCGACGAGGACATTACAAGGTCGATGGGCGTGTTCGACAGCAACTTCTGACGTCCTGCGGCCGGCGCGCGCGCATCCACGTGCCGCGTTCCCTGACAGTACCCTCATTCACCACCCACGTCATTTTGTACATAACTATGTGTCTGCAATATTGCGTCAGCCAATTGATACATTAAGAGAATTGAAATGAAAGTAGTTAGGAAAACGAATGTTGGTAGGGCGGTATTATATTATGCCACTTGGTGTCATAGATTTTGTGTTACATTTCAATGGTTCCATCTCTCTCTTAAATGTTATTGCAAGACCAATTTAAAAATGACGTGGAAAGGTACATAATGTATCTTTGATTGGTGAATGATATTATTGTATAAAGAAATGCCTTATTTATAAGAAGCTTTAGCGAAGAAAAAGTGAATTCATAAAAATGATGTTTTTATAAAAGGCAACGGTTGCTATGTAATATGAAAGGAATGACTCTTGTGTTTTGTATGTAGGTGTGACATCAAAAAGGAATGATGTGAGGCTTATTTTGTACTAATTATTATATTAGGACCTTTACTAATTGAGTATAATTAAGTGTCCAGTTAAGAACTTGTTATAATTCCATATAATTATAGTTTTAGCGTAAATTCTAGCGGTTTCCTTGCCAATGGGCACTTTGTTAGACCCTCGCTAGTTTTAATTAGCTGTAACCGGCTTTTTATCGTAACATTCCTACGACCGGGCTCACAAAGCCGTCTGAACGCAACCTTTTTATTTATACCTTCTTAGTATTCGCACTAAAGTAAATCTTTCTTCTTGTATAGTTAAACGGTATAAAATGAACCGAATTGTCCTTAAAAAACTATTTTGTGTTTTAATAGATGTATTATCTATACATGGTAACATTTAAGAGTTCTAGTTTGATGGATTCTACCTTTTAGTAAAAATTCTTAGATATCTATAAAAATATAGTCTTTTATCTAAAGATTTCTGTATTCAAGATGGTAGTTTAATCTGAATATCACTGATAATAATTAATTCTAAAACTACATAATATTTTAAAGCTGTTCAACTAGAAAATTTCTTCTTATACCTGGAAAAATCGTAATAATATTTATAATTCGAGAAATACGACATGCCATCCATAATAATTATATTTTCGGTCGGTCGTCTTAAGTCGGCCGCAAATGAAATACTTTTTGAAAATATATATTATAAAATGCTTTTTTAATAAATGACAGGTTAATGACCCTGGCAGCATTGCATCTCTGTACTACAAGTGCTTGAAAAATATCACATATTGTGTTACATGTGAAAACATCGAATGAGTAGATAGTTTCTTTTCTTCTGAAATAATGCTAGTGTCGAGTGGGCACACCCTAATCTGACTTCCTTTACTTCACTTCTCAAAATGATCAAACACTTAATTTCCTTCATTTTGAATCGTTCCGGCCATTTTTCATAGTATTTAGAGTAAATATTTCCTTTAAGATATAGTAGGCATACCATTTAAGTACCTACCTAATCAAAGTCTAACATTGATTAGGTATAGAAACCTACTAATAAAATTTTACCAAGTTTAGTTTTCGTACAGTTGAATACTACCTTATAATCTCAAATACAGGTCTGCTCATTTCTCCAAAGAGAGATGGCCTAAGCTAAGCTGTAGCTAGCTGTAACCAAATTTAATAAAACATATTCCTTAACAAAATAAACTAAAGAAAACACTGCCATAAAATAATTTCCTCATTACATTACTACCCACATCGATTCAAGTGAAATGATAACATTTCTGCGCTGTTATTGAACTGTCTAAGTACATGTACTTATTTTTTTTAGTTGGCATTTTTTAATTTGGTTTGTAATCTTTTTTTTGACCCTCTACATATTACCAATGTAATTATGTTATATAAAAAAAAGATTACTTATTTACATGTCTGACATTTCTCATTGTATCTATCGCTGAAGAAAATAAAAATATTTTCTAAAAAGTTACCACTAATGTAAATATTACCTTGTATATACCGATAATATAGATTTAAAACGTGTATATTTTCATAGTAAATGTTAAATGGAACCAAATAACTAGATGGCATTAATTAACATCGTATTTAATAAAGAAAAAAAATAAAATGACACGCAAATAATAACAGCACTATTATGTATTATATAATAAATATTATGTAATGTGATTATTAAAACGTGATGAAATAATAATCTAAATGGTGTTAAGATGTTTTACGTTTGATAATGAATAATTAATATGAAATAGATACACTATTAGAAGACCACATTGTGCTTAGAACGTTTAGCTAATGGCATCACGTGGAACATATTTTCATGTACATTTTAAACATTATTTTATTGGTCGAGCTTACATAGATAAGGGGGGCTAAAAAGGCCACTTTGGCAGAATCGTATTAGGATAATAATATGAATCGTATTGCAAATCGTAAAATGGTCACAAATTGGCAATTCATAATATGACCTGTGTTCAATTAATATCTCGCAATTCATCTGTTTGACAGTTTTGTATGAAGATTCGTAAAATGGTCCACTAATGCTGAATTGCTTTAGTGTCATTTAGCAGAATCATACGGAGTTAGTCAAGAGCAACATCTTTCAATTCATTTCGCAGATATTTTGAAGAAAAATAATATAATGGCAGATTTAGAACTTTACAAAAATTTCCATGAGCACGCGCGTGTTACGGAGAGAATTTTATAACATAATTATTTACCATCACGCCTAAATTCCCCGAAGCGTAAGGCAGAGTTGTACCAATGTACACCTCCAGTCCGCCGGCATGTTTTAGGTCCCATGTTATATGGGGCGAGCCTATTATAAATAACCGGGCACACACCCTGACTCCGAGCTGTTACTGAGAATTTCATAGAAAAACCCAAAAACACTTTTTGCTCGACCTGGGATCGAACCCACGACCTCTAGCGTAGCAGTCGCGCTTAGTACCACTAGGCTAATGAGGTAGTTCTGGAATTTTATATCGGCGCCGAAACGTAGTTCTTCGGAAATTGGATTGAAATTTAATTTTTTGGACCATAGGTACTTATCGGTTAAATAAAAGTGTGTCGTCACCTCATACATGAGTTGGAAATAGTAAGCGTATCTAATTATGTGAGAGCTGTCACATTAGCTTTAAACAATGATCACTTCTGCAAACATATATCCACTTTCCACAAACTTGGAAAAAACGGAGCGTCATTAAAAATGGGTAAGTTAAATAAATTCTTTGATATATTTAAAATACGCGGTAGCAGCCCAGTGAATAAACATCGCACTCTCTGTGGACATCAAGGCAAATGCTGAGACTGCTTGGTTACATGCCACACACATACATACATTTACTACAAATATAACCATGCTGTTCCTGACCATTAATTGTTTAAGTTTTCAGCTTTTACTAAGAATTTGGAATGCCTGGGGTATTGGGCAGTATTGATGGAACTCACACTGCAGTCGTTAGACCTTCAGAATATGAAGAGAGGTTTTTTAACCAAACACAATTTCACTTTTTAAACACTCAAATAGTAAATAGGTACTTGCCTCAAACACAACGGTGTTTGCCCTCATAAACATAGTTAATATAGATTCACATTGCTGTTATAAGGTCCCTTTAAAATATTCTACTCACCATATAACCAGGGAATGCTTAGTACTTCAATTAAACAATAGGTATTTTTAGGCAAAAGTATTTACTAAGTAATTTATTAAATTTTTAATCATATAGGCAAATCTAACAACAATTTTAAGTCCAATGTCATAAGCCATTTATTTAACACAGGTACAATAATGATGGTATAAATATATATAAAGGTAATAAGCAAAGCTCTATGTCATGTTGAGGGTGTACTAATGTCAAGTCTCAATAACGAAATGAGTCTGAATTAAAAAAAGACTTTTAAACAATAATAATACAAAATAAGTGCTACAATCTTTATTATATTTTAAATCTTTTTATTTTTATATCAATATTTAATAACTATAACAAATAAATTAATGTAGTACAAAATAAAAAGTCACAAACTGAATAACTAATAATAATTTAATATAAAACCATGGATATATGAAAAAACCCTAAAACTAACATTTACTTTTAGGTTTGTGACTCTGATTTGAATATATTAAGTGTGGATGCAAGCCATGGAGTGCCCCTCCATGACCATGACTTCTTTATCTGGTAACACCATATCCTCAAATCCCTCTTAGAGGAGCTTCACCAGCTGAAAATGAAGCAGTAAGGTTTTAGGTCAGTATCATAAAACAACATTTTTAATGGAAATTAAATTGAAAACATAATTATGAGTGAGTTCAAGTGTTTTGACGGTGAAATTTGTTTCAGATGATGTAGGTTATCCATTAACATTGATACTGATGACACCAATAGTGGACACAAAGCCCAATACACAGTGGTACTACCCTGAATCAAACTGCATCACGAAGAAACCACCACATAGCTGCTGGTGAAGCAATGAAAAATGGTCTTGTACAGTGGCTTTCGCCAACAAGATGATGGATTCGATTAAATTTATTTTACTTTGTTATCTACTTTTATGTTTTATTTTGCTAGCATTAATGTAGTGCAAAATAACATAACCCGCAAACTGTTTTTCAATTTCCTTTAATAGTTACTAATAAACTGCAAACAAAATTTATAACTTAAAAGATGATATCTAAATGACATTAAAATAACAATGTACATAATAATACTTACAATGGACCATTCTTTTGGATTTTTAGTACTTTTAGTTGTGCCACTTCTCTCAGCATGGAGCACTCCAGCCACCTTCATCCAAAAGTGCAAAGGGTCAATGGGAAGGCTCTATGTGGCCTATTTCAGGACTCTCAGTCTCTCACAAAATCCACTAGGGAAATAGTCGTACGCATTGTAGATATTCATTCACGAAATGTACAAGTGGCGTAAGCACAATCAGTGTTTTTTAAAAAGCATAAACTCTTGGATTTTTGAATATGTAGAAAACCACTCGAAACCATGATTATGTTTGAAATAACTAACATTGCACAACTCTTTCATTTTAAGTCAATGTTGACGGACATGGGAACATAATTAATTATTATTTATTTAATAATATGGAGCTTTCGCATGACATTGACAAGCTGCCGATAATCTATTTTATTTATTTTTATAATATGAATGTTGCCAGTGTACTACCAAGTTAATAAGTTAGATTTAAGAGCTTATTTGCTATATTTTGTTGATTATTTGCTTCCAATACCTTAATTATGTATTAATCGCGGAAATTCTGCATAAATAACTTACTCAGATAATAAAAACTGCAAAGAAAAAATAACCGGTAAAAATACGATCTATACTTTTTTCCTGCGGCGACATTTACCCTAAATATGATTCTGCTTTGTGTATGATTCTGCCCAGATTCTGCTTATTTGGGTACCATTTTACGAAAAATAGAGGAATTGTTTAGGATCTGCCGGGAATTCAGAAAGTGATTCACTTTTAGCAGAATTGCTCTATGTGGCCTTTTTAGGCCCCAAGGTTTATGTGTGTCTTCCCAGATACCGTTACGTTTAAACTTTCTAACGACCATGTTGATAAGCACCTACCCAATAAAAAATATAATAGTCCTGTTAAAGAGATATTTATAACACATACATTTTCAATCAACGTACCTGTAATACCCAAAGGGTTAAGCAGAGGTTGCTACTACTATTCTTTTTCTTTAAAATAATACGAAGATACATAAATATATATATAATTATATAGGATTAAAACACAATCTTATGATGAAAATTAGACATTATTACTTAGATAAAAATAAATCTATGAACGTTCTTATGTTGTTTTTTAAGAATGTTTTTTTCTTTTTTTACTGCAACACCCTACTTTAATGTTTACTTTTAAATTATTTAACATGTAACGTATATTTATATAACAGACATAATATAATTATCTTAGTGCCAAAAATGACCCTTATGAGCGTGCAGCCTTTTGTTAGCAAGTCGTGTCCTATCGTTTGTTTTTTATTCCTGTGTAAAAGGTTGCACCAGTTAATTAATCAAAGCGTTTTTAATAGGCCTATTAGAATGGTAAATTAATATCGATTTTGTCTTAAGGTCCATGTACTAGTCTAAAATCTACAGGTACTCGATGTTAGTTACTTTAGTATAGATGCTGTTTTGTCCCTTAGGACTTATCTTACAATGCATGCGATGTCATATCCAAGAGGCTTTTGCAGTGATTGATTTAAGAAAATTAACTTTCAACTTCCTCTTGCGTATATTTCTTCCAAAAACCTACGAAAAAATGAAGTACATATCAGTCTTGTGTAGTTTTCTGCTATGTCCATCGAATAACCTACACATTGTTTCAGTAATTAATCAGTATAATTATTTATTTGATGTTGTAATTGTTGCATTATGACCCAGCATCCGTGTAATAGTACATTATAGCGTGGATGTAATGAATATGTTTAGGAACGAAATCTGTAAATTAGATATTTGAATATTGAATTGTTTATTTACAAATTGTATGTGTATTTTATAGAAAAATAAATAAATGCGGTTAAACAGTGTTTTATTCATATTCATGATCAAAACAAGTAGTCAACGAATGATATTTTTTATTTTATTTTAAATTGACCTGACTTGGGAACCCAGCCCGTAATATTTTATCAGTAGTCATGATAACTACAATAAAACATAGTATGAAAATACCTATAACTAGACAAATACACTCACACCAAAAACATTAGCACTAATAAAAGTATACGCAAACTACAAATTAAGGGGTTCGAATACCAACGCATCACCACCAAAATGAAACAAAACGTTTTTACACTTTGTACAAAATCTTTATTAAAATAATTGTGACAATAGCATAGTTAAAAAGTGAATTCACATGAAAACACACCCGAATAAAAAATATTTTCGAACAAAACAATAATCTTTTTCTAATATGGCAAAAGTTTTGCTGCATAGCAAGTTCACATCTAGAGCTAGCATTTGATCCGAAAAGGCGGAATAATTAATTAAACTAATTGTAAATCTTAGTTACATAAATTAAATTATTGCGCTTAATTTTTGAGCAAATAGTCTAAATGATATTCTCGACAGCGCTCTTCATTCAAACGTAATCTAGTCATATTTTAATTATAAGTTACTTCATTTAAAAATAATATAACTCGTATTAAATGTTTTAAGTTACCGTGTACCAATTCAAAATTAAGTTATTTGGCGAAAAACTGACTAAATACAAGCTAATATTAATGCCCTTCCTATCTACAGTTCTTTGTTTGTTTGTTCGGTTTGCTCTTGACTTTAGTCTAGGTCAGAATTGACCAAGACGAATTTAATTATTCACTGACAAAATATCACAAGACTACTTTCTGTATGGAGCGCGCTGTCTCACGACGGTACAACTCTCTCAATAAAACAAATAACCCTTGCCTATTAACAGTTAATAAGTAGCGGATACAGTTTAAATGCTCACCAAAAACTATTTTTTAACCCTAAGACTGGCGTGTGTTGTGCGAGGCGTGTTCTCTATATAAATTAAAACTCTTGTATACGATGGATCTGCCTTCCCGCGCTATGCGTCGGGACGCGGTGCAGTTCGATAACCACCTAAGTACCAAGTAAAATATATTAACTTCATATAAATTAAACCCACTTTTTACCGAGGTGCCTAAAGAACAACGTTTTAAATTCTAACATAAATTACACTCAGAAAATTTAAGCCACTTTGGGAAGCGCTTTAAGATTTCTGTAATTTGTAGTACACATATCTTAAGTAGTCGCATAGTCTTTTGATCCTTATATGAAATAGGAGCGATGGGTATAAAAAAAACGTATTTTAGGTTTTTTTCGCTGACTGTAATTTTTTTCTATTATCTGTGAATGCAGTTCAGAATATCTCTAAAGAAAAAAAAAAAAGAAAGAATTTCTGTAACTATAACAGTTATGGTACTTGCCCTTAGTGACCCGTCTCAAAAATCCACCCTGTATTTTTAAGCATATTATAAAAATGAAAATAGCTTCATTTCTACAATACTTCATGAAACACAATTTGGTGAGCATTTATCCATTCTGGCAGGTGTTTCGAATTTATTGATAGTAAAATAGGTGCATTTCTGGTAGGCATTTAAACACAAGCCGTAAATATCTAAAATGTTAACCCTATGACAACTTTCTATGACTTAAATATTCTGAAATATTATTCTAATATTGAGGCACTTGTTTTTAAGTACGCTAAAAGGTTTCTTCTATTAGATACACACAAGCGACATGAAAAAGTAAGCCTATGAGGAAATATACTACATACCTAACTATTGTCAAATTCGAAAATATGCATATTGCCAATCCTATAATTAAACTTTATTGTTTGTAATATAGGTATGTGCTTGGTTGCTAAAATTTAAACATTAAATAATGTGGGTTTTACACTTCTGCACAATTTAAGGGTTGGCCCAATCCTGTAGGTGTGTTATGATTATGATTTTGTTTGGAAATAATATTAATATTATTTTCCACCCAGAAATAAACTATGTATATTCTAAATCCTAAAAGTACCTATCTCATCCAATCGTTGAGGAATTTTGACAGTTCTGTACTAAGTATGTATTTAATGTTTGACACACATCACATCACGCCTGTATTCCCCGAAGGGTTAGGCAGAGGTGTATCAATGTACACCCACAGTTCGCCGGTATGTTTAGGTCCCATGTAATAGGGGGCCAGCCTATTTAATGTTTGAGTTTTAATATATTATTTTTGCCATGTAAATTGATTACAATAAATCTTAACCATTACATTTAACATGCAACAGCAATGTCAATAATTATATTTGTATAATAAAATGCACACACGCAAGGAGAAACACGACTAATATGATAAATTTAACCTAAATCTTACCAATATTTTCTAGGATTTAAAAGTGCTTTCCAAAGTCTTACATTTCTAAAAATACATCTTGAATTCACACAACTCTGAATAATTTCAACACTATAATACCAAAATAAGATTTGTATAAGTAAATATAAAAAAAAATATATACGAATAATTAATTTATAAAATTTAAAATAAAGAGAGCAAAAGTAGGTATTAGAATTTTGTACGGTGGTTTCGTAAAGCAGTTGTTAATATCAAAAAGTAACCCACTAACAATAGTCGTGTCGTAAAAACTACAATCAAATATCTCAAACACAGAGATCTCTAAAATATTATTTCAATTACATTAAAATATGACGCATTAATGCTTGACATACGAATAATTATTTACACAAATTAAATTCTATACCTCGTAATTATCTAAAATACATAGGTAGTACATTTTTGTATAAAGTAAAATAAAATCTACATTACTTTGCAGTAATGCCTTCTTCATTTTTAAGATTTATTACATTCAAATCATTTTAAATGTTGTAAGAAGCATCTAATAGATTCGTCACCATCAACAACAAGCCTTGCTTGCCTAAATAGAATAAAATTTAAATAAGTTTAGGTAATAGAACTGAAGGTACACGCTTGCAGTACCTTTGCCAGGCTGCCCCATAGCGCCACTTGCATCTTTCATGGTCCCGCCATGCGCGGTGAATTAGCACAAGAATAGTCAAGATTGCAGGCGCGGCCGCAACATATTGACCAGAGAGAATACCAGGCAAAGCCAGGGCAATGTGAATAAGTATGTCACCTGCATAGTTCGGATGACGAAGTATTCCCCATAAATTGGAGACCAGGAGCTTCTTTCCGTGAAATGTCGGCATGGAATCTACGTCTGAAAGTTAAAAATTACATTTTAAAAGAGTCAACCACTAGAAATAGAATTTGAAGAATTCTTCAAATTGGATTAAAAAAGACTGTCAAAACAAGGTACCTCAATGCTAAGTTTGTTAATGAAAATTATTATGCTTACAAAAGTGATATTATTATTAGTGAGTACCAAAAAGTTGCTATGAAACTAAGACATACATTTAAACATTATACTGTGATTAAATAACACTATATTCCACCTGCCATAAGCATTTACAAATTAAGCAGAATACAATAAAATGAATAGCATACATGATACAGTTACTTACTTGCCAAGCTCAGATGTAGAGGATTTTTCCTGAACTCATATTTAATATTGTTACTAACAAGCATTATGAAGAATCCCAGCACAAATAGTACACAAGCAGAGATTAAGGTGTTAGTAGACAGAACTAGGTCTGAGTCTGCCACATGTTTAGATATTGTTGTGAAGTAGAATGGGTACAGTGCACTTGAGACAGTCTGGAGGTACCCTACCCCTTCGGACTGCCAGTAAAATGTCGCCGCGATCTTATACTCCTTTATTACAAAGTTCAAAATGTAAAGTATTTGCATTATAGAGAATATGAGAATTGTTGGCTTTAACTGTACATTGTTCACCAACTGTTTTAAGTTTGCCAATGACAAATTATTCTTCTCTGACAGTTTGATTTGTAGTCCTTGTGAGAAGATTAGCGAGAGACATATGAGCTGAAACAAAATAGAATATATTATTATTGGAGTTGTGGAAACAACTGTTTATTATTCATTACCACATTTATAAGCATTCATGGCTGGCATTGATTTTACTTTCCTGTATTATTTACTTGTTCTAAAAGTTGATTAGCTCACCACAATATGTAAGTACAATTATTATTATCTTTTTGCTAAAGTATTTAGGTTTTTAAATTAAATTACTCATTAATCCCCTTAATGAGTAATTTGATTTGAAGCATAAAAACCTTTTAAAAACTGCATGTAAATGTATATTTTTTTATGTCATTAAAATCTGATTGCAGTATTTGGAACACAATAACTAAATGATACTTACAGTGGTAATATTAGCAATTCTTGAAAGCCACAGTTTGACATCTAGCTTCTTAATAAATGGATGAATTTCCCTTCCCATGAAGAAGTCATACAATGTAAATCCAGTGTTTCCATACTGATTCAATTCATCCTTCATCAACTCATGGCTTTTTACATACAGAACTATGCTTAGTACAACGGCAAACATGAAGGATATGGTTGCAAGTCTCAAGTACTCATTCAACAAATTCTCTTTATGAATGATTTGAAAGAAATTCAGCAGGAAGAGAGTGTTGACAGTCACTATGCTGGCGAAAAATGCATTGAAACAGTGTCGAGTGCCAGAGTCATCCATCCGGTCAGATCTGGTACCAAATATAGGTACTATAGCAAAGATTGCTTGTATAATGTATTGCACAAGTATAAAGCTAAACGCTTGTAAACTAAAGAAAACCTGTGAAGATTTATATGCAGACAGATCTAAAAGTGACTCGAGAGAGCACGATTTCCTACATGATATTAATATAGAGAATACTGTAATGGGTATCAGGAGCATTAAGCACAGAGATCCAATTCTTCCACCAAACTCCCATTTGCTTGCTACTTGAGTCAAGCTATTAATACTGTTCCGAAGTGGGGTTGCCAACTTTCTAGTCACAGACTTTGACTTCCCCTGACAGTATTCCTCTTCAGAATTGTCCTCATCAGAGTATGCTCCTAGCGAATTACTGATGGACTTGCTTAACGATTTACTTTGACTTATAGATTTGCTGAGGCTCCGTCTGATATCTGGGACATTGTCAACAAATTCTCGCAACCTACTAGACCTGCGAGGCGCGACCTCCTCGGCAGATCTCCTGTTTCTCAGACCGTATAAGTCGCTGGACTCCAGGCCATTTACTTGATTAAGGGAAAATTCACTCTCTGTAATACTGGATGTCAGATCTTTGAGGGAGTATTCTAAGCGTTTAGAACGAGTCCGACGGTAAACTTCGAGCTTAGAAGATAAATCTTCAAGCTTGACCGCTACCGCCAATTCAGAATCGATTGGAGGTCGCTTTGCCGGAGACTTCGGCACATTGGGAACCTCTGGTTGTGTAATTGTTTCCTTAGTAGTTCTTGAAGGTGACTTGCGTGCGGGAAACTTTGATGCTGGTTTTCGGCTGGGCGATTTCCGCGCGGGAGATTTACGGCCAGACGAGCGAGCAGGAGGCGGAGTTTTCCCGGACGGAGGCGGTGAACTTTTCCGCGTTCTGGCGGGAGAACGCGTCGGCGAAACGCCTTTACGCGTTCTCGAAGGACTCCCTTCTATAACGCTAGTTCTTATCCGACCGCTTCTAGTAGACATTCTGTAATAAAATACCACACTAATATATAGCTGGTTTCTTTTTTTGTCGAGTCTAAATTTATCACAAAAAACCACACGCGATGATAATTACTTGTCACAATATAATATTCATCGATTCACAACTTGTTTATTCGGTAAAGATCAATTCTTTTTACACCACACTAAATTAGGCCAACAATAATATTATTTTTAAACAAATAATAAAAGTGAAATGCAACATAAACACAACGAATGAACGCAAAACTACAGAGAAGAGAGAGAGGAAGCCAAGCGCCAACGAACGGCGACGCTAGAATGAATTTAAAAACGCTGTCTGTGATTGGCTAAAAATAGTTGGTAGGCGATAGACTGCTTTTTTCAAATGGAGAGACAGAGACAAAAACTTTTATTTTTTTTATTAAATCTATTTGATAATCAATCTTTCTAAATGGATATAAAATCGTAATTTTCAGAATTGTTACCTGTTTGACTAAGATCCGATATTTCGAAATCAATAGCAGCTATTTTATCGCTCTAGAGTTTTGTTTGTAACCCAAGATAAGCTTGTTGTCTATTTAAGACAATGCCCCGGCCGGCGGCCTCAACAGTGTGGTAAGAATTATTTTACGGGCGTGAGATTTCGTCACCTTCCAGTCTATCAATCTGTCGGATCGCCGATGATCGCGGTGATCCGCCTAGTACCACACAAATATATATTATGTATCAAAGAATTAAAATCCTTTCATGTATAATTCGGGTTTTTCGTTTCAATTCAATCCATCAATAAAATTAGCGTCTGCCGCTCTTTTTCAGACTTAACGGTTCGTTTGCTTTTTGCCAGACTATTGGTGGCAGTCTAGACACAGCCAGACAGGTCTATTATATTACTCTGTGGTGGCAGCTCTCAAGACTCGGACTACAGAGTACATATTATTTATGAATAATTGACTGTTTGTTAAGTTATCTGTGTCAGCAGCGTAGGTACAAGCGGAAGGATGAATATTTTTCCCTTACAGGCCTATTACAGACAGGGAAACAGGGCCCTGCCGATGCCAGCGCAGCCGCCGCAGTGTTGCCAACCTTACGATTTAAATTGACTTTTTATGTGAACATAATTAATTTAATTTGTTGTTTTTTTGGGATTTGATGATTATAAGGTTTGAAAAGGTTGTATATTTTGCGTACGATTTCGATTATTCGATCGTACATCATATCAGAGCCAAAAAGGTCGTATGAATACGATCGTATGGTTGGCAACGCTGTGAGACAGGGTGCGATTGGCAGCGTAGTGTAATAATCAGCACGCTGCCTGATAGGCAAGGGACACGATAGACAGGGCCCGAGAAATCGTGTATTGTAATAGGCGTTTTAGATTATTTATTTGATGGCATTTTAAAAAGTAAAAATAAAGTGACTTGTATGGCAATACAAAATCTGAGATTTAACCGCTGTTGCGACATTAGATAGTTACTTTTAGTTTATTCCTTTTTTAAATAATTATATTTCGTCTAGTTTTGATTTTCACTGGCAGATCGATAATGTTATATCCTCTCAGCTGTCACCTCCACTTTGAAAAACAAAATGGCCCCCCGGGCAACGATATCGGCGCGATACCGCTGCGATAGTGCTGCGCGAGACTAAAATAACGATAACTCGAAAATTAGATATCGGGTGCTGTATAAATGTTATATACTACAATAGTACAGATTTCAAAAATATCAATATAGTGAGTTCCCGTTTTGCCATGAGATTTTGGTACATCTGTATCATGTAGCCTTTTTGACTACAATGAAATCGTATACATATAATTATAATAAAAACTAATTTGGCCAAATGAGGCATGTTTCACCCATCTCAAACGCAGTGCCAGTGTGGGTGTGGAGCATCATCAATTCATCACAGTACATGCGTCACCTCCTTAGTTGCCCGTTGTGCACAAACACCTGCACCATCCAAGATGTAAACGAGAGCAATAATACCTAGAGTTGTACAGGTTGCTCGAAATCGGTCGGGCAAAATTTGAAACGAGCCAATCGACACGAAAAAAAGAATTGTATATTAGTAAGTACATTACAATACGCAGTGACACAAAGCTTCTTAACAATATTTTTGTGCAGAACTTGGTGGAGTATTTAAATAAAACAAAGAGATAAATCGATATTAGTTAGTATAATAAATGCATGATACCATTCAATTAAATTCCATGTATAATTATGTCATGTTGTGTTATGTGTGTTATATGTTATGACCATGTAGGTCAATTACATGCCAATGAATAACACTGAAACAAGTGATGTGGTAATCCAAAATATCATTGCACTTTTTTATGTGTGCTTCTACAATGTTTTTACAATTTTATTAATAAAAAAGCCAGTAGGTACATAAGTAAATAATTGACTACCTACTTGCACTATATCTTGCTCGATACAAACTATAAATTACTCGACAGAAGTTCCTGCGTTCCTATATTATTAATATTTATATTCACTTGATGAACTTGGGACCGGACCTTTGAAAGGCTTACGAGGACCCGAAGCCAACCCGCAGTGGCCCCTTATGCAGCTTTTTATTGATTACTAATATTATTATTGGCTTTGAATCATTAAAAACGGGATTGTTTGCGCTTGCGTCGTTGGATCGTGATTTGCCGACTATCAGCTCGCGTTTGCGGGAGTAAAATCGAGCGTTGTCGCACATTACCCATCGTTGCTAATGCCTGATTTAGACATGCGCCATTCAGCAACGAGGGCGATCTTATACCTAACTGATTGTTATTCTGCCTTCGACTTCTTTGATATTTTCTCTTTAATAATAATGCTAGTCTCCGTGCCACCTCAACAGGATCCATACCAGGGTTAGCAACAAAAGTCCAAACAATTAATACCTATCGCTCAAAAAAAACGATGCGATATAATCTTTCGGAAAAGCATCGTTGATCGTATACGCACAGAGCTCCCACTTGACAAGGCATGTAGCAAAGCACAATGCATTACGTAATAATGTATTTGTTGAGACATTCTTCAAATTTGTCGAGCTGTACTTCTGGTCCAATGCGCTCGATAGGGATACCGTTTTTACTAATAATAAATTTTGTGTAGCTCCATTTCACAACAGCGCCTGACCTAGGAGGGCCGGCCAAACAGTGCTAAAACAAAATTAATAATGTTATTGTTGCTTTTTTTATCTCAAACCGGTTTATCCATTCAATATAACATTAGAAACAAACGTTACAACGCCATCGCCACTATTCATAAGCTCCGTTATTTCACGATGAATCTCTAAGTATAGTATAAAACAAAGTAGCTTCCCGCCATCTCTCCCTCTGTACAATTAAACTTTCTACGCAACGGATTTTAATGCGATTTTTATCAATAGAAAGAGTGAGGTCTATACATATAGACCATCACACTATGACCGATGGGAGCGGAGCAGTAACCAAAGACGTAACTGAACACAGATGACACCGCGATGTATTACATAGCTATTATAATATAATACAATGTAGGCCTATATTATTAGCCATTAAACATTTACAAACAAATATATCACAAAATGCAGTCATTTCAACAATAACTGCTGTTTTTTTTTCTAAAGGTAAGATAGGAAAAGGGATTAATTATAGTTTTGTGAAGAGCAAAAAGAATAATGCTAAGGAATCATTTCATGCCTTCAAATACTTCCACACAGCACTAGCTTGTTCTCCATTAACTTCTACTTTAGCAAATACATCGAATTTAACATTATTTTTCTCAGCATGCGCAGCTATTTCTTCCGAGGTTCCAGGTTCCTCTTGACCAAACTGATTGCATGGGAAAGCCAATATTCGTAATTCTTAAAAAGAATAGAATAGATGCACAGGGTCAATGATTTAAAATATCCTTTCGCTAATAAGAAGCTACGTTATTTTATTTAAAGTACCTACAAATGTATAGTTTATTATCACAAACAAATAGGATAATTCGTAAGAAAACCCACGCGGACGAAGTCAAAGGCAAAAAGTTGGTATCTATTGGTCTATTATACCTCCATGTACCTACACAATGGTCATCATGATTAGGAAGATGAAAGGAAAGAACTTGACGATTTTTATAAGTATTTGGTCAATTTAACTAGGTACCTACTTAATATCCACCCTTTGGGCCATAATTCAAAAACTATTATTCTAATTTGAAAAAATCCTTTATTCTTTTAAAACGCGGGGTGTAGCTAGTAATCTTCTATATCTTCTTCTATACCTACTTATAATAAATCTGTAGAGAGGTCAATTCTGTACATGAAATATATTTCCAAAATAACTATCAGGGGGTGATTAGGGATCGATACTGATGCCAAAAATGCAGTCAGTAAAATTTTTGTCGGTCTGTATAACCGTTATAGAAACAAAAACTATTCGACGGATTTTAACGAAACTTGGTACAATTATTTTTCATACTCCTGAGTTGGTTATAGTATACTTTTCATCACGCTACAATCAATAGGAGCAGAGCAGTGCAGGGAAATGTTGTGAAAACGGGAGAAGTTATTCCATTTTTTAAGCTTCCGTCGCGTGTGCATCCTTAATGGTTAAAGCTACACAGAAATCATGTATGACGGAAATGTTCTCCATAAAATTATATAAAAAATATCCCACGACAGCATATGTCTATCTTTTATGGTTGACTCACAATATCACGTGTAACTCCCGATAGCTTAGCAGTTCGAAGCTTTCTGATTATATTTGCCTACTCTTACTACACGCTGACGGAGTCGCGGGCACAGCTATTAACAATAATATTGTGCGGTTCCGTATTGCGATATTTTTCAACAGTATTGTAGATTGACATATAATATTTCCCTACTAAAATATGAAAGTTAATCTGTCTGTTACATCAAAACCACTAAACCGTGAGGAAGGACAGGCTAGCTTTTTTTACGAGAAACGACGGAAATGCGGACGAAGTCGCGGGCAACAGCTAGTATTTAATACAGTCGATGAGATTACTTCTACAACAAGTAGGCTTTGAAAGATTTTGTAAGTACCTACAGAGTATCTACAGATGTAGGCACCTACAATATACATAATTTACTTACTGTCTCCATACTTGTCCATTAACTCATTAAAAACTTTGTAATTCATTGCAGTCATAGGGGATTTGGTGGCAACGTTCACAATTACTAGAATAAAATCCTTGTATTTGTCTAACTTCACAGGTTCACCATTTAAGTTTTCCACAGTGAATTGATGAAGATTGTTGGCTCGACTGTAATCAGGATTGTATAATTTGATCATGATGAAGTGTAGGTACGTAAAGGTACCATGATGATTTTCAAGTCTTATTTTATGTTATGTAGGTAGGTATAATGATATTATTAGGTATTATAGATGTTTTGATAAGAAGCATAATAATATGGTTCCAGTTTTTCTAGGGTATTTTTATTATCTTTATTAATATCATATCCATTGTCAGGTATTGCTTTTCAGTTTATTACTGTACTCTGTAGTATTAACCAACATCTTATCATATTAAAACGACATTTATTTTAGACACTTCAGATGTTGCGATGGCCGTGACAGTAAGGCCATGGCTACACAGAAAAAGGATAAAGTTATGACAAAGGATCATAGATTAATATTTAAATATACAAACGATTTGAAGCATGCTTTATGCTTTGACAACATGGGTTGGCCATGGGTTGGTCACTGGCCGTCGACGGCAGTACGGCACTAGAACAGTCAGGCACGGTCACGACCCGGCTAAAATGGAGGTAAAATTTTTTAAGCACTAACCGACGATTTGTTAAAAAAATCTATTCTCTAATAATTATGTAATAAGTTCATATAATTATTAAATCAGTACATACCTATAATAAAAAATATAATCCTGTAATTACCTACAAGTACATTTAGATTATTAAATTTTAAACATAATACAATGATTATTACCTGTATTGATAAAAACCGGAGTCAGACTCGCCCACAGAGGGTTCCGTACGTAGGATCATTATAAATTATAGAATTAAATAAATGGTTTATTAAAATTAACTGGTTATTGGGTTTTTCCATTAGGAATTTCTCAGTAGCAGCTCGGAGTTAGGATTTGTGCCCGATTAATGGCAATAGGCTCGCCCCCTATTACATGGGACCTAAAACATACCGGCGAACTGTGGGTGTACATTGGTACACCTCTGCCTAACCCTTCGGGGAATATAGGCGTGATGGTATGTTATGTTTTATGTTATGTTAAATAGTAATTAAATAAATAAGTAGTAAATATATTTATTTATCTACAAAAATTTACTTAGATATCTAGGTGTAAGGTAATTATTCAATAATTAATTTAATAATTATTTTAAATTTTTCATTACACAGACTTCGGAGACAAAGAGCGAAACAGTATTTTATTTTTATTTTTCATTTATAATAAGAAATAATGCGTCAAAAAAATTTATAAAGTATGTTTTGCAATGTGCACATCACACCCTAGATACCCCATTTGAACTAGCAGCATCAATTTGAAATTCCGACACCCTATAAATAATATAGACTATTTTTTAAGCTTTAAATATAAATGTATGGTTTTGAGATTTATTCTTGTATTTGTGGTCTATAACGCTAATGTTACTTGTCAAATGTCTTAGTTCTAGGTCAACGGGAAGTACCCTATGAGTTTTGATTTAATTGAGAGTGTTGAAATATGCGTTTTTGCGCAAACTTAGAAGTTTAATTTTTTCACAACTTCATGGGACTGTAGATCTAAGTATTCCCGAAATAGAGGGTCTTGACAGACAGACAAACAGATGGACGGACAACAAAGTGATGTAATAAGGGTTCCGTTTTTTTTTGAGTTACGGAACTCTAAATAAGGAATGTATATATTTTACGAGCTAACTTAGAGCATCCTCAGTCTTTCCATTACTTCAGTAGTGTGATTCGATGAATCACCAGTACTTTTCAAGAGACTTGACCAAGTCTAATGGGTCAACCTTAGGTCCATGACGCTCAACTGGCACTCCATCTTTGTCGACGATAAATTTGGTGAAGTTCCATTTGATGAAACCGCACAGGGTGCCGCCTTTCTTGTACTGGAAAAAAAATGAATAGCATAGTTTTTTTTTTGTTTCCACACGCTTGTCATAATTAATTCAGCAGTTGCATGAGGTAGGTAAGTCAATGTACCTGCAAGACAGAAGTATCTACTTATTTGTAAGCAGACTGACATAATTAGTTACATAACCACACATACATAATATATTAGTCTGTCTGCTTACAAGAAGGTATAGTTGCCGCCACGACTCGTGGCGGCTACAATAGGTAGGTAACGCAGGTCAATTCACTACAATGATGTATAGGTACTTACTTAATATAAAATAAACTGTATAGAGAACCGTTACCTTCAGGAACTTCCACAAAGGACTGGCATTGTTCCCGTTCACTTTAATCTTCTCAAATAGATCAAACTTTACTTTCCTCTCCGAGATAGAGCAGACAATCTCCTCAGGGTTACCTGGCTCCTGGCCTGCGAACTGATTGCAGGGGAATGCGAGAATACGCAGACCTAAATCAAATAGATACCTGCTGTTGTTACAGGTAGTGCCTACTTAAGGCCTACGCTCTCCGAATTATATGACTTTGCACTTGAGAAGTATGGAGGTATCTACATATCTGCCGGTGGCGAATGGCCGAATAGTCGCGATTAGCTGTTTGTGGCGAATATAAAGTATGTGTAAGTAGGCGATTACTAGGGCTCTTATTTCAAAGCAACCAAAGGTTAGCAAAAAGATATTAGTTGCATTCTGATAATGTAATAACCTACCTTTCTCCTCAGCATATGCTTCGTACAGTTCATTCAATTGCTTGTAATTATTTGCGGCCAGACCGCATCTTGAAGCAACATTCAAAATAATGCAAACATGACCTTTATACGCATCTAGTTTCACGTCTTCACCTTTTATGTTCTTCACTGTGAATTCATGAATCGATTTCGCAGTTTTGTAGTTAGGATTAATACTCATTTTTCTGGAAATTGTTCCTTAAACTAAAAAGTAAAAATGAGAGAGACCCCGAGCCGGGTGTCGAGGAGGCAAGTCATCATCATTTGTTTGGCCTTTTCCCAACTATTTTGGGGTCGGCTTCCAGTCTAACCGGATGCAGCTGAATACCAGTGTTTTACATGGAGTCTATCTGACCTCCACAACCCAGTTACTGGGTAACATGATACTTCTTGACTTCTGACTATACGTAACGACTGTCAAAGATCTACGAATGACAGCCGGAACCAACGGCTTTACGTGCTTTCCGAGGCACGGGTGTGTCACACCACCAACTTCCAAACTCCGGGCTGCTACTGAGCAAATCCTAATGGAAAAACCCAATAACACTTTGCCCGACCTGGGAATCGAACCCGGGACCCACGCCTACCAGTCGCGGAGACAAGGGAGAATATAATTTTGTGTGTTATCAATTAATATTTGGTTTATTTGGAATTAAATTCCTACCTACTAACCCTCCAAAAAAATCACTAAGTAGGTAAGTGAGCAATTCGTCTTTGGCGGGATTCATTACTTTGTTGCTTTGTCGAATTTTATATCAAAGAGTATATTTTCATTACTTGATCCATTCAGTTCGCCACAGCACTTAATGAATTCATTGTTTTTGGCTCAACTGTAGTCAGAATTGTTTATTTTTGTCCATGATGCAAGTACCTACTTACTTAAGTCTATATAACGATTTACAAGACACGTTTTATTTTTTGATTTCACTCAAATTATGGTTTTGTTCTGAGGCAGCAAGTTATTTAATTATTTTGAGCTTATGTTCAAATATGTTTCTTCGATATGATTTTACGTCAATCAGTTTGTTGGCAAGTAGCGTTTTATTTTTAATTTTGCTTTATGGTGGTTTACAGAGATTGATGTGTTAAAACAGTTCGAGATGTCAGCTTCAGTTGTCGTGGCCCAGCCTCTTGATAAAAAATGAAGAGCAAGGGCATAATCACACAGTAGTAAGCAATTGGAAGCACGCTTCTATAATGTCGCAACCACAATATGATTGTAACAGATGGGACAGAACAGAAAAGGTACCTATATATTATCCTGTAATCAATCATTTGACGACACGGTTGGCGGTAGATGAGCGATTGGCTGCGCTGCGTGTCGCGGGTTCGATTCCCGCACGCATGTGTATGCAAGTTTATAATATGTTTGTAAACGCACCCAAGGTTATAGTTATAAATAAACCAGTTTTGAACCAAGGATTTTTGTTTTAAACCGGTTTATTTGCAACTAAACCCACGATACAGACAAAAAATCTAGTGTTTAAATATTACCCACGTTTTTTTAAAATGTTGTACTACATGTATATATTATACATACATAACTCTGGTTTCTATTTCCATACCTTTAAGAACTCAGAGGAGGATGGGTCGTTTAGGTACAAATCAAAATAAAAGAGAATTCTTCATAATTATTATGTTGATATAATATATCACAAAAAATAACAACAATTCTTAAAAACTACGTAATAAATCACAGTGCGAATGCTGTTTTTTTATTTTTATTTTACGTGCACCTAAGCTAAGTACATTTAGGTACTTAGCTAATCAATGATATTTCGCCATGCCAAGAACAATAAAAAGAATTGTGAATATTAGCAACTGTGTCTGTATGTACTTATATATTTTGGCTTGAAGAAGCGTATGCTTCTTCAAGCCAAAATATATAAGTAGTGAAGTAGTAAGTAGTAAATATATAAGTAGTAAGTAGTAAGTGATGTGAATAGTTAGAATATGTATAGAAAATTTGTAATCTTATAAACAATATAAGGTATTTAAATGCTCAGTATATTATTTACTGCTAAACCATATATCTACAACCTGCCTAAAAAAAAAGAAATAAAATGCGAAGCTGTCATTTAACTACGTTGATCACCAGTATTTTTCGAGGGATTTGACCAAGTCCAATGGGTCAACATTGGGTCCATGACGCTCAACGGGCACACCATTTTTGTCAACGATGAACTTGGTGAAGTTCCATTTGACAAAACTGCCCAGGGTGCCACCCTGTTTGTACTGTAAAAGAAAAATGGGTTATTGATGCCTGTTTTCACTAATACTTAATGATACCTAAATATTATTGCAGTATTGTATTTTCAACTGCCTCGTTGGCCTAGTAGTCCTAAGCGCGACTGCTACGCTAGAGGTCTTAGGTTCGATTCCCAGGTCGAGTACAAAGTGTTATTGGGTTTTTCTATGAAATTCTCAGTAGCAGCTCGGAGTAAGGATTTATGCTCGGTTAATGGCAATAGGCTCGCCCCCTATTATTTGGGACCTAAACATACCGGCGTACTGTGGGTGTAAATTGGTACACCTCTGCCTAACCCTTCGGGAAATACAGGCGTGATGGTATGTCATGTATTGTCATAATATAACAGGGCTGTCGTGAGGGCCTACATGTAACTCGATACCTACCGGCTTTCCTTCAGAAGTTCAGAACAGCAGGTACCTACTCTACCGCTATTGAAAAATGGCGCAATTAGTAATGTCTCCTATTTTTAAATAATAAAGTCATATTACAAGTATGTTAAATGTTCCATCTACTAAAGCATTGTCGAAATACATGTAGTTTTTCGCCATAATTATAATTATATAAAGAATTACGCAATTTTAGTGTCAACTCCTTTTACGGCAATTGATCCTTCTACTGTTACAGTTTTTTTTTTTTTGGGGGTGGGAAATCATCAAATAACTTCTCCCGCCCTGGGCGGGGCGGGAGGGAGTGTCAGACTTTTACTGACTAAAACCCGCCCATGTTCCTTCTTGTGCCCTTTGCGTTCCGGGGGCGCGGTATCTCTTACGAACAACCCGCAGCCCCTACTGTTACAGTGCGGTTTTATTCATGCTTTACATTAGTGTGCAAGGACTTTTGTTTTATAGGTCACAGGTTTACACTTATTTGGAGTTGTACAATATCAACTAAATAATGAATGAATTTAAAATATCAATTATTATTACAAATCATTAGCCTACTAAGTCCCGAGTGATAATAACTTAAATCTTTTTGATAGTGAATCTTATCCTATTGGCTATTAATTATGATGTGTACCTATTCATCCTATTATTAAAACCTACCTATTATTTAAAGTCCTACTGTATGGAAAAACTGGGAAATACTGCCTACTTAAACCATACCATGTAATTGCTAACAATAATCATTCCACTTAGGCCATTTCCACAGAATTATGAATAATAGAATAGATTTATTGATTTTCACCTTATCACAAATAGATTATCCAAGGTTGTCCTTCAAACCATCTGTGGTTTTCCACATACATTATACACATGCTAATTGTGATAAAAACTCATTACTAGCATTACTCAGCATTTTATTAATACTGGCATGCAAGGTTTCTCAAAGAACATGATTCATTTTAGTGCTTATGACACATAATACTGTTTTTTTCAGATTTGTACTTTGGATGTTATGAACAAATACAGCATTGGTTATCTAATTATTTTTGTTAAGTCATTTTTTATCATGTTTTACTAGAAATAAGATCAGATTTAGATTGGAATTAAGTGTTTTAAAACAGAACTAGCTATATACCCCATAATCAGCTACGTTTTTGGTTATTGCTTCTCTCCCATTGGTTGTAGCATGATGTTCTATACATTTATACTTATATTATCATCATCTGCTTAGCCTTTTCCCAACTATGTTCGGGTCGGCTTCCAGTCTAACCGGATGCAGCTGAATACCAGTGTTTTACATGGCGTGACCGCCTTTCTGACCTCCACAACCCAGTAACTGAGCAACACAATACCTCTTGTTTAGACTGGTTGGACATTTATACTTATATATAAAACATTATATTTATTGTTGAAAACCATATTAAAATCTGTTATGTAATTTAAAAGATCTAAGCAAACAGAGGGACAGCCAGCAAGAAGCGATTTTGTTTTAAACTATGTAGAGACTAATCTGTACTATGTAGGCATGTTACCTATAGTATGGACAGTAAACAAGCCCACCTAAGGTTAAAAAAATTATTTAAATAACATGCTAAAACATAGACAAATAATTATGAATACTGCATACTTGTACTGTGTTTGAAGGACTTCAAAATCTCATTATTTTAATACATTTAAATATGTATAATACATCCAAAAGTAAGTAAATAGGGTCACAAACTAAGAATGCATGCAAGAGTTTGTGAGTAGGCCATTGTACAGCAGTAACTATGTACATGCTTGTATTATTTTGTGTTGCACATAAAACAGGTCAAATCCACTCTGAAAAAAATAATAATTTACAGAACCTTTACCTTCAGGAACTTCCACAAAGGACTGGCATTATCTCCATTCACATCAATCTTTTCAAAAAGATCAAACTTTACTTTCCTGTCTGCAGCAAAGCAGACAATGTCCTCCGGGTTACCTGGCTCCTGACCGGCGAACTGATTGCAAGGGAATGCGAGAATACGCAGACCTAAAAATAGATATTGTTGTTGCAGTTAGATAATTATATAAACTTATTCTATCTATCTCGCAAGTCTCGCCAAACTTTAAGATTGCTTTGTCCTTGAGGCGTAGGTATCTTATCAGTAGCGAATATTGGGTATAAGCGGGAGAGCACGGGGGTGCGCGGGCCCAGGTAGCTCTTTCTGCAAAAGCAGCCAAAAAGTTGGCAAAAATTTGTTATTATTTTCTTATCAGTTTATCCTACCTTTCTCCTCTGCATATTTTTCGAACAATTCATTCATTTGCTTGTAATTATTGGCGGTAAGACCGCACTGTGAAGCCACATTCACAATAATGCAAACATGACCTTTATACACGTCCAGTTTCACATCTTCACCCTTTATGTTCTTCACTGTGAAATCGTGGATGGATGTTGCAGTTTTGTAATCAGGATTGCCACTCATTTTCCTGGAAATAGAAAGATTAATAAATAAAATTATGAGAAATCCGAGCGAGCTCGCCACGATATCACGAATTTTTCAAAATTCTATCCTTCTCAACAAATGTATCATCCAAAATATGATTCAAAATAAGCAATTGAATCAAAAAGTTTGTTTCGAAGAATGAATGATGATTAGTGATGTACACAACACACAATTTAATAAAGCCGGTCGTAGGACCACTCATGGGGACCACTAAGATGCATCACCGATTGCATAACAATGATTTTAGTGAAATTGATAATTGCATATTTTAATACATTTTAAACTCACACTGCACTTAATTGAGCTCGGGATAAACAAAACACGTTTCCAACTATAGGGGTCACAAGCTTAGAAATCGCTCTAAAACCGATTGTCATGTTCGCTACAAAAAGTTCCTATATATAAATATGCTTCGCGTTCGTAAACTGAATATATTTCAATTTATGATGCAATCGCACTTGATAATGCATCATTTTTCGTTAGAAGTTCAAGTTTCAAAATACATATATTGAGTAGTATAAAACACTTATTTTATTTTTCTTTTTACACCTACCTAGTACATTTAAGAATCACGTTTATTAATTACGTATGATTGGTTACAATTTGTTATAGTTTTCGAACGCAGCTAAGGGAAAGAAGCTTCAGGAACCAATGTCATGATGTCATGCGTAATGCGTTCGAAAATGTAGTCAGATTTTATTTTGGTTTTTCTTACTACGTTACGTGAATTTTGCATTACAGTTTTGATTGGCATGCATATACTTATGAAACTACAAGAGCTAAGAGTTCGCTGCTAATCAATATAGGAACATGTACCGGTTCTTTTCTGGAGCAATTTCGACATTGTAGAAATCTGATAAACAATGAAAAGTTAATATTACGTTGTTTGGATTGCTCCTTTCACAGAGAATACAAACAAACGTCAAAGTCAAAGTCAAACCATTGCCAGTCACTCAGATCCTACGTCAAACGTAAAGAATTTGTTTTCCTCATAATAATTTCGTGAATCGCAAAAGAGTGTCTAGATCCATACGAGCAAAAAATTTTGATTATCCGGCAAATATAACCAAATGGCGATGGCGTATTTCGTGACAAATATACGTAGATGCGTGTGCCTGAAAAGTTTCAGTAGCCCCAACATAATCCAAACCGCATCGTATCATGCTAATGTAAGTACATACTTCCCAGGGAAGCAATGTCAAGGATTATCGATTTCGCCAGTGAACTACGTAGTTTCATTTTAACCTTGACGGATGATATATTATTAAGTAATGTTTTGAATGTTCAGTATATGAAATGTTGATTTTCATTACATAAAGAACTAGTAGGTACCTCTATATAGAATCGACAAGTAGCAAGTTGTATACATACTAATTAGTCTTGATATGTGCACTAACAATATTACTTTTATTCCGGATTGCTCATTAAATCTTTATTGTTATTTTTTCCAGTGAATACTAATAATGAATGCTATGTATTTGAACAAAAATTTGTTCATTAAACAGAAAATATACACAAAATAAAACCAACTGCGCAAATGTACAAACTTGAGCTGCTTTTCAAGAATATCCAATATACATCACAATTTTTGTGAAGTTGCATAATGTAGATAAGTTTTGTCAATTTATTTTGTACAAAATGTAACAACAGTCACGATAGTGGCCCTGGGTCACCAAACGTGCAAAATGGCTATAGCCAATATTTAAATGTTTTTTTATGTATGTTTTAGAGGCCTCAGTGCAGGTGCGCTTGAGCCTAGTTGATGCCTCCTTCCAAACCTTGCACTGATCCCCCACAAGATCTTGGGCTCTTATTAATTCAGGCAATGTAGAACATCTCCATGGCAATTCAGTAAAAATACTTTATATTTCAGGTAATTGATCACTATGAGAACCCTCGAAATGTTGGATCTCTTGACAAGAAGGACAAAAATGTTGGAACAGGACTTGTTGGTGCCCCAGCATGCGGTGATGTAATGAAGCTGCAGATCCGAGTTGATGATGATGGCAAGATCGTTGATGCAAAGTTTAAGACTTTTGGATGTGGATCAGCAATTGCTTCCAGCTCATTGGCTACGGAGTGGGTGAAGGGAAAGACAGTAGATGAGGCTTTGAAGCTAAAGAACACAGATATTGCTAAGGAGTTGTCATTGCCGCCAGTCAAGCTGCACTGCTCCAGTAAGTATTTTGATAGTTAATCTATTTTGGTACTTATGCTGTTACATTTAAAGCTGTTTTTATCAATAGTTTTTTAATGTTTATGGTAGGTATGTATTAGATAAATTTTAACATTATATTCAGTTATTATTGTGACGTTACAAGCAGTTTGCAGATAAGGTTTTGTAAACATATTTACAATTTGTTTAATATACCTACTTTTTTCAAATAAAATAAAGGTTATTACTACCTATGAAAGCCAGCAATCTTTGATAAAATGTTACAAGTTCTGTCTTTTTGAAGCCTCTGCTAAAATATATCTTTATTTCTAGTGCTTGCTGAAGATGCCATAAAAGCAGCTTTGTCAGACTACAGAATCAAACAACAATCTGAAGAAAAGCAGTAAAGGAATGCATTGGAAGGAGTTTGGAACAGATCTGTGATTTAATACGAAATGTAAGGAGGCAGGACTAGTATCTATTACAATATTTAAAGAAATTGTAGGTACTGAGAAAAAAAAGGAAATACTTTCGATTTATTCCACAGATTCAATCTGCACAGATTTTTTTATTAGAGAAGTGTTGCTTTTTAGAAGGTCTAGGTTTTGATCTTGAATGCGCAAAAAAAAAATATTTTGACCTTGATATGAAAATCAAATGTTTTAGTCTATGTCCTGTTAGTTGTAGTAATGTTGTCAAAAATAGTTGTTAAATAAATCTGATTATGTATTATTTCTGTTTTTATTTTAAGCCCAATACTTTATCCATAGAGTAATAGTCCTTAAGGAGAGAATAACCTGAAGCAAAAGGATATTACAAATACAAATGCATGCACACAGCAAGGGCGTGGAACTCTCTACTTGCATCTGTATTTCTGAACACATTCAACCGTAAATTCTTCAAGTCTTCTTAGAATGAACATGTTTCTTTTGCGTAAGCTCTCCATCGTCGACTTTGTCACTGTCACCTCTGACTTAGACTAGAGTTAAGAGCAATCCCATCACAAGGTAAAAAAATAAGAATTACTTTGTATGCATTCAGTCATAGATTCGCATCTATGTACAATTTTTCAATACATCATTTCAGTTGCCAGACGGAGCGAACTTAGCTCCCGTCAGGCCATTCATGTTAGCCTTTTCCCTCCTTTACACCCTGCAGACAGAAACTGGAACGGCCCGCAGCGGGGCTCCGTCGACAAGGCGCCGATATACCTTTGATATGAAAAATATGCCAAATACGAATAAAATTACGAGTTTTGAATGTATGACAAATGAGTGTATGCAGTATGCCAAACGATTTTCTGCGAAATGAAGTTTATGCTATCCGCATTCTGCGAATTGGACATTCTGCGCCTAAACGGATTGAAAGGCCAATATAGAGTTTATTCTATTAGCTAAGTATATATCAGTCAGTACCACTACTTGATACAGGTATCTCAATATTTATGTTTGTTAACTAATTCACAGGACAATGCTAAGTGCAGCTATTTAATAGTGGTGTGAATCATACTTCGTTTATGGCAAAAATAAGATATGTAATAATAAATATTACAGCGGCAGCATTCGATGAACCTAGGTTTATGAATATGTTTTGTCTACTTTATCTAGCACTGCTACAGGCCCTTATTTATGTCTATATCAAGCTTATTTATTTCAATAGGGCACAATAATGTGTGGCCAAAAGATTCTGAACTATCAAAAACCAATAATTCTGTTTTGTTATAAGGAGTAAATTAAAATAAAACAACATTCTACCCTAAAGAGATTTATTCTAACAAACATTATAATTAGAGATGTACTAATCAAGTATAACAATAAACAGTCGTATACAATTAGAATCTAGGTGTTACTGTTACGTCACTATGCCTAATTTCTGCAATGCCAGTTGCGCTGCGTCGGCTTTTGCTTGCTTCTTGTTGGCACTCGCAACTGCTGGTTGGTATTCCGTTCCAGCTACTTTTACCTGCAAAATAAAATTAACAAATCATACCATAACATGTCGCGCAAAGGTGTATAGCGTCGTTACTAATATGTACAAAGCTGAATAATTTGTTTTATTTTAACGCGGAAAATAATCTTAGAAATAGACTTGTAAGTCTGAAAATTATACTTCGCTAATAGTAACCCTCGTCATCCCTGACAATTGTAAGCTATTTTGTTATTAAAAAAAAATGGAATCGGTAAGAAAAATCTCCCAGATAAAAGCTAGTACAATATAATGATAGTGCTGATACAAATTGATTGCTACCTACTATTTTGATTATACTGAGTCAGAATTTGAACTCTGGACGATAGAAACGTTGAATGACTGATAATGACAATGCAGATATACAAAAAAATACTTTAGTGATAATGTAAAATTAGTGGGAAGGAAGACATCGCTAAACATATCAATCCGTTGGCGGTTGTTCAATGTTTAGCAATACTTTCCCGCCAAGCATTTCTCGCATGCATTCATAAATCTATAAATAGCATAAAACAACACTTTTCGAGTCCGTCTATATGACCCGATTAGTTTTTCAAAACAACAAAACCGGTTTTTATGCAGTTCTCATAATTATTTAGAGAATTGATCCTGGATTTATCGATATAGCATAGAAAACTCTTTTTTTTTTGTCAACTTGCACTTGATCGATGCATAGGCTCACTATCGCTTATCTATAGGTATATTCTATTATTTTAAAGCTTTAGGATTTTTTTCTACTAACTACTGGTCCGAAGCTACGTTAACCAAGATTGCTACAGGCTATACTTTACTACAGGCTATACTTTATTGTCAAAACTTGTTTGTATCGGAAGCAAAATATAATATGTAAGAATAAAAGCTAGTCAACTTATAAATAAGAAAATTAATAAAAAAAATTATCAACGTACGCAGACCTTGAACAGGAAGTTCTTTTTGTGGTCAGGGCCACATTCAAAACACAGGTTATATTCAGGCGGTCCTAGTTTCTGTTTGGAACAGTATTCGCCTAGTAATGATACGGGATGCTTTCCGCCTGCGACGAGTGGTGCGGGGCCTCGAATGCGGCCTGGCCGCTGAGGTTTCATCTGTAAGGAATTGATGCTTGTAGGGGGTTTTAGAACATAACTGAAAAAAAAACATACAAAAAGGAATTGGTAAGGTACTAAATAATTATAAAATCTTACATATAGCTGAAAAAAGAGGACGCTCAGTAAAATATTTATAATGAGACACATAAAAACAAACATAAAACCGAAAAAAAAAAAAAAAAAAACATTACTTACACCTCTACTGCGTCTACTGCTACTGACCTCTTCCTTGGCCTGTAGACCTCTAGTATCCAACTTGACTTCCAGGAGTAATGGCTGGAGGGTTCCAGTGCCCTCCTTACCCAACCCTTGGCCGGGTGTCCAGCCCATTTTCTGGAGTAAGTGCATGCCCATGCCCCCTTCAACGGGCGCGGCTCGCACGAGTTGGTCCTACATATATTACAACCAATTAGAGATTGAATTGTTTGGAGTGAATATATAAATGTTTCATTTGGTTATAAGAGCAGCAATTTGTTTGAAAGGGGATATAATTATTTACTTCTTGGTATCTTTTTTTTGTCTCAAAATAATTCAATAGACTGTAAATAACAAGTGTATTAAACACAATATTAAAACATGCTTGATCGAATCCATTATCTGAAATGGCAAGTATTTTTTGGTGGACCTTTTTGGATTTTCCACTGCGATATACAACAAAACAAAGTTCATTTTCAGGGTTCCGTACTCAAAGGAAAACCAAACGGGACCGTCTTACTCAGACTCCCCTGTCTGTCTTCCACAGGGCTATATCTTTTGAACCGTAATAGGCAGTTGAAATTTGTACAAAGTGTGTATGGCTGCTATAACAACAAATAAAATAAAGATTGAAAATCAAAGGGGTCCCCATACAAGAAATGTGTATGTAATGTTAAATATTGTACGGTGGCACGGAACCCTTCGTGTGTGAGTCCGACTCGCACTTGGCTGGTTTTTGTTTGATTAACATTTCCACCCCTCCCGTATTATACTTACCTCTTTTAATATATTGTAAGGTTAGCACCTATCATCGTAGACATCGAAGTGCACGCATCTCCTTATCACTTAAAAGCTGCAACAAATATTCATGAATTCCCCCCATTTCGACCATTCTTTCTTTGAGCCATCAGACACAGAATTTTTTAATGGTAGCAACCCTATGCATATGCAAATGTCAAATAACACAAATGTGTTGGAGTTAGAACATTTGCAAATGCATGGACAATCAATTTGGCTACAATGTAATGTTAGTATGTTGTGCAAAACTTCGCACATAGCTTTGCACAAATATCTGGGATATTTAGCTCTTCAAATATTTGAAGATAGCTCAAAGAATCTATGGGAGTAATTATTTGGAGACTGACTAAATTATATTTAATTTTTTTTTTCCTCTGGATCTATGTTCCCTCCATTAAACCGTCCGCGACCCAAATATTATTATTTTATTTACAGACAAGAACAAAAACTGAAAACGTGTGGATGATTATTCATAATTTTTAAATTAATTAGAAAAAAAAAAAAACACTAAAATTATATTTTAAAAGATGGCAAGTATGTCTATATTTCCGGAATTACACTGACAATTCAATTGAAAAAATAATAATGTTATTATTTTTTCTAAAAAAGAAACTAATACATAAAATTAATAAAAAAATAAAAAGATAATTTCAAAATAAATAAGTCAGTCATAACCAAGGGGAAAACTGAATATCTGTACGCAATCTTTGGTAATGATGATTGACATGCCAAAAGAGACCGGCATGACAATTACCATCACACTAGAAGAATAGTGCGGTGTAACCAGCGAACTGTAAAGTTCCCTCGTTACACAAACAAGGAATGTAACGAACATGATGGTTGCAGCAACAAATAATTCTAACAATACATAGTGAGATTACATATTAAATAATATAATTTAAAGCGTTAATAACAATAAAATTACTTACTAAGTATTTTAAACTTTATAAATAAATGTGACGCAATATTCTAGATAAAGTAGGAATTCAATATAAATTTAAAATTGTGTAGTTGCTTTTCTAGGAAGATAGTAATAAGTAAATTAAATGGAGTTAGTAAGTTGGTTACTAATATCGTGAAAATAGAATAATAATATCAAAGAGAAATACTTAGAAAAAATTGTTGCAGATTCGAAAACTCTTCTGCATATCCCAGCATGATGAAAAAGCGTGCAGTATCACTTTCTGTACCATAACATTATGACATTCATGTGCGTACTCACACACACACACTCACGTGTGTACTTTCATGTGTGACTGGAAAGTTAAGCGTTTTCAAAGCTTTTAGTTCATAAAAATAGAGTACATACACTTAAAGTCTGTGCTAAAATATTGCTTCGTTTACAAGAGTGATATAAGGAATTAACATTTAAAAATAAGTTGTTGCAACCATCACGTGAATATTCAAAAAGGTCAGAAAGTATAATACAACATGTATTATAAATTCTGACCGCACGGTCGGATGCGCAGTGACCGTCGATCCCGACCGGCGAGGCAATCAGCTGAAAGAAAAGTTATTGCCACACTATTAAAGTATTGAACGAAACCACTGGCTCACTGACTGTCAATATTGGTAGGCTGTATGGAGTTCAATTTTGTTAATAAATATTTAAATAGCTAGGATGTGTTGTTCAACCAAAGAAGATTCAAAAATGGAATTCTAATAGGTATGTGTCTTGCTCTGCGGCGACGAAAATGTTAAAATACAACACACCATACAATGGAGTCCATCACATAAGGATGTTGAGTGCTATACATGTTCAATCCTGTTTAACTTATCGATTTAAAAAAATCTAGATTATACAGTTATGTTTGTACTTCAAATTGAATTTTGCTTATTACGGGTGTGCCATCAAAAGCCCAGATCCAAAATATATATCTATACAAAAAATATAGAGGTCAGATAGGCAGTCACTCCATGTAAAACACTGGTATTCAACTGCATCCGGTTAGACTAGATGCCGACCCCAACATAGTTTGGAAAAGACTATGGAGATGATGATGACTAATATTATATAGAGACAAAGTTCATTTGTGTGTTTGTAAGAGTAACCGTTAGAGGTACTGGTTCTATAACAAAAAAAATCATATATAGAAAGCTAAACTGTTGCCGAGTGTGTGGCTTTGTTTTATGTTATACTCGACTTAGACGCGGAACGGAGTCGCGGCCAGAACCTAGTACTTAATACACAAGATTAAACACTATACGTAGTACACAATAGAACAGCTGAGCGCTAGGTTTCGTTTAATACTTTAACATAATATTTTACGTTTTGCCCCTACAAGCTTATTGTTCTTTCATAATCACACGCCAATAAGTCAAAGTCAAAGTCAGAAATCTATTTAATTATGAAGTTATAGTAACTAAAGAACGCTTCCAAAATACATGATATTGAACAGACACCGTTATTTTTATTTATACTTACAGGGTGTAAAATTTGCGACACAGTAGTAGCGTAATCAAACCAAAAACATATATATTAATTTTACTGCTGGGTCGCAAATGTTCTTGTATTTATAGCTACGCACCCTTAAAGTCGTAAAATATAGAAGCTAGAGGAAAACGTTTTTAAGATACTGCTGACAGATTTTATTATACTCGTGACATTGGAAAAAAATAAATATCTTTTTCTTATGTTCAGTTTCCTAACAACATTTTTCTGTAGCTCCATTTGTCAGTACTTGAATTTTGTCAAAATTTCACCGATTAAAGGGGTCCTCACAACTTTTGAACCGAGTCTTGTGAAAACGCCATTCGTGGTTTCAAAATTCCATCCAAATATCAAATAATTAATGAAAATGAAAGAACAATTTCACTGAAGTCATATTAAAAGGCAGCAATTTGATGTCTAAATAGTTTGATGTATAAATGTGTACCTTTTTGGCCCATGCTTGTGTACCGCTAGCTAGTTCCCTCGGTGTCAATATTTGTGCACCCGTTGTGCCGGTGAACTGACCGAGAGATGACTCACTTATTGTCGTTCCTGACCAACCAAACTGTAAACATATAGCTTATTAGAGAAGCGAGAAATTTCCATACAATCATAAGTTGATTTATAAGAAAAATATAACTGATTAAACAAGAAAATGGAATGACAACAGAACTAATTCAAATATATTAATCTATGCTGCATGCCTAATAAGAATTAATAAGAAATTTCTAATAATATTAATAACGGCAAGGAATATTTACTGCTTTGTTCTATAAATTTATTAAGAGATAAACTCGACATAAAATTCTCATGAAATGGCTGAATTCTTTTATACTGAATAATAACTAACTTGTATGTAAAAAACGAAACTGTATTCAGAAGTAACTTACTCCATGTGTAGTATAAAGTTCGCTTTCCTCTTGCTCCTTACGAATTAAAGACAGCTTTTGTGACACGAGGGACGCTACATCTTGCTGTAAGGGAATTGCGATAGTGTCCTTTATTAATTTGAGTATGAATATCAATTCATTAAAGATATAGCCATACGTTTACAAATAGTTTATCTAGGAACCTTTCAGTTTTTTAGAAAAAAAAAACCGTAAAATAGCGTTTTGACAGCTCATAAAGGGTATATCATTTGATTGGTGGTTTCTAGTATGACCCAATTAGAACAATGTATAGGTAAAAAACTTACAATTAGCACCATCTTCTGTGCATCAACCCCCGGGGGGTAAGCCTGTGGTCCCGGTGCCGGCAAAGCAGGTAACACTGGCACGGAGTTTAGCTCTGAAAACGTATACATATTTAACTCTAAGGGTAAAGCAGAGTTGTGATAAGGGCACCGCCAAAACGAGGTATTTTCGATACAATTACGTGTATGCGACGTTATAGCAGCATATTTATGTATGCTAAGTCAAAGTGACGACAATGTCGTCTAGGTTTGAGCTTATTATGGCCCTGAGGGCAATGCTATTCCATTTTGAATGTATTGTATGAGACTCGGCGTTTATAAAAATATACAGAGTGGAGGGGGCATTTTAATTATAACTTTTACCATGAATTTAGTACACGAAACTAAATAAAAATTAAATTTATCGTAGGTTATCAAAAAATAAGATCAGCTGGCTGTTCCTTGTAAAATTGCAACACCTACATGGTCAAAATGTATGGTCTGGAATAACAAAATTGATCTGAACCATGGTAAAAGTTTTCAAGTAACTGTGACACTTACGGCTCCCCGAAGTAAAACTTTTCATATAAGCAGGTGGACTTGAAGATCTTTCAGAGATTCTATAACAAAAAGGCATTATCATTAGTACAATAAATCCTTTCTAAATAGTGATTAAATACGTTATTTACATAGACATAGAGTGTAACCTTACTTGGCAATTTCTGTACATGTAGTAACTGTAGGAGCAGCAGGTACAACAGAGGTGCTTGAAGCTGTAGTGGTTACTTTTGCTTTAGTGCTACTCGAGCTCAGTTTTGCGATTTGCTGTAATAAAGATTTTTATATAATAAGTATATACGTACTGCATGAAGAAAATATGTTTTATAGCCTGTACCATGTTATAAAAAAATTGGTAAATGCAAATGACCTTTGACCAGAAAATCCTATATTTATTATACTACGTTTGTTTGTGACGTTATCTCTGTAATTATTGGTACAAATACAAAATGTTTATCACTGATAGAAACCTCTTTAATTGTTAAATGTCTTATGCTATACACGTTACACTTATCTTCCACGCGAGTAGTAGCTAGTAAAATAATAAAAACAAGCATTTTACCATGTCTTTCTTAGGTGGTGAGACCGGCACCCATTCAGAGGCCTTCTCCCTGTGTTGTGAGCCCGAAGACACGGGGAACTGAAGTCTTAATTCTTCCTTATTAGCTACGGGCAGGGTAGTCGTCTTTATGGGCAGTGGAGCTCCTCCCTAAAAGTTTCAAAGTTAAGTATTATGGTCAAGTATCAAAGGTTTTGTAAAAACGAATTGTCGGTTCGACTGGCTAATGCATTATGAGTCTCATTATTTTTTTTATGATAATTGGCGTGATGACTCGCACGTTGATAAGCGCTTGACTGCATTAGTTACAATTAGGTACATTCATTATAAGGTCAGTATGTACCTACAGTGTATGACTTTGTATAGAGTTGCAGAAATTGTATACAATGACTGATTATTAAATTGAAGGCAATGAAATAAACTAAAAAAGCATTGAGTCTAGGTTATAAAACGTGTGAGCGGGAGGGCCAATATTCAGTAAGGGATTAATGAATACTCTATAGTCGTCGCGCTCCTACAATGTCTTTGAGTTAATTATTATTTATTTGTTGTTAAATCTCTTTATTACTATATTAAGGTAATATTACCCTTATATTCATAACAATAGGTGCTTTTTCTTTGACAAGGAAGGGGTGGTGGAAAGCGAGTGTATCTTCGTTCTCGCTCATATCGTCGTCATTTGACGAGACGGATGACAGCTCACCAAGGGCCTCCTTCTTTGACAAATGTTTGCAGAAGTCTGTCAATTCGTCTACTGATTTGCCTGTAAAATGATTTAAAGGTTTGTTTGATAAAGGAACCATGACAAAAATAAATAAAATAACATACATTTCTGATTTTGTACTAGATTCTGTAAATAACTGTCATTATTTTGCCACACTATTTGGCACAGACTATAATTCTATGATGTATAGCTACTAGATGTGACACAACAGACCTCCAGACTGTATGGCGGCCATCACTTGGTTCCTAGTATGAGGCGGCAGCGCGGCCGCTCCGGCCGGCACCGCGCCATTCTTGAGCATGTTGATAGCATTTCTTCTAGCCACTTCCAGTAGTCGCTTTTTCTCACTGTCTGCTAGTTTCACACCGGTTGGTGACCTTGGAAAAATTAGAGAGTTAAAATATACTTCTGGGTTAAGATAGATGTAGATGGCACTTATTTTGGACATGTTTGATCAAGACTATACAAAACGAATGTAACCAGTTTTTTTTGTTTGTTTTTTCCAGAAGGGCTCAGCTAAGATGGCCTGATGACCAGTTCTGATATGTGGGTAAACTACCTGACATGTGGATAAAATACTACACGATTTTTATTTCACTATACTATAATATACATTTTTTTAAATAAATTATCACCCTACGAATTTAGAATAATACGCTTGACTCGGCGAATATTGATAATATAACGGAAAAGATTAACGCAGATGAAAGTTTTTAAGAGATTATTGAAATAGGTGAAGAAAATAATCAATAAATCATGCAAAGAATTAAATTTTTACCACTCGCATAAATTTCGAAATATTACGTAATTAAATATATTACTATTTTTATGTGTGACTAAATCATTTATCAGGCCTACTGATTATGATGCTTTTTTCCCAATAATAAATCAGAATAAAAGCTTTTCCAGCATTCAATATTTTGCAGGTATATTATGAAGATCATGTTCTTACACTTACTACCTACTTTTAAAATGCTAGCTAGAGTTCAGAGCCCATCATTAATTATCTTTAAGCTAAAAACCCATGCAATAAATTTTTTAATGATTTTGGATATTCAACCCTGGAGTGATTTTTATTATGTCAATAAAAAATTGAAACACGTACCTAGATCTCCTTCCTCTTCCCCCATGCCTAACAGGCGACAGACGCCGCACCCTGTGCCGCGACCTTGACCTCGATGACCTCCGTCTCGTCCGTGATGCTGACCTTCTTCGAGACCTCGACGTTGACCGGTGACGAGTACGGCTATTGTGCCTAGTCTTGGAATTTGAGCGATGGTGGTGCTTTCGTGATGCTGATGTTGAGCGCCTGGATTTACTTCCTGACCTATGTAAAAAAAAGTATTAATGTCCAATAAAAACTCAATATTGGTGTAAGGTGGACGATTTATATGCTATAATTATGCTTTTTATTTAGGGCAGTGGCTGTGACTGGCAAAAACCTAATAAAAATTTTCTGTTCAATATCTGTGAATTATTCAGGATACTCTAACAATACCTAGCAAGTGCCTAACCAGTTTTTAATAATTTAGTCAATAACATTAAGCTGGCTACTGATCGGCGTTACTGGGCGGAATATAACATTCACAGCGAGCATGTTACGTTACGCTGTGTTGTAAACTCCGGATAACATGCTTGTTTCAACTCTTTGCTCGCCTGTGCTCCAGGTTCAACCAATAATCACAACTAATAATCTTTAAGGCCCGAAGTACCTAGAATCGACGCCTTCGTGCGCTTGCTCGTGACTATTTGCCAAAAAACCTTCCCAGGGTGGAGCACTTGCAGAGAGCAACGTGCCGCTCGTTGCTCGCGCCTGGTTTCCCCGTACTGACTGTACAAACGCTTACTGTGTAACACGTTGTATTACGCCTTGTAACGTCGGTCAGTACCCGCCTTTAGGTACTATAGAATCTCGAATCTTATTTTATGAGACCATTCCGTTTCAAATGAGAAAGACTTGACAGTCCACCATGAGGGTTGACAAGACTGATTTAGGCCCGGTTTCCACTCAAGCAGAGAGGAGAGGAGATGTCTTGATTGGCTTGCTTTGTTTTCACATCTCACTGTTAAGCTTCAACACAACACAGTATCCTTTTGGTAGTTTACGAAATGTCTTCTCTCCTCTCCTCTTTGGTGGAGTACGGGCCTTAGCTATATAAAATGAAAATACAACTAATTCAATTTTTCAATTGATTATCCCGATACAGTAAACTCGTCCAGGTTACAGTACTATAGGATTAAAACTAAATCTCTGTCTCTAACAAGAAAACAGATACATAACATTAAGATACCTTTTGGGTGATTTGCTTCTATCCTTTTTTGTTGTTTTTGTTGAACTTTCAGGCTTCTTGATCTTTTTTGCAGCAGCAGCAGCAGCATTTTTAGCTTCTTCCAATAAGTCACTAATAAAATGTAATACAATGATGTTATTATTGTCACATTAAAGAAGATTTATTGTTTCAAATAAATTCTGATAAAGGCAGTAAGAAGGATGATATTAATAATATTATAACTGATTTGTCTTTCTTAAATATATGTTACCAGCAATCTGTATAATCTGGTATTCTGTAGCATACCGGTAACGTATAGAATACCTAAATCGTGTAGGTAATGTATGATATATTATTTATTTTATACGTTGCCTAGATATTCTATACAATTCCGAATGCGCAGCCGGTAATGAGTGTAATAGACAAAAGCAGTAAAGGAGGTTATGTGCGGGCAAGCCAATAAACATTTATATAGAGTATAATGATCATTATGTATAGAAATTATTTGGCATAAATTTCTCGACTTTATTTTTTAGCATAAATTTCATATCAAGGGTATATAAGAACCTCGACGACAGAGCCCCGCCGTGCGAGACTGATATTTCTGTCAGCAGGGTTTAAACTTTAAAGTAACCTAACATGAATGGCATAACAGGAGCTAAGTTCGTCGTACCATTTGAACGTAACCTATCCGTGTCTGGGTGCCCTAACCTCCTTGTCGCCTATGTTCTGCTACTTGGCTATGCAAGAAAATTTATGCAACTCCAAATTAGACCAAATGACAGTTATGCTAAGTAAAAACGTTACACCAAAGAATATATTATGAGTAAGAGTAAGAGTAAGTAAGAGTAAGAGAGTAAGTAAGAGAAGAGATAAGAATATATTATGCCTTTAAATTTTATGCAAAAAGAAGGAATCCCGTGTCATTTGCCAGTCATTTGATAGGTAGCCCATTCAACATTGACAAATATAGATCAGTATCTATTTATTTTACACATTGCCGGTAGACCAGCAGGTATTCTATACAATTCCTAGGAATTGTATACATTACCTGGGTAAAGTATGTAATGGACAATAACATTTCATACTTTGCCTGGACGCTCCAGGTATTCTATTCATTGTCTAGGGATTGTACAGAATACCTGAATTGTACAAATTGCCAGTAACATATAAAGAAAAAAAAAAACATTAAGACGGAGCTTACATTTTCATTTCTTCTTCAGCTTGTTTTTTGAGTCCTCCAGGATCCGAAGTTTTAGGGAAATGTGAGTTACATACAATCTCTTTCTCAGTACTGCATGAAGAATCTGTATATTCACCATCTTCATACTTCTCTGCTTTCCTTCTAGCCTCTTCTTCAGCCTTCTTAACAGTTTCCTCAAATACGGCACTGAATTTAAGATTCTTTATTTGTATTTTACCCTTAGATTTATCATTGTCTCCATTGTTAATTTCAGCTTTCTTACTATCTAGTTTTTGCCTCAAGTCAATGGTCTTATTGTTACAGTCTGGCGGCAAAGGAATGGGGTGTGGAGGTGATAAAGAGCCATCCTCTGTTTTTATAATTATTTGCTTTTTAATGTCTTTTTCAACCTTAACCTCTTTAGGTTTGACATTTTCTAACTTAATTTCTTTCTCATTTTTTATTTTTACGTGGTCATTTTCAGGCTTTACTCTAACAGGCGTTAACGGGTACGGGTATGAAGGCGATCTGCTCTCTCTGGAACGTTTTTTAGATTTACTTTTTTTTCGTTTCTTCCGTTTGTGGGAGTATTCGCTACCCTCCGAGCTGGCACTGCTGGGGCTTCGACTGCGTTTCTTCTTCTCTTTCTTTTTTTTCTTACTCTTTTTCGACTTCTTTGAAGAAACTTCTTCTATTTTTGGAGGATCAGCGTTAAAAGCACCAAACAGTTCTGATAGAATCTCACTTGATGACTTTTTGGAATCATCTTTTTTACGTTCGGGTGTCGTCTTCTCCCTTTTGATTAATTGTTCAATTTTATCTATTAAGCTCGTCATTGCAATAACAAATTAGATTTAATCTAATTAACAGTCTTAACAAAATTCACAGGACAACGTTATAAACACACAAACATTTGTCGCCATGATGCGAAATTTTAATAAGTTTGACATTTCCTTTCATTTGACATTTAGTTGGCACTTGCCAGGGTTAAAGGCCTATTACATTTTTTTTTTTTATTTTTTTTTTTATTTATTTATTTTTTTTTTTGGTGGGTGGGAAATCATCAAATAACTTCTCCCGCCCTGGGCGGGGCGGGAGGGAGGCCTATTACATTAGACGATATGCCGGGCCCTATCTATCGTGTGCCCTGCCTACCTGTCTCTCAGTGTTGCCAACCGTACGATCGTATTCATTTCTTAATATATCATATCTCAACATTTTAGTACTGAGTGACACTAAAAGAAACGACACGTATTTAATGATTTTCAATAAAGACCATAATATTAAAGTTTGGAACGTGATAAAAAAATCTTCCTGTTTAGTACACAGATCTAAAATACAGTACAATACTATATATTATGTACGGTGCCAACTGTACCTTGTAAACTCTGGGCAGGGCCCTGCCTGCCTGTTTCTTATTACACTACGTTGTCCCTGCAGGCAGGGCCCGGCAGATCGTATAATGTAATAGGCCGTTCATCGCATCTCAAAACATAATTATGTATAATGTTTCTACATTCAACGTTTCAATACAAAAAGTGGCAATGCAGCTTGCCTTTTGGCCAGTTGTCGATATTGAGTCGTTCTTTCTTTCTTTTTATGATTGCACAATTATATTATATTTTATTATGGTTCTATAACACATTTTATTGGTTTTGGTTTCCATAAAAAGTAATAAGAATATCATACAATATTATTTTGATTCTGGCAATCCGTCAAAAGCAAAACGTCGGAGAAAAAAATCTTCAAGGTCGCTCGTTCAATGTAGCCCACTAAATTCAAACATTTTTAGTGGATTTTGCATATTATTTACGTTGTTGATCCAAATTCACAAGCACTCAAGCGGTATCATATATTATTATGCATGACATATAGAATATCATTTGGCTGATCATTAGATAAATAGATGCTTATGTTCAACATAGCCTTTGCTTTACACAGTGGTAGGTGGAATAGGTGTACCTCGCATATTTTCATTATTGCGTATATCTCCTAGACGTCTACCATGGGGATCAAAATTATCTAGAAGTAGGTACTTCTTTACCCTTTTCTAACTTTAAAAATATATTTTATCTATCACAAGTTTATTCATTATGACTCTGTTTAAACCTATTCTATATTAAAAAAAAAAAACAAATGAAAAGACTTTAATACTTATGTGTATTTGTCTAATAGTAGTTTTTATTAAAATAATTTTCATATGAAGAAACTTTTTTTTTCTCGTAGGTACTCGGGGCCTCCAGGCGTTTGCTTACACTGATTAGTGAACTTAGCCTTGGTGAGGTGAGGTTCTCACGTCCCAGCCGTCGCGGTAGACGCTCCAGACGTCGGGAGCCGCGAGACGACTCCCGGCCACCGTAGATACGGGCCTGTGGACGGTAAGCAATGGGCAGCTCATCGTCCTTCCAAAGGGCACAAGAAAGAACATGGGTGGGTTTTAGTCAGTAAAAGTCTGACACTAAGGGCGGGAGAAGTTATTTGATGACCACCTCCCAAAAAAAAAAAGCCTTGGTGAGGTAGTAGATACCTAGTATATTTAGGTAGGTATATTACCTGCAGTTGGGTGCGCATAAAGGAACGTTGGAAAATAAAACATGATGGTTTTAGGTTTAGTTTTTATTCTTTTCTCAATACCTTTGCAAGGTTGGTAGGTAAGTGACAAACTGATAAACAATACAGAATGGATACTATATTCTTTTTAATGATCTGTACGATTGAAAGACACTGCGATTTTCATGTCAACTGCAGCGTAGGACGGAAAACTTGTCCTTTTAAGTATATTTATTTAGGTACTTTAAGGGAGGTAAGGGAGTGTTCAGAGAAAATGTCTTATAATTAATAATTTCAAGAAATCTCATTCTACTTATTCGACATGTACCTACATGTAAGTAGGAAAGCTTTTAGCATGATTGCATGGTATGAGTGTACTTTTTCAGATAAACAGTTGAACATTTTACAATTGACTGATATACCATCTGTATATAAGAAAAACAACGTAGATGACAAAATAATGCATAGTTGGTAATATCAAATTCTTTATCATATCATCCAGTTTTAATAACTTTGACACAAACAAAGACAAGCTCAATTTTTTTTTAATAAATTAGTTTTACAATAATATGCAAGAACAATACACAATCAATAATTTGGCAATCAATTTCTTTACTGAATTTAATAATCGGAAGCTCCAATTATTGAGCAATACTTAATTTTAAAATTTCAGGCCTTTGCCAATCATTTTCCTGAAAACAATAGAATCCACGTGTGTGGACTCCGTGCTTAGTACCTAAGACATTATAAATAAACAGATAAACGTGCATTTCCTGACAGTGCACAAGTAAACATAAATAGGGGGTTATGTACCTAATAATTATTATTTATTCATAATAACGAGTCTTTTTTACACTGACCGCTTTTGTCATAAGAGTGGTTCGTCATACTTAATACGATGCCTCAGGAAGACTGAATAAATACTACAAATTGGCCAAATTAATAAAAATATTCAAAAAGCAATAAATATTATCATATCACACAATAATATCCGTAATTAGGTACATACTTAATAAATCGATGCTTAACTGAATAGTTCTAATTAATATTCAGGTATACATAATAATAGCAAACGGTTTTTCATTAGATACGTCGATACAATCGTAAAATACATTCCCGTATTAAAATACCTACCTATCTACGTTTTCGTATCAAATTTTTAAATGATTTTTCCATGTACTTGATTTATAAAAAACTTGTTTGCTATAAAAACTAATAATAACTAACTGAAAACTAGTCACAGTTATTTTTCTATAACACTACATTTATGAAAATATCTAGACAACAAGTTTTTTTTATTGTTCATGATTATTTTGCAATCACATTTTTGGAAACTTAAATTTTAAATTAAAATAATTGTCTTTTCCTCCCATTAATAGATCTGCTTGTTCATTTACGTTATGAAATAAAATGTTCAAATTCTTTAACGTTTTTTTTTTTAATTTTTGTCATATTTTTAATATTCATCGCGTTTTTCATTTAAAAGGTGCTTGATAAAATTTTTCGAATTGTGCAAACTGGGTGCAACGTCGGCAACCTTTCTTTCTCATGTACTTTTATACATTTTCAAGTACGTTAATGTTAAACGCTAACATTTTTTTTTATCACACAGATCATAACGGGTCCCAAAAATTTTATAAATCATGAGACAGAACAGTTTCCGCTCGATCAACGAGTGGTAATGAAGCGTTCGCCTAAATGAGTAGAGTTACCAGGTTCACAAGTATTGGATCCCTGATATATTTTTAGGATACCGAGATCCACGTCACATGGTTTTTGTTTTGCTGATAACCTGCATGTCTACATAATATGCTTAATACGCTAATAATACAAGGTAAATTGAGAGTAACTGATTCAAATGTTAATATAATCGACTTTGTGGACGCTATAGTTATGTAAGGTAACGGTGTAGGTTATAACGGTAGGTAGCATTCAGATACAATTTATTTATTGAATTTATTGTCAGTACAAACCTACTCCAATAGTATCAGCAAAACAACTGCCGTTCGGCATCACGAGGTTTCCAGATTTTTAAACGTCAGAGTTCCAAGTAATGGTGAACGCTAGTATTGTTGAGATCAGTAACTAGGCTAGCGCCAGAGTACGCAGCAAACGGCTACAGCTCTCGAATCTGACTGGAAGCGTGATGAGGCATCAGCTATATACGTATCAAAATGTAGGCTGACTTGTAACGCCCAACAAGAAAGCCATTCGTTGTCAATATCAAGAAGTAGATACTAGGAGATTTAAAACGCTAACGGCAGAAAAATATCGCAGAGGCCCTATGTATAGAAGTCTAAGCGCGCTTGTACACAGAGCCGGGTCTGCACCGGTCACCAGGAGCCCTCCACTTCGGTTGTCTGATAAGGGCAAGCGCGGCTGACCTCTGCTTGTACAAGCGCCACAACGGAGCTAACACCTGTCGTATCGACTCGGGTCGGACCGAGAGCACTAGCCGCCCCATCTTAAAGCTACTACTAAAATTCTCTAGGCGATCAAAGATCGCAAGCTAAATTGATTTTATTCAAAAGTCTTAAAAAAATAAAATCTGCTAGTGATCAACTTTAACGCGTTAGCGGGGACGCAAAACGGCGCGCACCGTTCGGAAACGTTTCTCGAAGCCGAGCTTCGTGTACAGAGATCGGGACGCGTCGTTTTCCGGACGAATGACGACGAAGGGTTTGTAGCCGCGAGCGGCGACTTCTTTGGTAAGACGGCGGGCTAAGTAGATACCGTAGCCTTTCCTGCGGAATTCGGGCCTAGTTTGCATGGAGAACATGGCTCCGTAGTAGGACTGGACCATCCAAGCGGCTAGCTTCCCTTCGACGAAGATACCGTAGGCGGGCAGTTCTGCGACCAGTTTCTCGAATACTTCGCGGCATTCTATGTCGCTCGCTGGATACAGGTCGTGAACTGCCTTCATGTGCTCTGGCTGCAAGCGAACTAACTCCACGTCCGATGGCAATCTGCAAACAATTTTTACCAGCATTTAGAATTAAGAGATTAAGAATTAGAGATAACGAGAAAACCGTAAAGTAAGGACAAAAACTGTCTTAAAAACCTGAAGTGTCCACCAAATGGAGCTATTATTTTTCCTAATCAATGTGTCACAAAATGGGGGCATTGAATTGTATAAAAGTAAGTTTCGACCGCCTTACCCCTCAGTACTGTCATCTTGTGGTGGGTTATCACAGACGTAGACGTCGCCAGTAATCTTGTCGTGTGCCTCATAGTGCCTCTCAAAGCGGTTCACGATGGCCTCGTGAGTAAAGTTCAGGTACAACGGCTCGGTGAGGTCTAGAAGAATGTCCTCCGACGTTAAGAGGTCCACCAACTCTGCGCGCTCCGGAGGACAAAACACCGTCACGCTTTCGTATGTTGTTTTATTTGGCTGGAAGCATTGTAATGGAAACGTAATTAGGTCGCTGAGTTACAAAAACAAAACAAATGAACGCCGTACATATGTACATATCTGATAACAAAGAGGACTCAAGGATCTAAAGATTGACCACTCAAGATCACAAAGTCGCCCTTCTTCCTTACTCAAATTAAAGGTATACAAATATAGGTATCTACCCCCGAATTAACAACATCATAACATCATCTATTCTTGTACCTCCTCTTATAACCCAAAACTATTGTTTTTTAAAAGGATGCAAGTTTCGAGCATCATGTCCATGTTTGGTCCTAATAAAAAAAATAAAATTGTCATCCACATAAAATCTCCCTGTATCATTTAGGTCATCACGGTAATCAGGTCGGGTTGGATTACTGAAAGCGCCTGTATTCAATGGACATCGTTTCAGTGTCTGCTTCTGACGTTCGTTTCTATAACGTGTCTGCCCTATTCACAAACAAAACGCTGATAATTTCAAATAATAAAAGTGTTCGAAAAAAAAGCAATGAAAAAAAATACTGAATCTGTTTATGAGGTCTGACATAATATACACGATGGAAGGGTTTTTGCAAAGAAATATTTTAACATGGTTTCCGTAAATGATTTTGGACAATTTTTCGTCGAGAAAAAATAATCAGCTCTTTCATATATTTAGACCATGTACTTACATAAATGTAGGTGTTTGAAACATTAGATTTTTTTAAATAACTGACGAAAACATTCATCCAGTAGTGCTGAGGTGGATGTTACCATGTCCCTTCCACCGTGTACTACGATGCGCAATCAATGAACAAACGGCAAATTACAGATTTTCAACCATAAATATGAAAAATTAAACACGTTTATTTGTCGAACTTCACCTTCAAATTTTTTTAGTTCGACTACATAAGTAGAGTTTAGCAGTTACCAGGTGGATTTGGGAAAGTTTACCGCACGAAGAACCTTCGTTTTACGACGTTCTTGTCTGGCCAGAGGCAATCAAACGCGTATTGTGTCTAAAATTAGGAACCGTCTCGGAAAGGTCAGGATCTAGTTTAGACCTCGAAATCTTCATTTTACCTACTCACCTAACTTAGTTTTCTCGCTATGATTATATCTATGCAAAGTGCAGTTTTGCATCCTCTTCAAATGCAAAATTCTCAACAGGAATCAATAATAAATTAAATACTTTTTTTTAATTACGTGGTTTTTGAGTTCGTTCTAGCCATCGTGTAAGCAGGCGGCGCGATAAACCCGCACACACTCAGTGATATAGTCGTGCGACACTGCCTACCGCATTTCTGTCGCAATTCTGTTCTTTAAAAGGGGTGTATTCTGAAATGCTGCCAGACATAAACTAAAAAATAAATTATAAATTTTTCACCAGGTGACGTATTTTATTTGATTACTTATTTATTCCTTTTATGATAGCCTCCTGAAATTAGACGAGGGTGTAAAATTGCACCATGTATAAGATTCGTTTGGCAGATGAAATATTCATAAAGCACAGCTTTCATCTAAAACGCCCACAAATACCTACGCCATAATGAATGGGATAGAAAGATAAGAAGACATTTTTCACTTTTATGTCCTTCGTTTATTTTCGGGCTTTTAGTTGGAATACCTACTAAAATTACCGACAGACCCATCGGGGGTTCTGCTAACCACTGTGATTGTATATCACATTCAAAAGTGCGTTTTAATGGTCTAAATGAAATTGACTTTGACATTGTCAATCCAACCCGAAACAACTACCTATAGCCCATACAAAATATATTTGTTCTGTCCAGGAATCGAACCAGAGACACGCCGCGCCTCAGCACACGTGACGTCAACATAATGTGTCTTAACTTGATAACTTATCACGCAATCTACATAATAGAACAGATATTTAATATAGCACAATAGTTTCAAGTCTCGTGGGCCGTCATTAGTAGACAAGGCGCGACTGCGGGTAAGTTTCAAATTACATTTTCTATGAAGAGCTAGAGTGATGTGGAAATACCTGAGCACATAACAAGTTCTCGTTAATGCAGGTAGGAGCTATGTTAAGGCGCTCCCTCATAGAGAACATTCGCCTGTATTAGAACAGTTTAGATGCTTAAAATTGAATCTTCGACAGGCAAATTTCCGTCATTCAGTCAGTGAGGCAGTATTATATTGTTGTGCTCAAAATGGAATCGTGGATCGTTACATTACAGGTCAATGCTCCCGGTGAGGGTTCATCTTAGCAGGAAACACGTAAAACAATAATAAAATAAAACCGCTAAAGGTAAATTTAGAGTTCAGATCAGATTTATATTCAGCCTAGATTCTTCAAAGATTATATTGTTTATGCTCGGCTACTTTATATAATTAAGAGGGCATTAAGAGAGGAACGTAAGCCGGGCTTAGCTGTCAGCCTCGATATCTTTACGATGAAGAATTAAGTCTATTTAGTTGGAGACTTATGAAAGTACATTTTTATATGATTTGTGAGGCGTGAACCACTGATTTGTAATAAAGTGTATTCTATCCGATGACTGTTCTTGTTCATCTGAATGTAAGCGTGTATCTACTCAAAAGCTCTGTGTAATCTATCACCTTAGACAAGGGAAGGTATATAATAATACTAGACTATTAATGTCCCACTACAAGGCAAGGGCCTCTTCTCATACAGAGAAGACTATGACTATGCATTGTTCACCATGCTTGCTCAAGTCGGATTGGCAATTTTGGGAATTGTATTAATTAAAAGTCCAGGTTTCCTCACGAGCTTTTCCTTCAGCGAGGTCAGTAATGTAAGATAAACTTAGAAAGTAGATATGAATTTAAAACCCGCATCCGCATCCCATGCATAGAGGCGGGCGCTTTAACCTCCGGGCCATCATGACGTGTCAGCAAGTCATAATAAAATAAAAAGGCTTCAGACTTGTCAGATTCTATTTGTGCCTTTGCTCGAGCGATTTCTTTAAATACCCGGCCGTACTGGAGCGGATAGTTTTCGGGGGTGGAAAGATACTGCAGTAGTATTTAATGAAAGTGTCCATGTCAACGTGGACATCGGCTGCCCGCAGATAGGTACTGCTATAATATCTAACAGATTCGCGACCGCGAGCGTAACCGGGCCCACAAGTTATCCTTTCTGGTATGGTCAGGTCTTCAATTATTCTACAAAACTTACCGAATTTACATTTAGATGTGATTCGCTAATGACCATTGCGATTAACCGAAAATAGTCAAGGATATTCACGATTTAAATAAGATGCCTTACAAAAAGTATTCCTTATCTTTTCAAAACTTTGTTATCACGAGAAAGACGAGCAACTTTTCATTTCTTATCAGCTTTAGTCTTAGGGATTCGGACAAAAAATTAAAATTATTTTGTCGTAATCTCGCTTATTTTAACATATTATTTTAAAATATATGCGCAAAACCAACTCCGTGTAACGAGGTTGGCATTAGTTTTATAAAACTTTTTCAGGTACTCTTAAATTAAAATTTAGAACCCTCCCTTTTTCTAGATTCTGAAAATATACAGAACACACTACCTTCTTAATTCCCACTGAAGAAATATTAATCGAATTTTAAGTTTGAGACAGTGTTCATGTGTACAAATTTATTTCGGTGAATTTAGGTGAAATGAGCTTGAGGTGAGCTGTCAATTCTTAGCATCAAGTGGAACGACAATTTAGATGTAGCTCACTTCACCTAAACTCACTGAAGAAGATTTTTACAGAATAGACCGGCTGCTTAAGTGGATATATTTCCATTTTATTTAGCTGATGCTCCGTGCATTTGTTAGGGAGACCGAGATTTGCTAGGCAAAGAAACACTTGAGGCGATGAGCTCTTGTGGCCGCTTACGTCATGAGATAAGTGATAGTTGTGTAGGAAAAGTCGGAAACGATGCCAACCTAAATGTCGTTGTCTGGGGGTTGTATAATAGCACTAAGGATATTGGATTTTTTGCCCCAATTTGCGCAGTAGGCTGATGAAATTTTAATTGAGAAGAAATATGTTGTTACGGCAGCAATTTTTGTGGTATTGTTATTTAGATTAGTCAATTTGTTGCGAAGTTAATTGATTTTTATAAAAGAAACCCATTACGTAATCACACCACTTTTTGGCTGTTTGTTAATAAATTCGTAACATATCCCCAACTGCTTACAGAAAAATGTAAAGCCCTTAAGTTTGAAACTTCAGACTAGTTTCGAAAACAAAAGAATACTAGTTTTCTTAGAGCTGTAGCTTTCCTCTTCTCAATTCCTCACGACTCGTCTAGTTCTAGACTCGGCTTTTATTTAATAATGCATGTAGTACAGCGAAGCTGCAAACACAGGTGACATGCCTCGTTAGCTTCGCTGTGATGAGAATATCTGAGGCACAGAGGCAGAAGATAGGTTTAGAATGCCCACTGCATACAAATCGACAAGTTTACTCAGACGGTGAGCAGAGAAAAATGAGGTTAAACTATGATAAAAGATCATATTATCAGAGTAAGAGAAGTCTACTCTAGATTATAAAACTCGTGTCAGACGTTTTGCTGACAATTTTATTGTTCAACAAGTAATAAAATTGGGCGCTGATCTAAAATATCCAGCCCATAAATAGATGCTAAGGATACCTAGCAATGAAATGTTAACATATCCAAGTGAGATGATGTATCTTTGTCACATTATAAGAGCGCAAATTATTTTTGTTTGTTCGAGGTCATCTCCGGTAGTACTGGACCGAATACAAAATATTTTTCACTGACAGAAAGCTACACTATTGCCGGACTACCTTTGGCAATCATTGATAGTACAGACCTCGATAGCGTAATCAACTAGTAACCCTCTTTTTAAACCAATTCTAATGCAAGAGGGGTAACCGCATGGTGACGCCGTCTGTACAATACAATAGTGACGTCCAAGTTGTCGAAGTTCCAGGCAGAATTTAGGTTTTCATGTAGCCTGTGTAGCGTGTTCTTAAAAGTGAGCCTTTTATAGTTTCTTATGTTGTGTGAGTAAGCAAACTTGCAAACGTCACGTTCCAAACTCATTTCCTGCGGTCGTTTTATGGATTAAAATAGCAATAACCCTTAACCTGAGTAATGACATTTTCGTTTACATAGGCTTAATGCTTGGGTAGAATAACGTAGGGCTCTTGTTTATCGGTTCTAGCCTCTATTATTTCTGTGAGGGAGTTTTAAAATGCCAAGACATTGGTGTATTGGCTAGAAATTAAATAATTCCTAAGTTGGACGTACCGAATTTATTGATTGATAAGAAATTGAGGTTTGATTGTAATCTGCGTATTTAGAAGTAGAACAGTAATAAGTATTATTATAGAAAATAATAATAAGAATCTGCCTATTGAAAGGGACAACTAGATTCAATTATTTTTTCTTGTAAATGACTTTCAAACCTTCAAACGTGCCTTTTAATGGTCTAATTGAAATAAATAATTTGACTTCGACTTTGAGAATAAGCGAAGCAATATACAAGTAGATAGGTACTTCACTCATAACGCGTACCTATATTATTACTTTTTTTTTTTTTTTGGTGGGTGGGAAATCATCAAATAACTTCTCCCGCCCTGGGCGGGGCGGGAGGGAGTGTCAGACTTTTACTGACTAAAACCCACCCATGTTCCTTCTTGTGCCCTTTGCGTTCCGGGGGCGCGGTATCTCTTGCGAACAACCCGCAGCCCCGGCAGGCATCGGCCCTCAGTGGCCCCTTCCCTTTGCTGACATCTCTTTGAGGCGCGCGTGGAACACGAACGCGCCGTCGACACGGCCTGTCGTTTTGTTAAACGTAAGGACGGTGAGCTACCCATTGCTCACCGTCCACTGGCCCGTATCTACGGTGGCCGGGAGTCGTCTCGCGGCTACCTATATTATTACTACCATCAACAATAATGAGAAAAGCTCCCGATTACGTATATTGTTATTGCTAAAGTATTAGAGCAGGCAAATAAGACGCTGTACCACCTCAGTGCCCACTTTAATTTTAATCTCGAAGTAAGTTGTTAAGGCACAAAAGGTCAACATTGAATAATGTAATGTTAGGCCTTTGACGTAAAATGGACGATAGTATAGTATCGTTTTCAATTTTAGTTTCTTGATATAATAAACATGATATAATAAACTCGTAATATTGTAATATACAATATTGTAATATACAATATTACGCGTGTGATTTTCAATTGTATTTGTAGTGTACTTGGGATCATTATCAAGTAATAAAAGAAAACTACTCGATAATATTTATTTTCTATGTGCGCTGAATCTTAGTAAACTTGTCCCCTATCGCAATAAGAAACTGGGACTTAATATACAAACAAAATAAAAATTTTCTTGTCTTGTACAAGGAAAAGTAAATAACAAACGATAATTTTAATGCCCATCGTAAGTATTCAGGCAGGAGTGAACCGGTTCATCCTAGGCAAGCATGTTCCACCTTAGGCCGCATCATCACTTAAGATCAGGTGAGTTGCAGTCAAACGCAAGGCTAAGAATAAACTGGTTTTTAACGTCAACATAAGTTACTGTTTCATCATTCGATAAATCATTTCAAACATGTTCCGTATCCAAAGGGTCTAAACGGAGCGGGATTGCACTCGCTTATTTGTCCGTCCAACTATCTTTTCCTCTGCCACAGGGCTGTATGTTTTCAACCGCAACAGACGTCAATTTTTACTGAGTATATATAACTACGGTTGCTATAACAACATCGGTCATCTCTTATCTGCCATGGCTTACATCTTCATTATTGTTATTATTTTTTATCACATCACCATCATTGTTTTCACATATAGAAGCAATAAGAATATTGTAACCAAGATTTTTGTAAAATTCAAATTGAAGGAAAAAGGGACCTACGTTTAGGAACGAGCAACTAGCTTCAACTTTAAACTGTAACTTCTTGACAATTCAAAAGTGCCTGTAAATGGTCTAATTGAAATAAATGCTTTAACTTTGACTTGGACAAATAATAAAAAAAAATTAAAGGGAATCTAAGAAAGAATGTTGTTCTTCACGATTTTTGCTCAATCTGTAAGGTGTTACGGAATCCGTTATGTTTTATTATATTCTGGTGGCTATTGTGTATGCGGAGTTGGTGAAATAGGCCCCTACTCTTAATATCTACTGCAGAAATCGTCTTAGGTCTGTTAAGTGTAAGAGTCTTTTGAAGGTTTCTGAAAATTACAAAAATAAAAATCTTACCGTACTAGTACAGCCAGGGAAATGCAGACAGATCGGATCCTCAGGCCAATTCTTCGCTACATAAAAATGGAAGTCCCACACCTTGTTGTTTAGATATGTTTGAATCGTTTGATGAAACTAGAAATAAAAAGAAAAAGTTTTTTTTATTCCAGAATAATACTGTATTTATTTTCAAGCGGTTTGTAGTTGAAACCCTTGGGTCCTGGGGTTTAACGGTAAGTAGACAAAGTAGACACCAAATAGCTGGCCTTGTCCAGAGTCCGCTAGTCTCTTGGGCACGTTAACAGTTGATGCGAAGGATTTTTTTTGTTGCCACTTTGTTTTAAGCAAATTTTGCAATAAGTGCAATTACACCTCTTTGGGTCGGACAGTGCTTTTTATACACGTTATAGTGTAGAAAATAATAATCTAACCTCTGGATCCAATTTAATTATTTTATATACATTTATGTTTCAGTTTTTAAACGCCATGTCAAAACAAATTACGAATTTTAATAACGTTATATTTTCAAACGATCGTTTCTTAACATACTTCATGACTTTTGTGAGTTCGCATTCGCCTTAGAACCCAAAGAAATCCCATACAAAAATTAATAAAAAACATTTCCGATCCAATTTATAAGCCGCTTGAAGTAAAATCTCATTAAAAGTTACCTTTAAAGATTCAGGCATATACTGCACTAAGATATCGGCCACAGCTGGGAGCTCGTCTTCTGAAACCAATCGAAAGTTTTTCCCTTCGGGCACGATTTCCATCTCTGAAACAAACGTAACAGTTTTCATTTCGCTCAGGTAGTAAATGGCGGGAAAACGGAAAAGCGCTTGTGTGTCAAATGTAGGACGGCAGGCAAAGGCAGCTATGTAAACTGCCAAGCCAAATGTCTTTGGTTATGGTGGTTGTACTTAAAAGGCCCGCTTGCACCAGCCAGGGTTATTTCTTCCGAGTTAATTGCTAACACAGGCTCGTTATGTATGACGTTTTGGAATTTAACCTCGTCTTACCAACAAATTTTGACTTAGGTTTTTGGCGTAAGTGGGCCTTGAAGTTTTTTGTAAGCGTAAGTGGAATTACAGTAATATTAGATGTTACAAAAACATATAGGTTGTGTTGCTTTGTGGTGTAAAAATTCAACTCCGTTTCTCATGTAAGTGAATGCCACTGTAATTTTTATTAAAAATGGCAAAGATTCTCAATTTAAAATATAATTTGTATGTATATGTATAAATGAAATAAAGGAAATAATGTTTTATTTAAAACTCGACAATATTTCGGTAACTTTTGAACATGAATAAACAACGCTCCGATTATGTCACTCTCACCGTTATGTGTTCATAACAATCTAGATACGTGATACGATATCTATCTACATGTCTTTATCTTATTTCTAAGACATTTACTAGCCGTCATAACGCCTTGTATTGCAAGTTAATCAGCCGTCATTTCTATAGTTTCTGTGAACTGTAAATTATTAACGAGCCTTCAACGGCATCGGTAGCAAGTTAAAAGTCAATCATATTGTACTGCAGCATGCGATGTGACGTATTAACGTAAGGATATATTCATACTAGCACACTCCATTACCATATCAACTATGTTTTTTTTTTTAATTATCGCACATCGTGGACGTGTTTGAAACGCGAGAGTATATTAGTTATTTTTTAGTTACAAACATTTATTGTGTATTAGATTGTTACCTGAAAGAGGTTGTTAACTTCGAGCTCGCGTTATCACTATGAAAATCTAGTACAAGCGAACCATATCTAACAAAATAATATGGAAGCGAAAGTTGTAACGTTTCTGAAAGAAATAACTATAGGCACGCTAGGGCTACGACATTCATTTGTTTTACTATATTTTGTACCACTTACTGCAAATGACATGTGATAAAAAAAACCACCCACATATTTCCCTTCTAGTGGCTATCACTCTGCGTAGGAAAAGAAATTCGTAGCGATAAAGGATATTACCGCGACGTTGCTACGAGAGTTCTACGCGGCGTAGCGGCTACGGGCTACGAGCTCCGGAAAACGCGGCTTCATAAGAAAAAAGTGCTCCTATATTAAGCAGATATACGACGGCCTTTAACCAAGAGGCAACAGAAAGGTCGTGACATGACCTCATAAAGATCTTGTATATAATATAGAAAACAGAAACACTGCACCAGTGGAGATTTACAAGATAAAATCTTGGAGAGAAAAATGCACTGTGAGTGAAATTCATGCCAAGGTACCACTGAGTGTCGTTGAAAGTGGATTATTGAATTTCAGCCAGATGGAATCGTGTTCAGTTGTTTATTTTATTTGTTGTAAAGAATTTTTTGATATTTTTGTGTGATTTGCAGAGTTTCAAATATTGAGTTCTAAGGTTCAGCCTTTGTTTAAAAGTTTTCTTATTTACTATCGTTATTAAAAATGTCTATCTGTTCAAGAGGAGGATTTTCGTTTATTCGTGAGATTGTTGACATATCAATTTATCATTTTTATCAATCTACACAAAGCAACAAAATTTGTGTCTTTTTGTAATTTCAAAATTAATAACTGTTTGAATGCATATGAAATACACGGTACCTATACCGAAAATACATTTTATTTTAGGTTTGTCTATCTGTCTGTCTGTTTGTTAGTTTGTTTGTAGAAGTTTATTATTGAATAGGGTACCGCACAACAAAAATTAAACCCTATGAAAACCGACATTTAAGCGAACGACGTCGCGGGCATAAGCTAGCTAACAAACAAAAGTGGTCTAGAATATTGGTGTTTTGTTTGTACTGACCGTTACGAGGTCACGTAAACTAACATAGAATCTTGCATGTTGCACGACACTAAAATCACGGTTGGTGTTCAACGTTCAACAAATGTTCTCGTGTCGCTACGTGGGTTATTCTGAACGTTTTATATGCGGGCGGTTAAATGAAGTGCAATTTGCTAACGTTAACTTCATAAGCGAAACTAGCTGCGACCTTGTTATGCAGTTTCTGTTCAGTTTAGGTAAAAGGTTATTTAAATTTTGTAGTGAGTCCATGAAAGTAAGACTGGACCAGTTAACAGAAATTATTATTTTTTACTAGCTTTCTCCCTCGGCTTCATCCGTGTTGAAGTCAAGCATACCAAAAACTATAATCTATGATATTTGGGAATAGTTGCTTACTTTTTATTAATGAAAAATGTTTTGTAATCGCGCCAGTCCTTCCAGAGATTGTATCTAAAAACCAAACGAACTAAAAATTTTTCTCCTTATTTTTAGTTTTCGTTCGAATGGAAAGTAAATTTTACCATTAAAAATAACCTATGATCCTTGGCAAATTGTAACTATCCGTTAGTAAAAAAAAATATTTCATTGGACCAGTCAAAGTCAAAGCATTTATTTTAACTAGACCATTTATCGGCACTTTTGAATTGTCGAGAAATTACATTTTAAAGTTGAAGCTAGTTGCTCGTCCCAAAGCGAGGTCTCTATTGAAAAGAACGAGCAAGGACTCCACAGACACTTTTTTCTTTCAATTTGGTTTTTACAAAATACTGGTTATTTATTTATTTATTAAAGCTTTATGCACAAATGTAAAACAAAATACACCGTACAAAGGCGGACTTAATGCCTTAGGCATTTTCTACCAGTCTACCTTAAGGTGATGCAGAGACAAAATATAGTAGGTGCAAGGAACACGAACTGAAAATTTCCAAGAATAAAATATAACAATAAATACATACAAACAATATATACAAAGTAGATAGAGATCAAAACACATAGGTGGAGAAATATAACAAACTAATTGTGAGACGAGTCTGCTAACTTTTTATGGAAGTATTCGCGAGCTTTTATCTTGAATGTGAACCGACTGCGATTTTCTTGTTGCATAAATATGTGAAAACAATAAAAACAAAATAATAATAAAGATATAAGCCATGGGAGTTAAGAGATAATCAATCCCAACTGACAGCGCCCGTTCACGAACATGACTGATAGTAGTTCTAGAGACTTACAAACAGTAAAACAAATGAACGGAACCTCCTTGTAATATTATAACAATATACCATCACGCCTGTATTCCCCGGAGGGTCAGGCAGAGGTGTACCAATGTACACCCACAGTTCTCCGATATGTTTTAGGTCCCATGTAATAGGCGAGCCTATTGCCATTAACCGGGCACAAATCCTAACTCCGAGCTGCTACTGAGAATTTCATAGAAAAACCCAATAACACTTTTTGCTCGACCTGGGAATCGAACCCAAGACCTCTAGCGTAGCAGTCACACTTAGCACCACTAGGCTACCGAGGCAGTTAAAGCTTGTAATATTAGTACAGGTAGATTATGTAACTGACTTGCCAAACGAGCAACAAGTATTACAACACCACGTAAATAGCTACTCATCAAAAATTCAATGGCTTTCTTACCATCCTTTGTTACGCAAATAAATGAATTCCTATTTGTATAAGATCCGAAAATGCCTCATACAGCCTGGGCGGTATACGCCATTAGCTGTAGATGTGTATTATTTTCTTTTAAAATGTTTAGTTTGAATTTTTTGTATTACATTTTTAAAATATGGATCACTAGCTTTTGCCCTCGTAAATATTGGTTATGGCCGCCGTAGTAGGTCGCTAAACAAAAAAAGAGTATTGACATCTTACTAACAGTCGATTAAAGAAAAATACTGTCAGATAATAACTAAGTTAGAAATGTCAAATTTGTGTCGCCTTGAATTTATATTTGTATCGAAGGTTCAGATTAACTAAAATTGACAGCTCATATGTATGTCTATCCTGTTTTTGTTTTGTTTCAGAGAAAAAGATAGAAATAGTTTAGTTCATGTACACCAAAATCAACACCATTGTGCAAGTTTATCTTTGTCCATGTTTGAGCAGTTGACAGCGACTGATTAACCAAATAATCTTTTTAAAGCTTTTTCCTAAAACAGACAGTAGGTAGGCAGAAAACAGGATGTAAAATGTTAATAATATTGTGCATGTTTTCATAAAAATCCCATTTTATTGGCTGAACTTCGAAAGCTAGTAAAATTGTTAATAAATTAGTTTGCCTTTAGAACAAATATTGTTTCTGAACATTGCCCATTTTTTTTTTAAGTGAATTTAATTCTTACATCATACAACTCAAAATAAACTTTCATGTAGAGTAAATAAAGTCTTTTATGGCCGAGACCATCGTAGACAAAAACATTCTGAAGCCTTTCAAAGTCATAAGGAAGAAAAACGTAAAAAGTTTAATATTAAAACATACCAATTCTAAATTCAAATTGTTTTCCGTTTCAAAGTTTTCATAAAAAGGGAAAACGTGAGTCCACCACGCGCCACGTGCCCGTTGAACATTAAAAACCATAATTTAAATTCATTAACGTAAGACTTCAGTGACTCTTAGCATATCGATTTTAAGGATACTGAGGCCGCCTATCGTGTTATTGTGATGGTTTATGGGTAATAACCGGCATTTAGCGTTTAATGGGAATATGCAGACGTTATGGAGAGCCTACGTTTATGTGAAAGTCACTGGTTGCTTGAAATCTAGGTCACAAGACTGAAATTTTACGGCCTTAAATCCAGTAAATGGGTCTACTTTATTGTAAATGTCTACCAACGAAAATAGATCTTTACTGTCATGGACACAAAACTTAAAATAGAAAAAAAAATTAAGTAACCCCCGACAGAAAAATAACAATCCCTACCGCAGCTAACTAAAGAGCTGATAACTTTGAAACCGCTGAACCGATTTCCATCAAACATAGCTAAGAACAGTCCCGACTAATATACCTTTAATTTTTTTTTATCAAAATCGGTTCATGCGTTCGGGAGCTACGATGCCACAGACAGACACACACATACACAGATACATACACACACACAGACACGTCAAACTTACAACACCCCGTTTGCGTCGGGGGTCAAAAAGAAATACATATTAAAGATATCGAAGGTACCTACTCATCCCTTCCAGAACTTCAGATATACCGATAAAATTCTCGTCCATTCATCCGCAAACAGATCGTTTGTCGTATTAGGATCCAAGAATAAGTACAGCCAGAGTACTAGGTACTGGGGACTTTGGAGGCACAGTAAATAGCTTGTGCTTTCGTGCTTCAACTTTTCTTTTGTTACGATTATTACAAAGACTTTTTAAGTTAATATTGGACGTCATTGACATGTATGAAGGCAAAAATACTTCCTGAGGAAGCTAGACTTTTAATTAAGACAAGTCTAAAATCGCCAATCCACCTTTGGCAGCCATGGTGATCAATGCTTGTACAGTACAGTGGGACAATAATAGGCTGGTATTATTTTACAAAGACAAGTTTTACGTTAAAACAGTTACATTTCAATTTAATTGGGGCAATATAACATTTTAATAACTGAAGAAAGAGTATCCGTAGCTGTGTAGCTTAGGGCTACGTACGCACAATATTTCAAAAACATTTCAAGGGTCAGCTACGAGCCTACGAAACTTCGGTATTTCATCTATTCTCATTCAATTTTGAATGTCGGTCGTGGGCTACGAAACTATGTCGTAGGCTTTTATGCCAGTTTGCTGTAGCAATCTACTACGCGGTTACGACGGTGCTATTGAATTTCTATGTAAGAAGTTGAAATAGTACAAATAACGCTACACGAGCACAAAGCGGCGTAGCGCATAGGAATCCTGCATGACGTAAACAGAGCGTAGTAATTACGTAACAATTATTTAGAATAGGAATTGGTCGTCAACAACATTATATAATTCCCTTAATGATTTTAAGCGGTTCCGCATGTTAGTCCTTGAGTATTGGACAGAAGAATTTTCTAATAAATTAATGATAGCAATTTTGAAAGATGTTTGATGGTAGTTACACTAATAGTAACACTCTTGTGTCTTTCACTAACGAGTAAACGTAAAAAGGGTTTGTTTTACCACCTCTCAATAGACACTGTTTATTGGCCAGAAATAAAAAAAAAAAAAATAACAGACTTTGCCTGTTCATTAATTTCGCAAAGTAATTAAGGTAATCGAATTTTATTTAAGTATTGAAAGTTGGTGGAACAGGACTTTTAACGTTTTATTTGGCTTCTGTCATCCATAATTGATTTTCGTCGTTTTCATACACGATTTATTACTAATTAAAGAACAGCATTTATCAAGGCCGTAATTTGAAAATTACCTAATTAATTATTAGTTACGTCGTCTCGTTTAAGTTCCCAGTGAAGTCTCCGTATTGAAGTTAAATACATAATTAGCTGCAGGTCAGCAGGACGCTTTAATATTAATTGCTATGTCCGGGCGCTGTTTATCTCTCCGCCACAGGGATTATTTATAATGAATGTCGCTAATTAGTAAGACATTTTGTATTTTAGACACATTCGGGGGCAAGGTTTTGTTTGTTTTTTTTTAAAAACGTTGCCCCACACTAGGAATTTCTCCTGTATCGTGGGTGCGTTTACAAACATATAAACTCACATACACAAACAGCCAGACCCGAAACAACTATCTGTAGGCCATACAAATATTTGTTCCGTGCGGGAATCGAACCCGCGACACGCAGCGCAGCAGCCAATCGCTCAGCCTCTGCGCCAACCATGCCTTCAAGGTGAAGCCGTAGGGAGGCTTATATATGCAGTTACAGGATTATTGTAAAGTGTCTACAATAGACTAATTTCGCATAAAGCAGTTGTTACTGAGGGTACAATAAGTGGTCAGTTTATTCTATTGACCACACCACTGGCTGCTGCGCTGCATATGGCGGCTTTGATTTCCTCACGGAGCAAATATTTGTATGGCTTTAATACATTTTTATCCGCATCATCAAAGACTATTTAACATAACATACTTAGATTTATAAAAGCACACTAGAAGTTGTCGTAACTAGCACAACTTGCTAAGTTATCAGGATAACTCGTGTTAAGGGCATGCAGATCGTTGTTCTGGGTCTGGCTGTTTGTGTAAGTGAATTTATATGTTTGTAAATGCGCCCACGATACAGGCGAAGTTCTTAGTACGGGACATCCTATCGAACACTTTTACCATGGATAATGATTCTACCACGCGGAATCAACAACTTTCGTCAGTTATAAAAAAAAATATTTCCATCGTTAGGGAAGAATTCTAGAATGAAAAAAGTTCTAGAATCATATACTTACTGAATCAATGGTTTCTTCTGATGTCCCTTCCAACCCGTACATTTGATTTGAACAGCTAATAATTCAGCTCAATTCATTTTATTCAGTACGAGTTTGGGTGCTTGCTCACTGCTTCCAATTACTTATTTTTATGCTTCTTCTACCTTGTATCTACGTATTTATCTTTCAAAGCTTAATCAGCTTCCATAATGTTCGTAGGTAGATAAGTGGTCGTAATTTATTATTATCAACTTTCAATCATCTAGGTAGGTACATGATGAAACACGCCACATAAAAAGTGTTTTGATTAGATAAAAACATAATACATTGTTGCTACACGCAGGTTTTGTGTTCAAATTATGTTGCTTATAATTGACATGTAGGTTTTTAGAGAACCCAGTGTTGCGGAATTTGTTCGGAAGAGTCACCGTGGCTGTGGAACGCAAAGGGCATTAGGAGGAACATGGATGGGTTTTACTTAGTAAGAGTCTGACACTCCCTTCCGCTCCGTCCAGAGCTGAAGAAGTCATTTGATGACTTCCCATCCTTAAAAAAAAGGTTTTTTCGAAATTGGCTGTTTAGCCATATTCCACCTTATTTTAAGTTGAAATATTATGAGAATGAACACTATTTGAAAATAGAACGTTATGGGCTCGACAGTCAGTCCGCATGACTGACAGGCGGTTTTCCTTAAATGGTTTTGCTTACCGTCATCTGAGCGTGATTTCGATGAAAAATAGTACGTAGGCCTTGAACGCCTTCTGCGGGTTGTTCGCAAGAGATACCGCGCCCCCGGAACGCAAAGGGCACAAGAAGGAACATGGGTGGGTTTTAGTCAGTAAAAGTCTGACACTCCCTCCCGCCCCGCCCAGGGCGGGAGAAGTTATTTGATGATGTCCCACCCACCAAAAAAAAAAAAAAAGGCCTTGACAATTTCAGGGAGTGAAGTACTTCTATAGTAACTACAGTAGATACGAACAAAAGTGAGGGTTTCCAAATTATTTATATATGTTTTTCCTTATGAATCGTGTAACACAAAGTAATCAATGCCTTCTCCGAAAATAGTTTGCGAAGGTCGTATTAGCAGGTAATACAATATCATATTTAATTGGTAGGGTACCTTTTAGATGACGTCTGTGAGTATTTTTGTCCTATATAACGTACTTATACCTATCTAAGAGTAAAAAAATAAGTATGTATGTATTCTCCAGATCGATTCCGGCCACGGCGGCTAATCTTAAAGTAGACTAGCCAAGTACGCAGGAGATATTACAGTGCACAAGTGTGTGCGCAAACACAGGTGCACTCCCTCTTCCCTCACTCTGATAGTCCGATGGGACGGCAATTTGTCACGACCGGTAAGAGATCAGGCGCAGGACCAACGGCTTTACGCGTTTGCCGAAGCACGGGGTGTCACAGCACCAACTTCCAAACTACGGGATGTTACTGAGAAATTCCTAATGGAAAAACCCAATAACATTTTTTTTGCCCGACCTGGGAATTAAACCCAGGACCATACGCTCAACAGTCGTGCTTGTCGCCACGAGAGCAGCTGGGCCGTCAATAAAAATACATAATAACATTAGAACCATAAATAATAAGTTCCACTTGTAAAGGCCTCATAAGTTAAAGGCACGAGAATTGACCACGACCGTTGCTTAATTTTAGACTTAAATAAATTGCTTAATTATAAAAGCTGCCTCGTTAGCCTAGTGGTTCTAAGTGCGACTGCTACGCTAAAGGTCTTGGGTACGATTCCCAGGTCGAGCAAAAAGTGTTATTGGGTTTTTCTATGAAATTCTCAGTGGCAGCTCGGAGTTAGGATTTGTGCCCGGTTATTGGCAATAGGCAGGGCCCCTATTATATGGGACTTAAACATACCGGCGAACTGTGGGTATACATTGTTACACCTCTGCCTAACCCTTCGGGGAATACAGGCGTGATGGTATGTTAATGAAACATCTAACATTTATTTTAATAATGCCATGTTACAGGTAAATGTTTAACTGACTAATTAGAATGTCGGGCGTTGTATAGAAAAGCTGCTCGCAATTAAATTTGCAATTTAAAGCAGGTGCTCCACCCCTGCAGTTGGCAGGCCGGGGTGGTCGAATGCAGCGGGCGTTTCAAGGACACGCGTGACGTCATATCCGCACGTTCCGTCCTGATTAGGGTTGCCAAACGTACTTTTCTATGCACGAGGTCAAATAAAAAATGGTTTCCCTATGCATAATGCATGCGTGTGTAGGTACAGTAATTTTAAACTTTCACGTCTGTGGATTTGATATTTGGATTGTATACGAAATGTTTAGCGAAAGTTTTGTTATTTAGCTTCAAAAAATAAAACATTTTTAAATAACATTTATATTAAATAACTATTATTACATAATTTTTAATAGCAAGACCCATGATGATGTAAATATAGGTATGTATAGTACGACATGCACTTTAAAAAGTTCTACAAACAAAAAACGTTCAAAATCTAGGACAATCTCATCTCAGCGACGATCAATTTCAAAAATGTAGGTAAATAGGCTTTTTTGACAGATTAAGACTGAGATTAGATTACAATCCTTCCTAAAAGTTAATGGAATTGCTCCCCAGATACGGTTTACAAAAATTATATCAAGTATTTTATATGTTGCCTGCCCTGGCTTAGTCAGGGACATGCAAGGCGTGACGGTGGTAATTATTAATTTATAGGTATTAGTATTCAAAGTGCCAGTACCCGGTTATACCTACCAGTAACAAGCAAAATAAGTGTAATTAACAATATTATAAATTTACTAGCTTTTGCCTGCGACTTCGTTCGCGTGGATTTTCTTAACGGATCCCTATTTTTTTTTAATAAAATTTAGGCTTCTTTACTTGCTGATAATGCAGCCCTCTATAGGCGAAAGAATTTTTAAAATCGATTAAGTAGTTTCTGAGTTTATTTATTACAAACAAAGACTTGAATCTTTCCTCTTCCGACTATTAGTTTAGATAAATTATTTGTAATATTGTTGGTACGTCAAATGGTGCATACATATCATAAAATCCTAAGCACCAGTGAAGCCGGGCTTTAAAAATGACGCGTCATTGTTCGTACAGAAAAACAATTGAAAAAATAGCAAAAATTGTGTGTATTGTTACCTTTCTTGATCACAAAAAACTGACAAATTCACTATCGATAACTTATACAAAAATTTACAGTCACACTATCTCATAACAGACGAATTTAGACCTAATTTAGTACTAACATTGAGTTTAAATTGAAATCAGTTCCGAGATTTTCCTATGGGACACTATCTAAATTAGCTGAATATGTGAATACCCGGATAACGGAGCGAGAGTTCGTTCTAATGAACATTCATAATTATTATGAAAGCAAATATGCTGGATATAACTGTGTTTGTTAATCCTGTATTTCAGTAATTAATTTTGCCGCAATTATAAATGCTTCTGGTAATTTAATTCGTTTCTTTGTTGTAAATCTGATTTGAAACTCTATTACCGATGATTGAATATCAATTTTGACAGAAACAGTGTGTTCTAGGTTACAAGTAAATGTATTTTCCCACGATTTCGTAACAGTCGGTTATCTGTGAGGTTTTTCTTATTTTCCTTAATTTGTTTTCTAAAATAAAAGCATCCTTGTTTTAACTAATTGTACACTTTTTGCTCGACCTGGGAATCGAACCCAAGACCTCTAGCGTAGCAGTCGCACTTAGGACCACTAGGCCAACGAGGCAGTTCGTTATTTTTAATTCATTAATTTTTAACTTATTATTTTTACACCGGCAAAAATAACGGTTGGTTGCTCAGTGCGTTTTGATAAGTCTGTACTTATTTACTTCATGTTATTAAGAGGTAGTACTGAACCGATTGCACGAAAAAATACTTACAGACAGCTACTTTATTATTGAGTGCCAAAAGCTATGTTTTATGGCACATTTCTCTCCCACACAGATAAAGTTACCGGCCAAATCTATCATTAATATAAATAATAAATGACTAAATACACCTACTCAGCTCAATTCAGCGGTGGTCCATAGAAAACACCAGTATGGAGACGCGTACGCATGTATTCAGCTTTCCGCGTCTGAACGGGTGCGATACTAAACGGGCGGTTTCTCTAGGCAAAAGCTGAATTGAGTTTAATAAATGTATTTAGTCCCTAAGAGTGTTGGAGTTCTATAATCAGTTTAAATTTAATATATCGCCTCTAATGCCATAATGTAAGTAGCTACGTCATTAATCAACTCAGATCTCATATTATTGGCCCTACAGTATTAAGCCACGTGCAATGAACAGTGCATCAGGAAATTACAGTTTATTTTAAACTGTTCTATGTAGTGCGCAATAAATTGCAATTTCCTGACTTTATGCATATTGCGCAGTGCCTAATGCTCAGTAATTGTAACTTATTCTCCAACAAACGATGACGCGGCAATTCTAAAATAAAGATTACCATCTTTACTCTGCAGTTTTTCTTTCTTATAATGGTTTTTATAATTCATGTGTACTTTCTTAGTTAATGTTAGACATTACTGACGTCGGTCAAGAAAAACATCGTGTGGAAACCTGAACTTTTAATTAATATACCTAAGTCTGAAATCACCAATCCATGCGTGCAAGCGTGTTTGTCCGCGAGACGACTCCCGGCCACCGTAGATACGGGCCTGTGGACGGTGAGCAATGGGTAGCTCACCGTCCTTACGTTTAACATAACGACAGGCCGTGTCGACGGCGCGTTCGTGTTCCACGCGCGCCTCGAAGAGATGTCAGCAAAAGGAAGGGGCCACTGAGGGCCGATGCCTGCCGGGGCTGCTGGTTGTTCGTAAGAGATACCACGCCCCCGGAACGCAAAGGGCACAAGAAGGAACATGGGTGAGTTTTAGCCAGTAAAAGTCTGACACTCCCTCCCGTCCCGCCCAGGGCGGGACACGTTATTTGATGATTTCCCACCCCCCCAAAAAAAAAAAAGCGTGGTTGTCAATGCTCGTGCCTTCCCTGTCTGAGAAGAGGCCTTTATCGGGTATTTCTTTTTTAGAATTTGGACATTTCTGTGGTATGGGTTCGTTCGATATCTAACTGATGAAAACTAAAAGAGGATTAGGTAATCGTTGAACGAAGTTATATAGCAAAGACTTCCTTATCGTAGGGATTGGCTCTACTTTGATAAGACGGTCGGGTTTTTGTGGATAGACAGTTATACGATTTAGGAAGTAAAGCTTGTCACTGCGACAAATGGACAAGGCAGTAAAGGTTGGAAGGAAGTGGAATTTTTGTATTACCGAATTTATTTAAACTGAATAAAAAATATCGTCCATTGATATGGACGCAAACCATGGTAAATTCAGACAGCGATTAACTAGTAAACTATTATACTGCTATTTCTGTCTAACCTTGTTGTCAGCTCTTCTTGAACTACAAAACAGCCCCAAGCTACTAGGAAATAGCTCTCAGTGGGACCGCGCGTTAAAGACACTTCAGAAGTTACAGTCGCTTTTGAATTTCGAATCTTACAAGATAACGATGCTCTGAATGACGTATGAGCTAAAACGCGTGGAATAAGATATATGGACGTCTTTATTCCATGAGAAGATAGCGCTGTCGAGTCAGGTAATCGAATATTTATGACCTGTACGAGGAAGCATTAATATATTTTTACTGTTCAAGGAGTATTCTCTCTGCTACTCACGTCATGTCAGACTCACTTGATAAAAGTCAAATACGTTAGTCGTGAATGCTGAAATTTTTAGCACTTACCGCATAACGTAAAATAAAAATAGGTTTTATTTTTTGGGCTTGAAATTGCCTGGCGTTGTTAAAGCCTCGCCTGAGAGCAGCCCATATTCCGTCTGTGAACATTTCAGCTGTATATTCCGTCATTTAGGCAGGTATTCGTAATGAACAAATGGTCGTAAGCCGTCAGAAAATTACGCTACAGTACTTGAATATGGTTAGCAAATGTGGATAAATAAGTGTTTAGCTATTAGTTGGTAAGTAACTATGAAGTCAGCGTCTTAGAATACACTTCACATTGTCGTTAACTGAACATACTGCCTTTTTTAACCCCTGACGAAAAAACAACTGGGTGTTATAAGTTTGACGTGTCTGTGTGTGTGTACGCGTGTGTGTCTGTCTGTGGCATCGTAGCTTCCGAACGCATGAACCGATTTTGATTTAGTTTCTTTTGTTTAAAAGGTGTATTTAAAGTTTAGTTATAACATTTTTATATAGTTTTCGTATTTCTTTATAAAATTTCATCTTTGATCGGCAATTTGTCAGTAGACAGATGATGTCCTGGTATTGTAGAATCAAAAAATAATTAAAAAAAATATTGAAATTTCCGGAAGAACGTGTAATGTCGACTTTGATAAGTACCTTTTATCAGCTGTTGTAGAAATAAGACAGAAATAAATATAATGTTGGTAGTAGGGTTCTACAGACTGTTATTTATAAAACTATTTAACTATATGTGTGATTGGTCGCCACACATGACATTATTTTATATTTTAATTTCAATAGTAAAAACCTTACTAGTTAATTCTAGATTGACCTAAATCTAAACAAATAGGATTACCATGGATACATTGTTTGTTGGAAGAAATGGTAGATTTATGCGTGAGTCTCAGTAATAAAGTTGTCATTTTGCTGTTATTAAATAGGACGTGATTAAAAGTTCATCCAATAAAATTAGAACTTTTAAGTAACCCCCGACAGAAAAATAAATATCCCTACCGCAGCTAACAAAGAGCTGATAACTTTGAAACCGCTGAACCGATTTCCATCAAACATAGCTAAGAACACTTCCGACTAATTCACCTTTCAAACAAAATCAAAATCGGTTCATGCGTTCGGAAGCTACGATGCCACAGACAGACACATACAGACACGTCAAACTTATAACACCCCGTCGTTTGCGTCGGGGGTTTAAAAGACAAAAAATAAAAATGATCTCTCTTCAGTAAACCATTCTTATCTTAAATATAAGTCGACTGCAACTACAATCAAAATTAAACTTTAAATTGCTTCCCATAAAGCACAAAGCAAATTGAAATCTTTTTCATCCAGGTAGCTTACTTCTTCTCAAGTTTCAACCTAGTTCCAATTTCAATTACAGAATTAAACTAGGTAGAAAGGAAGGTAGAAAGGTGAGAATTTATATCTGCCGGATTAATGTTCCTACCTCAATTGGTCTGGACGACTTCAGTACCTCCTTGGCTTGGCTGAATTATTACTGCGCTCAGTGGTTTGGGAAAATGTAGTGGGATGTCGCCTTGTCTACGTACACCTGGCATTAGAACTTGAGCCTGAATTGGGTAGATGACACCACTAATCAATAGACGTACTTTTTATGAGATTTCAAAACGCGATTCCCCCATAGATTTTGTACGACAATACATGATGATGACGTAATTTTATTGACATCTCAATTCACTGACTATTTATTGATTTCAAAGCAACTAAAAATCAAATTTTATAGTTATTTAAAAATTCATCGGGTTTTCAGGGCTAAAATAAACTGTTATTTTGTGAAGTTGTGTCTTGGATTTATTGTTTAATGGTATTATCTACCCAATTGAGAAAACAAACTTATACTTATGGACAAGGGAAAGAAAACAAATACCAAGCAAAAATTTGATTGTGTTAAATATTCGATCTTATTATATTTAATTAGAAAATAGAATCGAATATTTTTAAGGTAGAGCGTTTGTGTCAGGCCTCTAAAAGGATGGGGAGGCATGAGTAAATAAGTAAGGGTGGTCGAATACTCGAGAATCAGAGATACGTCTATCAAGCAATGAAAATTGCGAGCTTAATTTGAAGCCTGTCTTATTTATCTTAAACGGAGGAGCCGCTTTGTTGAGAATTGTTCTATGTTTCCTACTGTTTACATTTATTACATGTTTATCTTAACAATCTACATAAATTGTTCAGAATAATAACACCATACCATCCATCACGCCTGTATTCCCCGAAGGGTTAGGCAGAGGTGTAACAATGTACACCCACAGGTCGCCGGTAATTTTAGGTTCCATGTAATAGGGGGCGAGCCTATTGGTATTAACCGGGCACAAATCCTAACTCCGAGCTGCTACTGAGAATTTCATAGAAAAACCCAAAATTTTTTGCTCGACCTGGGAATCGAACCCAAGACCTCTAGCGTAGCAGTCGCGCTTAGGACCACTAGGCTACCGAGGCAGTTAATAAAAATCAGAATAATAAGAGAAATTAATAATTTAATAATTTATTGAGCACGTTGAAAATAGCAAAATAGTTTTTAGTTATCTAGTTATCAAAAATACAGGCTAATTTTGATGACAATCATCCAAAAAGCCATTTGGTTCATTGAAGAATAAATTATTAAAAAAAAACTTAAATGGCAATTATATTTTTGTTTTGCATAATTGCTAGTATTTAGGCATTGAACAGGATGTCTCGAAAAGATTTTAATAAATATAAAAATACGGGCAAGTTAGGATGAAAAAATAAAATTAAAACCATTAAAAAAAGTAAAGTAAATATACTTATTTTGTTTTTTTAATTGTCGGCTATGTTTTTTTTGTAAGTGGCCAGTGTCAGTTAGTACAAAATTGGTTTGAATCAGGTTGAGATAGGCATACTCGTAAGATTTCTTAAAAAAAAAATCGAATTAAAAAGTGTAAAATTAACCATGACTTTATTAACGTTACTTTTTTGTGTAACGGTATTTCGTTACACAAAAAAGTTTCCCAGTTAGGATAGAACTTTTTAATTCGCGATTCATTGCAACCAAAAAGTTTACATTACGATTTCGCAATGTAGGTGTTTTGTTGCACCTACAATCCTTATTCATTTCATTAGAAAATAAAAAACAAATATGTTCAATTCTTTACACGCCACTAAATAGCAGCCATATCAAGTTAGCAACGACATTGCGTGTGAAAAGCGGCAGTAGGCATCGCGCGCCGCCCTTGAATCTGTGGGAGTACTGCAGTGACCGACGCGACAGCGATCGATGGATTATAATTACTTATTTAAATCTGTAAGCAATCCTATTTGTTTTCCTAGTCATAACTAATTCAAATAAAGAAGACTTAATTTTTTTTTACTTTATATTTATTGTTTTTTACTACGAAATAAAACCTGCTACGAAATTAGTTATTTTTAGTGGTTTAGATTTTCCATTTTCATAAATTAATGATTGGTAATACAGATGCCTATACGTAAGGTTAACATCACATAAAATTTTAATGTTCAGTTTATTTCATTTAAAAATTGTTTAAGTTACAGAAAAGAATTTCTAATCAAATGTGTTGTTCTTCACGATTTCTAGATTGTATTATTTTCTTAACCTTCAAGCGAAAATTTACAAAATAATATTTGTAGTAAGCTAGACAAAAACAGCCATTTACTAATTAAAGCTTTACAGATTTTTTTCGGCTTGTAATGCACATTGGCCTGATTTATTAGCTTGTTATTAACGTTGAATTTTAATTAATTCTCCATTGAAAGGAATTTATTACACTGACACGCACGGTTTAATTTTAATGGGTGACCAATTTGAGTACCTTTAATGTCTAAATAAATAACTCATGATATTTAAACACTACGACTCCTTCTGATAGAATTCTAATAACATCATAGACAAGGTGCATTTTTGCACCATTGTAAAATTGAAGATGATACCATGCTAGTGATTCTCAAGTCGAGTAAATCTATATCAATATTATAAAGCTGAAGAGTTTGTTTGGTTGAACGCGCTAATATCAGGAATTACTGGATTGAACTTAAAAAATATATTTGTGTTGGATAGTCATTTTATAGAGGAAAGCTATAGGCTATATAACATCACGCTACGACCAATAGGTGCGGAGCAGTCACTAAAGACATAACCTAACGCGGGTGAAAAAACTACGCGGACGAAGTCTCGAGTCTTTATTTTATTATTGACTAGCTTCTAAGCTAGTCAATAATAAAATAAAGACTTTTTTTTTTTAAAAAGAACGTTGCCCCACACTAGGAATTTCTCCTGTGTCGTGGGTGCGTTTACAAACATATAAAGTCACATACACAAACAGCCAGACCCGGAGCAACTATCTGTAGGACATACAAATATTTGTTCCGTGCGGGAATCGAACCCGCGACACGCAGCGCAGCAGTCGATCGCTCGGCCACTGCGCCAACCGAGTCGTCACTCTGCTTTCAGTATTTGATTTTCGAACAGCGTTACTTACAACTTTGAATGGTTCCGTATTTTTTATGTCAACAAGGTTTACTTTCTTTCAGCAGTGAAATGAAATTGTAGAAGTGTTCATAGTTCAAAAGAGCTCGAGCCATTCAAATATCTGACAAGTGTACTCGTAGCTGTAAATCCAATGCAAGTCTCGCCTCTTCAATATCAAATCAATAGGTAAAACAGGTCAGTTTGAACTTGCATAGTAGGAGCACGAAGAATATATTAGTAGGTATGGAACAGATAACATCACGCTTGCTTACCCTCATATTGACAGTTTTCTTTTGTACTTTATAGGGGACAAACCTTAACCACATTTACCAACTCACAAATGCAGAATCCGGACTGCCTGCTATTCAGAAATTAGTTTTGGAAAAATCCAATAAGACTGCCCTGGAAATCGAACTCACGACCTCTCGCATAGTAGTAGCGATTGACCATGACACAACGAGGCACTCCAAAGGAATAGTAGGTAGCAGATTTTTTTTTTTTAACCGGCGAAACATTTCCGAGTATCGTGAACTAAATCCATGGGAAAAACTTTCCGTTACATTTTCCCTCCATACCGTTCGCTTTTTAATTTTGTTACCTCCTTTTTCTGTAATGAAATCTATGTAAAAAACAACTTGGTAACACAAAATAAACTCGTATTTCAATATAAAACGGCAACGTTTAAAACGTTCTTGTACATTTTAATTCCGGCTTTCCGGCTTTGGCTTTACAAGGGCTTGCCTGTGCCTCATTACTAGAACATCAAGATGTTCTTGATGCCAAGGCATTATCGCCTCAAAACGTATCTAGGTTAACACCGCTTATGTATTCAAGTAGAAAATGTGTTATTTTTTCTAACGCTACGCGATACTGTGCCCTATAAATTACTAGATCCAAATTCAAATTGTTATTGGACTAAAACCGGTTTAAGTTCAAAAAATGTGGTGTAGCCATTAGGGGTCGCCTCCGAAAGGGAAGATGTCAGTGTTCAAATATTAATAATAATAAAAAAATATTACATAAAATTGTCTATATATATATACTCCAATCAACAAAAAAACTGCCTCGGTAGCCTAGTGGTTTTAAGCGCAACTGCTACGCTAGAGGTCTTGGGTTCGATTCCCAGGTCGAGCAAAAAGTGTTATTGGGTTTTTCTATGGAATTCTCACTAGCAGCTCGGAGTTAGGATTTGTGCCCGGTTAATGGCAATAGGCTCGCCCCTATTGATTGGGACTTAAACATACCGGCGAACTGTGGGTGTACATTGGTACACCTCTGCCTAAACCTTCGGGGAATACAGGCGTGATGGTGTGTTAACAAAAAAAATCAATGAAAAACATTGATATAAGTCTAAAATAAGGTCAAGTCTAGATGATTTATTTTTGTTCCTTATACATACGTAGTACTGTTAAAGTCGTAGAGTACATTTTATTACGCATGCAAAATGATTGCGTGAATGAATCTGCCAACTACGATAAGGAGACAAGTGGTAAATTAATGCATAAATATTACACGCAGCGATCATTCAGCTTCACAATAAAAGGACAGGTAACATGTTTGATTTATAAGCTCTTTTGACAACATTTGATACACACGGCGACATCTGTGTTGACAAATAAATGCAGATTTCCATCTCGTGTCTTCAACATACATTTATCTCACACCCACTTCCAATGTTAATTAGCTAATGTAACGTTCCATTTGTAACGATTTATTCAACAATGTTTGCGTGATCGTTCGTTAAGCGTGTAAACCAAGTTCGATTCGATTTACGGTGTTTCTTAAGCCTCAAGCTTTTATAACGATACTTAAATTGTAAGGAAAGAATAATAGGTGATGAAAATTAATATTTAGTGTGTCCTTGGCCGTAATACGCAAATATGTAGGCAAAGCTTGAATGAATATGTCGCCTATAATACAGAAGCACCCTTGTATTGATTCGTTTTCGTACAAAGTTATGATTGAGTCGCCAAATCGAGGTTGAATAAATATGCATGTAGGTTTACTATGTTCTAAATATATTCTGACAAACAAAGAAGCGGAGTTGCGTAAAAGCTCTGCTCAATGTATGTGTATTTTCATGAAAATAATGCTAATCACTGAACTGAAATGCCTGGCTCATTGAGTCGAAACACTTTTAGTTCCGAGTAAATATCATTATAAGCTATTCATTTGAATTTTCTTAAGTACATATATGTAGGTTCATTTTGTACTATGGTAAAAAAAATAACTCCACTCGACTTTACCTACTATAACTAAAGACAATTCCACACTCCCAAAGACAGGAATAGTGACACAAGAAAGCACATTTCTAAATTCAAATCGTACCTTTCAGCGCTCATTATCATTACTTCAAAGGATTGTCTTACTCAAAGACTTATATATTCCTACAACCGGTATACGGGTGCGTCTGAATGAGGGGATGACTTATCTGGCTACCTACAACGTGATAATTATGTCGAACAAATCCCAGCGGAGAAGTTAGAGTAGTGAATCTCAAGAAACCGCTTTGAGAGTATTTATTACTTCTAAATGGCTCCGTTTTTATAAAGTTGCCTTAATTATAAAACATACCATCACGCCTATATTCCCGAAGGGTTAGGCAGAGGTGTACCGATGTACACCCACAGTTCGCCGGTATGTTTTAGGTCCCATGTAATAGGGGGCGAGCCTATTGCCATTAACCGGGCACAAATCCTAACTCCGAGCTGCTACTGAGAAATTCCTAATGGAAAAACCCAATAACACTTTGCTCGACCTGGGAATCGAACCCAGGACCCCATGCTCATCAGTCGCGCTTGCGACCACGAGACCAACGGGGCAGTTATAATTATATTCTATAAATTTTATGGTTTGCAACAGAAAAGTGATATTTTTGCTGATTTGATCACTGTTTTTGTTTTTAATTCAAGACTGCTTGAATTAAGTATTATTTGGTATGAATATACATACATGTATATATACACTTCAAACATAAAATATTTGTCGATGCATTCTATCTGTATTTTCACGAAGCCAAATTATTTAAAAATATATTATTATGCTTAAACTGTAGTTTCGTATTAGGTAATTTAGTACCTGCCCTAAATAAAATTATATTTCTTGTAGAACTTACCTATATATACAATATGTTTAAGATATCTTTCTGAAGAAAAAAACCTTTTTTTGCCACTCAGAAAAGAAAATAGGCAAATCATGAAAATTGGTTATTCAATTTGTGTTTACGCAAAGTGGTTTTTCCTCCTAATAAGCAAAGCAAATAGAGAACATTTTCCGTCACCGTACGAAAAAACCTAATTTCTAGTCATTTTAAAGTACTTATTAAGGACTTACTAGCCATTCTTATTTTTTTTTTATACCACAGAATTACACATACACAAACATAAATACGTTATTACGTCGCGTTTAACCTATGGCCCAAAAAAAAATCACATATTGTCTATTTGAAAAAAAGAAAAATAAGAACATTAAAGTTACTTTGTTAATTTTTTCTCATAGCTAAGTTCTAATGTATAATGCTTTTCCTATCTAACTATTCTTGACGAACGATGGTACACGATTAAGGCTTTTTTTTTGGGAGGTGGGATATGATCACATAACTTCTCCCGCCTTGGGCGAGGCGGGAGGGAGTGTCTTACGAACAACCCGCAGCCCCGGCAGGCATCGGCCCTCAGTGGCCCCTTCCCTATGCTGACATCTCTTTGATGCGCGCGTGGAACACGAACGCGCCGTCGACACGGCCTGTCGTTATGAAACGTAAGGTCGGTGAGCTACCCATTGCTCACCGTCCACAAGCCCGTACACGATCAAGGCTTTTTTTTTTTTTTTTGGTGGGTGGGAAATCATCAAATAACTTCTCCCGCCCTGGGCGGGGCGGGAGGGAGTGTCAGACTTTTACTGACTAAAACCCACCCATGTTCCTTCTTGTGCCCTTTGCGTTCCGGGGGCGCGGTATCTCTTGCGAACAACCCGCAGCCCCGGCAGGCATCGGCCCTCAGTGGCCCCTTCCTTTTGCTGACATCTCTTTGAGGCGCGCGTGGAACACGAACGCGCCGTCGACGCGGCCTGTCGTTATGCAACGTAAGGACGGTGAGCTACCCATTGCTCACCGTCCACAGGCCAGTATCTACGGTGGCCGGGAGTCGTCTCGCGGCTCCCGACGTCCGGAGCGTCTACCGCGGCGGCTGGGACGGGAGAACCGCTGTCTCAACCGTCCCGACACGATCAAGGCTGCCATCACCTTAATTGTGGACGTCGGAAAAAACTTGAAAAAAACTCGGACTTTCAGGTCAAATTGAGATTTTTCCCCAACGCCCCTGAGAAAAATATGTCTACAATAAAAATAAAAACGTCGTTTACATTTTACTATTCAAATTTTTTGCTTATCTTTCAATTACTTCCCCTAACAGCAAAAGTGTCACTTGACGAAGACATTTTTTGAAAACCCCTTCAGGACGACCTCTGGACGCTCCCTCCTGCTTTGACTCGATTTACTACTTAGACGACCGGTGCCAAGTCTTTGTGATTCATGAGGTATGGCGAACGAGATAGATATACAACCATAATTTCTACGAATTATAAGAATATAGAACATTAGCTTTTGCCTGTGCCTACGCCCGCGAAAATGTTGGTGCGTTTCTTCTTCTTTCCTAATTTCATCAAAATCGGTTTAGTGGTTTATTCATGAAAGCGTAACTGACTGACAGAGTTACTTTGGCATTTATAATATAAGTATGAGTGAAAAAAAAAACAGAAATTAAATTCAAAACATCAATATAAATGTTAAAGATGGCGTTTGATCTGAAATAATTTAAACGAAACGGCCCACGCGAAGGCTTGGCCACAAAGGTTTGGAAACTTCTTTGTTTCATACTTCTTGTAACAGTTATAGACTGAGATCCGAGAGTCGCCAGACTTATGTCACCTATGCATGGCTGAAATGAAAGTTTAGATAGAAGAATATGTCGTTAGGAATACGCGTACCTACGCATTCTTGCTAGTTTTATTTCTGGACTCCTTTCCAGGTATTAGGTAGGCGAAGTAGTGTAGGTGACCTTTTGAATGTCAAAATGTCTGTCTGTCTATCTGAAATTATCGCCCGCTGGAAAGTGTCTGGCAATAACGAATAATGGTTCTTAACAATATAAAAGCTCGAATGTAAGGAACTTACTTACTTAGGAAGTAAGGTATTTACCTTTTGTATATCTACCTGATATCTGAAAAAGGGCCTTGCATTTAAACTAGTATGCATACTTTCTTAACAAAATATTCTTCTGTCTATGTTTAAAATTTCAGCCATGCTAAAATTACGTAGGCATGGCCTCTCGGGGATCTTAGACCATAACAGTGCGGTTCTAACTAATTTCTTAGGGCCCTCACTCCATTTTCAACACTGGCAATAAAGAGACGTTTAATAGGGACAGCCCTATAATTAAGTGTTTCTAGGGTTTTATTGAAAACTAACTATTGCCCCCGACTTCGTCCGCGTAATTTTTTTTTTCTGGTCCCTAGTTTTCCCCTCACCCCTTATTACATGGGACCTAAATATACCGGCGAACTGTGGGTGTACATTGTTACACCTCTGCCTAACCCTTCGGGGAATACAGGCGTGAGAGAGTGTAGTTTTTTGAAAATAAAATACGGGCTTTCGCACTCAGGGGTAATGTAACTTCCTATCACTCAAATAATTTTTAGAACGCCATAATTTTCTTTATCTTTATTTGAATTACTAATTTAATATAATTTCGTTTTTATAAATTAAATAAATTCATGATAATATATATACATTTTTAGTTTCACATTATTTTAATGTAAATTTTAATTTTAATTTAATGTAAACCTAAATTAATATAATTTAATATTACTTTTTAGTAGTTTCGGAGATAAACGCGTTCGAACAAACAAACTGCCCAACTTTATAAGTAATGTTAGTGTAGATTTTACAGCTGAAAAGTGAAATGTTCGGTCGAGTTTTTAAGAAGTTGGCTTTTGTTGGGAGAAGTGATGCTAGAGTGAAGATCGATAGCCGCATTGAATGAGAACCGTCTCGATAGCCTAGTTTTTGTATCGGCTTAGCAGAATTTAACGGGACAAGGACTCGGCCTTACATTTTGGGCTTAATGTCTGCTTGTCTCGCTTCGTCTGAGGTCATTTGAGGTAGGTACATATGACAATAGGTATAGATATAGTAGGTTGATTAGGCTCTCTCTCTAACGATCTTCTTGTCTATACTAACATTATAAAGCTGAAGAGTTTGTTTGAGCGCGTTAATCTCAGGAACGACTAGTCCGAATGAATAAAGTCTTTTTCCTTTAAGAGCCCGTTTCTTGAGAAAGGCTAGGCTATTTAACATCACGCTACGACTCACGGGAGTAGAGCAGTAGCCGAAGGCGTAACTTAACGGTGGGGTTTTAGTTAGTTTGGTCTAAAAGTGTGCGGAAGCACGACAATTGATCAAACGCTTTTAGAAAAATGTAGTGTGTGATTTAATTTAAAACAATTAATTTACTGAACCCATCTTAGTAAATTGTTATTATTAAAACAATGTAAGCTTGTAACATATCGAATACTAGCTTCTGCCAGCGACGTCGTCCGCGTAGTTTTTTCACTCGTATTAGGTTACGTCTTTGGTTACTGCTCCTTACCTATTGGTCATAGCGTGATGTTATCTAGCCTATTGCCTTCCTTGATAAATGAACTATCCAACACAAAGATTTTTTTAATTCAAACCGGTATTTCCTGAGATTAGCGCGTTCAACCAAACAAACAAACAAACTCTTCAGCTTTATATATTAGTATAGATATAGATTTTCAATTTATTTTATCGTCAAAGCTTTTATTTCAATTAAACCATTTACAGGCATTTTTGAATTGTCAAGAAGTCGGTCAGTTACACTACGGTCAGTTTAATTGTACCTATAGTAACATGTATTTGAAAATAGCAGAAAACATTTCTTTTAAGATGCGAAGCTTTTAATAGTTAGTATGAAAAGTTTAATCAGTTGGTATTTTCAACAGACTCTTTAGTGCCCACTTTTCTAGGTCAAAACAAAAGTAATATCATCGTAGAAGGGCCTAGCTATCACATTTCCATGGTAGGTAAGACATTAGTTAAATACCAGCCGCAGTCGTAAGACAAATGATATGGAAATGTAGGAACATTTCATCTACCATTACCGTCATTAAAGTACGTTAGCTCCAACGGTCAAAGGTGGTATATTAAAATGAAGGAAATGTTAACAGTATTACAGAATTATTCATGAAATCAAAAATACTGAAATACGTGTACTTTCTGAACAGAAAGTACACGTATTTTAGTATATTTTATTTATTAAAATTGGAAACCACCATAATTAGTGGAACCCCTAATTATGGTGGTTTCCAATTTTAAAAAAATCATTATGTTCTGAATTTAGTGACGGATAATTTACAAAACATACATACATACCATCACGCCTGTATTCCCCAGAGGGTTAGGCAGAGGTGTACCAATGTACACCCACAGTTCGCCGGTATGTTTAGGTCCCATGTAATAGGGGGCGAGCCTATTTACAAAACGTTGTATTATATCATATTTTCTTTTCGAGTTATGACATTTTCATCGTAGACTCATACGCGTTACGTACCAGTCCTAATACTACAAGATCCGATAGCATTATTAAAAAAACTTTACCGAAATGTAATATTCTATTTTGCATTAGGAAATTTTGTAGTTCAATTTTTCGACAAGATGCTGTTTTGGGGAATAAATGTTAGCTTTTTTGGGGTTGCGCACCCAGATGATGTAAACGGATACCTATTTTTCTAGCTCACCAATCCGTTCGTCTGTTTCTTTGTCACAGACCAGAATGTCTTGAACCGTAACCAAGCACGGAGTGTGTATTTTGCAAGAGTGTATACTGTGGATTCTATAGCAACAAAATAATAAAAATGGAATAGAGTTGAAAATTTAAGGGGCTCCCTATGCATAACACGTGTTTTATTCAGAATTTTTGGAGTGACCTTAAATATAGCCCTGAGGTACAAAACCATCATGTGCGAGACCGCACTTGGCCGGTTCTTTTATCACCATCGACGTATTTGTAAAGCTAAGATCTATTGTAAAAATACCAAAAAACTGCGATAGCCTGATTTGAATGATTGAATGAAAAAAAAATGCCTAACTACAGGTATTATTACTAATATAATTTTATTTGTTCTCTTTGTCCGTGTTGTCCCTACGGCGGAAGGGTTTCGCCCCTCGCGGATATCATAAAGGGAGACTAAGGGACTGTGTCAATAGGACAGTCAGCATCGCCGGGCAATATCTAACGCCATATTGGAAATTGTAGGCAGTTCTTTTAATTTTAAAATTGATGCAAATAGCTTGATATACGAGACACTATAGGACAAGAATACACAGATTACCACAATTGATAAATAAGTTATGGTTATCATCCTCAATATTGTCTATGAATGTGCCTTCAAAAAAACTTCTACTATACCAAAATGCACGCAACCTCTTAGCGAACTGGCAAACTATCGAATCAATCACCGCAATCAGAATATTGATTGCGGTGTGTTGATTCGATAGTTTTTAATGTGTTTGTATGTATAGATATGATTTCCGAGAGAAAAGGGATCGGGGGCCAACCGTAATGTCGTAAAACTGTATTTTTTTTACTATAAAGTACTTTGCAATTTCCACTGTTGCATTTTGAACTCCCGGTACGCAAGACAAAGTAATAATAACATTATTTTACTTTTTTTTTTGATTGTGCGGTATTTTCCTGAGGTACTGGCCTTTTTCTGAAAATTCTTTAACTAAGTGGAAGATACATTATTTCTCAGCGCTATTTTATTTAATTTAAAAAAAAAATAGCGATCGTAAGAAAATGTACGAGGACTAAGTCACGGCTGAAAGCTGGTCTATACTAATATTATGAAGGGGAAAGACTTTTTGTTTGTTTGTTTGTACCGAATGGGCTCCGAAACTACTGGACCGATTTTAACCATATTTTCATCAATATTCAGCTACATTAATACTGAGTAACATATGCTACATAACATCATGCTACAACACACGGGAGCGGAGCAGTAATCAAAGACGTAACTTAACACTGGTGAAATCTGCGGGTCGTTCGTAAGAGATACCGCGCCCCCGGAAGGCAAAGGGCACAAGATGGAACATGGGTGGGTTTTAGTCAGTAAAAGTCTGACACTCCCTCCCGCCCCGCCCAGGGCGGGAGAAGTTATTTGATGATTTCCCACCCCCCAAAAAAAAAAACACTGGTGAAATAAGCCACCCGGACGAAGTCGCGGGCAGTTCGCTAGTATAAAATATAGCAGAAAACTTGGAATTTAATTAGCCGTAACAATGCATTTGTATTGTTGCGCATTTGAAGGACACGCGCCTGCTGCGTCGCAAGGTCAATTAGCTAAGCCACGTGGAATATATTGCGATAATATAATTTTCCTGACCGAATTACCATCACCGCGGCCGATCGTAATGGAAACTAGCCAAGTACGCAGGAGACATAGATATATATACATATATATATAGATATACCCATGTATATGCGCTAATACAGGTGCACTTCCTCTTCTTTGTTATGTACACTATATTGTTATAAAAATGAACGATTTTTTATTTTGTTTGTTTGTTTGTAACGAATAACCCCCGAAACTACTGAACCGATTTTAACAATTTTTTCAGCAATAGATAGCTACATTATTCCTGAGTAACATAGGCTTAAAATCACGCTACGACCCACGGGAGCGAAGCAGTAACGAAAGACGTAAATTAATGCGGGTGAATTAAGCCACGCCTGCGAAGTCGCGGGCTGGTCGCTAGTGTTCAATGTACATAACAGTGTTAAAGTTAAAGTCGAGGCATTTTTTTCAATTACCAAACCATTAACCATTATTATAAACCATTAACAGGCACTTTTGAATTGTCAAGGAGTCAGTTAGTTGAAAATTTGAAGCTGGTTGCCCGTTCCAAAACGTAGGTCACTATGGAGAAGAATGTACAAGAAACTCCTCTGACGCCGTTTAAAAAAAAGTTTAAACAAAATCCTGGCCACATTATTCCTGTTGTTTCTATGTATATGTGAAAATAATATAGGTGAAGAGCGACATAAAAAAAAAGATATAAGAGATGACCAATCCCAAACGCCTCGTTAGCCTAGTGGTCCTAAGCACGACTGCTACGCTAGAGGTCCTCGGGTTCGATTCCCAGGTCGAGCAAAAAGTGTTATTGGGTTTTTCTATTAAATTGTCAGTAGCAGCTCGGAGTTAGGATTTGTGCCCGGTTAATGGCAATAGGCTCGCCCCCTATTACATGGGACGTAAATATACCGGCAAACTGTGAGTGTATATTGTTACACCTCTGCCTAACCCTTCGGGGAATACAGGCGTGATTGTATACAATCCCAAACGACAGCGCTTTCACGAACATATCAATAATGCCATTATTTTCAAGGTATAAAGGCAATAAGATAACAAGCACACAACTGCTTATATAATTAAGTAAGTAATAAAGAATTTTTTAGTTATATCACAGAATATTTATTTTATATTCATATTTATTATTTATTTATCACATTTTTTTCAAATTTAATATACCGGTAATAATTTTTTTTCTGACTTCCATAGCCAATACTGTACGAGTACTACAAGTTATCTGTGAGAGGAGTAATCTATGGAAGTTTATATTTTAATTGATATAGCAACGCGAAAAAATGGAACTTTTACATGATTTTAGAATCACATCTTTATTGCTACCAAAGAATAACGTCGTTATTTCCACACTACACAAATTCGTAAATAACAATTACATCGTGTGCTCGATGAATGTATAACGAATCATTGTTGGGTAAACCCGTCGTCTGTGTTGGCCCTCATTATTGCAGTCTTATAAAAAGCCAGCCAAGTGCGTGTCGGACCACGCACCGTGTTGAATTGAAATCGGATTAACGAATTCTTATTGTATTTAAAATACTTTGTGTTCCCCGAAAAGTTTCTTTGTATTTAAACTTAAAAAAAAAAAATATTGTTTTAAATATATTTTTAAATAATAATTATGCTTCAACAAAATCTTTAAAATACTTAGTTTGTTTTCTATTATACGGGCACGGTTGTACAAAAGCTTCGCTAAGCACCGCGGAACACGTAACTTGGATGCACTTCGCTCAATGGAAGCTCCATTGAGGTAGGTTTGAGTGTCAGCACGTTCTTTTTATGAATGCGTGCGGTATGTGCAATATCCACGATGTACCTCAACGTATAAAATGCACCCGTATTGTATGCGGTATTATAAAGGTAGACTTCATTTAAGAATCCAATATTAAACATTTCAAAAGGTCGTTTGGTTACTGGTAAATTATATAGGCAGATAAAAGTTCTTAAGTAAAGTATAAAACGGTAAATAAGTGCCGTATCAATTCTCCAAAATAATTATGTAAAAAGTGATAATAAAAGTGTTTGAAACAAAGACTATCAAATACATAATGTTTCTTTTGCCGTTTCGTGAAATTGCGACGTCAACACGCTTAGCACGACAGCCGTATGGTTTGTTAAAATTTTTATTGCTGTGAGAAACCCGCACGAGATCCAAGTTAAAACGCTTTACTTTAAGTAGTTAGTTGAGACTTTGCTTACAAATCACGAAAATTAATTGATAAGCACACTTTTGTAGTCTAAACGTGGTCTAGACTAATTGAAAAACTTGTTCAATATTTCAAGACATAATGGACAAGATGAGTGTTAGCTATGACTGTCTCCTCTTAGCAAGTGTGAAGAAGAAACATTCATAAACTATGCAATTTTGATCACGAAGTGAGTGAGTGACAGGAATCGTGTTCGTAGAAAACGGAGTTACGTATGAGTTAAACGTCATAAGTACTATAAAAATAGGTGATTTACTAGGTACACATAGTACATAATGCAGATTCTAGTGGAAGCCGTAATGAGGAAAGGTCAAACACAATGCCTTACTCGTCATTAGAGGATTAACGGCATAACCAACATACGGCAGCTGACAAAAGAGGAACGACGATTTATATCGCGTTCGCACTCTTTTGTCATAATGCAGCAACTCCAGGTGTTCAGCCGGGAGTGGATATTTTTTTTGCCAGCCGTCAAACAATTAAATGTGGCATTGTACCACAAATGAATAGCGGATCCAGGGCGGACATGTCAATGCAAGCAAATAATGAAAGGTATACCTTTTATCCGGCGAGCCCTGTGTGCGAACGCCGGCGTCCGTGGCGGTAAGCCCCCGGTGGTGTAGTGTCGTAGAGTGTAAGGGTGATGGAAGCGCCAAGGAGGGCTCCTGGCCGCGAGGGGCCGGCGTTGCTGCGCGTAGCGAGCGATGGGCGCGCGTGTGGCTCGAGGTCGGTGTGCCGGCGGAGTGGGCCGCGCTGTCAGAGCCGGCGAGGGTGCGCGCGCCTGCACCACCGCGCATGCGCCCTAGTGCGCCGCAAGCGATTAAACTAAATACACCAACACGCAGCGCCACTACATGTGCTATACTGGCGCGCTGCCGCCTTACCTACATATCGAGGTGAGCATTATACGTATTTTTTTTATAATCTTCTGACCTACATTATATTCTTACTTATTGTATTACAATTTTATTGTAAACGTTTAATAGAAAGAATTGAAGCGAGGTCTCGTTACAAGTTGTGTTCGCAGGGACTAGCTACATCAACAAAAGCTTTGACATTCATGAATATTTTCTTTTGTGAATGAAATAATTTTTAGTATCGTGACATTTTCTTTATTTTGCTGTTTTACCATTACATATCTATAATCGTTTAATTTATTTAAATATGCAAACAGAGTGTGAAGTTTTGGTATAGATGGTGTAGTTGTGTAGATCAGCTGTTTGTATGAGGTTATCGGTGGGTGGTATCGATTGACGGCACTTTCACCGCTGGGCGCGAACAGCCACTAGTCTATGTTTTGGCGGGGCTCCAGCAATGGCGGACACCCACCCTGTTACTAAGGACACGCCATTTTCGCGTAACAATTAAGACTTAAAACTGAGCTAACAAAAATCGAAAAAAAAAAAAATCATAATGTATATAAAAAAAAAACGTTTTTTATCGGAAATAATAATAAATCGCGTATAAAGAGATCAAAACCGACGTTTGTGTATCCTTCATGGTTCATATAACTCGTGATGTTCCTTTTGTCATGTTTACAGGAGTGGCATAACAATGTCTGTGTTTATATCATGGGATTAAGTATATGTATTAAAAGTAGATTTAACATTACCGACCCTGATAATTATTTACACTAAAACTAATTTAGTTAAAACAATTTGCATGGATCCTTCATCTTAAAACCTGTATATTTTAAATATACATTAAGTATATTGTATTATATTGACAAGTTAACTGAATCACAAACTTACGAAATAAGTAATTTTGACCAGTGTCCTTTATCACTAGAAATTACTACCTACGTAGAAATTTGTAAACTTTTAGAATTACGTAATAAATTTTACGCATAATTTTTTGATTAATTCAGTATGTGCGTAAAATGTACCTAAATAGGCGCTAGAATAATATAATTTAAGCTAAGAAGTATGTATGTATCGGTTTTGTAACGTATTTACGCGTACGGTACGCGGAGTATCCGCATTGCTGCAAACCAGGGCTAACCGAAAATTGAGAAAAGTTTTAATATCTAGAGAACTTCAAGTTTTCGTTTTGTAAGTAGTTCTCGAAAATAGACCATACAGCATATTAGTTAAAACCAAAGTTACAAGAGTTTTAATGAAATAAAAAGAAAGTGAATGAATACATTTTACATAATTCGTTAGCGAAGTTATAAATAACGAGTGGTCAGTTTCATGTTAAGTGGTATTTTTTTTATCTTTCAAGGCTGTCACACAATGCCAATTTATTTTTATAATTTTTATTTAGATCTCTCTCTTAGTTGACATTTGAAAATTTTATACAAATTGCTTTATTTTGTCATTTACCCTCATAAATGCTTCCGTATTCATTGAGCCTTAAGAAGCCCTATTCTTTGGACACCGACTTCGATATACTTAAAGCTTTTCAAAGGGTCAAGTCCGGTGTGGCAGTATTGTAGATGACCTTGCTTTTGCTTTAATGTGTAGGGTATGAAATTATTACCTACTGGGCTCACAATAGCCAAGTTTCTTAACTGTAGAACAATATCTTCCCTGTATTTGAACGCGTATTAATAAAATGAACAAGTCCTTATTACGTGTGCACTTTGGGCTCGTACCTTTTATTGATTCAAACAGATCAGCCCAAAGTTTAACTGTTCTAAAAAATATAAAACCAATTTATGAATGAATTTTAAAATAGATGTAACAATAATCACTATAGGAGCTTTTTATTTAACTATAATTGTATTAAAAGGTAAAGTTTGTTTTTTTTTGTTCGTAAGAGGTACTGGTCGGATTATAACAAGTCTTTCGCGGATAGAAAGCTACACTATTGCGTACGTATAATTTACGTCATACTTGGCGACGTCATTAGGATACAGGCATTCATAACGGTTAATACATAAATACTTTTAAAATGCGAACGCTTAGGTAGATGTTACTCAATCATGCCACCGTCACGGCCATATAGATTTTGGCTGGACATTTAGCGCGATGCGACATTGTGCTGAATGTAATAATAATGTATAGTTGCCGCCACGAGTCGTGAGCACTAACGTTAAGTTATTTTATGGGTTTTTAGGTTCCTTTATGGGTTTTTGGGGCGCTAACCCTGCACGCGATTGGTCCGCCAGTCGGACCGTTTGTCCTCACGACTTGTGGCGGCTACTGTACGGTCAGCGACAAGAGTAGTTGAACGCTTCAGATTTTTAAATCCTAATTATTGAGCGCAATAATAGAGAAATAAGTATCCGCTTCCTACCGGTCCTTTTGGAAATCTATGGGGGAGGCCATGACCAGCAGTGGACGTCCTACTGCGGATATGATCATGATGATGGTGACGTATAAATCAAGATTAATTAAGTCTAAGCTGTTTATTAAAATACAGAAAAGCAATGCAGCGTATTATTTCTTGTCTATTTAGATTATATCATGCGAACACACCGGTCATTGTGGGGTCATCTTTACGGGAGCCTTTGTCCAGCAGAGGACGTCATCTGGCTGATATGAGGATGATGATAATGATGACGCATCAGTGTAGTTCAACATTTCGTGGAGAATTTTGTAAAATATATCTAAAATAATAATAAAGAAATAAGTAATTAAGGCTAACACGTAATATTTTTTTAGCAATTAGTGGTCGATAATTCTAAAAAAAATGTGTTGTGTAAAATGAAAATGTAAAAAAAAATCCATGACATATTTTAAGCACGAGTCTTCGCGTCTTGAAACCAGACGTCTAAAGCGTTCAAAGTCATACTTATAAAGAATTCGGTAATGAAAGAAGAGGGGAACCTCTGGCTTCCTATCTGTATTATTATCATGCTTGTCTGCTTGTCAGAGCTAACCAGCCATCTCGAATACGTGTAGGTAGGTACTTTAAAAGCATAACCAACAAAAGGTTTTGAAATAGGGGAGTCAACATTAAAAAGATGTAACGAGGTCAAATGGGGTAGGTATTCATCACTAAAATGGGCTCCATTTATATCAAACGATTGAATTACATACATATAAAAACTTACACATTTTTTTTTATTTCGTAGTTTTTTTTTGTGCACAAAATAATGGAGTAGGTAATTTTTATTGATTTGTTTGATTTCAATAATTTTATTTCAAATTCGAATAATATTTTTGTCTTATCGCACTGCACTGCAAGTAGGTTAGGTAGTAGTTAGACAAACCATTTTATAAATTATTCTCTGGGATATTGAGCTCAGTTTTACAATCACAGTTAAATCAACATACCACCACACCTGTATTCCCCGAAGGGTTAGGCAGAGGTGTACATCCGCAGTTCACCGGTATATGTTTAGGTCCCATGTAATTCAGGAGGCGAGCCTATTGCCATTAATCGGGCACAAATCCTAACTCCGAGCTGCCACTGAGATTTTCATAGAAAAACCCAATAACACTTTGTTCGACCTGGGAATCAAACCAAGACCTCTAGCGTAGCAGACGCGCTTAGGACCACTAGACTAACGAAGCAGGTTAATCTGCATCCCAAACTAAAATAGATCTAAAATTTATCTGCGTTAAAGTCCAGAATTATTACATGTAGGTACTTACTTCGAGAAATCGAAGTAACTTTAACTTGTGTTTTCTTGTATTTTTTTGGCAGAACTAATGTACCAACGTCATAGCACAATGGCAAGCGTTAGTTAAAGATCTTCACTGCATTAGGAACGGAAGCCCCCAATACATTAGCAGCAATGGAGTCGTATGTGTTCGCTGCGGCTAGTGGCATCAGGTCAAGGGCAATGCACAAATCCGCAGTCTCCTTCGTGACGCATACCAGTATACAGCATGTTAGTTTTAAACGAAGGACATAGATTAAGGGACTGTAAGTGAACAAGTTTCACTATGACACCAACTCTGAAATATCACTTGATAGTGTAGGTGATGCAATATTACAATTACAAACTAAGAAATAAAATTTAAGTGTCTTTTTGTAATGTTGAAATACAGCTTTTTAACCCCCGACACAAAAACGACGGGGTGTTATAAATTTGATGTGTCTGTGTGTGTGTGTGTGTCTGTCTGAACCGATTTTTTCCCGAATGCATGAACCGATTTTGATTTTGTTTCTTTTTATTTGAATGGTGAATTAGTCGGGAGTGTTCTTAGCTATCTTTGATGGAAATTGGCTCAACGATTTCGAAGTTATCAGCTTTTTTATTAGCTGCGGTAGGGATTTTTATTATTCTTCTGTCGGGGGTTACGTAAAATTTTTAATTTGCTTTTTATATTAAATACACGTACCAGTGTTTATAAAGTACTTGTACTAAAAAACATGTTTTACTTTGTTACTAAGAAATGCATTGTCAGTCTGTCTATGTGTTCCGGCTGGACCGATTTGGACGGGACTTGTACAGGCAGATAGCTAACGTTATAAGGAGTACTTTACATTTATTGTGAACAAAAATAATTAAGGCTCCGAAAGATAAAAAAACTCATTAAATTATGAACAAACTCAGAGTCAATAATCAGTTTTACGAGCTAAAAAGCAATAATAGTTGTTGGCGAGCACTTACTTACCATTGGGTAGGGCGCTTGCCTGCATCGATAAGCGAGGTAACACGCTACAAAAAATATTCATCACCCCAGTAGGAAGGTATCTACTACTCCCCCTGTCAAAACGAGAGACGATTTGTAATTTCAAATGTCCGTTTAGTTTCTGATTTACCGTTTAGTTTGTTTTTGATTTGTTTTATTTATGTATGGGACCATGCCAATTGAGCACGATTGCACAATGCTTGTTTGTTTTGCGTAAAAGGTGATTCCTTGTGTGTATGAATAATTTTGTATTGTCTTTCGAATTAGGTATGGTGAGGTTAATCATTAGAGTAACCGATTTACTAGAATATGTGTAACTCCAGACCGAACGGGGGCTTATTTTAATGCAGACTAGCTAAGTACGTAGTAGATAGCATAGTGCACAAGTGTGTGCTCAAACTCAGGTGCACTCCGTCTTCCCTTATTCTCACAGTCCGATAGGACGGCAATCCGAGACAACCGGGAAGAGTTCAAGCGCAGGACCAACGGCTTTACGTACTTTCCGAGACACGAGGGTGTCACAACATCAACTTGCAAACTTCGGACTGTTACTGAGAAATTCCTAATGAAAAAACCCAATATCACTTTTTGCTCGACCTGGGATCGAACCCAGGACCTCACGCTCAGCAGTCGCACTGGCGACCACGAGACCAACGGGGCAGTTCACGAGAATATATAGGTTGGACATGAAAAGGCCAGTTACCGTAATTAAAATCGTTCAAAATCTAGTCGCAATCTCATCTCAGCGAAAATTAACGTCAAAACCATGTAGATAAATAAGAGGTATTGATCTACATTTTAGAGAAATTACATCTCACAATATAGACATTAGGGTTTTTTTAAAATACGAGAATTGCCCATCATGCGTTATATAGTTTGTTCATTACATTAGTGAATTAATGAGTTGGGTCTCTTTTACTTTTTACTTTTCTATGAGTTTAAAAAAGTAGTAACCACCAGGTACATTCTGCACTAGAATTTGTTGTCAGTCCTAAGTTTTCGTAGCCATATTCTTTGAATCACGTAACAATTACGTTACGGAAGGGATTCAAAGTACGTATGCCAATTATTGTGTAAAATCTTCTATGAGTTAGTACGTAATGAACAATTTAATGACGCTGCAGTGTTCATTATAATGGTTATGCAATATTTGCTTCGAGTGTCTACGCGCTACGTAATAAACACCGCTACGGTTTTTTGTTCTGTTCGTAGTCGAGTTTTATATAATACGATACAGAGTGTACCTAGTATTAAGGAGCTGACAAGACCCAAATACTAAAACTAAGCTTATTTCAAACATGTTTTTTTGCCAAATTAGATTGAAAAATATTAAAAGTTACTTTTGAACGTATTTCTGAGAGCTCCGTTCTCTATATAATACTTTTCTTTTTGAATTCATCGCCTTGTAACGAAATTAATTAAAATTACCATTCAGAAAAAAATATCTATTTTACTGCTAAATTAATAATTCTAATAACGAACCATATTTGAATGAAAATCTTGTTGGTTTTTATTTTTTCCGATCACAAACCTTACTTTTGTTTAAATCAATAATTGCAACATGCTTTGAAAAAAAAAAAGATACAAGAATCATCTAGCTTCTCTTTCTTGTCTATGACAGTCTGACAGTCTTAGAGCCTCAGGTGTTGTCGGCGACTTAATACAATGCAATTTTCGTAGCACATGTAAAAGCACCACTTCGTAACATCACTACCGCTGACTACGGCCGCTACGGCGTAGCTGACGGCTACAGCGGTATCTTACCTGAATTACGTGTTATATCACGATACGTTAATTAATTGGTATTTAGAGAAAATTGGTGCTTAGGTAACGTATCAATGTGGGTAGTACTGTACGTGGGCTGGAAATTAGTACTCCATTACTAGCTACTAGTGAAATTGGAGCCGAAATGAAATCACTTGGGCGTGCTGAATACGAAATCGATGGTGGAAATCGTACCTTAGGTTTTCGCAAAACAATTTGGAAGATTTTTTCCTAGAATATTGTATGTAGGTAGTATAGTTATGCCAAAATCGCACGGTATGAATAAAGAGGTCAGGCTCTGTAGTCGCTCTTCTAGAAACTACTACAGACAAAAGTTACATTATTATAATAGGTGCAGTTTTGCATCCTTCTCAGTTTTTGTGTGCGTTCAGGTTCATCGCCTCGCCTGCCGAAATCCAGCGGCTAGTTTAAATTCGAAAATCACCTAATAAAAATAAACCGATTTATTTTATTATTTATTCGTGTTTGTCCGTCGGCCCATTTTTGCGCAGCGTCGGCGCTTCCCGCCTCCTTCATTCCGCCAAAAAGACCCAAAAATAAACTTGAAGTTGGTGCTCACGACTCGTGCCGGTTACTATTCCACGTTGAATTTGACGAGGTTGCAAAACTCCACCTTGCACAGACATAATAAATAATCCACTTTCTACTAACTAGCTATTCCCGTTTCAAGTGTTTGCTAAAGTAATGTTTGTAGACTGCAGTCCCACCCACATACACAAACAAACAATACTGAACCATAAATTAAAACAATACCTACCTACACGTGCAGGTCAGTTTCATCTGGCTCAACTACAATTAATTTTCTCGATGAGGAAAAAACATCTCTGGAAATCGAGTATTTAGAAAGCGTGAAAAAACAAACAAAGAAATTCATTAGGGGCTGGCTTCGCTCGCTTCTTTGCTTGTCCGCATTATGCAGGCGTTTCTGGGCACCTAATTACTATGTTCGCGAGAATGTCGGTTTACATGGATTTATTCTTGCGCGGATCCAATTATTAAAAAATAAAAAGTTACTTAAATTACTCCCTAAAACATCAGCTATCTGCCAGTGTCCCATAAAAAGAAAAAAAGTCCCATAAAAATCGGTTCAGCCGTTTCAGAGATTAGCCAAAACAAACAGACAAAAATATTAAAAATTGTTTTTTTTTCGTGTAAGTACCATGTAAACACTGATATTTTTTTTGTAAAAGCTCTTCAAGATAAGTCAATTTTAGTAAGAGGCAAGTCGAAGCAAAAATTGCTTACGTACAATAAGGTATTAGTACCACTATCCATCGTCCAATCAAAATACACCGATATCGAACACTCATGGTTTTATGTTTCTTTTATTTGATGGTGAACCATGGTGACAATATTTTTTTTACAATAGTAGACGGTAGCCGAAAGTGTTATTTTTGTCATGGCGACATAGTATCTGTTGTTCCGAACTTCCGAAGGGAAGCCGGTAGGAATCGAGTTGTATGGAGTTCTCGCTACTGCGCACTGGTTGATATTATAATTAGACTTTTCGTATTCATTCTCTTATATTGTCCATTTAAAGAAACAGGCCAAACTTTTCAACGCTAAGAAAAAATCGTCTGCAAAGTATCTCGTACGCTGCCAAATTCTACAAGTTAGTTGAGTTTCTTACTCGTTTACAATATTTATTTTTTATTTTCATAGACTAACGTTTTATCTTAAAGTTGTGTCCACACTGTGAACTTTCGTTTGTAAACTAGATATAAAGGCTATCTTATAATTCACTGCGCACTTTAAGGGGGTGAAATATTCATGAATAGCGACAACTATTATTTCACCACCTTGAAATGTGAACAAAAAATCAGTGCAAACATTTATGTTGCAGTGCATGTTTGTACGGAACAGTATTTTTACTCATATTTTAGAGTTGGTCCCATAGTAAGAGTTGTTTGTATTCATGAGTACATTTACCCACTTTTTTGACATACAGTGAATTATAAAAGTCAGCCTGTAGATAAAAAAATAAATAAATACTGTGCATTTCCGTGCTCTTTAGAATAACCTCACTAAAGACTCTTCATGCTATCGTGTGACTTTTGTGATATCCACATAACCACTGTTTAACAAACGTTCGTAATGTAGGGTCGAAAATCTGATTAAAACGAATTTTATGTGGATTCTTCTCCGGTCGTGGTTCAGTGTACCTGTACTCAGGACCTGCCTATGTATTTCATTGCCTGTCTTAAGATGGGGTTTTCCAATGACCAAGCTTTATTGTTTTATTTTTGCGGAGTATGTGTGAGTCATCTCTCATTATGGTATTACCTCTCCAGGTGGATCTACCAGAGTAGCAATACAGAGTTCAAAAATCCTTGAGAACATTTGCGTATTTTATTGCTTAGGTACGCCCTTTTGTCTGTGAGAAATATAATCTGGATTGGAAAGGAGGTAGCTACGTCATCAAGTATCAATCAATAGCAATAACACCGCCTACTGTTTGCTCTCAGTAGCTGATATCTGTTGCAAGTTTATTGTCACCTGTGTTTGCATTTCTACTCAACTATTGCAGCTGTTAGTTATAAATAGTACCTACCTATCTACATAACATGCCATCACGCCTGTATACCCCGAAGGGTTAGGCAGAGGTGTACCAATGTACACCCACTGTTCGCCGGTATGTTTAGGTCCCATGTAATAGGGCGCGACTCTATTGCCATTAACCGGGCACAAATCCTAACTCCGAGCTGCTACTGAGAATTTCATAGAAAAACCCAATAACACTTTTTGCTCGACCTGGGAATCCAACCTAAGACCTCTAGCGTAGCAAGTCGCTCTAAGGCCCCTTAGACCACCGAGGCAGTTCCTATCTACCTATTGTATCTGGAAGTGTAAGGTTTATTTACTAAGGTAATTTGATCTTAACTGGTGGTTCTAAAATATGAAATATTTTCCCTTTGCCAATTTTGAGTTACTTATCATTTTAAAATCATATTATTTGACTGGAAACTGATCAACTACAAGCCATATAGTGCCCTTATATCCTATCTACAAAATTTATTTCCTTGTTGATCAAAAAGTGTGACTAGACCACATTTGTATGAAGCGCGCAGAAGCGCAACTGATAATATCCTTCATACGGCCGGGTACTGCAGGTACCACGGACCTCGGTGACTATTACCTACATATTATCTCACCATCATCATCATCATATTAGCCGCAGGAGGGCCACTGCTGGACATACTCCTCTCCCATAGATTTCTAAAAGCATCCAGCATCCAGCGTCTTCCTGCAATGTTTATCAGGTCGTCCGTCTTCTTTGTCGGTGGACATAATTATTATGTAGCAACAAATAATTGTTCACTGTTTGTTTTTTTACAGATGGCGTGGCTTTTGCCGTCAAAACCGACCATTACAACGTATAAGAAGTTTCATGAAATATTAGTCATTGCTTAATCTACCATCCTTATTGGTTAAGTTGTGTGAGAACTTTAGATCAAGAGAAATTCAAACAAATGACGCTTTTTCTGCAACAAATCAAAGGTAAAATGTTATCTACTTTTACACGCACTTTAGCTTTTAACTCCAATGTGCTCCGGACACGAGACCGCTTATAACGCTACTACACTTCAAATACATACACATACATACATAAATTAAATTATTTTTTGAATCCTATGCCAAAATACTAGGGGTTATGAGATTTCCCATCCTTAAAAAAAAGGGTAATCACAATATTGTCATGCACCATTGACATTGTCAGTTTCTCATTTGACAAGTCGTCGGTCATGTAATTTGTCAAAAATTGTTATGGTTGTTGATATTGATATCGGTACATTTCTTGTAATAATATCTTTGTAAATCATATTGTTTCTAAAACACATTGACTGAACGTAGTTTGTAGCCTTTTGCAATAACAGCATTCTGGACTCTTTTTAGTGGTGTTATTGCGTATGTAACGATACTCATTCTTAACAAAATTTGAGTCATTTTCTGGGCGCACCCGTAGTTAATACTCGGATTATTGTTTTGGAATTATGTTTTATTCATTTTAGTCTTTTATGAGTTTAAATAGTAACCTATTTCATGTACAGAACAACTGAAAAACTTGAAGATGTCCAGATTCCGTTTTGGACGACAGCATGACGGGTATCGTCTAGTTTCGAACGACGACAGCGGCTTCTCGGATGCACAGTTCGAAGGACCACCGCCTAAAATACCCTGGAAAGCAATATCTCTCGCGGCATTTTTATTTGTCGTGGGTACAGCACTACTAATTGTTGGCAGTTTAATTGTAACTGGTCACATAGATACTAAGTACTCTGACCGTTTGTGGCCTATGATAGTTTTAGGCTGTATTATGTTCTTGCCAGGAGCATATCACATAAGAATAGCATATTATGCCTATAAGGAATATCCTGGTTACAGTTTTACTGACATTCCAGAGTTTGAATAGCCTTTTTGATTTTGTAAGAACAACATTGTTGTTACATAGATCTGTTTGTTACTGTTTAGATGTTGTTTGTATGCATTATATAATAGTCTGCAAGTGACTACCTACTTTAGTTTATTGAATGTTGAGTAGGTACATTACATTGTCTGTATTGCACATAATTATATACACTACTAATAGTGGTATAGATTTGTATTATTTATTATTAACAAATAGATTTTTTCATCAAATAAGCATAATATGTTATATGTACATAATTATTATTTAGTATTAATGTGAATTTTGATATAATTTAGGCTTAATCTTTCTTATAACTACTATGTGTTTATAAATACAAAAGCATTACATTACATACAACAGATATTTTATTTGGGGTTACATACAATGAAACCAAAAATCCATTTAGGCATATTTTTAATGACAGTGATCATAATTTTAATAAATAGATTGATAAAGTCACTTTTACAACTTGTAGAGATTTTAAAGAAAATCAATTGATTCTCAATGATTAGTTAATACTTCCATCCTATCTAAATTTCACATGTTTACCTATTAGCTCTTTTACCTTTCCTAGCCTGTTGTGTGAAGCTAGTCTGTGGAAGAGGTACAGAGTGCCCTGTCTTTTTTAAGTGTTCAAACAATTTATTCTTCGATGGGAAATCTGTTTCACAGACTGCACACCTCAGTGTCAACGCTGTGCTTGAATCTTCTGTTTCACTTGTTTTATTCCTTACTGGTTTCCTTTCAACCATCTTCTTTGGTTTCATATTCCTCTGTGTCTTAGGTAATGCAGGTCTATCTTTTGGTAGAGCTGCTTCACCTAGTGCATCGTCCGTGGGTGTAGTACTGGATACCTCGTACAGATTCTCTGTTGAAGTCTGTGATTGTGATCCTTTCTTTAAGTTAGCTTCTTTCTTAGCTTGTATCTGACTCTTCAACATATTGAATTTCTTAGCCTTTCTGCTGCGTGATGGTCCTTCTATTTCATTGAAACTCATCTCATCATGACTGTCATTGCCTTCACTTTCTGGCATTGGAATAAACTTCTTTTTGTTCTTCTTCTTTTTATGACTCTTGGGTAAAGCCTGTAAAATAAACATCTAAAAAACATGTTGTATGTCTCAAGTATAATTTTGATTAACCATACTCTATAGCCAGTGCTATAGAGTATGGTTACCTTTAAAAAACGTTGTTGCAATGATTTCTCGGAGAGAAAACACCTGCTCCCTTGCCACCACTCTTCTCATGATATGCATTTGCCCGATATATCAATCCCATGTAGGCACCAGTGCGGTGACACGCGGGCTTGTTCCCGTGACAAAAATGGCAGTGTGGACGTTATTAGCTGCAGTAGGGATCTTTATTCTTATGTGGGAGGTAACTTAAAAATTTTAATTTTATTACTTATACCATTTTTAATTTTATTGTAAACCTGTCATTTTTGTTATATTATCTTCATGGTAATGGTATGACATTATAATCTTCACGAAAAAGAAAGATGTGATGCCAATCTATGTTGTTGTTGACAAGAAAAATACATTGGGGACAGGTGAAACTAAATAAAAGCTTGTAAAAATGAAATGTGGTTTGTCAACCCATAAGTGTTGCAATTAACCAGTTAAAAGTACATTGGCATCCTCGCCGATAAGTTAACTTACCTGAACTTTATCAGAATCATCACTCAGAGTTTCCCTGAAATCATTATCTTCGTTATCTTCAATATCTGAGGTCGAGTTTTCAATTTGTTCTTCTTCCTTAGTCTGACCGTTTACTTTATCATCTTCACCCTTATCTTCTATCACCTGCTCTTCTTGAACATTAGCATCTTCATGATCGTTATCTGATATATCAATTTCATCATCTAATGTCATGTTAGCTACGTTTTCTTTGTGTTTCTTACTGTTCTCATGATTTTCAAATGATTTAATATTTTTAAATAATTTGTTGCAAGCTGAGCAGTAAAGATTACGCATTGCAGGTTTAGATTTTGTTGAAGACTTGGCTGTCGCCTTTGATGCTTCACTTGCCTGGAATTGTAATAAATAATATATTAAATTACTGTTTGCACTCTGAATGCATTGTTAGTGGGATATCAACAATATATTGATGTATTCATCATAAATAGCCAGAGTTATCAAGTAATAACATATGTAGAGAATGATCTGTTTAACCACTCTGCTCGACAATATTTTGACATTTGACACATCTGTTGACTCGGAGGGGTGTAGCGGACCATGTCATGAAATTCAAGAATTTACATGAACTTTCAGCATTCGCACTTTTAATATAAAATAATGATAGCTGCTATTTTATAGTTAATGGCATAAATTGGTGGCAAATATCTTTAATTATGACTTGAAGTCGGAGAAACCACTTCAAGTTTCCGCAAAATTTGTGTAAATTAGGTATTACTACCCTATCCAAAAGGTAGACCACTTAGATTAGCTGAAACTAAGCACAAAAACAACATTCTTGCTTGCTGGTGAGATGCAAAAGGGCTAAATAAAGATATTATTATTCTATCTGCATTGTTATTTTAGGCATTATCCATACTTTGGTTATTAAAAAATTAACGAACAAATCTTGACAAAATTCACACAAAATTGTGCTGCAAGTTGACACTTCTTAGTGCTGACCGTCTATCCAAGTTTCTTATTTCGATTTAAAAGTTGCGTTCAGCCTAATCGATACTCGAAATAAAATCAAGGTTGACAAAAAGAGTAGGAACTGAATAAAAACTCTTTGATATATTAATCAGGATTTATAATTCAACATTTTAATAAAGCGTAGTCAGGAGATTTATTTTCATAACTATTTTTAACTGACTAATTTGGACCAGCTACGTTAGTAAGTCAACACGAACTTTGTAGGTAGGGCATTCGTACAGAACCTGAGACGGATAGCACAACACGGAGTTTACGTGTCAAGTTGCTGTAATGCAGCTTGGGACATTTAATTTTAAGAGCTGGAATTGGTTATTTTGCATTCAACTTTTACATGGATTTTTCTTTTGTTTTCTAAAGAAAAATAATTTGACTAGCGTATCAATCGTCGAATCATTATCGCTTTCATGATTTTGGGGATTTTAATAATGAAAATGGACCTTATTAGCTGTCCATTTTGGATTCCATTCATTACGAGTATATCGTAATAGGTGTTATTTTCTGATTTTGGAAGTACTGAGTAAATTTAAAATTGAATAACCTTTAAAAAGTGTGTTTGCATATCTTGTACAAAAAGTAATTTCTATACCTACTCAAGTAAACATCCAAAACTAAGTCTTTTCCCGCCATACAATATTTAACACTGCATACAAAGAAGACCACAGTGAATTTTGAAGTTAAAAAACATAATTATTCTCTCGTAGATAGTTTCAAACTTATGTTTGTAACGCTTAATTCTGAGAAAATTGAATGGTCAATTTTCATTAGTTTACAATAACATTAAACTATAAAAATATAAATTGGAAAATCGTGACTTTAACTAGCTTAGGCTCGCGGCTTCGTCCGCATGAATGTCGGTTACCTGCAAGGTTTTATTTTATTGCGCGAAACCAATATTTTTTCTAAAATAAATGTAGCCCAAGTTATTGCTTCTAACATCAGATATTTACAACTACAAGATATAGAATTCCCATCGAAATTGTTCTAGCTGTTTTGGAGATTAGCCGGGACAAACGGAACATACAAACAGATAAAAAAACAATATTGTTTATGTACCGTGTATCAAACTTTCACAAAGTAGGTGGACCAAAATTAGAATTCATTCATCAAAATAGCAGTGACAGTGTTTTCACACATGTATTTTTAAAAGGTAAATTTAGTCGCGAGCTAAATCTAAAAGATAGAATGACGCTAACATGTCTTTTTATCAAACCGTCATAATTAATGCTAACTCGTGAGATTCTATGGGTAGCATAATCAATATTTACACTAATTCGTTAGGATGGCGATATGAAAATTTTGGGGTCCAATTGGATGCACTACTGAGCCGGCGGAGGTTTCTGTGTTCGTGTCCAATTGGGGGCGCGCTTCCGAACTATACGGTTAAGCAATAAAAAATAAAGTACATAAAAAAGTTGCTCTATTATTCCCACCTCTTCAGTCTTCGAACTTTCTTCATTACTGCTTTCCATTCCCCCTTCACTAATAGTGTCATCATCAGAAGACAGACCAAACTCTTCAGCTAGAAGAGACTCAATTTCACTCAATTTTTTCTGATAGTCTTCACTTTGTAAGAAGGAGCTTTCACCTTCTTTTTTCTTGGCCTCTTCTATTTCTTTCTGCCTCTGTATTATTCTTTCTCTTCTTAATTGTTCAGCCTGAAAATTTTGAAATAAGATCAATATAAAATTCATAGGTTCTATTAACAAAACATACTTATAAAAAAGACAACACCCTGCAATACTAAGTGATAAATAACTAGCTTTGGAAGTGGGCGACTGTAGTTCTGTTTGTCGTTTTGTATTCCCACCAACTTCCAAAACTAAGGTTGTTTTTAACTTTTTAGTATAAAGTTCCTGGTATGGAAATCCATGAAGCAACAGTAATACTACATAAATTAATTGGTTGGCTTGGATGACATATTTTTCAGTTACTTTATTTTTTTACTAAGCTATTTAACCAATATTGATAACATTTATTTGGGACCACCATGGAAGTATGACCTACCTAAATAAAAAAGGAACATAAATATCAATTCATAATTGGCGGAATAATCATATACATACAAAAACAGTTGAATTGAGAACCACATACTTTTTTGAAGCCGTAGTTGTTTTAAAAAATTAAGAATTTTTAGGTTCTAAATTATTATAGTCACAATATACAAGAACAGACTTTTCTATTCTCATGTTGCCATTGAATGCAAGATCCAAATTAATAATAAAGCATAATATTATTTGGAAAAGTCTAGAAAGAGCTATAACAATTTATATCAATGAAGATTGCATGTTGAACACAACATACCTTTCGTTTATTTTCTTCAGCTTTCTCCTGCAACAGTTTAGTGTGCTCTATCACTCTCTTGTCCTTCCTGCGGACAAAGCTTACAAGTCTCCTGATCTCCTCATTCCTCTCTTTGCGAGCTTTTTGCCTAATTTTATTGTTTTCTTTCTCCATCAACTTAATAACTCTTCTATTATCACCCTGTGAGATTTCATACTGGTCTAACCACACATAACCTGGAAAATTGTGAAATAAATTATGAAATAAATATGAAATGCAATAAGCTCGTCTTGGAATTTAATAGTCTTAGAAATGTCTTACTTTTGTTAGTTGAGAATGCCATCCAATAAGCATAGAACTCATTCACTTCTTCATATGGAGTTTCAGCATTACCAAATGTAGGAATTTTAGTAACTTCCTCTGGGTCATCTAGGAAGTCAGTTTCCTCTGTTATCAATTTAGAGAAAACCTGTAAAAATTTAAGTAAATCTATACTATGTTACTTGTTACAAAACTTTTATTAATTAATGATAACACAAATAATCATATTCAAAATAAAAGTCAGAATCACCTCATTGTATATTCCATAAAATCCTTGCGGGTCATCACCAAAACCTTTGTAACAGGACGGACTAAAGTAAGGGTAAACATCTAGACTGTCATCATTATAAGAACTGCCGGCTCCACGTAATAGCTGCTCCCTATGATTGTCATACCTGCAAAGTCGAATGGATTGAACTCATCACTTAAGAATGCAATTATTGAATAATCATTCTGATGCCAAATAATTCAATGAGATTACGACTGTATTTAATTTATCATCAGGACTTACCAAGCTCTCTCTTGTGGGTCGGAAAGCACTTCATAGGCATTCTGCACAAGCTGAAACTGTTCTTTCGCTTCAATCAAATTTTCTAAGTTTTTGTCAGGATGCCATTGCAGCGCAAGGCGTCGATAAGCCTTCTTTATTTCAGAGGCAGACGCTTCTTTCGGCAAACATAAAACTTCGTAGTGGCACTTCATTTTATGACCATTCTACGTACACTTTCACAATATTTTTCAAAGCTTTTAAAATAATTAACCTGAGCAAAAATTCTTATGATGGAATGAAACAGAATATAACAATAATTAATATTTCTACTTGTCTAGCGAATTAGAGAAGGAACTTTGTACCCATATTCATATGGTTTTTGCAGAAAAATAATATCGATCTATTTTGAAGATTTCAGCGAAAAAGACACGACGTCCATGCTTCTTTCTTTCGATTTGTTTTTTTTTTCAAATTGTTAGTGTTGTCATACTTTGAAAGATCAAAAGCCTTATTTGAGCCTTAAAAAATGATTGACATTATTTTACATAGCAATACTTTAGAGTATAAATGGTAGACTATTCTTAAATTAGAAATTATCACCCGATTAGCGATTTTTCTAAAGTGTTATTCATTTAATAATTAAATGCTAATCATAATCTTTATTGGCTACACTATCATAGCTGTCTTTAATGTCAATGTCAAAACGAATTGATAGGTGCGTTTGGTGTTACGCACGAATGGCAAACGTGTTAGTTTCGTCACTCAGGGCCGATACCTGCCGGGGCTGCAGGTTGTTCGAAAGAGATACCGCGCCCCCGCCCCGGAACGCAAAGGGCAAAGGAATATGGATGCGTTTTAGAAAGTAAAAGTCTGACATCCCTTCCGCCCCGCCCAGGGCGGGGGAAGTCATTTGATGAAATTCCATCCGAAAAAAGATATGAACATTCACGCAGGTTTATTCAAGTTAATACAACTTTATATATTCAATAATATTTTTTTTTTCTTTATAATTGACTTTTAAAAGTGTCTTTTAATGGTCTTATTGAAATAATTGATTTAGCTATGACTTTGAATTATAATTTTGGCTCCATTTAATTATTTCTAGATATTATAATTACTTCTATATCATTATATAGGAGTAATTAAATGGAGCATAAATTATTATTGACTTGAATAAACCCGCGCGAAGCTGCACTCCAGCTAACTTACAAACCGTCAGGAAGTTTGAATCGTAGGTATTATATTATAAACTGATGATATAATACAACTAATATCTGCGAATGCTTTGTAATAGTACACACGGCTACATTTCATATTGATATTTAGCCGTGTATACATACAGCATTAGTAGGTTATTAGTTTGTCACATTTTATTTTTCGATAATCCCGTAAGTAATGTATAGTAAGAATAAAATAGAGTAATACTTGCATTAAAAAAGCAAACAAAATATAAACTTAACTCTTACTTTCCTTCTAGATAAAGTACAATTATATTATATTATTATAAAGTAATCTACATATATATATATATATATATATATATATATATATTATGAAAAATGGGCCTCTACTTATCCTTATTCTGAGGTGGTTGGAATTTACGTGGTGGTCTGTAGAAAAAAAAAAGAATGTTAGTAGGTTACTTACGTTGCCCCTTGTATCTTTGGAAATCCGGATAATAGGGGTTAAAGTATGAAATTGCTGTTTGATAGTAATACATACTTTGAATTGACGTTAAACTTTCGTGGTGTGATAATCGAATGAAACTTTTTTTGACAATATACCTACGAGATTTTTCTTTTAAAAACTGTGTAACATTCGATTTTAGATTTTTAATTATTTTTTTTATTCACCTTAGACGGAAAACGAACGAAATGAACTGCTCCGTTGTTCTCGTGGTCGCAAACGCGATTGATGAGCATGGGGTCCTGGGTTCGATTCCCAGGTCGAGCAAAGTGTTATTGGGTTTTTCCATTAGGAATTTCTTAGTAGCAGCTCGGAATTAGGATTTGTGTTCGGTTAATGGCCATAGGCTCGCTCCCTATTACATGGGACCTAAAAACATACCGGCCAACTGTGGGTGTACATTGGTAGACCTCTGCCTCACCCTTCGGGGAATACAGGCGTGAAGGATACTTCGGATGGATGGATACTTCGAAAAACCAAGTAATTTTTGAAAACGAGTTTCGACGCTGAACGAACGCCAGAAACGGCAATCAAATTATCAATGCTGCGTTGGAGAGGAGACTGCTGATAAATGCACCGTGCGTTTTTGGTTTAAGCGCTTTCGTAATGGAATCTTCGACTTGAAGAACGAACCACTTAGAAGACCGCCCACACAGCTGAATAACGCTGAATTAAAGGAGATGTTGCAAGCCTATGGATAACACACGCATAGCATATGGATAACAAAGTTCTTACGCTAATAGGAAGCCTATTAGCGTAAGAACTTTCTGAATCGAACCAGTAGATCTGGAGATGAACGCGCCCACACAATTAAAAAAAACTATTCAGTCTTATAATAATAGTAGGTACGTATGGGTAACAAACCTTGACCCCTCGTTATCATATCAGACTGCGATATACATATATAGTATGGTAACACTGTACTTCTATCTCGCTGTGCATTTTGTACCTAGTCGTGGGTACTTGCTTATTCATATAGTATCAATTATAGAGTAGTATAGAGTAGCAAATGTCAAGTATGTTTGTGCTCACGACTCGTGGCGACTACTATACCAGGGTGACGATGAGCGTAAAATTAAAATATTTTTGGTAGCACGCAGTTTTGTTCTTTTTCTTTAACCAATGACTGGGTTCTGCCGCAACTAACCCGACAAATTCACAAAACATAGATATTTTATTACTATTTTTTTTCAAACCTTGGACAGTCACTATTGTTGCAGTCGTAGAAAACTGGTTTAGCCTTTTGCTGATCCTCCTGCGAAATGTAATAAAATGACTGGATTACGTAAAAAAAAACAACGGATTTAAACTCGGACGAGCTCCATATTGTTGGTCTGGAACTGATCTTAACTAAGAGGCAGAGGAGGACCAATCAAACATTTGAAACGTTCATGCCGTTGTGATGCCAATTCAAACTGACGTTAATAAATAATACGGCCAGGTGTCCGGGGTCTCAGTAAATCGAGAACCATTATTAATTGCAGAAACTCAGTTAAATGACTAAAAAACATACATACATAGTACATACATACATAAACTCACGTCTTTTCCCATGGGGGTAGGTAGAAACCACAGAACGCCACCTGGTACGATTCTTACATACTCCTTTCACCTCAACCACGTTTATACACCTGGTCGTACAAGCACGCCGGTTACGAGTACTGCGCGCCCGACTTTTCTGAAGAACCTCAGGAATAAGGTCAGGGTAGGTTGTTCTAGGGCGTACCCTCCCGGAGTTGCCACACACGTCTGCTATAGAAATTCCTTTTGTCAGTCGCCTTCCACTCATTCTCTCATCACGGGTAAAAAAATAATCTAATATACAACCTGCTTTTTTATAGGTATCTCATAACTCTATCATCAATTCAAAATCTCATAGGTCAATTAATTTAGGTCAAAAATTGTCACTCGTATGACGAATCTATACTTTTCTAAGATTCATCATACGGGTTATAGATTGTCATGTGTTAATAATTCATAATTTAAAGCTTAGAAAATGCGACGTTGTCATATTTCACGGAAGGGTATTTTATCATCATCGTGACTTTGTTGAATTATTTTGTATGAAAAATGAAAATATAAAAAGAATTCATATGCCAATTGATTCTTTGATAAGGTCTCATTCATACCCAAAAGTTAAGTGATATAAAAAAAAACAGGTTGTATAAAAAATAAACAAAAAAATATATTTGGTAAATGATTATGCTTGCTTACCATTTTATCTATCATCGATGGACTATTCAAGGGCGTGAAGCCAACTAAAAGCTTGGGAAGCTGTGGTGGATCTACGTCCGGCCCTAACCAAGTCTCGTACAAGTCCGGACGAGGCCCTGTTATCGTCATTGGTTCCATGCGACAGTTGTCTTCTATCCATCTCTGCTCTCGATCAGATGGGGCCCTGCGAACGATTCCAAAATGGCTGAATTGCAAATTTGACGGCACATGCACTTGGTTTGGTTTAAAGCGAGTATTGACTGTCGTATCCAAGTGTCCATAAGGTTACTAGTTGTAGCATTAGGTACGGGCAAGAACTGTTGCTATCTTCCAGTTTGAAGGTTATGAATGCGGGTAATTTAGGCACACGAGACACACAGAGCTTTGGCTCTGGAATGGCAAAGTTCAAATTTGGTTTGTTTCTGATACTGGCGGCGGTGACCTCTTACCTACCGTTAGCAAAAAAGTTTGCAACGAAAGTTATTACAATTGGGAGTGTAAGTTGTATGGTTCGTTGGTAATCTGTACTAGGATGGGAACGCAACCTCGCCTGCTTCTCCATAAGTGCGGAACTTCCGCAAGACATCGTATTTCCATCACTGCATTCGTAATTTTTTTACATACAACGCGCAAGGAGGCCGCTCGCCTATGTTACGAGTGAAATGGACAAGATTTTTGCATCGTTTGCACTTACCTATCGGCGTGAAATATAAATTTATTTTTTTTGGTGGGTGGGAAATCATCAAATAACTTCTCCCGCCCTGGGCGGGGCGGAAGGGAGTGTCAGACTTTTACCGACTAAAACCCCACCCATGTTCCTTCTTGTGTCCTTTGCGTTCCGGGGGCGCGGTATCTCTTACGAACAACCCGCAGCCCCGGCAGGCATCGGCCCTCAGTGGCCCCTTCCTTTTGCTGACATCTCTTTCAGGCGCGCGTGGAACACGAACGCGCTGTCTACAGGCCCGTATCTACGGTGGCCGGGAGTCGTCTCGCGGCTCCCGACGTCCGGAGCGTCTACCGCGGCAGCTGGGATGGGAGAACCGCTGTCTCAACCGTCCCGCCGCCTCCTTCTCTAGCATTACTGCCTCACAGAAGGAGGCGACTGCATCCCATTCCCTCTCGCTCCGGACCATGGCTTGCACCAGGGCCGGACGCGAGAGTTCGCCGCCGCCGATGGCCGCCACGAGGACTCGGCGATGCTCCGCCCAAGCGGGGCATACCGCCACGGTGTGCTCCACCGTGTCCTCGAAGCGATCCACACAATGGTGATACCCGGACGTTTCCTCCCGCCCGATGAGGTGCAGGAACCTCCCGAAACAGTGAAATATAATTGGCATGTATTTAATGCGGCGACAAATTAATCTGAATTTGGGATTAAAAAAGAATTAAAGCCAGTAACAAAAATAGGTTGGCAGCTGTAGCGAAGGATATTTTTTTGAAAAAAGTAGCAGCCCAATATTTATTCTTAGCTTTGTTTTAATTTTAATTGGCATCGAGTTTTTTGCTTGGTAACAAAAGTTGCTTAAAAGGCGTTGCCGGAGCCCCGCTTCGAGGCGCAATGGTTTAAAAAAAACGTAACCAGGAATCTCCTTCGAAACTAATCTGCCCGAGTCGCGGTGGCCTAAGTGCTATCTAAGGATGAAAATACTATTTCGTGGCGTTCCTTTCAACATTTTTTCATCCTACTATCCTAATAATTAATATAAATGTGAAAGTTTGTGCGGAAGGATGGATGGATGTTTTTCACGCGAACAATGTTGCCGGCAGAAACTAGTTAAAATGTAGGTAAATAACCAGCTTCTGCCCACGACCTCGTCAGCGTCAAAGTTAATATATTATCCCACGAGAACCGTACATTTTTCCGGTATAAAAAGTAGCCTATGTACTATTCCAGACTATAAATTTCATCCAGATCCGTTCAGCCGTTTAAGCATGAAAGAGTAACAAACATCCATCCTCACAAACTTTCGCACTTTTTATAATATAAGTAGGAAGTCGGAAGTAGGATAGTGGGATTATCCCACTGATAATATAAGTCGCCATGTGCCCATGTCATTATAATATATAGTGCCTCGCCTGACTTTAATTGGCCTTGAATAATATGTTCGCTACCCTTATTTAGTTTTTATATGCCCTATTATATTACATGAGCTACAGATGGTAGCTCATGTACTTAATATAATTATTGCTGAATTGTTAGTTTTGTTAGTTGTTAGTTGGTTAGTTTTTAGTAGCAAATATTTAGTCACCCTTAAACTTGTTAGTCGCCTGGAAAATTATTTGTCAATATAATTTGGCCCAACTTCGATTACGAGTACAGTTTAAATTAGAAAGTGTATTGTGTGGTTATCTGTACTAATATTATAAAGAGGAAAAATTTGTTTGTTTGTTTGTAACGAATAGGCTCCAAAAGAACTGGACCGATTTTAACCATTTTTCACCAATAGATAGCTACAATATTCCTGAGTAACATAGGCATATACAACATTAAGCTACGGTACACGGGAGTGGAGCAGTAACAAAAGACGTTACTTGACGCGGGTGAAATAAGCCACGCGGACGAAATCGCGGGCAGGTCGCTAGTTTCAAATAAAGAGATTTTGACTTGTTATTTCTTTAGTATATGTTGAATTTTATTCCCCGTCCACTTTTCACCTCCGCCTCAATTAACTTCTGCATTCGTGGAGACAAAGTTCTTCACTTCCACATCCGCGACCGCTAAGAAGGACTACGTTACAACCCTAATCTGAACGCATGCACTTACTTTGCCACCTCCAATTCGTTGTGATACTTATAAACGGTTTTCGTCTTGGGATTGTAGAATCCGTATCCGTTGTCTTGAAAGCCGGGAGGAATCTTTCTGGGAGGTTGTGCAGCTGTTATGTTCGACTTGCCGGCAGGATTTAGTTCTTTATTGAATTCTACCCCATATCTGTACATAATTAGTTAGTAGCAAAAATACATTTAAGTCCTGATTTTGTAATCAAGGTCATTTACATTAATTTATTTTAATTAGACCTAATGCCGTAAACAATCGCTAAACAACTCTTATCGTAGTAACAACATAATATGGGTTTTACAGCTTATGTATAGAAAATATAAGTAAATAAGCCTACGCTAATATCGTTTACCTTTTTAATAAAATACGTTTACCGTTTTAACATAAATGCAGCTTCTTGCTAAATATATCATATAAATGTGCTTAGTCAGCAACTGTACTTGTAATATTTTCATGAATGAATTGATCTTATTGAATCTATAGTTTACATGGCAACGGAGTGTGTACGTGCATACGGAATAAATTGTGTACGAATTGTGGAATTGTGGGAAATGTTCCTACGGGTGAGTACCTACAACTTTTGGGTCAACTAGCTTGTAAATAGATGCACCTACCCCCCTACCGTGCGGCATCGCCAACAAGCAATCCAAAACAGCTACTATTAGATTTTGCGTTCACATTTTGCGTACGGAAACGGGGAAAATGGAAGGAATGGATGGAGGCCTTTGCCCAGGAGTGGGACAGAACAGGCTGACATTGTCTACCTAAAGTATAGGTTTCACATTCCAGAAAATATATTCGTACCTTCTATCAGGCATCTTGCAGTAACTCCAATCATCCTTATTGTACTCCAGAATGCCGTTGAAATATATTTTACCATCCTTTAATATGCCCTTCTTCCAAAGGCCGCGTATGATTGTGATGTCTTTGGGACCATGCTTGTATACAAGATCGCCATTGCCATGACACATGCCGTCTTCAAATTCTCCTCGATATAGTACTCCTAAACACAAACTAGTTTTGAGTGAATACTACGCGAGAGGATGTATCTTACCTTGAAGTACCGCTTCAATAAGCTTACTGTCTGCTGTTGCCTACTCAAACCAAGGTGATTGTCTTACCATTAGGAAAAGTATATTCTCCGTAGCCACGCATATTCATATCCTCGTACCTTTATACGTGGAGCCTGTCGGGAAATCCATTACTGTATCAGTACTGGGTGCAGCTACTGGGGTTCCACCTCTGTGGAAAAACTTTAGTTACTAACCAAATAAATAAAAAATGTCATATTACAGGGTGTCAGTATAACCAGCTGTAAGATCGAATGACAGCAACAAAAAAATTGCCAGACTCGCAATGAAACGATGGCATGATGATTATAAAAATCTATTTTGACACTAACTTGCATTCTTCCTTGCGGTTCTCCCAGAATTCCCTCATAGAGCGTTGACAATGGGATACTTGTTTAATTGTGTAATTATGGCTAAAAGTAACATCATACATTCTTAGTTAAGTTTTAATAACAAGTAATGAGGTAGAGACATTAATTCTGTTATGTTAACCTGACGTTCGTCTTATGTTTCTATTTATTAACAACTAGCTTCAGCCCGCGAGTTCGTCCGCATGGAAGTTATGTATACCATTAATCATATGCTACAAACATCTGCTATTTGTATGTGTGGCTTACTATCAGTGAAAGATCTTTGTAATTCCGAAATTTAGTTCTTACAAACAAAGAAACTTTACCTGTTATTATTATTATCATCATCATCATCATATCAACCACAGGACATGGGCCTCCCCCATAGATAGATAGAGTATTATTATTGTAAGATGTGAAACGAATAAATTACTAATATTTAATTAAATGTAAGACATAACAAGTATATATACAGACAAGTAGACAAACATTTAAAAACTATATTTTTGGCGTCTGAATCTTTCCCACATCTCGTAGTTATTAATTTTGTCAGATTTCGCTTGACTTTTTCCTTTGGCCCTTCATGATATATAAATCATGGTGTTGTTACAGCAATATTGTTAAGTGAACATGTTAGTGCTGTTTAGTGACATATTTGTGATCGGTATAAGAGACATTTCAAACTTACGTGGTTCCCACGCACGGACAATTATATGTCATGATTTTGGGTATATTTACTTACAACTGTAAATATACAAAATATAAGGTTAAGTGCTACGAATTTACAATAACAATTCGATATGGGAAAAATATTTAATAAATAAAACCCAAAACAGCATGGCGCATTTGTGATTTGCTTCCATAAAAAGAATGGAATTTTATTTCTTCGAATACCCTTTGACGACATCTCTGTATTACGACGACTCCTTGTTAATTCGACGTCTTGTTACTGCGATATTTTGTTACATCGAAAAACTGTACTGCAAACGATTTTACGGCCTGGGCACGACTTCGGTCTTAGCGGCAAGCGGCGCGGCTGTCGGGGCGGTGGCGGCGGCGCCAAGCGGAGAGTTGTACACGCCACGTATAACCTTTGGTAGCGGTTAGCGACAGTGGTGAAGGTGGACGTTTTTAGATAATCATGACGTGCCCAAAATCATGGCGTTATCGAAATTGTCTTAAAATCAGTATATTTTTAAAGCAAGATATTCTTAATATGAGGGAAGGAGTGCACGCACTGAAGAAAGATCGGTATGTACCTAACTACTGAACTTAGTGATTTATACGAAGACTTAAAATAAAATTAAACAAACGGTTAAGAAGATATTTCTTAACACAACCTTTTAATTACGTTTCTATATTTATGTTGAGGATATTTTGACTTCCGTATATTTAGTCGATCGATTTTATTTTATTTTAAATGGAGCATCTGACTAACGACTGCCAAACATCTATTGATGGTCACCCATCAATGGACTAACCTTCGATGGACCTGTGCGTGCCCGTGCGCCTGTTAATACTTACCTGCCCTTTGTGCTTTTTATGCACAATCGCAACAAATATGAGCAGAAAAGTAGCGTAAAGGTGTGCTTACCTCGTTAAGTGCAATAAATTAAAATTGTCGCTATTACGCGACGAATGTAAGCTTAACTTTAAATATCAACTGTTTCATATAATATTTATAAATTAATTTTATTGAACAGTTAATGACTCGTCTTCGTAATTCGTCAATTGCAATGTACGTATCTATTATGTCAATGTGAAAATTTATAAACGTTCGCAGTGACAAGCCCGATGCAAACTCTATGGTGACTCTCAACATGAGGCGTCGCTGCTCAGTAGCCAATTATAATGGGTCAGCGGCAGTGAGGGGCGAAGTGCCGCGCAATGATATAGACAAATAGTATGTTAATGGCATTTATCTGAATGTTTGTTGTTTTAGATTTAATGTCAGGGCAACTCTACTGTCCAGTGAAACATAGAAGGACAGAGAATAATCAAACCTTTGCCTTCTAACTCATTTGTTACTGGGTGATAATACCATAAATGGCAGATTTTAATAACATATCGGAGGGGTGGGTACCAGATGTAGGGTAAGACAGCCACTGTGCATCTACTTCCTACTTTGTAAGTTTCAACAGCGTTTTTTATAAGTGGTGGATTGTAACATGGGTTCTGTATATAATTCTAGACCCTAAGCATTAAATTTTGTTGTCGTCTACTTCATACTAAAATGCAACACTTACAAGGTCAAAATCCATAGAACAGCTAATTTGTTTTTTAATATCCGACGAAACGTTGATGGTATTAACGTTGCGGGTCTAGAATTATGTACCCAATCCATAGTATACCTAGGCCTAGAACCACTGAATTCGCTCAATGGCAGCCCGTACACAGCCAGCCAGGAACGTGATCAAAATTAATGATCGTACTCCAGATTGATGGTATACGAAATAGATTGATGGATTGAGGCATCTAATCACAAATTACCTATATAGCTATTGTGAAATCATAATCGATTTCGCGGATCGCTATCATGATTGAAGGTGTAAGCGCAGGATTGCATCAGTCAACGCCATGCGCTGTTTGAAGATGGACGCCGAAGGCACGCGCTGCTCGCCGCTACCGATGAAACAGGAAAATTCACAGAAATTTTACTAGGACTATTAAAAGCCCGGCATTATTATTATACAAACAATTAATAGTCTGGCCGACGAAGGCTGTACAGACGAAGGGGCGGTAATTTAAAAAAAATATATCAGCAAAGTACTCCGACTTTTATCCGAAAAAACTAAATCAATTCCGTTTAATTTTATCGTTATTTTTTTCTAGTTTTTTATTCATTTTATCTTTTACAATTGTCACGCTTTCCTTTGGACAGCTTTCGTTGGCCAGACTGCAAGCGAAAAGCTGGACATGAAAAGATTCTTCTTCATATTGTTGCTAGCAGCAAGATAACGTATTTTTTTTGCAATTTTTTCTGCAAGTGTTATACTTTTCCTCATACGGATGCCTTGTTTGGTTTTAACATATGGAGTTATTATTTGTAGTACCTAAATCATCCAAACATTTTCCTATATTATAAAGTGTGTTCTATAATCGTCTGCAGCAGCTTCGTCATCTTCTTAGAAGTTGGTTGAATTTATTTTAGTGGAATCAAGTAAGTGTACAATTCTGTCCTGAGTAACCACTGTTCAAAAGGATCTAATGTGTTGGGTTACCAACACCTTATTAGATCCTTTTTTTCAAGGTTAATGCCACATCAAGAGCTACTTACTACAACTTTAACTATATGTAAATCTATGAGAACAGGTGTTTTTTTTTTTTTTTTTGGTGGGTGGGAAATCATCAAATAACTTCTCCCGCCCTGGGCGGGGCGGGAGGGAGTGTCAGACTTTTACTGACTAAAACCCACCCATGTTCCTTCTTGTGCCCTTTGCGTTCCGGGGGCGCGGTATCTCTTGCGAACAACCCGCAGCATGAGAACAGGTGTTGACGTAGCTGTTACGATACATGGACTGACGAATTCAAGATTGAACGTGTAATGTTGAGTTGCAACCCTGCGATCTGTGATCGCGATCCAGATTGACTGTGTACCGACACCGTCAAATTGCCAATGGATCACAATCGATTACTATCTGTAATCGATGGCATGAAAAAAAAATGTCATTAAAAACAAAAAACAAATACAAGCTAAACCTTTATTACCTAAATAAAAAATATATTTCTCAAAATTTTCAATGTGAGAATAAAAAAATACGTATGTACCGGGTAAATCCTTAAAAACATAAGTAGGTAATATCTTTAACAAATAAAAAAATTATAACATTAACAATAATTATAAATAACGCATAAACACAACCTTGTTGATAACCCTGAGCTTACCCAACACGAACTTGCTCAGAAAAACAGTCTTGTGGGTCGGAAGTTACTACCAAGTTCTAGAAAATTACTTACAGGACTATTGTTGCCAAAAAGCCTGACATAGTGGTAATACATTGTTTAGTACGTCGCGCTATTATTGTGGATATTGCAGTCTCGCATGACAAGAACCTCGTGAAAGCTGAGAAAGATAAACCAATTAGTTATCTTGACGTGGTTCGCGGAGGTTGTCGACATGTGAGATGTGAGTGGGTCTCGACCTGTTGGTTGAGGCTCTTAATCCAATCTTCCAACGAGACACCAAAAGGCTCCAGCAGGGCGGTTGCGTTGGGCGGGCTTGATTGAGAAAGTGGTATGTACTCCTAGCCTCGCCTCGGAGCGTATTGCTAGGAGATCCTTTTCTCAGAAGCCCTGACCATCGCTAGCATGGAACCTGGTCCCGATGCTAGTGAGTTAGTATTTTTTTAATTTTTATACAAATAAGTAATTAAAAATGAGAATATTTATAATTAAAAAATTGTTAGTTAAAGTATCTAAAACAAAACGTGTCTATCAATAAAATAATTCTAAATGCGTATTATTTAAAAAAAATCATGATACGATATAGCGGTATTCTATTCGGCCGATCAAGGGGTAAACGTATGTGATGACCTGTGAGAAATAAATGCACGTTAGTACCTCGGCTGATTTACATTGATCCAGGGGGTATCTGTATTCAGCGCTTCTTCTTAGGCCATAAGCTCACGGCGTATTACAAACACGCAGTCGACAGCACTTTTTAATTCCACTTTGCAGTTTGTTTTTTTGTCTGACTCGCGTGCGTATCGCCCTTATATTGATACAAATGCGCGTCAACGGCGCGTTTAAAATACGCCGTTTGCTTACGGCCTAAGAAGAAGCATATTAGTGTATCGATGGCACATATATGTAAGTACTAAATACAATTTTGTATTTTTTTTTGTTCGGCCCACAATTCAGCGAGTTAATTTTGGTTACATTTATTTATTTTTGGATTTAGATACAATGATTAAGCTTAAATTGACCCAGCGCTGCAACCCAGTGATACTGAAATGGGCTTGACCAATGAAAAATTCCTTTGAATTCAGTCTAGCATCCAGTATCTAGCACTAAATTTGAATAGGACAGTTACTTTTTGCCGGGTAAACGATTCATTCAGCGTCACTCGATTGCTGCGAAGGGTCCATTCTAACTGAATCAATGTATCTGAATCCAAAAATATATAAATTCTAAGGCGAAAGGTTACTCTCTGACTAATTACGAAATGTCGAAAACTGCCAAATTCGAGCCTCATAGGTCAAACCTAGTCTAAAATTTGGCAGGTAGGTTATTGCGAGCAGGACCTAATTAAGGGGATCTTAGACTTCCACCTGAGCCCTCATTATCTTTTAGGGGGTTTTCGACACTCTAAACACGGATTCTCGAACGATGAACAATACAATTGAACGCCAAATTAATGTAATCAATTGACAAGCCCGTGCAAGTTGCTGTGATTGGTGGTCGGTAATTCACTCACGTGTATATTTGTCACATTCATTAATCGTTCGAGAAACCTAGTTTTATAGCACAACAATATCGCTTTTTTTCGCAATTAGTTCTGCTATGCAGAAGTAGGTATACACACTACAGCAATAATAATAACAGCGCTAAAAATAAATACAGATTTTTAGTTTTATTTAGCTTTCTGCTAATTTAATTATCTAATGACTGGGCTTCCGTTGCAAGCAGGTATTTCTTGGGCAGCTAAACGTATTAAAATCTACATACATATAATTAGGCTATAACTATGGTCACAATGTCACAAAACATCAACCGATTAATCTTACTAGTTTCTTTCAAACCTGCTAAAGTTCCAAATCGTAGTGTCGTAGAAAAGTGCATCATCCGTCTGCGAATTTTAACAAAATTACTAATAGGACCTAGGTAAAAAAAAATACCCTCAAAACAATCGCTTTTTGTCTAATCTATTTAACGTAAAAATAAAACAAGTTGTTTAGTAGAATTATGAAAGTTATGCTGCAACACGTGTCAGACACGATTAATCGAGACACGGAAAGAGGTCTTTTTTAACAATAAACATACTTCATAATATCTACATTAATAATTTTGTCCAGGTATTATATAATTCACATTTCACCCGAGCGAAGCCGAGTTTTTTATCTAGTAAATCAATAAACTATTTGATAAATTATTATGCTTACGTCTACGTCCGATCTAAACATCGATGACCCCTGATTCATAGCCGTGAAGCCAACTAAAAGGCTGGGAAGTGGTGGTGGTGATACGTCCGGCCCTAACCAGGTCTCATACAAGTCCGGACGAGGCCCTATTTTCCGCGTTGGTTCCATGCGACAATGACTTTCTATCCATTTCTGCTCTCGATCAGATGGGGCCCTGCGAATGATTCCAAAATGGCTGAATTGCAAAATTGACGGTACATGCACTTGGTTTGGTTTAAAGCGAGTATTGACTGTTGTGTCCGAGTGTTCTTAAGTTTACTAATTATAGTATTAGGTACGGGCAAGAACTGTTGCTAGGTTCCAGTTTGAAGATAGGAGAAGTCTTTATTCGCCTTAAACATGGTATAAAATTGTTACAGTCAGGTATTATTTATTTATTCATAAAACTTTTTGTTTCTTTTTTAAACGTAGCCCCACACTAGGAATTTCTCCTGTATCGTGGGTGCGTTTACAAACATTTAAACTCACATACACAAACAACCAGACCCGGAACAACTAACTGTAGGTCATACAAACATTTGTTCCGTGCGGGAATCGAACTCGCAACACGCAGCACAGTCGCACACAGTCGATCGCTCGGCCACTGCGCCAACCGTGTCGTCACTTTTTGCACATAATGTAAAAAATACACTGTATAAAGGCTGCTTAATGCCTTAGGCATTTTCTACAAGTCTACCTTAGAGTGATGCAGAGACAAAACATAGTAGGTGCAAGGAACAGGAAGTTTCCAGGAATAAAATATAATAATAAATACATTTATACATATATATTTTTTTTAGAAATATTAAAATACATAAATGGAGAAATATAACAAACTAATTGTGAGACGAGTCTGCCAACTTCATAAGCAAGTGTTCGCGAGCTTTTACTTTTAATACTTTGTATTAATCTAAAGTCCATATATTTAGCTATACAGGATATGTATCAATTGCATGCAAAATAATAATAATTAGTTTATTGTTGTTCAATGTAACAGTTATCATGTCTAATAGTTTTATCTCAATATGCAACGACAAATGTCCAAAAAATTATTTATTTATTTATAGTTAATAAAAAAAAATATGTTTAATGTTTTTTTTAACACATCATAAAATAATATTATTTATTTATTTACTTTTACAGAAGGCTTACGGACTAATTACAGTAAATACACAGCATACATAGAAGACAAAGTTGACAATGACAAGCCTCCACAGATAATGTCTATCTATCGTACAATTAAACAGAATAATTAATTATAGACAAACAGTTTGGGTGCGCTATAATATATATAATATTATATCATATTTATGCGATAGCAGCAATCGCGGTTGATTTGCTGTAATTTTTTGAAGAGTGCCGTTGCCTGTCTCCGAAATCCATCATCAGATCTATATGAAATTATTGACATAAATGGGACCATTTCGGAATAAACCCCTTTCAAACAAAAAAAGCAATTCTGCAATCCATCCACATACGACGGAGTTATGCCCGAAATTACATAAAAAATATATATATAAACATCCGCATAAATAACCTCCTACATTATGAAGTCGGTTAAAAATGGCGCTAACTATCTTCAAACCAAAAAATGGGTTGTTTCACGAAATGGTGGCCTTAACGTACGTTAAAAAGTAAAAAAACTAAAACCCGACCACCACATATAAAAACGACGCTGAAAAAGTATGAAACAAGATTTTCAAGATGCTAAAATAAACAAGGTTACTGGAGAAACAAGAACAGAACCAAAAGAACAGCCGCAGTCACACGCTATTAAAGTGTTACGATTGGTACCTATTAAACGTGTGAACTACGGCTTTTCTTTCATCATTATCATCACATCATTCTGTTGTTAAGGCACAGAATATATTTCAACTTTGCCTCCGTATCTGGTTTGTTCCTGATGTTGGCGGCGGTGACCACTTACCTACCGTTGGCAAAAAAGTTTGCAACGAAAATTATTACAATTGAGAGTGTAAGTTGTATAATTCGTAGCTAATCTGTACGCATGCACTTACTTTAAGACTTGCAATACGTCGTGATACTTATAAACGGATTTCGTCTTGGGACTGTAGAATCCGTATCCGCTGTCTTGAAAGCCAGGAGAAATCTTTCTGGGAGGCTGTTCAGGTGTTATGTTCGACTTGCCGGCAGGTTGTAGGTTCTTGTTAAATTCCATTGCATACCTGAACGTATAAGTGCAAAAATACATTTAAAGGCTGATTTTACAATTTTCAGATAATTCTTCGAAGAATTAATAATGCGGTTTGACAGCTTTTGTATAAAAACTGTGCCTAAAATTTTTATTTCTGTTGTCGATTCTCATCGTAGATCCAGCTCGGTACTGCACGACACGACGGTACAACACTGCACGCGATTAGTCCAATAGTCGGACCGATCGCGTGAAGCGTCGGCGCCCCAAAAAACCCCGAAAGGAATCCAAAAACCCAAAAAATAATTTGACATTTTTGCTCACGACTGGTGGCGACTACTATAGTACTTCGTCGTCGCAGCGAATACTATACCTGGTAGATGACTATTGCTATTGTACTTATACTCACGATTCCAGAAAATATAACCGTACCTTCTATCAGGCATCTTGCAGTATCTCCAATCATCCTTATTGTACTCCAGAATGCCGTTGAAGTATATTTGACTATCCTTCAAGATGCCCTTGTTCCATTTGCCACGTATGACTGTGAACTCTTCGGAACCAGTTTCATATATAAGTTCACCATCGCCATGACACATGCCGCTTTCAAATTCTCCTCGATACAGTACTCCTAAACACAAACTAGTTTTGAGTGACTACAACGCGAGAGAATGTATCTTACCTTGAAGTGTTGACCGTAAGTCAGATATAGATGCAGTCGCTCGAACAACCTTGTTGTCTGCTGTTGTCTGCTCAAATTAGAGCCGTTGTCTTACCATTTGGAAAAATATATTCTCCGTAGCCACGCATGTTCATATCCTCGTATCCACCTTCATACGAGGAGCCCGTTAGGAAGTCTTTTACTGTACGAGTACTGGGTGCGGCTACTGGGGTTCCACCTCTGTGGAAAAACTCTAGTTACTAACAAAACAATTAAAAAATTTAACATGACATTCCGACCAGGGTGTCAGTATAACCGGCTGTAAGATCTGATGTCAGCAACATAAACATTTGCCAGTCCCGCAATGAAACGTCGGATTATTATAAAAATCTATTTTGACACTAACTTGCATTCTTCCTTGCGGTTCTCCCAGAATTCCCTCATAGAGCGTTGCCATTGGGATACTTGTTTATTTGTGTAATTATGGCTAAAAGTAACATCATACATTCTTAGTTAAATTTTAATAACTAGTAATGAGGTAGAGACATGAATTCTGTTATGTTAACCTGACGTTCGTCTTATGTTTCTATTTATTAACAACTAGCTTCAGCCCGCGAGTTCGTCCGCATGGAAGTCATGTATACCATCAAACATTTGCTACAAACATGTGCTATATGTATGTGTGTAATTTAAATTAAGACATAACAAGTATATATATAAAGGCATGCAGACAAACTATATTTTTGGCGTCTGAATCTTTCCCACATCTCGTAGTTATTACTTTTGTCAGACTTCGCTTGATTTTTTCTTTTGATCATGATTTATAAATCATGGTACTGTTACAGCATTATTGTTAAGTGATATATTAGTGCTGTTTAGAGACCTATTTGTGATCGGTATAAAGAAAATACAAATTCTGTATTACGAACCAAGTGTAGGTACTCTTACAAAATTTTGAAGATGTTGACAATAGTATGTAAGTTCTTAGAACTTAGTTGCCTGTTAAGGCATTGTAATTTAGTAAATGTAAAACAAAACAAACATTCTCAATATTGTAGTTCTAGAGTTTACATTATGTTATATTAATTATGATTATTTGTACACTGTATATTGTATATAAGTATAATACTATTCTTGTAATTTATACCACATATATATATATTTACTAGTTTCTGCTCGCGACTTCGCCCACGTAGTTTTTTCACCCGCAAGACGCAACCTAATGGTTGCGTCTTTAGTTATTACTCCGCATCTATTAGTCGTAGCGTGATGTTATGTAACCTTCCTCGATAAATTAACTATCCAACACAAAAATATTTTTTAAATTCGAACCCGTAGTTCTTGAGATTATCGCGTTCAACCAAACAAAAAAACTCTTCAGCTGTATATAATATTAGTATCGATATATTAAATAAATCACATCAAACTTACGTAGTTCCCGTACAAGGACACTGATGTGGCATGATCTTGGATAGGTTTATACTGTTCAACACTGTAAAATAAAAAGGATAGTTAGGGTAACTACTATCAATTTACAATAACAATTCGATAAGGGAAATATATCTATTGAATTAAGTAATGAACTAAAATTCCAAGTCAACATAGCTCACAAGCTTCCGTAATAAGAAAAAGACTTACATACCTACAATGAGTCATATTAACTGCATGGATCAGTCGGTAATTGGAACTAAATTGTCTACGCTTTTCCAGGGTGTAAATCTACTGGTGGTGGATATCGTGCGTCACAAGTGGGTTATATCAATATTTCTCATTTTTATTTGCTCCCAATCAGCGAACCTTGTACCGGTTTGAAGGGTATGGGTTCCGGTGGTGTACATAGCATACATGAGCTTGTGTCCACGACTTCGTTTGCGTAGATTTCAGAGAGTCGAAGTTGTGAAAATCGTACGTAAGAAACATCAATTTTATTCCTTTTTCACGCGCGCCTTATTCTCGGACCTGTCTCTGTTCGGGCGACGAGCTGACCCCAGTCCGCCGCCCGCAGGTTCTATTTCACGGTGGCCGGAGATAGTCACGCGCCATCCGGCGCCTGGTGCGTCTGCTGCGAGTGGGATAGAAGGAAGCAGCCTCCCTCCCCCGTTCTGCAGCCTCCTTGGCGGCTATCACATCCTCGCAAAAGGGAGCGACTGCGTCCCAAGCACTCTCGCTTCCGACCGTGAACAAAACAACCTCCAGGAGCGAGACTACCCGCAGCTGTTGTCGCAGCGACAAGATCACGGCGCTTCGCTGCCTCAGCCGGGCACTCCTCCAGCGGACTCGTGCGCCTGTTATTACTCACCTAACCTGACCTAACCTTTGTGCTTTTCATGCACAATCTTAACAAATATAGCAGCGTAAAGGCGTGCTTACCTTATTAAGGGCAGTAAAATTAAAATTTCTGCTGTTGTATGTAATCTTAACTCAAAACAACTCTTTAAAAATATTTATAAATTCATAATTATCGTCTCCGCCATGCCACGTACTAATAAATGTCAATGTGAAAATTTACAAACGTTTACAGTGACAAGCCTGGTGCAAACTTTATGGTGACTCTTAGTATTTTTTTATAAATTTTTATTCGGAAGGGAATTCATGATTGGGTCCCCCGCCCTGGGTGGGGTGGGAGGAATTGTCTGACTTTTACTGACTAAAACCCATCCATGTTCCTTCTTGTGCCCTTTGCGTTCCGGGGGCGCGGTATTTCTTTCGAACAGTCCGCAGCCCTGGCATGAGGCGAGTCGCTGCGCAATTGAAAATGAATGTCAGCGGAGGTGAGGGGCGGGGTGCCGCGCAATTACATAGACAAAATAATAGTATGTTGATAGTAATTAATTTTAATTTCAGGGCAACCAAGAAGTTTACACTATCCAGCGAAACATAATTATAAAGTCAAAAATAATCAAACTTCCTAGTTTGTAAGTTTTTACAGCGTTTTTTCTATGGGGTGGAAGGGGGGCATTGTACATGGGTTCAATTTTAAATCTGTAAAAAATTGGTCATAGACGGAGAGGTTTAAAGCGCGTTTTAGAGTTGAGCGGTTAGTTGAAACAAGTTATTTAGATACTTTTAGATATCCGGCGAATCACAGCGAGGACACATCGAATGATGTGAGTATTTTTCATGCCTGGGACGACGGAAGAAGAAAATAAACTTGGATAAATTCGATTTAGAGTAGATTAGGAATGAATTAAAAGAATGAACAAGACAGAAAAATTGAAATGCTGGAGGAGCAATTTATAATAAATACATTTTCATAATTATGATAAAAACAAGAAATGTAAATGGAGTTGTTGGAATTACTTTCTACTATAGATTGAGGTTTTAATTTTTTTTGTATGATTTGAACAATATAATATACCCATTATAAATGACTATACAGGAAAAGTTTTTAATGAGTGCGTGAATTTGGACTTAATAAATTAGGAGTTCAAATACGTATGTTTTATTTCGATATAGTGTAAAAAAATACGAAGCGACGGGAAGGTTGGCGCAGTGGCTAAGTGGCTGCTGTGCTGCTTGTCGCGGGCTCAGTTCCCGCACGGAACTAATATTTGTATGGATATTTGTTCCGGGTCTGGCTGTTTGTGAATGTGAGTTTGTGTTTGTAATCGAACCCAAGATACAGGATAATTCTAAGTGGTACGTATTAACTATGCACTCGGTCTCTGCGCCGTGTTTCAAAATCGAAAATAATAGTAAGTATTTAACAATTAATGAAAATGTGTTCTATTACTAACACTGAACTACCAAAAAATAAAAAATCCGCACATATTAAAATATGTCACCTTTTTTTTCATGTTTAACACTATTAAAGAGAAATAAAAATTAAACAGTATCAAAATCGTTTAATTCTTCTTCTAAATAACAATCAATACATAAGCTGTAACTATGATGACAAACGCCTAAAACATTATAATGTTATGATTCTTTTTCAAACGTCCTTACACTCCAAGACTTAGAGTCGTAGAAAAGTGTATCATCCGTCTGCGAAATTTAACAAAATTACTGATAAGATGTAGGTAAAAAAACAAGGAATTAAACCTCTTTTCTGTAATCTATTTAATAGAAAATAAAACAAGTTTTTTGGTAGAATTATGAAAGTTATCCGAGAAGCAGAGGAAGACCTATCAAACACAGAAATCGTTCATCTCTTATACTCGTATTGTCAAGGAGTCAGTCAGTAAATTGAAGGTAAGTTGCTCGCTCCAAACAGTACGTTTCTATGTAGAAGAACGGGCAAGAAATTCCATGAGCACACTTAAATCAATAATATATGAGAGAACAATGAAAGAAGTCATGCAAGTTAGAAGAATAATAAAATTATTTTTTTTATTAATAAAATAATAATCAAAACAATTTGAAAAAAATTGGGTGGCCGATCGCAACTGATGGGCAAAGATGAGTAGTGTGAGAGATAGTGAAGAGAACCAGGTGTCGGGCTGAGTGTCAACCACGGTAAATCGAAACAGAAATAGTTTATTTATTTATCAATAAACATACTGCATAATATATATAATATAAAACACATTTAATAAATTATTATGCTTACGTCTTCGTCCATTTTAAACGTCGATGGCCCCAGATTCATGGACGTGAAGCCAACTAAAAGGCTGGGAAGCGGTGGTGGATCTAAGTCCGGCTCTAACCAGGTCTCGTACAAGTCCGGACGAGGCCCTAATTTCGGCATTGGTTCCACGCGACAGTTATTTTCTATCCATGTCTGCTCTCTTTTAGTAGTGGCCCTGCGAAAGATTCCTAAATGTTAGAATTTCAGAATTGACGGAACACGCCCGTGGTTTGGATAAAGAGTATTGACTGTTGGGTCTTAGTGTTCTGATTACTAGTTGTAGCATTCGGTACGGGTAAGAACTGTTGCTGTATTCCAGTTTAAAGATAATGTACAGAAGTAACCTACGGTTAACAAAAAAGTCACCAACGAAAGCTATTACAATTGGGAGTATAAATTGTATAGTTCGTTGCTAATCTGTACGCATGTACTTACTTTGCGACTTGCAATACGTCATGATACTTATAAACGGATTTCGTCTTGGGACTGTAGAATCCGTATCCGCTGTCTTGAAAGCCAGGAGGAATCTCTCTGGGAGGCTTTTTAGATGTTATGTTCGATTTGCCGGCAGGTTGTAGTTCCTTGTTGAATTCAATTGCATATCTGAACGTATAAGAGCAAAAATACATTTAAGGGCTGATTTTACAATTTTCAGATAATTCTTTGCGAAAAAATTAATAATGCGGTTTGACAGCTTTTGTATAAAAACTATGCCTAATTTTATTTATTTTTGTTTTCGGTACTCATCGTGATCGGTTCCTTGTTAAAACAGTTGTTACATAGTCATAGGCACCATGCGAGTAGCCGCAAAGCGGCTAACCGTGCGGCTGACCGCAGGATGCGGTTTAAGAACCGTTGCGATTTGCGGTAATATCGAGCCATTTGAAAGATGGACACGGAAGAAGTTGCAGCTATTTATTACATTTACACACGTTACGTAAAAAAAATCGATGTTTTGCGATATATTTTTCGGTATCGAATTCCATTTTATGTAAAGCGTAAGTAGACGTACCACGTGCACACACTCTCACTCAATGCGGGCAGCCGCAGACTGACCTGCACTGTGCGTACAGTAACCGTCTGGCTGGCAGTTGCCCGGGCCGCAGCTCACTGAGCGACCGGAGTCGTCTGCGGGTAGCCGCATCGCATGAGCGCATAGAATTGAATATTTTATACATATTTGTGCTTGCGGTTAGCCGCACGGCTAGCCGCATAGTGCGTATGAGCCTTAACTGACATATTTTATTGATGTTGAAGATTTTCATCATGAATGAGCTCGGTCGCTTGTTAATACAGTATACATATATACGTACCATGACGCCTGTATTCCCCGAAGGGTTAGGTAGATATGTACCAATACACACACACAGTTCGTCGGTATGTTTAGGTTCCATGTAATAGGGGGCGAGCCTATTGCCATTAACCGGACACAAATCCTAACTCCGAGCTGCTACTGAGATTTTCATAGAAAAACCCAATGACACTTTGCTCGACCTGGGAATCGAACCCAAGATCTCTAGCGTAGCAGTCACGTTTAGGACCACTAGGCCAACGAGACAGTTATACAGGGAGTTGTTATTACATTACCAGGATAGAAATTGCATTATTTTATTAACCTACAACATTATCTACAATTATATGTATATATTACTAGCTTCTGCTAGCGACTTCGTTCGCGTGGTTTTTTTCACCCGCTTTAAGTTACGTCTTTGATTACTGCTCCGCACCTATTGGTCGTAGCGTTATGTTATATAGCCTTTTTCGATACACAAAAACACACAAATTCAACACAAAAATAATTTTTCAATTTAAACTAGTAGTTCCTGAGATTAGCGCGTTCAACCAACCAAACAAACTCTTCATTAGTATAGATTTATTATTTATTTATTATATTTAATTTTACAGAACGCTTACAGACTCCTGAACCTATGATATATCCCAGGCTGCGCGTCATCTGCGTGTGAAAGGCGCACGAGATATCCTAGAAATTGCTCAATCGATAGATATGTCAATAACCCCCTAGGGATAGTATCGCACCAGTGTGTTGAGGCCTCAACTACCGCTGTAATAAATTGTAGATAGATACAACTTGGCGCGGCAACCAATGTAAAACGACAAGATACTACTACATTTTGTATTCACTAACATCATGTAGCAATATTCATCTACCAGGCAGTACTTATACTCACGATTCCAGAAATATAACCGTACCTTCTATCAGGCATCTTGCAGTATCTCCAATCATCCTTATTGTACTCCAGGATGCCGTTGAAATATATTTGACCATCCTTCAAGATGCCCTTGTCCCATTTGCCACGTATGACTACGAAGTCATCGTGACCAGTTTCGTAAACAAGTTCACCATCGCCATGACACATGCCCTCTTCAAATTCTCCTCGATACAGTACTCCTAAACACAAACTAGTTTTGAGTGACTACAACGCGAGAGGACTGATGACGGATTGACACGTATCTTACCTTGAAGCGTTGAGCATGAGTCCACGACCACTTTGCCAGCCGTGTAACATCGAATAACATGCAGTCGCTAGAACAAGCTTACTGTCTGCTATTGCCTACAACAACTAGAGCCATTGTCTTACCATTAGGAAAAAAATATTCTCCGTCGCCACGCATGTTCATATCCTCGTATGCACCTTCATACGAGGAGCCTGTCGGGAAGTCCATAATTGTATGAGTACTGGGTGCAGCTACTGGGTTTGCACTTCTGTGAAAAGGTTGTGGTTAGTAACCGAACATAATAATTATATAAACAATGCAATGTAACATTCTGGTGGTCAGTATAAACCAGCTGTAAGATCGAATGTCAGCAACATAGAATTTGCCAGACCCGTAATGAAACAACGGCATGATGATTATAAAAATCTGTTTTGCACTAACTTGCATTTTTCCTTGCGGTCCTCCCAGAATTCCTTCATATAGCGTTGCCAATGGGATACCTGTTTCTTTGAGTAATTATGGCTAAAAGTAACATCATACATTCTTGGTTAAAACTGATGGCTAAATGAGTGCCCCTAGCATGAATATGAATTTCACATAAACTCTTTCGTATAACTGTTTTAAGTCAGGTTCAATTTTTTTTTATTTTACCATCACATTTTTACAATTTCCTACTAAAACATACCATTTTTGAACGGATTAAATGAACTTTAAAAAAAGATCACTCGTACCACACGTACATGTTTTTTTATACCTACACATAGACATAGGAGTTACACGATTTTTTTTTCAGGATTGTAAAGATATGAAAAGTTCCTAAAACTTTTTTTATATGAAAAATTTAGCTATTCAGCATTACATTTGCTTTCGGTGCCATGTTTATTTATTGCTGGCGAGCCGTCTATACTTCTATTTAGCCATCTCCTTTTAATAACAAGTAATGAGGTAGAGACATGAATTCTTATGTTAACGTGACGTTCGTCTTATGTTTCTATTTATTAACAACTAGATTCAGCCCGCAAATTCGTCCGCATGGAAGTCATGTTTACCATTAAAGATATGCTACAAACATATGCCATATGTATGTGTAGCTTACTATCAATGCTTCCGAAGTTTGGCTCTTACAAACAAAGAAACTTTACCTATTATTACTATTGCAAAACATAAAAAGAATAAATCACTAGTTTATATTTAAATTTCAGGCTTAATAAGTATAGATACATACAGAAAAGCAGACAAACATTTCAAAACTATATTTGTGACAGACTTCGCTTGACTTTTTCCTTTGGCTCTTTATGATATATAAATCATTGTATTGTTACAGCATTATGTTAAATGAACATATTAGTGCTGTAGTATAAGAGCAATTTCAAACTTACGTAGTTCCCGAGCACGGACATTGACGTGTCATGATTTTGGATATAGGTATAATTTAAACTGAAATATATAGTAAAAGTTAGGTTAAGTAGTACCAATTTACTTTACTTGCTTTTAATGCTGTTTGACAGGCATTCGAGCTTCTGACTCACGGTTGTCAAAGGTCTGAGAGTGACGGCCGAGACCAACGGTATATAATAAACGTGCTTTCTGCCTTAAAATGAAAGAACTTGCAATGTCGAGCACCCACTGTACAGATCAGTCAGTAATTGGAACCAAAAAGTTGACGCAAGCTGCGTTTCCACGGTGCAAGCCAAGCAGTCGTGGAAATCATACGTTAGAAGCTTCAACTTTACTCCTATTTGCCGCCAAGTAGCGCAAGGGCTCGTTCCTGAAGACGATGCACAAGCCCTAACTAGGGTATGTGTGTCAGAGAGATTAATCATAGCTTTATGTCTGAAATTGATTGACATGCGCAGCCGCCGATCATGTGGCGGCGGGGATAACTTCCATCAGGTAGGCCGTCTACTTGTTTTCTAATATTCTCTAATTCATATAGTAGTCTATAACTTAGGCTAGGTAATTCTGAAAATCTATTAGGTACCCCACAATGTTGTGCTTTTTATTGTTTAAATCATCTCACTAGGACTTTCCCCATAAGTTTGGAGTCGGCTTCCGGTCAAACCAGTATTTTACTTGGAGCATCTGACTAACGATTGCCAAAGAGCCATTGAAGGGTGACCATCAATGACCTTTGATTGACCCGTTAGCCTGTTATTACTTATCTGACCTGACCTGACCTGACCTTTGTGCTTTTCATGCATAATCTTAACAAATATGAACATAAAAGTAGCGCTATGGTCTGCTTACCTTGTTAAATACAGTAAAATTAAATTGCCGCTATTACGCGTCGTATGTAAGCTTAACTCTAAAAAACAGCTGTTTCATTAAATATTTAAAAATTAATTGTATTAAAAAACGAATGACTCGTCTTTGCAATTTGACAATAATAAAGTACCTACTTATAAATGTCAATGTGAAAATTTACAACGAAAATTTACAACCGCGGTGACAAGCCTGATGCAAACTCTATGGTGACTCTTAGGCTGTCCGCCCACGTCAGCCAATCGGTGAGCAATTCTTTTATCTTAGAGAAAGGAACATACTCGTATGAATTGGGAAGATGACAACATTAAACAATCATTCCAAGCCACAACTTCACAAAAAGAACAATTTATTTTAGTCCTGAAACCCCGATGAATTTCTAACATACATACTATTACGCCTGTATTTCCGAAGGGTTAGGCAGGGGTTTACCAATGTGCACCCACAGTTCGCCGGTATGTTTGGGTCCTATGTAATAGGGGGCGAGCCTATTGCCATTAACTGGGCACAAATCCTAACTCCGAACTGCTACTGAGAATTTCATAGAAAAACCCAATAAGACTTTTTGCTTGACCTGGGAATCGAACCCAAGACCTCGAGCGTAGCAGTCGCGCTTAGGAGCACTAGACTAACGAGGCAGTAAAGTAAGTAAGTGTTGAGAATGAAATATATGAATTCTTTTATAAACGAGTTTTCGTTACCTCTACACGGCTAATCACTGTGAGGACACAGAATGATGGAGTATTTTCCCCGCCTGAGAGGACGGAAGTAAATCAACTTGGATAGTTTCGATTCAGAGTTGATTAGGAATAAAGTAATAACCCTGCGTCTGATAAAAAACAAGAAATGTAAGTCGTGTTTTTGGAATCGTTTTCTATTTTAGTATTTAGATGATTTAAATGGTATAAATTACTATGCTAACGATTGATTTATTGTTTACATTTAATAATACTAAATACAAATAAAAATCAAACAGTATCAAAATCGTTTAATCCAATTTCGCCGGTATTGCAATCTACAAATTTTAATCTCTCTCTTTGCCATGAGATTCTCGTAGACCTATAAAAGTTTTCGTTACCATGTCTCTCCCACCAATAGTTCTGTTACAGTGTTCCTAAACAATATTCTATTAAACATTTCTTCGAGTGTGGCGAATTAGTACTTTATGTTGTTGTTATGTTAAATCATTGCCATTTACTTGTATATTTCCTAGTCCGTACCTTGACAGGAATTCATCAGAAGAGTTTGGTTCTAGGGAAACGGGGAAGACCTTCCGATACACTCGACACTCACACACACACGCACAATCTCCACTTACCACACCTGACTATTGACGATTGTTGACTTTCAATTTTCCAACAAAGCGCCCGAAATGTAGCCAACGGCACCAACTTTTGTGCGGTAATTTACCGACAGCGGCGCGAAGGGCATTTGTGTTCTCTATGATGATTCGCAATAGGAAGACGAATTGCTTGGTCAGACGTGTGGCAACAACGCAAATCTCTGTTTTATCGCGACAATGTGGCCGTAGCATGAGAACGCTTGGGTCCGCGTCTCATTAAAATCACACCAGCCTGTTATATTTTAACCAATTCCGAAATGTAAAGTGACGATATGAAATACCACTCCGGCGTCAACCAAGCACAACCGCATTGAGTTCTGCTACAGACTGAGTCTACGGTGCACTTGTGCTAGTTTTGTATTGTCTTAGTAGAGGGCGTAGTCTACCGTAAGAGGGTCAAAGACATTAGTACGCGAATAGTAAAAGTAATGACAACTGGCTTTCCTCAATGGCACTGGGACTCAGGACGCAGACCTCTGTCTTAGGACTCTGTAAGACTCGTAGATAGAGCCTAGGGAACGCTACACTGGGACAAGCTCTGCAGGGCCGCGCAGGGAGCGCGGCACAACCCTTCCTCTTCGGGGGAAGCAGACATTCTATCAAATATTTTACACTTAAGAAAAACTAAACTTCTATTAGCCTAGGGTATTTTTGGGTACAGTCCCAGTATTATCAATAAGGTGTTGGATGCTATAGTGCTACAAACTTGCAAGCGGAGCAATATTGTGCTCGGCATAATGTTGCTCCGCGTGCCGTTACCACCATTACTTTGTTACATTTCTTTATCGTTGAGTCTCTACTTTCAGTACCATTAAAAACGCGGTTAAACGTTAAAAAAACAAGTTCATACAAGACAATTTTTTATTATATAAAATCCATTTTTATTGTTTAAATGGTTAAGAAAAGTATTGTCTAAAAAAAAATTGGAAGTGTTAATAACAAAGACATAAGTTGGTAATATCATTAACAAATAATAAATTAAGAAAATAATAACATTAGCAAAAATAAGCATAGACACAATTCTTGTAGCTGCAATTCTCTCTGAAATACAGTCTTGTAGAATCGGAAGTAAGTACCGTACTACCCAGTTCTTAAAAAATAGCATTATAGTACGTTGTATTGTGATCGATCTATTATAACTGACAGGACTATAGGAGCTAAAAAGCCTGACATAGTGGTGATAGATCGATTAGTACGTCTCGCAATTATTGTGGATATCGCAGTCCCCGCATGACAAGAACCTCGTGAAAGCTGAGAAAGATAAACAGATAAGGTATCTTGACGTGGCTCATGGAGGTTGTTGTTGATATGGGTACAACAAAAATTTTGTCAATAGTCGTGAAGGCCATTGGCATAATAGTCAAGAGCCTCGACCAACACCTAAGAAGGCTCTCGTTGGGCGATTGGATTAAGGGTTTGATTGAGAAAGCGGTATGTAGTCCTAGACTCTCTCTACGAGCTCTGACCACCGGTAGCATGGTTACTATGGTTATGTTATCGATGCCGGTGGGTTACAATTTTTTTATTATAATTTTAAATGTTTTCATACAAATATTTTAAAATAAGAATATAATTATAATTTTAAAAAAAATTGTAAAATTATCTAAAACAAAACGTCAAAAATCAATTAAATTATTCTAAAATTCATATTATTTTTAGAAAATCGTGTTGAAAATGTGGGTTCTCTTTTTCTACTAAGGGTTGAACTTCGATTTCCGCACGGAACAAATATCTGCAGATAGTTGTTCCGGGTCTGGCTGTTTGTGTATATGTTTGTAAACACACGCACGATACAGTAGAAATTACTAGAGAGTGCCCCTCTCTAGTAATTTCTACTTTACTTCTAAGGTACTTTTTTTAAAAAATACCTTAGAATTCAGTCTAGCACTGAATTTGAATAGAACAGTTACTAACTTCCCGATAGCTGATTCAGCGTCACTCGATTGCTGCACGGGGTAAATTTAAACTGAATCAATGTATCTGAATTCAAAAATAAATAATTATTAAAGCCACAAAGGTCATTCACTAAACACGAAATCTCAAAAACCGCTTAACTTGTGAGGCTGAAATTTGGCAGGTAGGCTCTTGCGAGCAGGACCTAATTAAGGGGATCTTTGACTTCAACCTGAGCCCTCGTTCACTTATAGGTGGTTTCTGACTACTTATAGTTAAAGTCGTTTAGTCTCAAACGATGAACAATAGAAATAAACGCCGAAAATAATGTAATAAATTGACAAGCGCGCGCAAGTTGCTGTGATTGGTTGTTGATAATTCACTCACGTGTACATTTGTTACAATCATTAATCGTACGAGAAACTTAGTTTTATATCATAACAATATCGCTTTTTGTCCGCACTCAGTTGGGCTATACAGAAATAGGTATACATACTACAATAATCGTAATAACAGCGCTAAAAAATAAATACAGATTTTTAGTTATACATATTTAGCTTTGTGTTAATTTGATTATCTAATGATTGGGCTTCCGTTGAAAGCAGGTATTTCTTGGGCAGACAATCTCCAAATCATTTGCAAGCAAATAACAATCAATACATTTGCTGCAACTACGGTGACAAAGTCACAAAACATAAAGATTGTACTAGTTTTCTTTTTCAGTCCAAACCGTGGAGTCGTAGAAAAGTGCCGCATCCGGCTGCGAAATTTAACAAAATATGTGATAAGATTTAGGTAAGAAAGGAATGAATTAAACATCAAAATATTGTTTTTCTCTAATCTATTTAATGTAAAAATTAAAAAAGGTTTTTGGTATAATAATAAAAGTTAGTTTCTGTCTGAATCTTATCCGAGAGGCAGAGGAAGATCAATCAAACACAGAAATCGTTCATCTCCCGTTCATTGTCAAGGAATCAGTCAGTTAGAAAGTTACAGCTAGTTGCTCGTTCCAAACAGTAGGTTTCTTTGGAGAAAAACTAACATGAAACTCCATTCACACACCCCAAAATCAATAAAATATTACAAATGTAGGTTGCATCATTCATGTTGAATCTACGGGTACAATATAACAAGTCGTGCACGTTAGAAGAGGTCTAGCTAAACTCATCATTTTCTTGCCCTTATCTTCGTTTTCGTCTTCCATGCCGTCCTGTCAACCGTCATGCTATCACTGACTCCCTTCTCTTTCATACCATTCTTCACACAATCCATCCATCTTTTCTTTGGCCTTCCTCTTCCTCTCCATCCATCCACAGTTATATTCATAACTCTTTTGGTCACATTCATCTCTTTACATGCCCATAGCAAGCCAAACGGTTTCCTTTCAACTGTTCTGTCACTGGCGCTACTTTCAAACTTCCTCTAATACTTTCATTCCTTACATTATCCATTCTGGTCCACCCCGAGGACACGGTGGAGAACACCGTGGCCGGCGGGTCCTCGTGGCGGCTATCGCCGGCGGCAAACCATGGCGTTCGGCCCTGGTGCAAGCCATGGTCTGGAGCGAGGGGGTATGGGAAGCAGTCGCTTCCTTCTGCAAGCAGTTATGCTAGAGAAGGAGGTGGCGGGGCGGTTGGGGCAGAGAGCCTCCCGTCCCAGCCACCGCGATAGACGCTTCGGGCGTCGGGAGCCGCGAGACGACTCCTGGCCACCTTAGTCGCGTACCTGTGGACGGTGAAAAATGGGTAGGTCACCGTCCGTATGTTGCATAATGACAGGCCGTGTCGACGGCACGTTGGTGTTCCAAGCGTGCCACAAAGAGATTTCAGCAATTGGAGGGGCCACTCAGGGCCGATGTCTGCCGGGGCTGCGGGTTGTTCGAAAGAAATACCGCGCCACCGAAACACAAAAGGTACAAAAAGAAACATGGGTGGATTTTAGTCAGTAAAAGTCTGTCAGAAATCATTCTGGTGACACCGCACATCTATCTCAGCATTCTAATCTCCGCTACATGCAATCTTTTTTATTTGTCTTCTTCACGGCGCCACATTTCGATCCACCCAACATTCCAATCAAAGAGCTAGACTAAAATATAATAATAATAAAATAATTTAAAATAAAAATATGTGGGGCCGAACTCAACTGGTGGGAAAAAATCGGAGTCCCAGGCACGGTAAATCGAGACAAAAATTGGTAATTTATTTATCAATAAACTTACTTCGTCATATAAATCAATAAAATATTTGATTAATTATTATGCTTACATCTGCTTCAAATATCGATTGCTGATCGTCCGGTACGCTAACTAAAAGATTGGGAAGCGGTTGTGGATTTACGTCCGGCTCTACCCAAGTCTCGTACAAGTCCGGACGAGGTCCTATATTCCGCGTTGGTTCCAGGCGACATTTTTCTTCTATCCATATCTGCTCTCGTCTAGAAGCGGCCCTGTGAACGATTCCAAAATGGCAGAATTGCAACATTGACGGAGCAAGCACTTGGTTCAATTCTTTAATTGAAGAAGACTCGGACACAACAGTCAATACTTACCTTTGCAAGTATTGACTGTAGTGTCCAAGTCTTCTTAAGTTAAGTAATTGTATCATTAAGTACAGCCAAGAACCGTTGCTGTGTTCCAGTTTGAGGATTACGAATGAATGCTTGTGGGTTCCTACCTGTCGTTCTGCCAAAATTATTTTGTCAAAATTTCATTATCCAAACAAATTTTAGCGAACTTTTTATTAACTAATGTAATATTTGAAATGATTTTAGTACGCACATGTTCATTTGGCCAAATTTTTACTTGGCACTATATTACCAAGGACAGTGTCATTAAGGCATTTGGTCTATCAAATAATTTATTACAGCAAACAATCTTTAGACAATAAACATTCAGCCAAATGGTTTGTTAGGGCGCTGGGAACTTAGGGCACCTCGACTCGGATAGGTCAGGTTCGAATGGTATGGCTGCTATTCATGTTACCCTAACCGACTATAAACCTTGCTGACAGACATAGGTCCATCCATCGTCGAGGTTCCATTGTACCTTAGATATGAAATGTATGCTAAAAAACCGGCCAAGTGCCAGTCGGACTTGTCGGACCCTTTGGGTTCGGAACCCTAAAAACTATTCTGTTATAGTTGACCAACCAATTTCTGACCAACTGAAATATTTGACTATAGTAAAATTGGCAAAAGTATTAGTTGTTATGCAAGTTATTGTTTAAAAGTTCACTTGCCAAAGGTTTGCGTTGCAATTAATTATTATTAGAGTTTATTTGCCAAGTAATATCATTTGACAAATGAAGTTATGCGGAAAATTGTTTGGGAAGTGATTATTTGTCAATGTTTTTCAATGATACTTAGCTAACCCAGGTAATTTTGGCACAGAAGACATTTATTGTCTCCGTATTTAGTTTGTTTCTGATATTCGCGGCGGTGACCACTTACCTACCGTTAGCAAAAAAGTTTGCAACGCAAGTTATTACAATTGTGGGTGTAAATTGTATCGTTCGTTGCTAATCTGTACGCATGCACTTACTTTGAGACTTCCAATATGTTGTGATAATTATAAACGACCTTCGTCTTGGGGTTGTAGAATCCGTATCCGTTGTCTAGAAAGCCGGGAGGAATCTTTCTAGGAGGCTGGTCAGGTGTTAAGTTCGATTTGCCGGCAGGTTTTAGTTCCTTGTTGAATTCCATTGCATACCTGAACGTATAGTAGTAAAAGACATTTGAAGGCAGATTTTACAATATTCAGATAATTATTTGATTGTGAATAAATAGTGCGGTTTGACAGCTTTTGCATAGAAAGTATGTCTAGTTGTCACAGTTACATTATCAGGCTAGAAATCGCATTGTTTTATTTATTGGTCCCACATTTGAACTTAAAGCGTTTGTTTAACCCTCTATGCTTGGCTAAGAGATACCGCGCCCCCGGAACGCAAAGGGCACAAGAAGGAACATGGGTGGGTTTTAGACGGTAAAAGTCTGACACTCTCTCCCGCCCCGCCCAGGGCGGGAGAAGTTATTTGATGATATACCACACCCCAAAAAAAAAACCCTCTATGCTTATCCTTTTTATTCACTTACCCCTACTTGTGCACAGATTTAGGTAAATGTTATTTTCCCATAAAGCACAACAAATAAGCCAAAAATACGCTGGAAATGTTTTCTGCCTCGGTAGCCTAGTGGTCCTAAGCGCGACTGCTACGCTAGAGGTCTTGGGTTCGATTCCCAGGTCGAGCAAAAAGTGTTATTGGGTTTTTCTATGAAATTCTCAGTAGCAGCTCGGAGTTAGGATTAGTGCCCGGTTAATGGCAATAGGCTCGCCCCCTATTACATGGGACCTAAACATACCGGCGAACTGTGGGTGTACATTGGTACACCTCTGCCTAACCCTTCGGGGAATACAGGCGTGATGGTATGTTATGTTTTCCGCATTATTCATTTTTGTACATACCAATGGAATTAGGTGTAATGCTACAATGTTATCGTTTAACTCCTGAATAAAGAACGTCGTTCACAAATTAAAAGTTTCGAACTAAAAATGATCATAATACAACAGTAAAACATGTAGTTGGTAAACAACTGTCGCATAGAATTTAATTTATATTTTCATCTGAGTATGAAATAATATTACTAAAATTGTTCTTGTTGTTTAGCGTAGTTGTTTAGCATTCAAACAGAGAGCTTTCCACGAATGCGCGGAGAACAAACATGTTATGTAAATTCAAAGTGGTTCTAAGTACACATACCATCACGCCTGTATTCCCCGGAGGGTTAGGCAGAGGTGTACCAATGTACACCCACAGTTCGCCGGTATGTTTAGGTCCCGTGTAATAGGGGGCGAGCCTATTGCCATTAACCGGGCACAAATCCTAACTCCGAGCTGCTACTGAGAATTTCATAGAAAATTCCAATAACACTTTTTGCTCGACCTGGTAATCGAACCCAAGACCTCTAGCGTAGCAGTCGCACTTAGCACCACTAGGCTACCGAGGCAGTTAGGAGTGGTTCTAAGTATTGGCAATTATTTAATGATTTTGAATTGAAGAGAATTTTGTTGAACTATCAGTGGAGTTCCAAACCACGTTAATGTTTTTTTACGTTATTAACTTAAAAGTTATCTTGTCAACGAGATTGTACGTGAAGACGGAGTAAATCTACGGACAATGCGGAGTGTATTAACGACTTTTATATTATTTCTAATTTCACATTCAATTTGGAAAATATTTTTGTGGGTTTATACAACTTTTGTGTACATCGCCTTGTACCTTCGGTGTTGTTTATTCAGATTAAATGATTGTTTTATTAAAATGTGGTAAAATGATACAAAATATTGAAAACAATTTATTCAAAATTTTTTATCACTTTCTCGCATATTTCGTAACTCAGTAGTAAAATACAAAGACTTTCAGTACCTTGTTAGAATTTCCAATATAAGTAAGGGATGCATTGTCAAGTCTATTTCTTAAATAACAATTTTATAACGATTTTAAAAATAATTAAAGGGACAGGAGGCCGCTCTACATACAAGCTGTATTATATATTATCCCAGGTTGTGCGTCGTTTATGTGTGAAGGGCGCGCGAGATATCATAGAAATTGTTTAATAGATAGGTATATTAATAACCCCCCAGGGATAATATCGCACCAGTATGTTTAGACCTTAACGGTCGCTGTAGTAAGTTGTAGATAGATACAACTTGGCGCGGCACCGCAACCAATGCAAAACTACAAGATACTACTACATTTTGTATTCACTAACATCATGTAGCAATATTGATCTACCGGGCAGTACTTATACTCACGATTCAAGAAATATAACCGTACCTTCTATCAGGCATCTTGCAGTATTTCCAATCTTCCTTATTGTACTCCAGAATGCCGTTGAATAATATTTGGCTATCGTTCAAGATGCCCTTGTCCCATTTGCCGCGTAAGACTGTGAATTCCTCGGGACCATTTTCGTATACAAGTTCGCCATCGCCATGACACATGCCGTTTTCAAACTGCCCTCGATACAGTACACCTTAATACAAACTAGTTTTGAGTGACTACAACGCGTGAGGACTGGTGACGGATTAGTATGCTAACCTTGAAGTGATGACTATGAGTCCACGACCACTTCGCCAAATCTAGGTAATTATCTTACCATTAGGAAAAGTATATTCTCCGTAGCCACGCATGTTCATGTCCTCGTATGCACCTTCATACGAGGAGCCTGTCGGGAAGTCCTTTACTGCATGAGTACTGCGTGCAGGTACTGCATCTACACTTCTGAGGAAAAACTGTGGTTACTAACCAAACAATTAACAAACAATGCAATTTGACATTCTGACCAGGGTGTCAGTATAACCTGCTGTAAGACCGAATGTCAGCAGCATAAAATTTGCCACACCTGCAATGAAACAAAGGCATGATGATAATAAGAATCTATTTTGACACTAACTTGCATATTTCCTGGCGTTTCTCCCAGAACTCCCTCATAGGACCTTCCCATTGGGATACCAATTTCTTTGTGTAATTAAAGCTAAAAGTAACATCATACATTCTTGGTTAAATTTTAATAACAAGTAATGAGGTAGAGACATGAATTCTGTTATGTTAACGTGACGTTCTTGTTATGTTTCTATTTATTAACAACTACTTTCTGTCCGCGAGTTCGTCCGCATGTAAGTCATGTATACCATTAAACATATGCTACAAACATGTGCTATATGCTATGTGTAGCTTACTATCAGTGAAAGATCTTTGTAATCGCTCCAATGCTTCCAAAGTTTAGCTCTTACAAACAAAGAAACTTTACCTGTTATGATTATTGCAAACTATGAAACGAATAAATCACTAATTTTTAATCAAATTTAAGACGTAAGTATATAAACAGACAAGCAGACAAACATTTAAAAACTATATTTGTGACAGACTTCGCTTGACTTTTTCCTTTGGCTCTTCATGATTTATAAATCATGATATACAGCATGATTGTTAAGTGATATATTAGTGCTGTTCAGTGACCTATTTGTGGTCGGTATAAGAAAAATTCCAAACTTACGTGGTTCCCGCGTACGGACGCTCACTTGTCATAATTTTGGATATATATTACACACAACTGTAAATATAATACCTATAGAAAAAAAGTTAGGTTAACTACTACCAATTTAAAATACGAGTTCGATAATCATACCGACAGAACGATTCAGTAAGTATTTTACATTGTATGTAAAGTTTTTTCTTTTTAAGGAAGCAAATGGGCCTTCGCTGATTTGGGTTTTACATATTAGATGGCAATAGGGTAGGTACTGTGATGTGACTTGTTTGCCAATTCAAAACTATTTATTGATTTCAAAGCAGCTAAGAATCTAATTTTACAGTTGCTTAAAAATAATCAAGTCTTCAGTGCTATAATACAGCGATTTATTTCAGAGAAATGGGGTCTTGAAATTTTTAATAAAGTCTACATCCTTATTTTGAGCATTACATGGCCATTATCTTTATCTAACTAGGTTGTTCCGAATCATATTGGAGCCGGCTTTCATATATTACATGGAGTGACTGCCTAGCCTAGACTGGTTGATAGACATTTGAGCTTCTAACTAACGACTGTCAAGGTCTACAAATGACAGCCGAGTCCAACGGTATACTGGACGTGCTTTCCGAGGGATCGATCGGTGCAGGCGGAAGCCCGTGGTTGAATTATACCAATTCAGCCACGGGCTCTTCGTGCTTTTCAAGAACAATGAAATAAAGCCGCGCAAAATTGTGCTTACCTTGGCAGTATAGGTACCTATATAATTGTAACTCGGTTTTAACCGCAGTTATTATGTATATTTTCTAAAAAATATAAAAGATTCTATAAAATTTTTAAACAACTGATTTTCAAAACATTTGTAATACAAAAGAAAATGTATGACTTATCTCAGCCATTTGACAAGGATATTGTGAAACACAGACGTAATAATCGATCACAGAGTAATATAATATACCTTTTTTTTTTTTGGGGGGTGGGAAATCATCAAATAACTTCTCCCGCCCTGGGCGGAGCGGAAGGGAGTGTCAGACTTTTACTGACTAAAACCCACCCATGTTTCTTCTTGTGCCCTTTGCGTTTCGGGGGCGCGGTATCTCTTACGAAGAACCCGCAGCCCCGGCAGGCATAATATACCTTTTAGCTAGTTAAATGTAAAATGACCACAGGCGTACTACAGTAGATCTATACTATGGGGACCATAGAGGTATGCCTACTGAGATGCCCTTAACTATGCTTGAAGTAAATATAGTAGCCGTCACATGTCGTGAGCACAAATGTCAATTCCATTTTTGGGTTTCTTTCTGGTTTTTTTGGAGCGCCGACGCTGCACGCGGTCGGTCCCACTGACGGATCTAGCTATCTCATTTAGTAACGTATTCTTATTTTGTATGACAGTCCGGTTGTAGTCAGTAACCATTTTCAGGATGCCGTTTCGACTGCCATGCAGCATGGAAGGCGCTTTTTTACACGTGAAGGCGTAGAAGTCATCTGTGCGAGCTTCATGCCCATAACACGAGCCTCAACGGCATATTGATAGCATTGTTGTATTGTACGCGCTGGGCGTTGCAGGTTCAGCTTGTATACCATACATACAGACTCATAGACCACTACGGGGGTGAGGGCCGTGATAATGTTCAGAACCACCATAATGTTTGAAGCTTACATACGGAAGTAGTATGTACTACATTCTATTGTCATCAAAATTATCATTCTTAATTTAAAATTAGGTCAACCACGGAGTTTGCACTATTTACCAGGGTCCCTACCCATACAACAGAAATGTTTTTGAATAATCAAACTTTATTTTCTGACCTCTGCTTTCTAAGAGTCAATGTCGTATATTTTCAATTCTTAAGATTTTTTTTATTACTTGTAGCTAACGATCATGATTTGTTTGAGAACTGGCTACCAGCTACAGAGCTTGACAGCTATTGAGTATAATTACTACTTTAGTTAATCTAGACATCTTTGAAGAGAATAGCAATAGGCTCGCCCCTTATTACATGGGACCTAAACATACCGGCGAACTGTGGGTGTACATTGTTACACCTCTGCCTAACCCTTCGGGGAATACAGGCATGATGGTATATTTTTTATATACTTTGAAGAGAAGTGGAAGACAACTTTTGTGTAATTTCTTCTAATGACACCTGAGTGAATAGGGTCAACCATAAGCCTAGAGTTAGAAATAGTAAAAAGTATAAGTTGATACAGCTTTCTTTTATTACAATAATTATATCACAAGTGTTTTAAAGAATTACGTGGAAAGACAGATAATAGGAGTGAAGAAAGATACTATAAAGAAAGTTTTCCCTCATAGGTACGGAACCCTAAAAATAGATAAACGGATGTAAAAACAAAGTCAGTTAGCGGAGAAAACCTATTTATTTCTCAATATTATGAATTTTACATTTTGTGAAAGTGCAAATATTTTAGGAACAAATTCAGAAATAATTTGAAATAATGCTGTGGAGTGTAGAATTTGTTTTATAACTATAGGTTTGAAATAAATATGGGATACACTTTTTTAAATACTTTCCGTTATCTTAAAGCAAAAGAGAGTAACGTCTGCAGCCAGGTGTTTAGAAAAATCATTAGGTAATAAAAAATTAACTAGACAGTTTTACAGCTTCTAATTGGCCTGTGATACGTTGTGCAGTAGTTGATTGGTGACTAGTAAGTTTTGCAGCCACTAGATTCTGTTTGCTTAGCGGCGTCACTTAATTTAACATTAAAATGACGATTATTCAAAGTCGTTCTTGTTAGTCATCAATCCTTGCAATGCGGCGTAGATCGCGGATGGTGTCCTAAAATATACAGAAAGAGAAAAAGAGGTCACATATTTTCCAAATGACTTTCTCGAATATTTAAATGGGTTATTTAACATTATGCCCTAACAGACTGACCTAGTGGCACAGTCATAGCTACTTAGTTCACTACATATGCAGGCTACAAGTATTGAACGCCTTTTAGAATGCCAAAAAAATATTGACAAAGTGCATTTAAGAAAGACGCAACAGAACTTAATGTAGCTAAAACAAAGCTGTAAATAAAACACTGTTTTAAAATTTTAAAAGTAACGTTTTAATTATAAATTATTAAGAACTCAGCATTAATGAAAATTATTACTGTAAAATAAAAAAGTCCTATAAATGTAAAGTAAAGGGTCTCTAGATATAAAGTACTCTTGACGTAATAATAATTATATAATTAAAAATAAGAGGTAATTAACAGCCGTCGCTAAAACTGCTCGCGGTATCCGACTCTGAATTGCCGAAATCAAAGAAATTGTATCCTTTTCTCTGAAGACAAGAATTAAAGCTGTCAATATCGTGATCTGACAACTTTAAAATACATTTGACAGAGGAAGGAAGCTAGCAGCTGAGGTTTTATTACGGGTAACTGATTTTTTACTTTTTATTTCTGCTGCACCTATTTAGGTATGGGATCTATTACTAGCACAGACTAAAGGTCCAGATGCTGATGATAATCTGCGTCTAGAGGAGGAGGAGCCTTGCTCTATTAAAAGAAGATATTTGGGCAAAATTTTAGATAAAGAACATGGAACACATTAGGCGTCTCCGAAGATCATGATGGTGGTTAAATGGTGCACCCAAATTTAGACAGTTTTGTTTGTTTTTGAACTGGACATAAATCCAAGTTATTGAGGACTGATTATTGGAAAAAAAAAACCCTTTAACAATGACTGACTGGAAATCGAAGAGCAGCGCTTGCAATCACTAAACTAGCAAGGGAGAGATCAACATAAGGAAATTCATGTCGTAAAAAGTATACTAACGGAGTCATACTCCTCATACATGGACTGTGTTCTGAATGATGACATGGTGCACTTAACTTCAGCGGCTGGTGGCGGCGTCGGTTGTGGCTTTGTCATGGGCTCTAAGAACTCCTCATACAAGTCCGGACAAGGCCCCAATGATTCTTGAGGGTTAACGCGACAGTTCCTTTCTATCCATTGCTGCTCTAATACTGTTGGGGTTCTGTGAATAGTTAAAATGTTTAGGTTCGTTCAGGTTTTAAACACACCATCACGCCTGTATTCCCCGAAGGGTTAGGCAGAGGTGTAACAATGTACACCCACAGTTCGCCGGTATGTTTTTAGGTCCCATGTAATAGGGGGCGAGCCTATTGCCATTAACCGGGCACAAATCCTAACTCCGAGCTGCTACTGAGAATTTCATAGAAAAACCCAATAACACTTTTTGCTCGACCTGGGAATCGAACCCAAGACCTCTAGCGTAGCAGTCGCGTTTAGGACCACTAGGCTACCGAGGCAGGCAGGTGACAGGAGTGGCAGGTTTTAAATTAATATTATTATGTCGATATTAAAGAGTTCATCTTGTGCTTATGCGGTGCTAAATTCACAAACGTTTGGATCATTTTAGACAAACGATTACACCATATGGTACCTAAGAAGAAAAGGATAAATAGCTTCCAAATATTCTAGGTCTCCGTACATTTGAAACTCTTTATCATACAAAAACAAATTTTAATTTTATATGTAGTTTGCAACATGTTCATAAAATCGACTTTCGATTAATGGTGTTACATAATAACCACATTCGTGCCATTTGTGTGGTGTCTTAGATAACGAGGAGAGTTAATTAGTAATTATTATCTATTCAGTGGCCGCAGAACAACGAAGGTGTCGTGTAATGTGTCCCATAGCGAAGTAAGCGTCGCAAACGACACGGCCGCTAGATTACCCTCGTCTCCTTTTTACGAAAAAATTGTTCCCAGGGCAATTAACCCGCGAAACGTAAAAGCTAAAGCACTTGCGAATATTATCCCTAAATACGTTAAATCTAATAAAACATTTGAAGAAGCCTAAATAGTTATAAATGATAAAAAAAGCTTAAAAGAACCCTTCTGCGAGGCAGTAATGCTTGAGAAGGAGGCGGCGGGTCGGTTGAGACAGCGGTTCTCCCGTCCCAGCCGCCGCGGTAGACGCTCCGGACGTCGGGAGCCGCGAGACGACTCCCGGCCACCGTAGATACGGGCCTGTGGACGGTGAGCAATGGGTAGCTCACCGTCCTTACGTTGCATAACGACAGGCCGTGTCGACGGCGCGTTCGTGTTCCACGCGCGCCTCAAAGAGATGTCAGCAAAAGGAAGGGGCCACTGAGGGCCGATGCCTGCCGCGGCTGCGGGTTGTTCGCAAGAGATACCGCGCCCCCGGAACGCAAAGGGCACAAGAAGGAACATGGATGGGTTTTAGTCAGTAAAAGTCTGACACTCCCTCCCGTCCCGCCCAGGGCGGGAGAAGTTATTTGATGATTTCCCACCCACCAAAAAAAAAAAAAAGCTTAAAAGAACCGGATAAAAATATTTCTGTTTCTTAGAGTTATTTATTCGAAGAATTACACCTGAAGAGAGGCTAAACAAAGCGAGAGCTATGACGGAATAAACTGCATAAATATTTCCACGTCTAAGCAAAGCGGTACGTTTTTATGAATTTTGTTTTCTTCTGCCGTTTGTTGGTAGCGACGTGGGAATAAAAGCAACGTTTATTTATTTGAAATGTTTTGCTTTGCTAGCTTTTAGAGTAATTGATCAAAATCGAGCAATCAAAAGCAAAAGTTTTTGGGACGAATGGATGTTATTGTCACGACACTTTCGTTGCTTATAAGAAAAATAACAGAGCTATAGTAAATGTGGAACATTCAGACATAAAGGTAACCAAACAGAATGTAGGTACTACGATGTATACTCGTAGACTCTCTAAATCAAGCTTTATTGTGATGCTCGCAATGGGATTGCCTCGGCAGGTTGCCAATTCAGATCTTTATTACTTTACCTGTATTTGATAGTACATAAAAATACTGGTTTCATTTGGGTTAGCGCAAATTCTACTAATATTATAAACGAGAAAGCTTGTGATGGATAGATAGATGGATGGATGGATGGATGGATGGTTTGTTATTCATTCACGCTTAAACGGCTGAACGGGACTAGCTAAAATTTCGCACAAACGTAGGTCAATACAGGAAAATCTTTATCCTGTTAATATATTCCTGTGGGATAATTTAGAACTTTGGAATACTTATGAAGTGTACGCAGACAAAGTTGCGAACAGACGCTAGTGTATTATAAAGACTTATTTAATTAATTGTTATAATACAATGAGAACACACCGTGAATAAAAGCAAGTGTTGTATATGATGTAGTGCTTATTTTTTATTTGTGGAAGCATTGAGCGTGCAGTATTCATAAGAGCTGAAGGCAGAGGGCCACCAATCAGCAAGTCAATTAACACACCAATTAAGGTGCTTTTCGACGGATCACTAATTACAGCCGTAGGAGTACTGTTGAGCCCGTGCTATATTTGTATTTTTGAAAGTAATATTCAATTTCGTTATTATTTATTGGAGTTATTGGGATCTAATTTGGGACAATCAATAAATTGGCTATTTTATTTCATATTCTATTGTTAATATTTTAGTAAACAATCCTTAAGATTAGGAGAAAGTATATAATTATTATTGACAATATTATTTTTTTGTTATCTCTCGTAATTAAACATTTCTGATAATCAGAATTTTATGATGTGATACAAATTATATTGAAATACGATCCCGAGAAAAGGAAAATCAAGTTTATTGAATCAAGACAATGTATGGATTAGGCGATAACCTGGCAATAACACGTTAATCGATTTCTTTTTTGGTGATTCATGGACGATGTCACCAACATAGAATAACAAGTAGACAACGTCTACTGACTCACTTGAATTGTTTTGCTTGATATGATAATTTCATTCAAGACTGCGTTGTTTTAAGATTTGTAAGTATTCTTTTAAAATGCTAAGCTGTTCAGTATTCTGGTGAGTTCTCAAACTTGCAGACAGCCGTTCCAGTCAGGCTTGTCCTTTCGTATTTCGTATTGACTAGCTTCTAAAAGGATTTTGTTTACCCGGAACCAATACAATTTGTTTTACAATTCAAATGTGCATCTAAGCGTACGGAAATCTTATCATTACGGATCGGATAAAAAGATGCATATTTTCTTAAAGTTCATTTTTCGCTAGAAGAGTATGGATACGATTTCTAGAGATAATGATTTGAAGAAACAAATCACGGGATTTTATTTTTACTTTTAGTTGACTGTATTTTTTAACCATTCATATAAATAAACACGCTTTTTGATCTATTTTGATTGGAGAAACTACATCTTTATCGTACTTATTAAGCAAAATAGTAATTAATAATAAAACATAATGAAAATAATATTTATAATTATGATTTTATTCTCGGAATCGCAGGATTTTTTTGAGACCCATTCCATTCTAATACCAACATCTGAAGTTTAGGTAAATATGTATCTGATTATATTACCAATTCCTGCTTATCATAGAAATAGGTATGTGCATGATTTTGGAGGGCTCAGAAATACAGGTTGGCTTGATATTAAATGTATTTATTTCCAGTAGTATTCATTGTTAGCATCAATTTAAAAAGTGCTTCAGTGAATGTGTATCTATACTAATATTATAAAGCTGAAGAGTTTGGTTATATAACATCACGCTACGACCTATAGGTGCGGAGCAGTAATCAAAGACGTGCGGACGAAGTCGCAAGCAGAAGCTAGTTGTACCATATACCATACAGGTGGTTATTTTTTGCAATTTTATTTTTCTTCCGATTTTAGTTCATGATTAACATAATTTTTTGGATAGCTTGTGAATGCACTAATTGGAAGTCTTGTTTATAGATTTCTGATTGGTGTTTTGTCAGGTTTAACTTTTTTAACTTATTTTTTATCAAAGTTCACTCAAAAGTCCTTAGCTCAAAAATTCATCCTGTAGGTATACACAATAGGGTCAAGAAGACTTGATCCCAAATCTATTCCGCGATTGTAAAAAAAAAGTTAAAGTCACGACTGTCTATGACGTCATCACAGTCCAGCTAGATAGTCGTGCTTCGTTTATGGAGTAGGATATGAATAATTGCGACTTGATTGTTCTGCAATTTGCTCAGACGTCAATATGATTAGTGGTCCAACTGAATTGTGGTTACGACAAGCAATAACCTGGTCGTTGCTCTCAGGTTTGAGACTGGACTTTAATATTTTTGTGATGAGTAAATCTAGTTTGCTTTGAAGATTAATTTTTTAAATTGTATGTGCTGCAGACTGGCTGGTATAACCAAATCAAATCTTATTTTATTATTTAAGTACAAAACAGGAAATTACTGTTCCAAATTTGAATTATAGACTTGACAGTTCGTTATTAGTGATGACATGAAAAGCGGGTTTTGGTAGTAGAAGTAAGCTCAATTTATGAAGTAATAAGAAAAAGTGTTTTTCAATTGAGTAGATTAATCCGATTTCGTTATTAAGTCCCGGCTGTTACAGTACAAAGGAGATGGCTAATGGATTTCATATAAAAAAGTTTCAGGAACTTTTCATACAATCGACATACACTCCTTAAAAAAGAAAATCGTGTAACTGCAGGAGTTACACTATTTTATTTTCATAAGGTATAAAAAACTTTAAATAAGTGACATTGCTTTGAATTTTTACCTAGGCGTTTGGATTACATGATGAATTAATTCCAAGTCAAGTTCGAGTCGAGTAGCGAGAGGTCAGTAGGTAGGCGAGCATATACGATAAGTCAGACAGGGCCCAAAAAATCGTGTATTGTAATAGACCTTTAAACAAGGCCCGTCAAACAAAATCAGCTTTAAAAATAATTAAGATACTTTTTTATGTTTAATATTTTACGAAAGTGCTGGTAAAGTATTAAACACTACATAATTCATGAATGATTTTTTAAATATTATAACTTAATGTGAGATTCATATTTATGCTGGGGCAGTCATTTAGCCATCTCCTTTAAAGCCCTCATGTTATACCATACGATGGTTAGAGATGGTGATGTCTGGGAAGGTCTTTCGGCTCAGGGGGTAAAATCCAATAAAGAACTTAAGAAGCTTGATAGCACTTTCAACTTTTGAGCGAGAAGCACTGTTACCCATTCGATGCGGATTATTAGTCGAGCAATCTTCCTATATACATGTATATTTAAGACCTTCTTACCTTATGATCGCGGACATGTCTTCATACTTATAAACAACTTTTGTCTTAGGGTCGTAGAAGCCGTCTCCGGTGTCATAGTACCCGGGGGGTATCTCTCTAGTCGGCTGTTCAGCTGTTAGAAACGACTTGCCTCCTGGTTTCAGACCCAACTCATATTCAACCTCGAATCTGTAAGAAACATTTTCTTTTTTATTAATAAGTCACTCATACTTGCTGCCTTCTCCTTCTTGTCTTAAATTGGGGATAGTTTTACCAAAACGAGTCAACCGACTATGTGTTAGCAATTATATTAATTACGTCTTTTTGTTAGCCTAGTGGTCCTAAGCGCGACTGCTATGCTAGAGGTCTTGGGTTCGATTCCCAGGTCGAGCAAAAAGTGTTATTGGGTTTTTCTACGAAATTCTCAGAAGCTTCTCGGAGTTAGGATCTATGGCCGGTTAACGGCAATAGGCTCGCCCCCTCTCACATGGGACCTAAACATAGTGGCGAACTGTGGGTGTAAACTGGGTCACCTAAGCCTAACCACTCGGAGAATACAGGCGCGATGGTATGTTATGTTAATTTAATGTGTTTACATTGCAGTCCAGCAGTAAAACTTCAATGTGGATCCCAAACTTATGCTTAGAATAGATTCAAAAATTAATTAGCGTCAAATACCCAAAAATATTACAATTACATCGAAATGTGGAAGAAATTTTGACGTGGGTTGGTTTGTTTTGGCTGATATAAATTATCCAATCAAAGTACGAATACTAAAAGTTTTTATAGCAGTGATTTAAAAAAATATTTAAGTAGGATTTCGACCTGCCCTGCGATTTAGAAATGACATGTTTTCAGGTAAAAAATAATTCGATTTTAATTTAACTTAAAAACTTTCTAATTTGCTCCGATGAAAGTTGGGACACGAATGAAAATATGAATTTCAATTTTCTACACAAGCCTTTTGCACATATTAAATTAACGACTTCATAACAAAGGTTAATTAATTAGGGTTTTGTGTAGCAAAATTAATTTATGATAGGTCACTGACATTTTAAAAGTAATTTTGCTGGAAATCAAAGAGAAAGTGGCTGAAACTGTAGAGGCACCTGTAGGAACTTAAAGCCAGATAGCAAATATTCATTCAAAAATATTATTTACTAGCTAAATACATTACTAACTAAATACCCCGCGGTGTCACCTACGTTCAGTTACGTCTTTATTTTCTGCTCTGCTCCCGTTGGTCATAGCTTGATATTCTATACGTATAAACCTTCCTCTTAAATCGCTCTATCTATTGATGAAAACAGCATCAAAATCCGTTGCGTAGTTTAATAAATATAAGCGTACAGAGGGACAAATGGCGGGAAGCGACTTTGTTTTATACTATGTAGAAATAAAATAAAACACATTGCTACTGCTTACAAATAGCTGATTCTTTTTTAATAATCGACAAAAAATTTCGTGGCTTGACAGTCAAGAATCAAGTACAGAATCCATAGTAAAAGTTTCGATGTCCCTTCCCTGGGTACTATTTTTAACTAGACTAAGAATAACTGCCTCTGTAGCCTAGTGGCCTAGCCTATCCGTCCTAAGCGCGGCTGCTACACTAGAGGTCTTGGGTTCGATTCCCAGAATTTCGTCTCTTGAGGATCCAGAATCAAGTACAGAATCCATAGTAAAAGTTTCGATGTCCCTTTGCTGGGTACTATTTTTAACTAGACTAAGAATAATTTCATTTTCATAGTTGACAAAAACTGTACCTTATTAGGATAGTACAAGTAGCTTACATGTAACTTATTAAATTGAAATAAAAATTTGAATTAATAAAAAAAAATAAAAAAAAATATATTTAAAATTTTTAATATTTGAATTTTAATTTTAAAGACGCATATCCCGAAACTAGGTGGATACCCACATCTTGGGGATCAGTCTCTCGGGAACTTCTAAAACAGAGAATATCATCGTACCTTCTATCAGGCTTGACGGCATATTTCCAATCCTTCTCAGTATACTCTAGGTTATCACTAAGGATCATCGTCCGTTCGGTCATAACGCCATTCACGAACGTACCGCGGAGGACCACACCGTTTTCGTAACGAAGCTGACCTTTGCCGTGGAACATTCCATCTTCAAAGTTACCCTCATATATAACTCCTGTAAACGCAGTTTATGCACAAATCAAGTAAGTCTTTCTTTCTTTCTACCAGCTTTTTACTGTCCCACTGCAGAGTAAAAGTTACTTCTCAGGCAGGAAAGGCATGAGCATTGATGCATTGTAACCATGCTTGCGATTTCAGACATATTAGGCCCAGCGCCCATTGGCGGCACGGCGTGGCAAGGGATTTTTGGGCGATAAATAAAAATACAACTTAAATGCATGGAAATAAACTTGAAATTTTAAGAGCATACCGCGATATAGGTTTCGTACTTACAACCGTTAATATTGAAATTCCAACTTCATTACCATTCTTCAGTTGTATTTTATATGTCGTCAAAAAATCCCTTGCCATGCCGTGTTGCCAATGGGCGCCGGGCCGTAGTCAGGAATAAATGGTTAAAATCGGTCCAGTAGTTTCGGAGCTTTTTCGGTACAAACAAAAAATCTATCCTCTTTGTAGTATTAGTATAGAAGTATAAATAAGTCCAGGGTTCCTTACACTGTTTTCCTTTACATCAGTAAAGGAAAACAGTGTAAGGAACCCTGGACCAAGATAAACTTAGAAAGTACATAATTATGAAATAGAAAATAATCGCATTTATATCTATTCGTGCCCGTTTACGAAAAACCTCATACCATTAGGGAATGTGTATACTCCATAGCCGCTCATTCCCAGCACATCCCACGAGCCTTCATACTTGGAGCCAGTCGGGAAGTATTTGGTGGAACGTTCAGCTCGTGGTATTTCTAGTGGTGCTGCCCTGTGGGAAAAGTCTCTATAACATTCCTGTGTCTTTTTTGGAAGGCTTTATTACATATAAGGGCACTAGTTTCTGTGCGCGAATACGTTCGCATCGAAGGTGATATATTATCCTACGAGAACCGTACATGTTCGACCTGTGTTCTATTCATTAGACTATATTTTATCTCTGTGCCAAATTTCATCTAGATCTGCTGATCTGAAGCATGCATCCATCCAAACTTTTGCATTTATAATAGCAGGTAGATTTGTTGGGTACATACTTGCATTGATCTTTGTGTGCTTCAGAGAACTTTCTCATGAGTTCTTCCCAGAGAGATATCCGCTTATCGACTACATACCTGAAAGTATACCAACATCAGAATTCTCGAATGAAAATTAACGCAGTTTTATTTTTTTGCTAGCCGTTACCGTACTACTTCTGGGAAGAGGCTTCCCCTTTTCCTGCCACTTTCTTCTGTATTGTGCTTCCTCAAGCTACTTCCTGAGGATTGTCAAGCGTTAGCTGCCGTGATTGGCTGTTGTTAAATTGGTCAACCAATCACAGCTCCTTATGCGATCATGACAATTTGTCGTATTAATTTGTCATTTGCAAAACGGGGTTCGTGAGACGTACGGAGGTTGCAATAAAGATCATTTAGATAAAGAAGAAGAACAATGTGCAGTCAATATTGACAGATATTAAAACACTTAGAAAAAAGTGTGTTAAAGAGACCACACATTATGAAGAAAGTGTGTAATTAACAGCAAAATATGTCAGTGTATATAGTAACGGTTACAGTTAATGCAAGCAATGCAATTGAGGCAAAGCAAATATGTACAAGTGTGTCCCATTTCGGCGTAGATGCTGAAAGTTTGGGTAAGCCAGTCTTGTGGAACTAAAACTTTGAGGAACACTTTGTTTGCAAGCTGTATTTGATTTCCGTGTTGTGGTTTTTGGGTGGTATATATTACTTAAGGATGCTTTGGTCTTATTAGTTATTGTAGTTTGAATCGTGGGAATGGTTTTAAGGTTTTATAAGCACCATACGTTGATTCAGGCTAGACAGTTAAGGCTTTTTAAAACTATGTTGGAATCGGCTTCCAGTCTAACCAGATACAGCTTCATACCAGTATTTTAAATGGAGCGAATGTCGATCTGACCTCCACAACAAAGGTACTGGATACTCTATGGTAAGACTAGTTGTCAGAATTTCGGGATTCTGACTACCCCTAACTATTTTCAAAGATGTACTAGATTAACTGTGAGACGGGATTCAGGCCAGACAGTTCATTACGAATAAACATTGCTGGCTACAGTAAATTGTCCTACATTTCGCTGCGGTCTTGATGAATTGTTTAAAATTTAAAAAAGTTCAAAACTTACGTAGAAGCCTTGCTAGGTTTTCTCGAGGACGTCATTATGTTTATAACTGCCAACAATACAAGTACCAAACCACAGGCAATATCCTGAAATTGAAAACCTATTTCACAATTTTCAATACAAAAATTGTATAGCAGACCTTTATTGTCTGTTAGTACGTAATAACAAAAGGTACTCAGAAATTCAGATGATTATTTCAGTGAATAGGCGAGCTTCGTCCGATGAAGTAGTTCAATCGCGGGTAGAATATGCTTCAGTTTAATTGTTTGTTCATACCGAGATACACTTAAAATCTCTATTTCTATACTAATAATAATTCATATAATAGGTAATTTAATACGTCTTGTTTGTAATAGATACCTAATCTCTGGAAGTTCTGGTACGATTACAAAAATAATAAATTATAGAAAGCCATACCATTGTGTGCCATAGGCTTTATACAGAGTGGATTTTTGAGACGGGTCACTAAGGGCAGGTACTTTAACCGTTATAGTTACAGAAAAATGTTCCTAGGAGACCATACATAACTTTTTGAAATATTCTAAAACGCATTCATAGATTTTGGAAAAAAATTACAGTCACCCAAAAAATTTACACCCTAAATTATAAATTTTATATTATTTGGAATTAGACAGATGAGACATAATATCGAGGAAAGTGGAAAGAATGGGTAGAGGCCTTTAGCTAGGCCCACTCCTAGCTAAAGGCCTCTACCCATTCTCAGTAAAGGCTAGCAACAATTAAATCAAAATACTTAAGAAATTTTCTGGAATGTTAATGGAGATTTGTATCACGAAGGTAATATCGAGAATTGAGGGTTGGGGTATTGTTGGTGCGTTTCACAAACATTACGACCCAGAACTACCTGTTCACCATACAAATATTTGTTCCGAGCGGGTATTGAACTCCTTACTCCCAGTGCAGCAGCCAATTGCTCAGCCGCTTTTGTCGTTATGTCGTTATTGGCGAATTGGTTAAATTCACACATCACTCGCTAAGCTTCCTCACACGTCAATTATTGAAATGCAGCCTTACGCTGCCGATATTTATCTCGGCGAAAATGGAACATATAAATTTTATTATACCAACGCACGCGTCCTACAAAAAGTCGGTCCCACGAAACTATGAATTAATTGAACGGTCCGATGAACGGTCCTACAAAAAGTCGGATGTGGGCGGAGGCTCTTTGTATGTTTTCTGTTACCATCAAAAAGTAACAAACTATCAATTTATTTAATTTCTTCTCACCTGCTCAAATCACTACTTCCCATCACGTTATCAAGGTTAAGATTCAAAACAAAAGTTCACGGGAAATCCGTTGGAGAAATGGACACCATTGTGTCAAAGCTTTAGTATTCTGAAGGCGAATGTACGGTCATGGTCACACACGGTGTCATATGCATTATTTATAATGAAAGAGTGAAACTTGTGTATCGAACAATAAGTTTATTGCGATCACAGGGATATTGGGATATTTACTCAACTGATGTCCGCGTTAAGTTTTGTAGATATCTTCGCTTAAAAAAAAAAAAAAATTAAACATTTTAAGTAACCCCCAACGGATAAATAAAAATTCCTACCGCAGCTAACAAAAGAGCTGATAACTTTGAAACTGCTGAACCGATTTCCATCAAACATAGCTATAAACACTCCCGACTAATATACCTTTCAAACAAAAAAACTAAATCATAATCGGTTCAAGCGTTAGGGAGCTACGATGCCACAGACAGACACACACACGCACACACATACACACAGACACGTCAAACTCGTCAAATTTATAACACCCTAACTACCATAAAAAGAACACATCACAATATACAGATTGACTTTTAAATTTTATCGAACTTTCAGGAGGTGAAAGAACAAATTATGGACAAATTTTGAGAATAAACCTAAAATACGAAAAATAAAATTAGCTGAGGTATTTTGTAGGAAAAGGCAGTTATTTCATGATATTTAGGTAATAAGGACCAGATTAGCGTATCTTACTCGTAACTTGTATGTTTCGTGCAATATGGAATAGACCTAATGCCACTAACCGAAAACAAAAACGAACTCCGAGTAACTATCAAGAGATTCCTAATTTAAAAACCGAACATTATTTTGCGGTTTGTACTGCGGGTATCATTTCATCTATTGACCTTGCATCCGTTAGACCAGTAAAAGTAGTTACCGTTTTGTTTGACGGTTTTAATAGCTGATGGTTCAAAAGGGACTCACAGACAAAGGAATAGATTAAACTTTTGTTTTGACGCGGATGTCTGACTGATGGAAGAAGGCTAGAAGGGCAGTGTCAGAGTGTCAGGTGCTCGTCATCTCGACGTAAATATTCAAGAGAGGGAACGAGGTCACTCATTGTATTCGCTGCAAGCGCTCAGTTTGCACACTCGACGATACTTTGTACTACGTTGTACTCGTGGCTTTTATAAGGGTTTTAGGAATTTCAAATTAAAGCACAATAAATTTTTTTTTTATTAACACACGCGATCGTAAAGTTGCTCTTATTGCACAGAGTTTAGGGTCACATTGCGGTGTTATTATGCACACATGCTTTTTACTGTAATTTATTAGGATAGGTTACTGAAATGCTCAAGAATTACTTAACCGAGAATATAGTAACACTTATAGAGATATGGGCGAGATTCTGAGGTATACTTCGTCATAGTTGCCCGTATCAATACACATCGTAACTTCCTTCCTAACTAATATTATAAATGCGAAAGGAAGTTTGTTTGTTACCTTTCACGCCAAAACCACTGAATCGATCATAGTGAAATCTTGCATAAACGTTGTCAGGTCTACAAAAAAGGACATAGTCTACCTTTAAACCCGAAAAAGGTACTGTTTCCAAAGAAAATAACAATAACGTTCTTTTGATAATAGATGGCGCCACGTGTCTTTCGAATCGTGGTTGAATTTTAAATATAGCCGACATTTAGGCGGACGAAGTCGTGGGCAGGCTTGTATTTCAGTATTTTGCTAAGTGGTTCTCTAGTTGACGATACGGTTGGCGTAGTGGCTAAGCGATTGGCGAATGCGCTACGACCTGCGAGTCGTGGTCTCGATTATTGTACGTAAAAATATTTGAAGGTATGTCCTACAGGTGTTTGATCTGGTTGTTATATGATTATAAACACAATCACGATAAACGAGAAGTTCTTAGTAGGGGGCGATGTTTTATATAGAAATGAAAAAGAAAGTTGACAGAGCCCGGAGGCGTAGCATTGTATAATATTCAGGGAAGACAGTAAAATTATCGTCTTGACATTTGCTTACAAAAGTATGTGTAACGTAATATTTGCAGCGCAAATATTATAAAATGCATACGTTCATTACTAGGCGTAGACGATGGTTCAAACTGAATGCGAAATTCAAAACGGGCGTTTTGCAAAACGTGGAACGCGGTATCAGAATAGCTCAAACGATTTCCTGCGAATATGTTTTCCGTGCCATCAGCCGAGCCGAGGTATTTCAGTAAACTCATGTTATTATAATTTTGTGTATTTTCAAACGAATACTCCAAAATATCTTGGGCGTGTACCCTTATTTTGTTTGGTAGAATATTTAATAGTATTTCATCTGGCTTATAAATAACTTTCTCTCCGCGTTTAAGTTAATATATTATACCACTAGAACCATACATTTTTCCAGGAGAAAAGGTAATAAGTAGTTGTAAAACATGTACAATATACAGGGTTATTTGTAAAACAATGACAACCTCTCAGGACTATGTTACTAACATTATAATCAACAACTTTTGTTCTCTATTTAGGTTATCCTAATCTGGCTATTAAAGTAATTATCAGCTTTTATATTTGCAGACAGACATTCTGACGGATGCATTTGGCGTAACTATAAGACTTCCTTGATATAAAAGCGCTTTGATTTGTATCTTTTAAAGCTTTTTTGATAAGCTAGTAAACAAGATTTTAAAGATGGACACATACATACCATCACGCCTGTATTCCCCGAAGGGTTGGGCAGAGGTGTACCTATGCACACCCACAGTTCGCCGGTATGTTTAGGTCCCATGTAATGTGGGGCGAGCCCATTGCCATTAACCGGGCACAAATCCTATCTCCGAGCTGCTACTGAGAATGAAAAAAAAAAGAAAGAAAGAAAAAATTAAAAAAGAAAGAAGAAAGAATTAAAGATGGAGTAGTTACCTTATGATACGCGGATTTCAGAGGAATTAGTTAACCGAAGGTTTTCTCCGATTTTTTTTGTATAAAACTTAAAGCACATTTAATAAAACTTGAATACAATTGTTACACATAATATTTATACGAAAAAGGTATGCAATATAAAGTGTATAGATTCATATACTCATCACCACCTGGCAATCAATAATGATGATGACAAATATAAAAACATGGCTATCTAGATTTGTGTTTCCACTTCAAAATAATTGAAATTTAGGAATTTCCAGCCGGGCTGCGATTAAAAACTTTATTGTTTTGAATTATACCTACAGCAGAGTTGACGCAGTGGCTGTGAACTGTCCGATTCGATTCTCTCACGGAACAAATATTTTTGTGACTTCCAAGTAGGCAAACGCTCCTACAATATAGGAGAAATTCCTAGCGACGTATTTCTCTATTTCGACGAGGCAACGTAATTGAAAAAAAAAAAGAAAAGGAAAAATAGTTAATTTTCAGCATTACTATTAAAAACTAAAAATATATTTGCTGATATAGGTACACAATTTTATAAAAAAATAGTGGGGCCCTGACTACCCTCTCCTGCAACTTTACTTATGTACTATTAAGTACCTATGTTACAGGAGCCATTGTTTTCCAAAAATGAAGTATAAATTTTGATTTGAAACCCAGAACGAACAGAAAAGCCTTTCGATTAAACCGCTAACAAAATTATCATTCTACACTTTCCTCATACGAACGTGTTCAGAATTTATTACGAAATATTTTGTTTTTAGTATTTTATTAGTTGTGGTAAAGAAAACGACACTTGGCAACAGACATATTGTCTCTTTTCGGTTTGTCGCCGACACATTAATAATTAGTTACGTTGACTGTACGCGATTCGTTCCAGAGAAAGTCCCTAACACCACTATACTGTACATTAGGTCGACAGACAACAAAGTATTGGCTGTTGAATTTAATGTGTTGAATTTTTCACAACATTCAATTTCGATTTTGCGGAACGCTTTTCAAAAACAAGTTTGTTAAAGAACATTTTTGAAAAGAATTATGTTTAGGATATATCCTGTGTTGTGATTGTCTAAAAAAGAGTAAGGATAAGATGAAGGGATAAAAAAAAGAATAGATTTTTATTTATTCAATGAAATTGTGAACCAAATCCGATTCTACATATAATATGATCGGTTTTACTGGCAAGCTAGTCGCAATTAAAATGGGATAAGAATAAGAGAATCTATAGTCGTGTTTATTCCAGATAGATAGGGTTTAAAAATTCCTTAATATTAAAATTTGGAAATGTTTTTAAAACCGAGGTCTTGTGCAATCGAACTGTTTTTCGTTCCAAAGTGGAAATGAATTCAGTGAAACAATGTGTCTAAGTTTTATTTGAATGAATGGGAATGATGCATCTAGCTGGTTCGTTATAGTTTTATGAACTCTGTCTCTCGTGTGCCGTCTGTTTTCATTGCCTCTTTGTCAAATAAGTATGTTATGAATATATGCTTCAAAGTAGTTTTTGTTCGAGTGGAATACATTACTAATTTCGTGTGCACTGTTCCATTTATTTTCTCGGAATATTTCGTACTGTTTATTTTCTGTAAATTTATTATTACGTCCTATAATGTTTTCGATTCGAAGGTTTAAGTTTTTCTAGTAATATTAACATTTAATAAATGAATAAGATTTTTTTTATCTTTTAACTATAGATAAGTTGCCGATGCCTGCCGGGGCTGCGGGTTGTTCGTAAGAGATACCGCGCCCCCGGAACGCAAAGAGCACAAGAAGGAACATGGGTGGGTTTTAGTCAGTAAAAGTCTGACACTCCCTCCCGCCCTGCCCAGGGCGGGAGAAGTTGTTTGATGGTTCCCCACCCCCCAAAAAAAAAAAAACTATAGATAAGTTGGATTATTTTTGAATGATCTGAAGTTAATAGGACACGTTACATAAGGAAAGTAATAAACAGTGTGGCTTTTAGTTCACTGCTCATATTTTAGGGTTCAAAAATTCACATGAACTCGAAATATTTTTGAAGATCCTTTTTATTTCAGTGTTGGTCCCACAGGTAAAAATTGTTCATATCCGTGAGTTTATATTCTTAAAGATGTGTAGTGTACTTAAAGTCAGCCAGTATTATTAGCTGGTTGCTGCTTACAAGAGTAGTAGGTAAGACCTAACAGAAAGCAATCTGCCAACACGGTATAGAACATCGCTCATCTCTTTCCCAAGATCCTATTAACCCCGTAACAAGTAGGTACCTACTTATTGCAGCATTTATCATACTATTTATCAAACAAACATAACCTGCAATGCAACATCCAGACATCCATTGTTATATCATATTACTTAAGCCGTTACCAATTAAATTCGTGTGCGAATTACGATCACATCTAGTCACGTTATCTTGTGGGCGGCGGCCATGTTGCGAAGTGTAACTTGCGCCCGCGCATCATTTCTCACGATATGACGGATTACGACGGCACCGGAGAGCACGCGATCTGCCAAATCATAGACTAATTAATTGTATAATGTTTGTGTTGAATGCTTTTTACAGTTTTTACGAGCGTAGAAGTTTGTGTGTGGTATGTCATGAGAAAATAAATATATAAATTAATGTTGTAGGTACCTATTTGGAATGCAAATACAGCATTGCGTGAATAAATATTTCCTTTGTTCTTCATTACTTTTAATATAAATTTGAATTTGTTTACAATAATCCCACTTTTTAAATCCATTTTCATATCTTAAAGTCTTGAAAAGAGAATCAAGCACCATTGAATCTTTACAATGTATCAAAAATCATAAGTCATTTTATTGAATATCATCAATGCCAATCGAGTGTGATCAATAAAATAACTATACAGCAATAACTTTACCCCCAGAAGGTGTATATCGGTGATGGTGATATCGAAAAGCGGGGCTTGTATCAAAAATTAACACATGATTGTGCAAACATGTGCAACCAAGAAATTACCATATAAACGTGAAGAATTTGGAAAAAAATGTGTTTCCGTAAAATTAATCTGTAATTATATGTAACAGCGTGTAATCCGCCATTGCCGCAGATTTTATTGTTTGGAACATATATCTTTTGTAACACTGTGCACGCAAATGTATGCCATTGGTCCAGTTAGATGTCAAGCGCAGATTTTTCACTGGAATTTTTGATATTGTGGGTGCTTTTACATACAGAAATAAAGGATCGAGTATTTACCGCCTCTTTTTTTTTAAGGACGGAAAATGGCTTCTATTGTTCTGTTATTGTCCGGCTCTTACTGACTTAAACCCATTTGTGTTTTTTCTAATTCAGCAACCCGGATAGATTTACCCCTAAATTTAGAGTCATGGAATTACTATTAGGTGCCAATGTACAATTCGGGAGAAGCTTTTGTCCAGCACGGGATGAATTCTTGAATGATTCATCGATTGCTAGTACTATCATTTAAAAAATGCTCCATTGGTTACAAGCGTGATTGCTGAGCGTGGGGTTCTAGGTGTGATTTCCATGTCGGCTAAAGCGTTATTAAGTTTTACTAATAAGATTTTTTTGAAGTGGGTGCTACAATACTCCTGTGTCTCATTAAATACGTAAAGCTGTTGGTCCTGTGCCGGATCCCTGCCCAGTCGAGTCTGATTGCCGACTTATCAGACCAATGAGGTTAAAGGAAGATAGAGTGCACCTGAGTTTGCACGCACTATTTCACGTTAGTATCCATTTAGACAGAAAATCAGTTAGGAGATTAGTGATAGTCTTAAAGCAAAATTAGAACCTAACAATGTATCCTAATATTCGTAACTCATTAACTACCGACAAAGCCATTACATTCAATAAGAAATAACCTTGACATCATCAACAAAAGCAGTTCTAAGAAAAATGCTTTAAAACATTCACCGTTGTATACCTATCATTTGATTGAGCCATATCTTCGTCATGAGAGTGATGAAAATTTTAATGAGAGCTGCAATGTGCTCCGTGAATCTTAATGCTCTATTGTTGAGTATAACCGACGAAAATGAGTGCTATCATTTACGAAATAAATATTTGTCTTTAAACGAGGTGTTACAATAGATTAAATAATCGTACATAATTTTGTAATTTATTGCTGGTTGTTAGTGTCATTTTGAAGTATTTTTTCTCACATTGACTAAAAAAAGATCACTGACCGAAATGATTTTAGGAGATTGTGTGAAAAGCTTAGTCTGCTGTATCATTAAACGTAGGTGACAAATGTGTGTGTGCAATCAGATATTTTGAGACAGTTAAATGCTTTGTTTTCTATTGTTTCATGTGGTAAGAGCTAGCAAGTTAGTACGCTCGGAGTGATCCGATAAAATTGATAATATTTAGCTCAAAGTTATAAGGTAAATTATGTTTCAATCAATTAGTTATTAGATTGAGCCCGGTACCGTGATCACATTACATACCATCACGCCGGTTTTCTCCGAAGGGTTAGGTAGAGATGTAGCAATATGACACCCACAATTCGCAGGTATGTTTTAGGTCCCATGTAATAAGGGGCGAAACTTTTGCCGTCAACCGGGCACAAATCCTAACTAAAAGCTGCTACTAAAAATTTCACAGAAAAACCCAATAATACTTTGTTCGACCTGGGAATCGAACCCAAGACCTCTAGCATAGCAGTCGCGCTTAGAACCACTAGGCTACCGAGGCAGCGATTACATCATAGTGGTCACAACACCCACTATCTACACAACGTCGTTTCCGTACAATATCTGCCATATTAAACCCAAAGGTACCTAATTTCCAGAAGAATCGCACAAACACCGGCTTTAATTTCCCAACTAGTTATAATAACTTAAAAAATGTCCGTCCATATATTTTATTTATCTTCACGAGGTAAAGCATAATGTAACATTAAGTTCAAAATGAAATTACTGTTTAAATAACGCGAGGTTCCAGACTGGCGGTTGCGTTCGTGTAATGAGCAAGTTGTAAGTAGGTGGCGTTAGGGAGCAGGGGACGCAATGTTTGGCCATTTTCCAGGACTGTAATACTCCTATTATTACTGCTTGGTTGATAATATTATGTGCTGCGGTCTGGTGAACTTGCGAACACGTCGCTTACTTAGGTGAAAAGTTTATTTTGTCAAACGGTAATGTAATGCCGTGGATAGTTTTGTCTCCTCTATATAAATATATGCCTCGGTAGCCTAGTGGTCCCAAGCGCGACTGCTACGCTAGAGGTCTTGGGTTCGATTCCCAGGTCGAGAAAAAAGCGTTATTGGGCTTTTCTATGAAATTCTCAGTAGCAGCTCGGAGTATAGGATAGGATTGTGCCCGGTGTGATTTAGGATTTGTGCCCGGTTAATGGCAGTAGGCTTAGCCTATTACATGAGACCTGAAAACATACCGGCGAACTGTGGGTGTACATTGTTACACCTCTGCCTAACCCTTCGGGGAAAAACAGGCGTGATGGTATGTATGTGTGTGTGTGTGTGATATAAATATATTGCTTAATTTTATAAGGTGTCTCCTCGTTTTAAGGTAGGCTTAGACCAAATAAACATAGAACCAGAGCATTAAGACTATTCTGTTTGTATAGTCGTGTATGTGAACGACGAAAAAATGCTTCAATTATATTTAAAAACCTAATTTGGTAGAAAAAAAAGCCAACAGTTTGAGATACACGTCCATATCTGCTTCTACCAATTTGTTAATTACTTGAAGTGAGAGTGATCTAGCTATAGTTCGCCTAGTGTTTAGTTATTTAGATAGAAGATATATTGACGCACTGACCTCATTACCGACGTAGACAAATTACTGTGTGTATGGCTTCATCCACAATCTTAGCAACATTGATCATTTTCAGTTTCACTGTAAAAGCGTGAACAATTCCTTATTCTTTGTCCAAACATTTATATAACCTTTAATGTTCTCCAATTATTCTCAATATTTACAGTAAGTGCTACTCGCATTAATAGTTTTACATAAAACTGATAGGACCTCTTTATGTTCAATTCTCAGTTTGAAAGAGTGAATTTGCGAGGCAATTTGCTAGGATTGCCGCGAAATTCTGCGCTATGTGGGAAATGTGGTACATTAGGTCCGTAATGTACTGGGTTAGTACCTATTAATTCGTATCCTTCTGGGGATGAGTTACGTAGACGTTTGTCGTGTAATAGTTTGTGAATTGCTGCTGTATATTGTGACTGAAAATGTATTTTTGAATACAATATACAAGATAGTTTATTGCAACCATAATGTACACTTACAGGTGGTAAATATTAAAAGTAGAACCAATTATGGACCCTGTCGGGCACAGCAAAACTTCGAAAAAAAAAAAAAAACGATGGTTGTAGTGGTAATCTTTTTAAGAGTTCCGTAACTGAGAGGACCTTCATAAAATCATTATTTGTCGTTCTGTGAAAATTCCATTTGTTTTACTTGAGTCTAGTAGGTGGCCATATTAATCTGAGTTGAAATGGCTGAGCCAAATGTGATCTTGCGGCATTTGTGCCTCATTTCTTTGGTTGGTTGGTAGGAATAGATTACGCAGTTTGAACTGTTTTCACATGGTGCTGGTGAGTCTTAAATACTTGACATTAACGATTGCAAATGTCACTTTTGATGTTTAAGTGCATTGATAGAAATATAGATATCTTATTGTAGGACAGTGTCATAACGCATGTATTTAAAATGTAACTACAGAGGTCAGTCGGTATAAAAGGTCTCTACACAGGAGGCATCTAACAGAGGTGTTATTAAGATATCTATCCGTAGAACAATTTCAATGATATCGCGAGACACATAGGCAAAGTATGCAACTTGGGACATTTTCTCTCCTGTGATTTCAAGTTTGTGGAAAGACCTCTATTTTGTAAAAATCTCTCGCAGAGAATTCAATTGTAAAAAGCTGTTAATACCGGGCATTTGGTGGAATGACAGGTTTAATCCAGCGCGCTTCACTTAGGAAGATTTTTATAAAGAACAGCAGGTAACGGTATACATAAAAACTAAATTAACAAAGAATGAAATCAATTTTGTTTTAATTAGTAATTTGCTTCTACCCGCAACTTCGTCCGCGTCAAATTTGATATACTATCCCGCGGGAACCACACATTTTTCCGGGATAAAAAGTATCCTATGTGTTATTCCACACTACAATCTTTCTCAGTGCCTAATTTCATCCAGATCCATTGAGCCGTTTAAGCGTGAAAGAGTAACAAACATCAATCCTATGGATGTATATCCATCCATCCTCACAAATTTTCGCATTCATAATATTAGAGTAGGGAAGATCAATGTGATCCTAAAACAATGTCACTTACTTTCTCAAAACTCAGTTCTTGGGAATTAAATAATCCCTACTTCACGTTTAACACCCGGCCACACATTTTCCCGTTGCGCAGCTGCTGTGTTTTAATATTCAGTTGGAAGATCATACAAATGAGACAGGCTATATGAGCGGTACTTATATTATCGTGGGATATAATTATTACAATTCTCGGAACATTTCGCGCGGTCGAAATTATGAATGAGTCCTACATTTGCGAGGTTTTCCTCCTTGCTTAAATTATTAAGTTAATGGTGTGTATGTGAGGTTTTAATCGTTACCATCTTCGTTCTGATCTTGTAATAATATGTTTAGGGCAATATGACTTAGGCTGTCCGCCTACGTCAGACAATCGGTGACCGATTTTTTTGGCGGTGAGAATGGAACATGAACACTGATATTCCAACGCACAGGTCTTACAAAAAGTCGGTCCTCGAAACTATGGATTAATTGAACTGTCCGATAATCAGTCCTATAATAAATCGGAAGTGGGCGGAGGCCCTTATGCTAGAATACATAAGGCTGATGATGTTGACCATGTATGCCCGATCTTGACCGTCGGTGAGGCGTAAGTCCAGGTTTCTTCACGAAGTCGGTGATATCAAAAATAAACTTAAAAAGTATACATATTTTATTATGACTTAACATGTACAGCCACGAAAAGAGATAAGTAACCGGAGTCGCTTAATAAATTCAAAGTTTAAAAAAAGCCGATATATGTTTTCTGAATGATTTTTTTTTATTTATTTAAAATGAACAGTTAATTAACTTAATTAAATTTCATTTGAAAACGACCACCGGTTTCAAAGAAAACTTCATCTATATTAGACGATTTGATTACTTATCTCTTTTGTTGACCGTACATAACGGATGTAAAACACAAAATTAAAAATTTTGAGTAACCACTGACCGAAGAATAGAAATCCCTACCGAAGCTAACAAAAGAGTTGATAACTTTGAAACCGCTGAACCGATTTCCATCAAACATAGCTAGGAATACTCCCGACTAATTCATTTTCAAACAAAAACAAACAAAATTAAAATCGGTTCATGTGTTTGGGAGCTACATGCCACAGACACACACACACAGACACGCCAAACTTCATCATCATTTTTTTGATCATTTTTTTATTCTAGTTCATACCTGGGAACATTCAGGATATGGAGATATTTAAAGTTTACTTGAATAAAAGTAAGCACAACGTTTTGCACGCCTTCTATTCCGTGCTAGGATAAACTGTGACTTTTCACACAAAAAACATGTTTGCTCAATGTTACTACTTAGTTTGATGGACATAAATGCAAACAACAATGAAATTAACAGCTAAGTGATGTGTCTTTTTATACTTCGTTTAAAAATAAGTACCGAACAACAAAACGAAACGAAAATAAACTCTCTGCATTTTGCAATAATGACTATGCATTGGTGCAATTTTCAGAAAGTTTATTTTTGTTTAACATTTTACAAAATATTTAACTGTGTCTATCTGAGTTACTTAAATAATATTATATTATTATGTGATGAAGTAGAAGTTTATCATTTCAATAAAAATGAATATTATTATATATTGTATGGGTTTAATATATCTCGTGATAAAACATGCATATTATTGCTCAATGTAATTTGGATGCAAGTAAATAATACTTTTACATTACATACCTATCTATATTTTTCTCGGTGGGTACCAGCTGTTGTTTTGTTTATTATTATGTACTAGTTTATGCCCGTGGTTTTGCTCGCCTTAGAAGAGTATTCTTCTTTATCTTCAAACTTTATTTCTGGATGAAAGGTACCTCTATGTGTTTTTTCTGTACTCCTAACAACGTGTATGCAATTTCATGATGATCGATTGAGTAATTAACTAGAGAATTACTTTGAGTAATTCTCTTATAAATTCATTAGGTATTTAAAAAATGTCGAGATAAAGCCGAAGCATGTAGGTAGTATTGAATTATTAAACACAAACATACCACTAGAATCATAGAAAGCTCTCTATATTCCCGAAATTCGCGAGAGCCACAATCAAGTCATCAATAGATTCCCTCAATTGACGCGTTGTTCTGCCTAATTGGCACCTCTGTTGAGACTAATGACTATGTTCTATGTAGAACCAGATTAGGGTATGAACAAAGGATAGAACGGAATTATAGATCGACAGGTAAATTGTCGACCTCTGTTACAAATAAGGGCTATTGGTATGTTGCCAACTAAAAACATAAGAACGGTAATATGTATGTTTGGTTGTTTCTATCAATGCAAGGTTTACAAAAGATAATCAATTTTCCTTCAACGAGGAGAGAAAAAAAAATGGTTTATTTGCCATATTTTGTCAAAGAAAGTTTAGTAAGACAATTATAAGAGGCAACATCGACAGCGCAGCGCAGGATCGGTCATTGTGGTTATCTTTAGGGGAGGTCTATGTCCAGCAGTGGACGGTGTTTTGCTGATATGATGGTAATGATGACGTTATGTATGCCGCAGCTAGGTATTATTTCACAACTTAGATTTATGTTTTTGTATGAAAAACAAATTTCATGTTTTGTTGTGAAATCCCATTTCAATTTCACGAGACCGCTCACTGTCACTTACAGCACCTAAATTCAGAAAAACAAGTAGGTTCCTATCTATTTTCAAACATCGCCAGGGAAAACAAGGTTTGTTTTTGCGCGATCACAACAACTTTTCTATGAATTTTAAACTGAAAATCACAAGTACGTTTTTCACGTTCAGAAAGCTCTCGAAATTCGTGATAGCTTGCAAAATAACGGTATACTTGGCAGGTGCTTCGAGGTCGAAGGGACATTAATTATTCATCGCATCAATTCGATATACACAGGAGAAGTAAATAATGTACAAACATCGTTATAAATGTTAATGTGACGTAGGTAATCACGATAGCGCAATAGCTCAAGTGTGATGTATGTCTGAGTATGCAATTAGATTATTGCAATAAATTGTATGTTTGAGAGATTTATTATATGTTGCATACATTTGATGCGTTTAATGACTTTTGGACTTGGTTGTATTAGTAAAGATGTTTAAAATGTATTTTTCTTAAATCTTTACGGATTTCAGAGTCGTCAGATATACCTATGCCATAGCATGGCTAAAATTTTGTACCAAATCTACCATCCATCATCACGCCTGTATTCCCCGAAGGGTTAGGCAGAGGTGTAACAATGTACACCCACAGTTCGCCGGTATATTTAGGTCCCATGTAATAGGGGGCGAGCCTATTGCCATTAACCGGGCACAAATCCTAACTCCGAGCTGCTACTGAGAATTTCATAGAAAAACCCAATAACAGTTTTTGCTCGACCTGCGAATCGAACCCAAGACCTCTAGCGTAGCAGTCGCGCTTAGGACCACTAGGCTACCGAGGCAGTTACCAAATCTTGCCATACAAATGATCTAATCCATACTTTGTCGAGGTATATGAACATAAACGCATGCATCAGTTTCAGGGTTGGTCCCATAGTAAAAGTTGTTCATAATTACGTTAGTTTTACACCTTATGTTAAATAAAAGCCAGTTGTTACACTTGAACGTAAGCCAATAAGGCGCCTGATATTTTTTGGATAATTAATGTTCCTGTATTGCAGCTAGCAAGTACGCATATGTTCATAACTACACATCCTTAAAATGTCAGCCGTACCTACTAAAATTCTGCGGGTTGTTCGTAAGAGATACCGCGCCCCCAGAACGCAAAGGGCACAAGAAGGAACATGGGTGGGTTTTAGTCAGTAAAAGTCTGACACCAAGGGCGAGAAAAGTTACTTGATGATTTCCCACCCCCCAAAAAAATACCTACTAAAACTACGTAGGTCGTCGATTCTAGAATCTTACACCTTATCTCTAGATACTTGTCATCATAAGCTCAAATTGTCATACTTAACAAAATTAATTAAATAATATTCGAAAAATAAATCCCCTTAAACGTAAAAAAAAACTGTCAACTGCGACACACTTCTCGAACAAAAAGTTGCACCACAAATCGGACACCAGACTACAAGACTTTTATTTTCACGACTTTATAAATACAAGCCGTGAGTTCATTGACCTAATTTACAACGGTCGAGCAGGTTGAAGAGAAAGACTAATCGTATTGTTTCTTTGGGTTCCTCTTTTTATCTCTGCAGACCCTTAAACGATTGAGGCGTGAAGTTTTCGAGCGTGCCGTTATGGTGGATCAGTTTGTGAGACCGCTAGTTTTTGATGTTCCATTCCAACGCCGCTGGTAAAAACTCAGTGACCAATAATAATAGAGTTTGAGGAGCTTTGAGAATGGCGGAACCACAATACCAAGGTGATATTAATAATGCTATGGTAATGGTTAATGATATTGAATAATTTTGTAGTATACTTTAATGTGGTTGGTCAATTTTATAATATAGTTAAGTTGAAGGTGTGTAATATAATAATAACGTATTATAATTATAGAAATAATATTGAAATATAAAAAATATATTAAACTAGGTATATAAAAAATTATGTAATTGTATTTTGATTAAGTGTAATGATGAAAGTGTGTAATATAATTTTAATTTATCCATACTAATATTATAAAGCTGAAGAGTTTGTTTGTTTGGTTGAACGCGCTAATCTCAGGAAGTACTGGTGTGAATTAAAAAAATCTTTTTGTGTTGGATAGTTCGTTTATCGAGGAAGGCTTTTGGCTTTATAGCATTACGCTACGGCACACGGGGGAGGTGCAGTAATCAAAGATGTAACTTAATGCGGGTGACGAAACCATTCAAAACGCAGAAGCTAGTTGTAAAATAAAAATGAATATAAATGTATATTGATTTATCATACCGTTAATATGGTGGGACTTGTAGCACTGTGCAATATTATGAACACTTTTGTAAACATGCTATGTTTATGGCAAATAAATATTGTATTCTATTTTATTAGTGATAAAGTTTTGATCAGTAGTTACTTAATCTTATTTCTTTTAATAAAATTGCTACTTCTTGGGTCGTTTTTAAATACTACGAACTATGTGTTGTTTGAGTCGATTTGGCGTAACTATACCATTGGGTATAGTTAAAGAAGCAGGTTACTTATAGTTCTCGCATTTGCAACTCTTAATATTGATTAAGAGTTGAAAATGCGAGCACAAGTATCCTTCTTCTTTATTGCCGTTTTTTGGAAGATGCAGATGAAGAAGAAAATAAATAAAGCATCTCGCTCTGCGAGTAGTGCCTTAACTACTTCCTGCTACCAAGCAACTATGACACCTAAACGTATTCATCATAAGAATCATAAGAGTACCATTTTATAATCATATAAAAATCATAACGAGCTATTGCGAGTGGATATCGGTTATCGCAGACGCAGATAAGGTAGCGTATAAATAAGTAGCCTATGTCCTTATCATGATCCCAAGCTACTTCGTAAAATTCATCATCTACTTAGCCTTTTCCCAACTATGTTGGGGTCGGCTTCCAGTCTAACCGGATGCAGCTGAATACCAGTGTTTTACATGGAGCGACTACCTATCTGACCTCCACAACCCAGTTACCAAGCAACACGATACCTCTTGGTTACTAAAAGCTACTTCGTAAAAATAATATGTAAAATTTCAATTTGATTGTCCTCGCTTTAGTAGTGTTGCTGTCACGAAGTATCAAACGGTCAGACAGAGCAACATTTATTTGACCAAAAGCCCGCTGATTTCACAGCCTCACGGTAACAGGCAAGTCCCGTAACTCATCGTTCACACTGTGGTTTTAGTTTCCGCCGTTAACGTGTTCTAGAAAAAGAAGTAAAACGACACCGGTATGCAAACCAGTGGCTTAGCGGAAGGTAAATTATTCTAGCGCTGGATAAAGCTGATTTAGTTAGCGTAGCGCTTTACTAACTATGTTGGGGTCTGTTTGTAGGCTGGCTATGTACATATGTATAGTGAAAGCGGTCGCGAAATATGAGTCAATGCTTTTGATAGGTGATCATTGTCCAAACGGTTGGTTGATACTTCAAGGGCTGAATTTTCATTGGCCAGAGGCTTTGCCATCCAACATGACGATGTGGCAACGTGGTAACGTGTATCAGTGTTTTGGGCATATTTCTAATTGACGGCGATGCGGAGGTGGTGAAAACAATCCATGTCTTTTATAATGTACGATGTCTTATGTGCGCCAAACGTGAAAAATAGGAATCACAGACCCAAATAAACCAGATATATTATGACAAATATATTCTCGAAATCATAGCCAAATCCGACGTTATTTTTTATTAAATTTATCACAAATTCCCCGAATAAGTTGCCGATTTCGCGGGTGGCCCCAGGGAAATTTCAATACTTGACATCCGCGAATCACACAAGCGGACATCGTGGTGAATCTAAATGCTGGTATCTTGGATACGTTGACCCTTTTTGATACACATGAACGTTATAATTTTGACCTTACAAGGGTAAGCATTTTTGGACCAAATTATGATCGTAAACTGAGATCCCCGATCACATCCATGTCTTTATAGCATGGTTGAAACGATTTTAGATAATGGGGAATATCTAGTTAGGAAGAACGTACTTGACAGTTTCAATGCTGGGCTTTCTATTTCGGTATCAGATATAAAGCAAGAAACTTTCCGTGAGGAATAGTTTTACACACAGTAGCTGCTCGGAGTATGGAATTGTGCCCGATTAATGGCAATAGGCTCGCTCGCTATTACATGGGACCTAAACGTACCGGCGAACTGTAGGTGTACATTGGTACACCTCTGCCTAACCCTTCGGAAAATACAGGCGTGATGGTATTTAAATTAGCAAGTTCTTTTTTATTAAATCTGTTTGAATACCTTCTTAATGACAAATTCCTCTACCTCTACCTATTCTCATTTCAGCCATGCTTAAATTAAATAGGTCTCGCAACTGCAGGATCTAAGTCCATAAGCAAGTTTGGTATTCTGTCCTGTTATCTGTTTTTGTTTGAGGTCTCAAGCCCTGTTGGTCAGTAGCAAGGTAAACCTTATATATAATGCGATACGATCTTTCTTCAGTAAGTAGTACCTACCTGAATCTTATCAGTGGCCAAGTTAGTAATATTGAAATGTAAAGGTTTCTTTCTCAAAAGTGATAAACAAAATAGGAAGATAGTGCTATTTATAAAACATAGTTTTTCTTTGGTTCTGTGATCTGTATACAGTGTAGTCACAATTTACATGGATTTTCAAAAATGATTTTTATTTTTATGATACAAAAGGTTGACATGAATTAAGAAGGCGTTTGAGAGCATCGCCGTGTTCGTTCAAAAGTCTCGCTGAGAGCGGCACGTGTGTTGGATAATTTGGTTCCCTTAATAATGGATGAGCTTATAGGGCACTAATTCACAATGTTCGTAAACGGATGCTATCAGTTGAGACTAGCTTTAGCTATCAAACTGTCCGACTCTTTGACAATTCAAGTGTTTGTAAATGGTTTAATTAAAATAAATGATTTACTTTGATTTAAGAAGAAAATAAAATAAAATCATAATTGCATAAAAATAAATTGTTTTCTGTAAATTAAACATATTTATTAGGCTTTTTCTGGGTAAGGTTACTTCATCGTCGACTGTATCTTTGTCACCTCAGACCTAGACTAGAGTCAAGAGCTTATTCATTCAGTTCTGTATGATGATGCACAAAAGTAACATTTTCTTCATCTCTTTGAACATGGAGACCAACACAGTAACTTTTACGTAACACCCGAATAAGTTGATCCCTAAACTCGTAACTAAGTTAGGAGAATTCTAACCCGTGGATCATAAATTGTCGTTCTTTAAGAACTTTATATGACGTTTCTTTACCAACTTTCTGCGCTACGATTTTTAAAATATTGAATCAGACGTGAAACTAGGTAAATGTTATTTTGCAGCTCGCTGAACTTCAGTTTACGTTAGGTTTTAGTTAGCTTGTTTACGGAATATTTCCCTAGAGCCATTAGCTATGAAACTTATTACTTTGGTAATACGAAAATAATAGATATTATTATTCGAATACTAAATACATTTATGGCTTTTCACATTGTGAACTTTGGAGGTTATTAAACTGTAATAGACGTCATTTATTATTACCTAAATATTAAATTGATTTAGAGGGAGCTTTGTCATAGCTATACTAATATTATCAAGAGGTAAAGTTTGTTTGTCTTTATTGTTTTGTTTGTAAGAGGTAATCTCTGGAAGTAGGCAAGAAATATTCCAAGAAATATTTCACTGATGGAAAGTTCAACTATTGTCGACTGCAATAAGTTTTATTTTATTGTATACGACTTGACTTCTGCGCGAACGGAGACGCGTACAAAAGCTAGGAATATTTTAATTTTTATTTTCATAATACAAAGCAATATATTTTTTTAACTTTTTAATAGACAACAGTGCTCTGACAGACGGAGTCGCGGCAGACCGAGGAGAAGATGGAGAAGAAGGATGCCTTGAATGACTTCCTCAGGAACGAGAGGAAGCACAACACAGAGGGAAATGGAAGGGATGGGAGGAGGCTTTTGCAAAGGAGTAAGACGGAAAAGGCTAGCAAAAAAGAATAAAGGGCACGACAAATATATAGGTATTGCAGCATCTGGCTGTTTGTGTCTATAAAAAAGAAACGAATTTATTCTCTACAAACAAAACGTTCAATTACTCATAAATAAAACCAACACAAATTGTTTAATTCCTGGAACAAAATGAAAAGTTATCAAATTGTTTAAGCAGTTACGGGTCGGTCGAATGTCGATACAGATTTCCCGAAACAAAGAGTAATTGGTTACATTATAAATTCCTGGGATTTCGTTAGAATTTTATAATGTTTTGAAATACAAAACAATACCGCTGATTATACGGTTTCAGGGACATCATAAAGAAATTTTTTACGAAGGGTTCAGGTTCTGGTTTCAGGCTTTGGTTACTGCTCCGCTCCTGTAGATTGCAGCGTGCAGCCTATAAGATTTCTCGATAAAAAGACTATAATATAACGCAAACGAAACGGATTTGTTCAAGTTGAACCAGTAGTTCCTGAGATTTGCGCTTTCAAGCAAATGAATAAAACCTTTTCAGCTTTATCATATGAGCATAGAAATATATTTATAAAATAATGGTTTTCAACAAAATATATAAAAAGTTCGGTTAAAAATATGTCAGAATTTTGCAACTTATTATAATATCTAATATCTTCGGCCGATGCCATCGACTTTTGCATCTTCGAACTTTGAACCCCATAGATTATTCAGTACGTGACTAGCGCGGTATCAGGCTGGTATTGGCAAACCATAGAACTATGTTCAACTTTAAATCATTTACTGGTTTCTATATAAGTAACTAGCTGTTGTTTATAATTCTGAATTATAATTTACTACTTTGAAACGTTTAAAATTATGTTGCAATCTCATCTTAATGACTATCAATGTCAAAAAATGTAGGTTAAATACAGACATTTTTGACAAATTGCGATCGTTCCTAAAAGTTAGTAGAATTAAAAATAATTTCTTCAGAAACTAGGAGGTAGTTTCTGAAGAAATTATTTTTGTATTATGTATACCTTTTGCTCAGCTTAGTCCTTCTTATTAAAAGCCATTGAGGTATTTATTAGATAGAAGGATGCCCATTGTCTTTACAAGAGGTACTTATGTCAAAAAAATGGTTAGTGGAGTGGGTAGGTACAACCTACTTCATGTTTAATAATTTTTTTAAACACACTGAAATTATTAAACGAAGCACAAAAGTAATCCTTATTTAAGTAGAGATAAAGATAAACTAACCCTACCCTACTATCGTTTTAATATTGACAAATTGTTAGTAAATCTTCCAAAACTGAAAATATTTCGTAAATTTTTTAAAAATCCCTCAAAGACTTTCCGCCATTTTAAAGCCTCTACAAGTAATTATTATTTCTTTTCAGGAACAACAACGGCGTGTGTACTTGTATTAAGTGTAAGCCGAGTATAATCCGAGTGCCAACAAACGAAACAACGTGATCCAATGAACAGCCGCATGGAGCTTGTAATTTTATGCGAATTTATCTCAAGTTTGGCAAAGACAAGGCAGGAGTTATGTGGCTTGTATATTGAAGAATTTCAAATTGTGTTTCCTTTTTTTGTCAATACACAAAGACAAACTGCCCCGTTGGTCTCGTGGTCGCAAACGCGACTGATGAGCATGGGGTCCTGGGTTCGATTCCCAGGTCGAGCAAACTGTTATTGGGTTTTTCCATTAGGAATTTCTCAGTAGCAGCTCGGAGTTAGGATTTGTGCCCGGTTAATGGCAATAGGCTCGCCCCCTATTACATGGAACCTAAAATATACCGGCGAACTGTAGGTGTACATTGGTACACCTCTGCCTTACCATTCGGGGTATACAGGCATAGTGGTATGTCAATAGACAACGAAGATTGATTCCGCAAACTTTTTAATAAAAACACAATCTGTTTACTTATTCTTTTTACTTTAGCGCTTGTTTCATCACGTGCCAATAAGTTTTGATTAAATGGAAATCATGTTCTTCGTACTCCCCCGCTGTTCTTCTATTAATGTTGTTGCGGGGTCCAAGACACTCGCACTTGTCGAGATTCACTGCTTCAGAGCTTGTTTGTAGGCGCTGTTGATTCTGGCTTTCAGAATCAACAGCATTTTGCTGAATTTTGCAGCGGTTGGAAATAGTGTGGCGGGTTTGTGTGAAAAAGGGTTTCGATTAAAATATCTGGCAGATAATTTTATATAAATCTGTTCTATTTGTGAATAGTCAAAGTCAAAGCATTTATTTCAATTAGCCAATTTACAAGCACTTTTGAATTGTCAAGAAGTCACCCATACAAAAAGTTGAAGCTAGTTGCTCGTTTCAAAATGTAGGTCTCTATGGAAAAGAACCAGCAAGAAAGTCCGTGGACACTCTTTTCGAATTTGTTATTTAAATACATCTGTTAATTGTGTCTATTGAGAGGTGGTAAAATAAGTCTTTATGCCTAGTCTTTACTGTTTGGAGATCAGCTCTCTTTTCATTGGTGACAGGTGTAGGACATAGGTTACAGTAATTGTAAAAGCTGCCTTGCAGCTAGAAAACCAATGACAATAATTGAACAAACTGTCTAGAAACAATAATATTAACTTCAATCCTTATTTGCTTGTAAACAATGCCAACCCCTTAAACCAAGCATCATACAAACAAACATATACCTGAATGAAAAGCGCCCACTCACTTTATCAAGCTTCATCTCTTAATATGATATAGGATGATGTAAGAAAGTACACGTGGTTACCCTAACCCGAAACTCAAAGCCGACCGTAACGCTCTTGAACCGACTTACAGACAACGAACATGTGTGAACAAGAATAACGCTTGTATAATCCGACCTCAGATAGTCTAAACATAGCTTCAGGCTGCGATGTGGGTGTATGGAGGAACATCTGAAAATCATCAAAGGGCTGTTAATACTGAACAGTACCTAAAGGTAAAATAATAGACTTTGATCATTAAGAGAATGTAATAATAATACCTTTCATCGGAGGGCAAATCTGCACTTGCAGAGAAGACACGAGCATTGATCACCATTCTTCCGGATTGGCGATATCAGACGATGCCCGAGCAACTGGCCTCGTCTTTAACTGCAACTTCTCGACAATTCAAAAGTGCCTGTAAATGGTGTAATTTAAATAAATGCTTTGTCTTTGACTTTGCTCCTTACGATGTTTTTCTCCACTTATGTTACATCTAAGATAAAGAAAATACAAAATAATTGAAGAAGTCACTATGGTACTTGCCCCGTATCGAACCTGCAACCTGCATGGGACTGGCCACTCAACCGCTCATCATAATATTAATATACCTAGAGGTAAATATCTACGCCATCTCACTGTGAGCAGGCGAGAGCAAATAAACTACGTAGGTACTTAATCAACACCATTGACTAATAGTGCAACAGTTTACAGAATCCTGAGGTCCATAATATTATTATATCTTAGTGGGCTATTAAAAATTCATAATAAGAACAGGCTAGTGGTCAAATCGGGCTGAAAATCTTTGTTTCCTTTTCATTTAAAAATCATTGCCCCACGAATTTCTTTAGTATTATGGGTGCGTTTACAAACATAATATTTAAACTCATACAACTGTTTGTAGGCCAAACAAATATTTGTTCTGAGCGGGAATCGAACTAGCGACACGCGAACGCGTCAACCGTTTTGCCAACTATAACTCGATCACAGATCAACGAGAAATACAGAGAAAGACAAAAAAATCAAAGCCGAGGCCAAACAAATATTTGTTCTGAGCGGGAATCGAACTAGCGACACGCGAACGCGTCAACCGTTTCGCCAACTATAACTCGATCACAGATCAACGAGAAATACAGAGAAAGACAAAAAAATCAAAGCCGAGGCCAAACAAATATTTGTTCTGAGCGGGAATCGAACTAGCGACACGCGAACGCGTCAACCGTGTAGCCAACTATAACTCGATCACAGATCAACGGGCATAAGAAATACAGAGAAAGACAAAAAAATCAAAGCCGTAGGGTAAGGAGAAGAAGTTCTAATTTAGCTTACAAGAGACAAATAAACTAAAATACATTGCTAGTTAAATAAAAGCTTGTTAAAAGAATAATAACGACACGCCTTAGTTTAAGATAAAGCCTACATTGCTCACTAGTGTTTTACTGGAAAAGTAAATGTACAGATTACAAAGTCAACTTTTGCAATACATAAAAAGCAAGAAGCACATAATAGAATGACTACATAGATAATAATACAAGCTTAATGCATAGATAAAAGTAGAAATAACTCAAAAATAAACGAACATTTTCTTCTGCAACTTTACCGTATTCCTGTTTCATTGTCTGTTTTTAGAGATCCGGCAAACTTTCGGAAGAGAACCTCTTTGAAATCATGTTCATGGCTGCCCGTCTATCCGTCTCCTGCTATACTATTTACCTTTATGTCCGTGTAAAAGTTTGGCGTTTTCAGTAGTTTGAAATAAGTAGAGTTGTGACCTAATTACAGAACTGAAATTAGTATTGTTCAATTTTAGTTTTCATAAACAGTGTTGTTTGGTAGCTTTAGAAAAGTTTGAGATGAGATAGGGATTTCAATGAGAGATGGTAAAGTTACTCAAATTAATAATATCTAGCAACAAACGCTGTATCGACATTCACATTAATTGGCGCTTGTAATAATTAACTGCCTCGGTGGCGTAGTGGTCCTAAGAGCGACTGCTACGCTAGAGGTCTTGGGTTCGATTCCCAGGTCGAGCAAAAAGTGTTATTGGGTTTTTCTATGAAATTCTCAGTAGCAGCTCGGAGTTAGGATTTGTGCCCAGTTAATGGCAATAGGCTCGCCCCTATTACATGGGACCTAAACATACCGGCGAACTGTGGGTGTACATTGTTTCACCTCTGCCTAATCCTTCGGGGAATACAGGCGTGATGGTATGTTATGTGTGTGTAATAATTTTATTTGTTTTTTTTTTACTGTTGTGTAATATTTAAAAGAGTAATTTTATATAGTTTTAAACCAAAAAATCAAGAAAAGAATCTACGGAACTCCAACGGGAAGTATATCTCCAACTTACTAGTTTTTTACTTTAATGAATAGTTCGCATAGAAAGATATTTATTTACTTGCTTAACGAGTGAAAGAGATGGAAATAACGAATAATGTATTTTCTACAACTTAAAGTTACTACAAGCTTTAAAGTTTTGCTTTATCTGTGCTTTCAAGTAATAAACTGTATAATTGGATAGCCAATGCAAATGTCACGGTGCGGTAACATAGTGAAACATTGGATACTTAAGATGGATCCGTACCTCGAACACGTTGTTGCAGTTTTTGAGAGTATTAGAATGACACACACACATACCATCACGCCTGTATTCCCCGAAGGGTTAGGCAGAGGTGTGGTGTGGTGTGTGGTGTGTGTGTATTAGAATGATTACCGAACAATAATATTTGGCCTGATATAACGGTTGATAGAATATATTACAAGTATTAAAATAAACATTTGAATTTGATACTGTGAATATAATAAAATAAAAATAACGCCAGCCTATTATTTACTGTCCCACTGCAGGGCAAAGGCCTCTTCTCATACAGAGAAGGCACGAGCATCGATCATTACGCTTGCTCAAAGTGGGTTGGTGATTTCAGACTTATAGTAATTCACACTACCATCACCTGGACTTATGTCCAGGTGATGTCCAAGATATACTTAGGGGTACATATGAACTAGAAAGTCTCATTGTATTTATGGTACTTGCCCGGTAGCGAATCTACAACCTTGTGTACGAGGGGGAGGCGTCGTAACCACTGGGCTATCACGAAATTCATACAGTTTGCTAATGCATATGCTTTGAAATAGAAGTGTTCTTAAATTAAACCAACGTCTTTCTTTTTTAGGTCATTCTAGTAAGCCTATCCTTTTTCCAATTACGACCATATCATTTGGTCCCCTTTTACATCCAGCTTGCTCCAACCAAATCCAAACAAATGGATTTTATGAGACTTCCATAAAACAGCGTCGACAAAAAAATAACTTATTACCACAATCGCTCTTCAGGGATTGTTAGTGTTCACATAATTCAAAGATAATAGGATGACATGTAATTACTTGCAAAAAAAAGGACGTCTGAGGTTTTATTTCTTATGATGAAGCTCATTGCGGTGCCAAGCGCGTTAGATTTCCCTAGAGTGAGCAACTGGGCGGTGTGGCCTGGTTTTCCAACTTCTTATACTTCTATAATAGTCTGTAACTTTTACGAAGAGTTGGGATCCATTTGTTCATTAAGAAGGGAATTCGCTTTTAAAAATAATATCATTTGATGGCAAAGAAGCCGATGGTCCACCCGATGTTAAGTGGTTACCGCTACCTATAGACATCTGCAATACCAACCGCCTTGCAAATGTGTTGCCTTCCCATAGACAAACTTAAAATGTCTCATGTGCCTGTAATTACACCGGCACCCATACTATATTGTACATAATCTGCTTTAAGTTCCATAGGCAAAACCTATTCTACTTAGTCGAGCTCACCGTAATTAAAAACATTCAAAATCTACTCACAATCTCATCTCAGCGACAATTAATGTTAAAATCTTGTCAAAAATGTAGGTAAAATGAAAGATGCAAATTGCATGTTTCGTAGCTATTGATAAAGATGCGGCCAAATATCTTAAATCGTTTATAATTTAACATCATTCTAGATTCTAAAAAGAGATTGTAATACCATCGCAATGAGATACACCGTTCTAAATATCAGTCACAAACAAAATCTTCTTAGATTATTTCATTCCTTGAGTCTTCGTACAAGATTATTTCTAGTATCCTAAAGTAAATTAAATGTGAACGCAAAGCGAACAACATTAGCTTAGTAAAACTAGTTCTAGAAGCAACACAAACAAATTGAAAGTAATGTCTATGGACCCTTTGATACTCCACCAAAGGAGTGAAGACTCAATTTGAATGTCGCAAATTCAAGTAAAATGTTTATTACAAAATTGGCCAAGCTCATTAGGACTGAAAAGGGCAAAGTTTAATCACTTTGAAATTAGTTAGACAGAGAACCGAGAGAACGAAGTCTTGTGACCCTGTAGGCATTGTTCTTTTACAAATCGGGGCCTAATCAAGTCACGGTAGTTGCTAATAGATCGGTAAATTACTGGGGAACAAACTCGGCCGAGTTCTCTAATTTCCATATATTTCAACAAGACGTGCCGTGCATGACTAAGTCCGTAGCCAAGGTTTTCAAGGAGCACCGAAGGAGGCTTTCGGCGAAGTTTTGTGGCTTTCGAACGTAAATTAGTGTAATTTCGGATGACTTAAATCATGATTTGTATGGTTTAGTGAAGTCGAATACGGTAATTTAACGTTGTTTAACATCGTACCTGTAATATTCTCGACAAAAGTTTATCTCATGCATATGTTCGTATTCATAACTCGAACATATGGTCGCTATATTCATATTTCGCCGTCAGTATCTCATATGGCATTCAGGACAAGTTCGCAAAGTTTTTAATATAAAACATTGTAAAAATAATCTAAACCATGTAAAGGAAAATATGATAACATATTCAAATTTTTACAACTATTGTTTAAAGAACTATGTCCCCGAACAATTGAGACGAGTTGAGAGTTCCAACATTTCATATGCTCTGCAAAGACTTGGTTCACCAGCAATTAACTCGGCAGTGGTGGCTGTTTTAAATTTTAGATGAAGGACACAATTCTGTGGTTTTTACTTGTACTTACTTTTTAAAATTCTCGTGGGAAGCCTTCGTTGACATAATTACTAAGGTCGGGAGCGCTTTGTGTTGGCTTAGCAAACATTACACAGGTCATAACTCAGATCCTTCTGTAAATATAACTTGGTTTGTGTTTGCGTCTGGCTTTGGACAATCAAATTGATTGCTATTTTTGAAATGGCTACAGTTTGCTGTAGTGATGGTATGTTTTTACACGTAAAGGGTTAGAGGTAATCCCTGGTAATACTGGTCCGATTATAATAATTTTTAGTAAGTTACTTCATTGCTGAATGCTATAGGCTATTATGGTACACTTCTTCTAAGAGGACGAAGTCGCAGGCAAAAACTAACTAATAAATTTGTAATTTCTACAGAACTTAATGTTGACGTGGTTATGGCTGTGATCAATTTCAGGGACTGAAATAGAAAAGTCATTGGCGATACGGAAAGGTCTGTGATTCTAATTCCAATAACAAACTGGTTGCGATGTTTTATGCAAACTGGGTAACTTTCCCTTGGTAGCTTATTCAATCATCCACCAACTGACCCTTTGAGACCTCGGACTTGGTTGCGTAAAAATAAGGATGGAAATGTGAGCTTCCTGATTTAAAGGTTACGAAGAACTACTATCTATACAGGCTGTGACTTTGATGGATCCAGAGGGATTAAACCAAAATTGTGATATACGTACTTATTAAGAAGAAAAAAACAAAAGAGTTACCAGTTTTATAATTACTATGTATATGGAAATGCTAAATTCATTATGCCTTCTTAAACCACAACTCTAACACAAGATGCTTGGGTTCTAAATGAAAGCGAGGGTACTTATGAGTAAAATTTAGGTAGGTAATCAGCAAAGAGAAAGATTTTTTCGAACACCTTTTATTAGGCTTACGTTACAAAATGTAAAACATGATCGTCAAAATTCATAATCACGTTTTCAAAAAAGGTCTATGCAAATCTTTGTACAGATTTTACAACCCAATTGCTATCTGAAAAAGGTTTTTATTTACACAATTCATATTTGAATAAACCGTTGGCAGATAGCCAGGCTTTCATATTCATCAAAAACTAACACCATGCTACGAAAAAAACACAATATTGTCGCTCAATAAAATTTAACAAACAAATACAAAACAATGGTAATGAAAAAACCCAGTACTTACATTAATTAAACCATTCATTCATGATTCGCGATAAAATATTTTTACCAATTCCGTCCTTTTTTAATTATCCGTAATTTTATAATACTAGCCTATTACTGTTCCACTGCGGGGCAAAGGCCTCTTCTCACACAGAGCAGGCACAAGCATTGATCACAATACTTATTCAAGACGGGTTGGCGATTTCTTACTTATTAATTACAAAGTCCGAGTTTCCTCACGGTGTATTCCTTCACCGATGTCAAAGATAAACATATAAAATTAAAAAGTTACATTGGCACTTGCTCGGTATTCGAGCCCGCAACCTTATGCATGATACGCGGGCACCTTAACCACTGGGCCATCGCGACTTCTTTAATTAAAGAATTAATAATAATGACTTTACAAATTGAAATGTCCACTTACGTACTTGTACACTTTACAAGTGCATGTTACATGTCCTGCCCATACTAATGTGGACACTTACGATATGTATTCAGGTTGACCCATTAGGAGAAATTTACTTTCGTCCGTCCACGACTGTACATATAACAATAGTACTTGTAGCCGAAGAAATTGGGTCAGCGGTGAATCTGTACCGTCATGTTGGTCATTATTAATGCTGAGATAAATATATTAGTAGCGTGATCGGCTCTTTCCTTAATTAATTATTGTGTGTGATTATAATTGATGATGATACCGCTCATGAGTTTATCTTGCGGTCTGTATTGTGTGTTTATTGTGTACACGAAATGTCTGACTCTGATCGTAATTTATGGAGTAGGCTGTTAACAGCGTGACCTACAAAAATGTAAGCAGACATAAGTTAGAATTATTTGAGTAATCCGGATTTCGATCTCAAGTATTCCAAAGCCTAATTGAAACGATAAATTACGGATTTAAAGCTTAACACAAAAACTTAATGCTATGTTGTAGAATACATTGTTTACTACTAATGAGCGTTTTACATGTTTGGACCGTTGTAACTGGACCAGTGTGAGAGGTCAACGGCCTGTCACGCAAGAAACAGTTAAGAACCTGATAAAATTAATGATTTCGCTAAGCTCCGTCCCGATTGCAAGTAAATCGCCTTTTTTGGCTAACGAACAATTTTCGTCAGCTTCCAAACTCATTATCTGCGACATTATGCGGTCAGTGACGTTTGTTTGCAGCAACGAGTACACTTTTGCGGTACGTAAGGTGGTCTGTATAAGAAAGATTGCACGGCAAACCTCGAGTTGAGTCTGGATTGTCTGGGAGCTAACACAGATACGCCACCGTGATAAATCGGTCTCTGTCTCGAGGGAGGCGAGAGAATAACCGAAAGTAGAGTGATAGCCGGAGGGGGCACTGGCGCAGCCTGACGCCGCTCTCGCAGTGTGTTGCCGCCTTTACTCGCCGGAGCCCGCGCGCGCGACTCACGCTCGCTGAACTCGAAGAACGGAACGCATGACATTCGACGCTTGAATACATTTAAAAAAATACTGGACAATAAAAATAATATTAGGCGGGAATTATTCGTGATTTATGTTCCAAAGTTAAAATGCTCTAATGAACGCGTAGCATTGAAGTTTTTCCGCAAGTGATCGAGTAATTATCGGTAAGTTTAACTTATTTATTTAAATATTTTTATTTATGACTTAAACTTTATTTGTCGTTATTTAAATATGTCATATTTATCGTAACCTTATTTTTTTTTAACAAACTTAAGGGGTTTTTTAGTAAATATTATTAAAAATGTGACGGCAGACAACTATTAAATTTTTTGGTCCTTATTAATTCCAATAAAATAGATTTTTCTACCTATATTATGGGAGGTAACTGCGTCTCCACATAATATAGCGAAACTTTTAATTTTTTTCGAGCTTTTTAAAAAGTTTGTTACCGATGCGTTTAGTGTAGGACATACACAGACGTTCGTAAATTTTTTTTAAGCCAGTATTTACAAAAGTAGTAATATACATTTTATTTTTTATTTTAAAAAACCTATTGCTACCTAGCAGTAATTTATTTATTAAGAAATAAAAGTCTTCGTTAGGAAGGATGTATAAAGTTTGGTGTACACGATCGGGAAAGAATATAGACATATACACACAGCACTATTTAAAGTTAATTTTTATTTTTATTGAGAAAAGTATTGTCATAAGGTTGGTATTGCTGCGGACGGGAGAGACGGGAGAGTATATTTGATTTTCATATTGACGTATAAATTAAAATAATAAGTAGGTACCGCTAGAGGATTGATGTTGGTATCTAGGTACCAACATCCCATATATTATCTATTATTTATTATTGCTATTTATCTAGCGGAATCCCTACAATTTTTTGTTAAAAGTTACATTTTTTTTTTTTAAAGCAAACACTGTTTTATGTGCGATATTTACAACCCAAGTATAAAAAAGCTGTATAAAAACAAAAAAACCCAACTCCTTTTAAAAAAAAGAATCCAACACAGGTTTCTGAACAGTACATATACAAAGAACTTTAACTAAATGCATGTCGCTCGTACGTTTCAAAGCGAGACTGAACTTGCGAAGTGTCGCTTGCACTTCTCAGTTACAATGTCACGAACTGTAAGGCTAAACCACAAGTCGTGTGTCCTAAGCCTTACGCCTCGAACAGAACTTTGATCTCATACTTCTTTGACGACTTTTATTTACCAAGAGACTTTGAAGTTTTTTTAGTAAGTCTATTTTCAGTTCCCACGGGGACCAAGACTACCGGTCTTGGTCCCTAGTGTTTTTTGTAGTTCGTCTCGAAAGTTATGACATCTCTACGATTTGTTTTCGTTCTTCATTATTTTATGAGTGTTTTAGGTTCATTTATTTTAAAGTTGTTTATTGGTTGTGGAGTACGGCGAATTATTATCGATGCAATTTTAGAAAACAATAATGAAGTATTTTAAAAAACAGACATGTTTTTGCAATAGAGAACTGTTCCGTTTAATATTACTGGTGTATGTTATTTTTACGAACTGCCTCGTTAGCCTAGTGGTCCTAAGGGCGACTGCTACGCTAGAGGTCTTGAGTTCGATTCCCAGGTCGAGCAAAAAGTGTTATTGGGTTTTTCTATAAATTTCTCAGTAGCAGCTCGGAGTTAGGATTTGTGCCCGGTTAATGGCAATAGGCTCGCCCCCTATTACATGGGACCTAAAAACATACCGGCGAACTGTGGGTGTACATTGGTACACCTCTGCCTAACCCTCTGGGGAATACAGGCGTGATAGTATGTAGTATGTATGTTGTTATTTTTACGATAGTTTTTTATTGCTGACATTTTTTTGACGACACTGTTGGTTCAGTGGCTGAACTGGCTGCCGTGCTGCGTGACGCAGGTACGATATCCGCACGAAAAAAAATAGTAAACGTCAAGAGAGTTGACACAGGGCGATTTCTAACGAGGGGTGATTAAATAAAAAATATTTGCAAGAATATTGTTTTTTGAATTTAAGTACAAAGAAAACTGCGACACATTTCAAGTTAAAAGTAATCGAATATATCTCACAATATTCCTCCCCTCACATAAATCAATTTAATTATTTCCGTCTCAAATCAGGTCGTATGTTCTTCGTTATTAGAGCTATAACAGTACAACACAAGGGCCGTCGGGTGCCTGTCAATTTCTCGCAGATACCCATTACAAAGTCACGAAGTGTGGAAAGTCGTGACAGACGGAGCTTTAAAACTCCATTTTTTAGTTCATTACTAACACACTTCTGCCAACGACCTGTTTTTTGTACACTTATGATTAAATCTGAACTAGAATTACTGAGAAAACTGTATTTTTCTAAGCTTACAGTAAAAAGTTTATATATGACATTTATTAACAATCTAAAATAAAAACAATATTTTTTTTTTGTTTGGTAGGTACTCCAAATATCTTTTTTTATTAATCATTAGAAAATAATCATAATGTCAAAGTCAAAATTTCATTGTAACTATTTAAAAAAGAACATGCTTATTAATTTTAAATCTATTCTACGCATACATTTTGGATACAGGTGCTTACGATGGTGTACATGCATATTGGAGTTCTACGACGAAATTGAGTGATTGTGGTTTGGCAAAACCAATCTCAATATTAAAAATAAAAAAAAATATATACCATCACGCCTGTATTCCCCGAAGAGTTAGGCAGAGGTGTAACAATGTACACCCGCAGTTCGCCGGTATATTTAGGTCCCATGTAATAAGGGGCGAGCCTATTGTCATTAACCGGGCACAAGTCCTAACTCCGAGCTGCTACTGAGAATTTCATAGAAAAACCCAATAACACTTTTTGCTCGACCTGGGAATCGAACCCAAGACCTCTAGCGTAGCAGTCGCGCTTAGGACCACTAGGCTACCGACGCAGTATTAAAATTATTTCTTAAAATGCTTCTGCTGGAACTTCATCAAAAATCTCTTTGTTTTGCATCCAAACGTCGTAGATAAGCTAATAATGTTATTATAACTCGGTTTCCTTTAAAATAAGGGATCCGGGATCTGTTCGATGATATTGTATGAAACTCCAACAAGAAGTTTATTTCGCTGTCGTATCCAAGTTTAGGAGCATCTTTGTTAAGCCCAGGATTAGAAGTTCGTCCGACCTTTGTTTGTAGGTTTATTGCGACGTGAATCGGATCGTATTTATTTCTCTTCGGGTGAGAAAGAAAAGGATTCGATGTATTGTATGAAATGATAAGATTTTTTCTGGAATTGTGCCAGGTTTTGCGAGAAGGCCAATTCAATTTATTAAAGGCGTTCGAAATTATCTAGTCGCAATCTCATCTCAGCGACAATCAATGTCAAAAATGTACGTTTTTTAAGTTTTTTTTGACAGATTGAGACTGATATTAGATTGATCGATTTTAGAAGTCTGATGACGATATAATAGATTTTTTTTTTTAGATTTAATTGTATTATCGTTATTATAAATTTAAAACACTCGTCCCCGATCATCATTCGTTGGTCATTATTATTAATTTTAAACTGCCTCGTTAGCCTAGTGGTCCTAAGCGCGACTGCTACGCTAGAGGTCTTGGGTTCGATTCCCATGTCGAGCAAAAACTGTTATTGGGTTTTTCTATGACATTCTCGATAGCAGCTCGGAATTAGGATTTGTACCCGGTTAATAGCAATAGGCTCGCCTCCTATTACACGGGACCTAAACATACCGGCGAACTGTGGGTGTACATTGGTACACCTCTGCCTAACCTTTCGGGGAATACAGGCGTGATGGTATGTGGTATGTTATGTGTTAATTTAAAACAGTCACAACCAACAAGCGTAACCACAGCAGAAATGCAACATAATGATTGGATCGCGACCTCAACTTTCTTAGAAAAATATATCAAAATTACGTCAAAATCTAAGAGAAAAAGGTGATAAGCTCAGACTCTTACGGCTTCATTATAACCATTATCGATGCGTAACACACCACCGCAGAAATCTGATCACCAGTGAAACGAAAACCTTGTGAACATAAGATCGCAAGTATTTTAGAATCACGTATTTAGTTACGTCACGATTCGTTCGTGAGTCCTAAGCTTTAGATTCCCAGTATAAGTTTGTTCTGGGTTGGTTCTCAACAAAATCTCACTGTTAAACGTGTCTTTTCAAGCTCATGTTTAAAGACTTCGTTCTTATGGAACGTCTTTTGTTTGTTTCACACTTTGTTGTGAGATGGGACTAAGTATTGGACTGAGTTTTTCAATTTATTAAATCTTGTTGTTTAGTTTTAGTTTTGTTAATCATTTACTTATATCAATCGGTGTTACAATTCAGTCGTTACGGATAGTCAGAACCCAGGAAGTCTGACAACCAATGTAACCAAGAGGTATAGTGTTGCCCAGTAACTGGGTTGTGGAGGTCAGATAGGCAGTCGCTCCATGTAAAACACTGGTATTCAACTGCATTCGGTTAGACTGGAAGCCGACCCCAACACAGTTGGGAAAAGGCTAAGCAGGTAATGAATCGGAGTTATAATTCCTATATAAGATTATATCAGTTCAGGTATTCATTGAATAGTTAGTGGTATCAATTTCAATATAGGTCTTACCTATTCTGCTTTATTGGGATTTGTTCAATGTAAATTTTTCAAACATTTATTTTCAAAAAGTTGTAAGTTTTGCTCATTTATTTATTTAAACTATATGCAACAAAAAGTACAAAGGCGGACTTAATGTCTTAGGCATTCTCTACCATTCCCCATTCATTCCTTTTCACACAAAAGTGCCGTATAGAAGGAGCAACTAGATGAAATTCTTGTAAATCTTGTAAAGCGCGTTTAAACGGTCTAATTTAAATAAATATTAGAAGAAGAATATAATATTCAAGAGCAAATGGATTTTCAATACATTGTGCTTCACATAATGCGATTCCTCGAATTTATCGTCTACCTACAGGCTTTGTCAATTATTCTTCAATTCATCTACAAGGCCTTCCAATAATAAGTTAGCGTTCACTCAATTTTAGTACAAACCAACCGATCAGACAATCGCGTCATAAATAAAGCCTGACAATCATATTTGGATCACATATAAAGCTCGATTTGTTCCGATTTGATGTGTCGCGTAACCTTGAGTATCAGTACAATAGTATGTGGGTAATAGTAACTCTGCTGGGCTATAAACGAACCTCGTAAAAGGCAGTACTTTACCTGCACATGTACCATTTACGATGGCGGAAAGTGAAAGATGCACAAGCTTTTACCACGAGAGTGCAAAGTGCTCAAAAATGAAAGGATACCTACGTTTTATGGGTCAGTAAAGCGAGTTCAAAGGAATGGCTTTTGAAGTGGAACTAAAGCTGTTATTATGTACATAATTATGTTGATTTTTTTTAGATTTCCGTTAAAGAAGGATGGCGAGAATAGACCCTTTTTTGAAAAAGTATAATAGTATATCGTTGCTATTGACGGATGTGATTTGAATTTAATTTAAATCCAAATTTAGTAAAACAGTCTCGTCCAAAAACTAGTTGCAGTCAGCTACAATAAATTTGCCAAAAATGTAGGTAGAATCTCTATTCTACCTACATTTTTGGCAAAAATTTAAAGTCAATAATGTATCTACATTATTGACTTTAAATCGAGATTGGAATGCGAACGTTCCTAAAAGCTACGAGAATTACCCCCCCTGGGTAGTCCGGCTAGCATCGCTAATTGGCTAATATCCTAACATGAGTTATTCTCATTCATTCGTGCTGATATAAAATAATTCACATTTAATAATTTTATGTTCAAAACATTTTCGTTTGGATTTTATCCGTGTGCTGTGCCCTAATAGGGTCCGAAATTGCACTTTACCTTTATGTAACATATTTTATACAAAGCAAATGAAATAAATAGGAATAAAAATATTTAACACATCGAAAGCCACCACACAATACCTACCTACTTAACTTGCTTTACACAAACTTTAACAAAACTATAATTTAATTATTCTAAGCACGATTTAAGTAAGTAAAAATGACCAGCATGCACGACAGCCAGTCTGGTCTGGTCAATAGACACCAACGGTCACGACCAACCTGTAACATGATTAATAACAAGTTTGTATGCAAGCGTTGTAACTATAACCTTAGCTTTGAAATTACCGCAGCATTGAGGTAGGTTATGTTACGTGAGACGTTTAAGCGGAATTGAGACTTTTCAATTAGGTAATAAAGTTTATAATGTATAAGTGTGCGCTAATCTGCTTTGCGTAAGCGTGGTGAATAATGTTCGTGCCTTGTCGATATAAGAAGAGGGGACAATAATAGGCTGGTATTATAAATATGATTGATAATTGTTTTTAGTTTATTACCGCTTAAGGTGAGACCATAAACAAATTAGGTTTTTTGTGGATTCATTATTTTTAGTTATTTCTATTTATACAGAGCCTTTTTGATTAATCGGCGAAACTTCACAGCCGTGTTTCGAATCTATACTTAACAGCCATTAAATATCAACAAAGGGATTTCTTCAAATCTTAATATTAAGTTCACGTGATCATGGTCCTCTTATTGTTATTTTTCTAAGTTTATTTTAGTAATTTTAAAATAATTCCCTATATATTTAATTACTTTTGAATCAAAAACTTTTATTCCACACCCCCATACAAACAGTAAAGGTTACAAAGAATAACAGAAGAACAAAGGTGAAGTCAGAACTTCTCTAGCCCACGTTTCAAGATTGCGTTTTTCTTCCGTTAAAATAGTGATGTAAGTAAGTTATAGCTGCATTGCAGGTTATAGAAAAATTAGGTCACTACTCTAACGGCCTGCGGACTTTCGAAGATTTGACAGGTTCCCAATATCATAAATTTCACCGTCGGATATGAGGCACAAATTGTTATACATAAGCACCGATACGCACAGAGTCTATGGTTCATTCTCAATGTATTTATTTCTGTCTGAGGATGTACGATTTATCCTTCACGTTATTTTTTATGGGTTTTATATATCATTTTTATGTTTCCAATTCATTTCTAAGCTTTTTTATTTTCTTATCGGGAGGTTGCCGAGTCGTATGATTGTGTTCCAGATAGGAAGGTACCTACGTTATTGTAGGAATGTTTACATTTCATTTCAAGCCTTAGGGTTCCGGGAATTTGGTAATTTAAAGGTTTTCTCTTCCAGAAACGTTGTTTCTCGATAGAATAATGTCGGTACTAGTTTGAATTTGTAATCAACCCATTAATTTGTTAGTGTTGGATTTCTGCTAGAAGTAATGAAAGCCTACAGGTATATTTACTGCCTACCGTTACTGCTTTTAGGATTGATTATTTACTTATTATCTCGTGGTGGCGAGCACGGCTGTTAAGCGTGGGGTCCTGGTTTCGAATCCCAGGTCGGGCAAAAAGTATTATTGGATTTTTCTGTTAGGAATTTCTCAGTAACAGCCCGGAGTTTGGAAGTTGGTGGTGTGACACCCCCGTGCCTGGGAAAGCACGTAAAGCCGCTGGTCCTGCGCCTGATCTCTCACTGGTTATGTCGGATTGCCGTCCTGTCGGACTATGAGTGTTAGGGAAGAGGGAGTGCACCTGTGTTTGCGCACACACTTGTGCACTATTATATCTCCTGCGTACTTGGCTAATCTGAATAAAGATTATTTATTTCATTGCTAAATGGTACCTGCCTCGTTGGTCTAGTGGTCCTAAGCCAGATTGCTACGCTAGAGGTCTTGGGTTCTATTCCCAGGACGAGCAAAAAGTGTTATTGAGTTTTTCTATGAAATTCTCAGTAGCAGCTCGGAGTTAAGATTTGTGCCCGGTTAATGACAATATGCTCGCCCCCTATAACATGGGACCTAAACATACAGGCGAACTGTGGGTGTACATTGTTACACCACTGCTATATCTTTCAGGGAATATAGGCGTGTTGGTATGTTATGTTATGTAAAAATATATTTCTCGAATAGGTTGTAAAAAATATTCAACTTATTCTTAAAAAAAATAGTTACATTTAAAAGGTTATAAAATAGCGTGCGACCTCCATACTAAACAAAGTTGTAACAAATATAACATTCTAGAATTGACACACATTGATGCTAAAATGTGATTATTATTATTGTTGTTTGTTCGCCGGCGTTGAGTTTAACGCTTCAAGTTAAATTGCAAACAGTAAAACAGCGATAAAAGTGGCCCGGCTGGTTCCTGGCGATGGAAAGAGAAAAATAGATCCTTTTTGTGTCCTTCTACACTCCGATACACATTACAGTCTTTGCTATGTAGCCTAGGGCTGGCGGTTTGTCATATCTATTATGAAATATAATATTATAAAAAGGAAAGATTTGTTTGTTTGTTTGTAACGAATAGGCTTCGAAACTACTGGACCGATTCTAACAATTTTTCACCAATAGATAGCTGCATTATTCCTGAGTATCATAGGCTATGTAACATCATGCTACGACACAAGGGAGCGGAGCAGTAACGAAAGACATAACATAACGCGGGTGAAATTAGCCACGCGGACGAAGTCGCGGGCAGGGCGTCTAGTTATGAAATACTATTGAACCCACATCAAATATTAAAGACTTCTGATAACATTAAAGTACATTACAAATGGATATAGTAGCCGCCACGAGTCGTGAGCACCAACATCAAGTTAATTTTTTGGTTTCTTGTGTTCTTTTCTAGATTTTTTTGGTCCGTCAGTCAGACCGATCGCGTGCAGCATCTGCACCCTAAAAATCCAGAAAGGATTCCAAAAATCCAAACATAAACGTTTGTGCTCACGATTCGTGGCGGCTACTATAACTGCCTATGATTTCAAATGCCAAAGGTTATTGTAATGCTACATAAATATTTGAATACGGAACGTTTTGAATAACTTGATTCGAAATTTAATTTTCTCCCAACCCTAGACAGTGTAAAATTATATAGACATCGAAGTATGCATTTGTGAGTAAAAAAAGTAGCCGCACATAAAAGTCGACTCAATAATCGTGGTAATCGAATCACGAATGTACTTTTTTTTAAGTTTTATACTTATCATTGGAACGAGATAAAAATAGTCGTGAGTTCTTTCACACCAAAGTTAAATAACCGACAAGTTGTGATTTGTTTTTTTTTTCCGCGCGAACAACGTTGGCTTTCGACGAAGCACGAGGCTTTTTGTCAATCACCGATCCCGTTGGTGGTATATTTCGGCAGGTTATGTTAGTACCACAAACACTGCATGCTCAATTTTATTGTATCATGGATGGTGTGGCTCTCATGTTTGTAAAACAAAAGTTTGAGCTTTGAGGATCGGGTTCCGTACCGTTAAACAGATTTATACGGATACTTTAATTTATTCCCCTTTATGAAAGTTTTGTTGCTAAAACGTTTGTTATTAAAATTTATCTGATGTTCATCTGTTTTTATAAATTGGTACGCCCTCCGTACAAGTTAAATAAATGTTAACACATATTATTAGTTTAACACGAGCGTTTCTTTGCTAAATATTTTGGTCACGTCAAAGTCTAGTTAAAATTATCAGTGATTAAAAAACTCAGCATTGCGCACGTCTGAAATACATAATGCTGGCTCTATCAGTATGCTAAGCGCGTACTTAAACACTGCTTAGCTACGTTACAAAGCTTCCACAAGCTTGTTCTTAACTAAACACAATTTTGTAATTCATATTATCCATTGCTTTCTCGGTAACTTGCAAATTCTAGAAGCGGTACTTCGGAGGCAGTGGAATATAGAATAACTACGTGGGTAGGTATTATCGTATCAATATCGCGGTCTCCCAGCGGACATGTAAGACGAATTTGTTATCGTCAGGACGTATGCCAATAATTTATGGACGGAATACCTGATATCGTGATCGGGCCAATATTGGAATTGCAATACCGCGTGACGTAATCTGTATCCTTACTAATAAATTTGCATAATAGGGACTAAGCATACATTTATGCATAGTCTGTTTAGAGGCGTTATTGTTCTAGTCTTTTGTTACGCAAATGGCAAAGATATTTAATAGGATATCAAGGGTTCTATTACCTAAGACATTGTCGCGAGCGCTATCGTAATATGTTACCATTTGTCCCACTTTCTCAGAATAAAACTACGTGATTTATATGCTATCATCCACTTATTGTCTCGGCGTAATGCCTGAAGCGCAATCCCGAACATTATTCCGCCATGTTCAGCATAATTCGGCCGTCTAAAAACATCTGAGGCAAAAATATTCATAATATTGTAGTTATGAAATAACAAAAAGTCTTGTTTCGCAGTTCCTCTTTGACTGTTTTTGGGATACAAGGTGGAAATATTCCGTTCACATTTGAATGATCAAAGGAACTGTTAAGAACTCATGATAGAGGATTGAAGTCTTTTGAGTGGGTGTATTTAAAGGTTCACCCTCATAATTACCTACAGATTTGATCACTGTGTCATGTTAATGGATCCAGATAGTTATTTCAGAGTTTCCAGTTAATTAAATGGAGACTTGATTAGCAGCCGTCTAGCAAGGGCGAGTGTGAAAAATATACAGTGCAGTGGAATCGGAATTTTTATTCCAGTGTTAGAAATCCGGTTGTAGATTTTTGCTTGACGATCTCTTTCTATGTTCTTGTTCTTTAAGAGTCTTTGAATAAGGTTCAGTTCTGTAATAAGTGGGCCATCGTCTAGTAAGAAGCACCGCATTCGCGCTGGATTACGGAGCGATCTAAATGCAATTATTTTGCAAGGTGATGTTTGTAGTGGCCTACTTTGGGTGCACAGTCTATTGAACACTTCGATATAGGCCACTGCAGATCACACCCGAGTGGCAAGTATACGTCGTGTGCTACACCCCACTCTTTCTACTTTTATTAATAGTGATTCATTCTATTCGTTCAACAATTTATTATGTTGGTCCAGACTTCTCCTTTATTGCTTTCGGAACATTTATTTTCTTAGGTAGTGCTTAAAGTTGCGTGAATTAAATATAGAGCCATTTATATTTTCGGTCCTTTAATTTTTGTGGTCCGTTAAATTTTAATACCCTCAATAACTAAGCTGGAAGTGTGAAACAGTGCGATAACTCCTAAATATCTGAGAACAATTCGCAGTCAATAACGCAACTATTAGTTACAAACGGCTTATAGCGCATCGGGGGTTATAATGAAAACACGTACCAGTCTGTAATGACTTTCTGGAGTGAGCAAAAAGTCCTGGCGAGGCGTGTTATGGCGCGAACCCTCGGGCACTGCTTTGCGGTCGGTATAAGGGCCCCGACATACACCCGCGATATATCGTGCAATCTAAAACGCTCCAGTTTCGAATTCTGTTGAAATCGTTCCATTTTCAAAGGGAAATGCTGAGAGGCGAGTGTTGGGAATTGATTAGCGAAATTCCGTGTTCCGTTTTCTGTAATGATGCACGACGGAGCTCGCAATAAATCAGTGGAATTCACCTCACTTCGAAAATTATTTTATTCTTAATCGAATTGTTGTGCAATAAGTCGGAATTTTAAACGCGTCAATGTGTCCGAGCTTTAATTCTCAATAGCGTTGAAGACGACATCATTAATACTAGATGTAGATGATATTTTTTTTATCACGACACTCTTCTAGTTGGGAACTAACAATTCGCATTTATTATGCTCTTTGTAAATGTACTTTTGTAAGAAGAAGTTAGTTAGGTAATTTTCTCAGGAATTTATTTAAATAAGAATATGATGTTATGTACGAAGTTCGGTAACATTCACATTTGTTTCTACTTTTAGACCTCGGCCCTGATTTATTAAAATTATAATAGTGTAACATAATACATATTTTATTTATGACTAACAAAGTACTCAGTACCTTTTTTGTTATGTTATTTTGGTAAAATAAAAATGAGGGAAAAGTTATATGTTTTGTAAGCCGACATAATGATTTAGATCAATTTATGAATATTTCACGTATTTTGATATATTTTTTTATGGAAGGTAATCTCTAAGCTCGTACCATCGTAAACCGCGACGTGAAAACATTCCCGCTCATAATCTATGGTATATGAGCAAAGCTTTAAGTAAATAATCCTTCGGGGCAGAAGATTTTATTCTAAGGAAGAGATTATATAGGGAAAATGTTGACTTGTGGGAAGAGTATAATGTTGGTAAACCACAGAAGTGCCGAGTTGTCTTATTACGTTTGGTGTGTTATATTTCAAAGAACATTTTCTGAAACATCTAAAAGAAAAAGATTTACAATGTTAACGTGCTGTAAAATTCTGTGTATTAAATCTTACTTTGCTTTTATCTGAAATAAATAACGGGTGGATAGGAAATTGTGTTTGCTTATTTTTTATTTGATGAAAAATGTTAACACTTGTGGGTATCATGTACTGAATCCACGGTAACAGGCTTAGTTACGACGTTTCTTCCACTCTGTATCATTTATTAAAAGTTTCATATTAAAATGAAGGTAAATTTATACTTCGATCTATTAAAATTTGAAAATTTTCGACGTGATTCTGGCAGATTGTAGTTTTGTCCCTAAACCATTACGTGTTCGGTCTACACGTGTGCAATACAATTTAATCAGTAGGTGTAGTGGTGTAAATTTCCAAACAGTGACTGTCCAGCGATCACACAACGTTAATTACAGTGCACGAAAGGTCGTCAGTAAACGTTTGTATACGGTAAAGTGCGCTGGTGTGGTAAAATCACCCTTACTGTCTCAATAGCTTAGTTTAATTATTTCCCAATGAAATATTATTTTAAAACCTATATTAGCTCTGCATTCTTGCACAAAAGTTCAACAGGTTTACGTCCTATTTTACGAGTACCATCGACTTTTGTCGTAACGGTCTAGCTGTTGTCACTTGTCAAACGAACGGCACACTCCATCACTGAAAACACTTGCCGCTGCGGAGAAAAAATCCCTAGTTTCTTTCCCAGACAATGAGTGAGAGAGAAATAAAAAAAAAGGTATTTGTGCGTAGTCATCGGAGCATATCGAGCATTTTCGGATGCACGCTATCTAAATTGCGGACTTGGCGTGGGAATGCCTCCGCCCGGTCATTACCTTACTGCTACACAGTTATCTGTTGAGAAACAATAACTGTTAATTATTAATTAACCAGCACACTCACACCCTCATCTACATTCAATAGACTTCACGACTTTTTCTTAGTATTTTGCATCTAGTTACGTCTGTAAACAATCGCTGTCATTACCGTTAGCGCGCTTCCATTTTCCATATCGATATTGTTGGAGGCAATTACTATATCGGTATCGATGTTAGGTTATCGTGTGTATCGAGCTATCGAGTGGGGATCAAGTTTTGTGTGTCGAGTGTCATTGTATCCACACTTTCATTACAAAAGATATCTTTCAGGAGATAATATAGGACTTCAATATAACAAGATGGGCGAAAAGATTGATAGGGTTCGTGTTCAATAACAAGATGTATTTTTTTCTTGTCTATGATATGATTATGGTCTCTATGTGTTTGAGCGACATTATTAGATATGTAATGTATTAAAATACCCTGTTATCGCATTGGGTCTTAATAACCTGTAATGTTAACAGAGAAAGGATAAATAAATAAATTTTGGTTTGTACGTGTTTTTATTATTGATAGAATACTTTTTGTAGTGTATTTTTTTTATCAATATACTTAAGTGCTTACGGACAGATGTGTCACGAAAAGTAATCGTTTTAGGTAGGTATACACTATTAATAAAAGTCTAGAGAAATAATAACAACATTTAAGATATGAAAACAAAGCGGAAATATCTAGAAATGAAAAGTCAAAATTAAATAAGTGTGCTCATTCTGCCAATGAAGTGTCGATAAATTGAGTTATTTGTTACTAACTGTTTATTGATATTTTGTATAAGTACAATAATTTAAACTTTTCTCAGAGAATATATTTTTGTTTATTTTATTTTTCATTAATATGAGTAAAGATCTCTGAAATTAGTATTAGTATTATGAATTTATCTTAGTTTGTACTGTTGTTAATCAAATCCAGTCGGGTGGGTATTAAATTTTTTTACATTGTCTTAATCAATTTATTGAAAATCTTAACTTTTTAGATATAATCAATTCACGTAGTACAAAAAAGAAAATTGTTAAAAGGTCATAATAAAATTACTTTTCAATAAGAACGTTTGTCAAAAAATTGATACTGTATTTTGTTACTTAATGATTAAGTTTTTACTTAATCTTTTTACAACCCAAAAGGGTTGGCCACAAAAGCTTCATCAAAGCGACATCTACATTTTTTCGTCTTATTTTGTCCCCAATTCAGAGTCGTCATTACCGTTTTTTAGTCCGTTGCTTTTATACGGTCACTCCGGGCCCGAGTTGCCTATCTAGTTTAAAACTCTACGATGGCAGTGCCACTTACCTACCTACCTCCCTAATTACTTTGTGGTATAATTATTATCTCCTGTAATGACACAAATAAGAAAAAATAAATAGCGTTTGTGTTTTTTTTTAAAACCACAGAAACATTTAAGTTCATTTATATCTTGTAACGGAAGGATATTTATAATTTTAATTTTTGTAAAATACAAATATGCTCTTACATATGTTTCTATTTTGGACTGACCTTTTTTTTTTTTTTGGGGGGTGGGAAATCATCAAATAACTTCTCCCGTCTTCAGTGTCAAGACTTTTACTGACTAAAACTTACCCATGTTCCTTCCTCCGTTCCGGGGGCGCGGTATCTCTTACGAACAACCCGCTGTGTACTCGTACCCGTAGTGTTTGGACTGACCTGTACCTATTTATTAATTTGAAGAGTTTTTGTTTGTTTGTTTAAACTCACTAGTCTTTGGAAATACCAATCGGACTGAAAAATCATTTTCGTTTAAATAGCCAGATTCATAAGGTATATAACATCACGCTACGTCCAACAGCAGAGAAGCGATAACCAAAGACGTAGAAAAAAACAACACGGACGAAGTCACGTGCAGACGATATCCAGTACATAAAAACATACACACACACACCATCACGCCTGTATTCCCCGAAGGGTTAGGCAGAGGTGTAACAATGTACACCCACAGTTCGCCGGTATGTTTATGTCCCATGGAATAGGGGGCGAGCCTATTGCACATAAAAACATACATTACATAAAAAAAAACATCTCTATTTCACATTCAGCAACTAATGTAGTTTGTCGTCATTACCGTTTCCCAGTCCGTTGCATTTGAACAGCCGTTGATTCAGTTATCAAGTCTCCGACGTCGCCACCCGTCCTCTTTTTTTTTACCTTTTCGTTTCCTCCAGGCAGGGGAAAGACTTAGTGACGCTACGCTATGAACGACGAGGAATTTTCTTGCTAGTATCCGACTTAGGTATAGGAACCTACTTACAGTGTTAGTAAATTAGGGCTGGCAAAAATAGTTTTTTTTTACAAGCTTTTATTTTTTTTTACCTGTTTTTTTGCTTGTAATCAAATCTTGTATGTGTTACATTTTGATGGAACATTGAAGAACATTTAGCATATAACACCTTTAATATTTTTCTTGTGCAATCACAATGTAACACGCTTTTATTTACCTATATAATGTTATTTTTCTTATCAGGTTCAAATTGTAATTTTTAAATTTTTAGTTCTTTTTATTAACAAGTAATAAAAACTTGTTTTTAGAAATCTTTTTTTTTCTTTAATTTTTTGTTATTTAATATCAAGAAAATCCTTTTTTATAATTAATGGGTTTCATAGTAAAACTTTTCTTTTTCTCGTATCGGTACGAACAAATAGCTATGTCTTTGTAATTATTTGAGATACCTACAAAATAATGGCGGGATCGAGCACTAAAGTAGGTGCGCAGGATTATCACTTAAAACAACACAAAATTAAAAATTTTAAGTAACCCCCGACAGAAAAGTAAAAATCCCTACCGCAGCTAACAAAGAGCTGATAACTTTGAAACCGCTGAACCGATTTCCATCAAACATAGCTAAGAACACTTCCGACTAATATACCTTTCAAGCAAAAAAAAAAACTAAATCAAAATTGGTTCATGCGTTCGGGAGCTACGATGCCACAGACAAACACACACAGACACGTCAAACTTACAACATCCCGTCGTGGTTTAATTAAAAGAAAACAAAAGAATACTTTCTTGAAGCTTCTATGCACCAAACAAAATGGCGATTAGACTCTACAACGATCTTATGCTAGGTAGCTACGATATATGGTAGGGGTAGATACATGTGGTCTAATTTCAATTATCAGTTCTGTTCACCAACTTATACCTTTGTCAGCCATCAGATAACTACGTGTAATGATTACGTCTGGTTTCCTGGAAACACATAAATCGACGCTAGCTTTCGAATGAAGTTTGTAAATTAGATAAAATTCACCTGTTAGTGAAACCGCGGTAGTTCGTTAAATTCCATTTCAGCTCCAAACTTTTTGACCGTGTTGTCCATATTAGTGGCCGTAGTTTTCACAGAACGGTACCTACCTAACAAAGCAGACATGTATTTCAACAAGCTTTTGCCCACGACTTTGTCTGCGTGAATTTTTATATGGATTCTTGTATTTTTTCATTTCATATAGCCTATAAGCACTCAGTGATATTTGAACTTTGAAAACAATTTCAGAATTTTACTAGTAGGTAAATCCGGAAATTAACGAAAAAACAAACAAAAATAAACTGTTCAGCTTTGTAAATTATATTACGTTGATCTCGCGCTCACAGGTGCAACTGCTGAGTACGGGGTACTGGGTTAGATTACCAGGATGGGCTAATTGTTATTGTGTTGTTAAGTTGAAATTTCACAGTAGCAGCTCGGTGTTTGGAAGTTTGGAAGTAGTTGGTTGTGTCGCTTTACAGTCTCATCGGAGTATGAGACTGAGGAAGTGGAAGTGCACCTGTGTTTGCGCAAACACTTATGCACCATAATATCTCCTGCGTACTTTGCTAGACCCCATTTAAATTGGCAGCTGTGTCCGAAACTCGGACTTGAGAATATACATAAATATATATACAGATCTAATATCCTTTGTTATGTGTACATCCCTGAGTAATTCAGTTCTTTAAATTCAGTGTTATGGTGCTAAGACATCGTTTCGTTTTAATAAACTTTTATCTCAGAATAAAGAGAGAAAACGTCGTGCTAATGACACCAAAGGGAAGATAGTGAAGTACAAGTTAGAACTTTAATAAACTCTCAAACCATCTTGAAGTTTCGTCAGTCCAAGACAAAGTCTTTTGGTCCGTAATATTTCGCAAATGTCTGCGTTAAGATATTATTTTAGATTAACAGAGAAAGCTGAGTTCTAGAAATTAGATTAGGACTTCGTGACTAAACGGAATGAGATAGTGTTTAGTACTACTATTATTGTTTTGTAACCTAGCCTAGATCGTATTATACGGGTTTATCGCGATAGTATTATTATAATACGTTTAATAAAAGTTGAGGTTTCGGTTTGCGTATTATTTTATGGCAAGCAATTTTCATACAAGTTTTTGCCCATTGCTTCGGCTGGGGTAGTCTTCAGAATTAAGTCAATTTCGCAAATTATTCTAAAGGAACAAAAAAATAATAAACATTAATCTACGTGTTAAGGTAGATTAAAATTGACATGTGTGTCAAATTTCAACTAATTCCGTTCAGGAGAAACAGAAATCCATTTATCTTCACAAACTCTTGCGTAAGTAATAGTTGCTAGAAGGAACAGATTTAAATTGTGGTGCCTATACAGGTAGGTATAGTCGAACAAACCAGTTGGTATACAGGAGAAAAATATTTATCTTTCTACCACACATTCAATATTCTTGTTATAGTGAGTGGGGGTTGTGTAAAACTAAAGAGAACTGACTACTCAGCATACTCAAAACATTGTTTAAAAGTTGCTATATCTATACTTGTCTATACTAATATTATAAAGAGGAAAGATTTGTTTGTTTGTTTGTAACGAATAGGCTCCAAAACTACAGGACCGATTTTAACCATTCTTTTACCAATAGATAGCTACATTATTCCTGAGTAACATAGGCTATATAACATCACGCTACGACACACGGGAGCGGAGCCTGCAGTAACAAAAGACGTAACTTAACGCGGGTGAAATATGCTACGCAGACGAAATCGCGGGCAGGTCGCTAGTAATATTATAAAGAGGAAAGATTTTTTTTTGTTTGTTTGTAACCAATAGGCTCCGAAACTCCTGGACCGATTTAAACCATTGTTACACCAATAGATAGACAGCTACATTATTCCTGAGTAGCATAGGCTATATAGAATACGACTACGACAAACGGGGGCGGAGCAGTAACGAAAGACGTAACTTAACGCGGGTGAAAAAAGCCACGTGGACGAAATCACGTGCAGTTCGCTAGTAACCTATATACTAACTAGCCAGTTTAAGTGTACATACTACTGAATATTCTACCTACGTTTCCTAATTATTATCAAACATAACTCTCCTAGAAGCGGTGAGCAAGGAAGTCAATTAGAGGCCAGTAAGTTGCAGTAAGTTCTTGTAATGTAACGCGAGTAGTCATTAGTGGTGCGGCAGTTAAAATGCAGGGTTGACACACATTCCTAGAAATTGTATGAATGGAAATGTTTTACTAGTTTTTATGAAATAGTAGTATATGTGAAGTACTCTGAGCGAGTAGGTGGTACCTGCTAGATGTAAAGTGCTGAATTTCTTAGTATATTTTTTTCATTTTAGGCTTATTTTTTGGGAACACAGTTTTTCCGCATAGGTTTATCATCTCACGGTAGCACGAAAACTGTTAAAGTTTTCTATGAATATGTTATGGAGATATATATGTTTTGTGAGTTATTCAACATATCATATTTTTGTTCAGTTTTTTGACATTTATTGAACTAGACTATATTACACTATTTTAATTATCTCCTAGATATATTATGTTAACCATTAAACATCTTATCTCTCATCAATAAAGATCATCGAGTACCAATGTACACCCACAGTTCGCCGGTATATTTTAGGTCCACTGTAATAGGGGGCAAGCCTATTGCCTTCAACCGGGCACAAATTCTAACTCCGAGCTGCTGCTGAGAATTTCATAGAAAAATCCAATAACACTTTTTACTAGACTAATTACTAGCTCCTGTGCGCATCTTCGTCTGCACAAGCATCAGAAGCATCAGATTAAGCCAAACTTCTAAATTAATCCACGGAAATATAAAAGCGGGATGAAAATTACCCTATGTGTAAAGTTAGATCAATGTCTATATGTTGGTCAAAGACTAATTAATTCCGTTCAGCTGTTCATGTGTCAAAGAGTAACAAACATCCATTGTCCATCGTCACCCATCTAGTAACTAAGATAAGGAAAGGTTATTTCATCAATATCAGTTTAACCAACATTACAGATGAAAAAAAAATGTATGTCAAATATATTTTCCAACGTCTGGTTTCTAGGAATTCTATCACTTACATATTCAATATAACAATTTTTACCTTCAAAAGAATTTTATTACAAAATAATTTGCATAGTAAGTGTCTCGGGAGAGATAAGCAAAAAGTGAGGCACTTATTTTCCTTTCAAAGTTGTACAGAAATGTTATCCTACACTAGAAAAGTCTTAATAATTAATATTTTAGTAGGATCAAAAATATATTACCTATTTCGCGGAATAATTTAAATAAAATTACGTTGAAATACTGTTCTGAGAATCTCGATTGCTACGTCTATTTATATTATATACTAGCTTTTCCCGGCGATATCGTAAGCTTGATTTTATTTTTGCGGATATCAATTTTGTTGATTGATTTTTGTCCCAATTCTGATAACACTTAGTAATAACATAGCTTCTTATTAGAGAAAGAATTTTCAAAATTGGACCAGTAACTTTGGAGATTAGCTAGTTCAAACAAACAAGCAAACTCTTTGAGCTTTATCTTTTTAGTAAAGTCATTAATAGATATTGTTGGTGATATGGTTTTTAATAGATACTATTTATTCAATACACCTGTCGCCGTTAGTATTAGTACCTAATATTGTTAGTACCTTATCTCTTTTAGACGGAGATTGAAAATTCCAGCGTTGCAAGGACCTCGTTATTTTACGTCTAATTTTTTTGAATAGGTAAAGCTGGCGAGTCGTGTCTTATCCTCGCGTATTCTACAGAGCCTAAAGACTAAAGATCTTCAGTCAGTGCGTCCTGCCTGTTATGTCTTACGGGGCCGAAACGTGGACACTCACGGTACGGTTGGTGAGCTGGACCGAGAATCGTGTCAAGTGGCATGCAAGTGGAGAGGCCTATGTCCAGCAGATGACTGTTGCAGGTTGATGATGATGATGAGCTAGCGAGAGAATATTGGGCTAAGAAAGTATCCTACGTTACTAGGTACTTGCTTGATTCAATACCGGGTAATTTTTAGGTATCAAATATAAAATCAGGTATCAGGTATAAATGTAAGCTTACTCACTTACGTAGGCATCGGCATCGTGTATGGGGTTTATGGAAGTGATAAGGACTTTTATATATTTTAAATGTTTTTAAGTTTTGTAATAAGTTTCAGAGCCTCCGTCCACGTCCGACTTTTTATAGGACCGATTATCGGACCGTTAAATAAATCCATAGTTTCGTGAGACCGACTTTTTATAGGACGTGTGCGTTAGTTTAATAGAATTCATATGTTTCATTTATTTATTTAAACTTTAAGCAGCAACAAGTACAAAGGCGGACTTAAAAAAAAAGAACTCAAAGCAATTTAAATCAATTGAAATGTACACAAGTACATTTACTGGTCGACTCTTCACGTGATCAAAGGTCTGGCCTTATCTTGAGTCAAAGATTCAGCATTGCCATACAACGTGGCAATGCTGCCAGCCTTTTGGAGCACTTGTCCCATTGACAGCGATGCGGATGAGTTTTTTGATGCCCTATGAGCTTCCTTTTTCGTTTTTTATATAAACTGTACATACTCGTAGTTTGTAATCTAATTATTATTTAAGTAAGTCTTATGATTGAAATAAATAACCAAACATAGTGTAAAATAACTAAAATTGGCCATACTTATATCATCATCTGCTTAGCCTTTTCCCAACTGTGTTAGGGTCGGCTTCCCGTCTAACCCGATGCAGCTGAATATCAGTGTTTTAGATAGAGCGACTGCCTATTTGACCTCCACAACCCCGTTACTGGGCAACACGATACCTCTTACTTAGACTGGTTGTCAGACTTCCTGGCTTCTGACTATCCGTAACGACTAACAAAGATCAACAAATGACAGCCGGGACCAACGGCTTTACGTGCTTAAAGAGGCACAGGGGTGTCACACCATCAACTTCCAAACTCCGGACTGCTACTGAGCAAATCCTAATGGAAAAACCCAATAACACATTTTGCCCGACCTGGGAATCGAACCCGGGACCCCATGCTTATCAGTCGCGCTTGTGACCACGAGACCAATGGGACAGTTCATACTTAGTTGTCCTTACTTATAAATAAAAAAAAATCGGTCCGCGGTTGTCTGCCGTGGGTGGACAACCTCCAAGAGAATCGTTGTAATTAAAGTTAAACAAAGGGGTTCGTTCCATATTTCTATAAATAGGTTTATACAATATTTTACAGGATATTATTAAAATTGGACTATTTTAAAGGTCACATGATTCATAAGCAGACACCAACGTGTATATTTTTAAGTAGGTACATACTTCCACCTTTAATTTCTCTTCTCACGTCTTCAATAATTCCATATTATTTGAACGTTTCGTGTGACAACACTAGATGCGTTATATGATGGTGCTATCAACTTAATTGGCATCGTTCACGCTCAGCTAATTGTCTTCAAGCACCGTTACTGCGGTAAGCCACTTCGTGTACTACTAAGGCAGTGTTTAGATGGAACACTTATTGTTTGGTTGGATGTCGCCGGTTGATGTGACCTAGTACTTATATGTCTTATAACTAAAAAATATCAAGACTTCATTTATTTCTATAATTCGTTAATATCTGATATAAACAGCCGCTTTGTAAAGCCGAAAATTACATGTTACTCTTATCGTAACTACGTTTTTTTGGTTCTGGTCCATACCTTGTTCGGGAACTTTCCGCTATGGAGATACTGAAGGTCGAAGTAAAATGTTGCATGCACCTATAACCACAATATATTGCGTATTGGGCGCTGCCATAAACAGTGATTTTTTGCACCAAAAATAAAATTCGTTTTCGAGCAATACTTCCGCCTAAAGTTTCATGGACACTATGCGTAATTAACGGCTATGTACTTAATGTATTTAGTTACACCCATACCTAATCTTTCTACTGAAGCGCGAATAGAAGATACGATAATTATATCTTTTTCAAATAATCTTTGCGGGCTTCAATTTTCTGTATAATAACGGACAAGTATTATATTCTCATCCGCAATTCCACAGTCGCGGAAACGATTGTGGAGACTGTATTTGGTAAAGCTTCATGTCTCGTATTGGAATATAATACCGCTGAACTGTCTCGATAATTGCTCGTAAACGGGCAATAATATACGACGAATTGTTAAATTTCTTGTTCTATGGATTTAATTGGCGACAGTTCATGCTTGGTTAATTGAACGGGGACCGTTACGAGTGCGGTAAGCCTACATTTATGGCGTAAAGTTGGGCACAGATGGGCTACTTTCATGCGATTGTTTAGTTGCAATGGAGTAATTAAGGTACCGTCTAATATTTACTACTTTATGTAATCTGTGTTGACAATACATTTAAATTAATTTAAGAGTTCTTATTTATTTGTATAAAATTTGTTGTTTGTTTTGTTTATTTGTATTTGTTTGTATTGTTGTTTTATTGGTTTTGTTTAATCAGTCTCACCAAGAGGTATCGTGTTGCCCAGTAACTGGGTTGTGGAGGTCAGATAGGCAGTCGCTTCATGTAAAACCCTGATATTCAGCTGCATCCGGTTTGACTGGAAGCCGACAACAACATAGTTGGGAAAAGGCTAAGTAGATGATGATTTATTTGTATAATGTACACTGTACATTAAAATGAGTTTTTTCTTTACTCATAATATAAAAAGGTAATGTTTGCAAGAGTTCATCTCTTTTTCCACTAACGCTATACATGTGTTGTGGTGTAGTTACTAGACTTCCGCGTGGACAAAGTCGTGAGCAGAAGCTAGTATTTTATAAAGAGAATATTGAAGTATCGGTCAAGTAGGGAATTTTTCACTTCACGTCCGAATATATATTTATTTATTTATTAAAACTTTTTGCACATAATGTAAATAATACATTGTACAAAGGCGGACTTAATGCCTTTGGCATTTTCTACCAGTCAACCTTAGCCAACCATTATTCATTCACCGAACTGAAAATATAAAATATAGACATTCATACTTTAATTCATAAATCTTAAAGTTACAATTTGCTAATAAAAAATACATGTTTTTATACATTTCCGAAATTATGAACTTGATTGGAGTTTTTTAATTTATTATTCTAGAACGGCCATTGAAAAGGTAACTAAAATTATTGTGTAATTGGAATAATGCGGTAGTCATAAAATTGTTAGATTATGTCACACCTGTACGATACATGTGGACATATATCTTAGTATTATCTTTACTGTATGGTACGTAAGATAATAGTGTACATTATATCATCAAACATAACTTAATAGTAACAATGAGTAAGCCAATCTTGATGGTTGCGAAATAATATTTATGTTGCAAGTTTTGAGATGCTTCTCATTTTTTTATAACGAAGAACGATTCTTGAAATACACTAAAAGATAAAAAAAGTATTCAAAAAATAAACTGCATTTTTTTTAGCATACATAATGCAACATTTGTAACAAAGGTTTTTAAAGAGTCTGTCTAGAAGTAGTTTCTATAAAACGACCAGTGTCTCTTGCCCGATGGGACAGGTCTAGAATCGGTTCATACCGAAATGCAATGCGGCGCCCGCCGCGAAACGCATCGCCGTGCTGCGCTGCGCGTAACAACGCGCCTCTTCAAGTATCGTCGCATCGCGTCTCGTCCCTCAGTGTGAGCTAACCATTATATTATCATTCTACAGTCATTACCAAAAATAGAACAGAAAAACAAAACCTACAAGCACGTATATAATATCCTTGATCCACGTAATCCAGACTAATATCACTGCATTCAATGTAAAATACCTATCTAATAGAATAATTAACCCCAACCCTAATAAGCTCTAATAATCAAAAAACCAGCTCCAATCTCAATCTCCTCAAGGAAATGAAGACACAACTTAGAACCGTCTTAGAAACTTATTAAACGACTTTAAAGGAGAACAAATTATACCTGTTAGCTATAATTAAGTTCAAAGCGACGCTCAGCGAAAGCCAACTTCAATCTATGCTTATTCCCTGGATTATTTGTAAAGAAGGCTTTTACTTCTAAAGCTGGCTTGGTACCTCGAAAACTGTTTACTTGAGTAAATGTACTTAGGGGAATGTGTGAGTTACTGTAAACAAACATTAGGGTTTCATTGAAGTTTGCTTAAGGATTTTAAAGCTAAAGGAAAGTGGTTATTAAGTTATCTATACTTCAATATCTATACTAATATATAAAGCTGAAGAGTTTGTTTGTTTGGTTGAACGCGCTAATCTCAGGGACTACTGGTATGAATTGCATAATTCTTTTTGTGTTGGATAGTTCATTTATTGAGAAAGGCTTTAGTGTATGTAACATCATGCTACTACCAATAGGTAAGGAGCAGTAACCAATGTCGTAATCTTATGTGAGTGAAAAAACTACGCGAACGAAGTCGCTGGCAGCAGCTAGTTAATATAATAAAGCTGAAGAGACTTTTGTTTGTTTAAACTCTGGAACTAACAGTTGGATTGGATTTTTTTTTTAGACATTATAACTTGACTCATTAGGAATAGTTAAGGCTATATGACATCACGCTACAACACAGGGGAGGGAATCAGTAACCAAAGACGTAACTTAACGTGGGTGAAAAATACTACGCGGACCAAGGCGTGGGCAGCAGATAGCAAGACAATAATTATAGGGAACTTATATTTAATAATTATAGGGAACTAGCGAACTACCCGCGACTTTGTTCACGTGGCTAATTTAAGTGACGTATTTGGTTACTGCTCCTATACTCTACTGTCTATGTTATTCAGGAATAATGTAGTTATCTATTGGTGAAATAATTTTTCAAATCGGTCTAGTAGTTTCGGAGCCTATTCAATGCAAACAAACAAACGATAAATTTTTTCCTCTTATCTTATAATATTAATATAGATGATAAAACGCATGGTATACTTAAATACTTAAATAATAATATTCTCCTGATCGAATTTCGGCCACGGCTGTCAACCTCAAAGGAGACTAACCAAGTACGCAGGAGATATTATAGTGCACAAGTTTGTGCGCAAACACAGATGCGCTCCTCTTCCCTCATTCTCATAGTCCGATGGGATGGTAATATGACACGAACGGGGAGAGGTCAGGCGTAGGACTACCGGCTTTAGGTGCGTTCTGAGGCACGGGGGTGTCACACCAATAACTTCCAAACTCTGGGCTGCTCGACGGGGTAGTCACTTTTTATTTATTTTGCATAAGTAGCTACCTACTTAATCTTTATTCTTACTTAAAATAACGTGTCAAAAACAGGAAGCCATCACGTGGTTTGTTGTTCTTTCAAGTGAACTGAAAAGGCAAAGTTACGTACTAGATCAAAGTTATGTTGTGTTTTAAACTTGTGCAGCACAAATCTTTAATAGATTTATCAATACGGGGTCGGAAGCTTTCACCATGGAGTCTGTATGTTTTAGACACGCTAAAGTTGAAATTTATTGTCCTTAAAAAAATATTGCTCTGCCATGAGTTTGAAATTGAAGATATTGCACTTTTATTTGGCATAGATATTTTTTTTTCTATTGTAATTAGTGACGGAAATGCCTAGGAAATGCAGGCGAAATGATTTAGAGGCATTCATGGGAGATTGGCCAGAGAAGGCAACACATAGATATGTGTAGAAGGCTATGGGGACCTTTGCCCCGCCGGTGGATAATTATACAAATTAATAAAAAACCAACGTAAAATTTCTCCTCCAAAGAAAAAAACACAAGATTTCAGGCGATAAAACGAACCATTTATAGTCATAATTACTCATTTAAATTCTATTTCCTAACGACCTATTTAAATCAAAAGCTTCCCTCAAGTTCTCAGCTACACTAATGGGTCGACGCACACAAACTAAATACAAATTCAATTAAAATACTACACTATGTGTTTAGCTTTTTAAACACCATCTTGTTTATTAATTGAAGCTTCAAGTGCGGTTCTCATTTTAGTATTTGCTCTAGCCTGCGACATGGCAAACATTCTGTGTGGCACCAGCACAGCCAACATAACCAACACCTCTTACATTGCCAACATTATGTTGGTCACCATATTGGTTATATGACGTATTTGGAGAGGGCACTTTGGAAAATGTTGTACATTTATGCGAAAACAACTGCAGCGCTATTCTGCGAATTTTCTCCGTCGAGTTTACTTCGTTGTGGGAATAGAGTTTTCGACACTGACATTTGACACTGTGGGAACAGGGTGGGAAACTGAGCTATTGGCTATAGACATAATATATACGAGTATTATTTCCATAGTTATTGGAGAATAGCTAGAATGGAAGTGCGTGCGTCTGTTTGTTTTTATTTTCCATTGTCTAGATATAGTACCTATTTTTTAATTTAAAAGACCCTCGACACAAGTCCTTAACCAACTAGAAAACCTCAGATAATATTGAATACTGAGCAAATTGTCACATTCCATGCAAAAAAAAAATCGGTTTAATCATTTGGGAGCTACGTTGCCACAAAAACAGATATATAAAACCCTATTCATCAAAGGTAAAAATCTTCTGTTAAGTGAAAGTACAATTATTCGGTACACTCTTTAGTTATTATTGTTATCATAATTAATAATCTACACATATATTGTCCTTAATTATTAGACGAAAGTGAATAATTATAATTAATGATATATTGTTTTCGAATGTAGTAATCAAGTACCTATCCTTTCTCTTACGACCCCTCATTATACATATATGAGGCATATACAGTTCATTGAATAATATCTGTGTCAAATATTATTGTGCAAAATTATTTGATTCTTTTACGACCCGTCAGTAAGTATGTCGAAACTACAAGGTCGGTATTGTCTGGTGTATCAGACAATGATAATAATTAGGACTTAAAATGATATGTGAATGTCTTCATTATTGCACAAGTGAACTGAAATCAGATGTCTATTATGTGGTGTCGTAATTTGATTTGATGACTTCAGATAATTACATATTTGTTTCGTTATATTTCTCTGACAATATGATTGTGGCCACAGGGTGGCTCCTGGTGAACTTTGTTTGCCATATTTGGATCTCGATTGTGTATTATGAAATAGTTACCACATAAACTCATACAACATATAGAAATAAATAAAATTGAAGTCTGTCTGTAATGTCAGAATTACAGTTTTTTAACTGAATACATATGAATGTGTTTACGATACTTGAGTATACAATTTTTTTTTTTTAATTTTGTCTGTTAGGAAAAGAAAAAAGATATAATAATATTAATAATCAACATTCACGCGAACGAAATCGCGGGCAAAAGCTAGTTATAACTACAAAAGGTCTTGTCTATAGTAGTCTTTATGTTATTGATATTCCATATCAGTCTCATGTGGCCACTTTAGATTGAGATGTGCAGTAAATACCAACATTTTCTCGTAAAATAAAGATCACTTGAGATTTCCGCTACGTAGGAAATGGTCATAAAACAGTGTTATCGATGCTTCTAGAAACGAAACACCGCGGCGATGCACACTTAATAACAATGTGCGAGGGGAATGGTGTACGAGGGATACATTGGAGGAACGATAGGAGAGGTATCTAACTGCAAATGTCCGTGTATGCATTGACCCGTATGTATTTCTATGTTACTGTAAGTATCCGAAATGGGTTAGAACCCGTTTTTAACCCCCGACACAAAAACGACGGGGTGTTATAAGTTTGACGTGTCTGTGTGTCTGTGGCATCGTAGCTCCCGAACGCATGTATCGATTTTGATTTAGTTTTTTTTGTTTAAACGGTGTATTAGTCAGTAGTGTTCTTAGCTATGTTTGATGGAAATCGGTTTAGCGGTTTCAAAGTGATCAGCTCTTTTGTTAGCTGCAGTAGGGATTTTTGTTCTTCTGTAGGAGGTTACTTAAAATGTTTAATTTTGGTAGAGTTACAATTAATACACGAAGTATCTTAGAGCATCAGAAATAACGCCTTTTAGGCTAAAACTGGCTAAAACAGAAACGACTAGATTACATAGATAAAAACACCTTTTTTTTACTAGGAAATACGGGTTCTTACTGATTTCAGACACTTACGGTAACATATACGTATACCATATTTCCGCCATATGCATAGACTCGTATTCTGTAATCTGTTCCTTCGGCTGCAAATTGCGGTTCTATCGGAAACTTTATTGATTCCCGGTTTTCTGGTTTCGATACTAATAGATGACCTGTGGTGATAATAATATTGTAAGGACATCCGATTTTGATGTTCTAGTGAACGATAGTGTGGCTTTGTTTTTTTTATAGATTTTGTTTAACGCCTTTAGTTTTGAAAGGAATTTAAGGCTTAAAACAGATTTAATATGTAGCTATTTCTTTAGTGAGCCTATAGAACGAGTGCAAAAATTAAAACTTGATTGTCGATTTGGATGATTATTTTTTTGTTTGACAGGTCAAATTTCAATCAAATTTTATCGAAATTGGTTCATAGTTAGGTAAAAAAAAAAATTACTGAAAAAAATATGTCATCCAAGTAAACGAATAGACACCAAGACACCACTTAAGAGTCACAAGAAAGCAAAATACGCTAATTTTGCTTTCTTGTGACTTTTAACTGGTGTCTTGTTATGAAGTATAACTGTTCCTTTGTCCTGGATTTGGATGATAGGAAATTTATATTAAAAAGCGAAAAATAAAAACTTTTTTTTACAAAAAACATAAACTCTTTCAAAAACTAAAAAGAAAAAAAAAGCTTTGGAAGTCGGCGGGTTTAGTTCTGTTTTATGTTTTGTATTGCCACCGACTTCCAAAGCTTTTTCTTTTATTTCCGGATGGGAAATCATCAAATGACTTCTCCCCTGAGCTCGATGACTTCCAAAGCTAAAGTTATTTTTTAATTATTAGAACTGACCTTCTGGTTTCAAAAAGGTTTAAAATTCTAAAAATGAAAACAGTTGAATTTTTACACTGACCGCAGACAGGTCCAAACTGACATTAAAAATTCCTTTTCTGATAGCCATTCCATTTTCAAATCAACCTTACTAACGTACAATCAAAATACAAAGTAGCAATTTCTTCGAGCGACCGCATCGGGTCAGTCTAAGCCTGGTTCTGACAATCCCTGCGGTGAACGTTCATGCAAACGCAGTACTGCAATATCGTTTATTATTCAGACCACTGTGAACAAACAACACCCGAGAGATTGCCCTAACACCGACACAACATTTTGGAAGACTTTGGAACCTCCAAAGTCTTCCGAAGCTCTTTCAAAGATTTTGTTTCTTCGGACTTGGTTTATTTACGCTTTTAAAGTTCTTGGAAGACAGTGAATTGTTTTGTTTTCACTTGATTTTGTTTTGAGTTAAGAATTTGAGTAAAGTAATTTTGATTCCAGTATCGTTTGATAACTGTCAGAGTAATGTTTAATTCTTTCAATTGATTATTGTAATAATTGATTTTAACTTTAGCTAAAACAATCTTTCTACGGCGATATATTGAATTACGGTTTTTTGTTTCACCATGAGCGTTTATATTATTTTATGAATGGTTGTGTCGATTAATAACAGCTCTTATTAGATACTTCGTGATCAGAAAAACACTCTTCGTTCACTTTCATAGTCTGATGGGATCGGGGCAGGAACAAGGAGAGATCAGGCACAGGGCCATCTTGCCCTGCGTGTGCTGTCAGAAGCATGGGGGTACCGCACCATCAGCTTCCAAACTCCGGACTGTTACTGAGAAATTCCTAATATAAAAACCCAATAACACTTTTTACCTGACCTGGGAATCTAACCCTACACTCGACAATAACGGTTGGGGCAATGAGACAAGACAATCTTGATTCAAAAATCCTATTCCTAAGAGACAATACATAATGTACGAGCACTTGGCACCAGCCCATTACAGGTCCTCGCAATTTTTCCCGCAAAGCACTATGTTTATCGTATGAATCAATGAGGGTATTACGTGAGCGAACTGACCAAAATTGGTTTGCGGTTTCCGTGATCCAATTTGTTGGTCTCCGGAGTACTGAACGAACCGTTCCGCATAGCAAACGATGGAGTTGTTCGGAGCCTATAAAATTGTCAGCTTCATTGAGTTCCTGTGGTGACGGGGAAGGGGCAGGGTTGGTCGAATTTATGAGAGTGCGAAAAAGTGCAAAGTGCATTACAATGTATTTTGACATGCACTTTGAACATAACCTACTACTACTAATATTATAAATGCGAAAGTTTGTAAAGATGATGTTTGTTACTTATTTACGCATAAACGGCTGAACGGAACTGGATGAAATTAGGCACTGAGATAGATTTGTAGTGTGGAATAAATAATATATAGGATACTTTTTTATTTTGGAAAAATGTACGGTTCCCCTGTCTTAATAAATCTAATTGACGCCGACGAAGTCGAGCGCAGAGGCTGGTAATAAATTTAAGTCTGAAATCGCCAATACGCCTTGAGCATGGTGATCAATGCTCGTGTCTTCTCTGTTATGAGAAGAGGCTTTTGCCCTACAGCGGGACAATAATGAGCTGGTACAAGAGTAAAAATTTAGGTAATCGTTTTGTTAAGGCCTGTTCAGATAGACGCGGTGACAGTCAATAATTATACGTAACTTTTTTTTAACAGGCAGTGGAGTGACAATTCTAAACTTAACTTAATTTTCATACTATTTTTAATGAAAAACGTGTCGAAAAGGAATTACTTAATGAATCTTTTCCGTGACAGAAGTGAGTTTTAAACATGCAAGTTCGACAATCGCGTACGATGACATAACAGTTTACGGTTGGAAAATTAGATAAATCACTAAAACCGAATTTTACAGCAAAACCGCTTGTTAACCGGAAAATTGAATTAGCCTTGCGTTCGTAAAAATATCGTAATAAAAATTAAATTGATTATGAAATGTTTGATCAAACAATTGTGTAACACGATATCCGAGTCACTTTAAAATCATTACACGTGTTTATTAAAAAAAATAATTCGCCAAATTTTTGAACCAACAAAAAAATATAAATAAAATTAAGGCTTTTAAAATTTCATGAATAAAATTAGGCAAAGTTTTTACAATCTAAATTAAAAGAGAGCCATCTTAGGTTGTTTACTGAAGATAAGTTTTAAATTGTTTCTAAGTGGTTCATTAAATGTAGTTATTGACTGGAATTCTTAGAAAGCTCACGTCACGTAGGTAACTACTAGGTACTTAAATGATTAACGAAAAAAAATATTTAAGTACTTATTAAACCTTTTAGTCTAAGGAGCTCCTGCTTACTTAAAAAGTATTGAATAATTACGAATAGGTAGACTTAAACTTTTGTATTTAGAATGTATGTATTATAAATTATACAATTATAATAATATAAATAATAATAATATAAATTATAATTCTCACAGTCGAAGCTCATTCTTACCACACCAAACATGAAACACCAAGTATAAATTAATTAATCTTATACTAGATAAGTTTTGGATTTTTGATTAAAATTTTCATTAATTGAAGATTTCAAAACAAGAAATGCTGAAACGGATTCAGTAGTAAAGCAATTAACCTTTTATTTAAAAGGTCAAAAGGAATATTTCCACTTAGAAATAGGTATTTAATTTCAACAATATTATATATTGTTATATGAAAAACACTTGAAGTCCCATTCTAAGGCTGCCAGTATCCAGTGTGACAGAGTTGTACTATAACATACCATCACGCCTGTATTCCCCGAAGGGTTAGGCAGAGGTGTACCAAGGTACAACCACAGTTCGCTGGTATGTTTAGGTTCCATGTAATAGGGGGCGAGCCTATTGCTATTAACCGGGCCCAAATCCTAACTCCGAGCAGCTGCTGAGAATTTCATAGAAAAACCCAGTAACACTTTTTGCTGGACCTGGGAATCGAACCCAAGACCTCTAGTGTAGCAGTCGTGTTTAGGACTAGGCTAATGAGGGAGTTAAGTCACGGGAAAAATCTGGTATAATATAATGCCACTTCATTCATCATCATCTGCGTAGCCTTTTACCAACTATGTTGTTACTTATCAGTTTCACATAATATTATGTTGGATAGTACTTACAACTTGACTGACTCGTTAGCCTAGTGGTCCCAAGCGCGACTGCTACGCTAGAGGTCTTGCAGGTCGAGCAAAAAGTGTAATTGGGTTTTTCTATGAAATTCTCAGTAACAGCAGCTCGCAGTTAGGATTTGTGCCCGGTTAATGTCAATAGGCTCGCCTCCTATTACATGTGACCTTAACATACCGGCGAACTGTGGGTGTACACTGGTACACCTCTGTATAACCCTTTGGGGAATACAGGCGTGATGGTATTTGTTACTTTTACAAAAATTTAGAGGCAATTTAGTACCTGTGAGCAAAATCCCAAGTTTTGTACAAGATTATTAAAATAATAACGTACAGAACGAAAATCAGACATAATTAATTAGCTGTCATAGAACTTGCTCAAAGCTTTACATCACATTAAATACCACACAGAGGTTTGATATTGTTACAGCATGCATGTAATATCGGCACAATGATCTTGAATTACATAACCGCGAACAATGACGGTTACAAGAGTAGGTATGCCATTTAACGAGCTTTGGCGTGCTTACGCTTCGTTACTGCATATTTCAGTCCGTATTACTAAATTGAGAGCAGAGAATCCACTTTGTGCAATGTTGGATGAACAAATTAGCTACCTAGTCAAAAGATGTGATTGTTTTTTTATACTAGGAATTTGTTCTGTATCATAGTTGCGTTCACAAACATATTATTATAAACTCACATACACAAACAACCAGACCCGGGGAAAATAGTTGCTCCGTGCGGGAATTGAACCCCTGATATGCAGTAGCCAATCGCTCAGCCACTTATGCATTTGACGAAATTTGTTTCTATTGAGGGTCGAATCTGATAGAGATAGATACGAGAGAACGTAGTTAGGCGTGCATTAAACAGAGCATTATAATGTCCAGCTGTGAGTAAAGTCAGGATTTATGATGGGATGATCATGAATGTCAAGATAAGCTAAGAGTTTTCTACGCCTCCGCTAATCTTTTCTGATTAATTTCGTTGCGGGATCCAAGACAGTTGTATCGTTTCTCTTCTTTCGGGATTCGTCGAGCTTCATGGCCTGGGCGCTCTTCTGACGGTCTCCGCTGTTAATTCTGCATTACCGAAGTTGCAGTGGTTGAGAATAGTGTGGCGGGCTTGTCACCAAAAAAAAGCTAAGAAATGCTTCTTGTTGTTGGTGATAGTATTTTTGCTTATACAAACCACTTTGACTCGGCGTCCTGTAATATCCAATTTCCTGAAAAACATGAATCTCTCTGAAAATATTCAGACAAACAGCATACCGTAAAACTTAGTACGCATCAGTTACTTAAACTTAATCCATCTCAATAATAAATCTTAAGAAAAGTTAGACCAATATGAACTAAAGTCTAACCATACCTTTACTTATAACTTTATTCCGAGTTTATTACAAAGTGGAAAATATAATTAATAATTCTAAAGCTAAAAAGTGCAAGTAAATTGCTACAGCCGCTGTAAAGATTACGCGGGCATCTTATCACGATTTTAAGTGGATATTCTGAACGGTATGTTGCAACTGATGTTACGATACATTATCGCACACAGAATTCTTGGCGTGCCAAGACTTCAACGGCGATAGTAGTCCGATAATTAAGTATGTATATAGAGGTTTAACTGCTCCAGTAGTCCCGTGGTTGCAATCGCGAGGTGCTCAGAGTGACGTCCTTGATGAGATTACCAGGCCGGAAAATTGTCATTAAGTTTTCTTAATTAGGTAGTTGACACCTAGGTATTTGACGTACTTTTTATGAGCTGTCAAAACGCGATTCCCACGCGATTTTGTACGACAATACATGATGATGACGTCACTGTTTCGACATCTTAATTCACTAACTATTTATTGATATCAAATCAACAAAAAATCAAATTTTATAGTTGTTTAAAGGTTTTCAGGGCTAAAATAAACTGTTTTTTTTTGTGAAGTAGTCTTTTTTTTTTTGGGGGGTGGGAAATCATCAAATAACTTCAGACTTTTACTGACTAAAGCCCACCCATGTTCCTTCTTGTGCCCTTTGCGTTCCGGGGGCGCGGTATCTCTTACGAACAACCCGCAGCCCCGGCAGGCATCGGCCCTCAATGGCCCCTTCCCTATGCTGACATCTCTTTGAGGCGCGCGTGGAACACAAACGCGCCGTCGACACGGCCTGTCGTTATGCAACGTAAGGACGGTGAGCTACCCATTGCTCACCGTCCACAGGCCCGTATCTACGGTGGCCGGGAGTCGTCGCGCGGTGAAGTTATGTCTTGGAATTATTGTTTAATGGTGTCATTTACCCAATTGAGAATTCCTTAGTAGCAATCCGGAGTTTAACAGTTGGTGGTGTGACACTCCATATCACGGAAAGCACGTAAAGCCAAAGTCTTGAGGATCTCTCCCCGGTTGTGTTTGATTGTCATCCCGTCGAACTATGAGGGCGACAGAACAGTGAGTGCATTCGTGTTTTGCACACACACTTGTACCTTTTAATAATAAACATATTATGCTGCATACGTGGATAGACTCTATTTAGTTAGGAAGCTGTGGTTGAAATTGGGTCGGGAGAATATTATTTAAGGTAAATAGAGGTAGGAAATCATGGTATAGCATCATTATATTTTGGTACAAGCTTAAAATTAATTATTTTAATTATGTAGGTATATGTAATTGTACGTTGATGCTTCCATGCAGCCGCTTTAGTGAAGCAGTGCAGGTAATAGTTTATATTGAACTAGCTCTTTTCCACGATTTCGTCTGAGTAACTGTAGGATGCAGATGATGTCACAGAATAAAAAGAAGCCTATGTCCTTGCTTAGGATTCTAACTTACTCCGTACCAAATTTTATCAAATTCGGGTTAGTAGTTTAGTAGTAAAAGCATAATAAACAGACAGAGTTATTTTCGCATTTATAATATGAGAATGGAAATATGGATTGGCTTGGACAAATGGTTCATCATTTTGAACTTCAGAAACAACACAATGCAGTTAAATACAAAATAAAAATCCCGCTCCACATATCCCGGGACGCTTCAGCTCATCTCTAGTACCTATTCAGAGCTTACTGCCCACACTAGGAAGTCTCATGTTACGTTTATCTCATAGAGAGGTGACGTGCGAAACAGCTATTTAATAACCGTTATTTATTAGCAGCTAGCATGCATCCGTGCAGTCGATCGTTTTGTTTTACGTTTTTATTACAATTTGCCATACCGGATTTAATGGTTCGTGAGTTTTTAAATGATGTAAGATGTTTTTGTTTTAAGTGGAGTGTTGTGTTCTGTGTGGTATGCTTTTTCTTAGAGTTCCGTACCCATAGGGTGCTTAAATTGCCCCGTTGGTCTCGTGGTCACAAGCGCAACTGATGAGCGCGGGGTCCCAGGTGCGATTCGCAGGCAAAAAGTGTTATTGGGTTTTTCCATTAGTATTTGCTCAGTGGCAGCCCGGAGTTTGGAAGTTGGTGAAGTGACACCTCCGTGTCTTGGAAAGCACGTAAAACCGTTGGTCCTGGCTGTCATTCGTAGATCTTTGATAGTCGTTACGGATAGTTAGAAGCCTGCAAGTCCGACGGCCAGTCTAACTAAGGGGTATCATGTTGCCCAGTAACTGGGTTGTGGAGGTCAGATAGGCAGTCGCTCCATGTAAAACATTGGTGTCCAGCTGCATCCGGTTAGACTGGAAGCCGACCCCAACATAGTTGGGAAAAGACTAAGCAGATGATGATGACCCATAAGGTGCCAAATAGAGCCCTATTCTAAGACGCTGTTGTCCGTCCGTCTGTATGTCACAATACTGTATCTTATTAACAGCAATAGCAGACGGTTCAATAAGTAAAATTGAACTAAGGTTGAAAATTAACGGGGGTGCAAGAAACGTTTTTTTGTAATTTAGGTAAATATTGTAAGGTGGTATGGAACCCTTCGTGTGCGAGTGCAATTAGCATCTGACCAGTTTTTTTTATTTACTTGTATAATCCTCTACCTTTGAAGGAGCTAGTAGGAGGATGAAGTGGTAGGGTTGCGGAATTTGTTCGAAAGAGTTACCGCGACACTGGAAGACAAATGGCTTTAGGAGGAACAAGGATGGGTTTTAGTCAGTAAGTGTCTGACACTCCTTACCGCCCAGGGCGGAAAAAGTAATTTGATGATTTCTAATCTTTAAAAAAAATAGGAGGAAGAAGTGGTATTTTATTTTGACTTTAATGTAGCGCTAATTGTATTTTATTTATTTTCAGATCGATATCGAGATAAGAACAGTATCAACCTGTGAGTATTCATTATTATTAAAAAGTTAATTCTCTTTATATAAAGGTAGTTGTCAACCACAGCTCATTTTAGTATAGTAGTCGCCATGAGTCGTGAGCACAAACGTCAAGAAATTTTTTGGGTTTTTGGCTTTCTTTCGGGGTTTTTGGGCCGCCGACGCTGCATGCGATCGTCCCGACTGATGGACCAACCGCGTGCGGCGGCCCAAAAATCATAGAAAGGAACCCAAAAATTTACTGACGGACCAATTGCGTGCAGCGTCGGCGGCCCAAAAAGCCCGAAAGAAAGCCATAAACCCAAAATTTTACTTGACTTTTTGTGCACTCGACCATTATATCCTTCACTTTTTTTATATGTTTACATCCTTAGTTTTATTTACCATAAACCTGAAAAAAGGGGCCATTGTACTTAAATAAACAACTTTGACTTTAGGATCAACCATAATATAGCAAAATAAAAATCAGCTGATCCATCCATTTTGTTGTGTAATGCGCACATACATGTATGGAGTTCACTTATTTTATATACCCAAAACCAAGCTTTTAAGCTTTATAAGTTTGTCCTAGATATCACTGATATTGGTGAGGGAAAACGTCACGAAGAAGTCTGAACTAATATTTAATTTAGGTTTGAAACGCCAATTCGCCTTGAACTGGCGTGGTGATCAATGCTCGTGCCTTCGCGTATGAGAAATGGCTTTTGCTCAACAATAAAATACTGGTCAACTGCCTCGTTGGCCTAGTGGTCCTATGCGCGACTGCCACGCTACAGGTCTTGGGCTCGATTCCCAGGTCGAGCAAAAAGTGCTGTTCGGTTTTTCTATGAAAATCTCAGTAGCAGCTCAGAGGTAGAATTTGTGCCCGGTTAATGGCAATAGGCTCGCCCCCTTTTACATGGGACCTAAACATACCGGCGAACTGTGGTTGTACATTGGTACACCTCTGCCTAACCCTTTAGGGAATACAGGCGTGATGGTATGTATGTATGTAAAATACTGGTATTTTAATACCTATTATTTTGAACTATCTTGTATATCTAGGCAACTTATTCCTAAATAGACCTTCAGCTGAAATAGAGTATTTCAATTTCAGTTTTAATTATAAAAACGGTCTATTCCAACCTTTCATTTGTCTGAAATCTCAATCGTTAGAGAACAAAGTACATAGAAAGGATGATTGCGTTTCTGTAATGACAACATAGACAGTACAATTCGTTTTATTATAATCAGACGTCCCTTAGAGGGTGCTTTCATTTTATTGTAACTGTGTAACATTACACAGATTGTATTGTAACTCGCTAGTTGTAATGATACGCGAAATTTCTGGGTTATCTTTGAAATGTTCTAGAATAATTTGTACTTTATTTCACACACGATAATCTTCTTCAAATGCGAAGTTAATGAACCTAAAATGAAGCATAAGCTACACACCGCACAAATATACATATACCAATTACAACTATATGTAATTACTAACTGCCTCTTTAGCCTAGTGGTTCTAAGCGCGACTGCTTCGCTAGAGGTCTTGGGTTCGATTCCCAGGTCAAGCAAAAAGTGTTATTGGGTTTTTCTATGCAATTCTCAGTAGCTGCTCGGTGTTAGGATCTGTGCCCGGTTAATGGAAATAGGCTCGTCCCTTGTTACATGGGACCTAAACATACTGGCGAACTGTAGGTGTACTTTGGTACATCTCTGCCTATCCCTTTGAAGAATACAGGCATGATGGTATGGATATAATTATTGAATTGAAAATTTGAAAATTATTATACTTAAAACCTTTTTTTTTAAAGAGCAAGTGTGGTGTTTCTTTCCAATATTTCACGTACGAAACTACCTTTTGGAAGAGACAATTAGAATCAATATTTTTGTCTTGTAAATTACATTCAAAAGGGCCTTCTAATGGCCTTATAGGAATAAATGATTTGACTTTACAATCTACGATCTAAGACGACTAAATTAAAACACAAACAGCCTCGTCAGGTCGCGGTGTTTGTGTAAGAGTCGTGAGAGGTAAATTGGTCGTCAACGTCATCTGAGCCGCCATTGTGCTGAATGTGGACCACTCGACCCCGTCAGCTTACTTTCTCATAGCGTACTAAGAAATTTTCAGCTGAAATATTGGTATGGTGATGGAAATCTACACCAATTTAATAAAGCTGGAGACACCTTTGTTCGTTTAATCGTGGTAATCTCTGAAACTGACAGTCGGATTAGAAAAAATCTTTTTCTCCATGATAGTCAGATTAATGAATCTATATGATCTATATGATCTATATGGGTGATGTTATATAGGCCATATAACATCACCCTACGACACACGAGATCAGAGCAGTAATTAAAGATGTTACTTAATGCGGGTGAAAATTCCACGTAAGTGAAGTCGCGTGAAGCTAGTAACATAAAATAATAATAATACCATACTGTCATTGTTGAATTGCAAGGCAAAGGCCTCTTCTAAGACAGACAAGATACGAGCATCACTACGCTTTCTTAAGGCAGAACAAGGCTAACAAAATATCAACTTGAATTCTTCGGTAGCCTAATTCATACATACATACATCCATAAACTCACGCCTATTTCCCAGGTCCTTACATACTTCTTTCGCCTCGTCCACGTTCATACAACTAGTGCTACAAGCACGCCAGTTACGAGTGCTGCGCACCCGACCTTAGCCCAATTCATTGACATATTGTTACTGAAATAGGTACTTAGAACTTTCACACATTATTCATACTTTGTATACTGAAAATTGTACGCCATAACGTGTGAAAACCCTGATTTGTATGCGTCAACTTTTATTATACTGGCTTTCTATTTGAATTTAAATAAAAGCTGCCATGTTACCTAACTACCTACCTTTCCAATCATAATGGAGATATATAGAGAAAATATGTAAATGTCATGTCCAGAGCTTTTCTATTATCATCCAATCATAAAATAGATATTACATATTTAGATAAATTTCCATCAGTTCAGAATTTATAAATCTACTGAAATCTGGAAAATATTGGAGAAACTGTTGCCTAGATGTGGTAACGATATAGTCAGAGTTTATCAGTACATATGTACAACACAAATAATTTATATTAAGATACCAAAGCCACCCTTTATGAAATAAGTATTTGCCGCCGAATGCATTCGACCTTCTACCTTCAAAAACCTTACCTATTGCTTAATAGATTTAACAACTGACATCGGCTAAGGAAAACATCTTAAGGAAACTTAAATTTATCATTGAAAAATCCGCCTTAAGCAAGTTTGGTGATAAATGTAATCTTCTCTGTATGAGAAGAGTCCTTAGCTCTGTAGTAAGGCAATAACCAGCCTATTTTTATACCCCAACAAAGAAGAAATAATACAATTCAAGTCGGAAATCCCACGCACAGACACTCATACATAAATTACATGGGGTACGCATGGAATAACCCATATATTGTGTACTTACGATGTATATGTACCTATGTTCTTCGTAATCAGTGCGCAGGTGTGAGGTGGATATAGCCTGTCAATACCATGGATATATGTGTTTAGTTACCTCTAACGACCCCCTCAGGAATAGATAGGATTAGGAAGATTTCCTTTTTGTAGAACGCTGGTTAAATATAGGTGAAAGGCACAACGTTTCGAAATCTGTTACCGTGGGTTCAGTATATGACTCTAGACCCCCCCGTGTTAACAATTTTCGTCGGTTACATACCAACACGCCGGTATTCCCCGAAGGGTTAGGCAGAGGTGTACCAATGTACACCCACAGTTTGCTGGTAGGTTTAGGTCCCATGTAATAGAGGGCGAGCCTTTTGCCATTAGCAGGGCACAAATCCTAACTCCGAGCTACTACTGAGAATTTCATAGAAAAACTCAATAACACTTTGCTCCACCTGGGAATCGAACCCAAGACCTCTAGTGTAGCAGTCATGCTTAGGACCACTAGGCTAACGAGACAGTCGGTTAATAAAAAATAATCAGCTGTTCGAGTGTTGCACTTTTGTGGTTAGATGAGGTGAAAATGAGGTGAGTTGTTAATCCCTTGCATCCGCGTTCGTAAAAATATTATTTTTAAAGACAAGATTAAAAGGTGACGGCTTGCGGTCGGCGCGCTGACAGGTAACGGTTGGATTTTACGAGAAGATTCCGTTGTCGTGTGAGAACCGTGCTTGTTTAGTTAGTAGATCTGACAAACCACCTTTTTATTTATCAATACTGCTTAGCAATTATTACAGAAATGGATATCCATTGATATTGATTTCCAGTTAATTTCTAAGCTAAATAAATAAGTTGGACCCTATTCATACAAACGTCAATACTCAATATTAAACCTTCAGGCTTAATATTAGACTACCAGTCTCAATATTATCCTAATAAACTACCTAGAAATTAAACATTAACTTGCTGAAGGCTCTTACAAAGTAAAAAAGGAGAAAATAACATTAAAATACGTTTTGAATTGAAAGATAAAAGAAACACTAGAGAGTTTTGTTATTTTGCTCTATCTTTTTCTTTGTTTGTCTTTAAGTGTAGTACCAACAAACTTCTGCATATTCCTTCGGGAATTACAGTTCCTAATGTTCTTAGCGTCATAATAAAAATATCAGCCTACTTTTGTCCCACTGCAGGGCAAAAGCCTCTTCTCATACAGAGAAGGCACAAGTATTGACCAAAGTCAAAGCGTTTTTCCATTAGATCGTTAAAAAGTACTTTTGAACGTCATTTGAATACTATGCTTGTTTAAGAAAGATTGGCGATAACAGACTTATAATAATTTTAAGTCCAGATCTCCTTACGATGTTGTCCTTCACCGATGTCAGTGATGTTCAAGATTAACTGGTACTTGGGTGATATCGAACCCGTAACCTCACTTTTTAACTAGCTGTCGCCCGTTGCTTCACTCGAGTGGTGTGGGGGAGTGGAATTAGTACTTCCCCCAGTTTACTCTGTATTATTTAGATGTAGATTTAAGTTATACTTTCTTGAAGCTTTTGTTACCGAATTTGTTTCCTCTAAAATCCGTTCGATTTTGAGTAAATATTACCAAACATTCATCCATCGTCATAAAGGTTTTTGGGGGAGGCTGACGTTAATCAGTAGATAGCTATAGGCTGATATGATGATGATCATCCATTCTTATAAAACCTAGCGTTTATTATAGCAGTGGGTTACTATGTTCGTTCCATAATATAATACTGTAAACAAAATATGGGCATAACTGCGCAATCAATGAATTAAAATTAATTTCAGTTACTAACGAACCCGTGCAGTTTTCATAAATATGAAATACGTTGGGAATTGTCATTTATAAATGAGCGCTCGTTTATATTTTGTAAATGTGGCAAATATTATGAATAGATAACATTTATTACATAGCATAACATAACATACCATCATGCCTGTATTCCCTAGAGGGTTAGGTAGAGGTGTACCAATGTACAACCACAGTTCGCCGGTATGTTTTTAGGTAACCGGGAACAAATCCTAACTCCGAGCTGCTACTGAGAAATTCATAGAAAAACCCTATAGCCCTTTTTGCTCGACCTGAGAATCGAACCCAAGACCTCTAGCATAGCAGTCGCGCTTAGGACCACTAGGCTGCCGAGGCAGTCCGAGGTATTATAAATAAATAATATTTATTACATTAAAATATTATGATCTTTATTATTTTGGCTTCTTTATCTATACTATACACTATTATAATAAAGCTAAAGAGTTATCAATTATTCTAAGTCTTGTTGATTTTATGTATAAGTAAAAACAATAGAAAAATAAAGAAAATAATAAAACAAGCCAATTTAACAGAATTTTCTAGTAAGTATGAACAACAGAAGTTAATTTACTTTTAACTAGTGTAACATGGAAATTCATTTGGCGTTCGCAGCTTCAGTACGAGTAGTGTAAATGTTTCATTTACGTCAAAACAGCAAATAAACAATCGTCGTGCGATATTACACTGTTTCAACATAATACATATGTTTACTTTGGCTTAATATTGGAACAATGTTGTTTGCATCTCGTATTAATATCCGTTCTCGTCATTAATGGAAACATTTCAAGGTTTTAGTGGTTCCTAAAAGTATCTTTGAAACCGTGGGACTGCCCCGTTGGTCTCGTGGTCGCAAGCGCGACTGATGAGCATGGGGTCCTGGGTTCGATTCCCAAGGCGAGCAAAGTGTTATTGGTATTTTTCTATTAGGAATTTCTCAGTAGCAGCTTGGAATTAGGATTTGTGCCCGGTTAATGGCAATCGGCTCGCTCCCTATTACATGGGACCTAAAACATGCCGGCGAACTGTGGGTGTGCATTGGTACACCTCTGCCTAACCCTCCGGGGAATACAGGCGTGATGGTATGGTATCTTTTAATGGTCCAAATAATTTGTCTTCCACTTAACTTCCAGTAAGAGGGTTATTTGATAATGTTTTTTCTTTTGTTTTACGCATAATATGGACGGCATAAAGATTGTCTGAAATAAAGCACTTTTTTTTATCACCATACCATCACGCCTGTATTCCCCGAAGGGTTAGGCAGAGGTGTAACAATGTACACCCACAGTTCGCCGGTATGTTTAGGTCCCATGTAATAGGGGGCGAGCCTATTGCCATTAACCGGGCACAAATCCTAACTCCGAGCTGCTCTACTGACAATTTCATAGAAAAACCCAATAACACTTTTTGCTCGACCTGGGAATCGAACCCAAGACCTCTAGCGTAGCAGTCGCGCTTAGGAGCACTAGGCCACCGAGGCAGTTTTTTTTTATTATTTTATTTGATTTTATTTTGATTTAATAAACACAAAACAAATTAGGAGGTCCGCGGAAGAAGCTAAACTCAAGTTGGGGTCCCTGTGGGGTCATAAAGCTCTTAAGGTAAAGCAAGGCGAAGTGTGGGAAGGACTTGGACTGCCGTCGTGGTGAAAGTAGCGGGAAATCGTTGGATGCAGGCAGCGCAGGACCAGTCATTGTGGCAATCTTTAGGGGAGGCCTATGCCCAACTGTGGAGATCTTTCGGCTGAAATGATGATGATGATGATGATGATGATGGAAAATACAACCTAGCCTTATAATAATCGCGCGCTCAGAAATCTCATTGATGAAAACGGCGAGACGGTTGAGGCAGAGAGTCTTCCATCCCAGCCGCCGCGGTAGACGCTCCGGGCGTCGGGAGCCGCGAGACTACTCTCGGCTACCGTAGACGCGGGCCTGTGGACGGTAAGCAATGGGTAGCTCACCGTCCGTACGTTGCATAAGGACAGGCCGTGTCGACGGCGCGTTCGTGTCCCACGCGCGCCTCAAAGAGATGTCAGCAATCTTTGAAGGGGCAACTCAGGGCCGACGCCTGCCGGGGCTGCGGGTTGTTCGTATGACATACCGCGCCCCCAAAACGCAAAGGACACCAGAAGGAGCATGGATGGGTTTTAATCAGTAAAAGTCTGACATTCCCTCCCGCCCCGCCCAGGGCGGAGGAAGTTATGTGATGATTTCCCATCGGAAAAAAAAACATCTCATTATTTAAAATTCATTCACTCGTAAAAATAAACCAACAAACAAAGATACAAGTCCGCCTTTGTACGGTGTATTTTGTTTTACATTTGTGCATAAAGCTTTAATAAATAAATATAAAAACAACGCGTGAAAAACCTATAAGTCTAGGCTGTCGCGCATTTGGGTAATTTTTTTATTTATTATTCTGTGATGGCTTAAAATAAATCTCGTTTTATGACTGACGTTACATGAGAAACGTTTTAAAAATAATGAACATAGATGACTATTCTGTATTCACATCAGCTGAAGTATTTTGGGAATAATATGTAGGAATACATTTATTCATTTACTTTTTACTCTTCATAACGTCCTTATGAAGATTGATGATTTTTTTTTTTTATTATACTTTCTTAGCCATTCATAAAGTCATAGATATCTATGTTAATGTATTACATATTATTGTTTAAATGATGTATATTAATGTAAACACAAAACTTACAAATAAATAATTCAATTACAGAATAAATACACTTAAAAGAACACATACTATCTCGCCTGTATTCCCCGGAGGGTTAGGCAGAGGTGTACCAATGTACAATTGTACACCCACAGTTCGCCGGTATGTTTTAGGTCCTATGTAATAGGGGGCGAGCCTATTGCCATTAACCGGGCACAAATCCTAACTCCAAGCTGCTACTGAGAATTTCATAGAAAAACCCAATAACACTACAAAAAAAGAAGAAAAAAAAAGAAGCTACAAAAAACTCGCCTGCATCGCTATCAATGGGGTAAGTGCCCAACAAGGTGGACAGTATTTCTATGTTGTATGTTAAATGGTACCTACGTACCTATTTTTAAAAAGGAATCGGCAATAATTTGGATTATAATTTCAGTGAGTCAAACCTATTTTTATTGCAATATTTTGAACTCAAAGTTTTCCATGGTAGACATCTCATCTTAAGTCCGTCTCATTTTTCGCCATTGCATAAAAGCATAACCTCTAAAGACGCCTATAAAGGCGCCATTTTAAGTAATATTTATGTTTACTTAAAAGTGTATCTTTTTATGTGTGCTATTATACTCACATAGCTACTTAGGGTCAGTTTACACCGAGGCGCGACCCGGCGCGACAAGTTTTAATAGAGCGACTCAAAATATAACTTTATTTACTATACGAAAAGATACACATTTCATTGTGAGAATTCAGCGCTGCATGGTGCAAGGTCCTGCCGGGGCTGCTGGTTGTTCAAAAGAGATACCGCGCCCACGAAACGCAAAGAGACGAGAAGGAACATAGATGGGATTTAGTCAGTATAAGTCTGACACTCCCTCCCGCCCCGCCCAAGGCAGTGGAAGTCATTTGATGATATTCCATCCGAAAAAAAAAAGGGGTGCAAGGTATTCTCAATTTTCACAATTAAATGTGTATCTTTTGGTGTAGTAGTCTCGTGTGAACTGACCTTTAGGCTTTTCGTAGTAAGTATAAAAGCTACATATCTTTTAAGTGAAGTAAGGGGTCCAGGTTTGGCCTACTAATTACTCCCTCAGGTCTAATTAGTTGGCACGTGTAGAAATATTCTAGCAAATAGTGTTGTCAGGGATAAATGACATTAAAATGTTTAAAACTTGTTGGCTTTCAGTATTTGAAATATATAGTTTTCTATGATTTTAATTTTCGTTTTTCTGGAAATATGACAGAGAGGCAGACAAAGCTTACTTAAATTTTAGTATGAATATGGTTTATTCATGTTGGTACCTAATACATTCATGTTAATTACTTTAAGTGTTTGTTCTATCTAGGATCCGCTGACTAAGATATGGTCTTAAAATGTACCTAAACATACAGGCGAACTGTGGGCGTACATTGGTACACCTCTGCCTAACCCTTCGGGGAATACAGGCGTGATGGTATGTGTTATGTAAAATATATACTAACTCCGTATAACTGAGTGAAATATTTGCCTACCTACTTCTCTACCTTCCATGTCTTATTAAGGATGGCGCTGCATCAAGAGACAACACTATTTCACTGTCTCCCGGAAGCCAGTGCTGACAGTGTTGAATAATACGTTCACTACTTCATTTTATGAGATAACTAGCTCAGACCGTGACTTTAGATATGTGATGAATATTAAATTTTCTTTGAAAACAGCTTGCTTTACACTCTTATTTTTCTAATTTCTTTTTTCAAAAATTTATAAAAAGTAATCAGGAAATCTGATGGTAGCTTTCCTAATATAATTTTTCTGCTTTTGAAATTGGTTTATCAAATACCAACGAAAACGTAAACAGATGAAAATTATGATAGCAACAAAGTTACGTCATAAAAGTCCAATAAATCTCCATTAATCTTTATTTTCCATAGAATATTACTTCCCCGCGCCGTTGAATCATAAGCACACCTTATTTCCTTGATCCATACTTTATCCACTTTACTACTAAAGCAAGAACGTCGATCTAAAAATAAATAAAGCCGGGCTTCTATTTAATTACCGGTTAATCTGTGCTAAAACGAAGTTAACTACTAATGGCGAACGGATATGACCAATAAAAATTCTATATATCTTCGATAAGATCGCGTCGAGGCAATTTTCCGAAGTTTCCATTACCCCATTAGGTTGGGCGCACGCTAGCGACTCATAGCTGCGGATGTGCGACCGCAAAGCGTCGTCATTAGGCGAGATGGGCTGTCCTGTCGCGATTTAGGGTCAATTTGAATGGTGATGTTGTGGTTTATATGGCCGTCATTATGGGATTTTAGAATTTATGTGGTGAGTTTTTTTTTAAGGAACATAAATTCAGTTATTAAAATGGTCTTTCCAGAGTTTCTCAATTTAAAAACGAAATAGAAATATATATCTTAAAAATAACAGCAGAAAAGATATAATTTATTTTACCAGTAAAGCACCAAGCATAAATTATGATAGCTATTCTAGATTTATTAAAAACCGTTTCAAAATTGTATTATTTTAACCAGAAAAATACTCTACTTGGCTCTTTGAAAAAACGACCATTTAGGTATCGAGAACATTCGTAACATCCTAAAATAACATTTCCCCAAAAAGAACAGTTACATCACCCAAAAAAGTCTGACAGCGCAGGCCACAAGTGTGTATATACACTTACCATTTGACACCGAGTCGTCGACGACCCGACGACGGAGTGTGAGATGCCTGAGAAGCAATTTTCCGTTACTTTACGCCAAGTTATGACTGTGACCGTGCGTGAAATGAGACATCACAGGGGACTGTATGAGTAGCTAGATTGCCTCGCCTTAATGTGGGTAAACGTGGCCTTTAGTGGGAACTGGGTTAAAATAAACAGTGGCCCATGAATGTTGGTACTGGAGTATTTATAGGTACGCTCTTAAGTAGGGTGTAGAGAATCGATCTTTAGGCTGGTTGCTTGAGACTCTTGAAGCTGCTGTTTTTTTTTGCTGAAGTGTTTTTGTAAGCACACTCGTCTCAATATTGTTTGCACAGTTTGTGAGCTATTTGAAAACATTCCTTTTTATTGATTTTTGATCATTTTTGACTGCTACGTTGGTCTTGTAGTCGGAAGCGTGACTGCTGAGCGAGGAATAATGGTTTGAGTCCCAGGTAGAGCGAAGTGTTATTGGGTTTTTCTATTAGAAATTCTTCAGTAGCAGCCCGGAGTTTTGGAATTTACATAAAAGCCGCTGATGTGCTGAAATATTTTAAATACCATCACGCCTGTATTCCTCGAAGCGTTAGGCAGAGGCGCACCAATGTACACCCACAAAATAAATAATTAAAATGTAATAAATATTTTCTTGTACTTACTGCAATCAAGGTTGCTTGTATATGCTGTAGGTGGGCTCAAAGCCAGAAAATAAGCAAATAATATCCGTCACAGCTCATAAGAGTCGCATCTTCCCACAACATCATTAACTCCACACAACACTAGGGTTAAGAAACGTTCAAATAAATCCTTCACATTCACAAACAATTACCATAAAACAAGAACAGAACTTTCTAGAACTTTTCAGCATCTTAACCTGAATAACAACAGTGCAGACACGATCTGTCCTCCGAAGCAATTATTCGGAGAGTGTAGGTACTTATTTTACTTGCTCTCAGTACATTTCGTTTGAACAGTACAATCACATAAATGGAACGTAAATCGAATTATTCGGCACTAAGTTAGTGTGTAATGTGAATAGAGCACTATACTAGACTTTTTAAGACACTTGAAATGTCAATGGTTGGGAAATAGTTGTTTTTCTTCTAGTTTAGTTCTCCTCGATTTTTCTTTCATGTTATATACATTTGCAGCATTTTTCAGCTCACATTAGGACCCATTAAGTTAGTAACAATTGCAAACCGTGGTGCTTGGCAATCTGGGCTTCTCCCAGTTGTAAATATCCCCTTGTGCCTATTGGCCTAGTTCTGTTCTGTCTCCTGCTTGTTTGGAGGGAAGTGGAAACAATATTTTTTCCTACTCCTCCGCTAATCTTTTCTGATTAATTTCGCTGCGTGATCCAAGACAGTTTTATCGTTTCTCCGGGACTCGTCGAGCTTCATTGCCTCGGCGCTCTTCTGCCGGTCTCCACTGTTGATTCTGGCTTACAGAAGTTGCAGTGGTTGGGAATAGTGTGGCGGGCTTGTCCCAACAAAAAAAAAATAATAATATTATAAATGCGAAAGTTAGTGAGGATGGATAGATGTTTGTTTGTTACTGTTTCACGCTTAAACGGCTGAACGGATCTGGATGAAATTTGGCACTGACATAGATTGCAGTGTGGAATAAAATAAATGATACTTGTATTTCGGAAAAAATGTTCTGTTTCCGTGTGATTATGACATTTAACGCGGACGAAGTCGCGGGCAGGAGCTAGTAATATTATACTTTCGCTGTTGTCAATAAAGGAATAATCATGCAATGATAATAAACATGTTTGCGTCAGTATTACATATCACCCCGTATGGTGACACCCGTATCATGTCACAATATGCATTTTATATTGAGGCGATAAAATGCCTTCGTTTTAAAGCGATTTGTTTACAAGCGAATGAAAATGTGGCAACAGCATTTAACGGCATTTACAGGTTAAAAAATGTAGTTAATTTCTGAGAAATATTCGTAACTAACTCCTGCCCGTGAATTTCTTCGCGTCAATATTGATATACTCTATCACAGAGGAATTGTACATTTTATTGGGGTAAAAAGTAGCCGATCTGCTATTTCAGACTATAATCTATTTCTGTGCTACATTGAATCCAGATCCATTTAGCCGTTCTGGCGTGATTGAGTAACAAACATCCATCCAACGAAACTTTCGCATTTATGTAAGTATTATTTTGGAAAACATTTTATAGTTAAAAAATTTACCTATTAACATAATCGAAACATACCTTTTAAAATAAAAGTGGACTCTTGAGTGTTCGTTCCAACAATAAAAATTTCAAATTAATAGAAGATTCTTACGGACGGTAGTATTGTAACTGCCTCGTTGTCCTAGTGGTCCTAAGTGCGACTGCTACGCTAGAGGTCTTGGGTTCGATTCCCAGGTCGAGCAAAGTATTATTGGGTTTTTCTATGAAATTCTCACTTCTCGGAGTTACGATTTGTGCTCGGTTAATGGCAATAGGCTCGCCCCCATGCGCAGGTTACATGGGACCTAAAACATACCGGCGAACTGTGGGTGTAGATTGGTACACCTCTGCCTAACCCTTCGGGGAATACAGCCGTGATTGTATGTATGTATGTATTTTACAGAAATACTCAATTTTTTTTTAGACACCTAAGTCGGTATCGAACGCTTTCCATTTTACTCTTGAAACCGAAAATATGAACTGAATATGTATATCGAAATATATCGAAATGATAAACTATTAGGCTCGAATATATCAAAATGATAAACTATTAAGCTCGAATATATAGAAATAATAAACTACTCGAAATTGTGTAGGTCACAGGTGATTGACCTTAGCGAAAGATTCTGCTTGCACGTACAATCGTAAATTATTATCCTCTAATTTTCTTTCTTCGCTTTCTTTGAGTTGTCAATACTTTGTGTTTGAGCAGTAAATACTGCCTACGCAATGACCTTGATTTCTTATATGTATTTATTACCTCTGTACCACCTTTTATAGTATTTATTGACTTGATGTTTACTTTTGCGGAGAACTGACACAGATTTCTGTTTTTTTTTTCTTCCCAAAATATTAGTACCTACTTTGTCAATTGTTATTTGCTGTAGCTAATAGTATATTCACCCTCATACCTATATGTCGAAATGGTAAACGTTATGTCTTCTTAATGCAAAAATCATCCTCGTCCATTTTCGGTAGGTTTAAAATGTTGCATGTCTTCTGTAGTGGCCAAGAAGCAAAACAACAAGATCGATTCCTTAGCACCAAGACTCATTTGGCAATCCTTTCATACAAATAGCAGCCTCAAATACATACAGTTTCTACAATACCTTCACATTCTAAGAGAAAACCGGAGTACCACACGCCTACATCCATTAACGATAACTTAAACATTCCAGCAACACGCTATGTCCTATAGAATTAACATAGAGACACTATTGTGCTATCACAATACCATAATGTATTCATTATTAATGAAATGTAGGCCGATTCTCAGTGGTAGCTCCCTATGAATCAGATGAAAAGAAGGAGAAATCGGGTTAGACGTGAGACGGACCACAATGACTTGTTCGTCGATAGTGGTCACCGAGCAACGAAGTGTTACATACGGAATTATTTACTAGTACCTTTCCCCTGCTTTGAAAAAGAAGAAAGGGTTTACGAAGACAAATGTGTTTAGTACGGACCGACAAAACTCAAAATTTCCACAATTTTTCAAAGTAATTGTAATGATTTTGGAAATTTGTGTTAAATTTCCAAAATTATAACAATTACTTCGAAAAGTGGGATTCGTATTAAATCTTATCTAAGCACAAGTTTTGAATGTGTGTAAAGAATTAGTTTGACTTGATTAATTTAATGATTGTGAATTGGTTTTTATTGGCAAAATTTAGTTCAGCAACAGAAATGGACTTCTGATAAGTTCTTGAAGAACTAATTTCAAAAAGTCATCCGCTGTTGGTTATGTATTTGTTGTTTTAATTTTAACTTATTTAGTCATCGATTTTTTAAATGAAATTAATACAATTGTGGTCATTTGTAATTTCATATAAAAAACCTGCTGTAACAGGTCATAATAAAAACAAAAAAACATTTTTTTAGTTTGGATATTTATTTACCAACATAATATATAGTTATATATATATAGTTTCATATTATACGCCTCTTAGTACTTAAAGTCTATAGAAAAATGTGTCGCCTATTCATTAAAAAGAAAATTCTAGAATTCACCGCGCACTCGGTTCCTCGTTAGTAACGTAGCATGTAGCGGTGCAACCTCGAGAATTTTCTAAGCTTTACAATATAACTAAGCCATCTATAAATGTGAACATAGCCTTATGTAGTGAAAGAGCAATAAACGGTGTAACACTAGCCTTCTTATTCATGAAAACCTGTCAGTCATTTTCTCGAACAGTTATGAATAAAGATTTGAATTTATGCATTGGTCACCTGAACCACTTGTGACTTTGACGTCTGGCCTGTATAAGTATATCCGGGTAAATTATTATTACTGTGTTAAGCTATGCAGTAGGTAAGCTTCGTAGATCCATGAGTCAAATGGACCCACTCGCAATAGACCCGCGGGATCACTCAACCCAATCACATTTTGAATAGGTCGACTGGACCCACTACCCAATTTCATTATTAGTACAGTCATCGGGTAAAGTCAAATATTTGAGTCTTATTTTTCTAAATAACAGTATTAGTCAATCAGGTATTTACACTCACGCACTATGTTTATTTACTAACACTTAAACTAAATAATTATATTTTTTACAGCAATGATACCTTACCCTCCATCTAGGGAAAACGGTAGGTTATGTCGGAGTCTTACCGACTAAATCCCCACGGTTCTTTCAACCACTATGTGTCGGGAGCCCGGTATATATTTGACGTATAATTCGTGCACCCGACTGGAGGATAGGCATGTCTAAGTTATAGGATTGGATTTTTCTCCTTGTCTCAATTAAATGCTGTCCTTAGAGGTTGGATAAGAGTGAATATTGTAATAACAGCATTAAAAAAAAAATGTAAAGAAACTGTTAAAATTTGATTCCTGAAATTGGATGTTAATTACTAATATTGGTAATGGAAAACATCGTGAAGAAACCAGGACTTATAATTAATGTAAGTCAGAAATCGCCAATTCGCTTTGAGCAAGCGTGGTGATCAATGCTACATGCCTTCACTGTATGATGAGAGTCTTTTGCCCTGCTGTGGGACAATAATAGGCTGGTATTATTATTATTAGCAATATTCATGTAGCAATGATCGTAATAGAGACAACAGAACGGTCATGTAGATGACAAGTTATTATCGCCAAATGGCCTAAAGCCTAGAGCCATATTGCAAATCAATATACTTAATTAATTGTATCCGAGTTACGATTAGGGTAATCCCAGTTTACGTGTAGGTACACGTAAACTGAGATATCTACTTAGATACCTATCCACATAGGTACAAAGTAACCACAAAAAATACATACCTCAAGAAAATAAATTCACGTTTATTTTCTCTCTATTTTACAGACAATGGTTCCATTTTCGTTTTGAGGAACCCTTAAAATAATAAGACTTCACATAGAACTAAATAAAAGGACTTATAAATTCGTATGTTTTGCAATGAACAACAAATTATTATTTTAAATACCAGATATTTCTATAGATATTTATTTTTGAGGTGGTTCGGTCATGTTGAGAGAATGAGTGAAAGGCGACTAACAAAAGGGCAGATGTGAGTGGCAACGCCGGGAGAGGACGCTCTAGAAATACCTACCATGACCTAATTGGTGAGGTTCTTCTGAAAGGTCGGGTGCGCAGTACTCGTAACCGGCGTGCTTGTATAAACAGATGCATGAACGTGGACGAGGCGAAGGAAGTATGTAAGGATCGTAGCAGGTGCCGTTTTGTGGTTTCTGCCTACCCCCATGGGAAAAAGGCGTGAGTTTATGTATGTACGTATGTATATTTTAATTATTTTTCATTTGTTTTGTATTCATCACGCGGTTGCAATGCTGTCACTGCGCTCATTGGGTGTAACATGAATGAAAACATGTTTAAAAAGCAATTACGTTTATCTGACAGGTTTGACTGTGAAAGAGAATTTATTATAGTATATTATATGTCAGTTTATGTACATGGAAAATAACAATTTTGAATAACATACAAATTGTATTAAAGTATTGATATTCAGTTCAAGGTTTAATTATTAAAAGAACTATATATTTTAAGGGCGTCAGGTGTGCTTTGTGTAACTGTCAGACAGACGGACAGGTATAACCATATTTGATCTTAGTCCTAGCGAAACGAACCAATCCACGATCTTACAATAACGAACCATAAATATACCATCACGTCTGTATTCCCCGAAGGCTTAGGCAGAGGTGTACCAATGTACACCCACAGTTCGCCGGTGTGTTGAAGTCCTATGTAATAGGCGGGGAGCTCATTGCCATTAACCGGACACAGATCCTAACTCCGACCTGCTACAGAGAATTTCATAGAAAAACCCAATGACACTTTTTGCTCGACCTGAGAATCGAAACCAAGACCTTTAGCGCAGCAGTCGCGCTTAGGACCACTAGATTTAAAAATTAATCAGCGTTATATATTCAAATACAATACAATTACCTTAAAAAATGGGAGAAATTCCGTATGTCGATTTATTTTGGCTGAACTAAAGCTATTTAATATTAACAGCCAAAGTTGTTCTCGTATTGCCAGGCAACTGCTAAGTCCATAAATAATTATCTACTTTTATCTATAGGCAACTCGAAGCTGTCTGTCAGTTCTAATTACGGCTCGTCCTGTACAATCTGTAGATAGATACAATGTAAAATACTCGATAGGGTTTTCACAAATCGATAAGCGACGGAAGTAAATTGAAATTTATATAAGTAATCGAGTGGGAAGATTTTGATTCAGGACTAAAATCCTACTACTGATTCACGGCTGAACCAATTAGTTGAAAGGCAGGCATTTAGATATTGATTTAGTTATATTGATTTATTTGTTGCTGTGCGTTTAGTCTTTACCTTCATTCTTAAGTTTTCGCGGACATAGTCGCGTACAGAAGCTAATTAATTATATTTAACTAGCTTCTGCTTGCGTCTTCGTCCGCGCAGTTTTGTCACCTTCATTAATTTCATCTTTGGTTATCACCTATTGGTCATAGCGTGATGCTATATAGCCTATAGGCTATATAGCATCACGCTTTATCAAATTTATCGAGTAAGGCTATAGCCTTACTCGATAAATTCATTATTCAACACAAAAAGATTTTTTCAATCCAAACAGTAGTTCCTGAGATTAGAGCGTTCAACCAAACAAACAAACAAACTCTTCAGCTTTTTAATATTAGTATAGATTAGTTTTAGTTTTGGGACTAAAATACGAGGTAATATTATCTACACGCATGGATTAATGTTTCAGAGGAGGGGCTTTCTAAGCATACTTAAATAAATAAAAAACATAAAAATCTTCAAGCTATTTTTTTGTTTTTATTCGAGATGGTTAAGCACTTAACTCTAGCCTAGGTCAGAGGTGACATAGACAAATTCTACGATGGAGTGAGCTTTCCCAAAAGAAGCCTGTTCACTCTAACTTTGAAGAGATTAACGTTGAAAGCGTTCGGAATTACAGACGCAGGTAGAGAGTTCCACTCCTTTGCAGTGCGCAATTTAAAAGACGTTTGGAAACGTGTAGTATTAAGCAGTTTAATTGTTACGCTATAAACTTGGAACTTAAATGTCTGTAGCGTATTTAAGCCGATCTTTTGTTCTAAAAAGTAACATAAAAGTAGGACACCTATTCATCACCGTCCCATTTTTTCACCACAATCTCACCTAATAGATAAATAATACAACAAATTACCACCTCAATTACTGTGATGGTCACTAATTTTATTGCAATTACATCCATCGTCTGTTTTGTTCTACGATGATTAATGACCGACAGTTTTGTGTCGGCAATGTATTAGTGGTCAGACGAACATCTCACAACAATTTACTATAATTTGCGAAGATATTGTTCCGGGCTATACCTTTCGCACGTACCTGAGTACTTAAGTATCGTGATCAATTATTAAAAGGGTGTTCCTGTGAGAAATGTGTTCGGATATATTTTTGAAACAAATTCTCATGTATAATAAGGAAGGGTTTATTTAGCAGGTTAACAATAGTTTTAGCAATTGATGAAGCTTCATGTTTTCAGGTATATTGTATTGTGAACTTATTTGGATCAAATCACCTAACCCACTTATAATGTTACTTAGTTTAATTTAGGCCCAATCGCATCAAAAACTTAGTCACTGAGAAGGAACCAATTCCACTTATTTGAAATTCTCAGTAGCAGCTCAGAGTTAGGATTTGTGCCCGGTTATTGGCAATAGGCTCTCTTCCTATTACATAGGACCTAATCATACCGGCGAACTGTGGGTGTACATTGTTACATCTCTGCCGAACCCTTCGGGGAATACAGGTGTGATGGTATGTGTGTGTGTCGTGTAGGTCTTTGTTAAATGAAAAAAACAAACAAAACACTAGACACAACAAACAAACTGACGAGTCTGTTGTCGAAATAACTCGGTAACTCAATAATCTAATTCCAATGCGTACTAATTTAAATGTGTACGAGCCACCTAATAAATAGATGGGAACGATAACATAGACTAATCCTATTTATTAACTAAAGTGCCTATTTCGTGGGACGCTACCAAATATCCCAGACTTGGTTAAATCTAGCCGAAATCTGATTACGTTGGGTCGGCGCGCAGACACGATATAGGTATGTATATTGCATATAGGATGAGACAGTCTGTCAATAAAGTGTTGGATGGTGTACTTAGGCCCGACATTTGGAAAAGCGATCAGGTGTCGCACCGCCATCATCTACGGCGCCGCCGCCGCTCAGCGCAACGCAAAAGTTAGCGGCGTGGAATGCGTCGCTCATTGTGACGTCATTGACGTCCAGGAACGTTCACATCATCATCATCTGCTTAGCTTTTTTTCCAACTATGTTGGGGTCGACTTCCAATCTAACCGGATGCAGCTGAATATCAGTGATTTACATGAAGTGACCGCCTATCTGACCTCCACAAACCAGTAACTGGGCAACACGATACCTTTTGGTTAGACTGGTTGTGAGACTTCCTGGCTTCTGATTATCCGTAACGACTGTCAAAGATCTACGAATGACAGCCGGGATCAACGGCTTACGTGCTTTCCGAGCCACGAAGGGGTCACACCACCAACTTCCAAACTCCGGACTACTACTGAGCAAATCATAATAGAAAAACCAGGAACGTTTACGATTATTGGCAAAATACTCACCTCGCGCTATAGTGGTAGGACGTCATGCAACGCGGCGCGCGATCTCTCAACGCAGCTTTCAGCGGCGCGGCACCGCTGTTATGTGTGTCGGCCCTTATTGAAGTAGTTACTTCAATAAGTGTAAAATTGTTAAGTTGTAATTTAGTGTGTGTGTTTTAACTGACTCGTTAACCTGGTGATCCTAAGCGCGACTGTTACGCTAGAGGTCTTGGGTTCGATTCCCAGGTCGAGCAAAAGTGTTATTGGGTTTTCTACGAAATTTTAATTCTCAGTAGCATCTCGGAGTTAGGATTTGTGCCCGGTTAATGGCAATAGGCTCGCCCCCTATACCATGGGACCTTAATATACCGGCCAACTGTGGGTGTACACTGGTACACCTCTGCCTAACCATTCGGGGAATACAGGCGTGATGGTATGTGTGTATAGTTTTGTGCGTCTGGAAACTTATGAGTTTTAATTGAATAGTCTTGCTGTATATTTTGTACTGTGGCAGATGGTTTTCAAGTTGTGTTTTTATTTAGGAAAGTGTTTGAAATTTTTTATGAAAAGAACAGCAATTATTCTGTGAGGGGCAAAGTTTTCTCTCTTTTAAATACATTTTCGTCGAAGTGCCTTTTCTTATTTTATTTGGTTATGAAATCTATTGTTTATAATAAGTATCAGTAGTTATACCAAACATCCTCACGTTGTATACAGTGTATTCAGAATAAAGCCCGGCTTTATTACTTTTGCCAATACTGTATAGTTAGCGTGAAGTCGCAAGGCACCGGAGATTGCTTCGTCGCGTCGTCGCGCGTTCGTTAGCGAATAGCTGCCATAGTAGGACGTAGTTTAGACAACTATGTACAAGTAGTATCTGTCTGGATTGATCGGGGAAAACATTCACAGCGATTACGTTTGTGTGTGTAAATTATATAGGGTTATTTGTAAAACAATGACAACCTCTCAGGACTATGTTACTAACATCATAATCAACAACTTTTGTTCTATGACATTTAAAATTTTTTCATATTTTAGTTCATCAGATTTTCATACAAAAATAAAAATATTTAAATTGAACACTCTAAATGTTACGAAGTCTATGCGAAGCAAACAAAAGCGATAGTAAAATAGCGAGGGGAGCGGGGTTAGGGCGGCGGGGGTGTTTGTACTTGACCTATTTACAATTTTACGGAAATCCTTCAGTCGGTCATTCACTTCAATGCGCTTGCGTTGCTTGGTTCTGTAAAAAATTATAGTACAAAAGTTGTTGTTTATGATGATAGTAATACAGTCCTGCAAGGTTGTCATTGTTTTACAAATAACCCTGTATAGACGGAATAAAACCAGAAAAATAACACAATATAAAAAAAACAAGTGCATAATGACACGACCGAATGTGTTGTGTGTGGCTTGTAAGTTATGGACACCGTTGATTATTTTTTTAATATAAAAAGGTACGTACGAGTAGGCGTTTTGAATTCACAGTTCGTGAACGGGCGCTGTCAGTTGGGATTGGTCATCTCTTGACTGCCATAGCTTAAGTACTTAATTATTTGTATTGTTTTTTTTTTATTATTATTCACTTTCATTGTTTTCAATAATATTGTAACAAAGATTTTGTAAAAACTAATTTGAAAAGAGTGTCCATGGAGTTTCTTGCTCGTTCTTCTCCATAGAGACCTACGTTTTGGAACGAGCAACTAGCTTGAACTTTTTATATGGGTAACTTCTTGACAATTCAAAAGTGCTTGTAAATGGTCTAATTGAAATAAATGTTTTGACTTTGACTTTGACAGGGTTGTTTTTGAGAACAATTTTCTACGGAAATTAAATGCTGATATTAATATAGTAAAAAATCAAAGTAAAGTTAGCCTTCTGTTGGTCACACAGATACTTAAGTCAATTTCATTAGTCTTTGCTGAACATCTTAATAAGAAGTGTTATCTAGTTTTATCCTATCGACGGTAATATTTAAAAGAATTTAAATATTTTAAAATTCTACTGCAGCACCCGAGTATCCTGAAGAAATAAGGATTAGCAGAATTTCCGGATTTAAGAGAATTTTTTGAAAATACCTGAACAAAGTTTCCTGTTCCTTATAACTATACTACCTGTACTAAGCGGTTACACCCCCGTTAAGTTACTTCTTTGGTTACTGCACCGCACCTGTGCGTCGGTGCGTGATGTTGCATAGCTTATAAACTTCCTCGATAAACATGGCTACACCTATAACGTTAAAAGATTCAACTTGGACTAGAAGTTCCTAAAATTTGCGCGTACAAACAAACAAACAAAGTCTTCTGCTTTATGATATTAGTATAGATAGAATCTTTGATTTTAACCTCACCTGTCTAACCGTCTATACAAATAAATAAAATTGAAGGGTCTGTTTGTAATTTCAAATTACAAGCTTTTCACTTAATGCATTTGTTAGTACCGTATATTCTTATACGGTACAAACATAAAAATAAAATATTGTCTGTCTGTCTGTTTGTTCCGGCTTATCTCCGAAACGGCTTTTTGACGGGACTTTCACTTGCAGATAGCTGGTTACAAGAAGTAACTTAGGCAATTTCTTTTTTACTTTGATTAAAAAAAAAAGAAAGATGCGAAACCAATAAAATAGTGAACGCTAACTAAGTCGCGGGTATCAGCTAGTCCGCAATAAAATGTAGCCAGTGAATTCCGGCCGACTTCCCGCTACCCGATTTAGTTGATTTCTTCACGAATGAAAGAAAAGAATTGGCAGGAAATGAGAAATGTTTCAGCAAAATTATACGGCTGAATGAGTCTGTTAACTGTCACAAAAGTACGGCAAGGTATACAAGTATTTTACTTCCATGTCGTTTCTAGATTCGTATACTTTTGTTTGTATATCATCTTTGATATTTGATGACAATGAGATTAAAAGCTTTCTATCATATGGTTGAACTGTTGTGCCATTGATTTCCCGGTAAACGGATTGGTAACAAAAGAATCATTTCCCAGAAATATTTTTTACTTGATGATAACTTAGTTTGATGAATTGTATGCGTAGTTGGGGGCAATATGATTTATTTTTTGTACACCCCATATTAATTCCATGGGAATACATCGATATTTGCTAAACATTTTAAAGCTTAATAGAGCGTACCTGTCTCAGTTAATACAGACCAATATCGGAATAAACTATTCCTGTGCCAATAACCCCTGAAGGCTAGAACTCAGGTAAACGCATAACTACAAGTTAACTAACGTCAACTGGTTTTATAACTGGACGTCAGATGATAGATAGTTATCTGTAACCGTCAGGATCGAGGAATGAACGCACGATGTTTATGATTCTAGATACAGATTGTACGGTGATTTTAAAAGAGATGTCGGTATCGCTTCCTTGTTTTAAACGTAGCGTGTAAAATGTAAAAGCTAACTGTTAATGAACTTTTGATTTGATAAACGATCGTTAAACTTCGCTAGATATATGTAAGTAATTCTTTTTTACCTCTGGCATCTGAAAATTTGCCAAATTGATAAATATTCGAGAGCGTAAGCTGCTGTGATTGGTTGTCAATAATTGAGTCAACAGTCTTACGCGCGCTTGACAATTTGTCACATTAATGCTACGTTCAAGAAACCGTAGGTAAATCTAAGATTGAAAAAGAGAAGAAGAAAGAAGTTTTATAGTCCATAGCTATAAGATCGCGTGTGTAGAATATTATTGTACACAGATCATTTAAATTGTTCTTAACATTAATTCTTATAGAGATTCGTAACACAATGGCAAAATCTAATAGTATAAAATAATTAGCCGATTCAACAACATTACAAACCAGAATCCATCCCCATTCACGAGAACCCGGAACACACACCCTCCTCTATATTTACTATTGACTCGGAGTTCCGTACCTAATGAACCTTGAGTGTAATTAACTCTGATTATATCTTATAGCCACCGCTATCCCTGAGGGCTAATCGACACGCTGATAGTCCCTAATACTCGTACCTACAAACTTAACTCTGTGGATTTAAGTGCTTGGTGATTTGGCTTAGGAACTAATATTGTGTGCACAACAATGTGTAGTGTGGTCCTGTGAATGTTATCTTAGTTTGCAGCTTCCTGAAATGCAATGAATTTTAATGTTTATGTTATGACTAGCTTTTGCCCGTGTATGTATGATATTAAAATATAGCCTATACGTTTCAGGGATAAGTTTTCTTTCTATTAGCGAAAAAATTTTGAGAACTGGACGAGAAGCACCGGAGTTTAACGCGTTCTAACAAAAAAACAAACATATTCTTCAGCTTTGTAATATTGGTGTTATTTTTTTTTTTTTTTTTTGGTGGGTGGGAAATCATCAAATAACTTCTCCCGCCCTGGGCGGGGCGGGAGGGAGTGTCAGACTTTTACTGACTAAAACCTACCCATGTTCCTTCTTGTGCCCTTTGCGTTCCGGGGGCGCGGTATCTCTTGCGAACAACCCGCAGCCCCGGCAGGCATCGGCCCTCAGTGGCCCCTTCCTGTTGCTGACATCTCTTTGAGGCGCGCGTGGAACACGAACGCGCCGTCGACACGGCCTGTCGTTATGCAACGTAAGGACGGTGAGCTACCCATTGCTCACCGTCCACAGGCCAGTATCTACGGTGGCTGGGAGTCGTCTCGCGGCTCCCGACGTCCGGAGCGTCTACCGCGGCGGCTGGGACGGGAGAACCGCTGTCTCAACCGTCCCGCCGCCTTCTTCTCAAGCATTACTGCCTCGCAGAAGGAGGCGACTGCATCCCATTCCCTCTCGCTCCGGACCATGGCTTGCACCAGGGCCGGACGCGAGAGTTCGCCGCCGCCGATGGCCGCCACGAGGACTCGGCGATGCTCCGCCCAAGCGGGGCATACCGCCACGGTGTGCTCCACCGTGTCCTCGGGAATATTGGTGTTGGGTTTAGCAAAGTGTGTTAAATGTCTTACAAAACCCCAACAAAGTGTATTGTGCTGGTACTTAATAAATATCTTAAATCCACTGACAAACAAAGTCTAGACTACTGGGTCTAAAACTATGAAATTTGGCAGAAGAATTAAAAGAAAAAAAGGTTGTTTTTTGGGAATATTCCCTAAAGGTAAAGGCGTAAATGATACAATTTTGTACAGTAGGTACCTAGTTTGTTTATTTTGCCGATAATTAATTTTAATCCGTGCCTTGCGGTTTAACTGCCTCGTTAGCCTAGGGGTTTTAAGCGCGACTGTTACGCTAGAGGTCTTGGATTCGATTCTCAGGTCGAGCAAAAAGTGATATTGGGTTTTTCTATGAAATTCTTAGTAGCTATTCGGAGTTAGAATTTGTGCCCGGTTAATGGCAATAGGCTCGCCCCCTATTACATGGGACCTAAACATACCGGCGAACTATGGGTGTACGTTGATGCGTCTCTGCCTAGCCCTTCGGATAATACAGGCGTGATGGTATGGCATGGTTTATGTGATAGATAAGCATTTGAAGAGACATAAATAAGGAGAATTTAGGATCTTTTGTTCTTACCTGTAAAGTTTTAAACCTAATTTTATGGTATTTGTTGACATAGATAAAAAATTGATGGGCATACGTAGGTAGGCTGGTACTACATGTTGAGTGCACATAGGTGTTAAAGGCATTTACAAAATAAAAGCTATGTGCCAATATTGACAGGCACTCTTATCAACTACAGCTGAAGAGTTATTTTAGGAAACATTTTTTATTTTATTTCGGTTTTTGCAAACAATAACTTGTGTAGCAGTGTTGAAAAAGCGTTGTACTAATATTTTATTCAAATAGTGTTTTAAAAGCTATCAAAGTTTTTTGAATACAAAGTGGCTTTTTAAGAGAACCGCTCAGGGAAGGGTATATAAGCTTGAAGCTATGTCGATTTTTTTTTTTGTGGGGGTGGGAAATCATCAAATAACTTCTCCCGCCCTGGGCGGGGCGGGAGGAAGTGTCAGACTTTTACTGACTAAAACCCACCCATGTTCCTTCTTGTGCCCTTTGCGTTTCGGGGGCACGGCATCTCTTACGAACAACTCGCAGCCCCGGCAGGCATCGGCCCTCAGTGGCCCCTTCCCTATGCTGACATCTCTTTCAGGCGCGCGTGGAACACGAACGCGCCGTCGACACGGCCTGTCGTTATGCAACGTAAGGACGGTGAGTTACCCATTGCTCACCGTCCACAGGCCCGTAAAACCGTCCACAGGCCCGTATCACCGTCCACGGGCCCGTAATGCTATGTCGATGCTATGTATATTTTTCATTATTATTTTTGCTAAACCTACCAATGTAACTTTTTCTATATATGTATTTAATGAGTCTATTCTGGACATCGCTGACATTGGTGACGGAAAACGTCGTGAGGAAACCAGGACTTGTAAGAAACTAGCTCCTGCCCGCGACTTCGCCTGCTTAGAAGTCAAGTAACTTTACCATACAATATATTATTATTCTATAAAATTCATGAATACTAGCTTTTCAGTAGTGATACAATTTTATAACTGTGCTTACGTATCTCTTACAAACAATCAATTTTTTGTCAAATAATATTGTACCTATAGATCAAATAAGGAAAGCCCCTAACTTGCCCACATTTTGTGACATTGATTGTCACTGCAATGAGATTGCTACTAGATTTTGAATGTTTTTTATGACGAGAATTGGCCTTTAGGTACCTTTGGTTTCGCGTAGTTCTAGGTTTGATTTCTGAGTCGGTAAACTAACAAACGAGCTTTTTGAGTAAGAAATCTTTTTCTGTTAATCGTGTCCAATCCACAACGTCAATCTATTGGTTAATTGAGTAGCCACTACTTATCTAATTGGAAGTCGGAGGTAGTAAATAAATAAGTAGTGAGAAACTTAGTTCCAATCTATCTAAGATTCTCCACAGTACTGCAAACCCCAGTTATGTCAGTCAAAAACCGTCAAACGCTGGACAAAAGTTTCCTTTCTCAATGGCACCACAATCGCTCCTGAAAGGTCCGACAACGATGACCTAGAAACTTCAACTGAAGACTAAATTGACACGCAAAATGAAGCATTTAAAATGGTAGAAGTCAATTCCCACTTGTAATCCGATAATCGGAATGTATCGTGTTGTTACTAATATTCGTTTCTGACGAAAGTGGTTTCGACAATTTAAGTTTTACTTTAGGTAACGTCAGAAATGTGAATTTTTTTTCAAATTGAATTTGCTTTCATCTAATATTTTTTTTAATATAGGATTATTTTTTTTTGCGGGAGAGATTGTCAGACTTTTACTGAATAAAACCCACCCATGTTCCTTCTTGTGCCTTTTGCGTTCCGGGGGAGCGGTATCTCTTTCGAACAATCCGCGGAATATTTAGTACTTAAAGTCCTGGTTTCCTCATGATGATTTCTTTCATAGATGAAGATTATATCCAAAACAAATTTTGAAAGTACATTTGAATTGTAAAAGTCATATGGGTATTTGTCGGGTATTGGGACCCACAACCGCCTTGAGCTAGCGTTGTGATCAATACTCGTATTTTCTCTGTAAGAGAGTAGAGCTTTGCCCTTATTCAATGTAAATTTGATCAACTTATTACTAAGATATTATGAGATACATAATTATAATTCTTGTATTCTATATCTAGTCTACAAAAGTCGTACCGTCACAGTCGAGCATAACGACAGGCCGTGTCGACGGCGCATTCGTGTTCCACGCGCGCCTCAAAGAGATGTCAGCAAAAGGAAGGGGCCACTGAGGGCCGATGCCTGCCGGGGCTGCGGGTTGTTCGCAAGAGATACCGCGCCCCCGGAACGCAAAGGGCACAAGAAGGAACATGGGTGGGTTTTAGTCAGTAAAAGTCTGACACTCCCTCCCGCCCCGCCCAGGGCGGGAGAAGTTATTTGATGATTTCCCACCCACCAAAAAAAAAAAAAAAAAGCTCACAGTCGAAACCTCTTTCATTAATTTAACAAATCTCATAACCAGACTACACCTCTTAGCAGCGAGTACTAATATTTCAATCCTTGTAGCGTTGGATTCCCGCCAAAACATGACATCATAATGGCGGCACTCAATGGACGTGTAGACTAAGATCCCAGACTCGCTAGAGTTACGTCATGTTAACGTGGCTGAAAGTTTAAGGATAGATACCAGCACTAGACTATAATTTCAAAACGTATCATATAAAAAAAAGGTATGTCAACAAGGAAAATGTGTAAAATCTGATGTCAGATAGATATTTCCAAAGAATTATTAAAACAACATTTAACTTCTAAGCTACAAAGAAAGCAGAACATACATGGGGTGTTTTGGAAAGCTTATAAAGAGAGTAAACAAAAACTTTCGGATTTTCTTATCTGAGCCTCCCTGTAAGTATATACGTGCATACCTTCTTAAAAAAATTCCTTAATATTTCAGCCATGACGTAGGTCTGGCGTCACTGGGATCTTGGACCATTGTATTAGTAACTAGTATCGTCACGTTACCAAAGAAGCTTTTAGTGTGGCGCTGTAAAAGCCTTAATGCCGTCACGGTTTGTGTCTGCTTGTCGTGTCGAAGCTAGAGAGGTACTAAATATTTTGTTAAAGTAAAATAATACTGAATGTACGTAAAACTATTCGATTTAAGATGATTTTTAAATTGGCAATACTACTATATTATAGCATTCTGGTTTGATTCTATACGACAAACACAATAAGTATTATCCATTCATTTAGACAAAAGCCTTCAAAGTGGAATAAAAGTTGTGCAAAAAACCATAAAAACAGCCATCAAAATAAAAATATATATATTTATTGTGTGATACAGGTTCCTCGTACTCCGGAAAGCACGTAAAGCCGTTGATCTCGGCTGTCATTCGTAGATCTTTGACAGTCGTTACGGATAGTCAGAAACCAGGAAATCTGACAACCAGTCTGACTAAAAGGTATCGTGTTGCCCAGTAACTGGGTTGTGGAGGTCAGATAGGCAGTCGCTCCATGTAAAACACTGGTACTCAGCTGCATCCGGTTATACTGGGAGCCGACCCCAACATAGTTGGGAAAAGGCTAAGTAGATGATGATGTGTGATACAGGTTCCTATTTCAAATTTAAAAATTAATAGAATTTAGATTACGTTTACCCCGAGCGTTTTCTTTAATAAAAATAATCATAATTCATCTCATAATTTAATATAGTTGAATATCATGCATTTATTACCGTTATGGTACTATCCGCCTTCAACGCGGTGCGTGTCTATTCCCGAATAGGGGCAGATATTTGTGTGAGATATAGAGATATTCTGTTCTGATTGTGGTTGTTGTGTCTGTGAGTAGGCGTCATCACGGCACGAAAATCCTTTGTTTTTGATGATAGATGTTATGTGTATTTAGTATCTAATAGAAAAGAGGATGTGTCCTCTTTCCTATTAGATAATTCTTTATAATCATTTCAAATTCTTCAGTACGTGTGTGTCATTGAATTTCTCCTGAATGGCTGGACCGATATCAATGTTTTTTTTTGTGTGTTGAACCCGGTAAGTGGCGCTGTAAGTCAGCATTTGTAGGACAAGATCTGTCGGGTTCACTAGTACAAAATATTTTTCGAATTAGGTTCTTAATAATATACAGGTTGGGAGGGAGTGCAATGGAATTGTACTCTTGTATAAAAAAGGCATTTTTTTGCGTTTATGACTGATAATTTCTACACCACGTAGTCGAGAATCATGTACTTAAACCTTGCTTGTCGATGTTCTTTTTACCGTTTATGTGTAGGTACTTACATAAAAATAATAGCAGTATCTAAATGATTTAGCTCTAATATTGCATTTACGGTGGATAAACCCATTCCTTATTAAACTTTTAGAAGCAATTCCAAATAAATGTGCAAGAAGGGAATGTTCGACAATTTAAGGAGTTTCATGAGACAGCAGTTTGTGGCAACCCGCCCTTTCGCTGTAACTCTTGCAAAGTTATATTGGATTCTTTGAGGTACCTAGGTACGGTAGAGACTCTGCCTGGTTTAGCTATACTTATGTTGTACCTTTTGTTATTATGAGGCAAATTCTACCTACAAATAAATAAAATTGCAGTGTCTGTTTGTTATGTGCAAAATAACAGCCTTTTACGTTCATTGTGCTGTATAATTATTATAAACGAACTTAGTTACGCAAAAATGGAATCAACCGACAATCTTATAATTAATCTGACAGTTAATAATTAAATATGCTATGTTAGCTACTAACCAGCAATAACAATTTAATGTACACCAAAAAGCAATTAATCGGCATTAAATATCCAAAATCATTAACATTTCTTCGAAAAATAGGAGAAATTTCTACTAATTTAAACTTGATTGTAATAATTATACAGCATATTGAACCTAACAATGTTTTTAGTGAGCTTTTAACTGTTCGTTTTGGGTCACGAAGACCCTCTAAAATTCAATGCAAATTATTTCGATCACGTATCCAATAAAATGTTCGATACTTCTCGATTCGATTAGGTCCAAACATTGAACTCGAAAAGTAAAAGGCTATCACATTACCTCTGGCCAATAAACCCATTGTCACACCGAGAGTAAATGGACTTTCTTGCATCGGAAATGCCCGAATGACTCATCAGTGAAATCGCCAATGTACTGTCGAGAATGCCCCAAAACAGATGATCGTATAAGGCCGTATGACCGTGATGTCACAGTAACTCTGTTACTTGGAACAGCGACCTATTCCCCTCCTTACATTATAACCGGAATTATAAGCATTGGTAACTAGAAGATGACTAAAGCCCCTTTCACACAGGTTTGATATATCACCGATATTTATTTCAGATTTTGCTGATTGAACTGATTATCATATTATAATGTAGTTATAGTTGATTTTAAAAAAATGACAGGAGGGGAGTATGGCATCAAAAAAACTCCTCCAAATTGTTGTCATTGACATGGACATCGAGATATCAATCACAATGATTGGTTGCGATGTCATAGAATTGCCTGAAGATAAATCTTTTCACATCTATATTAATATAATAAAGTTAAATAGTTATTTTTGTTTGACTGCTTCGTTGACCCTGTGGTCCTAAACGCGACTGCTACGCTAGAGGTCTTAGGTTCGATTCCCGAATGTTCGAGCAAAAACTGTTATTGGGTTTTTCTACGAAAATTTCAGTAGCAGGAGTAACGGTATGTAGTTATTTTTGTTGTGTTGTTACATTATGGAATCACCAGTGCGATTTGTAAAAATCTTTTATTTATCATAGGCTATATAATATCAAGTTACGACCTTTAGCGGAACAATGACCAAAGGTGTAACTTAAAGCAGGTGAATAAAAATGACGCGGACAAAGTCGCGAACAGAGGCTAGTATCAATTATACACAGGAAAATTGTACGCTCAATCTATTAAGTAAAAAATAACAAACATAGATATATTTATGATGGTTGTTAACATTCATATTTTTATTAGCGGATCTTGGTTTTCTTAGTAATATTGCGAACAACTAATTAATAGGTATGTACACGTAGTGTATTCATAAAAGCCAACATCTGTAAAAAGTAACTGTAAAAAAGATATTGGTATCCATAAATATTATCCTTACATATATTTTTTTTATTGATCTGTGTGCTTACACACGGAATACGTCAAAAATAACAAACATAATAATTTATCGACAGTGCTCTACTGTGATTCGTACAAATTCATTATAGTTATATTTTAATTAATAAAACAAATAGGTTACGGTTAGCGCCTTGGCTGAGCGATTGGCTGCTGTGCTGCGTGTCGCTGGTCCGATTCCCGCACGAAACAAATTTGTATGACCTACAGATAATTGTTCCGGGTTTGTGTACGTGGCTTAAATGTTTGTACGCACCCACGACACAGGAAAAAATCCTAGTAAGGGTCAAAGTTTTATAGAAAAGAAAAAATAATTAATATTATGAGGAAACCTGGTCTTATAATTAATATAAGTCTGAAATCGCCAATCCCCCTTGAGCAAGCGTGGTGATCAATGCTCGTGCCTTCTCTGTTAGTTTTTATCATTATTATATGTGATTTAACTCGATAATAGAAGACATGTAACTTTTTCTCTTTACGCATTGTATAATACTTGGTATAATTATTACTGAGGTTATTTTGTTACCAAATAAACTTTTTCACAATCTCTGTTTGTAAAACAACATAATCTTATATTCAACAACCATTGTTCAAGTTTTGGATGCAAATAAGAACAATTTCTGCGACGCTACTGCAGACGCAAATTTAAATAATTATCAAAGTAAGTTGAAAGTCCTTGAGTTTTAGGGTTGAACTGTTAAATAATACAATAAGCTTGCCTTACTTAGTTACACTGTTGAAATTTTAGGGTGCGTAATATTTGTGGAGCAAGTAGTATTATTACTGGTATTTGAGTACTGAAAATACTGTTTGTAGGCTAACGCAAATACTCTCCGGGCAGTAAGCAAGCAAAACGTTATAGCATTTAAACAGGACTTTCAAAATTATTATTAATCTCATTCTTTGCTAGCACTCTACTAACTACTCTCCCCATGTAAACGCGCCCTCCCTGGCGCAAACTTAATTAAAGTTAGCGTTAATGTAATTTACTTATCGACGTTCCTGGACCATAAAAATAAATTGTTTATATCGTTATTGCAGCTTCAGTAACTATTTTATTTATTTGGGTCAGATAAACTTCAACCCAATGAAGTTTATGGTACGATGTATTATCTGCTCTTCAATTATTTGGTCCGTGTACCATTGTTTTGTGATCATTGTTAAATGGGTTTAAGGTAAAGCAAATGAAGACGGGTGCTATTTATGACAATGGATGGCAAACAATCCGACGGAACACCTGATGTTAAGTGGTCACCGTTGTTTTTATACATCTACAATACCAGAGGCCTTGCGGATGCGATGCTATCCAGGCAACAAAGTTGATAAATCGCATGTGCCGGTTATTACACCGACACCCATATCCTTCAAACCGGAACACAACAACGCAGCCTTGCGGAAGAAATAGGCTTTTTGGTAGTACATCTCCGGACGAGCTCTTTTATAAGCTTTACTACTAAAATATATAATAAGATAAATAAAATAATTGTCAATAAAGAACTACAGATTCGGACGAAACTATGACTTGTCTTCAGTATGGAGTCATTAATCATAGATTTTCAGATGTCATCTAGTTTTTGGCAAGCATTTAGTGGCTGAGTACGATTAAGTAAGCGAGCAAATTATGTAGAACATATTTAAAAAACCTATAAGTATTTTTCGATTACCGGGTCGAGCAAAGTGTTATTGGGGTTTTCTATGAAATTCTCACTAGCAGCTCGGAGTTAGGATTTGTGCCTGGGTAATGACAATAGGCTCGCCCCCTATTACATGGAACCTAAAACATACCGGCGAACAGTGGATGTAGATTGGTACACCTCTGCCTAACCCTTTGGGAATACATTCGTGATGGTATGTTATATTATGCAAATAAAGTGCTATTTAAATTCAAAAATAGAATACGGCAAAGCCGGCTGGAAACGAAAAAATCAGTAAATACCCTAATTAAAAATGTAGGCAAAAAGTTGAGCATGTAAGCTTTTTTTAACAACATAATGACACGTGTTACCGAAAAAAAAAAATATGACTTAACTCTTAGATGCCCCAATTCGCTTCGACCAAAATTACCAAAGCTATCTTATGATCTCCTGTAACGGAATGGTCGTGTAATTCGCCAATCGTGACTAAATTCATGGTTAAACCGAGGCTTATAAAGTTTAGAACGATTCGTAATTATAAGTTTTTTTCCGCAAACAAATACCAGGTTCTTGGGTGCACTAGTTCATTGACCCTGAGCAAATATCTTACCGTTACTTCTGAGTTTACTTTCAGCTAGACTGGGCGCCTAGTTCTGTTTAATAGTGTCAACTGCTCCGTGTCCATCTGATAACATAAGAATAAGGCTTTCTTTAGGATTGTACAATTGTTTCTTTGACTTTCTATTGAAATTAGTCGATTTTAAAGAGTTACTATTTATATCACTGGAATGTCTTAAGCTAATTATTTTTGTATCAAAGGCCCGTTTAAACCATCAACTGTTATCTATTAATTCTAAATTAATTGCTAACGAAGGACCTATTATTTATATCAGGTTATTTGACAGAAAATTACGCCAATTACAAAGTACACATTAATCATTTATTTCACTTGGCGGCCGAGAGGTTAAGAGCGAATTAAAAAAGACATCAACAATCTACATATCTAGGGAACGATTATGAATGACATTCCGTAATTAAATATCGAGATAGCCAAATGCTGAGTTAGGTTTTTTGCAAAAGTGGACCTTCGTGTTTACCTATAGGTAGTCAGACAAGAATTGGCATCACTGTTTAATTACCTTGATTGATATATCTTATCTGATATCATTTCTCGATAACGATTCAGGCTCACTAGTGACAATTACATTAGTAATCTCTATGTGATAAGTCTTCGATAGAGGCTTTACACTTGTTCCCTAAGCTTTCTATTTGATTAATAGATTTAGATGTAGGTCTTTTTATAAGAACATCTTTTGTCACTTTGTTCTCAACAGATAATGCGTTAGTCGTTGCTAATTTCGATTTCTGTGAAGTTGATACTATTATCTTTTGCTGTAAGTCGGTTAATACAAACTAAAAATACTTTACTGGCGGTCGTGAAGTGATCTTGTTTTAAATATTAAAAATCCACTTTAAGTGTCGATTTTCATTAAATACTTAGATAAAGTTTGTATTTGCTACCGTTCAGATTTTACAGATTCTTCTGCAGAACTTGGCAAAATCTTACAATTTTTAAAGGAAAAGAGTTGTCTATCAAGAGGCGTGACTTGAATTTAAAACAAGAGCCACAAAGCGTCGTTGCAAATCTGACAAATGCGAATTTAAACGCGCGTGTTCGGTCCATTTTAAATAAAACTGTAAACGGCAGTTGTAAAACGTCTTAGGACATGCTTTGATAGATTTCAGCAACTTGATCTTAGAAGATTTGCAATTTATATCATCGCTACAGTATTTGAATCCAACTCTCACTGCTATGCGGCTCCGAACTCCCACGTGTGTTGCAGATTGCTGGTATAATTTCAATCAGCATCGAGCACGCGACGTTTATGCACGAATGCGCCAAGTGTTTCCATGCGATACATCACAATGTTACGAGATCGTGTGCAATTCTGCATAATACCTGCTCTAACCCGTCACTTTCACAATCTATTAAGTTTGTTATTATTAAGATTGTCTTCGCTCGCTGAGGTGTAGGTTTATTGATTAGTTGTGGAACTGAATTTACGGTTTGTGGTTGGTAATGGAGTAGTGGGTTCACATCTATTTGTACCTCGCATCTGTTTCCTTACGGGGATTTCTACAGTGTTTTGTTTTCTTTTCTTTATTCATTATGTTTATTCGAGCTTTTGATTAGATTTAGTGTTGGTCAGTTGGATCAGTTTCGTTACTCGTAAATTCTTCTCAGATGCGGCAAATAATGAAATCAAGATTACGGTGTACTATTTTATGTTTGCGTATTACCCAAACATTGTTGTAATTAATCTTTCAGTTGCCCTTTTATGTTACGCATTCAGCTAAGGCACACCCACGGTAATGCTGGATGAGAAGGGACGAGGTCTAATCCCTCTCAACAACATACATCTTTGTACTTTTAATGTCCTCATTATTATAAATATCCTTTTATTCCGCCTTCACAATCGACGAGAAATGTTTTATCATCTACATCTTAGTCACCATTTTCGTTGTCTTTCGCCGCATTCTGGGACATTCGTGAAGTATTCAAGCGACTGTTATTATTAATAATTCATGCTTTGTACGAATTAGCTAGACAAATGCTTGCTCACACACATTTTGCTTTTATGAGTTCCAAACGAGGTCTCATATCTGCGTCCCGGTGTAACGGTTCCTAAAACGTTGTAAAACACTTATATTTGTTTGACGTTTGTTTATGTAATTTACAATGAGGAAGTTGTGAGTATTGAGACGACATGGCAGTTGGTGTAACTGTATTTGGAAGGTGATAGTTATGTGAAATGCATGTAGTGACTGGAGGTTTAGTTACATTGTTGAACTTGTTTGAACTTCGGCGAGGTATGGTGTTGTGTTCTAAATGTTTCAAGTGTTTGAAACATTTGAATATGACCCGGATCAGCTTTAAGTTAATTTCTATGTAGTACCCTATTATCATGAAGCATTTACCAAATTCTATATGCTTAATAAGTACATGATCTAATCATTTTATTAACTTCTTTTTTATACAATTTATAAAAATTAAAAATAATTTAAATTAAAATTATTATTATTTTTAAAAAAAATACGTATTCATTAGAATTCCTTTAAGTTTATTTAGTCAAGATTTACGCACTGATAAAGCAGTTTTCGTGTATAGGTAAAATTTGAGTAACAAAAATACATATAATAATAATGTTCTTAATAAACAAGAACCTACAAAACGCTTATAAGGTCTGTATATAATAAAAGAAGAAATTACACCTACCAATACAACTGGCCATTACGGAACCCTGCTACGTCCATAACCGGAAAAAAAAGAAAGAAACACACGCGGCGCAGAAATATATCTGACACAATACAACCTACATTTATATCTTTAATAGTGTCATTACTCACCGATGTAACTTGAAGGAAACTTAGGAGTTCATTGAGGTATATGAGGAAGTTTCAGACTGTTATGCTTCGTTCAGTAGCGAACTTTATGTACACGTTCGGAATTTACTCGTAGGACATGCTGAATGACCAAATGCCTCGATTATTGTGGAAGTAGCTTCTGCACGCGATTTATATAAAACAGCCTATGGCACTCGACAATACCGTAGCTTTCTATCAAAGAAAGAAAGAAAGAAAAAATGTTTATTGACACAGACCATCATCATAATCATATACTTAGCTTTTTCCCAACTATTTTGGGGTCGGCTTCCAGTCTAACTGGATGCAGCTGAATATCAGTGTTTTACATGGAGCGACTGCCTATCTGACCTCCATGATCCAATTACTGGGTAATACGATACCACTTGGTAAGACTGGTCAGTCTTTCTGGCTGCTGACTATTCGTAACGACTGTCAAAGATCTACGAATGATAGCCGAGACCAACGACTTTACGTGCCTTCCGAGGCACGGGGTCTCACACCACCGACTTCCAAACTCCGGGCTGCTACAGAGAAATTCATAATGGAAAAACTCAATAACACTGTTTGCCCGACCCGGGAATCGAACCCAGGACCCCGTGCACACAAAAATAATAATGAAAAGGCTATTTAGTAAGTCATCAAGAAGTTTCAAGTATTAGTGAAAGATTTATTGTAATCGAATCTGTACCTTCAGAGATTACCTCTTACTCACCAAAAATACTTTACCTTCTTTATTTATTTACTTGTTCGTTTGTTATCTACGCTTTCACGTCAAAACTACTGAACCGATTTTGGTCAAATTTGGAACAGACAAAGCTTGAACCCCAAAAAAGGACATAGGCTACTTTTTGATCCGCAATTTCATCTATGTCCGCGAAAACCGGCATTTACGCGGACGAAGTAGCAGGCAGAAAATAGTTTTTGTTTAACTTTGGCTGACTTGAGAGTAAAGATCTATCATGGACGTTTTCATCAGACGACAGAAACGATCATTTAATTATATGATGTTAATTAAAGTAATAACATCCACCAACTAAGGTAACTTGTTTTATAGCCTATCAAAGTATAAAGTGTCTGCTCATAACTTCATAGGTACTTCAAGCCTTCTGTAATACTTAATCATGTTCGTTTTGCGAAGTTCTGCAAATTTACTTAGAAGTTCAGAATATCATAACTTTTGTTCTGCTAGATTAAACTTCATTGCTCTCCCCATTGCCAAGTTTACGATGAAGTAGGAAATTTCATTTATTTTTGTTGGTGATCAATGTTTCGGGACTTTAAGAAATGAGTATGTGGTCGACTAATTTAATTTTATTTATTTACTAGCCTACTCGGGACTTTGTTTGGTTTCTACTCTGCTATCATGCGGCGTAGCGTGATGTTATGTAGCCTATACGATTCCTCATAAATCTGACTATCATGCGCAAAAATTTGAAAATCCGACTGCTACTTCCAGGGATTAAAGATTTTAAACATACACATAAACAAACAAAGAAACTATTTAGCTTCATATATATATTATATTGACGGGTTCATCTATAATTGTTATTGTAATAAAAATATACAAGTCATAAAGATTTAGACTAAGTATACAATATTACAGAGAGCAAGAATAATATCAAACTTAAAGGAAAGATATTGCAAAGCATTTCAAGTATTCAAGTATTTAGAAAGACGGTGTACCCAAATAGGTCCTTATTTCATGTCATTTTATGAATATATCAAAGTGGTTTTCGATACAATCTGTTTGTGTTACTTGTCGTATGAGAGACATTTTAAGTGAACTATAATAGTCTTGTGTTTTTTTACTATAAAATACTCGTAAACATAAACATCGCGTATAGGTACTTACGTAATATAGATTATATAACGTTCGTGCAATCGCAGTAATCGCCATGCTGTCTGGAATGCGGGAACTTATTATTTACCGCTTCATATTGCACGTATAAACGATGTTAATAGTCTAATATTACTTTTTAATTTACAACCATTCGAACATTGAACTTGAAATTAATAAATACTGAATTTAATTAAGTGATATTATAATAAAAGTGTTATTGAGTTTTTCCATTACGAGTTTCTCAGTAACAGCCTGGAGTTTGGAAGTTGGTGGTGTGAAACCCCCGTGCTTCGTGAAGCACGGAAAGCCGTCGGTCCTGGCTATCATTCGTAGATCTTTGACATTCGTTACGGATAGTCAGAAGCCAGGAAGTCTGACAACCAGTCTAACCAAGCGGTATCGTGTTGCCCAGTAACTGGGTTGTAGAGGTCAGATAGACAGTCGCTCCTTGTAAAACACTGGTATTCAGATGCATTCGGTTAGACTGGAAGCCGACCACAACATAGTTGGGAAAAGGCTACGCAGATGATGATGAATGAAGTGACATTATATTATACTAGCTTTTGCCCGTGACTTAACTGCCTTATTAGCCTAGTGGTCCTAAGCGCGACTGTTACGCTAGAGGTCTTAGGTTCGATTCCCAGGTCAAGCAAAAGTGTTACTGGGTTTTTCTATGAAATTCTCAGTAACTGCTCGGAGTTAGGGTTTGTGCCCGGTTAATAGCTATAGGCTCGCCCCATATTACATAGGACCTAAACATACCGGTGAACTGTGGGTGTACCAATATACACTTCTGCCTAACCCTTCGGGGAATACAGGAATCCAATTACATTAATAAACATAATATTGTATTAGCATACCTACTGCTTTTGTAGTATGTAGGTCCCTATCAGCCAGACTATGGTCTGAGAATTGCTAATGTCTTGGTAATAATTAGCCAGTGAACAAAGTTGCCAGATTGCCAAGAGTACTCTATGTATAGAGAATCCTCACAACCTAGGTTATCTATAAATACGGCCTAAGAATACTTAAGCGTCGTTCTACCTACATCCTAACCGGTTCATTGACCTATCCCCTAGCGTGATCTATTACAGCAATTTCGCACCCATTAGGTACCTATTTCAAGAGTGATTTTGTTTAGTAGTTCAAAAGCAACAAATCATAGTTTATGGTAAGGTTATTATTTAAGATTTACTGTAGTTCCCTGCAGTTCTGATCTATGGGCGAGCTGTAGCCCGCGGTAACAGCTGAAGTACGAGCTATTCCAAGTTCTCCGGTATAATACTCGTATGTATTCCTAAATTTTAAGATTGCCCCGTTGGTCTTGAGGTCGCAAGCGCAACTGATGAGCGTGAATCATGGGTTCGATTCCCATGTCGAGCAAAAAGTCTTATTCAAATTTTCCATTACAAATTTCTCAGTAATAGCCTGGAGTTTGGAAGTTGGTGCTATGACACCCCCGTGCCTCGGAAAGCATGTTGGTCCCGGCTGTCATTCGTAGGTCTTTGACAGTCGTTACGGATAGTAAGAAGCCAGTAAGCCTGACAACCAGTCTAACCAAGAGGTATCGTGTTGCCCAGTAACTGGGTTGTGAGGGTCAGATAGGCAGTCGCTCCATGTAAAACACTGGTATCTAGCTGCATCCGGTTAGACTGGAAGCTTACACCAACATAGTTGGGAAAAGGCTAAGTAGATGATGATGTGTTCCTAAATCTTGTCATTTTTTTTTATAATACTGGTTTCTGTCCGTGACTTCGTCCGCGTAGTGTTTTTCATCAACGTTAAGTTACGTCTTTGGTTACTGCTCTGCTTCAGTAGGTTGTAGCGTAATGTTATATTGCCTCATTATTCTTGTTGTCACATACAAACACACAACTCTTTAGCATTATTATCACTAGCAAATCAGTTTAGGAATACGATTGACCTGAAATTCACCTCAGATACCTAACTCTGAAACTTACTGGTATACATATAAACTAGCTATATATTATGTTTACGCAGAAACCAGTTTTGGATACATGTATGTAAATTGTAATTGTACATAAACAATGTTCTATTGAGTAAATATTTAGGTAATCATATTTGGAATTTAGTAAAAACATAGGTCTACTGACATAATAAATAGGTACCTATATTGATACCTAATTTTCTAAGCTTTTCATGTGTACCTGGTTACGAATAATATACCATCATAAAACCATCACGCCTGTATTCCCCGAAGGGTTAGGCAGAGGTGTAACAATGTACACCCACAGTTCGCTGGTATATTTAGGTCCCATGTAATAAGGGGCGAGCCTATTGCCATTAGCCGGGCACAAATCCTAACTCCGAGCTGCTACTGAGAATTTCATAGAAAAACCCAATAACATTTTTTGCTTGACCTGGGAATCGAACCCAAGACCTCTAGCGTAGCAGTTTCTCTTTGGACCACTAGGACATCGAGGCAGATCAGAATTTAGTAAATATTTAGGTAATCATATTTGGAATTTTGTAAATACATAGGTATCTACTGACATAATATATAGGTATTTGTATATTGATACTTAATTTTCCAAGTTTTTGATGTGTAGCTGGTTACGAATTTGGGGCAATTATTGATTAATTATTAGCAGGATGGGCCTATCCCCTCGGGTTTAAAGGTGACCTGCCCAATGTATTTTAATATTTCACATTTCATGTTTCAAATAAACAATAAACGATCAATATTTAAGACTAATATTGTATTAGGGTTACAATCATTGAGTTTCGATATGAAAATAAGGGTCAATGAACCACAAGCATATTGTTGCAGTCTAAATTTCTTAAATATAAATCAACTAGCTTCTGCCAGCGACTTTCGCGAAGTTTTTCACCCGCATTAGGTTACGTCTTTGGTTACTGCTTGGCACCTGTTGGTCGTAGCGTGATGTAATATAGCCCAAAGCCTACCTTGATAAATGAACTATCTAACAAAAGATTTTTTCAATTCAAACCCGGAGATTAGCGCGTTCAACCAAACAAACTCTTCAATTTTGAAATATTAGTATAGATTGTGATCGTCAATATTTTCCAATAATGAAAAATTATGCAATTTATTTTTCCGAAGAAATATTAGGGAAAGGGTAGTGACTGCTATTTCGATCCTAAAACACAACCACACTAGATATTTTAATATAGGTATTATTTAAAAGGTAATATTTTGGGCTACATTTCGCCTGCTAATTACTCTATTACCCGGCGGCAACCTTCTATTTCTTTGACGATAATTCTATTTTGATCTTCCACAGTCTTGCAAAGCTATACTGGTTGCTTCGAACATAAGGACCTTTAACACACAACCCCAGTTAAGCTCCTAGGAGGCTCATTTTAGAGAAGACTCAAAATGGACGGAAGCCGGCCCTGAACCGGAGGCGTATAGTCCCGGTCTAAATAAGCTCATTATTCCGAGTAGGTATTATAAGGGCTATGTAATTCAGAGAAATTAATTCATATTAAAGCAGTAACTTAAGGGTCTGACTTACTGCTATAACTTGAGTAAAGTTTATATAATAGAAAGGTCAAGAAAGAACTTGTGAATTTGGAGCGATAACGAATTTGTTAAAAATAAAACATGCTTTTGGGTTGTTTAACTTAGCCTCAAATATACCTAGCCTATATATTTTTTTTATTAAAATATTACAGACTTAAAATAAAAGAACAAAAAAGACAATACCTACTAATAAAAAAATAATCAAAACTAAAGCTAAAACATTTAAAAAAAAATTAGTTCTAGTTTTCAAATTTTTTATGACAGATATTCTTGCGAAAAAATAATTCTAACATACGAGACGCATTCATAAACACGGTCGCTTTTACCCTCAAAAGCATTTCAGTGTAAATAATTCACAAAATGCCATAAAACGAGAAAAGTGAAACAATATTCATGTACTTATTAACACTGGTATTCACTGGATGTTAAGTTCAAAACACTGTGCCAACCGGCTTAAACTTTTTGTCCATATCTTTTGGAAATGTGCCCAGTCGGCATGGCTAACATCGAGCACGTCAGATACTGCAGTGCTAGGTCTATGACGCCATCTATTAGAAAATGTGGACAGTGGTGTAAGGCATATGCACCCCTATTGTAAGCGTTTGTGCAGGTAGCAGATAAAAGCTATCCCTTTGACTTTTATGGTCTTCTATGGTACCTATTTAACCCCTGACGCAAAAACGACGGAGTTTTATAAGTTTGATGTGTCTGTGTGTGACAGATACTGTAAACTGCGAACTGTGGGTGTACATAGGTACACCTCTGCTTTATTTACTTCTAGCTTCTGCCTGCTGCTTCTTCCACATATTTTTTCCCCGTGTTAAGTTACGTCTTTAGTTACTGCTCAACGCCCGAGATTCGTAGCGTGATGTTTTTAACCCCGACGCAAAAATGACGGTGTGTTATAAGTTTGTCGTGTCTGTGTCTGTGTGTGTGTGTCTGACTGTCTGTGGCATCGTAGCTCCCGAACGCATGGACCGATGTTGTTTTTTATATTTGAAAGTTAATTAGTCGGGAGTGTTCTAGCTTTGTTTGATGGAAATCGGTTCAGCGGTTTCAAAGTTATCAGCTCTTTTGTTAGATACAGTAGTGATTTTATATGTTACCTGCGGCAGGGATATTTATTCTTCTGTCGGGGATTATTAAATTTTTTCCAATTTATGAAACTGAATAACTTTACCTAATCTACTGTTAAGTGTGTAATTATATTTTTATCTTAATAGCTTTTGGTCTGGAATCAAAATTAGGTTTAGCTTATTTGTGATAAATACTTGTTTTTTTAAGATTCACATATTACTTACTGCCCGTGACGTCGTCCGCGTATTTTTTTCCATCCGCCGCGTTAAGTAGCGTCTTTTGTGTCCTGCTCCCGCACGTCATAGCGTGATATTATAAAGCCTATACTATTACTCATGAATCTAGCTATCACATCAAGCTGAGCTTTTTTTTCAGTCTAACCGCTATTTCCAGAGATGAGTACGTTTAAACAAACAACGAAAAAAGCTCTTCAGCTTTATTATATAAGTATCTATAGATTATGTTCACAAAGCCTATTTCAAACCGAATGTGTTCAGAATACTATCATCCAAAACTCAAAACACGAAGTCGATCTGCCAAAAAGGCCGCTTCACAAATTTCATTCAGCTTGAAAACCGTAGGGCTGATTCGTTGTATATTTTAGTAGTATGGCCGTGATACACTTCCCCGCGCGCCGTCTGCCATTCTGCCCGATACGATCTACAGATGTGGTTTATTATTATCAATTTCACAGCAGCCTTCCTCTTAAATATTCATCGCGTCTGGTTTCAACTTCAGTCAGTTAAGTGCCAGATAAGTTTCTGCGATTGATATTAAATGGAATGAGTATGACGTTTTATTTTATCTTTGTGGTTCCACGATGGAGGGTGGAGTTGAGTTGAATCGTTTTATGAAAATAGTTTTCATTAAAATAAAAAGGTTTTATTTACTAAGCTTTGGAGGAATAGGTTTTTCTATGTATAGCCGCTAACGCCGTAAACCAAATCAAATGAGTCAACTCACAATCTCTCAATAATAAAATTGATTTACTTAAGCTAACTCAAAGAGATGTCAGCAAAAGGAAGGGGCCAATGAGGGCCGATGCCTGCCGGGGCTGCGGGTTGTTCGTAAGAGATACCGCGCACCGGAACGCAAAGGGCACAAGAAGGAACATGGGTGGGTTTTAGTCAGTAAAAGACTGACACTCCCTCCCGCCCCAGGGCGGGAGAAGTTATTTGATGATTTCCCACCCACCAAAAAAAAAAAAGAAAGCTAATTTAATATAAAACATATTATGTTATGTTACGTCCCAAACTTCAATTGAAACTAAAATTTATTAGTATTTAATATCCAAAATAATTACAATTACTTCAAATAAATGTTGATGCGAGTTGGTTCGTCTGACAGAACTAATCCCAAATAGGATAAGCTTACCTTTTAGGAGTCTACCCGTATCATACCATGATCGTGCTAGGAACGTGACAGGCAACATAAAAACCCTGTATTGACACGGTGTAGTAGGCTGACTCCTTTATTTCTAAGCAGCAAATAAACTCAACGAAGTACGAAATTGAACCATCACTCGTCTGCACAACGTACTTAATTAGCTGCTAAAAAAGTTACCTCATAATTACGTAGAATGATACCGTATCGATAGATTGATAATCTGATCCGCTGTTATTAATTAATAGTGCATTGTTCTGTAACGAGTGCGACCTACTTCAGGTTACATCATGTTGTGTCAATGTCAGTCGAGTTCTCATGTGAAATGGCCCAAGTTATAGGCGGAGCGGGGAAGAATGAAAAAAAAAGATGATCAATAATAATATCAGCTTATTATTGTCCCATTGCAGGGTACACCTCACTTTTCATACAGAGAAGGCAGGGGCGCTGATCACTATGATTGCTCGAGGCGATTTTACCGTTATCAGTCCCTTTTCAGATATTGTTCGAAAGTACATAATAAAATGGAAATAAGTCACATATTATCCTGCGTCCAACGAACACTTATTATCCTGCGGTTTGGGCGCCTAGGCAAGTGCCTAGGCGCCCAAACCGCAGGATAATAAGTGTTCGTTTCAGATCTCATAATATTTATTTATTTGCTTCATAGGTTCAACTACACTTGTCTGGACATCATACCGACGCTTCCTAGTCACCTGTAAAAAAGAAAACAAAGAAAACTAGTCGCAATCTCATCTCAGAGACAATCAATGTCAATAAGCGCCGGTAGGTAAATAAGAGTCATTGCTGACTGAGCTTAGATGGCCGTCATTCCTGAGAGTTAATAAAGTTGCCCTCAAATAAAAACTAAGCAAAAATTCCGCTTCGTAAAAAAAAACAACAAAAAAAAAATGGCGTCTCGATTACATTTAATTACTTAATCTTCTCCGCTCCAAATACGCTGTCATCTATAACTTAATTCACATAAAGTAACTGTCTCACGAGTCGCATCGGCGGCTGGTAACGGCTCGTCGCGATTGTTGGTGACCAGCGAACCGTGGAACATTGCCGTAACGTCATGTCTAATGCATCATCTAGTTGCTCGTCAAATTTGAGTGAAGTAACCGATGATGATGTGGAAAATAGTGGAATTTTCGAGTTTAATATTCATGCACATTTACTTAACATCTATCTGTATTCTCATAAGGGTGAATGCTTAGTACGGTTACTTTTACATTTAAGTCATTAGAGATGAAAAAAGAATAGGTACTTATGAAGCACCGTTATTCAGGATTTCATTTAATTATTCGTTACATTTTATTTATTTACCGTAAATTATATGCTTGATAATGAGAATTAAAAAATGTGAAGTACTTTTACGTCTATTGTTACTGACCTACACAGACATTTCGCACATAGGTGATGACACCTATGTGCGAAATGTCTGTGTAGATGTGCATGAGCCCACTGTAATTTAAATCCTACCTATTGGTGAGCTTCGTGGGTATTTTAAAGATTTGTCCTAACGGTTGGTTAACACTTACCTTTGAACACTGGCTTTTACCTTAGCCAAAGGCTAAGCATTACCATCCATAGTTTCAATGTAGCGAATCGCTTAAGCAGATTTTCAGATGTCAGCCATGCGGAAGAATTGTTAAATGCCATTTTTTTATTGTTGTAGGTCGTCTTATTTATTAAGTGTGTATTAAGGATATTTTTGAAATTAAATAAAAATCTAAACCTGGTAGGTAGCCTAGATAAATAAAAAAGAAAGGTGAAGACCTCTTCTCATACAGAGAAAACACGAGTATTGACCACCACGCTAGTAGTTGCGAATTGTTTTTTTTTTAATGTTAGCATTTCATTATTCAGTAATTTTCTTTCAGTTTGCGTATGGTTATTGTTACGATTAAGAATATGAAATGTTGTAATTGATATTGCATTATTCTATGAGAATGGATTACCTTGACCGCTGCTCTCCATTTGATTGTTATATTGCCTGAAAGCGAAATCAAGCGTTTTCTAACTTTTTGGTTTTGTTAATTAAAGCGTGTTTTTGTAGAACTCCCAGTCGGATTTGACAAATTCTTTTTGTATATGATAGCCAGATTCATTAACATTACGCTACGACACACAGTAGCCGAGCAGTGAACTAAAATTTATAAAAACCACGCGAATGAGTCGCGGCCAGAAGCTTGTGAGAAATACATTTCTATTCATTTAAAGAAATCTCTTCGCATCTGTTTACTTTTTACCATCTTAGATCTATTTAAGATTCAAAAGAGCTTTTTTAAAAAATCTAGTTACTTGAAGTCTGTGAACTAATACTATTAAGTAAATGAATTTCAAGAAGTACCAAGTAAAAAATATCATAGCAAATGTAACTAACAAGAAAAAAAAAACAAACGTGCTTGACCTTCTAGTAATTCTGAAGTTCAAAGGTCCACTTTTAAGAGAATTTAAAAAGTCATTCCATTACCTTACATAACAAATATGTCACCATTAAAGTTGAGTGACCTCCCATCTCGTGAGGCAGGTGGCCCACATAATTATAGTCAGCAAACAACTTGTCAAAATGCAACGGAACTACCGCCAACAAAATGACGTTTACAAAGTCGAATGTTCAACATAAGATAATATACATCTCCGAGTTTCCAAGTCGGCGTTTAGAAGAGTCTTTGACAAAGCAAGCAATAGGAATGATGATTGAATGAGTCATCGAAGTAAACTAGTAGTTCTACTTGGAATGACAATGACCGTAACTTTACTTGTTTAACTGGTTTATTTACAATTTTACAGTTCGTTTTGTTAATAGCTTATGTTTTATGAGAGTTATAAAATACTTTTATGTTAGCGATAATTGGTTTTTGTTATATTATTAATAGACTAGTTTCTGCCCTCTTTTCACCCGCATTAAGTTACGTTTTTGGTTGCTGCTCCGCACCTATTGGTCGTAGCGTGACGTTATATAGCCTATAGCCTTTCTCGATAAATTTACTATTCAACACAAAAACAATTTTTCAATTCGAACCAGTATTTCTTGAGATGAGCGCGTTCAACCAAACAAACAAACAAACTCTTCAGCTTTATAATATTAGTATTGATACAAAGAATTCGCCAAGTCTTTCAATTAAGTTTTATTAATGAAGATGTTAAAATTAGGTTATGTAGATAACGAAAATTGATTATTATCAATCTTTTATCCTAAAATAATAAAGCTAAGGAATTTCCTTGTTTGTTTAAACGAGCTAATCGCTGGAACTCCCAGTCGGATAAGATAAAATGTTTTTATAAATGATAGCCAGATTCATGAGATATAGTATAGGCTTTAGAACATTAAGCTAAGACACTTTGAAGTGGAGCAGTAACCAAAGACGTAACTTAACACGGGGGAATACCGCGCCCCCGGAACGCAAAGGGCACAAGAAGGAACATGGGTGGGTTTATAGATTTCCCACCCACCAAAAAAAAAAAAAAAAAACACGGGGGAAAAAATATGCGGAAGAAGCAGCAGGCAGAAGCTAGAAGTAAATAAAGAAATTGTTGTTTTGGGAAAACATGTTTATTTCTTAGCTTTTCAAACTTCATTAACAGGTGTAAGCCAAATTAATAAAACGTGTGGTGAATTTATATGATGAAGAATTCGTGTTGTGTAAAGCGTACTTACATCTCATTATTATAACATCAACAACATACCATCACGCCCATATTCCCCGAAGAGTTAGGCAGAGATGTACCTATGTACACCCACAGTTCGCTGGTATGTTTAGGTCCCATGTAATAGGCGGGCCTAATGCCATTAACCGCACACGAATCCTAACTCCGAGCTACTACTGAAAATTTCATAGAAAACCCCAATTACACTTTTTGCTCGACCTGGGAATTGAACCCAAGATCTCTAGCGTACCAGTCGCACTTAGGACCACTAGGCTAACGAGGTAGTCCAGTAAGGCAGTCTTATAATTATTATTAATAGCTATATAGCTAACTCAATTCAATTGAGTTCTAAGTAATTAATTGCAATTTTGAATATGATGGAGATTACGTTACTTATTTGAATTAACAGTAATAAACAATAGAACCTAGTTTATACATGGTGTTAGGGTAAACGAAGGATTTACTTTAGGGGAGTGCAGTACTCATGAAAATGAAAAAGTTTTACAATAGTACGAAACGTAAAATCGCGAAGGACAATCAACTGCTCCATACATTTATGTTTGCATAACTCGACATCATGTAAGGAACAGCTGTTTTTTTCGGAAGTTTTAGTTGGATAGTAAGTCCGTTATTAAAACTAACACCTTGTATATTTTTTTCCTCGCATAATTATTCCATAATTTATAAAAAATAAGTACTTCAGAAATACGGTCTCCACACAGCGACATGCTGCAGTCCGTATGCAGCAGCGGCCGCCTAAAGCAAATATTTGCTGCCAATATTTGTACCAATGCGGGAATTGTACAAAGTTCATTGCACTATTTAGATTATGACTGCTGTTAACCATAACGCTACAGGATGCATTTAAGAGTTTTTTTAAACGTCTATGTACTCACAGTTATTTATCTTCATTCGATTTTGAGACTGAACCGTCTCAAAATCAATATTAAGCATTTAGAACAGGCCGTCCAAAATATATAACTTAGACACACCCACCAAAAAAAAAAAAAAGACATATCAGCCTATTATTTTTTATTTATTTTGCTTTAGCATAAAACGGCCATTGGCCAATAATTATTATATTATCCAAAGACAAAATATTAATATGCACATTTTATGTCCCTCTGCGGGGCAGAGGCCTCTTCTCATATAGAGACGGCAAGAGCATTGATCACTACGCTTGCTCAAGGCGGATAGTAAGGTCCAGGTTTTCTTACGACGTTTTCCTTCACCGATGTCAGTGATGTCCAAGATAAACTTTAAAAGAACAAATAAATTGAAAAAGTCACATTTGTACTTGCACAGAAGGCGCTTTAACGACTGGGCCATTACGACGAACAAAGTCATGCTCGTTTAGAAAAATCTGAAGAACTGATTCAATTAGTCAGGTTGAAAATTATGATGACGTCACACTGACGAAGAAAATTGTATTAGAGTAGTGGATGGTCTCATTAGAATATTTACAAGTAACTTAGGATGATTTTACAAAAGAAGTTCGCATTAAGATTTAAGCGAATCTGTAACACGGTTTCAGTATACACAGTTGGTCAAACTTTTCCGTGTCATTTTGGCAAAGACCCAAACAACACGAAATGGTTTACTGTTTAGCTCCAAGACAAGGGACTCTATGGCTTTTATTGTTTTAGTTGATTAGGGTCGTAATGACAATGTGGTACAGACTTCTTATGCATGATGTTCCGAATTCGAGGTCGGTCAAGTACTAATATGATTTTTTGCATGTATTTTAAGAGTTAGTTTTGAATATTCCAGACATAGATGACGGAAAATGACGTGAGAAACCTGGACTCATATGAGTCTGAAATACCCAATCCATATTGAGAGGGCATAATGATCAATTGTCGTGCCTTCTCTGTATGATAACTAGCCCTTGCCTTGCAGTGGTGGGGCTGGAATTATCGGCATATAAATAATAAAAAATGGAAATCAAACCGACCTATGCCGTTGATTGTATTTAAATATCAATATCATGGTACTGCGATATAATCTGGGAACCAGATTGATAAGGATATGTTACCATACAAAAGATTGAAATTTACAGCAACTGTTTATGTAAAGGCGTTTTTAATACTAGTGATTAGGATGGATATGATTATTCAAAATCATAATCACCTATTTTTTTTTTAACTGTACTGTCTCTCTCTTGGGCAAAGGCCGTTTACTAATTTTTCACGATTCTGTGTTTCATCCCTGGAGGGAGGTTTCAGAGGATTCCATCTAGTTTTGTCAACAAATTATGTCATATGATGATAAAATGTTTTGTTGCAATGCAACTTTACATTAATAATATACTATGTCAGTGAATGATGAATTTTTTTTTCAGTTTCAGTTGCATGCCGAGGTCAAAATGCGAGCTTTACTCTGTTTGCTGCTCGCCGCCAGCTGTGCGCTGGCAGATAAAAATGATAACAGGTAAAATAATAATAATAACCCAATCTCTTAAATATTTATTTATGATTCTGTGCGAAACATTTGACATTCAAGAAGTACAATGCGAATGTAGCGAAATATTAAATTTAATTATAAAACAATAAAAATCCTAAGCGTATAAAAAAACAGACGCATTTCTCACTCAATTTATGTATACTTTTCTTGCTATTCCAGGCGAAACAAACTGCCATTCGTCGCCGATGCCGTCGGGAACACGCTCCCTCCACCATCGAACGTGCCAGCTACCGTCGGCAGTCCTGTGAATCTTCTTACACCAGACCGCTACGAGTTTTACACCTTCGACGAATCAGGAGAACTTGTAAAGAGGCTGATGACCCTGGAAGAAATCCAAGCTATTGTTGCGGCCGGTGAAGAAGCTGAAGGTTTAATAACTCTTGCGGACGACAATCAACCGACTGTATCTTTCAATGTAAATCAACCACCCTACGCAAAAGTTCATAGCGTTGTGACGAACGTACAAAATGTTCTCAAAGCGCAAATGGAAGCTCACAAGAATAAGCCCCATGTCCAACCCACATTAGATACGCCTGACGTTTCTGATTCCTGGAGTTTGATCTTGCCCTCAATTTTTGGAAATACGGGTGTTGATATAGTTCTAGATAAAGCATCCGGCTCAGTTACAACACCAGAGACAGAAACATTAGAAGAACATGTTGAAGATGAAGAGAATTCGTTGAGCAAAGAAGGAAGTAATCAAGTTATTAGCAGTTCTACAACCTTAGAAGAAGAAAAACTTGTTGTTACAGATAAATTGCCTACGACCGCAGAAATTAAACAAGTGCCATCCACAACAAGTACTACAACTACGACAACCACTACAACTACTACCACTACACCCAAACCAACCACAACAACACGTAAGCCTACGACGACCACTCGTAAACCCACTACTACAACGCGAAAACCTACCACTACAACACGTAAACCTACAAGTACAACACGTAAGCTTACAAGTACAACTGAGAAACCAAAAACTACAACTGAAAAACTAACAACTACGACAGAAAGACCAACAACGACTACAACAATTGCTCCAACTACCACCACTACTACCAGACGACCGATAACATCTACAACTACAACTAAAAAGCCGACAACTCTTAATTCTTTGACTACACTAAGTTCGACCGTTGGCGAACCATCGACGAAAGTCACTACGAGTGCACGCTCAACTACAACCACTATTAAACCAACAAGAACAACTGTAAAGGTAACCACAACTGAACCTGACGTCACAACGAAGAAGTACAGCGTAAGCATTATACCAGAACAAGAGCCTGACAGTATCAAAATTCAAGTCCAACCAAATGTTAATGCAATTTCTTCTACTGAAAAGAATGAAATTCAATTCGAAAAAATAAGTACTTTTATTCCAGTGTCAACAGTTAACTATGTTACTGATCGCACAACGCGTAAACCAATAGTAACTTCTAAGTCTCCTACCATTGCCAGTACTACAAAAAGGTCGGTAACTACATCGACTTTTGCACCAACTACGGACGCACCTACAGTTCAAACTTTTGCGACAACAAACAAACCTGCTATCAGTACAGCTAATTACCATTCAAGCACATTGAAAGAAGAAGACATCGATAAAAATAATGTGACTACTATAACAACACAATCTGTATCCCCATCGACAACCATGTCATCTACGGAAATAGTGTCTGCTGACAATCCAAATACAATGGAAGATAAACCAACTGGCAATGATAACGATGAAAATGAAAAAGATGGAGAGCCTTTACTTCCCTTGTTTGATGTGGCACAAAGTATTAGCCAAATAGCTTCTGATCTTGGTGGAAATTATCAACCAATTCCAACAACTAGCAATTTATTAGATACAACAAAACTTAATGGGTTAGATTTAGAAAGCAAAGAAGTTTTAGATATGGATATACCATCTGGTGCTGGAAATGAGACCGACGAGACAACATCTGCAACTACAGACAAAAATACTGACAATTTTGTTAAAATATCAACAATAGATCCCCATGGCCAAAATGAGAACAAAACGAATAGTGAAAAAGAAAACACCAACATATTAAAAGAAACAGGATCAAAGAAACCCGAAACAAAGGAAACTGAAGTTCAAAAAATTGAAACACAAGAAACTGAAATAACTCAGACTGCTACTAATGACAATAAAAAACCAAATATTATTATTAACAACATTCAAAAAGTAGAGTTGTTCACCACGACTGCTGCTGCTGAAGCAACTACTATTGACCCAATTTTATCTGAGTCTATGGGTGACTTGCTATCGCAAGTAGTGAACGAAGCGCCACAATCTATTGTTGATTCAGAAGTAGATTCTAAAAAACAAGTAAAAGATACGACTACTGAGAAAAATATAGAGCTTACGACGGAAGAGAGTGTAAAAAATTCTGAATCAACCTCTGAAATATCCATTAAAGTTAAAAAAGAAACAAGTTCAACCACAGAAACACCAATTAGTCCACCAAAAGAAATAGTACAAATAAAAGATAATGATGTCAGTAGCAAAATCAACTTGTCCTCCGAAAATAACAATAATAAAATAACCGAATTTGAAAAGAAACAAAATGAAACAAAAACAAAACCATATGATAGTACGAAAATCGAAAGCCAAAAAGGAGAAAAACCTGAAGACAATAGCCAAAATTTTGTGCAAATCTCAGTTTCAACTAATAGTAATAAAGTAGAACCAGTTTCTACTGGAAACAAGAATAACATTGATAAAACTACTGAAAATAAAAATAATATTGACAATTTTGTTGAAAAAAATAAAGAAGTCAAAAAAGAAAGTGCAGAAACAAAACCTGAAAAAGAATTGACAAAAAACGGGAATAAAACTACCGAGACTGATAGTAATAATGTTTCTGGTATAGAAATTACTTCAACGTCATCAGATCTAGATACTACAACAACTACTATCGCACCGCAAAAGATAAGCCAGTCAAAATTCAATAAAATCAATTTACCTGAAAAAATTAATATCAGTAATAAAAAAGATAAACTTCCTGAGGCATTACCTAAAGTTGACGACTTTAAGAAAAAAATACAAAAGGTAAACATCGATGAAGAGGAATTAGTTAGCGAAAGAAATAATTCATGGAAACTCATACCGACTCTTTCTCCACCAAAAGCAAATGAAATTCCTAAAGACAAGGTAAAGTCTGAAAACCATTATAATTCAGATACCGATGACAAAGATATTGTTTTAGAGTTTTCTAAAGAAAACCAAGGGTTGGAAGTGACGACTAGGGATTTGGGTGAAGATCTTGCACGCTTTTCTGAACTTTCCAATGAACTAGCTTTTAGATTCTGGAATGTGATGATTGACGATATCGACAAAAAGAGAAGTTTTGTTTTGTCGCCTTATTCCATATTTTCAATGTTAGCCATGATATTTATGGGGGCCAGAGGTGCCACCTCGGGAGAAATGAATGAGATCCTAAAACTGGACGACATGGTAACATTTAATCCTCACTTTACGTTAAAAAATATTTCTGACTCAATTGAAACCAGTCCAGAATCCGGAGTAGCAGTTTCTGCATTTATTAGAGAACTTTACAGTGACAGGAATAAAGGAAAAATCTTAACATTTTACAAGGAAAGGGCTCAACACTTTTACAATGGCCATGTTGAAGAGATAAACTTTAAATTAATTAGTGATATAATAAGAAGAAGGACTAATTTACTTGTCAAGAGGTATACTTGGGGCAAGATTCCAGAATACATGAAAACCAATAATATTGTTATGCAACCACCTTTAGCCGCGTTTACGGCAAATATTTTTGAAGTAAGTGTTAAATTATCCTGAAATAACCTTTAACCTTTTTGTCCTTATTTATATTAGGTACTATTTACAAGCTTTAGAAATATGCGCCTTCCTATCGGCAAAGTTACAATCGACATGTACAAGTAAATAAGTATATAATATGCTGAGACTCTCCACGCATGAAATATGGCAATATTGTATGGGTGGGGTTCTCATTGGTCGCAGTGTGATATGATATGCTTCTTGTAGTAGGGCACTAGTAAACCTATTCAAAACGAGTACTTACAAACACTCGAAAACTATTCTTAGATTAATTTCTTTTTTATCTTTCAGACTGACTGTTCAGGAACGTCAGTAGAAGGCAGGGACGGTGAGATGTACTTCGTGGTATCTCCAAACGTGCGCCAACGACGTCTCGTACCTGTGCCAGCCGTGGTTTACAAGAGCGGATTCTTGGCTGGTTACGATCCAGTCCTAGATGCCACTGCAGCCGCCTTAGGGAATACTAACACTATAGTCAGCACGCTGTTCCTAATGCCTGGTCAGCAAGGAAATGTAGTACATGCTGATGATTTAGAAAAACTTGAACAAAGACTACTAGACGCTTTACCAACGACTCCTACATGGAACCGTGTACTACGCACTCTGCTTCCTCGGACCGGTTTGGAACTGCAAATCCCTAGATTCTCTCAGAAATCAACTTTCAACGTCTCATTGAGCTTGAGAAAAATGGGATTGAAAGACCTATTCGATGGCGACCATGCTGATCTTGGTGGTTTAAATGGACCGTCTAAGGATCTTTACTTATCGGACATGGTTCAACTAAACACATTTGCCACTTGCGGCGAAGATGGCATTGGAGAACAACATCACGCCGAGGAGTATCCTGAGACTTTAAGTGTTTCACAAAGACGACGCGCCAGATGGTTAAACGATTGGGATGAGCCAAGAGACTACCAGAGAGCGTTCCACGATCCTCATGACGTTGGTGATGCGATGCATCTGCCGCTGCACCTCAGGCCGAGACAGGCACGTCTGCCAGCTCGGAGTGCGCTGCCGGCGCGACTAAAGTTCGACCGACCCTTCCTCTACTTTGTGAGGCACAACCCATCTGGTATGATACTGTACTTCGGCCGGTACAACCCTCGGCTTCTCCCTTGAAGGCGTTACAAAGACTGTTAGCTTAGTTTAAATAACATTCCTAAAAGGAAAGTGATAAGGGAATACTGGTGAGTGTGATAACGAAAGTTGTTCTATGAGCATTTACGTGACAGTATTAATAAGTGTATCAGTATGGAGTAGGCTCGTTGAACGGTACAATAAGAATTGTACGGCTGGACGTACTTTTACTCTGTCTTATACTCATATCATGTATGTATAAAAGAATGCTAATGAATTATGTTGAATGTATGCATAAATTGTATTGCAATAGTTAATAATTAAGTAGTGTAAGTAAGTACGTTTGGCGTGGAATATTGTCATTTCACTGTCTTATTCGTTTCAATATTAGAATAAATGCGATGTTTTGAGTAAGTGTTCATTTAATTTACTTTTACATAACTCATTTACTTTAAAAAAAATTTGCAACTGAAACAATTGTGTAGTCGTATTACAATTTATTTTTTATGATGAAAATACTGTTTACATTCTCTTAAGAATTCCTTTTTCTCAGTACATTCTGATGATAGTACGTAAATTGGACATTCCTGAAAAAAGTAATAATGGTTATATCTTTGATAACACCTAGTAGGATTGATAAAAGTTGATTTTGATTCAGACCCACTCAGATTTGTTGATACTTCATTAGTGGCTTCTGTGGGAGAGAAACTACAATTTTACCCACATCACGTAAGTACTATGATAAACTATGAAACACTGATGATTTTACAGCAACAACCAGTTTAAAATAGTAAAATTAAAAAAATATTATGTAATTCGTTTTTGGCGACACGGTTGGCGCAGTGGCTGTGCGATTGGCTGCTACGCTGCGTGTCGAAGGTTCGAATCCCGCACGGAAAAAATATTTGTATGTCCTCCAGATATTTCTTTCGGGTTTGCCTGTTTGTATATGTGCAATAAAACTTACCACATCTATATAATTTCTTATACATGATTGAAAATTGAAGAATGAACAAACGTGCAAAGGAAATGTGGGTCGGAATTCGTCCTTGCAGAAAATCTTAGCTTCAACCATGGCGTCTGCAAACATCGGGTTCAATGATACCCAAAGATCAAGATGAGCAAAGTATTTATCGAGTTCTAAGTATGCTCTTGGAGTCAGGAGGCTGTATTTGTCCAGGACACAAATCCAGTGGTGACACTGAAAAAATGTTACGTATTATTTTATTTTACATTACTGATACATAAAGAATTACACGTTACATACTATAAAGAACGACAGGATTTATTTTATGACTAAATAAATGTGTACCAAGCTTATTAAGCAGGCACAAGCATTGATCAACACGCTTGCTCAACGCGGATTGGCAAGTATTAAATGACAATTCATAATCTTATATATGGAGTTAATTCTCATAATTTAAACTACATAATAAAGATGGGAAGGCATCGGGTCTCAATGTCACTATTCGTCAATTTACCTACTTTATATTAAACAGTAAGTATGACCAAAGTGAGCCAACGTAAACTGTTTTTTTTTAATAGAACAAATCCGCCATACTATTCCCAACCACTGCAACTCCTGAAAGCCAGTATCATCAGTGGAGACCGCTGGAAAAGCGACCTGGCAATGAAGCTTGACGAGTCCAGGAAAAACGATTCAAATGTCTTGGAACGAAAGTAATAAGAAAAGATTAGAGGAGTGAGAAAAAACATAATTTCCATTTCCCTCCAAATAAGCAGGAGACAGAACAGAACTAGTCCAGTAGGCACAAAGGGATGTGTGAAAGTTAACTGTTGGTACCTATTTATGTAGACGTTAGTACAGGTAAATTGATCAAAGTATTAAAATAATACTGTTTTAAGAAATAGTGATGGCCTCTTGGTCCTTCCTGCTCTCAGGATTGAATACTCTCCTTCATAAACGTCGTATCCTACCACTACCTGTGGGTTGTTCGTAAGCTGCGGGTTGTTCGTAAGAGATACCGCGCCCCCGGAACGCAAAGGGCACAAGAAGGAACATGGGTGGGTTTTAGTAAAAAAAAAATCCTCCCACTATCAGCAGAACTGTCCTATATCCAATATGATAGTCAGTTAATTGATCATTATTCTGGTTCTATTCCATTTTAATTATGTCTTTGGCCGAATTGTGTGTATTGCTATAAATATAAAAAAAAAAGATCACAGTGTGTACTTAATGGCAGACGTAGAATTCTTTTGTTTCTTATACGATATCATCTTTATAGGTCTAATCTGCCTCATACTACAACGAGTGTAGTATAATGTCGTGATGGCTCAGCGGTTAAGGCGCCCGGATCTCATGCATGAGGTGGCGGGTTCGATACCGGGCAAGTAACAACAATGTGACTTTTCAATTAATATGCACTTTTAAACTTAATATTGGACATCACTGAAATCTGTGAAGGAAAACATCGTAAGGAGACCTGGACTTTATAATTATTATACGTCTGAAATCGCCAATCCACGTTGAGCAAGGGTTGTGATCAATGTTCGAGTCTTCCCTATATCAGCAGAGGACTTTGCCCTACAACTGGACAATACTTAGTGGGCTATTATACTACTTACACTAGGAGTCCGTCTTCTAAACCCGGATATGTTACTTTTTTCGTCAACGAATTCTGGAGATACAAATGCTCCGCATTCTCTGGCAACCTCTCGCGTGAAGAACGGAGGGAAGACACAACAATGTCGATACTAAAAATGTAAAGTAACATCGATAATCAAACATATTCAGTGGGATTTTTTAATGCAACAACATTCCAAGTATGGACTACATGTGTCCTAAAATGGCAACCGTTAAACGAAAGCCGCAGAGTTGGTAGGCTCTAGGCTCCTTACAAGATAAACCGATGAGCAAGTCCTTTGACCAATAGTGGGCGTCTTTCAATTGACAAGATGATGATGATGACATGTCCAGTACATTCCTTGACCTCGATAGAGTAGAGAAAGAAAAATAATCAATTCTGTTCGTAATTAGGAAACTAAAGTAAGCGAAACGTAGTTTTATTCAAATTATCAAATGTAAACCAGCGCTTTTATTAAAACGCCGAGCAGCCACTCTCTGGTAACCGCCGTGATAGTTCCGTTTAGTTAAGCTAGATGGCGGTAAATTAAAGAACAAGTTCAGCTATCAAGCTTATCATGAAAAAAATGTGTTTTGCATGTGGTTTGTTCCTGGGGAGCTTGACAAAACAAATGGAAAACACTTGGGTATAACGACGTTAAAACTAAAAAAAAAACAAGGAAATATAAAAAGAATACGTACTTTTATTTTGTACTTAAGTCGGTAAGAGTCCGACACTTCTTATCGATTTCCCCAGGTGCAGGCTATCCATAAGAATTCCCCATGAAAATAAAAGAAAATAAGTACCTATCTTATGCTTTTCAACTTACCATCATGTCCGGACTTGGCAAACACTTATGTACAATGAGTCCTTGTGGTTGACAAAATTCCCGCAACACCTTTAGTTGGAGAAAAATTTATTAGGCAATTGAGCAGTTGTTGTACTTCTACATTTTATTTATGCTACATACATAAATTCACGCCTTTTCCCATGAAGGTAGGCAGAAACCACAGAACGCCACCTGCTACAATCCTTACATATTTCTTTCGCCTTGTCCACGTTCATACAAGCACGCCGGTTACGAGTACTGCGCACCCGACCTTTCTGATGAACCTCACCAATAAGGTCAGGGTAGGTCTTTTAAGGGCGCCCCGTCCCAGCGTTGCCACTCACATCTGTCATATAAATCCATTTTGTTAGTCGCCTTTCACTCATCCTCTCAAGATGACCGAACGTTCTAAGCATATTCTTTTAGACCTTTGTCATTACATCCTCTTTTAATCCGCAACGTTCCCGTATAATTTAATTCCTCACTCTATCGTTCAAAGTTACAACACACATACTTCGTAAGGAACACATTTCCACATAATTAATCCTACTTTCATGCCTCGTTTGGCATACCCAACATTGACTTCCATACATAAAGGCACCAACAGACCATTGTGCACAGCCAGTCGAGCTTTTTTGGACATCGTTTTATTTCCATTCACTTTATTCCCCGCATTTACTCTCCTTTCCACATCAGCATCAATCTTTCCATCTCTTGTAAACATACTGCCCAAGTATACGTTGGTATGATGTATTTATAATTTATGCAACAAAAGGCATAGAGGCGAACTTATTGCCTTAAGCATTCTCTGCCAGTTAACCCAAGGTCAAGGATTATAGATCCCACAGCTACGAGTGCGGTACTCTTGACCAGGCAATGGCCCACTTGCAGCAGTGGTTGAGGTGGCCCTACACCTGCACTTTAGAGGACATTAAAAACGCCACTAATGCCGCAGTGAACATTGCCACCCGCCGATTAGGTAGATGACACCAATATACAATAATTCCAAGACACAATTTTTCTACAAAAATACTTTATTTTACCTCTGAAATCCCGATAAATTTTTAAATAACTATAAAATCCAATTTTAGTGGCTTTGAATTCAATATATAGTTAATAACTTGAGATGTCAAAAAGTGACGTCATGGTTTAGTATTGGCATACAAAATCTGTAGGTATTCGCGTTTTGACAGCTCATAAAAAATATGTCAATTGATTACTGGTGTCATCTACCCAATTACTATAAAATAAAAATAACAGTAAAGAAAATAGGATTTCTCATACAATTGATTCGAAAAGAAGAATTATCAAAGGAGATGAAGGGACTTAACGTTTCAGCTTAAAATAATACTTACATAAATAAGAAACGCTGCTAAAGCTAGTGCTTTCATTAGTTCCACTAATAGTTTTAATGATATTAAAAATATTCTTTGTAAATGATTGAAAAAAATTTTTTTTACACGTTATGTCTTCTAGTGGTAATCTGGAAGGCAGCAGGCAAATAAATGATGTACTGGTTAAATTATAACTACTTTCTAGTACGTTGGTTGTAGATGTAGTGTTTAAGTAAGAAGAGAAGGTTGTTTTAAAATTACTACAACAGGCATAGAATTGCATTCCATCACTAATCATAATATTTTAAAAGTATAGTTATTTATTGATTTGTTAGCCTAGTGGTCCTAAGTACGACTGCTACGCTAGAGGTCTTGGGTTCGATTCCCAGGTCGAGCAAAAAGTTTTATTGTTTTTTCATATGAAATTCTCAGCAGCAGCTCGGAGTTAGGATTTGTGTCAATAGGATGGCAATAGGCTCGCCCCCTATTACATAGAAACTTAACATACTGGCGAACTGTGGGTGTACATTGGTACACCTTTGCCTAACCTTTCTGGAAATACAGGCGTGATGGTATGTATAGTTATTTAGGATTCCGTTAAAGTGTAAAGGGTCCAATCTCGCTCATCCGTTCCTCCGCCTCTTTGTCTCTCTGTCACAGGGCTTTATCTTTGAAACTGTAATAGGTACACACTAGAAATTTTCACAGAGTGTTAATTATTATGGATTCTATAACTACATACTATTATGCTCACTAGTATTAACAGCGTATTAACGGACAATCGTGGACTTGACAGTTGTTGGGTAATTTCACATTTTGACAAGAAAACATAGTGAAGTGGTGTAAAAATTAATGAAATTGAATGAACTATACTGCACTTACATACCATCACGCCTGTATTCCCCAAAGGGTTAGGCAGAGGTGTACCAATGTACACCCATAGATCGCCGGTATGTTTTAGGTCCCATGTAATAGGGGGCGAGCCTATTGCCATTAACCGGGCACAAATCCTAACTCCGAGCTTCAACTGTGAAAGTCCTAATGGAAAAACCCAATAACACTTTGCTCGATCTGGGAATCGAACCCAGGATCCCATGCTTATCAGTCGCGCTTGCGACCACGAAACCAACGAGGCTGTTACTGTACTTACCAATTTGCAAAACTTTTTATTTATTTGGTAAGTTGTCTAAACATGATATAGGTACAGAAATAAAAATTGTAGAATTTGTTATATATTTTGTTTCTCCAGTAGTAAGGCAATTTGTCAAAGGAATATTATAATATTATACGTAAAATAACATGAATTTTATTTTGCTTCTAATACAAGAAAAATAAGGTGGAACTTACTTTTATTAACAACTACCTTCTGCCAGCGACTTCGTTCGCATGGTGTTTTTCCACCCGCTTTAAGTTACGTCTTTGGTTACTGCTCCACACCTATTGGTCGTAGCGTGATGTTATATAGCCTATGTCCTTCCTCGATAAATGAACAATCCAACACAAAAATATTTTTTCAATTCAAATCAGTAGTTCCTGAGATAAGCGCTTTCAACCAAACAAACAAACAAAGTCTTCAATTTTGTAATATTAGTATAGATTATGAATTATTCTTATATTCGACATCTTGCATACGAATATTTAAATTAAACCATTTATGTGCTTCGTTCTTTACAAAATCGTTCTCTGACCCCAACACTACTAGTCTTATTACGAGTATGGTAATATTATTTTCCTTTGAACTGTCAAGTTACTGAATACAATTAAAAGTCGCAGTGGGCATAGCCTCATAATTTTCAATACAAAGAATATTTTTTTGGCTAACGCGTTACTAGCACGGTCGTGGAATCGAACGGTGGAAGGCTGCCTGTCCTCAGAAGCGGGGCGACGCTGCGGAGCAGAGAAACGAAGACATATTTAATTTACCAATAGGATTGCATTAAATCTTCGCTCCGCTTCTGTAGTCAGGCAGTCTTATAGTGAGCAGACTTCTTAATACTACGAGAAAAACAAAACATTTTATCTTGTATTTGTTTACATTATTATATAGTTTAAGTGTAATTATTACATTAGTTAGTGGATTAATACAAATTATTGAGTTAAAAGATAAGTACTGAATTCATTATGCTTATAATTTAGTTTTTTAACCCATTGCTCTGTTGACGTATGGTTATATAATGCGGATTTTTTTTTGGTAGTTCAGTACCAGTACTAGAACACATTTCCATTAATGGTTCAATACCATTATGGTGTTTTTTTTGCATTTTGGAACTGAAGTAACCACTGTTTAGTACTTAACTTATGAAATTGGAGGTCAGTTACCTGCGTCAGCACAGGTATACCGAACGCACACCTAATACCTACCTATCGCGCCAATGTCGCTCACCTGTGGCGGTGAGTGCATAAAATAGGTTTCAAAGTACATCATTCGTAAAAATAATTTTATTTTTTATTACTAAACTAAATCAACATGTATTTATAAGAACTCCTTTATGTTTATTGGGTCAAAATTTACACAGTTGTATATATTTTTTTAATATCAATCAAAGCGATCATTAAAATTAAATTCGTAGTACTTTTTCTGTGTACATTCATTTCTCATAAAATGGCCTGCAAACATCCATGTGACGTTGTAGATGCTGACATTCTTTGAATGGTTTTACATTACAGCTCTGAAAAGAAATAATTACTGATACACTCGCTGACAACACTTTTATATAGATTTAAGACTTAATGCAAGGACTTTTTCCATACAATACACTTTATTCTCAACTGCAATATAATGGTTTAAGAGCAAAACAAAGCGAAAAATTAAGGAGTGCCTGGCATCTCATGCAAAGTAAATAAAGGTACGTGCCAATTGAAAATTCGTAACTCTAAAGTCATGGGGGTCAATTCATACTAACGCAGAGTCGAAGCGCATTGAAGCGGTAATCTAAAACGTAACATAACAAATTCGCCTTGATCTCCACAACGTAACGCACATATTTCTTCCAAAATAAAATGAAGACGCACGGATCCGCACGCTTTCGACGGAATTTGCACGTCTGAGGGCGGCTAACGCTGATAGGTGTACGTTCTTGCGCACCCAAGATCATATGACGCGACACCAAAGCAGCGTCCCTCGCTAGAGTTAACTGGCAACTGATGTCCACTGAACTACGAAATGTAAAAACGGGCAAATGCGCGTGCATTCGTGCAACTTCGCTTTAATTGTAAAGAATTTGACGCTACGTTGTGCTTCAACTTTGCGCTAGTATGGATTGACCCTTAAAGTACGATCAATTTAAACAATTCTGCGTATTGTGGGCTTTCGAGTTAGTTACACATTAAAATGCTATATGACATGTTTTGTAAGAAATCTTACCCATAATATGCGAGAAGTTAGGCAAACATATAGTCTATCTGGAGCACATATAGGTCTAAGTTTGGAACGCCACTTATTCTCAAGAGTTTCCTGTATACATATCTTTTTTGCATTCAGAATAACGTCAGTAAACTCAACGTTGGCGTATGCCCATTGGTCGATGTAATAATCCAGTTTTTCGAAGTCAACGTTTCCATTTTCCTTTAGTAAGTTAGCATTTGTCATCAAACATATACCGTCCCGACAAAACGGTAACAACTATAAAAAATAAGTTTAAAGTCAAGCGAAACATCTGAGAATTGTATACGTTTTTATATCATTGGATGATAAACAATGTTACTGCAATCACGCAATCACGCAATCACAGCTGCCTAAAGACATTTTGCAAAACCAGAGGCCTTGCAAATGCAATGCCATCGCAGACAAAGTTAAAATGACTCATGTGACTGTAATTACACCAGCACACACATCGTTCAAACCGGAAAACAGCTGACAACACAACGGAGCTTCTTCAGCTCTACTACTACTCATTTTGTTCTACTAATTTTGTTTTTGTCTGTTTAAACAGTAAAGGGCGTTAACATACCATTACGCCCATATTCCCCGAAGGGTTAGGCAGAGGTGTAACAATGTACACCCACAGTTCGGCGGTATGTTTTTAGGTCCCATGTAATAGGGGGCGAGCCTATTGCCGTTAACATGCACAAATCCTAACTCCGAGCTGCTACTGAGAATTTCATAGAAAAACCCAATAATACTTTTTGCCCGACCTGGAAATCGAACCCGAGACCTCTAGCATAGCAGTCGCGCTTAGGACCACTAGGCCAACGAGGCAGTTAAAGGGCGTTAATGGAAGTTTAAGGTAGCCACTCACTTATTAACCCGGTACCCGACCAGAATCGTGCGGTTGAGATTTCTTTATATGAACTTCCAAACAAATACGCTCACTTGCGAGCATCAACTCCCTAACCTCACCGGATGGTTTGCCACAGAAGCAGTCCACTCGCTTATCGCGTGTTGCTATGCAATGTCATTCGTTGACATAAGATTTTGATTTGTTGACCACGACCCCGTTGACGCCGGGGCCCACATTGACAATAAGTTGACGTCTAGCGACCAGGCGGTTCTGGACGGGTCCCGGGCTGATAAACCAATTTTTATAATGCCAAGGGCGAATTTCACCAAATTTTTATGTTTTATAAATTTTTAAATCCATGGACTAAAATTGACATCCGACAGTTTGTGTAAAGACAGAAGTAGGTTCCTACCTACTAGATATAAAGAATGATCGCGAAGAACATCTTGTACTGGTACTACTTACTTTTTTAGGACCTTTGGATTTAATTAGAAATCCGGAGCCATTTCGGATCATTGTATTAAAATCACAACGTTCCATAACTTCGTCAGAATATAGATTTGGTGTTGGACAACATTTGTCCAAGTCTGCCTGTAATAAATGTAGCGTGTATATTTTTTTTCCTTTGAGAGTGTTCAGACATCTTTTGGAATTTAACGGCGGCAGATTTCTACAAACAAGATTTTTGCCATCGTGTAATGAAGTATACCTACGTGATGTTAATTAAGCGAATTGCGGTCGAAACACCATATTGCGCTCCAAAACGGATCACTGACATGACTTAAAATGCTGCCCAGCTTAAATGGGATTTTTTTTGTTCAGGATGGGAAATCATTAAATGACTTGGGGCCCTTAGTCAGACTTTTACTGGTTAAAACCCACCCATGTTCCTTCTTGAGCCCTTTGCGTTTCGGGGGCGCGGTATCTCTTACGAACTACCCGCAGCGCCGGTAGGCATCGGCTCTGAGTGGCCCCTTCACTTGCTGACATTTCTTTGAGGCGCGTGTGGAACACGAACGCGACGTCGACACGGCCTGTCTTTATGTAACGTACGGAAAGTGAGCTACCTATTGCTCACCGTCTACTGTTGGGCCCGCGAGCTTAATGGGATTGAATGTCTGCCGCAAGTCCAACGACCTGTGAGCCCATAGAGCCAATGATGACTGTTCCTAAATGGCGAGTGGGGGACTTGCTTCCTCGGGAATTGGCAAGACGTAGTGCAGATAGAAGGAATAAAGGGTCCCTTAGCGCAGCTTAGAGCCAGTACGGACTAATTATAATATGTTTAAATAAAGATTTTTATTTGTTGTTTTTGTTTGTTTGTTGTTGCTATGAGTTTCATTAAAACTCTTTACAAACATATCCTACCATTCCTACCATACGTTATTCTGCCATTTCATTTCTACTACACATAGTAGTTTTTTCTAGTCCACTGCTGAACAAAGAGCTTTACTGAAACCATGCTATATAGACTTCGTGCCCGTATTTAAGGGGCAGATAGCGTGGTAACTGTCACTTCATATTATGCTTTCTACCTAACACCTCTGAATATAGAAAAAGTAAACTACATCACGTGGCGTGTTCCAACACAGTCGCGGTATGGGCCCTTGAAACGAGCGATTAACTCCTTTCCGTTGCGGTTTCGAGAAAAATCGGCCAAATATCACCTGTAAAAGATTTCTTTAATAAAAAAAAAATATCACTCACACGAAATAGGATGTACTTTGTAAAAGTATTTAAGTTAAATCTATTTAAATAGAATTTGTAGGCTTTTTCACATTGGTTCGAGGGGTCAGGCGCTGAAAACCGAAGTTGGGTTACAGATGCTCACTTCTTTTGCTTGTTCAAATATAAAATGCCTAATTAATTGTAACATTGTCTTTTTTTAAATTTTCTGGTATTAATAAATTATTATTATCACTTGTAAATAATGTTTTACGAATTAGAAGACAAAAAATAATGGATCTGAAGACCAGAAGAACTTTAGGATCAGCTCAAAACACTAAACTAAGATTTAAAACTCCGTAAGATCATATACAGCGTGTTATGGAAAGGGTATATCCATACAAACTGGATGAGGAGTGTATCCGGTACTGAATCTCGAATACAATATTTCAGCTCAGAAGCAGTAACTTTGAAAATGCATAATATTTTTTTATTTCGGCAGTTTATTAAGTATAAATCATAACAAACGTACAGGAGAAACAAATCTTTTGCTGAGTTGTTTCTTAGTGTGTAGTTTATTGATACCGATCAGCTAAATTCAATTGGTAACATTTGTTTTTTTATTTAAATGTTTCTAAACATTATAATTTTGTGGGTATAGGTATTAAACAAATGTTGCTATATGGTTTTTTAACACCAAAAGAATTCGTGCCTTTGATATCTATATACCATTTCCGTAATACGCTGCAGATATACACATCAGAAGGTCAAGTCATGTAATCTCAAAGAGATGTCAGCAAAGGGAAGGGGCCACTGAGGGCCGATGCCTGCCGGGGCTGCGGGTTGTTCGTAAGAGATACCGCGCCCCCGGAACGCAAAGGGCACAAGAAGGAACATGGGTGGGTTTTAGTCAGTAAAAGTCTGACACTCCCTCCCGTCCCGCCCAGGGCGGGAGAAGTTATTTGATGATTTCCCACCCACCAAAAAAAAAAAAAAAAGTTAAATTTAGATTTATTTTTGACAGATTGAGACTTAGTTAGATTAGAATGTGAAGATTGATAAATACAGCATTGACCCCTAGGTATCTTTTACCAGGTTCTAAAACCTTCTGAAAACTTTAAGAATATCTTTTTAATTCTGAATGTTTGCTTTTTAATTCTTACCTGAATTACAGCAGCTAACACCAAACAACTACGGATTTTCATCATTGTACTGAAGCGAAGTGAGGACATGACGAAGATACAAGCAGTTTTATAACGAGTGATTACGGCTTGTGATGAATTTGTTTATAATTATTTCGATTCTGCGTTATTGAATAATATGGACTCATAATCACGGTAAACAAAATTCTTCGTCTCATTTAACATTGAGTTATGATCTGGTTCATACGTTGCGTTTTATTATTTGCATTGATACTCGTAAACAATAGTCGATGCCATTTTTGCTCGTCAATTAAAAGGGGGTATTTCAATTCAAACAGAAGTTCGGAAAATAATTCACATAATCAATTCCTGTCTTCCCAACAGAAATGTGCGAGGTAGTGAAGCTAAGCTAAGCTTTGAAACTGTGTCCATATCTACTAGATCTAAGTGGTGTAACGGAGTGGGTAAGATTTTCCAATTATATTTGTACTTTTTCTTTTTTTTTTAACCGACTTCAAAAAAGGAAGGAACTCCGTCATTTACAAGAATCAGCCGATATGGAAAAATGTTGTATATTTAAAAGGATATACTTTCAGATTCATCCATCATAGTTTTATCGACAGTAACTATAGTTCTGAAAGTCGGTAGCAGTACAAAAACACTTCCAAAATTAAAGTTATTACAACTTTATTGTTTTTGAAAGCGGTTGTCTCTTTCGTTAACTTGTTTTTCTCTAACTAAATCTATTTGTTTTGAGTAACAGTAACGTTTTGCATCTAGGCAGCGATTTTACTAACATTTAGGGACCATCGCAATGTAATCACACAATGTCACCTATATTTTTTGAGATTAATTGTCGCTGAGATGAGATTACCTACGACTAGATTATGAACGATTTTAATTAATAGAATCGCCGTACTGTTTTAGGCAGTTTCTTAAAAACAAAACAATTTTTTGCAAATGTCACCACCTCCTTTTGTTCTCAACTAAAGTCTATCTTAACACATCTTTTCGCCGTGTCGACGGCGCGTTCGTGTTCCACGCGCGCCTCAAAGAGATGTCAGCAAAAGGAAGGGGCCACTGAGGGCCGATGCCTGCCGGGGCTGCGGGTTGTTCGCAAGAGATACCGCGCCCCCGGAACGCAAAGGGCACAAGAAGGAACATGGGTGGGTTTTAGTCAGTAAAAGTCTGACACTCCCTCCCGCCCCGCCCAGGGCGGGAGAAGTTATTTGATGATTTCCCACCCACCAAAAAAAAAAAAAAAAAACACATCTTTTCAGAGCATTGGTTATCGAAAATAAAAGCAGCATCGGAGCTTGTCTTCCTCTTGAATAAGGCTCTAAAAGGTAATTGTATGAAACAGTTAATCTTAGTATGGCCAAAACGAGCCATCCAACAATCTAACAATAACTAAAGTAATTCAATACGTCAAAGGTGCTACGTTACTATCCAGCAATACCAGTTCAATTGACATCCTAAACTTATACTTAGAATAGATTTTAAATTATACATACATACATAAATTTACGCCTTTTTCCCATGGGGGTGGGCAAAAATCATAGAACGCCACCTGCAAGGATCCTTACATACTTCTTTCACCTCGTCCACGTTCGTACATCTGGTCATTCGGTTACGAGTATTGCGCAACCGACCTTTCTGAAGAACCTCACCAATAAAGTCAGGGTAGGTTTTTCTAGGGCGTCCGGCGTAGCCACTCACATCTGCCATATAAATCCGTTTTGTTAGTCGCCTTTCACTCATTCTCTCAACATGACCGAACCATCTAAGCATACTCTTTTCAACCTTCGTCACTACATCCTAATTTTATTCGGTACGTTATCGTATAATTTCATTTTAAATTATCACCATAGTAAATACTTTTTTGACTGCCCCGTTGGTCTCGTGGTTGCGAGCGCAACTGATAAGCGTGAGGTCCTAGGTCGGGCAAAAAGTGTTATTGGGTTTTTCCATTAGGATTTGCTCAGTAGCAGCCCGGAGTTTGGAAGTTGGTGCTGTGACAACCCCGTGCCTCGAAAAGCACGTAAAGCCGTTAGTCCCGGCTGTCATTCGTAAGTCTTTGACAGTCGTTAAGGATAGACAGAAGCCAGGAAGTCTGACAACCAGTCTAACCAAGAGGTATCGTGTTGCCCAGTAACTGGGTTGTGGGGGTCAGGTAGGCAGTCGCTCTATGTAAAACATTGGTGCTCAGCTGCATCCGGTTATACTGGAAGCCCACCCCAACATGGTTGGGAAAAGGCTAAGTAGATGATGATGATGACTAGATTTTGTCAGCGACTTCGCTCGCTTATTTCGGGTATCGCAGATGGAGACGATGTCAGGAGCTACCTATTAGACAAACAATTAGCTCAGTGGTTTTGTCGTGATTAGGTAACAAACAGACAGACGGACGGACAGACATACTTTCGAATTTATGAAATTAATTTCGATTGTCCCACGGCTGGGCAAAAGACACCTTCTCCACACGTCTGCCCTCAGCTATTTTGGGCCTATCAAGTTCGTGCATTTGTCCACGTCTTGGACTGCCGTGTTGTCACCTGAGCATTGAGTGGGGCCCAATCAGTGGTTATGTTAAAAGTTAAAAGCGGTAATTCCGAACTAAGTGTACAATGTTTTTATTTTCTGGATAGGAAATCATCAAATTACTCCCCCCGCCCCAGGCGGGGCGGAGGAAGTGTCAGTCTTTTACTGACTAAAACCTACCCATATTCCTTCTTGTGCTGTTCGCGTTCCGGGGGCGCGGTATCTCTTTCGAACAACCCGCAGCCCCGGCAAGGGTACAATGGTGTTATGTTGAGTACTGACTCAACATAACACCATTGTGCCACGCCTATAAATGGCTGCTAAGTCATAAGTACTGATTTATGACTTAACAGCCATTTATAGGCATTGCAATTATCATTCGAGTGCCCTTATCACCCTAAAATTAGCATGCATTATGTTAGTTCATCGGAAATACAGCAGACAGAACTGATCCACTCCCATTTAAGTTTAGCAGATTTTCTGGTAAAAACATGGTTTCTGTGATTGTGCTGTAGAGTGAATTTGAACAGTACTCATAATAAATTCAACTCGAAAGTAAACATATATTAATTAAACTATACCAATACTAAGAATATTCTCCAAAGCATTTCGTAGGAAAATACATTGAATTTACTAATTGTGTTGAAGTAATTATTTAAATTAAAATCTCACCTACTCCAAGTACTTTAACTAAGTTAGAAGCTGCTCTAAACATTATTCCATGTATTTATCACAATATAAATATAAGAATTTCGATTTTAAGATTGTCAAACGGATACATAATATGTAAGAAAGTTGTCAATGGTGTAGTAACTATTTTCCATAGATATTAGAAAAGGATTTGGTTTTTGCGAGGGACGGATTACAAAAGAACGTATATGACAACAGTGAAGATTACTGATTGATTCGATTTTTGGCTTTTAAAAGAAACTGCCCCACACTTGGAATTTCTCCAGCATCGTGGCTGCATTTACAAATACATAAAATCACATACAGACCAGCCAGCCAGACCAGCCTGCCAGACCCGGATCTACCATTTATGGGGCATACAAATGTTGGTTCCGTGAGGGAATTGAGCTCCCGATACGCAGCGCAGTAGCCAATCGTTCAGCCAATGCGCCAACAGTGCTGACAAAGATGATAAGGAACCGATTACATTATTTAATATTCGAGACGCAGTGCTCACAACTATCAATTAATTTAGCACTAGCATTTAGCAGCAGAAATTTTGTTACAATTAGATTTTATTTAAATCCTGACAAGCTACTATGACTAAATTGTTTGATAAATACCTTAAATTATTATAAAAAACGTAACACTGCCTAAATGATTTTTATTTTGTTTGTATAAATACGATGGCGATATTATTTAGAGGGTAGATATAAATGGTTAGTTAGTCACATTAAGACGACTAAATATTTCAATAACTTGATGGATAAAGTCAAACAGTTGAGACATTTCATACCTATTAATAAAAATATTACTTTGTGTTTATAATTCGGTTTTTTAATTAATATATAAGGACTAGAAGGTAATTTCTTCGGTTCTTGTTTCTTCTATTTTATTATTGTCTTTGTTATATCGATAATATGGTCTGCATTCGTCCATGTGTTCCCTTAAACGATCACAATCATCGGTTTTTTTCAGTTTACAGTTCTAAAAAAAATATGAATATTAAGTAAGCAATTAAGTAAATAAGATCTTAATCTAGATTCAACTAAAACTGAAATATCAGAATCTAATGAAGATTCAAAACGTATCTACTATAGAATAATCTTGCGTTTTGTAGTCTTAGGAAACATAGGATGCAATAAACGTCAAAGTGTCATTCATTAAGAACAATACATTTATCGACCCACACATTTTATCGGGTAATACGAACAAAAATGGATAATGTAAGTATTGGATATACATATCAAAAAATTTCCATAGTGAATTTATGAGTGCTACATCTAGACAAAGAGAATGAGTGTACTTGTAAGGGAGGGTCCCCTTACAATTACACCCATTCCCTTTGTCTAGATAATACTTATAAGGGCTAATGTTCATTGAAGTTATATTATGCGGTTGTATCCTAAATCTTAGATTGCGGCTATACGACCTCATTCAAGCACCACCCATAAATGGAAACAACACTTGTAAAGCATATTTTGTAAAGTTTCACAAATTTCGATTAAAAGAGTGGTGCAATAGGAATCAATTTACGAACATGCGCTGAAAAGTTTTTAATCATATTGTTACGTAAAATACAAAAATGTATGACTGAGTCCGTGTCCACGGGCAGCCCTGGGATGAGTACTTATACCGGAGGACCGAAGAACTCTGCCGGTACGCCCGCAGGCGTTGCGCACAACAAAAGAACCTCCCTCTGCTTCATACTGTACACTTTTTTGCAAGGTGGTAAATCATCAAATGACTTCTTCCGCCCTAGGTGGAGCGGAAAAGAGTGTTAGACTCTTACTGACTAAAAACGACCCGTGTTCCTCTTAATGTCCCGTCTTACGGCCAAGTGAATCTACATTGTAATAATTAATCATATTGTAAGGGAGATAATAATAATAAATACATTATGTAATTACACTATGCTAATACCGTATAAATCTTACCCATAATATTTGACCTTGCAGGCAAATAAATATTCTATCTGGATCACATACTTCTGGTGGTTGGCCCCTATACCAATCCTCTCCTTTTGGCTTTATACATTTTGGTTTAGCGAGCAATATAGCTTCAGTAAATTCAGGGTGTGCGGCTGCCCATTTGTCAACGTAAATTCCCAATTTGTCGTAGTCAATGGTTGAATTTTCCATTAGTAAGTTGGAGTTCTTCATCAAACATAAACCATCCTGGCAGGGGAGCTGTGGAGAAAAAGAAATTAAAGTCAAAGTTTGTTTATAAAACTTTCGAGAATCGTCCATTTGGACTTATATATATAAGATTAGCTCTATTCTGTATCCTGCTTAATATTGAGGGATCTGAACATAACATACCATCACGCCTGTATTCCCCGAAGGGTTAGGCAGAGGTGTACCAATGTACACCCACAGTTCGCCGGTATGTTTAGGTCCCATGTAATAGGGGGCGAGCCTGTTGCCATTAACCGGGCACAAATCCAAACTCCGAGCTGCTACTGAGAATTTCATAGAAAAACCCCAATAACACTTTTGCTCGACCTGGGAATCGAACCCAAGACCTGTAGCGTAGCAGTCGCGCTTAGGACCACTAGGCTAATGAGGCAAGATCTGAACATAATAAACAAAAACCTAATTTTCTGTTTAATTTCGTTGCGGGATCCTAGACAGTTGAGTCATTTCATCGGGACTCGCCGAGCTTCATTGCCTCGGTACCTTTCTAGTAGACGGTACTGTTTGGCTTTCAGAAGCAGTGGTTACGAATATTGTGTCGGATTTAATATCTAAGCAACAATGATTTTAAGATTTGCTAAGCTATAGAATAAACGCAAAGAACATCTTCTATTGGCAGTAATAGGTACCTACTTACTTTTTTAGGGCCTTGGCGTTCACCTTTAACTTCGACCTCTTCTATTGGCGTTTTTTCAATTCCACAAAGATCCATAACTTCCTCTGAATACAGATTTGGTATTGGACAACATTTGTACTTATTTATCTGTAATAAATATAGTGTTAAGATTTTGTGTTATAATTGTTGTAGATTTGTACCGTGTTTGATATCAAGTTCACATTGCCTGGAAATAACTAATCTGGTTCAACGACACCGAAATCAATATCATTGTAGGATGCTGTAACTCTTTTTACACATGCGGTACCCTTTCATACTACCTACATCTTATTTCACTAGACCAGGCATGGTCTTTTTCTCACTGCATAGATCGCTCTCACTGTTGCAGTTTGTTATAGCCCACTGCTGCACAAAGGGATCCTGTATTTAAAGGGTGATAACTATCACACTTTGTTAAATGCGCTTAGCATTTAAGAATACGTATAAAAAAAACTACCTACATCACTTGGCGGGCGCCAACAGTACCGCGGTATTTTCTCTTGAGCCAGATGATATATACCAAATTCGTGTAGTTCTCGAGGGACTTTTAATTGTTTCTGGCCACATATCACCTGTAAAAGATTACTTTACTAAAGAAGAACCTTTCCATAGAAGGATTTAATGGCAGCAAATAAAAAACATTTACTAAAATCACAATTTAAAATTAGAATATTAAAACGGTAAGTGCCTTGTTAGCCTAGTGGTCGTAAGCGCGACTGCTACGCTAGTGGTCTTGGGTTCGATTCCCAGGTCGAGCAAAAAGTGTTATTGGGTTTTTCTATGAAATTCTCAGTAGCAGCTCGGAGTTAGGATTTGTGCCCGGTTAATGGCAATAGGCTCGCCCCCTATTACATGGGACCTAAACATACCGGCGAACTGTCGGTGTACATTGTTACACCTCTGCCTAACCCTTCGGGGTATACAGGCGTGATGGTATGTTATGTTATAAAACGGTTTAGAATCAGCACTCAAACTTTTCTCAATTGATTGCCCCGACCATATAGTACTATGCATTAGAAGATTCCGAAAATCTTACCTGAATAACAACAGCCAACATGAAACGGCTACGCGGTCTTATCATCGTGGCACGTTGGGACGAAGTGAAGACATGACGGCAAGACTAGATGTTATATACCAAGTGATTACGTATTGTAATGATTGTCAACAATAACACAGAATCGAGATCACAAACAAAATTCCTCGAATCATTTATGGGTAAAACAGTACCAGCAACCCGGAGCGAATAGTAGGTCAATTGGTGAACTTAGCACAAATAATATTTTTGACCATACATCATAAACTGCCTCGTCAGCCTAATGGTCCTAAGCGCGACTGTTACGCTAGAGGTCTTGGGTTCGATTCCCAGGTCGAGCAAAAAGTGATATTGGGTTTTTCTATGAAATTCTTAGTAGCTACTCGGAGTTAGGATTTGTGCCCGATAAATGACAATAGGCTCGCCCCCTATTACATGGGACGAAATCATACCGGCGAACTGTGGGTGTACATTGGTTCATCTTTGCCTAACCCTTAGGGAATACAGGCGTGGTGTTGTTGTGTGAATATTTTTGACCATACTATCGTTGACAACGATGACCGTTTCACAACTGTGACAAGTAAGAAAAGTTAAGACCGAAACGTCAGGAAGACAAAACAAAAGAATTGTAATAACACTATGTAATGAGGCTATCTTGACATCGAATAAAATTAAATTAGTACCAAAAGTTTCCTATATATATTATGTCTCAAGGTTTGATAATCCAACTACAGAAGATCTCACTAACTTTATTCAAGACGGCGGACACACGGTTGTGAAGGTTGAGTAGCTTAATCAATATAAAGAAACCAATTACACGTCTTTTAAGGTAAACATTGACCAGGCTCAAGAAGCTTAAGTAAAGACTTTTGGCCCGGTGGAGTGGTATATTGTAAATTTACTTTAAAACGGGTATATTCCAATGCCGATATCTGTGCCGACAGAAAATGAAAATAAGTCTCGTTTCGTTCAACTGTAGATCTGTTAAACCTGTAATCATATCAGAGACTTATGTAAGATTCATGACGTGATGCATGTCGCATATGCGCGTGAGTCACTGCGGGGCAAGCTCGGGGAGTCGGAGGACCGAACCCGCTACGCGACGGCAGCTGCGGGCCCGCCACTCCACTCAGCTCACAGACACGCTCCACCACGGGCATTTTTTTGTAAACTTGCATTTATTGTGTAATTATGGTATTATACCTATTTTAATACAGTCCACTATCTTTTATTATAAGTCCCGATTGAGCCTAATCAATGCACTTCAAGAACATTGGCTACTTGGAGTATCCAAATGGAATCCATTCTAAGGTTACCCACCATGGTGTCTCAGCGGTGGATACGACAGCGGGTACCTTGAAAGGACGACCCTACGGAGGTGTCGCAATCGTGTGGAGGAAGACTGTTTACAAACGTTTGACCGATTTAGACTGGATCCACGCGCGTAGCGGCCGTGTGTATACGACTCGCCGGCGCAGCTGTGTAGATATGTCGGTGTATATGCCAACTGAGGCAATAGATAACTTACCCTTGTTTACGGAGTGCTTAAGCACAATTAGTGCGATTTTTGAAAACTATACAGTAGAATGATTATGTGTCTTATCGCTGGGTGATTTTACTGCGGATGTGCCACGTAATAATAGCATTTTCGCGAGTAAGGTACTCGATAACTGTAACGAACAACATTAGACGTGTGCGGATCTTAGTCTGCTGAATATGTCTCCTAATACTTTAACTTATCTTAGTGATGCTCATGGGTTTACCAGTTGGCTGGATCACTGTGTGACCACAGCGTGGCTAAGTAAAATTGTAAATATAAGTATTTTGAACGATGTAAACTGGCCACACCACTTCCCATTAATTATATTATGTAGTACACACATACCATCACGCCTATATTCTTCAAAGGGTTAGGCAGAGGTGTACCAGTGTACACTCAGAGTTCGCCGGTATGTTAAGGTCCCATGTAATAGGGTGCGAGCCTATTGCCATTAACCAGACACAAATCCTAACTCCGAGCTACTACTGAGAATATAATAGAAAAACCCAACAACACTTTGCTCGACCTGGGAATCGAACAACCGAATCGAACCATTCGAAGACCTCTAGCGTAGCAGTCGTGCTTAGGACCAACTGAATGTAATAGTGCCCAAAATTGATAATCATTGTGCTCATACATATAAAGTACAATACATACATATAAAGTAATATGGGGAAACCGAAACTATGGTCAAAGGTGCGGCTTTGCTAATTCTTGTGAACAATATATCGATTCATGCATTTGACCGAATTTTCTGTGTGCCGGTACCTCATGTGATGACCAACATCATTACAATCGCATGTATGTGTCCTAAAACAAAATTTTCTTATGCTTATCTAAAGCTGCAGTTCAATGTTATCGTGGTAAAAGTCAAAACCGGAAACAACGGGTTATAGGCTGGAATTGTCACGTTAGGAAGGCACACATATCACTACATAGTATAAAACAAAGTCGCTTTATCTGTCCCTATATCCCTATGTATGCTTAAATCTTTAAAACTACGCAACAGATTTTGATGCGGTTTTTTTAATAGATAGAGTGATTGAAGAGGAAGGTTGATATGTATTATTACATCAGCATTGCACCCGTGCGAAGCCGGGGCGGGCCGCTAGTATATAATAATAACAAGTTTGTTTTTTAGCGGTCGGCCGGATGAGGATAGAATTTATGACGATATGGCTAATAGTCGTAAGCTTTTTAACCCACGGGTACGGAACAAATGTTTGTATGACCTACAGATCCGCGTATCAGATGTTCCGGGTCTGGCTGTTTGTGTATGTGAGTTTATATGTTTGTAAACGCACCCACGACGCAGAAGAAATTCCTAGTGTGGGGCAATGTTTTAAAAAAGAATAAAAAAACTATGGGTGTATGTGAACAATGTTACCTTGCCTGAAATAAAGAAATTTTATTTATTTATTTTATTTAAATCGTCAAATTTTAATAAAATAGCAGAAACAAATACAGCTACAGGAGATATTCCAAGTGCGGTGCGGCGTGTTTCAATAGAAAAAAATAATACTTCCTATTTTCCTTAAACATCATTTTGAGAGTAATCTTTGTTTTTGTAAATATAATTATCACAATTATTGTCAATAACAGAATTTCGATCAACTTACAATGTAAAATAGCAGTGTGGTTTGTAAAAATCTGTAAGGATGATTTCAAATAATGATTTTATTCAAATACTTCAATAATAATGAATGCCCATAAAGTAATACTAATACATAGTTACTACATACAAAATTTTCTATTATAGTTGACATGATAATACACTCGGGAGCAATGAATCTGGGTCACCAACATAAACTTGTGGAAACTAAAGAATAAACGCATTCTAAAGGCCGACTAAATTTTTCCCGTTTATATTAGAAAATCGCAGCCAGGTAATTACTCCTCATTCCATACTACCATGCCATAGTTTTCAAATACTTTTTATTTGAATAAACTAACATTAACTAAATGTTCTTGGTGACCCGAATTCATTGTTCTCGAGTGTACATAATATATCATAGGTATATGTTATCAAATTCATTTTTCTTGTATAGGTTATACTTGCTCCCTCCATTTTATGAAATATGGTCTGCATTCATCCATGTGCGCTTTTAGAATCGAACAGCCATTTACGCCGTCTAAGTCTCGCAATTTACAGTTCTGAAAAATGAAAACAAGTTATTTCTGAGTATTTTAAAGTAACAGTAATTGCCTTGTCTTTTGGGCACAGTTGACGGCAATGCGGAGCAATTTTTGATTATTGTTTTTTTTTTCATGTTATTTTATTTTAAGGCTGATATTTTTATCGACGTCAAAAATAAATTTAGAAATTGGATATAAATTGAACCTTACCGCGTTTTAAAACTATCGTGTATTGACGTGTGGTGATGGACCAGTTTAGATAAAAAAAAACAACAGAAAATGTTACCCATAGTACGTTGGAGGATATGCAATAGAAGATTTTATCTTGCTCACAAACTGGAGGACCTAGAGGTCCTCCGTCCTTTGCACATATCTTTTTTGCTTCCAATATGGCGTCAGTAAATTCAGGATTCATTTCTGCCCAGTGGTCTATGAAAGCCCTTAATTTTTCATAGTCGACGCTTTGATTTGCCATAAGTAAATCGGCGTGATGCATAAGACATATGCCTTCCTTGCAAGGAGCCTGGTTTTAAAAAACAAGCAAATAAAAGTAACAATTATAACAAAACACTTTTTTAGAATTTTATTGAACACTTTAAAAAATAAATATCCAGACACTCACTTTGGGAGGTTCTCTTGGTTTTTCAAAATTATCTGGTCCTGTTTTCTTAATCCCGCAATGCTCCATAACTTCATCAGGATAGAGGCTGGGTATAGGGCAACATTTGTGAATGTCTATCTGCAAACAAAACGGGTTTATGTTCATCAGACAATTCACATTATGTATAAAATTGATCTACTACTGGGCAAAAGTCTGTTTAAGAAAAGGCATAAGCATCATTAAAATTTCCAAATAAGGTTTAAATATTATTGACTACTGCATTCTTTTCTCGTGAGAATATAGCAAAACAAGCTTTTGCTTGCGACTTAGTATGCGTGGATTTTGTTTACGTGTCTCTAATTTGTTTGAAAATAAAATATAGCTAATGTTTCTCGCTGGAAAAGTAGCTAGCAGTATGTGAAATAATTTTTCAAATCTAGTTTATCTATTACAAACAAAAATAGGATTCCTTTCTCTATGGGAATAACAGTATAGATAAAAAGTATTTACCCCAGGAGGTAGGGTCAGGCAGTGTCTCGGTATAGTTGAAGGGGGTTGGATATCTTGGACCTGACCAAAGATCACCTGTAAAAAAAACAATTTTAAGTTTGCTAACAAAAAGGATTCATCTTTAAATTGACAACGGAAGACAAGTAAGGTCATGTAAAATAGACGAAAATTCTAGAAAATAGGTATCTAAATTCAAGATAATTATTTTAGGAATTGTATGTAAAAAAAATAATGTGACAAACTTGCAAAGTGCGTGGAAGCAACTATGATTGGTTGACCGAATTATCAACAATCAATCACTTCAGCTTCCGCGCTTATGACATTTCCTAACATTTTTGTGTTGATTCTAGTTAGACAAATGACAGGTGGGGAGGGAGGTAAACTACGCATCAACTTGTTAATTATAAAATACTTTCAAAGATCATTATCAATCATTACTTAAAATTGAAACATTGTCTCTTCCATCTTGAACCACTCTCTCCTTACCTGAATAAAAACGGGTAACACTAAACCGGTACAGGATCTTATCATGGTGCTGCGTTAGGATAAAGTAATGACATGACGCACACTCTAGCAGTTATATACCGAGTCACTACCGGCCGTGACCATTGTCCACACGGGAAACTATCAAGGTGTTGGTCACAGAGTATGTCGGAAATTATAAAGATAGGACACTGTTGCTGCCTACCGTGAGCGTTGGAGTCGACGAAAAATTATGTTTATTAAATTATGTTTAATCAGATTATTTTTCACCTTATATACCTACTATGGTTTTTAAGAAGAATGTCTAGAAGTACTGGTCCAATTATTATTATTTTTTCATCGATAGATAGCTATTTTATTGCTGAGTGATATAGGCTATGTTTTATGATACGCTCGACTTCAACGCGAACGAAGTCGCGAGCAAAAGCTACTTAGGCCTGAAAAACCGATTCGAGTCGATTTTATACATTCAAAATACGCCTGTCCTGCAATAATTAGATATCACTCATTGATATGAAAAAGTCTTTAAGTTAAATAAAAATTGTATACGAAGCGAACATTTCTGATTGAATTCACGTTTAACAAGTCTGAATTATTTACGTCTGTGTCATATCTATTAATGTTGTTTACTCTACGATGGTAAACAAAATTATGTGCAGTGGATAGTTAAATTAATTTTGGTAAAAACTTCTGACAAAATGCAAGATTTTCGAGACCCATTTTCATTCATAAACATATATTTTTTTAAGAATCCTTGTGTCATGTATTTAAATTTTATATTTTGGCACACAAGACATACCAATTACAGCGCTAATAAATACTTCAAATCTTAATTATGGTAAAGTTTCACCTTCGTTTTCATGAGAAAATGTTGACGTACAAAACAAATAAATATTTTAAATTCACAGAAATATCGCTAACGAATGTCACGTGCGAGAATTGTATTCACATAATAATATGTGAAGGCTTACATAAGTATTATACATAGTGTTGCTTCGTTAGCCTAGTGGTCCTAAGCGTGACTGGTCTTGGGTTCGATTCTCAGGTCGAGCAAAGTGTTGTTGGGTTTTTCTATTATATTCGCAGTAGCAGCTCGGAGTTAGGATTTGTGCGCGATTAATGGCGATAGGTTTGCCCCCTATTACATGAGACTTAAACTTACCGACAAACTGTGGGTGTACATTGGTACATCTCTGCCTAACCCTTCGGGGAATACAGGCGCGATGGTGTGTTATGTGTGTCAATCCACCATGTTTATTTTAATACAACATTTAACTGAAATAACGCATACCTTCGAAAACCTTAATTAGAAAATTTAGTTACAATCATAACACGAGCACTGAAATTGTACTTAATATGCTTAAATATTGTTTATATAAATTTGTTAGCCTAATTTTAGGTGATAGTATAGGCACAGATGCAGTGATTCATGTTTAATGATGGATTTTATGTACAACTGCGTTATAAAACACTCAAACAAAATAATTAGCAGACTCGTCTCACAATTAATTTGTTATTATTTCTTCAACTATGCATTGTATGTTTTGTTTGTATGTATGTATATATGTATTTATTATTAAAATATATTCTACTCATGATTATTTTCTGTTCTTTGCACCTACTATGTTTTGTCTCTGCATCGCCCTTTTTTTTTTTTTTTGGTGGGTGGGAAATCATCAAATAGCTTCTCCCGCCCTGGGCAGGGCTGGAGGGAGTGTCAGACTTTTACTGACTAAAACCCACCCATGTTCCTTCTTGTGCCCTTTGCGTTCCGGGGGCGCGGTATCTCTTACGAATAACCCGCAGCCCCGGCAGGCATCGGCCCTCAGTGGCCCCTTCCTTTTGCTGACATCTCTTTGAGGCGCGCGTGGAACACGAACGCGCCGAACACGAACGCGCCGGTCTGCATCGTCCTAAGGCAGACTGGTAGAAAATGCCTAAAGCATTAAGTCCGCCTTTGTACAGTGTATTTTTTACATTATGTGCATAAAGATAAATAAATAAAAAGCCTCTACATTTTCAGCATCTATTCATTACAAAACTCTGAAATCTCATATTAATTTCCTACCAACTTTTCAAGTCAAAACCAGTACTATCAATTAACAACCCACTAACTGCAGTTTTTATTACACTTTGAAATGTCATTCCTAAGTTTTATTCTACTTAGTTGCAGCAAATGGTCCATTAATACTCATAGCATTCTCATTAGCTCGAATACTCATTACTCCCAGATGAACGTGATCCACATTTTCTAGGAGTGAATCAAGCCTCCCGGAAATATCTTCCCTTATTCCCTTCCCTTGGGTCATCCAGCATCAGAGACGTCTGAATCGTGACTTATTTACGTGGTATATAAAGTAGATTTATGTTTAGTGAACTGGATCATTTTCTACCTACGTTTATTGAGAGATTTGAAGACAATGTTGGTATACAGAGGTGAATTGTAATTCATCGGAAAACTTTGTGGGGCTGCTGTACTCACAAATATAAACATATTTCACTAACATTAAAAAAAATGTTGCATTCGAAACTGAAATTCAACACGATCAAAGCGTATGAGACGATATTTTTTTTATATTTCGGAATTACATCTATAGTAAAAGTGATTCATACTTATGAATTTGAAATCAGTCTGTAGAAACCGATAGTACAGCGAATCTATATCAAAATCTCAGCTGATTATTTTGACATTGTTTTAGTAATTAAAACAAAAAAATACATAATAATATGGAGCTATAAATAATCCTTTAATAACACCACTTCCACTTCTTGCACCATCTGTTATCAGCAATCACTGCATCTCTTGATTGTGCAAGCAGTACTCATAATTACATATCACTCGCATGCATCTATGTACCAGCAAATTAGTCCAAGATTTGTTTTTCTATCTTAAGTATTATCTTGATTTGAACGGTATTTTTTTTTAAATTTCATTGCGAATCAAAGACAAGGGAATGAGCAGGTCCATAAATTAGCTTCTTTAAAATATTGCAACAATTTTATCATACAAAAAAGTAGTTCCGATTTCTCTACTTCAGTACTTCAGCTATTTACAATTCAAGTTTCATATAAAAAACACTTATTCAATTGTTTATTGTTTACACAGCTTCTCAAACATTATTGTGACAATCGTAGTCAATTATTCATACAAAATCGACAGTTAATTACTATTAAATCGGGCATAATAACAACAATAGCCATGGAAGTGTGTCGGATGTCCTCAAGGAGGCCTACGATCACGGTGCGTGAATCAGTGTCAAGTGCTCTTAAGACCTTGAATGTTGTGGACGACGTATAATTACGCAAGTACAATGAACCAACGGATAATGCTGTGTTATGCACCTATATAGTACTTGTTGTTGAAGCAATAAAGATAACGCAATCGGTGTTCCGCAAGGATCTGTTCTTGGTCCAGTGCTGTGGAGTTGTTTATTAATCTGAGCGAGGCATATGCAAAATTAAACATGATGTTATGTACCGTGCATCAGTTATTACAGTAGCTGCATAGGCAGCATTGACAATTAGCTGTGATAATTGCATCAGAGCTATGCATCTAGCATTAATTAATATTATAAATTAATCTGTGTTACTTGAATTCTAAGGCACTGCAAATTCACTAACATTTGCTTGTATATCGTTGTAGCATAATATCATAGTTTTAATTTATCATAATATGGAACATAGTGCCATCGGAACTATATAATAGGTTTCCTAAGTCATAAGGAAGACCAAAATTAAATTGATTGTCATTGATATTGCGATCATAACTGCTAGCGTTGTGATAGATTTTATTGATGTACTGACAGCTTGTGTTTTTTTTTGTTTTTTTTTTTTTTGGTGGGTGGGAAATCATCAAATAACTTCTCCCGCCCAGGGCGGGACGGGAGGGAGTGTCAGACTTTTACTGACTAAAACCCACCCATGTTCCTTCTTGTGCCCTTTGCGTTCCGTGGGCGCGGTATCTCTTGCAAACAACCCGCAGCCCTGCCAGGCATCGGCCCTCAGTGGCCCCTTCCTTTTGCTGACATCTCTTTGAGGCGCGTGTGGAACACGAACGCGCCGTCGACACGGCCTGTCGTTATGCAACGTAAGGACGGTGAGCTACCCATTGCTCACCGTCCACAGGCCCTTATCTACGGTGGCCGGGAGTCGTCTCGCGGCTCCCGACGTCCGGAGCGTCTACCGCGGCGGCTGGGACGGGAGAACCGCTGTCTCAACCGTCCCGCCGCCTCCTTTTTAAGCATTACTGCCTCGCAGAAGGAGGCGACTGCATCCCATTCCCTCTTGCTCCGGACCATGGCTTGCACCAGGGCCGGACGCGAGAGTTCGCCGCCGCCGATGGCCGCCACGAGGACTCGGCGATGCTCCGCCCAAGCGGGGCATACCGCCACGGTGTGCTCCACCGTGTCCTCGGGGCGATCCACACAATGGTGACACCCGGGACAGCTTGTGTTAAACATTGGTTATTTGGTGAGACTACGCACCGGCAAGCGCAGCGCAAGACGTCTACCCACAAGGTGGACAAATCACCTGATTAAGACCGCAGGAAAGGGCTTCATGCAGGCTTCTTCCAACCGGTTCATTTGGAAATCTATGGGGGAGGCATATGTCCAGCAGTGGACGCCCTACGGCTGATATGATTTATGATATAGAGTAACCAAATTAAATACAAAGTGGTTATTACTTAAGATAATTATTTTGATGGATATAATATCAAAATCATGTGTAATTGCAATATCATATTATTCATGAAGTATTTTTAACCCCCGACGCAAAAACGACGGGTTGTTATAAGTTTGACGTGTCTATATGTGTGTGTGTGTTGATTTTGTGTGTTTGAAAGGTTAATTAGTCGGGAGTGTTCTTAGCTTTGTTTGATGGAAATTGGTTCAGCGGTTCCAAAGTTATCAGCTCTTTTGTAAGCTACGGTAGTGATTATTTCTTCTGTCGGGGGTTACTTAAATTTTTTATTAATTTTGTGTTTTTGTGAAATGAAGAGTATGTAGTTTTCAGAGTTACTCATGTTGAATATTTAAAAATTGTGTAAGAATCATGTACTTGTCTGCTCATACGTAATGGATCTCTTTCTTAGAACGAAGATTCAGACATTCAGATTCGATGACGCGCCGTTTACAAGAAAAATCGTAACAATTTCGATCATGCATAATATTGACAGTAGGTTACTTCTACTATTGTTTACCCTTGGTATTCAATATCGTTCCTCGGAAATTTTACTCCGAATGGCTACGTTAAGTCTGTTACTATGTAGGAGTTTGTTAGTTAAATATCGCCAATCCGCTTTGAGCAAGTGTGGTGATCAATGCTCGTGCCTTCTTTGAGAAGACGCCTTTGCCTTGCAATGGGAAAAGTATAGGCTGATATTACTTTTACAAACATGCCCCCTATTACATGAGACCTAAACATACCGGCGAACTGTGGGTGTACATTGGTACACCTTTGCCTAACCCTTCAGGGAAAACAGGCGTAATGATATGTAATGATGATTGGAAATAGATGCATCCATAGTTGTAACACAACGTTGCTTTCTTTTTATTTTAAATCTTTTTATATTTCTGCAGAAAATAATACGCTCAGAAGAATCGTCTCCGACGATATAAGCAGTGGTATCTCTGACAACTTGAAGATTTTAGCTGCAGAGACTGCATGACCGCCCTCGGCACAACCTCAATACTTCATAAAGAACAAGATCAATTTGTTTGTTTAACATGGGTGGATTACAATACAAGTGGGTGCATGCATTAGTGGTAAATATAAGTACGTGCTACATGCTATACCATAGATGTACATATCTAACCGGCTTTCAAATAGTCATTAAAATTATAAAATATTAAATTGTAGCAATGAAATTGCCATAAATTCATTTAAGTTGGTAACATTTCATGATCAACATCTTATTAACTTCGTCTTAAATAAAGATGCGTTTTATTGTTTAACGTCCTTTGGAATTTTATTATATATTTTTGGAGCTTTACAGATTATGCTTTTGTGTAGCATTTCAGACCTAGAATGATGAATGCAAAGATCATTGTTGCATAGATTTCTAACGCAATTATTCGATCACTGCGGATAACTGGATACATATTCTGTCTTACAAATAATGCTACTTCCAAAATGTAGTGTATAGTAGTGTCAAAATTCTGTGCTTTACAAATATTGGCTTACAACTGTTAGTAATTAGCAAACGAAAACAGCTCGTATGCAACGTTTTTTGTATTTTGAGTTTATGAGTTGAATTGCCCCAAAAATATTCCAAATTTCAGAACAGATTCAACAAGATCATGATATTTTTTTTTTTAATTGGGACAAGCCCGCCACACTACTCACAACCACTGCAACTTCTGTAAGCCAGAATCAACAGTGGAGACCGCCAGAAGAGCGCCGAGGCAATGAAACTCGACGAATCCCGGAGAAACTATACAACTGTCTTGGATCCCGCAACGAAATTAATCAGAAAAGATTAGCGGAGGAGTAGGAAAAAATATTGTTTCCACTTCCCTCCAAACAAGCAGGAGACAGAACAGAACTAGGCCAATAGGCACAAGGGGATATTTACAACAAGATCATGATATATGCTATCAATAAAGAAGAAGAAATAAACATAGAAATGAACGGCCTTTTTTTTTTTGGTGGGTGTGAAATCATCAAATAACTTCTCCCGCCCTGGGCGGGGCGTGAGAGAGTGTCAGGCTTTTACTGACTGAAACCCACCCATGTTCCTTCTTGTGCCCTTTGCGTTCCGGGGGCGCGGTATCTCTTGCGAACAACCCGCAGTCTTGCGAACAACCCGCAGAGAAATGAACGGCCTGTTGGTAACATTTTGTGTGTCAGTACCATTATTGTCTGGACTGAGCTAAGCCAATCACTGCATAATGGTAGCTATACACTTAAACGGTTCGGCGCATTCGGTTCGGCTTTTTCAATACAGCGTTATTAAAGGTTGTTTTGAAAAAGCCGAACCGAATGCGCCGAACCGATTCAGTGTATAGCGACCCTAACAATACTGGCTAGGTGCTATAATTGTTGGTAGGCGATAAATAGTCAAAAAGGAGTGTTGCTTCTTTTCTTATGTATAAATATTAGTATTCCTTGCACAGTAGCCGGTTGTAAAGATTACTTTTAAAACGAAGATATCAGTGTTACAGCAAAATGTTTGTATACTTATTTATTTATCTTCTATCTGTTCTTATTTCCGCTAAATCTAAAAAATGAACTCATATTAAACCTTTCAGTCACTTTTCGGTAAGTGAATGTCTGACAGGCATAGAATCAAGTTGTCAGGATATCTTTGACACATTGTTTCATGACGCGACTGTGATTTGAGGTCGAAATTGCTTATCTTTCTAGTGATCATCTGTCGAATAAAATTACTTAAAACCTAGTTTTATATAATCTATCATCATTTATTTCAATTTTGTAAATGTGAGTACCATGGAGCCTTTTATTTATTTTATTATTATGTGTTGGACACTACGAGCATGGTGGTTGAGGGCTTTGTCATGCTCACTTAAATGTCTCGCTGATGGTGGCGCGTGGGTCGGATCATTTGGTTCCCTTCATGATGGTTGAGCTAAGTGGTGCTGATCCTCGCGTCATGTTCGTGAACGGGCGCTGTCAGTGGGATTGGTCATCTCTTAACTGCCATGGCTTACATCTTTAGTACTATTATTATCATATATTTTTTTTTTAATTGTTTTATATTTAACTCAATTGTTTTCACATGTAGAAGCAACAAGAATATTGTAACCAAGATTCTGTAAAAACCAATTTGAAAAGAGTGTCCATGGAGTTTCTTGCTCGTTCTTCTCCATAGAGACCTACGTTTTGGAACGAGCAACTAGCTTCAACTTTTTGTATGAGTAACTTCTTGACAATTCAAAAGTGCCTGTAAATGGTCTAATTGAAACAAATGTTTTGACTTTGACTTTGACTTTGATATAGAAAGAGGAAATACTACCTGCTTTCAGACAGACCGAAGCTACAATGTGAGGAATAATATTAAAACAGTATTGCCCCGTTGGTCTCGTGGTGGCGAGCAGGATTGTTGAGCATGGGGTCCTGGGTTCGATTCCCAGGTCAAGCAGAAAGTGTTATTGGATTTTTCCATAAGGAATTTCTTAGTAGTATGTCGGAGTTAGGATTTGTGGCCGGTTAATGGCAATAGGCTCACCCCTTATTACATTGGACCTGAAACATACCGGCGAACTGTGGGTATACATTCGTACATCTCTGCCTAACCTGCGAGGAATACAGGCGTGATGTATGTATTGAATTATATTTTAATTTAAACGTGTTAATTGTATAATATGCTTGTAAACGCAGTCACGATTTTGAAGACGCTTTATTAAAAATAAAACCTGTTGTCCCTTTAATATTTAACTTATATTAATTTTAGCCTTTGACTATTCGAATTAACATGTCCAAAGCAGGTGTAATTTTAATTAACTTATTATACATTGCATGAATATTTTCAACTATTTATAGTATAAAAAATCAGTGTAAAGCCGCATACGCACGTACGAACACAAACATCAAACTCGCACATTTAGTTAATACGTATGAACGGCATATCGAACACGAACGCGAACATAGTTCGAATCGAGTTCGCGCACAACGGTCGTGAAGTCAATAGCCGCAGTTTTGTTTCGGAACATTTATTAAAGCTCTTCGAACATCGTCCTTACAGATTATACTAATAGGATCGCCGCAAACATGTTTGACGCATAGTGTTCGATGTTCGTTAGTGGTACGCATGTGCGAACCAAGTTATTGCGTTTCATGCAACTCAACTTTATTCGTTCGCGCGTACACGGCTAAACAATTTAATCCGCCTTAAACAAATGGATTAATCTCAACCACTCACCGTTAACCCTTAAATACGTAGGTAAGTACCTACTAAGCCTGGCCGCAGATGGGCTACTGACCTACTACTGACCCTACATTTTACATGGACTCGACGCACTTGGTTGACGCCGGTGGTCACCAGACGCCACAAATCAGCCACCTTTGTCGCTGCTTCTAGCTTCATGTTGGGGCTCAGTGGCTGTTGCGAGTGGCCAACCTAAATAATTTTCAGCCACTCTTTGTGCTATAGAAACCTTCTATCAAGCACTTTCAGGCAACAATATGAAATATACTTACGACGTATCTCTCAACATTGCGAGACTCAAGTGACAATGGGCAGGGCACAGAGCTTGTAGAGCGGACGGCTGTTGGGGACGTAAGGCTCGGCTATCTGTAGGGGAGGCCTATGTCCAGCTGTGGACGTCATTCGGGTGATATGGTGATGTTACTCACGACTTTAAGATGAATACAGTCTATATTTGCGAACTTACTGTTATCATTATTTATTTATTGGAACAATATTGCATTAATAAAAAAAAAACAGTGTAATCTTTGTAATAAATACGGTTATCTTAATGTCAAGGGACCTATTTATTAATTAATCTTAGTACTTGACGTAGGTAATCGGGACATACGCCTATAGGTTATAACTAGATAAAAGTATATTGAGTATTATTGGCAATAGGCTCGCCCCCTGTCACATGGGACCTAAAACATACCGGCGAACTGTGGGTGTACATCGGTACACCTCTGCCTAACCCTTCAGGGAATACAGGCGTGATGGTATGTTACGAGTACTAAAGGTAAATAATATCACAAATATCAATTGATTGACTGCCTATTAAGCATCTTTAACTGCCTATTGAGCAACATTTTTGATAGACGCGGGAATATGTTGGATTACAGGAGGTTAGCGGGGACATATAAATATTTTTGAAAAACAAAACAAGTACCAGGTTCAAGTACGTTTATCGTTACAACAATGTTTAGACAGCAAATAATTGTAAATAAGTTCCATCTTTCGGCGCTAACACTTCCACGCTGATTCTGGACATTTCTGAAACAAAATATAATATATTATACAACATGGATATACTTTTAGCTTATATTTTTATTTCTGAAACATTGTTGTCAGACTTATAATATTAGAAATTCTGCTCGCGACTTCGTGTTACGTCTTTGGTTACCGCTTCACTTCCATGGACATCACTGACAACGGTATTAAAGAAAAATATCTTGAGGAAACTTGAGCTTATAATTAATATACTGATTTTATAATAGACTGCCCCCTTGGTCTCGTGAACGCAAGCGTGACTGATGAGCGTGGGGTCTCGGGTTCGATTCCCAGGTGGGACAAAAAGTGTTATTAGGTTTTTCCATTAGGATTTGCTCAGTAGCAGCCCGGAGTTGGAATAAGGTACACAACTCTGGCGGTGACCTTATTAAAGTAAGGTAAAGAGTTAATTAGAATTAGTAGGTATAGTACTGACAAAGTGTTTACGCTTTACTTACAACTGTATATGGAATAATGTTCTGAATTAAAATTATATATAAAAATAAATAAATCAATGCTAGTGTCTTCTTTGTATGAGAAAACGCCTTCGCCCTGCAGTGGGACGATAATGGGCTGGTATTGTTGTTATTTTACCTTCAACATAGCGATACCAGTGCAGGTGAACACATCATACGCCTTGCAAGGAACGTCCAGGTGTTGCCTCGGGTCGTTGTCAACGCAGTCCTTGATGGCTTTGTCCACGGCAACCGTCCAGCCTTTATGCTCCTCCTCCCACTTCTTGAGATGGGTTTTGTAGGCATCCTTGTTTAGAGTATTTCTGTCTGTTAAGAATCCAGATTCTTCAAACACGCATTGGACGTCATTACACTGGAAAAATAATTGATTGAGTTAAGTGAAGAAACAAAATGTTTTTTTGTCTTTTGTTTTTTTTTTTCACCCGCGTATAGTTACGTTTTTGGTTACTGCTTCGCTCCCGCACGTCGTAGCGTGATGTTAAATAGCCTATACTTGGACATTTTTTATACTATTCTAGGACAATATTTATTTATTTTTATTGATTTTTTGTTTTTGTTTAGGCTTTTTTAGGCAATCATTTTTATGTTATGTGCGACACTTTCACGCGAATAAATGGTTTTTCATTCTACACTATTGTCATGAATCTGGCTATCATATACAAAAATATTTTTCCAATCCGACTAGCAGTTCCAGAGAATAGCGCGTTTAAACAAAGATACGAAAATAAACTCTTCAGCTTTATTATATTAGTATAGATTTTGATTCTATCTGTGGTTGAATTATGAATTTAAAATTCTTTTCTTCTAGACTGCTCCTTTATTTATATTACCTGTATTATAAAATATATGAAAAAAAAAAACCTAATTGAAACGGTCGTTACTCATTTCAATTTATGTAAAACAATTACCAATGTTTTGTAATACCAAAATAATTAACTGTTGTCTGCCCAATGTTTTAAGTATACCAATAGGAATTGCTAGTGATTCAACCTTTTACTACCAAACTGACTGAAGCAGATATTTATTTTAATTGAAAAACTCACCGGCCCTGGCAGTTTAGGATTAGAACATTTTGCCAAAAATTTTGGCTCACCCATTTCTGGTATATCACAGCATACTGATAATGGTTTCTGAAAAATAAATAACAAACGTTTTATTTATTTCACATCATCATAATTTGTGACAAACAAAGTAATTTTATTAATTACCAGGGTAGCACCTTTATTTTCTTTTTGACTTAGGAGGACATCAGCGTGGGATACCTGAAATCACAAATAGATAATTATTGACCCCTTGCTCACGTAATAAACGAGAAGTAAAGTTACCTTAATCCAACCCAGTAATACGTGTGGTAACACACATACCGTCACCCCTGTATTCCCCAAAGGGTTAGGCAGAGATGTACAAATGTACACCCACAGTTCGCCGGTATGTTTAGGTCCCATGTAATAGGGGGTGAGCCTATTGCCATTAACCGGGCACAAACCCTAACTCCGAGCTGCTACTGAGAATTTCATAGAAAAACCCAATAACACTTTTTGCTTGACCTGGAAATCAAACCCCTCTAGCGTAGCAGTCGCACTTAGGACCACTAAGCTAACGAGGCAGTTAATAAAACGTGTGGTTATTTTGAAGTATATACTGGTTTTCATTACTCCACGTGTATTGTTAAGAGGAAAGGATTGCTTAACTAATGTATTGTATAATTTAAGCTCTCAAGCTAATATTTTTTACAATACTAGTGTATTGTAAACAATCCTTTCTATTGTTATTATAGAGACAAAACTTTGTGACGATGGTTCGATGTTTGTTACTCTTTCACTGTTATACGGGTGAACGGAATTAGCTAAAGTTTGACACAAAATGTTTATCCCATTTTTGTGTACCTGTAAGATAAATATGGACTTTAGCTTAATTCTGAAATCTTCGCAAAAATATACAAAGTCAAAAGTCAAAGTCAAAGCATTTTTTTTAAATAAGACCATTTCCAGGCACTTTTGAATTGTCAAGAAGTTACTGTTCATGATTGAAGCTAGTTGCTCTGTTTGCTAGTTACAATAGTACAAATTAGCATTTAAAAATAATAATCCAAATATGGATGCACTAATAACTATTCTCTACTAACTACTAGTAGGTATATTCGAAGACCAGATACGAGATTACTATTTTTCTAAGTAAAATAAAATTTAACATATTTTATCACTTACAGTCACGAAAAAAACACAATAAATGGAATACTTAAACATCTTGACACCACGTATGTTTAAGACAGTAGCGTTGTTATGACTGAGTTATTGCAAAAAATGGCGTTTATTTATAAAATTGTATCTGTGTTTATAAATACTACCGTTATCTGAGTGTCAAAGTGCAAATTACTCACGCGTATAATGTTCGTGGAATACTCCTTTGTTCTTGATTAGTGGATATGATACTTCTGAGATGTGCTGTGCAGTTAGGGTCTGGGCACACCGTGTGTGTTTTAAAACCCCATTCCCTCGGGAGTGTTCTTATCTTTGTTTGATGGAAATCGGTTCAGCGATTTCAAAGTTATCAGCTGTTTTGTTAGCTGCTGTAGAGATTTTTATTCTTCTGTCAGGGTTACTTCAATTTTTGCAGGGACAACACCAGCGGCCGCGGTAACCGCCCACCATCAGACTAGCCGTACGCCTGCTTGCCACCACCATGGTATAAATAAAAACTTCATAAATCATGGCTTTGGTGTACAAATTATTTATTAAATACCAGCCTATTATTGTCCTACTGCAGAGTATAAGTTACCATTCGTTATTATTATCATATCAAGTTTAGTACGTAAGTATTTTTATCATATCACACTCATGTATACTGACCTTTACTTTTACGAATTATAGAAATTACTTGTAAATGGTACAAAAATGATACCAAAATCTGTTTTTTTTTTATTACTAGGAATAATACTATTTGTTAGTAGTTTCTTCTTAATAATTCGATGTTTATGTTCTTAAAATTGGAAAACCCAACCAATACGGGATTTTATTAGTGATGTTTATGATAGGAAAAAACTTATTCATAATTACAAATAAGCATGTAGACTGTAGTCAGGCAGTATGGTACTATGATACACTGGTAGCTGACCAACAAATACGCTGTATTCTAATGAAACCAAAACCGCAAAAGATTAATTTCAAAGAACACCACAATTAAATGACTCAGTATATTCATGAACACCACTAAATATCTGTTCCCAGCAAAAAAAATACTCATTTTTTGCGTAACATATAGTGAAACACTAGCTTCCACCCGCGGCTACGTCCGCTTCAAAATTAATATTAAAAAGTAGGAAAATTCAAGGCATGATGGTCAAGCGAATAAATTAGATTCACATTGTTTTTATTTTTACAAAATCTTTTGTTGTTATGTAAGTCGTTATCTCCGGACCGTTCAATGTTATAATGGACATCCAGTAAAAGTAATTTACCAGTAAACATGAAGATAGAATCCTCCCTAGATAACAGTTTCTTGGCGATTGGTCTAAACTCTATTTGTACAACACAGATATAAAATACCTAATAAGTACATTTAAATGCAAGAGACATGTGAGTTTTGAAACGATTCACATATAGGACGGTTCTTACAGTATTTTCAATTTTCACTTACTCCTTCCAAGAAGACAATGATTTTCTCTAGACATCACGTTATATTAAAGAGTAGATTTATCTGATATTAACCTATTTAATTTATCGTATTGTATAATCGACGCCATCAACCTAAGAAACCACTTCTTTAAAAAACACAAATATTAGATTGATATGTAGTAGCAAAAAGGAAAAAGGTGTTATTGGGCTTTTCTATGAAATTCTCAGTAGCAGCTCGGAGTTAGGATTCGTGCCCGGTTAATGGCAATAGGATCGCCCGCTATTACATGAGGGCCTAAACATACTGGCGAAACGTCACGCCTCTACCAAGCCCTCCGGGAATTACAGGCGTAATGGTATGTATGTAGTAGTAGTAGTAAAATTAGATTTTTAGTTGCTTTGAAATCAATTGAGTTGGCAAATGACGTCACAGTTTACCATTGCCATACAAAATCTAATGGGGAATCGCGTTATGACAGCTCTTCAAAAGTATGTAAAGAGATAGGTAGTTTCAAGTACCTATTACGTAACCCATTTGTAATATTAATAGTGATAGCCTTTTTACTGTGAACAGGAATAAGTGTTACTCAATTAATTAGCGATGTCAAGAGACATAAAAACAATTATCAAAAGTAATTATTTTCTAGATATAATCAAAGTTCTTCTGAAGTTATTTGGGTCCCAAGTTCGTTGTAGGAATAATTTCTAAACGATAAAACCGTTTTGTTGTTTTTAACCCCCGACGCAAAAACGACGGGGTGTTATAAGTTTGACGTGTCTGTGTGTGTATGTATGTGTGTGTAATCTGTCTGTGGCATCGTAGCTCCCGAACGCATGAACTGATTTTGATTTTGTTTTTAGTGTTTGAAAGGTAAATTAGTTAGTTCGGGAGTGTGCTTAGCCTTGTTTAATGGAAATTGGTTTAGCGGTTTAGCGGTTACTCTTTCATGGTTTTCAACGACTGAACGAAATTAGCTGAAATTCGGCACACATAATAAACTGATATTGATCTAACATAACACACAGCATCATTTTATTCCGTGTTCGTGTTTCCGTGGAATTATTTAGGACTTTAGCTTAATTCTAAAGTTTACGCAGACGAAGTCGGGGCCAGAAGCTAGTACAAAAAGAAATGTTTTAAAATAAGTGTCCATTTTTTTATTACATATTGATTTCGAAGTCATTTCTTTTCAAATAAAGAACAAATTCAATTTCGAAGTGCCATGAAGTAACCCTCGTTTGGTAATGATTTTAAATGTGAAGTGACAGATTATTATAGTTCAAGTAACTTCACTTCACTCAAATTCGAATCATGTTTGAAAGAAAAATACACTGTAAAAGTTTTGGAAATTCATCAATGTCGTAGCAATTGCGTTCCTAAAACGACTTCAAAAAAGGAAGAGGAAACTACAGAGACAGTGAGCCACGAAAAAGATGGCAGGACGAACTGGATGGATTCCTTTAATACTAAGGTAATGCTGTTACTCAGGAGCGGGACAGAACAAGCTAATAAAATAATAAAAATGAACACACTGTTTTTTTGGTCATTTTTTTAAGAAAACATACCATCACGCCTGTATTCCCCGAAGGGTTAGGCAAAGGTGTACCAATGTTTCCACCCACAGTTCGCCGGACGGTGTACCAATGTACGCCCACAGTTCGCCGGTATGTTTAGGTCCCATGTACTAGGGGGTGAGCCTATTGCCATTACCGGGCACAAATCCTAACTCAGAGCTGCTACTGAGAATTTCATAGAAAAACCAATTAACACTTTTTGCTCGATCTGGGAATCTAACCCAAGACCTCCAGCGTAGCAGTCGCGCTTAGGACCACTAGGCTAACGAGGTAGTTCCAATTTTTATATTTCAAATTGTATCATCATATTTCGATTTAAATAAAATACCCTGATTAAAAATATTGTTTTTACCCAGCAGTGGCGCAGTGTGATTGTTAATCTCTGAAAATATAAACACACATTATTTTGAACACTTTACTTAAACTAAAAAACCAACAGACGCATCAGATATCCGTCGTTTAGCCTGATTAAAATTCATAAGCTTCTACTCGGGCCTCCTATAAATCGTAATGTTTCGCGATCGAACCCAAATAATAATGTTCATTAGCTACCCATTCAACCAGGATATACTTGAAATATCACTGGAATTTGTAATGTTTAGGAGAAAATATAATTTTAAATAAATGGTTGTTCCGTCACTTTTTATTGATGATTGGTAGTCAAAGGGTTAAAATTGGAGAAGATAATGATATTTAGAAATATTAATTTTGGAACATTCCATAAATAATACTCTACCAGATTTTTATTAGGATGACTATGCAACCAACTTTTTTTTAGGAAATTGTACGTGAAATACATATAAAACTTATATGCAAACTATCAATGACAATGTTACACGGCTAAAATTTTTTGCTTTCCAAAGTATTTGTAATAATTTTGGATATTTATCGCTGATTTATTTAAATAAAATATTATAAGCATAATATGAGTTTAAATTGTTTTTGTTAGATAGTAAAGTGACATTTAGAAATTAGTTTGACAGTTACGTAATTAATTTAATTACTAAGAGATTTTGGGTTGGCTCGTTTTGTCTGAAGCACGCTCACTTACCTTGACAAGTTTTTTTTAATAATTTCTTTCTAAGAGAGTTCGTAAAAAAGAAATAGGTTCAGGCAGCTGACAGGTCGGAGAGAACGACCTAAACCAATCATACCAATTAAACAATTGATTCGCGAGCTTTGTTTTCAACATCAAATGTGACGCGTGCCGGTGGGGTCACGCCGAAATCTAATTACTCTGAAAAATTCAGACCACATTATGCCGCCCTTTCTGAATTAATTGAAGTATTTGAACAGGACAACACGGCTTGCGTATTGGCTGAGGTATTGGCTATTGCGCTGCGTGTTGCGGGTTCGTTAATCATATAGAACAAATACTTCTGCCTCGATAGCCTAGCGCAGGCCTAAGTGCGAATGCTATGCTAGAGGTCTGGGGTTCGATTTCCAGGTTGAGAAAAGTTATATTAAGTTTTTCTATGAAAACGGTTAACTGTAAAAGGCTCGCCCCCTGTTACGGGGGACCTAAACATACCGTCTATACGAATACAGTCGTGATGGAGTGCAACATGATGTGACTGATTATTTTTGACTGAGAGGTACACCATCATCATCATCATGCGCTGAACGACGTCCACTGCTTGACATAGGCTTCCCCTAAAGATAGCCACTGCCTAGCCCTGCGCTGCCCGCATCCAGGTGGTTATATGTTTGTTAACGAACCAACGATACAGGAGAAATTCCTAGTGAGCAGCGACTTATAAAAGAGAACGATATCGTCAAGTTATACTTTTTAGACTAGTGATCTAACATTGTTGGTATTACGTAAAAGGTTTCCTGTCATTGTTAATTCATGATATAGCCCTACATATTATGTAGCTTTCATGATGTGTCATGACAGCGATTGTAAATAAATAAAATTGAAGTGACTGACTTCAATTTTATTTATCTGTATAGATATATAGACATTCACGTTTCGTTACACTTAGTCCGAATCCTAATCACAGTTTACACAGCATTTTACGTTGTAAGACGAAAGAGTGATCACTTATTGGCATGAGCTCATGCGGTTTATGGCTCATAAACGGAGACCTTTGTCAATCGGAATGGAGACGAGACGTTTATGTGCTCTGGTGACACATATCCTTTACAAATTAGTGACGTATATAGATAACACATACCATCACGCCTGTATTCCCCGAAGGGTTAGGCAGAGGTGTACACTCACAGTCCGCCTGTATGTTTTAGGTCCCGTGTAATAGGTTCACGTATATGTACTTATATTAAAAGTATATTATGTATGGCTTCATGTATATTTAACCATTTTCCAATTCAATCTTGGAAATAAGTGATATTAGTATATTTAAACACAAAATTAAACACTGCTATTAAAAACAGCATATCACTCAGTCACTGAATATTTACTAGATAAACTCTTATAATGTTACTCTATTTATGATATTTTAAATAATTTACTTTATGTTAAAATTCTAATTTCGTAAATCTATACCTGTCATCATCATACCATCACGCCTGTATCCCCCGAAGGGTTAGGCAGAGGTGTAACAATGTACACCCACAGTTCGCCGGTAACTTTAGGTCCCATATAATAGGGGGCGAGCCTATTGCCATTAACCGGGCACAAATCCTAACTCCGAGCTGCTACTGAGAATTTCATAGAAAAACCCAATAACACTTTTTGCTCGACCTGGGAATCGAACCCAAGACCTCTAGCGTAGCAGTCGCGCTTAGTACCACTAGGCTACCGAGGCAGTTCTAATCTATACCTGTGTATTGTAAATTTGCATGCCTCATGGTAGGATATGGGCTAATGGACGTTATTGTTATATTTTAAGACCTTTTCTTTTGTGTTTCTATTCGCAAATGAATAAATGATTTGTTTTGATTTGATTTAAAACCCGAGTCGTTATCCGCGTATTTTTTCTTACAGATCCTTAATTTTTTTTGGTATTTATATGATATGGGAGACATCGTAATGAAAGCTTTTACCATGGAATGTATTAGTGTTGGAAATTTTCACTCGCTTTCAGTTACGCCTTTGGTTACTGACTCTCGTAAGTACTAGCGTGAAGTTATATAGCCTATACGATTCCGCATGAAATTGGCTATTATTTACAAAAATAATTTTACCCATCCGACTGGTAGTTTCAGAGATAAGTGCGTTTAGACAAACAAACAACAATAACTCTTCAGCTTTATTATATTAGTGCCTATATATTGTAGTGCGACACTTCAGTCTTTGTGGCTTTATTTTAATTCAACTTCCTCTATTCTATGTTTCATCTTTTATCTTTCCATTTCATTACATAAATGATTTGTACCTTTAATACAATTTTCGTAAGCTCTATAGAGATACGAATTATCGACGGTGAGAGTTGCTCTCAATTAATTAGCACTCGGGATGGCATTAAGTGCAGCCTGATCCAGTTGATATGCCAATTTGACCCTTAATAGTAGGACATATTGCCAATTGACCTGATTTTTATGAAATATTTGTAGTAAATATTTTCATGGTATTTACTATTTTTTATTACTAGGTACTTATCTGTTGAATAGTAAACTATACTAACATAACATTATAAATGTCAAAGTAAATCTGTATGTCTTTTACGCTTTCACGCCTAAACCACTAAACCGATTTTGACGAAATGTACAAAATAAGTTTGCACTCTAAGAAAAGACATAAGGTGCTTTTTAATTCGTGACTAAGCACATTCGCGATTTCCGGACGAAATCGCAGGCAAATCTTGACATTGAATATTTACCGCCGTAACCTAAAGGTGCCCAGGGAGCCTATCACCATCTCTTAAAACAGTATTATTTTAATACTAGCTTCTGCCAGCGACTTCGTTCGCGTAGTTTTTTTCTCCCGCATTAAGTTACGTTTTTGGTTACTGCTCCGCACCTATTGGTCGTAGTGTGATGTCATATAGCCTACAGCCTTCCTCAATAAATTGACTATTCAACACAAGAAGATTGTTTCAATTCAAACCAGTAGTTCCTGAGATAAGCGATTTCAACCAAACAAACTCTTCAGCTTTATAATATTAGTATAGATTACTTTGCTTTGCACACTATTGGTTTTTTAAAGCTCGGCTCATCGCCGAGTTGAAAATGACAAAGTAATTATTAGTTAGGTAGCTAATAATTACTTTTTCATTTTCGTAGTTGCATTTTTGATAGCTAGACTCGTGGACGAGGCGAAAGAAGTATGTAAGGATCGTAGCAGGTGGCGTTCTGTGGTTTCTGCCTACCCCCATGGAAAAAAGGCGTGAGTTTATGTATGTATTTTTGATAGCTATCTAAGTAGGTACTTAGGTAAGTACCTAAGATACGTATCGAAAGTGACATATTCTTGCCAACATTACATTTTTTTTTTGTTTTGACCCATAGTACTTAGTACCTACTAAGTACTGTTTTTTAACCATGTTGTTATGTCAATCTAAAATTGTTCTCTCGTTAATTCTCTTGTGATCTTAGAACGCCTTTGTATTGCACGTTTTCAATCGCGCGATTTGTTGGCGTTGGCGTGTGATTCCTGAATTTCGTCTCTTTTGTACTGTGGACGGTGAAGCGTTAACTGAGTACGTACTTATGCGTATTTATATTCTTTGTATTTGTGCGTACAACGCGTATGTGTGGAAAATAATACTCATCATTTTTGTTGAAGGTGGATGTTTTATGAGACGTTCTAAGATGTTCTGGAAGGCAATGCGCAGCTCACTGAGTCGGGTAGTTATTTTTATTTTCTAGAAATATTTTTTTAAATAATAGCCAATCTTTTAGACTTGTCATTGGTCTGAACTTAGCAAAAGAAAGCATGCAGTTGGCCAAAATAAAAACATATTATAATATTTTTATAAAATTGACATTTAGGCCTTTAGGCATTTTAGACCTTATTAATAATTAACCATCACGCCTGTATTCCCCGAAGGGTTAGGCAGAGGTGTAACATTGTACACCCACAGTTCGCCGGTGCCGGTGGTATTTTTTTTTGTTTTTAATAATTAACCAACCACAAGAATGTCACGTAGTACTTAAAACAAAGCAACGGTTTTTAATTAAATATATCTTTACTTAGAAATTATTTTAACAAACCACATAGCATTGTATTTAAAAATATGATTTATAAAAGATAATAGCACAAGTCTCCGCCAGGTTTGAGCCAAAATAAAAGAAAATGCTACGTAAACATATTCAATATAAATATTTTAATAAAACTTTTTGTAAGCTTTGTCAACCCTTAACCCTCCATATTCCTTAGGGGCTTGAATAGAATTCGGAATTATTATATATTTTGTTGGAATTTTTAAAACTTAGATTTTCCGAATTTTCTTATTTCAATTTCATAGTGCGTCTCTCGCCACCAGGTAACTAGTAGGAAATATAGTTTTAGTGATAACCAAAGGAGCTATGTACAATTTATCTAATCTTTACTTCCTCGGTAGCCTAGTGGTGCTAAGTGCGACTGCTAAGCTAGAGGTCTTGGGTCGCCCCCTATTACACGGGACCTAAAACATACCGGCGAACTGTAGGTGTACATTGGTACACCTCCGCCTAACCCTCCGGGGAATACAGGCGTGATGGTATGTGTTGTGTTTGTGTAACTTTCAAAAACAAACGGCGAACTGTGGGTGTACATTAGTACACCTCTGCCTAACCCTTCGGGGAATACGGGCGTGATGGTATGTTTGATAATAAACTTTGTGTTTATTCTTCTAGTTTGTCAGATGTAATCTCCAGAAATACGAGTCCGATTACGAAAAATCTTACACTTTACCCGAGTGCCATAGACTATGTTTTATGGTATACCTACCTACGTGACTTGTCGTGTATCTCTTTTGATCTAGTCAATACAAAAAAAAAATCACCAAGGGACAGATTAACAAGTAATTTAAACACGCAAGTCCATAGGCTTTCAGTGCTACAGATTTACGGGTTTACAGATGTACGGTTTTAGAGGCAGTAAACGTGTCGGTCTAAAGTACCCATACGCACATTGTCGTCAAGACAACCCTCGCACTGCCCATTACACATTTTATTACAATTTATCACGATCATTCCGTTTACGACACATAACTTATCTGCATTTTCGATTGCATTATTATATTGCATCTAGTTTGTTGTCAATGTAATTGCTTTTTCCATTTTATTTTTTGGACTTTGTAATTTTTTTACACATACCATCGCGCCTGTATTCCCCAGAGGGTTAGGCAGAGGTTTACCAATGTACACCCACAGTTCGCCGGTATGTTTTTAGGTCCCATGTAATAGGGGGCGAGCCTATTGCCATTAACCGGGCACAAATCCTAACTCCGAGCTGCTACTGAGAAATTCATAGGAAAACCCAATAACACTTTTAGCTCGACCTGGGAATCGAACCCAAGACCTCTAGCGTAGCAGTCGCGCTAAGGACCACTAGGCTACCGAGGCAGCCAGTATTAAACAATATTGGGTATTAGGCAGTTGTAATTTTGTACCTAGCAAATAGTGTTTTTTATTTTTTAATTAAAACCTTACAGTACATTAGGGTGCGTTACCCACGACACAACAGACAAACATATAAAACACACGTACACTAACAGCCGCATTAGTATTCCATGTTTTTAGAAATGAAATATGAAGGTAATTAATTGTTCGTTTCTAAATTGCATAAATATGATTGGTTACTTCTTCTTTGCCTATATCATTTTTTTTCTGTTTTTACAGGTGACAGACTATATGCGGAAGGCGGATAACCGGGTATAGCAACCGAATTCATAAGAAGAATATATCGCTCACTGAATACAAAAGGGCCACAAAACAAAAAAGTTAAAAAAATATTTAATTGCAAAAATGAGGCCTAATTCGACCATTTTTTTTATTAAAAAAAAGACACCCACCATTTTCACATCACTATTCCCAAACCAGTTTATATTATTATGTAAGTAGTCTGTCGTCCTTTCTAGGGCTGCGATATGACAGCATTAAATTGATCCATCAGATTGAAATTGGCATTTTACTGTATAAAATACAGCCTAATTAAATACCAATTCAGACAATTCAGAGAGAGAGGGTTATATTTATTTTTAAAGAAAGAAATTTCTTTAAAAATAAAAATGCTTCCCCGTATTTGGACTTTTTCTTGTGTTGCAAACATTATTAACTCACATACGCATATAACCAAACCCAGAGCAACTACTCGTAGGTCAAGCACACAAAGTTTTTAACCCCCGACGCTAAAACGACGGTTTGTTATAAATTTGACATGTCTGTGTATGTGCATGTGTGTGTGTGTCTGTGGCATTGTAGCTCCCGAACGCATGAACCGATTTTGATTTAGTTTTTTGTTTTTGAACCTCGAAATCGGTTCAGCGGTTCCAAAGTTATCAGCTCTTTTACTAACTGTGATAGGGATTTTTATTCTTCTGTCGGGGGTTACTTAATTTTTTTAACTTTATATCATAATTACGAATAAGTTGACTATTTAATTCCCTTAAAAAATCTCGAATTGCCATTGTAAGTGTACATTACATTACAGCGTTACGTAATTAGGGTACAGTAAATTCATGATTACTTTATTTCATCTCAAGTCCATGTCTGACTTTCTGACTCAATAAAACAGCATTGGACCATCACCATTACGTCTGACATATAGTTGAAAACACCAAGCGACGCGATTGCCTAATTAGAAATCAGTGCTTCCAAGTATTTAGGCAACAACTGGACTAGATAATCGATATGATAACGATTATTAAATGCTAAACTGTGTACTAGCGTCATGTTTCTGTGATTTGTTGTTAAAAATTTGACATTATCAGACCGTAGTGTTCCTGGGAACATGGGACTTCTAATGCACCGCTAATGATAACCTTTTATTAAAACGGTTACCGGTAATGTTGCAGTATCATTAGAGTGACGAACAGATCGATGAGCGCGTCATGTTTTCAGTAGATAAGGGACCGGAATTTCCCTTTCTTCCTTGTTGATTTTTAGGGTTCCATACAGAAAAGGTGCCAACGGGACCCTATTATTAAGGCTTAATGTCTGCTCGTCTATCTGTCACAGGGTTGTATGTTTTCAATACTCATTTGAAATATAAATAAAATAAAGTTAAAAATTAAAGAAGTTATCATAAAAGAAACATATTTCTTATACCTATGGAGTTTTAATTTTTGTACGGTGGAACGGGACCCTTCGTTTACGAATCCGACCCGCACTTGACCGGTATTTTTTACCCTTTTTAACCCTGTTGTACCTTATCATATAAATCATAATACTAGTTTAAAGAGAAGAGAGTAGTCGGTTATTTGTTTGTAGCTACTACACAGAAACGGGCAACTAGCTTCAACTTTTTGACTAACTGACCGACTCCTTGATAATTCACCAAGAGGATTTAACCAAAATACATGCTTTGGCTTTAATTGCATGAATTCTTTCAGATCACTAAATATAAAAATTTGCAATTGAATAGTATTTATATTATTTCTATCACGAACCGTTCTCACTAAACATCATTAGCTCCTGATAATGTTCACTCCAGATTCGTTGCCATAGCAACAGATTGCAGACACTGCTTACCCCGTTAAGAAAAAACAGCGTGAGCGTAGGTATATTTACAGTCCAGAATCGTTAAACGTTTTGCGATCCACTCTTGGGCTTATTGACCTATCTCATTTGATAGCTTAGTGAATTACCAGCCGGCGTCGGCATTACATCAGTGTATTACTTAAAAAACTCATCGTGCAAGCTTGAGGGTGAATCGTTAATCGAACATCGGTTTTCGTGATTCATTATTCGATTCAGTTGATAGGTATTTGGTTGAAATTGAATAACTACAATTGGCATTTGACTAAAATGGTATCACTAGAATTTCAAAATTGGAAGAAGCCGTTTTTATGTTCGATGAAAAATTAACAGCAGCAATAAATGTATTTTTAAATATTTATTATCATACCGTCACGCCCGTATTCCCCGAAGGGTTGAGCAGAGGTTTACCTATGCACACCTACAGTTCGCCGATATGTTCCATGTAATAGGGGGCGAGCCTATTGCCTTTAACCGGGCACAAATCCTAACTCCCAGTTGCTACTGAGAACTTCATAGAAAAACCTAATAACACTTTTTGGTCGACCTGGGAATCGAACCCAAGATCTCTAGCGTTGCAGTCGCGCTTAGGACCACTATGCCAACGAGGCAGTTATCTTTATTATGTTATATACAAATTTACCTTTTCCAATTCTACATACAAGAAAATAAAATTATAGATTCTAAAGTTATTCTTCGGTGATAACTGATGACTCATGAATATGAGTTTTTTTTTCTTAGAAAAAAGATTTAAAAGATAGTCTAATATGAATATCGTCCTCGATATCGATTTCAATAGCGAACCCTTTCAAACTATTCCTAGTCGGACAGAAACTAAGAAATAGTTGCAAATACGCCTGGCTAAATTTCGTTTTAAATACCCGGTCATAACTAAAACAATAGAGTTTGTAGCCAGAGTTAAAAATCTAGGCGACAACAGCGACGCAATACATTTATCTCGATATATCAACAACAGACGCGAATTATGAAAATAAAATGTTCAACCCTAATACTTTAAAACACATAATTATAGTTCAAGTAAAAGCATTCATTTCTATTAGACCATTAAATTATTGACTGCCCCTTTGGTGTCGTGGTCGCAAATACGACTGATGAGCACAGGGTCCTGGGTTCGATTCCAGGGTCGGGCAAAAAGTGTTGTTGGGTTTTTCTATGAATTTCTCAGTAGCAGCTCGGAGTTTGGGAGTTGGTGGTGTGCCACTCCCGTGCCTCGGAAAGAACGTAAAGCCGTTGGTCCTGGCTGTCATTCGTAAATCTTTGACAGTCGTTACGGATGGTCAGAAGCCAGAAAGTCTGACAACCAGTCTAACCAAGAGGTATCGTGTTGCCCAGTTACTGGGTTGTGGAGGTCAGATAGGCAGTCGCTTCATGTAATACGCTGATATTCAGCTGCATCCGGTTAGACTGGAAGCTGACCCCAACATAGTTGGGAAAAGGCTAAGCAGATGATGACCATTGAATTGTCAAGAAGTAGACGATAAATTAAGCTAGTTGCTATATGTGTATGTTGTATTTAGGTATCATATATCGGTTTTTAGAAAAGCTTTGAATTTATTAGACGACTCTGGTTACTTATCTCTTTTGCTGAGTGTATCTTGCCAAGTCATGTATGTAGGTATGTATATCAAAATACTAAGTAACAATTTTCGTAAACCATCTTCCACATACACTTAACCCATATTAAGTACTTCACATATAAACCGGTATAATGTTCCATTTCCCACCTTTGACATAATAGGAAGTCGGCAGTATCGGGACTTTGTTATCCGACACCTCAGCAAGCCGACTTGGCACGTGGGCGTCTTATCGTCATCCCGCACCAATCATATTTCCTTTTGTTTGCTCACAGTCTCCCCATAGTCGGCCGACGCCATTGTCGGGAGAGAAAAAAATTGATGGCCTCTACTATCGGTTGGCAATATTAAGTGAGTTTTGCCGTGTCGACGGCGTGTTCGTGTTCCATGCGCGCCTCAAAGAGATGTCAACATAGGGAAGGGGCCACTGAGGGCCGATGCCTGCCAGGGCTGCGGGTTGTTCGTAAGAGATACCGCGCCCCCGGAACGCAAAGGGCACAAGAAGGAACATGGGTGGGTTTTAGTCAGTAAAAGTCTGACACTCCCTCCTGCCCCGCCCAGGGCGGGAGAAGTTATTTGATGATTTCCCACCACCCAAAAAAAAGAAAAAATATTACGTGAGTTTTGTGGATGTTTTTTGGAGAGAATAAAAAGCATTTAAAATCTAGTCGCAATCACAACGAAGCGACAATCGATTTAAAAAAATGTAGGTAAATTACAAAATACTCAACCTCCTTCAAAAACTAAAAAGTTATAAAATAACTTAACTTTGGAAGTCAACAAGCAAGGGAGAAGTCATTTGGCGTTTTTGGTTCTGTTTGTTGTTTTGTATTGCCACCGACTTCCAAGGCTTTTTGTTTTTTTTTCCGGATGGGAAATCATCAAATGACTTCTCGTTTTTATTTTTCGCTTTTTAGTATCAATTTCCTGTCATCCAAATCCATGAAGGAACAGTTATACTACGTAAATTAACAAGACACCACTTAAAAGTCACAAGAAAGCAAAATACGCTAATTCGTTTACTTGGATGACATATTTTTTTACCAAACTACTGAACCAATTTCGATATAAATTATATGGGACCATCTTTGAAGTATGACCAAATCAATCAAACAAAAAAAGAATCATCAAAATCGATTGGCGGAGTTATCGCGTAACACACATACAAAAAAAAACATACAGACGAATTGATGACCTCCATCTTTTTGAAGTCGGTTAATAACATTTCTGACAGATTAAGACTTATATTAAATTCTTATATTTCCTAAAAGTTTGTTGTTGGTGTAGGTTCAATATAATGTAAAATTTGTTCAAAACTGGAGATAGTTTTATACGTGAAAACATATTAACCTACCTTAGTAATTTCTACGACTCTAACTTGCCAGTGGCTATATTGATAACTAGCGAACTGCCCGCACCTTCGTTTGCGTCGCTTATTTTACTCACGTTAAGCGACGTCTTTGGTTACTACTCCGCTCCCGTGGGTCGTATCGTGATGTTATATAGCCTATGCTACTCAGGAATAATGTAGCTATCTATTGATGAAAAAATCGGTCCAGTAGTTTCGGAGCCTATTCATTACAAACAAACAAACAAATAAAAATTATTTCTACTTTATAATATTAATATAGATACTCATAAATCTAAAAGACAACACTAAATAATTAAAACCAACTGTTACAAATTAAGCCAAATCCAGTATTTAGTTATAAAACGAACGCCAGACATTCCTAGAGTGTAATTTAAATCGTCAGTGATCCAAGTATTTTTACAAAAAGTCGTTTCAGAAATCAATCACGAATTTCTGATGTAGTAGGAACTGTAATTGTACAAATACCAAGTAATTTGCGGCCCGTTGGATGCTGTCTATCATTTAAAATATATTTCAAGGTACCTGTAGTATTCTCAGATAGTAGACACCTTTCAGTCACGCCGAGCCAGATTAAATTGTTTTAAACTCATTTGTGTAAATCTCCTTCAAAATGTATTCCGGACAAAAATGGTTTTGAAATTAAAATTCTTAAATTATTGCGTACTAACTTTCTTGAATATTTACTTTTAAATGGGCCTTAACTTCTGCGCTTAGTTTATTTTCTTTTTCCAATTCGAAAAAGTTAAAAACTTAATTTTGGTCCTAAATGTTGAAAGTAATTTATTTTACATTTGTTCCTTATTTGTATAAGTGCTGTAGTTATAATTTGATTTCAACGAACTGAAGTGTAAGTTAAACACAGAAATGTATTTCAATAAATGAAGGCCGCTGATGTAAAGCTTTAGGCCTATTAAGTTCTGCCGTACACTGAACCACTATTAAGTAGCTGCGATTGGTAGCCACGCGATCAATGCTAATAGACAAGTAATAATATTACAATTTTTAAGTACCTCCCGACAGAAGAATAAATCACCCTACCGCAGCTAACAAAAGAGTTAATAACCCTGAAACGGCTGAACCGATTTTGATAAAACAGATCTCGGAACCATCGCTAATAAACCTGTTTTTTAATTTAGAAAAATGCATTTATAGCGGTTTACCTGTTTAAGAGTTACGGTGCCACAGACAGACGCACAGACATGTCAAACTTATAACACCCCTCTTTTTGAGTCGAGGTTTAAAAATACATCCACCTGTGGAAAATTTTGTTCGCAACTTGCGACCGCCACTTGTGGCCCAGTGCGTGACTGCACCAGTGGCTCAGTGTGCGGCGGTACTATTGCTGGTTAGAAATCACCGAAGACTATTGTCATTTTAAATATTTCTTTTAATTAGATTTTAGAGCTAAAACAAAGTATTTTTAGAGGAGTTGTGTTTTGGAATTATTGGTTAATGGTGTCAACTTCCCAACTGGCCAGTAATAGCAAGTTTTTAGTTGGCCTGCAATATCGCCTCCTCCAAATCATTCCACGAATTTTTATCTTGAACCACTTTGAATAAGCCCGCGTGGTGCGAGTCTGGGTCATATTACCACCTCTTCCTGGGCCGTCCTCAGTGACTCCGACACTTGCAAAGCAGACATACTAGGAATGAATTCAGATTAACCCATAGTAGGGGACGTCTAATGAAATAGATAACTATACATATTTGTGAACTAACAATTAGCGGAGCTCATTCATGGGAACACGTATGGTGAGAATGTCCCATATTGGAACCATTGGCTATGTCATCTTATGGTGTAGTAAAAGTTTGCCATATTAAATTATAAGCACATAACATTTTTGGGTTGTTCATTATTTTTTATTACTTATTAGCTATGCTTACACATTTGCGGACTGAACTTGGAAGGTGATTTTAAGGGGTTAGGGCGCGGTCACAGCTAGGTAAACAGTTTGCGTCTAAGTACATTTTTTAATCACACAACGATAGTGCTTGGACCAATTTAAATAGTCCTACTAATATTGTGAATAAGTAGTGTCCGCTAGAAGTAGGCTTTTCAAGAATAATGTGAGATCACAAAACTTGACCTTATAATAAACTAAAGAATAAAATGGGTGTAGAAATAAAACAACATACGTAAAAAAAATTACACATAACAGGTCTTCCATTTTAGAAACAATTATTATTGTGAAGAGTTTTGCTATTAAATGCTTTAAATTTTATTCCCATCCACCATTTTTTTTGTTTAGACCATACCTTGTGGCTACGGAGATATTGAAGGTCAAAATTTCAAATATTTTACGAAAATAAATTTAAAATATTCTCACAAGCCACATATTTTTTGCGTTCGTTACATTGTGACGCTAACAGTGATTTTGCACACCATAAATTAATCTTGTTTAACAGCAATATTTTTTTATTCTATAAATATATTTTTTTGGCGTGTACGTCGTTAGCGGTTATTTAATATATTACAACGTAACATACCATCACGCCTGTATTTCCCAGAAGATTAGGCAGAGGTGTACCAATGTACACCCACAGTGTGCCAGTATGTTTTTTTTAGGTCCCACGTAATAGGGGGCGAGCCTATTGCCATGAACCGGGCATAAATCCAAACTCCGAGCTGCTACTGAGAAATTCATAGAAAAACCCAATAACACTTTTTGCTGGACCTGGGAATCGAACAAAAGACCTCTAGCGTAGCAGTCGCGCTTAAGCCCACTAGGTCAACGTGGCAGTTTCTAGTTACAATATTTTTTATTCAAATTTTTTTTTTCATGTACTTTGTTAACGTTTATGTAATGTATTACACCCGTATAATATATAACTTGTGATTGCAAAAGGTCACGTGATCAGCATAACGTGTCGCGTCACTCCCATCCACAGTTGTTGACATGTTTATATTTGGCTATCCTAAATAAGTAGCTGATATTGTCCAAGACATCCTAGACATCAGAGAAATTGCGTTAGTTTGTAATATACCAGTAAATAGTTCTAATGTGACTTTTATGTAACAAAAACTGCCTCGTTAGCCAAGTGGTCCAAAGCGCGACTGCTATGCTAGAGGTCTTGGATTCGATTCTCAGGTCGAGCAACAAGTGTTATTGGGTTTTTCTATGAAATTCTCAGTAGCAGCTCGGATTTAGGATTTGTGCCCGGTGGCAATAGCAAATGGCAATAGGCTCGCCCCCTATTACATGGGGCCTAAACATACCGGCGAACTGTGAATGTATATTGGTACGCCTCTGCCTAGACCTTCGGGAAATACAGGCGTGATGGTACGCAAAAACTTTTACTTTGGATTTTGTTCATGAGCTAGAAGCCTAGTCTAGCAAGCCTAGCAGTCTAGCGTGGAAGCCTAGCATTTTTCGTAGTTTATTAAGAAAAGAATTTGGTGTTCCACACATTTTGATGTATAGATGTAATAGGCTGTGATGCAATAAGCTCGCCCCTTATTACATGGGACCTAAACACACGACGAACTGTGGGTGATACATTGATACACCTCTGCCTAATCCTTAGGGGAATACAGGCGTGATGTTATGTGTGGTAATCTTTTCCTGCCGGACCATGGGCGATCGAGCAAGGGTTGCCATAGTGTCCAACAGACATTGTGTGGAAGAAGAAGCACCGCCAAATTCAAGACAGTGGCTATAACCCTCTATCTTCCCAGAAAGGTAACTGCGGCGGAGTTCCTACAAAGAAAAAGTTGTACTTGAAAAGGAACTTTGTGTAGTTACCTTTCGGAATGTTTTTGTTTGTCTTTAACGACTTGCGTGTAGTGATATGTGATAAGCATCTCCAAATCCCTGAGTTTTCTGTTGATTCTAGTAATTAATTAAATATAAATAAAGTACATAAAGTCACATGCATATTACCGTAAAGAAAAATGGAAATAGACTTTATATGGTTTACAAATAAAGTAGGTTATTGCACTGCCTCTTAGTGTGTATTCCTGAATGCACACTAACGATCAATGCAAACAGAGAAATAACATGCAAACTAGCATGAAGATTTGACATACCAAAAAAATATTAGGAATAAAATATAGCCAAAAATACTCAGGGATATTGAAGCTTCCTATTCTTACGAGCCCTATTGCGAAATAATTTTCACAACAGGGACCGTAGGTCGGAAGATTATAATGTTTATACAAAAACATACAAACTCATTAACACATACCATCACGCCTGTATTCCCCGAAGGGTTAGGCAGAGGTGGCACAATGTACAACCACATTTTGCCGGTATGTTTAGGTCCCATGTAATAGGGGGCGAGCCTATTGCCATTAACCGGGCACAAATCCTAACGCCGAGCTGCTACTAAGAATTTCATAGAAAAACCCAATAACACTTTTTGCTAGACCTGGGAATCGAACCCAAGACCTCTAGTGTAGCAGTCGCGCATAGGACCACTGGGTCCAACGAGGCAGTTAACTCATTAACTTCTTAATATTAGTATAGATAGGGCAACCATTAAAATTTCGCGAAATCTTTGCCAAATGTGATATGTATAAAAATAATCTGGATTTATTATTTAATAGAAATAATCTATTGCCCACCGTCAATGATTGTGTTTGGATATAACGTAAAAACAAAACATTTCCGAAGGGAATTCCATCAGAAAACATATCACTTTTATTCACTTTTTACGGGAGAACTTTACTCAAAGGTACATACTTTACAGTTATGCGAATCTATAAAAAGTCAAAAGTAAAACATGAAAAGGTGTAATTATAACCTATTAAAAATACTAAATGGTGCCAGGTATTGTACTAATATTTCTTTATTATTATATATATTCCCTAGACCGATTCCGGCCACGGCGGCAAATCTAAATGGAGTCTAGCCAAGTACGCAGGAGATATTATAGTGCACAAGTGTGTGCGCACTCTCTTTTCCCGAACTCTCATAGTCGGATCGGACGGCAATCTGACATAACCAGTGATAGATCAGGCGCAGGACCAACGTACGCGTTACGTGCTTTCCCAGACACAGGGGTGTCACGCTACCAACTTCTAAACTCCGGGCTGGTACTGAAAAATTCCTAATAGTAAAATCCAATAACACTTTTTGCCCGACCTAGGAATCGAACCCAGGACCATGGTCAACAGTCGTACATGCCACCACGAGACCAACGGGGCAACTGGTATTTTAATTATTAGTATCAGGACAAGCCCTACACGCTATTCTCAACTACTGCAACTTCTGAAAGCCAGAATCAACTGTGGCGACTACCAAATAAGCGCCGCGACAATTTGAGCTCGACGAGTCCCTGAGAAACGATACAACAGTCTTTAATCCCACAACGAAATTAATTACAAAACAACAGCAGTGAAGTTACCAGTATACAATTTATAAAGTAACATACATTTTTACCCGATTTGCATTCAAAAAGCTCGGGTCATTTTACTGAAAAGCTCTAAAAGCTTATTCCCGTAAAAAGTTATGCCCGGCGATTAAACTTATACTTTAACATTAAAAAGGTATTACCATCTCGCAAAACACGCTCATACGCTTAAAAAAAAAATGTTACCAAAAATCCTTGACCTAATGTAAATTACCTAACATTTCATACATACGCAAAAACGTCTAAATGGGTAAAAATTTGTATTAAATTTAATGTCATCATACAATTTTGTTGCCTAAAATTGAAATACAAACTATGTTAGTAGCATTCCGGCGATGATTAGGGCGGTGGGCGGGAATGGCGGCCGCCTAGCGCGCTATATAAGCCGGCGCCAGGGCGGGCGACTGCACAGCACCACTTGTTGCCGACGCTAGTGCCTGCCTGTTGTCAACGTTGCTGGAACAACACTTCATACGAACCAGGTAAGTGGAAAAAAAAATATAGTGAAAAGAAAAAATCTGTTTAAATTGTTCGCAAAACCTTTATTTTTTCTGAAAAAAAAAGCATAAATAGTCAATCATAAAAGAAGATAAAAATAATTACTAAAAACGCATTTCTATTTTTAAATATGCAACTGTATTTAAATTAAGATTTCAGAGACTTATTAAAAAAAATACTGCAATATAAAAAAATACTATAATAAGTTTTATAAGTTTAAACAATAAATAAAAAAAATTATATATGAAAAATAACGGCCTGAAACTTTTAAGCGCAGCGTCCCATGTTTATTGTACTGTAAGTAAAGTTGTTTACTTACTTACTTAAAAAGTTTTGTAGTCCTATTTCTTAACTTTTTTTTTATAATAAATATATTTATTTATTGACTTAATATAAGATTTAAAAAAAACTTAATAATAACAAGAAATAAACTAAAACTAAATGGCATCAAAAAATTCGTCCGCATCGCAGTCAACCGGGAAAGTGCCCAAAAGACTGGCGGCATTTCATAATAATATTTTTCTTTTACTAAATGATATTATTTTAAAACTCATAAGATAGTTTGTTGGTAAAATAAACAAATAAAATTTGATACGCTTTTTCAACATGAATAAATTTATAACTTCGACTAAAGCAACGTCAAAAGATCACGCTAAACGTCAGTAAAGATAATCTCCTTCGTTAAACAAACGAATATCACTCACTAAACTTCCATTATTAGCTATTTCATTAATGACTTTAACTTTTAACCGCTCAACTTCAAGTTGTGAACTAATAAACTCCTTAGCATTGAGTTGGGAAACTATAAAAAAGTTTTCTAAACGTTACAAAAGCGATTGTCGAGAAAATATTAAAAAAGTTTCGTTAAACCCTTTGATGGAGTCATTTGATATCCTTATGAAAATAATTATTCAGTCTGAAAGCAACGTGATTATAGAAAAGCCTTTGATATTAATAATACGTAAAAAATTACCAGATTGGAAAATTAATTGGCTTTGTTTTAAAATTTTTTGTGGTTTAAAATTTCTCTTTTTTTTAAATTTTATTATTTTAGTATACAAGTTGCGTAACGTAATATTTTAAGGTTGGTACCTACTATCAGGTTTTATTTTTGTAATGTTAACAGTTTTTACTTTTCTTAATGACACATTTACGTATCTACCGACATAAATATTTGATAAACGTTTCCTATATCACAAATTGACGACGAATTTATCAAAACCAAGACCAATTGTGTAAAATTTTTCCTCCCAATATTTTTCGTTTTATTTTTTTTGCAATATTGTTTTATTATTCTTTGAGACATTGTCCATAGCTAAACAATAGCTTGGGCAGGAAGGAACTGATTAATATCACACCATTCAAACATTTATCAAAACCAAAGGTTTTCATTTTTCGACAAAATTTATCAGTAAAGAAACACAATTTTTTGTCTGAACAATATTCAATCTTTTGTCATCAAAGGCGTAGAAAGAAACGAACAACTTATATTGATACCAAATACTCAAAGAAAATTTGAAAAAATATCGTGATATCGCAAAATTCTATAGCAACATTCAGTTTTGACTTCACAGATCTTCTATACCTAACTTATACAAAGATTAAGCAGCTATGGTCGCTTATTTAATAAAGTATACTGCTTAATTTTTACTATAATCGCAGCCTATTATTGTTCCACTGCAGGGCAAAGGCCTCTTCTCATACAGAGAAGCCACGAGCAATAATCACCGCGCTTGCTAAGGCGGATTGGCGATTTCAGACTTTATATTCACTACAAAGTCCAGATTTCCTCACGATGTTTCCCTTCATCGATGTAATTGGTACTGCGCTTGAATAAAATTAATAAGTTAATAAGCCTAACTAACTGCTAGTTTAAACCAACGTTATTGATGTCCTAGATTCCGACTATTACTTACTTACTTATAACTTACTGCGTTTGAAAGCGTACTGCGCACAGTACAAGTCAGGTTTCCATTCTGTTTTTATGAACATTGTTGAGCAAAGTTGTCAGTGGTTTTAATTCAACTGAGTCTCTGTGAGAGCCGGGAAACAAAAGCTTTTGACGTGAGAAAGAATCTGTAATAATATTTTTTTTTAAGTGATATTCCGGCAAAAAATACTTCTTCGTTTTTATTTTTTAACAAGCCGTTGTGTGTTATTCAGATTATGACCTTATTTAGCTTTTGACCGCGTCTACACCCATGTCCCATTTACATATACCTCCCACATTAAAGTCCTCGATGTATCTCCCTCTTATGAATTTCCGAATAACCCTTTCTTAGTGCAATTTTACCCACTCTAAAGAACATACTTATGATACATTCTATTATTAACTGCATAGGAAATTGCATAGCTACCAATTAGGTAAAGAACTGCTTCAAATGTACGATCCAGGGTCTTCTGTCAGACGTAATAAAATATCATTCCACGTACAGTCAATAACAAAAGTTGATTATCATTTTAGATGTTTTAAATCCTAATTATTGAGAACCATATCAAAAGAAATGAAAATTAAATACTGACAAGAAGTGCATTGTGTTTTATCCTATCTATTTAAATGTTATGTAAAATTAACAGTATTAATCGAGTTTTGTCGCTGACCGTACATTTTCTACCGGATTTGATTTTAAGTGTGAGTAATGAAAGTCGAATAATTTATCTCAATGAAGCCTTTTATAAAACACGCTATTTAAAGGGCTATGACGTTTCTAGAAAAAATGATTGAACTCACTACATTATTTTCCAAGTTCAATTAAAATAAAAAGTCCTATTTACCTATTCATATTTACATTACGTCGTCCGATGAGTCATTTACAAAGATACGCTGTACTAATTACTTCCTTAGCGGAACCCGGACTACGGTATCGTCTTCAAAGTAATTATCTAGTTAAATCTAATAGTGTAAGACAAAACTTGATGTTTCTGCCCTAATAATGTTTATTGGGAACATTTTCCTTAACAGCTATGGATGCTTACATATGATTATGAACCTTCAATGCTGTTATATGATTTTGATTATAATTGGTTTCGCCTGCTTTTGTGATAATAATTATAGTACAGAGATTTGACTACCCATTAGTCTTGTGGTCCGCGACTGATGTGCGTGGGGTCCTAGGTTCGATGCCAAGGTTAAGTAAAAGTGTTTTTGGGTTCTTCCATTAGAAATTTCTCAGTAACAGCCTAGATTATCGTCCTATCGGACTATGAGAGTGAGGAAAGAGAGAGTACACTTGTATTTGATTTGTACTTTGTGCAGTTGCGCACAAACTCGTGCACTATAATATCTCCTGCGTACTTGGCTACTCCACATTAAGATTGGCTGCTATGACCAAAATCGGTTTAGACAATTTTAGTACAAAGAGAAATAGTCTCCTTAAATTAATGGTTTGAAAATTATAATGAAGCCAAACTTTTAATAAGAAATAGCATCATAAAACTTTGGCATTGCTGAGGACCAACTACAAGTCTCACTGGTCCTATATAATTTGAATAAGAAACTTATTTAAACTATTCATTGTAAGAAATGTATTTGTGGTTAGGTCTGTGATCATCAACATTTAAGCAAACTGCCTCGTTAGCCTAGTGGTCCTAAGCGCGACTGCTACGCTAGAGGTCTTGGGTTCAAATCCCAGGTCGAGCAAAAAGTGTTATTGGGTTTTTCTATGAAATTCTCAGTAAAAGCTCGGAGTTAGGATTCGTAAACGTGGTGTGTTTTAAACGTGGCTAGCTACTGGGCCCATGACTACATGGGCCACATTTATCATTATTTATACTAATAAATAATGATAAATGTATCATCTAGAAAGAAGTAAAGAAGAACTACATAGGTACTAAACCCTTTTTAAATTTCAATTGATTCTGAAAGTATTCATGTACTTACCATTTAAAGTTCATTTACCATTTCAATTAAAATAAGGCTTGATTTTGTCAAGCACGCAAAATTCTCACAATTTTCCGCCAAATATTGGTTCTTAATGAATAATTTTCTCTGTCGTGATTTTCAATATAATTTCAGTGAAGGTAACAGAATTATAATAATGTGTCACCTACTCGTCTTTCATGCGAAAGAAGTAGGTCACTGTCGATACACGAAGGGTTCACAATGCGAAGTGACGTATGCACTATTGTGGACTAACCTAGTACCTACTTCATTACTCCGGCTGAGTAGCCTCTTGGGCCTAATAACGGATCAAAGGGACTTCGTAACGATAATTCTTTTTAAAACGAAATCTTCTGTAGCTGCTTTGTGCGATTTTTGGTTGGGGAAAACCTTATGGGTTTGGTTACCTGCTAATGAGAATATGTTACCTACATGCTCATTCGAGCGCGTCACCGACATGCTGATGTGATGTTAAGATTCCAATTCTGCCGGCAGTCCTCATCACCTGTCTTTTGTTTTTATTCTGTGCATTATTCCAAAAGCCATAGCAACGATTTTTTTTTGTCAAAAAACATCAGTAGTTCCATACGTTTTGATCGTATAGACGCTAAATCAAATTGTTAACGGGTTTAGAGTCTTGTACTGAATCCATGATAAACGTTCACTTTACTATGTTCCATCTCGTAGGGCGTATATTCAAGACCGAACATGAACTCCAGGCTGTTACTGAGAAATTTCTAATGGAAAAATCCAATAACACTTTTTGCCCGACCTGGGAATCGAACCCAGGACATCTCGCTCAACAGTCGTGCTCGCCACCACAAGACCAACGGGGGATTAAAAGTAAATATAAAAATAGAGAAAACGTTTTTTCCCACTATTTTAATAGACCAACTTACCGCATCGAGGAAAATATAGAAAGGATAAGCTATGCAAACATATTCAAAGAATCAAACGGATTTTTATCATGTTTCTGTATCCAGATATTAAAATTCATATTACTTTGAAACATTTTTTTCATGCAAATAGCATTTCATTAAAATGTCGGAGAATAGTCATTTATTTTTTGAATGCTGAATGAAGCTCTCACACGACTTTCCTGTCATGATATTAATTTTTTCAGAACGTTATCCTAGAAATTATCTTATTTTTGTTATTTAGGATTAATTAATTAATTAAAGAAATCATTTACTTTAATTTTCTTTTAAATATTCACACAGTCTTTAACAGTAAGTTGGAAACGTGACCAAAATTTATTTAACATTTTTTAAGAATATGCAATTAAAATAAAGTCAATAATGAAAGTTGAGTGAACAGCTAAAATAAACAACACTGTGTACAATTGTACACAGTGTTGTTTGTTTTGAGCAATTGCTCGTAGATGTTTTTGTGTATTGTAATTAAAGTTAATAGTGCCCACCTGTACAGAGATTATAAAAAATCAACAAAGAGAGATTTTTGCAAATTTTAGAGAGATATGCACAATTTTTTTTGCGAGACATTTCAAAGTCAACGACAAATTATTTATTTAAATAAAAAAATTAAAGGCTGAATATAATTTACAAGAAAAAACAAAACCAATTGAATTTCGAACTAAATATCCATAACATAACTGTCATGCACGAAAAACAAATGAATATCGAAATCACAAATTAAAAAATTCGCAATCCCTTTAAAACACTTTCCGTAATAACACCAAATTAATTGAATTTAATAATATAGAGGCAGTTGCACATGCTGCCAAGGACGGACGCGTCAATTTCACGCGTCCGCACGTCTACACGCAGCTTTAATTATATTATCCATTTCACCCTCCGATATTTTCCATGAATCCGCTAATTTACGTACGCAGTACCCTCATAAGCCTAACGTGCGTTAATAAGGTACGAATAACCATTTGTGGGTTAGGTTGTGGGTCAATTAAAAGTAATTGTGTCAAAATTATAGCAATTTCAAAATTTCATATAAGTATCTCAGTCTTAATAATTAATGGGTAAGGAATTTCTCGGCAAATATAAGCTTGATAAGCTATGTGGACTTTGAAGTTTAGGAATTCCCGTTTCTGCCCTTTGCATAGTTTGATAGGGATAAGTTATTTTAGTTGGAGTGTGGCCTGCTGATCATTTTACGTGCTGTAGGTACCTGTGTGTATCTTTAATGACTAAAAATAGACTACATTTTACTAAAAATTTTCTTTATAACACATAACATACCATCACGCCTGTATTCCCCGAAGGGTTAGACAGAGGTGTACCAATGTATACCCACAGTTCGCCGGTATGTTTAGGTCTCATGTAATAGGGGGCGAGCCAATTGCTATTAACCGGGCACAAATCCTAACTCCGAGCTGCTACTGGGAATTTCACAGAAAAACCCAATAACACGTTTTACTCGACCTGGGAATCGAACCCCAGACCTCTAGCGTAGCAGTCGCACTTAGGACCACTAGGCTAACGACGGAGTTGTTCTTTATGTATCGAATTTATGAAAAACGGGAATTTGCGTTATAATTTAACATCATTTACTAACTTTTCAATTTTATTTACCTTCGTACAATAATAATTCAAAACTTAGATAATCCCGACAATTTCCACCTACCTTCGATCGAAATCCTTGTATCATATACCTACCTAACATATGAAAATTTACCAACCATCCCACAGGGATTGACGATACGAACATTTCAATATTTTGGGGAATCATTGAGGAATGAAAAATTGTATGTCACACGAAATAAATTGCATGTATATATTTTACATAAATTGAAATATGTTGGTATTGTACTCTGCAGACGTCTACAAGGTACGTAGGTTAATACCTACTATATACTTTTTTACAAAATATATAGAAATCCTAAATAAACTTGGCCTATCACAGTCTATTCAAAACTATTCCGGTGTACTAGACCTCTCCTAGGTCTCAAAGGCTTTCTCTCATAGACCTCTACCAAGCCACACAACACCCAGTACTTTGATTTCGAGATCCAGTCAGATCCAAAAAGTAGATGAAAAAATCCTAAAATCCCTAACGAATTCTTAACCCTCAAATGTTTGTATAAAATTGCAATTCCCGTATTTTTCTCTACTCAGCAACATTAAAAAACAATGGTATCGTTACCCTTATGTTACATGCGTTCCGTAACAGGCTTTACTCAAAGGGTTTTGCAAATAATTGTTTATCTAAAAGGAAACTGGAACAAGACGATATTCCTGTTATCGCATTTTATCTTTTCGCATTCCAAACATGAAATTGAAATGATTCCTTGATTACATCGTGTTCTGTTGTTAACATTACAATTTTACAGAATTTCGGGAGAGGAAAATTATTCTTTGAGTTAATTTGAAAGAAATGTATTCTTAAAGGGTTCGCATGAATTTGATAAAAAATAACCGAGTATTTTGTTTACGTGAAGGTTTGTTTTGGTTTGAATAATTTTATATGGTTTATGTATGAATTGATCGTAGACAGAATCATCTTTTACTAAAAGCTTTATTATTCTTGTATTACAAAAGCATTCTTGTACTAAAAGCATTATTGTTAAGACGACATGTTTTGTTGTACATAACGTATTTGAACAGATTTTTGAACTAAAAAAGGGGTGTATTCTATTTAATTCTTAAAATTCGAGCTAAAATATTCAGAAAGATCACGTTACTATTAGTAAAACTACAGAATTCAAATCCATGTCTCAAGACGAAAACAATAAGAAAAATTTTGTGTTTTTTTTTCGTTACAAACAACAATTCATATTGTAGCAAATATTAGTTCAGTCCCCATGGATACTGGACGCAGATTAATCCAAGCTAGCGGAACTCCAATATTTCCTAAAGACCGCAATCAATGGTCGAAAAAATGCTCACCACACCTGAAAATTGTTACCTACGAATTCAACTTCGTTTTCAATATTATCAAAGTAATATAACTATTTTACTGTTCAATGAATCTGAAAAGGATTGCATGATGGTGACCACGATAGTATATTTAATACGTAGTGTCCCTATCTTCCACTGACTTTAGTAAATGGATAATAGGGGATTTTTAATTTCATTAAATAGATTTGATGAAAGAGAAATAGAAAATAAAAGAGTTATTAGATGGTGGAGTTGTGGATGATAAAATAAATGATTTCTAGAACAGGGTTTTGGAATTGATACTAATATTTAGTTTAAAATACTTACATTCATTTTCAATAAATATTGACATAATTTTATTTAGTACTAAAATTATAAATTGCAAAAGTGAGTTTGCTTATTTGTTTGTTACGCTTTCATGGCCAAACCACTAAACCAATTTTCATGAAATTTGGTACAGACTAAGCTTGAACTCTAAGAAAGGACAAAGGCTACTTTTAAATCCTTGACTTTGTTTACGTATGCGATAAGCTACATTTATGTGGACGAAGTCGCGAGCACAAGCTAGTAATTTATAAAGCCATATAATTTTTTTGCATGAACGATAATCAATTTCGCATCACCAGAAACGGGTTCATTTTCACTAATTGGGCTTGCAATTAAAATGATAAAATCCTTTAATTTATTTAATCAGTCCGGAAGCACATCATATCGTTTGATTTGAAATTTAATGTGGCATAAAATAAAATGACATATTAACTGAGCGATTCAATAATTTATTTTCCACGTATTACGAATCTGATTTCACCAAATGTCAAACCTTATAACGAATGATTATTATATTATTACCTTCAATATATTTTGCTATGAAGGGGTGAACGAACGAATGAACCGTGAAAGCGAAGTGAAGATGATTGATGAGATGAGGTTGAATGATACATGAATTCTGTACGACTGCATAATTTGTGTCTACATAGATTTATATTTTCGTAACATTTGCTGATTTTGGGCAATGATTTTCTCCCATCTTTTCATGGAAGTAGGTCAGCTAATAGTTTAAGTAAATTGACTGGTACCATTTTTTGGACTTTAAATCATTATGTTGTTCTACTGGCCCGTTGGCCTAGTGGTCCTAAGCGCGACTACTACGCTAGGGGTTTGGGTTCAATTCCCAGGTCGAGCAAAAAGTGTTTTCGGGTTTTTCTATAAAATTCTCAGTAGCAGCTCGGAGTTAGGATTTGTGCCCGGTTAATGGCAATAGGCTCGCCCCCTATTACATGGGACCTAAACACATCAAAGCGAACTGTGGGTATACATTGTTACACCTCTGCCTAACCCTTCTGGGAATACAGGCGTAATGGTATGTTATGTTATGTTGTTCCAATTTTGGACTACAAAATTACTGTAGGTTTTATTTTAGCACAGTTTTGTCTCACAAAATTAGTTTCAATAACAAGTCTAAACAGAAATTTATAATTAATTTGTAACGTTATGAACTTGAAAGCTTTTAGACAATTAAAAACAATAAACACGAATCAAAAGTTAATGATAATAAAAACAATTTTTTTGTAGATGGGTACCCATCCCAACTAACCTAAATACATACATTTATATCTGCGGAACAGTTTATATAGTTTTAGTTTGGATGTTAACTCAACCCAAAATTTACTTAGTAAAAAAAAATCGTCTGTACAATATTTTACTCTGCTACATGTGTTGCTTAGATGGTTCGGTCATGTTGAGAGGATGAGTGAAAGGCGACTAATAAAAGGAATTTATATGGCAGATGTGAGTGGCAACGCCGGGAGAGGATGCCCTAGAAAGACCTACCCTGACCTTATTGGTGGGGTTCTTTAGAAAGGTCGTGTGCGCAGTACTCGTAACCGGCGTGCTTGTATGAACAGATGTATGAACGTGGTCGAGGCGAAAGAAGTGTGTAAAGATCGTAGCAGGTTGCGTTCTGTGGTTTCTGCCTACCCCTATGGGAAAAAGGCGTGAGTTTATGTGTGTATGTATGTTTGTACATGTGTCGAAAGTTCACTAAGACTCAATTTCCAATGTCCGTCACCTACATTTTATCATGACCATACGGAATAGTGCTTGCATTTGATAAAATGGCAACCCTAGGGAGGTCGACGGCATCCATTTGTGGTTTAGCCGATTCGACAGCTCAATTCGTTGGCGTCTTTGCGGTGACATCAATTCTCCTAACTACATATATATTAGAGAGCGCGGTCGAATCTGGACGATATGAGGATGATGAAGCTTGTTCAAAAGATTCTATCCAATACAATACTCATATAAAAAAGCTGAAGAGTATTTTTGTTTGTTTGTTTAAACACGTTATATGCTGGAACTGCCAATTGGATTAGAAGAAATCTTTTTGTATATTATAATAGCTAGATTCATGAGAGCTGAGCAGTAACCGGATACGTAACTTAACGATAAAAATATTACGCAGACAAAGTCGCGAGCAGTATCTAGTCTATACTATAAAATATTATGAAGAGGAAAAATTTGATTGTTTGTTTGCATTGAATAGGCTCCGAAACTGCTAGACCGATTTTAACAATTTTTTCACCAATAGACAGCTACATTATTCCAGAGTAATATAGGCTATTTAACGTCACGCTCCAACCTACAGAAGCATAGAAGTAACCAAAGACGTCACTTAACGCGGCTGAAAAATACCACGCAGACAAAGTTGCTGGCAGTAACTAGTAGTACGATATAGTAGAAATAAGATATTTAATAATCCATTTATTTTAGGTTTTAGTTTAGTTTTGCTAGAATTTTGTCAGTTTCATTAAGTTTGTAACAAATAAATTGTTATTAACAGAAATAATATTCCTTCGTTTTATCGACGCTACAATTTTCAGTTTAAGTTAGGTATAGTAGTCACCACGAGTCGTGAGCACAAACATTAAGTTAATTTTTCGGTTCCTTTTTGGATTTTTTGGAGCGCCAACGCTATACGCGATGTATCCAACTGACGGACCAACCGCATACATCGTCGGCGGCCCAAAAAAACCTAGAAAGGAATCCATAAATCTAAAAATAGACTTGAAGTTTGTGCTCACGACTCATGGCGACTACTATATGTATTTATTTTATTACTAAAACTTACGAAATGGAATTATTTAGGAATTTAAGCATCAACGAGTAAAATTTGATCTCTGTTAATTTAACGATACCCTAGATTTTTGGAGTAAAATCTAATTGTTCAATTAATGAGGTCAAACTTATTCAACTTATACCAAATGCAATACATATTTCAAACTTAGAATAAAATAAAATAAAAATAAAAAGGGGTTGTTGGGTTTTTCTATGAAATTCTCAGTAGCAGCTCGAAGTTAGGATTTGTGCACGGTTAATGGCAATAGGCTCGGCCCCTATTACATGGGACCTAAACATACCGGCGAACTGTGGGTGTACATTGGTTCACCTCTGCCTAACCCTTCGGGGAATACGATAGTATGCGTGTGTAATAAAATACAAATTTAATCAGCGTTAATTATTTAAAATCATTACAATATCTCCGAGAAACTTTGATGTAAGTTAGTTGGTTTTGTCTGAACTAACCCTAATTAAGGTATTTGACAGACCTTATTTCAGGACCGCGGTCGCGTAATGTGTAGGTAGGTACACACTGTGTTTCTGCCAAAGCATCCTTTGTTATAACAAAAATAAAACAACAGAAGTAGTACATGACGACCAGCAACGTAGGTCCTGGTAATCTATACATATTATGTGGAAGACACGAATATATCCATAAATTTTATTAAAAGGTTAACCAAAATAATATATTTATTTTCTCATAACGATAAAATACGTCACTTATAAGTATAACCGAATAAAAAATGTCTAACCATTATTCCATTTTGATTAGACAGTTTGAATTTGATATAAATTCTATATTTAAATATTTTGACCAAACGATTGGAAACTTTCTTTCTTGTAAAAGTCACTTCGTGTTATTTTTAACTCCCGACGACAAGGTGTTATAAGTTTGACGTGTCTGTCTGTGTGTGTGTGTCTGGGGCATCGTAGCTCCCGAACCCATGAACCGAATTTGATTTTGTTTGAAAGGTGAATTAGCCATGAGTGTTCTAAGCTATATTTGATTAAAATCAGTTCAGCGATTTCAAAGTTACCTTGTATCTTGCTCTTTTGTTAGCTGCGGAAGGGATTTTTATTCTTCTGTTGGGGGTTACTAACAATTTTAAATTATGTGTGTTTTTTTCAACAAAGCCAAACGGAGAAATATGATTTTAGTAAACTGTATAATTAATAATTATAGCTGTATAAATTGTCAGAATTTAATTAGAGTAAGCAGCCCTTTACGGCCATTTCCAAATCTATTTCTGTTTTGTCACTAAATTCCAGTTGCTTTGACACTGTTACCACATAGCTTGTTCCCTCAGAGGAGCAACTAGAACTGTACCTAGATACATATATGGAATCCCTGTTATCTCACCCAGTGTGCACATAAAAGCAAAGATTTGTTGATGTACCCAAACCGAGTGAAATGCCACATACTTTGGTGTGGTACAACATTTTTGTGTTATAAAATTAAAGATATTTTTATAGAAAAGTAGGTTATCTAGTTGTTTTAAAAGATGGTATAGCAGTCACGACGGATCAAACGCGTGCAGCATCAGCGGCCTAGAAAACCCAGGAAGGAACCCAAAACCCAAAAATTAACTTGACATTTGTGCCCACGACTCGTGGCGACTAATATAGTATCCTTTTTTTTTTTTTTTTGGTGGTTAGGAAATCATCAAATAACTTCTCCCGCTCTGGGCGGGGCGGGAGGGAGTGTCAGACTTTAACTGACTAAAACCCACCCATGTTCCTTCTTGTGCCCTTTGCGTTCCGGGGGCGCGGTATCAATTGCGAACAACCCGCAGCCCCGGCAGGCATCGGCCCTCAGTGGCCCCTTCCAAGTGAATATAGTATACTTAAAGTACTTTTTGGACTTTAAATCATAACTTTAAGTACTCATGAATATGAATAACTTTCATTATGGAACACGATCAAAATATATGACACAGCCGTTTTATTTTCCATATTTATATGGCCGGTCAGTTTATATAGAATCGGTAGTAAAAGTCTTATTTTTATTAAAGAAAATGTTTCTCTGCTATAGGAATTTCTCCTGCACTGTAGGTGCGTTTACAAACATATAAACTTCGAACACAAACTGCCAGACCCGGAGCAACTATCTGTAGGCTAAACAAATATTTGTTCCGTGCGGGAATCGAATCCGTGACACGTATTAATCAGTATGAAGTTGTCACGAAATAAGCAGTAGGGAATATATTATTAATTTACAGAAACTGTTATGTGGTTGAAATAAAAGGAATTCAGAAAGAAATCGGGTTAAATAATCATTAATTCTCTATGTTCAAAGTTCGTCAAATACAATTGGGAAGTTGACGCCTGGTGGTATCAATTTCCATTAACAGACTTACTTTTTAGAAGCTGTTCTAAAAATCATTCTTTTTCATTCATTTAATAATCGAGTTCAGGTTTAATAATCGGGATTTCAGAACAAAAATAATATGTTTTTTTTTGGCGAGTTTTATCATGCAATTATCAGTTTATGGTGTCAATTATCCAATGGTGGTGTATAATCTAAACAATTACACTCAAACCGTTAACTGCCCCGTTGGCCTCATGGTCGCAAGCGCGACTGATGAGCATAGGGTCCGGGCTTCGACTCCCAGGTCGAGCAAAGTGTTATTGGGTTTTTCCATTAGGAATTTCTCAGTAGCAGCTCGGAGTTAGGATTTGTGCCTGGTTAATGGCAAAAGGCTCGCTCCCTATTAGGACCTAAAACATACAGGCGAACTGTGGGTGTACATTATTACACCACTGCCCCCTTCGGGGAATACAGGCGTGATGGTAGTTACATTAAAAAGTTCTTTAGTATGATGGATGTAGCATTGGGAATACTTTGATAAAATATAACATAAGGGAATAAATAAACATGTTGTCAGTACCAACCTCAAAAAACATATGAAGGGTCAAAACCCACAATCTACCCGTTTCAGTGTTTCTCTGTAGACCCTTTATAAATTTTGATGGTTTTTGTATATATGTAGTAAATAAGTAAGTATATACAGTAAAACATCTACTCCCTTATTTATAATTATTAAGTTACAAACGTTGTTTATGGTAAAGTAATGATTAATGTCTGTGAAGTGTTACATTATTATAATCAGGCATGACTTAACTTTAACATACATTTTAATGGGTTAAATAATTATATACCATCACGCCTGTATTCCCCGAAGGGTTAGGCAGAGGTGTACCAATGTACACCCACAGTTCGCCGGTGTGTTTAAGTCCCAAGTAATAGGGGGCGAGCCTATTGCCATTTACCGGGTACAAATCCTAACTCCGAGCTGCTAGTGAGAATTCCATAGAAAAACCCAATAACACTTTTTGCCCGACCCGGGAATCGAACCCTGGACCCCGTGCTCATCAGTCGCGCTTCCGACCACGAGACCAACGGGGCATTCTACTGAATCCATACAATAATTACAATGTCCCTTTCACTTCGTATGTAGGTATGTCTTACTTTTTTACAAGCACAAGTTTTGAAGATTCACTTTATACTTAACGGATGCCTTAAAACTCAAGTACGGCGTACAAAGATAAAGGCGGGAAAAGATCTCAATGTTCGTAATTTCCTTTTTTGTATGAAAACCTTAATGAAACAGCCAGTCTAAATTTATATCAAAAAATGTTTGCTCTCAGTAGTTACTTTAAACAGTTTCTTTGAAAATTCCTTCTACCTTGTGTAATTTGGGAAAAATGCCTTTTTAAACTTATTTTAAAAGCTCTCTAGATACCGATATAAATATTTTATCATAATATCCGGTTACAGTGACCCAGACTAATGTTCTTTCTTGCCGTGTACTCCTACTACCTGAAATAAATGGTTTTTTTTTTATTTACTCCGTGATGACTAGCCAAGCCAGATTAAATGCTCAAAGATATGGTAAGGGTTACGTGTATTCCCGTTCATGCCATCGACTTCGTCTCACTCGTAGGATGAACGGGAATTCATTATTTTTTTTCCCGATCGTCCCACTAATTTTATTGATGGGACGAACGGGAATGACTTGTATTGCTTATACATTTTGACAAGTTACCGCCCTTACAGGTTGGGTACATCTGATTAATTTATGAATTATTTTTTTAGTCGTATTGGTCCCACCAAATAATTTCAGACTGGTTGTTTTAATGGTAAAATGACGTACACCTAAACATTAAAACAAAAAAAAAATTCTCCATAAAACTAAAAATTATGATAAAAAAATCAGTGTAGAGCTTTTTTTAATAAAAAGCATCCGTCCTTATTATTACAATGTCACATTTGCATCAGTTTACTCATTAATTATAGACTCCAAATTATAGATTTCCAAAAAGACCGGTTTGAAGCGGATTAAAAAAAGTAGCTCAAGTCTATATGCAACATTCAAGCTATTTCTCAGTCAAATTTCATTATGATCACTTCAGTAATTTTGCTCTGATGAGGTAACAAACAGACAGACACTCTGTGTTTCTTTCACATTACCTATCTATACTAATATTATAAAGCTGAAGAGTTTGTTTATTTGGTTGAACGCGTTAATCTCAGGAACTACTGGTTTGAATTGAAAAACTATTTTTGTGTGGGATAGTTCATTTATCGAGGAAGGCTATAGGCTATATAACATCACGCTACGACCAATAGGTGCTGAGCAGTAACCAAAAACGTAACTTAATGTGGGAGAAAAAAACTATGCGAACGAAGTCGCTGGCAGAAGTTAGTACAGAATATTTGGCGCTGTCTAGGCTCTTTTTGTGGTTTTGTTGGAACAACAGAGGGTAGTAAAAACTCGGGTAGCATTTCTGTAATCACAATTATATTGTTGAAACAGACGCATTTCTAAAGCTACACTTTTTTTTAGTTATTGTACGTTAAAGTACTGTTTTCTCCCTGAACAAATAATAAAAAAAATTATAAATGTATCATGTGAATTTAACCAGGATTTTTTTAAACCAAATTTTAAATAGTATCCGTGTAGTTTTTTCTTGCTCGTTCTTCTCCATGGAGACATACGTTTTGGAACGAGCAACTAGCTTCAATTTTCCATCAAACTTCTTGACAATTCAAAAGTGCCTGCAAATGGTCTAATTGAGATAAATGGTTTTTTTTGTTTTGGGGGGTGGGAAATCATCGAATAACTTCTCCCGCCCTGGGCGGGGCAGGAGGGAGTGTCAGACTTTTACTGACTAAAACCCACCCATGTTCCTTCTTGTGCCCTTTGCGTTCCGGGGCGCGGTATCTCTTACGAACAACCCGCAGCCCCGGCAGGCAGATAAATGGTTTGACTTTGACTTTTGGATTATTTAAGATTTCTGTCAATATAACAAAATTAGAGGCACTTATGTGACATTGCTTGCCAAATGGTAGAATGTGCCGGGAACAAAATACTCTGTAACATCTTTCCTATATTTTATATTCTACTCTAGTCTACCTGCGCTTAAACCGTTTAGTCACTTCTTGTCTTTCGAACGGGAATATATTGTAATCGTTTTACATTAACCTTATTTTGAAACCTTTTATCATGATGGCCGTTTATAAGAAAACACAATTTTATGATAATGTTGAATGGAAATGCATGGCACTTAGGACTAACACATAAAATTTTACCATGGGGGACACTTTTTGGTAGTTCCAGAGTTTTTGCACAAACAGTTGATAGAACTATGGATACCATTTTACGTGTAGAATTGTAAGGATTGAGCAGCCTTACTAATTTAATAATACCAGCCAATTATTGTCCACTGCAGGGCAAAGGCCATACTCTCTTGTAGAGATGACACGAGGTTTGACCACCACCTTCGCACCAGGCGGATTGACAGTTTTAGACTTATGTTAATTATAAGTCCAGGGTTCCTCACGTTGTTTTCCTTCACCATTGTCAGTGAGTCCAAGATAAAATTCGAAAGTACATTATGAATTGAAAATGTCACATTGCATGCGCTTTCGGGCGCCTTACCCACTTGACCACCATGGCATCTAGGCTTTAAATACACTTAAAACCGAACTTACGCCTTCAAGGTTAAGTGCGGCACTTAAAGCCATAATTAATGTTTTATAAAATGTGTTAATCTAAATTTAGCGGCGCCCAAAGATTAAGGGCAACCTCATTTAGCCGCAATTCACGTGAACATCTTAAACATAATCTGTCGGTGTCATAAAGTGAAACAGGCCGCGTTCTAGGAAACAGTGGAACATAATATAAACATAACAATATAGGTAGATAGGTAGGTAGGTGTTGTTAGTGATAATAATTTAATTTTATAGTATAATTGAACTTTAAATAAGTAACAAACATTTTAGTGTATAAATAATAATGGTAGCCTAATTATTGTCCCACTATTATTATTGGCAAAGGCCTCTCCGCATACAGAGAAGGTACGAGCATTAATCACCACGCTTGCTCAAGGCGGATTGGCGATTTCAGACTTAAATTCGTTATAAATTCAGGTTTCCACACGATGTTTTTCTTCGCCGATGTCAGTGATGTCCAATATAATCTTAGAAAGAACGTACTTATTTTACTGAATACATCAAAATTTGTATAATAGTTTCTCTACATTACCTTTTTTTTTTTTTTTTTTTTTTTTTGTTGCCGGGGTGGAAAATCCTCATGGATGTCCACCGCCCTGGGGAGGGCGGAGGGGTCTGTCAGACTCTTACTGACTAAAAACCACCCCAGTGTTCCCTTCCCACACTTACGCCGGGGATCCCGGGAACTGATGCGCCTTCCGCGATCCCCGACTGGTGCCGGTCCGCCACTACGGGCCTCCTCAGGTCAAGGGAGGGAGTGAGGTGTTGGAACTCCCTCCACGACGTCAAATAGGGGCGCGCGTGGAACACTACGCGCCGCCGCCTCGGGTCCAGTTGAATAGGGGGTAACGGACGTCCCCAAGTCCGCCACCCCTGGACCCATTCAGGGGGGCCGGAAGAGGGCGTTGTCCGCCCTCCGCCGACGCCCGGTGCGCCTGCTGCGGGTTGGAAGAGAGGTTGTGATCTCTCTCTCCTTTTCCGCAGCCTCCTTCTGCGAGATGACCGTTTCGCAGAAAGAGATCACCGCGTCCCAGGACTCTTCACTGCCGACCATCGAAGTGACGACGGCCGACAGCGACAGGTCACTGCCTACTTCAGATATGAGGGCACGGCGTGGCTCCTCCCAAGCGGTACACTCTGATTGCGTATGCCGCGCCGTGTCCTCCCGGCAGTCCACGCAGTGGTGACACCGGGCGTCCGGCTCCCTGTTTATGCGACATAGGTACTTCCCAAAGCAGCCATGCCCCGAGAGCACCTGCGTCGCCCGAAACGTCAGGGAGCCGTGCCTTCTCCCGAGCCAATCCGCTAGTACCGGCCGGATCGCCTCAATGGTGATGAGGCCGGCAGAAGGGCGTGAAAGCCTGTCCCGCCATTCCGCCAGGACCGTGGTCCCAAGCGCGACTGCTACGCTAGAGGTCTTGGATTCGATTCCCAAGTCGAGCAAAAAAGTGTTATTGGGTTTATATATGAAATTCTCAGTAGCAGCTTGAAGTAAGGATTTGTGCTCGGTTAATGGCAATAGGCTCGCCGCCTATTACATGGAACCTAAACATACCGGCGAACTCTGGGTGGTACATTGGTACACCTCTGCCTAACCCTTCGTGGAATACAGGCGTGATGGTATGTTATATTACCAAAATGAAACTAAAGAAGCATCAGTTTCATGCAAATATAAAAATATGAAAGTCTACGAGACTTCCTATGTTTATATTTTAGCATCGTATTGCAATTCCCTTTTAAATCGTCATACGTTGACAGAGAATGTAGATTGAAATAGGTAAATGTGCAAGACAAGGAAACACATTGTATGACAAACAACATATGTTCATCCATGTAAATCCATATTTGCAAAATGAAATGTCTTATATTATTTTATCTTAAAATTTTAATAATAAGGAGTTTAAATGTGCTAATAATAACCAAGTTTTGCGCTTTAGAGGATGTAGTAACAAAAGTAGAAAAGTGTATGCTTAGATGGTTTGGTCATGTTGAGAGAATGAGTGAAAGGCGACTAACAAAAGGGGTTTTTATGGCAGATGAGAGTGGCAACACCGGGAGAGGACGCCCTAGAAAGACCTACCATGACCTAATTGGTGAGGTTCTTCAGATAGGTCGGGTGCGCAGTACTCGTAACCGGCGTGCTTGTATGAACAGATGTATGAACGTGGACGAGGCGAAGGAAGTATGTAATGATCGTAGTAGGTGGCGTTCTGTGGTTTCTGCCTACCCCCATGGGAAAAAGGCGTGAGTTTATGTGCGTATGTATAATAAAATTTGTTAATTTAAAAAAGAAGGAAAAATTTCAAAAACAAAATTTAACCTAGACAATAATCAATGTCACGAAAAAATAAGAATTGAAGAATCTAGTTATCCCTTGCAAAAGATAGTTTTGTATGCAGGAGAATTGATGCAGTTCAACTTTGAACTGCCTCGTTAGCCTAGTGGTCCTAAGCGCGACTGCTATGCTAGAGGTTTAGGGTTCGATTCCCAGGTCGAGTAAAAAGTGTTATTGGTTTTTTCTATGGAATTCTCACTAGCAGCTCGGAGTTACGATTTGTGTCCGGTTAATGGCAATAGGCTCGGCCCCTATTACATGGGACTTAACATACTCCTATATCAGCTACTAGAGCTTTAGCCTTTTATCAATCTAGTTCCTTCGTATAATTTTTAATTATTTTTCAAACTTGTGCCGTGGGTCGTCAGGTGCTATCTCGTTAGTCGACGTAACGCCATTTCCTTTATTGGATCACCGCCTCTCAGATAGACTTGTACCTACCGGCAGTTGTATATCAACCTAATTAACTTTGGTACGTTTTGGTTTTTCTAGCCTGTACATATGTTTTTACTTATTTTTGGAAGTAGTTTTTTGTTTTAAAACTAAAGCTCGAAACTAGCTTTTGCCTAACCTCATTCGCGTGGAATAATTACTTTGGGCTGCCATTTTTCTTTAACGCTTGTACCACTAACGTTTGCTTATTTCTTATCAAGTGCCTAAATACAAAGTTTCATGGTTTTATCTTTAACTAGCTTCTGCTAGCGACTTCGTACGCGTGGTCGCTTTGGTTACTGCTCCTCTCCCGCGTGTCGGAGCGTAATATTATGAGTCCTAAAACCTTCCTCGATATATGAACAATCCAACACAAAATTTAATTCAAACCTGTTGTTCCTGAGATTAGCGCGTTCATCCAAACAAACAAACTCTTCAGCTTTATAATATTAGTATAGATTATGACGGACACCTGCACAAACTTTCATCCTCTATTTAACCCTTTTTAATAATTTTTTTGCGAAAAAAGGTAGTAAATATTCTTCTCCAAGGTCAAATCTATTTCATTACCAAATTTCATCAAAATTGGTTTTGCGGTTTAGGCGTGAAATCATAACAGAAAAACAGAGTTACTTTCGCATTTATAATATTATTACAGATAAGGATAGTAGGGATTAATCAGCAAAAAGAGAATTTTAATTGGCATTGATCTTTATAAATGACTTTTTTTTTTTGCAAAACCGACTTTACAGATGAACAAATAATTGTTGAAATTGAAAATATCTTTCACAAATTCTTTCCGTTCACGTTTCAATAAGTTTTTTATAAGACTCTTTTGCTTTCTTGCGTGAAATAATGTTGAATTAAATCGTAAGAAATTTTCTAGTCTAATCTTGTTATCTGGTTCATTGATTTCGTGCCCAAAATGATTAGCAATGTCTTTTAGCAATGATTCGACGCTGAATCTACTTTTTTCTCAATTCCTGGCACTGGAAAAGTGTCTCTTTATAGTAGGTACTGTGGCCACTCTTACGGTACCGGGACGTAATTTACTTTACTAAAGGGCTCTAACTATATGATTTAACACGAACGTTTTATAACATTATTATATCTTTTCATTGATATGTCACTGACTCGAAGGTGGCCAAACAAGTGCCTTCACTTATAAAACTGTCTCTTCTAATTCATTCGAATTTCAAAAAGGAATTCGACTGAGTGTTTGGATGCAAACTAATTCAGCCAGGTTGATGCGGTGAACAACCTTCACAGTTCCATCTTTGCTAGTCTTACGACTTGCTCTCAATAACATGTAAAGGCGATTGAATACAAAATCGAGTAAAAGACAACACGTGTGGTCTTAACTCCGGATTTCCCATTCATGTATACGAAGTGACTTTATTCAATCTTACAAGATCTCTACGGAGCTATTTCTAGTTTTAACTATGTCATTAAAAAGACTGCTACGCTAGAGGTCTTGAGTTCGATTCCCCGGTCGTGCAAAAAGTGTTATTGGGTTTTTCTATGAAATTCTCAGTAGCAGCTCGGAGTTAGGATTGGTGCCCGGTTAATGGCAATAGGCTCGCTCCCTATTTCATGGGACGTAAACATACCAGCAAACGGAGCGTGTACATTGGTACACCTCTGCCTAACCCTACGGGGAATACAGGCGCGACGGTATGATGATATGGATTAAAAAGACAGATAATGATAATATTTATGTACCACTACAGTGATACATTGTACCGAGTACCAATCGCTGTGGTTAGTATCAGGTGATTTTTGTAGATGTTTAGTATTGAGTAGGATTGCTATTGTTCAAGTCAACTGCCCCTTTAGTCTCGTGGTCGCAAGCGGTATTGCTGAGTGTACGGTTTTGGGTTAGATTACCATGTCTTTCAGTTCTTAATAACAACCCGGAGTTTAGAAGTTGGTGGTGAGACACCACCGTGTTTCGGAAAGCAGTTAAAGCCGTTGGTCCTACGCAAGAGAGAAAAGAAGGAGTGCACCTGTGTTTGCACGCGCACTGGTGCACTATGATATCTTCTGCGTACTTGGAAAGTTTCCAATGAAATTCGGTTAAGAGCAAATTATTATCACACAATTTTCATACAATGCTATCTGTCAAAAAAATTACGAATCCAAACCAGTCTGTTCAGTTTAAATGCCCTCATAAACCTTTTGCTAAATATAACTGTTTGTTCAACATTTTATCAACAGTATAATTTTTATGTACAGATGTTAAAGGGGCTAAAAAATTTGTGGACAGAAGCAAACGATCCTGTAACTGTTTATCATGGCAATTAACTTTAGCGGCGATGCTCACAGAATATTTATATTTTGTGACCGCGTCAGGGTTGCCGCAAATTGTTGAAAGTAACAACCTCGCTCTTGAACTCCCGCATTTATCTAGTTTTGAATTAGATCTAGTTTTCTTGTTATATTGAGTTGCTTCTTGAATAAAAATGTTTTAGGAGCTTGAAGAATGAAATTGATATGTTTTTCTTAGTAACATTGTTTGGAATCAATGTCAATTCCATTTATTAAAGTTACATAATTTGCAGACACTTTTGAACTGTCAAGAAATTTGTCAGTAGTCAGTGGGTTTAATAGTTGTCCATGAATTATTTAATAAGGTGTCATTGATTTCTAATTTTCATATTGGGGGTTGTAATTCTGCCACAGCCAATAAAGCAATTTAAAAATTTCACCCATTTTTCAAAGTAATTGTAATGATTTTGAATATTTATCGCTGATTAATATTAAATCGACTCTGAGCATAAGTTTGAGATGAATATTGAACTATAATTGGTAGATAGTAAAACATAAATTTGACATGAAAATTAATTTGACGCCATTTATTTAATTTTTAATTATTTTGAAAGAACTTTACCAAAAAACTTAGTTCGTTCCTGAACTAAATAAAAAGGTGACACACGTTTCTTGCTTGATAATATACGAATTCATATTTAGTTCATTACATTTGAGGCAGTTTTTCATGTCAACAAAGACATTCCAGGCTTTTAATTAAGTTTTTGTCGACCGAGCGCGTGTAGCTAAGAGCGGCGGTTATTTGTGATGATTAAGAAGAATTTGATTTTGTTAAAAGTCCGTTATAACATAAGTACACTTTTTCATTCAATACAAAGCGTGTATATGTTTTGTATCATATTATTCTCTCACTCATTCGCAATACTGTGCGAGTGAAAAGGCATGATAACCTATTTTGTTTGATCGCCATTTTTAATCGGTTTCTATAATGGCGTGGGCCATAAAACCGGTATAAATGGTATTCTTACTTTCTGATCGCATTACCTAAATTTATTTTTCGAAATGTCAGTAGCAGTGGCGAAATTCCATGTAACTGAATGCCTACCGGATTACCTTTGGAAGTTTGGAACTTGGGCTACTCTATTGCTATTGGAAAATGGCACTTACTAACCTACTAAAATTGGGTCATTTTTGAATTGGTTTTCTTCTTACCTACACCCTTTGTCACTGGTAAGTAGGTACTTATTATTATTATAGGTTCATAAAATACTCTTTATGACTTCAGACAAAACATCAGCTTTTGCTTACAACAGAGAAAAAGTTGACGTAATCTTGTTTTTAATTCATTCAACTACCCTTTTGACTACAGCAAACTGCTGTCTATCGGTAACTTAAGTAGATTTCGAAATTCGGTAATGGATCAGTACACGGCACACCACTTCGGCGTACAAACAACTGTATTGATACCCTTTTGAGATAAAATAGTATGCAGATATATTCTTCAATGTTATCAATAGCTTTATTCTGATAACTATTTCATTATTTTCTTTTTAGATTTCGCTTTTATTTTGGTTTAAAATAATCATGGTGGAAGGAACGCTTTAATTTATTTCTCTTTTGTAGTCTCGAATTCAATGCAAATTGAAGTGGGAAACGTTTATACGTTTCCCACGAATTAACTTTCCAATTACAGGTGAAATTAATTGAGTTTTCAATTAGTGAAATCTATTTTCTCTTCGTTTTTCATCAACATTAATAATAAAAAGTCGTGTTTGATCGTTGTGGCTTTTTTGTTTAACTATGATTTTGTTTATTCTTTTTATAGAACTGACCAATTTTATGACAATGGACCTACCATTTCTACTCCTACCTGCTACCAAATTATCCGCTTAAAATGGACATGCAATTTCAATTACCTTTAAGGTATGTAGGTACTTAGGTACCGTAACCATTTCCACGTGAACGCGACCGGTTGAGGATTTAATCTACTTTATTAAAACTACAAGAGTTAATAGATATTTCGTTTAGTGAACTAATTATATTTTTATTTTTTACGGAAAATCGCATTGGCACCCCTTATAGCTGACTGTCAAGTGTTTTCTAATTTAGAACAGAGTTTATCTCATAAGAATACTAATTATTAAAATAAGGTACTGCCTTGGTAGCCTAGTGGTCTTAAGCGCGACTGCTATGTTAGAGGTCTTGGGTTCGATTCCCAGGTCGAGCTAAAAGTGTTATTGGGTTTTTCTGTGAAATTCTCAGTAGCAGCTCGGAGTTAGGATTCGTGCCCGGTTAATGGCAATAGGCTCGCCCCTATTACATGGGACCTAAACATATCGGCGAACTGTGGGTGTACATTGTTACACCTCTGCCTAACCATTCGGGGAATACAAGCGTGTTGGTATGATGGTATGGTAAAATAATGTAAGTCAGGCTAAGCCAGCCAGGGTCTTAACAACACGTAGTTCCCACACACTTTAGCTTGAGAAAACTTTTTGAACTCTTTTGGATATTCAGGTTTACATCGAAGATTTAAAAAAAGAATCTCAACGAATTCAGAAATTCAATTTAAACATGATTCGTTGGAAACAAAATCCGATTGTCACACAAAGGATAATAATTTCAATCAACTCCGTCACAATTATTAAATTAAATATTAAAAATCCATTTTGTATTATTCTCATAAATAAAATGCGTTAATTAATCATTGGAATAGACAAAGGTAAGCTTTTAATGAAAACTTTCTAGATTATCTGAAAAGAATAACTTAAATTCTTTGCATTTCTTGAAATGTTCTAGATTTTTGAAAGAGTTCTAAATATGTTGCTTTAAAAATGTTTAAAGTTGATCATTCTTTATAAATTCTGTAACTAATTCTTTTTTAAATTTTAAATATGTTTAGACACTTTTATTATTTAGTATTGTAATACCGCCTTCAAAAACTTCAAAGTGAAAAATAACTTTAGTTTTAAAAGTGTCGATTTTTGAAAGTAATGTTTCATTTATTTTTACTTTAGTCAAATTTTGAAATGGTATAATTTTGGTTGAACCACAATTAATGACATTAAAAAGGCTTCTAACACCAAAATTTTATTTTTTTATTTTTTTAGCTACTTTTTTTCTCTTGTTCTTTCTAGGGTTCCGTGTTTCAAAAGGAAAAAACGGAACTCATATAAGATCACTCTGATGTCCGTCCGTCTGTCTGTCTGTCAAGACCCTTTCTTTCAGGAATGCGTGAAGGTATCAAGCTGAAATTTAAACCGTACTTCGACACTATCAAGGGAATCAAAACTCATAGGGTAGTTCCCGTTGACCTAGAACTATCAAACTTGACAAGTAACATCGTTATAGACCACATATACAAGAAAAAATTTCAAGACTATAAGGGCACAAGAAGGAACATGGGTGGGTTTTAGTCAGTAAAAGTCTGACACTCCCTCCCGTCCCGCCCAGGGCGGGAGAAGTTATTTGATGATTTTCCACCCACCAAAAAAAAAAAAAAAAGACTATACATTTTTATATAAATCTTAAAAAATAGGGGGTCTATATTTTTTTTAGGGGTTGAAATTTCGAATTGAAGCTACTAGTACAAATGGGGTATCATTTAAAAGGGCTCGATGTACACATTGCAAAAAATATATTTTACTATTTATAATGAAAAATTAAATAAAAATACCGTTCCCCTCTGTCTCCGAAGTCTATGAAACGAAAAATTTTAAATAGATAAATAAATACACTATTTTTTTCATTTACTATTTATCATCATCATACCATCACGCCTGTATTCCCCGGGGGGTTAGGCAGAGGTGTACCAATGTACACCCACAGTTCGCCGGTATGTTTTAGGTCCCATGTAATAGGAGGCGAGCCTATTGCCATTAACCGGGCACAACTCCTAACTCCGAGCTGCTACTAAGAATTTCATAGAAAAACCCAATAACACTTTTTGCTCGACCTGGAAATCGAACCCAAGACCTCTAGCGTAGCAGTCGCACTTAGTACCACTAGGCTACCGAGGCAGTATTTATTTATTTTAAAAATCTATTTATTTAATTCGGTAATTTATAATGATCCTACGAACGGAACACTCGGTGGACGAGATCGACTTGCACTTGTCCGGTTTAAAAAAATATACTTAAGGTTTTTATTTTCAATATCTACCCGTAAATTCCATGCCATTGGGATTACATTAGTGCTTAATCGAATTATGTTCACTTCTAATTAAATTAGTGAACCCAAACCAATATTCATTATGGTTTTGTTAACTTAACGGTATAATTGATGGCAGACAATGAAGTAGGTATGTGAACTGGACATCGAATTAAATAGTTTAACTACCATTTCGAGACTTAGGTCTATGTAATAACGGCTTAAGTAATAGGTACTAGGAATGATCTAGTATCTATTACGTAGGTACAGTCTAGTATTTCGTTTGATATCAATTTAGGTGCGTTTGTCGTGATATGATTTCCCCGTTGGTCTCATGGTCGCAAGCGCGACCGATGAGCGTGGGGTCCCGGGTTCGATTCCCAGGTCGGGCAAAAAGTGTTATTGGGTTTTTCCATTACGATTTGCTCAGTAGCAGCCCGAAGTTTTGAAGTTTGTGGTGTGACACCCTTGTGCCTCGGATAGCACGTAAAGCCGTTGGTTCCGGCTGTCTTTCGTAGATCTCTGACAGTCGTTACGCATAGTCAGAAGCCATGAAATCTGCCAATCAATCAATCAGGAATGCTGCTGGGTTGTGCAGGTCAGATAGGCAGTCGCTCCATTTAAAACACTGGTATTCAGCTGCATCCGGTTAGACTGGAAGCCAACCCCAACATAGTTGGGAAAACGCTAAGTAGATGATGATTAGTTTGTCGTGATGACTCAGGAGGTAATACACCTGCCTGTCATGTATAGTGAAAGTGAGTTCGATACCACGCAAGTGCCAACGTGATTTCTAGTTCGAATTTACAGTGATATTGTAATAATTAAAAATTTGCTTATAACTAGACCTTTTGCATATTATAACTTTAATTTGTACAAAAAGGTCCGACCAAAATGCCCATCATTGTTTGTTTAGTTTAAAAAGTTGCGAAAGGTTTACTTACAAAAACATTTATCTCATAAATATTTCATACAACATAACAAAACTTTTTCAACCCAATCAGCCAGTTACAACCAAATATTGGTACCTTCCCTTACCAAGACAAAAACATAGTTCCTTAATAAAACAAAATGTTCCGTGTTGCCAAATTAATTTAGAAATTTAGTATTTCTCATCTCACCCGCCCACATACATAATTCAATTTAAATTTTAATCAGGACAGTCTGACAGACCTCGGTGTGAGTGAATTAAAGACTTGCAGAATTTATTAGTGACTCGACAACTGTGTGTAAAATACGCAAGTGGATTCTATATTCCTGTATGTTTGTAATTGACTGTACTTTGGAGTCTGACAACGTTAAATCAGCTACAGGTGGTATGTATTGTCTGAAATGTCATTAAATGTACGTTTGGTATCGAGCTGCTGCGGAAACTGATGAAGTCGGGTTGTCGGATTGTACAAGAACGGTTATTTTTTTTTCTTTCCGTTGACTATACATGATTAAACTCGAGTGAAACCGCGCGGTAATGCTAGTAATATAAAAAAGCTGATGAGTTTATTGTTTTTTTATTCCAAAGAGTTCTACTCCTTAGCAGTCCGCAAAAGACGATTTAGAACGCTTAGTGCGAATTGATGGAATTACTAAAACAATACGTGTACCTAATTACTTCCAAAACTCGCAACTTTTTCTTGCCACATCTTTTTCTGCCTACCCTAATGCATTATGTAATTCATCATTAATAATCTTGTTCTACACGGTTTTTGTACAACCGACTGAACACAATCAATCATGTATTGATGGATTGATCTGTTGTAAACTCATTTCTAAATATTATGTTGTTGTTCTTCAAACTTAAGTAGGCCAATTTTATCGCTTATGTATTTTTTATTTGTATGAACATCATCTGGCTCGTTTGGAAAAGTTCCTGTAATTTTTTTTATTTTGGTAGTTACTTAAACGTTTTATGTTTACATAACATACCATCACGCCTGTATTCCCCGAAAGGTTAGGCAGAGGTATACCAATGTACACCCACAGTTGGCCAAAATGTTTAGGGCCCATGTAATAGGGTCGAGCCTATTGCCGTTAACCGGGCACAAATCCTAACTCCGAGCTACTACTGAGGATTTCAGAGAAAAACCCAATAACATTTTTTGCTCGACCTGGGAATCGAACCCAAGACCTCTAGGCTAACGAGGCAATTATACGTTTTATGTTTAGTAGTTAATTACATTGGACATCACTGATATCGGTAAAGTAAAAGTGAACTTATAGGTAATTATTATAAGTTTGAAATCGCCATTCCGCCTTAAGTAACTATGGCAATCAATGCTGATGAGATAAGGCCTTTGCCTAGGTGCAGGACAGTACCTAGTAGGCTGGTATTTTGAGTTATGTAAGATAGGTTTTGTTAAAGTTATATAAATTATTTTACCTGTATTTTTTGCTAACATTTCTTTGAATTATTCGAACCTGATGATAATCTATTTATTACTTAGAAAGCACTTTGGGTTTAGGTAAAGTCTGGTATTCATAAATAATTTAAAATATCTTAGAATAGTCTTTGTTACGTAGGTTCCTTTAAGGTACCTTATTAAATAATTTAAAAAAAGGTTCTAAAGGTTTCCTAGAATTTTTATCAAAGAACCTAAAGTATGTAAAATAACTTAAAAATTGGTATATTTAAACCTCTTTAAAGTATAGTTCTACTTTATGAAAAAAAAAAAATCAACATAAACAACATACCATCACGCCTGTATTCCCCGAAGGGTTAGGCAGAGGTGTACCAAGGAACAACCACAGTTCGCCGGTATGATAAGGTCCCATGTAATAGGGGGCGAGCCTATTGCCATTAACCGGGCACAAATCCTAACTCCGAGCTGCTACTGAGAATTTCATAGAAAAACCCAAAAACACTTTTTGCTCGACCTGGGAATCGAACCCAAGACTTCTAGCGTAGCAGTCGCGCTTAGGACCACTAGGCTACCGAGGCAGTTCAGATCTATAAAACAGAACATAGTTTCAAAAGAATATTCTGCAAACAGAAATCGTCAACAAAATTGACTTCAATAAAATACCTTCACACCAATAATAATCTTATTTGCTCAGATACTGTTGGCACATAAAACTGACAAGTTTACACACCCTGACAAGCTTTCACAGATGTTCAAAGAAAATACAATTTTAAAAAATACCTTCTATTATTGTGGTTGAAACGAAGAATGTTTTCATTTCTTGTTACTATCGACTCGAGAGAACTGCACTTTTGCACCTTTACGTGACACGAAAGTCACTTTTACGACGTCAAAGTGAAAATAAAATGGCGTTTTTATGATAGATGTAAATAAACTGTGAGGTATAAAAGTGTTGAAAGTAGAATGTGTGAGTTGAAGGTTTGTGTTAAGTACGCAACTAAAAGTTTATGAAGCTCGGCGAATTAAGTTGAATTAAGGTTTACTACAAAGACCCCACATTGTGTTGTACCAGATTTTTACACAGTTGCTAGAAACAAAGGAAGCAGTAGCTGTGACAAAAAAGACAGGTGTAAAACTGTTTCTGTTGGCCTAAATAGAATAGCCGTGGGCGCAGACAGTCGGGGGCGCGGGACTCGATGGAGGCCGTGGATTATGAGTTAAGCGAATACTGGGCTCGCGAGTAAGTGTAGCAAGAGGAACTGTGGGGTTTTAGTCGGTGAAATAACCCTATATTCTTTTCAGAAAGTGATTATCCATGAAGATTTCCCAACAAGAAAAAAATAGGTAAACAGATGTTTCTCTATCTATCTCAAGGTCTATTAACTTTAAAACTAAAGGGCTGGCCTCTCCTTGGGCCAAAGAATTGCCATAAAACAAAATAATGATGCCAGCCTTTTGGGCACTTTTACTATTGGCAACGATGTGGATGGGGTTTCTCAATCTTTAGAAAATGCACATGTAAAGTTATTGGTATTATAATTTGTAACACGAAGAATCTCAAAAATAATCCACGTTCGACAAAATCTTATAGAATCTATCTTTTACTTTTTATTTATCACTGCAAGACGCAAAGCTCGTTGGAACTTTTTGTTCCATTATTTAAAAACGAACAATTTGGAGATACAAAAATTGAGATTTTCATTCAGCAAGTTATTTGTATTTTGTTTTCTTTTTCTACGAACTGGCCAGTGTTTCTCTCATTAAAAGCAAGTGTTCACCACCTCTTTGTTACTGGGGGAGTGGGGGTGAGAAATGAGCTCACAGCAAACCATTTTAAAACCAATTAGAATGTATTTGTAAAAAAAAATATTTTACAAGTAACTCGGTTAACTACTCGTGACTATAAAATAACTTTAAAATATATTAATTTTAGTTTGTCATATTTTCTATACAAGAACTCTCAAAGAGCAGTATTATTTATTAAGAATTATCTAACGTTGGAAAACCGGACCCAATTAATTTTTTAAGAATTTTTATGAATAAATTTGTAGACAACAAGAACAAAATTTTAACGCGTTTACACCTACCCTATGTTGATGTTTATTGCTTCCTTATAACCACCAGCATTGTGATACAGTAACACATATTTCATGAAATTGTTCATCTACAACAATGCTCGACTGTTTAATACCTAATAATTTAAAAAGAAAAAAAACCGAGAACAAAGAATTCCACAACAAAAAAATACTGTATTCTGTTTCCTATGTCATGATCAATCATGACATAGGAAACAGAATACAGTATTTTTTACGATTCGTTGAACGTGATGACAGTCAACTGTCATCACGTTCAACGAATCGTAGCTACAATATATGAAATCACAAACAATCGTAAAATCATTGCCATTTTTATTCCCATAACGAGGTAAAGAGAAAGCTTCAATGAAAGAAAAGTCGATTTCCTGAATTCGCTTAGTAGTATCTTACATAGAATTATTGTTTGTGAAAGAATTTGTTTGACTGTACACTGTTCATTTCATCTTGATTACACAAAAAGTGACACAAATCACATGTAACAAAAACTATTTTACACATTCTTTGAAATATATAAATAGTTATTATTACATTATCATATAATGAAAATGTGTTATTGGGTTTGTCTATGAAATTCTCAGTAGCAGCTCGGAGTTAGGATTTGTGCCCGGTTTACGGTAATAAGCTCGCCCCCTATTACATGGGACCTAAACATACCGGCCAACTGCGAGTGTATATTGTTAGACCTCTGCTTAACCCTTCGGGGAATACAGGCGTGATGGTATGTGTGTGTAAACAAAGCATTTAAACCAGAATAAATAATTCTCGCTACAGCTGGCATTGCTGTGTAGGGAATTGAAGAATGTCCAATTGAACAGTTGTTCCCTGGCTTGTTGTACAAGAGTTTCGAATTTTCATTCGAAAATTCAAACTAATTGATTCGATTTACGAAGATTCAAATTAATCGATTCAATATTCAAAAATTCAAACTGATTGATTCCATATAATAAAGATTAGATTTAAGTTTAACCAACGCCAGATCAACAGCAAAACTACTTAAATAATGTATAGTTTTTTTATCAAAATATTCTATCTGGCCCCGCCATTTATAACCATTCCGGTTACATGTCATACGAGTAAAATGGAATACCGTAAAAAAAATGTGAAAAAGGTCATAAATCGTTTTGGCTGAGTTAGTGTGAATAGAATTACATCACTTTTCACTGTAGTATATTTTGAACCATTTTAGAACTAGGTAGGTTTTTATGACTAGCTTTTACTGTTCCATTTTTATTGCATCAGGCAGCTAAATTTATTTTTTGCTTTTTAACGTCAAGTAAGTAAATGATAATGCTATAATAACATAATATACATACCATCACGCCTGTAATCCCCGAAGGGTTAGGCAGAGATGTACGAATGTACACCCACAGTTCGCCGGTATGTTTAGGTCCCATATAATAGGGGGCGAGCCTATTGCCATTAACCGGGCACAAATCCTAACTCCGAGCTGATACTGAGAATTTCATAGAAAAACCTAATAACACTTTTTGCTCGACCTGGGAATCGAACCCAAGACCTCTAGAGTAGCAGGTTCGCTTAGGACCACTAGGCTACCGAGGCAGTTAATGTTAGGTTGGTTAATGCTATAATATACTGCGATAATCCTAATTATAAAAGGAGACAGCCAAAATTGTTCGTTTGTCAATTTCATTTACTACTGAAATCATTCTGAATAGTTTTTTTTTACTTACCACAAAAAACTATTTTGTATTTAATTTGACACGTTACGCTGAACTATTTTTTTTTTTTTTATATTTCCTTAGCTATACCTCGCGATGACACCCGCGTTCAATTACGTCTCTGGTTATTGCTCCGCTCCCGTTGATGGTAGCGTGATGTTCTATACATATGTAACTTCCTCACCTTGAATCACTCTATCTATTCCAGATGGCGAGTAGGGACTTTGTTTTATACAATGTAAAGATTATATTGTATATATAATATTTTTTCCAAGGCGATAATATCGTTGAGTTATCTTCACGATTCTGTTTTTCTTTCACTATTAGTTCAGGTAGCTTCTGTCATTCCTCGCTTAGCTTACCTGTATTCAACTGAAGAGCTACACAAGCCATAGCGAGGCGCCCTTGAAGTCAATTGCTTGCGAAAACTGACACGTAAGGGTCACATTTATAGAACAAAGGGGGAACGAGTGAAATTCATAAACGTTTCCATGTTATTTAAATGTATCGTTATTATTTATTTCGTAATTGGCTTGACAACTGATTTGATTAGGTAGAATAAAAATACCCTCGTTACTGTCAAACCAAATTGACATTTGCCATGTCAACTGTTGGATCTATCTCTGTGCCTTTTATCTATCTTTCTGGTCGGCCGTTCAGGCGTGATTTAGTAACAAACATCCATCCAAACTGTCGCATTTATAATAGTAGTAACATGTACTAATTTATTATAAAATTGATGATTAACTGCCTCGGTGGCCTAGCGGTCCTAAGAGCGACTGCTACGCTAGAGGTCTTGGGTTCGATTCCCAAGTCGAGCAAAAAGTGTTATTGGGTTTTTCTATGAAATTCTCAGTAGTAGCTCGGAGTTAGGATTTGTGCCCGGTTAATGGCAATAGGCTCGCCCCCTGTTACATGGAACCTAAACATACCGGCGAACTGTGGGTGTACATTGTTACACCTCTGCCTAACCCTTCGGGGAATGCAGGCGTGATGGTATGTGTGTGTGTGGTATGATAAACATTGCAACACAGCCAAGCAACATTATAAATTAGACATGGCAACACATCCTCTCTGTGACTACCTGCGTATTCTTGCAATTTTCATGTTCGGTTCAGTTTTCCAATCGTCTTCCTTCATCTTTATTGTACATTCAAAATATTCAAAAGACCTAAAGAACGTACAACATGGAAATAAAAAAAGAACTCACACTTTAATTCTTTTGGTATAAAATATAACTTCACTTTTTAACCCCCGACGCAAAAACGACGGGGTGTTATAATTTTGACGTGTCTGTTTGTCGCGTCGTAGGTCCCGAACGCATGTACCGATTTTAATTTTGTTTAAAAAGGTGTATTAGTCGGGAGTGTTCTTAGCTATGTTTGATGGAAATCGGTTCAGCAATTCCAAAGGTAGCAGCTCTTTTGTAACCTACGGTAGTGATATTTTGATTTTGTCGGGGGTTATTAAAAAAAATATATTTTGAGTTTTTAAACGATTAAAAACTCTATTTAATCTAATTGGCAATAGGCTCGCCCCCTATTACATGGGACCTACACATATCGGCGAACTGTGGGTGTACATTTGTACACCTCTGCCTAACCCTTCGGGGAATACAGGCGTGATGGTATGTATGTAAACGATTAAATTATGTTTAAGTTGAGACTATTCAATTGTTTCTTAGGACTTTGAAAGACTTCATACAATGAACGTTTGGCTTTATTATTAAACAACAGGATAAGAAATCAGGGACTAGAACTGGGCTCAGACCTCATTGTATGTTTTGACAATCAGATATTGTCAACAAATTCACTTTTATGTTCAAGTTTTTATTGTCGGTACTTAAAATGTTTATTCTTTAAAACAAAAGAAAGTGTCATTAAAGATTAAATAAAGGCATGCATTGTTCTAACTTTTACAGTAAAAAAATAAGTAATAATAATTTTAAGCCTATTATAGTTCCACTCTTGGGCCAAGGTTTCTTTTTATACAGAGAAGATACGAGCATTAATCACCACGCTTCATCATCATCATTTTAGCCGTAGGACGTCCACTGCTGGGCATAAGCCCCATACATTTCCAAAAGGACTGGTTGCATCACCACGTTTGCTCAAGGCAAATACATTTTATTGAATAACCGTTCTTATGAGACTACACGGAACCCCAACCAGATGAAGTTTACCATATTAATTGTTTTCAGACAAAATTTACACTGTACACATAAGTGCAAAATTATGTAGATACCTATATCTCGGTAAAGATTTTCCCTTACATTTGCATTTTCATTTAATAAATTAAAGCTGAAGGACTTAAATTGTGCCCGTCAGTTCCACTGTCCCTAGATAAGCATTGTTGTAAGCTAGATTGGAGGAAGTTCTGGCCACGACTCCTGTCCTTTAGAAAAAGGTATTTGATGCATAATAGAAGTCTTTTTTATTTTTAACTACCTCGTTGGCCTAGTGGTCCTAAGTGCGACTGCTACGCTGGAGGTCTTGGGTTCGATTATATTAAAAAGAATACATTACTCGTTTATAAAGTTCTTTAGTCAAAAATGATAAAATGATAATAATAATGATGTATGTAAGGATCGTAGCAGGTGGCGTTCTGTGGTTTCTGCCATGGGAAAAAGGCGTGAGTTTATGTATGTATGCAATCAAAAAAATTTAGATACATGTACACTCATTCACGCCTGTATTCCCCGAAGGGTTAGGCAGAGCTGTAACAATGTACACCCACAGTTCGCCGGTATATTTAGGTACATCATTTTTTATATTATTATATTGCCTACCCCCTTAAGTTTATGTATGTATATATGTCCAGTTGTCCACCTCAAACTAGGGTTAAAAGTACTAAATAAGCCTAACACTGTACTTTAGTACCTAGAAAGTACTTTAGTTTGTTACAAAAATTATTTTCAAATGTTTGAGTTTTAATACTAAACGAGGAAGATGGTTACGACAGTCCACGCTGCAAAAGAAAGTAGTGACAATGCACACTTTATACGTTACAAAAACTCTCCATGCTCGCTTCTGTACGAGAAAACACGTGCAAGTTTTTCTGCACGGGACTGTAGTTTAAGTGTGTGGTTCCGTCAGTCCGGTGGGTAGATACTATTTCAAGGTGGAAATTATTTAATCGTTATAAAACTGTTTATGATCATTACAAAATTATCTGTTAAGTAATGAATGGGTATCTATTTTTCTTCTTTTTGAGTTCTAGAAAATAATTATTTTTCTTTTTTTTTTCTTTGAGTCCTGGAGCTCCGTAGGTAGCTATGTTATTTGCGGGATCAGTGGCGTTATTAATGTCATCTTAAGTGCATGTGTAGGAACACTTTTCATACATACTATTTACATGATTAGATAAATAAATAATCAAAAGCCATTTCTATTCCATAAAAGTTCCACAAGTAAACTAATGTGGCATCTATGCCGTACCAAATTTGGTCCAGCCTCATGCCTAAGTAACCATAAAAAAGTTATTGCTGCCGTGCAACATTCTACACTTTTATCACTCCAGTGTGTGTGACCTTATTTATAAACGATCCCATTTTGATTAAAAACTTAATTTAAGTGATACCACATTATGAATCAAGATAAAAATATCGACGTCAAAAAATGCCATCTAATCACCTACCTTTTGGAAGGGGTAACTAGATTCAAATTTATTTTCTTATGTACCTAGGTGTAACGTTCAAAAGTGCCTTATTGAAATTAATAATAATTTGACTCTGACTTATCTATCTGAATTTCAATATAAATAACCCACCGCGATACTTGTTTGCACTCATAATTCTATCTCCAACTGATAAAAATACAATACTGCATCGTAAAACTTTCCACTCATACCTTAAACACAGAAATAGACGTTTATCCAAATATTATTAGCGCATACATTTATATGACAGTTGCGTGTGATATAACTAATTGAATCACGTTATCGAATCGCTCAGAATAAACGGCAATTCATATTGTTTTGACATTTCATTAGAATTATAATTAAACTAGATTCTGCCCGCGGCAAAGTTAATTATTATCCCACGGGAACTGTACATTTTTCCGGGATAAAAAGTGTCCTATGTGTTATTCCACACTACAGTCTATTTCACCCAGACTCGTTTAACCGGTAAAACGTGAAAGGATAAAGAACATCTATCCATCCTCACAAACTTTCGCGTTTAAAATATTAGTAGGATAGTCGTTAGTTTATAGTTTAATTTTAAACGTCTTGTTGCGTTGATTTTTGTGACAGTTATCACGAAAACGTAGGACGTAGGTTGTCCACCCACAAGGTGGACGGACGACCTGAATAAGAGCGTTGGAAGACCCTGGATACAGGCCGCTTCCAACCGGTCCTTTTGGAAATCTATGGGGGCGGCCTATGTCCAGTAGTGGACGTCCTACGGCTGATATGATGATAATGAATCCCAAATGTTTCAGTATACCTACCTATACGATAAAACCTTTTATCTAGTTAGCAGTAGTGTCAAGGCTTTCATAGCTACCGGCTTCACTTCAAAGGTTCAGAGCACACTTCCGTAATTGAACAATGGCAGCCATTAGTGTTGTCACTATTGCCAAATAATATAGTCACACTCCACTCACATTGAAATAGTTAACTTAATCATTTTAAATGCCTAAACAGTTTTTGCTTCGGTGTTCGTTTTACAAAAATATACCATACACCACTGATTATTAGTGGAGTATTTATATGCAACCTATTTCGTAGGTTGTTAAAGATGGCTGGTTAAAGTATGTTTATTTTTTTGTAGTGAGCGTCATTTGTTTTTTGTAAATAAATCAGTAAGGCTACCTGTTCAAAGAAGCGGAGTGAGGTTGCGGAGCGGAGAAATATTAGCCAATAGGATTGCGTAAGTGGGGCGGAATGAAGATTTTATGCAATTCTAGTGGTTGGTCCGCAACCTCGCTCCGCTTCTGTGAATAGGCAGACTTAGACTCTAACCGGTGTTTTCTTTTAAAGTACAGTTAAGTCGTAGTCTAGAGTTCAGACACTGTCCTAACAAAAGGGGTCTAGTAAGTTCATCTTTAAGACTAGATAAGGTTAACAAAGGCTAGGTACCTACGTTTCATCTAGATATCTGCATTGTTAGCAAGTTCGTGGTTTGACTGAATCCAGCTTACCCCAGATACTTCGTCTGGTAACATTTGAATGCATAATTCAGTATTATTGTAAGAAATATTTCAAGAGTGTATTGACGTAACTTATCGCTGATCGCTAATCGCTGGTAACAAATATTTTAAATGTCACAAGCAAGAATAATTTTCTTATTCAAATTGATTAAATTCTCATTTAAATTGATGCTTTAAAACGTTTACGTAATTTGGGTAAAGAATCTACAGTGTTAAAAAACAGAGGAGGAATGGGAAATAATGGTGAAAATAATTATTTTCAACGTAAACATTTAACAAGATAAATGTTTACGTTAAGGACAATCACAAACTGCATTTAAATTAATGTTTTACAGTTAAACATTGTATGTAAAGTAAATCTGTCGTGTGTGATCTTTTTACTAATAAAAACTGTCAGTCGTAAAAAATTGAGATATAAGTAAGATCGGTCAAAAAATCGGTCAAAATGTCGGTGTTGGGCGGAAAGGTAATATACTCGTACATAGGCATATTGTCTTGTTCTTTAACATATTCATTTTATTTTATACATTTGGGACTTGACGGATTTTTTACAGACCAAACATTACACCGTATTTGAAAAGTAAATAAATCATTATTTATTTAACTATAACGTCTGGGAAAAACCTAAAAAAAAAGAAAGTACCTACGCAAAGAAACTCAACTTAGAAATAAAATAATTGTATTTCAGTTTTATGCCAATGGTAAAAAAGTCGAGTTCGAGTGCAGTATATAAAAAAAGAAAATTCAGTTACGTAAATAAATGTCAACTTACTTCAGATCAAAGAAAAAACTATATAATAAAAAAGAATTACTAAAATATATCGGTCAACGTCGAACATGCGAAGTTAAAATGTTACCGAAATATGCTAAACTTAGTTCTAAGTGGAGCATACTCCAATAAGTGTATTGACTATTAATATTTAGTTTCAGAATTAGTGGGCTTTAAAAGCTTATTACGAAAGTAGCTATATTGGACTGAACGTATTTTTACACAACATAAACACACTCAATACAATGTATATATATAATTATGAATATTATATAAGTGTATTTTTACAATGAGCCCAAATTTAATTTTAGTAGGTACTATGTTTGGCAGCACGGCCTCACAAAGTGCAAGGGACAAATGCAACCAACCAAACAAACTAAAAAAAAAAATTGCTTGAAAATCTAAAAACATAATGTCGAATCCATGGTAAAAAAAAAGTTTGCATGTCAATGTCGCTTCTACCGAATTGTCTTCCAAATGCAAGAAAAAAAAAGCAATGTTTGTCATAAACGTAACTTTTGACTCAATAGAGCAATAAAGGTATCTCTCACGAGAACAATATTCCACGTAAAAGAAAGTTTACAATCTTAAATAGAATATTTTATAACGTATTCTACGACTTACAGGTACTTTATGAAGGTAACCTTTAATTAAAATAAAGTTCAACTATCTTAAGTTTCGCAAACACATTTTTTTAAAAGCTTTTTAACATTGAAACATGACGCTACTAAGTATAAAAAGTGTTCCTACTAACAATATTGCTTAAAGGCGATTGCGGTCACGAGCGTAGTACTTTTTTTTTCAACTTCTTTGAATGGCAAACAAGCCTACGGCCCATAAAATGTTAAGCGGTCACCTCTGCAAATTTACCTCTGAAATAACAGAGGCCTTGCAAATGCTTTGCCATCCCAGAGATGAAGTTGAAATATCTCATGTGCCTGTAATTTCATCGGCTCCAAAACCCTTCAAACCGGAACACGGGAATGCTGCTTTGCGGCAGAAATAGGTATGATGATCGTGCATCCCCGGACGAACCCCTTACAAAGACCTCTACTGCTACTTGTTTGAAAGGACAGGTTTAAACCTAAGCGGGAAATATACAACTGTACTATCTGTCCGTAACCGCCACCGCATACACAATTTGCCTGCGCCGGTGTCTCTGAGCCTTTATAAATAAAAACAAAACCTTTTTATAAAGCCCATCTTTTTACTTCATGGAGACAAATCTAAAGCAATCATTTTAACACATTAAGTGTTTATAATTGTGAACAGTTTATCACAATCTGTCCTCCTTATTTTGGTCCCTTGGGTAATGTTCAGAAATCTGTAACCATTAACGAGTGGCTACTTTAGCTAAAGGAATAAAATGTGCAGTTGCTACGTTAGTTTGTGTTGGTATTCGTCTACAAAACCTTACATATTTTGGTACACCAAAGATAATCAGGGGGGGATTGAATATGTCTTAATTGGTGAAAAATGCCTCTAATTTACCTACATTTTTTGACATTGATTGTAGCTAATTGTGACTAGATTTTGATCCTTTGTAATTAATAGAATTGGCCTTCCGATGTGCTTCATTCATATTCATTAAGTAGGATTATGGTAATAGGAAAAAAGTGGTTTTTTTTTTATAATTTAGAATTATTTTCTGTTTTGATTACAGTCAGTCTAAAAAGTCAACATTGTTCAAATGAATTTAGTACTTATTCCAATTAAAGTTAAATTGGAGATTTGACACAAAATAATTTGCTGTACAATTCGAAGTCGCATACTTCGAATTGTACAGCAAATTATTTTGTAAACGTAAATGTGTAAACGAAGTGACTTTGAAGTTTTCAATTTACTTCCCAAACTGGTTACGTGAACTTGAATAATTGCTATATAAGCAAGCAACTTGAACAAATCGTCAATTCAAATGTACGCAAAACATATAATTATACCAAGTCAAAGAAATACTTGTGTTAAAAACTTTTCCTTTGAAAAGTCTCCTTGTTTTAATTCTTTGGGAAATTGTTTAATTTTTTTGCACCTGACCATTTGTTTTCTTCAAGATTGATGGGTTGCGAATGTAACAATTGTTCAAAAAGAGATTTATATTCGGACAAAGTTTCCAAGTATAATTTACATTTCGCACTTTTTGTCGGTAAGATAAAAAGCTTTAATTTATGTTTTATTGAATGCGAAAAATAATGCGAAATTATTTTAAGATGAATGTGGAGTGAAACTTAAAGATTTTTGTTACCATAAAACACCTAAAAAAATCGCTTACTTTAATTTGGTTTTAGGAAGCCAATGTAATGTTGAAATGTATGTACTACTTGTTATTTATCCAAATAATAAATTAAAATATGGCCACAAATTAAATCAAAATCTTTTATTTTAACAATTATTATGATTTAATTTGTGGCCACATTTTAATTTATTCAAATTGAATAACCGCAAAATACCACGCGACTGGGTTGAATATAAATCATTTTATTTTTTTATCTCATTAATGTACTTATCGTGATTAAAATGTTAAGTCCCTCGCGAAATGATAAATGACTTTCTAGTACGTAGGTATGTACACAGTTTTTGATAAAATATTTTCCAAACAAGAAGTATTAGGGTTCGTGCACATTTGACGTTGCAGTTTCCGTGATTAGATCAGGGCCGTTGCGGTATCTTGAGAATTTGCACTGTCTTAGAAACAGTAAATTTACCCAATCAAACGCGTAGTTTTTTTTATATTGCCCCACACTAGGAATTTCTCCTATTTTGTGGGTGCATTTACAAACATATAAACTCACATACATAAACAAACAAACCCGAAACAACTACATATAAGCCATGCAATTATTTGTCCCGTACCAGAATCTAACCCACGACACGCTGTACAGCAGCCAATCCCTCAGCCATTACGCTAACCGTGCCATCGACTTAGATAGGGGCTGTTTTTCCCCACTGCGTTGAATATGCGAATGGAGAACCACTTTTTTAATAACACTGGCTACCTGTACTCGCCTCATGTGCGACAGGTCTTAGATACATCCAGTCGAAGCCGAAAAAAAGCAATTTCGGGGAACATTAAATTGAATCAGATCATGCGTGGAATCCCTGTAGGTTTGTCCGACGCCGATTGGTCTTAATATTGAATAGTGATATCAATTTTGATTGAAAGAGAACTGGGTTATTCGATTTTCTGGTGTGGGTTTTCCGTGATGAATTCAGAGTTTATTTTTTTGATTATGTTTGGAACAAGCTATGTAGGTAGTTAGGAAGTATCTTATTTGATGAGAAATTTAGTATATTTTGATAAATACGTAATATTTGAATGGTGGCGTGGGCGATATAATTTTTGACCAGTTTTCATTTCAAATAAATCAGAATCTAACAAAAATATGGCTGAAAATGATGCAATTGCTTTAAAGTAACAAATGACGCGCAATTTTCAACTTTATTACTTTTGATTTTTAGTACATCAAGGAAAGCTCCTAAAACATTTTGCTGGTCTGGTTCAACTGACGCTTAGGTACCTATCCTGTCACATTTTATGTCATCTACATAATATAGTAGTTTGTAGGTTACTTTTTCTCATATCATTTCGGAAAATTGGTTTTCTGCTTAGTTTTACAAAATGTAGGTAACTCAAATATTATAATTAATCAAAATTGATCACCAGTTCAAATAAATTTAGTTTAAAGACCAAAATAAATCTGTCTGCCATGTAATGGATATCCAAATTGTATTTTGGATAAATGGAGTACAATTTGAATTCTGAATTATTTAGCAATCAATCATGACTTTGTATAGATTTATTGTTTTACGATACTCAGTAGCTATTAAATTAATATTTATAATTTTAATACACATTATTGTTATTTAAGTGAAAAAAAAAACACATTTCTTATTGATATTTTGACCCAAAAATACTATCCAAACTTGCGTCTTTTTTGATAGACTTTTCTAAAGTTTTATTTCATACAAATCTTATCCGATATTTCCTATGCGATGAGGCCGCAAAGTTCCTAAATGAAGACCACGCAACGGCAAGCTCAGCATAGGGCGTCCACCCACAAGAAGGACAAACGACGTGGTTAAGACCGAAGGAAAACACTGGTTGCAAGCCGCTTCCAACCGGTCCTTTTGGATATCTATTTGGGAGGCTTCTGTCTATCAATGGACGTCCTACGGCTAATATGATGATGATAAAACTTTTTCCCGACAATTAAGGACACAACAAAAACAAATCACTTAAATCGGTGAAGCCGTTCTCGAGTTATCATCTGTCATACTTACAGAAATTGATTCTTATTTATAGACAAGTTATATGTATTCTTTACGTAAATACGAACTCATCATCCAGGTAGCTAATAAAATAAACTTATTCAAACCCAAAGAGCTATAAATGTTTTATGTGTAGGCACGTAAAATACGTAAACTGAATATTTCTCAACTAGTAGAGAGTAAAGGATATCAAACTCAACGTGTGTGGGGTGGGGGGGAGTCCACCCCTGAAGTTAACCTAAACATTGGCCTCGAATGAGGTCATTAGACACTACCTAAAATATTTTAATTTGATCTCGTCATTAAATACTTAATATTACTGCTACTAATATCAATTTAACTAGAAAAAGATTTACAAATATAAAATAGAACTTTTACTAACTTAAAATGTACAGAAATATGAGATAAAAAAAACTAGCTTTTGCAGGGATTTTGTCCGTGTTCTTGATCATTGGTGTTCCGCTCCCGAGTTTCGAAACGTGATGTTAAATAACGTATACTATTCCTCATGATTTTAATTTTTCAAATCCGGCATCCGTTCTCTGGTAGTTCCAGAGAATAAATAAACAAAAATCTCTTCAGCTTTATCATACAAGTATAGAAAGAAAATCAAATATCAAATTCTTTTCCCAATATTTTTTGAACGAAGTTAGTTCAAATCACAACACTAAATAACAATAATAGTAATAAATAAATGATTTATTATGCCAAGACACAGTACAAACAAAATTTTAAGCCCTAGACCCCACACTAGGATGCCCTGTGTTACGGAGTCTAGTCTCTTTCAGTCCAGAAGAGACAATGGACATAAAAAAGCAGATTATACTCTCTGTATTATACTGTTTTCTGTTTATTACAATCTCCGCAGTACCACATTAACGCATACGTGAATGTTTAGAGATAGGGCCTTTGAAATGGAATGACAACAGCGACAACTATTCCTTTTGACCTGCTGTTATGCTTTTGTGTTATGTTTATCTACATAAGATACCACGTTTATATCACAGCTATAGAAAAGCCTTGGTAACATACCATCACGCTTGCATTCCCCGGAGGGATAGGCAGAAGTGTACCAATGTACACCCACAGTTCGCCGCTGTTTTAGGTCCCATGTAATAGAGGGCGAGCCTATTGCCATTAACCGGGTACAATTACTTACTCCGAGCTGCTACTGAGAATTTTATAGAAAACCCAATAACACTTTTTGCTTGACCTGGGAATCGAACCCAGGACCCCATGCTCATCAGTCGCGCTTGTGACCACGAGATCAACGGGGCAGTTAATTAGGCAGTTTTTTATTCATGTCCAAAAAATATAGTAATACCAGCCCATTATTATCCCAATGCAAGGCAACGGCCTCTTCTCATACAGCATTAATCACCACACCTTGCTCAAGTCAGATTAAAGAAAGAAAGAAATAAAACAAAAACATTTATTGGCACAATTGTATATATTGATATATAGATTGACAATTTCAGGCTTCTGTTCGCGACTTCGTCCGCGTGGCTTATTTCGCCCCCAATAAGATACGTCTTTGGTTACTGCTCCGCTCCCGTAGGTAGCGTGATATTATATAGCCTATGACACTCACAAATAACGTGACTTTCTATGGGTAAAAGAATTTTCAAAATCGGTTCAGTAGATCCAGAGATTACCCCGTACAACCTTACAAACTTCACCTCTTTATAATATAATTTCAAGTTTTTTCACAATCCTTTGTTCGTTCACAAATATCAGTGATGTCCAAGATAAGCTTAGAAAGTATATGTATTGGAAAAGTCACATTGGTACTTGCCCATACCCGTTTGTGAACCCACAGCGTCGTGCAAGAGGTGCGGGCGCCTTTACCACTGAGGCATCATGGCACGCTACCATATAACACCTATCAAAAGATGCTCCGGCGACACACGGCTTGCATAAAATGCATTCATAATATAATTTAAATACATTATCATTATCCTTTCATGAGATTTTAAGACTGCTTCATTTACATTGTTGAATATGTTTGAAGTCTCTAATCGCATTATGCTTGTGTGTATTTCATAATGCAAACCTTATTATTTTGACTCAAAGAACTCGTGAAAAGTAAGTTTATATAGAGAGAGATTACTTATTTAGATAAAAATAATATAATAATCAGCCTACTATTGTCCTACTGCACGGCAAAGGCCTCTTCTAATACAGAAAAGGCGCAAGCAATAATCACCACACTTGCTCAAGGCAGATTGGCGTAACTACGTAGTGATTTTTTATAATTTCCAACGTAGATACGGTCCTTTACAAAGACGGGACCCAAATGATGAAGTAAGACTACCACAGTTTACCAACAAAAACGATTGCTCTCAGCGACGCTATTCTACACACATACATACATACCATCACGCGTATGTGCCTGTGTGTCTGTGTGTGTGTGCAACGCGATTCTGTAAAGGTGAACCGAGCTTGAGGTGAGATGTGAATCCGATTAGACGTGGTCACTTCAAACTCTCTTCACATAAATTCAAAGAGAGAGATTATTGCAGAATAATGCTGCAGTTCATTTCTCATAATAAAATCTTTGACATAATAAGAAACCAAAGATTTTATTGAATTCAATAATTATTTCATACAAGTCCATTACTATTTATTTTATGTAACTCGGGACCCTAGGGCCCCAGACCTTTGAAAGGCGTACGAGGAGCCGAAACCAACTCGCAGAGGCCACTTAAACAGCTTTAAGATGAAATGAAACCCCAACGAAAATTATCCCTGTATGCCAATTATTACCATTTATAAAGAAGTCCTTTTCAATATACAAGGCTTCTACATACATAAATGACAAAAGGAAAGCAAATTTCATAATTTTTAGCCAATTTATTTTCTTTTTAATACATGCTCTTGTCCCACTCTAAGCAATTAAAAACATCAATTCAAATACACACCCCACTAGACTCGGAACTACTGCCTTTACACACACACACACACACATACCATCACGCCTGTATTCCCCGAAAGGTTAGGCAGAGGTGTAACAATGTACAGCCACAGTTCGCCGGTATGTTTAGGTCCCATGTAATAGGGGGCGAGCCTATTACCTTACTCTACTCACTACTACTACTTTACTCTTACTTTACTCTTTTTATACATGCTCTAGTCCCACTCTAAGTAATTAAAAACGTAAATTCAAATACACACCCCACTAGACTCGGAGCTACTGCCTTTAGTATAGCAAATATAAGATTTGTTCCGTGCGAGAATCGAACACGCATTACAGCATCCAATCGCATAAAATACTGACTTTCGTTAAGTAGGGCTACTTGCCAACTTATGTTTTAAAACAAAGGTAGTTTGTTAAGACCCTGTCGTAAGCAAATGTTTAGGTAATTGATAATAACGCATCGCGGCAACAAAAAAGGTTCAAAGTAGCAATACATTTGATATTACTTGAATCCACAAAAATAACAGTAATTTTGAAGTTTTCTTAAAATTGTGAAAAAAATACACAGCTCAAAGTAATTATGTATAGCTATGTCTTTAGTTCATGAAATTCCCTATAATTTCATTCCATAAAATTATATAGATTACGCTCAAAATTCTAAGATGTACTCGTATACGACGAAATTTTTTTTTTAAGCTCTCTTTACGATTTTTTTCCCATGATATTATCATTATTTCATGAAATATTTTTAAGTAAGTCTTTTCTTTGAACCCTAGACAATACACTCAATTTTTCAGGCTTGTAATATGTACCAATACGCCAGACTATGCGCCACTAAACTTGAGTTAAAAAATGTGTGTTTTCGGTGGCCTGTGTTCGGATAGCCCCTTAAGTATCCACAAAGTTAATAATTTCATAAATCGTTTCAATGAAGTTACTAAAGACCTATCATGTGAATTTAAAATACAATTGTTCATTCTTATATATTGGTTAACTTTGCTAGTAACATTGTTTTGTTCTTTTTCCTGCCTTCGGACGTAAGTTAATTTCGTTGGGAACTGTTTCCGAACTTACTTCATTTTCGACACTGTAACTGAATTACGTGAAACCTTTTGAAGTCCGTATTTCGAGTAAACGAAGACCTTTGAGATTTCGTGGATTAGTACCTGAATACATGGGAGTGCGCTACAAAGTGTTTGAAGATCAAAATTTCTTGTTTAACCATGAACATTTCCGTATATTTTGACATCCAGTGCAAAGCATCCTATTATAAAGTAAATTCATATATGTTATGAGCAACAAAAAAATATCATCCATATTTAATATTATAAAGTTGATGAGTTTGTTTGTTTCAACGCGCTAATCTCCGAAACTGCTGTTCCGATTCTGAAAATGATTACGTTAATAGGAAGCTACGTTGTACCTGAAAACTATTGGCTATATTTAATTATTACAAACATAAATGATCGGTAAGAAAATTCTAACGGAAGAAGTCGGTAAAATTTAATAGAATATAAAATATTACACTTGAAATGTTCTAATTAGTAGAACATTTCAAGAAGGTAGATTTTATTTATATTCAAATAACGTCGATAAAAAAAAACACAACATTAAAAATATTAAGTAAGTAACCTCCGACAGAAGAATAGAAATCCCCACCGCAGCTAACAAAAGAGCTGATAACTTTGAAACCGCTGAACCGATTTCCATCAAACATAGCTAAGAACACTTGCGACTAATTCAGCTTTCATACAATAAAATCGAAGTCAATATCGGTTCATGCGTTCGGGAGCTACGATGCCACAGACAGACACACACAAACACGTCAAACCTATAACACCACGTCGTTTTTGCGTCAGGGGTTAAACACTAGGATATAGTGGCAATTAAAATCGATGGTTAATTAACACTAAACTTGTAGGTAATAAGTTATAACAATAAACCAATTAGTAAGTTAGTAAGTGCTACTAAATCGTGCAAGTAATATGGTTCATAAAGTAATGAGGGATCGTAGGCGCCTTCCAACTTGTCGGTTATATGGATAACTTGACTAAATTTAATTTGCTGCCAGTTTCGGATAGAGTTTGGGTAGGTTACTTACTGCGTAGTATAGTAACTATAATTCTAGCCTAATATTGTCCCACCGCCTTTAACTGCCCGGTTGGTCTCGTGGTGGCGAGCACGAATGTTGAGCGAGGGGTCTATAGTTCGATTCCCAGGTCGGGAACAAAGTGTTATTGGGTTTTTCCATTAGGAATTTCCCAGTAACAGCCCGGAGTTTGGAAGTTGGTGGTGTGACACCTCCGTGCTCGGAAAACACGTCAAGCCGTTGGTCCTGCTCTTGATCTCTCCCCGGTTGTGTCAAATTGCCGTATCAGACTATGAGAGTTAGGGAAAAGGAAGTGCACCTGTGTTTGCGCACACCCTTGTGCACTTTAATATGTCCTGCGTACTACGTATACCGAGGAGGTAAGACTATTGATCACCATGCATCCTAAACGCGGAGCGGCGAAACTACAATCAAGTTCCAAAAAATTTCAGCAACTACTTACACACAAGTCAATTTCTGTGTTTAATTTTTAGTCGCCTGCTTAGAAGGACATAACAAGAATAGATGTTAGGGACAGGCCCTATTTAACTCCCTTTGTGTATTTCTGAAAATAATACCGAGTAATGGTGGGAACAAATAAAACGGAGTAGGGATAACATTAATTAGAAGTAGATGGGGATGAAGTTTTTGATAAAAGGTGAAATTTTAAAATAACCAACACTTTTTTTCAAACATCTTTAAGTTGCTTTGACATATAGTCGTTTTTAGCAAAACCACAACAATATAAACTGTCAAAATAAATTGAAAGGATTCCTATTTCTGCCGTAAAGCAGCGTTGCTGTGTTCCGGTTTGAAAGGTATGGGTTTTTTTTTTTGGTGGGTGGGAAATCAAATAACTTCTCCCGCCCTGGGCGGGGCGGGAGGGAGTGTCAGACTTTTACTGACTAAAACCCACCCATGTTCCTTCTTGTGCCCTTTGCGTTCCGGGGGCGCGGTATCTCTTGCGAACAACCCGCGGCCCCGGCAGGCATCGGCCCTCAGTAAAGGTATGGGTGCCGGTGTAATTTCAGGCACATGAGACATTTTAACTTTGTTTCTGGGATGGCAACGTATCTACAAGGCCTCTGGTATTACAGATGTTTATAGGCAGCGGTGTCCAATTCAGGTAGCAATTGGTAGAGTTAAAAAAAAAGCTTTGTTTAATAAAATATTAAATCTATCAACCATTTAAAAATCATCAAATACAATAATTTGTCACATATTAAATACCCATTATCGTTCTTTTCAAACATGTTCACATGTACATAATATCTAATTTAACAATTTACAAAGCGGAACCCAAACCTAATTTCATATCTTTGAAAAATTCTTGAGTACTAAGAAGTTACGAAAATTCTAACATTTCGTTCAATACCGTAATGAAAGTAAAGGAAAATGTTTGCGAATAAAAAGGCGGTCAAATACTTTTCTTTAACGATTATAAGAAAACCAACAGAGCGATGAATTTAATAGCTACTTTAATAAATACACAAAATTGTAAAGAATTGAAAACAGAACGATACTAATGAATTTCATGTATTTTCGTCTAAAAATACGATAATGATACTTTTCGTTTTTATTGGTTCACCTTATTTTGTTTCGACGAACAAAATCAACAAAATCTATCTTTATTACATAAGTTTCAACTCGACAACATACATCTCCTCTACATAGAATAAAAACAAAGACACTTCTCGCCGTCTTACGATTTGTATGTTTAGAGTTTTTAATCCCCGCATCGGATTTTAATGCAGTTTTTATCAATAGATAGTTTGATTCAACAGGAGGGTGTTAACGTATAGAACATCACGACAGGGCCAACGGGAGCGGAGCAATAACTAAAGATGTAAATGAACGCAGGTGTAACTGTAAAATTAATATCAAAATCATCATCGACTGCTACAATTCAAAATCTTCTTAAGCTTAAATTATTCTGAACTTACCAGAAAAGTTTAAAAGCATTTCTCGGATTATCATTTCAAGAGAGTTAAAATGCTTGAAGAATCCTCTTATTTCTTTAACTTTTTTTATTTCTATTGTCATTAAAAGCTCGTAGATAATTAGCCGCGGTCGCTAAGTCCCTCTGTCAACAACACAAGAACGTGCTTCGCATTTGTTCACTCTAATTGTCGTCAAAAAATTAGCGATTCCGCCCGCAGAATACATGACAATGTATGAAAAAACTCGGCTTGTAGTGTAAATGCTTTTCAAAGGATTTTTTACTGGTAATTTTAGCTTAAAAGTTCTGTATACTAATTGAATAAAACTCTACGTGGATAAAATATTAAGGTCCTCTCAAAGAAAACAGGTTCTATGGGCATTCAGTAGAGTTGGGTAGGGCTATTTCAACTGTGGAGTGTTTATAATGAATGAGAGTTACTTAATGTAATTTTTAAAACGAATTCTACTAATTTAAAACGTTCTGCCTCGGTAGCCTAGTGGTCCTAAGCGCGACTGGTACGCTAGAGGTCTTGGGTTCGATTCCCAGGTCGAGCAAAAAGCGTTATTGGGTTTTTCTGTAAAATTTCTCAGTAGCAGCCAGAGTTAGGATTTGTGTCCGGTTATTGGCAATCGGCTCGCCCCCTATTACATGGGACCTGAAAATACCGGCGAACTGTGAGTGTACATCGGTACACCTCTGCCTAACCCTTCGGGGAATACAGGCGTGATGGTATGTGAAAAACGTTCAAGATCTAATCGCAATCTCTTCTCAATGACAATCAATGTCAAAAAATGAGGCATTTTTGACAGATTAGATTACGGTCGTTCCTAAAAGTTAGTAGAATTGCCCAACTCTATCAAGGTAGCCGGACAAGACAATTTAAACTTACTAAATTGTCGTAGGTACTAACAAAATCTAAACTAAATAGGCAATTTAACGACACGGTTGGCACAGTGGCTGAGTGATGATTGGCTGCTGCGCTGTGTGTGATGGGTTCCATTCCCGCACGGAACAAATATTTGTATGGACTACAGATAGTAGTTCCGGGTCTGGCTGTTTGTTTATGTGAGTATATATGTTTGTAAACGCACCCACGATGCAGGAGATATTCCTAGTGTGGGGCAACGTTTTACTTTTTTTTAAAAGAAAAAATAAATCACAGCTAAAGTTTTTGACACCACATCAATCCATGGAATTACAGTACATAGGTACCTATAGCCGAGCAGTTCAAGTCATGTAATCAGTCACACATTACAAATATGTACGGAACTCATCCATCACACGGCGACAGCTTGTTACCAGCCACTGCATATCGCCCACTAAAACAAACTATATTTTGGGTTTATTTTTTTGTTTGCTCTTAAGATTAGGCCATCGCCAATATTTGATCAAACGGTTATATATTTTAGCAGTTCTAAATTTTAAATTGACACAAATACAAGGTTAAATACGTGCCATTCAAGTCAGGACTTTAAATCGTGTGCTTTACAATATATTTTACAATGACAAGATAAAAAAGCTGACGGCTCGCGGGCGGCATAATGGTAGCTAACGGTTGAATTTCTGAAGGCGATTCCGTCCAAGCTGTTATCGTGTCGAAGCGGTGCTGGGATAACCATACTATTGGGGAACGTGGGCCTCATTGTACTTAAAATTCTATTTAATTTACGATCTTCAATTATTTTATCTCTCGCGCTCTTCATAATGTTCTCTTTTTTTGTATCAATTTCAAGTTGATGTCGAATATTCAGATAGACTTGTTCAGATAAGAAATTTTAGTGAGTCATTCTGCTTGTATTTCAGAATCATTTGATATAGGTATGTGAAAGAAGTAAGAGACGTAATTTTTGTGCCAATGCCGACTGGGACGTATAGAATTTCTGTTAAAAAGTCGATGAAAAAAGGTGTCCTTTAACGAACGAACGTTAGACCATTCGACTTGAAAACCTCACGTACACTTTTGGAAGTAGTGTTCTTTTTACAGAAATGGTGCGAAAATCCAATATAGTTTTCAATAGCCAATCTTCTATAGGCCGCGGTTGTGATAAAACTTTCGAATTTCTGTGTCAATACAGAGCTATGGACATTGCATTTTATGGAACAGGAAAATTGGGAAACGCGTTTAGAATTGGATAAACGTGCTACTCACGGTAGATTTCGTTGGATACCTATTTTCATTTTTACTTTAAACCTCTTTTGCTCGACTTGTGACTTTGTTTTCATGCTCAACCAATAGATAAAACATTCATTACATAACATACCATCACGCCTGTATTCCCCGAAGGGTTAGGCAAAGGTTAATGTACACCCACAGTTCGCCGGTATGTTTTGGTCCCACGTAAAAGGGAGCGAACCTATTGCCATTTACCGGGCACAAAATCCTAACTCCGAGCTGCTACTGAGAAGTTCATAGAAAAACCAAATAGTACTTTTTGCTCGACCTGGGAATCGAACCCAAGACTTCTAGCGTAGCAGTCGCGCTTAGGACCACTAGGCCAACGAGGTAGTTCCAACATTATTTATGTAAAACAATTTTATTTTTTTTTATTAAAAGAATGACCGTAGCTTTATTTTCTAGTCTCTTCTACATAAAAATCTACTGTTCGGAACGTGCAACTAGCTTCAACTATCTGACAGACTGACTCCCAGACAATTGACAAATGTGCGTGTTAATGGTTGGTTGCTGTCAGTTCAGTTTGGGTTTACAATAACTAGTGCTGATTCTGTGTTTGGATAGCGAGACTCGATGCGCATTTGTTTTCAGTTACGTATTACGTTAAAGTTTCCTTCCAAACACTTAGTGTCACTCCCGTCGTGGTATAAACAAAAACAGCTGTTTCATTTATCGCTTTCCTTATGTTCCGTTCCATTTGAAATGCCTACGTTAACTTCCAATTTGCGAATAGAGAATAACAAAGAGAAATCACAATAATTAGATTATAGTGCTAATCAAGCTGCCTCGGTAGCCTAGTGGTCTTAAGAGCGACCGCTACGCTAGAGGTCTTGGGTTCGATTCCCAGGTCGAACAAAAAGTGTTATTGGGTTTTTCTATGAAATTCTCAGTAGCAGCTCGGAGTTAGGATTTGTGCCCGGTTAATGGTAATAGGCTCGCCCCTTATTACATGGGACCTAAATATACCGGCGTACTGTGGGTGTACAACGTTACACCGCTGCCTAACCCTTCGGAGATTACAGGCGTGATGGTATATATATATAGTGCTAATGTAATAAGAAATTAAAGTCAGAGCTTAGCCAAGCAGTTAAAAGAAGACAATTCTTTTGATTTAAAAGATTTAATTTCTTTTTTGTTGTAATGAAGAGCATCTCATCACGCCTTTATTCCCCCAAGGCTTAGGCAGAGATGTACTAATATACACCCATAATTCGCCGCTATGTTTAGGTCCTACGTACCAGGGAGCGAACCTATTGCCATTAACCGGGCACAAATCCTAACTCTGAACTGCCAGTGAGAATTTCATAGAAAAATCCAAACACACTGATCGACCTCTAAATCGAACCCAAGACCTCTAGCGCAGCAGTCGAATCAGTCGAGTCGTAGCAGTAATGAAGAGCAGAAGACTCATAATTAGACTATTTACTATTTTTTATGAGTTCCGTAACCAAAGGCCAAATGTCCAGTCCTAGTTTCCTCACGATGCTTTCCTTCACCGATGTCTGAGATATCCAAGATAAAGTTAAAAAGAACATATGAATTGAAAAAGTCACATTGGTACTTGCCCGGTATCGAACCCACAAGAATACGAAAACTAGACACTAAATTACTCGATTATCTTGTATTTTAAAAGCTAGAAAATCTTTAATCTTCACGAAATCACCTCGAAACGAAACCTCTGCATATAAAAATGATATAATTATAGTAAAACTTATTTGAAGTAAGGCAAAAGACGTAACTTTAGTTAAGACTGCCTCGCACTGAACAATGCTGTCTGAAGAACAATGTCTCTTCAAGCAGATAGTGCACAATATGAACTCAAAAACGAACTTTTTGAAGCTATTTTTACAGATGAAGTTTTAAAAAATAAGTACTTTTTTTAATGTCGTTGCTTGACATACAAGTCAACGGCCCACCTTATGTTAAGTAATCACCTCGGCGTATAGACATCTGCAATTCCAGAGGCCTTGTAAATGCGTTGTCATCCCAGAGATAAAGTGCCTGTAATTACACCGGCACCCTTACGCTTTAAACCGTAACACAACAACACTGCTTTGCGGCAGAAATAAGTATAGTAATAGTACTTCCCCGGTCTAGCTTCTACACAAAGCTTTACTCCTATCTACTACTACAATACGTTTCACAATCAGTGATATTTCAATGTATTCAACATCTTTCACATTATTAGGACCAGTTGGGTTTCCAATAAGGCTAACAGTGATCTAATATAACAAATTTTACAATACAAACGGTTACGACTATACAATCCCACAAAAGATTCTGTTGCGGAGGCTGCCAATTTGTCGGAGAGATTCGTCTAAAAAGATATCTACGTACAAATCATTGTGACACACTATCTCGTTACATGCTTTGCAGAAATCGATGTCAATATATAAGAAAAACATTATTCTCCAGACCGATTCCGGCCACGGCTGCTAATCTTTACTAAACTAGCCAAGTACGCAGGAGATATTATTGTGTACAAGTGTGTGCGCAAACACAGGTGCACTCTCTCTTCCCTAACTTTCATAGTCCGATGGGACGGCAATCCGACACAATCGGGGAGAGATCAGGCGCAGGACCAACGGCTTTACGTGCTTTCCGAGGCATGGGGGTGTCACACCACCGCCTTCCAAGCTCCGGGCTGTTACTGAGAAATTCCTAATGGAAAAATCGAAAAACACTTTTTGCCTGACCTGGGAATCGAACCCAGAATCCCAAAACAGTCGTGCTCGCCACCACGAGACCAACTGGGCAGTTCGATATCAATCAGTATAATATATTAATATAATAAAGCTAAAGAGTTTTTGTATGTTTGTTTAAACGCGCCAATCTTTGTAACTCCGTACCAAATTGGAAAAATCTTTTTGAATATAATACCTAGATTCATGTGGAATAGTATAGACTATATAACACCACGATAAACCCCACGAGAGCGGAGCAGTAACCAAAGACGTAAGTTAAGCGGGTGAAAAAAAACACGCAAACGAAGCTGGGGCTAAAGCTAGTGTAAGTATATTTTTCGTAACCTTTACAACAGTGTTACAGTTACTAAGCATATATCGGTCTGTGATTAGATTACAGAAATATCTAATTAATCTTTGTTTGATGTCACAATTAGTTCCCGATAAGCTGTTGGTACACGACCTAAATGTTTTATTATAGTTCGTGGTGTCTTGTTGGATATAGGAAATTAATTTGATATTTTAATGTTATGTTAGATTTTTCATAATATTATTAATAACACTTGTCTACTGCTAATTGCAGAAGGTTCAAATTCGTCTAGCTTTTACTGGCTCAGGGTGTAGCTTACCGTCCTTACGTTGCATAACGACAGGCCGTGTCGACGGCGCGTTCGTGTTCCACGCGCGCCTCAAAGAGATGTCAGCAAAAGGAAGGGGCCACTGAGGGCCGATGCCTGCCGGGGCTGCGGGTTGTTCGTAAGAGATACCGCGCCCCCGGAACGCAAAGGGCACAAGAAGGAACATGGGTGGGTTTTAGTCAGTAAAAGTCTGACACTCCCTCCCGCCCCGCCCAGGGCGGGAGAAGTTATTTGATGATTTACCACCCCCCAAAAAAAAAAAAACCTTCCTCTTGAATCACTCTATCCATTTAAGAAAATTGCATTAAAATCTGTTGCGTAGTTTAGAATGTTTAAGCGTACAGAGGAAGGGACGGAGGGAACTGACTTTGTTTTCAACCGACTTCAAAAAGAAAGAATTCAATTCATCTATATTTTTTTTTTGTATGTGTGTTACGCGATAACTCCGCCAATTATGAATCGATTTTGATGATTCTTTTTTATTTGACAGGTCATACTTCAAAGGTCCCATTTAAATTTTATACTATGTAAAGCTAATCCCACTCAAATTCAAATTTCTAAACTCATCCAAAAAAATACTATTGAAAAGTGCGCAAGCAAATTTATTTGCCCTACGTTGTAACACGCAAATTCTAGGATCATAAACAACAATATTAAAGGATTCATTAAGGATCCAAATCGTTCTCGGAATGGAATAAAACAGACATTCCAGAATTTATGGCGTAAGGTCGGGGTTATGGGCTATATTATGAATAACCGTTTATGATTATTGCTCTGGAATCCCACTATTTTGTTATAATTTGTGTTGTTTGCTACTTACAGCGCAAATAATTTTATCCGGTCTTTTGAATGGTTGCAATCGTTTTAAGTGTTAAAGGAATTAAAGTCTTATCGATTAATGTATTAAAATTCTAGGAACACATGGACTTGTAGTTCACATAAATACCCACGTTAACTACTATCTGACAACCATCATACCATCACGCCTGTATTCCCCGAAGGGTAAGACAGAGGTGTACCAATGTACACCCACTGTTCGCCAGGTCCACCAGGCACAAATCCTAATTCCGAGTTGTTACTAAAACTTTTATAGAAAAAACCAATAATACTTTGCCCGACCTGGGAATTGAACCCAAGACCTCTGGCGTAGCAGTCGCGCTTAGAACTGACAAATGAATGGAAATAGTATGTAAAATGTATGGCTCTGGACAAAAAAATCAGTACAATTAGGCCAAACTGACAAGTAGCCGTCAAGTCTATGTCTGAACAACTGGAACAGTTTAAAAACTAGTGGTCGCTCAGTGCTCGAAATTGAACCAAAAATATTTTTTCTTCATTCATTTTTGCTTTTTTGCACTTCTCTTTCCATATAAACTATGCCAAATTCCAGGCCCCTCAGAAGAGAGAAGAAGCAGTAAAAGACGTACACTTTATTTTTGACATACCTTCACGACAAAATTCACGAAGAAAAAACAAAATTCTATGAGATTTGTGTTATTGACAATTCCACTGTTATGAGTTTTATTAATTTTTACATTTACAACCGTCATCTGGAAATATGCCCAAAAGACTGTCAGCATTGCCACGTTGGATGGCAATGCTTAGCCTCTGGCCAAGTTAAAAGCCAGCCTTTGGGTCACGGGAAGTGTCAACCAATCAGTTTGCTATCCATTGAACAATTTAATTATGACTTTCTCTATTTAATTTATTCAAACTTCCAAGCTCTTTCACACTAACTTACTGATTACTAACTCTAAAGTTAATCTCTAAAGGTTCATTTTCAACCAACTTCGCTTTTGCTATAAATCACAATTTATGAAGTTCCAACTTAAAACTTTTGCTTCGGGTCTCGAATGCAATACCGGATTGCTTTTTAATTTTAATCAACAAATTGTACATTTTAAAGGATTAATATTATATTGGTCAGTGCTTTTTTTTTTCTAAAGATTATAGTTCCTTAGAACCTGGCCTCATATGGAGTAGAGAGTAATCTATAAGTCTAACAGCCTGACCCCGTAACTCACTTACAATTCATCTTGAAGAGCAATCATTATCGTTATTTTAAAACTGTTTTAAAAATGTATTTGCATATAAACAGAAACAATTTAATGATATGATGAATATTGTTGAATTGTCAACATAACGTGCTAGTGACTGAGCTATTGGTTGATGTGCTAAGTCACTGAGTGTCGTCAATTTGATCAGTTAGTTGTTCCATGTCTGCTTATTCGTGTATGTACCTACACGAAAAAGCTTATATGTTCGTAAAATCTACTCACGAAACAGGAGAAACTCCTAGTGTAAGGCAACGTTTTTTAATAGTAATTAAATACAACATTTTGCCTTCATTATCAGTCATTAATATCTAAGATAACTATATCTTTAGGTAGTAAAGTAGCAACTACAAGAATCTCAGTAAAGTAATAAATTCAGAATTAAGACATAGATGGAAGATTTACGTGGTGTAATAATCTAATTAGGAAGAATTTAACCATTAAAATAATTAAAACAATTCTGGTATATTACGCGGTCCTTATGAGGAAGGTTAAAATATTTACATTAATTAAGAAAATAACTCAAGTTAAAGTTGCTTACGACGCAAAATCTTTAGCGTTTTGTATTCTAATGTAAAGGACTACATTTTTGAAAAGCCTTTTGGGAAAAAGATTCTTATAAGAATACTATTCAATTTATCTGTTCATAATGAACTTATTTAAACTTATTAATAAATAAGCTATAACTATTGCATCATTGTTTTGGAAGTTTTTACGTCTAATGTTATTTATTTACGTCCAAAATTGGTGTGAAAATGTGAATCGTTGGAGGCTTGTTATTTGTAATTAATAATTTTGTAACGACGAGACGATATCGTTGAACTCTGACGATGATTGTACTTGTTACGGGTCTGGCTGTTTATATATGTAACCTCTATAACCTCTTATGTGTTTTTAAACGCATCCACGATTCAAGAGTAGTTACTAGTGTGGGGCAACGTTTTTACAGAAAAGAAAAACATTGGTTTTCCAATACGTTGTGAACTTTATACTTTAGTATGGAGAAATCAATGGCATGTGCAGCCTAAAAAGGGGATCTGAATTAGTAACTAGCTAGGACAAGTACCTAAAAAGCTGACAGCAATGCCCCGTTGTACGGCAATGCTGATTCTTTCGCTCGACATAGACTCAATCTATATCCTGTTTTTAGATGTAAGTTTTCCGAATAAAATAAAATTAAATAAACACTCTGGCCACTCGAAGTGTCTAGACAAAAATAAAAAATAAAAACTTCACTTACCTTGAAAACAAAAACAATTTTCATGTCAAATACTTTTGTCGTTGAGCGCACAGTTTTCCAAGAATTTCAAACACACAGTGCAAACAGAAATAATTTAGAGGAAATTATTATAGCAGCGGTCCAGCGACCACAAAGCGACAAACCGGTACAAAGGTAACTTTGGAAAGTGACACTTTTCTTAAACAGAATAATATCTACGTGAAAGAAGTTTAATTTATCTGATTATTAATTTTTGAATAAAGGTAGGGTTAAAAAAAGATTAATAAAAAAATATAACTGTCTGGTTGGCCTAGTGGTCCTAAGCGCGACTGCTACGCTAGAGGTCTCGGGATAGATTCCCAGGTCGAGCAAAAAGTGTTATTCGGTTTTTCTATGAAATTCTCAGTAACAGGTCGGAGTTAGGATTTGTGCCCGGTTAATGGCAATAGGCTCCCCTCTATTACATGGGACCTATACATACCGGCGAACTGTGGGTGTACATTGTTACACCTGTGCCTAATCCTTCGGGGAATACAGGCGTGATGGTATGATAAAAAAAATATAGGGTCATTCGGTGAAATTAATTTAGATTGTATTTTAAATCATATTTTGATTTTGAAGAGTAGATACAAATGCAAATTATTATTTGCATTTATTATTATATAACAACGTAACTATATTTCTAGAAGAATTATTTCCATATAGAAAAAAATAGATGTAGTATGCTATAGATTCACTAGGAATTTTCCCACACTGTGCCAGCCGTGCGGTCGAAGACGCAGGCAGAATCTAATAGCGTAAAAAAAAATCGTGTTCAATACAATATTTTACTTCACCGTTATTCTACTTACTAGTTTCTGTCGGCAACTCCATCTGCATAGATTTCAGAATTAAGTCAAAAGTTCTAAATTATCCCACGGGAACGATACATTTTCCGGGATAAAAAGTAGCCTATGTTCTATTCCAAACTATAATCTATATCTGTATTATTTTTTATTGTTTTATATTCACCTTCATTGTTTTCACATTTAGAAGCAACAAAAATATTGTAACCAAGATTTTTGTAAAAACTAAATTGAAGGAATAGAGTGTCCGTGGAGTTTCTTGCTCATTCTTCTCCATAGAGACCTACGTTTTGGAACGAGCAACTAGCTTCAACTTTAAACTGTCTCTTCTTGACATTTCAAAAGTGCCTGTAAATGGTCTGATTGAAATAAATGCTTTGACTTTGATTATGTCAAATTTTATCCAAATCCGTTCAGCTATTCTGGCGTGATTGAGTAACAAACACTCAACCATCCAAGCTTTTGCATGTATAATAGTAAGTAAAATGAAATCATACATATAGGTTCAGTAGCGACATGCCCCAGTATACACTTTTCTACTTTCTACGTATGAAGTGTCAGTGGGTTGCCCGAAGCAAAAACTCTACGCTCGTTAGTCCCTGTAGTATGAGCTCTTCCTGTACATTGTCGCGTGTAGGTTCGTTTGCACCTTTGTGTTAGAGTTCAGTTTTCACTGAATACCTAGCTAGCAAGAGTATAGCAACATTTCCTTCACTAAGTTCTTTCAAAGGAGTTTAGTTTTCTTTCAAATTTTATTTGATCACTATTTTGTTTCGAATTTGTTTTAAAAAATGTTTAATTTTTTATTAGAATGTCGTATGTTCTTTTTGTAATACAAAAGATATTGCAAAAAAAAAAAACATTTATTGTATGCAATTTATTTTTCTACATAATACTACTTTATTTATCCATCTATCTTTAAGCTTTATCAGACTAAAAGTGGTTTTACAAAGTAATAATGGGGATAAATGTGAACCCACTTCCTATTTCCCATTATTGTGAAGGTTTGTATATTTAATGTTGATTAATTTTAAATCTATTCTGAGCATCAGTTTGCCACGCATATATTTAACTGTTATTCCTGGATAGAGTTAAGCATATTCAATTTTTTTGACGTAATAAATTTAATGATTAAGTGGTTGTGAGTGGGGTCGTTTTGGTTGAACTTGGCTCCAATGTAATGGGTATTTGGTATTTAATTAAATTTAATCCTGATTTCCTGGTACAAAAATTCGGAAATTTGACTTATATCTAATATTATACAACTTTTTAATCCTATGAAAAGGATCACTGTTTGAACTTCACTACGGCCGCGAGGTTGCGTTATCATATGCGATTATTCCCTTTATCGCAATCATGTAATTGTTCAGTTTTACAAGATTATACACATCCATGACGCAACACCCAGTCATGTGTATATACCCTAATTGCGTCACCAGTATTTCACAAAAGTCTTCAAAATTAGATTATTCTTTTTCATCAAAATCTACTGAACCAATTTATCCGTTCAAACGTAAGTTTGCAAAGAAAATGACGCTTCAGTACCGAATATATTGAAATGGGTCCGTAAGTCTGAATTACGTCTTAAACGTTCCAGCTTAAGGTAGCTTTTCCGCATGGACTAGTTACCAGAGGATTGTTAGTTCTCTTTGTAACGTTAGGCGGTTAAAGGATAAGACCTGAAATGGGTAACATTTCCATGTGTGAAATAATGACGTCTCCTTTAGTCCACTGGCTTACGGAGTTTCAGAATTGAACTAGTTCAGTACTAATACAAATATTACTTCTTTGAGAAAAATGACACAGATAGCATAATTAACACTTACACACCAACATTCATAGTTCGCTGGTATGTTTTAGGTCCCATGTAATAGGGGGCGAGCCTATTGCCATTAACCGGGCACAAATCCAAAAGAGAAATTCCTAATGGAAATACCCAATAACACTGTGCTCGACCTGGGAATCAAACCCAGGACCCCATGCTCATCAGTCGCGCTTGCGACCATGAGACCAACAGGGCAGTTATTAACACTTATTGTAATATTTGTTTTAAAAGAGTGAGTACAGAGCTTTTTTGCCCATTCTTCTCCATACAAAACTACCTCTTAGTATTGGCAATTACATTCAATATATTTTTTTCGTCTGTCTCTTGTAAATGTCGTTCAAAAGTGCCTTTTAATGGTCTAATCACTTATTTCATAAGTGATTTGTCTTTGACTTTTACATAACCTGATAATCTTGAAACATATCTTAAAACATAAACAACACAGAATATTTGCAAGGTTTTAAGTGTGAATACATAAACGTTACACCTGAAAAAATGACTCCGTGCCGCGCAATATTTAAGTTAATGTAAATGAGATTGTTACGTGGGTAATTTGCCTAGAATTTCATCCTAAAATAAGGGAATGAGTGTGGCAAATAATTGTCGTTTTATGTCCTGCAAAGCAAAGGTGTAGATGATAATAAGACAAATCAAAATGTCAACATCAAATCGAAATACAATACATTCTGCAGTCTGTCAAGTTTTTCGGGACTTCGCCAAGCGACTGGTTGGGCCAAAGAATCAGCATTGCCATACAACGTAGCAATGCTGCCAGCCTTTTGGGCACTTGTCCCATTGACAGCGATGCGGATGAGTTTTTTGATGCCCTATGAGCTTCCTTTTTTATATAAACTGTACATACTCGTAGTTTGTAATCGAATTATTATTTACGTAAGTTTTATGATTGCAATAAATGTTGCTTCGTTAGTCTGGGTAGAATACAAACTATAAGCTTTGAAGTTTTTAAAAAGAAGCATATTTTAAAACAAAAGAGTATAATACTAATACCTAAAACGTGCTACTACTTAGCCAAAGTACACCTTAGACGCGCTAAGTTCTGCCCATTAGACTATCCTGGTGTCTCAAACGATACACGATACTGTACAAGCCAGCATCTGTTTTCTACAAAAGCCTAGCGGCTGTGGTTCGACCACAAGAAAAGTAATACTGAAATGTATTATTCCTTATTCGTGTTCTTAATAACCAGGCCAGAATGGCAACTTGGAAACAATGAACAGGCTTGGAAGGCACCCAAATAATTTTGCTAAAATGTTTCAACGTCTTCTTTGGCAGAGGCTTGAGTCTGTCCTACTTACGTAGCGTCTATTTGTAGATTAATTATTTGTAACGAGCTTTGGCCAGCGGCATTGTCTGTGTAGACTTAAGAACAACGTTCTAAATTATCCCACGGGAACACAAATACAGGCAAAAAATATAACCCTGTGTGTTAGCTTTAGCAGTTAAGATCACTATCTATATAGTTTTTTTTATCTCATTGGATGGCAACCAAGCCGTCTGCCCACCTTAGGTTAAGTGGTCACTGCTGCCTATAGACATCTGCAATGCCATAGGCCTTACAAATGCGTTGCCATCCCAGAGACAAAGTTGAAATGTCTAACGTGCCTCTAATTACATCGGCACACATACCCTTCAAACCTGATCACAGGAACGCTACTTTGCGGCAGATGTAGGTATGGTAGTAGTACTTCCCCGGACGAGCTCCGTCACAAATTTACTAAATTTCAGGTAATTCTGTTCCGCCATTTAGACGTGAAAACGGAATAAACGTTCTCTCAATCACCATAACAACCTTTCGCGCTAAAAATATTAGCAGGTTAAGTAAAGGAACAAACATGACTCACTCGCAAGCGAATATTTATCCTTCGTTAAATCTTACGCAATCCAACTGTAACAATAAATCCAATCCCAGTCTACATAAGACTTTTTAATACCAAGTAATCTATTCAAGTACGATCGGAAGAACCAACCCACGCCTTCAATTTCCTCAGGTGCCAAGTTACCAATAAGGTCACCATTTACTCAAAGCATGAATGAAGGCTACTGCTAATAGCCACGAGGATTTTCAATATCCGGATTACCTGGATGTTGAAAGTTTACTCTAGCCTATCGAGTGGTCGAATATGTAACGTGCGATACACCTTTTTATCGATACTTTCTCTAATTACTACATGAAGAGCTTTGTCAATGTTACGCGTGATCGAGTTCACAATGATAGGTAGATTATCGATACAATGCTTTTTAAGTTCCGAATTAGTCGGTGCTACTGTATTTCAGATTAAAGGTCAGATTAAAGGCTGTTGACGCGTGAGTCACAATTTTTCATTTGTTTTTGGCTTAAAAATTTCTACTACCATCAACCCGCGCTGGTTTCGCACGGGTGCATTTATCTAAACGTCACATTTTTTAATGAGATTATCTTACATAAATACCAATCACGTTTTCGACTATTCTGATGGGTTTCCCAAACAAACGTAACGTACGAAAACACGTACAATCTTTGTCCTGACAGTTACAAACACAACAAAAAAAAATGAAGTCAGTGACGAAAACAGTGATAATATTTCATACAAGCAGTATTTATTTTTCATTTATAGGTATGGATTCTGTTATCGTCTTCTACTGAGACCATTTCCATCCCAATTTTCATGGCAAATTATATCTATTTTTTCCCTTTGTCATTACTGTCACAAGAACAATTTAACTTAACAACATTCCTCTACCAACGTGGGTATGTTCACAAACACAATCCGCACCCGAGCCTTCTGTAATATGTAAATAATTTAAACCAGCTTCAACCTTCAAAGCCATGAAAACTTTTACTTCTCCAACTTCAATGAAATGAGCATATTGTTACTGCAATGTTTTTTTGTTATTCCAACAGTGAAATTATACCTATTTATATCAGGGATGTTACGGATACTAATATGATATTTCGGAACCGGTTTTAGATACGGATACGGATATTAAATTATTTCAGATTATCCAATAATTTCGGATAGGTCCTTATATGTTACATGTATAAGGAATTACGGCCTCGGTAGCCTAGTGGTCTTAAGCGCAACTGCTACGCTAGAGGTCATGGGTTCGATTCTCAGGTCGAGCAAAAAGTGTTATTGGGTTTTTCTATGGAATTCTCACTAGCAGCTCGAAGTTAACATTTGTGCCCGGTTAATGGCAATAGGCTCGCCCTCTATTATATGGGACTTAAACATACCGGCGAACTGTGGGTATACATTGGTACACCTCTGTCTAACCCTTCGAGGAATACAGGCGTGATGGTATGTATAAGGAATTATTAAAGAAAAATTCAAGTTAAATAAAGACTGAATAATATGGCTGACCACTAGTAATAATAAAAACTATTTGAACAATGCAAGAGACGTGTAGTGACGAAATCCTGAGGTAATGTGTCTCATTTAGACTCCGCCCCTTTTTGAAATTATCCGAAACTTTAAAATCGGAATAGGTTACAGTTTCGGATTTCTGATTGTTACGGTTCCGGATACGGATCTCCAAAATATCCCTGTTTCATGTCTCGAGATACACAATTTCGTACTCTTGTTAATATTATAATATCCTCGTTGTGTAGGGATGTGTGTCAATTTGCATTTAGTGTTCTACAAGGTGAGTAATGAATGCAAATCAAGTGTAGATTTCATTTTGAAATTGTGGCTTTAGTTTTGGGAATAGCAATTCTAGTAAAGCGCTAAATGAGATAGTTACCGATTTAAATTCGGTTTAGTAGGATTTGCGAGTGATCGCAATACCGACATGCAACATAGTTTTTCAATGCAGTAGTGTAAAAGTTTTCTGAAAACCATTTTTACTAGCAAGTACCACTGTGACTATTTCGATTAATAATATTCTTAGTTTACCTTAGACGTCACTGACATCGATGAAGGAAATCATCGTGAGGTTACCTAGGCTTAAAATGTTATTAATACAAGTCTGAAAACACCAATCCACCTTGAGCGCTTTGACCAATGCTCTTGCCTCCTCTGTTTGAGAATAGACTTTGCCCTTCAGTAAATGCAATAGGCTAATCTTGTTATTTTTATCTTATTTTTACAAACGTGACAGTAAATTGCACGTTGTCTCAAAATGTCAAGTTAGCTAATTGGCTTTGACATTTGCACAATAATCCTTATAAACTTATGTAGCCACGTGACAATATTAAAGACCAATTAGTATAAAACTTTTCGAGAATTCACACTAACTAGGTCAACCGGCCTGTGTTGTATCGTATTCTATAGTTTTTCCAGAAGTCTGAAGTGCTGAATTAATTAAAAGTTTAAGTGTGTCATTCGAGAGGCGTTTTGTATGTAAATCTTTACATGTGTGCATACTAAGATTTTCTCCTTCACTGCAGTTTATAACAAGCAGTGCGAGTTCTTTTTCCAAATCGCATTTATGTTTAACGTCAAAATTCGTACTAGTAATGTTATAAATTCGAAAGTAACTCGGTTTAACTGTCTGTTACGCTTTCCCGACTAAACCACTAAACCGATTTAAATGAAAATTGGTACGGGGTCATTTTGAATCTCAAGAAAGAACACAGGCTACTTTTTATTCCGCGACTTTGTCTACTTCCGCGATAACCGACATGTTTGCGAATGAAATCGCGTCTAAAAACTGGTGTAAAATACATGTTTCCAATTATTTTAACACGAAATCTAAATGAGCTTGAATATCTTTCAAGTCCCTTGTTATAGTTTACAGCCGAAATGCGAGAATATTCCATTCAATGAACAGAGAAACCGGTACAATTATTATCTTTATCCTTATGTACTTGGAAGCCTTTGAAGCTTGTGTCCGGTATATTTGTTAGACAATACACTGCAGACAAAATTATCTCTAGAAACATAATTTTACTTGTGTCGTGATAGCCCAGTGGTTAAGGCGCCCGAATATCATGCATAATATTGCGGGTTCCATATCGGGCAAGTACTCATGTGGCTATTAAAATTCATCTTGGACATCAGTGGCATCGGTAAAGGAAAACATCGTGAGGAAACTTGAAAAACGAAAGGACTTGTAATAAATATGAATCTGAAATCGCCATTCCGCCTTGAGCAACTGCGGTGATCAATGCTCGTGTCCTCTTTGTATGAGAAGAGGCCTTTGTCCTGCAGTGGGACAATAAATAGGCTAATATTATTTGTAACTAAAACATGTCTCATATAGGTGTAATTCGATACAGCTCCATTAGCTCTCGATACGGCTCAGTAAGCTTGTGATCAACATAAATTAACCCCATATTAGTGGTGGTCAAAGCTCTTTGTATAATGACCGACGTTATAGATCGGTAAGCAAACGAGTCTATACAGAAGCTGCCAATTATGCAACAAGCTCATTAAAGATGCTAATATACTCCCCGAGTTGGGAAGCGAATACAATAGTCTTACTTGTTAGACTAGCTGAATAATTTTGAGTGATAATAATGTTGGTAATTTGTCAGACATGGTTAAGGAACCTGTCGACAAAGTTACGAAAGAATTCGTTGAAGAAACAATGAAAAATTGTTCGACGGATGTTAGAACATAAGACTAACTTTTTATCCGAACTAAATGATGGATCTGTGAAAGGTAATATTCCATCGAAAGGACATTATTGGTTTTGACAACTTTTGACATGAATTCAATTTCCTTATCCGCTTCGGTATAAAAACTGTATGATTAATCTGTAGGTACGTGGCTTGATAACATTTGTGCATAGTAGCGGCAAAAACTTTTGCAAAATGGCAAACAATTCATGCCACCCACTAAGCTTCCTTACTTGCCCTATCGCGTATCTGAGCTAAATGGGGTCTCTTGCGGCCGATCGGCGGGACAAGCCGCCTGCAATCCGATTGTAAGCCCCACTTGGAAATGTAGGTGGAACTTGAAGTCGTTAAGTGCAACGCAACAATCTTTTATACAGATTACTATTGAAGCTAAAGTTTCTACAATAGAGTTCGTAACACCTTTTGATAAGGCATTGTGTGATGCTGTTAAATTTAATAGGGTACAACGTGGATAAAAGAAATGGATATAAGTTTATCTGTATTTGTTTAAGGCACGTGTTTTTTTGCTTTTATTTTATTGGCTAGAGATGTCAGTTATATGACGCGTTAGAGTAAACGGAGCTTATAAAATATTTACACCATAGTACCCTAATTTGTGGGATAAATTGACTTCATTTATAATCAACACGAAAATCCTATTCTAAATCAAAATTTAGCTGAATTATACCGGTCTACTTTAAGGTTTATAGTAATTTATTTGAAGCTTTAAACATTATCAAATTAGACATTTCGTTTGTTGTAACCCTATAACTATTAATACCTATAGGGGAAATTGTGTAATTGGTGATCTACTCAATAAATATGAAAATATCGACATTTATTTACATACTGCATCATTGGCCTAGTGGTCCTAAGCGCGACTGCTACGCTAGAGGTCTTGGGTTCGATTCCCAGGTCGAGCAAAAAGTGTTATTGGGTTTTTCTATGAAATTCTCAGTAACAGCTCGGAGTTAGGATTTGTGCCCGGTTAATGGCAATAGGCTCGCCTCCTATTACATGGGACCTAAACATACCGGCGAACTGTGGGTGTACATTGTTACACCTCTGCCTAACCCTTCGGGGAATATAGGCCTGATGGTATGTGTCATTTACATACTGACCTTTAAGAGCGTTGTAATATTATCGAGTTATCCTACAAATGGTAACATGGATCGATTTTGTTCCAACGAATTTGACTGTCTGCACTCATCAAGGAAATTTTAACTCATTAAAATGTGATGAGTTTTGTCACTTTACCACAAAATTGAAAGATTCTGATTTAATGAAATTTACGTCAATATTGACATTGATTTTGTTAGAAGAGTTTCCGTTTTTCACTTAATTTTGTGGACATCAAGCTTATTAAAACCTTGTATAAGATCGCCATAAAATGGTGTTCGGAATAACTTCTCGGTGTTTATTAGTTACAGATTAATATTGATGTTAATCAGTTTTCTTTTACGACTTTCAGGAGATACTTAAGATTATTTTATTACTCGTACCTTATTTTTTCTCTTTACAATCCTATAACATATTCAACAGATGTTTAAATTTAGTTTTCTATTTATTAAAATGGACCCTACCCTATTGTTCCAGGATGGTGCGTGTGACCTGCCTGCTAGCGAGCTGCGTGCTCTTCGCTCTACTCCTCATCGTGCCAGCCTCTGCTTACCCCAGGTAGTGGTATAATATACAATTCGCCACCTTCTAGAACCATTGTCAAATTTATTTTATGTCTACTTAAACTCAGTGAACAGAAAATGACGTCATTTTATACAACATCACGCCTGTTTCCCCCAAAGGAAAAGCAAAGTAATAAAATAATAAAATAAGTAATAAAAGTAATATCCATAGTAGAATGAGGAATCGATTCCCAGGTTGGGTGAAGCATTATTATGGATTTTTCCTTAGTTTATTTCCTTGGTAAATTCTCCTGATTTGTAGCATTACGCTCGCCCACGTATCTGGCAAAATGTGGGTGTTCAATGACGTCATTTTTTATTCATAATATCGAACGATCAAACATAATATATCAATAAGATATAATAGGCTTAATGACTAGACAGAGTTACTAATTATTACTTACATAAATAAATATTAACAAGTGGATAAAGGAACCTAATTAATTTGTCTTTCAAGTTACCTCCGATAATGATGAAGAAAATAATGTTACCTTAGTAAACATAATGTTAACATAGACCATTTTAACATTTTCAGTCCTAGCAACTATTTCCGTGAAGAAGGCCAATATGAACCCGAAGAAATCATGGATATGCTGAACCGCCTCGGCAACCTTATTCAGATGGAACGCAAAATGGAAAAGTAAGTTGATGAATGCATTCTTATCATCAAGTCATAATATTCCTCAAAATACATTGGCAAATGGAATTTTTTTTTTAACTAATCGTTATGAATACTATCTTTGATATTCTATTATTTGAAAAATACAGATTGTCAATGTTTTGGGTGGTCAAAAAGAAATTCATAGGTTTCCAAAACACTAAAGTTAATCCTCAATATAGTGTCTCCCAAACTGGTATTTGTTTTCTGGTAATTAAATACTTCACTACAATCTTCACATTGAAACCCGGACCTCTCATTGTTATGTTTAATGTTTATTCCAGTGTTCTGCATGATTTTGAATTGATATGTGTTTCAAAATTTTAACATCCCCATCTATTGTGAAAAGCAACTCTTTACAATTTGTATTAATATTAATTGAATCACTGGTAACTTTACCTACATTAATTAAAATTACTCGAATTATTCATAAAGACCACTGAGCTACTGGATTTGATTTTCAAATTTTAAAACTCACGCAATTCTTCCATAATTTTGGACAAGCCGTTGTTTAATGATCGTAAATTAATTATACCAACATTCTCTTGAATAATTTTACCAAGTCAACCAATCAATCTATTCTAATATATAATAAAGTGTTTCGTTAAACGTAATTAATTCAGTTCTATTAACAAGTAATTTATCGATTATGGTAATTTTACGATCACCAACATTAATTTATCATCTTCTACTCGTGTAATATCTGTTTTTTTATCTCTTTACAGCTATAAAGAAGACATTACTAGGTACGTCTGTATGTCGTACTTAGGCTACCTGGATTACTGTGCTTATTTTAATTGCACTAACTTTTGTATTTTATTGTGTTTCATGCATGAAGTTATACAGTTTGACTTGAATAATGAATATTCCTAGTGTTTCAGTATTTAGTTAATCAGCAAGTTAATCTTTTAGCTTTATTGTGTTAGCTACTGTACCTGCTAGCGTTTTCATTGCTTGATTGTACTTAGTGTTAGCTTTGTTATATCAAACATGATTGCAAGGAGCTCTAGTGTTGTACAGTTTTCTCTTATTACTAACAGAGACTTTCATACTAAAGTATTAACAGTCTTTGTATATGTTTTTATAGACTTAGGTACCTTATCTTCTACTGTGTTAAAATATAGTAATAGTTTGTATAGTTTACTCCCTAAAATCCCTGATCAATTTATTGAACTCCCGGTACTATATTACTAGTTACTACGTATTGTATATCTAAGAAATCAAAATTTGTTTCGAAAGATTACTATTATTAATTCTATTTGTAGCATAGAATTTGTACCTCGCACCTTTGCATCAATTTTTATACATAATAGATACCCCGCAATGATCCAAATGATCGTTTAAAAACAAGATAAAACAGCAATATTTAATCAAAGTGAAAAAGAATCGAAAGATATAAATTATTAGAGAGAGCTTTGAGTAAACGTACTGAATCACAACGAGGCTACAAACGACATTGAAAAAAATGGCCTGCAATTTGCTGCAAGTATTTGTTTAGGCCTACATAAAAATGTTTCGAGCGCTTCCCGTAAAACAATTTACAACATTTCAAGGGAGGCATTCACATTAGCACCCCTGTCCACGTTTGCATGGAAGTCAGCATTTTTACGTCTCTCGTCGAAACGGCTGTAAATGCTTTCGCTGTCACTGTTTCCAAAAGTGAACTTTTAGTTTTTTTTTTTTTAGTTTTATCTCTTGTACGTGACGCAGCATTTTCGATTTGCGTTTTAGTTACAGCTATTTTAAAATTTTAAAAATGCTGCCTTTACCTACGATACTGTTTAATAATTAATTATTTGTATCATATTACAATTATTTAGGTTAGGTACTAGTAGAAATTAATGTGATGTAGGTGTAATGTAACAACATCAATTTTTTTTTTACTTCAATTGCGAACTAATAAAACAGCTTTTAGATTTGCTAAATTTCCATTAACTTAGCAACGTAATAAACAATTAATTCTCTATTTCCAGTGAGAAGCGAGCCCTCGACCTTGGTCTCAGCCGCGGATACTCTGGCGCTCTTCAAGCTAAGCACCTGATGGGACTCGCAGCAGCCAACTACGCCGGTGGCCCCGGAAGGAGGCGACGAGATGCCCACTAAGCCCTTAGCATAACCACCCGAATACTGCACTGAGGTGGACTACAATACAACCTTTAATCTATAACCACTTGTTTATGCAGTAGTCAACTTCATAAGCTTAGGTCAATCACTATCTGGCTGGCTCCATTGAATAAAATGTCATCCATATAGATTATAGTCAACTTTATTCAAATTAACGCTTAACGTGATATATTTCTAGTCAGACATTTATAATAACATCCATGTTGTAATAATAATGTATTTTTAAATGGATTAAGCGGTCTGTTATTCGCTTGAAACTATTCCAACTGAGTCATAGTCATTTTAATGTATCTGATAGGCAGTCTTTAAAAACTTTTAACTCAATATTACCTACTAGAGTTTGTAGTAGAGATTGATCAAAATGATGCCAGTACCGGCGGACTCAGGAGAGGGCGAAAAGGGTGGTACGCCCCGGGCCTCCAAGTCACTAGAAGTTCTCGTAATGATGGAGTTGGTTGGAGGCCCCACATATACCTATGGCTCATTAATCTTTTCGCCCCGGGCCCCTAACAGACTTAGTCCGCCCCTGGATGCCAATTTTTTTTTTGTTTAAACGCTATTTTTACTCCATCTGATATAATTTAAATTTGTTTAACATTTAACGCGGAACAAAAACTTGTCACTCGAAGCTATGGAAGACAAAAAAAATATTTGACTGATTTTGATACATTTCTACGAGTCCAATAATGTACCTAAACCTATTCTAGTCATTACTAGTAATCTTGTACTTCACAATTTTAATTCCATTTCGGTGTCAGTATTCCTTCAGTATTAAAATATCATTAACTATCTTTCAAATTGTAAGATTTAATCACGAATGCTGTCCTAAAAACGCTTAATTCTTATTGTAAATTAGAACCTATAGTATTCCTAAAGGAATTCCAGCTCTAATACTTCTGTAATAGATTCAATGTTACCATTCCTATGTATGTACGTGGCAAATTAGTAAATAGATTAAAACTAAGTGATAAATACCTCCTGTCTAGAGTTTATTGTTAAAAAATAAAGAGATATTCATATTTATATAAATGTGTTTGTATTAATACTTCTTGTTATATCGTTGTTTTTATTGTAAGTCTTAACAATATCACATATTACTGCAATAACAAAGGCTTTTCAATGAAATCCCGAGTACTTATTTAGTAGAAAAACCTAATAAAAAATCTTCATTAATAGTTCTCATAAATAAATAAACAAGTCTTCATCAAATTGTTACGTTGGTAATGTGCTTGAAAATAACGCCATCTATTGGTTATATCCAGTACTTTTTATGACACGGATTATTAGCGACATCTACTATCTTTATTTCACATCTCACAGTTTCAAATTGTGCTCACCGCGGGTAAGCGCTGTGTTACAGTCAGTTCTATCGATGAAACATAGATGTCGTTTCTAACCTCTTTCGCATTATTATCTTAATTTTAGCATACCTTTTAGATAACCGAAAAGCTTTTTGCAAATAGATCAAAATAACGCTAGGTTAAAAAACATTACATTACAAAAATATGGGTATAAGTACAAAATTATAATATAATATAATATTTATGAACAAATAAAGGTGTTTGGTATACATATGCCTATTGATAATAAGATAGCACTCAAAGTACTAACAAAAAATATTGTGTTGCAAAAGAAAACAATCGTAAATATTTATTTCTAACAAAATAATATTTATCATGAAATAAACAATAATTTCCGCAGCTCATTCAGTATCCCGTATGGTCTAGTGGCTAGGATACCTGGCTTTCACCCAGGAGGCTCGGGTTCGATTCCCGGTACGGGAAAATCTTTTTGTATTTTTTTGTTCAGTATTTCATAAAATAAGTTTTAGGATAGCTATGTTTAATAAACATTTCTGTTATGAAAATATGAGCTGCTTCTAAAAAAATATAGCAACAAAATATTGATTCATCATAAACGTCTGCAGTGGAGAGCTAAAGAGCAGTGTCAACAAAGGTGGCACGAGCAAATGAAAGCAAAAGCATCCATAATAACAAGACCCTTGACGTTAGCAGCTTTCCTCCTACTACACCCGGTCTCCTTTAAAGTTTGGGGGCTGAGGGAGGTCTGTGAAAGTTGGACTGCATTACTGGGGTGAATTGTGTATTCGGCTGGATGCCCATACGTTTTTCAACATGGCCGCTCTCCTCTGTGGGTACCTATTAATATGGTCGGTGTGTATTTAAAGCACGCCTTTTAAAAATGTTAGACAAATAGTTGGACAAATCTGAACTAATATTATAACAAAGAAAAACTGTTTATTTGTAAGAGTGCGTGTCTGTCAAATTTAATACTAGTTTTAAAATATTTAAAAAAAGAATACGAACTGTATTTCAAATAGATTATTTTATAGGTAGTTGATGTTATCAACGCAATAAAAACCAGGTCAATGACATAATGAAAATGTAAAGAGTATCTACATGCGTACAGTAAGATTTTTAAACAGTAAATAAATGGAGCACGCTGGTAATTTTTAACGACTTGTATCAAAAAACTAGCTCCTAAGAGCGAGTTCGTTCGGATAGTTTTCTCACTCGTGTTAAGTTGCGTCTTTAGTTACTGCTACGCGCCTGTGGGTCGTAGCGTGATGTTATAGCCTATAGGCTTGCTTGATAAATGGAATATCAGTTCCAGATACATACTCTTTTAAAATAAATGGTTATTCAATTCAGAATCCCACAGCATTACACGTAAATGCAATGAACCATATTAATATACACCACGCATGGCAGAAAAGGTTAGTCATGGCAATCTGATGTGGTTAGCTCACAGATGGTCGCTGCTGCTTATATTCCTGGAAAAATCCTTCAGCGTGTCGCTCTTTGTGTTGCCTAGAATCAGTCATGTTAAATGGTTTTGCCACCACGTAATTTGTTAAAGGGATTCTTAGATTGCTTATATTCATTGAAAAGATTATATTACAGAGTCGAAATCAAGTGCAGTAGAGTAATTACGGCAACAGGATACATTATGATTTATTTTATTCTGATTGTACTTAAATAAATATGGAATAATGTTCTATTGTAATATTCATTTTTCATGTTATTTTATTTAAATAACATGAAAAATGGTAAAATATAATTTCTAAAAAAAATACTCAATTTTCGAAATTTTATTTTGACATGTGTATAGGATACTTGGATGATTTAGATTTCTACCTTTTTACCATTTACGTATCTCATATCAAAGCCGGGGCTGCGGGTTGTTCGTAAGAGATGCCGCGCCCCCGGAACGCAAAGGGCACAAGAAGGAACATGGGTGGGTTTTAGTCAGTTAAAGTCTGACACTCCCTCCCGCCCCGCCCAGGGTTAGTTATTTGATGATTTCCCAACCCCCAAAAAAAAAAAAAAATCTCAAATCAAAGCAATTGTAGATTATGACTATTTTATTAATATTAAATTTGATATTTAGTATGTCGTTGCATTTGGTAAAAAATAATAATATACGTTAGGCAGAGGTGTAACAATGTACACCCACAGTTCGCCGGTATGTTTAGGTCCCATGTAATAGGGGCGAGCCTATTGCCATTAACCGGACACAAATCCTAACTCCGAGCTGCTACTGAGAATTTCTTAGAAAAACCCAGTAACACTTTTTGCTCGACCTGCGAAACCAACCCAAGACCTCTAAGCGTAGCAGTCGCGCTTAGGACCACTAGGCTAACGAGGCAGTTAAAAATACTATAAATCGAAATACACCCGGTTCTCGAAATACCCCATTTGAACTAAAAACTCCCAAAAACAACATCTACCATAACATCTTTACCACTTGACATCTTACGCTCCCCGCAGCAGCGTCTTAACGAGGTCAACGACCCGGATCGATATTGCACCTTCGTGGGGTAAATGTGGAGAGCAAGCCACTAATTAAAATGCTTAGAGCCTCGCCTGGTAATAGCTTACCTGAGAGCAATAATAACTCATCAGTGAGCAATTTAGCTTAGGTTTCAGAGCTATATCGTTAGTTAGTAGGTAACAGAGAGGGATGATGGAAGGTTTATGAAGGACGGCGGTATAGAAGAGGGTGCGCTCGGGGAGCGATCTTTATGTAGATTTGGAAATGTTTTTGATAAAACGTTTTATTGCAGGGTATTACGCCCTAACACTTAAACCTAACTAGTTTTGGGTTAACTGTAAAATTAGATTTTTAGTTGATATAAGTGACGTCACGGTTTACCATTCAAGTCTGTAGGAGAATCTGTTTTTGACAACTCTGAAAAGTATGACAATTGACTGGTGGGGTGTACAATCCATACTATTATCTACTTTGTCTGTCTGTCTCATACGCTTTTACGACTAAACCATTGAAACGATTTTAATAAAATTTGAAAACCGGGGTAAGTTTGACTGCCCCGTTGGTCTCGTGGTCGCAAGCGCGACTGATGAGCGTGGGGTCCCGGGTTCGATTCCTAGATCGGGCAAAAAGTGTTATTGAGTTTTTCCATTAGGATTTGCTCAGTAGCAGCCCGGAGTTTGAAAGTTGGTGGTGTGACACACCCGTGCCTCGGAATGCACGTTAAGCCGTTGGTCCCGGCTGTCATTCGTAGATCTTTGACAGTCATTACGGATAATCAGAAGCCAGGAAGTCTGACCACCAGTCTAACCATGGGGTATCGTGTTGCCCAGTCACTGGGTTGTGGAGGTCAGATAGGCAGTCGCTCCATGTAAAACACTGGTACTCAGCTGCATGCGGTTAGACTGGAAGCCGACCCCAACATAGTTGGGAAAAGGCTAAGCAGATGATGATGATGGTACGGGGTAAGTTTGAAACCCAAAACAGGACACAAGCTGCTTTTTATTGCGCAACTTCGTCTACAATTACGGTAACCGATATTAAAGCGGACGAAGTCGCGGGCATAATCTAGTTGTTCTATAATCATAACATATGAGTAGGTACATCTACCAACAACAACGCAGAGCGCAGGTCCAACTCAATTGTGCGGCCATTTTCGTTTGCAAATGGCAATTGTGGCACCAATTCGATTTTATTGTTAGTGTCTACAATCATCAGCTCGGGTTCAGCCATTGATTAATTCCTGCGGAACGCAAAATTGGTAGTTTGTGAAACAATGAATTGTTTGAACCAATATTTGTATTTATTGGAAGTTGGCGAGCAAACTGCATATACTATAGCGGCAATTCTCGTATGTAAATAAACGTTCGCATTTTAATTCAGTCTCAATTTTTCAAATAAATTTAAATTTAAATTTTTTCTCGGTGGCCTAGTGGCCCTAAGAGCGACTGCTACGCTAGAGGTCTTGTGTTCGATTCCCAGGTCGAGCAAAAAGTGTTATTGGGTTTTTCTATAAAATTCTCAGTAGCAGCTCGGAGTTAGGATTTGTGCCTGGTTAATGGCAATAGGCTCGCCCCCTATTACATGGGACCTAAACATATCGGCGAACTGTGGGTGTACATTGTTACACTTCTGCCTAACCCTTCAGGGAATACAGGCGTGATGGATGGTCAATTTTTCAAAAAATATTTTACCAACATTTTTGCCAAGTTTTTTACTTTGATTGTAGCTGAGATTTTGGGGGCAATTCTACATAGTAACTTATAAGAACGTTTGCATTCTTATCACTGTCTTAAGGCTGATTTTTCAATGGTCAAATAACTTTTATCTGACGAATAAATATGACAGTTTGACTTAACGCCTATACAAAAGCGATCAAACCGCCATATTTATTCCTCCGTTAAGAGGTTTTGGACGATTGAAAAATCGGCCCTTAATTGATCAAATAATTTTATCTACATTTTTGTCAACATTTTGATGATTACGATTTTTTTACTGTGCCATTGAGATGATGCTATTGCCGCAAAATGTTTTATTACAGGAATTGGAATTACTGCAAAAAATTTTACGTTCCACATTATTCTGCGCAGAATGGCTAGTAGACCATTATTGGTACAGTCACTCGACTCAACTTAGAATAATTCTTATATGATTTCCTACAAAAAAATAAGTCTTATGTCAAAGTTTCAATCGATATTTAACGATCGCTTTTGAATTTTGGTAAATGTACTTTATGTTCTTGACGATACCTACCTACATACTAACTACGAAATTCGCCAAATAAATGCTACAACACGACCCTTTTCCATAACACGGGATTACATGACGTCACCACATGAATAGGAATCTAACATCAAACTGAATGTAGAAACCCAAATTACGTATCATTTATTTGTTAGTAAAATGTTATGTTGGTCATAGAAATATTATGAAAGCGGTCTGTTAAGTTACATCATTTCATTATATTTGAGTAAAAAGCATCGTTTCGGCCAGTTTTGATTGAACAAATTGATTTACTAAACTTCCATCTTTAACTTCAACTTTAACTAGTTTCTGATCTGGACTTCGTCCTCTTAGTTCCTTTCACTCGCATCAAGTTACGTCTTTGGTCACTGCTGCGCTCCCGTGGGTGATATTATATAGCAGATACTATTCTTCATGAATTTGGCTATCATATACAATTTTTTTTTGGAATCTGACCGAATTCTAGAGTTTAAGCAGTTTAAACATAGAAATGACAAGCAAACAAAAAACCCCTTGAACTTTATTATATTAATATGGTTAAGTAACACAAAAAAAGACAAATGTATGAAAGATATTGACAGCACAATTTTCACACCATACAAACTACTTCGAATGGATTTTCTATGAAGTAGGTGTGCAAAGATACTTGTCCTACGCGTCCAGCCACCTCGTACAGACATTCAGGACCGTTGGGGACAGTGTACTGAAAGAAAAAAAAACACTTTATTGAAAAATTTCATCGGTAATATGTGGAATGTATAAAGCAAATATTTATCATTTCAGAGAATACTCAAACAGTTTCCCATAAGAATATTCAATTATTACGGGTACCACTAGTCACTATTCTTCAGATCCAGTATATTTAGGTAAAGTTCCTATAATTAGTTAATTGATGGAAGGCTTTAATTAATTTATTTAAGGATTTCCAACATTAAAATTATTTTCAAACGGCAAATCCAACCATTAGCTGGCAGCGCGCAACCCGCCAGCTGCACCTTTTTTATCTTGTCATTACAAAAAATATTTTAAAGCAAACGATGTAAAGCCCTAAATTGGTTGGCAAATTATATACTGTATTGGAACACTCTTACCTTTAGGGCGGTCTCGCCAGAATATTCGAACCAGTTCCTAGAACCAATGTTGGTGTTGTACTCTGCAAAAACGTTGAAGCCTATCCCGATAAGCTGATCGTTGTAGATGAGAGGAAACCACGGAAACAATTGGTCATCGATGCATTCACTGCTCGAAGTTATGTTGTAGTAGTGATAACCTGATCAGAGAGATCGATTTTGAATCAAACTTACACCAGTTAAACTTATGCCAGCATCTGAATCAAAAATCATATGAACTGTTTAAATATTTGGAACATTTCTACAGATGGCTAGATTTTCAAATATTAATTGTTTTCTTATAAAGTTACCATCACATGTTTAAGCCAAAATTAAAACCTTTCAAATTAAGTCCTTTTTTACATACTACCCAAGTTTTACATACTAAATATATCATTACATACCGACACGCCTGTATTTCCCGAAGAGTCAGGCAGAGGTGTAACCAATGTACACCCACAGTTCACCGGCATGTTAAGGTCCCAAGTAATAGGGGCCGAGCCTATTGCCATTAACCGGGCACAAATCCTAACTCCGAGCTGCTACTGAGAATTTCATAGAAAAACTCAATAACACTTTTTCACAAGACCTCTAGCGTAGCATTCACGCTTAGGACCTCTAGACTAACTAGGCATACTTAATATATTTTTACCATTATCTCGGCAAAAGCACACTGAATGTAAAATTCAGCACATCCACTCCATTGTAAGAAACTTCTACTTACCCATCCTCGGAATACATTGCTGCTTGGTAAAGATACTGTTGTCACCGGTAATTTCACTAGCGTTCGTCGATATTTCGTATAGTTCTCCATTGATACCAGACACCCATAAGCTGCCATCTTGTAGAAGTAGGGAAGAATTGCGAGCTCCTATGCGAGCAGCCGCGTCTCTAGATAAGGTTTCTGAAAGGAATCGGTAACTTCAAATGTATGTTTTGCTATGATCCAACAGGCTCATAAAAATCACGGTAATCTTAAGTACTGTGACAGTAACAGTATAATATTTTTTATCTAAACTAACATTAACAAAGAGCAAAGATTTATATTTTTCTTTGTAATGGATAAACTCAAAAACCAAGCACTTAACCAATTTAAAAAATTATTTCACCTATGATAAACTACATTAAAAATTTACAAAGGCTACATAATATCACGCTACAACACACGGGAGCGGACCAGTAATCAAACGCGTAACATAGCGCGGTTGAAACCCTGGTTGAAATAAATTATACATTTTTATTTTAAAATTATCAGTCAGTATGTATTATCATACTGTTTGTCACACACTATTCATCAGGTACATACAATTTCAAATTAAGCAGAGTTTTTTTTCTAGACCCTAGAATCGTTTTTAAATATCCACCTAAGCAGGTTTCCCTCGCTTCAACATTTGTTCAGTCTGTTTGTAGATTTCTAAGGCAAGTCTTGACTAGGTGGGAGATTTTCCGCTGGTGAAATGAATTGGATGTGTAAGGAAGATAAACCTACTGTTAGAAACGTAGTACTGCTGAGTGGTGAAATAATTATTCGTAGTGCCATTCTGGATAGTAGTCCAGTCTGTGAAGCCTTGCACCTTCCAGTCGTATTCTGCATTGGAAACAAATTTTTTGTTGAACTGAAATAAGCAATATTTTTTGTATGTAATTATATTATTCAATTCAAAAGACTTAAGTATAGAGAAAGGCCACACCAAACTTCCAAAATTGAATCTTTTATAACTTCCATTCCATTTCTAATAAACGGCTTTTACGCTGTTCCTAATATTATTCTTGACTTCTCAAAAATAAAAACAGTCGCCGTATGTGTGTAAGATCATCACTTGAGAAAGGCTCAACTGATTAGATTTTTTTTGTGTTCATTATTTATCCGGGCAAGGTTGTATAAAAGACAATTTTAAGAAAATCTATCGACAATGTCGGAAATCTTAATAAGTATTTACCTAAAGTGGACCTGTGCAAAGCCAGGACAGGTCGCTTGTTAAATATAGATTTTATACTTAAAAATAAAGAACAATACTCACGGCTATTTGTAATCCAGCAATATAACTTGTGTCATCCAATAAGACGCATACAGTGTAATCATCCTTAGGACACCACAATTCAAGAATTGAAAGTTCTTCAGGGCCGTTGGGCCTCGTCACCTGGACCCATTGAGAAGCAACCGCAGTAGTCTTATTTCTCGGCAACTCGACGAACGCTATCGTACCGATTCCCAAACATGTAAAATCGAATCTCACTGTAACCGATACAGATGGAGTTTATTTTCATTCTTATCGAAATTCTCACATTAAATACTAGATTTAAACAATAGACAAACGTCCTTGATATCTAGAACTCACCTTTTAAACTTGGTTGATAAAATCCTGAAACAAAATAAACCAATAAAATGAATATTTTCTGGGTGAAATAAACAAAATGAACAGCCTAGCTGTACTTTTGAAAAATAATAGATAAGCAAAAAAAATATTAATATTATTATTCCATTTATTTATTTTATAGACATATAATTTACATTTTTAAATATTTATTTATAAAGTAAATAAAAACATTTAAAAATATAAAAAATAGTTGCCCACCAGTATCGGGAACGGGGTCCAAGCTACCGGTGGTCAGGGCTCCTGAGAAAGGAACCTCCTAACAATACGCGCCGTGTCTAAGAGTACCGCTTTCTGAATCAAACCCTTGATCTAACTGCCCAACGAGAGCATCCTGAAGTGATAGTCGAGGCTCTTGGCTATTACGCCATTAGCGGCCACGACTATCGGCACAATGATTGCTGTACTTACATCCCACATATAGACAACCTCACGAGCCAAGTCAATATATTTAATTTGTTTATCTTTCTCAGCTTTGACGAGCTTCTCTATTATTATTTATAAGCTTTCGTTATTCTTTGCTTTATGAATTCATTCTATAAAATATTTAAAAATTAATTATAACAAAGAATTTATTAAATAATGTTACCAAATGTAGTGCCGAGAGCAATGCACAGTAACGTAAGTATACGATTCATTTTTGAGAGAAAATTGCGGAAATTTGGTGCTTCCCCAGTCATTATATAGGTGCCCAGCGACAAGTACGCAACATTTATCGGGGTTCAGTGAACGATTAGCTGAAACACTCGCCTACAAAATATCAGTGGGATAGTACAGTGTATTATTATGCTTGAAATGAAGCGCCGAATCTGATTTTTCCCAAATTAGTAAGTATTCGCGATTCCGCTTGCACCTATGCACCCATTAGGTATATTTATAAATATCTGAACCGAACAGAAATGTTATTTATTTTGTAATTAAAAAAAAATAAAAAATTAAATACAAATTAAAATGTAAATTTTATTAAAAAATTGTCTCGACAAGACTTAACCTTCTAAGTTCAAATATTCTGACAAAAAAGAGTAATATCAAAGATAGGTTTGTCATTACCATCATAATCTCAATCTCTCTCTTCCTTCCTCCCAAGTTTACTCCTTTCTTTCAACTTAGATGAATAATGTATGGAGCTCATTACAGTATGTACAATATCCGTGTATGTCTCTTTCTCGTCATAACTCCCAAAGGTTTGAATAATTTGACGGGTCGCTACCTAAAAGCAAGGGCGAAATTATAATTTTATTATCATCTGGAGGTAAAATTGTCATATAATAATGGCGTGGGTGGCACCGGTAGGTAGATTTTGTACTTTTAAAAACATTTTTTTACATCGAACCTATTGACTGCCTCGGTACCCTAGTGGTCCTAAGCAACGAATGCTAAGCTAGAGGTCTTGGGTTCGATTCCCAGGTCGAGCAAAAAGTGTTATTAGGTTTTTCTATGAAATCCTCAGTAGCAGCTTGGAGTTAGGATTTGTGCCCGGTTAATGGCAAAAGGCTCTCCCCCATTACATGGGACCTAAAACATACCGGCGAACTGTGGGTGTACCACCTCTTCCTAAAATTCAGATTTAACATGAATAGTGTAACCTTTTACAATATTTTATTGATTTTTAATGAGTGCTCATAGAGTTTTTTACTCGTTCTTCTCCATATAGACCTTTTTTTAGGATGAGAAATCACCAAATTACTTCTTCCGCCCTGGGCGGACCGGAGGGGAGTGTCTCTTAGTGATAAAAACCCATCCGTGTTCCTCCTAATGCCCTTTGCGTTACAGGCTCGCGGTGACTCCTTCGAACAAACTCTGCAATCCTGGCAGACCTCCATAAGGACATACTGTTTGTACATTGGTACACCTCTGCCTAGCCTTTCGGGAAATACAGGCGTGACGGTGGAACCTATTGCTTTTCTTTTTTTGTTATGTAGTATTTTAAGCAACGCCACCATTATTTTGGGTACTTTTCCAGTTGACGGCGATGCGGAGGAATTTTTTCGATGCTCTATGGCATTTTAGTTTCTTTTTTTTTTTGTTATTATTAATGTCGTATTTTTATTAAAATTATCTAATTTTAAGGTTGTAAATATTGAATAGTATTTTGAGAACATGATTTTCTTTATTTATACCTACTTAATAGAAACTGTCTAAGGAAATACTCTTACGTTCGCCCATTATAGAAATGGCTGCACGGGGAGGAGGGATCCGCTGAGTTACAGCGAGTCGAGGCCTATCGGGGGAGCGGTGAATGCTCATGTGAATCCTGCACCCCCGGCCATGGGCAGAGGTGGAACACCGCGGTGGTTTTAGCCGGTAAGAGTACGGCATGCCCCTTCGTCACCCCTATGACGGAGGAAGTTACATTGTTTAGTGGTCATGATCAAGTTTTTTCCTAGCCATTACTGTCCCACTCCTAGGCAAAGTCTGCCACGACCCCGTCTTTCTGTGTCGAGACTCCACTCTTGGGACATGCAAGCTCATCTCTTAGCCAGTATCCGACAGACGTGGCTCACCCAGTCCCATTACAGTCTCGCAGCTACATACCATCACGCCTGTATTCCCCGAAGGGTTAATGTACACCCACAGTCTACACACAGTACAAAGTAGTTACAGTATTGTAGCTTTTTTTAACAAATTTATGCTAATTATGTTTAATTCATTACATACTCGTGTATCTACTGATATACACTTTTTGTTTTTTTTTTGGGGGGTGGGAAATCATCAAATAACTTCTCCCGGCCTGGGCGGGGCGGGAGGGAGTGTCAGACTTTTACTGACAAAAACCCACCCATGTTCCTTCTTGTGCCCTTTGCGTTCCGGGAGCGCGGTATCTCTTACGAACAACCCGCAGCCCCGGCAGGATACCCTGCTTACCTCTTAAAACTCCCAGTTATATTTCCCTGGCCGGTTGCAAATTTATTCATTGAAAATTAAAACTGGATGAACTCCGGTTCCAAAATTTATTTTGGCATTTGGAAATATTTAATCTGAGTGGATTCCAAATAAATATAGTTTACGTGAAGGGGATTAAAACTGGTTGGGATTCAATTAATATTCGTCATTGTTTCTATAGTCCCCAACTTTATTTAGAACTAGGTTTTGCCAGCGACTGCGTTTGCGTAAATACCGGTTATGATTAGGTAACAGACAGATAGAAAAAGTTACTCGTGTACTTCTAATACGAGTATTAGTAATGGATAAAGCGTTATGCTGTCCCCTGACGTCAGACAAGCGACTACCGATTTTTATGTCGGTAAGAATGGAACGTACAGAATTCTAATATACCAACGCACACGTCCTACAAAAAGTCGGTTCTCGAATCTACGGATTGATTGAACAGTCCGTTAATCGGTCCTACATAAAGTTGATCGTGGACGGAGGCTCTTTAATGACTCAACGAGCGACATTTGAAGCGTTGGGCAGTTAGCCCCTTTTGACATGTTGTCAATCTCATAATCACCGACGCCCAGTGCGATTGCGATGCTCCTAACCAGACGATGACCTATTTACAACAGTGCCCAAAATGTACTTACACCTGGACTTTGGGAGTTATAAAAACACCACCGATGCGCGATAAACATGGCTGCCTACAAAGCACGAGTATTCAACTACTGAACCGAAAAGAAGAAGAAAAACCTCATTATCAGAATGAGATTGGATAAAATATCATTATTCTTTCTCAACCGACTGGCTGTCCTTGAAAAGACAATGCAAATATGTGTAATTATTAATTTTCAGCCAACAAGTATAACGTTAACAATTACATTTTACATATTTACATTCAAATATTCATCTGTGTAAACATGGCTATGATGTGAATATGACATTTTTTTAAGTATATTTTCACATTATTCAAAGCTGTTTAAATATCATTTCATTTTGAAATAAGGAGACAATGAAATTCCTACAAAAAGTATATTAAAAACACAAAATTAAAAATTTTAAGTAACCCCCGACAGAAGAAAAAGTCGCTACCGAACCGATTTCCATCAAACAAAGCTAAGAACGCTCCCGACTAATTAACCTTTCAAACACAAAGAACAAAATCACAATCGGTTTATGCGTTCGGGAGCTACGATGCCACAGACAGACACACACAGACAAGTCAGACTTATAACACCTCGTCGTTTTTGCGTCGGGGATTAAAAATAACTAACAATAAAAAAGAGAGAACAAAAGAAAACTAAATTATCAGGCACAGTAAACGAGGAGTACACAAAAATATTTTATTGTTTTATTTAAAACAAAAAATTATTATTCAAAATAATAAACAGATTATTTGAATAAAAATACAAAAAAGAAACATTGTTGTGTGTCCCAAAGCCGCGCCATTAGGGTCCCGTTTAGTAAAAATGCCAGAAACGTATTGTGCGTGGCTCAAGTTTTCACACCTTATGACAAATAACAGTTTTAATATTTAAATAATAATCATCTTTGATATCAAATACCCCTTTGATAACAAACTTTTTATTTAAAACCTCTGAGTAAAAGTTTCTTAACACAAAAGAGTGATACTTTCTAGTTGACCATTTTATTGGAAGACTTTGAGTATTCTACGCACATTTTTTAGACATTTTTCATTTTAAAAATCACAAGAAGATACCGAGAGGTTTAATGATATTACTTAACTTTTTTGTCCTCAATTTTTATCACGAACTGAATAAAACTTTAGATGGTTTACAGAGGGTAGATTTTTCTAAAATCAATTAATAGAAATAAACCAATTTCACTATACGCATATTTCAATAGTCACTGCTAAAATGTAGCTAAAAAAAACAATATGCTTATCTATACTTCTATCTTATAAAATTATAAAGAAGTAAAGTTTTGTGATTTTGTGATGTGTGAATTTTTTAACTGCCTCGTTGGCCTAGTGGTCCTAAGCGCGACTGGTACGCTAGAGGTCTTGGGTTCGATTCCCAGGTCGAGCAAAAAGTGTTATTGAGTTTTTCTATTAAAATTCTCAGTAGCAGCTCGGAGTTTGGATTTGTGCCCGGTTAAAGGCAATAGGCTCGCCCCCTAATACATGGGACCTAAACATACCGGCGAACTGTGGGTGTACATTGTTACACCTCTGCCTAACCCTTCGAGGAATATAGGCGTGATGGTATGTAAAGTTTGTGATTTTGTGAGGTTGCAATCTCTGGATCTACTGAACCAATTTTGAAAATACTTTTACCCATGGAAAGCCACGTTATTTATGAGTGTTATAGACTATATAAGATCTACCCCGGTGGTCTCGTGGTCGCAAGAGCGACTGATCCCGGGTTGGATTCCCAAGTCGGACAAAACATGTTAGTGTGTTTTTCCTTTAGGTTTGCTCAGTAGCATCCCATAGTTTGGAAGTTGGTGGTGTGACACACCCGTGCCTCGGAATGCACGTTAAGCCGTTGGTTCCGGCTGTCATTCGTAGATCTTTGACAGTCGTCACGATATAGACGTCACGGATAGTCAGAAGCCAGGAAGTCTGACAACCGGTCTAACCAAGATGTATCATGTTGCCCACTTCAGTAAGTGGGTAACATGATACCTCTTAGTTAGACCGGTTGTGGAGGTCAGATAAGCAGTCTCTCCATGTAAAACACAGGTATTCAGCTGCATCCAGTTAGACTGGAAGCCGACCCCAACATAGTTGGGAAAAGGCGAAGCAAATAATGATAGACTATATAAGATCACGCTTCGACACACGGGAGCGGCGCAGTAACCAAAGACGTTACTTAACACAGCTGAAAATATCTACGCGGACAAAGTCGCGGGCAGCAGCTAGTTATATTATACGTTGCAAACCAGAAAATCACAAATAGAACATGTAACTGGAATAACGCACACCCTCGATCACTCCAATTATAAAATTAAGATTATAATCATAACATGAACTTCAAAGTTTTATTTTTATGCCCTTGTATATTGTTTAATTATAAAATAAGTTATCCAACCAATAAGTCAACTGCTCTTGGGTTCGATTCCCAGGTCGAGCAAAGTGTTAGTGGGTTTTTCTATGAAATTCTCAGTAGCAGCTCTGAGTTAGGATTTGTGCCCGGTTAATGACAATAGGCTCGCCCCCTATTACACGGGACCTAAACATATCGGCGAACTGTGGGTGTACATTGTTACACCTCTGCCTAAACCTTCGGGGAATACAGGCGTGATAGTATGTTTATATTGTTTATTTATAAAATAAGTTGTCCACTTTTTTAAGACAAACTCGTATTTCTTTATTTTACATTGAGCCATAGATTTTATTTACAACTGCGTTTTAAAAAGCCTTACTGTTTTGACGTAAGTTTAACTTTTGATTGATTCCTCTGTTCAATGGAGAGGTGACTTTAATTTACGTAGAATCATTTATTTCAGCATAAAAAAATAAGTATTTTAGAAATACATAGCTGAAGGGCCATTTCGACTTTCTCTCTGAGATGGCAACGTATTTGCAAGGCCTCTAGTATTGCAGATGTCTATAAATAGCGGTGACTACTTAACATCAGGTGTTTCGTGGGCTTGCTTGCCATCTAATAACATTAAAAAAAAAATCGGTTCAGTAGCCAATCCTGAGCAAACTACTTACAGGATGAGCTTTTAACTTGTTACACGTTATATTGTACTATTTTTCGTCCCGGAAAATTAAAAAGTTTCCACGCGGGTGGAGTCACGGTCTCTCCTAGCTTTGTGTAAAGGGTAGTTCAGTTCGCCACTAATAGCTTTTTTTGGTTCACTGAGTTACAGCGAGTGTAGACCGCTTACAGACTTTAGCTAAAATATTTTCATCGTAAAAACGTGTGACATGAAATAAATGGCTTTACAATGCAAAGCCTTGAAGGTTTTTCAGACCTTTTCTTTCTCAAATAACAAATGATTTATTCTCATTACTTTTAACGGTAATTTATTCTGGATATCTTAGAAGTTAACTAAGGTCCGCTCACACCAAAAACTGAACTCAGAGTTAATTGCTAACACGAGGTTAAATTACAAAATGGGCTCGTGTGAGCTACCTTTTAGTTAAAAGATAACCTTAGTTGGCGCAAGCGGGCCTAAGTTTTTTTTATCTAGGAACATCGTCTGTAACATTATTATATTATGCGAGATGTACCTACATTTTATATTGTTATAAAAATATTCTGGTATAGTGTGTTCCCGTGGGACAATTTCCGACCTTCACCCTTGTAAAACCGTTGGTGGAAACCGGTTTAAATAATTATTTATAAACCATTTATTCATTCTCAACTACTATGCAACGCACTAGTCCTACCTATATACACGGACAAAAGACTTATTAAATTTTCCAACTGATAGAAAAACCATTCTTCCAGTCCACATAGACTAGTCGAGTTCTAAGTATACACCCATAGAATAGACGGTCGAGCTAACTTCCAGTACAGTGGTCAGGTCGACGGGCAGAGGGGGAAGAGGGAGGAGAACTGAAGAGGGATGCGGGGAGGGGGTTTTCCGAAACAACGGGCACGGAACGACCCTCCGCTTATAGACTCCTATTTACATAATCCGATGAGACGCAACACGTATATAACCAACTGGTACGGCGCCCTTTCCGTATCCTTTTTGCTTATGCTAGCCTGGTATTTGTGTTTATGGTTTCAGGAAAATAAATAATGAAAAAGAGTTAAAGATTTTTTTAGTTAATATGAAAACTAATCTACATGTGTACCTACCTTATAATGAACATACATACATACCGCCAAGCCAAAAGTGTACCAACGTACACCCACAGTCCGCCGGTATACTTTTAGATCTAAATCCTAACTCCGAGTTGCTACTGAGAATTTCCTAGAAAAACCTATTAACACTGCGCCTGGCTTGGGAATCGAACCCAAGACCTCTAGGTTACGACCTAGGACCACTAGGCTAACAAGGCAGTTCAAGGTACTCGTATAGTTACCTAACACAAAACTTTACTGCACTATTTACAAAAAAGGAAGCTTATGGGAGCATCAAAAAACTCGTCCGCATCACCGTCAATAGGGCAACACCCAAAAGACACCCACCATGTGGCATTGCCACATTGTACGACCAAGTCAAATGTTTTTTTTTTTTTAAGTAAATAGATATTCGAAAAATTATCCTAAGGACCTAACCAACCACAATGAAATTAGGTACTTACTTTTTATAAACTAACATAAGTAATATTATTATCGATGTAGAATTAAGTGCAGACTTTCACCGAATCAGTAAATTCATATCCAGTATGTACTGATTGGCCCACGAAGTATCTGGCAACTAGCAACAATGTATGTTACAACATATATTAAAAACTAGCCGTCACGCTTCAAGTAAGGTAGCTTTTGTACCTCACTAAGTATGATTACCTTCTCAAATGAAAGTCGGAAGGCTTGGGATCAGGAGAGGCGTGTTAGTAGATGAAAAACGTAACTAAATTAGTAGACCCGTTTTATTGTTACCATCATACATAGAGCTCTTTGTGAAGGAGCTCGTCCGGGAAAGTGCTACTACCGTACCTGTTTCTGCATAGCAGCGCTGCTGTGTTCCGGTGTGAAGGGTATGGGTGCCGATAATTACAGGCTCATGAGATGTTTCAACTTTGTCTCTGGCATGTGTCATGAGCATGTCTCATGGCAACGCATTTGCAAGGCTTTTGGTATTGTATATGTCTATAGGCAGAGGTGAGCACTTAACATCAGGTGGGCCGTCGGCTTGTTTACCATACAATGATATATAAAAAAAAAGAAATATGCTTAATATGCTATGCAGGCCAAGATTCATTCAAAAGATTCAACAAATTATAAGTGTCGTTTAAATAACAATTAAGAAAACGATTACAAAGAAGCAAAAAACTTTATTCCCTTAAAACGACTAAGTACCCAAAATAATGGTCGTTACAAACATCTGAACTTGCTTATAAGACGCAATATATTCGTTTTATTACTGTACTTGTTAGTGTTGATAAACTGCTTTATTTTGGCAACATTTCCAGATATAGGGCATGTAGAAAGCAGGTCAGCTCATCCAGTGGACAATTTGTCTGATATACATCCGTGGAACAGAGTAAAAATGTACAGAAAGACATTGTGTTAGTGTACTATAGTCTAAAAATAATAGCCCTAAAATTACAAGGCTTATTATCATATGGACGAAGCTAATTTGAAAATCTTTCAGAACTTCTAGAACCTCTTGTTCTCAAATCGAAATCTTCATTACACTTTTCATGTCTACGTTCTACTGCATCTTGTTACACTACGTCCATGTTGACAACCAGTCCACTCTCAACTCGGCTTCATAATTAATACGTTCGGAGTGAATAAACAGAGCTCCACAGTTGAAGTTATCGTCAGAATTACCATAATCAACGATGGCAGCTCCCGGCATGAAAATAATGGTGGAAAAGTATTCTGTACCGTGTCTGTTCTATGTTCTAATGAATTTGCATTTTTATTATTATTCAGGGATGAAGGAAGTGTGTGAATATTAATTTATGCAGATCCGTTTTTCACTTGAATTTATGAACTTTTGACCTTCTATTATTACATATTTTATCACTAGCTTCTGCAACGCCACTTTGTCCGCGTAAATATCGGTTATCACGGACTACTTACGGAATAAAAAATAGCCTATGTCCTTCTTGGGGTTCAAACATACCTCGTATTTAGAGAGCGTTATTTTCGCATTTATAATATTAAGTTACTTAGTTAGTTTGTTACTTATGAATAGTAATTTAAAAACAGAGTGAAAACCATGTAATAAAATTATGAATTATTTTTATTTTTTTATTTTTTGAGCCGCCGACGCCGCATGCGATTGGTCCGTCAGTCGGAAACTTCGCGTGCAGCGTCGGCGCCCCAAAAAGTCCAAAAAATTACCCAAAAAGCCAAAAATGAATTTGACGTTTGTGCTCACGAGTCGTGCCGGCTACTATACACATCTAATACTTAAGTCTTATTTAGCACCAAGTAAGGACTACCCCTATAAATTGGACTAAATTGGACCTTCGTACTTTCGGCTTGGACTCAGTTTAATAATTTAATTTATACTTCTATCACCAACTCATTCATTATTATTAGCTAATTCCGTTATGGCATTTAAGCGTGAAAAGTAATAAATAAACAAACAAACATTCATCCTCACAAACTTTCGCATTTATAATAGTTTAGTGGGACGGTGTAGGTCAGACTATTTCGATTGTAGGATAATTCTAACAAACGATAATAACTATCTGGTAACAGTGGTAATTACTAAGTTTTGAAGACTTTATCCGCTTAGTTGATATGTTCAAAGTTGATAAAACCAACCGACAGTATATTTATTGAATTGGATTTTGTTTATAATTTCACGAGTCTTTTTTTAGCGCGGAGCCCTAATTTCTTTTCTAAAGTAAAAGTAGTCTAAGTAGCATAAGCTATCTATCAATGAAAGTCCCGTCGAAGTCGATCCAACTGTATCGGAGTTAAGCCTGAACAAATAAAAAGATAGATACACAGACAGACAAAAAAAAATCAGTATTTACCTGTGTAAAATTTCAAATGAATTAAAAAAAAACTGTCATTTTTACGTTACAAACAGGCACTTCGTTGAAACACCTACTCAATCGCAGGGCATGGCGCAAGTGTAAATGCACAAGCGCACTCACACTGTAAGATAATAGGAAAAATAACAAAATGTATTTGCAAAAGTGTATCTAAATATCTCGCGTACTCGTAGTTTTTTTAATTATTTAAAAGTCACTTACTTGTTAAACAAATGATTTTCTAAAACACTGATTACAATTAGTGTAATACACACACACATACGTTACACAATGCAAAGTATGTTTATATTCTTACTGTACATCACTGACTTAGGTAATAATAGTTTGTATAAGGAACAGGTCCTGCATTAGATACTGTCCAAATTTAGAGTTGCCTTACTGGTATTAATTCATACTTAAACATTGCGCTCTGCGGTCATACCTCTCCCTAAGAGGTGTCATAGCTGTAGCCTTTACTACATCCAACGCTATCCTGACACGTTTTCCTAAATCTATATCAACTAGAGTAAGTAGTCGAAGGGCTTTCTTTTCAATGTCACTCGGTACCCCTTCTAATGAGGCTGCAAAGTTATTAGCTATTCTCTGTCGGTGAGCGTCATTCTCCACAACCTCATTGTAAAACTCAGATAAAGGTTGAAGATCCACAGCAGTTCTCTCCATAACGAACAGTCTCTCTGTTGGTCGGGCTTCGTCAACATAAGGTATGGGGCCATTGAAAGAGTTCGGGTAATAGTTAGGCGCATCATACATGTTATCCCTAACTGGTGACTTTCCGTCACGGTTGTAATTCATATCATAAATAGGAGCATTTATTCTTGAATTTGCATGGTTTACTCCTAAACGATAGTTTTGAGAATCAGGATAGAAAACTCTTCGAGCTTTGAATACAGAATCAGCTGGACCTACTATCCCTGGAACTAGATTATCCGGATTAAAAGCAGTTTGCTCAACATCTCTAAAAACATTATCGACTCGGCGATTGAAAACTATGCGCCCAGCTGTTACAGTTCGGTAAGTACCTCTCTTCCACTGTCTTGTGATGTCAAATGGATTATAATCAATCTTTGTCAAGTCATCTTTTGTTAAAATATCCATTTCTAATCTCCATGATGGATAATTTCCTGCAGCTATTGCATTATATAGATCTCTATTGTAATAATTAGGATCTTCAGCCCCTATTGCTTGCGCCTGAGCGCTTGTCAGATTAAACAAACCTAGTTCAGTTCTAAAATTAAATTTGACGTAAAATTTATCACCATGTTTGTTGTATACTTCGTATGTGTGTATGGCGAAATTATTCATCTTTCTATATCCATCAGGTATTCCAAGGTCAGATTGCAGCCAAAGAACTATACGTAAAAACTCAGGTCTCATAGTTAGGAAATCCCATCTCATTGTGTTGTCGAATATCCCAGTTCGAGGATTTCTTCTAAATGCTCGTATGAAAGAAAGGAATTCGATAGGGTCTTTGTATAGTATTGGTATATTTAAGCATACAAGGTCGAGATTTCCTTGTCTCGTATAAAACTTAACAGCTACTGCTTTCATTTCTCTGGCGAGGTCAGTGCCTCCAAGGTTTTGTGTAGCTGTAGAGAAACGTCCAACAATTGGTGTTCTTTTTCCAATTCCATTGAATAAATCTGCTTTGATGAATCTCGACACATCGTTCGTTACCTCAAAATATCCAAAAGCACCGGTTCCTTTAGCATGTACCACTCGCTCAGGTATTCGTTCTCTGTCAAGATGAGAATTTAGAAGAAAGTGATGTTTGTTGTCAAAAATGTCTGTATTCAACGTTCTTGTATCTCTAATGTCTATTGGGTCACCGGTTAGTTTTGTCCAAACGCCTATTGGTCTCTGAAAAACGATAATATTTCAATTTTTAGTTCCTATGTCCTGAATCCTGGAAACCAACTTGGAAACCTGGACTTATAGTTAATATAAGTCTAAAATCGTCTATATGCCTTGAGCAAGCGTGATGATCAATGCTCGTGCTATCTCTTTATGAGAAGAGGCGTTTGCCTTACATTGGGACGATTGGGTTGGCATGATTTTATTTTAAACGTTTAGCTATACTACAATTTTCAAAAAGGAAAAAGTTAGTGAGCCAATGAAAGATAAATTTCGGTCAAATAAACTTGAAATGAAAATAGTAACTGAAAAATACTACGTACCGGGTGTCGTCGTCTAAATTCAGTCAGCTGTTGCGACACAGCATCACCTGTTTCATTAAAGCCTTGATAACCCGTTACATATTCCGCAGCGACGCAAATACAACTACAAACTAAAAGTAACCTCATCCTGACCGACAAAGAGTAAACAGTTGATTGGTTGCAGTTGATTTATATAAGATTGCTAAATACTTACAGTTCATTAGCATAATGCCCGGAAATGTAACATGTTTAGGTGTTAATTGATTAAAAACGAATCATTTCAATTGAATACATTTGAATGACTTCCATCTATCCATTTAACCATTAAAATTGTCGGATTGTTTTTAGTTAGGCATTTACACTACTTAGAAGTTCACGCTAACGGATATCTTTGATTTACAGGATCTCATCGACTATTATTATCAAAATTAAATTCTTAGCATAATTTGTTACCTTACATTTCAACATATGTTTCTATTATAATCGGTAATCAGTCAAATATACTTAAATGCTATTTTGATAATATGTTAGTACTATGCAATAAACATACCATCACCATCACGCCTGTTTTCACCGAAGGGTTAGGCAGAGATGTACCAATGTACACCCACAGTTCCCCGGTATGTTTTTTTTAAATCCAATGTAACAGGGGGCGAGCCTATTGCCATTAACCGGGCACAAATCCTTACTCCGAACTGCTACTAATAATTTCATAGAAAACCCAATAACACTTTTTGCTCGACCTGGGAATCGATCCCAAGGCCTCTAATGTAGCTGTGTCAGTGGATACTTTTCAATCTTTTTTACAATTTTCGATTCAAAAATCGAAGAGTCAAAGTCGATGACGAAGGTGTAAAATCAATACAAAGTTCGACCCCTCTGAATCGAAGTCAGAGCTCCGTAACATCCCTAAATTCAAGACGTAAGGTTCATTTTACTAAGGCACAAATCCACTGTAATAATACTATCAGTAATTTAGTCAAATACAAAGTACCTACGTTACTTGAAAGCTTAATGTAATCAAAATAAACGGGGAACTGATTCGATTAAAAACAGCGACTGGCATAGATTGTTTCAATCGGCTTAATTTCCAATCCCGTTCATTCTTGGCTAGACATGTTTAGACAACAATGGGTAGGCTTGTTTGTAATAAACATCTTAGTATTCTTAGTTAACCAAACTTTGTAATGCAAATTAATGAAATTTTTGAATCGTTTTATGACGAAATTGCATCAAAAGATAAGTTACCTGCACATCATGATTTTACCCGTTGTTTTTTTAACACGTTAACGTTGTATCGTGGGTTCTTTTTTTTTAATTTATTTATTTATTTCCCACCATACAATTATCTTTACAGGTTTAACACCTAATGCGATAATGTAGACAATTTTATTTAAACTATCGCTACACAGTTATAAGCTAACAATTTTTAATCATATGTAGGTATTTGCTACTACAAACCCGATGTCTATGCCACCGTAGGACCATAACTTGTCTCAAATTGAGCTCTCACTATGACATACATTTTACATACATAAAAACTCACATACACAAATGGCAAGACCTGGAACAACTATCTATAGGCCATATAAATATTTGCTCCGTGCGGGAATCGAAACCGCGACACGTAGTGTAGCAGGCAATCGTTTAGACACTGCGCTAACTGTGTCGTCTATCTTTGGTTACAGCTTCGCTCCCCTGTGTTTTAGCGTGACGTTATACATCTATATGGAATAGAGGAGTGGAATTATGTTTGCAAACGTACCCATGACACGAAATTCCTAGCGCGGAGCAACGATATAAAAAGAAACTACTTTTTTAATGTAGCTTTCACTTTGTTAATAAAGATGAATATTCGAATCGAGTTTCAATGAAATATTATAATGTATCGAAAACTCTAAAAACACTCTTTTTAGGGTTCCGTACCTCAAAAGGAAAAAACGGAACCCTTATAAGATCACTTTGTTGTCCGTTCGTCTGTCTGTCAAAACCCTTTATTGGTAACTAGCATAATAATTATTATAATCTCTACTGATTTACATAAAACTAATCTATTGTTTCCTTTTTAGTTACATTCCAAGTACTTACCGCCATTAACGCCAAATTATACAGAACGAATGCATCCGTTGCCCGCCTTGATGATTACAATGTAGAGTTTGATAAAATTAGGGTGAATAAAAACGTACGATAGTTAATTTTCCACACTGCTTCATTTGCCAAACTGTGGAAAGTATATAAGCACCCGAGATCCTCAGTGTAGGTGTGAGTAGGGAACACCGAGGTGATCTTTATTCAGTCAGAGTAGGACATCAAAAATTGTGCGCACCGGATTCAGATCTAAATTTCAGTAACTGCATCTCCATGGATAGGTACGAGACATCCTGGTATCTTACATACATTCTCCTCCTTAGGTATTATACAAAATGGGCACGTAACGACCACCTTCATGTTGGAAATCGACTGCGTGTTAACCTCTATTAAACACTAATTAAAGGTACAAAACAACTAGAACTAACTACAGGTATGTGTATTTCAAATGACTTTGAATTATTCGCATAATGCCAACCTGTTTATAAGACGCTATATGTATGTATGTATCTCCAGACAGATTCCGGTCACGGCAGCTAATCTTAATGCAGACTAGCCTAGTACGCAGAAGATATATAGTGCACAAGTTTGTGCGCAAACACAGGTGCACTCCCCTTACTCTCATAGTCCGATGGGACGGTAATTCGACACAACCGGGAAGAGATCAAGCGTAAGACCAGCGGATTTACGTGCTTTCCGAGGCACAGGGGTGTCACACCACCAACTTCCAAACTCCGAGCTGTTACTGAGAAATTCTTAATGGAAAAACCCAATAATACTTTTTGGCCGACCTGGGAATCGAACCCAGGACCCCACGCTTTTGATCACGAGACCAATGGGGCAGTTAAGAAGATCTACTATGTTATTATGAGGCGTAAAAATGCATAAAACAAAGTCGCTTTGCATTGACTGTCCATTTGTACGCTTAGATCTTTTAAAGTACACAACGGATTTTAATACAGATTTCATCAATAGATAGACTAATTCAAAAGAAAGTTTTATACGTATAAATCAACACGCTACGACTAACGGGAGCAGAGCAGTAACCAAAGAAGTCGCGGGTATGAACTAGGCATTCATCATTATTATCGTAATTTAAACAATTATTTATTTTTTAATGTTTACACGTACAACCAGTTCGACTATTACTTCAACTGAAGTATACATTTGTTGTGTAATTACGTTACTATAATTACCATCTACTTGGAACACAAAACAGTTTGGGTTAACGCCCAAAATTAACAATGATGTTCAATCTTCTTCTTGAATCCGGTGCTTAATTTACTGCTTATGATTTGCCTTCTATATAATTACTAGCTGACCCAGCAAACGTTCTGCCATATTTTTTTTAGGGATACGTAATATATTTCGACGGCACGGTTGGCGCAGTGGCTGAGCGATTGGCTGCTGCGCTGCGTGTCGCGGGTTCGATTCCCGCACGGAGTAAATATTTGTATGGCCTACAGATAGTTGTTTCGGGTCTGGCTGTTTGTGTATGTGTGTTTATATGTTTGTTAACGCACCCACGATACAGGAGAAATTCCTAGTGTGGGGCAACGTTTTTAAAAAAAAAAAAAAAATATGTCGGCCGATTCTCAGACCTACCCGATATGCACACAAAATGTCATAAAAATCGGTCCGGCCGTTTCGGAGGAGTTTGGTAACAAACACTGCGACACAAGAACTTTATATATTAAATGTAGAACACAAATGAAAATATCTATTTCGATAATCGAATTCTGCAAACATATTGTGTTTCCCTTAATTTCTGCCATTTTTATTCCATCTATGTAGTATTATGATAGTTCATGCTTTTAGTTTGGGAAGTGTACATATTTTCTTAATATATTTTTATTTTAACTGCCTCGGTAGCCCAGTGGTCCTAAGCGCGACTGCTACGCTAGAGGTCTTGGGTTCGATTCCCAGGTCGAGCAAAAAGTGTTATTGGGTTTTTCTATGAAATTCTCAGTAGCAACTCGGAGTTAGGATTTGTGCCCGGTTAATGGCAATAGGCTCAATTGCATTCCTACTATCACATTAAATTAAGTAGCAGTAACATCCAGTTCTGCAGTTTAAAAAAAAACTGTGAAATTAAAGAGGCATAAGTCTTTTCAGTTTGCATTTGTCAGTTAAAAGTCCAAAACATTAATCTTATTTTTATAACGTAGGTAGGCCGTTGGCTTATCAAACCAGATACCAAATAAAGAAGGGGAAGTAAAACAATTGTACAATTGATTAGAACACTTTATGCTTCATCGCTACATATTTAATTACACCCCAAAAATACTAAGTTCACCTCTCAATCAAGTTTACCAAAAACCGATGTAAAATAATTTATATGGTTTCCATAACCACGTTTCACGATTATATCTTTACTTAATTTTTCATTTACATTTCAGTTTATTTGTGACTGTTCTGATTACGTTTTTCATAGCTTGGGGCTGCTTCCACATTCGGGAAGTTCCTTATAGGTAAGTTCGGTGGTGGTGAGGCCTGTGCTGCTGCTTGCTGGGCTCTTCTCTGCGACAGAGCCACTTCTAACCCTACACTTGCCCGTTTTCCCAAATCAGGATCGATAAGATACAACATCTTTATAACTCGTTGCACCACCGGTGGTGTGACCGGCACAAGAGACAACACTAGGGTTTCAATAAACCTTTGTCTATGTGCCTCATTTTCAAGAACATGATTATAGAAATAATTCAAGGGCTGCAAGTCAATGGCATTACTTTCCAATACATGTAACTTCTCCCTTGGTCGCTTCTCGTCTACGTAAGGAATAGGGCCGTTAAATGAATTAGAATAATAGTATGGTGCACTTCCCATGTTAAATCTTGTAGGTGGCCTCCCATCACGGACGTATGTCTTTTCGTACAATGGCATATTAACGAGAATGTTGTTGTGATTTCTTCCCAAACGATAGTTTTGTGTATCCCTATAGAACAATCTTCTACCTTTGAACAAGAAGTCTACTGGCCCAGGGATACCGGGCACCAAGTGGGCAGGATTAAACGCTCCCTGTTCTACGTCTCTGAATTGATTTTCAACATTTTTGTTTAAAACCAAACGTCCAATCTGCTCGGTGATAAATGTACCATTCTTCCACATTCTGGTAACATCGAAAGGATCGTAATCAACTTTTTGTATGTCATGTGGTGTCATTATGTCCATCTCTAATCTCCACGCAGGATAATTTCCCTGTCCAATAGCGTTGTACAAATCTCGGTTAAAGTAATCTGGATCTTGTATGGCAGCAGCTTGAGCGTTGGTTATTGCACTAAAACCTTGTTCAGTTCTAAAGTTAAACCTTACGTAATGTCTCTCACCATTTTTATTAGACAGTTCATAAGTGTGTATGGGGAAAGCATCCATTCTTCTGTAGCCATCTGGACGTCCGTAATCAGATAATGTCCAAAAGAAGGTATGCATGACGACTGGTTTTTGGGTGACTATATCCCAACGGGCCGTAGCATCTATCAATATGTTTGTTCGTGGATTTTGTTTGAAAGCATGTACTATAGACATAAACAATAAAGGATCTCTGTACAGATACACGGGTGTCTGTAAACTCAAAAGATCTAAATTGCCTTCTTTAGTGTAGAATTTAATTGCCATTCCTCTTAATTCTTTACCGAGGTCTGTACCTCCCAAACCTTGGGCTGCACTTGAAAGTCTGACCACCAATGGCGTTTTCTTGCCAACTCCGTTGAACACATCAGCATAGGTATACTTGGAGACATCATTTGTGACCTCAAAGTAACCAAAGGCACCAGTACCCTTGGCGTGGACCACTCTCTCGGGTATTCTCTCACTATCAAACGACACCATTGTATCGACAAGTAACTGATTGCTAAATATGTCGGAGTTTATCGTTAACGTCTCCCTTATTTCAGTTGGGTCTCCATTAGTTTTAGTCCATAATCCTATTGGTAACTGAAAAAGATGAAAATTCGTTTTTTATGCGAAAGTCAAAATCAAATTACTTAGGTATTTCAATTATAACATTAATACGCAATTTTGAAATGTCATTTACAAGAAAAATCTACTAAATTTAGCTGCTTCTTTAAAAAAGTAGAAGAAGTAAGTGTATGAAGAAGAATGGACAAGAAATTTTACGTTTAATCTTTTAAAATATTAGTAAATGTTGAGTACATTAATAATATAATTAATACCGTGCGACCTAAGTACATGTTCTAAAATTTTATCTTTATTAAAATGTTCTTGATATCAAAGATGTAGAACTAAAAGGACCAACATTTTTGAAATACAATGTAATGATAAATTTTTCTCCGGCTTTATTTATAAATAAAGTAATTTTGTACTAAAACCATATTGCTTTATTGTAAAACATACTCTATGACACTTATCATTAATGTAGCTTTTTCACCGAAGATCATTTTTTATAATATAATCGGAACTTTCAGAGATTACATTTTGCAAACAAAAAACAAGTTCACTTCTTAACTTCAGACTAGCTTTTAAAATTTTCTTGGATCCTTAATTTTATTTAAAACAAAATATTAAAAACACAAAATTAAAAATTTTAAGTAACCCCCGACAAGAAAATAAAATCCCTACCGCAGCTAACAAAACCACTGATAACATTAAAACCGCTGAACCGATTCCCATCAAACATAGCTAAGAACACTCCCGACTAATATACCTATCAACAAAAAAAAAACTAAATCAAAATGCGTTCGGGAGTTACGATGCCACAGACAGACACACACACACACACAGACACGTCAAACTTATAACACCCAGTCTTTTTGCGTCGGGGGTAAAAAAAAAATAGCCTATGTTACACACTGATACTGTAGCTTACCATAGATAAAAGAAATTTTAAAATCGAATAAGAAGATTTTTATTCTAACCATTACAAACAAAAATACTAATCTTTTCTCTTTCTTCTTCGTATATATTATCAATTAGTATATATTATCCAACAAGAACCGTACATTTTTCCGAGATAAAAATTATTCCACACTACAATCTATCTCAGTGCCAAATTTCACCGAGATCCGTTCAGCCGTTTGAGCGTAAAAGAGTAACAAACATCCACCCACCCATCCGTTCATCTTCACAAACTTTAGCATTCATAATGTTAGTGGCACTTCAGATAATACCTAATCTATAGAACTGTAACTGCCTCGGTAGCCTAGTGGTCCTAAGCGTGACTGCTACGCTAGGGGTCTTGGGTTCGATTCCCAGGTCGAGCAAAAAGTGTTATTGGGTTTTTCTATGAAATTCTCAGTAGCAGCTTGGAATTAAGATTTGTGCTCGGTTAATGGCAATAGGCTCGCCACCTATTACATGGGACCTAAATATACCGGCGAACTGTGGGTGTACATTGTTACATCTCTGCCTAAACCTTCGGGGAATACAGGCGTGATGGTATATATAATATAGAACTGTGAGGTTCGTTTAAATAATTAGTACTTGCCGGATGATCCAGTTTAAAATCCAAAAGAGGTCTTTCTGCGGGTTGGTATGTTACATTGTCATATATTACACTTTCCACATTAAGTATCACGGAAAATAACCACACAACGATTGCCTTCATATTGGAAATCGATTGCGTGCTTCGATGGTTTTTAGCGAAACCTGTTTATATAGCAATTGTTTAACTGTTTGAACAATTATATTCCTTTAACTGCATTTGCTTCCAATATCATAAGTTGTAATTTATCCGATAATTGCTTCACATACATGAATGTTGCATGATAGACTATACTAGCGAACTGCCCGCGACTTCGTTCGCGTGTCTTATAGCACCCGCGTTAAGTTACGTCTTTGGTAGGTTAGGTTTGGTTTGTACCATGATGTTATATAGCCTATGCTACTCAGGAATAATGTAGAGCTATAAACCATTGGTTAAAAAAATTAAGAATTTTGAGGTACCCCCGACAGAAGAATAAAAATCCCTACCCTAACTAGCAAAAGAGCTGATAACTTTGAAACCGCTGAACCGATTTCCATCAAACGTAGCTAAGATCACTCCCGACTAATTCACCTTTCAAACACAAAAAACAAAATCAAAATCCGTTCATGTGTTCACGAGCTACGATGCCACAAACAGACACACACACATAGACACGTCAAACTTATAACACCCCGTCGTTTTTGCGTCGGGGGTTAAAAATGGTTGAAATCGGTGTACAGTAATTTCGGAGCCTATTCGATACAAACAAACAAAAAAAATCTTTCCTCTTTATAATATTATCATAAACTTTAATTTAAGGACTCTGTAGATGTTAGGCACTGCGTTGTTTGTCTTGTGGAGTTTAGTTTGGACCTTAATTGTTCAAGATCTGCTCTTGCCTGTATTTTATTTTTATTTATTTATTTATTAAACTTTTTGCAAATAATGTAAAAAATACACTGTACAAAGTCGGATTTTAATGCTTTAGGCATTTTGTCTTTATTAGATTGTAAGTTGTGACTAATCAATAATTTAAAATTTTTAATAATTATAAATAATAACAATTAAAATAATAATAATTATAAATTGGTGAACTTTGTAACTGCCTCAGTAGCCTGGTGGTCCTAAGCGCGACTGCTACGCTAAAGGTCTTGGGTTCCCAAGTCGAGCAAAACAGTATTATTTGGGTTTTTCTATGAAATTCTCAGTAGCAGGTCGGAGTTAGGATTTGAGCCCGGTTAATGGCAATAGGCTCGCCCCATATTACATGGGGCCTAAACATACCGGCGAACTGTGGGTGTACATTGTTACACCTCTGCCTAACCCTTCGGGAATACAGGCGTAATGGTATGTATGTGGTGAACTTTGTTTTCTTGTTAATAAGGTGTAACATCTGAAAAGAAGTCTGTCGTCGTCTTCGTCTGGTTAAATACACAAATTCATTCACTGATAAAAGGTTACACTATTTTCTAGTGTCATAAGCAATGTTTTATGATATTTTACTTCACTTTCATGCGGACGAAGGCGCGTGCAGAAGCTAGTTAAAACAGACTTATTTTAACAGAATCGACATACTCCCAAATCATTACAGTCGTACGCAAGAATCAATCGAAGTTCTCTAATTAGATACGATAATGGAAGGAAATGCGTGTTAAAGCCACTCCTGTTGTTTTTAAATTATGATGAAGCGTTGAAGTGTTTACAGTGTAGTTTTTAGGATTGCGTATGCGAAGGGAAAAAACGAAACCTTTATAAAATTCCCCTTTGTTCGTCCATCGCGAAGGCTTTTTCTCATTATCTATGGGCAGAAGTAATTTAAATTTTGGCATAGCATTGGGTTAGATTACACACACACACAGGTCGTAATTTAAAGTTCATAAATTAGGTTTTTTATCAATAATTTTGGGAATTCAAAGAATCGTTCCAAACTTCAGCTGGTTATAAATGAAGCCAGCTTAAGGTGAGGTATCATTGTATCTAATGTCTTACGTAATATTTTACACATAATTACCATCACGCTTGTATTCCCCGAAGGGTTAGGCAGAGGTGTACCAATGTACATACACAGTTCGCCGGTATGTTTAGGTCCATGTAATAGGGGGTAACTGCCTCGTTGGCGTAGTGGTCCTAAGCGCGACTGCTACGCTAGAGGTCTTGGGTTCGATTCCCAGGTCGAGCAAAAAGTGTTATTGGGTTTTTCTATGAAATTCTCAGTAGCAGCTCGGAGTTAGGATTTGCGCCCGGTTAGTGGCAACTGGCCCGCCTAATTCATGGGACCTAAACATACCGGCGAACTGTGTATGTACATTGTTACACCTCTGCCTAACCCTTCGGGGAATATAGGCGTAATGGTATGTTATGTTATGTTAATAGGGGGTGAGCCTATTTCCATTAACCGGGCACAAATCCCAACTCCGAGCTGCTACTAAGAATTTCATAGAAAAACTGTCTGTGTTGTTAAAATAACCGACTTCAAAAAGAAAGAGGTTATCAATTCGTCTGTATGTGTGTTACGCGATATCTCCGCCAATTATAAATCGATCTTCAAAGGTGGTCCAAAAAAATTACTGATTTTTTAAAGAATGGGAAATCATTAAATGACTTATTCCTCTCTAAGCAAAGCGAAAGGGAGTGTCAGACTCTTACTGACTAAAATCCATCCGCGAACCTCCTTTTGCGTTTCAAAGTCGCAGTGACTCTTTCGAACAAATTTGGCAACCATAGCTGGAATGAGAATCTAGTGAATTATTCCGATCTGTCACCCTGCTTTGTACCCAGATGGGGACAAATCGAAAAAAAAACACGATCTCTTCCCCAGTTAGCAATGAGAGGACAGTCTGAACGAGGCATGAGTGAATAAAATTCGAACTGTCCCCATGAGGGGACAAAGCGGGGTGACAGACCGGGATAATTCCATCTAGGTTCATATTTCTGACTGACTGACTCCTTGATTATTCAAAACTGCTTGCATATGATTAAATTTTAATACCTAGCATCAAGTGAAACGACAAATAACATCAAGCTGCAGCAAAACTCACTCAGGTAGACTTTTACCGAGTACCACTGCTGACCTACAAGTATTAATAAACGCAGACATTTTTAGTAACACTAATCAATATTCTATCAAACATGGCGGCACAATACGGCAGACTAAGATGTGATCCTGTCGCCATCAACGATTGGAAATAAACTACACGAAAATCTTGACAAAGAACTTTATCCGTCTCTTTACGATGCCGTAAATGAGGACTAAGGATGTCAACAGTATTCACAGAATATATAAATCTTTGGAAAAAAATATCGGTTTTTGGTATCCCTTGATTTGACTAGGTAAGTACTTCTACTCTCTAACTGAATGATTTCAATAATTACAAATAAGTACAATAAAAAAATGGGTTAGCATTTAGATCTAGATTATTTTGATCTTTACCTGTTAGTCAGGTAAAATATTTGTAAGGGGTAGCAAAATACCGAGCTTATTATTACTTTGAAAAATAAACTGTGTGTTTTTACTGTTGTTGTGGCGCGTTAATATAGAAAACACGGGGACTGAAAAAATGAAATACAGTGACGTTGCTGGAAAACGATTTTCTTTTTTGGGTGAGAAATCACTGTTTATCACTGTTTGTAGAGTTTAGTCATAATACTGTTCGGACAAAATTTGTAACGAGTCAATTAACACGAAAAGAAAAAGAAGTTACATACCATCACGCCTATATTTCCCGAAGGGTTAGGCAGAGGTGTAACAATGTACACCCACAGATCGTCAGTATGTTTTAGGTTCCATTTAATAGGGGGCGAGCCTGTTGCCATTAACCGGGCACAAATCCTAACTCCGAGCTGCTACTGAGAATTTCATAGAAAAACCCAATAACACTTTTTGCTCGACCTGGGAATCCCACCCAAGACCTCTAGCGTAGCAGTCGCGCTTAGGACCACTAGGCCAGCGAGGCAGTTAGAACATTTAAAACGTATTTGTAAAAAAGGTTTGATGTGAACTTTGACCTGCAATCTGTAACCAAAAGGTTCAAGGTCAAATATTATATGATCGCAATTATGGAAGAATAAGTAACGTTCAAGTGTTTTTTTATACCGTCTATTTTGCACACAATTTTTAAGGAGCTATCCGAACACAGGACACCGTAAACCATACATTTTTGTCGCATAGTCTGGTGTATTGCTACATATTACAAGCCTGAAAAAATCAAGTGTAGTGTCAAGGGTATAAAGAAAAGACTTACCTATAAATATTTCATGAATGTATAAAAGTATCATGGTACAAAACTTCGTATAGCATATTCGGAGAGCATAAAAAAATATTTTCGTCGCATAGATCTCACAATTTTGAGCGTAAACTATATAATTTTATGTAATGACACTATAGGGAATTTCATGAACTAAAGACATACCTATAAATTATTCCACTGAGCAATATATTATTTTTTAACAATTTAAAGAAAACTTCAAAATTGCTGTTATTTTTGTGGTTATCCGATTCAATTAACCTCAAACGTATGGCTATTTTGAACCTTATGTGTTGCCGCGATGCGTTATTGTCAATTACCTTAACATTTGCTTACGACAGGGCCTTAATGTATTTTGTATGGCAACAGTATGCTCTAGCATTTCGTTCCTCTATTTGCAATTACCCGTAGAATTTTCCAGTTGGCACGTTTTATATTTGGAACAATAAAACCATATTTCTTACTGAAAACCCCAAAGAGCCAATTCGTCATCCCACAACCCTAGCTGATTGATTGAACTACACAAACAAATGGGACCTCCCCCCTACTCCTCCCTTAGCATTTTATTTATTTTTAGATCTATACCTTTTACGTAGATCTTGTCATATCCGTTTATATATATATTCGTAGGCAGTTGATATGTATGTAGGCCCTTTTTGGATTGTAATTTTATTTGTGGGTCACTGTAGATACGGTATCTTCTACCTAGGGATATGCAAATATATTTTTAGTGGAATATTTTACTTACTTTGGTACCTAAATAAAATGTTTTTTCTTAAAAGTATAGTGAAACAAAGAAATAAGATTTAAGTAGGTAAGTTTATATATTACATACCATCACGCCTATATTCCCCGAAGGGTTAGGCAGAGGTGTAACAATGTACACCCACAGTTCGCCGGTATGTTTAGGTCCCATGTAATAGGGGGCGAGCCTATTGCCATTAACCGGGCACAAATCCAAACTCCGAGCTGCTACTGAGAATTTCATTGAAAAACCCAATAACACTTTTTGCTCGACCTGGGAATCGAACCCAAGACCTCTAGCGTAGTAGTCGCGCTTTGGACCACTAGGCTACCGAGGCAGTTAAGGCAGGTAAGTTTTTAGAAGAATAAAAACACTCAAACATGGGAACAATAACATGTTTTCCAAAACAAATGAAAGTACATTGCTAGTAAATATAATATTATGAATCACTATTATTTACTGGTCAACTGCCCCGTTGGTCTCGTGGTTGCAAGCGCGACTGATGAGCGTGGGGTCTTGGGTTCGATTCCCAGGTCGGGCAAAAAGTGTTATTGGGTTTTTCCATTAGGATTTGCTCAGTAGCAGCCCGGAGTTTGGAAGTTGGTGGTATGACACACCCGTGCCTCGGAAAGCACGTAAAGCCGTTGGTCCCGGCTGTCATTCGTAGATCTTTGACAACCGTTACGGATAGTCAGAAGCCAGGAAGTCTGACAACCAGTCTAACCAAGAGGTATCGTGTTGCCTAGTAACTGGGTTGTGGAGGTCAGATAGGCAGTCGCTCCATGTAAAACATTGGTACTCACCTGCATCCGGTTAGACTGGAAGCCGACCTCAACATAGTTGGGAAAAGGCTAAGTAGATGATGAATTTTTACTGGTCAATGATCCTAGAGCCGCTAGAAATACATCATATCGCCATGACTCAAATTTTGATGATCGAGGCCATGAGAAAATCGTCAATCCTCCTTGAGCAAGTTGGTGATCATTGTTCATGTCCTCTCTATATTAGAAGAGCACTTTGCCATACAGTGGGACAGTAATAGACTGGTATTATTATTATTTTATATTCCTCTATCAATCCTCAAAATCCTATCTAAAATGACCTATGTGTGCCGACACTTGCATCACAGTCTATAAGTAAGCACAACGTAACCAACGTTCCAAGCTCTACTTGTTTCTTCCGCTTACATAATCGCAAAATAAACAACTTCCTACCTAATATTAACTTATATAAAGTTCTGAATACCCTGCAGCAATATTCATAGCAACGCTCACGGATGACCGTTTTTTTTTTTTTGGTGGTTGGGAAATCATCAAATAACTTCTCCCGCCCTGGGCGGGGCGGGAGGGAGTGGCAGACTTTTACTGACTAAAACCCACCCATGTTCCTTCTTGTGCCCTTTGCGTTCCGGGGGCGCGGTATCTCTTGCGAACAACCCGCAGCCCCGGCACACAACCCGCAGCCCCGGCAAACAACCCGCAGCCCCGGCAACGGATGACCGTTACATTCAAACTAATTCATCACTCCCGACATTCTAATCGAACGTGATTGATTGGAACGACTGAATGCGTATACGATCAATTATTTTGTATTTATCTGTTGTTTACTTACTTAATGGATAGTTTATGTGGTTTATTTGACTTAGATGTACTGTGTCCATAGCATATCTAATATCCTGGGTCATCGGCCTGTTGCCATACTCTTTATTGTTTTTTTAAAAACCAATAACAGCAACTTGTCATCGTGTTATTTCGTTTGAGATACCGAGGGTATGGTTCTTATTTGGGACAAGCCCTCCACTCTATTCTCAGACCACTGCAAATCTTGAAAGCCAGAATTAAAAGTGCCGACAACCAGAAAGGTGTCGAGACAATGAAGCTCGACGAGTCCCGGAGAAACGATTTAACTTGGATCCCGCAACGAAATTAATCAGAAAAGAACCGCGGAAGAGTAAAATATCATTAACAGATATTTTAAACATCAGATGACTTACCTTTATTTAAAAAAAATAAATGTTTATATATTTATTTATGTCGCCACTGCAAACAAAGACAAACAACTATGTTACTGCCTCGTTAGCCTGGTGGTTTTAAGCGCGACTGCTACGCTAGAAGTATTGGGTTCGATTCCCAGGACGAGCAAAAAGAGTTATTGGGTTTTTCTACGAAATTCTCAGAAGCCACTCGAAGTTAGAGTTTGTGCCCGGTTAATGGAAATAGGCTCGCCCCCTATTACATGGGACCTACCGGCGAACTGTGTGTGTACATTGATACACCTCTGCCTAACCCTTCGGGGAATACAGGCGTGTTGGTATGTATGTATTTATATATATTAATTTTTAACCTACAGTATCTAAAAACCAGTAGGCAACCCATACGGAATAAAACGAGCAACATTACAAATGGGTACTAAAAGCGGTTGTGTCCCAAACCACAAATTTCCACGATAATACGGCCGCCATTAATGTTATAACACCTGCCACTGGCATAAAACAATCGATGTCGAATGTCTCGCGATTCTATTTCAGGAACACACACCAACGACACAAAAATCAACTTTACCACGAGAGTCATAAAGGTGAAATTTAAACAGAAACCCATGTACATATTGACCTGAGTCAGATCGGGAGTAGAAATAGGTCAGGCGGGGTCGCTGTCTCACTCCAGTTCTTTTTAATTGGTATGTACCTAGGTAAGTAGATAGGATGTTGATTCACTTGTGGATAGTAGTGTACTCGATTGGACATTGATTGAATTTCAATGGTTTTTTTTTAAAGGGTCTTGACAGTGTCATCACTGTCAAGTGATGCTACTATACTATGTTTGCTGACCATACAAGGTAAAAGAAATAGTGATGTGCTTATAAAAAGTCAGTCTTATTACGAGTGGCGAAAGGTACATGTTCTTCCCATCGTTCCGATTGACTTTTTGTTCTTTAAATTGCAGTCCTCCCATATTATGATTTTGCAAAACTAAATAGATATTTTTATTTGTTTGATTTGATGGATGGAGTACATGATAGACATGCTCTGCTTTAATATGAGCAAGCTCCCCTGATTACATAGTAGGTACAGTCCCTAAGATAATTATGTAACAATTACACAAAGGTGATGAAATAATGAAGGTACCACTACTACCTAGGCCCAAAACCAACGGGTTTACGCACTTTCCAAAGCATGGGAAACCCACGAAATTTCAAAAAGGAAAATCCCAATAACGCCTTACCCGACCTTGGTATTGAACTTAGAACTCTACGCTCAAAAGCTGCGCTTGCAACCTCGACCGATGAGATCAACGAGGCAGATCAAACAAAACATTTGACATTAATAATTGAAGATTAAGAAGATATATTCTACTCATAAATGATAAAGTCAAGATGAATACTGCATTTGAAATGAAAGACCAAGCGCTCCGGGGTCGTTGATATTTCACCGAAATTGTTCAGTTAAGGAAAAACGATTTGAAATGCTGTAAGACATTTGCATTTTAATTAAAAGAAAATAGATTTCAATTCACAATTTGAACTCGGTAACTTTAATAACTTTCCATTTCCGAATGTGTTCGCGTTCAGAATGAACCAGACATTTTCCTTCGGAAACAAATTGAAATTGGATTGTGTGTGGATTAAGAATACCTACGTTGGCTTCCAGATTTTTCTTATTTCATTGGTTTTTTCATAAATACACTTAACGAAGCCAAAAGCTGGCCTACACGTTCTTTTCATAGTTGTACCCAGTGTGTAATGTGTCATGGGTACCTTCTAGTTACAGATATATTGAAGGCTACATTTTTTTCTAAGAACACTGGTTTGAAATGTTTTTAACCCCCGACGCAAAAACGAGTGTATGTGCGTGTGTGTGTGTCTGTGGTATCGTAGCTCCCGAACGCATGGACCGATTTTGATTTTGTTTTTTGTGTTTGAAAGGTTATTTAGTCCAGAGTGTTCTTAGCTTTGTTTGATGGAAATCGGTTTAGCGGTTTCAAAGTTATCAGATCTTTTGTTAGCTACGGTAGTAATTTTTTTTTCTGTAGGGGGTTACTTCATTTTTTTAATTTTTAAGCAATGTCAAAGGTTATTGTATCAATAAAGTTTTTTTTTTCAGATTAACCAAATCAAGCACCACTATAGCCCCGTTGTAGTTGTTTTTACTGCCAAATAAACAACATTTGATAAGAATATCATAATTACAACAAAGATACACTAATTGTCTTGTCTAACCTCCTTGAAGCCTTGTACTAAACTTAGAATAAGCACCTACAAGTTTTTGAACAAAGAATTAGCATTTGGAAACCCGATACGTAAACGTCTCTTCTAAAATAAGACTGTTGCCATCTAAAATTTCAAAAGCCCTGTCGTATCAGTAGGTATCCAGTTTACAGAGACCTTCCCCCTATCCCCTTGCAAAGCAAATGGATCGTAACAGGGGTGAGATAATAAGTACGTACGGTTCAAGTTTTGATGGTCGAACGTCACGTTTGTATAGTCAAGTCGTAAAGACTTAGACCGCATTTACACCGTGACGGTATTTTATTGAATTACGTGGTAAAGTAAAATGAAAATGCAAAGTTTTATTGTTGACTTAGAAGTCACTCGTTGTTAACATACCATCACGCCTGTTTTCCCCGTAGGGTTAGGCAGAGGCGTACCAGTGTACACCCACGGTTCGCCAGTATGTTAAGGTCCCATGTAATATAGGGCGAGCCTATTGCCATTAACCGGGCACAAATCCTAACTCCGCGCTGCTACTTAGAATCTCATAGAAAAACCCTATAACACTTTTTGCTCGATTTGGGAATTGAACCCAAGTCCTCTAGCGTAGCAGTCGCGCTTGGGACCACTAGGCTAACGAGGCAGTCACTCGTTTTTGTTGGTCAAAATCCGGAAATTCTGCCATTTAGTTTAGTTTCAAGAGTAGAAGGCACCTTTCAGTATCGCAAATACAGTTTCTCAGTTTTCAACTCTGATAATACATAATTTTAGCCCGCATTTGAAATCCAATCCACCAAAATAGAATCGACACTTCATCTGTGAAATCCCTTTTTAACTTTTTGTTTTTTAGTACGACACTGACGATGATTCCTGTTCTTGGTTCTGGTTCAGAGTTTAGTTTATAGTTCAATCTAATCGTCACCGCTTACTGTAATGGTCGGACTCGCCTTGAAAAATGCAACCTTTTGCTGCAAGAGCACCGCCCGCAAGTCAACACCTTTACAAATTTTCATTGTAAAAAATAATTTAATGCACACGATTTAAAGCCGTATTTTAAATAGCAAATTATCTTTAGTATCAAAGCCGTGGTTTATAAAAAGCTATGACTTATAGGCAGGAATGCAGTACAGACATAGCAAATAGCAAAGTAATTTATTACATAACGGTGTTACTGGCAGTCTTTTTAACGAGAATTTTACAGCTACAAATGTCTGGGCTTTTGCGATGCCGATTTAAATGCCAATCACAATGCGCTTTTATCTTTCAATTGAACCCATTACTTGTTTATGTAAAGTATTCTCTTATAGCTTTCAAATGTTTATAGTATGAGAGAGACTTTCGTTGGAGAAAATTAAAGGATTTTAGATAAAAATACTTCATTGTTGTTTTATTTTCTGTGAACTATACTTACAGTTGCATTGTCTTAAAAGTGTAGTGTAAAGAGGGAACTATATAGGAACGAAGGATCACCTTAATAAAAACTTTTACCATGGAACCAGTAGGTACATGATTCTGGACCCTCCAAAGGCTGAATATTTCGTCAGTTATAGAAAAATATCAGCTGTTCCATACATTTTGACCATGTAGGTGTTTCACTTTTGTATGTACTAGCAGATTGGTGATTAATAACCGGCAATCGCTATCCAACGTGGTAATGCCGCTAGGCTTGGGCACCTTTCCAGTTGACGGCGATGCGGAGAAATTTTTTGATGCCATATAGTGTTAGGTTCATTTTTTTTTACTTAAAGTTTATTTTATGTTACCTTAGTTAAATGTTTTATTAATATAAATATTCCGAATCACTGCAACTCCTGAATGCCAGAACGGATGAAACGGTGAAGACTACCAGGAAAACGCCGAGGCAATGAATATTGAAACGATTCAGCTGTCTTCGATCCGTCAACAAAATTGATCAGAAAAGTAAAAAAAAAAACATAATTTCCACTTCCCTCCAAACAAGCAGGAGGCAGAACAGGACTAGGGCAATAGGCACAAAAGGATGTTTACAACTGGGAGAAGTCCAGATTGCCAAACACCACGGACTGCAATTATAATTAACTTAATGGGTCCCAAAGAAAGGTTAAAAGTAAATATCTAATAATGTTTACTGAATGTTTTGTAAAAGTTTTTGTTTCAATGTCCTTCTACCCCCTTCATTCAGTAAAAAACCACCCACGTGGCTCCAGTTCTTGACTTGACAAACAAAAGAGGTTGATTTCCCAAATTTTTAATAAACGAATGTTGAGCATTTCTTATAAAAAAAGTATGAAAGAGTCACGTTTCGTGAAGCCAGTAATTAAAACGATTCCTTTATATTACTCCACCCCAATAGACCCCCAGAGACCGATTTGAAAGGGTTATTTTTGTAGCCCCCACATAAAAAAATGAGTACATAATAAACTAAATGTAAAAAGGTTTTAAAAGATGTTGCATAACTTATTTGCCTTTTACTGCCGAGGAAGGCAAGCCATTTTATTTTTTACACAAAATGCTTTACTTTATTTGTTTTAGTTTCTAACTGGAGAAGAAATATTAATTACAAACATTTTTTACATATTTTTTTAGTTTTTGTCAATGACAGAACGGCCCGGCGCGGCCCGGTCGAAATGATCTCGAAAAATCCAAACATTAGCTGCCAGCACGCCCCCCGCAAACTGTCACTTTTTTATCTTGTCATTTTAAATAATATTTTAACACAAAAAATGAGACTTCTGTAAAATATTCTAGATAAAAAATCCAGTAAAAACATTAGTAAATAAATTCTCTAAATGTTGTTGAAAACCACATAATAATCAATTACATAGTTTTAAAGTAATAATCAGCGAACAAACAGACACAAAATCCGGGTCGCGCCCGTTTCGTAACACTCCGGTTTGGCAATGCTACATATACATTGGTTTTGTTTATAAATATTATGTACCTGAGCACACCTTAAAGTACAGTCAGAGTAAAAGTTCTGGTGTGCCGAATTTATTTAATATTCATTTTATTTTCTACATTTTAAAACTACCATGCTAATGACTAGGTACTGCACATAATACGAATTAAGTAACCTATCTATCTAAATGGCAATATTTTGTGTGTTGTATTATTGAATACAACACAAAAAACGTTTGTAATTAATATTTTAGTGTACCTACCAAATTATTGAATTTCATTTGTTGATTATGTTGTATTCAGTTCTAATTTTGTACATTCGACTTTATATTTTATTTACTCGATTTTTTATTTTGGTATAACTAGTCACAATTAGACATATTTGAAATAAAAAAACAATATTTACCTATTGTACTAACGTATGTTGTCAATTTTTGTATGGTTGGTTTAAATATTTAAAAACATATTTTTATATTAAATGTACACGAAAAAAATTTAAATTACTTGTTTATTTCATTTTAAACAAATATGTATTTTCATTCCTTAAAAAATTGACTTAACACTGACTGTACTTGGTGCATGTGATACACTGCTAGAGGTAGTATATTAAGCATTGCCAAACGGGAGCGTTACCAAAACGGGCGCGATCCCAAAAACCGTCATAATTTTATACTATCCCTTAGATACTAACGTCATAAATCCTTGTTATTTCCATCTCGGGTTTTCCGATTAAAAGTTAACACTTATAATAAAAAAATAGATACCATTCTCGCAGGAACAGGGTGAAGGAAAATTCGTCAATTTATGAGATCCACCTTTTTATAGCTCCATGAAATCTGAAGTTACTGCGTATTCTTACTTAATGACGTTTTCGCTTTATTTTTATGACATAACACGGGATGTTGAACTAAGTTTAGCCTAATCAAAAACAATGGAATGACGATTGGGAACCTGGTAGTAGGCGCGCACTGCAACTTTTCGTCGCACGATTATTTTGTCGCAGGAATGTGATATATGGATTTATATGGAGGTGCAAAACTGATAAAATATCGCTAATAAAATGTACAAATGTGTAAAAGCGATTTTAAAATGTGCACCAAAAATGTCACATATATAAATTGTGGAAATTATTATTTTTTCCTACTCTTCCGCTAATCTTTTCTAATTAATTTCGTTGCGGGATCCAAGACAGTTGTATAGTTTCTCCGGGACTCGTCGAGCTTCATTACCTCGGCGCTCTTCTGGCGGTCTCCACTGTTGATTCTGGCTTACAGAAGTTGCAGTGGTTGGAAATAGTGTGGCGGGATTGTCCCACAAAAATAAAAATATCCCCATTAAAACCTCCTTCACCAGCCTTTTTATAAAATGCGCACAATAAATATGATTAATATTTTTTCAATTGCTTTTTCATATGAATTTAATAAAATAGCAAAAAATACAGACTAAAATCGAAAACTACACATTAATCATAGTGTTACATAACGAAAACAAATCGGTGTTCCTCTGATATTGATTACCAAGGCGAGTAAACAAGAATAATACTCCATTAACATCGAGAACCAATATTGCAAGAAATACTAGAGCTCTCTAGAAGCTTACGTCACTCTCGTTAGCATTTTAAACGTGTTACAAAGATTATTCGATAAAAGGAACGATGACGGACAGTGATTAAGTTTCGAAAAGATGGCTTGCAAACGCCTTTGAGAATGGAAAAAGTTGAAGTCTGAATAAAGGAATTCTTTGATGAATAACTTTATTTTATAATACGGATGGACGGGTTTGAAGTGAAGTTTTTTCATAGCCGTAATAAGGTTTCTGATAATGATGTAATATTTATGGGGAAGGTTTATGAACTTATCATCTGCCAAGACTTTTCTCCAACTTTGGGATAGCATTATCATCTGCCTAGCCTTCTTCTCAACTATGTTGGGGTCGGCTTCCAGTCTAACCAGACGCTGCAGTTCTTTCCTTCATTAGTTTGTTTTTTTTTTAATCAAGTTGTCCCATGCTATTTATTTCTGATGTATCCTGGGTGCGTTTACAAACATATAAACTGACATACACAAATATTTGAATTGAATGCCAGTTTTTTTGATGAACTCCACGATCCCATTTCTGGGCAACACGACACTCCTTGGTAAGACTATTTGGCTTCTGATAAAAAGTGATTTGCCATTTAGCCCACGCTACATTCTAAAAAAAAAACCAACAAAATAAATCTTACGTCCCAAAAGGATTCCATCAATTCAGCCAAAGGACATAAATTACCATTTAAACCAGCCAGGAAGCTTGCCAAGAAAACTCTATTCGTTCGCACCTTAGAATAACGAATTCAGCTATTGTCTTCGGCAAACTTAGTATTGAGCTTTGGCCATACCAAAGGATAGTCGAAAGCGAGGAAAAATGCGACAATTCACAATTTCTTTTTTCTTTAAAAAATATTGCTATCTACTACGAATTTCTCCTGTATCGTGAGTGCATTTACAAACATAAATAAACTCACATACACTAACAGCTAGTACCAGCACAACTATCTGTAGACCATACTAATATTTGTTCCTCGCGGCAACGCAACGTAGCAGCCAATCGCTAAGTCACTGCCCCTACCATACCGCCTTCTGAACGACACTCGCGCTCACTGTGACCACACCCTTACTATAAGCTTGTATTTAAACACTGCTCCGTGGGCGTCGAGGGTGGAACACCCCGCTTATGACGTCACCCCAAGATCAAGGTCAGACAACTACGCTTCACCTTTTTTTTTTCTCTACTGGAGTAATTGCACGGTTAAGGGAAAGTTGAAAGTTTCATAATTACCCTTTCAGGGTCAAGCGCTAAAGGTAGTTTAGCAGTCTTCTGTTTACTGATTTTCTGTTAATATTGGACGGTCTAAAGAGACGAAGAATTTGTGAGATTGGACATTTACCTAAGTTAGGCCTAAACTGCACTATGGATTTTCAGCTTTGACAACATGCAAGGGTTATATATCTCATATTAGTCCTATTATGAGTCATATTAGTTTGCTCGACCTGGGAATCAAACCCAAGAACTCTAGCGTAGCAGTTGCGCTTAGAACCACTAGGCGAACGAGGCAGTTAAAAAGATATTTATTGGTTACAAATTACGTATTACAACATTTATAGTTACTAAGGTCAGGAATCAATATACTATCTTTTACGACCGTTTGCATTCCAATTTCAGTATCCATCTGTCAAAAACGCCTCTATTTTGCCTACATTTTTGAGAAGATTATGACATTGTTTGAACGGCTTTTTAACTAGAATTGGCCTCCCGTTTTATTCGTATGCAGTGTAAAAATTACCCATTCATCCAAGGTTGGTACCAGGACTGACCACTGGGGCGCGGCATACGTTCATAAATATCGTCATTCTCGGCGGTTCTTTTATTGCACCCTGTTTGGCGATTGTTATTGTACTTAATAGGACAAAGACCTCGTTTTTATTTAGGTTTAACGCAAAATGAATGACGCAATTTCCGACCGCGCGTATTTCTGGAAATGAGTTGGACTTTTATACGTAATATCGTTGTCAGTACACATCAACTGTATCCGTAATGTGTGCACAATAAGACTATTATTTATTTCTTATTGTAGCTTCTTCCAAATGTTTATTTTGCCATCCTTCTTTAGTGTTTCATCTTTATTGCCTTGGTCTATACATGAGTTGCCTATAAATAAAATAAAAAATATATCAAAATAATGTAATATGGCAATATATTCACCATTTTTACCACTAAAACAATGCAACACAATAAAAACAGAAGACTGTACCAAAATTCGGTACCTATTTACAAAATAAATAAATAATTTTTCAACTACTTACAGAACCAATAATAATTTTTTTTCGGGATTTCTAAGTGGTTCAGGCACCCGTCTCTCATAAATGAGCTTGCGGATTTGATACCAGGCAAATACTAATGTAACTTTCATTTCAATTTTAACACAATTCATTAACAAAAACTTTTAATTTTAACTCTAACTCAATTCATATGTATTTTCTAAATTTATGTTGAACATCGGTAAAGGAAAACATCGCAAGGAAACCTGGACTTAAAATAAAATTAATGTGAGTCTGATATCGCCAATCCGCCTTGAGCAAACGTGGTTATCAATGCTCGTGCCGTCTCTGTATGAGAAAAGTCCTTTGCCATGCAGACAAAAAATAGTAAGCAGTAGATAAGTAGGTAATCTGACGTTTTACAACCGAATTATAAAAACCTAATTTGAAATTTTCCAGCCAAGTCAATATGTAATTAAAACTCGCTCTAACGAAGTAACGTAGTCTTTATCTAAAGAATATTCAAACTTCAGTTCCTAACTAAAACACAGTATCCCAATTAATTGAGTTAGCTGAGTTAACTAAGGGAACCGGGTACCTAATGGCGTCTGAAAGCGTTGAATCAGCGGACTGTTGTCGGTGCAATGTTGCAAGTTGTGGTGGAAATAAATTGTGTATTTACTCTGTTGAGAAAATTATTCCCACAGACAGACGTATTTGATACTAATAATTAGATAGACGTAGGTACTATATCCTGTTTTCTTAATGTTGTATCGAAAATGTCAAATGTCGTAAAGGACAAGCTAAAGTACCTACTTAGAGGTTACGTAACTAACGTAAATGGTTTCATTTTTTTAGGGTACCCTAATTCTTTTTCTTAAATCAAAGTAGCCTAAATTACTCTGTAAAACATAAGCTGTCTGCCAGAGAAAGTCCCGTCACAATTAGTTTAGCCGTTTTGGAGATTAGCCTAAATAAATAAACAGACAGATATAATTTTTGAATTTTTATTTTCGTGTTAATTCTTTGTTGTTATTTCGACATTGCAGACAAACACTTGAATTTTATTTATTTGTATAGTCAAGGGTCAAACTCTTGTTTGTCCTATACAACATTTCATTTTGAAATCTTCACCTCAAATGTGTTCATTGAATAGAAAATGCTTAACGAAACATTCTTTACGATTACAGAATACAAAGCAACAGATGATGCTTACCTTATTCTTATTGTTATGAAGTACCTACGTGACCTGAGATTACTACATAAAACTGTACCCGTTCTAATGTCAAAAAGAAGACAACTTTATACGTCAGTGAAAGAACAAATTTGCAACTCAAGCATTGACATTAACTAATTACAGAGTACAACTGCAGTTGGAATGACAGCTCACGTCACCTGAATTCACTGAGGGAGAATAGACCGACAGAGAGAAACACGTGTGAGTGAAAGAGATGACGCTCTACATAGTACGAATTCCAGGAACGTTTCTTTATTTTCTTTTTTTTTTTAATAATAAACTAATTTTGTGACCTTTGTTCTAGAGTTGAGCCAAGAGGTTACCCAGAGGTCTTAGGTTCGACTCCCAGGTCGGGCAAAAAGTGTTATTGGGTTTTTCTATGGAATTCTCAGTAGCAGCTAGGAGTTAGGATTTGTGCCCGGTTAATAGCAATAGTCTCGCACCCTATTACATGGGACTTACACATACCGGCGAACTGTGGGTGTACATTGGTATACATCTCCCTAACCCTTCTGGGAATACAGGCGTGATGGTATATCTAATCTGCCTATACTAATATTATAAAACTGAAGAGTTATTTGTTTGGATTGGTTTAAATTAGTTTGGTGTATGATAGCCAGATTCATGAGAAATAGTATAGGCTAAACAACATCGCGCTACGACCCACAGGAGCGGAGCAGTAACCAATACGTAACGTAACGTGTGTGAAAAAAACCACACCGACGCAGTCGGAAGCAGAAGCTAGTAAATAAATAAATTGATCAATGCAAACTTTTTCTGAAACTTGATTTGCCTCATCAGCACCTTATCATCCTCACTCCGCGAGACGACTCCCGGCCACCGTAGACGCAGGCCTGTGGACGGTGAGCAATGGGTAACTCACCGTTAAACGACGAGATGTCAGCAAATCTTGAAGGGGCCACACAGGGCTGATGCCTGCCGGGGCTGCTGGTTGTTCGTAAGAGATACCGCGCAAAGGGCACAAGAAGGAACATGGATGAGATTTAGTCAGTAAAAGCCTGACACTCCGTCACGCCCCGCCCAGGGCGGCGGAAGTCATTTGATGACTTACCATCCCTAAAAAAAGAAAAAAACATCCTCACTCATACTGAAAACGGGACGCCTTATGACCTTATCTTCTACCGCATTTCTACCTAATATGTCTTTGCCGATATACCTTCTCAAACATACCTAGGTACACGGTCAAAAAATTTAATCTGATTTTAACTCAAACAAAATAAATGTTTTCAGTGGACGAACGTTTGCGTACTGAATTAGCTTATTATATACTTAAACAACGAGGTCCTCTCCCCGGGGGACCGGGGGGACGGGGCAAAGGGATTTATGAGGACAAACTTTTTAATGGATTTTGAAAACGAACCTATTGATATTATTTAAGTAATCTGTTTGAATGAAATATGTTTTTGCTTCAATTTTTCAAATTTTTTTTCGAAGTTTCTTTAACTGTCAAAATGAAGTAAGCATTAAGCTAAGCGTGCAAAAGTATAGTATTCCCCACGATGCGCTCGGATGCGCATGCGATCGGCCCGAGTGACGGACCAATCGGGGCAGCGTCGGCGGCCCAAAAAACCCAGTAAGGAACCCTAAAATGCAAAAATTAACTTGACATCTGTGCTCACGACTCGTGGCGACTACTATAACATTTTAATCATGACAAAGAAAGAAATAAAACATTACAATAATTTTCAGTCAAACCACGTGTCTAGAGCTAGAGGGCTAGTCTATTCATGGGCCAAAGAATTACCAATGTAATCATACAACGTGCCAATGCTGCCAGCCCTCTGAGCTTATGCTCCAGCGATGCGGAAGATTTTTTTTATTTCCTATCCTATGGTATCATTTATGCTTATGATCCTCCCCTTTTTTGTATTGCACATATCGAAATAATTATATTTTATAAGGTTTTTTAACTGCCACGTTAGCCTAGTGCCCCTAAGCGCAACTGCTACGCTAGAGGTGTTGGGTTCGATTCCCAGGTCGAGTAAAAAGTGTTATTGGGTTTTCTATGAAATTTTCAGTAGCAGCTCGGAGTTAGGATTTGTGGCCGGTTAATGGCAAAAGGCTCGCCTTTATTACATGGGACTTGACAGGCGTGATGGTATGATGATCATTTAAATCTAAGATTTTATTTATTTTAGATTTCAAAGTTTAATTTTAGTTAAATAAAGTTTCTTATTTTATTTAGCTATTCATGTATTTAGGACTGTTTTAGTTTCGCGTAATGAAGACTCATTTGCAGAAATTCATATAAAATTGTCAGATCAAAGCGTTCTACATAACCACACACCTGACATTTATACCCGCGTGTTGTTCCTTACCGTGAAACAACAGCGCCATACTAAATATATCATACTATATTTTAAATTTGTATTGGGTTTGCTCATGACTCTAGTCTAGTCTTTTTGTAGAATACAGTTCTATTACCATCACGGCTTTATTCCCCGAAGGGCTGGACTGAGGTGTAGCAATGTACACCCACCGTTCACCGGTAATGTCTATGTAATCCGATATGTCTAGGTCCCATGTAATAAGGGGCGAGCCTTTGGCCATTAACCGGCCACAAATTCTCCAAGCTGCTACTGAGAATTTCATATAAAAACCCTATAACACTTTTTGCTCGACCTGGGAATCGAACCCACGACCTCTAGCGTAACATTCGCGCTTAGGACGTCTAGGCTAACGAGGTTCTATACATAGTTTTAAATATGAAATGTACCGTGATAATGACAGACTCAGTGTGCCATTCAATTTGGATGAAGCAACCAAATTTAATCATGTAAACATGAAAGTAAATCATTCAAAGTCGGCCACGTCTATCATTTCAATCAAAGTAAATCAATTTGGTTGAACCTTGTAACACAGCCTTTTCAACATACACATAATTCCTTTTGTAGAAAAACAAACAACACGTACGTACTCTGTTTACTTATCAGATCTCCATTAATCTTTCCTTCTTTTTATCCAAGTAGATAGAAAAAACAAAATGTCTTTCACGCGGAGTCAAGGTCAAAGTAACAGCTTAACCGATAATATTTTTCTTGTGACTGTACAAATAAATAAATTCGAAGTGTTTGTTTGTGATGTCAAAATTACAGCTTTTCACAAAATAAAAGTGAATGTTCACAAGGTACTTACACATTTTTTTTGTCTGTCTGTTTGTTCTGGGTATTCTCCGAAACGGCTAGATCGATTTATTGGCAGATAGTTGATGTTATGAAATGACTTAGGCTACTTTCGTGTTGGGAAATGGATTAGGGATGAAAACTCGTTGAATTATATTGTAAAGAAAATCCTTGATGAATTTAGACTTGAGGTAAGTTATCCTGCCATCTGAAGCTAGATTGACACTTTTTTATTTTTTTTGTTCCGGATGGGAAATCGTCAAATGACTTTCCCCGCCCTGGGCGTTGGGGGAGGGAGTATCAGACTTTTACTGTCTAAAACCCACCTATGTTCCCTTTTGCGTCCTTTGCGTTCTGGGGGCGCGGTATCTCTCTCGAACAACCCGCAGCCCCGGCAGGCATCGGCCCTGGGTGGCCCGTGGTGCGCGTGGGACACGAACACGCCGTGGACACGGCTAGATTGACACTTACCTCAAGCTGCTAAACAGACTGCCTGAACTCGCGGCGCGTACGTATCGAATAACAGTCAGTGATCAATGTTGTGGCCTCTGATGATAATCTACTCTGCGGCTTCTCACGTAGTCAATGAGTTAATTTATGACCAGCTTCCGCCCGCGACTTCGTCTATGTGGCGTATTTCACCCGCGTTAGGTCTTTGGTTACTGCTCCGCTTCCGTGTGTCGTAGCGTGATGTTATAAAGCTAGCTTCTGCTCGCGACTTCACCTGCAGTAGGTTACGTCTTTGGTTACTGCTCCACACCTATTGGTCGTAGGGTGATGTTATATAGCATAATAGCCTTCCTCGATAAATGAACTATTCACCACAAAAATATTTTTTCAATTTAATCCAGTAGTACCTGAGATTACCGCGTTCAACCAAACAAACGAACTCTTCAGCTTTATAATATTAATATAGATAAGTAAAACGTAGCACCGTATAAAAATGCGTAAATATATCAATCAATAGAGACATAACTCTCTAGAGAAACTTAGGTAAAGAATCAGATATTCAAACTGTTCTAGACTTCTAACTTATTGTACGAGCCAAGTTTATTGATGTTGCCTCAAAGAGATGTCAGCAAAAGGAAGGGGCCACTGAGGGCCGATGCCTGCCGGGGCTGCGGGTTGTTCGCAAGAGATACCGCGCCCCCGGAACGCAAAGGGCACAAGAAGGAACATGGGTGGGTTTTAGTCAGTAAAAGTCTGACACTCCCTCCCGCCCCGCCCAGGGCGGGAGAAGTTATTTGATGATTTCCCACCCACCAAAAAAAAAAAAAAAAAGAAGTTTATTGATGTTCGCCGACAAAGATTTGCCTTTTATTCTTGTCTAATTGTCGGTTTTGGAGTTGTCTATTTTGTTTTGTAACTTTTGTGAATAAACTCGTCTCTTTGGTTGGTTAACTTTGTCAAATAACAACATTAATGTTTTGGTTGGTGGGTTGGTAATGATTTCTTTTAAAAGAATCTTTGGATTATTTCTTGTATTCCAAATTGGAGCTTTAGCTTTTCCGTTTTCTTTTATTAAAATTGTACATATTTTATAATTTTATCTTTATGTTAATCTGATTAAGATTTAATTTACTATGCACCGTAGAATAAACATTGCAACGCAAACTTTTACTTTTAAAGCAGTACATGATTCTAGGAAACCTAACGATAAAATTCTACGTCGCTTATTGAAAAAGAAAAAGCAACAATTTTGTTGCTATTTGAACTACATAAGTACTTACATAGCTTTCCAAAATAATAGATATATATCTGTTCCGTACGATAGTGCTCCTACAAGCTCAATATATATAGAACAGATGATTTTTAATTCAATAACCTACAAAAAATGACAAAGTCAAAGTCAAATCATTTATTTCAATTAGACCAGCACTTTTGAATGTCAATTACATGTTAAAATTAAAAATTTTGAATCTAGTAGCCCATTCCAAAAGGTAGTTTCGTATGGAGAAGAACGGGTAAGCAACTCCATACATACTCTTTTAAAAAATTGTATTACAATAAGTTGTACAATTCCATAAACTGATGTCAAAATGATCTATTAAAAATAAAAGTCACTCAAAGTACTGCAATACGTACTTATTGCTACAAATTAGAAATGAAAGCTAAATTAATTGTAATATTAAATACATTTATACATTTCAAAGACAAGGAATTAGTGTGTGAGGCATACTCAAATGTAGAATTAATGTCAAAGAGAAAAATATTTAATCAAAATAAAGTAATTATATAATTAAATTAGCAACCAGTTGATTTTGTCAAGACTTTAAATTGCCCTATGGAGCAGGACCAGCATGTTTCCGAGCATTGTTATCTTAAATATAAACCTCTAGTAAGGATGATAAGGCGCTGATGAGGCAAATCAAGTTTTAGAAAAAGTTTGAAGTGTGTGAGGCATACTCAAATGTAGAATTAATGTCGAAGAGAAAAATAATTAATCAAAATAAAGTACTTATATAATTAAATTAGCAACCAGTTGATTTTGTCAAAAGTGTATTTTTCAACGCTAGGGGTCTTAAGGTCTCATCAACACTAACAGTGTCATTCTTTTCGTCTTTATTTCTTGCGCTCAACCCATAAAAACAAAACACATCCAACACGACCTTCATCCTACCTTTTAAACAATGAACATAAAAAAAAACTTATTATGACCTTGGAGTTTCACCGACGCCATAAAAAAATACTATAAATAAACAAAGATATTAAAAATGTTATGGGATGTAACTGGAATGTAGGTACATGCCACTCCCAGCGAACATGTCTATTCTTGAAAACACGAAACATTAAAACCGACTATCTTTTTGCTGGACTGTGGAATAAATATAGCGAATGTCATTTCAAAGTCAATTTACAGACAAAAATATTTACGAGTATGTATCTACTAGCTTCTGCTCGCGACTTCGTCCTAGTAGATTTTTTCACTCGCATTAGGTTACTTCTGGTAAACTGCTCCGTACCTATTAGTCGTAGCGTAATGTTATATAACATATAACCTTCCTCGGAGAATAAACTATCTAACACTAAAATCATTTTTCAATTCGAACCTGTAGTTTCTGAGATTAGCGCGTTCAACCAAACAAACAAACTCTTCAGTTTTATATATTAGTATAGATTACACTGCCTAGCTTGTTTTCCAACTATGTTGGGGTCAGCTTCCAGTCTAACCGCATGCAGCTGAATATCAGTATTTCGTATGGAGCAATTACATATCTGACTTCCACATATCAATTACTACATACCAACACGCCCATATTCCCCAAAGGGGTTACACCTCTGCCTAAGCAGAGGTGTACCAATGTACACCCACAGTTCGCCGGTATGTTTTTAGGTCCCATGTAAAAGGGGGCGAGCCTATTGCCATTAACCGGGCACAAATCCTAACTCCGAGCTGCTACTGAGAATAAGAATTTCATAGAAAAACCCAATAACACTTTTTGCTCGACCTGGGAGTCGAACCCAAGACCTCTAGCGTAGCAGTCGCGCTTAAGACCACTAGGCCAACGAGGCAAGTTCAATCAAGTAGTATCAATTACTAGGTAACACGTTACCCCTTGGACTGGTCGCAAGACTTTCGGATTTCTGACTACCCGTAACGGCTGTACGTATATTCCTAAGCACGGTGGTGTCACACCACCAACTTTAAAACTCCAGGCTGCTACCGAGATATTCGTAATGGAAAATTCAAACAATAAGATGCACTACCCAAGAATCGAACCCAAGACCCCGCACTGGGCAGCTCCCGAGGAAATTTCTAATACACTGCCAATATTAATTTTTAACTATAAAAATAACTAACTAATAAACAACTTTTTAAACTTATGTCATAATGTAGAGGAACTGACTACATAGCATACTCATAACATTGTATTAATGAAGTGGCGACTTAGTTGCCGGTATGATAAACGGCAGTACCATTAAAAAACGTATTTTTTCAATGAATTGTAACAGACAAAGCTTAACCCTCTTACTGATAAACACGGAACAAAGTTCTACCAGAAATAACAAAAGAATAACCATACATTATCATAGGTTTTAACTTGAAATAACTTTCTTTTGTGTTTATTAGTAAGAGGGTAAAAATCTATCTAGATAAGTACCAATGCAACATATTGTTTACCTCACAAGTACATCCATCATCTACTTAGCCTTTTCCCACCTACTTTGGGGTCGGCTTCCAGTCTAACCGGATGCAGCTGAGTATCAGTGTTTTATATGGAGCCACTGCCTATCTGACCTCCACAACCTAGTTACTGGGCAACACGTTACCTCTTGGTAAGACTGATTGTCAGATTTTCTGGCTTCTGACTATCCGTAACGACTGTCAAAGATCAACGAATGACAGCCGTGACCAACGACTTTACGTGCTTTCCGATGCACGGGGGTCTCACACCACCAACTTAAAAACTCCGGGCTGCTACTGAGAAATTCATAATGGAAAAATCCAATAACACTTTTTACCCGACCCGGGAATCGAACCCAGGATCCCGTGCTGATCAGTCGCGCTTGCGACCAACAGGGCAGTGTACCTCACAAGTTTATCTTGGGTGGAAAAAATGTTGCTTTGTATATTTTTTTGGTGGAATAGGTAATTTAGATACAGATATATCTTAATATTCCACCAAATATTGCAAGAATTTTACTAAAAGCCCGAAAATCACGCCTGAAATGCGTCATTTATATGTAACACTAATTAACATTAATCTTGACAAAGCCTCGTCCCAGCTCACCCACATCTGGCGCACCCATTACGAAACGGTCTGGATCTTTCTCGAAGATTTAGACACACTAATAGGATAGACAATTAAACGCAGACTCACTCAAGATTTATTCTATTTAACAATACGTAGTTACTAGAATATAATACGGGTAAAAGGATCGGAACGTATCATAAAAAGTCGACTGATACATTTTGATTGTGTTGTATGGAACTTATTAACTGATTTTAAAATATAGGGCTAAAATCGTCAATCCGCCTTGAGCAAAAATGTGATCAATGCTCGTGCCTTCTCTGCGTAAGAAGAAGCTTTTGCTCAGCAGTAGGTATAGCAGTAGACGCTTAAGGCATTATGTCCACCCATACTTTTGAGTAGAATAAAGTTTTAATAAATAAATAGGACAATAATGGGCTGGTATAAGATATAACTCTAGCATACTCGTGCTAGACCCTCCGATTTAAGACTTTTTCAAGTCTTCGTATGATAAAATTCTTTTATCTAAACTACCTATATCTACAAGTCAATTTCCTCTCCCCAGAACCTTCGCGTCACATTGTATAGTAATGTGCAAGTAACAGAACGTGGAGTGTAGGCTATCGATCTCGCCCTTCACCTTGGCGCCGCCGCTGGGAACAACAAAAACGCGCCTATTACGCACCGTTCCTTGTGTCGATGTATATATACCTGTCTAAACGGAATGTATAGATAAAATGTATAGAGTCTGAATCTTATTTAAATACGAAATTTTGTCTGTGTATTGTTGTGTGTGTACCTGCATGAGATTAAAGGAAATGTATAGAATCTGAATCTTATTTTTACCCGCTTTGTGCTCAATAATTCCGTCACTGATGAAACAGGAAATTTCGATAACTACTTGACCTAGTAATCTGTAATCTTATAGGTAGGAGACGTCTGAGGATTGTTTAAGGACCTAATTAAGGGGGTATACGCCTGACACGCGAACGAAATCAAAAGCTAGTTGTTAAATATACTATTCTACAGGGTAGTTGTATCGTCCCACGAACATGATTTCAGTACCTGCATGATTCTAAACCAAGGATAGATAGATAGATAAGTTTAAAAAAAGATCTGCTGTCAAAAACATAGGTCCTTGTAGGTATTTTGTATCCGCCCAAGGTAGAGGAAGTCATTTGACTACCCATCCTCAAAAAAATAAAAATATATTTTTGTATGGAAAAGTTTTTACTAATAAGCGATTTCCATTTCTTCCATTTAGAGGTTGGTTGGACTTAACCCATTGCAAAAGTTTGCGTGTCAGGTTTTCCAGCACCATGTATACGAATGTTTTTTTTTTTGGGGGGTGGGAACAACTTCTCCTGCCCTTAGTGTCAGACTTTTACTGACTAAAACCCACCCATGTTCCTTCTTGTGCCCTTTGCGTTCCGGGGGCGCGGTATCTCTTACGAACAACCCGCAGCTATGTATACGGATGATGCCCTATGATTTTTTCTGACATAGTGTCAAAATATGTTTTAATTACCCACATAGCTAGACAACACGTTAAAAAAACCGTAAACATTTTTTTATGTATCATAATTAACGTAGATGTCTGTTCTGAACAAGACACACACACATCAATAAACTCCGTTCAATACTAATTCCAACAAAACCCAAGTTCACGGCACATACATTAGGTACCTACGTATTCGTGGAAAACGCGTATTTAGTAACTACGTTTCTACCTCACGCCTCGGTAGACACCGCTCTCTCAATTACCAAGAAAGTACTACTATAAACTGAACTTGCCGTAGGTACAGTCAATAACAGAAGTCGTTTACAATTTCAGATTTTATAATAAATGTAAATTTAAGAAAATATAAACTCTCAGCAATTATCCGAAATGCTGAAAAGAAGTGTATTGTGGTATTTCGTATGTTTTTAAATACTACGTAAAATTTGCAGTTTCAATCGACTTTCGTCGCTGTCGATACTCGAATCGAAACCGTGGGAATAAACAACATGAAAAAAACATTAAACATGCTGCCTACGCAAATTGCTACGAGGGCCTACGAGGTACGGAAAGGTGCTACGAAGCTCGAAAAGATAATGGTGATTTCATTGCTTTGCTTAGAAATTAGTAATGATTATATATCATCTAAATTATAATTTGGAAGTCATTACAAACCTAGGTAGGTTTATATGAAGCTACGTGGATAACGAGCTACGAAGCTTAAAAAGCGTTTATTTTTCGCTTTTTGGTTTCAATTTCCTGACATTCAAATCCATAAGGGAACAGTTATACTACGTAAATTAACAAGACACCACTTAAAAGTCACAAGAAAGCAGAATACGCTAATTCGTTTACATGGATGCCATATTTTTTTCAGCAATTCTTTTTTTCTAAACTACTGAACCAATTTCGATTAAATTTATGTGTATACCTTTGAAGTATAACCTATCAAACAAAAAAGAATCATCAAATTCGATTTATAATTGGCGGAGATATCGCGTAACACACAAATGAAAAAAAAACATACAGACGAATAAAATAACCTCCTTATTTTTGAACTCGGTTAAAAAGCAAAAGCCTGTCCTTCTGTTACAGGGCTTTATCTACCGGAATAAGTAAACACTTGAATTTTTTTTCTGCTCACTCCTATGGGAATAAGGCGTGAAATTATGTACGTACGTATGTTGAAATTATCACAGAGTTTGTATTACTATGACCATTATAACAAGAAGCATTAAAAAAAATATCACAATAATGAGTTAAGCACTTATTGTATGGTGGTACGGACGCATTGTGTGCGAATCAAACTCAACTATTTCAATTGTTTTACACACTAATTAGTGAACGCACAATCTCTTTAATAGAAAACTTTTATTTCACACCTACGCAGTTTACTACGAGACTATGCTCTACGAGCTATGGCTACGAAATGTTGATTTTTTATTGGGTAGATGACACCACTAATCAATTGATGTAGGTACTTTTTACGAGCTGACAAAACGCGATAGATTTTGCACGACAATACATGCTGATGACGTCACTAATTTGACATTTCAATACAGTAACTATTTATTGATTTCAAAGCAACTAAAAATCGAACTTCATAGTCATTTAAAAATTCATCGGTTTTTCAGGGCTAAAATATACTGGTCTTTTTGAGAGGTTGTGTCTTTTTTTTTTTTTAGGGGGATGGGAAATCACCAAATAACTTCTCCCGCCCTGGGCGGGGCGGGAGGGAGTGTCAGACTTTTACTGACTAAAACCTACCCATGTTCCTTCTTGTGCCCTTTGCGTTCCGGGGGCGCGGTATCTCTTACGAACTACCTGCAGCCCCGGCGGTGAGGTTGTGTCTTGGAATTATTGTTTTATGGTGTCATCTACCCAATTTCCCTGAAAGCGTATGATGATAATTATGTAATCACAAAGAGTTCCGAGTGTATGTCTAATGTATCAGTTTATATGAAAAGGCAAAGTGCCAATACCTCGGCGTTTGAAGGTTTGAGAAGATAACTGCCGCCCGTTGTATTGATCTGGACAAGCATTAGCATATTGAACTTAGTTAGGCAGGCCGGTACGAGTATAACAGAAATACTACCGAAATAACTCTGTTCCTAGTATGTAATGTAGCCGCAGGGTGCTCGAAAGAGAAACCAGTTTCCTGGAACGCAAAGGGCAAAAGAAGGATGGGTTTTAGTCAGTAAAAGTCTGACACTCCCTCCCACCCATCCCAGGGTGGGGGAAGTCATTGGATAATTTCCTATCCGAAAAAAAGTGTTTAATGCAATTTATCTCTCTATCTTGTGTTGTGTCGGGCGTGCGTATACAAACATATAAACTCACATATACAAACAGCCAGACCCGGAACAATTACCCGTAGGCCATAAAATATTTGTTCCGTACGGAAATCAAACCCGCGACACGCATCTTTTTATAAAATAAAAGTAAATTACTCCTTGTAACAACAGCTGTCTGCTGTGAAAGTCCTGTTAAAATCAGTCCAGCCGTTTCGGAGATAAGCCAGAACAAACCGATAGACAAAAGGTATTTTTGTGTAAGTACCGTGTAAATATTCATATTTATATTTAAAAAGCTTTTATTTTGATATTACAAACAGACATTTCAATTTCATTTATTTGTTTAGATTTGACTTTGATTTTAGTAACATTACCCAACAGCTAAAATTTCAGGAAAACCAATTTCGTTTAAAAATAGCCGCGGGTTGTCAAAGGGTTTTCTTTTTTTTATCATATTTTAAATTTAGAAGTTTGCTTTGCTGTGACGTCATTACCCGGGGGTGAGCGCACATCGATTTGTTTTATAATTATTCGTAAAGTTCTGAAGTTATTTCAAGCTTTTGTACTGAAATAGGATCTACATTGTACTGAAGTAGTAAATTATGTAAAAGAGTCTAATGGTCGCTCTGTACCAAAAAATATACTTGTAGCTAATAACCCTTTGTCTGCTCGAAATATATTATAATGTAGGTATTTCTGTCTTGCTTAAAAGCCTTATATCCATTTTTGATTAAGGTTCAATTTAAATTTAAATTTAATTTATTTGTTAGGTATAAAGAACAATTTAATTTATCATTCTAATTGAGCTTAGTTCTGCCAAAATGAGCTAACACACAATCTTATAGTATTTAAATTAATTACGTTAAACTGATACAATTTACAATATGTCTTGCATTAGATAGGTATTATACAGGAATAACAATTCAATGTACATATAAGACTTATGTCTAGATTAAAAATTAATTAGCATTATATATCAAAAATCATTACAATTAATTCGTAAATGGAAAAAAAAACTTGCTGATGTATTTTATAAAATCAGAAACTTATAAAAAGATTTTTCTATAGCCTTTACACAAAATTAATTAAAAACACCGAAACTCTTTCCGGGAAGAATCAAACCAGCAACCCGCAGCATACGAGCCGATCCCTTAACCACAAAACACATTTCGGGATAGCCAACACAAACAAAAAATGAATTTGTCCGCCAATGAATGTGAACACAGTCCATATATTTTTGCACATACCATCATCACGCCTGTATTCCCCGAAGGGTTAGGCAGAGGTGTACCAAGGTACACCCACAGTTCGCCGGTATGTTTTAGGTCCCAGGTAATAGGGGGCGAGCCTATTGCCATTAACCGGGCACATATCCTAACTCCGAGCTGCTACTGAGAATTCGTAATAGAAAAATCCAATAACACTTTGCTCGACCTGGGAATCGAACCCAGGACCCCGTGATCATCAGTCGCGCTTGTGACCACGAGACCAACGGGGCAGGTATATATTTTTGCATACACAAAATAAATACTTCAAAAGGAAAACATGTATTCTCTCTCGCAAACGGTATAGGAAATGACGAAATAAATAACAGAGATTTTCGTATAAAAGCTATTTTCGTACGAACCCTGACACTGTTCGCGCTTATTCGGCATTGAAATCTAATTATCTTGTAAGGGAAAATGTGCCGACGATACATATCTATCGTTCATGTATGTACCTACGTAATTGAGGGCGTGTTATTATTTCAAAATTTTGAAATGTTTGAGATTAATGTTGTTGTAAATTATGTTTTATTGTAACAAGGAATGAAAGGTTTCATTAGTTTATTTTATTAGACTAGCGATTTGCCCCGGTTTCACACGAGTATTATTTACTATATGTACAAATGTACCATCCAGATTTCCAACACTTCCGAAGTATATTCCAGAAATTTTCTTTTATTCGATTCATTCCAAGTGTTGATCTTTCATATATGCGGCGATTGATTTTTATGTAAATAGAAGATTATATAGCCACATACGAACAGCCTCGTTAGCTTAGTGGTCCTAAGCGCGACTGCTACGCTACAGGTCTAAGGTACGATTCCCAGGTCGAGCAAAAGTGTTATTGGGTTTTTCTATGAAATTCTCAGTAGCAGCTCGAAGTTTCGATTTGTGCCCGGTTAATGGCAATAGGCTGACCCCCTATTACATGGGACCTAAACATACGGGCGAACTGTGGGTGTACATTGGTACACCTCTGCTTAACCCTTCGGGTAATACAGGCGTGATGGTATGATGGTATGTATATAGCCACATACCTACATGAATAGAATAACATATCACCAAACAAAAGAATACGAATAAGAAGTAATCACAGGTTAAATAATAAAAACAAATAAATTTTATCAAATGTTAAAGAAAATCTGTCTATCTGTCATTTTCACAACTAAGTTTTTCAACAAACAAACCATTAATTTATGTCAAAGAAATAACTTTGAGACTTTTTAATCACGCGAAAACATCTATTTTAAAATCATACAGTAAGCGAAGCCATGAACAAAGCTAGCACAGACTAAACAACAGAATTACATATTTATTTTATATATCGTTGGATGGCAGACATGCCGACGGCTCACCTGATGTGAAGTGGTTACCGCTGCCTATAGACATCTACAATACCAGAGGCCTTACAAATGCATTGCCATCTCAGAGACAAAGTTGAAATGTGTCATGTGCCTGTAACTACACCGGCACCCATACCTTTCTGGGCACGCCTTAATAGAGGCGGTAAGTCCCCTCTTTGAGGAGTGGCTGGAGAGGCGCCACGGCGCCCTCACCTACCGCCTGACGCAGGTCCTCACCGGACACGGGTGTTTCGGAAGGTTCCTGCACCTCATCGGGCGGGAGGAAACGTCCGGGTGTCACCATTGTGTGGATTGCCCCGAGGACACGGTGGAGCACACCGTGGCGGTATGCCCCGCTTGGGCGGAGCATCGCCGAGTCCTCGTGGCGGCCATCGGCGGCGGCGAACTCTCGCGTCCGGCCCTGGTGCGAGCCATGGTTCGGAGCGAGAGGGAATGGGATGCAGTCGCCTCCTTCTGCGAGGCAGTAATGCTTGAGAAGGAGGCGGCGGGACGGTTGAGACAGCGGTTCTCCCGTCCCAGCCGCCGCGGTAGACGCTCCGGGCGTCGGGAGCCGCGAGACGACTCCCGGCCACCGTAGATACTGGCCTGTGGACGGTGAGCAATGGGTAGCTCACCGTCCTTACGTTGCATAACGACAGGCCGTGTCGACGGCGCGTTCGTGTTCCACGCGCGCCTCAAAGAGATGTCAGCAAAAGGAAGGGGCCACTGAGGGCCGATGCCTGCCGGGGCTGCGGGTTGTTCGCAAGAGATACCGCGCCCCCGGAACGCAAAGGGCACAAGAAGGAACATGGGTGGGTTTTAGTCAGTAAAAGTCTGACACTCCCTCCCGCCCCGCCCAGGGCGGGAGAAGTTATTTGATGATTTCCCACCCACCAAAAAAAAAAAAAAAAAAAAAAACCCATACCTTTCAAACCGGAACACAGCAACGCTGCTTTGCAGCAGAAATAGGTAACGAGATACTACTTCCCCAGGCAAGCTCCTTCACAAGGAGCATTAATAACACTACAAATAAATATGGCATTAAAAATAGATTCATTTAAAGTACGTACGTGGGTGTATCAGCAATCTGTCTGCGCCATTAATGGTTCTTATAATGGACAATGTTGTCTTTTTATTCTATGCTTTTATAACGAGCACATTATTATCATTTGTTTGGATTTAATCTCTACTCTCGGTATGGGCACCATTCCAGTTGGTGAAGGCTGAAAGCGATTCGGTTTATAGATATTCAGGTCAATGTAAGTTATAATTTGGCTAAAGCTTTGAATAAAACCGTTATTTGCTAGAATATTGGATGTACATCAAGTGTTATGCAATTTGTTTGCTATATTCATCCTTCTGGTCGTGTAAATGTTAAATCAAAAAATAATAAGGAATATTGTCATTTTTATTTAGAATCACATGCACTTGATTGCATAAACTTGATTGACAATAGCTTAGTTAGTCATTAAAAATATTTGATTCATGTAGTTATATATCGAGTCTAATTACAAGACCAAGTGAATACCTTATCTAAAGTTACTAACATAATAAAGCTAAGGCGTTTAAACGCGTGTAAACAAACAAAATGTTTGTAACATACCATCACGCCTGCATTCCCCCAAGGGTTAGGCAGAGGTGTACCAATGTACACCCGCCAGTTCGCCGGTATGTTTAGGTCCCATGTAATAGGGAGCAAGCATATTGCGAGCAAAATGTTTGTGTGTTTGTTTAAACGCAAAACTCTGGAACTAACAGTCAGATTGGAAATATTCTTTTTATATAATGATAGCCATCTGGCTATAGCCTATTTGTCATAAATCTTCATGACAAATAGGCAGTAAACAAAGACGTAACTTAACGCGGGTGAAAAACTCACTCGGAAGAAGTCGCAAGCAGAAACTAGTAATTGATAATAGGCTAGCAAATATTCAAAATTAAATCTGAGTAAGAAAACAATGGTAGCATGACGTCTAAAAATGATATCCACTCAGGTGCTTACGTTAATGGAACATCGGGTATCAGGAGACGCTGCTGTCATTATTAACAGCGACTTTTTCTTTGGTAACTGAAAACTTGAAGGCTGAAATAAAAACTTAGTACTTTAGAAAAAAAAGACAAATACGGGTAGAGATTTTTGCATGAAATATTAAGATGGGTAAAGATTTCGTTTTTGGGACGCTTTTAATAAGGCCTAATGTTAGGTTATATCCTAAACGCTCCAATCTATACTTCTTCTTTCTTTCTTTCTTTCTGTCTTATATTTAGCTAAAGAGTTTGTTTGTTTGATCGCACTTATATAAGGAAGTACAAAACTGATTTCTATAGATCTGTTTGTCGAGAAAAGGAATTAACAAATGTTTGTTCCCTTTAAAAATCAGATATTTAGATATCAGATCTGTTTTCGTAGCGTAATTACTACGACATACGAAAGTGAAGCAGTAACTAAAACCACGCGGACGAAGTCGTGGGCAAGAGCTAGTATCTTACTTTATATTTTCCTTTAATTTCATATTAAATAAATAGTTTAACAAGAATACCGTAGGTACCTACCTAAAATTAATCACACAAGTAACGTTTAATAACCACTGCTATGTAATTTTGTGTAGGCGCTACCGCCTTAATAATTGTTCCTAATATTGTTATAGAACCCTCTGAAATGAAAACATAGAAGGTTTATCATATATGGAGGAATATACTAGTTAATTTATTAATATGAAGGCTTGGTCCTCGACGCCTACGCACTCAGCGGGACCGTACTCTTGTGGGATAATATGGTAGATATACATTTCGTCATGTAGAAATGTAATAAGTTAGATGTGGCTATGACTCTGCTTGCGTTAGTTAAGATGTAAAACAGGTCTAATAAGCACTCATAAGGGTTTAAGACATTTATTTTTTCAAAAGATTAAATTAATAAGTAAACAAAATAAACGATAAGCGTTTTCAATAGGATACATGTTAATAATGTTAGTAAACATTGTGTGCAGTGTTACGCATAAGACAAAGTGCAAATAAGCGCACTAGCAGATACAGACAGTATAAACTACATTTAGTTTTAAAAGGATGATCTCTATCAGATTTATAATGATAAATCTCCATCTACCTTTATTTTAGAACAGTTATTTATTAATATAAATTCATTCAAGTGAATAAACGCTTATCTGAAAACTAGTACTGTCTAATAAAATCTAATTTGCGAAAGTCTCCATAAAAAAAAAATACTAACATTTTACATTTAATTTGAAACAACACAGAACAGTTTAAGTCTGTTCCTCAGATAAATCAATTGTGTTCAAAGACGCCCACTAGAGGCCTCATTAGCTAGCGCTCGTAACTCTAAATTATTAAGACCATCGTGGAAACAGCGGTGTAAGGACTAAGGACTAAGTTCTCGACTGATTTGTGTAACCACTACTACTAGTTACTTTCTTTAGTTTGTTCCAAACGAGTTTGTTAAAGACATTTGAGAAATGTTTTAGTGCGTACAATCTATACTAATATTATTAAGCTGAAGAGTTTGTTTGTTTGTTTGGTTGAACGCGCGAATCTCAGAAACTGCTGGTTCGAATTGGATTTTTTTTTGTGTTGGATAGACCATTTATTGAGGAAGGCTATAGGCTACATAACATCACGCTACGACACACGGGGGAGGAGGAATTACCAAAGACGTAACTTAAAGTGAGTGAAAAACACCACGCGATCAAAGTCACTGGCAGATGCTAGTATGCGATTTAAAAAATATGAAAATACCGTAGCAGGGATGACTAAAAGTGAAATTAAAATTAAAATCGGCCAAGAAATACGCACCGATTACACAGAGAGATCCGACATGAAATGTGACGTCAAATGTCACTACGGCCATAAACTACGTGTTAAATTTCGTTTTCGGCCATAAACTCGTTTTACATATCGTTTTGCTGGAAAGAGATCAAAACAAATCTTCAATGGCCTATTTCTTTTTTTAGCCTATAGTTATTACATGAATGAGGATTGAATTTTAAATAAAAGAAACCGGACGGAACCCTAAAAAACATGCATATTCCCTTCAAGGCCGTGTAAAGATAAAAGCCAATTCTATCCCATAATTAAAAGCTGCAATCTCGCAATAATTGAATTAATTAAGTTAAACTAATACACCAGGCTTAATGTGTTGCAATTATCCAACAACAAACAGTGTTGAATCATTTTTACAGAACTAAACTCAAATAAAAACACTTTCTTTAATTTTTATTAATTAACCTTTTCCTATGGCGACGTTGCTAAAATATTTTAATCACAAAAATAAGCGTTGTGAGGGTTGGACATAACCAAACTTTTCAGTCAGTAATTAACAACACGTAACCCAGAGATCGACATTCGTTACTTACCTTTTAAAACCATAATACAAAAATGATAAGTTCGAACTGATTCGTTAAAGAAAGGTCAATCACTCAACTCTTTATCTATAAAAAAAGGGAAAATTATTAGGCAAGATCTAATCTCATTTGGATTAGCTCAGACATAATGTTAGAAGCAAGAGTTCGGGTTAGTTCCCACAATCTTTATACTGCGAAGGATCTAGCACTCCCACTACGAATATCCAATAGATTAAGTACTGAACACAGCGGGCAAGCTATACTTTGGCTATTTACAGCTTATTGGTCTAAAAGTCTACAGAGTTTCTTGCCTATTTCTCTCCATACGAAACTAGTATGACGTTCAAAAGTGTCTTTTAATGTCCATACCATCATACCATCACGCCTGTATTCCCCGGAGGGTTAGGCAGAGGTGAAACAATATACACCCACAGTTCGCCGGTATGCATAGGTCCCATGTAATAGGGGGCGAGCCTATTGCCATTAACCGGGCACAAATCCTAACTCCGAGCTGCTACTGAGAATTTCATAGAAAAACCCAATAACACTTTTTGCTCGACCTGGGAATCAAACCCAAGACCTCTAGCGTAGCAGTCGCGCTTAGGACCACTAGGCTACCAAGGCAGTCAAGAGTCAGTCTTTTAATGTCCTAATGGAAATAAATGACTTGACAACTTTTCAGAAGAACTCATCCAGTAAAGTTTCATTAATATTTAGCTACCTATGAACATTGCTCATTAAAACAGCATTAGCCTAGTCGGAGTCGCCTTGAAAAACGCAACAGTTAGATACGCGCCACACGCGTGTCGTCATCTTTTTATCTTGTCATTATAAAACGTATTTTAATCAAAACGATTTAAAACCCTAATATAAATAACAATTATTTGCTGTGTCGGAGCCGTACTGTTATAATAAACGATAAACTTAAAAGGCTCGGTGGCACAATAAACTTTAATTTAACATTACCACTCGAGTAAAGCAGTAATCGTTACCATAAGTTTATTTCATTCCATTAACTTCTACATCTTGAGTAAGAACCAAAGGGTTAAGAGTATAAACATGAATTTCAGCATAGAGAGTAAAACCATGTAACTTTAAATTCTTTATTGTCAGAAAAAGAAACGAAAATGGCAGACAAATTCCTGTTTACAAAATTAAAAATTTTAAATAACCCCCGACAGAAAATTAATAATCCCTACCGCAGCTAACATAAAAGCTAATAACTTTGAAGCCGCTGAACCGATTTCCATAGCTACCATCAAACATAGCTAAGAACATTCCCGACTAATTTACCTTTCGAACAAAAAACTAAATCAAAATCGGTTCATGCGTTCGGAAGCTACGATGCCACAGACAGACACACACAGACACGTCAAACTTGTAACACCCTGTCGTTTTTGCGTGGGGGGTTAAATATACTGTCCTAAACTATCACTATCGTATTATTGTCAAAATCAAATTACCAAAAAAAAAACCAATAAAAGGTACTCTGGAATATCATTTAAAAGACAATTATAAGGCTGTTTTATCGCATCCACGATACAATTAAAATCCCTAGTGTGAAAAAAAAAAAATTTAGAGAAAAATAGGCAAGAAATTCCATATCTTAACATCGCTCAACTCTATTACTGTGTCACAAGCTCACCAATTCGCACGTACTCATCTGCCTTTTCTCATTACCGTAGGAAACTCTTCAAACGTGACTCCACTATCTAAATTAACAATACCCGATGTTTTGCCTTATCTATGTGTAGTTCTTTCTAATAATATAATGCTGAATAGGTTGTTTGTTTATTAGGAACTGTTACCGGTTCAATTTTGGGGCTGCGGGTTGTTCGTAAGAAATACCGCGCCCCCGGAACGCAAAGGGCACAAGAAGGAACATAGATGGGTTAAAGTCAGTAAAAGTCTGACACTTCCTCCTACCCCGCCCGACTGGGGAAAGTCATTTGATGATTTCCAATCCCTAAAAAAAATTACAACTAGTTACAATTTTCTGTATAACTTCTTGACAATTCAAAAATGCATGTAATTGGTCTAATTGACATATTAAATGCTTTGACTGTAATTTTGACACTACGAACCACGGGGGTGGACCAGGAATTGAAGATGTAACCGAACGCGGCTGGAATCGCGGGGTATGACTAGTTTTATCATATTACGGAGGTATTATTATTAAGATGGCCGCCCGCCGCGGATATTGTTTGTGAAGACCGGACTTTGGGAGGATTAGAAAGGCTACAAGTATTGACGCTGAGGGCTTTCGGCTGCAAAAGAGTTAGCTCGTTTTGTTTTCTTTATTGCGATGTAGGTAATTGACGGGAAAAAGGCATTGTTAATTCAAAAAGATCGTTCTGTTTTAGAATTAAGAGTTAAAGCTTCGAGAATTGATATTAACATAAACATACCATCACGCCTATATTCCCCGAAAGGTTAGGCAGAGGTGTACCAATGTACACCCACAGTTCGCCGGTATGTTTTAGGTCCCATGTAATAGGGGGCGAGCTTATTGCCATTAACCGGGCACAAATCCTAACTCCGAGCTGCTACGGAGAAATTCCTAATGGAAAAACCCAATAATACTTTGCTCGACCTGGGAATCGAACCCAGAACCCCATGCTCATCAGTCGCGCTTGCGACCACGAGACCAACGGGGCAGTTAATTGAATTGATATTAGTCAGCCCAAAATCTCTCGATTATATTAAATTAACGTACGTCAAACTAAACATAATATGCCAAAAGTGTTACCTAACTATCCGGCAATTACAGTTCAGATATTCAAAACATACGCTAAGAATAGATTTAAAATTAATCAGCGTTAAATATCCAGAATCATTATAATTAATTGGCAAAATGGGAGACATTTTAACATGGGTTGGTTTTGCAGAGCTACCTCTGTTTAAGAACGTGCAAGAGTTATTGCCATCTTTAAGATGCCAATAACTTATTTTTTTTGTTCGAAATATAAAACACAGAATTATGCACTTTTAAAAAGGTATCTACTTATTATGTTGGAAAAAGAGAAGTCATTAATCTAAACTAATAAAGAGAAAAGATTTGTGTTTTTGTTTGTAATTGATAAACTCAAAAACTACTCAATCGATTTTAAACATTATTTCATTTAAGGTAAGGTAAATTATTAGAAAGTAAAAAAAAATTAAGAATCCGTTAGTGAATTCCCGTCCACCAAGTCGAAGATACAAGCTAGTTTGTAATATTGGGATATAGATTTCTTTAGAATTAGTTACATAAGTTTATGGTTCAAATAAACCCTTTGTACAACTTAATGAAAAGTTTTTGAAAATACTCGCTAAATTCCCTTAAATACTTAAATGTTTTTTTTCTTAATTTCTTTGCAACTCTAGTATTAATGTAGCAACTGGCCAACTTCTTAATACTAAAAGGCTTTTAACTAAAGTGATTACGCCAAACTTTGCCATTCAAGTAAGGAAATCAGTTCGGTGCCTAATGGTCAAGCTTAGAGGCAGTAGGTACTAGGGAGCCGGGCAGCCGGGCAGGCTGGCGCAAAGTTGAAGAAGTTCCCCGCCCTGTCCCCACTCCTGTGTCGACTGACGTCACTACTGAACATGGATGTAGGAGACTAGAAGCGTCACACAAACTCAATGCCTGTTATTGCAGAATAAAATAAATAAATCAAGAACAATTAAATTGTTGGTATACAGTCTACATTCTGTTATATATTAGTCCATATAAGTTTTGACAGAGCGTGCCTCCACTTCATCATATCGTTTCTATTTTAATCTATATCCAAATGACATTAATCAGAACACCTCCTATCGATGCACTAGTAGTCGTTGAGTAACTCTATGGTTAATTGTCTGTGGTCTACACATAACACAGTGCGTCGTCAGTATTATGTGAGACATAAAGGTCAATCGACAATCAACATTCGATTTCCGTAGTGTCATGATATCTCTCGTCCTAAGGGTTCGTTTGTGATGATGCGTCACGTCGCGCGGTACGGTCGCGTCGTGCCTTATGCGATTATCCGTTCATGGAGAGAAGGCGCGTGAGAGACACCTTTCCTAGCGTAGATACGTGTACTGCCGCGACTGACGCTGCTTGGCTCTACCTCCATCAAATAAACGCATCAGCATGAACGCTCTCACACATGGCCATACAAGTTTGAGTTAAACGTGCGACGGGTCACACCACGCGACGCCCAACGCTCCGCGTCTCTATAGACGAGCCCTAAAAATATTTTAGAATAAAATCCTGTCATCTTAAAAAAACGTAGTTTAATTACTTTCTCAAGAAGCCGACATGTAAGCAATCTATTTTAAAATTCTCATTACGTAAGACTCAAACAGAAATCTTACTTGCAAAATCACAAATGCGAATTTATTAACTGAAAAATAAAGTTCGACAAAGAATCTTAAAGGTTACAAAATAAGGTTGTTGATTCCGTGACAAAAGTTACATTTTGCAACATATTTAGACTATTTTGAATCATTAAACTGAAGGTTAAATATTCAATACAAGTTTCCTGGTTGTAACGTGCATTAATGGTTCCGTGAATGTTTTCATTAAAATAATAAGAGACCAATTCCAAGGACGCTTGCTAAACTGAGATATAAAATATTGAATTTTATGTTTTACTGATAAAATATTTATATAAAAATGTATTGGTAGGTATATCAAATGCACATTGAGTAATATAATAATTGCAACATTCTTACTACGCAAAATAATATAATGACATTATATAATGACATTATACCATTAACATATAAAATAATATAATGACATTATATTATTTTATACACATTATATTTCACATTATATTATACATTATAGTATTATTATAGAGCGAAAGAGTTTATTTGTATCTGTTTGTTTTTTTGTTTGAACGCTCTAATCTTCGAAACTACTGGTACGTTTCTGAAAATTCTTCGGCTAATAGTCAGTAACTTTATCCTTGAGTGCTATTATGCTAAAAAAAAATGTAATATTTAATTCGGATTATCGCAAAACTGTAAAGAAAATAGGAAATTAAGAGGTCAAGACAGTTCAGTTTTTTCATCAGATATTTTTATTAGTGCGCGCAATATCATAGATTTCGAAATACGACGATAGTCTATTTAAGTCTTAGCTCAGTGTTAATGAACGATTAATTAAAGTACTTTCGCTAAATCACAGACTGTGTCTAATAAGCTAATTAGTGTTTTAACAAAACTATTACTATATGGTTTAGTCTCAACATCATCATATCGTCGTCGACGTCCACTGCTGTACATTGGTCTCCTCTAAAGATAGCCACAATGACCGGTCATGTGCTGCCCGAATCCAGCGGTTTCCCGCGACCTTTACCAGGTCGCCGGTCCATCTCATGGTTTAGTCTGTGGTATCGGAAATGATTGTCAATAAGAGCATATGTTGAGATTGCCTTTCGAGTTTTCGCGACTCCCCATGTTTGTACGGATTATTTGTTTTCGGTGAATACGATTTACGTATTCCTAATCTCGGCATTTCAACGAAACGGTACGTATGTTTACCAAATGTATAAGAAATATGACCTAAAATTTTTTTGCGAGAATTAGAAGTACTCCTTTACCCTGAAAAATGAAGCTGAAAATCATAAATATTTTTTTATTGAATCCATACTTCTGTACTAATGTACTAATAATAATATTATAAAGAGGAAAGATTTTTTTGTTTGTAACGAATAGGCTCCGAAAGTACTGGTCCGATTTTAACCATTTTTTCACCAATACATAGCTACATTATTCCTGAGTAACATAGGATATATAAAATCACGCTACGACCCACGGAAGCAAAGCAGTAACGAGAGGCGTAACTTAACGCGGGTGAAAGATGCCACGAGCATGAAGACGCTGGCGGTTTGTAATTATTTATATGGCAAAACAACTTTTGTAGGGACAGCTAGTCTTGTATAAAATTTTCTAAAAATGAGTTCAATAGCATTGTACCTACAAAAAGTATTTTTATTTGACTACAGAGGCCTGTATTCACGAACATAATATACAATAATTAACAATTCTATACTTAAAATGTCCTTACGAAAATTGACATAAACAATACGTATTCGCCTAATTACATGTTTACGTACCTTGAGTCTCCAGTGGTCTCCAAGTGGTCGCGTGAATACACGCGTCTCTGCGCGCAGACGCGCGCATTCACGCGTCCTAGATCTTCTTCGTAGTGCACGAAGAAGGCTTAGTTCGTGTATTTGTGTTAAACAAGGTGCAGTTTTGCACTGTCTTCAAATTCAAGGAGGCAGCTATGCTAGTGACTCTCAACAAAAAAAATAGTTTTTTTATTAATTTATTTTCGAATTCGATCTAGTTACCTTGCCGATAGGTTTAGACAGGCGGGGCAAAGAATCCGCACGCAAACCGTGATAAAGTCACGCGACACCTCCTACCGTATACGCAATGGAGAGATTCCGTAATTTGAAAGCGGTTTATTCTGAAATACTGTCAAACATAAACAACTAAAAATATAGGTATTTATTAATTATTGACCAGTTGTCGTAATTATATTTGATAATTTATGTCTTAACCTCCTGAAAGAAGAATGGTCTGGTCTACCTCTCAACAGTAATGTATCATACGTCATCGAAAAGGTTATTATGCGTACTTAATTTTGTTGTATAGCAGTTAAGGTGTAGGCAATGGGGTTCCAGGGATATTTCCTAAAATAAGCAAAGTAATTACGCCAAATAGAAGAATAAAGCAATTCATTATTAACTATAGCTACATAAGTGAATAGGGACCGTGTTGAACTGAAGATTTATAAGTTTCGTGTTTTGGTTATTTACGGAACTGCCCCGTTGGTCTCGTGGTCGCAAGCGCGACTAAAGAGTGTGGTGTCCCGGGTTCGATTCCCAGGTCGGGCAAAAAAGTGGTTTTGGGTTTTTCCATTAGGATTTTCTCAATAGCAGCCCGGAGTTTGGAAGTTGGTGGTGTTTCACCCCCGTGCGTTGGAAAGCACGTAAAGCTGTTGGTCTCGGCTGTCATTCGCAGATCTTTGACAGTCGTTGCGGATAGTCAGAAGCCAGGAAGTCTGACAACCAGTCTAACCAAGAGGTATCGTGTTGCCCAGTAACTTGGTTGTGGAGGTCAGATAGGCAGTCACTCCATGTAAAACACTGGTACTCAGCTGTATCCGGTTAGACTGGAAGCCGACCCCAACATAGTTGGGAAAAGACTAAGTAGATGGTGATGTGTTTTGGTTATTTATAAAAGTGGAAGGGTTTTTTAAATACTAGCTAGTGCACGCGACTGCAAAACTTCTCATTGTGTAAAGGTACATGAAACAAATCAAACAATAAGCTAGAACAAAAAAGATTCGTATCTAGTAAATCTTATTCCGAAACAGGACGTCCTTTCAAGGTCACCCCGGTCCCTAGGTGCGTTTCGAGGCGTTACGAGCGATCTGGTAATGTTTCCAAACATAGCCCTGCTAGACTAATACCACCTTTAATAATAGTGATTTAGGTAATGTTTTATTAATAATGAACGGGTGGTACCACTCTTATTATTAATAATGAATGTTGTTTTACGAATATATTGTATTTAATAACATGACCCATTGTACCAATATAAAGTTTGTGACTATGGATGGATGTTTGGTACTCTTTTACGCTTAAACAGCAGAACGAAATTAGCTGAAATTTAGATCCAGCTAATTTTTATACTGTTACTGTCCTGTGAGATAATTTAGGACTTTGGCTTAATTCTAAAAACTACGCAGACGAAGCCACGGGCAGAAGTTTATTAACTTTATATGTTTATTTATTTATTTAGGATCTCCAACAAACGATATACACAAATCATGACATAAAGCCAAAAGGTCGAGCATAAGATGTTATTGGGTTTTTTATATGAAATTCTCAGTAGTTAGTTAGACAGACAGTAGATTCTTAGCAACAGAGTCCAGTTTAGCACCCTTAGGGAATGGAGCCCTAACAATGAGGTACCGTACGACCTCGTGCTATTTCAATTTATATTATTCGAAGTATAAATAGCAAGATAATGAAGAACAATAAGCGTAGTGATCATTTCAGTTCGCTCAGTGGTTTTCCTGTAAACCTATTTATATAAATGAGTTTAGTGCGACATTCTACCCATAGAGGGCTGGTCCATAAACACAAGGTCGTTCAATGAACTGTGGGGTAACGTAATTTTATTACGTTGTAACATACAAGATGGAGGGCTTCAAAGGACGTTAATAAAAAGTTTACGAAACTGTTTCATACCTTTTTAAAAATAATAATACCAGCACATTATTGTCCCACTGCAGGTCAAAGGCCTCTTCTTACAGAGAGAAGGCACGAGGAAGCACGCCTACTCATTAAGCATATACGTTCATTATAAGTCCAGGTTTCCTCACGATGTTTTCCTTCACCAACTCTGACAGTTGTCAAAGAGAAACTTAGATAGTACATATAAATTGAAAATGTCACCTTGGTACTTTCCCGGTTTCGGGCTCGCAACCATAGACAAGATAGGCTTACTTTTGAATGATAATAACTTAGTGTGTAAGTCTTCCCCTTGCCATTTTCACCGAGCTATGCAAACATGTATCATCCAAAGAATGAGATGCTACTAGAAAAAGCATAAAACAAAAATATTTTTTACAAAATCTTCAAAATCTACAAAATGAAAATTAACTTAAGTTCTAAAAGTCAGCTTTAATTTTGTTTTGTTTTTTGTGCACTAGGCCCTTTCTGTACATCCATATTTCTGTTCTGTTTCTACATCCTTCTTTATTAATGTACTAGTAAAATACACTTGTATGTAATCCTCACTCTCCCTTCCGTCGCCCTCCCCTTGTCGGGCATCCAAGGCAGTCGAAGTCTATCAAAGTAGTTCGGAGAACAGTGAAAATACGACAAACTTAGTTACATGTGGTTTCCACTAAAACTTACACAAGTAACATCGGAATCACTTGTGAGTTCTGCTCATGCGCCGTGGAAATAACAGTCTAAAGATTGAACAAACTAAAAATACTGGCACGTAAATGTCATATAAAAGAAATTAAAAAAAAAATAAGTAAAGAAGAGGTAGACATTGCCACGTGACCTTGAGGCGCGACACGCGGGCTGGTTTGAGAATGTACAAAAAAAAATAAAAAAAGAAAGGTCTTGGGGGATGGTTTTGTCCAGAAGTGGGATACTAGGGGATATAAAAAAATTAAGTACACTGTATCAATCAAAAACATTGTGATTACTGTTACAAAAAACACAAAATTAAAAATTTTAAGTAACCCCCGATATAACAATAAAATCAAAAGATCTGATAACTTTGAAACCGCTGAACCAATTTTCATCAAACACAGCTAAGAACACTCCCGACTAATTCACCTTTCAAATAAAAAAAACTAAGTCAAAATCGGTAAATGCGTTCGGGAGCTCAGACAGTTTGTTTGGAGCACAGACAGACACACACACCTCAAACTTATAACATCCCGTCGTTTTTGCGTCGGGGGTTAAAAATGTTTATAATAAGAATGTGTGATTTTCGGTATCTACAAAAGGATTTTAATTCAACCGAAATCGGGCACCTTTTATTTCTTCTTTCATCCAGTTACTCTCCTGGTCAAGGGCCTTATGAAATCATGAGTCTGCACTTAGTTATTTACTTAATTAAAATAATTTAAGAAAAGTGAATCACAAAACTTAAAGTAGGAAATGGCATCAATAATAAGAGTAGAAAAGTCATTTTTTAAGGAACCTAGACATCATGAGACATCTTTACCTACCCAGCAACCTGCAAGCATGTGACAGAACCTAACCACTCAAGTCAATGAGTCCTACGCTTTGCGTGTCACAGTACAAAACCACGGCCATTACAAATTCACACTAAATCACGACAGTGTTTCTAAACAATGGACATTATTTACCCACTCGATTTATATGAAAATAAATTGCTAAAAACGTAAGTAACCGTTATAAATTGAGTCTAATAGGTAACACTGGTTTAGTTTGTTTATTCTCCTTTAAAAGGTTCAGACACAGTGGAGAACATTGCGAGGAATCCTGAAGAATAAAATCGGTATTTTTAAGAATGATCGTATCCTAACATCTGTCTCAATTTGTCCGATATACCCCAGGTTTGAGATGAGATTGTGACTAAATTTTGAACGTTTATAATCACGTAAATTAGTATTTAATTACACAAATAACAAGGTTCGTATCTTCTCCTTTTGAGCAGCCTTTTCTCTTTATGGTGATATTTGTTTACCAATTTGTAGATACCTCTTGACCCCCATGAATCGCATTGAGTCAGTAACGTTGATGTAGTACGAAGTCCCTTTAGTTAACATACTTACAAACGTTTGAACTTAGTGTCGTTTAATTAAATAACTTGCAGTATATACAAACAACAAATATGATGTATAATAATAGATAATACAAGCCTATTACTGCCTCACTGCAGGGCAAAAGTTTCTTCTCAAACGGCACGAGCATTGATCATCACACATGCTCAAGACGTATCGGCGATATCATTCTGATATAAATTAAAAGCTCAAGTGTCCGTACAATACCCCAAGGACACGGTGAAGCACACCGTGTCGGTGTGCTCCGCTTGAGCGGGGCATCACCGAGTCCTCGTGGCGGCCATCGGAGGCGGCGAACTCTTGCGTCCGACCCTGGTGCATACCATGGTCCGGAGCAAAAGCAAATGGGAAGCAGTCACCTCCTTCTGCAAAGCAGTTATGCTATAGAAGGAGGCGGCGGGACGGTTGAGTCAGAGAGTCTCTCGTCCCAGCCGCCGTAGTTGATGCCCCTGGAGTCGGAAGCCGCGAGATGAGTCCCGGCCACCGTAGATGCGGGCCTGTGGACGGTGAGCAAAGGGCAGCTTACCGTCCGTACGTTTCATAACGACAGGCCGTGTCGACGGCGCGTTTGTGTTCCATGCGCGCCTCAAAGAGATGTCAGCAATTTTTGAAGGGGCCACTCAGGGCCGATGCCTGCCAGGGCTGCGGGTTGTAAGAGATACACAAAACATGGATGGGTTTTAGTCAGTAAAAGTCTGACACTTCCTCCCGCCCCGCCGAGGGCGGAGGAAGTCATTTGATGATTTCCCATCGGTAAAAAAAAAAGTATCCGTACAATGATTTCCTTCAATGATGTCAGTAAGATAAACTTAGAAAGTACATATGAATTGAAACAGTCACATTAGAACTTAATTGGGCCCTTAATCCCGATAGTTAAAGCACCGGGACATTCATAGCAAATAATATAAATCAAAGTATAAAAGAAAGCAAAAAATATAATATTGCGTTAGGCCACTTTACTCCGACGGCTTCAGTTGTAAGTTTATTTAAGTAGCATTTCATTCCGTTCCCCAGTAATTTATTAAGACCGCTTACAGGGTTTAATTACATTCACCCTTCGCATAAATAAATAAAGAAAATAATTTGAGCACAATACAATTTCTTACGGTTCATTTTGGGCCAATGGTGTTTCTGTGATTCATAATTTATTTCTATGATTGTTTCTTTAAAGTATTGTAGTGACGTGAGGGTTGTTAAAGCGCTTGCTTCTTATGCAAGAGGTTGAGGGTTGAATACCGGGCAAGTAGCAATGTGAATTTTTTCAAATCATAGATATATATAATCTTGAACATCACTAACATTGGTGAAGGAAAACATCGTGAGGAAACCTGGACTACTGAAATCGTCTATCCACTCTGAGCAAGCGTGGTGAATAATGCTCGTGTCTTCTCTGTATGAGAAGTCTCTTTACCCTGCAGTGGGACAATAATATGCTGATATTATTATTAACTGCCTCCTTACCCTAGTGGTCTTAAGCGCGACTGCTACGCTAGAGCTCTTGGGTTCGATTTCCAGGTCGAGCAAAAAAGTGTTATTGGGTTTTTCTATGAAATTCTCAGTAGCAGCTCGGAATTAACTTGTGCCCGGTAAATTACTATAGGCTCGCCCCCTATTACATGGGACCTAAAACATACCGGCGAACTGTGGGTGTATATTGGCACACCTCTGCCTAACCCTTCAGGGAATACAGGCGTGATGGTATGTTATGTTATTATTATTATTGTAATTTTTAATCAATATTATTCTGCTGACCTTTGTTTCAATTTACCTTTGAATGAAATATTGTGTTTATTTAAATCAGGAATTCCAAAAAGCAACTCAACATTTTGAATTCAAAGGTTAACAGGCTATGGTCAATATTCGTTTCGCTACTATTAAACATAAAGCTAAAAACAATATTAAAATTAAAACAGCTTACATATAAAAATAGAAGGACAAGAGCGAAGTAGGTACGCACTACCTACTCGAGTTGAGTCAAACAAAAGAAGGTATTATTCGTGTTTAATCACCTGCCTCCATCAGTCTGAGTACAAATAAGATTAGTTCATTCAAATGATATTAATTCCTTTTCAAATGAGCTTAACAGAATGTGATTCAGAAGGTACTGAATGCTGAATAGACTTGTAATCAAGTTGGCTTCACGCTTCCTCTGCGTTTTGAGATAAGCAGTTGGGCATGGCTTACGTAGAAGGTCTCTACAGGATTGGTATCATTGCGCTGGTCAAGGCTTTTAGTACTGGGCGCATAAACACACTTAATTATGCCTGGTGTGTGTGTGTGTGGTGTGCGTGTGTGGTGTGTGTGTAGATGTGTAGTGTGTGGTTGTGTGTGTGTGGTATGTGTGTGTAGGTGTGTAGGGTGTGTGTGTGTAGGTCTGTGTAAAGTCGTCTTCCCATCTTAGACATATTTTTTTGTTGTAATAAACCTTCTGGATACGTCGCCTTGAGCCTTCGAACTTTGATCTTTAATATCTATAAGGGTCAAAGTTTAAACGTTTTTTTACGAAATCAAGTTTTAAATGTCAAAACCAGAATGAATACTAGAAGTAATTAAAATGATCAGGGGGCCTACCTCTATACCTACACTCTCTTTAATAATTTTATTTTAAAAATACTTTGCCTTACGCCCAACAACAAAAATTACAAAGTAATATTCAAATGATGGCAATGGTGCTTTTAAAAGATAGTGGCAAGACCCTGTACTTGCCGGGGCTGCGGGTTGTTCGCAAGAGATACCGCGCCCCCGGAACGCAAAGGGCACAAGAAGGAACATGGGTGGGTTTTAGTCAGTAAAAGTCTGACACTCCCTCCCGTCCCGCCCAGGGCGGGAGAAGTTATTTGATGATTTCCCACCCACAAAAAAAAAAAAAAAGACCCTGTACTGTATGTTAATAACAAAATTCCCATGAATAAAATTCAAATAAAAAAAAACATGATTTACCAAATTTTTTCATAGTGGTAGAACTCTTTGTGAAGAAGCTCGTCCGGGGAAGTACTACAGCCATACCTATTTCTGCCGCATAGCAGCGTTGCTGTGTTCCGGTTTGAAGGGAATAGGTGCCGGTGTAATTACAGGCACATGAGACATTTCAAATTTGTCTCTTGGATGGCAACGCATTTGTAAGACCTCAGGTATAGCAGATTGGGCACGCCTTAATAGAGGCGGTAAGTCCCCTCTTTGAGGAGTGGCTGGAGAGGCGCCACGGCGCCCTCACCTACCGCCTGACGCAGGTCCTCACCGGACACGGGTGTTTCGGGAGGTTCCTGCACCTCATCGGGCGGGAGGAAACGTCCGGGTGTCACCATTGTGTGGATCGCCCCGAGGACACGGTGGAGCACACCGTGGCGGTATGCCCCGCTTGGGCGGAGCATCGCCGAGTCCTCGTGGCGGCCATCGGCGGCGGCGAACTCTCGCGTCCGGCCCTGGTGCAAGCCATGGTCCGGAGCGAGAGGGAATGGGATGCAGCCGCCTCCTTCTGCGAGGCAGTAATGCTTGAGAAGGAGGCGGCGGGACGGTTGAGACAGCGGTTCTCCCGTCCCAGCCGCCGCGGTAGACGCTCCGGACGTCGGGAGCCGCGAGACGACTCCCGGCCACCGTAGATACTGGCCTGTGGACGGTGAGCAATGGGTAGCTCACCGTCCTTACGTTGCATAACGACAGGCCGTGTCGACGGCGCGTTCGTGTTCCACGCGCGCCTCAAAGAGATGTCAGCAAAAGGAAGGGGCCACTGAGGGCCGATGCCTGCCGGGGCTGCGGGTTGTTCGCAAGAGATACCGCGCCCCCGGAACGCAAAGGGCACAAGAAGGAACATGGGTGGGTTTTAGTCAGTAAAAGTCTGACACTCCCTCCCGCCCCGCCCAGGGCGGGAGAAGTTATTTGATGATTTCCCACCCACCAAAAAAAAAAAAAAAAAAAGGTATAGCAGATGCTATAGGTAACGGTGACCGCTTAACATCAGGTGGCCGATTTTTTTTGCCATCCAAAGATATAAAAAAAATTACCATCATCACGCCTGTATTCCCCGGAGGGTTAGGCATAGGTGTACCAATGTACACCCACAGTTCGCCACAGTTAACCGGGCATAAGTCCTAACTCCGAGCTGCTACTGAGAATTTCATAGAAAAACCCAATAACACTTTTAGCTCGACCTTGGAATCGAACCCAAGACCTCTAGCGTAGCAGTCGCACTTAGCACCACTAGGCTACCGAGGCAGTTGATAAAAAAATTAAGTGTTGTTTAGTCAATAATATTTTTTATAGCACTATTTTTTTTACAGCCTCATACTTGTTTTACAAGACTATCTGTTAAAACAGCCATTTAGTTCAAAAACGTTCTAGATTTAAATGACATAACTAAAATTCACTGTTCATCAAAATTCAATCCAAATAAGTTGCAAAACTTCAAAATGAAAGATTCTTCCACTTGTGTTTTCATTATGATTTTCTTTGAAGGCGATGTTCCTTTATTTTGAACCGCAGTGTTCGGCCTCGGGCGAAAGGTCTAAGAAAAGAAATTCTGTAACTTCCTCAGAACAAAAGGAACATGTTGTAGAAAGTCTAATTAAAAATTGTGGGTGGCTGTGGTTTTGTCTCTATGGACCTACTATTTATCTCAGCGACAACAGACTAGTACTCGTTACTTACGTTCTTTTTAAGGTTCCGTATGAAGGTGTTACACGGAACCCTATTACTAACATACCATCACGCCTGTTTTCCCCGAAGGGTTAGGCAGTGGTGTAACAATGTACACCCACAGTTCGCCGGTATGTTTAGTCCCATGTAATGGGGGCGAGCCTATTGCCATTAACCGGGCACAAATCCTAACTCCGAGCTGCCACTGAGAATGTCATAGACAAACTCAATAAGACTTTTTGGGAATGGAACCCAAGACCTCTAGCGTAGCAGTCGCGCTTGGGACCACTAGGCTACTGAAGCAGTTAACCCTATTACTAAGACCTCGTTGTCTGTCCGTCTGTCACAGAGCTGTGTTTTTAAACAGTAACACATGGACACGTGAAATCTTAGCGCGCTTCTGTCTAAAAAATCTAGAATTTTCGTTAAATCAGAAAAAGTTTGTGAAGATAGATCGATGTATGTTTGTCAGTCTTTCACTCTTAAACGGCTGAACGGAACTAGATGAAATTTTGTAGGATAATTTTGTTCCTGTTTTTTGTGTTATCTTGGGATAAATAAGGACTTTGACGTAATTCTCACATCGGCAAACGCTACTTCAGAATAAAGGGTATAAAGTAGCAACATTGTTTTACTACACTTTCTGCAAAACGTGACAAGGAATGGATCCCCTTAAGTACTCACTCACATTATCACAGTGCAAGCTACACACAATGTAATAAATGTCGTGTGTGGTGGTCTTTTTTATGACGTTTAAAAAGGACTTTGGTCCCTAAGAGAGAGACATATTATAGTTCCATTTCATCTAGGAAAGAGACAACAATATAGTGTGCTCTGTCATACACCTTCGTTTTGTTAACGGTCACCGCAGTAAAATTATGTCAAATAACAATAAAAAAGACAATTTACGGGGAAGGATGTACGTAAGGACGGAAGAGTGAAATTGTTGCGATATTACTATGCATCCTTATTTCCTACACTAGCACCTGCCAGCGACTTCGGCCGCGTAGTTTTTTCACTAGCATTAGGTTACGTCTTTGGTTACTGCTGCTTACCTATTGGTCGTAGAGTGATGTAATATAGCTTATCGCCTTCCTCGATAAATGAACTATCCACCACAACATTTTTCAATTCAAACCAATTGTTCCTGAGATTAGCGCGTTCAACCATACAAAACAAACTCTTCAGCTTTATTGTGTACCTTCATTCATTTCCTATATAAATACACACACATGTCCAAACAATCTGACAGGAAAATATTATTAATATGTTGAGATTCTGCCGGAGCTGCGGGTTGTTCGTAAGAGATACCGCGCCCCCGTAACGCAAAGGGCACAAGAAGGAACATAGGTGGGTTTTAGTTAGTAAAAGTCTGACACTCCCTCTCGCCCCGCCTAGGGCGGGAGAAGTTATTTGATGATTTCACACCCCCCAAAAAAAAAAATATGTTGAGATAACATATTAATGTTATTTTTCCGACACAATTTCAATGAAGACTAACTAAGTCATCATTGTCGTCGTTGTGTCGTCTAGAATCGTTAGCAGGTCAGGAACAGCTCGGAGTAAGGATTTGTGCCCGGTTAATGGCAATAGGCTCGCACGCTATTACATGGGACCTAAACATACCGGCGAACTGTGGGAGTACATTGGTACACGTCTGCCTAACCCTTCGGGGAATACTGGCGTGATGGTATATGTACGCAGAAGATATTACAGTGTCTAAGTGTGTGTGCAAACACAGGTGCACTCGCTATTCCCTCACTCTCAAAGTCCGATGAAATTATAATCCGACACGACCGTAGAGAGATGAGGTGCAGGACCAACGGCTTTACGTGCTTTCCAAGACACTGTGGTGTCACACCACCAACTTCCAAACTGCGGATTGCTACTGAGAAATTCGTAATGAAAAACCCAAAAACACTTATCCCGACCTAGAACCCACCAAAATCAATAGGGTAGTCAGTTTTGATATCTGAACATATCAAATATACAAACTAAACTAAACAAACTTCAACATAACAATAGTGGAAACACAATATATTCAACATTACTAATTTAATATTCACTAACATGGCTGTTCCATTCAACATCCAACTTAACTGACAAGCTGCCATTCGCATTGAAACTTGAGAGGTTCCGAAAACGTAGCATTGAATGCAAAAATGAAAAGCTTGAATGGGACAGAGCTTGTAAAAGCAAATATAGGTATATACAGGCCGAGTTTAAATTCACTTCCATTCGTCAGGGGCCGAAATATGAACACAACTAGTATTACAGAACCAACAACGTTATATAGAAACAAAAGCAGCTGATCCGGTTTAATACGATCAAAATGTATTTTTTTTTTTTACATAACATACCATACCATCACGCCTGTATTCCCCAAAGGGTAAGGCAGCGGGGAACCAATATACACCCAGAGTCCTCCAATATGTTTTAGGTCCCATGTAATAAGGGGTTTTTTTTTTTTTTGGTGGGTGGGAAATCATCAAATAACTTCTCCCGCCCTGGGCGGGGCGGGAGGGAGTGTCGGACTTTTACTGACTAAAACCCACCCATGTTCCTTCTTGTGCCCTTTGCGTTCCGGGGGCGCGGTATCTCTTGCGAACAACCCGCAGCCCCGGCAGGCATCGGCCCTCAGTGGCCCCTTCCTTTTGCTGACATCTCTTTGAGGCGCGCGTGGAACACGAACGCGCCGTCGACACGGCCTGTCGTTATGCAACGTAAGGACGGTGAGCTACCCATTGCTCACCGTCCACAGGCCAGTATCTACGGTGGCCGGGAGTCGTCTCGCGGCTCCCGACGTCATGTAATAAGGGGTAAGCCTATTGACATTAACCGGGCACAAATCCTAACTCCGAGCTGCTACTGAGAATTTCATGGAAAACTTAACAACACTGTTGGACCTGGGAATCGAAACCAAAACCTCTAGCGTAGCTGTCGCGCTTAGGAGCACTAGGCTACCGACGCAGTATATAAATATTTTTTGTTTATTTAAATGAATATAATTTTTATTTCAAAGTTGGTACTATTGAAAATTTTAATCATTTTCATGTGTACTTACTTCCCCAGAAAGATGCGCAGTCATTCTGAATTCAAAGCTATTCTGTATTCCATTAGTTCCTGAAAAAATGGCAAGTACATTAAAATTCAGCCTGTATATAAAATGCTTCGAGTCGCGGTTTGAAAAAGGACAGCTAGGGAAATACAGCTAGCTAAATTTAAATCCATTCTAAGCATACGTTTTGGATGTAAGTACCTTTAACGAAAAAGAATGGCAAACTTTAACATAATTTTAAAATGCTAGTTACTTACTTTCATCTCTTTCCTTTCTCATGCGCTGATAAGAGACAGCAAATGCACAAGATTTAGCATAGTTGACCCACTACTTCATGTAAGCCAGCGCGTGTGACAACGACCTTTCACTCACACACACACACCGCCTAAGAAAAACCCGGGAAAAGCATCTCTTGGGAAATTTTATTTCGTTTAAACTCCGGCAGCGGTGGCACTGACATTCTTATATTGTGCCTTTGTTGGGTTGCCTACAGGAATTCACGGAGAGAGGGTGGTAAATATTTGAGTAAGGAATTATAATATCGTTAGTTTTATACTTTGTGTTTGCTAAAGAGGTCAGTTCAGCAAGTTATTTGGTCTTGCAGACTTTGGGAGTGATAAATTTAAGCTACGGAAATTGTAATGTCAGGTTCAATGTTGACGTTTATTTTACGATTTTTACAGAAGTTGAAATATTATTTATTTTTCAAAAAAGGGTATAAAATATAAATATTATAAAGATCGAAAAGGTTTTTTTTTTGGTTGTTTGTTTAAACGCGCCAATCTCTGGTACAGGCAATCGGATTGGATTTTTTTTTTTTTGTAAGTTATAGCCAGATTTATGATGAATAGAAATTAATATTGAAGATGTAACATAACGTGAGTAGAAAAGACCACGCAGGCGAAGACCCGCGTAGAAGCTAGTACCTATTGTATTTTATTCTGATATTAAAATAAAAAGATTCAATACAAAAAAAACCAAACAAATGCTAACAACATACTTAAAAGTAGATACTCCGCTGGACATTTTAAAAAGGAACGAAAAAAAAAAGACAAATTCTTTCTTCCAGTCACGAACATCGATTCTATAGCTCCATATAATTATCACAGCAAACAACCATTTTTTTGTAACACCTCAACTTTCAATAACCTCTTCAAACCACGAGAAAATAACAAGTTTTCCCACCCGCTAACTCTATTTCTAGTTCAAAGAAAACACTTCATAATAAAAATCATTATGCAGTTCACACAAAAGGCGACTATTCTATAAAGTACAAGCTATTCATTTTCATAGACAGCCAAGAAAAGGGGGGGCGTCCTCCCCCTATTCCCTCCCTCTTCCCCTTTTCAGTATGGCGGCGCTCCTAGTGCCATTACTGGGTTTTTTTACGAGACTTATCCACCCATATAAGAAGTGGCGTGAATCTTCTCAACTTGCTTTTTGTCTGAAGAGAAAGTTTTATTAAAAATTATATTATGCATTGCAATCTAAGTGTTGGGCATAGATTCTTATTTATGCGTGCTACTTACAACTATAAGCTTGACATAGGTATTCTTTATGACATTTTTTTAAGTACGTGTAAATGTTATTGAGTTCCTTCTAGGCGACTGAACTAATTTTAATGACATTTTGTGTGTGTGTGTTTGGGTCCCTGGATGGTTTAGTTTCACAATTGGACCCGGTAGGTAGCGCTGCAAGACGTCTGTCGGGACCGCTGGCAATTTAATATAGAAATAACAACATTTTTGCTGGATCCTACGTCTGTGAGTCAGAAATTTTATCAAAGTTTAATATAATATTTTACAGAATAGATAATATAAAAATTCACTGCCTGCCCACTTTTTAAAAAGACGCATATTTTTCCCATCGATTATGAAGGCGTGTCATTTCACAATCTTACCAAAAATATATTAGCCTTAACTGGTAGTTATTTATTACAATATTATTATAATTTACTAGAGGCATACTTGGAAAACACGAGCAATATTAATCAACTTTATAGGCATCGCTTACAGTTTTAGTGACCTATTGGGTAAAATTATACTGCTATAAAGTGCTATAATCCCTACATTATGTTTTTTATTTGATGTCCCCTTTTAAACAACAAAAATAACTTTTCAAACCTTTGTTACAGTGTCATTCAGGGTGATTTTATCAAATACATGGGTATATCAATGGACAGGCTGTCCTTAAGTGTTAAGTATTTCTCATTACAATTTGCCATGCAAATTAGGACTTTAAATTGTGTGCGCTAAAATATTTTTCACAAAGACAAGATAAAAAAGTGACGGCTTGCGGGCATCACTAACGTTTGAATTTTTCGTGACAATTCCGGTCGGGCCATTGCAGTCTCGCAGCGGTGCTGTTAAAGTCAGTGATGACCATAAGTCTCTTTAGATGATGGCAAGTTTACCTGATGACGTCAGAAAAAACTATTTAGAAGCCGCGAAAGATCTGAAAGCAAAGTTAACATGGAAGAAAACGAAAGTGTTGGATAACAAAAGCCCTCTGCCGAGGAGTAGGACTTAGATTTCAATAATTTACTGCTAGCGAAGACTATTTCAATTTATGTAAGAGGTCTATGGAAAGACTAGTGGTTTAAAGTGAATTTCAGAGAATAGCAGCTTATTCTGTTCAATTCACTTGGAACCTCGTTCAAGAAAACTCATGAAATCGAGTCTATTTGTATTTGTAATACTCACGACAAAGCATATTTACTTCTCGACATATTTTGAAAAGATATTCAGGAAAAGACTGTGTAGTAGGTACTGTGAAGGTTGTTCACCGTATGAACCTGGCTGAGACAGTTTACGTCCAAACAGTCGAATTCCTTTTTGGAATTAGAATAGACAATTTTTATAAGTGAAGGCACTTGTTTGGCCACCTTCGAGTCAGTGACATATCAATGAAAAGATATAATAATGTATAAAACGTTCATGGTTTTCATTTATATAGTTGGAGCCCTATATTTTAATTACATTACGCCCCGGTACCGTGGTTTAACCGTGAGAGTGACCACAGTACTCATATTTACTAGAATCTAGGCGATCTTCAGGTAGTCAATCACAGTCTATGGACGTTTGTAAGACCAGAAAGTCAATACTAACATAAAGACGTTCAAATTCAAGTTACAATCTAGTCACAGTGTCAAAAAGGCAATGAAATATGTACAAAATCTAGTAGCAATCTCATCTCAGCCACAATCAATGTCAAAAATGTATGCAAATTAGAGGTATTTTTGGAAAACTGAGACTAAGATTATAATGCGATCGTTGTTAAAGTTACAGGAATCAGGGTCTCAGAGCTAGCGCAGATGCATCGCCATGCCAGCAATAAAGCTGAAATCCATCATGTTCATACTACATACATATATAAACTCAATCCTTTTCCCCATGGAGTTAGGCAGATACCACAGAACGCCACCTGCTACGATCCTTACAAGCATGGTCATACAAGCATGCCGGTCACGAGTGCTGCGCACCCGACATTTCTGAAAAACCGCACCAATAAGGTCAGGTTAGGCGTCTCCCGGCGTTGTCACTTACATCTTTCATATAAATCCCTTTTGTTAGTGGCCTTTCCTTTGGCTTAATTTTTTACTATTCTAATGAAATCTATAATTCTACGTTAAAAATAAAAATATACATATATAAAGATCCACCTACTATCTAAGTTAGCCTCAAACACGACAGACGTGTCCCAAATTTCTATCACTTTTAGTACACTTGTCCACGAAATGGCATTTCCTGAATTGAAAGGTCAAAATATATTGACCGAGTTCTTGCCGAACGTTTCTAGCGAGTCTTGTAAGGAGGTCAAGTCCCTCAAATGTTTGTATCGACCAAACTAGGCACGCGAAATCCTAGTTGACTCGGATTTTTCTTCGGTTCAGCGAACGAAGGCTCTAGAATTTTGAACTTGGTACTTGAGCTGTATTTTAGATTATTTAGGAAAAGTTCCATGACACTAACACCTGCCTATAATTGTCCTACAACAGGGCAAAGGCCTCTTCTCATGAAGAGGAGGCATGTGCATTGATCACAACGCTTGCTCAAGGCGGATTGGCAATTTCAGACTTATATTAATTACATATAAGTCCAAGTTTCCTCACGATGTTTTCCTTCACCGATGTCAGTGATGTCCAAGTTAAACTTAGAAAGACTAAAGAGGCCTATGTTATCAATTTAATGTTCTCATAGTACTTAGAACTAAATACCACGTAAGACAATGGTTACCGTATTTAATTCTCCTTGACACTGAATCCAGATTACATTGAGCTAGAAATAGCTGGACATACCAATAAATCTATTCACAGATTTAAGTGATACCTACACGAAATTATGTAGGCAGGCCCACCATATGGCCGATTTCTGGAGCTAGCAACAATTGTTTGTATGTTTATACACCCTTTAGATGTTAGTTCTAATGTCGGATATTTTATTTCTCACATAAAATTTTACCTACTTACCGTGACAAGACTTATGTCACGGATTTTGTCGGATTTGAGAACCCACCCATACAAAATGCCAGCCTGTATTTTTATTCTAGGCCAGGCCTTCTCTACAAATTCTCTCTTTAGGGTTCCGTACTTGAAGGATGCTAACGGGACCCTATTAACCACCGCTGTCCGTTCGCCTGTCTGTCAGCGGACTGTATCTCAAGAACAATAAATAGGTAGATTTTTATTGCTGCTATAATAAACAAAATAAACACGAAACGTGTTTTTTCGGCGTCTTTTGCTTGATCTTAATATTGGACGATGTTACGGAACCTTCATGTCCGACACGACTCGTATTTGACGGATTTTTTTTTCTGCCCTGTAAGTGCCAGTAACTTCACAGTTACAGTGTTTTTATCATATCATGTATTCACATACATGATATGATAAGAACACAAAATTAAAAATTTTAAGTAACCCCCGACAGAAAAATAAAGATCCCTACTGCAGCTAACAAAAGAGCTGATAACTTTGAAACCGCTGAACCGATTTCCATCAAACATACAGCTAAGAACACTCCCGACTAATAAACCTTTCAAACAAAAATAAACTATATCAAAATCGCTTCATGCGTTCGGGAGCTACGATGCCACAGACACACACACACACAGACACATCAAACTCATAAAACCCCGTCGTTTTTGAGTCGGAGGTTAAAAAGTAATATGAGTAGGCAATTTGGAACCCGTAACATCCTTTTAAAAACTTAGGTGGTCTGCAAACCTGCAGGTAGCCTAAATATTACCCACGATTGTAGATTTGACAAACATTCATGACAGCTGTAGGTGTATACATATCTTGTCACGGTGCGTGTTAACCCCACATAATGAAGCACGTAACTGCTATTTATAAAAAGTACACGGATTACAAGCGAAGGAGGCTACTGTAAATTTCGTAATAAGATTTTTGAGTACCACGTTGGGCGCCAGAATTAGGGTACGTAAATAAAGCAGAAAGGGGTAGTAGTACCCGTTTCCTTTTGATACGTTTTGGAGATTTATCTTCTGTTGTTTAACTGATTTTATTAGGGATCAGTCTTTCTTTTTAATCAAGTTTGGAATTCTGAAGCTGTAAATAACAACATTTTCAGCCGTTTTTTATGTGCATTACGTGACAGTATGACAAGACTTTATTTATGTATTTTATTTTATTTACTACCTATTGATCTAAGATAAGACGAAATTGATAAAGAAAAAGGGTTTGATAGAGGACTTTTATACGCACGGAGATTTTCTAAATTTGAATAACATAAAAATACATGATTTCGTAATGTAAAAATATTGATAAACGTGGACTTTCTTTACCCACAAATATTTTCTAAATTTGAATAGGATAATATTCTTTCGTAATTTGAAACGTGTGTGGTTTTCTTTTTATTTCAAATAATATATTTTATGTTGTTTTTAGGGTTCCGTCCCTCAAAAGGAAAAAAATGAACCCTTATAAGATCACTTTGTTGTCCTTCCGTCTGTCCGTCTGTCTGTCAAGACCCTTTATTTCGGGAACGCGTGGGTGGTATTAAATTGAAATTTGAACCGTATACTCAAGTCAATGGTCCCATAAAGTTGTGAAAAAATCAAACTTCTAAATTTACGTAAAAAAAATATACAGCCGTTTATTCAGAAAAAAACGCATATCTCTCGAGGGAGTCAAAACACATAGGGTAGTTCCCGTTGACCTATAACTATGAAATTTGGCAAGTAACATCGTTATAGACCACAAGTACAAGAAAAAGTCCCAAAACTATACATTTGTAAATAAATATTAAAAAATAGGGGGTCTATATTTTTTTACAGGGGTCGGAATTTCAAATCGAAGCTTCTAGTACAAATGGGGTATCATATGAGAGGGCTCGATGTGCACATTGCAAAATATATTTTATATTTTTTTCTGACACACTATTTCTTATTTATAATGAAAAATATAAAAAATACGGTTCCCCTCTTTGTCTCCGAAGTCAATGAAACGAAAAATTTAAAGTAATTACAATTACCTAATACCTATGTAAAGTCTAGTAGATAAATAGATATACTATTTATTTATTAATTATACTATTTACCTATTTCAATACACTATTTATTTAATTCTGTAATTTATAATGATCCTACGTACGGAACCCTCGGTGGGCGAGTCCGACTCGCACTTGTCCGGTTTTTTTTTATACGGCATCCAGAGAATTCTCCTAAAGGCACCTTGATACTAAATCATTCGATAAACAATTGACAATCGACAACGAATTGCATTTATAATGGCGTCCACATTACCAATACTTTCCTTAATAAAAGTAGTTTTATTAATTCAATGCAATAATGGAAATTTTTCATTGTCTATAGTGGACAGTCAATGAAAATTTTCCACTAGTGCATTATGTTTACAAGAACTAAAAGTCATTGTAGTCAATTGGCAATATCAGTATCGCGAACTATAGTAAGTTTTTGTATTTATTATTTTGCAAATCATCCACTACTCGCTTGGTGTATGTGAAGTTTGACATTAGGTTGATAGACGGCTACTAATATTGGACAAAAGATCAACGAAATGTTGGTTAAACATATAGTTTAGCGTTACTCGATTATCTATCCATTATTAAATTATTACATACGAGAATTATCATTAATTTAGGAAAAAAAACGTTGCGCCCACACTAGGAATTTCTCCTGTACAGGAGCGTTTACAAACATATAAACTCACATACACAAACAATCAGCTCCGAAACATCAACCTGTAGGCCATACAAACATTTGCTTCGTGCGGGAATCAAACTCGCGACACGCAGCGCAGCAGCCACTGAGCCAAACGTGTCATATTTGACACTCCATCTTTAAAAACACCAGTTCAACCAGTCAGTCGCTTAGTTCGCATTCGGAATTCAAAATGGAATTCGTGCGAATTTTATTCTATTCGACGTCAGACAATTTAATATGGTCTCTGAATGCCGGTCAGATAGTTTAAATTCTGTCTCTGAATACTGCAGAATCGGCAAAGAGAATTCTCCGAATAATTCACAGAACTAACGTTTCAACCACTCAAAGACTACAGACATAACTGCGTTCTAATAAATTAAGAACATAACAGGGCTTTGTATTTGATACTAGCGTTTGCTCCCGACTTCATCCGCATCAAATAATTACATTAGGCAGACTTTTTAAAGTGTTCAAAATTTAAAAAAAATATTGAACAAATGTTTATTTATTTCTTTTTAAGAAAAATGGATGCAGGCCGCTTCCAACCGGTCCTATTGGTGATCTATAGGGGAAGGCCGATGTCCGACAGTCCACGTCGCTCAACACTATATTTTTCGTGAAAAATTAGTTAAAATATTTTAAACTGGTTTTCGTAAACAAAAGTATAAAAAATTGGGTAGATGACCATTGATGACATTGGGTATATGACACCAATAAAAAAGTAATTCTAAGACTCAACTTCTCTAAAGAAACATTTGATTTTACCCCTGAAAACACGATTGATTTTAAAAAACCAAAAAATTAGATTCTTAGTTGCCTTGAAATCAATAAATAGTGAATTGAGATGTCAAAAAAATTACGTCATAGTTTAGTATTGTAGTACAAAATCTTTGGGGGAATCGCGTTTTGACAGCTCGTAAAAAGTATGTCAATTCATTAGTGGTGTCAACTAATTATAAACTTTTAGTTTTAATATCTCCGCAAACAAAGAGATCCCAAACAAAGAAATTGATCGCAACCATGGGATGAATACATTGTGGCTTTCAGCTTTATTAAATGTCTATTTACACCCTATTTAAAATAATTGATGAGAAGGAAACTCCGATATTCATGACCTGGCTTAGGCAGGGGTTAGATTGAAAGCGGAGGGAAGATCTAATTAAAGGACAGCTTGGTTTAAGTATTTGAATCACGTCTTAACCCCATCTACTTCTCTAGAGAATAGACCTTTCGAAGACGAGACAGTAATACGACAAAGTCATTTTAAGTACCTACCTCGCCCACAAAAAACATATAGGTTACCTTAAAAGGGGTTATTGAACTTATCATTACGAACAACTTTTACTATGAGACCAACCCTTAATATCACTGAAATAAATTCGCTGATCCGTACATTTTACAAAAATGCAATTAGCATCAATGAGCAATTTTCAGATTTCTAGTACCTATACAAAAAAGAAGATCTTCCTCTTTCAACCCATCAAGCTTCTAGTAGGTCTTCGCCCCATATTTTGAATTAAAACTAAAAGTCTGCACGCCACATTTCAGTAACTTAGTAAAAAACCATCTTACTTAAACTAAAAAGCCTACTACAAAAAAAAGAAAACACCCCCTTTTCATTCCACCCCTTCTCCGCCCCCATTTGATACACACTTTATTGTCCCTGGCTCTAGGGAAGATACCAAACACCTGTCACAAAAAGATCCCGGGCAATTGAAATGAATTCATACTTATTTCGCAAACAACAGTAAATGTTACATAAAGTGAACTCTTTATTTATATGAAGTCTGAAATAACAGGGTCCGTAAAAACGCGGGATGAGTAGCCTCATCACTTCTCGTTTGTATTTCTAACAGTTTCGACTGGTACCGTGCGAGTAAGGAAAAAGTGCAATATTGAAAAGTTAAATTATTGAACACTGTATATATTATTATCAGAGGTGGCAATTCTACGAACTTCTAGAAATATTTGTATTCTGATCTCGGTCTTAATTTGTCAAAAATGCCTCTATTTTGTTTACATTTATTATTGTATTTGATAATTAATGTTCCTACATACATACGTACACTCACGCCTTTTTCCCATGGGGGTAGACAGAAACCACAGAACGCCACCTGCTACGACCCTTACATACTTCTTTCGCCTCGTCGACGTTCATACATCTGCTCATACAAGCACGCCGGTTACGAGTACTGCGCACCCGACCTGTCTGAAGAACCTCACCAATAAGGTCACGGTAGGTCTTTCTAGGGCGTCCTCTCCATTAAAGTTCCTATATATTTTATAGGTAAAAAGCAACACGGCTTAAATGGGAATGGGAGTCACGTCAGCCCAGGCACACCGACTGATGGCCAAGAGTGTCCACGCAATGGTTACTTGAGGATAGACGGCGTCGCTGAGGACAGACCAGAATGAGGTGATGGAATGACCTGAACGCGTACAAAGGGGTTTGATTCAAGGTGGCTTAAGAAAAGAATGCCTGGAAGAATTATGGGGGAACTTTTTCCCAGCAGTAGAATAGTATATACAAAGGAACATACAAACTTAATTTAAAAATAGAATTCCATTATATTTTCAAAGAATTATTCATGCTGAAAAGTAGGTACAGCAAAAATGTATACAAAAGGTCAAACTCCTAACCCGTTTCATTTCATAATTCCTGTACATTTCAGAAGTAACTTCTCGTATCAATGCTTCAGTTTTATTTCCCGACATTTCGTGCCCCGGAGCACTCTAATACCGGCTCTATTATCTTCTGAGCAAAATCAAATCTTAACGTAAACTGAAATACACAATTTATAACTTTTACAAGTCAGTATCGGCATTTCGTAAATATCCTACACCGTTGTTGCATAATTATTTTCTAGACTATCTTATGCCTGTGACTTCGTTCGGGTAAATGTTATCACAGGCATTTATTTTTAGCGCGGAACCCTGATTCTCTTTCTAAAATAAAAGTTGCCTCAGTTACTTGTTATATCATCAACTATCTGCTAGTGAAAGTCCAGCCATTTCGCTGATTAGCTGGGACACACAGGTAACCGACAACCAAAAATTATTTAAAAAAAAAATTTCGTGTAAATCGGTTTCTATTTTGAAAAAAAAACTGTTATTTTGACATTTCAAACAGACACTTCGATTTTATTTACTTGTAGGAATAAATATTATGTATACACCACTTTTACTCTTATATATAGGAAGAGACTCATCTCTTCTGTTTCAAGCAGCAATATTGTCTTGTTAATCATTTTCTGTACGGTAAATTATGACGATAACAATACCGGAGAAGTTTGTCTTACACGAAATTAATTTACATCGCATGACGGAAGCAATTTTATTCAAAACCTTCCAGCAGTACAGTCCCTGCCACAGCCTTTTGCCGTTTGCAGTCACTTAGCTAGTCGCCTTTGAGATCCATTACATCTATCTCTCTATTTTATCTATAAGGCTCAAAAAGACTTCAAGAAAGCCCCATATGTTCAGAATCAAGGGCAAACATATTCTATAGTGTTAAAAGCAGTGAATTCTTTACGCGAAATATTATTTTGCAAACGCCTATCAATCATGCCGGTGATGACTGGCGCTATCTATGTCCAATATCTGAACAGCAAACACATAAGACTAGTACAACAAACGATGAATTACATATACGTACCTCGCCAAAAATAACTTACTAAATGCTACTAGCTTCTACCCGCTATTTTGTCTGTGTAATGATCAGAATTAACTGCTGTTTTATTAACAGCCTCATTAGCCTAGTGCTCCTAAGCGCGACTGCTATGCTAGAGGTCTTGGATTCGATTCCCAGGTCGAGCAAAAAGTGTTATTGGGCTTTTCTATGAAATTCTCAGTAGCAGCTCAGAGTTAGGATTTGTGCCCGGTTAATGGCAATAGGCTCGCCCCCTATTAAATGAGCCCTAAACGTACCGGCGAACTGTGAGTGTACATTGTTACACCTCGGCCTAACTCTCCGGGGAATACAGGCGTGATGGTATGTGTGTATGTATCATCAGAATTAAGACAAAGTTATAAATTGTCCTACAGTTACAAAAACAGGATAGAAATTAATGTATTAAGCTCAATCATCATTTTTATGTACGCCTTTTAGGTAATTTCAATCAGCCGCTCATACATCAAAGTCACATCATTTGTTTATATTAGACCATCAAAAGATACTTTTGAACATCGTAATATACAAGAACGAAACAAATTGAATCGAGTTGCCTTTTCCAAAAGATATTCCATGCTTCCATATTACTCTTTTTAACCGACTTCAAAAAGGAGGAGGTAATCAATTCGGATGTTTACACATACCATCACGCCTATATTCCCCGGAGGGTTAGGCAGAGGTGTACCAATGTACACCCACAGTTCGCCGGTATGTTTAGGTCCCGTGTAATAGGGGGCGAGCCTATTGCCATTAACCGGGCACAAATCCTAACTCCGAGCTGCTACTGAGAATTTCATAGAAAATCCCAATAACACTTTTTGCTCGACCTGGGAATTCGGATGTTTATATATATATATATATTTTATGTATGTTAACTCCGTTGTTTATAGACGGATATTCAAAATTCTTTTTTTGTTGGGAAGGGCTTTATTCCGATATGGCCCCATTTAAATTTTACATAGATCTGATGATGGTAGTAATAGTACATATTACAATCCTTAAAAAGTGTATTGTCAAGGTTTCAAAAAACCGACTTATCTATAAATATTTCATGAAAGTATAATAGTATCATAGTAAAAAAATCGTAGAGGAGAGCATACAAATTTGTTTGTCGCGTATAGGTATTTCAAAATTACGAGCGCAACTATATAATTTTATGTAATGACATTGTAGGGAATTTCATGAACTAAAGACATACTTATAAATTATTCCACTGAGCCGTGTGTATTTTTTTCACAATTTAAAGAAAACGTCAAAATTACTGTTATTTTTGTGGTTATCCGATTCAACTAACATCAAATGTGTCGCTATTTTGAACCTTATTTGTTGCCGCGATGCGTTATTGTCAATTACCTAAACATTTGCTAACGACAGGGCCTTAATCTCACAAACTGTGCGTAGGTATACATACTTATAATACGAGAAGTATAGTAGAATATTGTAACATTTATAAAAAAGACAAAACTTTTCATTATATACACGAAAATACATCCGACGACCTTTCTTGTCAAAACCATTTGCCGATTCGTGGCCATCTTAATATAAAATTTTACGAAAATGTTGAAAATCCCCTCATTGCTTCAGAATCCGTTCGTTATATCTTTAAATTGCACAGTAATACCAGGGCTCGGAATAAACGATCTGATAAGTCAACGCTCTTCGTTGAGATTTTGAGTATACATTTACAGATTACTATAGCTTTAGCCCGCTACTTCGTCCGCTTGATCGCGGTCGCAAACGAAATCGCGGATTAAAAAGTAGCCTATCGTTACCCAGTTGAAGCTACTTCTTTGTTTGTTTGCGAAAGTTAATTAAGATCGCTTTAATAGTTCTGTGTATAAACTTTGTCCGCTTGGTTTTTTTCATCCGGGTTAAGTTACGTCTTTGGTTAGTACTCCGCTCCCGTGTTTCGTAGCGTGATGTTATATGGCCTATACTATTTCTCATGGATTTGGCTATAATATGTATATTAATATTATTTCCAATCCTACTGCCAGTTTCAGATATTAGCATGTTTAAAACAAACAAATAAACAAAACACTCTCCAGCTTAATTCTATTAGGTACTATAGATTGTTGTTAATGTTGCCTTAATCCTACTATTACGAAAAATGCGAAAGTTTGTGAGGATGAATGAATGGATAGATGGATGGATGGATGAATTTTTATAACTCTTTCACACTTAAACGGGTGAACGGAATTAGTTTAAATTAGGCGCACATAAAGATATTGATCTATTCTTACACATTTTTTTTTCTTTTATAATTTTTCCTTAATTCCGAAGTCTACGCCGACAAAGTCGGGGGCAAAAGCTAGTTATTTTATAGACATTCTCCAGAGTAACAAAATGTTACAATCTTGAAGATCATGAGAATATCCAAACATGTTTAAGATCGCGTTAATTAACCCATAACTAGGTACCTACTTGATAAGGAAAATGTAATTAAGCATAACCTTAATAAGACTTCAAACAGTTAGGTATACAGATAGTAAAAGTAACATAAAAACCGTATTTACATCCATTTTCCAAGAAATTAGTTTTTACGGCGCTGAAATATTTTCCTTACGTATCTGTTTCAAACCAGTTTTTTATCTTCACTTCTGTAAGTAATAAGACAAGAAAGCTATAACTAAAAAATTAACTCCCAGTACCTCAAAATTAATGCGACAAATTATCAAGCATACGTAAACAGCTGTGATTGGTTGACTGAATTTATCAACAACCAATCGCAGTCGAGCTCGAGAATTTGTCACTTTAATTTTTCGTTTGAGACATCGAAGGTAAAAGCATTTATAGACAGATAATTTGTTGTTACGTTAATGAAATCGCCTTTATTGTAATAAAAAAATAAATAATGAAAACATACCATCACGCCTGTATTCCCCGAAGGGTTAGGCAGAGGTATACAAATGTACACCCACAGTTCGCCGGTATGTTTAGGTCCCATGTAATAGGGCGCAAGCCTATTGCCATTAACCGGGCACAAATCCTAACTCCGAGCTGCCACTGAGAATTTCATAGAAAAACTCAATAACACTTTTTGCTTGACCTGGCAATCGAACCCAAGACCTTTAGCGTAGCAGTCGCGCTTAGGAACACTAGACTAACGAGGCAGTTACTTGTAATAACACCCGCCTATTATTGTCCCACTGCTCGGTCACTAAAGTCGGATGGCGATTTCAGACTTATTCTAATTAGTCCAGGATTCCTCACGATATCTCTTCATCGATGTCAGTAATGTCTAAGATAAACTGAAAAACAAACATACAACACACCCCTACTCTTAGTGAAATATTGTGAATACAGTACTATGCTTAAGCTTGTAAATCTATTTTAATATTCCGTAGGATCTCTAGAAGTGTCATATTCCGTATAATAAGTTACCAAAATATATAAATTGTTCCGAAGTCTGTCTCCACCCAGAATATATTCAGGATTTTTATATTAAGACTTATAATACAATTTTTCTGTATGAAAGAAAGTGGGAGGTAAATCATACGAACCCACATAAGAAGACAGAAATAATAACGTAACTTAAATATAACTTTTTTGTGACAATTCTTCTTTTCATATTACACCTACGGTAACACGTTTGCTATTTCTGTAACTTATAATTAGATTTAGGAAAACTCTAAAAGAAACCTTCGCTCAATAATCATTGTAATAAATTTTGCCTGAAGCAGTGATATTGGAGTCCTATTACGTTAAATGTGAACGTGAGTTTATCGAGTTGTTTGTTTGTTATGCTTTAATTTTTTTTAAACCCCGACTCTAAAAGAGGGGTTTCATAAGTTTGACGTATCTGTGTGTCCACCGTAGCTTTTAACCGTTTCAAGGCTGTGTCAAACTTTTTCGTTAGCTGCGGTAAGGATATTTATTCTTCTGTCGAGGGTTACTCAATTTTATTTTATTTTATTACTTGTACTTGAACTGCCTCGGTAGCCTAGTGGTCCTAAGCGCGACTGCAACGCTAGAGGTCTTGGGTTCGATTCCCAGGTCGAGCAAAAAAAGTGTTATTGGGTTTTTCTATGAAATTCTCAGTAGCAGCAGTGTGCTCGGTTAATGGCAATAGGCTCGCCCCTTATTACATGGGACCTAAACATACCTTCGAACTGTGGGTGTACATTGTTACACCTCTGCCTAAGCCTTCGGGGAATACAGGCGTCATGGTATGTAGTGTTTTATTACTTGTTTTTAATGGCAATTAGTTTACATTGTATTTATCTTAAAATAGGAATCTTATTACATGCAAACATTGAAATAACAATACCATACTTAATACCATACCATTCATTATAACCATATTTACCAAATGTTCTATTGAAAATGTAAGTTCTTAAATATCTTTATTCATTAGTTCGGAACTCAACAATCAAGACACCGCTCGACCTAAATATTAAGTTAGTCAATAGGTACCTACCTAATTCAGTTTAAAACATAGCTTTGTCAGTAAGCTTTATTCCTTTCACTTACGCACGTTTTAATTTTAAGAAAAGTACCTACTTAGAGAGACTTGTTTTAAATAAGGAAAACAACTCGACATAAATGAAAATGTGGTTAAAAACTTAAACTAGCGTTTCTTTGAAATTTGTTTTCTTTATGTCAATGGATGGCAAACAAGCTGCCAGCCCAGCTGGTGTTACGGGGTCTCGTTGTTTATAGACAACTGCAATACCAGAGGCCTTACAGATGCGTTGCCATCCCAAAAACAAAGTTGAAATGTCTCATGTATCTGTAATTACACCGGCGCTCATACCGTTGAAACTGGAACATATCAACAGCGGGAGAAATTGGTATGGTGGTAGTTCTTCCCTGGACGAGCTGTTTCTCAAGGAACTCTACTACTAGGTAGAAGTATCCTACAAAGTTATTGCTGGGTTAGGTCATATAGATACGACAGAAATTACGATAATAATATTTAATTGAAATTAGAAGCAAAAACAAAATATGGCCCGCCACGGCCACGGAGTAGACGGCGGTACGAACTCGATAGACTTCTTTAAAACCGAAGTAATGAAGCACAGTATAGTGAAAGATGGAAGGAATACAATAAAAGCAGTTTGAAACTGTCGCCTAAGCAAAGATCATAAAATGGCGTCAACGCTTAATGAAACAGAGAACGATTACGTAAGAGGCATTCTCATTAAATACAGAACGTGTGTTAATAAGACAAAGCAAATACATTGTACGGTTTCATTACCACACAGCAAAATTAATTTAATAAATGGAACGTAAACAAAATGAAAGAAAATTGAAAACTTTTGCGGACACTAAGTTTCTGTAGACATTTTCTCCGACGGAACGAAGTCTCCAGTGACGAAACTTTAATGTAATTCGATCAATCAATACGTTCGCTTGGAGATTCGTTGAAATCAATTAACAGTTTGGCGTTGATGACGGACTGCAAGGAGTTGGGAATGGTTTCCTAAATTCATTAGTTGTTAAGGAATTCTCTAGTAATCTTTGATCAGTTAGTACTTTGGTGTTGGACAAACTTGTGTGGGTATTTGTTTTAATTATGCAAGTGTTAGTCTGGAATAAATTTCTTTGCTAACCTACCTTCCGTAACAGTTATATTAGACACCTCTGGGCAACATTTGTATATAGCTTAAGGCGAAAACGCTTGAGTAACCCACGAAATTATTACTTTTGCTTTTTTGCTATTTACAGCACAGCATCGTGTTGTATGGGAATAATCAATCGACATAACACTAACATAAACATATTCATAAATTCGAAAATCATGATAAATGCGAAAGTAATTCTGTGTGTCTATCTGTTACGCTTTCATGACTAAACCACTGAACCGATTTTAATAAAATTTGGTACGAGGTAAGTTGGAACACGAAGAAAGGACTTAGGTTACTCTTTATTGTGCCACTTCTTCTAAATAACATTTACGCGGGGTAAAGCTAGTACCTACGCAAGTTAAAATTACATCTAAATTAGAATTAAATGTAAATGTGCCTATTTAAAGTAAACATGACATTTGCGTCCAATTATAACGTAGAGAGTTGTATTGACGATTGTTATGATTATAATTTTGTACATTTATACACATATTCGTTACGGCCACTTCTTTTTTCAACAAACTTAATCAAGGTGGTCCTCAATTCGGTCGTATTTTATTAAATAACATTCAACTTAAAAAACATAAAACATTTTTAACTTTGCGGACCATCCCATCGTTTTCACCATAGGTCATTGGCAACCATTCAAAGAAATTGAAAGCGTACTAGAAATCAAATCAAATTCAATGGCGCATGATAAATCAATATTACCAAAATAGTGAAAGGTACGGTGCTTACATGATGAATCAATACAGATCCATGAATAATAAATAAAACATTTTGTAGACGCTCAACTACTTACTTTTGTTACTATGGCGTGCGTAGAATTGTGGAAGACAAAGATTATGAACGAAATGGAGTGCTAGCTCCAGCTTATACGCACAACCCTGCCTAGGTATCTATACTAGCAAAGTGTCTAGCCCTTAACCATGGTTTAGGCAATAAGCTCAGCTATGAAAAACAAATATTGCAGGTATGTAATATTAGTTTTTTTTTATATTTGGCACTATATTGATACAATGGGCCTTATATTGAACTATAATTTCTTGACATCGTTTCTTTTAAAGGTACTCCAACGATTTATCTACTAACAATATAGGTATAATGAAATGAGTATACGTTAGAACTATAGTGTGTTTGTCACTTATAGATGTAAACAGCACTTACATACTAAATTGTTGTTCTAAATTCTAAAAGTCAGTAACAGATTAATTAAATCTTTGGCCTAACAGGAGCCTGAAAAAGGCATTAGCATAAAACGACTAAGCGAGTGGATTCGCCGCTCTACTCTCGTACTTAACTAAAATCATATATTGTTGAAAATAATAAATGACGCACTCCATGTAATGATTACTCTTTAAGACGGAAGGATAGTCCGACGAGGGGAATCATTTAAGCCTAAATTATTTACTAAATACAGACATAATGGGACCGGAAATGTTAGTTGTCGTACCGTTGATATTACAGGCCCTTGTACTCCGACGCCGTTTCGTATGATTTAAACCAGGTGATTCCCAATTTAGATAAGAGAAAAATAAAATAATAATTAACGCCAAGACTGGAATCATGATACTGGTGATCAATTAAAGTTTTGACCCAAAATAGAACCATTATTTTTTATGATAAACGTCGCAGTATCACGTATTATGTACAAAATCGTCTGACTACTTATAGACACAACCGTTTGCTAACATACAGACGGACAGACGGCTTGGTGCATGATTTCCTCCAGCACCGTTTGAGTACCAAACCCTTAAAAAATATAAACTTAGGTATATATTTCATCGATGAAGAAGGATTATCACTCCCATTTAAAAGCACTAAGTCGCAACATAATGTAAGGTCCTAGAAGGACGAAAAAATATCTCCTGGTACAGCCAGATGACCTATGTAGGTGGAAAATGGGCAGAGAGAGATGAAAAGTCAGCCCATAGATTGCCGGAAGTAATTATATAATGGGAGTGGCCAAGTCTGTCTGATGCTAAGCGATGGCATATCACAAATGTGAAGTCCTGACACCGTTAGACGGGCTCGCGACAGACTGGGAGAAAATAGCGGAACGCCTTGGTAGACTTTTCCAGGAACTGACGAGAGAAAGCACAACACAGAGGAAAGTGGAAAGAATAGGGGGAGACCTTTGCCCAGGAGCGGAACAGTACCATCACGCCTATATTCCTCAAAGGATTCGGCAGAAGTGTACCAATGTACACCCACAGTTCGCCGGTATGATTCGGTCCCATGTAATAGGGAGCGAGCTTATTACCATTAACCGTGCACAAATACTAACTCCGAGCTGCTACTGAGAATTTCATAGAACAGTTTCGGGACTGTAATGGCTAGCAAAAAAAACAAAAATCTAGTTACTAACTTTAATAATAAAAACCTATTAGAAATAACTTGAAATGCCTAGATTTTAACGAACATTAATTGAGAAATGCCTATAGAGACCTTGTATACAGTCGTGGCTATTGCAATTATCCAGTTTTCTCTAAATACAAGAAGGAAAATACTTTCTTAACATCGATTTCAGAGGTACTTAGTTAGCAGAAAAAAATATTTAAAGTCGGCAATTTTCCTTTTCAGCGAATCCGAGATTACCTACCTTCCATAATTATCTTTCTCGTTCAGTTTCTATTCTTTTGGAGAAATATTTTTTTTTACTGATTGAAGAGTGGTCTGTAGGTATGGAGAGATATGAGTAGGATTTATGTAAAAGATTACTTTATAATTTTATTTATTTTATTTTATTTTATTTTATTTTATTTTAGGAAAGCTTACAGACTAATAACATTATAAAAACAACAACATATCACCAAGTTGCTAATAACAAGCCTCCACAGATAAATACAACATAAAGATGACTTACAGAATAAGGTATGTCATTCCTCAATATTGTTAATTTTCGTTAATCCAGAACAAAAAACGGCTGTGCCAAGAGTTTCCTTACTGTGCTCGCATTAGTGCAGAAATGATCAATGCCATCTTCACAAGAAATTTAATAGCGGTTTTAAGATTGTAAAAAGGAATTAAAGAATTAGTTTAATAAGATCGGCACATGTACATCACGTGTCTTTTTCAAACAAACCATCACGCCTGTATAACCCTCCGGGGGTTAGGCAGAGGTGTACCAATGTACACCCACAGTTCGGCGGTATGTTTTAGGTCCCATGTAATAGGTTGCGAGCCTATTGTCAATTAACCGGGCACAAATCCTAACTCCGAGCTGCTACTGAGAATTTCATAGAAAAACCCAATAACACTTTTTGCTCGACCTGGGAATCGAACCTAAGACCTCTAGCGTAGCAGTCGCGCTTAGGACCACTATGCCAACGAGGCAGTTAACACCAGTGTTGATAAAACCAAATAGCCACAGAAGTCTCAGGTTTCCTTTGTTCCTGCAACATTTACCTAGTACCTATGCCTACCTATTATTCACACTGATTTTGAAAAATAAAATGTAATTTATAATCAAAAAACTTGTTAATATATGGATTAAATATTTACAGTCTTAAAATTAGATAAAAAAAACCGTAATAATAATAAAAAAGAAACTAAAACCAAATGGCATCAAAAAATTCCTCCGCATCGCCGTCAACCGGAAAAGTGCCCAAAACACTGGCGGCATTGCCACTTTGGATGGCAATGTTTAACCTCTAGCCAAGGTTAAAAGCCAGGAAGTGATAAAAAAAAGAAAAATCATATGCCGATTGATTCTTTGACATGGTCTTATGTACCTATACCCTAGAGTTATGGTTTATGAAAAGAAACACATTGTACAGCACGGCATTATAAATAAGTTACACAAATACATGGAACTAAACCATTACACAATATTTTCTACAGAACACAAAATATGCCACGTCACTGCTATCACAAAATATCATGACATTGACCGTCGAAATTTGCGCTTAATACATTCGGCCTTGAGTTCAAATTGGCCTAATTCTCATTTTGTATGCTGAATTCGCTCGTAACTTTCTGTTATTGTAAAAGAAGTACCCACCGACCTGAAAATAAATATGAAGTTCTTTTTAAAATCACTGAGAAAATCAATATACGTAATTTAAGCACTTGTTTAGTTACTAACTTCAACCCGACGGGAATCGTACGTTTTCCGGAATAAAAAGTGCCCTATGTAGGTACTTACTATTCTAGACTATAATACATCTCTGTGCCCATCTAGATCCTTTTAGCCGTTCTTTTTTCCGTTCGTTCATAACAAACATCTATTTATCCAAACATTCGCATTTTAGTAGTAAGAGACATCATTCATAGGTACTTTTGAATTGTCAAGAAGTCAGTCAGTTGCAGATAATAGCTCGTTTCAAATAGTAGGTTAATATGCAGAAGAAGGATAAAGAAACTCCTCCAACACTCTTTTAAAATCAATAGCTTACATCACTCATGTTGAATATATGGGTGTTGAATGTATAGTTAACTGCCTCGGTAGTCTAGTGGTCCTAAGCGCGACTGCTACGTTTAAGACCTTTGGTTCAATTCCCAGGTCGAGCAAAGTGCTGTTGGGTTTTTCTATGAAATTTTCATTAGCAGCTCGGAGTTAGGATTTGTGCCCGGTTAATGGCAACCGGCTTGCCCCTTTTACATGAGACTTAAAACATACCGGCGGACTGTGGCTGTACATTGGTACACCTCTGCCTAACCCTTCGAGGAATACAGGCGTGATGGTGTGTATATGGGTATAATGTGAGAACAATGTAACAAGTGCTACTTAAGAAACAATGCCCATTAGCCCAAGTTTCGGGTCAGGTCCTCTCAATTTTGTGCTAAAAGTATCAAGAAAAACAGTATAGAATTACATTCAAAAGTACAAGTGCCAAAAAAATTAATTACAAACCAGAAGAAAATGTTCAAAGAAGACCTCGGACGTAAAGCTACCCACAGTTTATTATAACTTTCAAAAGCCTCTTATTGAAATCCGCTTAAAAAGTGGAAAACGCAGACTTATACCGTGAAATGGGGTAAAAAACGAAGTCTCAAGAAGAAAATAAACCTTAAGTTGTAAGCTCCAAGGTTTAAGATCCAGCGTGTCGTTTTAATAGTATTGGACAAGAACGACAGCTCTGGGCAGGTTTTCCAATTCTGCTAAAAGGACGTTTTGTTGTGGAAAAGGTGCAATGGGAAGTTCATTGAAAGTTGATTTGACGACTTGTGTGTTGTCGGTGAGAGCACTCATGTGGATTTCTTTAGTACTCTTTGAACCATACCGTTCTTGTATTGCTCACAAGCTGAGTAATTTGTATGTGGTTTTTCTAGACTGCTTATAGAAATCTGGAGGTTTTTCGACAATTTTGGAACTACTGTTTCCATTAAAATAAATCATTTGTTGATGAAGGTTATCTATACTAATATTATAAAGAGGAAATGAACTGATTTCAACAATTTTTCGCCAATGGAACAAACAACCAAACATTATTCCTGAGTAACATAGGCTATAATAACATCACGCTACGACACACGGAAGCGGAGCAGTTCCCAAAGGCGTAACTTAGCGCGGGTGAAATAATCGACGCGGACGAAGTCCCGGACAGTTCGCTAGTATATACCATCACGCCTGTATTCCCCGAAGGGTTAGGCAGAGGTGTAACAATGTACCACAGTTCGCCGGTATATTTAGGTCTCAAGTAATAAGGGGCGAGCCTATTGACATTAACCGGGCACAAATCCTAACTCCGAGCTGCTACTGAGAATTTCATAGAAAAACCCAATAACACTTTTTGCTCGACCTGGGAATCGAACCCATGACCACTAGCGTAGCAATTGTGCTTAGGACCACTAGGCTACCTAGGCAGTTCGCTAGTATGCTATATAACATCATCATCGTTATTTAATGCGGGTGAAACCGGGAGGTATAGCAAGTGAATTAATAAACGCTAGTTATTTTGTTGTTCACTTATCTTTCAACTGACATTTGCGCATATTTTTTTAATTTGGTCATCAATGAATAAACTACTAGTAGAGCGATCTTTTGTTTTTTTATTGATAAATGGCTGTCGTTAAATGTATTCTGAGATGGTCAAGGTCTCAGTGGGCCGTCTGGCGCTTATATTTTATTACAAATACACATACCATCACGCCTGTATTCCCTGAAGTGTTAGGCAGAAGTGCACCAATGTACACCCACAGTTCGCCGGTATGTCTTTAAGTCCCATGTAATAGGGGGCGAGTCTATTGCCATTAACCGGGCACAAATCGTACCTCCGAGCTGCTATTGAGAATTTCATGGAAAAACCCAAAAACACTTTGCTCAACCTGGGAATCGAACCCAAGACCTCCAGCGTAGCAGTCGCGCTTAGGACCACTGGGCTACCTAGACTACACTACTGTTGTGAGTTTTCTAAAAGAAATTTTAAAGAACACAAGGGTCACGAAGACTTTATTTACTACATTTGAGGGCACTAAGAATGTAAGTAATTTATAAGAGTTCAAGTTGCTTGAACACAAAAACAAACATTAGTATTGCTCTTAGTGGTAGATAATCACACTAATAAAATGAGAAAGTCTTGTTTGTTGACGTTTAACATTCAAGATGCAAGGAGCCTGAAATACAAGTACATGATCCAACTTTTAAGGCCCGTTTGTACCATTTACCAGCCGAGGTTATCATTAACCCCGAGGTACACGGGCCCATGTACACTAATATTATAAAAAGGAAATATTTTTTATTTGTTTGCACAGACAACGCCATCAACTGGTTACCCCCTTTTCGAACGAATGTTAAGAGAGGTAAGCAATTTATGACGATATCTGTACCTAATAAACTCTGAAACTACTGAACCGATTTTAACCATTATTTAATCAAGAGATATGACTCAGGAATAATGTAGCTACTACATTATTCCTGAGTGCCGTATGCTATATAACATCACTATGACCTACGGGAGCAAAGCAGTAACCAAAGACGTAACTAAACGCCAACTGAAAAATGAACTTAACGTTAACGTTTGTGCTCACGACTTGTGGTGGTTATATTATAAAGTAATCTCGAGTTAGCAACTAACTCTGAGTTTTGTACTTGGTGCAAGTGGTTCTAAAAGTATTATTGAGGTACTTACATTTTAAAGTGCATATTAAGCTTGTTTTAATTTCACGCGAAAGTGTTCATTTTGGTATTTATTTATCTTTTTATTTATTTAATTATGTTATAAACGTGTATGTCACTGAACTCCTCCTAAATGGCTAGACCTGATGAAGTTTGAGTGGGACCCTGGATGGTTTTGATTCACAATTGGACCGAGTAGTTGGCGCTGCAAGTCAACGTTTGAGCAAATCAACATCTGTCAGGTTCGCTAGTACTCATATTTGGTATCTTATTTATAGCTACAAAAATGTTACGTCCAATTAAGATCATCGTTGTCTACAGCTATATTTATTATTATTATTATGTCCCACAGTGTTAGACCACCTTCTATTAATGAAATTGATCCACATTTTGTGCCTCTCTGGTATGTCCTTCCTATAAGCTTAAAAGTACTATGGTAACCCCAACAGAATTAAGGTACCGCCTGTGGAGTTCCAGTCACATTTGATAAGCCATGTCCGTCTGTCTGTCCGCAGTTTGTCATTTTGCATGAGTATACATAGTAAAGACGCCAAAAAAGTGGTAAAATAAAATTTTGAAAAAAACAATTATTTAGGGTACCTCCCCTACCGAGGCTAACTGCCTCGGTAGCCTAGTGGTCCTAAGTGCGACTGCTACGCTAGAGGTCTTGGGTTCGATTCCCAGGTCAAGCAAAGTGTTATTGGGTTTTTCTATGAAAATCTCAGTAGTAGCTCGGAGTTAGGATTTGTGCCCGGTTAATGGCAATAGGCTCGCCCCCTATTACATGGGACCTAAACATACCGGCGAACTGTGGGTGTACATTGGTACACCTCTGCTTAACCCTTCGGGGAATACAGGCGTGATGGTATGTTGGTGTGTGTCTCCCCTACATGTAAAGTGGGGATGATATTTTTTTTCTTCCTTCTAGAGTGTGCGATATCGTTGGATAGGTCTTTCAAATACATTAGGGGTTTGGGAAGACTGTTTTTTGATTAAGTAAACCGTTTATGACTTATCAAGCTTTAAAGTACCAATTTTTGTTAGAGTCAAGTGTCTCCCCCCTCTCCCAACTAAACGGTTGTAGTTCGAAATTCAAATGTCACGGCAGTAGTTCTTATATATAACAAAATTTAAAGGAAAACTATCAGGACAAAACATTTCTACGTATTCCCATGAAAATACCTTCGTAAATGACATCAGTGCCTCCTGCTGCTGCGTATCTCGGTAATAACGTCCGACTAGTTATTCATTATTAATATTATGAATGCTAAAGTTTGTGAGGAAGGATGGATGGCTGTTGTTTACTCTTTCACGCCTAAACGGCTGAACGGATCTAGATGAAATTTGGCTGAGACAGATTGTTTTAGAAAAAAACATATAGGATACTTTTCATCCCGGAAAACTGTACGGTTCCGGTGGAACAGGTAATATATCAAATTTGACGCAAGCGAAGTAGCGGGCAGACCCTAGTAATTTATACAAAGTAATATATACAATAACCATTTTTCATTGGTATGTTCCGCATTTTTTTCAATACCGCGGAACCGTCGACAGGTGTACAAAAGTCATACAAATCTGTTTACTCAAATATAATTTTATCATATCTAGACGGTTTGTGGTGACTGACAACCGCAGGTGTGAGGCCAATGCATACGTATTTGTACAGGAACGATGCAGAAGTGTCACTCTACATCAACGGCCAACCCGTTACCAAACAATATAGTCGGCGCAGGGCAAAAAAACGCCAGCCTATTATCATCTCAGTGTAGGGCTAAAGCCTCTTCTTATAGAACAAAGACACGAGCATTGCCCACTGTTGCTGAAAGCGGATCGGCAACATTGTAATTATTTTTTTGTTATCTTTTTCTGTCCCACTCCTAGACAAAGGCTGTCCTCCACTCCTTCCATCGTTCACGACTTTCTTACGGATTCATAATTTTTATACCAGCACTTAGAATAACGTGGCTTCCTATTAGCGAAAATAATTGAAAATCGGACCAGAAGTTGTAGAGACTAACACGTTCAAAGATAATACACTCTTCAGTTTTATATAATTAGGTATAGATTGCTAGCCAATTCGAATTACAAACTTAGTTAGCCTTCTGTACTTCTATTATTCACTTGTCGTATACCTACCAATGACGTGCCGGCTTTTAATAAAATTAGCAGCCGTACCCACTGTGTTCATGTTTACTACAAGTGACCGATTTTTAGGATCTATGACGTCATGAATAGAAGGAAAGTGATCCAAATGACATGTACAATGTATGTGGGTAGAAATACCAGCTTAACTTGATGACCTTATAAGGTTTATTGAGGGATTAATCAGAATAGAATAGTGATAACTAACTATAACGATATAAGCCTATTATTGTCCAACTGCAGGACAAAGGCCTCTTGGCATACAGAGAAAGCACGAACACGATGCTCAAACCGGATTGTTGGTTTTAGACTAATAATTTATTACAAGCTTCTGCCTGGGAGTTCTTTCGCATGGCAGTCAAGTAAGTATACTGCAAAATATACCCTATGACACTCGACAATAGTGTAACGTTCTACTAATTAAAAAAAATGTAGGCTCGCCCCCTATTACATGTGACCTAAACATACCTGCGAACTGTGGGTGTATATTGGTACACCTCTACCTAACCCTTCGGGGAATACAGGCGTGATGGTATGTGCAAACAAACAAACAAATACCTATATACCCAATCCTAAATACCTAAATTACTACATATCTAGACCAGTTCTCTTTTCCTCAAGATGTTTTACTTGAACGATGTCACTGTCGTGTGTCTGCAAGTGGATAGATGACGCCATTAAACAATAATTCCAAGACACAACTTCTTAAACAAAACAGTTTTTTTAACCCTGAAAACCCGATTAATTTTTAAGTAACTATTGGATCAATAATCATTAGATTATAAGTTGCATTGTTATCAATAAATAGTTAGTGAATTGAGGTGTCAAAAAAGTAACGTCACAGTTTAGTATTGTCATACAAAATATATGGGGGAAACGCGGTTTGACAGGTCATAAAAAGTACGCCAATTAATTAGTGGTGTCATCAACACAATTATACTGGAGGTTGCGGGTTTGATACCGGGCAAGTACCAACATACTTTTTAAATTTTCTTAGTTCTTATAATATTATGTAGTTACTTGATTAAATGGTTGCCAAATAGCGACCAAATAAAAAATAAGTAACATAACAAGAGTACGTAACATTTAACTCTGAACTTCTTTATCATTAAAAACTTTGATTAACTTATTCAAAACTTGAAAAAAATTTAAGACAATTAACTCAAAAAAATTATGAAATTCTTTCTTCATGACACTTCTTCAAAAAGTTTTCTCATTAATTGGCCCGTTGAGTAACTGACTTTTTATTACTTTCAGTCACATTCAGGAGCAATAAAAACAGACATAATTTGTCGATTTGTCGCGTGTCTTTGCAGAATAACCACTCTTCACTAAACAATTGATGATCGCAATGTTTAGCAGACACAATTTATTTGACCGTTATCAAATTATACCAGCCTATTATTATCCCACGGCAGGGCCTAGGCCTCTCTTACAGAAAAGGCATGAGCAATAATCACTACCCTTGCGATTGGTTGTTATGCGATTTCAGATTCACCAATGCTAATTATAATTTCAGACTTGGATATTTATTAAAGCTAAAGAGATTATTTGTTTGTTGTTTTGTTTAAACATGCTAATTTCTGAAACTACCAATCGGATTAGACAAAGCTTGTATATTATACCTAGCCAGATTTATAAGGAATAGTAAATCGATATAACATCACTTTATGACCTGCAGGAGCGGAGAAGTAACCAAAGATGTCCCTTAACGTGGGTGCAATAAACCACCCAGGTAAAGTCGCGGGCAGAAGCTAGTTTTAATTGTAAGGCCAGGTTTTCTCCACCAACGTCAGTGATGTCCAAGATAAAATTAGGAATCATAATTAATTGAAGAACTCGCAACATTAAAAATTATTAAAAATCAACATTCTTCTATCCACCCCTAAAAAGCCTAAAAAAGATGCATCTTAAAAAAAAACACAAAAATTAAAAATTTTATGAAATCCAGAAGAATAAAAATCCCTACCGCAGCTAACAAAAGAACTGATAACTTAGAAACCGCTGAAACGATTTCCATCAAACATAGCTAAGAACACTCCCGACTTATTCACCTTTCAAACAAAAAAAACTAAATCAAAATCGGTTCATGCGTTCAGGAGCTACGATGCCACAGACAGACACACACACACACACACACACACACAGACAGACACGTCAAACTTATAACACCCCGTCGTTTTTGCGTCGGGGGTTAATGACGTATGACCTTCAGCACTAAGACCTCGTACAACGTGCAATTTTGTGCCAAATGTCGCCAAATCTGTGACCCTTTTCACAGTTAGGCGACATAACCAACACTTAGGGCCTAAACAGACTGGCGGACGGGACGGCAAAGCATTGAAATATAAACCTTATTTCGATTAGATAACTATAAAATTCAATTGATAATTTTCATATCCTCCGCCGTCCAGTCCAGTCTGCACAGGCGATTACGCAACATTATCTCACTAATACCAACAAGGACAAAGATAGCTAATCAAAAACTGATTAGAATATTTAAAACAATATCTTATGTACTTCCCAAGTTCAAGAATTACGGGACAAAGAACAATTCATGAACGAACATACCTAATAGTTTTACAACTGATAAGATACGTTGAATAATGCCTAACATTGAGATTGTGAATTTTTGAAGAACAACAAAGGCAAAACCACAACGATACTAGGTGATTCTAGGTAGGTCCGAATTCATGTAAAGGGGCCCGCCAATGGCGGTCCAAAACCAGGCTCCGGGCTCTGCCCTCCGCTCTTGGGTAACAGGAGGAACCGTGAAGTTTTAGTTAGTAAAAGTCCGAATTAACCCTCCGTTCTACCCAGGCGAAGGATATCCATGAGGATTTAAAAAAAAATCCGGGCTCATTTATTTTGATACTTTACTGCTTGCTACCCGTCTGAACGACTTTTGGCAAAAGGCTTATTCTATTTTGGCTGAAATCACAGTTCATATATAACTAGGTACGTACCTACTTAAGTACTACATCAAGATATTCCATTATCTAGCAGCGCGAATTTGCAAGGAAATTGAATTTTTCACCCGAAGAGAAGAGGATTATAATTTCATTGTCTAGTTGTTCTTCTAATATTAGAACAAGAGTCATACATATTTGATATCTACTTGTTCCAATCAGCTTTCTACTTACTCTTTAACAATATTCCAGATTATAGAGAGTTACTTTAACGGCTTTTAAGAGCTTGTTCTTGTTGTTGACCACCGTCCAATAAGATCAGATTTAAGTGATTGACAGAACATTTCGTGCAAATTCTGTTCCTTTTTTAGGGTTTTGGTTACGAAAAGGGCGCCAAAAGGGACCTTATTACTAAGACCCCGCTGTCTGTATGTCCGTACATCTGTAACGGAGCTGTATTTTTTGAACGGTACTTGATAGACACTTGAAATTCTCATAAAGTGTATATTACTATTGGCACGGTAACAAAATAACGATAATAAAAAATAAAAACATTCACAATGAAACATACAAGAAACGGATTCTTTGTTGCCAATTGTTGCTCGGTGTTAATATTGTACGGTGATACGGAATCCTGCGTATATTAGTCCGATTCGCACGTGACCGGTATAATTCATCTGGTCAATTAAGAATCCATTGAGTGATGGTGAAACAGGACCTAAATGTAACACAATACACATTGTTATTTTTTTTATAAATGAGAAGTAGCTTGGTAGGTATTCGTGTTGCCCAGTAACTGGGTTGTGGAGGTCGGATTGGCAGTCGCTCCATGTAAAATCATCATAGCATCCGGTTATGATGATGAGAAGTAGCTTGGTGAACAATTGCAATTTTAACAAACTCTCAAGGAGAAACTTCTCAAAACCGGTACAATAAATAAAAACTTAAGAATTACGGCGCACTTGAGATAGGCGTACTGTGGATTTACACATTTAATCTTCAGGATTATTCTATTTTTGTACCGATCGATATGAGTATCAAAAACACTCGACAAAATATTATAAAATCGATTATCGATGAAGCGGCAGCCTATTGAATCGATTGAAAGTGAAATCTTCGCGAAGTAGCCTTGACACCTCAACAGGAGCCAAACTGTGGAACCCGTCATACAAGTACCTAATGTAAGATTGCTATATACCTGTCCTTTTCACTCGTAAAGTTGGCGAGTATAAGAAAGTGAGACAGAGAGATATCCTCAATTTGATTGTGTAAATGGTTACTGTATGTAATGATAAGTGATGTGCCAAAATGGTACTAAATTGAATTCTTTATTTCTGTTCTATATTTTTCAATGTAGACGAGAAGAATACTGAGTTGGCATATATAAGTATAGAAGTAGGTTAAGTACTGTGATCACTATACAAGTTGGGATCAGACCGGATAGATCAGTAACACTTTTTAATGATGACTTCGTGTATTAACTGCCTCGTTAGCCTAGCGGTCCTAAGCGCGACTGCTACGCTAGAGGTCTTGGGTTCGATTCCTAGGTCGAGCAAAAAGTGTTATTGGGTTTTTCTATGAAATTCTCAGTAGCAGCTCGGAGTTAAGATTTGTGCCCGGTTAATGGCAATAGTTCCGCCCCCTATTACATAGGACCTAAACATACCGGCGAACTGTGGGTGTACTTTGTTACACCTCTGCGTAACCCTTTGGGGAATTTAGGCGTGATGGTATGTGGATTCATGTATTGAATTCATTATAATAAACTTTGTCTCGTGGCGGACTGTCAAGTGTTATTCTAAACAGAGTTACAGAGTTTAACTCATTGGAATATTCTTACAAATAAGGTCGTATATGGCTCAACCAGCCAGAGTCTCTACAGTACCTAATGGGTATGGGTTTTGTAAACTTAATCCTTACAGACTATAAACCTACGACTATGACTGAATAAATGTATTTTGAACTTTAGTCTGATTGCGATAAAGTTCTAAGAAAAATTGAGTTTAAAACCGGGTCTAACGTCACACCGTCCACACGTTGCTAACCATCAACGGAATAAAGTTCAAAATACAATAACAAGCTCATAAACTACTCGACCTTTAGTTTTAATAAGACGGTGTGTATTATAATTGGCAGATAATAATTTTTCTATAAAATAACTTAGGTCCTGTGCATGTTCCTACAAATTACCTATGCATATTAATATGTCTATTATAATATAATAATATAATGGCCCTTTTAATGCTTTTGATATTTAAAATAATGACCGCATATTAAATTGAAAAATCACGATTGTTAAAGTTTAAGAAACATTTGTGCCGATCCCTCACATTTAGCACATCCTTGCATCCCTGTTAAATTATCTAAGTTGATAGAGATGGAACCGTCATACCGCCTGTATTCCTCGAAGGGTTAGGCAGAGGTGTAACCAATGTACACCCACAGTTCGCTGGTATATATAGGTCCCATGTAATAGGGGGCGACCCTGTTGTCATTACGGGGCATAAATCCTAACTCCTAACTGCCACTGATAAACAGCTTAAATTTATTGTTAACTGCCTCATTAGCCTAGTGTTCATAAGCGGGACTGCTATGCTAGAGGTCTCGGGTTCGATTTCCAGGTCGAAAAAAAGTGTTATTAGGTTTTTCTATGAAATTCTCAGTAGCAGCTCGGAGTTAGGATTTGTGCCCAGGTAATGACAATAGGCTCGCCCCCTCTTACATGGGACGTAAACATACCTTCGAACTATAAGTGTACGTTGTTTTACCTCTGCCTAACCCTTCGAGGAATCCAGGCGTGATGGTATGTTATAGCAGAAATGATTATTGATACATAAATAAACAGAAAAACCTACCAATTAAAAAAACCTCTTGTAGTGACAGTATGCAGGTAGTTTGAAATGAGCCATTTAAAACTGAGTAATCGTTGTTTTGCCTGAGCAAATTCAATAGTAGTAGCACCTACAGCACGGTTTACTCAATCCAGAATTACGTTTGTGGTTTTCCTTCTCATTGATAAACAGTAGCGCGTGCCTGTGTAGTGTTGCCATTCTGGCTTTAATTTCAGTGTTGCTAACCTCGGTAAATACGGAGGAACATAGTGATACAAACTTTTATGAATTTAGTACACGATTCTAGATCCCACAGCGTTAACACTTTGCACCGGTTATTAAATACTAACTTTTGACCGCGACATCGTCCGCATAATTGGACTTTGACGTAAAATCCAACTTCTCCTACCTATGTCAATCATCAAAATATCATTTACTAGCTTCTGCCAGCGACTTCGTTCGCGTAGTTTTTTCACTGGTATTAGGTTACGTATTTGGTTACTGCTTCTTACCTATTGGTCGTAGCGAGATGTTATATAGCCTTTGATCCAAAACATAAATATTTTTTCAATTCAAACCAGTAGTTCCTGAAATTAGCGCGTTCTACCAAACAAACAAACAAACAAACTCTTCCGCTTTATATATTAGTATAGATTTGAAATAAACCGACTAACCGATTCCTTGACAAATGTCAACTAGTTAGTGAGTCAGTGAGTTGTAGCAAGTTGCAAGTTCTAAACTATAGGTTCCTGTAAAGAGAACGAGCAAGAAACTCCATGATTAACTACCTACCTATATCTAGAGGCCCAGACAAGACCTATGAAACTAGCCCGTTCGAGATTTCATGTTTATTCTGTCAGCGAATGAGATTTATTTAGGGTCCAGATATGGAAGGAATGAAGGGAAGCCTTTGCCCAGGCGTGGGACAAAAAAAAAGGGTCCAGATTAACAAACGTTGCGGAAGACGCTCCGGGCGTCGGGAGCCGCGAGACTACTCCCGGCCACCGTAGACGCGGGCCTGTGGACGGTGAGCAATCGGTAGCTCACTGTCCGTATGTTGCATAACGACAGGCCGTGTCGACGGCGCGTTTGTGCTTCACGCGCGCCTCAAAGAGATGTCAGCAGATTTTGAAAGGCCCACTCAGGGCCGATGCCTGGCGGGGCTACGGGTTGTTCTTAAGAAATACCGCGCCCCCGGAACGCAAAGGGCACAGGAAGGAACATGAATATGTTTTAGTTAGTAAAAGTCTGACAATCCCACCCGCCCCGCCCAGGGCGGGGAAAGTCATTTGATAATTTTCCATAACTAAAAAAAAAATTATATATGTTACTTAGTATAAAAAATATCCTGAAAGACAAAGCGGCGTGCCGAAAGCAAGTTAAGTTTATTTTTATTTATTCCGACCTTACTATGCAACAAAATAATCAGATAGCTTTGTCTATATTTATCATGTATCACTGCCACTATTCAGGCGTTATGTCATACAATTATTTCAAGCAACACGGTTGCGTATAAGCGGCTAATTATAGTGTGAATGATACTTTATTACAGTGTTACATGATAATGTACTTACGCACGTAATAATACAATAACATTCACTAATAAATACTCTTTTGCACCGCAATAAATGACCCACACACTGGCTTAAAGTTTAAAGATCGAATTAGATATATCAAAGTACCTCTTTGTATGCTAGTAACGTCTTGGTCATCTTACCACGATCGTAAACGTCAGGATTGCCCGACGTTCACTTGTCCGAAAAATGTTTGCCCGAATGATCGATTCATGTCAAAAACTTGTCAAAAATGTAAGTTAATTAAAGGCATTTTTGAAAAGTGAGACTAAAATTAGAATGCGAACGTTGTTAGAAATATGAGAATAGCCCCTCTATAATCTTAAGGCCCACTAGCCAGGGTTATCTTACTAACTCCGGATTAGTTGGTGACACGGGTAATTCGTAAATGAAGAGACCTGCAGAAGAAGAACCGACATAGATCGACAAAAGGTAACCGACATAGATCTCACAATTGCAAAACTCAAGTTGCAATGGGCAGGACACAGCTCGTAGAGCAGACGGCCATAGGGGTCAACCACGCGCCAGAAGGCACAATGTGGGAAGGCCTCACACAAGATGGACCGATGACCTGGTATAGGTCGCGCGAAATGACTAAATGAGGGCAACTTAGGACCGGTCATTGTGGTTATCTTTAGGGAAGACCTATGTCCAGTAAAGTGGACGTCGTTCAGCTGATATGATAATGATGTTGAATTGTAATTCAACCTCGTGCTGACAACTAACTCTGAAGTGGGTCTAAGAGATGTCATTTTAACGTAAAGGTAAGTCAGTCGCTTCACGACGTTCTAAATAAATAATGTGAACAAGCTATTTTTGGAGGCAAGGGAAGGGTGAAGCGAGTTATGCCATCGGAATGACGACACAATATGCTATGGTGAAGAGGAATAAACAATAGACAAAGGGGAACCTTGACTTATATATGGAAAGGAATTTAACACGTAAACATATTTTTCGCCAAAATATGATGTATAAACATTCATTGTATATTTTAGGGTGAGTACAGTATTTAAAAACCTATTGTCTTAAAAAACTAAAACAAAGTAGTATCAAAAAAAATCATATCACTGTCAACTGGTAATAGCGGCATTGCCACAATAGATGGCAATGTTTAGCCTCTGCTTATGGCAGAATCTAGGTTCCCTTGGGTGACGAAATGTGTCATGAAGTGGCATGGACACTTGAGCCCTATGACTCGAGGTTTTTAACCCCAACCGTATCGTAAATATAGTAACCAGATATGAATGATATGATGTATGCTTTAGTCGCCCGCCGTATTGATTTCGTGGTCGCAAGCACGACTGCTAATCATTGGAACCCAGTAGATTTCGATTCCCAGCTCGAGAAAGGTCGTTGGAAGTTCTTTCATTAGGAATTGCTTAGTAGCAGCCCGGAATTTCAAAGTTGGTGGTGTGTGTAATGCCGATGGACCTGCGCCTGATTTCTACCCAGTCGTGTCTGAGTGCTGTCCCATCGGACAGAAAAGAGAAGTGGAAGTGCACACACTTATGTACTATAATATCTCCTAAGCACTTGACTAGTCTACATTGGATAAGAGCAAAATTTGGTCAGGACTATAATTATGGTTTCAATAAGACTTTTTAAATCAATTTAAACCTTAAATGCTTACCAATAAAGTAAAAAATTCCAGCTCGGTGATTAACCCAGATGTTGCTAAAACTTCGCTCGCATGAAATTACTTCCACATTAAAGTCATGTAATTACTTAGACTCGTATTGAGTTCAACCTAACGTGACGGACGATAAGCAGCTCTGCTTCGTGTTTTCTTTGTTTTTCATTTGGAAAATTGGTTACTGCTCTACTTAATCTCAAAATATAACCACTTCTACAACAATAAGAATTTCTGAAGCTTTAAATATCGATAAAAAAGGGAAAGAATAAAATTTTACTGAGTTGCCAGAAATAGCAACACAGAGGTGTCAGAGGTCCAGGGTTGCGGAATTTGTTCAAAAGAGTTACTGCAACCCTGGAACGCAAAGGGCATTAGAAGGAACACAGATGAGTTTTAGTCTGTAAGAGTCTGACACTCCCTCCTGCTCTACCCGGGCGGAAGAAGTCTTTTTATGACATCTAATCAAGGAAGGGTGTCAGAGGTTATGTAAGGAGGCTTTTACCCAGTTGTGGGCTAGGATACGTTGAGTAAAACAAAAATTCACAAGCTTGGAATTCCATTCATTTTTTATCATGGCTTACGAGCATTTTTTTATTTATTTTACTTAAAGATAAAACGGCCAATGGCCAATTACATTAGATAAAGACATAAATTATATATTTAACGACATTCACACGTTCGTCTCACAACACTCCTGACATACTGACAAGGTTGTGTTCCATTCGTCCGCGAACACATAACAAAACACAAGGAAATCATAGCATTTTGATTGTACCACTAATTCCGGGCCCCACTAATTGGCCAACTGAATTTATCGGTCATCAGACCTTCCATCGCATAATAACGATATGCGAAAACTTATTTACTCATATTTAGTACGACATATTGAGATAAGGCAACAAAAACATTTACCTTCCTCAAATAAGTCACCTTGCAATGAGACCAACAAACAACGAGAAAAACCAGGGAAAAAAAATGGTTTTAGGTCCAAAGTTTATTAAAGTCTCATACCTAAGCAAAATTAAACCGGTACTTTGTTGACAAACATGGAACATTTACCTCATCATATCATTATCTTTCTACCCTTATCCCATATTACTTGGGGTCGGCGCAAATTGTTTTCTTCTTCCATTCCGTCCTGTCAACCGTCATGCTATCATCGACTCCCTTCTCTTTCATATACACACAGTCCTTCCATCTTTTCATTGGCTTCCCTCTTCCTCTCCATCGATCCACATTCATATTCATAACTCTTTTGGTCACATGCGTTTCACCCCACCACTTCACATGCCGATACCAAGACAAACGGTTCCCTTTCAACCGTAACCTAGACAATTTAATTAGATATATTGACAAATTAAAGAAAAATAAATAGCTGTTTCAATTAATAATCAATTTATAAAATATGTTTCTTTCTATTTCGTGGTTATAACTTAAAACGTCTAGTATTGTTCAAAATATTGTCCTTTTATTAAAAAGAAACACATTTTGAACAATACAAATTAACCTTACAAGTTCCATACAAAACAAAAGCGAATTCTCTATTGTTTGGCATGAAACTTGAAAGGTTTGACTATAAGGAAAGTTAATGACTCTTAATGTTATAATAGAGCCATATAATTATTTAGTTTTAAACCTATATGTACAGTCAAACTAGCAGGTATACCAGGAGGTAACATGAAGTAACTCTACAAAAAAAATGTGAGTGTTTGGGCTTTGATACAATTGTTACCAACGGTGATGTAACGTTGTCGGTAGCCTATTATCGACAAATCCATGAGATACTTGGAAATAATGTGAATCAACAGTGGTGACCACAAGAAAAGCCCCGATAAAATGAAGCTCGACGAGTCCCCAAAAATCTAGTCAACGGTCTTGCATCCTGCAACACAAATAATCAAGAAAGAACAGAGGAGCGTCGAAAAACATAATTTCCACTTCCTGAGGTTTCGCTAATGAAGACTATTATGGGCTCTAAGCAGTAGATTTTTAAGTTCCGTTTTCACTAGCACCAATTTTTTCATACTGATTGTTTTCCTTTACACATGGTATACGTTAAAACAAATGTATATACACGTAGAGTCATAACTTGCTACTATAAACACCGCTTACATCATGTCAAACGCAAAAAAACCAGGACACGAGAATCATATGTGGTGAACTAGTACCGTTCTAATTGTGACATAAGACTATGTACGTCCCGTAACTGAACCTTAAAATCATACATCTAGAGTTTAATTTCAATTAACAGTACAAACAATTAATGTTTCACCAAGTTTGTTCAAGTGTCAACCGCTCAAATTAAGAAGTTGTTGCTTGAGTTACTAACGCCTATCATGGATGCTTGTTTTAATTTACTACAACTAAATTATATAAACAATCTGTGTTTGTTTTAGTGATAAGAACGTTGACATATATAAGTTGATCGAGTGGGGTGGCGCTGCTTATCAAGTAAATAAAAACGCAAATGTCAAATTCAGTACATTTTAAATTTTAGTTCGTAATTTTGCCGTCTGCCAAGATACACTGGTTCTATATTCATAGGGAATGTGAGGTGCAGATTGAAACACAAGTAATGAGTTATGTATGAACGTGCTTTTGTGTGTGTTGTGGGTGTGTTCCGTATTCGCAAGTCTCTGTGTTGTATTTGGGTCATGTGTGTAAGTGTGCGCGCGTTTATAAGGGTCGTAACTTTTTCCCTTTGAAGAATGTTTGGGCTTATTGTTAGAAGTATATTGCTTTAAGAGCTGTGTTGATTTTTTTGGTTCTTTTTTTAGTACCTTATATTATGGAACTCTGGAAAATCAAGCTAACATAGTTAAAGGAGCTCATTTTAAAGGAGTCTGACCCAAATTGTTATCTATACTAATATTATAAAGAGGAAAGATTTGTTTGTTTGTTTGTAACGAATAGGCTCCGAAACTATTGGACCAATTTTAACCATTTTTTCACCAATAGATAGCTACATTATTCCTAAGTAACGTAGGCTATATACCATCACGCTACGGCTCACGGGAGAGGAACAGTAACGAAAGACGTAACTTAACGCAGGTGAAATAAGCCTCGCGGACGAAGTCGCGGGCAGGTCGCTAGTAAATGATAAAATTGATGTAATCATCGTGATAGCGCAGTGGTTAAAACGCAGTTCTATTAACTATGGATTCTTTCTTGGAGGTCACTGACAATGGCAAAGAATACCATCGTTCGGAAATCTGGACTTCTAATTTAAGTCATCCAAGTGATCCATTCTCATGCCTTTTCTGATTAGGAAGAGGCCTTTGCTTTGAAGTAGGACAAAAATAGGCTAGTGTTGTTGTAATTAGTAATCAGAATGGCATCTCCGCTTATTATGATTCAGACATAGCTTGCTAACATGCCTTAGGTCACAAAAACCTCAACTTTCTACGTCCATCATTACATATTCTTAACACTTGTTTCCACCGTGATGAATACAAATGAGATTTTTTGCCGCACATCATTTTGGGGTTGGCAGACTTTCGGTTCTTAACCGGACAGTCTGAAATACAGAAAAAAAAAACAACAACTAAAACTAATCTCTCCACATTCTATCTAATTCAATTAATAATGTCAAACAAGTTTAATACTAAATGTGTCTTACTCTCCAGGAAAATCAGGTCAATGTATATCAAAAACTTACATTGGTTTAAAATAAATCAGCGTTTAACTAACATACCATCTCGCCTGTATACCACGAAGGGTTAGGCAGAGGTGTACCAATGTACACAGTTCGCCGGTATGTTTAGTGTTCAGTCAAATATCTAAAATAATATTGTAAAATAAGAAAAATTTTGACTAGTCTTGGTTAGTTTTGAAATAACTAAAAGTAAAGAATAGCTAGATTACCGTATTAACACATTGTACATTGCGTTTTTTTTTAAACATATGAAAACGTTCGAACTTTTAATATCTAACCAAACCATAAGGTTATGAAAATAGGAAGAGCTTGCAACTGTCGGCTTCGCTAACTATCTTTTACACCAGTTATTCTACGTTTAATAAAATCCGAGAATCGTGGACAAGACGCTTATCCACTCAAGCCAGGTACCTCATTACAAAACACTTAATTTTTAACCTTGCAAGTCAATTACTTAAAGCGATCTTTATAGAATAATAAACAAATGCGAATCATTCGCATTAACATTCTTACACTGTATTATATTAGACGGAATTCAAGTTCGCATTTCGGCTTCATAACATCTTGACAAATTTATATAATGCATGTTTGATATTTGGTTTCATTTCGGAGATTGTTGTTACCTACAAATTCTACTAGGCACAAAACGCAAGACGCGTTTGTAAACGGAAAAGTTTGCAAGCATGTATGGATGTTTGTTAATGTTCCACGCCTAAACGTCCTTCTTACCGCTCTGGTTTTCTTAAAGCTTCGTTTCTTGTCTTTTTTGTTTTGTTCCTTACTTTTCTTGGGTTCGATTCCCAGGTCGAGCAAAAAGTGTTATTGGGTTTTTCTATGAAATTCTCAATAGCAGCTCGGAGTTAGGATTTGTGCTCGGTTAATAGCAGTAGGCTCACCCCATATTACGTAGGAGCTAAACATACCGGCAGGCTGTACTACATTGGTACACTTCTGCCTAACCCTTCGGGAAATACAGGTGTGATGTATAGATAGATTTTTGCCATTAACCGGGCACAAATCCTAACTCCGAGCTGCTACTGAGAATTTCATAGAAAAACCCAATTACACTTTTTGCTCGACCTGGGAATCGAACCCAAGACCTCTAGCGTAGCAGTCGCTCTTAGGACCACTAGGCCACCGAGACAATCACAAGAACTGAATAGCTAATACATCTATGAATATTTACGCTCTAAAATGGCAGTCTGTGTTACATTGCGTTAGACGTAAAAACTCTAGGACACCCCTTTTGGCGCGAGCATTCGAACATTACCTACGTCAGTGACCTACACGTCTACCTTGGAAAGCACGTATAGCTGTTGATCTTGAGCCTGATCTCTCCCCGGTTGAATCCGATTGTCTTTCGGACCATTGGCCATCGGACTATGAAAATTAGGGAAGAGGTAGTGCACCTGTGTTTGCGCCCTTACTTGTGCACTATAATATCTCTAGCGTACTTGGCTAGTCTGCATTTAGATTGCCGTCGTAACCCGAATCGGTCTGAAAGTTACATACATAATATGAAATAGGTCTGAAACAGGTCTTATCTTAAAATTCAACCGTTCATTTTTGTCAAAATAGCTTTCAAATTTTGCTAAGTGTCTAAGTGTTTATAACTTAAAAAATAACCATCAAAAATACTTACCAGAAACTTATGTAAGGTCAAGTGCAACTATTTAAGAAGCTTATTCATAAACATCAACGAATCCATTTCACTATTCAAAAAGTTGCCAAAGAGGACACGTGCAATACCGCCAAACGACCTCAAAGGTCACGCAGACGGGTTATTCCAACATCGCATATAATTTCAAATTGTTCATGCCATTCCGCTGAGAATTTGTGAGATTGTAGTTATAATGTTTGACGAGGCTTGGAAGCGAGAGAGAGAGCAAACATTGTATATGCACGAATGTATGTTTGAACTGCGACGTGCCACGTGTAGACCTTACTATGTAAACCTACCCTTGTTTATTTGTAGTGTTTATTCCACTGCTTTACTTTATTCTGTGTTCTCCGTGATCTAAGTCGTGCAACAAAACGTATTGATTTATGAACACCTGGTAAGGGATTTTCTTTGATACTATGGCCATGAGACGTTTAGAGTCAGATCGTTTATTTCAATGTGACTATTAAAAGACACTTTTGAGTTTTAAGTACTAGAGATCGAAAAAAAAAATCTTCAAAAAAAAGGCTTCTAAGAGAGGTTAAGTACGGAGAAGGGTGGGCAAGAAACTTCATAATCTTACTTACCCTTTTAAAAATACATATTTTGTAATAATTTGTACAGATACATTGATTAAATATGAAGATAATGTAGCTAGATTTAAAACACTATAGCATACAATACAATAGGTCAAAAATGGATTATTTTTTCGTTTCTAGATAGAAGTTCGTAAATATATAGTTCCGGCTATACATAGTTACAAAATATAAGTAGGTAGTAGTACTAGTGAGAACAGTAACTACGAGCGCCCGACTGTCGCCTAGGCCCGACAAATTAACAATTATATTGCACTCAGACCTTGTCGTTAGTAATGTGCAATCGCTTGCATCAGGCATTAATTGATACCGATACCAGGACTGTGGGTAGGTATATGGGGTGGAAGGCGTCGTAAGAAAAGATTTACCATCGATTCAAAACACGATTCTAAACCAACATAATACACGGGGCCCTCTAAGGCCAGTGCCTGCCAGGGTTGCTGAATTTTGCAAAAGAGTCACCGCGGCCCTGGAACGCAAATGGCATTAGGATGAGCACGGATGGGTTTTAGCCAGTAAAAGTCTGACACTCCCTTCCATTCGGCCCAGACCTGATGAAGTAATACATGACGATTTTCACTACTATAAAAAAACCCAAATAATGAAAAGTTTGAGGAATTCTATGTACTTAGTTAATATTAACAATACCTATATTTAATAAATACTTTAAGAATTAAAAAAAGGCATCCATGATTTGAATAAATTACTTTTTCCAAGCGTAATCTTGACCTACTAATGCCACCATCAGCCTATTCAATTAATCTTCTCCACTTCTCTTAATCTATGGAATATTTTACAAGGAATGTATGCTCACCAAAAACAAAGATTACATCACTAAAATGTATTTCATACCGCATAGATTCTAATTATACATTTCAGTATTATAAACATCCATTGCATTGCTGTTATTAATAAATTAAGAAATCGTCAGTCCTTTCTTGCTTGCAAATTAGATTTATGATGATGAAATATGTATTGTTATGTATATGCGTCGACACCAAAAAGAGATTTAAGGTTTTTCAAGGCTTGCAACATTATTGAGAGGTTTTTGAATATGGAATATCTATATTCAATTTTTTTTCACTGTCATTATTTTTTTACGTTTTCGTTTTTTTTCTACCAAAAAGGTCAAAGTAAGATGCTGGTTTTTAAGAATATTTCGCCAATAGCTATTCCCGAAAAAGTAATGTTTATCGTGACGTTTTCAATATTGGTTGGCAGCAGGTGAATTCTATTGCCCATTCTCGTGATAAATGTCTTATTGCCCCCTTTTTGACACGGCAAGAGATTGAGAAGTTAGTCTTTTTTCTAAAGAAAATTATAGGTTTTTATAATCGATTATAATCCCTTGCTTAGTTTACATCCTTCTAATATAACATAACATTACGTTATGATAAGCATTCATAATTACACTAGGTACATCCTGTAGTGATAGTTGTATGTGGTTCAAATAAATAAATAAAATAATAATTACGAAAGTGTATAAAGATGGATGGATGGATCCGCTGTATGAAATTTGGCACTGAAATTAATTGTAGTGTGGAATAACACAGGATCTTTTTTTCCCGGAAAAATGCACGTTTCCCGCAGGATAATATATAAAATTAGACACGGACAAAGTCGCGGGCAGAAGCTACCTTGTTGTTAATAATATTGTTCTCATTTCACTTCCTTCGTTATTTAAATTTAAATAGTGAACACATTCGGTATTTTCAGAGCTAATTATAAAACATAAGCATTGAACCTGCTTTAATAACTTCTATTTTTAGAATTACATTAGTGATCGTATACATAATTGTTTAATTAGTAAAGCGATCTACACAATAGACATTCTATTTCAAAACAGATGACCTACTTTAAGTCACACATAAATATTTGCCAATTACAAGTAATACCGACGTACTGAATACTTAATTATATATTTTTAGTTTAATTTTAAACAACTGTTCTTATCTATTGACGGTTAATTAAAACTAAGGTCTCAACGCGTTGCTTAAGCATAAATTGGTGCAAAATTTTAATGAATTGGTTTTATTTAGATTATGATTTGAATACTATGATATGGACATCCCATTATTTTCGTAATGTTAGGATTCCACGTTTGCCCAGTGTGGTTTGGTGGATATATATTTCCTCAGGACATGTTCCTGCTATCATGGTGCTTCTCTGTTTGTGGATATATTATGTTCTTTGTGTGGGGTGGAAGAAATATCGTAATTAGCTGTTGATTAATTGCATTTGATTGATTGCATTTTGACTGTGTGGATATTGCACTTTTGTAGGGAACAGCTGTTATGTTTAATAACCGACCGTATTCATCTACTGATTCTATGGTCGAAGTTTTCATTACAAGGTTTTTTCTACCCATTAAAAGCCTGTCATGTCTGCCTATCTATACTAATATTATAAAGCTGAAGAGTTTGTTTGTTTGGCTGAACGCGCCTCTAGAACTACTGGTATGAATTATAAAAAAAAAATTTTGTGTTGGATAGTCCATTTATCGAGGAAGGCTATAGTACAACATCACGCTTTGATATGACCCACGGTAGTGGAGCAGTACCTATAGACGTAAGATAACACGGGTAAAAAAACACGCAGACGAAATCGCAGTTAAGAGTTAGTTGTCAAATAGAGGCATACCTAACAAGGATGTGGGGTATCTTTTCTCTAGCCACCTCAAAGACTCAAACCAGCCTTCGCAATAAAAGATACAAATTAATCATTATAAAACATAATGGCATATTTATATCATTGTAAAAATTCAGTTCCACGTCACGTTTTGCAAAGTCGACCTAATAAATCGATTGAGGAACCAACAATGCGGACCGGTTTAAGAAAACCCTACTCATTGTGCTTCCACTTTTGTAGGAAAATTTGTCATTGCGATCGTGAAATATCGGACGCTTTTATATACAGAAATAAATGATTTATCGGTCCAGTGATCTTCTTAATCGAATACTATATTTTTTGCTTACAAAAGAAGTATGAAGTTCGCTGATTTTTTGGGAAGAAGTAGAGCTCTTTGTGAAGAAGCTCGTCCGGGGAAGTACTACCACCATACCTATTTCTGCCGCAAAGCAGCGATGCTGTGTTCCGGTATGCAGGGAATAGGTGCCGGAGACATTGCAACTTTGTCTTTAGGATGGCAACGCACTTGCAAAACCTCTGATATTTCTGATATCTATAGGTAGTGGTGACCACTTAACATCAGGTGGGCCGTCGACTTGTTTGTCATCCAAATGTTCTAATTGATTTTTTAAGTTATTTCGGTAGGTAATACTTTCTCCACTTAAGTGTATCAATAAATCGTAAAGTAATCTTAGATAGGTACAAAAACAAGATTTGTACAATACGTTAAGGTCAAAAGTAATAGTTTCGGGTGCCCTTGCTAGTGAAATACGTCTCGTTGGAGGTCACTCGGAACTAATGGAAAATGGTGAAAAGCCTTGACATCGAATAACTTTGGCTTTGTTAATTAATAACCTATTAATACGACACGTGCGCTTTGTATTTTATTTGGGAACATTTTGGAATTGATTGTTTTGTATTGAAGGTAGTAAAACTTTTATGTGTTAAGGTTTCCTTGTTTTCGGCTTGTGGGACCCATTTACGAAACCATATCGCAGATTTCAAATATTCATAGAGTTGCTAAATATTTTACGAAAGTTTTCATTAACGTAAATAACGAACAAAATATTCATCGCTTTCTTTTCTATACTTCCTGTTCTTCCCTCCTCGACTGCCTCAACAGCCTAGTGGTCCTAAGTGCTACTGCTACGCTAGAGGTCTTGGGATTGATTCCAGATCGAGCGAAGTATTATTAACCCAATAATACTTCGCTCGATCTGGAATCGATTCCAAGACCTCTAGCGTAGCAGTTTTACGAAATTCTCAGGAGCAGCTCGAAGTTAGGATTTGTGGGCAGAAGCTAATAATCAATAATAACTCTCCCAAGGTGCATTCTGTGGGAAGCTTGCATCATCGATGTTACCATTGGAGTCTCATTCACAACGTAGATGGCATTGGTTATTAATTATTCATTAATCATCATTGTGATCCAAAACATAGACAAGAGAAATTAATTATTCATGAAATTCTGTGCCATTACATATTAACACGCTCATCAAACTTAATGGATAGATAAATTATACAATAAAACGTTTGCTAAGCTTGTAGGGTGAAGAACCATAACATGGAAACATTAAAATTTCTTTTTACTGTATCAGCTTATTATTGCCCTACAGGAGGACAAAAACCTCTTCTCATACAGGGAAGGCACGAGCATTAATCACGACGCGTGCTTGAAGTGCATTGGCGATTTCATACTTATATTAACTATAAGTCCAGGTTTCCTCAAAATGGTTTTCTTCGCGTCCAAGATAAACTTAGAAAGTAGGACATAAATTTATTGTAATAGTCACATTAGTCATTAGTACTTGCCCGGTATCGAACCCACAATCTCTTGCACAAGATACGAGACGCGTTAACCACTAGGCCATACCAACATTTACTTACACACACCATCACGCCTGTAAGTATTCACCGAGGGATTAGGCAGAGGCATAACCAATGTACACCCACAGTACGCCGGTATGTTTTAGGTTCCATGTAACTATTGCCACTAGCCGGGCACAAATCCAAACTCCGAGCTGCTACTGAGAATTTCATAGAAAAACTCAATAACAATTTGCACGGTCTGCGAACAACAACATTTACTTTTTGTTATTATATCGTGATTTATTAAAATACCGAATTATATTTTTCCTTCGGCCGCAACCTAGAAAACTGTCTAGGTACTCACTATTCTACAAATATTGGAAACATTACCTACCTTTCTACCCAAAGTTAACTGTATCTATTTTAGTCTCTTCATTCCATATTGTAACCGATCTAGGCACGAAAACCTAATAGAATTTTTCAATTTATTCTTAACGTACAAATAAAAGTTAAGTGAAGGCAAGTGAATTACTTGTAGGCACGTACCGACGTATGGGGTAAATAAAGCTTAGCAACAGTACACAAATAACTTGAAAAACAAGTACCTTTTGTACAGTGAACAAAAGAGATAAGTAACCAGGATTGTCAGATGTGAAATATGTTTAGAGATCGATGGATGTTTCGGAATGAAATTCAATCAATTGAATAAACTGAGTTTTTTTAGCCCGTTCTGCCTGTCCTGGGCAAAAGCCTCCCTTCACTCCTTCTCGCTTTCGTGGTTTGTCCTTCCAGTTTTGTAGGAACGAACGAATCGGATGGCAGTTCGTCCCACCATCTCCTTTGTGGCCTGGCACGACCCCGACTTACTGTCTCAGGTCACAAGCTTAGTGCGACTTGTTTAATTTAAATTCAATTAGAAAACATTAATGATAACAAAGAATAAAGTAAAACTAAATAACATCAAACATTTTTCTAATTTTAAGTCTATAAATATTTAATCTATATATCAATTGGTTAAAAGTAGCATATATATCCTTATTTAAATTAGAAAACATTTAAAATTTTTCTAAGAAAACTTGCACTATATTTAAGACCCTGATTACTTATCTCTTTTGTTGAATGTACATCATATTTTGAAAAATGATTCAAGATGTCAGTTCCATCACCATCACGCCTGTATTCCCCGAAGGGTTAGGCAGAGGTGTAACAATGTACACCCACAGTTCGCCGGTATGTTTTAAGTCCCATGTAATAGGGGGCGAGCCTATTGCCATTATCCGGGCACAAATCCTAACTCCGAGCTGCTACTGAGAATTTCATAGAAAAACCCAATAACACTTTTTGCTCGACCTGGGAATCGAACCCAAGACCTCTAGTGTAGCAGTCGCTCTTAGGACCACTAGGCCACCGAGGCAGTTCCATGAAGATAAAAGTAAATGTTTCAAGTTCACGTTCACGTTCACGTTGATCGTGTTTTTTTTTTCTTAATGTTGTACAGTTTACCAGCGTTCACGAAACATCAAGACTCCAAATCGTTGGTAATTATATTCCCATCAAAACCGTCGTACTGGAAACTCATTCAGAATAATAAACTTTTCTATCTTCTCTAAACAGAAACGGTTGTTTTTTTTTTTATTACATTGAGGGAATGTCTACTAAAGTGTATTACATTTGTACAGTGTACTAGAAGGAAGAAGAAGCAATTTGTATGGCAGATGTGAGTGGCAACGCCCTAGAAAGACCTACCCTGACCTTATTGGAATGATTCTTCAGAAAAGTCGGGTGAGCATGCTTATATGACCAGATGTATGAACGTGGACGAGGCGAAAGGAGTATGTAAGGATCGTAGCAGGTGGCGTTCAGTGGCTTCTGCGTACCCCCATTGGAAAAAAGCGTGAGTTTATGTACACTAGAAAGAAATAAAGTAAAAATTCCCGACCTAAAGAATGCATGCAATATTACAAAACTAAGTTCGGAAATTAAATCTATTTGTGATTGGATTGCACGTCAAAAAATCATGTGTGAAAAGAAAAAATCAATCTATAAATAATACCAGTTACTGGTATCAATTTAATACCACATCAATCACGTGTCCCGTCCCTACGGAACATGACAAACACACGTTTATTTAAATAGTTTACATCTATCTCATATCTCATGCTATAAACTTTATGTCACAGTATAAATTATTTTAACGACCATCTTAAGGCCTACCATTAAGTGAAGATGGTCCTACTGAACGTAAACCGTGTCTATTGTTAGACTGTGAATGTTAGTAGGACACACGTTTGGGTTAATCACGCACTTATCTAGGCGATACCTCAGAATAAGTAAATAGGTAGACAGTGTAACGTTACCCGTTTTAGACCTTTGGTATAACCAATTAAGATTATTATTTGAACTGACCCGGTTATCTAGAAAGCGGTCTAGAACTCTAGACGCACCTGGTTATTAGTCAATAAAACAAGAGTGGAAAATTAGTTTCCTAAAGATAAGGTTATATACCAATAACCTTAGCTGTTCCTTTCTGATTAATTTCGTTGATGGACAAGACAGTTGAATCGTTTCTCCGGGACTCGTCGAGCTTCATTGGCTCAGAGTTTTTCTTTTATTTGCTTTTTCTTTCATTCTTCGCCCATCCCAAGCGCAGTGCCAGTGTGGAGCACCATCACAGGTCACATTTTCTGGTGATTGCCACTGCTGATTTTGGCTTTCAGGAGTTGCAGTGGTTAGGAATAGTGTGGTGGGCTTGTCATCTCAATAATCGAAACATTTGTCTGCTGGTCTTATTAACAAAATATGGCAGAGAACTTTACCTACTCTAAATAAATTCGTAAACAGCTCATAGATACTTAAAAAGAACGCCTTAAAGTCTACTCTATGCGTAAGTACTTACGATATAAAATAGAAATTCCATAATCACCAACACAATTACTTATCTGTCTAGTCTTTATTACCCTCACATCGCATAGGCGTCCCTCTCCGTTTGCCAAACAGACGGTGTATTCTGTAAAAACCTCACTCATTGGATTAAAGTGAGGCGATTCTAAGGTGAGCTGTCCATCCCTAGTTTCATGGGATGAAGACTCACCTCAAACTCACTTCACCTAAATTCACTGAGGGAAATTTTTCAAGAATAGACCCTTCCGCCCTTTGCGTAGAAGTCAAATTCGACCGCCAAACTTCACGATGGTCACCTCCTACCCAAAAGAAAGCCGGAAAAGAAGATGTAGGTATTTGCTTCTCTTATCGTGTCATATAAATTGAGATGTAGGTACAAACACTTAGCAACTGTCATGGCGCTATCTATGCGATAATAATGCGTGATCTTTACACTCGCTATTACGACACGCGTGTTCTTTACATCAAGTATTGACACACTTACTTGTATTAATTATTTTAAAACATACCATCACGCCTGTATTCCCAGAAGGGTTAGGCAGAGATGTACCAGTGTACACCCACAGTTCGCCGGTATGTTAAGGTCCCATGTAATAGGGGGCGAGCCTATTGCCATTAACCGGGCACAAATCCTAACTCCAAGTTGCTACTGAGAATTTCATAGAAAAACCCAATAACACTTTTTGCTCGACCTGGGAATCGAACCCAAGCCCTCTAGCGTAGCAATCGCGCTTAGGACCACTAGGCTAACGAGGCAGTTAATTAATTATTAGTTAAATAATTATTATAGTATTAATTATTGTTAGTTATTAATTATTTTAAATATTTATTTTATTCTGAACCATACCTGGGATGCTTCTGGAGATTTTAAAGGTCAAAGTTCCGACTTTTTTTTTACGTTTATTTACGAATCTATAGTGTGACTTGGACCCGTAAACACAATGTTTGCGTTACATTGTGCGATACCATAACCAGTGATTTTTCAGACTTAGGGTTAGTTCACAGCGAGACACGACGCTGCGCGCACATCGACTCAAAATATAACTTTATTTCCTACACGAAAAGACACACATTTCATTGTGAGTATTCAGTGCTGCACGGTGCTGCGTCGTGTGAATTGTCATAATTAAATGTCGTATCTTTTCGTGTAGTAAATAAAGTATAATAATTTTAAGTCGATGTGCGGGCAGCGTCGCGTCGTGTGGCGTCGCGTCGCGTCGCGTCTCGGTGTGAACTGACCCTAAAAAGTAAAGACGTTTCCTAGCAATAATTTCTGCTCAATATTATTTATTTATTGAAGCTTTATGCACAAATATAAAATAAAATACACCGTACAAAGGCAGACTTAATGCCTTAGGCATTTTCTACCAGTCTACCTTTATTATTAAGTTTGATGAGCAGTATGAGTAGTGAACGCCTATGTATTGTGTCTTTTAATGCCTCACTAGCTGTTGGCCGCGACTGCGTTCGCTTATACTATTTCATTGGTATCAATTTTATTTTCGCGTAAATATAAATAAATTTTCTAAAATATAAATAGGCTAAGTTACTCCTTATAATATTAATTATCTGCGAAAGTGAAAGTCCCGTCAAAATCGGTCCAGCCGTTTCGGAGATTAGCCGGAACAAGCACACGGGCAGATAAAAGTTATAAAAAGTTATTTTTTTTTAATGTAAGTACCGTATGTACATTTCATAAAATATGCATATTAGTGAAAAGCTGTTAATTTGAAATTACAAACAGACACTTCAATTTTATTTATTTGTATAGATATTGTTAGTTGAGTAGCATGGGTTCTGCATAATACATTTTGCATTTAAATAAGGCTTAAATTATACTAGCTATTACCCGCCTCTTCGCCCACACAAATGTCGGTTAACGCAAATGTTTATGTCAGATACGAAGCTACTTCTTTGTCAATATACATTACTATCGGTTCAATGATCATGTCGTGATGAGGTAACAAACAGACAGTTCCTTTCGCATTTATAATATTAATCGTTTCTGCCCCCGACGTCTTTTACGTATGCTTCAGAATTAAGTCAAAGTCCTAAACTATCCCACAAGAACACAAAAACTGGATAAAAATTATCTATATCTACATAGGTGACAAATTACAGCTGATTCCGTTCAGCCGTTTAAGCGTGGCAGACTGACAAATATCCATGCATCCCCGGTTGAGCTTTGTGGTAACTAAAACATCAGCTTATAACATATATTCCCCGAAGGATTAGGCAGAAATGTACCAGTGTACACCCACAGTTCGCTGGGATGTTTAGGTCTCATGTAATAGGGGGCGAGCCTATTGTCATTAACCGGGCACAAATCCTAACTCCGAGCTGCTAGTGAGAATTTCATTGAAAAACCCAATAATACTTTTGCTCGACCTGGGATGCGAACCCAAGACCTCTAGCGTAGCAGTCGTGCTTAGGACCACTAGTCCATGAGGCAGTATATAGTAATATATATAGTCTAATATAGACCATTGTATTTATCTAAAGCTAAAATCAAAGTTAAAGTCCAATGATTTATTTCAATTAGAATATAAATGGTAATTTTGAACAACATATACGAGAGAAAATAATCAAATCTAGTTGCCCCGAATTCATTTTAACAATATCGATTTTGCTGGCTTCCAGAGTAAATCAACGAGGATTTATCCAAGTACTGTCTGATTCGATAGTCTAGACTTTGAACTTGTCCTACAGATTGAACTGGATTTCAACATCGATCGTTACTTTGAATACGAGATTGAGCTATTAATTCTTATCTTAACTGCATTAGCAGACACCTTTTGAAATCTCTTTTAGAAAAAATATTTTTATATTACATCTTACTTATGCCCCCGAATTGTCAACGAATATTGGTTGAGAAGGGGTTTTATTTTTGTCCGCAGGTCTCTAATTATTTTTCTAAAATAAAAGTAGCTACAGCCTCGTTAGCCTAGTAGTCCTAAGCATGACTGCTACGCTAGAAGTCTTGAGTTCGATTTCCAGGTCTAGCAAAGTGTTATTGGGCTTTTACTATTAAATTCTCAATAGCAGCTCGGAATTAGTATTTGTGCCCGGTTGATGGCAATAGGCTTGCCCCCTATTATATGGAACCTAAACATACCGGCGAACTGTGGGTGTACATTGGCACACTGACTAACCCTTCGGGAAAAACTGGCGTGAAGGTATGTTCTAACAGTAGCTTAAGGCACTTCTTATTTGATTACCACTCCCGATATCGCGGGAGGATATTATTTTGCATAATAAAAATAATAACAAATATGTACATATCGATAATACGTCAATTAAAATAAAATACGATTAATTATAAATTTAATACGTACATTAATTTTAACAAGATTGTGATAATAAACTGTCAAGGGCATTGGGCACGTTATCGAGACGCCGCGCCCGTATCTGTTCTGCTATAGCTATGTTATTAGCAAAATTGTAATGTGGAAATATTTACTTTACTGTCTATACCTATTCAGAAGAACAGTTCATTTTAATTTACCTCATACTGACCAAATTTTTACATGTGATAGATGAGTTTAGTATTTACACACATACCATCACGCCTGCATTCCCCGAAGGGTTAGGCAGAGGTGAACCAATGTACACCCACAGTTCGCCGGTATGTTTAGGTTCCATATAATAGGGGGCGAGCCTATTGGGCACAAATCCCAACTCCGAGCTGCTACTGTGAATTTCATAGAAAACCCAATAACACTTTTTGCTCGACCTGGGAATCGAACCCAAGACCTATAGCGTCGCGTAATTTAGTATTTGTAAATGTTAAATTAAATGAAAAATAAGTAAGGGAGTATTAAGTATCTACGCACTGGGTACCTGAGGATGGTCGGCGTCACCGAGGCCGGCCTAGGGAGAGGTAGCGAGATAACCAAGACTTGTACCGGGAGGGTTAGTTCGAGGTAGAGCAAGAAAATAATAAATGGAAGGACTTGAGGGAGGCCTTTGACCAGCAGTGGGACATAACAGGCTAAAAAAAAATGAACATAAAAAACGTATGTAAGCTTCTTTTTTTTCAGTTATAGTGAACATAAGGAACCGGAAGACGGGCGAGGTCGCCGTATGAGGCCTAGGAAACGCTGGCGTGACTTAAAGTCGTTCATAAGAGAGTGGCCAGAGAAGGCAACGCATACAGTTGAGTGGAAGGCGATGAGGGAGACCTTCGCCCAGTAGTGAGACAATACCAATTGAAAAAAAGTGAAAAGGAAAGTTTGTTTGTAACGATGAAAAGCTACAAACAATGCTACAACAATTTCTTTTTGGTTTATGGTAGCATATGAAAAGTTCATATCTGACACTTCTTTTGTATGCAATGACAGCTCGCTCCATACAAAAACAGTCTAATCATTTCCGTAAGTAAAACTTTCTCACCCGCAAAACACGGCACCGGAAGCACCAAATGACAAGAGAGACAAAGGACTAAGGGCGTGACACATGTCAACAACTACCGGGGAAAGTGTCGCTTGTCTGTCATTCCCCTAATGAGAACAGACAGGAAAATAGCAAGGAAACAATATCGTTGTAAGAAAACGTAATCGTTTCATAAATCCAAGACTGTCTATCATTAATTCTGAAAGCTTAAGATCAATTAGACTTATTAAAAAAAAAGATACACTTTTTACCTCGCCCCCTATTACATGGGACCTTAAACATATCGGCAAACTGTGGGTGTACATTGTTACACCTCTGCCTAACCCCTCGGGGAATACAGGCGTGATGGTATATTTTTTATATACACTTTTTAAGAAAAAGTGACGCTCCTCGTCTTTTTAAGTCGGTAAAAAGCGTTTAAAACTAGTTGCAATAACATTTCACAGACAATCAAAATATGTAGATAAATTACCTCACCATCATCGCCTGTATTCCCCGAAGAGTTAGGCAGGGGTGTAACAATGTACACCCACAGTTCGCCGGTATGTTTAAGGTCCCATGTAATAGGGGGCGAGCCTATTGCCATTAACCGGGCACAAATCCTAACTCCGAGCTGTTACTGAGAATTTCATAGAAAATTCCAATAACACTTTTTGCTCGACCTGGGAATTGAACCCAAGACCTCTATCGCAGCATTCGCGCGTAGCATCACTAGGCTACCGAGGCAGTTAAATTAAGATAAATTACCTCTAATTTAAAATCCCTCCATTTTTAACCCCAGACGTAAAGACGGGGTGTTATAAGTTTGACGTGTCTGTGTGTGTGTGTTCGTAGTTCCCGAACTAATAAACCGATTTTGATATAGTTTGTTTTGTTTGAAAGGTGTATTAGCCGGGAGTCTTCTTAGCTTGTTTTATGAAAATCGGTTCAGTGGTTTGACAGTTATCAGCTCTTTTGTTAGATGCGGTAGGGATTTTTATTCATGTGTCGGGGGTTACTTTAAATTTTGACAGGATGAGACAAATATTTAATTGCGGTCGTTCTTAGCAGTTAACAGATGTTGACTCCTTTTGTTTTAACTCCAAGTTAGTTGCTTACATTGGCTTATTATGTATGACATTTCGTAATTTGATCTCGTTTTAACTATCGACTCTTACTTTAGCTTATCGGTGCAAGTGGGCTAAAAATGTAACTCTAACCTTTAATTTTAATATTGTTTTTTTCTGTCGATAACTTAAAGTAAACAAAGACACAATGTTGTAAATGTTCAACAGTAATTTTATTTTTAGCAAACTGTTATGAAAACCAGCCTAAATATAGATTTTATTTTTGATAACAATTAATTGTCTATACCTGCAGATTATGACATGACTGATCACAACATAACACGAAGATATCCGACTTAAAATGTATATTTTTATCTACAATTTCATCAATCTGGGATTAATTCCACTATAGTATACATTTAAATATATTTTATAACAATATTAAACTTAACTGTAACCTTTTTATTACCAAATAAAAGTATTTCTTGAAAGATAGGTAATTTTCATCTCGTAAAAATATGATAAGGCCGGATATTTCATTAAGTCTAAGAAAATAAATGAGAGCTTTCATTTTTCTTTCACTACGTACCTACATAACATCTGCAGCATTGTCTAAGTAATTATTTATCTCCGAGATTTCTCGTTACTCAGTTATTACAAGGATATTTTTCTTTTATAAAAGAAAAAAGATTAAAGAAAATCCAATAGAAGAACAAAAGCACGGGACACGTAACAGGCACACAAAAGCTTTGCACCATCTCACTTATGTAGGGTGACAACCATTCGATTTTTTAAAGTGTCCCATGTTATTCATTTTTAACTTAACAGTTTTCGTATTTAACTTCCATTTAAATAAAAAGGAACAGCTTATCGCTACTGTCTACTTATTGAAATACCGTGTTAAATAATATAATCGAGGCATTTAGATACTTGAACAAAATATTGGTGCAGCTCTTAAAGACAAGTGCTTTTTTTTTTTTTTTGGGGGGTGGGAAATCATCAAATAACTTCTCCCGCCTGTCAGACTTTTACTGACTAAAACCCACCCATGTTCCTTCTTGTGCCCTTTGCGTTCCGGGGGCGCGGAATCTTTTACGAACAACCCGCAGCCCCGGCAGGCATCGGCCCTCAGTGGCCCCTTCCTTTTGCTGACATCGCGTGAAACACGAACGCGCCGTCGACACGGCAGGTTTTAGGGGGTAATCTCTGTATCTGCTAAACCGATTTTGAAAATTCTTTTACCCATAGAAAGCCTCACAATTTGTAAGTGTCATAGACTATAATTATAATATCACGCTACGACATACGAGAGCGGAGCAGTAACCAAAGAGGTTACTTAACACGGGTGAAAATATCCACGCGGACGAAGTCGCGGGCAGACGCTAATACGTCATAATTGGCTTTTACACAGATACTTAACGAAGCTGAAAGTTATAAGTTCTTCCCATCACGGCGATATTTTTTTTGGTTCTATACCATACCTGATAACCGCCTAGTTTTGGAGATATTAAAATTCTCAGTTCCAACTTTAAATTTTTTTTACGAAATGAAGTTTTAATGTTCTAACTATACTTAAACGCACTCATAAGCACGATGTTTTTAAATTTTTCACACGCTACATTATGCTCTGCCACAAACAGTGATTATTCACACCAACATTAAAAGTTATTTCCCATGAAAAATGGGATGGACAGTGTCCATAGTTAACATCTATGATCGGTTTTATACCCCCATATATCAGCTCCAGGTGTCACACAACAAACCGGTTGTTACCACACGAGTGACAGGCCACTAATCGCCACCATTACTGTGGCACTTTGCCTCGCCTTATAATGGAGGGTATCACATTAATGGGTCCAATAATTACCGTATCAATCGTGTCTTGCATCGAATCGCTCAATCAAGTTAATTTTGCAAAGTATATCAATGACGCGGTGACGTCATTCTCCGCTGTTTATAGCAATATTTCTCGGTGTTAGAAAGAGGCTGTTTATATCTATTTCCAAAAAAAATAAAGAAAAATCACCCTTTATGGTAACCAGTACCTACATTAGAATTCAGTTCAGAATTAAACTCTTAATATGGGTTAATCTGAATGCCAATTCAACAAATGCGACGATTGTATATAAAAAAAAATAGGTAGGTAAAGTAGAAGTGTTTTTGACAAACTGAGATTAGATTAACAACGCAGGAAGACGCTGGATGCAGGCCGCTTCCAAGCGGTCCTTTTGGAAATCTATTGGAGAGGCTTATATCCAGCAGTAGACGTCCTGCGGCAGATGTGATGAGATTAGATCCTAAATGTAAGTAAAATTGCCCTCTGATACAATTACGTGTTACTTTGCCTGCTAAATAAATATTCAAACAAAAAAAATAAAGTGGTTGACCCATACGCTAGACTCCATCTTGTAGATGCAGGTCAAGGTTAAAAAGCTTTTCAATGTAAACGCACGAGATGACGAGAGCGAGGTTCGTGGAAAGATGAAAGACATGAGAAATAATATTAATTTTTAAGTCTTTTTCTGTCTTACTTTATATTAGATTTTTAGGTTTTTCGTCAAGATTAAGTAGTAATTTCATTACGCGTGGTTCTTCAACATCTTTGGCTGATGTAGTCGTACTGCTGGTCGAACCCCTGGCCCTGGTAAGACTAGTAAATACCCCAAATCCTGTCCACCGAGCTTCTTATAATTTCAATTGTATAAACTTTCAACACGTCATAATCTATCGATTTTATACTTTGAGATTTTCTGACTTTATTTGTCATCATAAAACATAAGAAACTAAGAGTTTTTTTTCATAGTTCATAGACAGCTCAAGGATAGTTTATCCTTTTTTACTCTTCCTTTTTTTAAAATCGGGGATTATCCCAAAGCAAGTAAAAGCCTGGTCCCAATACCGATCTCCGCCTACACCTCAGGCGAGATGTGTCCTATATACCAGCCGCGTCGTGCTATTTTAGCGAGAACACCCCTTATAAGCCACTGTGGCGTGACATAGCTCTAGTGTTCAGAGAGAACAATTTAAAGGAATTTATGTTCGTTTGTTGTAGTTTGATGTACTTTAGTAATAACTTTGTAATTCAAAATAAAGGCGTATTTCAGCAATCTTATAACACATAACATGCCATCACGCCTGTATTCCCCGGAGGATTAGGCAGAGGTGTACCAATGTACACCCACAGTTCGCCGGTATGTTTTAAGTCCCATGTAATGGGGGGCGAGCCTATTGCCATTAATCGGGCACAAATCCTAATTCCGAGCTGCTACTGAGAATTTCATAGAAAAACCCAATAACACTTTTTGCTCGACCTAGGAATCGAACCCAAGACCTCTAGCGTAGCAGTCGCACTTAGCACCACTAGGCTACCGAGGCAGTCCAACATAGGTATCAAAAACATTCAAATAAATTAAGATTCCCCTCTTGCTTACAGGAATATAAACATGGAATATTAAATAAGGGTTCGTTGTTTGTTTGTAATGGATAAACTCAAAAACTTCTCAACTGTTTTAAAAAATTCTTTCACCTCCAAAAAGCTACATTATCACCGAGCAACATAGGCTATATTTTATTATCAAAAAATTAGGGTTCCTTATGAAAATAAAGGCGGACGTTGGCAAAGGTAATTAGTATAATTACCATCTATAGTAACACCCCGTGCATCATTCATTTACGCACTTGCTGACGTAGAATGACGTCTGCGCATCGATTACAATACAATGCGCAGTGACATAACACGTCCGCCCTGTTTTCGTGATCGCCGTAAATTATTATATAAACAACTAACTATATTAAATATTATTGTTTTTCATATTCTCAATAACAAAATATGTTGATATTGGACATAATTTGATTTTTTTTTGGCTGCCAGTTATTTGGCAAAAAAACAACAAAGACAAGCAAAGACTTTAATGACTTTTTTAATATCATTGGATGGCAAACGAGCTGACTGCCCACCTGATGTTACACACCGTTCACCGTAAGATGTCCCCTGCCGTGACGTTGGCACTATTGTCTTGTCAATCTGTTGTTGTATCGTAAATCAATAGTACCATCATTACGTCAGGGGACATCTTTTGCGATCGATGTGTAAATGATTACCATAGCCTAATGACTACAAATGACCGCTGCCCATAGACAACTGCAATACCAGAGGCCTCGCAAATGCGTTGTCATCCCAGAAACAAAGTTGAAACGTCTCATTTCGCCGACACGAATACCCTTCAGATCGGAACACAGCAACGTGGCTGTGAGGCAGGAGTAGGTAAAGTGGTAGTACTTCCCCGGATGAACTGCTTCACAAAGAGCTCTAGACAGACTAGCCTTTATGGATAGAATATCATAAATAAAGTCTGGAATTTATGGTTGTTTATGATTATCTACTATTATTATGAACCCGCAAACGACGTATAATCTTAATCATAATCTTCATTGGATGGAGTCCAGGAAATGTGCTGAAATAAAGAGATTGGAAATATGATTTTATTTTCTGCAAAGGAGAGCCTAATCTTCTAAACTGTCATCAAGGAAATTCTCGAGTAGATAAATGATGGTTTTATTTTTAAAAGAGATTTGTATTTTTTGTTTGTAACGGATAAACTCAGAAAATACTTAACCGATTTAAAATATTCCTTCACCTATGGAAAGCTGCATCATTAGCGAGTAACGTAGGCTATATTGTTTTTATTTTTTAATTAGGGGTCTACGACAATGTCGAGGACAAAATCTAACATAGGTACCTACTTTTATAAACATGCAAATAGACTGCCTCGTTAGCCTAGTGGTCCTAAGCGCGACTGCTACGCTAGAGGTCTTGGGTTCGATTCCCACGTCGAGCAAAAAGTATTATTTGGTTTTTCTATGAAATTCTCAGTAGCAGCTCGGAGATAGGAATTGTGCACGGTTAATTGCAATAGGCTCGCCCCTATTACATGGGACCTAAACATACCGGCGAACTGTGGGTGTACATTGTTACGCCTCTGCCTAACCCTTCGAGGAATACAGGCGTGATGGTATGTTATATGCAAATAGACAATAATCAACAGTCTTCCGACCTTCAATTCACTTCCATGGCATCAAAACTAAAAGGTTTTACGAGACCAGAGACAAATTGCAAAATTGATCATTAAATAAAAAATCCCCTTCTCATATAGGGGCCAGTATTATTTGGTAATTGGCCCCAACTGATTCTGCATAGGAAATGTTCAAAGTTCATTGGCTTGCATGACCTTAGTCGAGTCGTGAATGGGTAACTGACTTTGATACGTTATCTTAAAAGCTCGTTTTATTGATGTGGGGTATAAATAGAGAAGAAACATTGTGTAATGTACCTACTTAGGTGCTTTGAGAACTACATACAACTCGATTTAACTGCGAAGTGGTATTGTAGTCAGTGTCTGCTGTTTACTATTGCCAAATAATGTAAACATACAGCAGGTACTTTAAATACACTACAAAACAATAACAACAACAACAACTGCCTCGTTAGCGTAGTGGTCCTAAGCGCGACTGCTATGCTAGAGTCTTGGGTTCGATTCCCAGGTCGAGCAAAATGTGTTATTGGGTTTTTCTAGGAAATTCTCAATAGCAGCTCGGAGTTAGGATTTGTGTCCGGTTAAGGGCAATAGTCTCGCCCCCTATTACATGAGACCTAAACACACCGGCGAAGTGTGGGCTTACATTGGTACACCTCTGCCTAACCCTTCGAGGAATACAGGCCATTAAAAGGCTCTTTTGTACGTCATTTTCAAGAAACGAACGAAAGAAATAATAATAGTACAGACAGCGTCATCAATTGGTTCTTTTTGGACGTATTTTATTACAAGAGGGGTCTTGCATTAAAATTTACCAAGGTAACCAGTTGATGACGCTGTCAGTACCAGGTTAATTTTGAGCCACTGCAGGGCAAATGCCTCTTTTCATATTGAGAAGGCAACGAGCATAAACCACTACTCTTGTTCAAGGTGGACTGGCGATTTTAAACTTATATAGATTATTAAAAGTCGAGCTCGATGTTTTCTTTCCCTGATGTCAGTTATGTCCAAGATAAACTTTGACTTATTAATATCTCATCTGAGTTCGTACTTCTAAATGCACACACATAAATTGCAAAGAGCAAACATTTCCTCAATTACCAAGAGACTATAAAAGAAAAAACAAAATTAAAAATTTTAAGTAACCCCCGACAGAAAATTAAATATCCCTACCGCAGGTAACAAAAGAGCTGATAACTTTGAAACCGCTGAACCGATTTACATCAAACATAGCTAAAAACACTACCGACTAATATACCTTTCAAACAAATTAAATCAAAATCGGTTCATGCGTTCGGGAGCTACGATGCTACAAACAGACACACACACAGACACGTAAAACTTATAACACTTCGTCGTTTTTGCGTCGGGGGTTAAAAAGAAGTAACTTTGCGAACTATTCCATAATCCTGCGGCCGTGGGTGTCACTACCCACACTGTCCAACCATGTCTCAGCTCTAATATCGACTGTATCAAAGTATATAATAAGTACGTGGGGCTGATAACCTAAGCCCTACTATGATTGACAATCTCAGGAAGTTGTCACTTGCGAATTTGATTAGTTGATTGAATGGAGTACTATGTAGATGTCAGCTATTTATAATGACGATTGTAGTAATTGTAGTAGTTCGAGATAGTAGTTTTCCACTCGTGAAATCAGTAGTACACCCTTATATGGGGTTACCCTGAAGCGTATGTTGTACACTCACATTTCGCCTGGTTGTATAATAACAGCCTTGACATACCTCGTTCTTTTTTTTTTACCAAGAAATGTGGACAGAATGTGTCGTAGAATAAAATAAATCAATAACATGTCTTGATACTATCCATTAACTTTAAAACATTCCATTGGAATTTTACTTCCATCTATTCCTCAAGAAATATTGCAGGGGCGATTTTCATTAATACCTACTGTTACATCATTCATTAATATTTCGGTCACGTGTCGGCTGTTTCAGGCTCGAGCGAAGTTCACCGATGACTCTCTTATTGGCTGTCAAACAAGTACGACTTTTACATTTAAAATAGTCATTTTCTAAAATGTTTAGAAAGTCGTTCTAAATTTAAGAACTCTTTCGAACTACAACATAACATAACAACATACCATCACGCCTGTATTCCCCGAAGGGTTAGGCAGAGGTGTAACAATGTACACCTACAGTTCGCCGGTATGTTTAGGTCCCATGTAATAGGGGGCGAGCCTATTGCCATTAACCGGGCACACAGCTGCTACAGAGAATTTTACAGAAAAACCCAATAACACTTTTTGCTCGACCTGGGAATCGAACCCAAGACCTCTAGCGTAGCAGTCGCTCTTAAAAGCACTAGGCGGTGGCGGTGGCAGTTCGGGAGGCGAACTACAATTAAAATAAAAACGCTCGACTTTTGTTATTTCGCACCAAAGTAGTAGTAATAAAATAATACCAGTCTTTTATTGTCCTAATGTAGGACAAAGGCCTCTTCTCATACTGAGAAGGCATGAGCATTTTTTTTTTGGGGGGTGGGAAATCGTCAAATAATTTCTCCCGCCCTGGGCGGGGCGGGAGGGAGTGTCAGACTTTTACTGACTAAAACCTACCCATGTTCCTTCTTGTGCCCTTTGCGTTCCGGGGGCGCGGTATCTCTTACGAACAACCCGCAGCCCCGGCAGGTATCGGCCCTCAGTGGCCCCTTCCTTTTGCTGACATCTCTTTGAGGCGCGCGTGGAACACGAACGCGCCGTCGACACGGCCTGTCGTTATGCAACGTAAGGACAGTGAGCTACCCATTGCTCACCGTCCACAAGCTCGTATCTACGGTGGCCGGGAGTCGTCACGCGAAGGCATGAGCATGGATCGGCACACTTGCTCAAGCCGGATTAGCGATTTCAGACTTGTATTATTTTATTAGTACAGTTTTTCTTTCAATGTTTTCCTGAAAATGTCACATTGGTACCCGCCCGGTATCCAACTTGCAACCTCATACATGAGAGACGGGCGTCTTAACCAATAATCCATCTGAAAGTAGACCAAGCCTTTATTTTACCTTCTAATAACATTTAAATACTTGTATTTGGCTGCATCCGGTTAGACATATCTGGGAAAAAGCGAAGCAGATGATGATCACAAACAAAATCTGTGAATAACCTTTTCCTAATCATTGCTGGGTATTCCCATTCGATGATACGATCTGCTTTCCTTAATCGTCTTAAAAATGTTTTATATCAAACAAATCAACAGGATTTTCCTTAAAACAAACAATAAAATTCACTTTCCCATGTAATTTGTTCACTGAAGGGAAAAGTAAAAAAAAACACAACATTGCCATCGCAGTAATGATGTCATAACGATTACGCGGTCATTGTTACAGCGTTTGTGGATTAATGGGAAATTCATTAGTAAAGGTGCGTGCCCATTGCGCGGTAAGCGCTGCACGCGATCTGCTGAACTACCATGTCATACATGTAAGAGTTGCACGCTACGATCTTTCAAGTGCTGCCTGCTTTTCAGGAACTAAACAAATATTTTGCCGAAAGATCATAACTATCTTATCATTATGTAAAAGATTAAATTAGATAAGTTAGATCTAGATGTACCCAAAGACTGGCTTTTACCTTGGCCAGAGGTTAAGCATTGCCATCCAACGTGGCAATGCCGCCAGTCTTTTGGGCACTTTTCCGGTTGACGGCGATGCGGAGGAATTTTTTGATGCCATTTAGTTTTAGTTTCTTTTTTGATTTTATTAAGGATTTCTAATTTTAAGACTGTAAATATAAATGTTAAATAAATAATTAGATCTAATTGTAAGTGCGATTGTAAGTATATGAATATTATAAAAAGACCTCAATATCGCATTAGGTGCAAACCTACAATACTATGTGCAAGGGAGGTGTAAATAAATAAATTCTTCTTCATAAACAACAGAACGAAAATAGGCCCTTGGCTTAAAGTGCAATGTGCACGCACCCTTACTCTGAAAACACCACTCCAAATTCGAATAGCAGGGTTAAGGCTTATAATAAATGTTTTACCGCTACGTCTTTGAAGTCAGTAAACTTTGAAAATGACGTATTTTACCGAAAGGGATAAGTTTGTTCCTCGTCACCTCGTCATTTTACGACGAAAATTTTGAAGAACTTAGTTTTATACCTACCTAAGTTAGGCACGTCCTAAAACGTGTAAATTTAAAGTCTAATTTAGTTTTAATTTACTACTACTAATTGTTTAAGAGTAGTAATTCTTAGAAACAACTATGTCCATATTTCAGAAACAACTCGGAGACTCGTATTTCCTATCAAGAGTTCCTAAAAACAGATATTGCGAAACGCGCTAACTAACAACTGAGAAATATTAATTATAATAATAATTATGATTTCGATGTCAAAATATACAAGGTGTTAATTTAAATAAGGGACGCACTTTAAGGGAATGTAGTGCTTATGAAAACAAACCATTTTTACAATGAAATCAAATTTAAGATGGTGCAAAAATATCAGCTGTTCCTTACATGTTGTCGAGTTTTGCGAACATAAATGTATGGAGCAGTTGTTTTTTCTTTTCGCGATTTTACAGTTGTTCATTTTCATGAGTACTGCACTCCCTTAAAGCAGAATCCCTCGTTTACCCTAACACCCTGTATAAAAGAGTTAAAAAAAATGTAAGCCCTTTATCTTCAATTTAATCTTTGGCATCAAAATGTTACTATCAAACAAAACAGTAGGTACTTATAATATTTTTATGATAAGTGCAAAGATATAATAACAAAACAATAGTAGTGGAGCTCCGCCCACAACTGTTAAAAGACCAAGAATATAGGTCCGTAATCTCAAAAAAAAACAGTGAGAGCCAATAACTTCAATTTACCGTACAACGTTTCAATTATGTGTCGTTTACTTTACACGTAATTTTAATAAGAAATTGAAACATTAAAGTTTTGAAATATTCTAATTTACACATACATACCTTCTCGCCTGTATTCCCCGAAGGGTTAGGCAGAGGACTAACAATGTACACTCACAGTTCGCCGGTATGTTTAGGTCCCATGTAATAGGGAGCGAGCCTATTGCCATTAACCGGGCACAAATCCTAACTCCGAGCTGCTACTGAGAATTTCATAGAAAAACCCAATAACACTTTTTGCTCGACCAGGGAATCGAACCCAAGACCTCTAGCGGAGTAGTCGCGGTAAGACCACTAGGCTACCGAGGCAACTATATTCTAATTTAGTTATACTAATGTATCCTTAACTACCTGCACTCATGGCTTTGCTCACGCGGACTAAGTGCTACTGAAGAAAGTATTGTATGCTATGGCACCTCCCTAAGTTCACTTAGATCCTCTAAGTTGCTAGTTGATCTAATGGTCGCAAGCGCAACTGCTGATTATCTGATTTGATCCAGTTGACAATTACTTATCACTAATTTTGTAATAGGTGAGTTAAAAAAATATATTGAACACATCTCGAAAATTACTGAAATACTTACCCGAGCAGAGAAATAAAGAAGTATTTATCAAATAATACCAAGTTCTACAATACATTGTAATTAATACAAGTACAAAAACCCACACTTTTTTAAAAACATAGGTACATGCATACACACATCTGGCATTTATGTTGACAATAAACAATAGATTGCTTTCAGTGAACTTACAACAACTTATCAATGGAAATATTTAAACTATTTATAATAATGCTACTGTCTATGTTTTTGACATCATCTCAGGCAAATATACCGTCTCCCACGCACAGAGAGGGAGCGGTATTCTTAGCTAGAATGCACACGACACATGTCCATTCATTTGATATTTTTATAATAACTATTATTTCCAGTTCGGCGTGCTGTCTGGCGCTGCTATTGTATAAACCTTATTGGTAACGATATTTTCGGGACTGCCTCGTTAACCTGGTGGTCCTAAGCGCGACAGCTACGCTAGAGGTCTTTTTTGGAGTCGATTCCCAAGTCGGGCAAAGTTTTATTGAGCTAGGATTTGTGCTCGGTTAATGGTAATAAGCTCGCCCCCTATTACATGGGACCTAAACATACCGGCGGACTATGGGTGTACATTGTTACACCTCCTACCTACAGGTACGCCTACAGGCGTGATGTTATGCTATATTTTCCAGCCGTTTGGAATACAAACCTTAGGGTCATAGGGTCCGTGTGACCGTTTTAAGCAATTATCCAAACAGTTGATCGATACGTCCCGTGGTCCAAGGGCTGGCTTTTACCTTGGCCCGAAGCAAAGCATTGCATTCAACGTGGCAATGCCGCCAGTATTTTGGGCACATTAGACGGCGAGCAGAGGATTTTTTTGATGACATTTAGTTTTAGTTTCTATTTTTATTATTATTGTTTTTTTTATGTTATCTTTCTATTAAATCTGTAAATATTGAACATATACTATAACTATGAAGGTATATCTTGTGGAAAATTTCTTCGAGGAAGACGTAACAGATGTTTTGCGATGGACGTAACTCGCGATCTCGCTATAACGTAAGCAACTAAATGTCAGAATAAAATATGACCAGCGGCTAGTTTACTACGTTTTAAACGCCCATTCAAAGATACTCCTTGAACCAGTGGGGCGCCTGACAATAATGGTGGTTTCATGTATTGTGTCATTTCGCGCAATTCAAAAATGGCTGTCAGATATTCATAAATTGACTGCTGGTAAAATATTTACACACTAAATAAAGAATCATCCATAACAATTATTAAGGCCCTGTCGTAAGCAAATGTTTAGGTAATAGACAATAACGCATCTCGGCAACAAATAAGGTTCAAAATAGCGATTGATGTTAGTTGAATCGGATAACCACAAAAATAACAGTAATTTTGAAGTTTTCTTCAAATTGTGAAAAAATACACGGCTCAATAGAATAATTTATAGGTATGTCTTTAGTTCATGAAATTCCATATGTCATTACATAAAATTATATACATTACGCTCAAAATTCTGAAATCTATGCGACGTAAAATAAATTGTAATCTCTCTTTTACGATTTTTTTACCATGATACTGATATACTTTCATGAGATATTTATAGGTAAATCTTTTCTTTGAACCCTTAACAATACACAAAATTTTTTTCAGGTTTGTAAAATGTACCAATGTGTGTTTTACGGAGTCCTGTGTTCGGATAGGCCCTAAAATAATAATAAAAAAAGAACCTAACACCAAGTGGCATCAAAAAATTTACTCCCCATCGCCGTCAAAGTACGTATGTTTGCTATTCGATCACGCCTAAATAGCTGAACCGATTGGAATGAAATTTGGCGGCAGGTAGTCTATAACTTGTATCAGGGTATAACGGTAAGTTCATTTTTGCTGACGCTGCACGCGATCGGTCCGACTGACGGACCAATGGCGTGCAGCGTCGACGACCCAAAAAACCCAGAAAGGAACCCAAATACCCAAAAATTAACTTGACGTTTGTGCTCACGTTTCGTGGCGGCTACAATATATTACTATTTCTATCACAGTATTACGGGCGGTGTTTGCGAACCCCACGCGGGCGAAGCCGCAACCAAGAGCTCTTTTCTATTTTCTTTTAATATGCTTCAATAATAGGTGATTCAGTACTTTCAAAGTTCTAGCACTTTATTTAATTTATCTCTCCTCAACACAAGTTTTTCAAAAATGTGATAAAGTGTCATAACAGCACGATAGATCCAGCAGCACTACACAAATACTGAAACTATATTACAAAGTTACCCTCTGTGTACACCCATCTATTTTCTTTCGGCCAACAACCTTTTGTCTATCCCCAGAACTTGGCGAGACACAAATATTGTCATAAATATAGCGTTCACTTACCTATGAATTTGATGTATTGGGATATTAGATTCTAAGTACTAAAAATGTTAACGAAAACAATATCATATAGATGTAGATATGTTGATGTGTGTAATACGAGGAAAAAGACGCTTAACAAAATCAAAATGTACATGTGCTTCTATTCTTTACCATCAATCAATCAATGATTGTGTGTATTCTTCAGACTGATTCCGGCCACGGCGGCTAATCCTAATGCAGACTAGCCAAGTACACAGGAGATATTATAGAGCACAAGTGTGGGCGTACACACAGGTACACTTCCTTTTCCCTAACTCTCATAGTCCGATGCGACGGCAATCCAACACGACCGGGGAGAAATTCCCGCCCTTTCCCTTCTTGGGGATCTTCTGACTTCTTTCTGATTACGAATAGGTCAAAGTTACAACTTTTATTTTATTTGTGTATGCTCTGTGATTTTTTTTTTAATTTTTTTTTTTTTTTTGGTTTTTGGGAAATCATCAAATAACTTCTCCCGCCCTGGGCTGGGCGGGAGGGAGTGTCAGACTTCTACTGACTAAAACCAACCCATGTTCCTTCTTGTGCCCTTTGCGTTCCGGGGGCGCGGTATCTCTTACGAACAACCCGCAGCCCCGGCAGGCATCGGCCCTCATTGGCCCCTTCCCTTTGCTGACATCTCTTTGAGGCGCGCGTGGAACACGAACGCGCCGTCGACACGGCCTGTCGTTATGCAACGTAGGGACGGTGAGCTACCCATTGCTCACCGTCCACAGGCCCGTATCAACGGTGGCCGGGAGTCGTCTCGCGGCTCCCGACGTCCGGAGCGTCTACCGCGGCGGCTGGGACGGGAGAACCGCTGTCTCAACCGTCCCGCCGTCTCCTTCTCTAGCATTACTGCCTCACAGAAGGAGGCGACGTATGTTCTGTGATGGGTTTGCTCTTAACTCTAATCTAGGTCAGATGTGACAGATACAAAGTCGACGATGGAGTGAGCTTGCCCAGAAGAAGCCACTGTTCACTCTAACTTACTTAAATACAGAAGCACAAAAACAAGTTTTTAAAGTTACAACTAAAATTAAAATACCCTTACGAGTCCTGTACTCAGCGTCAATATTTTTTGCACTTGTAAACACAATGTAGTGATTTTTTTTCTTCTGTCGGAGGTTACTTAAAAATTTTAACATTGTGTTTTTTACACCCTACGTAGGTATATGTTGATGAGTTTCTATAATTTTCTTTGCATAACAAACTGCAGTTTCTTCACACTTACGTCGGAGCAAAGATATACTTGTTATCATGAACCCAGATTTCTTATTCAATATTCAACAACCCGTGACGTACCTGTGTCTTTACCCAAAAAGCGGGAGTTCAGCCTAGATGTCTCACAATTGATATGTCGCTGAAATTGGGTCTAGCTTTGACATCTGACGCGCGCTATCTTCACGACGTGTTCAATTTATCGACGTTTGGGCTCGACGGAATAGTGTCGTGACGGGGAATGGAATTGAAGTTTTGATTGTGTGAACAAAGGAAGATTCGGGTAAAATTCAATTAACACATCTTTGTTTCACTGTTCAATCTTCGAGTGAACGATAATTCTATTGAGATAATATTAAACTATAGATCTATACAAATAAATAAAGTTTAAGTGTCTGTCTATCGAAATACTACTATCGAAATATCTGCTTTGTACTAAATGCATTATGAATGTTTACACGGCACTCTCTGTTTTTTGGTTCTAACTAACTCCGAAACGGCTGGACCGATTTCAACGGGACTTTCACTGGCAGATAGCTGATGTGACAAGAAGTAACTCAGGCTACTTTTATTTTTAGAAATACCCTCGATAATCGACATTCGCACATACGAACAAACATACCATCACGCCTGTATTCCCCAGAGGATTAGGCAGAGGTGTACCAATGTACACCCACAGTTCGCCGGTATGTTTTTAGGTCTCATGTAACAGGGGGCGAGCCTATTGCCATTAACCGGGCATAAATCCTAACTCCGAGCTATTACTAAGAAAATCTCAGAAAAACCCAATAACACTTTTTGCTCGCCCTGGGAATCCAACCCAAGACTCTAGCGTAGTAGTCGCGCTTGGGACCACTAAGCTACCGAGGCAGCTACATAAACAAAGACACAAACAAAGTCGCAAGAATAAGCTTGAAGCCGGGGCTGCGGGTTGTCCGGGGCTGCGGGTTGTTCGTAAGAGATACCGCGCCCCCGGAACGCAAAGGGCACAAGAAGGAACATGGGTGGGTTTTAGTCAGTAAAAGACTGACACTCCCTCCCGCCCCGCCCAGGGCGGGAGAAGTTACTTGATGACTTCACACCCACCAAAAAAAAAAAAAAAAAAGCATAAGCTAGTCCATTCATAAGTCTCAGTATTTCTAAAAATAACGATGCGATGAGAAGGCCGATGTTAATTATAATTTAATTATCTTTGACAATAACGCCTGGAATTATAATTGGCGGTTCACGGCTCACCTTGGCGCACGGAAAACTGTCTCGTTGGAAACAATCAATTTTATATCGACCATTAGCCGGACGACTGGGCGAATCATAAAAATGCTTTCATCATAAAAACGTAAAACAAATGAGTAAAAATCGTATCGTGAGAACTGCCTCGTTGGCCTAGTGGTCCTAAGCGCGACTGCTACGCTAGAGGTCTTGGGTTCGATTCCCAGGTCGAGCAAAAATTGTTATTAGGTTTTTCTATGAATTTCTCAGTAGCAGCTCGAAGTTAGGATTTGTGCCCGGTTAATGGCAATAGGCTCGCCCCCTATTACATGGGACCGAAACATACCGGCGAACTGTGGGTGTACATTGGTACACCTCTGCCTAACCCTGTGGGGAATACAGGCGTGATGGTATGAGTTTTTTTAAATCGTAATACCTGATAAAGTTTTGTCAAGGTAGAATATGGCTTTTTGATACTATTTTAAGACTATGTCTTCTAGTAGATTATGGTTGACATCGATTAGTCTAGGTCAAAAAGGTTAAAGAAATATTATGTTGGCCAAAATGAAAAACGTAAGAATTGAATTCGTTTTCAATGTTTTGCATGAACTAAATCTACTGCTATGTTGCAGTTGGTAACAGCCAACTAATAATAGAACTTTCTGATGGAACTGACTCACAGCTGTTATAAAGATAAAAGACATTTAATTCGTAAAACATGAGTAAGTATACAAGTTTTAAGCATTGGGACATACCATCACGCCTGTATTCCAATAAGGGTTAGGCAGAGATGTACCAAAGTACACCCACAGTTCGCCGGTATGTTTATGTCCCATGTAATAGGGGGCGAGCCTATTGCCATTAACAAATCAAACACACACAAATCCTAATTCCGAGCTGCTACTGAGAATTTCATAGCATATATATTGGTACACTTCTGTCAAACCCTCCGGGGAATACAGGTGAGATGGTATGTTATGTAAAGTTCCTTATGTATAGGTACATGAGTACACCGTAAGGAAGACCAATTACCTATGTATCTGTATGTATCTATCTATACTACTAAAATAAAGCTAAAGAGTTTAGTTTGTTTGTTGTAATGCGCTAATCTCTGGAATTATCAGTTGGATTGGAAAAAATTTTTTGTATATGATAGCCAGGCTCATGAGCCATAGTATAGGCTGTATACCATCACGGTACGAGGCACGAGAGCGGAACAGTAACCCAAGATGCGAATGAAAAAATACACGCACATACATAAAGTCATGCCTTTTTCCCATGGGGGTAGGCAGATACCACAAAACGCCACCTGCTACGATCCTCAAAAAAAAAAAGCGCACGAAGTCGTGGCCAGAAGTTAGTTTGAAATAAAATATAACAAAGGATATATGAGCCAAAAATGTGTATGTGTATGTCTTATATTGTGTCTTGGCAAACTATTCTTCTCCATAAGACAATAAAAGAAAATATAACCAAAGAGACAGAACCACGCAATCACGTAATTAATTTAACAGAAATACGTTCGTTACTTTAATTAAAACCGCAGAATCTTTTAATTATCTTTCGCTTCTCGAGCGGTGAACCATTCGAGAGATTTTATTCGATTTTCAATTGGACACTTTCCGTCCTGAATTTTTCGCTCACCGGAATTCTGTCAGCAAATGTTTTACGGAAACTGGAATGCTGAATTTCCCAACTCGATACCGTGGCCGCACTGGCTCAGCAATCGTGAAAAACTAGATGTAAATTGGAAACGGAGGCACAAGCCAACATGTCGGACGATTCGGAAAAATTCTATGCACAGGTTTATTTTATGTGTCTTACGTTTTAGAAAGGTACAAGGTGTGTTTTCTTTAAATTCGGCAGTTTTTGAAATTGGCAGAAAATTACCTCTTCTACGTGTAAGAAAATATGAAACTGTTTCATATTTCCTTACACGTAGAAGAGGTAATTTTACGTCATATTCATATTATAGTCGTATTATAGACTGTATGACAATTAAATAAAGCCATAAAACGAAATGAACACAAGTCAATAGATAAAATTAAAATATTATATCGAATTATTGCAATCGAAAAAATATGACAATGAATACAATTGAAAAACAAAAATACAAAATTCGAATTTCAAAATAAAAAATACTTGTCTTATAAATAATAATTACAACCAAAAAGTTGGCAATGTTAAAGAGTTCGTAACACTTAGAGCTCTCTGTGACAGAGCTCGTCAAGGGAAATACTACCACCATATCTATTTCTACCGCATAGCAGCGTCGCTGTTGAAGCAGTTTAGCATTAGAATGTGAGACATGTTTAACATTAGACGTTTCATCTTTGTCTTGGGATGGCAACGCATTAGCAAGGCCTCTGGTATTGTAGTTGTCTATAGGCAGCGGTGACCAATTAACATCAGGTGGGCCGTCGGCTTGTTTGCCATCCAATGATATAAAACAAAAAAATATGTATGTAATACTAAACATAACTTTAAAAAAATAAATATTTAATCAGTGTCCCTTCAAATTGCATTTTATTTTCAAATTCTATATCTAAATAGACAAACGGTCAGTAACCGATACTTGACGCAATGATCTAACGATGCGCCGGCGCCGCGTGACCCCGATGATAACGCTGTGACGTCTGATAAACAAGGTTTAAACGCGAAAAAATAACACCGACATCTTGAACCTCGAAGTGTCTTTTATCGATGTTTTTTTATCAATATATTTTGATGTTATGTCAGGTTATGGCTAGCACTGAAGAGGCCGACAGAGGCCACCAGTCGGGAATCACGAAAGGCGCGTAAAGCGCTCCAAGAATCTCCGTAAGAGATCGTCTGTCGGCTTCAGAAAAATTATGAAATATCACAAGGGAAGGAGGAAAAGACTGTTTTTATTATTTAATTTTTTTCCCATCTAATTCCTTTGGCAATAAAACGAATCAGTAAAAACATTCATACATTCTATACTTTTAAGCCGAATGCCAAATAAATATTACCTAGGTAAGCATTTTACTGCGCCAAATGGTTAGCGTGAAACAATAAACAAGGTTCTACTTAGATTTATAAAATTGTGAAAGGTTTCTTGGCTATTAACGATTTGTAAGTGTACCTTTACACTAATGCTGCATTTGATACTTTTCTTTTGTATTGGATAGCAAGCAGTCACTTATATACAGAGCTGTCATCTGCCATTTGTCCTTGTTTAGAGAGCGTCTGAAGGTCGTTCAGAAAGGGTTTACAGAACACTTATTGCGTCAAATGAAAAATAAGCTATACATTAAATTAAAAACATAAATTAAAATGTAAATGATGTTTAAATTTTTTGTAAAAATATTTTCTCCGGAATAAAATTACACATACCATCACGCCTGTATTCCCCGAAGGGTTAGGCAGAGGTGTACACCCACAGTTCGCCGGTATGGTTAGGTCCCATGTAATAGGGGGCGAGCCTATTGCCATTAACCGGGCACAAATCCAAACTCCGAGCTGCTACTGAGAATTTCATTGAAATACCCAATAACAGTTTTGCTCGACCTGGGAATCGAACCCAAGACGTCTAGCGTAGCAGTCGCACTTAGGACCACTAGGCTACCGAGGCAGTTAAATTACATTTCATCACGCCTATATTTCCCAAAGGGTTAGGCAGAGGTGTACTGATGTACACCTACAATTCGCGGGCATGTTATTACATGGGATCAGCGGCAATACTTAATCTAATTCAAATTAAGTGCACAATATTTTTTGAGGCTACTTTTTGCTGTTAATTGTATATTGAAGCAATTTATAATATGCAATCCTGTATAGGTTTCCGTGGTATATCAGTGACCTATGACTATAAACATACGTAATTTGATAAAACACAGCGCATTAACGCTTTATGCCTTAGTGGGTAACCAGAGCAGTGAGCGGTACAAATGGAGGCGTGTTACTCAGCTGACCTTATCGTTCACGACAATTGATAAGCGCTTGATACCGTACTGTTTTGCTATCGTATCTGTCAGGTTGGCAACGGATAACTGTGGAATGTTTCTTCTTCTTCTTTTTTATTAAGCAGTAAGAAGAGTTAACACTTCTGAAGTATTTTTTGTTATTTTGGTTCGCAGTGGAAATCCTCGTGGGCTTCCTCCGTCGTGGGAGTCACGGTGGGGCATGCCGGACTCTTACCGGCTGAAACCACCGCGGTGTTCTACCTTTGCCTTTGGTCGGAAGTGCGGGATTCGCTTAAACTTTCACCGCCCCCCCGACAGGACTTCTGAAGTATGGCCATAACAAGTAAAAAAAAATATTGTTCCCTTTCTTGTAGATTACTTAATGGTGCAGGAGCTACCGAATGAGATCATAGCTAAAGGCTAATTCTACTAATTAAAAACGAAAACGTAGAAGTCGCAATCTCATCTCAACAACAATCAATGTCTGTAAACTAGCGACTTTTTTGACAGATTCAGACTAACATTAGATTGTAATCGACACAATCGTCATATGGTCAAATAAGCCCAGCTCGACCATTGGTTTTAGAGAAAGTGAATGCAAGCCCATCGAAATGTTTTACCTGCTTCTTCTAAGCGTTTTGAGAATATGGCCACTTTGTCTTTATCGATGATATTAACTCAATAATACATACACATACCATCACGCCTGTATTCCCCGAAGGGTTAAGCAGAGGTGTAATAATGTACACCCACATTTCGCCGGTATGTTTTAGATCCCATGTAATAGGGGGCGAGCCTGTTGCTATTAACCGGGCACAAATCCTAACTCCGAGCTGCTACTGAGAATTTCATAGAAAATCCCAATAACACTTTTTGCTCGACCTGGGAATCGAACCCAAGAACTCTATCGTAGCAGTCGCACTTAGCACCACTAGGCTACCGAGGCAGTTACTCAATAATGTCATCATTCATTCTCCATTATTCGAAGTGGAAACAATATTTTTTCCTACTCCTCCGCTAATCTTTTCTGATTAATTTCGCTGCGGGATCCAAGACAGTTTTATCGTTTCTCCGGGACTCGTCGAGCTTCATTGCCTCGGCGCTCTTCTGGCGGTCTCCACTGTTGATTCTGGCTTACAGAAGTTGCAGTGGTGGGGAATAGTGTGGCGGGCTTGTCTCCATTATTCGGAGCATTTCTTGCATTTCATTCGGAATATCGTAATCATGGTGCAATGTAGTTAAAACATGAATAGGTAGTAGGTACCTACCTATTTTTATCAGATTACCCAATCTTCAAATAGTGTGTTATCTAAACAATTACAAAAAAAAAACAATGTCATTCCAACCTTACAGTCACTATTTCAAGGTTCATTATTATGTTGAACTTCATATTGTAAATCTTCTTCTTCATGTTCATAATAATATTCAGAGTGACTTTCAATTAATTCAGAAAACTGCCGTTCCATACGTTTTTATCGTGTCGTTCTGCATTTTTATAAGGAAAAGCTGATTTTTCTTTCATATTTTAAAGTTGATTAATCGAAGTTGCTCTTATTATTTATTTATTTATTTATTAAAACTTTTTGCACATAATGTAAATAATACACTGTACAAAGGCGGACATAATGCCTTTGGCATTTTCTACCAGTCAACCTTAGGGTGATGCAGAGACAAAACATAGTAGGTGCAAGAAACAGAAAGTTTCCAGGAATAAAATATAATAAATACATATATACATACATACAAACAAAATATACAGAGTAAAGAAAGCCAAAAAATACATAGGTGGAGAAATATAACAAACTAATTGTGAGACGAGTCTGCCAACTTCATAAGCAAGTGTTCACGAGCTTTTACTTTGAATATGAAACGACTGGTAGCCATCCTGATATTCTGAGGAAGCGCATTCCAAAGGAAAACCGCCTGGACAAGAAAAGAAGATTTAAGAAAACCAGAGCGGTTAGAAGGACATCGTAGAAGACGATTACTGCTTTTACTCCCTGAAATATTGTCTTATGATATTTGTAAATACTTTTCAAAATATCCAGTGAACGTACCTCAAATAGGTATGTCTTCTATATTATTCTTCAATTTCTCACTAAGGAATATAATATACATACCATCACGAATGTATTGCCTGAAGTGTTAGGCAGAGGTGTACCAATGTACGCCCACAGATCGCTAGTATATTTAGGTCCCATATAATAGGGGGCGAGTCTATTAACCGGGCACAAATCCTAACTCCGAGCTGCTAATAAGAATTTCATAAAAAAACCCAATAGCACTTTGCTCGACCTGGAAATCAAACCCAAGGCCTATAGCGTAGCAGTCGCGCTTGAAATAATATTTTCTTCCAAAAAAGACAACCGCTTCCAAGAACTACAAGATGAAAAAAAATACATACAGACAAACAGAGAACCTCCTTCTTTTTTGTAATAATTCCAAACAAACTTTTACTCTTACATTCCAATAGTTATATATTGATTTAGCACCAAACATAACCTATTAAATAAAATTAACTAGGCCTCAACATTACCACAACGATACGTTTTAACCACGACCACGATATACCCGTGAAATCTTCAATTACTGCACAATGGCCGGCCAAGAGACACACAAACGCTCGGAACTTATTTGCATACTTTAAGACAATATTACAATGCTACCAGCATGGCCGTGCAAATTGGCGAACGTATATTTAAAACTAAAGAGGTTTACGCACTATCGCGTATGCGCTCGACACGCGTAGGATTACCATTGGTACGGGATTGCAAGGATTTGTCCTAATTCAAGAGGCATCTCGAGATCATCTAGGAAAAGTTTCCAAAAAGTGTCAGGGGAGTCGGGGGGATTATTTAAGGGTAAGCTGTAAAAAAAAATAGGAGACATCTTTTTTCCAGAAGCGCCCTGGAAAAATTCTCATTTACACCCAATTGTCGGGAATTCAAAGTTTTTGTCTGACGTTCATCGTGCAAACATTTTTCCGGATTTGCACAACGCATATTCCAGCTTGCAGAGAGCTGAATGCCGGCAGCGCAAGACCGAACATTGTAGCTTTTTTTTTTTGGGGGGGGGGTGTGAAGGCATCAAATAACTTCTCCCGCCCTGGGCGGGGCGGGAGGGAGTGTCAGACTTTTACTGACTAAAACCCACCCATGTTCCTTCTTGTGTCCTTTGCGTTCCGGAGGTGCGGTATCTCTTACGAACAACCCGCAGGAACATAGTGGCTATCTTTAAGGAAGGCCTATGTCCAACAGTGGACGTCGATCGTCTGAAACAATGTTGAGGATGATTTTCCAGCTGATATCGAGTAACCTTTGCTTTGCACGTTGACCCCTTGCACATCAAGCATACTTTCACGTGTAAAGCGCTTTAATCCGATACGAACTTATCTTAGAGAAAGAAAGGAGTTTGGAATACTTATCTGTGAATAGGTATATTTTGTAGGATTATTTATTTTATTGGTAAGAAATTAAAGTTTTTAAGTCACACGTTTCGACATGCTCAATTTATTTTTGAATATTTGTAATATTTTGAGGATCGAGGATTAACTGTTATTACGATATCAGTTTTAAATATGATTCACATCAAAATATGATCTCGTTATTCCAGGGACAAAAGAGCTGTTTTTATTTCTTAACCCCCGATGCAAGTTAATGTAGGAGCCCCAATTATATTTTTTTTTAATTTTAAGAGTCTTTTACAATAGCATATGCATGCTCTCGTGCATATGCATATGTTACATAAATTTAATATGATGAGGCTTCAAAAAGTTTCCCAGATGGAGAATCACATTTACAATTATATAGGACACTAGCGACCTGCCCGCGACTTCGTCCGCGTAGCTTATTTCACCCGCGTTAAGTTACGTCTTTTGTTACTGCAGGCTCCGCTCCCGTGAGTTGTAGCGTGATGTTATATAGCCTATGTTACTCAGGAATAATGTAGCTATCTATCGGTAAAAGAATGGTTAAAATCGATCCTATAGTTTTGGAGCCTATTCGTTACAAACAAACAAACAAATCTTTCCTCTCTATAATATTTATATAGGACATAAATCTATGGGTCGTAAACAAAATGTTTGCGGGTTATGATTCCCAAGATCTTACAGGAATTATTAAGATTCTAGAATTATCTAGACATATTTCAATAGAGAATATGAACGTGCCTACTTACACGAACGATTGACGTCACATCTGCCGTCCAAATAATCTCGAATTTAATCATTATTAATTCCCGACTGCTCCGAGCAAAACTGTTTATTTTCGTAGGAAACCAAAATACTACAAAAATAAACAGTTGACGATATATAAAAAAAAAACTAAAATTGTATCTAAACGATTCATAGTCTACGCGTGGATATCCCAAAAACCGCGCAACTGCGTAAATATGTTTATATTATATAAATATACAGATGAACTAAAGTATTAACTAATGTATTCGACAGCACAGACAAAACTGTCTTATTTATTCACAACTAGCTAAATACCCCGGGTTGTCACTTGCGTTCAGTTACTTCTTAATTCACTGCTCCGCCTCCGTTGGCCGTAGCGTGTTATAAACCATCTTCTTGTATCACTCTATCTATTAATGAACATATATAAGATACCATCACGCCTGTATTCCCCGAAGGGTTGGGCAGTGGTGTACCAATGTACACCCACAGTTCGCCGGTATGTTTAGATCCCATATGATAGGGGGCAAGCCTATTACCATTAACCAGGCACAAATCCAAACTCCGAGCTGCAACTGAGAATTTCATAAAAAAACCCAATAACACTTTTGCTCGACCTGAGAATCGAACCCAAGACCTGTAGCATAGCAGTCGCGCTTAGGCCTACTAGGCTATCGAGCCAGTTAATAATTCAGTTCTATTATTGAAAACCGCATTAAAATCCATTGCATAGTTTAAAAGGTCTAAGCGTGTAGAGGGACAGACGACGGGAAGCGACTTTCTTTTATACTATGAGGGATAGCTAAATATATTTTGATTTATGTACTATTTCCACATACCTAATAAGGTCCTGTTTTACAAACTCTCAATAGATACTTGACCAGATATTCAAAAATGGAATGGAATTTGTATGCAATGATCTGCCAAACAATTTAATCGGAACTTCTTGGATGGTTGTGAAACACGGACCTTAAATTGTTTAGCTCGGTTCCAGTCTCTCTCGAAGTGAATTCCGAATGAATTCACTTGCATTATACGTAGTGTCACAAAAATAAACCGGTTTATTTGAATTGTATGGTCTCCGCAACTCCAAGTTTCATAAGGTGAGACAAAGATTAAACCCAGCTCCACGAGAAAGGCATATTGGCTTGAAGTGATCTCTTAAGGGTTACCGAAGTACTTTGCTCTGTATATACCGACCTTCGGGCACTCGAGAAGCACATGCGCTGCTATCTAGTCTTCCTCCATGCACAGTAAGCTAATTATCTGGTTTAAATGGAAATACAGAAAAAAAAAATATTACAAGGGACCAATCAACTTCATTGTTCGATAAGAAATATGTAGGTATTTCGCGCTACAAATTACTTTAACCTAAATTATCACCGTCGAGGGATTACATGCATCTAGATTACGTATCATGCATTTATTTGTAAATATTTATTTTAAAAACAAAATGATTGCCGCCGTAAATTAAATTAAACGTTATAAACTTGTGTAAAATGGCCTAGGAATCCAGCATTCTGCCAAAGTAATTAAGAATGTAAATAGATCGCAACTCATGAGGTCGAATGGCATAAATCTCCCTGCAAGGTCAAAAGAGAGCGTCTAAAATAAGATTGTTTGTGATATTAGTAATTAATAAACTGATATTCAAACTCGAAACCGGCGCGCTTGTATGACCAGTTGTATGAACGTGGACGAGGCGAAAGGAGTATGTAAGGATCTTAGTAGGTGGTGTTATGAAGTTTCTGCCTACCCCCATTACAAAAAGGCGTGAGTTTATTTACGATATTCAAACGATGTAAATTTGTAGTGTTTGAACCGTCAATATTAATATCATCACTCATGTATCTAGCTCAATTAACTGATTATTTTCATTAATCCTATTGTCTAAATGGTGCCATTATATCGTAGGTTTTAATTGGTATCTACCGCCTACTCATCACTCACCCAGTGTCGCCAAAATATCTACTAAGCACTGAGCCTTGGGCTTCCAATAGCCTGAAAGATTGTAAAAGTAGACTAGCTACTGCCCGCTACTTCCTCTGCCTGAAAGACAAATCCATACAATCCATACTAATATTAAAAATGCAAAAGTAACTATATCTGTCAGTCAGTCTGTTACGCTTTCAAACCTAAACCACTGAACCGATTTTGATGAAATTTGGTACGGGGTAAATTAGAACTCCAAGGTAGGACATTTATCCCGCGTCATCGTCTGCTTCTGCGATAACCGACATACACGGGCAAAAGCTACTATACTATAATACATATCCTATGACACTAGTGGCTCAATGATATCACTGAAAAGTGTTCACTTCATTTAGAAAAAAATTACACCTTACTGACTACATGAGTGACTCCTAATTCTTCAGTCAGCGAGCGGCCGCGCGAGCGAACCGCATGTGTAAATTGCGTGATGCGTTCCTGACTACCGCCGCACAATCTCGCCCGGGATCTCGTCATTTTATGGTACGAGATTAATCTCGTAAAATGAGGCGAGATCTCGAGAGATCGGGATCTCGCAGGATCGAGATTGCATTCTCTAGCCCTAACCTATCTACCTATATTATCTCTGTATAAGAAATGCTTGAAGTCTTAAACGAAATATCTTTCACCACAGTTAATGAGTACCTACCGTCTACTGAAACTAGAACGAGGTATTTTGATAACATTTGAGGACAAACGACTATTGCAAAACCTATTCAATTTAAAGCGACTGGAATAACAATATATTTATTTATAAATACTTAGACTAATATCTGTTAATACTTGCAAAGAACCTGTTTAAATGGATTGCTACTTTTTTTTGCGTGCGATTGCGTTTTGTTCTATAGGTATAAATACTAAAATGTTAATTTTGGTAGCCTGATGTTGTCAAATGGTAAAATGAAATTTGTAGTATTAGTACAGTATAACTGCCTCGTTAGCCTTGTGGTCCTAAGCGCGACTGCTACGCTATAGGTCTTGGGTTCGATTCCCAGGTCGAGCAATGTTATTGGGTTTTTCTATGAAATTCTCAAGTAGCAGCTTGGAGTCAGGATTTGTGCCCGGTAAAAGCAATAGGCCCGCCCCCTATTACATGGGACCTAAACATATCAGCGAATTGTGGGTGTTCATTGGTACATCTCTGCCTAACCCTTCGGGGAATACAGGCGTGATAGTATGTATATATGTACAAATAAAAACGAGCCGCCGTATCAGAACATAAGTGAATAAATGGACCAAGCAATGAAGCTAGCAAGAACACATACCTTATTAACTACATATTCCCTTGCCTATCCACAAAATTTCAGCCATGCTAAAATGACGAGGGTCCGGTGTTCTGGGATCTCATTTGGATTCCAACTGGAATTGCTAGGCATATCGATCCGTAAAGCTATTTTTATTTCGCATGCGATATTATCGCCTCAGTCAACCCTCGCGGGTGGGGAGACTTTAAAGACTAACCCGTGAATTCTTAAACGTCACTTAACTGCCTCGGTAGCCTAGTGGTCCTAAGTGCGACTGCTACGCTAGAGGTTTTGAGTTCGATTCCCAGGCCGAGCAAAAAGTGTTATCGGGTTTTTCTCTGACATTCTCAGTAGCGCCTCGGAGTTAGAATTTGTGCCCTGTTAGTATCAATAGGCTCGACCCCTATTACATGGGACCTAAACATACCGGCGAACTGTGGGTGTACGTTGTTACACCTCTGCCTAACCATTCGGGAAATACAGGCATGATGGTATGTTATGTTAAGTCACTTAACTTTAAGACGTTCCTATATGTTTGTCTGTCACTACAATGCACCTTAAAATGACAGAGATAGACTTAAAGGCGACTTCTAATTGAGTTCCGTAATTTGGTCCAAAACCGCAAACTAAAACAAAATTACCACAAGTCTACCTTCTTTCTTCACATTTTATAAGAAGAAAACCAGTTGATGTACCATTTTAACATAAGATCGGTGCCAACAATTGGTTCAGCACCCTATTATGCAGCAGAATCACTAATGAACGCCGACGAAACTGGAGCAAGGCGAATAATTTAACACTAAATAGCTTCGCCATCTTGAATCTAGCATTACAATATAGATAGTGCTGTATTCCATGCGAAGGATTTCTTTGAATCTTCAGAGATCTGATTGACGTTGGAGCTAAGCTGTTGAGCCTGGGATTGACTTTCTGCAGTGAAGGGTTTAGTTTGAAAATATTATACTTGTTTATTTTTGAATAAATGTATTACACGTTTTTTTTTAATTAATATTTACCGATGGGACTAAGGGCATGCTTGCTCAGGCTATGGAAATAAAAAGCGATGAACCCTATTTTTGGAAATTCGCTAAACAATAAATCAAAATAATCGTCCTTTAAATTCAGTATTAAAAAGAAAAAAAAATATTCCAAATCGTCTAAAAATATATAAATTGTATTTTTATCCTTCCTTCTTCTTCTTTTTCCAGATATCGCGCAGTACATCAACGCTTCCGTATATAATACAGGCCTGGCCTATTTATGAACCCGAACCTTGCCCACCACAAGACTTCTAGTCTGCTACCGTTACCTATCCAGCTAATCCCACGATCACCTTTTGCAATTACCACTAGGAAGACTACCAAAATTTACATGAGAAAAATTTTTCTTCCAAATTATTTGTTTACAATGTAAATCACGTGCATGTTTCGGGATTGCCCGAAGCTAAGGTTAAGAGGTCGGGTTTTTAGTTTGATAACTTCTGTTTTATCAGTTCATGATTCGTTTCTTTTTAGTTTACAACTTCTCTGAGTGCGATGTTCATGCGTAATTAAAGTTAGGCACTTATCGCGGAAGGCGCGTGCGATCTTGTGGTCTTGGCGTAAGTATAGGAAGGGAACATCGTGGCGATTGTTTCAGTAAGAGACTCACAGATCCCTTCGCTTCCCCACGGTGGGTAATGAATGAGGAATTTTCAAACTGGAAACAAACAAATGTGTGTGCGTCAGGTCCGACACACGACTGGAGTTTACTCCTTAATATATATATTAAGTCCATGCAGTCGTGCAAACTCTGTGGTGGGGAATCAGCAAAATGTAGCTAGTAACGCAAACCACTTTTTTTTTTTTGGGAAGTGGGAAATCATCAAATAACTTCTCCCGCCCTGGGCGGGGCGGGTGGGAGTGTCAGGCTTTTACTGACTAAAACCCACCCATGTTCCTTCTTGTGCCCTTTGCGTTCCGGAGGCGCGGTATCTCTTACGAACAACCCGCAGCCAACGCAACGCAAAACATTTGATTTTACTCGCATGAACTTTCATACCCCGGACATAAGTATGAAAATCGATTCTTAAGGAGTAAACTCCAAAAAAAAAAATTAGATACCGAATCGTTTAACATAATACTGTCACGATAGGTTTTATAGTCTTTATTAACATGCATCATCATCTGTGGCTTCCAACACTCAACACAAAGAAAACTCGGTATTACATGAAGAGAAAGAGTTTGTAAAATTGATCCTCAAAAATCCCACACATATGTAAGTATGCTTGAAGTAACGCTAGAAGGTAAAACCATAATAATGTTCACGTTAAACTCTGGTTACCTAAAGCAAAGGAATCGCAAAAGATATATACGACAAAACCGCTCAAAAGAAGCGAGCTAACGAGTGTACCCAACAATGATAACAGCACTTCAAAAAGCCCCAAAAAAGCGGCTCAGACCGGCTCAAACCGGTACTGTTTTGAGTTTAAAATGAGCACTGCGGCCGCAAACAGACTCCTTTTACGTACATTCGTATGCCTAACGCGACGGATATGGTGGCTCTCGTTAAAATTTCATACGCGGAGTAATCCATAGGGAGTTTCAGATGAATATGTGTCGCTGCGAAGCACTGGAAGCGCTAGATAAGACAGGGTTGGTCTTTGTTGCGGGAATGCTTTGTTTTAATAGGCGTTGTGTTTTCGAAGACGTGTAAGATTGTGGTTATTGTAATGTAACTTCTGTTTGGAGTTTGATTTTCAATTTGCGGAAGAATCAAGTAAGAATATCAAACAGTCTATTTTCTATATCTATACTTCCTACTAATCCCACTAATAATATTATAAATGCGAAAGTTTGGGAGGATGGATGGATATTTGTTACTCATTCACGCTTACATAAATGGCCGAACGGATCTGGATGAAATATGGCACTCAGATAGATTGTTGTGTGAAATAACACATAGGTTAGTTTTTATTCCGGAAATCAGAAATCAGAAAACCCGGTTCCCATAGGATTATACCGTCAAATTTGACGCGAACGAAGTCGCGGACATAATCTAGTATTGGATAGGTGTGTAAACTTTTACAGTCGATAATAAAAGATGAGTTACAGAATTGTAGATTAAACAAATGGCTCACTGATACCAAAATAATATTTCGACTTTATTTATCCTCATATTTTTGTTACCAAAGGTTTTCAAACACAGTTCCAAAAAAAAAGAGAGAATTACTAACGCTTCCACGAAAACGGGTTTACTGTTTCCCGGAAAACTATTAAAAGCCATTGACGGCATACCGGAAATTCCGAAAAACGGTTTGAAAATGCAACTCCTGAAATTGTATTTTCAGTCCCTCTTTGAGACTGTGAGGTAACAGGAATATAAAAGCAGTCTAGACAGGATACGAAGTAAACGACAGACGATAAAGGGCTTATGATTTTAGCACTGAACGGGTACGTGCGAGTGTTATTGTTATCGACAGAATAATATACTGTACAGGGTGTTGGATTAAACGAGAAATGTTTCAAAGAAGTTGATTGAGAGTGTTTATAATATAGCTAAAAGAATCAGCTGCTATATACATTTATGTTTGCATTTATCAATCGACAAAATGTATGGGGCGGCAGATTTCTTGTTCGTAATTTCGATGGGGGTCCTATAGTAGGTAAAAGATGCGCATTTTTATTAGTAACACATACATAACATAACATACCATCATGCCTATATTCCCCGAAGGGTTAGGCAGAGGTGTAACAATGTACACCCATAGTTCGCCGGTATGTTTAGGTCCCATGTATTAGGGGGCGAGCCTATTGCCACTAACCGGGCACACATCCTAACTCCGAGCTGCTACTGAGAATTTCATAGAAAAACCCAATAACACTGCTTGACCTGGGAATCGAACTCAAGACCTCTAGCGTAGCAGTCGCGCTTAGGATCACTACGCCAACGAGGCAGTTTTTATTAGTACTCACTTGAATACGGGTATTGAAGCAAAAAAACCTTGGGTTTTTTTAACTGGTAGGTGGTAGGTTATCTGGTAGTAAGTCCCTCGATTTTTCTAACACTTGTATAGAGTTCAAGGCGGATTGGCGATTTCAAATAAAATTATTATAAATCCATGTTTGCTCACGATGTTTTCCATCACCGATGTCAGTCATGTCCAAGATAGATACAGTAACATTGTCACACGTCCGGCTGCTACCTCAAAAAATTATATACAACTAAGAAATACGATAAAAAAATAGGTTAAAATTTTCTGCAGTAATCAAAGAATGCTAAATAAAAAATAGAATGCTATTTTCCCCCATCCAAAAAAGGATGAGTCGAGCTGACAGCGATACCCAAACAAATAGGTGAGGAAAAACGTAACAGCCTAAAATACTTTTTACTATCATGAATGCTGATTTGTGGATTACAGATTTCAGAATGAATCATATCGGCATAAATCAGTGATGACGTCACGTGTTTAGGTAGCCAGGATATCCGTCATTGGTCGCATTTCTATCATCTAGAATTGCAAATTGACCTAAATTGTATGTAGTATAATAATTTTTGTGATAAATTAAAATTGTTTATAGCATATCACCAATATAAAGTTCTACACCGTATACAATATATGTATCTACACCGTATGTAGATATCTATACTAATCTATACAAATATTATAAAGAGGAAAGATTCGTTTGTTTGTTTATAACGAATAGGCTCCGAAACTACTGGACCGATTATAACCATTGTTTCACCAATATATAGCTACATTATTCTTGAATAACGTAGGCTATATAACATCACTCTACAACCCACGGGAGCGAAGTAGTAACGAAAGATGTAACTTAACGCGGGTAAAATAGGACACGCGATCACAGGCAGTTCGTAATTTATATGGCAAAACAACGTTTCCCGGGTCAGCTAGTAATTGATATAAACATTATATATAGTAGTCGATTGATCGGTCCGTTGGACCGACCGCGTTCAGCGTCCGTGCCTCAAAAAACTCGAAAGAAGCCCAATAACCCAAAAATTAACTTGACATTTGTGCTCACGACTCGTGGCGACTGATTTACTAAGCTAAAACTTTTGTATCTTAGCTCCAAGACGCGTCGTCGACTCATTCATTCATCATTTAATTATATTATGATGATATCAAAGACCAACTTCTGGTGCTATCAGGGACCACCAGCGGTCGGCGAATCCTGAGTTAAGAACCACTCCTAGATACATTGATATACAAAATATACACTAAACTACCAAGACCGACTTTTTTCAACATCTCCAAGTTCTAAAATTGAAAAACAAAATCGCATCTGCGGCCATCTTGTCTATAAAACGCTTTATAATCGCGTATGGAAGCAGAATATGATTCAGCAACGTCTGCTAGTGTACTGTCTGCAAATCTCCAAGGTTCCCCGGGCGTGGGTTTTATTATGCCCGCCGATTCAAGTGCCCACGGGAACTTTTAAGTGTGGCCAAGAGATATGTGATGCTTTATTAAAAAGTTTAATTTAAGACAACGATGTCGGGATGTGAATAGTTCCAAGTTTAAATGTTTTAATAGACAACTAGATTCAATATTTTTAATTTAACATGTAGTTGACGTGCCTTTGAATGGTCTAATTGAAATAAATGATTTGACTTTTGACTTTTGAATGATAGCTATAATAACCCTACTAATATTATAAAATAATGCAAATGTTTGTGACGATGGATGGCTGAATGTATGGATGGATGTCAGATAGTCTTACACGATTTAACCGCTGCACGGATTTGGATGAAATTTGGCACTGAGATAGACTGTAATGTCGAATAACATATATACGAAAATATGTGCGGTTCCCGTGTGACAGTACTTATATTAAAGACGCGGACGAAGTCACGGGCATAACATAGTAATAAATAATATAAGACAAGCAAATTAAGTATCTTGGGGTTGTCGGCATGTGGAATGTGAGTACAACAGTCACTGGGTCGAATTTGTCGCCTTTTTTTTTGTTGTCGGGGTGGAAAATCCTCATGGATGTCCACCGCCCTGGGGGGACGGAGGGGTCTGTCAGACTCTTACTGACTAAAAACTACCCCGGTGTTCCATTCCCACACTTACGCCGGGGATCCCGGGAACTTACGCGCCTTCCGCGGGCCTCCTCAGGAGGGGGGAGAAAGGTGTTGGACTCGGCCAACATCCGAGTAGGCTCTCGTTAGGCAGTTGGATAAACGGCTTGATTCTGAAAGCACTGCTTCTAGACACGGCACATATTGTCAGAAGATTCCTTTTAAAAAAAATTAGAGCACAATCTAAGAATATGGACTCATTTAATTTTATTGAAAGCATTGAAAAATGGACTTTAATCGTAAGGATTCATGGTATTAATCTTATATAATTGCTTTAATTAAGATGTTTGTGTCTCCATTTTAATTGGCGTTTGCTGAATGTTCGTCAAGTGCCAGCTTCCGTTTGAAATGGCTTAATAATTTTAGCAGATGGCGACTGTATGAGTTTTAATATTGTTTTCTTCTTTATTTATAACTAGCGAACTGCCCGCGACTTAGTCCGCGTGGCTTATTTCACCCGTGTTCAGTTACGTCTTTGGTTACTGCTCCGCTCCCGTACGTCGTTGAGTGATGTTAAATAGGCTATGTTACTCAGGAATAATGTAGCTATCTATTGGTGAGAAATGGTTAAAATCAATCCAGTCGTTTCGGAACCTATTCATTACAATCAAACAAACAAAAATTCCTTTTTATAATATTAGGATAGATGTACAAAACAGTCACTGAATCACTGAGCTACTTTTTAACTAGCGAAACAGAATATTTAATTATATTACCATCACGCTTGTATTCCCCGAAGGGTTAGGCAGAGGTGTAACCATGTACACCCGCAGTTCTTCGGTATGTTTAGGTCCCATGTAATAGGGGGCGAGCCTATTGCCATTAAGCACAAATCCTAACTCCGTGCTGCTACTGAGAATTTCATAGAAAAACCCAATAACACTTTTTGCTCGACATGGGAATCGAACCCAAGACATCTAGCGTAGCAGTCGCGCTTAGGACCACTAGGCCAACGAGGCAGTAAAGCTAATATTATAAATGCTTAAGTATGAATGTCCGGGACCAACGGCTTTACGTGCTTTCCGAGGCACGGGGGTGAAACACCACCAACTTCCAAACTCCGGGCTGCTACTGAGCAAATTCTAATAGAAAAACCCAATAACACTTTTTTGCCCGACCTGGGAATCGAACCCGGACCCCACGCTCTTCAGTAGCGCTTGCGACCACGAGACCAACGGGGCAGATCTTATCGCAAACAGTGCTATATCTATTTGACAATCTCTGAATGGATTTGTAGCAAGTACCAACTTGTCAAAAATAATGAAAAAATTATTTGATAAAAGTAATTTCTTTGTTTGAAACCTACATCGGGAAAATCGATACTAATATTATAAATGTAAATAAATCTGTTTGTCTTATTGTTACGCTATCGCGAAATTAATTTTACAATAAAATTGGTAGTGTAAGCTTGAACCCCAAGAAAGGGAAAGTTACTTTTTTAATGCGTAGTTATATTTCACGCAGACGAAGTCGCGAGCAAAACCTAGTATAAATATAAAATCTAAACAATAACATCAACGTGAACGTTAATATTTTCATTCCATAATTGTTTCATTTTGATTGAACCATGAAAACAAAAGCTAGGTTTGAATTCGGTATGTCACACCGAGTCAGCAAAAATTCAATAATCACAGAGTTATAGCAGTTATTGTGAAAAATATTTCAGTAACTGCCTCGGTAGCCTAGTGGTCCTAAGCGCGACTGCTACGCTAGAGGTCTTGGGTTCGATTCCCAGGTCGAGCAAAAAGTGTTATTGGGTTTTTCTATGAAATTCTCAGTAGCAGCTCGGAGTTAGGATTTGTGCCCGGTTAATGGCAATAGGCTCGCCCCCTATTACATGGGACCTAAACATACCGGCGAACTGTGGGTGTACATTGGTACACCTCTGCCTAGCCCTTCGGGGAATACAGGCGTGATGGTATGTTATTTCAGTAACAATGGCTGTTAAAGTGATGTCAGAGATCGACAGTATTTTGTTCCATAAATATGCGTATTCGCGCAGAAAATATGTTCAGTGTGTACAGTATTATTTATTTTTTTAATGACTATTAATCTGATATGAATCACTTTGACAAGACGAAAAGAAAAATGGTTAGTGCGTTTTTAATTCGAGAATCTCTAACATACACATTACATATACACACATACATACATACAACAATACATATAAATAAATACCAGACTATTATTTGACCCACAGCAGCGCAAAAGTGTTTTCTCATGCAGTGAAGGTAAAGTAGCATTGGTCACCACGCTTGCTCCAGGCGACTGAAGATTTCAAACTGAACATTAATTATAAGTTCAAGTTTTTTCAAGATGTCTTCCTTCACCAATGTCAATGACGTCCAAAATAAACTAATAAAGTACTTGCCACTTGCCTAGTATCCAACCCGCAATCTTTCATACATTAAAAGGCGAACGCCTTAGGACCAGGATTTTTATTGTTTTTTTAGTAAATTACTCAGACTAGAGTCGTTTAGCTCTTTGTGAAGGAGCTCGTCCGCTGAAGAGCTACGAAAATATATATATTTCTGCCGCTAAGCAGCGTTGCTGTGTTCTGGTTTGAAGGGTATAGGTGCCGGTGTAATTACAAGCACATGAGACATTTCAACTTTGTCTCTGGGATGGCAACGCATTTGCAAAGCCTCTGGTATTGCAGATATCTAGGTAGCGGTGACCTCTTAACATCAGGTGGGCCGTCAGCTTGTTTGCCATTCATTGACATAAAGAAAAAACTAGATTTACTTAGATTAGATTATAAAATAATAAATTAGCTTGCGCAACCGAACCCAGGGGCCCAGCTAGTCATCAATATCGAGTATTCATAACTATTAAATTACAAAAACAAGTTTAACGAACGATATCTGAATAGGTTTTCAGGCTAAATTATGATCGTTTTTGTCAGAAAATGGTTTAATCTTGTAACATTTATCTATGTACGTGACACTAGTACGATGTACATAAGGTACATATTCTGCACAAACATTACACATCACTATTGTATTATTGTGACTAACAGATAAGATTTTCAGTTTTCACAAAGCCAAAAGGTACTTGGGTTTACCTACATCTGAGATAATAGGGTATTTTTGACCTTACTCGCTTTAAAAATACAATATTTTAACTGCCTCGGTAGCCTAGTGGTCCTAAGCGCGACTGCTACGCTAGAGGTCTTGGGTTCGATTCCCAGGTCGAGCAAAAAGTGTTATTGGGTTTGTCTATGAAATTCTCAGTAGCAGCTCGGAGTTTGGATTTGAGCCCGGTTAATGGCAATAGGCTCGCCCCCTATAACATGGGACCTCTAAACATACCGGCGAACTGTGGGTGTACCTTTTTACACCTCTGCCTAACCCTTCGGGGAATACAGGCGTGATGGAATGGTATGGTATTTTAATCGAATTATGAATGACACACGACTAGGGTCACTATCAGTTCAACAATTTAACGAATTAGTCCTAGTTTAGAAAATCTAGAAAGGGTTATAAAAAATATTTTTGTGTTTAATAAAAAAATTATTAAAATTTAAAACGACATTTTATTTTACTGTTTGCTACAGTAACAATAGTTTTTAAAGACTCCGGAAAAAAAGTCAAATTCACCCAAATGTCCAGCAATTTAGGCGAAGACAAATTTTCCAATTTAAAATAAGTACTAGGTATAGCACTTTCCGACTTTACATTATTCGCCACGAGTCGTGAGCACATGTCAAGTTAATTCTTGGGTTTTTGGGTTTATGTCGGGGTTTTTTGGGGCGCGAACCCTGCACGAGATCGGTCCAAGTGCCGGAACAATCGCGTGCAGCGTCCAAAAAAAAAAAAAGGAAAAAAGAAAGAAAGAAAGAAATCGAAAAACCCAAAAATTTACTTAACATTTGTAAAAACCGTTTACAACATTATTTTCCCGCCTCCATATCTTTGAAGCTCATAGAGATTTATTGTCATTGCCCCAAAAGCTACAAGATTGATATCTTGGCTATCAACCAAATGTACGTAATGTAATTCTGATCTCGTTTACAACTACACAATATTATGTTAATGGATATCAAATATTTATAGTTTCTTCTGGAAGAGTATTCTTCTTCAAATATAAATACTAAATAATATATTGGCAGTAAATATTCACTTTAGTATATTAATACGAAATGTCTGTTCTGTATATTGTCATGACTAATCTAGCTGATTTTGATGGCTGGGAATAAATTGTAGGAAAAATAAAGGCATAGAATTTAACTACTATTTACTTTATTTATCTGTTGTAGTTGTTGTTGTTGTTGTTAAATGCGATTAACAAAAGGGATTTATATGGCGGATGTGAGTGACAACGCAGGGAGGGGACGCCCTAGAAAGACCTACCCGGCCCTTATTGGTGAGATTCTTTAGAAAGGTCGGGTGCACAGTACTCGTAACCGGCATGCTTGTATGACCAGATGTATGAACGTGGACGAGGCGAAAGAAGTATGTAATGTAAGGATCGTAGCAGGTGGCGTTCTGTGGTTTCTGCCTACCCCCACGGGAAAAGGCGTGAGTTTATGTATGTACGTGTTGTAGAAGAAACTACGTAATGAAAAGCTTTACCTTTGATTCTGTAGGCATGACCCACCAGACTTGTCATTTTTAGTCAGTTATCATCACTGGGGATCTAGAATCATGTCCTAAATTGATGGTAAAGTACGTTTATAAAATAAAATGATTTTTAAATGTCTAATACATACCATCACGCCTGTATTCCCCGAAGAGTTAGGCAGAGGTGTACCAATGTACAGATGTCACTAGTATGTTTAAGTCCCATGTAATAGGGGGCGAGCCTATTGCCATTAACCAGGCACAAATCCTAACTTCGAGCTGCTACTGAGAATTCCATAGAAAAACCCAATAACACTTTTTGCTCGACCTGCGAATCGAACTCAACACCTCTAGCGTAGCAGTTGCGCTTAACACCATTAGGGTACCGAGGCAGTCAGTAAATATCTAATAATATTTTTAATTACATTTTATTTTGGCTTCCATTACTTATTGACCAAAATGTAACTAGACAACTTTTGTATGAAGTGCATCGTTGGTGCAGTCTCCTATAACACAGGAAAAGATTAGCAATTCAACGAACATGATAACTACCCATTGTCCATATGCCCATTGTCCAAATATATCGAGTTACTGGTCAAACTTGTACCTATAACATACCATCACGCCTGTATTCCCCGAAGGGTTAGGCAGAGGTGTAACAATGTACACCCACAGTTCGCCGGTATGTTTTTAGGTCCCATGTAATAGGTACCTATTATTAGCTTATTTTCCAAATAAGAACTTAAACTGTCTATAACAACTTTTAACTTCTCAATTATTTTTATTATACTTGTAGTTAAAGTTCGACGCTAAAAATAAACATCAAACTAATAAACTTGACCAGTTTGTACGGGTATTACCGGTTGTCATGTGTTTCGGTGACGTGTTGTCTGTGAGAAAACGTGACCACACGATTTGTGATATGTGAGACAGTCTTGAGAAGTATTAGCACTAAAATTAACATTTTATCGGCCATTTTGTTTTTATTTCACAGAAGCAATTTTATTTTTAGCAATAGTTTATTTAATAGAACGAAAAGTAATAAAATTATAATAATTAATGGAACGTACGCACGTACGTACAATCATAATAATATTTTTTTTCTAAGCCCTAGAATTTGCTGTTTCTTTTCACTGAAGACTAAAATGAACTAAGACTATTCTCATTTAGTAAATTAAACTTTTTTCTCAGCATAAGACGGTTGCTGAGAAAAATTGATATAATTTTAGGGCTCCAACCTAACTAATACTACCAAATCTTCTAATTTTAGCAAATCCTTCGTTTTAAACTTTTTTAAATCCCTGCGTCCTTACGGAACACGTAAAATTACTTAGTTATGCAACATTACATTTCTCTCACAAAATCTATCTTTGAACTGGATTTTAGTGCCTAAGTGAATGCATTCATTTGAATAGCAGCTTACAATTCATTATGCATTCAACGCCTCCACAAAACTGCATATTTTTCGTACCCACAAAGGAATGGTTCGCTGTGGAGGGCGAGACTTTGATGGAAATTAGAGTAGAAGAATTCTAATATATAAACAAACTGTACTGTATTTAACTATTTCAGTCAAAAAAAGGCAAAAAAAAATTCTTAGCTATGATTTTTCAAACTTATTAGCTGTTCAATTTTCTATCGAAAAAAGTGAGCAGTTCCTACCAACACACTTTACGTACACAAAATATATTAAGTACTTTATCTTCAGTCGACTTTTACTTTTATTTCACCTATGACAAGAGTTTAGTAACCGGCACGAGTCGTGAGCACACTTCAAGTTAATTTTTGAGTCCTTTGCATTCCGCCAAATAGATTAAAAAATGAACTATGAGTTTATGCTCTCGACTCCTGACCGTTGCTATACCTAAATTTAACTCAACTTTGAAGAAATTGATAATTTGAAAAACTGTGGACCATTTTGGTGACCCCTGTCATAAATAGGTAGGTACTTAGATACATATTTGTTCTATGAAGTCACGTGTCCTAAAATAAAATAAAAAAAATCTATCGAAAAATATTACAAATCCATTCGAAAGTGGTCATTATGGTCACCTTACCTTTAAGTGCCAATAATGGTCAGTATCATGTTCAACCGAGGGCCAACAACTGCTATTAGCTGTTTACTCCTCTTAGAAACAGACAAACACAGCATACAGTCGCCAATTATATCTATTTATATGCTCGAGTTAAATTTTTGGAAAACAAAATGGCGTAGCCGACGTTCCCAGCCTTTGTTTCAGATTCGCATTGCTTGGGGCCATATCCACCGCACATACATAAATAAGTAAGTACAGAACATAAGTTGGTTTATTTGTTGATATTTTGGTATATTTCTCTGCCTCTTTGTCTTATAGAGATCAAAAACATTGCTTTTGTTAATGATAAAAAGGTAATTCTGTGAAAAGGTTGTTTCAGAAATGTTACAATGAAAATACGTACTGGCGCACACAAGAAAACACAATTGATGTTTACGTACAGGTTTAATATCTAAAAATATTCTTTGAAAATAGAATACGACAATTTGTGGCGTTAATGCTACTCGTTGAGAGTCACCGAAATGATTACTGACGAGGCAACGTTCGAAATACAAAAGTTCAAAATATTAAAAAAAATATGTATGAAACAATTGGTAAGTAGTTTGGATTGGTAACATAACACATACCATCACGACTGTATTCCCCGAAGGGTTAAACAGAGGTATAACCAATGTACACCCACAGTTCGCCGGTATGTTTTTAAGTTCCATGTAATAGGGAGCGAGCCTATTGCCATTAACCGGGCACAAATCCTAACTCCGAGCTGCTACCCAGAATTTCGGATTTTCCCAGAAGCCGGAACACAGCAACGCTGCTTTGCGGCAGAAATAGATAATTATGGTAATACATTTTACGCAGAGCTCTACTCCTACTGACTCTTGTAAAAATTTAAAAAAGCGACAAATAACTTTGAAACTTACGTCTTGGCAACAACCACTAAAATAGAATAATAAACACCTATTAGATACAAATTCCCTTGTTCGACCTTAGCCTCTAATAATATAGTACCTACGTAATACTTCTATACAAAAAAATAAAATTGAAGGGTCTGTTTGTAATTTCAAATTACAAGCTTTTCACTAAATGCATATGAAAGTATATACGGTACTAACATAAAAAAAAACAATTTTTCAAATTTTGGTATGTCTGTCTGTTCCGGCTTTTCTTCGAAACGGCTAGATCGATTTTGACGGGACTTTCACTCGCAGATAGCTGATGTTATAAAAAGTAACTTAGGCTATTTTTATTTACCGTGTCGACGGCGCGTTCGTGTTCCACGCGCGCCTCAAAGACATGTCAGCAAACATCAGAAGGGGCCACTGAGGGCCATGCCTGCCGGGGCTGTGGGGTGTTCGTAAGAGATACCGCGCCCCCGGAACGCAAAGGGCACAAGAAGGAACATGGATGGGTTTTAGTCAGTAAAAGTCTGACTCTCCCTCCCGCCCCGCCCAGGGCGGGAGAAGTCATTGGATGATTTCCCATCGGTAAAAAAAGGCTATTGTTATTTAAAAAAAAATATTTACTTAATTAAAAAAAAGAGTTTTCTATGCGAAAACAAAATTGAAACCAATAAAATAGTGAACGCGAACGAAGTCGCGGGCAACAGCTAGTCCTCCATATAAAAAGCCTGGGAAACTTAGCACATGTTGAGGATATTTTTTTCTTTTATTACCTGTTTTAAGTATAAGGTCATTATATTTTCTTAATCTTTCACGTGGCAGACTACCTTATTTGTTATTCGAGTATTAGTTTACAAATAAAAAAATCCGTCTTATATCTTTTTGTTGAGAGTAGGGTATCCTTCATTCGTATTTGTCTGGGCATGTTCGGCGTTTTGACGTATGGGATTTTTAAACAGGAATTTAAAAAAAAAATCTTCTCGTCAGGATTCGAATCCCGCACGGTACAAATATTTGTATGACCTACTGATAGTTGTTCCGGGTCCGGCTGTTTGTTGATATTTTTATAAACGTACCTTTACGCACCCACGATACAGGAGAGATTCCTAGTGTGGAGCAAAGGTGTTCTTTTTAATACAAAACAATATTAACTATTTTTATAATTAGCGTACCATTAGTAGCTATAAATTCAAAAGAAATCAATTTATAGACGTTTAATGACTTTTCACCACTTTCAGAAATTGAATCAATGGTGACGGTTTCTCTGTTAAGTGAAAGAATAAATAATTACTGCCTCGGTAGCCTAGTGGTCCTCAGCGCGACTGCTATGCTAGAGGTCTTGGGTTCGATTCCCAGATCGAGCAAAAAGCGTTATTGGTTTTTTCTATGAAATTCTCAGTAGCAGCTCGGAGTTAGGATTTGTGCCCGGTTAATGGCAATAGGCTCGCCCCCTTTTACGTGGGACCTAAAACATACCGGCGAACTGCGGTTGTACATCGGTGCACCTCTGCCTAACCCTTCAGGGAATACAGGCGTGATGGTATGTGATAAATAATTACTATTACTAATTTGTAGTGTCCGTATCAAATGACCTATTAAGGCCCTAACACAACTGTTTGATTAAAGTTTTCAGTTAAACTTAAAGTTGCTAATAAACTAATTAACAATAACAAACTACCTTCTGACTGACTACTACTATAACATACTTAGTATTTATAGTAAACTAAGTAGAAATAGTAATAAATTGTAAATGTAAGTAATAACTACACAGCACAAGGTCAAATTCAAAGCATTTATTTCAATTAGACCATTTATTTGCAATTTTCAGTTGTCAAGGAGTCAGTCAGTTAATCAGACAGTTGAAGTAAGTGCTAGGTCAATTTGGAATCTGTAATGGCAACTGTGAGAATTTAAATAAATAATTAAACATGCCAGAAATGCCGCGGGTTGTTCGAAAGAGATACCGCGACCCCGGAACGCAAAGGGCACAAGAAGGAACATGGTTGGGTTTTAGTTAGTAAAAGTCCGACACTCCCTGCCGACCCGCCAAGACGGGGGAAATCATTATATGATTTACAATCCAAAAAAAAAATTAAAGCGTATGCTGTTTGTGTGTGTAACATTACTATTCAGCAAATACAAGTCAGGTATAGGTCCACCCAAAACTTATATTAATAATAGATTTAAAATCAATCAGCATTAAATATCAATATCAATTACTTCGAAAAATGGCGGACATTTTGGCGTGGGTTAGTTCGTTTTGACAAAACTAAAGCCAGTTTATATTTCGATTGTGTTGTTCCATGAGAATGAGTCATGATTTCCTAATAATATAACAGGTAAATAGCCTTACAAAATTAGATATTTTTCCTGTTTTGATAACAGTATTTGGACTGAATACCATTATTGTCCGTAATGTTTGCGTAAATATTTGTTACTATAATACAATATGTAATATTTGTTATCTACGCCTTCTTTTGACAACAGCTTTTGTGTTTTCCAAAAGTAAAGTCCAAGAATTAAGAGTTGTCAGAAATCGGCGCAGTAGTTTAACCGTGAAAGCGTAACAGACAAACATAATAAACAACGCGTAATTAGAGGCACATGAGACATTTCAACTTTGTTTCTGGGATGGGAACGCATTTGCAGGGTCTCTGGTATTGGATGTCTATAGGTAGCGGTGAACATCAGGTGGCCAGGTCAGGTGGTTTTTTGGTTATCAATGACATAAAGAAAACATAGTTACTTTCGCATTTACAATACCGCCGTGCTAAGCTCAAAAGCGGTATCTAAAAAAATAACCTAAAGTTAATTTTTATAACATCAGATAGCTTAAAGAAAAATTCATCCCATAAACTAAGCCAAATAACAGCATCTTATTTAAAAAAAATATACCATCACGCCTTTATTTCCCGAAGGGTTAGGCACAGGCAAAGGTGTAACAATGTACACCCACAGTTCGCCGATATATTTAGGTCCCATATAATAGGGGGCGAGCCTATTGCCATTAACCGGGCACAAATCCTAACTCCGAGCTGCTACTGAGAATTTCATAGACAAACCCAATAACACTTTTTGCTCGACCTGGGAATCGAACCCAAGACCTCTAGCGCAGCAGTCGCGCTTAGGACCACTAGGCTACCGAGCCAGTTATTTAAAACGTTTAATTCTATTTGATAAGAAAAAAAAACCAATATGTCAAGTAAAAATAAAACTATATTTACAAAATTTTAATTTTCTCGAAACTAGCTTTCGCTGAGATACCACTTTTGCGGTTAAGCAAAAACATTAGTACCAATTCTTAACACCATTTTCAGTATTTGTCGCTTCCCACAACAACAGACCGCAAAAACGCGATAGCCACAAAATAAAAGCAAAAAGAATTCTCGTTAAAGCACCCATTATGCACAACAACATAGGTACGGGACGTCGACAGAAATATATTATTTCCCTCTGCCAAAGTTATGACTGACGTAAATTGGAGCCATTGAACTCAAAAAGTATTGTGACTGAATACTTTTACTTGAAAGAAAAACAAAGAAGGTTCACTAATATAGTAGAGTGGAGTGGGTGTAGGTGGAGTATATACTGTATTAGTACTAGAGCTCTTTGTGAAGAAGCTCGTCCGGGGAAGTACTACCACCATACATATTTCTGCCGCAAAGCAGCGTTGCTGTGTTCCGGTTTCAAGGGTATGGGTAAGAGACAGTTCAATTTTGTCTCTGAGATGGCAACGCATTTGCAAGGTCTCTAGTATTTCTGATGTCTTTAGGCAGAGCTGACCATTTAACATTAGGTGGCCCGTTGGATAGTTTACCATCCAACGAAATTTAGCCTCAAAAGCTGGGTAATGGTTGTATAGCACTTCTACCGATAGAAACCTCACGTTGGGCTTCCTCATTGGTCTTGTGGTCCGCCCGTCGGTAACGCTCTGGGCGTGATTTCCAGGTCGGGCATGGTAAAATTTTCATTAGGAAACGAGTTTTCCCATTACGAATTTCTCAGGAGCAGCCTGGAGTTTCGAAGTTGCCCCGTTGGTCTCGTGGTCGCAAGCGCGACTGATGAGCGTGGGGTTCCAGGTTCGATTCCCAGGTCGGGCAAAAAGTGTTATTGGGTTTTTTCCATTAGGATTTGTCCAGTAGTGGCCCGGAATTTGGAGGTTGGTGGTGTGACACCCCCGTGGCTCGGAAAGCACTTAAAACCGTTGGTCTCGGCTATCAGTCGCAGATCTTTGACAGTCGTTACGGAAAGTCAGAAGCACAGAAGTCTGATAACCAGTCTAACCAAGGGGTATCGTGTTGCTCAGTAACTGGGTTGTGGAGGTCAAATAGGCAGTCGCTCCATGTAAAAAACATTGGTATTCAACTGCATCCGGTTAGACTGGAAGCCGACTCCAACACAGTTGGGAAAAGGTTAAGCAAATGATGAGCCTGGAGTTTCAAAGTTAGAGGTGTAACATGCCCTTAACATCTCTATTATACATTAGAGTAAGTAGTTAATCAAATTAGATGTGGTATAATATTTATATTCGGACCTGTAGTTCCAGAGATCGCCTGCAAAAACCAAACAAACTTTATCTCCTCATAATATTAGTAAAGAATCTTCAGCATATACCTGTAATGTGTCACAAATTAGCGAGAATACAATATTGGGGTATATGCGCCATAAATATCAACAAAAGTGGCGTCAGAGCCAACGGAATTTTGGCAATCATCAATGTAAAACTTTAAAACTAGCAAAGAAATATATTTTTGTTTTATTTCTAAAGATAACTGCCTCGTTAGCCTAGTGGTCCTAAGCGCGACTGCTACGCTAGAGGTCTTGGGTTCGATTCCCAGGTCGAGCAAAAAGTGTTATTGGGTTCTTCTATGAAATTCTCAGTAGCTGCTTGGTGTTAGGATCTGTGCCCGGTTAATGGCATTATGCTCGCCCCCTGTTACATGGGAACTAAACATACCGGCAAACTATGGGTGCACATAGGTACACCTCACTTCTGTTCCTTGTTCACTCTGTCCATTAATATTAAAATAGCTTATTATGTGTTTAACATGTTACAGCTTTTCATCATAAAATTATATACAATATAAAAGCTGCTACGCATTACATTCGATAAAAATACAAGAAAAACAAACAAAATTATTCCAAAAAGGATTTATGAAAACAACAAAATAAAATGTATTAGGCAAAGGAGTTACAATATTCTGTCAACAATTTAATGAGTGGTGGGCGAAGGAGTTCGCAACCTTTATGATATTTGTTTAGTAAATTTCGCTTATGATCACAAACGAGCATAAATAAACACAGGCCACGAAAATAAAACGTTACTTCTTCTGCGAACATAGAAAGGTTAAAGGACAAGGTTAGTATACCATCACGCCTGTATTCCCGGAAGGGTTAGGCAGAGGTGTACCGATGTACACCCACAGTTCGCCGGTATGTTTAGGTCCCATGTAAAAGGGGGCGAGCCTATTGCTATTAGCCGGGCACAAATCCTAACTCCGAGCTGCTACTGAGCATTTCATAAAAAAACCCAATAACACTTTGCTCGACCTGGGAATGGAACCCAAGACCTCTAGCGTAGCAGTCGCGCTTGGAAACTCTACGTGTACATTGGTACACCTCTGCCTAAGCCTTCGGCGAATACATGCGTGATGGTATGTGCAGTACATGTGACTACAGTAATACAATGGCATATTTGCCATTGCTTGAACGCACGGAAATTATTAGCTCTAGTTATAGTTCATAGAGGGATATCTGGTAAGGCCTTAGGTAACTATACTAGTCACAATCACTGATTAAAATTCACATAAAATCTATGGGTCCTAATATACACCACCTTCACCTAGGTTATGTGTTTAGCCTTACAACAATAGCATTTTAAGGCACGGTCCCTTGAAGTACATCAAGCAACCTTATTACCCTAAGGGGGCCTAAGGTGATAATGTCAAGTCAACCTTTATTGATTTGGAGCCTAAAATAGCTGTCTTGTCTTTTAGATATTTTAGTAACCGCCCCTGTATAGGTCAGCCTGAAAATGACCACTATTTGAACTGAGGCTTCCATCTATCTATAGGCTGATTTTAATTTACTGCGCAAGTTTTTGGTGGTACCTAAAAGTATTCATGAATACGAACGACGATTATTATAGTAATCATTCATCATTATCATTCTCAGTTGCAGCTCGGAGTTAGGACTTGTGCCGGTTAATGGCAATAGGCTCGTCCCCTATTACATGTGACGTAAACATGCCGGCGAACTGTGGGTGTACATTCGTGCAAGTGGAGGCCTATGTCCAGCAGTGGATGGCTGCAGGCTTATGGTGATGATAGTTCTAAAAATACTTTTTAACCCCCGACGCAGAAACGAGAGGGTGTTATAAGTTTGATGTGTCTGTGTGTGTGTGTACACACACACTGACAGACATGCCTGTCTGTGGCATCGTGGCTCCCGCACGCATGAACGATTTTGATTTACTTTTTTTTGTTTGAAAGGTGAATTAGCCAGGAGTTTGATTTTTATTCTTCTGTTGGGGGTTAGTAAAAATTTTTATCTTTGTGTTTTTTTTTTAATTGAGGAACAATTCCTTTCTAATCTAACACCAAGATCAAGACAGAGTTCAACTGTCAAAAAATCAAATGCAAATTGGCACTAAGAAGACAAAGGCGTTTAATCTTATCTTATAAAACTAATAAGAAGTTACGTGAGATATTTTGCTAAACTGTAAAGAAACGCTAAGTAAAAATGTGTTTCTACAAATATTTGTCCACATTAAAATGATATTACATGTAGATAGGCAAATGCCGAGACAGTTTGCTTACGGCGATCTTGCGTTATCAGCGATCTGAGTTGACAAGATAACCCTGAAAGTGCCGCTAGCTGAATTAAGTACCACGTAATACTGATATGTACGTACTTACATCTCATTTGGAGCAGATTATGACATTACAAGATCTTTGTTGCTAGGGAAACGATTTTTGGTAGGGACAAAACGTCACAGCGAATTTTTTTTCTAAGGATTGGATTTCATCAAATGACTTCTCCCGCTGTGAGCGGGGCGGAAAAGAATGTCTGACTTTTACTGACTATAACCCATCCGTGTTCCTCCTAATGCACTTTGCGTTCCAGGGCCGCGGTGACTCTTTCGAACAAATTCCATTACCCTGGATACTAAAGTAACGTTAAGTTTCCAGTTCTGTTGGCAGTCCCCATGACTGCCTATTTTTGTCATCCAAATATTTTTTGTCATCATGTCCGAAATTGTTTAATTTTTTTTTTTTAACGTATGCATTTCTTACTTTACCTTCACTTTCTAAGTTAATCTTGGACATGCTTATATCGGTAAAGGAAAACATCGTGAGGAAACCTGAACTTGTAATTAGTATTAGTCCGAAATCGGCAATCCAACTTAAACAAGCGGGATGGTCAATGCTCGTGCCTACTCTGTATGGGAAGAGGAAAGAGGCCTTTGCTTGCTGTGTAGTGGGACAATAATAGGCCCTTAATGTTACTATCGTAAACACGGCTGGTGAACGTATTTTACCTACAACAAGTAGGTATCTAACGTAAATAAAATAAATCAGATAACAATAACAGTGTAGCCATTATAACAATTACAGTGAATGAATTTTATGATTATTAATAATAAATTGCTGTAATTCAAGACAATAATTGAGCTTAGTTCTACGAAAATAAACCAACCCACGACCTCTCAATAATTAAATAAATATCATCAAACAAAGGAAATATGCCAAATGTTACTGTTACAAAAACAGGTAATCTAATATCAGTCGGTCAAAAAATCCTCTAGTTTACCTACATTTTTTGACCTTTGTTGTCGCTGAGATGAGATTGCGACTAGATTTGAAACGTTTTTGCTTAATAGAAATACCAAACTTATGATAGATTTTAAATGGATCAGCGTTAAATATCGAAAAATATTACAATTACCTACTTAAAAAAATTAGAGAAATTCTAACGTATGTTGACTTTGGTTATCATCTTCCTGCCCTTATCCCATATTACTTAGGGTCGGCGCAACACGTTTTCTTCTTCCATGCTGTCCTGTCAACCGTCATGCTATCACCGACTCCCTTCTCTTTTATATCATTCGTCACGCAATCCATCCATCTTTTCTTTGACCTCCCTCTTCCCCTCCATCCAATGTACGTTATGCATGTTATCCAATGTATATTATCCAATGTTTGTCGGCTTTGGTAGAACACCAAATTAATTAAAAATAGGTAATGAATAAGATTAATTTAAAATAAGTAAGTAGGTATTATTTTTCCTGACATATGATTAAACTTAATAACGACCAAAAAACCCAAGTCCTTCAATGTTTAATTTATTTAAGGTAAATACCATAAAATACTCGTTATAAGTTGTGGTAATTTCCCGTCTCTTGACTAATAAATAAATTATATAAATACCAGCCTATTATTGTCCCATTGCAGAGCAAATACCTCTTCTCTTCTCATACCGAGAAGCCATGAGCATCGATCACAACCCTTGCTCATCTTGCTTAATTGCGAATCTGTTTTGCAGGTTTTTTTTTATTTGTATAAGAGTAACTCCATATCAAACATGTTTTAGACTAATATACTGTAAAACGGTTATCCCGCTGTACCGCGCCCCGACGCGTAGTGCGGGCGGCAGATTTTAACAACGTATACAAGAGTTTCAATTTGCATAGAAAACACGCTTAGGTCCACACACTGCCGACGCGCCTACGCGCGGGATTCTTGTACCGCGTAAGGCGTCCCGCGGCGGTACGCTTCGCCAGTGGGTAAACCGCCTAATCGGTGGTCTTGACAATCCGGGTTTCTCCCAGTTGTAAACGTCCTTTTGTGCCTATACGCTTAGTTATTTTCTGTCTCCTGCTTGTTTAGAAGGAAGCAAACAATATGATTTATCTTATTCCTCCCCTGTTTATTTTTTCTGATTTATTTCGTTGCGGGATCCATGACACCTGGATCGTATCTCTCTTCGAGGTCCATTGCCATGGGGTCTTCTTGTGGTCGCCACTGTGATTCTGGCTTTTAGACAAAATTAGCGTATACCAATAAAAATACCTCTACGAAACGTATTTATAAAAATGCTAAAACTGAAATGCAAACGCGTCTAGCTTACAATGTTATCGATACCCTACATAATGTGTAATGCGGCTAGAACATTGCGTTAATCGTAGATTACCCGATAGCGCTGATAACGCGTGATCAAATCTCTACTGACGTTAACAGACTACGTGATACTCAAATGAATCGTACCTATGTGTTAATAACCCACGTTGACGTCACAATGTCATAGTGTACCGGTGAGATACCGGTGGTGGTTATCTGATAGGAATAATAATGTTAATAGTTTGATAGGTTCAGTTTTTCATGTGAATCTCCTGAGCATTTTAGTAGTAGTAGAGCTCTTTGTGAAGGAGCTCGTCCGGGAAGTACTACCACCATATGCGTTTCTGCATAGCAGCGTTGCTCTGTAACTGTTTAAAGTGGCACAAGAGACATTTCAACTTTGTGTCTAGGATGGCGACGCATTTGCAAGGCCTCTGGTATTGCAGATGTTGGGCCGTCGCGTCGGCTTGTTTACGATCCAACAATATTTAAAAAAAGAGTTGTTCTTTTTATTTATTAAAAACCTTTTCTCTCCCATCTTGAACAACCTCACATTGTAGCAGTTTGAGAAAATCTCGTCGCGGAACTCATTCCACAACCGAAGTGTTTGCAGAAGGAAATTCCTCTGAAACCGCAGAGTGCGCGACCATTGACGCTCCAATGTGTGTGGATAAACTCCCTAACGATGGCGAGAGGTGCGGTGTATACAGAAAATGGCCGTGGGCATCAAATCGAACAATTTCTCTGAACATAACCCATAGCAAAGTCGATAGAACACACATAAGGAAGCAAAGTCTCTCCTAATACTTGTAATACTCTTCCCGGAACAAACAAATGTCGCTTAAAACCATAAAAAAGTCCAATGTCGATTTATATTTTTAAAACGAAACCGTTATTTTTGTTTAGTTTTCGACCTCAACCTTAGTTAACGAATTATTTGGTTGAATAGATCAATTATTTGGTTAACAATATAGCAAACACCGCGTCACTATTATGTAGATTACGAGTTCAGAATAAACTCATTCCCGTTGTCTACTTACGTCACGTGCATACATTGAGCAGCAGTTGTTTTTTATGAACTCCATTGACGCACTTTTTCACTCACTAGAGCATTGAGTGTTTTATTACTAGGCTAGCTTATGTCCGCGACTTTGTTTGCGTGAATCACGGGGTATTTCTTTCCGCGGACCTCTAACTCTTTTTCTAAAATAAAAGATTAAGTTACTCCATATAACATCAGGTATTTGCTAGTAAAATTCCCGTGAATATCGGTCCAGCCGTTTCGACGAACATTCGGAACAAACAGACAGATCTATATACAGACACACAAAAATGTGTTTTGGATATAGGTAAGTATTATGTAAACATTCATTTATGCATTTAGAAAATACCTGTTATTTTATTATTACAATTAGATTTTATACCTTCAGTCTTCCCTAGGGCACGTATGTACTATGATTATTTGCAAGGCCGCATATAAGTGCAGGGCAAATCAAGGTGACTTTTAATATTTGCACCGCGCATTGTAAAAACCGTTTGACATTTTGCGTGACACTTTACATTTTAGTGAATGATGGTCTATTCTGTAAAAAACGGACAAGTGCGAGTCAGTCTCGCCTACCGAGGGTTTCGTACCTAGGATCATTATAATTAACAGAATAAAATAAATAAATAGTTTATTTATTTATCAACTACAATTAGTTATATACAGCAAAAATTTAAATAATTATAATTAGCTAATACCTAATTGGGTTATTAATTATTTTAAATTTTTCAGTGTTTCCGGCTCATGGTGACAGCACAAACCGTATGGTTAAAATTATTGTTATTATTTTTTTAATAAGAAGTAACCCAACGTTCTAAAGACTGGAGAGAAAACGCCAAAAAAAAATTGTGAAGTGAGCGTGTGGTGAACTGTAATCCCAGTTCCTTTTAATTTTTTTAAAGTATGGGAAATCATCAAATTACTTCTTCCGCTCTAAGCGGAATGGAAGAGAGTGTCAGACTCTTACTGGCTAAAACCTATCCGTGTTCCTCCTAATGCCCTTTGCGTTCCAGGGTCGCGGTAACGCTTTCTAACAAATTCCGCATTCCCAGCACCTACAGTGCTATTCTATAAAAACACTCGGTGAATTTCGATAGATGCAGCGAGTTTGACGTGAGCTGTCATCCTACCTGATAATGTTCTCATTCCACCTCAAGCTAACTACATCTGGGCACGCCTTAATAGAGGCGGTAAGTCCCCTCTTTGAGGAGTGGCTGGAGAGGCGTCACGGCGCCCTCACCTACCGCCTGACGCAGGTCCTCACCGGACACGGGTGTTTCGGGAGGTTCCTGCACCTTATCGGGCGGGAGGAAACGTCCGGGTGTCACCATTGTGTGGATCGCCCCGAGGACACGGTGGAGCACACCGTGGCGGTATGCCCCGCTTGGGCGGAGCATCGCCGAGTCCTCGTGGCGGCCATCGGCGGCGGCGAACTCTCGCGTCCGGCCCTGGTGCAAGCCATGGTCCGGAGCGAGAGGGAATGGGATGCAGTCGCCTCCTTCTGCGAGGCAGTAATGCTTGAGAAGGAGGCGGCGGGACGGTTGAGACAGCGGTTCTCCCGTCCCAGCCGCCGCGGTAGACGCTCCGGACGTCGGGAGCCGCGAGACGACTCCCGGGCACCGTAGATACGGGCCTGTGGACGGTGAGCAATGGGTAGCTCACCGTCCTTACGTTGCATAACGACAGGCCGTGCCGACGGCGCGTTCGTGTTCCACGCGCGCCTCAAAGAGATGTCAGCAAAAGGAAGGGGCCACTGAGGGCCGATGCCTGCCAGGGCTGCGGGTTGTTCGCAAGAGATACCGCGCCCCCGGAACGCAAAGGGCACAAGAAGGAACATGGGTGGGTTTTTGTCAGTAAAAGTCTGACACTCCCTCCCGTCCCGCCCAGGGCGGGAGAAGTTATTTGATGATTTCCCACCCACCAAAAAAAAAAAAAAAAAAAATAAAGCTAACTACATCTATCTAAATTAACCGAGGAAAATTGTTGCAGAATAGTACTACTGATCAAACACTGTCTCTCAGAGTTTCCTTCAATCCTCTTTCGGGTTCTATCGATGTCTCATGAAAATAAGCTGTTAGTTTACCAACAAGATATCATAATAATTGGTAAAAAGATAAACTTTACTAACTAATGTTCAATCAATTTATTTAATGAGTAACTAATGGGACTAAAACGATATTCATCAATAAAATACCTATTTCTATCAATATTTAATCACAAGCATCGTTAATTTTATTTTAGCCGGTTATTCGATAAGATAACAATTCTATTAAACTTGTAATATAATGCAAATTAAACCGTTGTTGTGGTAACTGTAACGAGGCCATATCTGCAATTAATTCCTTCTCTGTAATTAGTTCATTCGCTCACTCGTTCGTTCGTAATTCATTCGATTGTTCACTGCCCGTTTGCTGTTCTGTTCATCAGTTTATTAGCGACTGAATACGTTTAAAATTCGCGTTCAATTTTAACATGAATTGACCATCTCTATTCGAAATATGAAATCCTGTGCGAAAAAGAAAAAACGATGTAGTGGTCAGGATAAAAACAATGATTTACAAACAATGGAATCATTTTAAATTTAAACGAGGCTAGATTACTGTGCGATAGTTTGTGCCAGCCAGGCGTATTAGTAATAATATTATAACTAAAAAAAAACTAAGTTCTTCGTAATGTAAAAAACAGCAAGCATCATATTTTTTCGATACATTTCTGTTATAAGTTCAAAGAAAAAATGTCAGACTAAATAGGAAAACCAAGCTAATCGATTTATTCAAAACAAACAATTATGGCCCGTATTTTATATTGGTAGAATCGATATGAATATGAAACCTGAACAGTACGTTCACATGCAATGGCGTCTATCATTCATGATATCGATACAGAATCGCAATATTATTCATAAAACTGTATTTCGAATGAAAACGAATAAAATGGTTTAAAAATAGAACGTGGATGTTATTATTTATGGTTATTTTGAGCTTTTAGGGTCAATGCACATGGCGTTTTGCTGACGGGCGTTTAAGCGCTCCAAACGCCACTACTGCCATTTTTCAAGTTTAGCAAGGCAACGACTGTAAATGGCGCATATAATAAACGTCATTTGAAACAGATGAATACTAAATAGATACCGGCCAACATTGCAGTTGTCCGTTTTTTGCGTGTGTGTGTCTGTCTGTGCTATCGTAGCTCCCGAACGCATGGACCGATTTTGATTTTGTTTATTGTGTTTGAAAGATTAATTAGTCGCGAGTGTTCTTAGCTTTGTTTGGTGGAAATCGGTTTAACGGTTTCAATGTTATCAGCTCTTTTGTTAGCTGCGGTAATGATGTTCTTCTTCTGTCGGGGTTTACTTGAATTTTTTAATTTTGTGTTTTCTCTAGGCATGCTTTGGATAGTAAACTCTACGGTTAATCAAGTTCGGCAGTAGGCCGCCCTAATATTAACCTTATTATTGATATTATGTGTATTTCATTAGGAAAACATATTGGAAAAAAATACACTAAAACTTGCAGGCACTAAAACTGACTTCAATAAAGGAAGAGGTTACCATGCGGTTATAATTATTTTTTTTCCGTTTGTTACCACAGAACTTCTTAAGCTTTTAAACGATTTGGAGAATTCTTATTTTACTTCAAAGAATATTTTAATTTTTAGAAACTTTAAGGTGAAAAATAACTTTAGTTTTTAGAGTTCGGTGGCATTGGTTTTCTTTATGGGCTTGTATCGCCACCAACTTATTTTTTAAGAGCGGTTGTCTCTTTTTCCTTCTTCTTAAAAAAGTTTTATTGAACTAATCGAACGAGATCGGTTCGCTTACTTCAAATAAACTACTCGTTTACTTCTATCCGTCTGTAATTCCATTTCGTCAAAATTCGTCCGTCATTTCGTTCATTCTTACATCCCGCACGCACACACTTTCCCGTGCGACTATTTTGACAATTAGAACAATTGTCGCGTGACGATTCCATTTATTACATTTTCCTAGATTTATCATTGTCACAATGAATCCGCATAGCTTGGTATTTAGACTACATACTTATGTACAAACAAGTTGTTCAAATGTCAAATCTTTTTAGAACAAGATGGAATTATAGGAAACTATTTAACGCTGAACGCAGGCCGCTTCCAACCGGTCCTTTTGGAAATCTATGGGGAGGCTTATGTCCAGCAGTGGACGTCCTATAGCTGACATGATGATGATGATGATGATTTGATGTCTTCAGTTTATGATGTACTCGATGATGTTCGACGCCTTTCTACAATTATCACGTATAGCATAAATAAAAAACTAGACACTTAACAAATCCGAAACTTACATACTCTTCCCATCACTGCAATTTTTTTTTTTACTCTGGGCCATTCCTGGTAATATTCTGGTTATGGAGATACCTACCGAGTTTTACATATTCTAATTAAATTTTGAATACCCACTGCACTGTTGCACGTTCCTATACGAGCAATGTATGGTGTGAGTTACATTGCGCGATAGAAAAAACAGTGATTTTTCACACCAAAAAAAAAAGTAGTATCCTAACAGGCATTGTTTGCCTAATTTTATTTAGTTTGATGGGCAGTACATTAGTTAACCCCTATGTGATGTTTCTTGTTCCATCCCGTAAAACTATGACCAGTGATGTCCCAGACACAAAAGACTTCAACTTGGCTTCTACCTGTTGAACGCATTGCAATGAAGCGTAAAACGTCGGAAGTGACCTAAGGACGAAATGTTATGTGAAAGATAGGACAGTGATTTCCGCTTCACATTAGGTAGGCTATAACAGGACAATAATCAGAACCTTTTTTGGGTCACGCAAAAAGGTCTGGGGGCCTACCATCTCTTAAAACAGTATTATTTTAATATTACTTTGCCTTGTGCACTTTTGGATTTTCAACGCTCGGCTCAGCGCGGATAGCTGAAAATCCAACAACTGAAATTATTGGCCCCCAGGTCTAAGCATGTGTGTGCAAGACCTAACTCATTTGAAAAGAGAACCACATTCGAGATTTTGGAGAAATTACTCGGTCATTTTTACGGTCTGTTTATAACAATACGACATTACATAACAAAGAACTATAGCATATTTCTCCATGAATTATTATATCTACTTATTATTCACACAAATTATTAAGACTAATTGGCCTGAACTATGAATAGTTTGAATTATTTTAGCGTATATTTAACGACTTATATTTTCGGAGCTGAGTAAAGGCCACGCGTTGTTTCTGGTTATAAATCTTTGAAATATATTAAAATAATAACAATATGGTTGCTGAGTTTCTCACAATGTTGCAATTATCCAACAGCTTGTTTTGTATCAGAGCTCATATGCGTTCGTAGGTATGTTGCTGCAGATCATCTTAAAAGGCCCAAAGGATTTGTTGGTCCGGTACATTCCAATTGTCATCCCTTCACCACGTTCCATGACATAATCAGCTTCATTTTAATGCAGTACAAAGACGATAGTCGACACGACGACGATAGACGATAGTGATGGTAATGTACTGATGTCATCATTTTTTTGAATTTAATCTAGGTATTACTAGCATACTACTGGCACTGGACACTTCTAACACTGGTTCGCCTGGGCCTGTAGGCACTGTATTTTTATTCAGGCCAAAAGAAATAAAATCGCCAGTCCGTCTTGAGCAAGCATAACGAATGCTCGTGCCTTTTCAGTATGAGAAGAGGCGTTTGCTCTGCAGTGGGACAATAAAACGCTGGTATTATTTTGAGTTTACGGCCACGATTTGACCTTTTATTTATTTATTAAAAAAGGTCTGCCTTCTATGTATAATATATCATAGGTATTGGTTCTAGCAGTCCTGGACTTACATAGTCGCCAATAATATAAAAAAATATATTAAAAAAAAAATACCGACCTACCAACATTTACAAAAATAAGTGTAATAGATGATATCTATTATAGTGACGTCTCACTATCATCGTTTTACATTCTGTCCTACCTCAAGGTTCATCACCCCAGTCAATCCCTTCAAATTACAAGCTTCAGTTTTACTCGTGACTTCGTTCATCTAAAAATATCTCAACAATCCGGATACGTAGTCCAGACACCCATGTGTCTAAATGTGTCCATCTCAAAGGTACAGTTATTTACGGACACACAAACAGACAGATGTCACGTTAGATAAATGAAGATTGATTAAAAGTAGGAAGCTCTTTAGTTGAGTTTTATACCGTATCAGATGGTATAAAAAGCTGATCGAAGGTTAGTACCAGTTCTTGATATGTTCTGGGATCTGGTGTACTGTAGGATCTGGATGGTTTAGCCATATCCAAGTCAGTAACGAAAGGTCAATTTTCTTGCCAAAGTCACAGCATTTATTTCAATTAGACCATTTACAGGGACTTTTAAATTGTCAAGAACTTAGAGAAAAAAATTGAAGCTAGTTGCTCGTTCCAAAGCGTAGGTCTCTATGGAGAAGAACGAGCAAGAAACTCCATATCCACTCCTTGCTATGGTTAACGTATCAAGGATCTGCTCTCTAGACTCTCTACACTTTCACACACGTTCGACACGTTCCTATCGTGGTTATGGTATAATACAGTGTAGTGGACAAATTTCTTAAACCCGTAAAAAAATAAGTCATAATTCTGAGCAAATAAATGAATATTTTATTCCGTAAGGGTAGGACAATTTATTAACAAATTTTGTATACAGCGTAAAACTTTTGCTTCTCAAAATCAATATTTTTGTAAAATTTCGAAACTAAAAAACAAATTGAAAAATAAAAATGATTTAAAATAACTGTACAGTAAATAAAATGTCAGAGTTTACAAGCGCGTAAATTTTACACAATTTACAACATCTCATTACGGAAAACATCAATCTATCCATCACTATATGCCAAAATATACGATAAATTACGATTCTAATACGTCATTGTTTTAAAGGGGCTCGTGGCTAAATAAAAATTGACCGATGTGCAAGGTTGAGCTAACCTTGTCGAGGTCAATTTTTAGATGGGTGACTGGTCGAGATTTTAGGCCTCGTCGTGTTTTGAAAAGCCAGATGGCTGTCAATCAAGGTCATACGAATACCTGCGTGAAGTTAAAGATGGGTACCGGATTGGAATACCGATGCTAACTTCAATGCGCTCAGCAAAGGAGTGGAACTCTCTACCTGAGTCTGTATTTCAGAACGCATTCAACCCAATTTTTTTTAAAGTTAGGATTGAAAGACCCAACGAAATACATATTTTTACCCATGGTACAGGCAGCGTCATCAACTGGTTACCTCCTTTTCGAACGAATTTTAATGCAAGAGGGGTAGCCAATTGATGTCGCTTTCTGTACTACTGGTAGTAATACTGGTAGTACCACGGGCAACAACCGTTTTTTTACCGTAAAAAGTCAGGAATCCGCAAGAAAATTCACACAGACAAAATCCCGAACAAATGCTATCAATTAACAAAAGAAATCTGTTCCAGAAGATTGCTGCTCCGTCTCAGTTGAGCACTAACCAACAAATAGCCAATAGGTTTAGAACCCCTCAATTAATTAACAGTAAGAGGATTCTAGATTCTAAGATACATTACCGCTAAACTAAGATAGATCGTCGGTCGTTCGCTAAACCCGCTAGCAGGCACCTGGGCTGCTAAGTTAATTAATTAGGTAATCCTCGCTCAATTTGCTGCGAAAAAGTTTGTTAATATTACGTAATGGCCGGCCTTTTAATTTTTAATTAGATAGTGTTTAGTTGGTCCAATCAAAATCGGGTAGCTTATTTTTTCTCTCTCTTCGTTTTCACTCGATGTCAACCGCTCTTACTGTACAACCGTATTTTTAACCAACTTCAAAAAAGAAGGAGGTGCTTTGCGAAATAATCACCTGATCCATTCATTTGTATTCGCATAGCTTAATAAAATGTTTGGATCAGCAAATTTTTATCTAGATATCCGGATTGATTCCAAGTAGTAAAAGTTGTTCATAACAATGAGTTATAACCCCTTTTTCAAGTTTCTGGTTGACAAAAAATAAGCCCATACACAATCTATCGCAAGTTTGTTTTTTTATTAAAAATAAGGCCTTTCTACTTATTGCTATTCCTTGTTCTGGTATGTACGTACGTACAAATGGTTAATTAAAATAAATAAATAAAGGATTTAAAGTCACTAGTTTAAAGTATAATCGTTTATTCTAAACGACACTTAAACATTAACTTTAACAAAAAACAGATATTCAGACTTCTAGAAATATAAAGAAAATGGCGTCACGACTTAGAGTCGCGGAGGATCGATTTTATGCGACCGTACTCGTTTACGGTCGGGGCGCGCTCTCTTCGCCGCCCGCGGCGTCTCGCCTTTTTTTTTTTTTTTTTTTTTTGGTGGGTGGGAAATCATCAAATAACTTCTCCCGCCCTGGGCGGGGCGGGAGGGAGTGTCAGACTTTTACTGACTAAAACCCACCCATGTTCCTTCTTGTGCCCTTTGCGTTCCGGGGGCGCGGTATCTCTTGCGAACAACCCGCAGCCCCGCAGCGGCGTCTCGCCTGCGCTAGCGCGTGAGGAGCGCGGGCGGCGAGGGAGGAGGGGCGCGCGTAGCAACAACATGGCAGCCTAAAGTAGCCTACAATAAAAATCCCGCGCTACAAGGATTATTATTTTCGTTACACCTCTTACCTCTCCTCTCACCTCTTTCGTTATGGCAATAGGCTCGCCCCTTATTACATGGGACCTAAATATACCGGCGAACTGTGGGTGTACATTGTTACACCTCTGCCTAACCCTTCGGGGAATACAGGCGTGATGTATATATTTTTTTTTATTTTTTTTTTCGTTACCCAATTCTAGTTACAACAAATATATCGCCATAAAACAAAAACCTATTTTTTTTGTAATAATAAGTATTAATAGCTAACAAATAAAGCCCTAAAAATGTTTGAAGATCGAATAAAGTTATGAAATAGTTTTCGCTTACTTAAATCTATTTCTAGCTCCCATTCGCAAAAGCAAATCGCAGTAAACTTAGATGAAACATAACAGAACCTATCAAACAAACCAATACTTAGGTACCAAATAGGATAAACTTGGAAACAAGTGACATAAAGGAAAAAGCATAAAATAAAATGTAACAGTCGATTCGTGTCCAGGAAGAATTTAATATCAGGGAAACAATTTGATCTCAGAGAACGTTTTCAATTATGACCAAGTGTTATCAGATATAACTGCCTCGTTGGCCTAGTGGTCCCATGCGCGACTGCTACGCTAGAGGTCTTGGATTCGATTCCCAGGTCAAGCAAAAAGAGATATTGGGTTTTTTATGAATTCTTAGTAGCAGCTCGGAGTTAGGATTTGTGCCCGGTTAATGACAATGGGCTCACTCCCTATTACACGGGACCTAAACATACCGGCGAACTGTGGGTGTACATTGTTACACCTCTACCGAACCCTTCGGGAAATACTGGCGTGATGGTATGTGTGTGTGTGTTTTATTAGACATTGCATTTTGTTCATTTCTATTATAACCTTTTTGGTTTGTTATCAGACTTAATTCTTAGTAGGTATACTTATCTACCAATAAATCTCACCATAGCATAAAACAAAGTTGCATCCCGCAGTCTGTCGCTCTGTACGCGTAGATCTTTTTAACTGCGCAAAGACTTTGAAAGCGGTTTACATCAATAGATAAAGTGATTTGAGAGGAAAGTTTATACGTTTAGGACATCACGCTACGACCAACGAGAGCGGAGCAGTAACTAAAAACGAAACTGACGCGGGTGAAACTGCGGGGTATATAGATAAAAGGTAAAAAAAAAAAATAATTATTGCAATGTAACTTTTCCGTGTTGATTCGGTATACAAAAAACAAATGAAAAAATTCAAATTTCGAATGAGTAGTGATTTAAAATAAACAGTCTTGATTCGAATTATTGCAGGTTTAAAAAAACACAAAATTAAAATTTTTAAGTAACCCCCGACAGAAGAATAAAAATCCCTACCGCAGCTAACAAAAGAACTGATAACTTTGAAACCACTGAACCGATTTCCATCAAACATAGCTAAGAACACTCCCGACTAATACACCTTTCAAACAAACAAAAAAAAACTAAATCAAATTCGGTTAATGCGTATGGGAGCTACAATCCCACAGACACACACACACATACACACATACAAACACGTCAAACTTATAACACCCCGACGTTTTTGCGCCGGTGGTTAAAAGTAGACAGAACGCTAACCATTAATTAATATACCTAGTTATATCAAGTAGTTCCTTTTTTAAATCTTCTGATTAAAATCGGTTCATTGATTTTCAAGTTTTTTTTTTTTTGGGTCTGGGAAATCATCAAATAACTTCTCCCGCCCTGGGCGGGGCGGGAGGGAGTGTCATACTTTTACTGACTAAAACCCACCCATGTTCCTTCTTGTGCCCTTTGCGTTCCGGGAGCGCGGTATCTCTTACGAACAACCCGCAGCATTGATTTTCAAGATAAGGGACTTGATAGTTTATATATAATTAAACAACGGATCTCCAGAAATATATTATTGTTGTCTTCGTGCAAAGTTACAAGGACTAGCTTCTGCCCGCGACTCCACCCGCATGTTTTATTTTTTCTTCAACCGCTTTAATTTACGTTTTTCATTACTGCTCCGCTCCCGAGTGTCGTAGCGTGGTGTTACTTTTATTAGCCTATACTCCTCATGAATCTGGCTATCATTTACAAAAATAATGTTTCTAATCCGACCGGTGTTTCCAGGCATTAGCGTGCTTAAACAAACAAACAAAAAGAACTATTCAGCTTATTATATTAGTAGTTATCTTTGCCAAAGAAAAACATTCCACAGATATTAACAAAACGACACAACAAAGTACAGTCACGCACACCATAAATTGAAAACACCGCATTTATCTCTATTCAGCTCATTATTCTTGAAGAAAAACGGCACGACATAATCCAGAAACCAGTAATTTTATAAGTCCTAACAATACGTCAGCGGCAACAGGACCCGGCCAGAATCTGGAGCGAACAAATTAGATTATATTAGATTAGATGTAACTATCAGGCGATGTGCTGACAGGAACGTTACAGCATCCTGAAACTATTTGGGTCGCACGTGGACACCGCAAATATTGTATTTGTGTAGGAATATATTCGAAATAGTGCGAACAAAATTGCATTTTGACCGAAAGCGATTGTGAAGACATACCCTTAGCACGGCGAAATGACGATGGATAGGTGTACCGCTTTTTGGAGGTACGAACAAGAGGCATAGAACATCTCATCTGCTTAGCCTTTTCCCAACTGTGTTGGGGTTGGCTTCCAGTCTAACCGGATGCAGCTGAATACCAGTGTTTTACATGGAGCGACTGCCTATCTGACCTCCACAACCAAGTTAGTGGGCAACTCTTGGTAAGACTTCCTGTATGGTTGTCAGACTTGCTGGCTTCTGACTATCCGTAACGACTGTCAAAGACCTACGAATGACAGCCGGGACGGCTTTACGTGCTTTCCGAGGCACGGGGGTGTCACACCACCATAGAACCATAAACCACCAACCATCAAGAGGCGTCGAACAAGCACTACTAATTATACAAGTAGTATGTGCACATAGGAAAAACATACATATGAAATACTGGAAAAGGAAGAACCTAATACATTATTAGCTTTCGAAATCGTCTGCGTTGATTGTAGAATTAACCTAAAGGTCTAAATTATCCCACGGGAACACAACAGCAGGATTAAAATTATTGTATGTATTTAGTTAGATAAATTATATTTCAGCCAAACAGCTGATCCTATTTAGCCATTTAAATGTGAAAGAGTAGTAAACATCCATCCATCCATCTATTCTTACACCAACCAAGAATATTTAATCTGTTACCAACTCATTTACAACCATTAAAAAGTCCGCCATTGCTACAAAATGGCGGGAAACAATGCTATCTGCATGTCTAGTATTGATTCTGTTTCAGATCCTGAGAGCTCGCGAAAGTCTCCGATCATCGAGTGTGTGAGAGCTGAAACCACTCGCTGGGAAACTGCCGACGTGAATTTTAAAACCGGCCAAGCGCGAGTCGGACTCACACACGAAGGGTCCCGTACCACTGTACATATTAATTTTATTTTCCGATAACGTGTTTATTGTATATAAGCTATAAGCCGCTATAAGCCGCCATTTTGAATTTAATTTGACGTCACATAACCTATAATAACCACCGGACGGTCAAGACGTTTTCAACGCTACCTCGTAGGTATTTCGAGTTATGCTAAGTAGTTTAGAACTTATAAGGGAACAGTTAATGTCTTGATCTCAATATAATTAATTCGATTCTGAAAGTTAAGTAAAATAACGAGTATTTACTATATTACTTTTCACAAGACGTCAGCACAAACATCAATTTCATTTTTGGGTTTTTGGGGCCCCGACGCTGTACGCGAGCGGTCCGACAGACGGGCCAATCGCGTACAGCCAATACCGTACCAATGTATCAGGTTGTGTGTGGTTGTTTGTGTATGTAAGTTTATAAGTTCCTAGTAAGGAGCAACGATTTCTTTAAAATCATGAAAACCGTACACGAGTAACACATAAAGGCATTAAGAACGTATTGTAATACATTCTTTCAATCCATTGTTACGTATTTCCACCAATTGGCTTTTATAACTTGATACACGACTAAACAATACGCCTATAATGTGTGCAGATAAAGAGAAAAAATCTTTTATTAAGGACTTAACGAAAGATGCACCGTATCAAAGTCGGACATCATTATATTTACAACACTAGCTTTCGCACGTGGCTCCGTCCGCGTCAATTTCTTTCGGGAACACAGAAATAATAATACATACTACCTAGCTTATTACAGTCCCACTGCAGGGCAAAGGCCTCTTCTCATACAGAGAAGGCACGAGCATTGATCAGCATGCTTGCTCAAGGCGGATCAGAGTTATATTAATTATAGCAGTTGCCCGCGACTTTGTTCGCGTTTACTATTTTATTAGTTTCAATTATGTTTTCGAATATAAACCTCTTCTTTTTAAATTTAAGTTATTAAAGTAATTAAAATAAAAACAGCCTAAGTTACTTCTTATAACATCAGCTGCGAGTGAAAGTCCCGTCAAAATCGGTCAAGCAGTTTCGGAGATAAGCCGGAACAAAAAGACAACACAAAAATTTTTTAAATTGCTTTTTTTATGTTAGTGCCGTACATACTTTCATATGCATTTAGTGAAAAGCTTGTAATTTGAAATTACAAACAGAGCCTTCAATTTTATTTATTTGTATAGATAAGTCCGGGTTTCCTCACGATTTTTTCCTTCACCGATGTCACTGATGTCCTAAATATACTTAGATAGTAAATATGAATTTAAAAAAGTCACATTACTGCTTGCCATTGCCTGGTTGCGAATCCAGAACCTTTGGAAACACAAAAACTTATATTAGAGTTCCGCACAAAAAAAGTGAAAACCCCGTAATAAACATTTACGGGAACGAAGTCGCGGGTATAACCTAGTGTGACATTACATCAGTGAAAGTCAAATCAAGTCTAGTTCAAGAAAGTCAAGTCAAATTTGACATATTATCCTACGGATACCGTACATTTTTCCTGATTAAAAGTATCCTATGTGTTATTCCACATTACAATCTATGTCAGTGCCAAATTTCATCCAGATATGTTTACCCGTTTAGGCATGAAAGAGTAACAAACATCAAGCCACCCATCTAGATATATGGATGGATATCCATCCATCCGCACAAACTTCGCATTTATAATATTATATATATAAGTAGGCAGGATAGTAGGATATATTGTCTTAGTAGGTCTTGGGTTCGCTTCCCAGGTCGAGCAAAAATAGTTATTGGGTTTTTCTATGAAAATCTCAGTAGCAGCTCGAAGTTAGGATTTGTGCCCGGTTAATGGCAATAGGCTCGCCCCCTATTACATGGGAACTAAATATACCGGCGAACTGTGGGTTTACATTGTTACATCTCTGCCTAAACCTTCGGAGAATACAAGCGTGATGGTATGTTATGATATATAGTCTTCTGTAGGTAGCCACAGTCATGTTACATTGGCATAATTTACACCTAGTTAGTTACTTAATGCTAAATCTCATTAGTTCACATAGATAGCATGGTGCGATTGCACATGCATTGTGAAAAACTAAGCAATCTATGACCACGATTTCACTATTGTTTGCTGGTAGGTATTTTGCCACAAATGGATGGAGAATAAAAACAGCCGATGGATTGAGATCCCAGACCGCTAGCAAAGAGATCACAGCAGCGTCTGTATATCTTTCTAGTGACCTGCCCGCGACTTCGTCCGCAAGGCTTAGATCACCCGCGTCAAGTTACGTTTTTTGTTACTGTTCCGCTCCCGTGGGCTGTAGCGTGATAGTATATAGCCTATGGTACTCAGGAATAATGTACCTATCTGTCGGTAAAAAAATGGTTAAAATCGGTCCAGTAGTTTCGAAGCCTGTTCGTTACAAACAATCAAAAAAATCTTTTCTCTTTATAATATTAGTACATAGAAGTATAGATATAGATAGTATAGATATAACTGATATCTGATATAACTGCCTCGGTAGCCTAGTGGTCCTAAGCGTGACTGCTACGCTAGAGGTCTTGAGGTCGATTCCCAGGTCGAGCAAAAAGTGTTATTGGGTTGAAATTCTCAGTAGCAGGTCGAAGTTAGGATTTGTGCCCGGTTAATGGCAATAGGCTCGCCTCCTATTACATGGGACTAAAACATACCGGCGAACTGTGGATGTACATTGTTACAGCTCGACCTAACCCTTCGGGAAATACAGGCGTGATGGTAAGTGTGATGGTTTATACCTGATGTCTGAAAAAAGGCCCAGCATTGAAACTAGCAAGTAAGAATGCAAACCTCTTAACAACTTATTCCTCTATCTATCCTCAAATTTCCATCCATGTTATAATGACATACCTGATACGGTGATTTCAGCCATGCTAAAATCATGTAGCTCATTTAACATGGCTGAAATTTTGAAGATGGAGACAGGAATATGTTACTAAGGTATTGATCATGATAATATTTAATTAAATACTAGTATTAATAAAGATGGTTTCCATTTAAGAAACGTGTTTTTTCTTTTGAGTGGAGTTAAATATTATAAGGTTGTACGGTCTACAGAACCCTTCGTGTAGAATTCTCAAAGAAAATTAAAACGTTTTTCTTAAAGAAAGCATTGAATGCCTATTCAATATTTTCGCCTTCCATTTTATATTATATCTAATCTGTAAACTGATACTTGTATTTTCACTCTATCACATCACTTGGAAACTCTTCAGGGACCTTCTTACTTTCGAAAAAATAAAGGGAACATGAATAAAAATTGTTTTTGTATAACGAAGTATGTGAATAAAATATGTAAATAAGACCCGACTCGAGAAGAACTTTAGTTTTTAGTTTATACCTCAAAGTAATGTACCTACATTATTATGATTGAGCATGCTATTTGGTATGCATAGGGCTAGCATCTGTCCGGGATCTCCCGGATTTATCCTAATTTGGAGGGCGTCCGGGAAAGGGTTTTCAAAAACCGGACACTTGTTGTTTCAGGGCCAATCCCGATTAATTGAAAGATAAGCAATAAATAAAGAAAATAAAAACATGAACATGTAAACGATGTTGTTTTTCCAATTGTATGCAGGTAAATATATTGATCTTTCTAGCACACACAATACCTATATACATTTTTTGGAGTAAATGTAATAGGGAGACAAGGGAGTGAAGTGAAAAATTTTCCTTTTAAAACGGTCTTGGATACTGAAAAAAACACCACAAATATGTTTAATTGCCTGCTATTTTCATGCCACAACTGTTTGATACTTGTCACGGTCGCTTGACGCTGACTAACAAATCTTGGTCCCAATAATTACCCATGCTGAATCACTTGAGGATAGAGAATTTAATAAGAGTATAATAATGATGAAAATTATGCCTTTTCTTTGAATCATCTATAGGCAGGTATTTATTAAAAAGTCTGAATTCAGAATTCAAGCGAATCAATTTGGATTTACATTAAGTTTTGGGCTACAAAGCGGACGCAGAAGACATCGTGAAGTACGTGCGCTAGAGGCTGAAAGTCCAGCTGGTGGAGTCGCATGGTAACGTCAAATTTAAGGCGTTTGTGGTGCGCATATCAACATGCTACCCGCATCAGGTGATGTAAGAAAGCTTTTCCACAGGATGTGGTATTTCACCACTTTCGCGGACAAGTGCCACCGGAACGCACAAACAAAACTCAGATAATGGTCCATAATAAAGCATTACCTCATTACTTGCATGTGAAGGTAAGACGTAAAGCCAAAAACTGGTCCTTTTTTCCGAAGTTTCGAAGGACCAGGAAGTTTGAGAGACTTTTTACCCTTCCCGCGTTTATCGGTAAAAGGATAAAAAGTTCGTAATACTTTTAGAGTTTAGTTCCATGTGGGGTTAAACCGGAGATAAGAAATTGTGTGAAGTTTAGCAAAAATCTATCCTTCCCAAAAAAAAAAAAATTAAAATTAAGAAAATATTAGAACCTGATTCTAGATCTCTCCATTATCTTGGTCAAAAATGTTTCGATCATCAAATCATTTTATTAAGTAAATAAATATGTCAGTTTGACAGCTTTTGAACCTATGAAAGAAATGTCAAATGTCATATTTCATACTTAGCATAATAATCATCTGACGATTGAAATATCATCACTTAGTCTTTTACAAACACATAAACATTTCATTAATCTTTATGCTTATACATATCGTGAGGGGGTAAACTTTTTTTATTTTTGGTTTGTTGGAGATAATCTATGGAAATACTGGTCCTATGACAAAACAATTTTCACTGATCGAAAACTATACTATTTCTAAGTTTTAGTATGTGTGGCTATGTTTAACGGTATACTTGACTTCTACACTGAGTACCTAAGTCAGCAGAAACTATTCTAGATATGTCCATAATGTTACCATCATGTTCGGTTTAGAGATTTTTGTTCACTACAAACAATACCAACTCACCTCGCCCCCTTTTAGATTTTCTACAAGATTTACCTTGTAAGGGAAAATTAATGAGACGATAAAATGTATAATTAATCAGATGCAAAAATCCTTAACAAGCACCTATCTACCGACAGATGTTAGGAAACTGGGCGATTATTCGCGAAACTCAGTTTCCTTTCAGTTATTTGCAAGTCTGTTGCGTAAGATGCTAGGATCCTAGTACAGACAGCGTCGTCAATTGGTTACCCCTTTTCCATTAAAATTCGTGCGAAAAGACGGTTACCAGTTGATGAAGCTGTCTGTACCAAGAAATCAATAGTGGTTTGGCACTAACGTATTAATATTGGCGACACTGTTGGCGCATGGCTGAGCGATTGCCTGCTTTCTTAAAAACGTTGCCCCACCTGTACAAACTCACATACAAAAAAGCCAGTTTTGGAACAAGTCAACTATCTGTAGGCAATACAAATATTTGTAACGTGGGGGAACCGAACCCGCGACACGCAGCACAGTGCAGCACCGTGCCGTCAACATCATCGTCATATCAGCCATAGGACGTTGACTGATGGACATAGGCCTTCCCCCAAAGATTTCCAAAAGGACCGATTGGAAGCGGCCTGCATCCAGTAGTGCCATCATATTGGTGTTATTAATTGATATTATATTTTGAGCACCCATAGTAGACTCATCATCTTCCTGCCCTCATCTCATGGCACTTGAGGTCGACAGAAACGTTTTCTTCTTCCATGCCGTCCTTTAAACCGTCATGATATCACTGCCTCCTTTTATTTGATTAGATACTGATTTAAGCACTCGACGCGATCTGTCAAGTCTTTATTCAAATTTAGAACAGAGTAACACCAACTTGACAAATTAAAATCCCACGAGCACAGAACACACCTCGCAACTACGATTAAATTAATAATTTACGACGGTTTTTAGGATTAAAACATGATAACTACATACTGAATTCCCACTCCAAGGCTAAACAAATGATTTAATAATGTAATAATATTTGATAAGCCTGGCCTTCCAACATGTCGACGAAAGTATTGCAACGCGGAAGAGCCGCTCGGCATTGTTCCAGCGAATGGCCGACAAATGCGGCACCTATTTACAGACGGACAACTGTCCGTGGTAAATGTTTTGTTGGATTTATGAGAATTTAGATGTTATCACGGTATTATAATTTAGACTAGATTAGCCCGCGGCTTCGATTGCGTTAATGTCGGTCATTTGTGATGTTTTTATTTTTGCGAATGCCTATTTCTCCAATCAGTTATCTGCCAGTGAATGACTCATCAAAATCGGTACAGCCGTTTAGCAGATAAGCCGGAACTAGCAGACGGACAAAAATTAAATAGATTTTTTGGTAGGTTTCCTACGTAAATATTTATAAATTATATACAAATAGAAACTTATTTATTTTTGTGGATTATGAAATGAAAAGATATTGTTATCCTTTACTATTTTAGTAACCGAAATCCGGTTTATGCAGAAACCAATCAGCATCCGTTCAGCTTTCCTTGTATATTTTAGGCGGAACGAACAGAATGAGAGCAAAAGGAATGAAGTCAGCTGTATGAGTATAATTAGTTCCTTAAACCATGTATTGTTACTTTTTTAAATCGATGACTATGTAATTAATTAAGTAGGTAGGTACTGTAAAGGTTGTACACCGCAGCAACCTGACTGAAATAGTTATATTCCAAACAGTCGAATTCCTTTTTTAAATTCAAATTTAGAATAAGAAACATTTTAATTTTTTTACATGATGCAGTTCTTTGGCCACACTCGAGTCATCGACATATAATTTTATAGTTTGTTGCAATAAACGATTTAATAAGTACGTCGACTCTCAATTAATACACTTAGAGCCCTATACATAAAGTGAAGCATAACCCGGTATTTCAGTCACACCCAAAAGGTTACATTACCTACATACAAGGCATATTAAGTTTCAATCAACTCTTAAAAAAAGACAGATTATAAGTTCGACATTCAATTTTGCGACCAGATAAATGTTCTCGCGCGCATAAATAAACAGCAAAACGTTAAAAATAACACGAATTGTTCACGTTGTTTTAATAATTCCTGCTTATCCAGTTCTAAAAGCTAAAATTAAAAGATGAAGAAATATATTTAATGTTTTAAAACACGTAATGGGCGTTACCCGTTGGTCTACGAGAATTTATATAACGTGAAATAAAAATGAGATATAAAAGTATATCTGGTTTGAAGTCTGTGCTAATTTAAAAGATGACTTAATTGAAAGATAGATCAGTTTATTTCTGACTGGCGGTTTTGTTAAGTTTACCTAGGTAACTACTATGTTGTTGTCTGATTTGAATCTGCCTACAACTTGACAGGAACAGTGATGAGACTGATGAGATATCCTCAGGACCGGAATCCGGAGCGGAGGGAAGAGATGTCTCGTAAACAACCAATACGATACTGGGTTGTGTTAAAACTAAGCGGTGCGATATGAAATTATGCAAGCCGATTGATTGTGAGAGACATCTTCTCTTCGCTTTGGTGAAACCCGAGCTTCATGACTGTAGATAGTGGCCACACAAGGGAGTTACGTAATTCACCAGCGGCGTCAATGCTGAACAACTTTCGGACATCCGGACCGATGTTTAAAAACTTCCTCTGCAGGCATCCTTCACCAAATCTGTCTTCTGGTGTATGCCCCGCCAAGGCTCCTTTTTCCTTCTCTCATACAATAAATGGCAGTAAGTGTAGTAAACGGCTATGTGATATGTCTTTTTACTCCACATATTTTAAGATATAGGTAGGTAGAAAAAACCGAATCGACCAAAAAGAAAAGGTTTTATTTTCTTCAAGATATAATTCCTATAAAACACGCATTATGATTGTAAACATTTTATGATCATGTTGTTTTTCCCTGCCCTATAATAAAACTTTTACTACACATATCAAATTCCATTATGGAGGAACTCCCTCCCCCTTAATCGTGAACCATCTCAGGATACTATTTGCATCCAATAAGTCACATTACCATACGAGGCTGGTCCAAAAATGGCGCCGGCATCGCTCGCTAAGTCAAATTACTTGGCGTGACTTGCATAACACAATAATAACGTGTCGAGTCGGCAGCGGAATGAAAACTTGAAGCGACAAGATAAACTTATATTGACAGGAACTATAGACAGTTAAATGGAGCTAGGTATAATGTAATTTTGTGGTAAGTTAAACATAATGAAGAGTAGTAGGTACGGTAAAGGTTGTTTGAATGAATTCAAATTATTATAATAGACAATTGTTTTTTTTTTTATATTCGACAAAATCTTTAAGTTTACTTTTACTGTAAGCACAGACTACACAGTAGTACTAAGACTGTAGAACCAACTCAGAAATATGAGAAAAAAAAATCAGCTGCTTCCTACAATAATGCTAGAGCTACACAATTAAAATCTATGAATTAGTTGATTTTATTTTTTAATGTGTGCTGTCACAATTGAAATGCAGTAGGTATCGGTAGATCAATTTTTGAAAGAGGTCGTCTATACAAGTCCTTACCAACTTTAATAATTTGTACTTCTGCCGCCAAACAGCGTTAATGTGTTCCAGTTTGAACGATTTATTCGCAGGTGTACTTACAGGCACATAAGTCATTTTCAGCTTTGTGTATGAGGCAGCAACGCGCATGCGCGGGTTTACCGCTACCTGCCGGGCTATTTGTCACACAATAGCCCAATAATTAAATACCTCAGTAGACAACTGATGGTGCAGATGAAAAATGCATTTAAAATTTCTAAAAAGGATTTCCGATACTCACTTACACGTCTCACTCATTTAACATTTCTATTTATGTATAAGTAAGTACAATACACCGTTTTCGCACCAACGCTTAGCCTTAAATGGGACGTAATTAGGTATTATATTGATTACTAATAAGGTCAGCGCGTGTCTTTGACCCTCCATTAATCTATTCTATTCGCAAAGGCAGAGGAATAAGTGAAGAAGTCTTCATTTGTTTTAGAAAGATGTAATCAGTTTGTGGCACCTATTACTTTTCACTTCATTGGTTTTGCTGATCCTTGTAAAATCTCTTGTTGTCACTATGATTGACACATTTACAAATAAAAAAATTGCGTTAAAATCATTATTATATAATATTGATTTTTCCTCACTAGTGTGTCGAAATACGTGGTCTGAAAGTATACGTACGACGTGTTAGCATTTTATCATTATACTCTCTGCTCCATTAGACCCTTGTTTTCGTCTCGGGTTGCAGCCTCGTGTTTTATGACAAACTTAACTTACTAGCATCATAATGTACTGTTATATAACCTTTTCCGGTAGCCAGTAACCCAGCCCAGCTCTCGAGAAACAACAAGCTTGATTCCGATAGTATGTTTTATAAACACTTCGGAATTGCTCTGAGACACAAGATACGAAAACGTCAATTTATTTAAAAATATATCAACCAAACCAATAATAAATTGTCAGAAAAGTGCTCAAGAATATTTCAACAATCCGTTTGTTGGAATCATTAAAAGCATCTTCATATCATAACATTACATAAAACAATGAAATGACGTAATAATTGCTGTCTCACCTCGCGTTACTTTTCTTATCTATACAATATAGGTACATAATTATGTATGTACATAAAGATAACAACATCAAACTCTAAATATTTATACTTGGCATTTTCAAACACTTTTGTATCATACGTTCAATGCAGACAAACGATGGAAACTCCGTTTCGTAATTATCGATGAATGTGAGTGTCGACGTCAATATAACACTAGGGTTGACCAGTGAAGAAGTAAAGAAGCTAAAGAATTGTGAGCCTTTTAAAACTAAAAGTGTTCGATAAATATTTCTACACACTAGTGCCTATGTTTTACATAGAAGAAATTATAGAACATCGACATAAGGGAATGTCAACAGGTAGGTTATCCTTCTGCGAGGCAGTAATGCTTGAGAAGGAGGCGGCGGGACGGTTGAGACAGCGGTTCTCCCGTCCCAGCCGCCGCGGTAGACGCTCCGGACGTCGGGAGCCGCGAGACGACTCCCGGCCACCGTAGATACTGGCCTGTGGACGGTGAGCAATGGGTAGCTCACCGTCCTTACGTTGCATAACGACAGGCCGTGTCGACGGCGCGTTCGTGTTCCACGCGCGCCTCAAAGAGATGTCAGCAAAAGGAAGGGGCCACTGAGGGCCGATGCCTGCCGGGGCTGCGGGTTGTTCGCAAGAGATACCGCGCCCCCGGAACGCAAAGGGCACAAGAAGGAACATGGGTGGGTTTTAGTCAGTAAAAGTCTGACACTCCCTCCCGCCCCGCCCAGGGCGGGAGAAGTTATTTGATGATTTCCCACCCACCAAAAAAAAAAAAAAAAAAAAAAAAACAGGTAGGTTATATTAAGGTACTAGTAAGTTAGCAACAGACTAGGAGAAATTGACAGCAAATTCGAAGAATCTGTATTCGTCTTTAGGGTTGTCAACTATTGTTATTACTGTTAACAACAGGGTAGACAACCCTACCTAGCACCCACCTTGAAATAACATTGGAACAAAACACGCACTAACTGGGATCAAAGATTGTAACACTGCACCAATTATGGCCGATTGTTAGTCCGCGTCTAACGCCTACGAGAGCTGCATTCGCACGACGATTTCTTGAATATCGATTCGATTAATCAGAGATTTAATTCATCGATTTGCACGAAAACGACTCGAGTGTTTTAAAAACGATCTGTTTTTTAAGCATTCCGAAAATGGAAAAGTTTCTTCGACTAGATTTACACCCGAACTTCCAAAAGACACTTAAATTTAAGATGTTCTTAAATGTATCTCTGTCGTTATTCTTCACCTTAAAGTGACAGAGACAGCATAAGACTTAAAATTGAGTTGCGTTGAAGAATTTAGCCGTTAGTGAACAAAATTTTCTATTGAGTTAAAAATTGCAGTCCAAAAACAGAAGTTTCAAGTTTGGTTATAAAATCGCTATTATCCAATTTGTGGTCGGCGTCCTCAATCACTCAATCGTTTTAAACACAAACTGCACTATCTATAATTGTCTTTGTAAGATCTAAATGTGGAACCATTCGGTTAAATTGTTTTCCGACAAGGTTCACCGACGAGTTCCCGTAGCTACGTCAAGCCTTTCCCTCTGACGACTTTACGACTTGGCAACAATTTTTGAAAACAATAAATATAAAAGTAAACATTGTTTGAATGTTTCGTAACAGTGCACGAGCTGCATTTATGTTCGCGGATCATAAGATAAATATTTACACGGAATTGTTTATCAGGTGAATAAATTCAGACATTAAATGATGCTGATTAAAAAAGCTTGTTGCATCAACAGAATCAACAATCAATCGATTCCCGTTCCTGCGTCAGATTTTATAAGAAATAAAATCGTATTTAAAATTCGAATTAAATTGTAAATAAACACATGCGAAAGCATCTTCGAGAGGTCGGCTACGTCACGTCACTAGCAGAAGAAGTTTAAAATTATCATGTATCAAATACTTATTAATACAAGAGCACGGCCGTGCTGTCCTTGTAGTGGCCTAACACCAAGAGCAATGTCAGACAGGAATAGACAGTGAACCGTCATTGAGGCACCGGTACCGTTGAATTGGTGCCAAACACTCAACGTAGACAGACGGATAAAAATACACCAACAATGTCAGGCAACTGTAATGCCAGTTTATGAAAAAAATTGCTAATTCTCTTATGTAAAACTTGGCAACACTGCACACTTTTTCTCTAGAGGTTTTTGTGTATATTGATGTTGTTTTTTTTGTTTGGTGTCTGAACGTTTACGTAAGTACCGGACGCAATGATACGAATATTGATAGCTGTAAACTACACCTACTGTAGCTTTCTTTAAAAAAAATGTTTATTTTCGCGTGAATTTCATTAACCCCCGACGCAAAAACGACGGGGTGTTATGAGTTTGACGTGTCTGTGTGTGTGTGTGAGTGTCTGTCTGTGGTATCGTAGCACCCGAACGCATGAAGCGATTTTGATTTTTGTTTGAAAGGTGAATTAGTCGGGAGTGTTCTTAGCTATGTTTGATGGAAATCGGTTCAGTGGTTTCAAAGTTATCAGTTCTTCGATAAGCTGCGGTAGGGATTTCTATTCTTCTGTCGGGGGTTTCTTAAAATTCTTAATTTTGAGTTTTTTTATTAATATTTTTGAAACGATATTTTTTTCTACTTGTATGTTTGCATTTACTTACCTACACTACAATAACATTTCTGAATGTTTTTACTTCGTAATTTTATGAAAAATGATGACTATTTTATTTAGCGTATCTGTTTTTTACATCAAGATAATTTACGAAGGGTCTATGACGTATTCCTTAAGCGCCATTTTTTAATTGGTACGCACGGCTACATATCAAGCTATACATTTCCAGTTTTTGCTGATCTCTCATTGTACATAGGATGTCCACACAATGAGAGGTCAGCTTATACTGGAAATGTTTAGCTAGATATGTAGCCGTGTCTACGCTCTTGCACACACGTGAGCCACGACTAAAATTCTGTCATCAATACCTACTTCTCAGTGATAAAGTGATAGCCTGTAGTAAACGAAAAATGGTTCTCTAACAATATCATGAAACACATAAAAACAGTCATCTCACTGGAACGTGCCTAAGTAATTTTAAACCTGATACCTGAAAAAGGGTCCGATATTGAAAATACTCGTAGCAAGTAGGCTTAAAGACATGCCTCTATTTATCCTCACAATTTCAGTCATATGCTAAACTGACATAGATCTAGCGTAGTCGGGATCTCATATTACATTACTTACATTACATTACGCTGGATGTCTTGGGTTCGATTCCCAGGTTGAGCACAGTGTTATTGGGGTTTTCTATGACATTCTCAGTAACAGCTCGGAGTTAGGATTTATGCCCGTTTAATGGCAATAGGCTCACCCCCTATTACATGGGACCTAAAAACATACCGGCGAACTGTGGGTGTACATTGGTACACCTCTGCCTAACCCTTCGGGGAATACAGGCGTGATGGTATGTTATGTGTTAAGTATTACATAGAATCTTATTTAGACAAGTATTACGAGACATTATAATTCTACATACCTTCTATGGTTACATCATGTTTACAAAGTATCAAAAGTATGTAAGTAATACAGTAGTATGACATACCATCACGCCTGTATTCCCCAAAGGGTTAGGCAGAGGTGTACAAATGTACACCCACAGGTCGCCGGTATGTTTTTAGGTCCCATGTAATAGGGGGCGAGCCTATTGCTATCAACCGGGCATAAATCCTAATAGTACGATAATATTAATTAATCAATCCTTTAACCGAGTACCAACAACAGCTGGAGTCTCAAACATAACGCAACTTGATGCCAATGATACTAAACGGTTATATTCCGTTCATAAAGAAAAAGAACATGAAAGCAGTTACATAATACACGTGTCTATTACCTACATACACCATACCTTAGTACCTACACCCATCTAATATTTATTACGTCAACCGCAGTGTTTACAAAAGGCTACTAACAAATTATCGCGCGTTGCTAATTCTGGCCATATTTTGACCCCTCCATCCCGTTTATTTACGCCTGAAACCCTTGTTCTATGGTGTGAAACACTTTATTAATAACCTCTGACGTCATCACACTATATCGCACCTACGCGAATTCTAATTATCAAATGATGGATAGATAAAAACAATTTCCGTTTCCACACTGTCATTTGTTTTTTTTTTATTAAAATTGTTTTAGTACTTTTTCCTAATTGAGTAACTAGTTTCATTTCATTGAAAGACTATTGTCATCTCTTTCGCTCACACGATATGAAAGGAAATGTGTGGTCGAGTTAATTGAGTTTATCGCGTCACTTACACCGGGCGGGCGCTAATAAAAAGCGTGCCACATCAAGTCTGTCCCTCCAAGCCATACATTTTAAAAATGAAAGCATTTACATACGTAATTAGTATGCCGGCAATTTGGACTGTACATGACCTTTTATTTCGTGAAAATTAGGGGTTAAGTGCAAACATTACTTGGGTTTAATTTACACATCACTGGTTTTAAATAAAAACTTGAAACGAGTGCTTGTCAAATCATTTTTGTTTGTACGATGAACATAAGAATGATATCACTGTAAATAACTAAAGGTATTTATCTAAATATTACTGATAACATGCAATGATTAACTTATTTCGATAATAAATCAATCATAATGAGTTATTTCGCTCCAATCATTGGTCACTGACATATCGACCTTTGCGGACATTCTCATAACATTAAATAAAAGCATAGTGCCGACAATTTATTTGGATAATCGATATTTTAGCAGACACAAAGTATTTAAGACTTGATAATTATAAATCCAATTACAAGCCGCAGTCTCATTAAGATTGCCAATAATATCGATACTAATTTGGCATAAGTACATCACTAGATAGGTCGAATATCTCGTTTTGCTATTAATAAGAAGACATAAGATAACAAAGGCAAACTAGTGAAATAGTAAAGTCTACGTATGCTAATGATATCGGTAACGTTTGGATGTCAAGTGCAAACTTCTACCCTTTGCACTAGTTGATACGATCTCATTTTCATAGACAGACTTGAAAAATATGTTACCTTTTTTTATTTCTAGGTTCTATACCTAGATCAGACTTTCTCAAAGTGGGCGAAAACGCTCCCTTATGAGCGCTAAAGTAATTCAGCGTTTCAGTAGAAGATTCACAAAAATAAACTGAAAATATTAGGACGATCTAAGCCCTAGCCTGTATCTTGTGGTACAATTCGTGAAATAATAATTTCTAAATCGTCGTATTCAGTCTCTTAGAGGCAAAAAAGTGTACATACCTACCTACGCTACTCACTACCTAACACTTTTACGTAGGTACTCTTCAACACCACACAACCCGTGCGTGCAAAATCCACTTGATTACCTACTTCCCAAAAGACCCCATACTCCAAGAACAATGTTATCACAACAAAGTGTTTAATTCATTCAAATCGAGGCAAACGGTGACTTTATCGCGTTTATCAACAAACAAAATCCACATGTTTTCCTTGATAACCTCTTGGCAAAATAACATTGCTTACCTTACACTGTTTGTACGTTTGCTTGATCCCTTATAACAAATGCCTCAACTCGAAGATAGATGTACCATATAACCGTCCAGTAATAGACCGGCGTTATTTTTCGCGCGTCTGACGTCACTCCTGCCATCCGCCACGCCCCGACTGCAATTGATGGACCTGGCAGTCCTGAGTTTACACTTTCTCATAATAATTAGAGTGGGTAGAAGAAAAATATGAGACTGAATAACGTGAAATGACATCATCTACAATAGCAAAACAGGGAGTATCCTAATCCATCAAATTACATAAGTTCAGGTGTCCAATTACGTTACTTTTGTGTACTTTAATTGAATTAAGTAATAATTTTCCCTGTTTGTTTCTGTAAGAAATCTGTTGATTTTCCTTGTTAGTTAATCCTTTAATACCTACCCACATTATTTTCTCAAGATGTTCATTAGCAAGTAGGTAGATACTTGAGGATGTATTTATTGACCTAACTAATAAAATTTGCTAATTTTCAATATTGCAACTTTAAGAGGGTAGAGGCATAAAGCAAGCGGAGCCGCGACCTCGTCGTGTACCTTCCGAAAGCATACCGTTCAGCAGTTTATCGTCGACGATAAGATACGCAGTCTTTAGACAAGGAGCCAAAGATAATTTTTAGAGTTTCGTACTATGCTTATCTGACGTTCGTACGTTCAACTTGAATCTTCAGAAATTTACATAGGTAGCTGTAATTTTAAAACAAGGACAAGACAAAGGTCCAGCGTTATGATAACAAATGTTAGTGGAACAAAAAAAAATCATTGGTGATCTTAGAAATAAAAACCGCGTATTACATTTCTAAAAAGAAAAAAGAAACAAATGACTGTGCTTTATCTTTCCGATCTTTCCTTTTTTCTTTTAAAATCAGCATGAAAACGCATGAAACATTTTCATCGACATGCATGAAACAACAATAAACTCAATTCAGTTCGTTGCTATGGAAATGTCACCGTTGATTATCATTCAGATCTATCATTCGGTTCCAATCAAATTAGTTCACAAATAAATACTGTTTGTACCAATACTGGTTATTTAAATACGAGTATGTATTTCATTGCTTTCCACTAGGAGGGCACTATACAATATCATGTATACATATTTGTATATTCTGAACAGTGTCCGTTCATTGTTTATAAAATTTATCACTTTCAGAATTTATTTACATTGTTAATACATAATTGTACTAAAACGTGTGAATAGAACAAGAAATATTAGTTTAACAAGTTCCGTCATAATGCACACGTACAAGTGCTTACTAATTGATTGATTATGTAAAGGAAATGTTGGAAACTCGAAAGAGATAATAATCATGCGAATCAGAATAAAAAGAACAAAGCATAATGGTAAACTGAAACTAATAACAAATATGAAAAGTAAAAACATCTATCTGTTTATACAAGAGGAAATTACTTGGATGTTTTCAATTCCATTCGTGTGATCCAGTCTTACTGATTCATTCATTTGCTGAGAGTGTTGAAGGTCACAGCAGCATCTTTCCCCTTTCAATTATATTCCTTCTTTGCTTTTGTAAATTGTGCTTTCTATACGAAAACAAGATTGAAAAAATTTGACGGAAATCACAATGATCCCTAATTATTTTGAAATTTAAATGCATCTTTGTTGCTTGCTGATAATGTAGCTTTCTATAGGTAAAAGAATTTGTAAATCGGTTAAGTAGTATTTGAGTTTATCCATTACAAACAAAAATACGAATCTTTTCTCTTTATAGTATTAGTTTCGATAATTCTAAAGTGGTAATTGAAAGCGGAAAGATGCTATATCCTCCAACATTTACAGCAAATCAGTTTCCACATAAAGAATCAGCAATGGATATCGTTTGGCTGATCTGATGATGATGATGACGAGTTGAAGATAAGCTGGCAGGACACCTCACTTCAAGCTCACTGCTCCGATAGACATCTCTACAGTATTTTTCTATTGCACTGCAAGACCGCACTCGCACATAGTGTGAGAAATTTGTCAGCTAAATTATATTGCTGAAAAATGATGTCAGAGGGAAGATAGCGAGAAACGATTGAAAGACGGCGGATATTAAATATCCCAAACGATCTCCAGCCAGCACAAGTTTGGCGCCACACTCTCACTATTCGCAACTAAAGATTAATTGAACCAATAAAGCTAGACGACCAATCATCATAACTAATTCTTAGTCCTAATGTATTCGTCGCCAACCGTACCTAACAATTTTATTGCACACGACCTTACATTATTAATCTTATCAGAGAATCAAAATTGTCATTACATTAGTTAAGTAATAAAAGTGTTTTATGAGTAGGAAGTCGTCTAATCGAGATTGACTGATTAGTCTTGAGCACGACTTCCAAGTACTGAGATCCTGGCTTTATGACCAGTCAAGACTAGCCTAACTTTCAGTTTTTAAAGTCTGACATCAATAAGTTAGCTAATGACCGACTTTATTTAAAGAAAAACCACAATAACCACACCCAAAGGTAAGTTGCAAGAACGTACCAAATTTGCTTTAATTATGTAATTAGTCCACATAATGAACGCTAGGTGTACGATAAAGTAACTTAATTTACTTACACTTTTGACAACGCAAAATAAGATGAAAACCTTTTGTAGCACTTGCAGCTTTAGTTACCTACGCTTGAACAGTCCAGGGAATACTTTTGTGCTTTCTCATATACAAAGGGTTCTTTAACTTGATGAGAACTCCTAAGGGAAACGTTACGTAATGTGTTTTACACGATATTGTGGAGTGAAGAGAAACATTAAAAATGAGGTAAATGAACGCACAGTTGCGGTACTATTTGCGCTATTTTTGGATATGCAAAATAGCCTGCGGTAGCGGCCATATGTGTATTAAGTTATTCTCCGATTTCGAAAGATAAAATCAGTCGGATACGTACTTACTAATACTGATTCCCGAAAAAGAATTTAAAATAAATATTTACCTTACACTAGCATTTAATAGTGGCCCATAAAAAGCTTCAAAGGCAAGAATGATTGAAACGGAAACTGCGCAATATCTGTCGCATCACAGAAAAAGTATATTTCAAAGGTGGCCTCTGCACATTAAAAGAATCTGAATTATATAGAGAACGCTGACACAAAACGTTCTCGGACGGTTTCCTATAAACCTTGAACGGGTCTGCCGACCTTACTAGTCATAAAACGGTCGCTTTGTGAGCACTCCGCTTTACAGCTATGAATATTATGGAAAATATACAATACATTACACCTGCCAATTTTCTAATACCTTAACGTCTTTGGGCAACATTGCCTAGTTAAGTCGAGCCCTTTTATACCTCGCTATACAAAAAGTTGTTATCTTCAAAACTGGTTTTTATCTTAACTGGAATTTAATAGGTAGTTTTTCTATGTTTGGCACGTAACTAAAATACAAGTTGTTATTTCATGAATAATTCAAGTGTACGCTGTGCAGTTTATTCGTTCATGTCTTGCACTGACAAAGACCGTTTATTGTAATTTTAAGATATTTTAGAACTTAGCAATGATAATCAGAGTAAGTCGAAGCAAAAAGTTGTTAATTACGCAAAAAATCGCCATCGAAGAACAAAGTATCAAATAACGTGGGAAAACCCAACAAATACGTGACTATAATATAGTTGCTATTTGCCTATTCTAACGAGAAGAGCGAGATGAAACTAGAACGTTTCAAACCTTGGATGATATTGCCGTGTTTGAATGTGAAAATTAGCATGTGTGTAGTACCGATGACGTTAGATACAAACTTTGTAGAGTAGAAAATGGACATCTGGCGAACAAATATGAGAGGATGGATTTGATCGCTAACTTTTACTTTGTTAAACAAACAGGGATAACTGATGATCCACTGTAAATAAGCGGCAATCACAAAGTGGGTAATACACTTATGTATCTACCAGACGTCCCAGATTAGAAAACACAATCTGTTCACAATGTTAATCAAGTTAAATCAATTCGTAACAGCGTGAGAGTGCGTGTTGTGTTGACTGATAATAACATACCTATTTAAATTCAAGGATATTATTCGGTGGCATGTCGCGGCACTAAACGGGTTTTAAATATAGAAAAGTTGACATTTACCTCAAAAACTAACGCGCTCATTTGTTATCGAAATTAAAGAGGATGTTGCAATTGTGAGCGACGCCTGTTCATAAGCAAAGATTATTCCGCAATGTCGGGCCGCGTATACACTGGTGGGCATACGTAACATGTGCTTTCTCAGGCCCCAAGGTTGCAACAGTCGGTTGCGAGAACGAACCAGCCTTATAGGCAACAACACACCTACTTATTCGCGCAAAATGCTACACGACTGCCGACAGGTCTATTATGTGTGTCCCACTTATGAACCGATCAATATTTGACACATTAAAGCAACTCTACTATCTAGTGTTCTGAAGTAGGTACATACTTAAAGGGGACTACATTATTCGGCATTATTCATTATTCGGCGAACTGTGGGTGTACATTGTTACACCTCTGCCTAACCCTTCGGGGAATACAGGCGTGATGGTATATTTTTTTTTTTTTTTACATTATTTGAAGTAGATTCTGTTTAATGTAATTATGATACCTACGTTGAAGAATATTAATATTACTTCGATGATTTACTTTAAAATTTTGCCTCAAATCTTTAATATCCGAAAGAGTATCTTTTAATCTATGAACTTGTTAATCTTTTAAAAAAAAATACAATATTTTTAATTCCGTGGAGTATTCCATGGAATGTTGGCACCGTTCACGCAACAATTACGTGGTGCATCAAACACAAGCATATTCAGTTTAAAACCTATAAAGAAAATATAACGTGAAGTCAATGGATCATATGCAGAAAATGAATTGTTTCTGACCAGAGATTGTCTGGTCTCTAACTATCTATTGTGTGGATAGATAATGATCCTACTTCTCACAAAGCGGATCGCGTGTCAAATCAGAGCATACTTTATCCTACACTACACCACTACTAACATGGTTACAAAGATATTTCAAAGATTATTTTTCTGTTCATTCTGAATATTATGCAACTAAAAAAATACTGAAAAAGAGATGAAAATGATTAATTTGTACGAGTCCCGGAAGTCACTTAGCAGTGAAATTTTATAATTTTGTATCACTAGTCGACGCTTGAACTTTTCTAGTGACCATTTAGAATTTGCATTAAATTGTGCATAGTTCAGAAATATTATTACCTACTCATGCAGTCAAAAAGACAGAAGTCTACGATTCGATGATTTCACACTCTGACAAACTGCAAAATAAGATTTGTGTGATCATGCCAAATTGGTAATGTTAGTATTCAATCTAAAGGTTATCGAACGCAACATGAATTGACATGCACGAAAGATAATAAATACATTTTGACAAACATCAAAATAATGTAAGAAGTACATAATAAAATGGTTAGTTTGTCAAATCTTATACCAGTGTTCTACTAAATAAACAATTAGACCACAAGTTTTACCTCAATGTCAGCAAATGTGTGACTCAAAACTACCTAAGTACATGTTTGTATGAATCAGTAATCGTACCACCTACGTACACAGACAGAATTTCATGTAGTTCCATATTAGGTACAAGCAAAAGGTAAGGTAATATCATGTCATTTATAATTATGTAAAAATATATGTCTGCGTCAACTCACGGTAGCATTCGCAACAGAATTTCAAACAATCGTAAAACGTGAATTTTCAGCTCATTTTGTTGACTGAATGTTCATCTTGTGTGCTTGGAAATAAACGAAATAAAAATTCGTTTCAGTTGAAAACGAATTTTGCGATACTTTTCAATTTATTTGTTGACTCCATTTCATGCACACTACACATCAAATGTTTTTTAATTTCAATAAACTTGCAAACAGGCAATTTAAATATTATGATTTATCTAATTTTATTTGAGCAAATTCAGAGCATCTTATCGTGATGTTATAAGTAATAACAACATTGTCTAAATAATTTGGAGCAAACAAAAACAGAAGAGACAATATTATTATAATGATTGATAGCACACAAAAAATCTGCGTGACTACTGTTTAATTACCTAGTGCGAAATGACTCTAGTACGAAAATAATTTTGAATTATTGCATCTAGTATAGAAACAGTGCGCGATAAAACAAATCTTTATCTGTCTGGCAATGATGAAGAGCGTACGGGCGGCGGAGCATTCCGCTTTATTAGGAAGCCACGTATTAAACCGGCTCGTTCGCCCCACGTGTTACAGCCGTGCTCCTCCAAACGTGCGAACAACGTCAAACAATATAACATGCGTATACCTCGGCAGATATTTTATCTTCGACGTACCCAGCCAACATACGTCGACTAGCAGATGTGCCAAATATACGTATAGTGTACTCAACTTAAAATAATGAATACCTTTATAAAATAAAAAATCAAACCATTTTGTTTACTGTTACATCGATATTTTAATTTCATCGTAATTTTATGGAAGATCAATACATGGTGACAAATAATTACTGAAATTAACTGACTTTTTACACTTGAACTTTCAATGCTATAGGCACTCGATATAATAGATCTAGATGTGAACATTTGAATATTTAATACGCACAGATATAAAAAGACGACGGTTCGCAAATACACATACGGTCACACTAATGTTTATAATATCCAAAATGGCTTAAAATGTTCACATTAGAACGTTCATATTGTGTCAATGAGCAAGTTGTGAAGCTAATTGGAATGAAAGATCGCGGATATCAAAGCTGATACCGAATCTCCTAATTACTGGGGATACGATCACTCTACAGTTATATACAATGACGGTAACGAAGGGTACACATCTGATACTCTTATTAGTCAATACAATATATATTTTTTAAATTAAACGCTGCGTTGACACTACGATACTGCAGTAGAATTAGATTACGCGAATTTTTGAACAACGTTCGAATTGTTAAACAATGTCTATTTGGTGAATGTCACTATCTTACAAAGTAGCAAATAACTCATTAGTCCACAGGCAAGCTCAGACAACAGAAAATAGATAAAACATCTCGCGCTAAAAAATGACTGTAGCCTAGAACAATGTGTCGAAAGCAATCTGAGAATGCTTCATTATAGTTTGCCTTCAACTCACTGATGCCAGATGGAAAAGCAGCTTGTATTTTACTTAGACTTGGTATACTCTCACTATCAAAACTCTGAAATTAACTATTCTATAAAATTCTACTAGCTAACTCTTAATAAATACCTAAGTGTTTGGACACCAAGCATTCAACATTGCCACTTCCGAAACGGCGTTAAGTTTATAAAATTAACAAGAATGAAGTGACTAGCTATTAAATATTGTTCTACTATTCACTGATACTTCGAGACTTACTTTATTACTTACTTAAAAGTGCAAAGTTTAATACTGACATAATAATGCAACAAGAGTACCAATTTAGCACAGCAATATAATGTATGGTGGTAAAGAAGTAGGCAATGAATTTAATGATTAAGAGAATAAAAACATTTACAATATCATCTAAATATTTACAAAGGAGGACCATTTTCTGAACATAACTATGGCACCAAATAAAATATAGGTCTTTATTTTAAAACTAATAAATATACGAAAGAGAATTCAAAAAACCGCTTCAAAATTTGTCAATATTGTAGACATTTCACCACAAGACATTGTTTATATATCTAGCACAGTGCTTAGTAAAAAAAGTATAAATAAGCAATTTGAATACAAATTCATTTGAAGTTTGACATTGATCATAGAAAAGATTGAGAATGCATTGTTTACAATTTACATTGACTCAAAATGATTAATTTAGTGTACAATTTGATATGATTTTACAAGTAGTTATTATCATAACTTGACCAGTTCCAATTGTAAGAACGAGGACAGTACTAACTCAAAGACAACAATTTATGCATGCATCAGACATAGCTCAAGTCACATCAGTAACTTTTTATAATAATATGAATGTGCACAGAGCGGTTAAGTAACCTTCCCATGATTTCAACCTAATAACTATTACCACAGACGCTCACAATGTACACAATGTAAAATGCACTACGAATTACTAGATATTTATTTGTACAGCCTGGATTCAAAGTCCTACATCTAATAGCTAACAAACTTTATAGTAAACATTGCCAATTAATCATCGCTGTTTCACGCACTCCAGAGAATGGTGGGAAAGAAATGAATAGCTGAACCTGATTATAATGATATTGTTCTCATTATACACATGCTTATTGATATCATCAGTCTCAATGACAAGATATCAACGCGACTTGACGCCGCGCTTCAATGATCTAACACTAGGTACCTTTAAACATATTCCTATTCTTATTGAAAACAATATCTCATTTATAAAAATTCTCTCATGTCTTATTTTGTGCTGAATACCACGTTGTAATGTATAAAACTATAAACATTTAACAGGACAGACATATTGTTGTAAATTGGAATATGTTTAAATGAACAATATTTATTGCTTTTAATATAAACTGATGCTAGCAATAAGGCCAGGTCACATAGCACAGTTTGTTGAGAGGCTGACTTTAGAATATATAGATGTATTCATGCACATTCTGTATGGTTTGACTCCACAATTAACATAACTACACTTAAACCTACAAAATAAGGAACTAATACAAATTACACTTATATTCAAATGAAAACTCACATCAGATCACAAACACAGGTCAAATTGCACATGTGAACACAACTACAATGAATACATATACAATAAATTAATCTCTTCAATAGTTTAATGTAGTTATAGTTCCTTAGTTAAAAATATCAACTGATACAACAATATTAACACTATAAATAAAACCAATAACGAAATGTCAATTAATTAGAACCTATACATAATTAATTATAGGTAACATTCCATCAAGATAAGTAATTGTATAGGTAGTTTTAGGAAATTCAATTCAGTAATCTACTAAAATATTAGTGATGGTCATCATAATTGCTCTAAGATGGTTAAGTGATGTAATTAGATAAAATCGAAATTGAGAAGTTCGATTGTGAATCTTAAAAGCAACAAGAAAAATTTGATCATAATTACATATTACAAAATTGTATTCATTATTTCGTAAAAACAATAAAAAATATTATATAATAATAAAGCTCACCACATCCCAATGCTACCAACAGCAAACTACCATGTACCATATGAACGACCAGGTAGCAAGACATTGAGTGCTGAGTGAGACGCTGCGGGTACAGGGTGTCAGTGGTAACACTCAGGATATCACCAGAACAAGGATCACTTCTGCTCGTCTACCTGCTCTATGTTATGTCAACTTGAAAGGGCACTAAGCAAATGAACGCCACCGAAATATCGGAAATCAGTTCTACTATCATCTTGCCTACACTCCAAATTTGATCCACATGGGGTGCCAGCCAGGGGCCGCCTCAGCGTCTATAATCACCCAAAGCTGTGGCAAAGAGACGCACTTGTCACCGTTCCACGACCACAATGTCACGGAAGATTCACTAAAAACACCTACTCACGGGAGTGTCCGCTTGCAGGCACCAATTACGCGCTCAGAACTCGGCAAACTCCTTCGCACACTTCTCAGTCGATGAGATACGTAATGCCTCCTCCTCGTAGTCGTCGAAGTTGCTGGTGTCGCCTGGGCCCTTGCAGCGCGGGATGAACGGAGCCTCGATCTTCTTTTGGAAGACGGCGATCCAGTCGGTACTCGCGAACCACTTATGGCCCTTTATGTCGTTCACACCAGCCTTCAGGTTACCGTAACGCTTAGTCAGATCGACTTGCAATAGATTACGAAGCAGATCCTTCAGATCTGAGCCGAAGTGCGAGGGGAAGCGGACCTTACCCGAAACGATTTTCTCGTAAATCTGGATAGGCTGGTCGGCGAAGAACGGCGGGTATCCAGCCGCCATTTCGTATACTAGGACGCCGAGCGCCCACCAGTCGACGGCTTTGTTATATCCTTTGGAAAGGATGATTTCCGGCGCCAGGTACTCGGGCGTGCCGCACAGCGTCCACGTACGGCCCTTGACGCGCTTTGCGAACCCAAAATCTGTAACTTTGAGGTAACCTTGCGAGTCGATGAGGAGGTTCTCGGGCTTGAGATCCCGGTAGATGAGGTCCAGGTAGTGAAGGTACTCGAACGCGAGGACGATCTGTGCCGCATAGAAGCGCGAGTGCGGCTCAGAGAAGCGCCCCACCTTGCGCAGATGCGAGAACATCTCACCGCCAGGCACATACTCCAACACCATGTACAAGTTCGAGTTGTCCTTGAAATGGAACTTGAGGCTCACCAGGAAGGGGAAGTTGATAGCTTGAAGGATTCGTTTTTCGTTTAACGTATGCTCAACCTGCTTCAATTTAACCACTTTCTGTTTATCTAATATTTTCATAGCATAATATTCTTTCGTAGGTTTATGTTGAACTATCATGACTCGACCAAACGAGCCAGTACCTAATGTTTTAATTCGCTCGAAATCGTTCAATCCGGCGGTGTTGGTAGGATTCTTCTTCCATTTCTCCTCGAAATCCTCTTTGGCCTGATCGAGGAACTCCTTGACGCTTTCGGCGGCGTCCACCTTCTTATTAGCGGTGGCTGCATTGTTGCCCATGGCGCACCCCACAAACTGGTCCTACACCCTCGATTCGCCGTTATTAGAGGCCGCCTTGCTGCACTAATCGATGCCTGCTGTGCGACCGCGTAAGAAACGGGGCAGGTCAACACAAACCAATTTGAAACACGTACATTCTCAATTTTGATATCACGATCACACGTCACGAAATACACTCAATGCAGGTACACATTGACACGATTCCTTATACGGAAAATCACAAAAAATACTTTGTCACATTCACAAGAATAAAATGGCTTCCACAACCGGACTCGATCGACAGAGCGAGATCGAGCGAACGATTCGCTCACGGGTGGCGGTCAATTAAAAAAATGTTGCCAGGCTACAACCAAAAATCTTCTATCGTTTGAAAAGCTACTATTTTTAAAACCTACCATATCTTATTTACGCTTTAGAAAATGTAGAAATACTAAGCTATTTGAAATTAACTTTATTATATATCTAAAAACCTCAAAGAAAATATTTTTAATAATATCATAAAAACGTTCGTCTGTTAGAAACAAAAGACTGCTTTTCTTTGGAGACCTACCAAAAAGGGCATCAGAGAGCTTGAAAAGGTTTTAATTAAACAGAACTTTTGGTTGTTTTCTTGAAGTCGATTTTTTTGTCTTATTTTATTTTTATGATAATGTATCTACTAAGTCGCCAGTAACAGGTATAAAAAAGTGTATGATAAACTCTGATACAGGGCTGTCTTCACCTAAATTACAAAGGCCGGAAAAAAACATTAAAACCCAGGACGGAGAACAGAATTACATATTTTTACAAATAAAACCATTATTTACATTTTCATTTTGTATTATTTTAGTTCATTACTGTGAGAGTGAATAAAATAATACGAGCATAATACTGTCCTACTAGTGATTTGAGACCAACTATTAATTACAAGTCCAGGTTTCCTCACGACGTTTTTCTTCAGCGATGTCGATGATGTCCAAGATTAACTTAGAAAGCACATGTATGAATTGAAAAAGCCACATTGGTACTTTTGCCGGTTCCGAACACGTAACGTTATGCATGAGAGACGGGCGCCTTAACAACTGGGCCACCACGACGGATAAGAATAAGTGAATACTTTTTGAAAATACCTTCTGGACGACTCCCGAACGCCCTCTAAAGTAGGATAAATTCGGGGAATTCCGGATGAATGGCAGTCCTAATCTGCTAAGAAGTACAATTATTTAAAAATTAATGAAGATGGAAGAAAAATTTAAATAAACTTTCTTAGGTGACGCCGCATTGTGATGATGGGTGGAGATATGAAATTGGCCGAAATATCTTTAGGATTATTTTACTATAAAATGGTGATTTCCTCCAATATAACTTTGAGAAGTATAATAATGTTTAAAATGTTGATTACTTAATAAGTGTATCATTATAGTAATGGAGTTTTTTATCAACGCGCTAGTTTTTATCAACATGTAATATAAATAGCTCAGTAATTTGCTAAGAACACAGAATTAAAAATTTTAAGTAACTCGACCGAAGAATACTACCCTTGGACAAGTTTACAAATATAATACTAACAGGTAACAGGGTAATTTCCACCCAGCAATTGTACTTCTATCTATTTTCATATTAAACACAGCTTATCACCATGAGGTTCTCTTAGTCCTCGTGTGTTCACCGCACGAAACTAAAATATTTATTTTTTTATTAGATTCAACTATTTCAATCTTTTCTTGGTTACTTTCAATAATTTTAATCTGTGTTACTACGTGGATTTTTCTGGAATTGTAATTTCTACCATTTGGTTATAACATATTTTTATGTGGTAACATAGTACAAATTTCCTCTCACTCCTCATAGGTGGCAGCACGCTCTTTGCGATATAAATTATTATTTTTGTAGACCCGTACACTATCGTACTGTATTTCAAGATTGTGCTGCCAAAGTTTGCTCTGACAAAGCGGCATGTTGCATAACTAATTTGAATCGATATTTTTTCTCTTTGGTTGTATATTTTTATATTACTTTACCCACCCTTTAGTTCATTGGCATTATTGTTATAAAGACGAATAGGCCGTAAGCGTATAATATAAATTCCACTCCCAAGTTTTTTATTCATTGGAAAACAAAAGTGCGTGAATGTGTAGGTTTATGTTTATGATGAGATAAAGTCATACCAAGGATAAAACAACAATATTGTGTGCACTAACCAATAGGCAAAGATCATTATTTTCCGTTGAGTGATGATAATTACGATTTACATGAGCCTATATAGGTCAACGGTTCAAAAGAATAGTAGATGAATATTAATGTAACTCCTTACAATGTTAAAGTGATCTACTTGATGAAAAATATATATAGATAGGTTAGTTTATAGTTATACCTACCTAACTACTAATATTTATTTGAAAATTATAACGATGTCTAGGTACTAGCCAAATGCAATTATTTTACTTAGGTATTTTATCTATGTACTAACTTATTATTATTCGTTTTTATTCACAAAATCAATTCAAATGAAGTTTATTGATACCTACATAATTTGCAATATTCTTAAGTAGGTAAGTACTTCTAAAATTGATTTCTGTAATTGAAAATGTTATAATTAATCTATTACCTACATATATTTTATACCAAACCGTCAAGTTTTTTTTTTATTATTAGAACAGAGTTCATCTCCTATGCATAAATAAAACTAATCAAATAGGGTTGGATATAGCTAAACCAGCCAGTTTTTACAGGACCTACTAGATTCGATTCGGTACCTAACCTTAGTCATTAGTAGGGTTGCCAAGTAAACCATTAAAAACAGTATTCATTATAATTATTACGTACTGCTTTCAGTACGTTACATTTTTTACTATTGAATAAAAATAAATATACAAAATATTGTTTAAGCATCACTACCCAAGTAGAAAAAGCTACAGTAGCCAAGGCGTTTTATCACCAAAAAGTGATGTACCTAGTAGGCCTATAATGGTAACCATTGTGACTACTTGTACCATAAAGGTACAAGTAGTAAACATAAACAGGGACAGTGCATTTTGGTTATATAAAATGAAAGAGCATTTAAGTTCCATAATTTAGCTCTTAGAACGCTTATAGGACCATACAAAAGAATCTTTTAAGTGTTGCACTGTGATAGATATGAAAAAAGTGATGAGGTATAGTACTAAAGACCTTATTGACTCTACATGTATTTTGCACTAATATTGCGTCAAAATAATTTTTACACCACTAATATTGTAGCAGTATCGAAAACTCTTTTAGAGCATCAATCAGCAAATTAGTATAAGTAAACGCTGGTATAAAATGCTGCTTTTTCCAAAATTAAGTAGTGTTCATTTCCCTACTCCAATCTTATCATGCTTTTTTTAATAAAGAAAAATGTATCAACCCTAGTCCTTAGGTACGTACGTTATTTTCCTTGACATCCACAAAGGTAGGTTGGTATTATTACGACTCGAATCTCTGCACACAGATTAGTTGCAAAATTAATTTTATTATTATTACAGACACGAGAGCAGACAACCTTGACGAAGCGACGTAGCAACCGAAATATACGTAAAATAATGTAATTACTGCTTCATAGCACATTTAATAATTATAGTTTTAGTAGGTACCTACCTACAACAAAAATAGTCAAATTTTGTTGGGATGTTTTTTTATAGGTAACCATATTACAGCCTGTTATAATACAATAAAGCACTTTTACTCTGTTCGAAAATAATTTAATAAAAATGTAAACAAATTACCTGTGGGTGTCAAATCGTAATGCCGCTTACAAAATTGAGTGAAATGATTTGACTAAGTATTCATTGAAATGGGTACTTAATTTTAAATGACCATAAAAATTCATTTGAAAATTTATTTTTGGTGACGATTTTTTTTTCGATTACAATAATACAACGTTATTCAATGTTCTCGATTGGAGACCACGCAGCGGCAAGCAGGGACTCAAACTGTAACCGAAATAAGTGTTTTTAACACTGTTTTATAAACCAGTTTCTCTCAGTTCAGTTTTTCAGCTCGTCGAGCTTCATTGCCACGGCGCTCTTCTGGCGGTCTCCACTGTTGATTCTGGCTTACAGAAGTTGCAGTGGTTGGGAATAGTGTGGCGGGCTTGTCCCATTTAAAAAAAAACCAGTTTAACCAAAAAAACACTTTAATCATTAATGTTACAGATACAATAATGTTACCGAATCAAACTGTAACCTTTTATATGTGTTAATATGTGTAACTGAAATAATCACTTTTAGTACAGCTTTAAGCAGAGACTCGAACTGTAACCGAAATAAGTGGTTTTAATAAAAAAAAATTCAACAGTTTTTTTACGGTTACACTTTTGTAAGTGTTTTGGGTTAACACGTTAAAACAGATTTATAAGTGTTACATTTTTGATTCTGTTACCAATTCAACATGTAACACTTATAATTCTGTAACCTTTATGAAGGTGTTTTTAAGGCCCTGGCAGCAAGCGCAGCGTACGACATCCACCGACAAGGTGGACGGACGACGGCAGGAATACGCTGGATGCAGGCCGCTCCCAACTGATCCTTTTGGAAATCAAACCCCTAATAGATTTCCTATGTCCAGCAGAGGACGTCCTGCGGCTGATATGATGATGATGAGTGTTATTCAAATAATAATCATTATTGGAAAGAGTTCTGAGATATTAAGATAAAATCTTCGAAATATTTACGAATGTGTTAATAATTGAACCTAAAACAGTACCTATCATTTTAATATTTGTAATTTTAGTTGTTGGATTTTCAACTCTTGGCGCTGAGCCGAGCGTTGAAAATCCAACAGTGCGCAAGGCAAAGTAATATGCCCCTGAACTAATGTTTGTTTACACTTACACCAAGAAGTTTTAAAACAAGGTGAGTACACTTAAAAAACCGATCCCCATACTTATAAAAACTGCCATATTATTTAGGTACTATTGTATAACGGTGAATAGGGACGCGGGGGTGATTCGGGGCGAAATTTAAAAGGGGCGGTTAAGTAGCGGGCACTGCTAGAATAGGTACAAAGTTAAGTAATTATTGGGGGTTTATAGACAACAATAATAATTGATAAATTATCATCATACAACCTTAAGATACTTAGGTAAGTCTCGAAAATATAAGTTATTCATTTGGCTAATTATATGTATAAAACTATTTCATGAAAAAATTTCTATTTCCGTCAAATATAATTTCTATATTTTAATAATAATCAAGCTATCCCGAAAATGCTACATAATACAATATATTCTGCAAAAATTTGGGACTGCAAAGTTCCATGATACCGGGCTTCTAATCTTATCCCACCCTATCAACCCGAACTCGCTGGCGAGACAAACAGGGAGGGGGCTGCCGAAACGAATAAAAATATACAATTTCAATGTAAAAAGGGTACCGGTAAATTCGGCGTCAATTTTATGATTTATTAACCCTATAATTTATACATGTTCAATTTTACCCTTTAACCATCTTGTACTGCACTTCTTGTTGGGTTGTTACTAAGCAAAACAACTCTAAATGGTCACCATTTAGTCTTTTTAAAAACAAAAAGTAAGGAAATATAATAGTATAGTACACAATCAAACAGGTTTTATGTTTTTTGCAAATCTATTACATACCAAATACGTTATCGTCTACTTAATACACGGCTACTTATCTAGCTATATTTTCCAGTATAAGCTGACCTCTCATGGTATGTAAATCCTATACAATGATAGCTTGATATGTAGCCGGGTGTACTACACAATAGCTAATAGCTATACAATACGCCAACAAACAATGTCAAAAAAAATTATGCTCCTTTAAAAACAATGTACATTTGTCATGAGTATGAGGGATGGTTTTTAAGTGAGAAACTAGCGAGTAGAGTTGGCCCCATAAACCGGAACAGGCTGCCCGCCCGCCGGCACCGGTACGTAAGCGGCCGGGGGCCTCTCCTTCGTAACGATTGACAGTTCGCCAAGCGGCAAAATGTGGAACTAAATAAATAACATCTTTTTTATTTAAAAACTGGCTTCTGCTCGCAACTCTGTCCGCTTCAATGTTGATATAATTATTATCCCAAGGCGACCGTAAATTTTTCGAGATAAAAAGTAGCAAATGTGCTGTTTCAGACTAAAACCTATCTCTGTGCCAAACAACTAAGGGACCTATCCACCATCTCTTCAAACAGTATTATTTTAATATTACTTTGCCTTGCGCGTTGTTGATTTTCAACGCTCGGCCCAACTCCCAGAGTTGAAAATTCAACAGCTAAAATTACAAAAAAATATTAAAATAGTATTGTTTTAAGATAATGGTGATCTGATCCGTGCGTCTTTCTGTACTACGATTACTGTCAATATCACAGGCAGTACCCTATTTCCCTGGTAACAGCCATTAATTTTATCAGCACCGCAGCACACTTCAACGTCTAAAGAATAGTGAAGATAGACAAGGTAGCTGCCATTTGCAACCGTGAGAGATTTTAGCTTCATGTGGTAATCAAACTTATTTGTTAGATGATAAGGTTGATATTTTCGTAAAGCTAACAGTTGAAGAATTTGCTAGAACCGCTGAATATTATTGTAAACGCGCTAAGGTTGTTAGTTTGATAGGTACCTTTCTACCAGTGTTTGAGACAGTTGATAGGTACTCTATATACCGGTACAACTACAGATCAAGGTACAGGCATTAAATTGCAACTACTTTAAAAACATGTTGCGATTGTGCTGAGTAGGCAGTCAAATCTTTCACATCGCGTATCGTCTCCTCTCTATCGCACGCTGTACTGTGCGAGTGAAACAGCATTCTAGCACCTTTATTTGGCCGCCATGACGAGTTCCTACGACGGCTATAACGCTAACTTTGGTAAACAGTTTTACTAACTCTGACCACCTTAGCCCTTGTTGGATTTGTTTAATAACGTTAAAAGTTAATACACCTAACTACCTTGGTACTACAGTGAATAGTCATTAATATTACAAATAAAGACTGATTTCTAAATAATATTTATTTAAATTTAAGTTACCGTCATGTGATAGGCTGTCGACTTATTAGCACTTACGCACTATTTCCACTTAAATAGCTACCTATTCATAATGTAGGCACAGATATCGGTACCTACTTATTAGATGGGTAGATATAAATGTATACACTGTTTTATTTATACGTTAACATGCGGCCATGTCACACACGCAACACAGGTGTCAAGGCACATCGTATTGGTTTAATAAATTACTCTTATCCTGTACGAATAACTACCGACATCCAACAATATCCAGTATCACGTCGATTATTTTAGTATTTTATTTTTGTTCTCTTCAGACAAATGCACATTTTACTCCTAAAAATAGTATGTAGGTAGGTAGCAGCGTTGTCAGTTTTTTTTCGGAAAAAGTCGGGATTCATTACAACATAATAAAAATACCAAAATAATGTTTTATACAGTTTACACCAGTACATATATTTTATTATAATTATTTTTGTAGATTATTATAAGTAATTGCTTTTGCAGATTTTTTTCATTCATTTATGAAGTCATAGAGAGAAAACTCAACACATGAAAACCTTAAATTTCTGCTGCACCGTCACAAAACTACAAAAAACTGGGACAGCGCAAGTTAAAAATCGGGTCGTCCCGCCAAAATCGGGACGTCTGACAACACAGACCTTTATTAGGTAGGTAGATACAATTAATACCTACACGTGTAGCTACGTCCTCTACTACAGACACAAAAAACCGCTATTGTACCGTGAGTATTTGTAACTGAATGACATGATGACAGGCATTCAATCAAAACGGTTCGCAACTTCGCAATCTGTCGTTCGCAGCGTAGCCCCCTAGCTGATTCGAAAGTCGCGTCATACACACCCTGTTTCAAATCTAAAGGTGACCCTGAGGGGTCTCTCTACATATCTATTTTATTATAATACCTAACTAGGTAAAGGTGGGAAGGTATATGTTCGCGAGTCTCGCCCGTGTTAGGCAACACTGAAATGTATAATACATTAGATTTTCAACACTCTGCTAAATGTTTGAAAGTTGAAAATCCAATGGTAATAATAATAATATTTTGGCGTTACGTTACGTTTAGGTCTCGCCCAGTATTAGTAAATACGGAAATCATTCATTCAAATATATTCATTCATTACGTACTGTTAGTCTGTAACTGTATGGCTGTAACTATAAGTAGTACTTAACTATGTATTACATCTAATCTGTGACCTAGGTTCCAATTTTAAACAAGCTGACTAACAAACATCTGCATGGTTCCAGAAAGTTCTAAACTTCTGACTTTATTTACAAGCAAACGAAACGGTAACGCTTCAAAAACGTAGCGGTTTCGCGATATGACTAGGCAAACGCGTCGGTACAGTAAACATGGTAATAATATTAGATTTTGATAGCGCCTTTTTTGCGATAGCCGTAGGGGCGGTTTTACAACAGACGTGCGGTTGACCTTACTACATTGCCGTCAGCTATAGTGTGACCGGTCAACGTGAGTGTGCTATATTATGGCTATAATATGAGTCATCTAAGTATGTAGGTATATTAGGGACTAGCAATATCCCGCATTACGTCTTTAATTACTGCTTCGCTCCCGTCTGTCGTAGCGTAATGGTATAGGTAGGTACCAATGGCCCATAACCTTCCTTGATAAAAAAAATATATAGGTAACGAAAAATATTTTTTTCTCAACGGACTAGTAGTTCCTAAGATTAGCGCGTTTAAACAAACCGACTTTTCAGCTTTATAATATTAAAGTATAAATTATAATTTACGCACATTATTATAGTACAGCTCTACCTTTACGCCTCCAACTACACATTCGCCCGCTTTCGCACTCCAATTACGTTCATCACTTTCTATTTATGCAATTACCTAATTTATTTGATGGAGTTTTTGTGTATTTATGTAGGTACGTTACTTATATAGCTGCTAAGTGCTAGTCAGTGACAGATAGTACAAACAAGTATGTAGGTTGATAGATATCCCGTCTAGACGTCGGCACCTCACGGGGTATACCACTATGGCACGCCCTACCTACCCAAAGTGGAGAGATGCATTCCATTTTTAAATTAAAAATTTAAAAGTTGGATGTATCTACCAAATTCTACTCACACGTGTCATGTCATAATAAGCACACGTCGTAACACAAGCTTAAATGGATGAACCTATGGAGATTATACAATTTTAAACTTTATTTCGTTAAAACAGAGTAGAAAATATTAAAAATCACCTCTGGATCGATTATCCAGACTGGCTTGCCAAAATGTTTTAGGCCCATAAACTTAACCAAATAAATGTATTCTTTATTGCAACTACATAAAGATTAAAATAGGACTGTCAACTCATCCCTTCAACTAGTTATGATAATAACCAAGTTTGTTTTTCAAATAAATGAAAAAGCAAATGCCTGTTTTTACAACACTAAGCGACACCTAAATGTAATAATATGCACCTTTGTTTGTGCATTACATGCAATTAGGTGTCTCTTAGTTTTAGTGAAAACGGACATATTTAAGCAACACCCAATTATAAATTGCGTAAATTAAATCTGCACTGTTGAATTTTCAACGTTCTGTTTAGGGCCGAGAGTTGAAATTACAACAGCCATTTAGGAGGTATTTAGTTTTGATAGAAAAGAAGAGAGAATAAAAGTTTAAATTTCAAATAATTATTGTTTTTTATTCTCATCATCAAAAGTCGAAAATGTCAAATTCAAAAAACAAATAACAGCGGTGTCGACCGGATGGAACCGATGTTTACGAGGACGGTAGGTATATCAATGACGTTAGAGAATCGCTATCTTCTGTCTCAATAAAAATAATCGCGCATTATTGCATTACAATTTAATTCTAGGTACCTATAGGTTAAGGTTAAATACCTACCTAGGTATTTTTTTTTCCTATAAGTACAAGCTTTTGTACTTTTTGATAGGTATAAGCACCTACTTAATGATGGGCCCTACATGTGGCATGAAGACAAGATGTCGAGTTCCATCCAAAAATGAAGGGTAACAATGACCTTCGCGGTAAGTAGATTCATGAAGGCACGTGGATATGTAGGTACCCACCTACGTACAGTACCTAAATCTCGGATCACAAACTGTTCTGCTTGACGAATTCATATTCTGACGAAATCACTAACTAGTGCCAAGATTTCTTTTAAAAGCCATCGACCTATCACATGACCACGTTATATTTTGAATCCGGTTTAAAATTTAAAGGTCCTTAGTTAATTGACATAAAGAATATTATTACGTAGCACGGTGGTTTGTGACTGGTTTCTGATGTTGGCGTTAGGAGTCATTCGGACAAGACTCGGACTTACGCTTTTCTGGCACAAGCGAACTATGGTTGGCGGGAAATAAACGCGTGCGTTCTCATTGTTTCTTTGTAACGTGGTGAATTAATTGATCACGTAATTAGATGATTCTTTAATTAAATTGCAAAGAAAGTTGAAACAACACGTAGGTAATCATTAAGCGGTTTCTTCGTAGAAATCCTAAGTAGATACACATAATATACTTAAAAACAGGTAGGTTGACAAGACAATCGGGCGTTGACCTCTCAAACGCGCGTAATTTGGTCTTTAGTTTCACGGAAATTAGTAAGTACCTACGTACCAAATCTTTTTCAGTAATTTCCTATTTATCTATTGATTAATAAAATTAACTAGGTAAAGGTATAAAGATAAGTACCTACATAACGTACATACACTGCTGCCCATCAAAATGTAACCAGGTAAACCACCTGCCTATGATTACCTGAATGATTAACTAATGAAAAAGATAGCAACAAGAAACGAGAATGTAAAGAAGCCTTTTCCTAGGTAGGAACTGGTAGTATTACGCGACTACTATTATACTACTATTGTACTAAATGAGAATAGGTACAACCTACCATAATGATTTTACTACACACAAACATGCATGCATGAATGAATGAATGAACGAAAAATGCCAATGCCGTTCATAGATAAGCGTAGTACAGTCACACACAGTCATAGTCATAAATTACTCTGGTCCCTAGTTCCCTACTCCCTACCCTACATTCAATCGACCTTCTGTAACTTGAGTCTACGCGTGTAATAAAATAATGTAATATTATGGGAACGAAAGAATGAACCTAGTTTAATTCGATATTCAAAATAATGTATTATAATGTACTATTTGTGAGAAAAATAGTTACGTACCTATGCCTAAGATACAATCTTAGCTTGCTTCGATATTATTACCATCTAAACTAGTAAACTATGCACTTGAAGCAGCATAGGTTTTAAATGTGATTGAAATGTTTCTGCTTTGCTAATTATTCACAGTCTAGACGTAAAATCGGCTTTATTGTTTGTAATATTTTATTTCTCAGAAGAACCTATTTAATATTTTGTCTTGTTGGAACATTAACGTAACGATTGTATTTTTTAAACAGGCAGGAAAGAGAGAGGTATAGTGTTGCTTGCCTGTGTTGTTTCTAGGGTGATTTCAAGGTTGTCTGAAGATGAATATAAAATCTATAACTATCTCTCTCTAGCAAGCGTAAATTGCGGATGATTGTTTCACTGTCTTGAAGTAGACGCAGCTAGCTTCACATCGAGTACGCGAGTCCCCGCGCGAGGCGACGCGCATTATATTTTTTCCTTCTTCCTCCTTCATTTGGTCGTCGGTGTCTGTGCGGTGAACATTGTTGTACGTTGTGCGTAACACGTGCTTATAATTATTTCTTTATAATTTAAAAGTATCCTAAAACTAAAAAAAACATAATGGCAGACGCAGCCGTCGAAAAGAAGTAAGTTTTTATAGTTGAATTCATTCAGTTTTATTAAGTTTTGCGTTTAAATATTTTTGGCGGCTTCGAAAACGTGATCAAAATGGCTTCCTATTTACGTGTGAAATTCGTGTTTTTTTTGTGAATTTACAGTGTTTCCATAGTGTTTTAACCTTCTTATCGATTTGTTTTATTTGTGCGGTAGTTACTAAACATGGTTTGCAATGTATTGGTGATGCTTATTTTGTAAACGCCGCCAAAGATAAGACACGCGGGAAAATGTTATTTTACTGATAAACTTTTATAGTGGATTCCTAAACCTAATAATGGACAACTCTAGACGCATTAGATATTAGAGAATGCGAAGTGTCGATTAGATATAAATATCTTTCCTGTTATGGCGTATATAATAAAGTGGAAAAGTTAAAAGCACGCCGGGTGGCGGGCGCGGGGCCGCTTGTTTTATCCAAGATGGCGCTGCGTGCGTGCGCGGCGTGCCGGCGCGTAGCGTCGTCGGACGCCGGCGCGCGCTCATTTGAAATCGCTTGCCGAGACCTCGAGTTTTGCAACTCGGCAGGTTGCTGTTCGGTTACGTTATCGCGGGCGACGCGTGTTGTCATTAGTTATTTTTAACGCTTTACGACTCACCGTGAAGTGTAGCCCATTGGAGCGAGTAACGTATTCATTCAGCAAAGGTGATCACGGTTACGTTCAGTTTCCTATGTTATGTTGCAACTTTCCCACATGCAGCCTTGCGCAACAACAGCCACTTGTTTTTGTTCCGGCAGACTTTTCCTTTTATGCCGCCCCACTTATCCGCTGAGCATTGGCCGCGCATGGAACTGTTGCATTGTTATGTTCCGTTACTGACTCGTGCACTTCGCATTAGCCACGGTGCGTAGGTATTTAGATTGAAGATTTTACGACATTCAGCACCGTTAATATAACACGCTACTATTTATTACATTACTAGGAAATATTCGACTATGCTTAGGTACTTTTTGCATAGGTACCGGTAACGCTGGGGCCGCGCACCTTCGTACAAAATCTAACGTTTCGATACACTGTCGTGTTACCAAACATTATCGGTTATCGTAGCGAAAGATCTGTGTCTGTCCCAGTAATTGCACGGATAGCGGTATATCAAAAAATACGAAGCTGCTGATATTACTACCGTTGTCTGTGGAGGTTCTTAACTATGATAAGTTTTTAGTGTTAGCAAAACAACAAGTTTTGGGCACGCATAGCTTCGTGACGATAGATGCACGTAGGACCTCAGGTCATAATACTTGTTTGAAGAAATTAACTAGCTGCATATACTTAACATTATAACCATCTTGTTTTCAGGGACGTCGTAGCTGAAGAGGTAACCTCGACCGAGGTGAAAGAGTCACCAGTGAAGAAGTCTCCCGCCAAAAAGGTTGCGGAAGCGCCCGAGAGCAACGGCAAGGAAGAGAAGAACGGTAGCGAAGAGGCAGCCGAGGACGCACCCGCTGAGAACGGTGATGCCGAAGAGAGCAATGACGCCACCGAGAATGGTGATGCCACAGGTAAACACCAAACAATTATTTCCTCCACAACAATAACCTAAATAAAATAAAACAATAACTGTCCTGTTTAGAAGTTCCCAAGTTTCTTTTATTAACAAACAATCTATTGTATTACAGAAAAGAAAGAAGCTGGCGTGAAAAGGAAATCAGTCTCCGCCGACAACGGTGAGGCTGAGAAGACCACACCAGAGAAGAAGGCGAAAGTAGCGGATGAGGCGCCCCCTGCAGAAGCAGAGGAGGCAGCTGCTTAAAACTTCTTACCAAACTACCTCGCTTGGTTTACTGCAATGCAACCATGTTCATTAGGGCTCAACTCAACCCAAATACATATCTACATTAATAATAGAATACTTAAACTACTTGGACTTCCTAACATGCCAAAATTTACAGACAATAGATGACATACAATAGAATTTACTCAAACACACATACAGGTATTATGTGGTGTGTAGACAGTTACAAACTTTTAGATACCCTGACACTTAGGGAGTCTTGGTAGTTCCTATATACCTACAGTTTATATGCTGCATGTTCCATAAAAAGTTGAGCTCTTTTGTGACTGCACTTATGTTTAGGTTTATAATACATTGTGTATTAAATCTTACCTGTGAAGTACCTGTAAATTGTAAATTTAATGTTACTGTCAGTGGCGACCAGTGTGCATCGCAGTGAACTGAACATTATTGCACGAGTCGGTTTAGGTGTTGTATGCTGTTTTTAAGTATTGATGTCTATCTCAACGGACTAGTAGCGGTGGATTATTGAATTGATGAAAGTAACGTGTATCGGTTTACATTTATTACGCCAGTAATGTACTGCCAAAGTAATTCACAAAGTGTGAAATCAATTCACGATCCGTTCTGTGAACGACGCGTTTTATAAAACAGCTTCCGAAAAACAAGGATTTTAGATAAAGAATAAGATTAATTAAAAGTTAGATAATTAATTCAGTTGTAAATTTAAGTTAGCAGATAATAACGCACATTTTTGTATTTCATAGGCATTATTACTTAACCATTTGAACATTCCTTTGACATTTTGGTTATGGTTTGCAGTGTGGACGAGTAACTTCCTCGTGAGTTGGATGGAGTTTGCGTTACACTCTGAACACAGCTGATTTATATGTGACGGTATTGTTTTTACGCTTATGAATTCCAACCGGCCCGCTAGGGAGGCCCGTTATTTAAAATAATTGTTCACATTGTAACACTAATTTTAAGAATTTGGAATTAAATAAAAGTTCAAAGTTGACAAATAAGGTGATAGTTCATATTGACATAAATAACTTTTGTGTGCTATTTTTTTTTTGTTTGTAATTCTATGGACAACTTTATTTTTCTTATATCCTGTTTTTCTAATTTATTTTCTTATAATTGTGATAGTAACAGACCTCGAATGTAAGATAACCCTTGTGGAAACGAATCTTCATTAAATTTGTCAAGTAAGTCAACATTTTGTGTTCTTGCTATGATATAATATTGTATTCAAGTTGTGACTAACTCTTTCAGATTGTAACTTACAATTTAAATAATAATTTTTGATTCAAAGTACATTTAGTATTAGATTTAAAGTAGTGTGTACAGTTTACACTTTACTTCTCTCAACTGTGGAGTTAGTGTTTGTAAAACATTTCTGGCAATAAAATAGTCCAATCAAAATAAAATATGTTTTTGTTTTCGCTATACCTACCTTATTGTAAACATACCGAATGTTCACTTTATCAACGCCAAAATAATAACTTACAAGATTATCAATGTGAAATATTAGCATTCTGTTGCGCAAACACAGTTATTATTTTATCTACTTTTTATCAGGTTGTTTTTATTCTAAAGCTAGTTTTGGTAGGTACAAGATGCGCTAATAGTTTCGAAGGATGGATTATAAACACTTACATTCGATCTACCGTTGTGTTACCTAGGTTACGTAATCATATCACTCAGGATAATCAATTTATTAATACCTAGCTATCCACGGAAGGTATTTGTACAGTATTTTGGGGCTAAAATCATGGAACTTGCCTTTATATCAGTAAATTAATATTTGAATTGCAAGCGATATCACGCTGTTCTCGTGTGCATTGTTTTGAGCGGTGATGTGGTTAGGTACCTATCAACTTAGTGCTGATTAGTATTTATAGCCTTCCTACTCTGCTATCAAGGATAATTTTATAAAGGGCATGTCGCATAATCGTCTGCTATGACGTAATCAGACACTAAAGTGGTATTAGACGATGAGACAACTTAATGACTAGGTCTACATTGAAACCTATACGTATCTACGAACTTAGTACACAGGTAGGGATTGTAGGTATATGTTGTGTTTATGTTCTTGGACAAACATGATATATATTAGTGATGACCAATACATCAATAGGCCAAGCCGATTCAAGGTCGGGCATTGCCGTGGAAACAATATAGTACACAGAGTAAGTGGGCAAACCACCCCCAGTCGTTGGACAGATAGCTTGGCGGTCAGTCAGTGGGTAATTCCCAGGGAGCAGTTACGATGTACATCACAAAAAAGTGATTAAAACCAGCATGTCAGCGTTTACAATTTTTTTACTTTTTTTCTATTTGGCTCGCAACGCTTTTGGGCAAACCACGCAAAATATAAATGTTTGTAAGTGAAAATCTTTTGGTAATGACATTATTTAATTTACCACTAGCGGCTCTACAGTTTTCGCTGCACAATTGTGTGTTTTTTAAAACTTGTGCAGTATGACCGCCGTATGACTCATTGTTACACAAACAATTTGGTGCAGGAATACATTTCAGTGAGATGTATGAAGAGAAATGGTTTTTTAAAATAGACGTATTATTCATATACAAATTCCCGGTTGCGTTTCCAGTGCTGATTAATGAGGAGAGTAATGCTTTGGCTGAAAAGGCTTTTGAAGTAGCAAAGGAGTATGTGAGGCGTAATCCGAGTTTGGGGCTTGCTGTGGATCCCGTTATTGTTGTGGGAAACAGGACCGACGCAAAAGCTTTCTTGGAGAATGGTAAGTACCTATCTTTCTTTTCTTGCTTTCTGTTCTTTCCATAGACAATAGGGGCCTACCTGCAACATTTGTTTAAACCTTGCTTTATGTAGATACCTACGTACTCAGGTAGGTACTATACTGTGTTACGATACCTAGTTGCAATCTGGTAGCATTCATGAAGTGGCAATTACTATGATAAATATATGCATGCTCTATAAGCAACACACATGTTGATCTTAGTTACATATATACAACATTTTCATTGAATGATATAGCCGATAAACAATCTTAGATAAACAAAAGAGAGATATGATATGATTCAAATATTTTTAGTTTGCAGGAAGTACAATGACATGCTCTTGGCAAAAAAGACTCCTCATGTTGTTCTCGACTTTACGATGACTGGCGTGGGCTCCGAAACCATTAAATCGTTCACAGAAGCGTTGGGCTTGCCCACTATATCCGGGTCTTTCGGCCAAGTTGGTGATTTGAGGCAATGGAGGACTCTGAATGCTAATCAAACCAGGTTTCTTCTGCAAGTCATGCCCCCTGCTGACATTCTACCAGAAGCTATAAGAGCTGTCGTCACTAAACAAGATATTACGAACGCTGCCATTATTTTTGACGAATTCTTTGGTGGGTTTGAAGCAACATCTAATAACGTTTAGTTTTATCGTATTAATCAATAATGACATGTTTTCTACTTCAAGCGTGAAATTCAAGCTAATATGGCGTCTACCTATGTCAAGGCTTTCAAGGCCCCAGTTCAAAAACCGTTTAGATAACGCAGCCCGCATATCCGTTAATTAAATGGTTACCAAGTCATTTTAACCGTTCATGATAATAAAATCTGTTTGTTTACAGTTATGGACCACAAATACAAATCTCTGCTACAAAACATACCGACACGACACGTAATCACGCCCGTGAAGAGTTTTGAGGCAAACGAAATTAAAACTCAACTGGAAAGTCTTCGGAACTTAGATATAGTAAACTTCTTTGTGGTTGGGAGCTTAAGAACTATAAAGAATGTTCTAGATGCTGCGGATAAAAACCAATATTTTGGAAGAAAAACTGCATGGTTTGCTTTGTCGTTGGAAAAGGGTGATATTAGCTGCGGTTGTAAAAATGCTACAATCGTGCACATGCGGCCGACACCCGACGCGAACAGCAGAGACCGATTGGGAAAGATTAAAACCACGTACAGTATGAACGGCGAGCCAGAAATCACATCCGCCTTCTATTTCGACCTGTCTTTGAGAACGTTTTTAACTATCAAGTAATGACCTTTACTATTCCTGTTCTAATGTACCAGTTTCTACTTTGGTACACCGCGTGCAATGTGGTTTGTCTAAATATATCCTGGCTTATTCCATGAGAGTTCACTCTTATGATTTTCCAGATCACTACTGGACTCTGGCAAGTGGCCAAACGACATGAAATATATTACATGTGACGACTACGACGGCCAGAATACACCAAACAGAACCTTGGATCTTAAAACGGCGTTCCAAGAGGTGCGTTGACACATTTAGGTTGTAACAATTTTTTATATGTAATCACTCAAACCGCCCGTTTACTATCGATTACCTACGCTACGAATCACTTTTTTTTTTTACAGATAAAAGAGACCCCTACCTATGCTCCGTTTTTTATTCCACAAGATGACCCCATGAACGGTAGAAGCTACATGGAATTTAGCACCGATCTGCTCGCGATCACTGTCAAAGATGGGGCTTCTATAAGTAGTCACTCGCTGGGTTCCTGGAAAGCTGGCCTCTCCTCGAATCTAACCTTGACTGACCCCAATAACATGAGTAATTACTCCGCGCAGCTAGTGTACAGAATCGTCACTGTGGAGGTGGGTAAATGAACTCCGCTTTGTTTAAAATTCTGTTAGCAACTTGATAAAAATTTGTCAGTTTACTTAACAACAAACTGTTCAAACAAGTGTCAGTCTCGTCTTTCGTTCGTCTGGAATTTTGATAAGAAACCCACAGTTTTGTAGCCATGCTTATGAAACCTATTCTTTTTCTAGCAAAAGCCGTTCATCATACGAGACGACAAATCGCCTAAAGGTTTCAAAGGCTATTGTATTGACCTTATTGAGGAGATTCGGCAAATCGTTAAATTCGATTACGAAATTTCGTTAGCGCCGGACGGTAACTTCGGCATAATGGACGAGAACGGAAACTGGAATGGTATTATAAAAGAACTTGTAGATAAGAAAGCAGATATAGGGTTGTCTTCGCTATCCGTCATGGCTGAAAGAGAAAATGTCGTTGACTTCACTGTGCCGTACTACGATTTGGTCGGGATCACAATAATGATGAAACTGCCGAGAACTCCGACATCCCTGTTCAAATTCCTAACTGTTCTGGAGAATGACGTTTGGCTGTCGATACTGGCTGCATATTTCTTTACCAGGTAATCCAATGACATCATTCAGTTGGCTTTAGCGTTGCAGAAACCAGTTCCGTAGCGCAAGCTGCTCCACAATATTTTACAATTTCCGAATTCTTTGCAGGTGACCTTATTTTTTATCCCTGTCCGTTTTTGCATGAAAGAAAGAGATGGTGTGCGATTTTAGTTGGAAACCAGTAATTTTAATAATAGCGGTTATAAAGCGTTGTGGCGTACATAATCTGAAAACGGGCGTTCATCCATGACATTTTGACATTTATTACGATACATAACGCGATCGATGGGCCGGTGCCCACCTGCTTCCATTATTTCTTATCTGATTTTATGGAACGAGGTCAAACGATAGACCTAACACCTCATGAACGTCGATATTACTATTTATTTATGAATATGACTACTACTGCACGTGGCAAGGGAATCCTTACCACGGGTGACCTTAGTCACCTCCGACTTAATAACATTTGGGGATTTAACCAGTAGGTAGAGTACCTTTTCAAGAATGTTATTCTGGCGATTATGAAGTACATATATCCGCGTACCTGGCTTACTTAACACTACAAAAGTATTAAGAAACAAACCAAAAGTTTCTTGAAACTTAATTTCGAGCGCTCTTTAAATTCCAAAGATAATTAAATTTCCGAAGCGCAACGTTGTTTTTTGCTGAGGTCGATATGCGTCCAAAAATTAGTCACAGTTTCAATGAAAAGACTAAAGTAAAATGAATACCCATAGCAACAAGTATTTCCCAATATCCAGCCTTACGATTATCAACCTTAAAACCAGGAACTTAGGGTTAAAAATTGTTGTTGTATGTTTTAATGCGAAATTACCCGCTTTTATGACGTAGATATACGTATCGCTGAAACATTTTGTATGTTATTGTTTAAAATGAGGAACATTACGTACTGTAATATTCTGAATAGCTATCATTGTATTCCAACGATTCAAACTAAACAAAAACGACGAAATGGTGGTGACAAACGTTTAAATAAAAATGCAGTATAGAAGAAAAAAATACTAAAGACCAATAAAGACTTACTTTTAGGAGATTGTTTACATTACAATGTTGTTTTGTTTCGAACATTGAATTTAAAATAGGAACGCAAATAAATGAATGTTGAATTTAAAAAAAGAATGCGTTTGGTTAAAAAAAAAACACAGTATTAAAGGGGATATAGCATCTCCTTTATGGCTGGCAATATTTTTGTAACTGGCCAATCGTAGCTACGCACTGCATATTACGAGGCCCATGCCATAATGAATGATTAAGTAATCTCTGCTAGTTTAACGAGGAAAAGTCGACCTAAATCTTTGCTATTTCTGTCCCCACATGATTTCATACTTACGAACTTAACGGGACTGAAAACCACACACACTTGTATATAGCTCATAATATATAGGATTATATTTTAGTCTGACACAAACAAGTGTAACTTTGCTGCCTAGCGGATATGTATATTATGTGGAGTCACGTTTGTTTAGGCTAGGAAGAATACTTTACTGTATTTCATTTGGATTTGAATTGTGGGTTATTTTGTTTAATTAAAAATTGTAGTTATTGAAATATTTATTTTGTAAAATTGGACTGGATAAATGCTGATGATTTAGTACAATTTTTTCCAATTACATATTTATCTCATTAGGCAACCTCCACAAGCCAAATATTTCGATGCCAGTTAATGGTCTACATAGCAAAAAATGTAAGGAAATCATTCTTTCAGCTTTCTTATGTGGGTATTTGACAAATGGAGCCCATACAGCTATCAAAATAACAGAGAAAAGTATAAAGAGGACGAGGAGAAGAGGGAGTTTACTTTAAAGGAGTGTCTATGGTTTTGCATGACGTCACTGACCCCACAAGGAGGTGGTGAGGCGCCGAAGAACTTGTCTGGACGACTGTTGGCGGCGACTTGGTGGCTGTTTGGGTAAGATATTGTTATGAAGAACTTTTTTCATAGCATAAGATAAAATTGTTTTTTTTCTTTTAAAAGCGTTGCTCTAACAGCTCGAAGTTTCGCTGCAAGAATGTTTGCTTCAATTTCTAAAGCTATCAATATACGTCCTAGAAGTAAAATAAGCTTGCTTCAAAATATATTACTTTACAAAATCAACCATAACGTTATAAACTTAACGTCTTTTCACACAGTTTCATCATAATCGCATCATACACGGCAAACTTGGCTGCGTTCCTGACAGTTTCCCGATTGGACACGCCTATTGAGTCACTGGATGACCTGTCTAAACAATACAAGATACAGTATGCTCCCCTTAACGGTTCCGCAGCCATGACTTATTTCCAGAGGATGGCAAATATCGAGGAAAAGTTTTATGAGTGAGTATGGATGGATGAATTTACCTATACCTATTCAAATTTCGCAATTTCATATCAGCGACATCCAATGTCAAAAATGTGTCGGTATTTTTGACAGCTTAAGACTGAGATTTGAGAGACCCGCCTGGTTAACACCACGCGGGTCTCTTTTAGGAACGAAACTGGGATTTATGTTGTACGATGACTCGTACAACATAAATCTCAGTTTCTCATGTGTGGTGGGTTTTAATATTTCACACTGAAATTATGTACTACGGTACTATACAATATTCCAGGTACGTACGATTAAAATTGAAAACAAATATTTTCATTCTAGTAATTCAATATTACGGCCCATATCGGCTTACTTTTATCAGTTAATCGGAATGTGGGAAATGGATAGATATATATTTCATAACATTACGTAAATTGCCACACGTAAACCATACGAAAATGTTGACAGCTTTTTAGCATTCTTTTTTAAAATGATATCCTTTGTTTTCATTATCTACAAGGAAAAAAGGGGTTAATAAAACATACCAGCTGTTTGTTTAATTATCTTTTTGAAAATAATGTTGCTCACGTACGATAAACTGTTAATTTATTATCACATGACAACGGCCTATAGGTTACCTACATACTGCCCAAATTACATTTTAGGTAACCTAGCGTGTCTGAATGAGGATAGTAGGTCTACATTACAAAGATTCACAATCCAGTACAATAAATATTTGAACATGCTTAAAAGAAAAAAAAAAAGATTTGTGCATTATGGGTACGGCCTCATTCGACGTGAAATTCAAATTCAATTTTCAAAGCGTGTTCGAAATAATCAATAATGGAATTTCCTTTTTTTGTTTCTCGTAGCTTTGTATAATGAGGTCTGTTTACTTTTGAGTTATTATAATACTGTATACTTAATTTTGAATGCAACAAGCATTAAAAACTTAGATAAGGAAAGTAATAAAAATTTCTCGTAGTTAGAATAGGAGCCGCCACGAGTCGTGAGCACAAAGGTCAAGTTAATTTTTGGACTTTTTTTTCAAAGTCAAAGTCAAAGCATTTATTTCAATTAGACCATTTACAGGCACTTTTGAATTGTCAAGAAGTTACATTTAACCCATATCATCCCAGTGTTCCATTTTTGAAAAACACTAATTTAAAAATGCGTTCAAAAATTATAATAAAAAAATAAAAAAGTAACCATTTCAAAAATGGAACACTGGGATGATATGGGTTAAAAGTTGAAGCTAGTTGCTCGTTCCAAAGCGTAGGTCTCTATGGAGAAGAACGAGCAAGAAACTCCATGAACACTCTTTTCTTTCAATTTGGTTTTTACAAAATCTTGGTTACAATATTCTTGTTGCTTCTATGTGTGAAAACAATGAAGATGTATATAAAACAATACAAAAGAAAAATAGGACCTACTAAAGATGTAAGCCATAGCAGTTAAGAGATGACCAATCCCAACTGACTTGAACTGATTTGAATTTCCTTCTGGGTTTTTTGGGCCACTAACGCAATTGATCCGTCAGTCGGACCGATCACGTGCAGCGTCGGCGCCTCAGGAAACCCATAAGGAACCCAAAAACCCAAGAATTTACTTGGCGTTTGTGCTCGCGGCTCGTGGCGACTACTATAAGAGAGCAATGCAGGGCCATCTCAGGAAGAAGGTTAGTGTAGGCAGATACTGTAGACGTAGATATACCCAGTACACATCTTGTTTATTAGACCTTGGAGAAATATTGAGTTTAAGAAGTTTCTTTAAGAAGGCGTGGAAGGACAAATACCTTTTAACTTCGACATGGTTCTTTTTACATCCGTTATTGTTAGTGTGACGATACGTAATTCCCCCAAATGTAAAGAAGGTTCCTGATTAGAACAATCGTGAATTTGTCCAGCTGTAGGAAGTCACCGCGTAGGTACCTACTAAACGTTATCATTTCTTATCGGTCAAACGGCACAGGCACTTTCATTATTTTATGTGAACTCTGTGATAAGAGGCGTCTTTATATTATCATTCTTTTTTCGATCGCAATCTACGATCACACAATTAAATAATACCGTATCATTCAACCCAATTGTTAAAAATGTTAAAATTAGCATCGAAGTGATTACTTTTAAATTTTAAGACTAGAAGGCGAAAAGATATTGTAGAACTAAAATTGAAACGTATTTCTTTGAAATAGTTTTCCACGTGTCTGCCCACTAAACCGGCACCGTACCATACCATGACCGTGCTATGAACGTATCAGACACGGAAATAAACACGACACGGAGTACTATGCTCACTAGAACGTTTCAACAGCATATTAACCGATAATTGTTGACGCTCAGAGCGTGTCACGCAACGATGTTTGGTGGTGACAGAACGGTCTAGTAAGCTTAGTCTAATACTAATACAAATAATATATCACATTGCATTTATTTATTTTTACATACATATAAATTACATTCCTAAATATTAATATAAAAACATTTAAAAATTTAAAAAATAGTAGCCCATATTTTATTTATTATTAGTTATTGTTGGGTGATTTCATTTTTAATTTTAAAAATCGTAATGATTACATTGTGTTGTTAAACGATTAAATGTCTGGGGGCATGATATATCAGCTATTTAATTATAAGTGCTTAACGTTTTATAATTTTAGGCATTATGTACTTTGTTTATCAAGTTAAAGACAACAGATTACATTCAAAATGATCGATCGAGATTCCCCGTGTGTTTCAGAAAAAAGGTCATGTTCTAAGTTATGTATCTTTGTTTAGACTGGGACTTTTTTCTTCTTTTGCCTTAATGAATAAACTTTTATAGCCAGCCAGCTATAACGAGATGTAATTTTAGTATAAAAACTCAGTTAGTTTAATTAGATCGACTGGATGTAGTAATTAGGATTGTACTTGGAATGACCACGTCAGAATAATTATTCCACTGTTTTATAAAAGGCGAATAAAACAATTTTATGAATTATCACTGAAACTTGATGTATTTTAAGAGCATTTAATCAAATTCCTAATGAATAAAGTCGAATATTAAATTTGTACTAAGCGTAACAATATTTTTATACTGTGCAACATTCAGACGCCACGCCATCTTGATTGGATTCCGCGCTTTGACGTTTAACAGAAATAAGTTATTATTAAATTCGGATTATAGAATAGCCTCGAATTCTGAATTTCCTTAACAACAGCAGTTTACCGTTTAAATACAAACTTTGATAACTGGTTGCACTAGGTGTGACGAAGGCCAAACAGCTCTGCGCGTAACACCAAAAAAGATAGTCAGGTCACGGCTAAAGGAACTGGTCATGCGCTCATTAGCAACCCCGACTGGACAATGCTACTACAAGAGAAAAAAAACCATAGGATATTGCCATGTTTAAGTGGAAGTTCGTTCTGTACAGAGGGTACTAAGATTAGGTACATTTACCAAAAAAGTTTAGAAGGAACTTCGTAACTAGACTTTAAAAAATCTGCTGTTCCATACACTTAGATTGTGTAGGTGTTGCACTTCTGTATGGAAAGATTTTGTTACTATGTCCCTTCCACCCTTTATATAGAAGGCTCAAGGAGGTTCAATATTAAAATATTGCCCCCGAAATACAGGTTTTAACTTATTAGAGACCTTCATTTTTTAAAACACGAAAATTAATTGCTTTATGTTACTTGAAATTTAGTTGTCAGACTAAAATTAGACACACCAAATTGAACTATCAAGCACACCATAGATAGATACTGCGATGCTTTTCAAATCTGCCTGTTAAAGCTGAAGCCATCCCTATCGTAGGTATTAAAAACAGAAGTTACGTCACTAAGCCCATGATGTAACATTCACTGATTACAATAGACCAGAACTAGTGATATGAGCTACTTTATCGCTCACGTATGTAGGCATGGTACAATTCTAAGTGACCTACTTCTCTTGTTCTTACGGCTCGCAAGAAAGATAAGCTACTGAATCAGTTTCTATTATTCTATTGAAAGACTTAGCTATTATCCATTTAATGAAAAAAAAATACGCGTGCTGCCCTTTGTAAAGGATGATTAAAGAAATCTATTGTACAATTCTAGAAACATCATCTCTCATGTTGTGTGACTAAAGCCAATCTGATACTTCGCTTCTACAGGGGGTGCAACAAGACATTAACTATGCATACTGGTCAGTAACCTGTGACATTGACTTTATTTTAGGTGTTAAAATTATTGTTTTTAGTAATGTGCAATGTAACACACGCAATACAATGTAGTTGTGTGTATTCTCCAGTCCGATTTCAGTCATAGCGACTAGTTTTAATGGAGACTAGCCAAGTGCACAGGAGATATTATAGTGCACAAGTGTGTGCGCAAACACAGGCGCACTCCCTCTTCCTTGCCTCTCATAGTCCGATGGGACGGCAATCCGACGCAGGGATCAGGCACAAGGGCACCACTAACTTCCAATCTCTTTGCTGTTACTGAAAAATTTCTAATGGAAAAATCCAATAACACTTTTTGCCCGACCTGGGAATCGCTCAACAGTCGCATTTGACACCACGAGACCAACGGGGCAATTACTACATTGCACTTACAAGTGCAATAGTAGGTACAACTTTAGTTGCAACATTTGCAACTTGTTTTCATAAATGAGAACCTCATTTTTGAAGCCGGTTAAAAAACGTTAATAAAAGTTGTAACTTTGACCTTCAATTGCAATGATGGGACCACTTTCGGCTTCATTTGGTGGTGTTTTACAACTTTTATATGCTAGATTTTTAACTGGATAGGTAGATAGGAAGACCAGCACATGACAGTATAACGCCGATAAAAATATCATGAAGATATAAAGATTGCATCTTAATTTAAATTTTAAACGAATCTATTGACATCGAGCTGCTGTATAAAACCGCTGCAGCTTGCTTGACTTGCCTTAATAAAACCGTCCCTCTTCAGCCACATTTTGACAGGCAACATGAACGTTGAACTGCTCACCTTGGCCTTTGTTTACAAAGGCTTAAGATATCAACTTTGGCTACAACCAAGGTAATCTTAATTTAAGTTCTGCCCATCAGAAAACGAAAACAAGCGTGCAACGTTAAATATGAATAAACGAATCGTTTTGACAACTACTTCAATATAAAATGATGTCATAAAAATAATAATATTAATGCCTTTGCTTTTGCCTGCGACTTTGTACGCAAAAATTTTCTTGCGGATCCGATTTTTTTTCAATAAAATGTAGCCAATATTACTCGCTGATAATGTGGCTTTACATTAGTGCAAGAATTTTTAAAATCGAGTCCAGAAAACCAAAAAGTTTGTGAGTTCATCCATTACAAATAAAAATACAAATATTTTCTCTTTATAATATTAATTTGGATAAGTCAAACGCAAAACTTCTTCTTTCTGAACTCTAAATGTGTTTCACAAACAATAGATTTAAAATGGAAGAAAATCGTCAACATTTCGAGAGAGCTTTTGATACGTTCAGATGGCTCCCATTTATTACCTACCATAAAAAGTAATAATACAACTCTTTATGGTAGGTTGGTACCTAATTAATACATTGTTGGTACCTAATTACATACAATGGTTTTACCGTGTACACTTCTATGAGGCTCTCTATAAATGTTCATAGCGATGTGTCGTATTTATATTAACATAAAAATATACTGTTAAATGTCAAATCCATTAGGTATATCATATTAGCTCTCCTTACCCGACTGCGCTAGAAGGAGAGATATGTTTTTGGCCACTTGTCGTACTTCAGGTAATCTTTCGTGATTTTATGACCTGAGCTGTGAGACTAACTTCAGTTGAATCACGTTTGGAAGACTATTTTAGTACGTAATACTCATCCAAGTGAAGTTTGTTCGTACCCGGTCAAGGTCCCCCCTATTCCTCTTCTAATTTTGAATGCATAGTGCCCACTGCTAAATATAGTGCACGAACTAACCCTACGACAGTCCACGTCTCACTTCACTGCGTTTTTAGAGTGGGCATACCTACATCTTCAATCATTATAACATCAGAGGAATATCGTTATTTCAATGTTAGCTTGTAGGCAATAAGTTTCGTTATTTTACGATATATACAAAGTATTGTAAACTATGCGGGTTATGCTTGGAGTCTCTCTGAGAGATTGCATCCGGAATGAGGTGATTTGACAGAGAACCAGGGTTGTCGACATGGCTCACAGAATACTTTATAACGCATTCATGTCCATAGGTATCTTATGTTAATTTATTAAGAGTCGATGCAGCTTCATATATGTTTTTTATCAGTTTGAAATAGGAACAGTTTTGAGATAACCTAAAATAACTAAACCGTGAGATTTACTAAATGACTACAAATGATGTACCTACCTAGTTATGACCACGAGGTTATTATAGCAGTCGCCACGAGTCGTGAGAGCAAATGTCAAGTTAATTTTTGGATTTTTAGATTCTTTTCTTTGTTTTTTGGGCCGCCGAAGATGCATGCGATTGATCCGTCTATCGGACACATCGCGTGCAACGTCGGCACCACAAAAAAATCCAGAAAGGAACCTAAAAATCCAAAAATTAACTTGACATTTGTGCTCACGACTCGTGGCGACCACTATACGTGCCTTCTTTTTTACTTGGTAATACTCGTTGTGTTTTTTCATAAGCCTTCAACATTTTGAGATAATCATTCTAATGCGAAACTTTGTTTCCGCGTCGCAATGGAGAATGATGACAAATGAGTCAATTTTGACGTCCATTGAAAGTTGGTGTAATTCTTTTATTTTTATTTCGTATACAAATGGTGCAATGAGTATTAATGTGGGCTTAATGAGTTATGTCATGCTGAGTGTAATTTTGAGCTACAACATAATAATATATTGTAACTTTGACGCGGAGGAAGGCGGGACAGACCGCGGGAGCTAGTTCAACATAAACTAGTACCAATGCACTAAGTCGTTTTAATTAAACACGTCACTATTGCAAATGACTTCAAAATGCACGTACCTTGTCTATACTTTCGAAAAAACAATAAAGAATTGAAAAAAAATGAAACATTTGAAGTTGCTGGCAACAAATTAACGGGTTCTTTTTTTAAATAAATGTCATATGTAATTCCAGAATATGGAAAGAGATGAGCCTAAACGACAGTTTGAAAGAGGTGGAACGCGCGAAATTGGCGGTATGGGACTACCCTGTCAGCGACAAATACTCTAAAATGTGGCAGGCAATGGAAGAGGCAGTTCTGCCTAACACCATAGAGGAAGCGATTCAAAGAGTAAGAGATTCAAAGAGTTCCAGTGAAGGTTTTGCCTGGTTGGGAGACGCTACTGATGTTAAGTATCATGTGATGACCAGCTGTGACCTTCAGCCAGTCGGAGATGAGTTCTCGAGGAAGCCGTATGCAATTGCCGTGCAGCAAGGTTCTCCGTTGAAAGATCAGTTTAATAATGCGTAAGTATTTAAAAAAGTTTTTCATGTTTTCGTGTAGATAATTATGTGTAAGTAGTAGTAAAAAGTAAGCCTGCTTATACGACTTTTTCTACAACTTATCTATGGTAGTTAAATTGTAAGTTTTCATGTATAAATAGGGAAAATTATCACCCATTCTATTAATATTGGGTTGCGTTTCGTGTTATTAAAATACAAATACATAATGTCATAACTAAAATTATTAATTATTTTTCAATGTGCAATATTTGTCCACATTTATCATACTCGTGTCTTCAGACTTGTACATTGAACCATATTTCGACTAAATAAACAGACTTCTGTACCTATCTTTGTAGAACGTAGCTAAATTCAGTTTACATAGCCTAAACACGTAAGTAATAAATTGTCGGCCAATGACCTTTTAATTTCATGACTTCCCGCCATTTTTTCGTGCACCGTTTCCATAGACAATATTTATGTGAACTATCTCGCGGCTTCCTTACGATCGTAGGCTCAGAAGCGTGACTGAATTACTGTTAATAAAAATTCTTTCAAAAAATATGCGTAGTTTAGAAATTTTCCGTAATTCTATAGCTACGCAATGTCCATTTTTAAGAGGGAACTAAATCCAGAGAAACTTCTTAAGAAATATTTCTATACTGCGTGAAATTCAGAAAAGTAACTGCGAACAAAATTGGAACCGTTACTGTACGTAGGAGTGTGAATGATTACATTATTTTCCCTATAAATAATGTTTAAAAGCAGATACAAATTAATAATAAACAAGCCCGTGATGAGGGTCGCCCTGTTTATGGGAAAACCTACTTTAGTAATTAGGTCATTGCGAACAGAATTGAATATGTTACAATATGAGACATGATCTCTAAAAAACGAATACTTTGCAAAGCTTCTGTCATCTATTTAAAATTACGGTTTTTAATTAAACGTGACCTTTATTTCTCCGCTATCTTTTTCGCCATTTTGTGTTGAGAGTTGCTATCTTGTCTTTTTGTGCGGCAATTCCCGTTAGAGATAAGTAGGTATGTAGTATTGCCTGTACTATCCCCGTATGTATAAAATTCGGGAAATGACCTCTAAGCATTGCATTTTTAAGTTTGTAAATAACTACCTAGTTAGTAGTTTGTGTGTCTGTTACGCTTTCATGACTAAACCACTGAACCGATTTTGATGCTTGGTACGGCGTAAATTGAACCTCAAGAAATGACATAGGTTACTTTGTAATCGGCGACTTCGTCTGCGTTCATAATAGCCGGAATTCGCAGGCGAAGACGCGGCCAAAACTTGTTTATAATTCAGCTTGTCCACGGCATATTCCTTATACCTATTAACAAATGTATCTAGCGGTCAAACACATTTTGTTTAAAGTGGGTAAGTAATGTACACCCACACTTTATTAGCGGTCGCTCGTGACTTGTGTCCTATAGCAGTTTTTTACCTTTTTTACAAAATGGAGATAAAAGATACTAGAAAGTCATATTTAGAATTTTCTGCAAGTACCTACTTTAAGCTGTAGTCAAACTCAAATACGTCTCATTTTGTAAAGAGATAATCACATATTGTAGTTTACGCTCTTGCTAAACCAAATACTGGGATATTATAGTCTACTCATCGGTAGAAAATGGCATGAAAATTACAACAATAGAAACGGAAACATTTTGCATGATTTATTTTAGTCCTATTTGATAAGAATCATAAAAAAACTAGCTGCTATCCGCGTGGAAGTCGAAAACCTCTCTTAATTCGGCCCTGTCTCAAAATCCGTTATTACCTACCTACTTATAAACTATGTACCTGTCAAATTTTAGCTTCATAGGTCTTGAGTAAAAGTATTTGCAGTTTTCGACATTTCGTGTTTAGTCAGCGATAAATCTGTCTTGTTGATAAATATTTTTGTATCTTTGAAAACACAATACTAATTACGTGCCTAAGTTTTCTTTTTCTAGTTCAAACAAAAGCGTTCGTTTATTGTGTCTATTCTATCCTTATTTACTAACATAGCATGTCGTTTGATATTAGTTAGACATAATTATGTTTACTAGAACTCGTATAGATCGGCCGCCATTTTGTTGACCAAAGAAAAGTAGGTAACGTGAAAGATTAATGACATCAAAGCTCTTTCAAGCTCCAATCGATAAAATGGCTGTGCCTATAATGTTCGTATAGATTCATGTTGATGAAACGGTTGGCGCAATGGCTTAGTGATTGGCTGCTGTGCTGTGTGTCGCGGGTTTGTTTCCCTCACGGAACAAATATTTATTTAGCCTACTCCTACAGATAGTTGTTCCGGGTCTGGTTATGTGTGTGTGAGTTTAAATGTTAGTAAACGCACCCACGACATAGGAGAAATTCCTAGTGTGAGACAGCGAAAGAAAATATGAATCATGTAGCTATATAGTACAAAGTTAAAACATGATAAAACCTATATGTCAGGGAACACAACATGACAGCAGAAACGTTAGCTAATACATTTAAAGCGTGTACCCTGAGGTGGTACCCTTGGCCTTAAAATTATAAATTAAAACTAGTTTATAGTACGATATATTCCGGTTAGAACTGGTTGCAATTTATTGTAGAATCTAATGACGCTGGGAAGGGGAAATATGGGCCACTCTATGATCTTTGGGGAATTTCTTCTAGCTTAGAAACGATAGCAATCTAATTCTAGCCTCAATTTGTCAAAAATGCCTCTAATTTTTTGAGTGATTGTCGCTTAGATGAGATTGCGGCTAGATTTTGAACGTTTTTATTTAGTGGAATTGGCGATTTGATGATCTACTACAAACTGCTACTGTCTAACTGGCTTTTGCCCGCGTCATCGTCTGCGTGAATTTCTTTAAGAATACCGTATTTTTTGATAATACAATTCCGTTCTCAGGAACAACATGATTTCCTATAAACGAAAGAATTTTCATAATCGGTCTACTAGTTCCAAAGAATATTGCATTCAAACAAAAATGATAATATTTATTAGTAACTATGAAAGTACGGATAGTTTTTATCTACCAGATAATTTGAAATTTTCTGAAAATCCTTTCTTCCAATTAGGAGATACAATAATATACCTTTTCTTTACAAATGAAAAATTTAAAAAAACTTCCATTAACATTACAGAATCCTGCAACTCCTAAACAAACGTAAACTGGAGAAACTCAAAGAAATCTGGTGGAACAACAATCCAGAATCTATGAAATGTGAGAAGCAAGACGACCAGTCTGACGGGATCTCGATCCAGAACATCGGAGGCGTGTTCATCGTCATATTCATGGGGATCGGACTGGCTTGCGTCACCCTGGGAGTGGAGTACTGGTGGTACAAATGGAGGAAGAGGCCTGCTGTCGGTGATATTGCGCATGTTACTCAGGTATGGTAGAAATAGGGTTCATTTTTCTTGGACGGCGCGAAGATATAGGTCAATGTTGTACTTAAATTGCAGTTGCCTTCAACTGGAAAACCTCAATTTTCAAGCTTGCAGTCTACAAGATGGCCACTGACTGACTATTATAGATTAGATGCCCTAGACAGACGTAAAAATAGGGCTACTAAGCTTCTATATAAGTAATAAAAAAAATCCTACTTCCTACTAATATTTTAAATGCGAAAGCTTGTGAGGTTGAATCGACGGATGTTTGTTACTCTATAGATTTGTGGATCTGTATGAAATTTGGCACTGAGATACATTATAGTACGAAACAACACATCTGGATTCTTTTTATCCTGGAAAAACGTATAGAAGTCGCGGGAAGAGGCTAGTTGTTTATAATGTTATGTACAATGACCCTCCTGATCTGGTAAACGAAAAGTAAAGTTGCATAAGAGCCTCTGCTAATAAGTAAAGATGACTTGAGCATGTCTTACGAATCCAGTAGAAAATTTGATGGTGTATTCCGTATAAATCTCTACAATGTCTTAACCAAGTGAGCTTGAGGTGAGATTTCATTCCAGTTCGGAATAGACAGTTCACTTCAAGCAAGACTTCACTGAAATTCACTGCAGGATATTATTACAGAAAATGATCAATATTTTTGACTGGCTATTTCAACATGTGTGAGCTCATTGGCAAAACAGTATTATCATTGTATGTGTTAATCATATATCTATCACATTATGAGTAGTGTTTAAGTGTTAAATAAAAAACTGTTTGAAAATACACGCAACCTTATGTTCTCGTAACCGGCGTGCTTGTATTATTATATATGCATGTTTATAAAGAAACAAAATTGACTTACCGTAGTTACCACGAACAATCACAATATTGTCTGTCTTCAACAGCCTGACCTGTGATTGGCTAATGTTGCGCAAGAGTCAAATCATTTTCAGTATAAAGGAGAGGAAAACTAATGAACACAGGAGAAGAATGTCCAGCAAAAATATTGATGAATTATTGCAAAAAGAAACAACACAGAACTGCCTTGTCCACTTGATATTTCATCAGTTTATCACATTTTACATTGATAGCAAATAAAGTCCAATGTCTTTATTTAGAAATAGTGAAAGGAATAGCAATTTTAATTATTGTTAATTTTTATTTTATAATACCCTCACTAATGACAGCAAATAATAATTATGAAATGAATAACGAACTTCTTTGACATGACTGACATTTTTTATTTATTTAAATTATAATATGTAGAAAGAATGGCTATTTATTAATTTTCATTTATTATACTGTATTTATAAATTAAAAATAAAATGATAACCTATGACAGCCTTTCTTATATAAGCAAAATTGTGGTGTTTTTTTTTTTCAGGTGGAACCGGCAAAATCCTCAAGAAACAACGTTGATAAACAAGGCGAAGGTTTTAACTTTAGAGGAAGGAACTTAGGTCTTAGCTTTAAACCTAAGTTTTAAAATAATAATATTCCTTTTTATCAGGTACTTATTTAGGTATTTTCCATGTGTTCATTGATCTCATTTTTTATTAAGAGCAATTGTATAGTTCTGCCCCAATGTATGCAAGTGTGTCTGCAATAAACACGTGGCACTTATTTGTGTTTTATACTAAAACTATTTTAAACGACGTATTTCCATACAAATTGGTGATTGGTAGATTTTATGTTGATTTTATAGTACATGAAGTATTACTAACAAAGGACAAATCTTCATGATGATTGAATAATTTTAATACAAAACTTCGAGAAAATTCCAAGGTAAAATGTTGTTCGGAAAAATCCGATAGATGGCGTTGCAAGTAGCGTTTAATCAAACCATTTATTCCCATTCCCATACAAATTCGTGATTGGTAGATATTATAGTTATTTATTAGTGAGGTAAGTATGTGCGTGAAGTACTGCTATCAAGCACAAATCAACACGATGAATGATAATTTCAACACGAAACGTCTAGAAAAAAAGTCAAGTCAGTCAAGGTAAAATGTTGTACGGAAAATCCGATAGATGGCATTGCAAGTAGCGTTCAACTGTACAGAAAATCTGCAGTTGTATATGTACTTTCTTATTATTATAAAAACTATAAACAAAACAAAAAAAAAACGTAATATTTCAAAGTAGTTTATTACAATAACTTAACGCGCTACGTTACAAAAGTACGATCAACATTACTCTAAAACAATGTACATCGGACGTGGGAGTGTGAACCAATTACCAACAATAGTATATATTACGTTAAAAAGCTTTTATAAGTATTTATGACGCAAATTGCGGATATTAAAGATGACGAGGTTATTACGAATAGGTAAAACAAAAGGGAAATTTTCTTTGGAGGTAGAAATTATGGTAAAATTTTATTTAATGATATACATACCTAACTTAATGACAGTCTACAGAAAATTGATGCGAAAGAAAATATTTGTCATTAAGCGTGTCAAACACTTTGGACACACGGTATGGACTTTCAATTTATCATAAAAAAACGTAACAGTTAATAAAGTCATAGTTAATTGATCTGTAACAATTTTGTTGCTTTTTTTAATGTGTGGCCCGGTTAATGGCAATAGGCTCGCCCCCTATTAGACGGGACCTAAACATGCCGGCGAACTGTGGGTGTACATTGTTACACTTCTGCCTAACCCTTCGGGGAATACAGGCGTGATGGTATGTATGTGTTTAATGTGGGGTCATTAAGAATTTCTCCTGTACCGTGGGTGCGATTACAAACATATTAATTCACATACACTAACAACCAGATCTGGAACAACTATGTACGTCATACAAATATTTGTTCCGTATGGGAATCGACACGGCAGCGCAGGAGCCAATCGTTCAGCCACTGCGCCAACCGTGTCGTGCTTGACAAGTCCTGTCACATTAGGCGACGGTTATTTTCAAAACAAGATAGTTTCTATATCATCTTTAAATACAGCTTTTTCAATCCACCTGAACTGTTTGCATAAATTTGTCAAAAACTGGTTCACACCGTCGTCCCTTCCCTAATTCTGCTAGTTGAGTATTATGACGGCAATAATCTAATATAACTCTGATAAACTCAACTACAGTATCATATTGTCTCCTATAAGGCAAGAAATCGTCATAGTTTACTTTCCTCAAACCACGATCTGCCACACTTAAAATAATATCATCATTCACCTCGAACATTCTCTCTTCATGAAATATCTTTGTGACTTTGTTAATATTAGTATCTAACAAGCCATCGCGCCTTTTCTCTTAATATATATTTACATTAGAAAAATAGCCATTTAAATATAAATATTAAATTATTGAATTTGGTAATGTTTATAGCTCGATGGTCTTGCCATGTTTGTTCAGGTTTTTCATGTTCTTGTTGCATAATTCTAGTTCTAATTTCAGGCCGTCCACCTCTGCCTCTAAAGTACGAGATCTCTTAAACATTTGGACATAGTTCAGTTGTAACTGTTTCTGGTATCTGAGTACCTTGTCTTTCTCTTCGGACCATTTTCTCCTTTCGCTGTTGAACTGGGTTTCTTTTGCTTCTAGTTCGCACTTGAGTCTGTCGACGATGGCAGTGGCGGCACAGGGTTCGTTGCAAGAGTCTGGGAGTTCTCCATTCAGTCTTTGAACTTCAGCATCTTCTAGGGCACTGTCACTGGAGTTCCAGTGGTATTCGTTTGTTTTGCAGACGTCGTAGATGCCTCGCATGGTCCTCCCGCACTCGATGCCTTCGTACCCGCTGAGAGAGATGTCTGACAGTTCTTGCCGTAATTCCTTCAGTTCAGTTTTTAGTCGTTCGATTTCATTTTTACTGGACTCCTTGGTCTTGGTGAGGTCTGAGACGCTTTCCATGAGGTCGTTGGTGAGTCTGTCGACTTCTGTCTGCAGTCGGTTGATAGATTTTTCTTTTTCGTCCGTTTCTGCTCGGAGCCTCATGATTTCTTTCTCCTTCTTGTCGAGGACTTCCCTCAGTTGACGGCAGTCGGCTTTCAGTGTCAGGTATTCGTGCCCCTTCGCTGTTTGTTCATTCTGGAAAATTTTATAAGAACATTGGTTAATAGGTTGATTTAATGAAAATATGCTTTGCCCAAGTAGCTGATGCTCTATTTTGAAATAGGGCATAGTATTTTTAAAAGATTTGTTTTTAAATTTTATTGGTAGTCTATATTCTACAATATTAGGTATCTAAATGTTCTGTAACCATGTAACATTGTTTACAAGCTACAAAGTTCACAGAGGACCTCTCCACTCCTCGGAATGTTCTCTGGGCCTCTATCTCTGCTACAATAACTCTACCAACCTGAGCATCTTTAAGCTGAGTCTTCAACAACGCGATCTCTCCAGCTCTCTGGCACAGACTCCACTCCGTGTCCTCCAGCCTCTGACGCAACAGTGCACGGTCTCGTCTCACTCGCGCTAGTTCCGCATCTCTTTCGTCACGGGAACGCCCGAAGCTCTGCATCATCAAGCCTCGAGCCGCCCGAACGCGTACCTCGTGACTACGGATTCTTTCTGTTGTGCTGAAATGTGCAAAAAGATTTGGGTTAAATTACAACTCAAGTGATTCTGAAGGGGTTTAAAGCTTCGATCAATGATGTAATTTAGTGATTTTTGATATTTTGAGGAATCCTACTACTGACTACTGCAAATAAGTCTCCCCCATGCATCTCTATAATGGCGCCCGTCTGTGGCCTTGCCATCTAGCAGATTTTCGAAACCGTCACCAGATATAATAATTATTTCGAGTATCTAAAGAATTTGAGGTCGAGTATGAATGAGTCTCTCGTAACGTATGTCTATAAGACACGTCAACTCCCAACTTAGCCTTTCTACTAGGCATAAACCTAACGATAGTATTAGAAAGTATAATGTATTCCTATCTCAGATGTACGGATCCATGCAATTTTATAGCGGTCCACCGTAAAACCTCCTAACCCAACCTACTAAAATTGTCGAGAGTTGAATATTTATAGCCACAAGAATTCTGTTATAATATGGAGTTTGTATGAAGCCAAAGGGTTATGGAGTATTGTCTTAGCCTAAGCTGAACACAAACGAACATAATTTTCATTAACATATTATGGTTTTTCTGCTATAAAAAAGGGAGACCTCAAAGGCCACAGTCTGGTTTATGTGCATGACGATAGTCATCATACGGTTGTTGCCACTAGCTATGGCTGGTTGGGCCTAACTGTGTATAATGTTAGCGTTTGTCCTACAAATAGCCGCAACCTCACTATGCAAACCAGGCTCTAGCGGTTAGATGGTCCAGATATTCTTATAGGAATGGAAGCTTCTGAAACTTTATTAGGTCAACCTCATTCTTTGCTGGAACTTCTTGGGAGAAGTTTTGGACAACCCAGATTACATGGTCAAATTGACAAGAAGTTTCTAAGATGAAATAAAAATTATTGACGAATATAAATTAGAAAATCCGGATAATTATTTTATCAATCTATGTAGCTGGACAGATACGATAGTGTTGCTAATCTGTTCAAAGTAGGGTCAAATTAACGCGAAAATAATGGTTTTAGGATCAGCACCAACAGAACATTTTCAACTCTATCCTGTTAATATTTAGTTCATTATAAATTAGCTAATGAAAACTGCTCGAGTATTTGGCTGTTCTGGATTGACCGTGACCCTTCGTCTTACAGTTTTTCTCTGATGGAAATAAGTCTGTATCATTAGCAAGGTGTTTTAAACGTTTGTAACTATGCTAAGTATGTTGTATGAATGTCAGCTTACCTATAGTCATGCTGATCTCTCTCCAGTTCAGCGACTCCGGAGTCTGCAGGCGAGGGCGCTGGCACTGGCTCCTTGTCCGCGCCGCTCAGGACAGAACTCGACTTTGTACTGGAAAAGAGAGAATACAAGGTTGTAGTAAGGAATAAAAGTCTATGTCCAGCACTGGATGTCCTGCGGATGATATGATTTTGATGATGAGTAAGGAATAAAATCACCCTTTTTTTTTTGGTGGGTGGGAAATCATCAAATAACTTCTCCCGCCCTGGGCGGGGCGGGAGGGAGTGTCAGACTTTTACTGACTAAAACCCACCCATGTTCCTTCTTGTGCCCTTTGCGTTCCGGGGGCGCGGTATCTCTTACGAACAACCCGCAGCCCCGGCAGGCATCGGCCCTCAGTGGCCCCTTCCTTTTGCTGACATCTCTTTGAGGCGCGCGTGGAACACGAACGCGCCGTCGACACGGCAGATAAAATCACCCTTACGCTAGCTAGGGAATATGTAGGTGTGTCCACGATACAGAAGATATTCCTAGTTAAAGACAAACTGTAAAAAAAAAACATTCACAGTTGGCGCAACTAAACACCTTCACTTTGAATTCATAATATCTATACTATTATTATAAATGCGAAAGTATCTATGTCTGTCTGTCTGTTTTGCTTTCATGACTAAACCACAGAATCGATTTTGAAGAAATTTGGTTCGGGGTAACTTTGAACCCCAAGAAAAGACACGGGCTACGTTTTACTGTCCGTGTCAGCAAACAACCGACATTTCCGTGGACGAAGTCGCGGGCAAAAGAAAGTATACTTATACATATTTTTATATTAATGTAAGAGGTTTGACCATTTAAAATATAAGTCTATTACAATATGTATAAAACAAGACACACAATGTAATACCTCAATGTAATATGTAATGTAACTGCCTCGGTAGCCTAGTGGTCTTAAGGGCGACTGCTACGCTAGAGGTCTTGGGTTCGTTTCCCAGGTCAAGCAAAAAGTGTTATTGGGTTTATCTATGAAATTCTCAGAAGCAGCTCGGAGTTAGGATTTGTGCCCGGTTAATGGCAATAGGCTCGCCCCCTATTACATGGGACTTAAACATACCGGCGAACTGTGGGTGTACATTGTTACACCTCTGCCTAACCCTTCGGGGAATATAGGCGTGATGGTACAATATAATATTGCCTAAGTACGATTATAGTATTCCATACATTACCGTTACTAACGGCATCAATTACAAATTCAAATTGCAAACATGGATCGTTTGACCCTTGATTTTATAGACTGAGTTATAATTTATCACAATTAACATTCATTGTATGTATGTTAATTAGAAATGTTCCACAAATTATGTTCACTCCTCTATTAATACAATTTAATGTCTAAATTGTGTTGCTTTATGATATGCTTTATTTAGTATTAAACAGTAAGTAAATACGACATAACCGCAACGTAGAGGTTATTAAACAAATAATCAAAGCGAGTCATAAGCAATCCTTCTTCAAATCAAGCATCATTATCATCTTGCCTACCTCCTTGACAATTCAAAGTCAAGTCAAAGTCAAATCATTTATTTCAATTAGACCATTAAAAAGCACTTTTGAATGTCAATTACATGTTAAAATTAAAAATATTGAATCTAGTTGCCCATTCCAAAAAGTAGTTTCGTATGGAGAAGAACGGGCAAGAAACTCCATACATACTCTTTAAAAAAATGTATTACAATAAATTGTACAATTCCATAAAATTATACTGATGTCAAAACGATCTATCAAAATATAAAAGTCACTCAAAGTACTGCAATACGTACTCAGTGCCACAAATTAGAAATGAAAGCTAAATTAATCGTAATATTTATTGACCAATATACATTTCACAGACAAAAGTGCCTGTAAATGGTCTAATTGAAATAAATGCTTTGACTTAACTTGACTTGCCTCTTTACCACACTAGGAATTTCACGATGAAATACGTACGTTACTAGGAATTTTATCGTGTAGTTATAAGTTATATAACATAACCCTACAACACACGGGAGCAGAGCAGTAATCAAAAAAAAAACGCGGGTGAAAAAAAAAGCACGCGATCGAAGTCGCTAGAAATTGGTATTAGCGTCAAACAGTTGGTGGTCGATGGCAAGACAAAAATTATGTCGAATGGTCTCTCCACACTAAAAGGTGAAGAGCCACTATGTTGGTCGAATATTATTGATGAAACTTCTAAGCTGCGTCGTTCAGACCTAAGATAGCATTTGGCATCGAACGGTAAAGTCGTTAAGGTATTTGATATTTTATTACTTTGTTTACAACCTGTTCGATCGTAGATCGTTGCCTGGATACTTAGTTTCATAATCTGGCCAATAAGGACTAGATTGTGGTACCTAGTTGTTCGTCGTAAAATGGGTTTTAAATTCTAGTTTGGTTACCTCTTGAAGAATAGGCGTAAACACATAGTTAAACTAGTTCCCACTGTTAGTCTTCCTCTTTGTGACGCGGAGATAAACTTAATTTATTTGTAAAACATAACCTTGAAAATCACTGACACCGGTGAACGAAAACATCGTGAGGAAAGCTGGATTTATAATGAATATACATAGTCTGAAATCGAAAAAAAATATAATTAATTAAAACAGTCTAGTATTTAAACGTGTATTATTTTAAGTAGTAAGCATAATAGCCGCCACGAGTCGTGAGCACAAACTTCAAGTTAATTTTTGGGATTTTGGGTTCCGTTATGGATGTTTTGGGACGCCGAGTAGCGTGCAGCGTGCTCACGGCTCGTGACGGCTACTATATTAGATATTGTAAATATATTTTACAAAATTAACATCGACAGCATTTATGTCATTGTTTAGGAGTGACAATGGGTCGCCACGCGAGTTCAGAACGAGTTGGTAGATGAGACAGGGCTGCCAATTTTTATTTCTAGGATGTAGGAATTTTCTCCAAATTTGCCGGTTCTATTTTTGTCATCCCTGGCTTATAAGGAATACAATCATCACGTTTCAAAGCAAATGCCGCTATGATATGTTAGGTAACAACCATTTTGTTATAACGATTGTATGAATGAAGTTGTACTAACGAAGATCGATGCATTTTGATTATTTATGACTATTGTTGTTATTTTTTATAGTTATTTGAGTTGTGTAACTGCATCTTTGATTGATATTATGTAGTCCACTATGGAGATCTATAATAATTTGTATTCGGACAATAACAGACGGAACTTTCCCTTCTATGGACGTGTTTTTCTATACTTTTAAGTTTTAAACGTAATTATGTCTCCGAGCAAGTATTTTGGTGACCAACTCTTTCGTGGTTCGACTCTTTTTTTTGTGAACGGTTTTTGATTGTCTTGGATTCACAGAAAATCCAATGAATAGGATTCTTTTTCATGCGTAGGTAGTAATTTGTTTCTCTGAAGTCGGCTCAACTTAAATTGGGGTTCAATCGGGGATCGCGGAATGCATGTACGCTTTTGAAATCCTCGGTGTAAATACTGGACCCCAGAGTTCCCACTGGCGTGGTTTTTAGTCAGTAAGAGGTTGCCATACTCCTCCCCTGTTCAGGGCGTGGGACAACTAGAGGATTTTCCATACCGCACCAAAAACAAAGTTCAATTGCAGTTCAAGTAGATGCGCATTGTCTGTTTTTTTTTTTTTTGGGGTTGGGAAATCATCAAATAACTTCTCCCACCCTGGGCGGGGCGGGAGGGAGTGTCAGACTTTTACTGACTAAAACCCACCCATGTTCCTTCTTGTGCCCTTTGCATTCCGGGGGCGCGGTATCTCTTACGAACAACCCGCAGCGTCTAACTGATTTAAGGCTGAAGTTGTAACTTGACTTGGAGTTATCACACGAGGTCATGTTTCAGCCTAAGCTCTTGAGAATAAGGGTGATAAACTTTACTCACACCGCCTAAGCCACTTTACCCCAGAACAAGTGTACAAACGATGTTCATAATATGAAAGGCAGGTCGCGCTCCGCGGCGCGTCTTGCATCACTGCCCGAGCGTTACTATGACTGCGTCTGCGCAGCTTATGAATCTATTGTGCCTCTGTTAATTATGGACGTAACGTGCCAATGTCAGGAGTGATGAGGTTATGATGACCGGTAAATGGTGTTAAAGATAGCTGTAGATTTAAATGAAAATTATTCTAGCTTTACTTGTGGTGTCATTAATGGCGGCCATAGCAAGTCAAGGGTATGAGGAGCTGCTGATCACCATTTAGTGGATTTCCAAAAATCAAGGTGACAGACAGCGCGGCAGGACCAACATGACACGACGAGAAGAAGTAGACTCTTGTCTACGAGATTAGAATTAGACGGCAAATAGATTAGTGCAATGAAGTAATGGAGGACTTTGTTCTACACCTTTATGTAAAAAACCCTATAAATTACCAAACGACGTAACAAGAGCTCGCCAAAGAAAAATATTCGATTTGGTACAATTATCACCGATTGATATGAATACTACATCATCATCCACTTAGCCTTTTCCCAACTGTGTTGGGGGCGGCTTCCAGTCTAACTCTTTTTGCCCGACCCGGGAATCGAACCCATAACCCCGTGCTCATCAGTCGCGCTTGCGACCACGAGACCAACGGGGCACTCCTATATGGATACTACCTTCAAACTAAATAAATATTTTGTGGAAAACGGGTATTTCCAATTTAAGAATCGAACGAATTAATGTTTCGTTTACTCTGTGCGCTTATGCGAGACTATGGGCCGTTTAAACAAAGTACACTCCAAGAAGGACACATATGCATACTATTCGCTTATTTATTCTAATGGTATATTATTACGGAGGCAATCATATTGAACATTATGGTAGATTAGTCAATAATTGAAAAATGACTTATAAACCTGTGTACATACAAATATTTAAAGGCAAATATTTGCTGCGATGATTATGTTATTGACTGAACCATCGATGATCATGGTCACCTTTGAATGACGTTCGATAGGTATGAGGTGCGTCCTTTTTATACAACACTAGCTTCTCCTCGCGTCTTCGTCTGCGTGGAAGACAATACCATTTAGGTAATTCTGGTGACAGCATTTTGGCACAAATGAAAATAGTTTTATTACTTTTTCCCTGAGAGACATTACCCAAAAATAGCAAACATACTAATTCATTTGACCAATCAAAAAAATATGCGTAGATTTCTGCTCTAAATGTTTCAAATGCGAATGAGAAGGACAATTATGTCTAATTTACTATTACAGAAAATCTTCAGAAAGTAGAGCGTTGCGGTCAACGAATGCGTTTTGTAAACTGTTTACGCTGATGTGTTGACGATAAACAGATGGTTCCTCAAAGCGTCTTGTGGTTAAATAAAGTATTTTCTGTAAAGTAAATAGTGGCAGAAGATTTTTTCTTATCATTTACATCATCATCTTACGTGACGTCATTCTGTTAGGTATAGGCCTCCCCTTTTTTTTTTTTTTTTTTTTTTTTCTCGTGGTTTAATCCACATGGACTGCCTCCGCCTCGGGGAAGGGGGAGGGGTGTGTCGGACTCCTACCGACTAAAACCCCACGGTGTTCCTCCAACTACCAATGGCCGGGGCACGGGTATCGCTCTGAGCATTCTTCCGCACCAGATATAGGTCTCCCCTAAAGATAGCCACAATGACCGGTCCAGTGCTGCCCGCATCCAGCGATTTCCCGCGACCTCACCATGTTGTGTATGTAAATAAATTTTGGAAGTGAAAAACTAACTTCTAATTGTTGTCATCCTCTGCTTAGCCTTTTCCCAACTATGTTCGGGTCGGCTTCTAGTCTAACCGGGTGCAGCTCAATACCAGTGTTTTACATGGAGTGACTGCCTATCTGACCTCCACAACCCAGTTAGCGGGCAACACAATACCTCTTGGCTTGACTGGTTGTCAGATTTCCTGGCTTCTGACTATCCGTAACGACTGTCAAAGATCTACGAATGACAGCCGGGACCAACGGCTTTACGTGCTTTCCGAGACACGGGGGTGTCACACCACCAACTTCCAAACTCCGGGCTGTTACTAAGAAAATCCTAATGGAAAAACCCAATAACACTTTTTGCCCGACCTGGGAATCGAACCCGGGACCCCACGCTCATCAGTCGCGCTTGCGACCACGAGACCAGCGGAGCAGTTCCTTTACCATGTTATGTATGTAAATAAATTTTGGAAGTGAAAAACTAACTTCTAATTGTTATATCATTGCTATATTTCAGTCATTTGGTTTTATAATGTTCTTCTGTTTTTCTAGGCAACTATACAATATATAGTATTATTCTGTGTTTTATAACTGAAGAACTGTAATTGGCTGTCAGTATAATGAACTGGTCCTAATCTTCCAATTTTAGTTGTAAGTCTTTCATATTATGAAATTAAATAAATAATTTATAATAGGTAGATATGTGGCACTACAATACAACCTACTTGCACATTATTTGTCAAAAGTATTTTGTTTTGTGTGAAAGTGGCTTACAGCAGAGCAGAGAGTCATTAACAGAGTCGTTAATTATTTTTACTTTTCAGAACAGTTCATACAATATAGTGTTTTTTTTTTATAATTGTTAGCTTTTATTAGATGGTAGTTGGCAATAGGCTCGCCCCCTATTACATGGGACCTAAAACATACCGGCGTACTGTGGGTGTACATTGGTACACCTCTGCCTAACCCTTCGGGGAATACAGGCGTGATGGTATTTATGTCTGTATTAGATAGTAGTCCAAGTATGTACTAGTCTTTTAATAAACAGTCACAGACACATCACTGAAGGAAGAATTACTGAACTATGACAATTATTCATACCTGATGTAAGAATATGGACGACGCGAAAGGAGTATGTAAGGATTGTAGCCGGTAGCGTGCAGTGGTTTCTGCCTACCACCATGGCATATGAGTTTTTGTATGTTTACATACCTATAGGTAGGTCAAGTTGTATGGCGCTGATCTCAAATTAATTAAGCCAGAGAATAACTATGTTGGTGAAAATATGATGTTCGTGAGGATTTTCATACAAAAAAAATAAGGATAATATATCCACGGTTTCATGTAAATCTACATAATACAGCACTGCATTTCATAAAACCACTAATACATTTTCCACAACAATGTTACTACCCATGTTCTTACAAAAATTTCTGGAAATACACGTATAGATAGCGCAGTAAATCGGTAATAACAATTGTATTATACGAACTGAATACCACTCCGTTGTGGCAGACAAGCAAAAGACTGGAGAAAGTGGATGAAGAAAGCTGTGGGCTATATTTTATGGTGCGGCTTATGGGAAAGCGAATAATGGGTAGGAAACTGAGTAGGTATAGAGAATTGAATGACCCGTTGATCTTGCAGTCATAAGTGCGACTATTGAGTTAGGGGTTTTAGGTTTGATTTTCAGGCCATGCAGTGTTGGGATTGGCCTTTTCCGTCAGAAATTTGTCAGTAGTAGCCCGGAGATGGACTTTGGTGGTATGATACCTCCGTGCTTAGGAAAGCACGTAAGGGATTCCTAAGTCGGACAAAGTGTTATTGAGATTTTCTGTTAAGAATTTCTTAGTTTGGAAATAGGTGGTGTGACATCCACGTAGCTCAAAAAGCACGTAAATCCATTGGTACTGCGCGTGATCTCTCCCCAGTCAAATGAGATTGCCGTCTCAGGACTATAAGAGAGTTAAGGAAGAGGGAGTGCATCTGTGTTTGCACACACACTAGTGCACTATAATATCACCCGCGTTCTTAGCTAGTCCCTATTGAGATTGGCCACAGTGCCATGACCGAAATTCAAAACTCGGTCGTAAAAAATTGTTATATAGATACATCCGACCATTATAAATATACACATCATCACACCTGTATTCCCCAAAGGGTTAAGCAGAGGTGTACCAATGTACACCACAGTTCGCCGGTATGTTTAGTTCCCATGTAATAGGGGGCGAGCCTATTGCCATTAACCGGGCACAAATCCTAACTCCGAGTTGCTACTGAGAATTTCACAGAAAACCCAATAACATTTTTTGCTCGCCCTCGCGCTTAGGACCACTAGGCTAACGAGGCAGTTCATTATAAATATAATACATTGAAATAAGTCACAGACCTTTACAACACCGGAAATATTAATATAAATAACCACCAATGTGTGGATATTGTTGTTGAAACAATAAATAATAAAAAAAGAGAGGAAACAGTGTGTCGAATTTCACAATTTGGTCGAATGTGTTTTCGTCATACCCCGCAGAACAATTAAATACTTACGTTATTTTGAAAGGTATATTTATTATAATATTGAAATACCTATGAGGCCAGCTTGCATGAAGCAATATATTAATTAAATATTAAAGGGAGATGAAGATATTAAAGTACCTCGTTCGCGAAGAACATTTTGCATAATGTCGAGTGGTCTGTTTTGCACTTCCAAATGTCAAATAAAGCCAACGTATTATAACTGCCTCGGTAGCCTAGTGGTCCTAAGCGCGACTGCTGCGCTAGAGGTCATGGATTCCATTCCCAGGTCGAGCCAAAAGTGTTATTGGGCTTTTCTATGAAATTCTCAGTAGCAGCTCGGAGTTAGGATTTGTGCCAGGTTAATGGCAATAGGCTCGCCTCCTATTACATGGGAACTAAACATACCGGCGAACGGTGGGTGTACATTGTTACGCCTCTGCCTAGCCCTACGGGGAATACAGGCGTGATGATGGTATGTATAAATAATTTATTGTAATGGTATGAATACTTTAACCCAATAAAATAAATACACGAAAATCAAATCGGGTTAATTTTGCCAAAACAGACTAACCCACATCATAATTACTCGCATTTTTTAAAGTAATTATAATGATTTGAGATTTTTTACGTTGATTGATTTTAAATGTACTTTGGCATTGAATTAGCTTGACGTTAATAAATAAATTATTGTCAGATAGACCTTTTCGAACGTTTTGATAGTTTCGTCTAGTTATAACGTGATCTCTTTCTTCCTCCTTATTAAAATCATATTTAATAAAGAGCTACCAAAAGGGGGAACAAAGAAAATGGGAAACCCAATTAATAATACTATTTCCGATTCAAAACCCTTCCTTATACTTCACTAATATCCGTACAACGTTTAAAGAAAACGTTATTTTAGTAACACGCACACCGAGCCATATAGACATTCAATTATACATAATTGAATGTCTATATGGCTGTCTATTTGTTGCTGAATGTACGTAGGTAATATACATATTACCTACGTACATTCAGCAACAAAAGTTGTACATTATCATCTTACTTCATATTACAAATGTGAAAGTTTCGATGGATAGATGTTTGTTACTTAATCACGCCAGAACGGCTCAACAGATCTGGATGAAAATTGCCACAGAGATAGATATATAGTTTGGTACAGCACAAAGTTTACTTTTATCCGGAAAAGATGTGTGGTTCCCGTGGAATAATATATTAACTTTGACACCGAAGAATTCGCGGGCAGAAACTAGTCTTTTAATACACGAAACAATACGTAACACTGCTTTTCAGTATTTTAGATAATACTTAGCTATGAGTTTATTTTATCTTGATTTTACATCTCTATAAAATTGTGCGCAATTACATAATAGAATTTAAAATATGAAGTGTTAAACACTTTTGTCGCTGAGTGTACCAACTATATGTAAATGAGATGGATGTGAGCGCGACGGTGCGTAGTTCCTGGCTTCATCTCCGCAAACCTATTGTTAGGGATTTTATGAAGGTTACAAAAGTACTTATCTACATGTTTCTATGAGAGCTTGATGAAATTTTTTTATGCATTTCGTTTTGACAAGAGATGTTAATTTTAATCTGAAGCCTCAAACACATTACGCGGGTAGCCGTGCGGCTGACCGCAAGCACAATAGTGTACGTGATATTCATTTATATGGGCACTATGCGTCTGCGGGCAGCCGCACTGTATTTCATATTATTTATATACTTTTAAGAACGTTCGCATTCTAATCTGTCTTAATGTGCTAAAATTTTACATACATTTATGACTTTGATTGTCCCTGAAAAGAGACTGCGACTAGATTTTTGATGGTTTTATTACTAGAATTGGTCTTCTTTAGTCGTGATTTCAAATTCTTCAATATTTATTTTGGCTCAGGTCAAGAAACGCTATGATCTTAAAAAAATATTATACTTTAAAAAAAAAAATCTTTGTTGCAGTACGATAAATTATAACATGATATCCGAAGCTTTGCCAAAGAAACCTTATTGGACTGAAATAAGTTCAGATTTGCGTGAAAATATCTATTCAGGTCAATGGCGACGCAACATCGATTATGGGGCTTCATCTTAATCGGTTCAGTCGTTATAGAGGTTGTGCTAACACGTACTAACATTACAAGGTCGTTTTTATTAACAAAAGTCTTAAACCAGTGAACCGCTGTTCTGTTTTTTTATAGCATCTATTGTGAATGGGAGTCTAATTAATTGTTGGGTGAAGGTTAATGCTTACAGCTTATGATGTCATTTATCAGTCACTCATGAATGAAATTATTTAACTTTTAAAGATTTTACTATTTGCTTTAGCTTTACTTTATAGGTGGGGGGAAGGGGGTGTTTTATTCAAAAATTGAAAGCCAATTTACGAAAAATATTAAAAATCCAAGTGTGATCTCATCTGAGCGATAATGAATATAAAAAACTTGTCCAAAAATGTAAGTCAATTTTCAACCTAAATTACTTACTAATTGCACCAGTAAATGAGAGGATTTTTTTAGGAATATCATCTAGTTTGTAAGGAGACTGGAATAATGATGCAAACCGAGTGCTAATCGAACTCGCACACGAAGGGTTCCGTACCACCATACAATTTGTTGGTATATTACGCAGTCATTTAGCAAGATATTAAAGTTTTCCACACCTGAAGGTTGAAACAATCATAACTAACCGTGCTGGCTCATCTATAATAGTCACAATAATAACACGTTTCTGTTGGAACAATTAAATGTTTCATAACTCTCCATCATGAGGAATCTAAGGTCGTTTGTTTCTAGTACAACCACGGAAACTCGCCATTAAGGAAAACTGAGTTAACTAACTACACACGCACTTGTTATTACGTGTTTGTAAATATGCATTAACACTTGTTTTATGCAGACTTGTTTGAGCATCTACAAAGAGCACTACTGAACCATCATAAGAATGTCGGTGGCATACATTGTTTGCACCATGAGGCGCACCATCCCGTCGCCAGTGCCTAGTCTCCCAACTTCAAGGCAAAGGCTTATTCTCACACATAGAAGACACGAACATTGATCACCACGCTTGTTCTAGGTAGATTTGCGATTTCAGACTTAAACTACAAGTCCAGGTTTCGATAATGTTTTGTCTTCACACCGGTGAAGGAAAACACTTATTTTTTAATATCATTTTAAGGCAAAGTCAAATACAAATTCAAATCATTTATTTCAATTAGACCATTTACAGGCACTTTTGAATTGTCAAGAAGTTACCCATACAAAAAGTTGAAGCTAGTTGCTCGTCCAAAACGTAGGTCTCTATGGAGAAGAACGAGCAAGAAACTCCATAGACATTTTTTCAAATTGGGTTTTACAAAATTTTTGTTACAATGTTACTGTTGCTTCTATATGTGTAAACAATGAAAGTGAATAATAATAAAAAACAATAGAAATAATTATAGTAATAAAGTACTTAAGTCATGGCAGTCAAGAGATGACCAATGCCAACTGACAGCGCCCGTTCACGAACATGACAAAGACGATGAGGCATACAAGCCGACGGCCCACCTGATGTTAAGTGGTCACCGCTACTTAAAGCATCTGTAATACCAGAGGCCTTGCAAATGCGTTGCCATCCCAGAGACAAAGTTGAAACGTCTCATGTGCCAGTAATTACACCGGCTTCCATTCCTTCAAACCAGAATACAGCAACTCTGCTTTGCGGCAGAGATAGGTATGCCTTATGGTGGTAGTTCTTCCGTGGACGAGCTCCTTCACAAAGAGCTCTACTACTATTAACACTACTATAGTAGTCGCCAGGAGTCGTGAGCACAAATGTCAAGTTGATTTTTGGGTTTTTGGCTTCCTTTCTGGGTTTTTTTGGGCCGCCGACACTGCACGCGATTGATCCGTCAGTTGGACCGATAGCGTGCAGCGTCCACGCCCCATAAAACCCCGAAAGTAACTCAAAAATTAACTTGACATTTGTTCTCACGACTCGTGGCTACTAATATACAACATGTCAGTAATTATCTAGTGTAAGTGATTAACTAATAGTTGCGAGGGTGGTCTCGTCAGGTTATTTGTCACGGATCTGGCTAGATGACGATACTGATACGCGGTTACCAAACGTGGTACGTAACAGCGGCTTACTTGAACTGAACGGTAGCGCAACTGTGGCGATGGATAGGAGTTCTATTGGAAGTTTTATTAATAATTTAATTAATATGGAAGACATACAGCTTAAGGTAACAGTAAATTAGACTGACAATTAATTACAGGTCTTCACTTATAATAACATATACAATGGTTTTGGTATAGAAATTAATGTATGGGTTCGATTCCCAGGTCGAGCATAAAGTGCTAATGGGTTTTTCTATGAAAATCTCAGTAGCAGCTCGGAGTTAGGATTTGTGCCCGGTTAATGGCAATAGGCTCGCCCCTTATTACATTGGTACACCTCTGCCTAACCCTTCGGGGAATACAGGCGTGATGGTATGTACATAGATACGGGATATAGTTCATGAAGACAAGTATTAAATAGAGTACATATTTATAATCGAACTAATAATATATAGTCTATGGTTTATGGGTTGTCTCGAGGAAAAGACTAAGTGCAGCTAGCTAAAAAAGGCCAAGTGCTATATTTTAAATTCCAAACATTTTTTATTACGGCTGATATAAATGAGTTCTAGACACTATAGAGTTATTTATTATTCGAATATTAAAAAATAATCTTCTGTTCTAAACATTTTGACCATGTAGTTCCAATAGCCAAAATTGGCACCCACAGAAATCTATCTAACCCATTTTTTTTTGCTCCCGTAGCATAAGACTTCGGCTTAATTCAGAAATCAACGCAAACAACGTCGCGAGCATAAGCTAGTAATAGATAATTAATTATATGTCCTACTTCTCTTATCAAGAACTCGATGACTGTAAAGGAAGTTCAGTCATCAATGATGCTGATAGGCGATAGCCGTTGAAAATAACTAAGTGATTGCGAATTGTTGATAAAGCAATATTTTGTAAGCAAATTATATGAGCAATGAGATTCTTGTGTTGGTCATACGTGTTTATTGTTATAACCTTTCATTTATAAACATTGTCGTGAAAGAAAGAGAGAGAAAGAGATGGTGAGATAACAAGATGACAATACAATACAATTCCCGTAAGTTTGTCTGCACTGAAATCCTTATCTCAGTCCCAATCTATGTACTTGTACACCCACTAATCCTACTACATCACATACCTTCACGCCTATATTCCCCGAAGGGTTAGGCAGAGATTTAACAATGTACACCCACAATTTGCCGGTATGTTTTAGTTCCCATGTAATAGGAAAAGGCCAAATTTCATTCGGATCCGTTCAGCCGTTTAAGCGTGAACGACTATCAACCATCCATCCATCTGTATATCCATCCATCCTCACAACCTTTCGGTTTTATAATATTATTAGTAGGATAGTAGGATTAGTCCTGAACTGCCTAGGTAGTCTAGTGGTCCTAAGCGCGACTGCTACGCTAGAGGTCTTGGGTTCGATTCCCAGGTCGAGCAAAAAGTATAATTAGGTTTTTCTATGAAAATCTCAGTAGCAGCTCGGAGTTAGGATTTGTGCCCGGTTAATGGCAATAGGCTCGCCCTCTACAACATGGGACCTAAACATACCGGCGAACTGTGGGTGTACATTTGTACACCTCTGTCTAGCCCTTCGGGGACTATAGGCGTGGTGGTATGTTATTCTAAAGAATTTCTGACCCGTCCAAGTTATGAAATAAAACGATAACAGTCCCTTGCTACCCTTACAAATGCTTGCTCAGCATGACCACAGAGTATTATTATTCCATGGCATGACCCTCACTTTAAAAATTGAAAAATACAATTTGGCTTCTCGTAAATACTAAATAACAAAAACTTTCGCTTTATTGATTGGACTAGTGCATACTCTGTGTAGTGCATTGAACAATAGGCACTACACTATTGTCTATTCACTCATTCATTCACTATAGTAGGTACTATTGGTACTGCAGCTGTAGCTAACCCACTTTAGTCGATAATTTGCGTGAAGGGAAGCAACCAATAACCACTTTGTATGGGTCAACGTATTTGTTACAAAAGGGTTTTATTATACAGGGTGCGATAAAAAGCAGTTCATGTTCAGAGGGGTGATTACGTACAATAAATGTGAATTATTTTTTATCAATGACCAGAAAACCGCCCCAGCTTCCCACGGGTGTAAATTCCCAGCTTTTCCGAAAAAAATCAGTCTTACAAATGTTGTTCGGGAAATTACGAATGCAACAGAAAAAGAATCGGCCAAATGAGTCCAACCGGTTTCGAGTTATGCGCTTTTTATTAATATAGAAGATTATGAATGTACTTACATTTTTGCTTCGGGTTTAATAAAACTAGTTCCTAAATTGAATAGAGTAACTGATCTGATTTAAAAGTCGAATTTTAAATAATTACTGACGGTTTAAGTTTGTTTTTAATAGCTTCCGTTTTTCTTTACAGCCAGACTATCCTTGTGTGTCAATATCATAGAGACGACTAAATATAACAGCAGAACAGACCTTTTTCTTATACCTGTATACAATACTTCAGTAATTGTCATTTCTATCAACCTCTTCCTAGCGTGACTAGTAGCTATTATAGTTACATAAAAGGATTGTTTATTTAAACGATGAAATGATGATGATATTTTATTTCTATAGTCAGTAAATACTGATTGACAATGGCAGGGATGTAGAAAACTGAAAACTAAACAATACAGTGCAGAATAAAGGACCTAACATAAGAAAATCGCGAACGTATTGTGAAAAAGGTGGGAAAATATTTTCTCAACATATTGAGTAAAGGATATACGTAGGTCTGTTGGTAATGACTACTGTAATTATTAAAATTTTACTTGCATTATAGTAATTGGAAGTGTAATTAATATGTCTATCTAATTACAGACAGGTAGACGGTAAAAAAATAGCCCGTATTACGATTTTGTAAGAATTCATTGCTAGGAACGAAAATATTTCAATTAAACTTGATCAACAATCGTTCAACTATTTTTATTTCGTCATAAAAAGGTGCTTCTTTTTAGCTTACCGTCAATGAGAGACAGTGTACCGTGACTATGAGAAGAAAAAATAGGAATACCTAGAACGCAGAATTTCTAGTACTTGTTTTTGATTTTAATGAACGTTAGTTGGCTACTAGAGAAGTCCTAACGAAATGGTCACTGACCAAGAAAATAATGACCAGATTTTAAATACTTGCCTATTGCGTATTATCTGGATACTCGAAATATTTTAGTAATCTCAATATTTACAAAATCGTGCTACGATAAACATTATCATTATTTGATTTAACTTAATTTGCATAACACGTATAATATAACGACACAAGACTACAATGGCAGTTCCAATAACTGACCCAGTAATAAAAACCCCCAACTTTTTTTTCTCTTTCAAAACTCACCTAAACATGTCACAAAACTCTCACTTTTCATTACACTTCACCATTTTATTCACTGGAACATGTATAAAATCACCATTAGATAAATAAACACTGTTTGTTGCGTACGCGCACCGGCTAGCCGCTACTCTGTTCAACACACGAATGTCTGTGCGCGTGCCGACCGCGCCGCTAAATTGCTGTTATGATAATAATTGCTGAGCAAACCGCGTAAAAGAGTAAATACTGTATTACGATCATGTTTTTGCTTTATTAATGAATGTTAAACGAGATGGTTTCAAAGAAAGGTGAATATAAATGCAACTAAGTGTAAATGTTGGTATGTCAGTTTTTGCGCGGCGATTTTATCTGAAAGAAAAAGTTTTGCGTGTATTTTTTTGCTGCAACTTTCTTTGACATTTTAAGTTGGTTACACTTTTTCCTTGATTATTTGGATTTTAAGAACCTATGCGGATGTATCTAATCTCGAACAGGAAACTTCAAAAATATCTGTATGTACTTACTTGAAAATAAAGCAGTCCCAGTAGAGTACATACTTACGGAAAGATGTTCGGTAGGTACCTAAAATTCAGTATTTTATTTTCCAAACACACTGTATTTAACTTTTACTCTATGAAGTTAAAAAAGAACTTTCTTAAAAAAGCCGGACGCGCAACGTGTATTTATTTACTGTTTATTAAATTATACCTTTCTGGTCAATGAACACGGCTACGGAATGATTCAGTAACATTTTACGGCTCCTAACTCATTCACCAGCTAGCATGCGGCGTGTCGCAGTTACATTGACGAAGCTGCCTCTTTCCTAAACTTCTAAATAACAAGTGTAAAACTAAAAAGACAAATGACGAAACTTAAGGTAACACCTTCTTCTCATCATTGTGATGAATTTTTTGGACCAGACCATAACTGGAAATCGACTGGTGAAGAACATATTGAAGGTTCCAACTTTGTATAACGTATTTTTACGAAAACAAATTTTAAAAGTTACAACTAAACTTGAAATAGCCCCCATGATCCCTGTCGATGCGTGTACATATACGTACAATGTTTTTCAAAAACTTTTTTTTTTTTTGTCAAACTTACTTAGTTTAATAGGCACGGTTATAATCATAAAATGTGTTTAATTACATTTTCAGAACCCCAAAAAATTACTTTAAAATCTCCCAACGTATTGATAACCAAACTTTATATTTTGTTCTTGCGCGACTGCTACGCTAGAGGTCTTGGGTTGGATTCCCAGATCAAGCAAAAAGTGTTATTGGGTTTTTCTATGAAATTCTCAGTAGCAGCTTGGAGTTAGGATTTGTGTCCGGCTAATGGCAATAGGCTCGCCCGCTATTACATGGGACCTTAACATACCGGCGAACTGTGGGTGTACACTGGTACATCTCTGCCTAACCCTTCGGGGAATACAGGCGTGATGGTATGTGTTTTATTTTGTTCTTAGATAAGGGAGTGACAGGAGGACATTATTGGCATGATTGATTGAATTGACACTCTCACATTCCACATGCACAAGTGTCAACTACGTAACCAGAATGTGTAAACACCGTCTCAAGTCGGATATTGACTTGCAAATCATTATCGGACTGCCTTTCGTCATTTTTCGCAGAAGTATTATTTCTTAAACAATGGTAAATAAATTAAGTATCAAATCAACCTTAAGGGTTAAGTCTTATGTCTTATATCGTGTTAGCCAGGTTACAGCCCCCGCCTATCATGCATCATGACAAAGTGACATTTTTCAATTCATGTAATAGGAAGTTTCTAAGATTATCTTGGACATTACTGACATCTGACAGATCAGTGAAGGAAAACATCGTGAGGAAACCTAGACTTCTAATTAATGTAAGTCTAAAATCGACAATCCGCCTTGAGCAACCATGGTGACCAATACTCGTGTCTTCTCTGTAAGAGAAGTTAGCATTTAATTGTTTATTGCATACAAAGCAAAGTTCCTAGTCATTTATACAGACGCCTATGTCATCTATTTGCCTACAACATGCACATCACGCCACAGTTATGTTAAGACATAGCACTCATCAAATTATTCAGTTTAATGAACAGATGCATCGTCTTGTGTGTCATTGACATGTCAATTGTACGAGTGCATCGTAGACGGGCTGTGAGCCCCCACCTACTTGTGATCTATTCTCATGTGGAGTTCATTCATTAGGAGGAGGGTCCGTGGAGTGAAGTCATCGCCTTTATTGGTAGTTATTGAGTCTATTTTAGGCCTCAGAGTGGAGCAAAGTTTAAGAGGACTTTAGAGGACTTTTCCGACAACACCATACAAAAGTAAGCTAGTTCTATTTTGGTTAATAAGAAATTGGCTATGAATAGGCGTGTATGGCCTACTAGCAATTGTTCCAGATCTGGTTGTTTTTATATGTATTTAACACGCCTATGATTGAAAATATAAAAAAAATCTGACAAATAATAAGGCTCGATTATGAGCGCCATTAAAATAAATAATCTGCAGTTGTCAACTCCTAGTCTTAATATTTTTTCAACAAAAGAGTAAACAAGATTGTGCTTCACTGGAAAGTACATAACTACTTGTATTACAACAGATTTCATTTCACGAAAACGATTACGTACACGAAAATGCGTGATCATACAACCACTTTCTGTCAGAGAAGTAAAACTAACTTCATTACATTTGATGACGCTCTAATTTCATTATTGTCGTATTACGAACATTTAGTAGAAATTTTTTAACTAAGTCGAGTTTCTTAAATCAATTCTGTGCTGCCCATTGATTTCCTGAAAATGCACAAATTTTTCGCTGTACATCTATATCTATACTTATAATAAATCTGTAGAGAGTTCAATTCTGTACATGAAGTATATTTCCAAAATAACTATCAGGGGGTGATTAGGGATCGATACTGATGCCAAAAATGCAATCAGTAACATTTACGTTTACGTGTAACTCCCGATAGCTTAGCAGTTCGAAGCTTTCTGATTATATTTGTCTACTCTTACGTTTATAACACTCTCAGTCATCCCTAATTAAAAAAGTTAACGTTGTTAACTATTCTAAAAAAAAGAATCATAGAAATCGGTATAGAAACACCAAAGTTATACATGAAATAAGGAAGGACATAGGCTACTTTTTTTTTACGAAAAACGACGAAAACGCGGACGAAGTCGTGGGCAACAGCTAGTATTATAATAATATTTTATTACTGTCCCAATGTAAAGCAAACACTCTTTCACATTTCTCACTCTCTTTTCACGTGATTAATCACCACATCAGAAGGTCAATTTCGGTAATGAAAAAGTTCAAAATCCAGTTTCATTCTCATCTTAGCGACAATCAATGTCAAAAACTTGTCAAAAATGTAGTTAAATTTAAGGCACTTTTGACAGATTAAAATCCTTTTCAAAAATACGAGTATTGTCCCTGTGGTCAGTCATCGCCTAGTTTGCCATCTGCCAATTATTACGCCATCTGCCAATTATTACGCTATTGGCAGAAAAACAACGTTCCGTTGTGCGGTTTAGGAATACAATGTAAAATGGTATTATATATTGCCTATGTGATGTAACAGCGGTAGTCCGACACGATCAAAATATACCCAAATCCGATACAATACACGAGTGTCTAAAACAAGCATGTTACAATTGGGACCTAGTTTTAACAATTGAGCTTACAATAGAATGATGTCATTGTTGTAGCGGAGCGGATAGCTTAGCGGAAATGGTACGAATCTATTTTTGTAGCCCATGATTAGATAGTGATGAGATAATAAATAGCATAGGAACTGCTTAAACTATTGTCCCTACCTCATAGGTGAAAGAAAATATCGAACAATTTTTAATTTTATTAGGAACGGTCACGTAAATTCAAGTCTCAGACACAATCTGTTTAAGGCTTTATTTTACCTTTGACATCGATTGTCACTGAGATGAGATGCGACTAGATTTTGACCGTTTGTGATTACCTATGAGAATTTGCCTTCTATAATCATGTATTCAATATCTAAATATACGACAACAGAAAAAAATATTTAAAAACATCGGTTCCTTAAACACACACAACACAGAAATAACAGTTCAATGTATGTCCTGTCCTGTCTTTGATTATACTGATGATTGATTTTAAATTAATCAAAAATTATAGATCATAGATTCATAGAACTAAATTGGTGTTTTTTTTTAACGCCGTTGTATGGCAAACAAGCCTTGGGCCCACCTGATGTTATGTAGTCAGTGCTGCCTATAGACATCTGCAATACCAGAGGCCTTGCTAATGCGTTGCCATCCTAGAGACAAAGTTGAAATGTCTCATGTGGCTGTAATTTCACCGACGCCCAAACCCTACCATCATAATGAATGGTATAACGTCAATTTCTTCCCTCTATCTCCTGTGCCTCTGATTTCGTGTGCAAAATAAACTTACACAGTAGCGGAGTGATGCCTCTGATGTAGCGGCACGGACGACGGCGTGGCGGGCGGCAGAGCGGAGAGGGAGGCGGGCTGAGGTGACCCACACCACCGGCCCTCCCGCACGTCTGATGAGCCTGCCAATAAGACAGATGTGATAAGTTAATGGCCTGTGTGAGTCTTCGAAAAGGCCACTTGGATTTTGTGCAATAGGTCAGTAAACAGGCCTACGGTAACGGCCCAGGTGATCGGATAGTGCTGGAAGATAGATGACCAGCAAGACGAATGCATCTTGTTGTATTGTTTGGGAGTATCAAAATACTCCCAAACAAACAAATCGGTGAAAAAATACAAATTATGGACCTATGTAGAACGGTAACTGTACGGTCAAGAACGGTACAGCAGATTTTTTTTAAACCGACGTAAATTGTTAACTCTTTGGTACCTAGAATCATGGACTGAATCCGAGGTAAAAGTTTTCGTTACAACGTTCCTTTCACCCCTTATAAGTAGGTATACGTCACAGCTTTTGAAAATTCCAACAATGCTAACCTCTGGTACCAAGATCGTTATGTCCTGCCTTTGATCCCTTATTTAGTAGATGCTGTTATACTCACTGCCATAGAGCGTCAGGTGCGAAGGTGGTCTGCTGGCTAGCACCGGAGTGGAGCCATACCTCTCCCCTCCCGCCGACAAGCGACCCCCGAGCGGCTTGAACGCAATCGGACGGATTACTGATTTGCCCTGGAACAAGAAGAAATTGACATAAGATAAAGTGGAATAAAGCTTGGCAAAGAATGATAATGACTAGATGACCCGGTGAACTTTGTATTACCACCTAAAACTGATTTGATTGTAACTATTTCACATGCAAAATTGCCAATTTCGAATTTTGAATTTCCAGCTGTTTTTTTGGGTATTTCCTAATTTTGTTTCTTGCTATACCAGCATGTATTTCGACAACATCAAAACCGTCACTGCAGTAGGTCAACAGTAGATAACCGATAAAACTTTGCATTGACATTTCCTAAAGACCAATTGTTTAATATACCGACTTACTGGCCCAAGGACCCAAACAAATTGTTTTTTAAATGCGTTCGTTAGTTAATAAGTCCGTGCGCATTTATCTGAGCACGGATTTGACATTTTGTACGCAACAACGCATCTAAATGTCATATAAAAAGGTCAAACTTGGTAGATGTATTCGGTGCAACAGTGTATGATACCGTTACAATGATGTATGGGGAAAATATATGGATATCGTGACGACATTAATCAGGGATTTACGTTTAAATTAGGCCAGAGCTTTATTATAGTCGTGTAGCGGACTCTAATGGAATTCCATTAGTTGTGTAATATGTTTCTGTATCTGTGTTTATTTAAATATGTTCTTGTGTGTCTTTGTCATGTACGGAGCGTAATAAGACGTATTACATAGCCATTAGCTATGCTTACGCGCTTTGAATAAAAAATATTGCAGGAAAGGAACTTTTTGGTGTAAAAACACAATATTACAAATTTTAAGTAACCCCCGGCAGAAGAATAAATATCCCTGCCGTAGCCAACAAAAGAAAGGAAGGGGCCACTGAGGGCCGATGCCTGCCGGGGCTGCGGGTTGTTCGTAAGAGATACCGCGCCCCCGGGACGCAAAGGGCACAAGAAGGAACATGGGTGGGTGTTAGTCAGTAAAAGTCTGACACTCCCTCCCGCCCCGCCCAGGGCGGGAGAAGTTGTTTGATGATTTCCCACCCCCCCCAAAAAAAGCCAACAAAAGAGCTGATAACTTTGAAACCTCTGAACCGATTTCCATCAAACATACCACTACTCTGCTATATACCGTCATGCTACAACACACTGGAGCTGAGTAGTAACGAAAGAACGTAACTTAACGTAGGTGAAATAAGTCACGCAGACGAAGTCGCGGGTAGGCCGCTAGTTAACTAATCAATTGTATATGGGAAATATGTCTTGCAAGATTTTTTACACTGGCTATATTATTTCTATCATTTGTTTCATCAACCATCTCTCGATTTAACACGCTGTTTTGATATCATGTTGTAATCCTTGTAACTCAACACTCAACACATCAATGGTTTTATTACAGCAAAAATAGATCTTATCTCTTTGAACAATGGCAATTAATTTATGTAATTAGACAATATTGCGCATACATTATTTGATTCATAATTTATTTGTTGTTATTAGTTATTAATCTTGAGTAATAGTTTGAAGGTTGTAAGACCCGTAGCGCACCCTTAGGATGAAAGCGACGTAATTCAAAAAATCTAGTTTTAGATTAGTAGATTTTTTGAGTTACGTCGTTTTCATCCTAAGAGTGCGCGTAGTATCCTCTTGGTTTTCGTTTTAAACATGGAAGAGAAACAAGAAATTGCATTGAGCGAGTAACGTTTTTCAATTGTTCAAAAATTACTTTTTGACTAACTGACTCCTTCACAATTAAAAAGTGCCTGTGAATTCTTTATTTGAAAAAAAAAATGATTTGATTATAATTTTTTAAAGGAATCCAGAATAAAACGGTTGCATAAAATGTACGAGGAAATACATGACATACATACATCTGCATCGCACGACAAACATACGCAATTATGAACCTTTTTTGATAAATTAATTAAATAAAATCTACATTAAACTTGTATAACGTGCCAACGAATCAATCAGGCGGAATGACGCGAATTGGTTATAAAAAACGCATGCCTTACGACCATCGACGTCGAACAGAGTACGGGCAGTAACACAGGAATGTCCACTGTGATAAAAACTTGGCCGTCGCATCTTGGCCATCGTATCTTGGCATCGCTGCATACGGATTGTTTGCTTAACATTTCCTTTGAAGTGGTATATGATTACAATTATGAGCTGGCATATGACACAGAGTAGTAAATACAATGAAACCACGATGCTATTGTAATTTGATTAAAATTTTTAAAATTGATATTTCTAATGTTCCATCTGTCAATGAACTATTCAGCCAGTCTATTTAAAAAAATCTTTTGTTTTAAACCTGCATGAAGGAAAAATCAAGTCGTACCTAGGTTATGACAGATAGAATCTAGTGTTTTTGCGTTCTGATTTTGATCTAACCAGGAATCAACAGATCTAATAAGGCTTTCATTTCTTTCTGGTTACCTGGTGAAGATCTTTGTAACGGTTAGACCATACTGATAACATGTTATCCTGTCGTACATCCTTAAGTAGGTAAAAAAGTATTATATTACATAGCTGTTTGTAGACTATGGTAAGTTATGTAGGCCTTTTTTTTACCGATGGGAAATCATCCAATAACTTCTTCCGCCCTGGGCGGGGCGGGAGGGAGTGTCACACTTTTACTGACTAAAACCCATCCATGTTCCTTCCTGTGCCCTTTACGCTCCGGGGGCGCGATATCTCTTTCGAACAACCCGCAGCCCCGGCAGGCATGGCCCTGAGTGGCCCCTACGGATGTTTGCTGACATCTCTTTGAGGCGCGCGTTTAGGCTTGAGATAATGATAAAAAAGAAAAAAAAAACAATTAGAATTTTCAAATATGATGTTCACCTACTCCAGTGAAGAATTTAAAGTTCCTATTATTTTAAACTAAATAAATAACCATACACACGACTCCTAAACATCTATACTAATATTATAAAGAGAAAATATTTGTTTGTTTGTTTGTAGCGAATAGGCTCCGAAACTTCTGGACCGATTTTAACCATCTTTTCACCAATAGATAGCTACATTATTCCTGAGTAACATAGGCTATATAATATCAAGCTACGACACACGGGAGCGGAGCAGTAACGAAAGATATAACGTAAGGCGGGTGAAATAAGGCAGGTCGTCCAGTTATTTTACAAAGTGATAAAACAAAAATGCTTTCAAATACTGCAGGTCTTTAAAAGCACACACGCTAATTGCAATACGCACCTCGCTACTTCTACTTTGTTAGTTACAAAGTCATTTATAGTTAATAAATAAACTACCGTATATTAAAACCAAATAGCCGAATATCGGGAAATGTTAAAAGCAGCGAATAGTGACGTGAAATAAACATAGTACGCTTTCAAACCTGTTACTAATACCTGTTACTATCTGTGTGAAAATGTGAAACTAGATTGTAACCACATTAGCATTGCAAAATACTTTTGCAGGAAGTTTTCACGTCATAATTGTTCCATATTGTTGCTACCGTGTTTTATGAGTTGTCTTTAGTTATTATACATTAATTTATAATTATTATGGATGCTGCTTTAATTAAATAAATAAATAAAATTTATTTATTCCACAAGAGGTACATGGTAGAGTTTAAAATGAGAGCCACACTAGGTACAGCCTGTGTCGTGGCTATCAGCAAGACGGATAATTACTAGAGCCTAGGACTAACAACTTATAGATAGCATCGCATAATTTTGTAACAATTGTTCTTGTAAAATAAAATCTTAGAAATTAAAATTTATAATAAATTGAGAGTGACTTGAGTAAAACATTGTGTGTGAGTGTGTATGTATGTGTGTGTGTGTAATTAACAATGAAAGCAATAATTTGCTTTGCCTTATTTGGTTTGATTTATTATCAAAAGGTATCATGTGTGTAACTGCCTCGTTGGCTTAGTGGTCCAAAACGCGACTGCTACGCGAGAGGTCTTGGGTGCGATTCCCAGGTCGAGCAAAAAAAAAGTGTTATTGGGTTTTTCTATGAAATTCTCAGTAACAGCTCGGAGTTTGGATTTGTGCCCGGTTAATGGCAATAGGCTTGCCCCCTGTTACATGGGACTTAAACATACCGGCGAACTGTGGGTGTACATTGTTACACCTCTGCCTAACCCTTCGGGGAATATAGGCGTGATGGTATGTGTGTGTGTGTTCTTACAATACTGAGTACATTGTCATTTCCAGACGAAATTACCTCAAGAAGACGACCTTCTTTGCAAAGTACAAGTCATATTTATACGATGATATTGCGTATAAAAAGTTTAAAAAATCAAATGGCTTGAAGAACAAAACGTAGTCAACATACAACAGTGCCAGACGACCAAACACAACAGGTATGTGCAACACAAACAAACGCCTATTTGTAGAGGAAGACATGTCTATAGGTTAAGAGGCTTGGCGACTTCGAGGAAACCTACTAAACGCCACATTATAGTCGCATAAAGGAACAGAATGACAGTATTATACGTACGTAATAGCCCTTTCGTCGTAAATTTGCGACAAACAAACAACATTACAATTAATACAAACGTACAGCTTTGATGGTTCAATCGTGACACAGCAACGGTTGAAGAGTTCAAACCGTATGTCTATAAACCATAGAGTTAAATCTATGGAGATGCCCTTAACTTCTGAATGTATGGAGAAAACAACTGTCAGAACGTGGCGGGTTCGTCATTTTGAGTGTCACTTATTGAAATGAGGTTCTTAATCGTATGCAACTCGTCAACTGCTTCCGATGTCTAGATTGTTTGAAAAATGATATTGTAGTTGGAAAGGAGATAATGGGGTGAATACTGAGATGACAACTGGGGTAGAACCAGAAAGCGACCTAACATAAAATTGGAATAAGGACTAGAGGATCATGAATATCTATTTTTACATGTGTCAAGATATGCTGGTCTCTTTTGGCGATAAAATGACGACAGACAAATAAAAAGCTTCAAGTTTGATGTTTGGACTACAAAAAACAGGTATATGCCTATGTTAAAGAAGACAGTTTCAAACGTTTAGAGGCGTCTGGGTTTGTGGGTTAACTGAGACAAGGCCAGGCAGACGACCACTCGATGAATTTGTGTGGTATGAGCTAAGGGAGGTAGCGACGTTTATAGGTCCCATAGTCTAAGTTAAAAAAATTACTTGTTGCAGTTTTTCTAGGAATAAGATTTTTTAAATAAAGCCTCTTTGCTCTCTCTTTAAATAAAGCCTCTCCACCAGCTGGGGTTATTTAGCACTAAGTAAGTTGCTACAAACACTTGTACGTACTATGTAAAACATAATGCAATTAAATCTTGTGTCAAAAGTTTTTGATGCAACTAGCCTTAAGTAAGATTGCCGCTAGCGTTTCTAGCGTTTTAGCGTTTTCAATCAATTAGACATAAACAATACTTAGGTTAATACTATATTCATTAATTTTTTTGAAGATAACAAAAAAGGGACACAAACTTTGTAAGTCTTTTATTTGATTTGAATGAATAAAAGCTTTTCTTATTTACTTTTATTTATTTATTTATTTCTCCATCTTACGACTATCATTACAGGGTAACCTAATGCGATAGTGGTCACAATAACAATTAACACTGATTAATATTAAATTTTGTAAGTTATCACAAACAATGTATTTTTTGTGAACTCAGTTAGAGAACAATAGAATAAGTCAACGTCATTGGCTATGAGGTCGAGAGTGGGTAGCGCACGCGTCAGCGACGCCTCCCGTAACAGATTGGTCCGCGCGCGCGGCACCGCCAGCAAGCGTGGCTGTCGACGTCGTCCCACGTAGCTGTCCGGAACACACAAACTAATCTGCCCTAAAATGTCCGCATTATGCACCTTCCCTCTAATCACCCTGAATATGTACGAGGTGAGTGTGAGATCCCTCCTGACCCTCAGCTCATTATACTTAACCATACCCAAAATAAATAACGGTGGGTACATAAGCGGATAAAATGACTCTCTACAACCTCTCACTTGGACCACCTCCTAACTGTTTGTCTCGTTGCCACGCGGAACAGCCTACAACTGATTTGTCTCCAGTTAGTAAGACCGGATAGTCTTTATCGATACTTCTTACTCGATTACAGACTACTCGCTTAAGAATCGATACCGATAATAGTGTCGTTAATTTAACGATGATGTGCCCTGTTTCTAATACGTTCCATTAGTTTTATTACTGTAAGTGAATGGTTTGTTTGACACAGTTATATAAATACATTGTAATTTCTAGACTGAAATTCCAGTCTAGATCCGTTTGAGCCCAGAAAGTGGTTCAATTGTGAACTGTCTTAGTTACTATTGAATTTAGTAAGTACTTGTATTTGGAGCAAATGTGGAATCGTTTAACAGCAAGTGGTCGCCTTTTGGTTAATTATTCAAGCATTTACATATTGAATAGAATATTTGGTATGGTTTTTTTAGATAGCGAGAAAGCCGCCTTAAGCCAGCATGGTGATCAATTCCCGTGTTCTCTGTATGGGGCCGGCGGCAGTGCGCCAGTATTAAGCTGGTATAATTATTATTTATTTTAAAACAAGGCCACAGCACCCCTGACGTTAAGTAATCACCGCTGCCTATAGACATCTGCAATACCGGATAGCCTTGTAGCCAAAAACACAGTTCAAATGTCTCATGTGCCTGTAATTTCACCGACACCCATACCTTTAAAATCAGAACACAGCAACGCTGCTTTGCGGCAAAAATACATATGTAAGGTGGAAGTACTTTCCCGGACGAACACCTTCAGACTCCGTTTCAGGAGCTCAAGCAAGTTTTACATATTTGTCATTCCTTCTTAAACGGTAGCTGTTAGGTTGCCTCTTGTAAGGATTTTTTTTTATCAAGCCAAGAAAGTTACGTGTGTTTCGCTCAGAAATAAATATTACTACAATAAAGTAGGTTATTTTTAATATACATTATCCTCGTCGTTATATTGTTGTCGTAGCTGCCTCGTTAGCCTAGTGGACCTAAGCGCGACTGCTACGCTAGAGGTCATGGGTTCGATTCGCAGGTCGAGCCAAAAGTGTAATTGGGTTTTTCTATGAAATTCTCAGTAGCAGCTCGGAGTTAGGATTTGTGCCCGGTTAATGGCAATAGGTTCGCCAGCTATTACATGGGACCTAAAACATACCAAGGAACTATGGGTGTACATTAGTACACCTCTGCCTAACCCTTCGGGGAATACAGGCGTCATGGTATGTGTATATTATCGTCATCAAGTTACTGGCTATACTATACCCTAACAAACCACAGTGACATAACTAAACCACAGCAACAAAACTTCGCTTACATCCGCTTTAAATAAAACCAATCTAGTAACAACGCACCTACTTCCTTAGGTCCGTAGCTACTTACGTACATTAAGTACAATGTATTACATAAAGTTTCCTCTACACAAACCCGTGTTTCGCCATCTAAACCAGTTGATCTAGTATCCGACGGAAGATTGCGCATTACCGTACCGCATTGGATAGGATAGATAATTTCCTCTATCGTGAGTTCGACAGACCATTTCCAATTACTACGCAAATACAATGTAGACCTCAAAGTACTTTTGTATGTTGATTAAAATTCACATACGACAAGTATGATAATATTACATACATACATAAACTCACGCCTTTTTCCCATGGGGGTAGGCAGAAACACAGCACGCCAACTGCTACGATCCTTACATACTACCTTCGCCTCGTCCACGTTCATACATCTGTTCATACAAGCACGCCGGTATGATGATAGTATTTATAAAAATAACCAAAAATGTTTCCATGTTTGACTTCTATAATGTTCCTAAACCATTGCTCCGATTGTGATGAAACTGTGTTGGATTTTACGGCGTACGCTCGCGAATCTTCCGGATCCAAAAAAGTTAAGGGGACGCACGGAGTCGCGGGAAGCAACTCGTGTGTTTTTAAAATTATCATTGCATATGACTAGGACTGGTCATTGTGGCTTTCTTTAGGGGAAGCCTATGTCCAGCAGTGGACGTTGTTCGGCTGATGATATGATGCCGATGATTATCATTCCAAAAAATAAATATAGCCTACAAAAAATATATTTTATAGAAATAACAATCAGTTGCCATACTGCCTCTTTAGCCTAGTGGTCTTGAACGCGACTGCTACGCTAGAGGTCTCGTTTCCCAGGTCGAGCAAAAAGTGTTATTGGGTTTTTCTATGAAATTCTCAGTAGCAGCTCGATAGGTCAGTACACTGGTACACCTCTGCCTAACCCTTCGGGAAATACAAGCGTGACGGTAAATTATGTTGTAATACGCAAAAAGAAAATAATGTTCCGCGGTCTATCTTAACGGGTCTTCCTTAATTGGTCAGATTCTAAACCGCTAGTTGGTTTTATGGTGGAGAATCTATTGGTATAATCTGACGGAGTTTATGCTGACGGATTTGCATATGGGGCAAGCTATTTGCATGTCTGTTTTTTTGACATTTTGAAGTAAACTATCGTTTTTTGATACATTGGGATAGGTTTGCCAATGTAAAGAAATCTTTAAGGATACATATTTAAGCCGTAAAATCCACTTGCATCAAAAGTTAACTCAAAGTTAGTTGTTAAAATGATAATAATACCAGCTTATTATGATCCCACTGCAGGGCAAAGCCTTGTCCTCATACAGAGAAGGCACGAGGGTTGATCACCACGTATGCTCAAGACGGATTGTCAATTTCAGATTTTATATAAATTAGTCCAGGTTTCTTCACGACTGTTTCTTCACCGATGTCAGAGATGTCTAAGACATACTTAGAACATACATATATTGAAATAGTCATATTGGTATTTGCCTGGTATCAAACCTGCAGAGAGGCACATAATGTTTGTGGATACTTAAAAAAAAAACATAGAGCTATTGCAATCCGTTTCACCTAACAATAATATCGCAACAATCACACGTTCCTCTGTAATTACTAATAAAGTAATAAATAGCTATGTTTATATGGTAGGATGGCCACGCAACAAGTACAGGCGTGTAGTCGGCGGGTGTCTGTCTATAAATCATGGACACCACCCAGCGAGTGGATGTTGGTCGCCGAGTCCGTTGAGTCCGACTCTTAAGCTGCGTTTACAAGGGTATTATTTTCAGCCAGCGACAAGAACAGGTGGTATCGAAAAGTTACTAGGGATTTTTTTTATTGCCAAAAATTGCCCACATTTTTTGGGAATATTGCTAGTAATTGCTCCATATGTGCTATATAGCCAATTGTCTCAAAAATGAATTGCTGATTATCGAATAGACATAGTTATATTTATTGCTTTATATAGCCCTTTAGTATACGGTGGAGGTATCTTCTAGCAACAAAAGCTACAAATTCGGAATTGCCACATATTCCCGTGACGTGATAGCCTGTATTCCCCGAAGAGTTAGGCAGAGGTGTACCAATGTACACCCACCGTTCGCCGGTATGTTTTGGTCCCATGTAATAGGGGGCGAGCCTATTGCCATTAACCGGCACAAATCCTAGCTCCGAGTTGCTACTGAGAATTTCATAAAAGAACCTAATAGCACTTTTTGCTCGACCTGGGAATCGAACCCAAGACCTCTAGCGTAGCAGTCGCGCTTAGGACCACTAGGCTACCGAGGCAGTCATAGTTCAACACAATTGCAATTATCGCACAATTTAAGTGGTCTACGTGAGCGCATCTTTAGGCCCCTATCACACTGGCGTTTTTTCGAGGCAAAGCGAGCACGCGACGGGCGCGCTATGTTATCGCCGCCTGAGTGTGGCGGAGCGGGCTGCCGAATGCGACTGTACAAAATGGTTTCGGCGGCCCTATTCGCGGCGAAACCGCTGCGCTCTCGCCTCGCTTTGAATTCGCTCGAAAATCGCTAGTGTGATAACGCTCTTAGGAAGACTTTAGAACAAGTCTGGTTAGTCACTATACAAGCGCGTCAAGCGGTAGCCACAGATTTGTCACCAATAGATATAATATTTCTACTTAATGTTGTTAGGTATAAATTTATTAAGGATTCAGCTAATATTATAGACTATCTTGATTCAATCTAATGATATTATAACGAAGTGGGGACAAAATTATGTTTTAAATAAAGTATCAATTTAAGTTTTTATTTATTGCTTATCTAATTAATAAATCGTAGGAAATATTATAAAATATTAATATTAATGTAAGTATGGCAAAAACTTTAGGCTATAAATTTGAATTTCGAATTCTTTAAATTAGAAATACTTTTTTCACGCTGACATTGAGTGCCTAGTGCAAGTTTTAATTCGTACACGTAGTGACAATAATAAAAAATATATATATACCATCAAGCCTGTATTCCCCGAAGGGTTAGGCAGAGGTGTAACAATGTACACCCACAGTTCGCCGGTATATTTAGGTCCCATGTAATAGGGGGCGAGCCTATTGCCATTAACCGGGCACAAATCCTAACTCCGAGCTGCTACTGAGAATTTCATAGAAAAACCCAATAACACTTTTTGCTCGACCTGGGATTCGAACCCAAGACCTCTAGCGTAGCAGTCGCGCTTAGGCTTTGGCTACCGAGGCAGTTAGTGACAATAATGGGAAACAAAATTGGGTTCTTACTATTTATAAGTTGGCAAAACGCTATTCCCCCATAGATATTGTATTGCTATAGTAAACCGACGTCACTTATTTACCAGCTAAAAACTATTAATTGATTTCAAACTAACTAAAAATCCGATTTTACTGTTAATTGAAAATTTATCGCGTTTCAGGGCTAAGAAAAATGAAAAAAAAAAAAAACTTGTGTCTAATAATTATTGGTAAATGGTATCAACTGATTATTACACACTAATTAACGTAAGTGAACGTTTACATTAACGCGATAGAATTGATTAAAAAGATAATATCGCGTTTACTCAAATATTCATGTAACTTTCAACGCTTCTTTAATGCTAATTATTCTTTAATACAACTTAGCAACATTGTAGGTGTATCTAACAATGTTTAATTACCTCGAAGACGTAAACAAATGGATGTTATAATTAGTTGTGTTGTCGCTATTTATAATTCTAATAACGGTTAATCTGTTGATCATCTTACTACGATTATAAATGCCAAAGTTTGGATGGATGGATATTTGTTACTCAATTACGCCAGCACGGCTGAACGGATCTGGATGAAATTTGCCACAGGGACAGATTATAGCCTGGAACACCGGCTATCCCGTTTTTGGGTTCCGGAGGGATAATTTGGGAGTTTGGCTTATTTCTAAAATCAAACCAGATGAATTCGCGGACAACATCTGGTAGATTGTAAATAACATTGATGATAGACTCTCATCATTGAGTCTATACGAAGACCATGAGATATACGGCATCATTCACGAAATTTCGAAAGTAACGTAAATATATTTTAAATAACATGTGATGTCCAGGCCTCCGTCCAACGATCATAAATTAACAAAAAAAATTGCTCCATGACATAAGAATGTCGCGATTTCAATTTGAAATATCGAGATAACATTATTATTACACCAATGGTGAATATTAAATTCCTAATACATCGTCTCAATGAATTTTTAGTCTATATATAATAGGCATATGAAGTGATTATGTAGGTATGCGTTCGTTAAATTAACATAAACATTCGTTCTTACATCATTCTATGTATGAAAAGAATACCTGTACCATTAAATCACGCCCACGACTAATCAGGCGGGTTGCAAAAATCAAAATTTGCATGACACCAAACAATAACGTATAACAAATATGCCAAGACCAGTACCAAGGTGCGTCGGTAGTGTATGTGGAAAAACTCGCAATGATTTTATACAAAAAGATGAGGCTATTCTTTTACCCCTATGATGAACAAATGAAGCAAGGTGAAGAACAAAGAAGGTGGTTTTGTCACTACTAAATGTTGTCGTTGGAAGTGCGGATCATGCAGCAAGTGTAGCCGGGTTCCCGAAGCATGGTGGTAGAAGAAGCCGTGGGTTTTTTAGTAGGTAAAAGTCGGAGGTTACAGATTTCCCTAGATGGAGGAATCCCCCACGAAAAAAAGGCCAGATAAAGGTCAAGGGTATGTTAAAACTTGTTACAAACTTCCAAATTCCAATATGAACAGTAAACAAAGATTCCCACCATTAGCAACATTTTAAACCAATCACACACCTTAGTTTCCTTAAACACCCAAAGCAAGTCATTCAAATTATTGGTCCAGAGAAGATGATAATGATGTGAACGATTTTGAAGCGAGTTACAGAAGTATTCGCGAAACATTTGCGAAACCCCAGGCGTTCTCCCACGTTCGGGCACGCGAGTTAGAAGCACGTGTAGACCGCAAACCGGTCATTCCTTTCTCTAACATCATAATAAGCGTATGATACGGGCTGCAACAGCCCCCAGCTATATCCCAGGCTGTCTCCCAGCAACAGTACCAAATTTTGAAATTCCTTCTTTTATAGTTAATTGTTTAAGTCCCGAGGGCTTCTGCCAAAGCGTAAAACTTCCAGTTTTGGCCCTAAATAGCGTCTCACGCTTTAATGATAATAATGTTTTAATAGCTCCTTTAAACACTAAATGCTACTGTCATAATAAAGTAGAATTGGAGCACGGCACGCGATTTGAATAATCTGGAAATGTACACAAAATGTTAGGACAAACTAACATTTATTTGCAAAATGTTTACGTCAATTCACAAATTGAATTTGAAAATCCATGTCATATTATTTTGCATTGGTAATACAATCTGAATGACAAGCAATACCAACCGATTAAATTTCTCAATGAATTTGAATCGAGTGTCGGTTACTGGGACATTTGAGCACAATACAATTTCTTCACTCCTTTAATACTGCTATAAAAAATTGACCGCGGTATTAACCATATCGTAAAGGACAAGATCGCATCGCCGGCGTTTGATTGTGGCATTACAAACATGATCATAAATTAGGCGATAGTGATCTTTACAGAACACATTACAGCGACATACGGACCGCCGAGGATGCATAAAGAGAGAAGCAAGAAATACAGCCGGTACAAATATTGGAATAGTGCCAATGGCATGTAAAATGTATGCAGTTCTTAGTATTATTTAGAGAATAATAGTGAATAGCAATGACTTAAGCATTCTCGTTTTGCCTGGTTCATTCCCCTCAGTCCTCATTTGTAGTTTGACCGTACATTATAATTTACTAGTATATTTATAGCAAGGGGAAATTTTAATCCCGAAGTTCCGTCATTGTTGAAATCCTTTACAAAGTTGAAATGTAAAGCTTTTTATGTCGAAATAAGATATCCTAATCAAACTTAATCATTATTTACGACAATAAAACTACCGTTACAGGCGATGATTTCGATGTGTCGTATACAGTTTCAATGGTTATCAGATGGCTTGTAATACGATAGTAGGCTCCTTTTATTACGAGTACAATAGTAATAGCGGAGTAGTAGTTGCTTCGTTAGCCTAGTGGTCCTAAGCGCGACTGCTACGCTAGAGGTCTTTGGTTCCATTCCCAGGTCGAGCAGAAAGTGTTACTGGGTTTTTCTATGAAATTCTCAGAAGAAGCTCGGAGTTAGGATTTGTGCCCCGTTAATGGCAATAGGCTCGCCCCCTATTAAATGTAACCTAAACATACTGGCCAACTGTGGGTGTACATTGTTTCACCTCTGCCTAACTCTTCGGGGAATGCAGGCGTGATGGTATGCGTTGAATAGTAATGTTAATAAAGAAGTGAATGACATATTATATTTAGTTTTATTGGTTTCTTGTTAGACTAGACCTAGATTCATTTAATTTAATAGCTATCATTAAGGCGTCATCAGGAGAGTCTTTATCAAGTGTGTTGGGGTCAGCTGCTAGTCGGACCAGCTGCGTACAAAACCGCTTTTTAGCAATGATCATTAAGTTTATACAAATCAAATTTTAAATAGACACAGATTGGTGAATAACGTTATTTTTTTTACTTCAGTCTTTGTGTTGGGTCCATACAAAGGTACACACGTGCCAGGCAGATGTTCGAACGCAATCCATCTGCTATTTATGCACCCTCGGGGAATGTCTATGCAATTTGTTGGAGTGTTTTGAAATGCAGGGGCCGCTAAAGGGGATATTTTAGAATGTATTATAAATAAGGATATTACATTGTACTGGTGGATGAAATTGAATTATTATTAGGTGTAACTACAGTTTCCTATGAAAGATAATATCTAGTCGAGAATATAATGTATAATATTGTTGTCAGGATTTTGGTTTCAAAAGGTTTCGATCCCTTTTTTAATTTATACAATTGTAAATGTAACCTATTTTTTAGATGGTGACTAGTGGAGTATTCAAAAAAATTATATCCATAAATTTATTTTGTACAAATATTTACGAAATCCATACTAATATTCTAAATGCGATAGTAACTCTGTCAGTTATGCTTTTACGGCTAAACTACTGAAATGATTTGATGAAAGGTAAATACGGGGTAAGTTTGAACCCCAAGAATAGACATAGGCTACATTTTATTCCGCAACTTCGTGTGCATCCACGGTAAGTGGTACTTACGTTGTCGGAGTCGCGGACAAAAGCTAATACAGAATAAAATTGTAGACATCGTTATGATAAAGCAACATTTACACACGTCACCTTGTAGTTGCAACGGACAAACGATACGATGCAAAAAAACGAAGAGCAGCCGACAGTAGCAAAGAGATAACTTAAAAAGGAATTTAATTTGATACTTAAACTGAATTCAAAAGCATGTCCTTGCAAAGTAAGCACAAAGCTTTAGCCATTTTATTGCACATTCATCCATATAAAGTGCGCGGTGGTGATGTAAAATAAGGTAATGCAGGGTGCGGCTGCTATAAAAAATTGTGACAACAAACAAACTTTACGACTGCTAATAGGTGTTATTCATCAGTAATGGTATTAAATTTACGTAATGAGCCATATGTGTGATTAACCGAATTATTATTGATTGATTTTTTATCGTGAAGTTCATAACAATATTGAAATTTATGAGATTGTAAGTAGTTTCTTTGGCTTTATCTGTTTGTCTACAAAATCCTATTTAAAAGAACTAGCTTTGACTAGCTTTGTAACATTATCCGCGTAAAAGTTAAAGTGAGATCTGTTCTTAGCTGACGACGCTAATCTTTAAACTACTCATCGACCAAATTTCAGCGTTACAAGTCAAGTAGTTTTCGAGATTTTTTGGTTAATCTGTGAGTGTTGTTTCATTTTTGGATGTATAGAATGATAGGTGATAATCGTTATCTAGATGTGTGAAATACAGGAGTCGATTATAACATTTGTTCATACGGATACTTCTGCCATTGTAACTCCTTTCTTATATAAATCTTTCGGTATCTCTTCACCCATCACAATGGCAAACTTCAGCTCCTTTTCACCATCACTGTAACTGATGGGATCTTTAGGTACATGTCAGTTTACTCCGCTTTCTTCCTCCGTACTTTCGGATCGCATATCTCTACCGTCAATCTCAACACAGTACACCAAATGTCTTTTAATTTCAATATTCCCAACAAAAGAAGTTTCACTTTTACGACTACAAAACCTTTTATCTTTAGAACTTTTTAACTCCTTTCTCTCAATTACTTGATTGATGTTATGACGTTCAATCAATAGACGAATTATTTCAAGACGATTATATTGATGAACCTTACCCTTAGTCTGATGGACGGATTGACGGTGAAACAAGATCCGGTTGTAAAACTTTCATACTACCTAAGATTTGCACAAAAAACTATGTGCGCTACGAAGCTGTTTTATTTGCGAAATATCAAATGAACTGCCTACACAATTTGAAACTTTATTTCTTTTACAGTAAAAGTTAATTTAGCAGGTGTTCTTATATCAAGAGCGGAGTGGTAAAAAAAGACTTTTACTGCATTGAAAATCGATATTAATATCGAGAGCAAAAGTACCAATTAATATTCGACAGAGGTTTGATAGCTATCATAATTACCCGCGGACTTTGATGGAAGTCTGTCGTTCTGAGATACAGTTTCTCGTTCGCATTCTATTATCGGTATCCAAATTACAGGTTTGCAAAATAAACTGTTGTTTAACTTAATAGCAGGTTATCTGCTTTTGATATTGAAGAATCAGCAAAAAATCTATTAGATTAGGGCCAAAAAATAATCAAGATTAAAATTTGATTCATCGATAAAAATCGAACACAAATATCGATACAACATGGCCTACAGCTATCCGTGCGTAATGCGAGCTATGTAGAGGTGTGTATAATTTTACAAGCAGCACAATAACAATCAATAGATGGGCAGAACAGGTCCCACACTTGCGTATCAACTTTTTTTTTGTAGGCTGGAGAAAGCGAGTCGCCGAAACGAGCCAACAAGACGCCAACGTATCGGAAAGATTATCGATTAAGATTTATGTCGAATATCGATATCGGAAAAGTCACGACTGGAAATGAGACGACATGAAAGCTATATCGAAAGATGATTTCTGTTGCAATTGTTATCGTGATAGATTTGATGGACATGAAAGAGGTCACTGACCGACTGTGATTTTTATGTCAAATGAAGTCGTGTCCAACGAATTTAAGTTAATAATGTGGAGTTAGTTGAATGTCGTGATGGCCTAGAGGTTAAAGCGTCCGCCTATCAGGGAAGAGGCTGTGGGTTCGCAACCGGGCACAGGCAAGTACCAACGTGACCTACTCAATATCGTGAAGACACCTCGCCTTATTACCATCTGTTATTATAAGTTAGAAATTGCAAATCCGCGTTTAGCATGCGTGGTGATCAATGCTCGTGCCTTCTCTGTATTAGAAGAGGCCATTGCCAAGCAGTAGGACAATAGTAGGCTGGTATTTTTAGATAGAGTTATAATTAACAACGTATTTGGAAATACTCACGCATTTTCCTAATCAACGTCATCTAAAACACGTAGACAAACCACTATGAAATGTACGTCTTACAGTCATAGTCCACATTAGAGAAACACTTGGAACCTTGGCACGAATGTGGTGCAGCTCGTGACGGGAGCACGAAGTAATCCGATTAAAGTAACTCACGATGTACGTACATTATGTTATGACTACCACAAATTGATCAGAGCCCAAATGTAATGCCGTTAATGTGGCCTAAATACGAGCATTTTGAAATGTGCTCTTAAAAAGCAAATGGTGGTAATTATTCGCAGCAATGTGCGAAACGTACTCGTGAATGAACGTAACAAAGATAATTGAATGAAATATGAGAACGAAAAAAACTGGTCAAGTGCAAGTTGTGCTAACGAACAATATTTAACACTACAAACAAAAAAAAACGGTTAATGTGTGGGGTCTGCCTCGGTAGCCTAATGGTCCTAAGCGCGACTGCTACGCTAGAGGTCTTGGGTTCGATTCCCAGGTCGAGCAAAAAGTGTTATTATTACATGGGACCTAAACGTACCGGCGAACTGTGGATGTACATTGTTACACCTCTGCCTAACCCTTCGGGGAATACAGGCGCGATGGTATGTTGTGTATTATGTTATGTGTGGGGACTTCCATAAATTTTTCAATTTTATTAAATTTTTATTATTTGTTGGCAATGGTAATTTACATGCTGTGAAAACAAGAGTCTTCCTAAGATACAACCCGCTGACAGACAGCTTGTTGGCAATCTCCAGGAACCCTGAAAAGACATACATTTACATGTGTTTGTAAACGCACCCACGACACAGGAGAAATTCCTAGTGTGGGGCAACGTTTTAAAAAAAAAAAAAACTTGTATAAGAGTTGACGTAAAAGATGATTTACAAAACACTAGAGATGACCCTTCATTTAATGCTAATTATTCAAATGATTAGCTTAGTGGGCACTTAAGCCAACCGGGACTGCGGGTTGTTCGTAACGTATGTCTGACACTCCCTCCCGCCCCGCCCAGGGCGGGAGAAGTTATTTGATGATTTCCCACCCCCCAAAAAAAAAAGAAAAAATAGTGGGCACTTAAAGACAAATTATTCAAACAACAGCTTACACCAATGTCACGATCACTAATTACTACCTTATGACCAATAGATGAAGGTTACTATTTTTAAACGTATAATGAGATGTGATTATCACACTAGCTTCTATATAAATAATTGTATATTTTAGGCATGTTTAGCTTTCAACCCTCAATAATTTGGCGACTTGCTCTAAGTTATAGACTCTTTACTGCAACACTTTAGATAATTATATGCTGTACGCGACTTTGCTCCTGATGGTTTTTCTTTTATTTTTTTTTGGGCCAGAAACATTCATGAGCTTACGCAGAATAACCCACCAAAGTTTCATCACAATTGGATAAATGGTTTAGGAGCGTATAGAGGACAAACATACAAACATTCAATTATTTTTATTTAAGTCATATTAATGGATCTACTATGCGTGATGTTACTACAATGAAAATAATTAATTAATTTCTGAGTTAATTTTAATTTTGAGTCGAACTCAGCTTTTAATGATATGGGTCACAAAATTCATGAGACTTTTTACATCTGGTCAAAGCTTTAGAATTTAAGATGAATCACAGATGTGTGTGATGCTTATTCTCGGAAAAAATGTAAGTTCGGATGTTTGTCCACATGTTGCACTGCTATGGTTTGTTCTTAGAACCCGTACTAATGTTATGAATGCGAAAATAACTATGTCTATCTGTCTGTTACGCTTTCACTACTAAACTACAGAACCGAATTTTGATACAATTTGGAACTTTATCGGTATTTACGACGAAGTAACAGACAAAATCTAGTACCTAACAATAAAAGTTGATTTGCGCGTTCCACCTACATATTGTTAGCACACACTTATGCATTGTTCTAAAAAGACGGCGTTAGTACAATGCATATTAAGCTTATTTATTTCCCAATTTTAAAAAGCTTTTTCAACATCATTTACTCATTAAAACCATCTGAAAGGTACCCTGTATTACGAAACCGCTTCAGCGATATCTAAGAACATACCATTACGCCTGTATTCCCCGAAGGGTTAGGCAGAGGTGTACCAGTGTACACCCACAGTTTGCCGGTATGTGAAGGTCCTATCTAATAGGGGACCATCCTATTGCCATTGACCGGGCACAAATTCTAATTTGGAGCCGCTACTGAGAATTTCATAGAAAAACCTAATAACACTTTTTGCTCGACCTGGAAATCGAACCCAAGACCTCTAGCGTAGCAGTCGCGCTTAGGACCACTAGGTTAACGAGACAGGCTAAGAACAATATCCGAAATAAAACAACCACCCCAACTATCAGATATTTATCAGCCATTAAAACTGGCATTTAGATAAGAAAAACAGGTAAGTATATAGCCCTTGATTCGACGATACCCGTTATCTAAGTATAGTTAAAACGCATGCTGGTAAAGATTGTCGTAAAATCGATAACATTAAGAATGCCTTTAAGATTTCCAACCCGTGAGATAGGAGGGTAGTGATGTAGGGGGCCTTCCGGACCCAAGGCTATAAGGCTTAGATAGCTATCTGTTTGATAGCGAACAGTATCTTTTATTTTCATTACCGGCAAGGTTTAATGCCATCAAGGAATTCTCATTCAATTTTTTTGTTTCTTTTTCTTTTGACCTTTTTAAATGGCAATTACGTGATCCAATCAGCTCTGAATGAATAATTAAATTGTCGATAATTACTGTTTTGTGTCAGAATGTGGTAACGTTTCTTGAGTGAACTGCACCAGTACATCATTATTATAAATGGTTCCTTTCCTTTGAATAAGTACTGTAAAAATTTGTACTAATATTACTTAAGAAACTAACACAACATAAGGGTTAGGCAGAGTTGTAATAATGTACACCCACAGTTCGCCGGTATGTTTAAGTCCCATGTAATAGGAGGCGAGCCTATTGCCATTAACCGGGCACAGATCCTAACTCCGAGCTACTACTGAGAAATTCTATAGAAAAAGCCAATAAGACTTTTTTGCTTGACCTGGGAATCGAACCCAAGACCTCTAGCGTAGCAGTCGCGCTTAGGACCACTAGGCAACCGAGGCACTTACAGAAATGGTTATTATTATTATTATATTAAATATATTATTATATCTATAATATTATATAAAGCTGAAGAGTTTGTTTGTTTGGTTGAGCGCTCTAATCTCAGGAACTACTGAATTGAAAATTATTTTTGTGTTGGATAGTTCATTTATCGAGGAAGGCTATAGTAAATATAACAACAAGCTACGACCAATAGGTAAGGAGCAGTAACCAAAGACGTAGCCTAATGCGCGTGAAAAAACTACGTGGACGAAGTCGCTGGCAGAAGCTAGTTATATTACAAAGAGGTAAAGTTTGTTTGTCTGTAAGAGGTAATTTCTGGTAGTAATGGTTTGATGATAACAGTTATTGATAGAAAGCTACAGAATTGCTGATTGCCATAGGCTATGAATTATGCTATATTAGGACTTCCACGCGAACGAATAGCGGGCAAAAGCTAGTATGTAATGAAACAGCCACCTTTGGTAAAGACATGCCATCTTGTTCCACAGTACCAGTGATAGCCTAACTGTCCGTCTAAATTGTTTTTACAAACTGCATATTATTGAAAATGGCGTGTGATTACCGTTTAGCGTTCAACCAGCGTTTAAGTGCAAATCATTTTGTGCAATAAGCCTCAGATGATAAGTACATTATTAGCACAAGAACATCTAACAACGTTGCGAAATGTTAGAACACCTGTGTTTGCTACAGTTGAAATATTAAACAGATCTAGATAGACTTTTTACGTGGCTTGTTATCCTAGTGGTCCTAAGCGCGACTGCCATGCTAGAGGTCTTGGGTTTCAATTCCCAGGTCAAGTAAGTGTTATTCGGGTTTTCTATGGAATGCTCAGCAGTAGCTCGGAGTTAGGATTTGTGCCCGGTTAATGGTAATGGGCTCGCTCCCTATTACGCGGGACCTAAACATACGCGCGAACTGTGGGTGTACATTGGTATTTTCATAACAGTATTATGGCCTGAAGATATTTTCTAAATAAATCCGAGATATTTCTACTGAACCTACATACAAATGCAATTCCTATTAGAAGTGGGATCGATCAACAAAATCAAAGAACCATTAAAAGCACCAGCATTGCACAAACTGACATTTAAGCTTAACAGTATATAAGGTCTTATTAGACAAACATAAACTGATTCAACAATAGCTTGATTCCAAGCTAATGATGGTAAAGCAAGCGCAACGTTTTGCACAACGTAGCATCATCGATCATTTATTGTTTAGAAATAGTGGGCGTTTATCTGATAGTTATCGCATCTTCAGTTAGGGCGTCGTGGAACAGACTCCCACGAGATATAAGAAAGTGAAAGAAGAATTCAAGTTAGAAGCGGATTCTGTATTTGAAATTAGAAGACGAAGAAAAAAAAAGAGAAGCGTTTTATCGAAAATCTTGACTTGGGACGATAAAATGTAGAACCAAATGTACCATGGACCAAATTTTCAAAAACATAGCAATTAGGTGAATTATTGGTAATTGTATGTGCGTTCCCAAGTAGAGCGCTGTAAACCTAGTGAAATGAGGGATAATATATTCCACCGACACCTAATCCGAGTGTAGTGCTCCTGACCAGACGACGGCTCACTTGCCCAAGGTGTCTCTACAGTTGCGCCTTGGAGAACATTATATAGATAGGTGGAGTAGGATAATAATGTTATTAATATTCATTCTCAAATACATAAATATCTTATTTTAAATCGCTGCCACTCGTAAACCCAATTGTTATATGATGCAACACCAATAACATCTTTATAAAAAACACATGTTTATTTAAATGAAACCTTATATTCAAGGCTCAAAGTCCTTTTACAAAAAATATTGCAAATTATTATTATTCAATTTCGTTAATCGCTTGTAACTTTAGACGTTGTCTCTTCCATGCAACAGATAATGAAGTTAATTGCATTTAATTTTGAAACAAAAACAGTCGAAGAAAACAATAGGCGTCGTAGACTGACGAGCCACGTAGCTAGGTGTAGGTTTGTTTAAAAAAACATCAGAACTATGAATACCTAATTACATTCAATTCAATGATCAACATTTTCCTTTGAACTATATTTATAATGCATGGAATGTCATCTCTTTAATCGTAAAATAGAACAATCATTAGACAATGGACCGTTAATTGTTTTACATTAACAAACCTAGTCTAAACAATAATTGATTACAAACAAAGAAGCTTTAAAATTTTTACATACTAGCCTTTGCCCGTGACTTCATTCGTGTGAATTTTCTTATAAATCACTATTTTTTTTGGAAAATTAAAAACAGCTGTGTTACCCACTGATAATGTGTGTACAGCTTTCAATAGTCGAGAGAATTTTAAAAATCGGTTATGTAGTTTGCATTTTATCCATTACAAACAAAAATACCAATCTTTTCTCTTATATAATATTAGTTTAAATGTAAAGAATTGAATTCGATTTAACGAAGCAAGACGCAGATTGAAATGAATGATTCATAACGGTAAACTTAAGAGTTATCTCACAACTCCAAATCTTTCACATTAAAAATCTACAGCATTCGGAAAGCCAACAAATCAGTAAAAAGTGGGACATCGCGTGGATGCTCAAAATTTCAATTAAGATTCAAACTCGTTAAGCTACATACAAAAAATGGTTCGAAAATGTTATTTGTTCAAAGTCTTACTAATCAGCGAGTCAACTGACGTATTCATTTGCAATACTATACAAGAAGGATTGAATTGTCAATGCAACTTGCAATGAGCGTGGTTCAACCCCCACCAATTAAGCTTTACTGCATTACAGGGCCGTAGCTACCGCCGCCGTATCAGCAGTATCAAAGATACGGGCCCCGCAGCTACAGGGCCCCGAAAAATAAAACAAATATTCGTAAAATAATAACTACTATAACTAACTTGAAAAACCAAGTTACAGAAAAGCTTGTAAAAATAAACACATTGTTTCTGTTGTTAAAAATCTATACCCTTCATTTGAGTTTCGCGGCAGTTAAGTAGAAGGTACTCCAGCTAATACAGGGCCCGTTTAAACAAGCTACGCCACTTCTGCATTATAATCATGAAACGGCAGACAGAATTTTAATGACACAGCCTACACGAGAGAAAGTAATGGAGACATACGAACAAATGTAATAAACATTTTGTTAATGGACTAACTCAGAATGCAAAAGTAGAAAACGAAACCCAAAACAATAATAATCGCATACATTTTAGCTTTTAAGTCGTGACCAAATTGTATTTCCAATGTTAATCCCACGCAATAAGTGTACCTACTTTCTAGCTATTGATAGAACATTTTGTAATATCAAATATGAAATTGAGAGCAAAATCGATCACGGTCTGAACAACATTTCTAATTTTCAAAGCCAACAATGTGTACAGAAAGTAGACAAACAATGTACTCCAGTCTTAGTTATTGCTGAATATAGAGGGGAATAATAGTCACAGACAGTGCAAAGATAATTAAAATCGCAATATGAAATTCAGATGTAAAGCTATTTAATGCTTTATCAGTATTCAAAGAATAGCCCAGTTCATTTCTAGTTAGTCTTACGAACAACGCAGCGCCAGTCAAACAAATTGACTTGTCAGCAGATAATTTCTTAATCTAGGAGGCGTAGGCGATGCAATCTTAGTACGGCCATCAACAGCCTACCTATCGGACAAGCGCGAATAATCCACTACGTTACACATGTTCCCCGACATTCGTTCCTACAGGGCTGCCAGACAACGTTTAAGACGAACAGATATAAATGTATTTATGAACTTCTGCCCGCGACTTCTTCCGCGTGGTTATTTTCACCTGCGCTAAGTTACGTTTATGGTTACTGCTCGGCACCCGGGGGTCGTAGCGTGATGTTATGTAACTTATACTATTCCTTATGAATTTAGCTATCATATACTTAATAATTCTTCTAATCCGACTGGTAGTTTAAGAGATTAGCACGTTTAAACAAACAAACAAAAAGCTCTAACAGCTAGTGCTAACAGTATTGTTATGAAGTATTAGCAGTTACAGCTAAATATTCGTGTAATGGGATAAAACGATAAAAGACAAGCTCAAGACAACCCTGCAACAGTTTTGAAATGCTAATGTATCATAGACGTCTAGATTATTGCTGCTAATGTATAAAGTCTTACACAAAGTAAATTACAGACATTTGTCACGCTGAATGTTGATAAACGTTTGAGAACTGATGATATAAAGTTGTCATGTTATTCTTATAAAGACCCGTTACGTAAATACAAGGTGCAAAAAGACATAAGTATCACTTAATCGTTAACAACGTATTGTTCCCATCAAACTAAGTAATATTGAGCAAATGCTGGAAAACGACTTTTATTTTTCTTGTGAAAAATCACTGCTTATTCTGGCGTGATATTTACGCACGCAAAATTTTATGCTTATGGGTGCATCTAACACACACGGGCTGTAGAGATATTTAAAGTTTAGCCAGTACATTTAACACTTATTTTCGTAAAAAAATAACAGCAAAGAAAGTTAGATCACCATAATCAGAATTGCTCTAGATACGGTCCAGAACAAAAAAGTGATCGCAATGTTGGGAAATATTTAAGTTAAATTGCTCCAATAAAAGTTATTTTAAATAAATTTAATGCAATTAACTAAAAAAAAGAACCGTTATTTTAAAATAGCGGAAGAGGAAACACTAACTGATATCCAACACGATCACGTTAAGGATATATTCAGAATGGAATTCGTATATACGTCATTAAAACGGAATGCGTATGACCAATCACCAATAGCAGTAGTTTCATTAAATTTTACACAAAAGTTAAAACCAGAACAAAGGAGCTATTATTCTTCGACAATGCATTGACCGATCCAGAAGAATGAGACTGGAATAATGACGAGAGATATTATCTTGAACATGAAGATAGGTAATATTGTAGTTACATGTGGTTAAGCTTACGGTGTATCTTCAAGATAATAGGAAAGAGAAGCATGGATAGTGATTTATGTACCAACTGTACACGTACAAGCAAATCAGGTTGAAGGAAATTATGCTGTAGACTAGACTAGAGCTGTGATTATTTAATAGCCATTGAAATCATATGCTTTGTAATAATAGGAGTTTTTGCAGTACTTGTTGCTATAGATGTCTACGAGTTGAATTGGAATACCTAGGAAGAAAATGTATCTAGGTACAGATAAGATTGTGTGCTTTGAAAATGGTGTTATTTCATGGTGGTGGGAATTTATTTAAAGTCACATTATGTAATATTCTCCCGACCGAATTTCGTTCATGGCGGCCAATCTCAATTGAGACTAGCCAAGTAACAGCAAGCATAGATACACTTACTCTTCCCTAACTCTCATAGTTTGATAGGACAGCAATTCGACACGACCGGGAAAGGAGAGTGCCGCAATGTAAAACTCCAATATTACTTTGTCCAACTTGGGAATCGAAGTCAGGACCCCACGCTCACCAGTCGAGCTTGCAACGACAAGACCAACGGGACAACATCATACTATGCGGTCGATCCTCAAGAATCGAAAATCAGGCTAATACTGTTTGAGCATATTTAAGCCTAGCACTTCAGGCTACAAATATCAAAATTGAAGAATAAGAAAGCGAAGTACAAACAGAACCAGAAACACAAATTCACGAAATAAATACAAAATCCAGTCAAGACATTAGAACCGCTAAACAAAATGCTGGTCTGGTAAAAAAGGACGCGGTAACGGTTAATTAACATAGATACTACGTACGCAGAGTGCAACAGGTTTGCTATGAAGCGAGAGCCGATATGCAAATGTTCTTACCCGGTGGTCCTAGATGCACCGCGCTAGATATTACACGGCCTTATTCTGATTTAGACTCTTTATTTTGTATTGGACATGTTACAGTGTAGGTATTCCAATGGTGCAAGAGTTGGTAGAAATATTTTAATAACAATACCAGCCCATTGCTGTCTATTGCAGGGCAAATGAATCTTCTCATATAGAGAAGACACATTGATCACCACGCTACCTCAAGGCGGATTGGCGATTTGAGATCTCTAATTACAGGTCCAGGTTTCCTCACCATATTTTCCTTCACCAATGTCAGTGGTGTGATGTCGAAGATAAACTCAGAAAGCAGTATATGAAATAGAAAAAGTCAAAATTGGTACTCTGCCATGTCCAGTTGCTAACCCAAAACCTCGTGCAACAGAAATGAGTGGCATTCAAATATAAATATGTATATAAAATTAATGTGTTAATAAAATGAAAAGGCCGTTCACAAATGAAATACATCTCAATACATCTCATTCTACATCTAGAAACGCCCTTCCCACCAACATTTTATGTCAGCATTATAGCATTCTAAGCCTCATAGTTTTGTTTAGACACTCCGGTAATACTCAGCTATTTTCATTATTGTCTGGTATTAGGTAAAGGTCATATAAAAATATTTAATTTGACAATTGAATTAATTTTCCCTGACATTCAAAGTGTCCTTTTAAACAACGACAGTGTTTGAACGGTTACTGTTAGGTGTGTACAGTTATCTACTAAACTGTTAGTAGAACTTCCTAGTTAGGAAGAAATGGGAAGGTAAAAACTGCAGGAACTATCACCACGAACAATAATTAGGTAGACGAATGCAATAGCGAGGCGTATACCTGTACTTAAAATACATGCAGCTTCTGAGAAACGTCACAAGAATAACTCGACTATCTTTTTATTTCATGAATAGTCAAGTGTGTTGCTGTAAAAGGCTTTACAAAGCTGAGTCCACACAATGGGGTTGATTAATAAAACATTGTGTACAGGGCCTATCTCGTATTCACTATCGTGTACGATTGGGTCGCGGCGCGTGCGCTTTCAGCCCGCCAGGCTGCAGACCCGACCCGTTTGTGGGTCACATGAACAGCTTTCAGATATTTGCATATTATACACTTGTATGTTGATATCTCATCACAAGCGTACCCGTAAAAAGACAACGCATCTACGCTTAAAAGGAGAGAAATTATGAACACTCTACAATGAAACAAATTGGACCCGTACATGGCAATAGTGACACTAGTTCGCAAGTAATTGAGCATCGTGTAAACACCATGACGGAACATTAACTCAATGTTATGGGAGAGTTGACAAAGTACAGTACGTGAAATATTTGCAACAAGAAGAGATGAGAGATTGACTCACACTATGCAATTCCATAAAATCGGAATTAGTTACGGTGAACGGCCGATCAAACGGACGGAGCGCGTTCGTGACCGTGGACCACTCAGTCAATCAGAAAACGAAATATTCAGAAAATTACAACCAGGTAGATTGTGAAGAAATTGTAAGAAATGTCATAAGCTGAACTAATTTAATGTCGAAATATAAACCTAAAGATAACCTGCTAAACGTTGTAGTCGTTTTTTTGTGGTCAGACGTCTTTTAATAGCAGGTCTTACAATGTACTAACCGTTAATAGCCCGAATGCAACAAAAGGTTCAGATATTTTAGATGAAATATTTGGTCGCACCGGTGAGTTCAAAGGCAGACCAAATGGTTTAACACTGTTTTATGAGTTTTAAAGTACATAAATATGGCTCGGTTTCAACGAGGCTAATACAACACGGATATTAGTACAATATCAGTTTTATCACGAGCCTATTGCGGGTTTGCTGGACAGCAATTATCAAAGATTTAAGTAAGCCTCGAGTGAGTCGTGACCACCGGATCTCAAATCCGTTACCGGTGGCTAACCTTGGACTATTTCCACACACCTTTGTATTTGACTGCAATAAAGGTCAATTGGAAAGTCTGCGTTTAGCTATTGTTGCATACGTCGATAGTAATATATCGACTGATCTGGTTCTATCAATGATGCAACGTAATGGATGCTGAAGGCTATCAATTAATCGTGGTGCATGAGAGAAAACGGTCTCTTCCATTGGATACACGAAGCCGTGACCAGATTCTATGCAAAGTTGACATTCCACCATGACCATACACGAGTGATGTAACGAAGTCAATCGAGTACAAGGTCAAGTGCAAATCCAAAGCCACAGAATCGATTATGCGCGCCGTATCAAATGACCGACGAACGTAACACTTTACCACATAAATTCTCAACATCCGTAATAAGCTATTGTTTAATTTATATTGATATTTAGAGATATCAGATAATTCATGAATAAATTAAGGTGTAACCGATCTCATTTGAATGGATACGCAGCGACGGACCGTGGCAGAACAAGCCGTTGGCTATCTCAATCGCCTCGCCTCGACCGGCTCCGTTTATGCTAATCATCTGGAATTTCTAAGATCAGAACCGCGCTACAAGTATTATCGGTATCACCCAATTGTGATTTGTGGGCGTCGGCCGTCCGGAAGAACGATGGGCCCAAAATTTTGTTTTTTAATCAGCGGAGGCGAGGTTAATCGGTCTCGGTTGCCTATTAAATTTCTCGCCTATCAAATGCGGTGATCGAGATTAGTTTGTGGGCGAAGTAGGTGCGAAGATGCTCATTGATAATTCATAAAAATACAAATAAGACTACTAGTTTTTTTCTCTTGCCTACGCTGTTCCACTGCCTCTTCTAAGTTCTTCTAGGTACTCTATCCCCGCGGTATCGAGAACGAACTCTTATTGTACCCGTCCAGTACATTTCGCCACCTCTTTTTCTTGACGCAAAATTTGTTATACGACTTTTATTTCAATTTGTCACGTCAATGATCAACCTTCCCAACTTTCGGAAGGTCTATTTACATAATCTTAGGTCTAGCGGTCGTTCTCGTTCGGTTCACATCCAAACTTCCTCACAATTAGGCAAATAATGTTCCATTGTTTGCCGGTTGGGTTTTTAAAAGCTGATTGCTTCACGGTGAACAGTTCATTAATTTGTTTGTGATCGGTAACATCAGTCAACCGTCAAGAGGGGCTCACTCCCACGGTCGATCTTCACGCAAACGACACAGCTCGTTCCCAGAAAGGTAAACTTACGTTACACAATATCTGTAATTAAAAAGTCAGGGCCGCAGTGGAGCTTTGCAATAATGTTTTCAATTGAAGATTGCATCAGGTATCTAGTTAAGGTTCGATTGAATGCAAAGACTTCTGATTTCGGTTCAATAGAGATGAGATATTTATCGAAACCGAATCAGATCCATAACTTAGTTTGCACCAATACTATTATTACCTAGCTTTCAATGACTCACACAGTGATCTGCTCGAATTATTTCGCGTTACGTTTTTTGTCCTCATCTCAGTTTTTTCCTGAGATAATCGCAGCAATCACCGAGCACTTGTTTTGTAAGGCATCAAAATAATTGCTTCAAGAAAAATAATGCGGAAGTCAATACCGAAATTGCAAAAAGTTGCTAGTCATACATTTCCATTTTGATTGTATAAAATAATAATAATATAAGTATTATGAAGATTCAGGGGCCTCTCGGCCTCGTAGACTCGAAGCCGTGACGAAAGGACACAAAGACGCAAAAAAACTTGACAATGTTGTGAATTGAAGAATAGGTACTTGGGAGTCGTTGAGAGTCTCACGTGTATGAATGGGGAGACAGTTTTGCTTTTGTTCTGTGACTTTAAAAATACGGTACAAAGTCATGGCCAGCGGAAATAAGTGCGAAACTGCGAGCGTGTCTGAGAGGTGAATCATTAATGCATGTCGACCAAAACAAAAGAGTATTACGCAAATTCCTCAGTTGTATCCATATGAAACATTGCGTTTTTGGTAAAATTACGTGATGACGGTTAATTCCGGTTATTTTTTTTAATTCATATAATTTATGTGGATCATAACTTTTTATAGCCTTTTTCTAAGTCTTTAATTATGTCATATTTTATAGTAGTTTGAATGTCTATCTTTTATCCAATGGGTGTGGTGAGACGGCAGTCGATCACCATAATTATAATAAACTTTATTAGAAAAATGTGCGAATTATTATTTTTATGTCCCTGTTATATTCTATAACTGTTTACGGATTATTTTAGGTAAACTGTTGAATACATGATCAAGTAAAATAGTTTTTTAAATAATAATATAATGTGTGAATGTGGTTAGTTGTAGGTTTCCCAAATTGAAACCTGAAGGACAACACTACTGATGAAAAAGTGTTCAAAATGTTGTTGCAATCTCATCTCAGCGACAAAATTTCCCAAAAAATTTCCAAAAATTGGAGATACATATTTTTGATAAATTAGAACGGACATTAAAATGCAGTTGTTCTAAAAAATACGTGAATTATTCCTCTGGAATGTGCCCAATGCAAATAGAATGTGTCCAAATTCATCAAATCTAGGCCTTAAAACTGGTTAAAAAAATTCTAAGCATCCGCCAGTTATAGGGCAAAATTCGCTTACACTTAGTGAGCAATCGTGATAAAGGCGTTTCCTTCCTTCACGAGACAGGGTATTTGCCCTACAAACGGACAATGCAGCCAGAAATATATAAATGACTCACAGCTATGCCCCTATGCGACTAAATAACGGATAGACAAGGGGAAAGTTTAATTTCCATTAATAAACATGCATTAGATGAGTCATTGCCGTAGCTAGGGTCGATCCCAAATCCGAAAGACCACCTAGTCAAGCCGGATTTTTTGATAAAATTGGGTTAAACAATGCTGAATTTTATTTCTGAATTTAAAAATAATAACATGATTGTATGCTCTTAGATGGCAAAGAAGCTCACGGCCCACCTGATGATAAGTGGTCACCATCGCCTATAGACATTTGCAATACCAGAGGATTTGCAAATGCGTTGCCAGCCTAGAGGTAAAGTTGAAATGTTGAATTTTTTTTAGATACTTTATCATAAAATGGTCTGAACTTCTATCTAACTAAATATAAAAAGCATAACCAAAGCCGAACCAGTCGGACACAGAATAATTTGGTCGGGCACACATCCAACAAGCCTAGCTATGTCCGACTTTATCCGGACGCCTGCTAACCCTAGCCAATTGGGCCCAATAGCTACCCGTTGGGCCCAATTTTAGTTTGTAACTAAATCCCACTGACCCCGGTCTCCGTACATTATAAATGTTACAAAACCGGCTGCGATGCGCTTCCAAAATTGAGGTTTGTAACACAAACATGATAAAACATTTAAATGTTGTTGAGAGGCATTCTTGTTTAGTTGAAACGACATAACGAAACACATGATTTTTTCTTATCTGTTGTCTATTGAGTGGTGTTAGTGTCCATGAAATTTTCTTTTAATTTAGATTCACACATATATCAGAGATGGTGAACTACTGACACGTCAAAATAATTCTAATGTATGTGTTCGATTGAATCTAATTTGCAACAGCATAAATCACACTAACCTATAGGTTAGGTCTTCAGGCGAATGTACACAAACCTATAGGTTAGTGTACATTCGAAAATAGGTTATATAGGTTACATAATAGAGAAAAATAAAAGTAAATGCACTTTGAGCTTTAAACTCTTTGTTTGAAATTCGAAGTTTGAACAACACAGTTTCCTAATAAAGAAACTACATTTACACTAACTACATTTTTTTTTCTACTAAAAGAAACTACAATTTTATTGTTGTTCAAACTTCGAATTTCAAACAAAGAGTTTAAAGCTCAAAGTGCATTTACTTTTATTTTTCTCTATTATGTATCAATAAGTCAAGGTGATGGAACATCACAATTACCTACATTTTTTCTTAGGAATTGGCTCGTTCATCGATAAAGATTCGCCATCCCTTCTATAAATGGTCACACAAAAAGTTAAAGTGAGGATTTTTTTACCGAAAATAGATAGGTACCTACACGTTACTTTTAAGTTAACGTCTATAGACTAAGCCCCTGAAGCCTTATTCAAATAATCAGCAACAACCTTGACTCACTTGAAAAATTAATGATACTGAAACTAATTATTAAAAGTAATTAACCTAATTACGTTATACACGAAAAAATGGGTTTTGTAATAGATATAATTAAATTACAGATATGATAATGAAAACAGTCTGAACATACATCACTACAATGCTTGCCTACAATCTATACTAATATTACAAAGCTGAAGAGTTTGTTTGTTTGGTTGAACGCGATAATCTCAGGAACTTCTGGTTTGTATTGAAAAAATCTTTTTGTGTCTTTGTGTTGGAAAGTTCGTATATCGAGGAAGGCTATAGGCTACATAACATCACGCTACGACCAACAGGTGCGGAGCAGTAACCAAAGACGTAACCTGATAAGTCGCGAGCAGAAGCTAGTAAAAAATAATTAGACAGGTACACCTACCGTACCATACATACACACCACATACCATCATCATCTACTTAGCCTTTTCCCAACTATGTTGGGGTCGGCTTCCAGTCTAACCGGATGCAGCTGAGTACCAGTGTTTTACATGGAGCGACTACCTATCTCACCTCCACAACCCAGTTACTGGGCAACACGATACCTCTTGGTTAGACTGGTTGTCCGACTTCCTAGCTTCTGACAATCCGTAACGACTGTCGAAGATCTACGAATGATAGCCGGGACCCACGGCTTTACGTGCTTTCCGAGACACGGGGATGTCACACCACCATCTTCCAAACTCCGGGCTGCTACTGAGCAAATCCTAATGGAAAAACCCAATAACACTTTTTGCCCGACCGGGGAATCGAACCCGGGACCCCACGCTCATCAGTCGCACTTGCGACCACGAGACCAACGGGGCAGTTACCATAAACTTGCATGCATTACTACATTTTAACATAAGATCACGACGCCATTTTGTTTTTTCTGTGTTGTATACGATACAAATAGTTGATGAACGTTCATTTTTAAAATTGGCGACTATAATCTACCAAAAATTAAGATATCAATGAACCTTCCATCTCAAAACGTATACAAAAAATTAACCACTAATCGCGCCTGATTCAGATATGCCTTAGATAATCACAAGTAAGGACTTTGTGAATGGCTGGCAGACATGGCTGGTCGCCATGAGTCACGGATAATGACGTCATCACAACGGCCACCATAGACTCCTGGAACGACATGTTAATGTGGACACGCCGGGAATTGTAAACGACGCGACGGTTAAGATTTATTTCACTGATTAAAATGTAAATAAACAATAAACTGTTGTTTACATAGATCTTTAAAGACAATGAAATTTAAATGGTCGTTATTTTAAAAGCTTCCATAAAATTTTATAACCAGCCAGATCTTATGAGAAAATTTAATTTCTGGTGGACTAAGTCACGGGTATAAGTTTGGTAATAACACATAACACACCATCACGCCTGTATTCCCCAGAGGGTTAGGCAGAGGTGTACCAATGTACACCCACAGTTCGCCGGTATGTGTAGGTCCCATGTAATAGGGGGCGAGCTTATTGCCATTAACCGGGCACAAATCATAACTCCGAGCAGCTACTGAGAAATTCATAGAAAAACCCAATAACACTTTTTGCTCGACCTGGGAATTGAACGCAAGACCTCTAGCGTAGCAGTCGCGCTTAGGACCACTAGGCTACCGAGGCAGTTGTAATACAATAATTAATGGGTATCAAAACTGTATTATCGGTGCGATACTGTACCTACTTAACTTAGTGGTCTACTAGGTACTGTTAGTTATACAAAAATATAACTTAAGTTTTATTAGCATATTATTATGCAAAGTATAAATTTAAATGATAAAAAAAAAATACAATAAGTTTAAATTTATTTTTATTAAGTATTAATATAGGTAAACGTTACTGAAACAAAACGTAAACCAATTCAAATAATTCATGTTTTTTTTTAATTTAAACATGCGATTGCATATGTAATGAAATGCACATATAAGTCTTTAGTTCCTTAGTCCAAATAAAGAAGTATTTAGTAGGTAGGTACTGCACGCACATTAAACCAAATAATAACATTATTTATATGTAAATGTATGTAAATAACTGTCGACTATTTTAGAACAAATACCCGGTAATGGAGTTTTTATATAAAACAAAGTAATTATCTTCTCCCATTTAAGATTAAAATAAGTGTTTCTTAAAAGGTACAAAACGTTTAGAGTGCAGTTCATCGTAAAATATGATGCCATTAAATTGATTATTTTTCACAAAATAAATTCAATTGAAGTCATCAACACTTTTTATTTTTATTACAACTTTGACACTAGTTACCTATTTTCCTTATAAAATCAAAATGGTTTCTAAAATGTAAATTCTAAATTTAAAAATTTAAGGCAAAGTATTTAAAAATTCGTTATCACGTAGTCATAACAACATCAATAAACAAAAGAATAGAGAAAATTGTCTACAAAATTAATTTCCTAATCAAATCCTAATATCGACCGTTATTTCGTAAATGTCAGTCCATCCGAATATAATTTCGACTAAAATCATAGTCTGTTCAAATTGTTAATCGCATGATATCTACACAAAATAAAAAAAAAGTGTTTGATTGTAATTCCAAAATAACAGCACCAAAAACCCAATTTTGAGAATTTTTGTTTGTTTGTTCCGACTAATCTCCAAAACGGCTAGACCGCTTTTGACAGGACTTCACTGGCAAACAGTGTAGGGCGTAGTTAACTACAATTTTGTAATCTGGTTACTGATTACGATAAAAAGTAGCTAACTACATGTAATTATGATTACACGTAACTTAACTACAGTAATCAAACTACATTAAGTAGTTGTTAATTTGATTACTGCAATCTAGTAGTTATAATCACTAATTATTTAACTTTTATGAACTTATATTTTGCAATTAAATAAACATGTGATGTGTAGTTATATATGTTTTGGAATATGGCTGCATAAAAAAAAACAGTTTATTGCACGTGTCTACGTTTATTTTAATGAATAATCAAATGCAAGAATTAAAGTCGTATGGACCTATACTTGTCAGATCTAAATTACTCTTTATTGACATGTAATCAAAAACCAAAATTACTAAGCAAACATCAACTTAAAAGAAATTATTCGCGAATCAAATTTAAAGTTAGTAATCAGTTGTTAGATTACATTTCGCCCAATACTGCTGGCAAATAGCTGATGTTATAAGGAGTAAATAAGGCTACTTTTATTTAAAATAAGTATTACGTTACCGCGCAATAAAAAAAAATACCCACATTCATCAGTAAAGTGAAATTTAAAGACAGTAAATCTTATTGCTTGTTGAACCTTCTGATACGAAAATAATGGTCAAAACAATGATGATAGCAGTGAAAGCGTCGGAGTGGTCATGAACTTTGAAATAACGAGTATCGCACACATTATCACAGCACTGTTTTGAAAGCGGTTATTCGGTGAAAGTTATCTAAATACCGTAAGTACCGTAAGTTATCGTAATTCGTCGGCTAAGTTCGTTGATTATATCTCCAAATTTTCTTTATTAAAGTTAACATATTTTATTTAAACAAAATAAAATTGTTACCTACACTAATTATTATACACACTACAGTGCCTAAAGTGTCCATACATTTGAACTTTAGAGGACGTTTTACACGTCACTGATGCACTGAAAAACATGGCTACTTTCTTAGCTGGGCTTAAATACTAAAAAAAAATAAGTATAACCATGGATTCGAAAAAAAGGGAGAAAATTGCGCAAATATTTTCCAAATTATTTTTTTGACAACTAGCATACCATCACGCCTGTATTACTCGAAGGGTTAGGCAGAGGTGTAGTAATGTACACCCACAGTTGTAGTATGTTTAGGTCCAATGTAATAGGGGGCGAGCCTATTACTATTAACCAGATACAAATCCTAACTCCGAGCTGAAAATTTCAGAGCAAAACCCAATAACACTTTTTGCTCGACAGCTAACAACAATTATTTTTTGACAACTAGTAATATTTTCAAAGCTTATCCGTTAGATTTCAATGACGCAAAACGTTACCGATAAGCAAAGCTAATATTTAATTAAAAACCGTCTACAGATTGTATTGATAAGATAACAAAAACAAACTATAAAAATTCAAATCACATCGTTAGTGTTTACATAAAAATAAAAATTTGTAATAAAAATACTTTCTGAATTTAATTATGTGATTATTGACAAAATTAATTTTAGCGTGTGTGTGTTTTTTTTTGTGCAGAATAAACTGTTATCCGTCTTATTATTTTTATTCCTTCTTTTTATAAAAAAAAACTAACAACGTAGACACTACGTAAATAAGTATTGAGTGATTTTAGATAGGTATTACTATGGTGCCTTCTCTAAAATAATAAATCTACTGGGTATTAAATATATTTCTTTCGCTAAGTCATTATGTGCAGTCCCAATTCTGTCATTCCTGGGCAAAGGCCTCCCCCCATTTCTCTCAAAGATATGCCTCATCTGATTCTCGAGGAAGCCATCCAAGGCGTGTCGCGATCTTCCTCTTAGTCTGCTACGACTCTGTCTAACTGTGACAGAATTTCAAAATTTAGCCTAAATAATCTTTTTTCCGCCTGGAGTTAAAAAGCCATAAGGAATCAAAACCAATGAGGTCACAAAAGCATTCTGACATAATTATTAAACATTCTCCCAAAATGGACAAAAACCATGCGCACACTAATTGGCTTGGCAGCTGCCAGAGATAAGTTAACAATCCCAAAAAAGACTCCAAACATGAAGATGGAAATTTCACAGTGAACATTAGAGCGATTGTAAACAAACAGTTTAAAGTAAACATCAAACAAGCTAGGCGATAGCACGTTGCGTTGCTTGCTTTCCGTTGCCCATACAAACAGATCAGCATCGATAATGAACTGTATAAACATTCAAAATTAAGTGCAGACATGGTAATATGTTAGAACATGGAAAACAAACTGCCTCTGTGCCTGCATGCTCTGGTTACGTAAGGATTTTGAGTATTTCTACTAGGACATTCATAGTAGCTGTAGCTAGATTTGTCCAATTTAGGTTCGGTCTGTATAATTACATAAAACATGGAGAAATGAGTACTTCTCTGTCTACAACCACGATGTTATGTTGACATAAAAAAAAATGTACTAAAAACAGTAACGTGTTTCACAGTAGGCCTGTTCTTTTATAAAATTGTATAAACAAGCAAAGAGTTAATGATGTTTTCCGCTTTCCAATAAGATGCTTTATGCTTTTGGAAGTAATGAGATATGCTTGTATGCACCAGGAACTGTTTGTGTGTAGGATGTTATAATGGCCGCACTACCTACTGAATATGATATGACGTGATGATAAACGTACTAATAAAAATCGTGTTACAACGTACAAAGACGAGTCTAGTTTTCTGCGAATGTCATCAGATGCAAGTGTAATGTTGCCCCACGATAAGATCGAGGGTCAGAATGTCGTGAGACTTTTCGGTGCGGAAAAAATAATTCTAACGTCAATATTATTTTAAGCTTATCTGGGCTGAAAATTCAATAAATTCTGCATGTCACACGTTGAACTTATCTTGTGTAAACCCTTTGCGTAAATCGTGGTATCAGAATTCTAACAAATCTGATAAATTATTTACGCACACACATGAAGTGTACATATGCTAAATAATTTTGAACTGGTCGCCTGCCATAGATGCAGTGTCTAAACTAATATTTACATTGTCACATCCACACTGTGACATCGCATATGAGACGACATAATTTGTCACAAGAATAAAACATATTTGAATAAAGCCACATGTGTTCAAAAAATATTGATACGGTTCTACATTACGACGATATTCTAACTTGAATATTTAATTAGGCCTTAATAACGACTTTTGTCTATTTAAATAACGTTCGGCCATGACACTTGAACTTGCCCACGAAACGATAAAAACACTAAAGAGAAGCAGAAAAATTCTCACTTTAACAAATTCAAAATACCTTGCAATTTGGACTCATAACGTGTAATTTTCTAAATAATAAGAATAAAATTAAAGGTTAAGAACGGTGTAGTCCAGTTTACGAAGACAATTACTCAACAAAAACAAGTAAATGCCAAGTGAGAAATGTCGTGCACTCACCTCATGATACACAGACGTCATCATCTTGAAACACTTTGTTTTGCTTAGCGAAATAATAGCTTCACAATCAAACACTCATTTCACTATTCAAATAATTCGAACAATATGGCTGCCACTTTTTGTGTGAATAAAAAAAGCTATCTGTCAAACTTCCCGCCAAGCGCGCGTAAAAAAATAAAAGGCAAAGGTACACTGTTACGCAGCCTACGTTGCTGGCGCGTGTGCCGCGTTCCGTGTTTAGGATCGGCACTGAGCGACGGCCGATAGCGTCGGCTGAATGGATGACGATGCCGCTCAGCTGCTTATACTCAATGAACCATTTGAGTTCGGAGGTCACCGATCAACGCGACCCCATCGTTTCTGCTCAAAGTTTCTCTATTACCCTATAAACCCCAAATTCTGTATGCGATGAAGTTATTCAGTGACATTTTAATGCAGCATGTTTAACATTTGGTTATTTACATAACAAATACTGACCTACATTTGCTGTATTCTGTGGCTTTTGTGGTCGGAATTGTTGCTATAATTGTGTCCATTTTATTTACATGCTGTAGAATTAAAGTTCCTTTGAAAAAAGAATATCTATCTATTATAAACTTGTACATCGATGGTGAGATTCGTAGCAAAAAGTCGGTGGTATCGAGCCGTTATTATCTGTTTAGCGCGGCCAGTCGAAATGTTTTTACCGATGACAGGCAGCCATCGGAGTTCGTCGACAGTGATCATTCAGATTATTTTGTCATGGAACCGGTATTATCGCCTGAGTCTGGAGCTAATGCGGTGTAAAACACGAACACTTAGGTTATCAATAATCCATTACGTTAGTTATTCATTTCTTCATACTCGATTTGCTAAGTTGCTGGAAAAATACTACATTAAAAATAATCTGTGCCGAAAAATGTTGGTCTTTGTCCATTATTAATGGATTTTCTAGACGATTTCGTTCGGTTCCTTGCGATACTGGTTGCACAAAATAAATTGATTTCCAAAATTATACACTATGTGTAAAGTTCGATTGCCAAGCCAATAGATACAGCAACGGGATTTTGATGGGAAACAAATTGGTTTTCAAAATCGAACGTTTCGGCGGACGCGTGACCAAATCTTCCAATATCGAAATATTTCAATTTTAGAAGTTCCTATTTGGCATCCAAAACTTATTAGTCCTCGTTTCCAAATTGAGATTATTTTCGAATTGTCTATCATTTTCTATTCGAACCAGTTCCAACCAACTTCCTACTTGTCACGGCAAGGTTCAAACATTTGAGCTTTACACAGTAAAAGAAAACTGTCCAACTGCGAGTTAAACTAACACATTGAAACGTTCCGTACCATCGTATAATACTTAACACTACATACAAATTTTATTTTTTACATCATTTTTTTTTTAAAGACTGGCTTATTTTAATAATTAACAGTCTAGTCATCACAATTGCAAACGTTTACCCATGTTTATAAAATGTTTTCTTTGGCAGTCAGCGGTGTCTCAGTGATAGCGTCCTGTTTGCCACCCTTAGGGTACAGAACTTAAAAATGATACTATTCAGAAAAAATATTTAACAATCAGTTGTCAACTGCCTCGGTAGCCTAGTGGTCCTGAGCGCGACTGCTACGCTAGAGGTCTTGGGTTCGATTCCCAGGTCGAGCAAAGTGTTATTGGGTTTTTCTAAGAAATTCTCAGTAGCAGTTCGGAGTTAGGATTTGTGTCCGGTTAATGGCAATAGGCTCGCCCCCTATTACATGGGACCTAAACATATCGGCGAACTGTGGGTGTATATTGGTACACTTCTGCCTAACCCTTCGGGGAATACAGGTGTGATGGTATGTATGTCAGTTGTCATTTCACCAAAAACCACATAGATCACCAACACACCGTTACACCTGTTGCCATTATTACAATTGCAGTAACGTTTAACGAGACCACGCTACGTGTGGGTAACCACCATTGTTCCACACAACACATAATGTCTGTATTTATTTACGTTCTTTAAAGTGTAACATTATTACAGTTGTGGAAAAAGCAGGTAAAAGATGTAATAAAAATGCTTTTGCAGAGTAGGTCTTGGGAGTAAGCAGAAATGTGAAATAACTGGAAAGAAATTGGTCAAGGTTAGAGTTTATGTTGGCTAAATATGATGATAAATTTGGTTTTTAAGAAGTTCTTTGCAAGGTGCAAATTTGTTTTTATTGTAGTCGGACTATGTAAACATTCAGCAATAGGTAAGAATTTTTTGTCAGACCTATGCGGTACTTGTCTATTGGCAGTCTATAATAATAGATCCTGACAGTTATTATTTTTGAACTTTCGTGTCATGGTTGGTTCATGCATAAGGTTTTATCCAAGTATGAAGTAGCATCCTTGTCGACCACTGTTTGCTTTTGAAAGTTAGCGAGATAGAAAGTTACTCAGTTCTAGATTGAAGGGAGCCGGTGTAATTACAGACACATGAGACATTTCAGCTATTTCTCTGGGATGGCAACGCGTCTGCGAGGTCTCTGGTATTGCAAATGTCCCCATTTAACGTTGTCTTGTTTGCCAAACAAAACGAAATGTGACGCGCGAAGTGTGTTTATTTGTCTAATGACATTAAAAAATTGCCATCTATCATTGCATCTATCTCACCACATGACCTACTACTAACGTATCCTACATCGCGATATCAAAGTTCTCTACGACGTCAACCGTCGGGCAATAGGCCACCAGACACGACACCCGTCTGATCGGAGGATCCTCCCTTTTCAATGAAGGATGACGAACTTTCTTCTCTTTTCCTTATACAACAAAAGCTTCAAAAACCTATTCCAAAAAAAAATACGTTAGGAAGACATCTCCAAAATATAGGTAACAGAAATAAATAGTCAAAACTTAAAAGCTTTAGGTTGATAGAAAACAAAAAGCCAATTATCAATATTTAGCTGCTAAAAAACAAAAGGCCATACAAGAGTAATCCGGTAGCCTCAATGCTTCTTTAAACCGAAAAAGAAATAAAACACTAAATAAACAAACTAACTAACAAATTAAACAAACAAGTAAGAACAAAGTTCAATCCAGTCTTATATCGCCATCAGACGTGGGAACTGAGCACAAAGCCGACCGCTAGTTTATTGCCAATGTCCTCGGATATCCATATAAATTGTACGGGGAAATTCAACGGCCATCTGAATCGGATAGCGATCTTGATGGATAGATTATAATGGCGCTCGCACTTAAACTTGTGGCTGAATCGAATGAACAATCGATGTGAACGAATTGTTTGTTTGGGGGTAGCTAATTGAATGCGAATTTTGCTTGTAACGATATAAGGTAGAGAAATGGGGTCTGGTAACTAGTACAATCGAATTCATATGTCCATTAATTTCGATATCCCTAAAAAAATTAAATCTTACTATTATAAATGAGAAACTTTGGATTGATGGAATGAGTTTGTCACTCAATCACGCTAAAATGGCTGAACGGATCTGGGTGAAATTTGGCACAGAGATAGATTATAGTCTGGAATATCACACAGGCTACTTTTTATCCTGTAAAAATGTACCATTCCCGTGTGAAGACGAAATTGTGGGCGGAGCTAGTAAACGATAAAATTAATCACATAATATTGAATGTTATGTATATACTGTATGAATGCCCTAGCAAGACCCTATTTTTTTAAGAAGAAAAACCATCTTGCTATCAAAGAAATTTGTCGGCAACTTCTAAGCAAAAAAAAATGTCACGAAAGAATTGCAACATTGTACGTCTCAAAGATTCTAACGTTGTAGAACAACAAAAGCTCCGCCGCGGCTGCGCGTGCGACTATCTTCGATCTCCGAACAATATGGCGCCACGGCGCCGATTCTAAATCACCGTTTTAGACAAAAACGCCTCATTATCTCTAGCAATTCATTATTAAGAATCGGTCGGATTCCGAAACCTGTTAAGACACCGGGATCCTTTATATCATTGGACGTCGAATCGAGGACCAAAACGTATTTATCAATATTACAAGATTTAGGTATGTCATAAAGAATTTTTGAATTTTTTACAGATTTTTATTATATGCGGGAATATTTATTGGATTTCGGCGATTTCAAACAAAAGGTTGTAACCAATAAATTTCATTTTAATAAACTATTCGAAATAGATTTTGATGAGGTTGTTAATTTACACAAGTAGGACGTAACGGTTTCGATAGCACTTGATAATTACAACCACGGGATAGCAAATACACACAGAGGCATACAAATAATAATTACTGCCCAATAATATACATTAGCACTTCTAAGGGTACTTAAAGTAGTGGGAATCTCTAGAAAGTTGTCACGAAAACCGGCTTAAACCAGAGCCGAATTTGCGAGAGAAACCCCGCAGCCCCGCACGTGTGCAAGTTCATGTGTCCTTAATTATAGGTATGTGCGTCAAATATATTATGTGGGAACTCGTATTACCGTCACGCGTGTAATCCCAGGACCAGGCCGAAGTATCACCTTACTTGAATTTGATTTGAACATGGAAAATGTTGCACCTGATGTGGCGAAATAAAAGCCGGTGGTCTTCGTCTGCCCATACTGAGCGCTAGTAGATGAAGTAGTAACGACGGTATGAAGAATTCTATCACACATTACTATATTTCACAGACAACTAAAAGATCCACAATCACTGCGAAGAGCCCAAGTTGGTAAATAATTTTTTCCAAAAATGCTCTAGTCTAGTAGTTTACTTTAGAGATGACAAAGAAGTCGATGAGGTAAGTATTAACAATTGATTGACAAAACTAGACAATAGTTCATTGTTTCACGAAATTCAACGACTATTGATGGATTTTAATACGTTTACTTCTTACGAATGATAAAACTGACATCATCTGGCCCTCAATTGCCTACCAACCATTATGCAAACAAAGGCATTAACTTTATCGACTTCCCATCAAAAATTTGGTGGGGTAAAAGTTAATAGTTCAACATTTAAAGAATCGTAATGACCTTTGCGTACATTATGTAATTCCTTTAAAAACAAATGCGTTGAAACAAAAGAAAGCATTGTATGAAGATAATAATGAGAACACTCTCTAGCAGTAATTTCAAATACCATAGTCTGTTGGCTTATCTCCATGAACCCATCAGGTAATAAGGGACTGTAATGTTCTACTATTTTATAAGTATTTTGATGCTATTTTATAAGACGTAACAAAGACTGATTCTCTTAGCAAAGTGGTTAAGATTACATTGCTTATATATTGCACGAAGCACAATAATTTATAAATTGTAGTTGCGACTTGGGAAACATCGTTAACACATTCTTGTAACTACGTCAATGTTTGCGCTTCTTGATAGTATCATATCTACATACCATCACGCCTGTAATCCCCGAAGGGTTGGGTAGAGCTGTACCAATGTACACCTACAGTTCGCCGGTATGTTTTTAGGTCCCATGTAATAGAGGGCGAGCCTATTGCCATTAATCGGGCACAAATCCTAACTCCGAGCTGCTACAGAGAATTTCAAAGAAAAACCCAATAACATTTTTGGCTCGACCTGGGAATCGAACCACTAGGCCAGCGAGGCAGTTAGTATAATATCTATTTGTTGTATATTTTATAGAAATAATGAAAAAGTATGTTATGTTCATTATCAATTATATTATCAAAGCCAGCTTAATTATTGTCAAACTTTAGGGCAAAGGTCTCTTCTCATACAGAGAAGCCACGAGCATTGATCGCCACGCTTGCTTGATGCGAATTGAGACTTAAATTAATTATAAGTCCAGGTTTCCTCACGATATTTTTCCTTCACCTCTCATCTCAAACTTACATATTAACTAAAATTACATTAGTACTTGACCGGTATAGAACCATTAAATACAACAGCAATGTTACTAAAATATTTGAAATAAACGAGATGAAACGTAGATCTATGACCAGATCAACGCATTTGTCACTATGGCCTCTGTTCTATTTATATTCAGTAGTATAGGCACAATGATCCGGATGTAAGAATTATCTTCAACTATTTGGTTTTCCCAGACAATATAGGTGTTAGGTACCCACGCAATTCTGAATAGAACACAAATGGAAGATCTATGTAGGTTGATATCGTTTGTCATAAGATAAGACATGTCTATTGTTATGTGATCATTGTTATTAGATCATTCGGTTTTAATGGTTATAAATTTTGATTTTCTTGTACTTTGCCTTCTAAAATCAAGAGCCACATCAAATCGTTCCTAATAATCTATTTACGGGCACTTTAGAATTATCTAGTCGTCAGTCATTCAGATAATTATTGCTCGTTTCAAATAGTACGTTTCTATGGAGAAGAACAGGCAAGAACCAATTTAGGTTACATCATTCATGTTACTTCTTTTTTTGGAAGTCTACACTATGACGATCTCATTAACTACACTCGGGAGCAATGTATCTGGGTCATCAACATAAACTTTCGGCCGGCTTAACTTTCCCCGTTTATATAAAAAAAACGCAGCTGGGTAATTACTCCTCATTGCATACTACCATACCATACTTTTAAAATACTTTTTATTTGAATAAACTAACATTAACTAAATATTAAATGTTGTTGGTGACCCAAATTCATTGCTCTCGAGTGTAGACGATGAGCACAATATAGAGACCTTTCTGAAAAAACGTATTAAAGTCAATTGAGGTATTAAAAAATCAATATTTCAAATGTGTGTACTTGCTCAGCATCGAAAAAAGTAGGCAAAAAAAGAATTTCGTATATTTTTTAAACGATTTTGTTGAGATTGCCGTGGAGTGAGCACTGTCACTGACCAACTCTGCATGACTTCTACAATACATGGAAAACAGTAATTTAATCCAGTTACTACCATTTTATGTAAAGAAACCAGAACCACGTCGAAATTAATCTCAATAAACAGCCTCGCATGCTGGCTGTCTAATAAATAACGTCTGTGGGCCATTCGAGCCATACATCGTGGAAGTGTGCCACCAACAAACGCCCAATTTTGGCAAAAGTGTCACACAACAGCTGATCACAGCGTCGTGAGCTTGTGCTAAAAATTCGTGACTCCACCTCACGATGTGAACGGAACCTGTCAACTGACATGTATTGTTCGTTCACCCTTACATTGTCGCCATTGATCTGCGAATGTCGATCTTATCGTTTAACAATCGAAGGGAAATTAAGACCATATTTGTGTAAATCTGTGTAGTCTTGCAACGTGTCGTGCTTTCAGCTTATAAGGCAAGCTCTGACAGTACATATGTAGGTACTAATTTGCAGTTTGTTGGCGGTGCGAAGCTTTGTTCGCTTTTAAGTCCAAAATGGTAAGTACTTGTAATTTGTAATTGTTAGGACGTAGAACTATAAACTGTGGTTTATCCTTCTACAGTTCTGCTTTGTAAAGTTCCTTTACTAAACTTAAGGATTTATGATCTCTGTTACATTGTCTTTCTATACTTTCCAAGAATACTTCCAACAGTATAAAAGCAAGTCTTACATTATTCATTCATTCATGCCGTTTGTATAGTTAAGTATATGAAATAATACATCAAACGTTTTCATAATCTGCTGAAACAATTGAACAACTAACAACACACTACTGAGGAAACTTGAACTTCACTACAAACTTCGTGAGGAAACTTGGATTTATAATTATTAAGTATAAGTCTGAAATCAGCAATCTGCCTTCAGCAAGAGTGGTGATCAATGCTCATGCTTTCTCTGTATGAGAAGAGGCCTTATTATTTCATTCATTCGTTTTAAATACATTCTAAAACATTTAAAAATAGTAGCAGTAGGCCTTCGGCATCTGGAACATTGTCCAAGCTATCAGTGGTCAGGGCTTCTGAGACAGGAATCTCAACAATTATTATTATTACTAAACCTTTCATTTATTTCCCGTTACAAGAGATCCAAATAAACGTAAACTAAATCCCCTGACTGCGCATAGGCACATTTATTTCGTAGATAATGACTTATAAACAAATGGATCGAGATAGAGCTCTGCTAGTCTCGCTACACACCCTCTTTTTACAAGATGTAATCTTACAAACAAATTGCATTTGCGCATGCCATCATCAATTATTTTTATCATTTCGCTCACGATTAATTCTGGTCATCGGATATTCTTATCAATATATTTTTATTCTACGATCTTTGCTTTTGAATACTTATGGAAGTTAAAAAGCAAAAATGGATCGGTGAATACGCATCTGAATATTTTCTCGAAATGTACATATAATGTACTTCTTTTTAAAAGATGGTAAATCATCAAATGACTTCTTCCTCTCTCTTCTTTTTCTCTGAGTAGAGCGGAAGGGAATGTCAAACTCTTAATGCCTTTTGCGTTCTAGGGCCACGGTGACTCTTTCAGACAAATTCCGCAACCCTGGATGTATAGTGTACCTAATGTTCTAACGAATGGTACAATACAAATTCTCAGATTAAAAAGGCATCTTCAAGTAATGCAACGTCGCTGCGAATGATCGATGCTCTGTTTGACGTTATGCTCAAGACGAGCTCATGTCTTTGCTCGATGAAATGTTCACAAATTCGCTTATTGGTAAGCGTCGTGCGCGAAGCTGGATTTGCAGAAAAATGACTCATTGGCACGGCTCATAGTTCTTTAACTCACCTTTAGCCTATACAGGATTATTTGTAAAACAATGACAACCTTGCAGGACTGTATTACTATCATCATAAACAACAACTTTTGTTCTATAAATTTTTACAGAATCAAGCAACGCAAGAAGACTTCGTAACATTTAGAGCGTTCAATTTAAATGTTTTTATTCTTGTTTAAAAATCTGATGTAAAAAATATGATAAATTTTTAAATGTCATAGAACAAAAGTTGTTGATTATGATGTTAGTAACATAGTCTTGAGAGGTTGTCATTGTTTTACAAATAACCCTGTATAGGCAGATCTAAATATTTCTTAACACTGGTGCTAAAGATTGAATATAACGTTGAATATATTGTGTTTGCATGCAAATTGAAATGCAAAAACTATCTAGCTATTTCGCAGTTACATCTGTCAATTCGTTACACAATTTTTTATCATCCATTTTTGACACAAAAAGTGCAAACCCGTGAAATATAATTTGCCGGAGCGAATGTCGCTATTGTGTGATATGAAAAAAGGCAAGTTATTACATTAGTTCCTTTTTGGGATTCCTTACGCAAATGGTGCCAACGGAGCCTATTACTAAGCCTCCGCAGTTCGTCTGTCTGTCAGCGGACTCATTCTCATGAACCGTAAGCGGTAGAGACTTAAAATTTTCACAGAGTATGTGTTACTATGAAAGCTTTAACAAAAAAAAAAAAATAACATAATAGTAACATAATAATCCCCATACAATAAACGTTTTATTTTTTTTAAATATTGTACCTTGTTAAATATTGTACCGTAGTAGGTACGTATACCTACGGAACTCTTTGTGCGTGACTTCGACTCGTAATTGACCAGTTTTTTTCTAAACTGCTATCAACTCTTTAAGAATTATTTTTTCGGAATTGGAAATTGCTGAGAACCGTGGAATTATTTTTTCATGTCATAAAATGAATAACTTCAAAATTGATACCTGGTGTTTATTTTTATTGTCTTTTATAAGCGCATCTATTTATAGGCACTGAGATAAATAGATGCCTAGTTATAATTCAGAAAAAATATTGGTCTACTTCTACACTACCATTGTAAAACTGTATAGTTTGTTTGTTTGAATGCGGTAAACTCAGGAACTACTAGTCCCATTTGAATAAACCTTTTTGCGTTAAATAGCTTGTTTATCGAGGAAAGTTAGGCTATCTAACATTACGCTATGACCCATGAAAGTTAAGCAGTAATAAAGCGGATAAACGAGCTAGTGTTTTAATACTTATACTATCAAAATAACGGTAGTATTTGCGGTAAATTAAACAAGAACATTGTCTGCTGTCACCATTTTGAAGAAAATACAAAAAAAAATAGAGTGCCTACAGTAGCATAAATATCCAGACACATAAAAATCACAATAACGAGACAAATTCGATTCTAATTTATTATTTTCATATTATTTCTTTAAAAAATCGATCTAATAACCAGTGGGTGGGCAAGCATGAATATATTTAAGGTGATTTAAATTTTAATTAGACTATTATTTCTATTTATGATACTCGTCGATAAAAATTAAACACAACGACTCTAAAAATCGTAATTTACACAAAGATTTTTATGTAAACTTGCAATTTTTTAATTTGCTAATTCGATCGATTAGTTTTTATTGCGTCTACTTGTAAGATTAACATAGTCGCACGCTTTTTCCAATCGATTTATTAATATAAACTATTCTAATAGGTAACAGTAATCCACAATTTAAACGAAAATCTATTCTCTTAATAACATAACATACCATCACGCCTGTATTCCCCAGAGGGTCAGGCAGAGGTGTACACCCACAGTTCGCCGGTATGTTTTTAGGTCCCATGTAATAGGGGGCGAGCCTATTGCCATTAACCGGGCACAAATCCTAACTCCGAGCTGCTACTGAGATATTCATAGAAAAACCCAATAACACTTTTTGCTCGACCTGGGAATCGAACCCAAGACCTCTAGCTTAGCAGTCGCGCTTAGGAACACTAGGCCAAAGAGGCAGTTCTCCTAATTATTCTTAAAATTCTCCACTTTCAATGCAATCAGTAGCAGTGAGTGTAGTTTCCAGTGCTCTATATTACCTGACCTCTTTTGAAAAAATGAAATTCCGGCCAAGTTACGAGTCGGATTAGTACACGAAGAGTTCCGTACCAACGTACAATAATTAACACGATACTACATATATATATGGAAAGACAGACAGCAGATTCTTAGTAATAGGGTCCCTTTGGGACTTGGGTACGAAACCCTAAAAAGCAGATGGGGCAGGTAATGCAGGCATTGTACCTGACTACTCCTAGAATTAATACGTTTTTCTGACTTTGTGCATTTTCGATGGTCCGATTCTAATAAATAATTTGACCTAACTTTGCACACCCTTTTGACCTGGCGTCCAACATATAATGATCATTTTAACCTTCACCACTAGCTCCATTATCATAAGACTTCATTTGACAGCCCTTTCAGAATAAGTACGATTTATTTCTCAAGTATTGGGTACTTGAGAAATAAATCGTACATTATAATTTCACGCCACACCTGAGACCCTGGCGCCTGGTAATAGCTCAACACAGTAATAAGCTCACTCAATTGTTTATTGTTTACCGAGATTATAGCGCGGCTAACTAAAGCCATTTAGTTCATGATTTGTTTTATTTATCTTAGTATTTATTAAATTCTGTGTTTATAGGTAATTTTGGCCCTGTTTACAATATTATTAAAATTTTTGGTAGGGTCGCAAAAGCCGTATTCTTGAAGTAAGTGTGCTGAGTGAGGCACTTAAACACTGCACTGCGTGTTATTTATTTATTTATTTATTAAAACTTTTTGCACATAATGTAAATAATACATTGTACAAAGGCGGACTTAATGTTGATTCTCGCACGGAACAACGGCCTGGTTGTTTGTGTGTGTAAGTTTATTATATTTGAATAAGCATAGACGATACAGGAGAGATTTTTAATATGGGGCAAAATTAAAAAAGAAACGAGAAATATTGCTGGATAAGTCAAGAAAATCTCTAAACATGAGCCTGGAAGATACAACAAAATTATTTGAATAACCATTTATTAGGTAGTTATAATATACCGGCGAACTGTGGGTGTACATTGTTACACCTCTGCCTAACCCTTCGGGGAATACAGGCGTGAGTGTATATTTTTTTTTTTTTATTTAATATTTCCTGTTCTAGGCTCACACTAAACACATAGAGAAACGATCAATAGTAGCAATGTCCATGAGAACGTTATCGATGTCAATAGCATAAAAATACACTCACAAAATATGTAGGTTTAAAAACATACCAAAAAAAAACTGGGTTATTCTCGTTAACTTTAAAAGCGCTAGCAATTTGCACGCGCTACGATTTAACTGCCACTAAACGATCTGATTTCACCAATCAATTGATATTATTATTTCAAATTACATTCGTTATAAAAGAATAACCCAATTTGATCTTCTTTTAACGTGTGGCTTGAGTGTTTTTATAATTAAAATTACGGAAGTGTGTTACGTAAAAAAAATATACCTACTTGAATGTGTGCATTACGCCTCGGAAATTAAGTAGGTAGGTCACGTTTAATGAGGTTTGAAATTACATTTAAAACACTCTTAACTGCCAGTATTTTTTAAATAATAAATTATAAAAAAACAACCTATTACTGTCCCACTGCTGGGCAGCGGCCTCTTTTCATCCAGAGAAGGCTTGATCATCACGCTTGCTCAAGGCGGATTGGCGATTTCAGACTTATATTAAATTACCCCCGACGCAAAACCGACGGGGTGTTATAAGTTTGACGTGTCTGTGTATGTGTGTGTGTGTGTCTGTCTGTGGCATTGTAGCATCCGAACGCATGAACAGATTTTGATTTTGTTTTTTGTGTTTGAAAGGTTAATTATTCGGGAGTGTTCTTTGTTTTGTTTGATGGAAATCGGTTCAGTAGTTTTAAAGTTATCAGCTCTTTTGTTAGCTACGGTAGTGATTTTTTTCTTCTGTCGGGGGTTACTTAAAATTTTTAATTTTGTGTTTTTATAAATCCGATTTCCTTACGATGTTTTCCTTTACCGATATCAGTGATGTTCACTGACAAGAGTATATAAAAAAAATTGCAACCAAAGAGTCCATCAATATCTCGACCTACAAATACCAATCTGACAACAATACACAATTTAAACGAATCACAGTTAGACAACATCATAAAGATTGACAAACAGAATGACAACACGACAACAAACCGTATCTAACCTCATCAAGATAATCCCGTGAAGAAGTGTTCTCTCAAGTATGTTCCAATCACGGTAGATTGCGCCCCACAGGCTGTTCCCATGACCCACGGTGTTCCGCTGATTGGACCAAAAGCTCTTATTTATGGGAAACTATTATGAAAGACTTCATGAGAATTTAGTGTTTTAAGACAAACTCATTCTAGGATAATGGTAAAACAATATGGTCTTGTTCTTAAGGGTCAATGAAATATTGCGAAATTGTCATAAGTATGAAGAATTTAAATTTCATATACGAGACTTTAAATTTCTACTATAGTCTATAAATTTAGTATTCCTCTTGACTTTGAATGCCCTGTTGGTCTAGCAACTACTGAGTGTAAAATCCTGGCTTCGATTCCCAGGTTGGGCAAAGTGCAAAATTCATCATTTAGAATTTCTCAGTAGTAGCCCAGAGTTTGGAGGATAACGGTGTGACACCTCCGTGCCTCAGAAAATTACGTAAAGCCGGTGCCTGATCTCTCCCCGGTTTTCTTAGCTGGCAGTCCCATCAGAATAGTGAGTGGGGGTAGAAAATTGAGACAAGAGAATATTTTTAGGGTTCTGTACCCAAAGGGTAAAACGGGACCTTATTACTAAGACTCCGCTGTCCGTCTGTCTGTCTGCCTGTCTGTCCGTCTGTCACCAGGGCGTATCTCATGAACATATTTCGACAGTTGAAATTTTCACAGATGATATAATTCTGTTGCCGCTATAACAACAAATACTAGAAGACAGAATAAAATAAATATTTAAGGAGGCTCCCATAGAATAAACGTGTTTTTTTTCTCGAGATTGATAACGGCAACAGGTAGATATTCATTAGTTATATGTTCACTTTAAAACTAACTAACTAACTTGCTGTGCCCGACAGGGTCCATAATTGTTTCTCTATAATTTACCTACCAGCCTTGCATACATTATGGAATGCAATAAAGTATTGACTATTGAGTTGAGTAAAAATAAATAATTAAATTAAAATAAAACAAATATATAAGGGGGGCTCCCATCCAACAAACGTGTTTTTTTTTCTTGTTTTTATAGATAATGGTACGGAACCCTTCGTGCGCGAGACCGACTTGCATTTGGCCGGTTTTTTTTATATCCCTTTAAAAGCAGCAAGTACCTTATCACTTCTGTACTGCCATGTTGTCATAACATTGTTATTGTTTTTTATTTGTCGTCGGCACAATGACACGTCTGTCTGTCTCCTCTCATGCCTACAGCATCTTGCTCTCTCCAATAGTTCTCATGGCGTCATTGCGTAGACGTTCGCAATTCTTAATCAAATCAGATTCTCAATTAATAAAAACTGTTAGGAACCAATTAAATTAACGGTCCGTTAATAACTTCCATTCTTGTTTAAAATAGTTGTTTTACCTTTAAAAACTTTTCTATGGGCATTAGTTAACATTAATATTTCTATACCTACTAATTTTTTATGTATTAAAACTTTTTGCACATAATGTAAAAAATACACTATACAAGGCGGACTTAATGCCTTTGGCATATTCTACCAGTCAACCTTAGGGAGATGCAGAGACAAAACATAGTAGGTGTTTTTTTTATGGTGGGTGGGAAATCATTAAATAACTTCTCCCGCCCTGGGCGGGGCGGGAGGGAGTGTCAGACTTTTACTGACTAAAACCCACCCATGTTCCTTCTTGTGCCCTTTGCGTTCCGGGGGCGCGGTATCTCTTACGAACAACCCGCAGAAAACATAGTAGGTGCAAGGAACAGAAAGTTTCCAGGAATAAAATATAATAATAAATACATATATACATACATACAAACAAAATATACAGAGTAGAGAAAGATAAACTGCCTCGTTAGCCTAGTGATCCTAAGCGCGACTGCTATGCTAGAGGTCTTGGGTTCGATTCCCAGGTCGAGCAAAAAGTGTTATTGCGTTTTTCTATGGAATTCTCAGTAGCAGCTCGGAGTTAGGATTTGTGCCCGGTTAATGGCAATAGGCTTGCCCCCTATTACATGGGACATAAACGTACCGGGGAACTGTGGGTGTACATTGGTACACCTCTGCCTAACCTTTCGGGGAAAAAAGGCGTGATGGTATGATGGATGATGATGATGAGAAAGATAAAAATACATAGGCGGAGAAATATAACTAACTAATTGTGAGACGAGTCTGCTAACTTCCTAAGCAGGTGTTTGCGAGCTTTTACTTTGAATCTGAACCGACTGGTACCCATTCTGATATTCTGAGGAAGCGCATTCCAAAGGAAAACCGCCAGGACAAGAAAAGAAGATTTAAGAAAACCAGAGCGGTGAGAAGGACATCGTAGAAGATGATTATTGGAGAAGCGAAGATTCTTACTTTTATAACGCTGAATTATGTGTTTGCTTGCGCTAGTCTCCAGAACTATTTCGTTAATAAGAAACTACGTTATCGCTAAGTGATATAGGGGCTATATTTAACTATAAAAAAGAGCTTTAGAAAATAATCACGCGGGCGAAGTAGTGGTCAAAAGCTAGTCCATACTAATATTATAAAGAGGTAAAATTTGTGAGGTTGTAGGGGGGATCTACTGAACATATTTTGAAAAGTCCCATGAAAAGTCACGTTATTTATGAATGTCATAGGCTATATAACATCACGCTACGACACACGGGAGCGGAGCAGTAACCAAAGATATTACTTAACACGGGTGGAAATATCCACGCGGGTAAAGTCTCAGGCAGAAGCTAGTGGTATAAAGAGGTATAATAGTCGCCACGAGACGTGAGCACAAACGTCAAATTAATTTTTGCGTTTTTGGGTTCCTTCCTGGATTTTTTGGGCCGCCGACGCTGCACGCGATTGGTCCGCCAGTTGGACCGATCGCGTGTAGCGTCGGAGCCTTTGTGCTCACGACTCGTGGTGACCACTATACAATTTATTTGTTTGGAATACTTAACCTTCATGCGGACAAAGTCGAAAGCAAAAGCTACTTCGAGATAGTTTTTTTTTTGAGATGGTTACAAGCTCTTGGCTCTAGTCTTGGTCGAAAGTGATAAAAACAAAGTCTACGATGAAGTAAGCTTAAAAGAAGCCTGTTAACTCTAACTTTCCTTTTTTTAACCCCCGACGCAAAAACGACGGGGTGTTATAAGTTTGACGTGTCTCTGTGGCATCGTAGCTCCCGAACGCATGAATCGATTTTGATTTAGTTCTTTTTATTTGAAAGGTATATTAGTCGGGAGTGATCTTAGCTATGTTTGATAAAAATCGGTTCAGCGGTTTCAAAATATCAGCTCTTTTGTTAGCTGCGGTATGGATCTTTTTGTTTTTGTCGGGGGTAACTTAAAAAAAATAATTTTGTGTTTTTTTTCTTTAACTTTTGCCTGCATAAATTGACCCTGTAGTCATGGAAGGTTTCGTAGCCCTATGATAAAATTTTAGTATTTAAATATTTGTAGAGGACAGAACCCCATCCATCAATGTCTAGTTTAGTTCATTAATTATAGAGAAAAGATGTTTTTAAGTCATTTCTATCGTTATCGCGGCTGTGCCATAATTATGGCTGAGTCATAACAACATAATTAGTACAGGAGTTTAATGTGTAACTACCATTTAATTAGAAAATAACAGGCGAGGATCGAAGATTGATTGGCTTGAGGAGGGATTGGTTCTCTGAGAGTTTAGTTTGCGACATTAGTAGCCTAAGACGTTATTTAATTCTAAGTAGTAGTTTACTTTCAGAATCTATACATCTACACTAATATTTTAAAGCTGAAGAGTTTGTTTGTTTGTTTGGTTGAACGCGCTAATCTCAGGGAACTGCTGGTTCGAAATGGAAAATTCTTTTTGTGTTGAATAGTCCATTTATTGAGGAAGGCTATAGGCTATTGGCTATATACCTGTCAGATTGGAAAACTTATTTTGTATATGATAGCCAGATTCAAGGGGAATAGTATAGGCTGTACAGCATCACGCTACGACTCACTGGAGCGGAGCAGTAACCAAAGACGTAACTTAACACGGGTGAAAAATACCACGCGGAGGAAGTCGAAGACAGAAGCTATTATTATTATGTTTATTAACATCTTTGCTTACCTGTTTTTTCGTCAGGACCAGTATTCAGTGTTCAGTGTTAGTTTGAATTGTTTAGCAAGTCAAACTAGCACACTGTCCACAGTGCAAGCTAACGGCAGTACAACTATGACACAGCTGTTCAGTACTGCACTCTCTAACTTTATTGATATTACTGCGTGTCCCGTTACTGTGGTGCCTCTAGTCATTTCAACACACATACCATCACGCCTGTATTCCCCGAAGGGTTAGGCAGAGGTGTACCAATGTACACCCACAGTTCGCCAGTATGTTTTTAGGTCCCATGTAATAGGGGGCAAGCCTATTGCCATAAACCAGGCACAAATCCTAACTCCGAGCTGCTACTGAGAATTTCATAGAAAAACCCAATAACACTTTGCTCAACCTGGAAATCAAACCCAAAACCTCTAGCGTAGCAGTCACGCTTAGGACCACTAGGCTAACGAGGCAGTTTAACTTTGGTACATAACACATGAAGTTGGTGAAGCTGATCTTCTAAGGAGTACGAATCTTTGAGAGTTGTTAGCAGAAAGCAAAGGTTTATAGGTAGTGTATGAGATCTTCGTACATAGGTTAAGAGGTCACACATTTAAACGATTTTGAACGTTTGTCTTGGGAAAATAAAATTGAATCTATAAAGCTGAAGAGTTCATTTGTTAGAACGCCTTGATCTCCGAAAATACTGATCCGATTCTGAAAATTAGGAAGCGACGTTTTTCTGAGGGGTAAAGAAAGGCTACATTTGTCTATCAAAAAAATTTGGTTCCTTAAGGATAGGTTAGGTGTGTACATAGTAACGAGCAAAAGCAACTGTCTTATAAACTTACTAGCTTCTGTTCGCGACTTCGGCCGCGTAGTTTTTTCACTGGCATTAGGTTACGTCTTTGGTTACAGCTCCGCACCTATTGGTCATAGCGTGATCTTATATAGCCTATAGTAGCCTTCCTCAATAAATGAACTATCCAACACAAAAGATTTTTTCAATTCAAACCAGTAGTTCCTGAGATTAGCGCGTTTAACCAAACATACAAACTCTTCAGTTTTATAATATTAGTAAATATAAGACGAAGCATGAGTTTGGAGATCTTGTAGTTAGATAACTAAAGGAAAAAGCAACGTCGGACAGGTTGCAGTTTATCTTTATTGGTCTTGTGACCTAATAACATCGCGAACGGTGAATCAGTGCTATTTACAAGAAATACAGGTAGGTACTTACTGAGAACCTACCTACTTGTAAGCTTTTGCTACTTATTTCGTCTAAAAATATTTAAAATAATTTAATTAGCAAGATCTAAACTAATTGTTTGATAAAAATAATATGCTAACACTTATTTGTGGAATAGTAGTTTGCGTTTTGACTTCCATCCGAGGCTACTTACTGCGGTCGGCCATATTAAAGATTATTATTCGTGTAGTGATACCGCCCGGTGAGAAAAGTGAAGAGATATTGAAGTTAAAGAAATTTAGGAAAGTGTTCATAAAATCAGTTCGTGGAATCTGTTGTTAACTGTGTCTTAAGGATCAATAAATATTTGATTTGATATTGAGTGTTAATTGTTTCATTGGTACACTTCTGACTATCGTTTATTATATACTTAACTCGTAGAACTTACGTGTTCCGAAAATTGCTAAATTTTTTTTATATAGGTATATTTTAAAATATTTTTATTTTTATATTTATATTTAAATACATATGTAATTTATATGTGTATGTATTAAATAAAGGAGATAGTATGAATAGCAGCCTATTATTATCCTACTGCATAGCAAAGGCCTCTTCTAATACAGAGAAGGCACGAGCATTGATCACCACTCTTACTCAAGGCGAATTGATGATTTTTGACTTGTATTTATTATATATATGTAAATACGTTTTGTAATTACAAAAATACAATGAAAAATAACCTTGAATTCAATTAACAAAATTAATTACATCTTTTTTTCTTGTTAATTGTTTTAGTCAGGAAATCGGATTTCCGTTATTTATAAAAAAAAGCATACGTTTTATTATAAGGAAATGCTGTTCTATAGCCACACAGAAGTTATTATTTGAACGAAAAAAAAAGAACAATAGTACATCGGCTTTACGGATTGTACAAATTGATTTTCACACGAACACAATGTTGCTATGGAAACCATAGAGATAATATCACAACTATTTGTAACGGTAAGTAAAAGCTACTAAATATAGGTTAGGAATAAACTCTAAATCAATTTATTGTATAAAGGCACACTTTGTGGGTAATTGGGTGTAGTTATACTGAACAAATCCTAACTCCGAGTTGCTACTGTGAATTTCATAGAAAAACCCAGAAACACTTTTTGCCCGACCTGGGAATCGAACCCAAGACCTTTAGCCTAGCAGTCGCGCTTTGTTCCACTAGAATAACGAGGCAGTCAAAAGAGAGGAGTTGTAATTATCAATAAAAAGAAACAATTTTGCTCCTCATTGCATTTATCCGGCTGCCCGGTATCAGGGCTGTAACTGTACTAAACATTGCTTAATTTTATTTGTATTAATTTATTAGCAAACGACTTTGTATTATTGTATAAACGACATTACATACATCACTATTCATCTTCACTTCTTATGGGACAACTCCACAACGTAAAATAGTTATTTGCAACATTCATAACATTTTCATTTATTACCCCCAATCATCTTCAATTATGCCGCAAAGGGCATTCCCCCTTACATCTGGCCCTGAGAACACTATCAAGCGTGAACACCAATCCTTTTCTTAAACAAAGACAAATCTAGGCGGCAATCGCTCTATTTCTCGCGCACGCATCGTGGAAACGCTCGCATCCTCTTAAGGATACAAACGATGCTATCTCCGAAGTAAACGGAACAGTTTAACGTTCCCAAAGCCGTTAGTTCAAGTGCCTATAAAGAAGAGTCTGTGTCGCCGTCTAGAAGAGAACGTGTGGCCATGTGTTGTACTAAATTACCACCAATTTATGTTAGGTGACGTTTTGAAGATGAGTTTGGTGGGAAAATTCAATTGGGGCAAGGATTGGGTGAAACAGGCTTCGGTGTGGACGCATAAGATTAAAAGATCGAGTGATTAAAATACTCATCTACATCTAGAAAGATCGGTACACTAATTGGGTGGATGACACCATTAAACAATAATTCCAAGACACAATTTCACAAAAAAAAATCACTTTATTTTAGCCCTGAAAACCCGATGAATTTTTAAATACATAACTATAAAATTAGATTTTTAGTGACTTTGAAATCAATAAATAGTGAAATAAGATGTCAAAAAGTGACGACATAGTTTAGTATAGTCATACAAAATCTATGTGGGAATCGCGTTTTGACAGCTCATAAAAAGTACTGCCTCGTTGGCCTAGTGGTTTTAAGCGCGACTGCTACGCTTGAGGTCTTGGGTTCGATTCCCAGGTCGAGCAAAAAGTGTTATTGGGTTTTTCTATGAAATGCTCAGTAACAGCGCGGAGTTAGGATTTGTGCCCGGTTAATGGCAATAGGCTCGCCCCCTATTACATGGGACCTAAACATACCGGCGAACTGTGGGTGTACATTGTTACACCTCTGCCTAACCCTTCGGGGAATATAGGCGTCATGGTATGTTATGTAAAAAGTACGTCAATTGGTTAGTGGTATCATCTACCAAATTAGTGTGCATAAGACTGGGCGGTGTGACAGTACACCAAAGTTAACTAAAATGTAGACATCTAACAATTTGTATACATTTTATCGGACATTCCTAGTTACTGGTCTTACTTAATACTCTTAGCATATACTGTCTGGCCAAGTATAGCATTTCGAACAAATTTAATCCTCACTAATTAATAGCGCAATACTAATTGTATGGAACATCAATATACTTTTTTTACCACGATACTGTCTCTACAAATAAATACTACATATTTACATAATATTAATTACAAACAACTTTGTATTACTGCCTACACTATTTTTTGCGCAACATTGTATGCATCATTACTAATTTACATTCCGCGGGATCTTTTCCACAATGTAAATTACAGTTTATATCGTTTGTTTACACGTTTTTTGTAAACAATAACAGTATGCTAAGTGTTACTTAACATTGTTTAACGAGTATCGTTCGAGTATTGCTAGAAGTTTAGTTTTTTTTTCATAAATGTTAGATTCTTGTCACACCCTGAGATGGTGTGCGGAAGACACGCGTTCAAGATCGCTTCCTTGATTGACAGAGATATATGGAAGGTCTAGATGTGATATGCTGAAAGAATTACGTTGTTCGTCATAAAAATGTTGTATTTTTTAAATTCAAATGAATATAATAAAATATGATAATTATGTAGTTTGTGTTATTCATTTAATGACAACGGAACAGGTTCGGAGTTTATTTCGTTTATGCACAACGGAAACGCGCTATTAGCAGTATTTAAATATTTTAGATCTAGAATAATATTATTATTAAACCAATTTCTATTTTTATTTTTTGGTTCATTTAAAAAAAAAATATTATTCATTTATTTGACTTTTGTATATCTTGGCTATGCGGGATGGACATCGTAACCAAAACTTGTCTTTTACCATGGAAATTTACATTATCTTCTCAATTCATAATTCTAGACCTGTGTAACCCGACCTAGTGTTAAAATTTACTGCTGTGTAAGTGTTGCACTTCTACATGATATTACAGCAGATTTCAAAAAAAATAAACCTTAAATTATTTCATCGTTAGAAAGTGTACTGATCCCTAGAATCGTGTACTGAATCCATACGATAAAAAATTGCGTTACAATGTCCCTTTTACCCGTTAGAGTTTCAAAGATGCACTTACACCAACACTCGCGGTGGCATATCTAGTTACTATCTATCTCCGCGGCCAGTATAGACAATGCACATTGTTATTTTTTGCATCAGTGCAAGTTATACACTGCCGTTGACACGTAGGTACGAACTGGAAAGGTCGTGGGACTAAAAAGGTAATGAACTGATAGACTTGTTGGTTTATTTTAGTTAATAATAATAACACTAGTCTAATAATGTCTCACTGTAGGGCAAAGGCCTCTTCTCATCCAGAGCAGGCACGAGGATTGATCACTGATCATTGACGATTTCAGAATTATATTAATTTATAAGTCTAGGTTTTTCTTATGATGTATTTCCTTTACCAATGTCAGTGATGACCAAGATGACCTTAGGAAGTAAATATGAATTGGAAAAGTCCCATTGGTACTTGAACCCCAACCTCATACATGAGAGGCGGGCCACTTTAACAATTAATTTATCACGGCATTGAAAAACAAAATATTGATTTTAATTACTTGGCCAAAATATCAAAATACCAATTTTTTATGGAGTCGCTGTGGGCAAGATTCCCTCATTTATATTTACCCAAGGTATTTATATAGTATATAATTATCTACTATTCCTATGATTTGCACCCTTACAAAGTAAATTAACAACAATCCATGTCTATGCGTCATAGAAGGAAACCTTAGTCTGTCTGCCATCAATATTTATGATCGATGCTAGTTCATTTGGACGATGTTGTCATTATAGCACAACAATGTGACGTCTATCTGTTGACAAGGCCGATTTACTTTATACTTAGGTATACGTATTCATAATTCCTTCATGGATAGGTTTTTCATCGACCTCCATATTACTATATTCCCCAAACTTGGTTCTAAAAGGAATCATAGAATTAATGTTATTTCGATTTACAAAATTATATCTGCTTTTTACAGTAGAGGCATTGCATATACGTTGCATATGATAAAATGGCTCATGTGTCTGTAATTACACCGGCACCCGTACCCTTCAAACCGGAACGCAACTACGCTGCTTTGCGGCAGAAATAGGTAGGTATGGTGGTAGTACTTCGCTCGACGAGCTAAGGAGCTTGTCCAGGGAACCAGTAGAGGTCTTTGTGAAGACATAAAGAGCTCTACTACTACTGTCCTGCCTGATTACCTACTGCCTAAGGAAAGAAAAGAATAAAAAAAAGTGTATTTGGGACTGAGGCAAATTCTATGATTTAGTCTATAAGACTCTTTACCAAGAAGACGAAGAGTAGATTATTATTGTGACTTTAATTCCAGTGTTTGTGGCCCCCTATTACATGGGACCTAAAACATTCCGGCGGATTGTGAGTGTGCATTGGAACACCTCTGCCTAACCCTTAACGGAAATATAGGCGTGATTGTATATGTTTAATTCCTGGTCACAAAATACACACTGATACTTGGATTTGCAGACACCAGTTCGATATAGTAGTAGTAGAGTTCTTTGTAAAGGAGCTCGTCCGGGGAAGTATACTAAGTCTGCGAACTATGTCTGCCACAAAGCTGCGTTGCTAAGTTCCGGTTTGAAGGGAATAGGTGCCTGTGTAATTACAGGCACATGAGTCATTCCAACTTTGTCTCTGGAATGGCAACGCATTTGCATTGCCTCTGGTATTGCAGATGTCTATAGGTAGCGATGACCACTTAACATCAGGTGGACTGACATCGTGTTGGCCATCCAATGATATAAGAAAAAATATACAATTCCTAGAAACGATACACTGTTGTTATCCTAACAGCATTACACAGGTAGCGTGCAATAACTAACTAACAAATTAAAATCGCTGACTGTCGAAACACGCGTCGTGTGTACATTCAACTTGATACTTGATGCCATACAAAACCTCGTAAACAAAGGCCATAGTTATAAACAACAATAAAGAAACCAGTAAAGTGTAAATCTTGGAGGACGGTTCCAATTAAACCAATTAAATTGAATTATACAATTACTACGGACAGCTCATTGAAGTGAAAATGGATAAAGGGAAGCTGATGGAGGTGACAACCTTGATTTGGAGTTAGGGATGGCACTGTTCAGTTTTATTAATCTTGCGACGTCGCGTGTCGCCTGTCAGTGATGTATTATTGCATGTCATTATAACATGGATTATAATTGAGATTTTATTTATGAAACTATAAAAAATATACCCATATTGAGAGCATTAAAAGCTTAAGCAGCTTGGTTTGAATTTTTATATTTAATATTCATATGGTTTAAACATATTAATTAATCATACTTATTGTAATGTTGTATAAAATTAAATAAAAATGCTAAAGGATAGGATATATATTTTCAATTCTAAGAGCTCCAAGTTTCAGCCCATAAAAGAACATAGGCTACTTTTTAAACCGTCACTTCGTTTACATAACATACCATCACGCCATCACACCTGTATTCCCCGAAGGGTAAGACAGAGGTGTACCAGTGTACACCCACAGTTCGCCGGTATGTTTAAGTCCCATGTAATAGGGGGCGAGCCTATTGCCACGTCGTTTACGTCCGCGATAATCGACATTCGTGCAGAGGAAGTCACTTGCCACCACCGTAATATAAAAAAAAATGAGAAGAAGCCTTTGCCCTGCAGTAGGACAATAATAGGATGGTATTATTATTCAAGTGTAAGTCAAAGTCAAAACATTTATTTCAATTAGACCATTTACAGGCACTTTTGAATTGTTTAGGAGTTACTCATACAAAAAGTTGAAGCTAGTTGCTCGTTCCAAAACGTAGGTCTCTATGGAGAAGAACGAGCAAGAAACTCCATGGACACTCTTTTCAAATTGGTTTTTACAAAATCTTGGTTACAATATTCTTGTTGCTTCTATATGTGAAAACAATGAAGTTTAATATAAAACATTTAAAAAAATAATAATAGTACTAAAGATGTAAGCCATGGCAGTTAAGAGATGACCAATCCCAACTGACAGCGCCTGTAGATGTGCTATCATAAAAGCGAATAGTGATGTAGTCAGCCCTAGTTGCGCGTTTCTTTGAATGCATTGTAAACATCTCAGGGGACGGCCGTGAAAGCTCAGCACACAAAAAAGTGTAGTTTGTATCTACCGAGAGAATGTGTCGTTTCACTTGTACTTGTTTACTAAAGCCGTGTGTACACTGGGCGACCTATGTTGGTAGACAAGCTTGTGATGTTGCGCTATGTTGCCAGACATCGCATGGCGTGTAGAACCATACTTCCATACTAATAGTATAACTGCGAAAGTGTGTTTGTCTATTTGCAGACTGAAAAAAGAAGGAAGTCTCGTAATCAGGGCCTATCTATTGAGTAGGGGTTTTTTTCATACCTATTGGTTTTTAATAGTGAAGGTATTCAAAATACGTTTGTTGAACTCTTAAATTGAAATAACTTTTTGTTTGTTACGCTTTCCCGGCTAAACTACTGAACCGATTTTGATGAAATTTGGTACAAACTAAGTCTGAATCCCATGAAAGGATACAGGCTACTTTTTAATCCGCGATTTCATTTGCATCCGGCTGAAGTCGCGGATAATAGCTTTTACTTAATGAAAACAAATGTCGATGCAGTAGAATGTACGAAAAAGGGCATAAGTCTAACCGAAATTGATACTTAAGTTCTGCAGTCACGTCTTGTCCATCGAAATACTATCTGGAAGATGTCTTAGACCAACAGCGAATGTTAAAAGCTGCGGTCAAGGTAAAAAATTGGACAACTTTTAGTTCCACATTTGTTGCCTTGTCGAAACACACGCTTAGTAATACTAATTACTCTTTCTGCGAAAGAAATTATCGTCATTAATTTGTTCGCTGATCCGAGTAGTAAATAAAGGCAAACTTAGTCTTATCTAAGTAAGAGTTTGTCTAATGGAAATGGATTGCTTCAGCCTTGTGGCTTGCTAATGCAAGTGATTGCGAACTTTCCAGATTGATATTAATTGCTGTTGATTTTAACTAGAGTAGAGAAAAAGTTTATTGACGATGGAAAAACCGTATGAAAAAACTGTATTATATTTAGAAAAACTTCAAACTTTTAAGGCAAACATAATTCAACAAATGTGATAATAATAAAATTCATAATTCCTAAGTACGTTATTAGGAATTAAAATTCAGTTAATCATTTTTATACCAATTTTTGAAAAAAAAATTATGATTTTGGATATTTTAACTCTGATTAATTTTTCTAATAATTCTAAAGATAAGTTTGGAACATGCTATTTGTGAATAGTAATAAAACATATTTAGCATGTTAAATTCGCATGTTCTAATTAATTTGATTATTGTGAAAGGTTGTAGATTTTTTCGTTCTGGCTAAGCTTAATTAACTTGCTGTAAAAGCACTAAAATAACTCGTAATAAATATAAACCCCGACAGAAAAATTAAAATCCCTACCGCAGCCAACAAAAGAGCTGATAACTTTGAAACCGCTGAATCGATTTCCATTAAACATAGCTAAGAAAACTCCCGATTAATTCATCTTTCAAAGAAGAAAAAATAATTAAATTCGGTTCATGCATTCTACGATGCCACAGACAAACACACAGACACGGCCAAGTTATAACACCCCGTCGTTTATGCGTCGGGGGTTAAAAATACTATTTACTGCACTACTAACATTTGTACACGCTAATATTGTATATTCATAACTACACATTTTACATTCCCTGTTATCTGGGAACTTAGATTGTTGCAACTATTTACAGTATCTTAATTCAATTCCAAGCAAATACAGGCACAAAAACATATTGAAACTAATCAATTAAGATGCCAAATGTTTCGCATTCCTTGTCTGTTGAGTTAAAAGATTATCATTTTAGGACCGTATTTAGGGTTGCCACATTTTTTTAAGTAAATAGAATATATTTTCTTTTCAAGATAGAAAATATTAAAGTAAAACAACTAAAAATAAAGAACAAAGTATTACTTAGGGTATACGCTTTGTAGATGCGATCCGTTCCCTAACATGCAAAAAATCGATTAACTTTCTTGTATTTTCACTAAACAATTTAAAAAAATATTCCAAAGTCAAAAACGTTAACCGAAATAATGTACAATACTTTTTTATAAAGTACGGGTGGCAACCCTACAGACTTATAAGGTGCACGCCCACTGTACCTTAACCCAATGTTCTAATCTTCAAAATGATTTGTTTGATGTTTAGTTCCCAATTTGTAGTTTAGATGTGTCAATTAATTGGATAAATCAAATAAAATTGATGTTGCTGATTTTGGATTTTGGTGAATGAGATTTTTATTGATTTGGATTTTTGTGTGCGTAGGACAAATGTGCGAGATTTTTCTTTAAGTAAGTATTTTATTTTAGTTTTACGATTGCGCAGTTTATCCTTGATTACTTTTGTTTTATCAATAACTTTTAATTGCTATGGCTTACATAGTTATTACTTTTTTAAATTGTTTCATCCTGCTAGTCACCTACATTGTTTTCACATATAAAAGCAACAAGAATAATGTATTTAGAATTTTGTAAAACCATTGAAAAAACTGTCAGTAGAGTTTCTTGCTAGTGTTTCTTCATAGAGACCTACCTACGCGAACTAGCAACTAGCTTAAACTAACCAACTTCTTGACAATTCAAAAGAGTCGTTATATAGTCCTATAAATCGTATTATATTAAATATAAAATGCTTTGATTTTAGAACAAGGCAAAAAAGCGAAACGGACACTTAACAATTGTTCAATGGTTCAGGTGCATTACAGATCATGAACAAACTGATAAAGCTCAAAAGCTCGTGCATACTTTCCTTGCACTTGACCGTCTCAACAATTATACCAAAGACTTTCGCTGGTGGCGAGGTATGCAACTGACCTTCATCGGCCCAGTGTGCCACAGCCCGCGGCAACGACTTTCACGACAAATCCGACGATCGATCGCAAGACAAATCGATGATATCGATTCTAGAATATCGATACCACAAGGTGCTATTGTTACACGAATTGATTCGAACACTTTTGTGTAGGTACTATTCGATTTTATAGTCGGAACTGGAACCAATTCGTATTAGTATTGTTTTATTTGAACAAATCGGTTATGTTGTTTAGTACCTACTTCCGTGTGAGAACTGGTAGTTAACCTTCTTTCTTGTTTCGATACGGTGCACATTTCTTGTGAGTTGAATGGGAAAAGTCTTCCGTCTTACTATTTTTGGATTGTAGTCCAAATGTCAGGATTATTGAGCAAGATTTTTAAGAACTGCCTCGGTAGCCTAGTGGTCCTAAGCGGGACTGCTACGCTAGAGGTTTTGGGTTCAATTTCCAGGACGAGCAAAAAGTGTTATTGGGTTTTTCTATGAAATTCTCAGTAGCAGCTCAGAGTTAGGATTTTTGCCCGGTTAATGGCAATAGGCTCGCCCCTTATTACATGGGACCTAAAACATACCGGCGAACTGTAGGTGTACATTGTTACACCTCTGCCCAACCCTTTAGGGAATACAGGTGTAATGATATGTTGTGTTATGTGTGATTTTTAAGAATTGTGGTCACATGTCATGTTCAATTACAATAATGTCAATAAGAACTCGGGACATGCGACAAAAGAAAGCAGGAAATACAAGCACGTGGAGATCAAATTGCATATTAATTAGATGATGAATTGCAAAGTTTGTCACGTGCTTAAATTGAAACCTGAGTAAATGTCTTGCTTATTAACAGTACTTTCTTCTTGAACAAGTTGAGCTATTTTAAATCCTAGCTGCATGCAGTCTACCATGCCTGAAAATATTAACAAAATATTCTGGCTAAGTACCTGCTTGATCTTTGGAGAACCCAGACAATGATAATTATAAATTCAAGAGAATCCCATATTCAATGGATTAAGCTGTCAGGAATAGTTAAGAAAACATTCCCAGCAGCGCAGGATATCGATAAGTAATAAAACTGCATTAAATTTTGTAGATTGGATTTGAAATATGGTTTATGGGTAGTCGGTTTACCGTTAAATAATTCAACATCAAAATGGCACAACTCAAAATCTCGTACGATGTTTGCTGTCTAATTATACCTACAGTACAGTCAAAACTCTACCTCTAGAATTATTTCAAACCGTTTTGTACCAAAAACAAAAAAAAAACGATGCGTTTTTTGTTTTTGGTACGAAGTATAAAGATTTTTCTGTTTATTTTATTTATTCATCCTATGTAAGTACATAATATGAATAGATTATTCGCGCCCTTAGGATGAAAACGACGTAACTCAAAAAATGTACTTTTAGGGAAATAGCAAAACAAGTTTTAAATTTCAGAATTTAACACTTGTTTTGCTATTTCCCGAAAAGTAGATTTTTTGAGTTACGTCGTTTTCATCCTAAAGGTGCCGATATATTTAACGCGATATCAGGACCGCCTCCGCAATTACTTGTGAGCGCTGAAACTTTTCCTTCTCGGAAAACTAAAGGTTTGAAGCCTGCGCAACTTGCCAACCCACAACATTAGTTTCTACAACAGTTAACTTGTCCACACCATACTCTCACTACTCAACAACAAAGCTAAGCTAGTCAGGTGTAATGTAAACCCAAATGTTGAGATAACTCGACCACTTTCATTGGCACAATAGTCTCGCCCACTGCTTTCACTACACGATTGATAACTACATCAGTACCTTGCCTATCTTGTAGACATCGCATTACATTTACATTTTAGGTATATGCGTGGGTTCCAAGTTTGAATCTTGACCGATTGAGAATGGGTCACTAACACATTTCTGGAAATGAGAATTGAGATGGCAATGCCCACGCTATTTCGTTTTCTGCAAAAGATACGCTTGGTCATATTCTATTAGATTTCGATTTGAATAAGTCAAATTAGAGTTGTTAACTTAGGCAATAAATAAATAAACATCCAGATGAATAAATATACCTACTCAGTTTTTTAAAATTCAATCAAAAAGTTTTTTTTTCAGAAGAAATAAATTTTCTTTCAGCGTGGTATTTGTAAATGATGTCTCTTGGTTGTAATTGCTTAGTTCTTCTGTTAAAAATACGAAATGTCTGCAAAATTCTTTGGACCTGCATCCTACGGATTTTTGTGAATATGTCTGAAATGTATATTGACAAAATCTAGCAGAGCCAGTGACATAAATGTAGGCTAAGTCTATTTCAAAATTTTAAGGATCCATAACTTTAAGTTAGTATGGAGTTAGTAGGCGATGTTTAAGTAAGTTGTCACTGTTTATGGTTTAAAGCCTATTTATGTTACTTTACATAAAGCCTACCCGATATTGAAACGTTATCGATTTGGTGGCGATTGGTCAATCGATTAAAGGACTGAGAATATGCGTTAGCTGCTGTATAGATCGACAGTCAGAGTCTGTAAAAGTATGCAATCATTCCTTTTGAATGATTTTTCATAAGTAAATCCAAATGAAGTACCAACAACAAGTATTCATCATGTATTGGTACTTTCACACGTCAAAAACTTTTGATTAATTACTAAATAACAGTACCTAAAAAAGACATCGGTTGCTCCGGTTTCCTATAAAAGAAGACACACAAACGCTAAATTTGAATTAGCAAAAAGTTTGCAACAAAATTATGTCTTATGTGAAAAATCATTATTCATTGAGCCTGTCAACAGTTCATAATTCGAACGTCAATTCGAACGTGGCGTCTAAATTTGTTTTAAAAAAATTTTTTAAACGACAAAGGAAAGTGAGAGTATTGCTCCACAATAGAGGTTTTTGAAGCAAAGGTCAAAAGTTCAAATGTCTCTTCGTGAACAATTTTTCATTTGGGGATATCGCATTCAATTTGTGAAACCAACCGCGTCGGTTATTAATATCGTTTTGAAGTCAAGAAGTTACATAACTGATCTTGTTAGTGATATTGTCCGTTAACATTTCACCTTTTTTGTGGAATGTTTTTTTCTTTATGTTTTGACAGTTTGTTAAGTTGTCATCGTCGTATTCATTTGTTGACAGTTGACAGTTGACAATTGTGGCGATTACTCATTTCTGTGGCTAAAACTGGCCGCTTTCTTTTCATTGCATGGTTTCTTTTGAATTTGACAATAGGACGTTTGGACATAGTTTGGACAATATATTTATCTGTAAGTTCATCAAGCAACTGCAGACAAAATAGATAAGTTGCTAGAAGGACCTCTACGTTGAAAAAGTTTTAATTTCCTATTTTACTTATATTCAAACAGCTCTTTGTGTTTAAAAATGTATGTACTTTATCTTTCTATCAAGAAAAAATAAAGAAAAATAATGACACCAGATTATTATTGTCTCACTCCAGAGCCTTTTTATACAGAGAAGGCACGAGCATTGATTACTACCGTTGCTCAAGAAGGAACGGCGATTTCAAACTTATGTTAATTACCTATAAGTCGAGGTTCCCTTACAATGTTTTCCTCCACTAAGGTAAAACATACGAAAATTGAAAAGCTTCAAACCGCAGTAGTCTACCCAGAGTCCGCATTAGAATTGCTCGTTGTATAAAGAACAGGTACGGTTGGAAAGGTCATCGTGTTGATAACACTATTATGTGGAAAATGGACAGCTGCTACCGTGGTACAACCTTCACCCATGTACCTACGTATTTACTGCGCTTAGGGTCATCACATTCCTCAAAATAGTTATAAGGTAAACTATACTCGTTAGGGTATTTTTTTTTTGTATCCAAATAACTCTCCGAGAGGTTTGGCGCTATATACCGACATACAGGTATTTACCTAGTTCGGTTGCAGATGCTCCCTTTTCAATTTTTTGTGTTGTATTTATAATATTATAGCTTAGTAGTTTTTAAGTTGTTTTCTGTATTTGGTAAAATAAATTATTATTATTATTACTGACATCGATGAAGGAAAACGTCATGGAGAAACTTATTTATACTAATATATAGAGTTACGATTTTTTTGTTTGTTTCTACCGCATAAGCTCCGAAACTACTGGACCGATTTCAACCATTTTCACCATTAGATAACTACATGATTTCTGAGTAACATAGGCTGTATAACATCACTACGACCTGTAGAACCCGAGCAGCAATCAAAGACGTAACGCGGGGTAAATAAGCCACGCGGACGAATTCGGAGGCTAGTAAATAATATAAGAGATAAATCGCGAATCCACCTTGAGTAAGCACGGTGATCAATGCTTGTGCCTTCTTTGTATGAGAAGATGCCTTAGCCTTACTGTGGGACAATAATAGACAAGTATTATTATTATAGTAGTAGATATAGTAAACTGCCTCGGTGGCTTAGTGGTCCTAAAACCGACTGCTACGCTAGACGTCTTGGGTTCGATTCCCAGGTCGAGCAAAAAGTGTTATTGGGTTTTTCTATGATTTTCTCAGTAGCAGCTCGAAGTTAGGATTTGTGCCCGGTTAATGGCAATAGGCTCGCCCCCTATTACATGGGACCTAAACATACCGGCGAACTGTGGGTGTACATTGTTTACACCTCTGCCTAACCCTTCGGGGAAATACAGGCGCGATGGGATGATATAGTAAACTAATATACTTAACAGTTGGCAGTCTACTACGAAAAATAGTATAAATCCGTTTGCAGCCAGCAATTCGGTACAAACTTGTCTTTTTGGGTGAGAATACTCATTATGGGATACGTACTTTCTAGTAACTAAAATGGGCTTATGATTAATAGTTAAAAAAGAATATTTATTTTTCTTGGGAAGGTTTAAACTTTTTACAATATCAGCACCTTTAATATAATAATTTCCTCTTTCGCTATTGACGAAGCTATAAAAGTCCTATTATACAACAGTTATAAATTATACTGGCTTCTGTCCGCGACTTTGTTCGCGTGGTTTTTTTCTTACGCGTTATTTTAAGTCTTTGGTGACTGGTCCGCTCCCGTGTGTCGTAGCATGATGTTATATAGCCTATACTATTCCTCATGAATCTGGCTATCACATACGATAAGATTTTTTTAATTCGATCGGTAGTTCCAGAGATTAGCGCGTTTAAACAAACAAAGAATAAAAACTCTTCAGGTTTATTATTATTAGTATAGAAAAAGGGTGGGATAGTTGGCAGTGGCAACCCTGCTAGGAAGTATGCCAACAGGTTCAAGCGGGCGGTCGACCTACTTCGAAAGAGGTTATCTTACACCAAACCTACATACATACAGCTTTATATAACCAGCTATATTCAACTTTGCATTTCGTTTCTGGGACGGCAAGTTGCACTGAAACCGATTAAATGCAGTTTTGTGGCCAGAACGATAAGAACACGGAGTTTCATTAAGAAGTTTTTGATTGTAGATAAGAAAGGAACTGGCCACTGCACGATGCAATTGGAGCTATCAGAATCGCTTGCTATTCGAAGAAAAAAAAATCTGGGCCACATTTAAATGTGGGCGCCATTTTAACTTCAATGTTTTGTTTTTTTTTTTGGTTAATGGCAATAGGCTCGCACCCTATTACATGGGACCTAGACATACCGGCGAACTGTGGGTGTACCTACATTGTTAACCTCTGCCTAACCCTTTGGGGAATATAGGTGTGTTGGTATGTTATGTATTAATCAATTTAAAATACAACAACTGTAACATACTCCTTATTCACAACAAAGTCAAACAAAAGACATTTCAAGAAAACAAACATAAAAATCGAGCTAACAATAAAAATAAGCATTAAAGCCTTGTTACAAAATTTCAAAAAGGAACAAATCAAGCCAAAAAGCAAGAATATACTTACATTGTAATATTGAAAGTATTCAAAAAACAAAAAAAACTCAAAAATAAACAAAAGCAACTCGCATTAACCCTACAACGGCCAATTAAAGTTGCAAAACTCACATTGATGCGCAGAGAGTAATAAAAAGTATAAACGTATGGAACCCGTCAACAGTCCGCACAATGAGTTGCAAACGTTGGAAATCAACGCTTTAATGACGTCACATGGACGCGGGATTGACAAGTGGTGGCAGACGATAGGCGTGTGCGCATCTCACAGGGTTGAACGGTTAAATGTCAAAAATGGTTTTATGTTTAACTAAAAAAAAATGTGCGAACGTTTATCAAATAAAATTTACGAATCACATTTCCTGAAATGATGGTGGAAATCTGCGTTAAAATCCATTGTGTAGTTTTCAAGAACTAAGGTGTCAAACAGAGAGACACAAAAAGCGACTTTGTTTTACATGATTTACAGATAAAAGTAGATTTGTGTCATTCACTTACTAAATTGTATATTTCATTTTCCAGAAATATTTTACACTAATTAAAATAACCTACTATCCAGTACCCACGACCCTAACCTAGTAGGTAAAGAAAAGCAACAAATGATCGACATTGATGGATAGACGCTCTGGTGGATAGGTACTAATTGGAGATTTGCATATCCCCCCCTTTGCCTCACATCTCCTCGCCCTTCCCCGCTCCGCTTAATTAATACCTGTATGGAATCAGTTCCTATTGAAGAGTTACTGTTAGAGCTCTTGTGTGTGGTCCATCTTCAGATGAAGGCTTAGATAGTAACAGCCCTCTAAATTACCTAAGTATTTTGTACATAATTGTAAATAGATTAATGTTTTGTTTTTATTAAAGTCGGACACTTTTTTTTTGGATGGGAAATTATCACATGACTTCCCCCTCCCAGGTCGGGAGTGTCCTTGTGCCCTTAGCGTTCCGGGGGCGCGGTATCTCTTTCAAACAACCCGCGGCCCCGGCATCGTTGGACACTACGAATAACTTTTGTATCATGGTGCGTTTACAAATACATAAACTCACATACACAAACGACTATACCCAGAACAACTATCTCAAGGCCATCTTTAGGGAATCGTACCTGTTATACGCAACCCAGCTTCTAATTGCTCAGCTACTGCGCCAAATGTGTTGTTTAATAGATTTATGTGTTTTTAATATTTTACACTGGGAATCATTTGATGAAAACAATGCTAAAGACCTATATCCTTCTAACTGTTAAGTTCATGGACATCGAATTCAATAGTCTAAACAAAATCTGAAAATTAACCGCATAATAACATGTAAAAAAATGAGACAGACAGCAAAATTCAAAATAGCGTTTTCTTCATTAAGTTCCAACTATGCGTATGAAGTATTTTTGAAAGGTCTTCCTGCTAAAGCCTGATTTCGTCAAATCCAACAGAACATTGTCCCATTGCCAGTTCTACTAAAAGTCAAGTTTAAGCTCTCCATTTCTAAGAAATACCAAACAGTGACAGGTTTTAGGGTAACCTACCTACCTAGGTGCAAGAGCAAACACCATATGTGTGTGAACAGTGAGACCTTCTTGAGAAAAGACATTTACATTTGCAGGTTCGCTCCCTATTACATGGGACTTAAACATACCGGCGAACTGTGGGTGTACATTGGTATACCTCTGCCTAACCCTTCGGGGAAAACAGGCGTGATGGTATGTATATGAACATTTGCCCATTTTGTAAATCAACCTCGCCTTATTCGAAGTTATTATCGAAATACAGAATAAAGTTTCGATTATTACATTATGCCTGCACTTTGCGAAAGAGCTCGTCCGGGGAAGTACTACCACCATATTAAATTCTGCCACAAAGCAGCGTTGCTTGGTTCTGGTTTAAAGGATACGGCCGGCGTAATTACAGGCACATGACACATTTCAACTATGCCTGAGGGATGGCAACGCATTTGCCAGGTCTCTGGTATTGCAGATGTCTATAGGCAGCGGTAAATACTTAATATCAGGTGGGCGGTCGGCTTATTTGCCATCCAACGACATAACAAAAAAACTTCGCGTCCGCCCCCACTATCACGACTGCAATAAATTAGGATTCCGGTTCTGATATAACCACCTCTGTTACACCCCTAATCTCTATCTAAATTACAACCTACATTGACGTTGATCTCTAAGCTTATTTGTCATTTCAATTTAGATCTAAATTACCCAATCATTGGTAACATTTCTAATCCTTCTGTTTGTTACTTCATATCTGAACACAAAGTGGCGACCATCATTGCCCACGCGCATGTCGTGTCGTGAGTTATTGCGACCCCGCTCCCCGCGCCCCACATTCGAACAAAGTGGAACGAAAGCTTTCCTGAACTACAGATACAGTTTAACGGTTAAATATTGCATACAAACAACTTGATTTACTGCTGACACTCAGAGAAGAGCAAATAGAGAGAGGTTTAACGCTCTGATACTTGTATTCTAAGGCCTGTGTTCACAAATAGACACAGACGACTACATTTAAACAGTTCTATATTTAAAATTGACATAAGCCACTGAAGGCTAATTTAACTAATTAAAAAGATTTTAGTCAAAATGTCATCTCAGCGACAGTAAATGTCATAAAATTTTGATAAATTAGAAGCATTTTTGACAGATTGAGACCGTTCCTAAAAGCTATTAGAATTGTCCCCTGTTAACATACCTACGTAACCGGGTAATTGATTATTCGTGAACGCGGGCCTAAGTTTGTGATACATTTTCAAAAATAGAAAATAAAGAAAGATTTGTTAGAACTATAAAAGGTATAAAACTTGCTCCTCCCGGTGCCTGTAGCTCTAAATGGCACAGATATTACATCATAAAAAGAGGTAATATTAATACATCCGGCCGTTTTGCGCAAAAAGGTACGACGTGTCTAGATACTCGTATATTTCTTGTTGGCCCGACATCCTGGCTGGCGAGCGAATCGTTTTCTATAAAATAAAAGGTAAATAAGTATAATCCTGCTTCTCGAGGGGTCAGCCGTGCAGTGCCCTTCATTGTCTTCCTATATTACCGGCCATAATGCCCTTTCATAGCCCTTAACATTGAGGACGAACAAAGCCAATGGGAGGTGCACTAAAATTGACAATATATGAGAGTAACAACATGCTATGCTATTGTATGCAACCTTGTATGAACATGGCGGCAGAGTAATAAAAAAAGGTTTCTTTTCGTTTGGAAATGCCTTTGTTTATAAAGAATTTAATATTAAGGCTAACTATACACCGCGTTAAGTTACGTCTTTGTTTACTGCTCCGCTCCCATGGGTTGTAGCGTGATGTTAAATAGCTTATACTATTCCTCATGAATGTGGCTATCATATACATATAGTTTTTTTTTTAATTTGGCTGGTACTTCCGGAGATTAGCGTGTTTAAAAAAACAAACAAAAAGACGTCAATTTTATTATATTAATATAGATATCAACTGAAAAAAGCTTTAAAAATGTCCACACATACAATAATCATGGAAGGTTTTTGTGATCATTGCTCTCATCGTCGATAAACTTCCTTTAGGGTTGGCACACAAACTTTTTTTCAAGATTTTACTGCTTGATAAGGATTTCCAAAAAACTGGTGATTTGTTTACATTTAATACTGATAAAGGTTACATGTAGAAAGAATATGGTTACAAAAATAAACATCAAGGGGTTTGGGATGTCGGTCACGCCCGGTGCATCGCGAAATGGCCGCAAGACTCGAGTAACGGTAGCATAGTGGGCCAATTAGTGGCGCATGCGCAATACCACCAATGTGCAACCACGGTTAGGTAATGTGATTATGAGAGGCACAATGGTATCTATACTAGCATAACAAAGCTGAAGAGATCTTTAGTTTGTTTGTTTGTTCGTTTAAACGTGCTTATCTCAGGAACTTCGAGTGGGATTGGAAAAAATATTTTTGTACATCAAAGCCAGACTCATGAGGAATAGTATAGGCTATATATCATCATCATACGATACACGGGAGCAGAGCAGTAACCAAAACCTAATTTAAGGCGGAAGAAAAAAAAGACGCGCAAGAAGTCGCGGGCAGTAGTTAGTGGTGTAATAACAATAGAACGAGGTATTCTAAGCATTTACTCATGTTTGTAAGTGGTAACTGTAATGTCGAAGTATTTTCAGGGTTCCGTACATAACCACCGGAACCCTATTACTAAGCCTCTGGTCTCCGTTCGCCTGTCCGTCTGTGGGCGTTCGTAATAAGCAGAGAGTTAAAATTTTCACAGATTAATAACAACAGATAATAAAAAAAAAATTAAAAAGAAAGGAGGTCCCCATTTAAGGAGCGTGTTCATTTGTATGTAGTATTTAATATTGTAAGGTGGTACGGAATCCGTAGTGTGCGCTTCCGAGTCGTAATTGGTGGGTTTTAGTGTAACCATTTTTGAAAGAGGCGGGTAACTAGACCGAAACTTTTCATAGAAGTTAAGCATTTGATTTGCAAGCAGCCTTCATTATGTCACACCTAAAATTACATATAACACATACCATCACGCCTGTATTTCCCGAAGGGTTAGACAGAGGTGTACAAATGTATGTTGTACAGTATGTTTAGGTCCCATGTAATCGCGAGCCTATTGCCATTAATCGGGCACAGTTCCTAACTTCAAGCTGCTAGTGAGAATTTTATAGAAAAAACCAATAACACTTTGCTCGACCCGGGAATCGAACCCAAGACCTCTAGCGTAGCAGTCGCGTTTAGGACCACTAGGCCAACGAGGCAGTTTTCAAATTAATTAAATAAAAAATTAAGTAGGTATTAAGGTTAGAAGGCATATTTTGTACATAAAATACGCAGGCTTTTTAACTAATTTACCTATTACACTGATTAATTATTACTAATTGGGTTGTAATCAAAATTACACATTTTACGGCACTAATTTGTATTCATTAAAAGATTTTACGTCAATAATTGATTTATGCAATCAGCGTTATGGGTTGGTTTTCACTATTGCTTTATAAATAATATTAGCCTATTACTGTCCCACTGCACTGCTCTTCTCGTATAAAGAAACACGAGGATAGATCACCACGCTTGCTCAAAGCGGATTGGCGATTTCAGACTAATATTAAAGACTTATTAACTGCCTCGTTAGCCTAATGGTCCTAAGTGCGACGTCTACGCTAGAGGTCTTGGGTTCGATTCCCAGGTCGAGCAAAAAGTGTTATTACGTTTTTCTATGAAATTCGCAGTAGCAGCTCGGAGTTAGGATTTGTGCCAGATTAATGGCAATAGGCTCGCCCCTATTACATGGGACCTAAAACATGCCGGCGAGCTGTGGATGTACATTGGTACACCTCTGCCTAACCCTTCGGGGAATACAGGCGTGATGGTATGTCTATGTCTAAAGACTTATATTAATTACTATCTTCCGCCCGCAACTTCGTCCGCATCAAAGTTAATATATTATCTCACGAGAATCGGTCATTTTTCCGGAATCAAAAGTAGCCTATGTGCTATTCCAGATTATAATCTATCTATGTGCCAAATTCCATCAAAATTCGTTCAGCCGTTTAAACGTGAAAGAGTAACAAACATCCATACATCCTCACAAACTTTCGCATTTATAATAATAGTAGGAAGTGGGATAAGTAGAGGATTCCTCACGATTATTTTCCTTCACCGATGTCAATGTTTCAAGAGAAATTTAGAAAGCACATTGTAAATTTAATAAGGCGTACGGCTAAATTACGGTGAGCAGGTTACTCCCAGAAATGGGAAATGATACTTATACTCGTAGTTTTGTGGATACGCAACTTACCTTCCAACAAACACCCTTAGATAAACCAGAACAGAAGACGAGTATATGTCTCCGCACTAGAAGGTACTGCTTCTGAGTATTTCACATCTAAGCTGTGCAGGTACTGTATCGTTACCTAGATACCTGCCCGCCACTCACTCTTTGTTTATGTTTGCATGCCCTACGGTCACTGTCAGGAGTAGGGTGGCTAGGAAAATGGGTACAGTCGGACATGCTATTTAATTGAACCGAGAAATTTGGTTCGAGGTGGCGGTAAAAACCGGGAACCGGGAACCTGGAAGGATTCCGGAGGATTTCGCCCAGCGGTGGGATATTACAGGCTAGATAAAGAATTTGTTACCGTGTTTGGGATTAAATGAGAAGGTTGTATTAATCTTTGTCTTATGAGGACGACAGTACGCTCCATTCAAAAGAGTCTAGTTATATCTTGGTCAATAAGTGATAATACTCGGTGAAATTTTGTAATCTAGGGTTTGTGGTCAGTCAGTATTCTTTTCCCTCGATTTTAATTAAGTGATAATTTACTAATAAAATGGACTATAATAATAATAATAATCCGAGAATACAAAAAAAATATATTAAATATACGGTAATTAAAATGTCATATTAAAATTTGCCACTATGGCGGGTTTTTGAGTTACCTACAAGCCCTTTAAATTAGTGCCCTCGTCCTATATTAAATTTTATCCAGTTTAAATACTTATTCACCAAAATATGACTAGAATACGTTTTCCATGGAACACGCTGTTGTTTCTTCAAAAAAACAAATGAACACCAGACCGCTCCTACAATACCGTTTGGCCGCGTCCTGCAAAACATTTCCCCATGGCGAACCCACTTACTGTTCCTAATAAGAGCTATAAGTTCATTGAAGGTAACCCAAGCAATTTATGTCTGCAGGAGATTGCTTTGTATAATCTGTTACATAGGGGCCCGCGGCGGTCGTCATCATAAATAGGGAGTTGTAACAACCATGGGGGCTTATCCGATGCTTAGAGCCTTATAGTGATGCTCTCTGAGTTTATGAAGCGAAGTTCTGTTAATAAGGTTGTGTTTTGTTTTTTTTTGCGTTACGTCAGTGAACTTGGAAGTTGTTGCTTTTATTACTTTCTATTGCCATTTAATTGCTCCGTTGGTGGTTGGGGCAAGGGCAACTGCTGAGCGTGGTGTCCTAGGTTCTATTCCACAGGTTGTGCCTTTGCACATCCTGGGAATTGAAGCCAGGACACCATGCCACCGTTACTGTATTTTTCTGTTATATCTCTTGTTTAATAATCTAATCTGCGGCTAATCTCCCTTGAGATTGGCCGCAGTGACTGAAATTCTGTTAGGACAATTTTATTTTTATTTTCAAATGTGGAAATCTCTCTCTTTGATCTATACATTGAAGGGAAACTCTGATATTTACTTAAAATTTGTCATGTGGCAAAAAACATTGCAGCTTTTTCTTCTCCGATTAAGAAAAAACGTCGAATTTAAGAATGCATTTTCAAAAGGTAAATTACCAGCTACAAAATATATCCTACACTTAACACCAATCTCGCAATTAGTCCAATTTCCACATAATTTCCAGCTCCACTCGATAAATTGTCGCCGACCATCCATCATGCGCTTACGCACGCTGAAAGCGACAAGGCCGAGCAGCTACGTTTTGATTTACGCATCACTTTCCTCCCGATACCGTTAAAGCTTTTAAACCGGCTGATATCGAGGAAAGTCGGTAAAGCAAGACGGATGGTCCGCTCTTGCTTAATTTTATGCTAATGGGCGCAAAGCGCGTGTGAAACGGAACGACACGCGGCGCGGGCGCATTGTCGCTAGGGATTTGTGGCGTAGCGCTTTCGTAACAATTGGTGTTATGATAAATGGTGAGGAAATGCGTGCGTTTTAGTTTATTTAATGTAAACTTTAAGAGGGTAATTAAGTTGCTTTATTTATTGTATTCAGTATAATAGTGTGTTTGTGTGTGTGCGTAGTTTCACTTAAATGTAAATTGTATATACACGGATTTTCTGACGTCGAGGCTTTTCCGTTCAGATCTTTTCGTGAAATAGGTTTAATTGGTATCTAATTGCGGACTTTAGGCTTATAGGCTTTAGCTTAGGGCGGCAAATTTTAGGGGCGGCAAATTTGAAGACCGCATTTTTTCTTTTTAGGTTTTCGGATGTCTTAAAGAGAGAACTGTACAAGACATATTTCCGATGTCTTTTCCTTCTTCCCTTTCATTGTATGTAACGAACACCCAGTCTACGGCCCGCTATCGGTAATAGGCTTCTGCCCACACTTCGTAACAAACATAACTTGAACTGACAATTGTACTCGTAGAAGTAAGGACAGCAAAACATTTTAAGGGTTATCTATACTTGGGAAATGTGTAAATCAGCCACAAGTACATACATAGTCTATACGTATAAACATCTATAGATTGTTTTCTTTTCAAACATCCAAAAAGTTTTAGGTAAGTATCTTGAACAGTTAACCCTCATGATTCACTGGAAATTCTTGACATCCTACAATTTCCTAAAAGGTTAGCACTTGAACACATGCAAATTCAATTATTCATTTTTTTCAGGCACTGTTCACGCTCAGTGTGACATAAAGGCTAGTACTCACATTGCCGAGGAAGCCGCTGCAGGGCTGTATCTGTGGCGGCAGCGGGGGCAGGTCCGGGGACCGCCGTACCCGCGGACTCGCGTGTGTGTTCCGCACCTGCTCCGACTGGCCCATGACTTAGTTGATGGGCATCACTAGAAGGAAAAGGAAGAGAATTTTATGGGGTGTTAAAATATACATTATATAGCCGGTAACTATGCTTATTGCCCAGTAAACTGAATTTGAGCAGAAATTATTGTTGGAAAATTACTTTTATTGTTAGTATGAAAAATCACAGTACGAGTATATGGGTAGTTTATGGGTGCATGCGACAGTACTGAGAACGTAGGGGTAAACTTTTGTTAAAACATTTAAAACTAGTTTTTGTAAAAAAAATCTACAGTCGTCGTAATAGGGTTCCGTTTGTCAGCCATTGGACACGGAACCCTAAAGAACAGCCTTCAATAGAGATCGAAACCATAAAAACGTGTCCTCATTGCAGATTCTAGCTTGATTCTTTGGTAGACATAATAAGTGTTTTCTTCGACATTATTAGGAAGATTTTCGGTATCACTACAGGATTTTATTTCACCCATAAAATGTATGATTCCACTTTAAAAGGTCATTCCGATCTTCTATCTTCCATTAGACTGACGTCTGATATTTAGGGTCAAAGTAATTAACCTTTGCAGTCGTAAATTATGAAATTTACCTCATTTACGATAAAATGAAGTGGTCTTTGCTAATATTACAGTTTGTCATAAATATTTGTAGAGAATACAATTTTATTGGGAAATGAAAAAAGGACTCTTTCCAAGACTTTACTATACAGTGTGTCAAAAGACGTCACATACCCGTTTTCTGCACACACTGCCTATCAAACTAAGTAACAATAAGCGAAAAGAAATTGCTGGGAACTTATTTTATTTTCGATTTTGAACCTAACTGTTTTTGTAACGCTTGTAAAATACTGTTGTTAATTTAAAGTATTTCGACCATGTGATCAAATCGTTTTGAACCGATGACACACATACAGACACTACCAAAAGTTGAACACTTGGAATAGTTACCTACTTCCCAAACGATGCCCATACATATCGCGATTCGTGACTTTACGCGACATTTATCACATTAATCATTTCACATCCAATTCCATTTTCAAAACTCAATTAAAAGCTGATAGTGTGTCAAATCGGTTCTATATCTAGCGTAGAACAGGGAGGTCACCTAGAGAAAGCTCTACAGCATCAAATTCAAAACTTTAACTCTTAAAACATAAAGTACATTATCCTTTGTTGTTTTTATTGGTTTTACAATCAACGTTCTTAATAATTTAACGTTATTTTTGTAGTGAAAACAAGAAAAACATGATTTTGTCAATAGGATTGCGGATGTCTGCCGTGTATTGTGGTGTGTGGTGATTGGAAATCAACGGTTGCTGCCCGAGGTCGTTTGTTCACCTATGATTAGTTACTATAATTCTTAGTCGATTGTTACTCGATCGTAAATTATTGTGACTTTTGAAATCTGACAACAAAAACCCAACAAAATTACGTCGTGTTAAAAACATAAAATTATATTTTCCATTGACGTACAATTTTTTTTGTATATTACCAAATTTTGCAAAGGCGTTCAGGCCTTAAATTTACTTAAACAAATTATAAGCCCAGGCTCGTCTTTGCATATTTGTACCTAGTAAGTAATTGTAAGAATTAATTAACTTGAGTAAATGTGATCAAAGCTAAGTTATTCTTAGTTACGTATTAAATTATAATAACAAAATGAAATTCTCAGTAGCAGCTCGGAGTTTGGATTTGTGCCCGGTTAATGGCAATAGGCTCGCCCCCTATTACATGGGACCTAAAAACATACCGGCGAACTGTGGGTGTACATTGGTACACCTCTGCCTAACCCTTCGGGGAATACAGGCGTGATGGTATGTTGGTAACAAAATTATATTATTTACAAGTTATTGTTACTACATAGTTAATAAATTATGTTGTATTAGGTATTATTATGTTGTGGCGCGTAGTATTCCACGTAGTATTCCAAATAGTGTTCTACGTGCGCCCGTATTTGACGTCACGGAGGGAGTCCAACACCTCTCTCCCTCCCTTGACCTCAGGAGGCCCGCAGTGGTGGGATCAGTCGGGGATAGCGGAGGGCGCGTAGGTTCCCGGGATCCCCGGCTTAATTGTAGTAAGGGAATACTGGGGTTGTTTTTAGTCAGTAAGAGTCTGACAAACCCCTCCTCCCTCCCCAGGGCGGTGGACATTTTCCCGATTTTTCACGATTTTCCACCCCAGCAGCAAAAAAAAGGTATTATTTTGTTGATTTTGTCAATTGTATATCAAAATCAAAGTAAACTAAAGAGTAGGTACCTGTTTAAATATCGAACAAGATCTTGGGAAAACTAACTAAAAAGGCGTTCGCTCTCCTTTCAAACAGTGATAAGTACAAGCTTTAAAAAAACAACCCTTTGCAAAAAAATACGAAAATTAATAAGAATCGAACCATAAATTCACCACACATTTTTTTTAAATATCGCGGAATAAACTAGATACCAGTACTTATCTTTAATGATAAATTATGATTTCTAACAGTTTTCACATTATGCGTAATTCCACTTACAATTTCATCCGATTACATGAGTTAACGAACCCAAACCGACGATTTCTTTTATTCATGAGCTTATTAATGGATACAGACAAAGAATTATTACGTTTGTTTTTGTGGAATATGGGGTACTTAAGTTGAAGCGTTAAAAAAAACCTCGTGGTGCTGTGTACTCAATAGCTGTACCTACGGGTACCTATGGTCCTGGTATTTACCTACCTATGTTCAACGGACCGTGGGTATAGGTCAATGCTTTTTCATCTTTCTATTATCTTTTTATTATCTTTTTATTTTTTTTTATTTTTCTTTTTTTTTTATTCTGTCTTGGTAATAATTCGAGGAGTTGGCCGACTATAAAATACTTCTAGTAACCCTAACCTAATACCTAAGTATTTTACTAGAAGAAGGCCGGTTTTTACAAGCCAGGATTATCTTTAAACACAGGCCTATTTTGTACGACATTTTTTGGGTCGCTCCCGTTTGGTAACGCTACCGTTTGGCAACGCTACATTTACTACCTATAGCGGTATATCGCGTGCATCAAGTACAGTCAGTGTGTTAAGTCTAATTTTTAACAAAATTATTATTAACTGCCTCGTTAGCCTAGTGGTCATAAACGCGACTGCTATGCTAGAGGTCTCGGGTTCGATTCCCAGGTTGAGCAAAAAATGTTATTGGGTTTTTCTATGAAAATCTCAGTAGCAGCTCGGAGTAAGGATTTGTGACCGGTTAATGGCAACAGGCTCGCCCCCTATAACATGGGACCTAAACATACCGGCGAACTGTGGGTGTACATTGGTACACCTCTGCCTAACCTTTTGGGGAATACAGGCGTGATGGTACATATACAAAAGTAGAACTGAACACAACAAAATCAACAAATGCAATACTATAATTTAGTAGGTACACTAAATTTTTTTTTTATTTATTTATTTACACACAATATCTTACAGGTTGACCCCAAAACAATACAGTGGTTCCAAAAAAAATAAAAAATAGTTAAGACTAGTCTTATTTACTAAACAACTAATACTAAAACATAAGCAAAAAATTAAACCTATTAAAATCTTTTACAATTGTATATAATAATCTAAACTAATTTAAAATCTAACTTCTAACTTTACACAACATACCTATATATGCTTATGATAACAAGTAAAATTCAACAAAACTTGCGAATTCACTCAAATTGCACGAAAATATATCTATCCTCTCATGCAATTCATTGAGCACACGGATTGTGCGGGTGAGAGGTGTTTTTGCCCATAGATTGGTTCGAGCAGTAGGCACGGCCAGCAAACAATTATAAACGTAGGTGGGTATTCAATTCAACTACGACAAAAATATTTTTATTTAGATAGGTTACCTAAATTGTATTATATGCAGTACTTAGTCATTAATATGGTAGTTTAAAAATGATTAAATAAATTCGGCACACCAGAATTTTTTACACTGACTGTACTTTGAGGTGTACTCAGGACGTTATATCTATAAACCTAACCAATGTATATTTAGCGTTGCCAAACGGGAGCGTTACAAAACGGGCACGACCCTATTTTTTTTTTAAATTTACCTTCGCTTTAACACCTAACTTCGAGTTTGATTTATACGCAAATGGACCTAAAAGAGTGGTAAGTACTGCTCCAACCACACATTACTCCTGCTACACATTATTACAGGTAGGTAGGTATGTAGTGTATGTACTTACTACAATAATCTCTGATCATCTAAACAGTCGACCTATTTACCTTTAAAACAAGTAAGATTCCATATCCTAACCTCGATATTTTATACACCTATCTTAGCTATTAATGTGTGTTCAAGCAAAACTAGTCCTAATCTGCATAATATGTAGTTTCTGTGTTTAATATCTGATTATTAGTTTATTTACATGCTAAGTATCTTGTTAGTCAGTACCTATTGCAAAGTATTGGAATGAAGACTCGATGATATCTTTTTATTGAATATTTATTCGAGGTTATACCCATTTACCTGTTTTCTACAAACTTGAGTAGTGTAAGGGAAGATCTATGCATTCATTGATTTTTTTAGTTTAAAGTGTAATTGGGTGTTTCTATGAAATTCTCAGTAGCTGCTCGGAGTTAGGATTTGTGCCCGGTTAATGGCAATAAGCTCGCCTGTTATTACATGGGACGTAAACACGCTGGCGAACTGTGGGTGTACATTGGTAGGTACACCTCTGCTTAACCCTTCGGAGAATATAGGCGTGATGGTATGTATACTGCCTAATAATAACATCAGCCTATTATTGCCCCTCTGCAAGGCAAAGGCCTCTTTACATATAGAGAAGGCACGAGCATTGTGATTTCAGAGTTAATTATAAGTCCAGGTTTAATTTTGATGTTTTCCTTCACCGATGTCAGGGATGTCCAAGATAAACTTAAAAAGTACATTTAAATTGAAATAGTCACATTAGTACTTGCTCTGTGTCAAACTGACAACTATTTGCATAAGAGGTTTAGTCACTGGGCCATCAGGACTGACTTCTTCAGCATTATATTTCTGGATATTTTTTATTATTTCAAATTTACTTTTCATTGAATCTTCTCAAGAAATTTGGTAGTATTATTTGTTGTATTGTGCTTACAGTCACGGAAGCCCATCGAATGACAATATTTTTTTTAACACTGTCTATTTATAAATATTCAATTTATTGAAATCTTTCCGCTTTAATAAAACATACGACCTTGTATCGTTAACGTAATGGGTACCTATCGGTTGATTAGGTTTCCTTTAGTTCTATACTGGTCTAACGGCCATCCATCAATCAACATCTTTCCATTTATTATGTGGAAAACAGTCCAATATATTGAATTTCAAAGGAGACCTTTGATTCTAAAAGAGGCCGTTACAGAAATTTATTGCGGCAGTTATTTGTTTAAATATCGAACTCATCAACCTACTCGATCTTCGTTAAGTTTTGATGAAATATGAACCTCCATTATTTTCAAAACTAAAAATACGATTTATACCTTCATCATCATCATCGACAGATAGCCACAATTTTAAACTTGCATAAGTACTTAAAATAAATGAGTTAACAAAGATCTCACTCGATTTATCTGTACATAAATGTTGTGCCTAGCCTAGACAAGCCGACACCGAATTCCAATCTTTTATTTATAAAAGGCCCGTTGCGCTAGCGCAGCGGCTTAAATTATAGAGGGTGAATCGTCTGCAGTTAAACGAACCACGACTCATGAAGTTGTTGGAGCTTTTTGTACTTTTTACTGACAGGCATTAGATCCCAACGTGACGCCGGCCATTATTAATGCGCCGATAAAGGCCGAACGGCTTCGACTGCGCTCGGCCAACTGCGCGGGCGTCGATCCATAGACAGAGTCTCTCGCCATTATTTCACTGATTTATAATACCACTACACAGATTGTCACCAATACCTTTTTTTATTAAATGACAAAATTATCAACGGCCTGAATAATTTTCGCCTACGCAGCCGGAAATGGTGGTGTCAAAATTAATTTACACGATCTCATTCTCGTCCAAAAGGCATTTGTGGGATAGGTAACTAGTTCTATTCCTAATTGCATACTTAAAATTCTGAACGTCGAATATTTATTTGGTGTTCGTACAGCACCCGTGCCATCTGTTCATCCATAAAAAGTTGTTGAATTTCAATCGTCATTTTACGAGTGACTTCTGCGAGTCGTGGCGTCTCGCCAATAAAGATTCGTTATGTTGCAGGAACTTCAATACTTAGTGGGAGCCCAGATGTTCACTGAGCGTCATTACCTACCTCGGTGGTCGCGGCGTCGTATAGGTGATAAATAAATGGTTATCTGACCGGATCGACGCATGCGCCGCCCGCCGCGTGGGAACTACGGCTTGGTTTCAAAACAACACGCCGCACTTATGTTACAAGACGTATAATTGTTACAAGTGATACTAACTTTCTAAAAAGTTGTATAGTGTTACTTGTTTTATGATAAAACTTATAAGTTACTTTTCTCCTGTCGATACTCGTATATCGTTAACCGAGTTTGTATCCCGTTGGGGCAGTACCACCATTAGAAGGTAGTAAGCATGGATGGATCTTGGAAAGTTGATTCAGTCAACTAAGTCAGATTCAGACAACTGAATTATCATTGAAATTATTTCTATTGCCTATTCAATTAATTAAGAGTGGAAATAAATAATTGCATGCCTAATTTTAAGTTAGATTTTACAAGGTACAAAAGTGTTGTGAACCTGGTTTCACAACACTTTTAAAAAAAATATTTTGTGTTTTTTAGAATAGATATAGAACAACTGGTTGTTAGAACAACCAGTTGTTCAAAATATTTTTTTTTTTATGTAACCCCCGAAAGTAAAATAAATATCCCTACCGCAGCTAACAAAAGAGCTGATAACTTTGAAACCGCTGAACTGATTTCCACCAAACATAGCTAAGAACACTCCCGACTAATATACCTTTCAAACAAAAAAAACTAAATCAAAATCGGTTTATGCGTTCGGGAGCTACGAGGCCACAGACAGACACACACAGACACGTCAAACTTATAACACCCCGTCGTTTTTGCGTCGGGGGTTAAAAAGAATTGGGATACTTGATAACTAGGTATCTATCTACAACTAAATCAAGCTTATCCTTAACGAATACCTATCGAGAATTCACGATATGGCATTGACATTTGAGGTAGCATATTTCATGATCCAAATATATTCTCTGAACTATTCCCTAGCAAAATTCTCAAGTTCATTTCTCAGAAAACTGGCGCACGAAACGTTTTCAAAGTTTTTATATATATTTGCAAGAAAACGCCGTGAAATGCTTCGGATTCTGTACCGCACGAGTTTTGACGGCGCCCGCGCCGCTGAGACGAATAAAGCTTTTTGCCGGTTGACCGACCACCAACCTATGCAAGTTTCTTTCCGGTGCCATAGCCCTTATTTATTGAGCTGTAAGATCGAAAATCGAAAGGATTACTGAACATCTGTATTGATAGAGATCAAGTTAAAGTGGTACCGTAAGCCAGCGGTTTGACAAAGGGAGTCAATTTGAACGTAGATATCTGAGGATCGTTCGTGACTCATCTGTCTATGGTGATTATCTCGAAACAATATGGCGGCGAACTCGTGAGGTTTGCTGTTCTGTCGTGGAAAGAAAATTGGGAATAAATAGACGAGGTTTTTGATCCTTATTGATATGCTTAACAAGTTAATGATTTTGTAACATCGAAAGGTTGCTGCATCGAAGCCTTATCATCTTGATTTCTGAAAGTCAGGTTCTTCGACAAAATAGATAAAAAAATTAAATCAAATATATATTATACTTAACCGATTTGAGTTACTATGTAAGTATATTAATGAGTAGGTAGCTTAATATTTTTCTATGGCTCGGTACCGCATGAGCAGTATAATAATCAATAAGTACAGTGATCATTAGATAGTTTCTGGTAGAACGATGAAACGCAAACATATTAAACGTTGTTGCCCACAACGTTTCAAATATTTGCCCCTTATTTCAACTTTCATAATCTGTTATCTCTAGATCTTATTAAAGATACTGAACAGAAGGAAGACAGTCTAGTCATTATGTTAAGTAGGATAGAAATGGATGAACTCGCAACCACAAAATGACCACAAGATGTTACATAAAACACCATTAACATTTAAAAAGAAAAACCACAAGTTTGGCCACATCGGTAATCCGATCGCCTACTGGTTTGGGACAAAGAGCTTACAAAGTAAACGGAGCATGGTGAAATTCAAGACTATCCATCCATACCAATATTATAAATGTGACAGTAGCTGTCTGTAGGTTAAGCTTTCACGCTTAAACCGCTAAACCGATTTTGATGAAATTTAGTACAGAAATAGATAGATAGACCATGAAGATGGACTACATAGGCTACATTTTGTCGCATGAAAAGTGCTTGAAGGTGTTAAAATAGGGGATGAAAGTTTGTATGGGAGTCTGTCATTATTGTAGATAAAACCATAAACCTAGGCAATCTAGGCACTGGATAAAAAAAATAATTATTCTGGTATTTTTTAAAATTTAGTAGATACCATAAAAATAAAAATGGAAGCTCAAAGTACCTAGGTACCTATTCCACTCAGACGAAGTCGTGGGCAGAAGCTAGTCGTTACTACTTATTGGTCAACAACAGCTGACTGTTAGGTAAGCTGTTTAACACTGATAAAGTCTTTACAGAGACACAATTACCTAAACCTATTAAGGAGTTTTAATACCGTGAAACATGATCATAAATTGCCTCCTCAAGTGACGTAACCGGCTAATCCCAGTAGTGAAAGGATACTGTGGAGGTCGAGAGGAACGCATAATGCCCAAAACACGATCGTCTTACACAAGTAGATCTTTTGTTCAACTAGAGATGTTGAGATAAACATCTTAACAAAGGAGTTTCGCTGCAAAGTTGATAGCTGATATGCATTAGGTACTTACATTGACAGGAAAATGGATCGCAGTTACGAAATCACTGTTTGTATGCAAAATTGTTTTGCTTACTATTGCAACAAGTTGCTGTTATGCATAAATAATCGTATTTCACGCATATTAATATTATTGATGTGCGTTTCTTACGCGTTGCTTTTGTAAAGTAAAAACTCATGAATGGGCAGATAATGCAAGTCGTAGATTTTTTTTTCAACTCAGCTAGTAAACATAACTACCAGCCTGCAAAATTAAATATAGGTGCTTATAAACATGTAGTTTAGACCTACCTAGCAAAAAAATGTTAAAAGATGAAAAAAAAAAGATGGCACAGTATGGCCGGCGTATCTTGGCGATCCTGAAGTTTGCCAGTTAGCTGCGCAATAGACAATTTTGTTCCTGAAAAATCCATTGCGCAGCCAAACGGCCGCGACTTCAGGACCGGCAAGATACGTCGGCCCGTGGCCGTACTTACTGTTAATAAGGTTTCAGTATTAGGTAATGGTTTTTCTCTTAAAGTACATTTTTAAAGTTGCACATGGCAAACCAACCTCTATCGCTTATTGAACATTTGCAATTCCAGAAGACTTGCAGATGCGTTACCTCCATCATTTCAGTAAAGAGGCAGGCATCGTTTAATCAATTTATTTACCTAAGTACCTACATATTATATAGTTCTATCTATATAGCACTTGACCACGACATGTGAATCCCGAATATCTTACAGATCCCGATATTTTTGACAATAAAATAGTCGTAGCTTCCTATTAGCGGAAGAACTTTCAGAATCGGCTCAGGAGTTCTGGAGATTAGCTCGTTCAAACGAACTCTAGCTTTATAAACTTCAGCTTAGTTTTATAATAGTAAATATAGCTTTCGATAAGCCGGTTGCACTCGCATCGATTTATTAGATTCATCTATCGAAAAAAAAAAATAATCTTAAAAAAATATTATCTCTGATCTTAAATAACATGTGGGGTGGCTATACTGCTGTTTATGGTATAGCGTGGACAATGGGACGGTGGGCCGGTAATTAGGTAGGTACTGCCATAGGGCGTGGGTAGATATAGCGCCTTCAGGACTATTGTGGCTATCTCGCGATCTGACTCTGCTAATAAGACTGGCTGATTTGTGCCTCTCCTCAAGCGTCCATTAAGTAAGCTTTGTTTGTTCATATAGCGTGACCGGAGAAGATTTAATAAGTAGGACAAGAGTCAAGAGCTGTTGGTCTTGTTCTTGTTTAGCAAGAAGTTTCTTCAAAGCTAGTTAGACGAGAAATATCATATTGTTGATGTAGGTAGGCACTTAGGGCGTCTGTAGCTAATAACAAAAAGAGAAGAAAATATGCAGGTTGCCAATCAAACGCAAAACTGGGTTATGGGTAGGTACAGGACTCGAAATTAATCGAGTTGAAAATTTAAGAAATAAAAAATCTTTTCTTTATCAAAAGAGGAAAGCAATATTAAGAAGATAGTGGTTCATAGAAATCTAAATAGGCCAAAGGCTTTATGGGTAGGTACCTATCGTAATCTCGTGAGGTTCCTACCTCACTGTTACTACCTATTTCCTAATTTCACGGCCCAAGGAAATTGAGTAGACAGCCTAGGTACGGTCGGCAACAATAGCTCACTAAAAGCTTCACACATGATTTTATGCAATTTAATAGTTCCTAGTTTCAAGGCTATGATATATCCGTTGGAGATTGACTCCGTTGGTTCAGCGACCCCCAAAATGCGTCATGGCCTTCGATACTTATGCGAGCTCAACAGTTTTTAAGGGTTTTCAAGACTTAACAATTACTATTCCTCCCAAAATACCCCGATTCGGGGATGATTATTCGGGGATGATGATTAGCTAAAATATGCAAATAAAAATGAAGGTGAAAGACCGGATGGACATTTTTTTTGTAAAATTGGCTTTTTTCTCTAATGGCGCGTAATGCACTCCCGAATTGCCGGAGCGACTGGTGGACACTGCGAGGCGGGGCGGAACATAATGACGTATCGCGCAATGTGGCTAGCATTAAAAAATATAGCCAAACAAGTGAGATATTTGATCCCTACGTTCTTACCCCAACGCACTTAGTCTTTCACACTAAAAAGGCTGGACGCAGTTAATTACTCTAGCTTAGTACTTACGATAATTATTGTTATCCAGTCTTTATGCATCCCTGGAATAATTTAGGACTTTGCTTATTTCTGAAGTTTATGCAGTAAAAGGCCGGGGCAGAAAGCTAGAATATTTTCCTTTTATTATAGTGGTAATCTACACCCAATTACATATTTGCTTTCGTTTTTAACTTTAATTTAAAGTTCACTAAACCATAAAATACATAGGTATCATATGAGTGAGGCCGTCGTAAGCTTGTACATATGCTGTGACTCTGCCGTAGGTATAATAGTGTTTTATGACCAGACTTTCTTGTTTATGCTGCAAAAAATAGTCATCACAGAATCATAACGGTTTTAGTATTAGTAGCTACCTACCTAATACAGATTTGTTGTTTAATTTATTCGCCAATTCCTACCCAATCAAAACCACTTAGACAAGTACATAATTTAAAAAAAAAACAAGACCTACTTTCGCTTAAATGGTGGTAGCTAGGAAGTTTACAAAAAAGGGTAGCTTTTAAAACTTTGCTTTTAGATTTTAGGTTTTAGAGGAAATTTATCTAAAATAGATAAACATTTTCCAAAAGTTTCATAAAACGACTTAAGAGTACAAGAAACTAGTGTTCCATGCAACTTTACTAGAAAGATAAAAAAGGACTTACCTTTCTCCGAAAAAAATTAAAAAACAGCAGACGTCGATATCAACAGTTCGAACACTAACAGGCGTCTAAAACACAATATCACACGTGAAATCAGTTCATATCACTGCAACGTCCGTTTACTTTGAGTTATTATTTTAGTTCGATAAGACCGGACGGTTCACTGTTATTTTGAACCGGCGTCTCGCTCGCAACGAAGCACCGCGTGCATTTCAATGGATGAAAGTGTAAACCGTGGTTTTTGTATAGCGCCCTCTCGTTTGCACTAGTGAGCGCGAAAAAGACAGAGATAAGCTACACTCAAGTTTGGCTTTTTGAGTGGAGCGACAACTTCGCCCACTAGTTTATTGTTATTCTAATTTTTACATCTCGAGACTTCTTACCGGCTGCGGTAACATGCTTACAGAACACCCAAAACTTTGGTTTCGAATTACTTTTTATTTAGTGTAGGTATATAGGGCTTATTGGTGCGAGAAATAAAAAACTCAAATTGTGGATCGATCGTTTATTTTTATTTTCTTCCCACAGGTGGCAAGAACCAGAGTAGCGAGCACAACCTAACGTAATATGAAAATGGTAACTATTTTCAGGGATAACCACTTCTAAATGAATTAACAATTTTTAAATAGGTATAATTTGGTACAATCTAATTTAAAAGCTCATACATGTTATGCTATCGTTCTTTTCGCAATACATAATTGCAAAAGAAAGGTGCCAATTTTCGCAATAAGTTACAGTTAGTAAATATCGAAAATTCTTTGAATTCGTGAGAAAACAGCAGTGTTTAATTTAAGAGTTGTGTAAATTTTTTATATGTATTCGTTATTTGCGGTGCATTTTTTAGTTTGGCGCCCAAAATATAAGATGTGAAATCCCTTGTGTACTGCTCGTACCCCGGCCTATAAGATATTTTTTTAAATCTCTAATGATTTTACGAAACTTCAAAAAGAAAATAAAATGATATAAATTGATATGAAATGTAAACAAATATGCATGTAACCAAGGCCACTTATACTGGCTATCGGTTACAAGCTGACTTGTCTCTGATAAGAGAGCATTACAGGATTTAGAATTTTTGTCTACATTGCAAAATTGTATTTTTTTTTTTTATATAAAATATGTGCTGATTTGCTACGTGTCCAAATTACATACGTACAGAAAAACAAGTTTGCTCTCAATAAGAAATAGTATTGTGTAGAACAAATATTGGATATTTGCCGACAGTAAAAAGTTGAAATACCAAGTTACATATAACGACAAAATTCATGCCACTTACAATGATCACGTGGCGCATAAAAAGAGTTGTGATTGTCGGGGACCAGTAAAGCACCTATAGGTCCACTTGCATCAGCTTCTCATTGGCACAGCAATAAAATAACGTGGTAAGTTTACACGTTAGCTGAGGCAAATGATTCCCAAGGGCTCGGGGTATTTAAATAGGACGTTGATAAACCCTTCAGACAATGAAACTGACAGGAGTCATTACAATGATTGTCTCGATAGATTTATTTACGTCCCATTTTCAATATTTAAGGAGTTTGCATAGGTCGGCGTATCTTTGATTGTAATAAGTCCCCGTTACCGAATACCGTAGCAAACTCCTTTTGTTTTCCAACAAATGTTCAAACATTCCTTCAACATTTGTTGAAAACCATTTATTATCCACCGCTGTTCTGGATAATTAGACAATCAAGTGCATAAGCACATTACATTAGATTAATAACTAATCAAACATAATATTATATGCGAACTTGAATCTAATACACTTTTTTTTTGTTTTTTCAAATATTTTTTATCGAGGTATCCTTTAGCGAATATCGTTAATGGAATAAGTACAATATAATATGAACTTATGACAGAAAAAATGAAATACATTACGTGACACGAGAAAATGAATGTGAATTAATTAGTTGAATGAGTTTAAAAATACCCAACCGCTCTAATAACGTAGCTTTAGACAGTACGTAAACATTTCAATACCTGAAACATTGTAGTCGTAAACTGATGTACTTGTCTACCCGCGTTAACATAAACATCAAATATTTCAGATAAAGAAATTGACAAATGAATTAGCGAACATATAATGATACATCATTTAAAAGAACTGAAAATGACTATACATTAAATTCACAATATACTAAATATATACAAGGATAGCCTTCCTGATGTAAATTTTGCAATGACATTTTTTTTTACATTTTCCGTTTTCAGTTATTACAAACAGAAGTAAATCACACTACATAAAAATAAATATATAAAACACGACACATAAAATAGAAAAGTATGCACGAATATTAAAGTTTTATATGAAATTGTAACTAGGCAAGGCTTTCAAATGAAATAAATATAAGTTGTGGGGCAGTGCAGAGCGAGCGTGAAGTACAGTCGACGCTAGATGGCGCTGCGACCGTCCTACTGCGCTATACACGCGATGCGACGTCTATAACGCCGGCATCAACTCCCCGTGTAAAATGAAAATATACGAAAATATAACATATACAATTCTTATGTTTATGAACTATAATAACAGTTACGCCTATATGAACTGTTACAATCCATATTTGGAGCTGTAAATTATGTTACAATTGTCGGTCATCGCTGCTCACCGCTTCGCCGTGCCGCCAACATGTAACGCAAGGCATGCCGATACATCTTATAAAAAGTTAACCAACTGTTTTCTGAAAGAAAACGTGCGTCCGTAAGCGGTGAACAGCGTCGTCCGGGCATATATCAAAGAAGAGCACGACACATAGTTCATCGTATCCGACGACACTCAGGGGGCATTCAGCCCCCCACTAACATAGTCCAGCTTCATACAAAACTGCTAACACCTCGAATAACCACTATCCGGCAGAACGCAGCGGGCCATTACGGTATCAAGAATGAACACGAACCCGCGCCGCGTTCGCCACCCTACATTATATAATGCGGCAAATCAATAAAATCGCCGCGTGTAAAACTTATTCAACATGGACAAACCATAACTGTCCGCTTCATTGTTCGAACTCGGACACAAAGCCGCATCTTGACAAGTTCGGCTTGGAAACAGTTTCAACTGTGGGTACATCTTTCGCGGACAAGGGCCGAAAGGCGTACCCACTGCTGGACAACGGGAGATTTATTATCTCCTTACATTAATGTTCGCGTTTAAAAATGTTGCAAAAGAAAACAGAACAATTTACTTTACGACATAAAATTTTGAATGAATTTAGATCGCCTGGAAACGTAAACGAAAAATACTAACAAAAATAAAATACCTGTTCTACTTATATTTTATATTAACAAATTATTAAACAAGTCGGGACGATATTATTGTAAGAATTATATTAGAATCGTCCTATCATGTTTGCTATGGAATGCTATCGTCTCGTTTTGCGTTATGTAATTTTTGAACTAAAACAAATAAAATATATATTTTCCCAACAAAACATTTTAAAATAAATATTATAACGATGCAGAAATGCTGCTTATTACTTCAAGGTCATTATTTAATAATAACGCACAATACCGAACACTTTCGCACATTAATCAATTTTCGCCGAGTATCGACTATGAAGCGAGAGCATTCCATCAAACATTCCTACATCAATATGAAATCTCTACAAAGAAAACATTGAACTAAAATTAACGTTACATTATAACTCCTCCCTTCCCGTCAATATCTACAATCATAAGATATGTTAGCACTTCTAGCCTTCCACTTTTGTACCTCGACAACCCTACACACTCGGAGAAAGTAACGTTTAAGGCTTCGCTAATTAATCCTATTATTATTGCTAACTTTTTCATTCTAATGCCACTTGAAAGAGCAATCGTGCCACTAAGGACATCTTCTCGAGACCGAACACGGCGGCACGTCGTTTTCGAATTTGAAAAGCTGCGATTTCTCACTTTTGACATACAAACAATGATACGCTCGAAGAAAAAGAGGGCGATATATACAGATTGGAAGATGGATCAGGAAAGGAAACGATCAACACTAAAGCCACCCCCGCCGCAGTGGCTGCACAGCGTGGTCCGAGCTCCGGTAGTAGTCGCTTTCTGATGCCGGATGCAGACCGAGCTGATGACAGCTAACGACACGTGATCGTGGGCGGTCTGCAGCCGGCACCGTGCGGGTGACCGCGGCTACTGCGGCGGGGGCGGGGCGCGGGCGGGGCGGCTAGCGCGTGAGCGGGCGGTCGAGCGCGAGCGTGCAGCACGGCAGGAAGCGCGCGTGCGGGTGCGTGCACTGTGCCGCGCAGCGCAGCGCCGCGCTATGGCGACGCTTGCGGTCGCCGCGGCCCTCGTCCGCCGCCTCGCCGCCCGCGTACTGCGCGTGTGCCGCACTGATGTCCGACAGCAGCTCCTCCCACTCGCGCGACAGCTCGTCGGGCGGCGGCGCGGCTGCAGGGGGCGCCGGGGGCGCGGGCGCGGGGGGCGCGCAGGCGCGGCAGGCGCGCTCGCTCCAGATAGAGCGCGCGGCGCTGGGCCGCATCTTCTTGGCGGCGCGTCCGCACTCCTCGCACGGGGCCCAGGCGGCGGCGGCGGCGGCGGCGGCGGGCGGCGCGTCTGTCTGCGCGGCGGCGTCGCACTGGCGCAGCGGGAAGCGCAGGCGCAGCCCCGGCTCGTCGAGGTCCGGGCAGCGTTGTGCCGGAGTGAGGTTGAGGCGCCCGTAGTCGATGCTGCGTGTCGCGCGATACTCGAGGTAGCGCTCGATCCCCGTGCCCAGGTACAGGCCGCCAGAGTCACTGCGGCGGAACTCGACGGTGTCGGGGTTCCCGCAAATGTCGAACGTGTCGCCGTCGGCGTACCGCGGAGGCTCGGCGTCGGAATCGCGGCGGATGGGGCGGAAGTGCGTGCGCGCTGAGGTGAGCAAGTCCTCACGCGGGCGGGAGGACGGCGGGCGAGCGGGCGGGTCGCGGGCGGGCGCGGGTCGGGCGGCGCGGGAGCGTCCGCGGCGCGGCGGCACCTCGGCGAAGCCGCTACGGTCGCGGCTGTGATTGATCGCCGTGAAGGAGCGCATGGTATTCGCGACTGTGGTCAGAGCGTCGTAGATCTCGTCGCCTTCGTACAATGCAAACGACTCGAGCTCGCGCGGCTCTGGCTCGACTACATCGGCCAGGTTGAGCGGCCGAAAGCGGTCATGCAGAGCATCAGCGATGCGCGAGGGAGAGTCTCCGCGGTCGAGCGGAGGCGGGAAGTCTGCAGCTTCAGTGGACCAAATGCTCTCAGTGAGGGATATAAGACTGCACTTTTCGGCAGACGGATCGGCGAACAGACGGTCGGAGGGAGATGACAGCAGATCTTGGAAATCTATTGGAAGGTCCTGGTACTCGTCGTCGGGTGTGTTCTGGTCTTTAGACCACAGAGCTTCGATGCTGCGATCGAACTTAGCCTCGAACTTGGCGTACAGTTCCTCCTCCATGGGCGTGCGGACGCGCGGGTTGAGGTCTTCAGTGATGACCCACCCAGCGTCAAGGTCGAGGCTATCGTCCCAGTCAGGCACCATGTTCTCGTTCATTCCGATTTTCCTATCTGTTAACTCTTTGATCTCGTCTGTGACGGTGTTCTCGCACGTGCCGTAACCCTCGTCTAATGCTATGGCCCTGATAAACTCCTTCACCGGGTCTTGTGTTTCCATATCCCAGACACCCTCGTGTGTTACCCACTCAGGCAGAATCTCTTTGCTGTCAAAGGATCTACTGTAGCTATTGCAACGTTTCTTGTTGTTCTTCTTCTGACCGTGGTATGAATTACGTCGCTCTTTGCCTGAAGTTAGTTTCTTGTTTTTAGTATTCCAATCTTTAGACACTGATAATTCGCTTTGCATTTTGATCTTAGAATCTGGCGCTGATTTACGACACCACGCTGGCGGTGGGAGATAATACGGTAGTGGCGACTCTCGACCTTTCTTTAAAGCCGGAAACGCAGCGTAATATCGACGAACAGCCTCAGTTTCTTCAATGGAACACGTGGGCATGCCTACTCGTGATGCACCTTCTTGATCTTTGATGTCCTGGAGTCGCGTGCACAGCTGATCAACAATGTTGTCAAGATTTGGTTCCTGAAAAGAATCAACACAATATAGTCATAAAAACATCCAGATAACAATGTACAAATTTTTCTACCAACAACATTATGCTACCAAATAATCATGATGTCTAAAATACAATAGCAGTGTAGCTGCAGTACATATATTTACATATTAGTGATGGTCTACATCTACCATCTAAGCTCTACTTTGATACAAGTTGACTGAAGACATCATGGTGTTAAGATTTTTGCACATTAGGCAGTTGTTGAAGAATATAATCATGTACTACAGAAATCCATGGTGTTATTATGTGTATTGTTGGTAACACTTGGTACAGCTTTGAAGAGGTATAGAAGAAGTAAACTGAGTAAATTATTCATTGCCTTATTTACATTTTACTATATACTTTTATGTATAGCAGCTACAGTACCACAAGTTTTGAAAAAAGAAACTACGGAATGAAAGTAACACCGGCTACTATAACAAAACAGAAAGAACACAATACTGAAAACAAAAAAGTCTTAAATATTATAAGAACTACTTATGAAATGTAAGTGAACAAAATAATCACAAACAGGTAATTTTGGCAGCATGATAAAACAAAACACTGAATAAATGTTCTATGCCCTGCAAATGCACTCAAAATGTAGATGTTACAGTATATAAAATGTGTGCATACAAAGATAATGCAAATAATTATTACAAGTAGCTTTCAACAATGGAACAAAGGAAGAATGCAGCAATGCTCCTAATCTAGTGTGCAAACCAAGGGGGACAACAAAATACAGTGGTGCGGTGTTTTCATAGGCAACAATCATTAAGAGGAAACTTCCTGTAGTATCAGGCAACATGTCAATAATAAAAATACAGTCCAATCACTCTTACAGGGAAAATATATAAAAAATACATTTTACGTAACAAAAATATAAATATTATCATGTTGCCTATAAAAATAACAAAATTATGACATTGGAATAGATGCAAAACCGACCTTTTTGTAAGGATTCTTATAATTGTTAATTGTCTTCATTTTTACATTCCCACTGTTATGGTCACTTTCCAGTGTTACCGAGCACTGCATTTCCTCTTGACAGTCGAAAAAACAATAATTAGTTCATACTGATTATTATTTGATCACTAGCAAGTTGGCACATCGATATTTCATCAGTAAGCGCTTCAATTAGGTACTTGTAATGGTGTTTAATAGCCTACTTATCACTTATTTACTAAACAGATCATGCCAAGATACTTAATGATGTTGTAGCTCATTGTTTAGAAAATTCTATAATACAAATTTATTTGTTTGTGATAATTATGGAGCCATTATGTGATTCTTATTGCCTTATTAGTGTCTTGCTGAATAAAATTGTTGCCTTTGACTGAACAAAACATGATAGTGTCTTTACAAAGAATAGGTATTTACATTAAATTGCAATGATTATGGCAAATAGAAACTGTCGAAGTGACTTACCTGTACCAAGTGTGTGGGTATCAGATGATGGAGTGTAGAGTTTGATGAAGTTCTCTCGACGTGGCAGGCCAGCAGGCAAACGCCTGGCTCTCTCTCTTATGCTTACGCATCCTGTCCTTGATAGTGTCTGCCGTTATCAAACACCATCATCTTGTATAATAATCGTGAGTCCATTTTACAATCGCCGTGGGCCGTGTGATATAAATCGATCCTTTAATTCCTCCGTTACTAATACATCCTTAATTTCTTTGGCCTATTCTTTGCTAGTGGGTCAGTTTTTTCCTAATGAGCGCTTGCTTCAATTTTTTTGCAATCGCATTGTCACTAGCTAATAACAAATGACGCACTATGTGCACCCCTTATTTCTGGAAAATAAAACGTTCTATTTTACTATCATTTAATGTTTTGGTACAAAGGTCATTGTGATTTAGCAGGCACAAAGAATTTGGTGTGCCGTGAATACCATGCCCGCCCCGCCGTGCTAAATGGGTCGATGGCGCCAAAACGTCACACGAGTGAGGGTGAGCGCTGACGAAGCCTCCTCGCATTCGCAACGTCACCCGCACAACACTTTTTGCTACACATCAACAAAGAGTAGTATCACGCGTACGACAAATCTTTTATCGTCGTTTTGCTCTGAGTCATTCCCATTCTACTCATTTCATCTACGATACGATGCAATTTCACAAGAAGGCGACGGTGTTACATGATGCACTTTCACTGAGGACGCGCCATGAACCTACTTCCGCATTGACACATGAAAACAATCAGAATTAAAACAGAAATTACTCACCTGTAACAGTTTATACGGGGTTAAACTATCATGTTATATCAATACACACACACCCCACATGAAAAAAAACATGGCAGCCGCAATGAGTGAGTGAGAGTCACAAAATTAATTTATTTTGCGCAACTCCGTCAAAAGATTGGAATGACGTCTTGTTATTGACCAATCGCACGGCTTCGCTTTTCAAAATCATTAAAGATGGCGGCCTGGCAGCCCGTAACTACACTTCACACAACTTGTGATTCGTCGAAAAAAGAATATTGGCTAACCTAGTACGTTGATTCTAAATTCCAACCAATGAGCATCCAGTATTTGAAACCGGATGTTCGACTTTCACGCCATCTAGAGGCGGCAAGTTAAAATGAGTATAATAGCTGGGTGCTATTTTACATTGTTTCAAAGTAGTATTGCACTGTTTCAGTACTAAACCATGAAAATATAGTATGTATACTACTGCCATGGTTTCAATCAAGGTCAGAGTCCGAAAGGATAAGTCTCACCTGAAGTTTCAATTTAGACTTCAGGATAGTTTGGTATATGTACCTCCACGTAAACCTACCCATACCTACCTCTATACTATAGCACTTTCTATTCCATACGTTAGTTGCAACGCCTCGCGTCAGATCGATTAGCCCACAAGGCCCCAACGACCAACAGTGGTACTTGATAACTGCCAAGGTCGCGCGTCGACAACATTGCAAGAAATAAAACAAAATCATTTTCATCGATCTCTTTATTCTCTTACTCTTTAAAACTTTATTTCTCAGTACATCGAATAACACTGACTCGTTGGAAAATATGTTACCAATACTGATGGTAAGGTGGTGACACAATAAAAAGGATAAACAATGCCTTTTAGGGAAATATATCTAAGGGAGAAATAGGTATACTGGTGCTATATCTGCAATAAACAGCTGGAAATTGATTTTAATTAAAAACAATATTGATACTCATTTAGAAATGTACTTTCATTGTTTGGTTAGAGCGTAATTATATTCAACAATTGTTAAAAAACATAAATAAATGAACATATTGCTGTAAGTTAAACCAAACAAACTTCTGAATGTCAACTGTTGTAAACAGTAAGTACCTACTCTACATATTATACAAATATAAGCAATGTTATAATAATCAGGTATCTAGGAAAATATTCAGCAGTATTAGTAATATAATATCCGTTCATTCCAATTCACAATCGAAAGAAGTGTATCGCTTCACAATTTGTGCGCAATATATTTTTGATATAACCACTATAATAAACTAAAATAAAACTTAAACTGAATGGCGATCACAGAAATGCATCAACGTAATACGTAAGAAACAAAAAGTACCAGGAATAAATAAAAACGACAACAAACGAACAACTTTGTACGGCATGGAAAGTTCAGGTATATTCAATAATAGCATATAATAAAAAGTAAGTAAACCGTTATTTACATATTCTTTTGTGATTGATTACATGTTACAAAATGCTTATTGTCATTAAGGTAACACATTCATTACATAAATAATATTTTATTTCTTCTACATAAATATGTATGCCGTTACGCTAGTACAACAGCTATGCTATATGCGGGTACATAAGATGCATTCAGACGTCGCAACTCTGCTCTGCAATAAAAACGTAACTATGAACCGCATGCCACATTATAATAATCACGTTAAATCGGACGTGTCCGAATGAATCTTATTTAAATACAAACGCCGAACACCATCTTTGCTAATTTATCGTCACCTAAACCAGCAGGAAGGCGTAAACATGAGTGAGAAGTCCACTAGTATTGTATATTTACACCTTGACTAAGTACAGCTACATTACTCATTGTCTCTCGGGCCGTTGACTGCTTTCCCCAGATTTGGCGACGATTTCTTCACTCTTAGCAAGTGCAGCTTGCTCGGCAGCTCTCTTAACTTCCCGCCGCTTCTGAGCTTCTCGGATTATGTCGAATAAACTCTGTAACAATAAACGTATGTAATTGTATAAAAGTAATTTGTTTGGTAAACCCGAGCGAATGATTGCGATCTTTTATAAATTCATTTAAAAACAATACGTCTCCAGTTGATTCACATAATGAATACTTGCATATGAAAATAAATGCATCTTATCTTCCTTTATCCAATATCCGCATGAATAGAAAGCTACATCGTTGCCAAGTGCCATAGGTTATATTTAATGGTATACTTGACTTAAACGTGGACAAAGTGCAGGCTGAAGTCAGTACATCACTTGATAACCTTTGCCCATACAGGTATGGCCCTTATAGTCATAATGATGTTACCTTTCCCTCGGATTGGGTAGTCTTGTCCTGCTCCTTAGCCGCGATGGCGGCCTTATCAAGTGCCTTCTGTATCTTGCTCTCAACCTCGAGGATCTCCTCTTTATCCAGCAGCTCGATCAACTCGGCCATCTGTTTCTCAGAGAGGTTCACGTGTTCGTTGCCTATAATTTCGAGCATCTGTAATGTGAGGGTTATTTCAATGTTAGATTGTAATACAAGAGGAATAAGTACCTAGTACCTATATCGTTTGTAATGAACCATAAAATATAAGTGTATTAAGTAGACCGAAAATGCAATACTTTATAATTTGTAACGTCTACGATAGACGTAACTCAAAAGACCGGAATTCATAGAGATTTTAAAGCCATTTCTAATATTCTGGTGTATTAGATGCTTAAGGCCGCTTGAGTCTTTTGCAACTGGCATTGAATGATAAACAGTTGATAAGTAATTCTATTCTTCTCTCCCGCAAACATAGATTAAAGTAATTACCGCCATCATTGAGACAGACAACGCGTCATACAGAAAATATCGAAACTAAAAATATTTAATGTCATAAGGTCAGTGACCGTTGCGAACGTTCTGTCCTCACCACAGTCCTGTGAAGTCAATAACATTGGTTATTTATACATACACTTCTTATCCTGTACTTTGTATAATCTTCCCTAATCCTAGGAATTAACATGAAAGGATTTTACACTTTTATTATTCCAATTTTAAACGACTTCAAAGGAAGTTCGGAAGTTAAAAACTAAGTAGATAAGTCATAAACAAACATACACAAATTAAATAACCAACATGAATCACCCTTTTGATTTCGTAACTAAAATATTACATAACCAGAACCCGTCTTTTTTTTTGACGAAAGCAAATCTACATCACGCCTTAAATGTCAAGTTTTATCAAGAAGAAGTTAATGTAATGTTTTTTTTACGTTGACCGTGAACATTATTATTAGTGATAACACGGAAGTCTAGCGTTCCACGATGAAAGAGGTCATACCTACTGCGTTATCGCGTTCATAATCATGTGGGGTATTTGATACGGCCGGTCACGTGTTTGACATCGTGGTGAAAATTTGACATTGACCTTGACGAAGCTATTCTATTGACCTAGGTCGTTTTTGCACAAATGAATGTGGTGATTGGTTGATTGTAAACAAGCTTATTACAAATTAGAAGATTATATTCAAGATAACAATGCTTGGGAACATGCTGGTCCTGCTCCATAGGGCAATTTAAAGTCTTGACAAAATCAACTGGTTGCTAATTTAATTATATAAGTACTTTATTTTGAATAATTATTTTCTCTTCGACATTACATTCACTCATTCATTACGTTCGACACAATTCTACATTTAAGTATGCCTCACACACTGATTCCTTGTCTTTGAAATGTATAAATGTATTTAATATTACAATTAATTTAGCTTTCATTTCTAATTTGTGTTGTGGCACTGAGTATGTATTGCAGTACTTTGAGAGACTTTTATTTTTAATAGATCGTTTTGACATCAGTATACTTTTATGGAATTGTACAACTTATTGTAATACGTTTTTTAAAAGAGTATATATGGAGTTTCTTGCCCGTTCTTCTCCATACGAAACTACCTTTTAGGATGGGAAACTAGATTAGATATTTTTAATTTTAACATGTAATTGACGTTCAAAAGTGCTTTTTAATGGTCTAATTGAAATAAATGATTTGACTTTGACTTTGATTCCGGAATACAGTTGTTCCTACAAACGATCCTGACTAATCTCAACAACATGTTTACGTTTTGTTGATTACAAAAATATATTGGACTTTGACCACGACTAAAATAGTCGATTTTTGCATCAGGTTAAATAAGTTGTTACTTACAATTTAAAAAATTATGTTCCTACTTTCAATCTTCCTTTTCAATACAATGTCGGAAATTTGATTCAATTTTCAAATTTGGTTGAAAAGTCATCATTGTTACGTTGTTAAAGAAGAATTTATTTCTAGGCTTCAGCTAGCTTTTACAAATAGCAATAGCTGCCTGAAGTCCAAATATAAATATACTGCTCTACATAGCTTCCAAATAGTGCAACCAAGTATGGTAACACTGACCTTCAAAACGTCATCAATCTTTAACTGCCCGTCGAAATCGTCATCAAGCCTTCCAAGTACATCTTGAATAAGCTTCAGTTTGGCCTCATCAGGCACATTCTGTAGACTCTTAATGGAATGCATCAGTTCATCAATTTGGATCAGATGTTCCTTTGCCTTCAGCGGTTCGGTTTTGGTTTGCTCCAATGTGGTCTTCAGGGCTTTTTCCTTGGTTTCGAGCATGATCAATGCGGAATCCAGTTTGCTTATCATGTTGTTGACCGCCTTATACAATCTGTAAAGAGTGCATGCATAAGCAATATGAGTGATTGCTTTTACAATTTTTTTAAATTAAACTATGTAATTACAATATGGCGTTTTTTTAAAAGCCACAGCGTACTCACAAGTCCCTATCATCAAATCAGTGTATATTTTGCTACTGACAGACATGGTTACACTCAATTATTTTTTTAAAGTTATGTACCCAAATACAATGGTCTATGTCAAGTAGGTAGTAGACTGTTAAAGAAGTGAAGATTCATCAATTCATCATCATGACTGATGCTTGCATTGCAAGCAATTATTAGGTACTTATGAACTTTGTTGAAACAAATAATTGAACTTACCTAAACAGGTTTTTTTTATACATCATGTAAGTATTTGAAATTAAAAAATAAATAATAGATAATTTCATTGCATGCTATCTGTAGAATTGGCGGCATGTTCCCAATGAACCTCAGTAACCTAGTTTATATTTAGAAATTATATGTAATCAATCAACCAAATAATTTTGCAACGGATTATAAATACGATAACACAAAGTAACTACTGATTGTCCAAATTGTTATCAGCTTAAGCATGCATTGTTTTAATATTATTTTTAAATAAATATAGCATGCAAAAATAGGCCAGGAAGTGATGCTATGCAGTACCTGTGATGAGTATTTTCAATACTGTACTTAATCATAGTATTAGCAATATACCCCGTGGTTTCACCCGCATTCAGTTAAGTCTTTAATAACTGCTCCATCCTCGTTGGTCTTAGCGTAATGTATTATACATAATATAGACCTTCCCCTTTAATCATTCTATCTATTGATGAAAACCGTATTAAAATCCGTTGCATAGTTTAAAAGATCTAAGCATACAGAGGGCAGGAAGCTACTTTGTTTTACACTATGTAGAGATTTGCATTATACCTGCGAGCACCCTTCGAAAGCTTGATGTCCGCTTGCTTATTCTTGACAATCTCGTTCATCTCTTTGACATCCTCATTGTAGTCTAGAATCTCCGCCTTCAACTCTTGGATGCTCTCCTTCTCGAGAAGCAAGGATTTCTTTTGTTCAGCTGTGGATGATATAGAATAAAAGGTTTGTTAATTTTTTCAGTACGCATTTTCACACAGCGACGTCATGATACATATTTCCAGTATGATCTGGTCTCGCAATGAATTGGATTTAGATGCAACGTGAGACCAGCTTATACTGGAAATGTGCTTAGGTTTTTGTTTTTTTGGATACTAAAAACTACTCCTATACATCAGTTAAGGCCAGATACCATTGATCAGTTAAACCTTCAGATCCATCTGATTTGTCCAAAATTCGTACCGTGTGAGGCTGTTACCGCCTCAAGATCGGATGTCTAAGCCAACCGGCGGAACGATAACTACAAGTACCTATATTAAGATACAAGCAAAACTTGAAATCTTTACTCTTATCGTTGTGTTTAAGTGATAGAAATCTAAAAAAAAAAATTTTTGCATCAGTAAAAGAAGTCATTTTACAAGGTTCAGTTTTTTCTTTTTTGGTACGGAACCCAAAAAGCCGTTTATTTTGAAAAACTGGCACAGAAAACAGCATTTCTTAGTAATACTAACCTCCGATGATATACCGTAAAGCCAAAATCTCCGCAAAGTCAAAGGTGAATGGACCACCTTAACAGCAAAATGGACCTTGGCAGTAGCCCAAGATAATAATACCCGTTTAATTGGTAAAACGCCTGATAACAGACTACAATTTACGGTAGACAATTACGTGGTTTTGGATTTTTCAAAAATCAACCCTTAAATGTGTGACACCGACAAGGGGTAATCAACTTTTAAGGGGAAGAATTTACTGCTTCGGGACACGTTAAAGGCAAATATTGTAAAGGTAGCAAAAGATTTTTGAAAAATCAACCCTATGTCGGGGTGAAACGGGACATACATAGTTTGATTTAAAGATCGTATTCCTGCAATTTAGAAACTCGAAACTTACGTTCAATAAATTTCCACTAGGGGGTGAGGGTGGTAGCGTTTGTAGGAGAAAATGCGAAATCTACGCGGTCAAAGTCGCGGTTAAGTGCTAGTTGGCCTATAGAGATATTACGTATAGCTATATCAGTGTTGACGTAACATTCGAGAAGTCTTTATTTACAAACATTATGATTCATCGGTCTGCTTCAACGTATATGCGGTGCACTGTGTTTTTCCTGCGCACTGAAATATCTGGCTTATTCCCCGAAAGAATGTTGCCTGTTGCCAAACTAATACTGCTTATATCATTAGCAATTTCATCATAAAAATAACTAAAAGGAAATTTTAGTTTGGTTATTACTAGCTTTTACCCGCTATATACCTTCGTCTTCGTGGGATGACCTTCCACGCGGACGAAGTCTATAAAACGAATTGGAATTTGATTTTAATGTCAAAGTCCAATCCTCTAACCTCTCCAAATATCTGCCCAATTTTACCTTCATAATTATTATAATATGTCAAGTATTTTTTTGAGATTTCGTGTGAAAGTCAGTGAATAACCTTTCGCTTGAATAATATAAGATTATGCTTTTGTCATCAGACGTAAAGCGTAATATAATCGGCTCTCAATGTTTCCACTGCTCATGCTGGGACAAGGAAGTAGGCACTCGGGCCCGGGGGTTGGTGGATGTCACTATTGACACTTAAGAATAAGAATCCTTTGATTTGTTATGCACACTTGTGGTATTCGAGAGTCTATGCATGTCGGGTTGCTCACGATAATTTTCCTTCACCGCGTAAAAAAAGAAAATATTAACGATAGGGTCAAAAGAATACCTTAAATATCTACCACGCGTCAAAATCAACTTTTCCATCGTAACTTATTGTATGGAAAAACTCCAAGGCGTAAGTATGTCTAACGTGAGAAATAGATAATAAGTATTAAGATAAAATTAATAATGGAATGATAGGAAAGCGGGTACAAACAAATGTAATTAAGTAGGTAAGTACATACTCCGCAAATACGATAGGTCTAAATATTTTTTATGGATTAGGATGCCAAGTATTATCAATGAGGAGGCAATTGGAACAACACCGTATCTTATTGTTTACATTTAAAATCATCCGATTTTTATCACTTAACATTTATCGTTAACAATGTATTTTAAGATAACGGATGCCAACTTACTTTCAAATATTTTCTTCCTAACATGATGATGACTGATAAACTAGTGCAATGAGCATGTAATGTATGCAAAGATCTAGTTATAATCGGAAACGAGTTGCAGCCTACCTAACAACAGTCGCGGATAACTAAAGTTAGATAAGGAAAATATAATATAAGAAAATAGATTAACATTACAAAGCTGCTTGTAATTTCAAAGATGCACATGAAATAAAAAGTTCCGTTTAATACCTACCTATATATGGTGTTCAGAGTTCAAACACGTTTTTAACACATGTCACACATAAATAAATCTATTTATATGAATGACAAAACGCGTAGAATACGTAATTATGAAGGCAACAAAACGGACTTGAACTTCCGCACATAGAAAAAATATGGAAAATTTTCCAGTATAAACCTACCTAATTTCTCTAAAGCGTCCTCAATAACTTCCATGTCCTTGCCAGAGAGACCCTCTTCAGATTTCGCTTTAGCAGATTCAATAATGACTAAAGGAGCCGGGTCAACCATATTAGAGAGACCGTCAAGGTCAAGAATTGGTGCTTTGTCCTTGAGCTCTTCTTTCTCTCTTTTCTTGGCCTCAAGGATCTGCTTCTCTTGCTCCGCCTCCTGGTGCTCTTTCTGTTCTTCCTTAATCTTCAGCATTTCTAATTTAATAGCTTCTGCCTTAATCTGAAATACACAATCATTCAATAACATTAAATATTCAATTTTAATTATTAAACTTGAATTAATATAAACAGTTTTGCCACAATACAATGAGTATTAATCAAATTATGATATTCCATTGTTTATAGTTAATAAAGAAGATGGTAAAATAGTATTAACAAATGAAAACAGTCATAACAAATATGTACTCCACTAAACGGCCCATTTCTATAATTAAAAACATTTAAAATGTAGTTGAAACCAACAATCAATGTCAAAAATTTTGGTAAATTAGGACAATTTATTTTTGACAGATTGAGATAGATTAGAATATAAACGTTCTTAGAATTCCAAGGATTTTCGATCAGATATTTTAAATTTGCAACTAAATGAATACCTTGAAGTCCACTTTGCCTTCCTTCTCTCCTATAGCAGCCTTTGTCTGAGTAGCAACATGTTCTGGCAAAGCAGAAATGGTTGCTTTCAATTTGTATGTCGTAGGCACATGTTCTGGCACCATCAGGGCTCTTGACAACAGCAGTAACGATGGTGGTACCTTCTCATTCAAGGACAAGTCAAGCCAATTCTTCAATTCCTTTTTTAAACGCTCTTCAGACACACCATAAGCCCTCATGCCTCTAGCCCGGCAAGCCTGTTGTAACTCACTAAAATTTAAACTCTCCACTCCCTCTTTAGAGATCACCTTATCATCAGCTGCCAATGACCTCAGCTTCATCTTAAGATTAAAGCGTAACATGGCACTGGTACCAATAGATGTTGCATTCAACACTTTACATAAAGCTACTAAATGCGGTCTTTGTAACGAATCTAATGTGATCTCATCTTCAAATAACTTTGAGAACTTCATTATCTCTTCACTAGTTGCAACGTCTCCGGATGTTCTGATTTTACTAAAGAAAGTGGAGAATTCTCTTGCTAACTCTGAGTGCCTGTTGCTGGCTTGTGGCGCCATCTGATCTAATGTCTCTTGGAAAAATTTTGCCATTTCCAACTTTACTTTTAAATGTTGTTTTAACTTAGCTTCTTTCTGACTGCTACTCTCAAATGTAGATGGCAATGCGTTTGGAAACAATTTTATATAAAAAGGCAGAAAGAACTCCAAAAACGGAACAATTATAAATACAATGAATGGAACCATTCTAAACAGATCACCAATGGTAGTGACCAGTAGCCTATGTTCCCTTCGTGTCAATGTGTGCCCCATTAAGATTTTAAAGAATAACATTGTTGAGATCCTTATTTCAATGAAAAGTAATCTGAAGCCATGATAGTAGTGTCGGAGCTCATTCATAATACGTTCTGAGAGAGGCTTTTTAGGTTTACTTGCTTGTGGGCCTTTTAATTTGTCTTCAATGGTTTTCTTTATAGTTTCAACTGTAGCTTCGACTTTCGAGGACGGTTTAAGAGGTTCCTTGTCAAAGTAATATCTGCTGGTTGAGATGGGTCTGATGGGCTGCAGCTGGCAGTAAACTCTTGTATCAAATTGTTTTTGTGTGACATCATAATGCAGTCCCAGAGGTTTGGCTGTATAATATGATATTGTCCTCGAAAGTGTTATACATGGAAACTGTTGATTTTGCCGGTTTTCCCATAACAATGCTAGAAAAACAAAACACACTTTTGAAATAACACACTAATAATACTCTATAGGACAAAACATTTAAATGATTAAGTACTCAATGATAAAATCAAGTTGGCTCAGGTTAGCAAAAATAAAATGAGTATTTGATTCATTACATTGATTTTCATCCATTTTAATTTATTTTGTCTTAATAATTTAAAAGAATCGGAACAACCATGTGACGGTCATGATGAAACAAAAATAATAATGGTAGTTATGTTGATAAATAACTATTTTCGTCGACATTAGAATGTCCTATATTTACAAATATTAAGAATTCATATCTTTACGTAAAAATAACACTTTCTACGATGAAGTCATACACATAACACAATGTTACAATCAATCAAATTCCGCTTTCAATGGCTTGAGGTTAAGGTTTAATAATGACATTTGCTGCAAAATATTATTCACTTACTCGATTTCTTGATGCAACGACAACGGTTAGATCTTGAAATTAGTCTGATCATATTGGACGCAATTTTTAGGGCTTATTAACTGGAAATATTGAAAATATATAACAAAAACAAAATCAACCCCTTACACCACGACACCATGACAATCAATCTGTTTGTCAGTGGAAGAAGCATAGTCCAAAAAGCACAGATAAAAAATATAGAACATACCTTTTTTTGCTCTTTTAAGTACAATAAACTGCCTGTGGGAAGCCTAAGTCTCATGTGTTGTCTCCATCTGTAATCAGTAATGCGACAATTTGCTTAGTGTTTGTCTCGTTAGAAAATATAAATAATTTCAAAGCACGTACTTTTCTATTAGTTTTTTTATGTGTACACTGCTATAGTATTTATTTCATTGTCAAGTTAAGGAAAAAGTAGTTATTAAACTATGTGTTTAGTCGTAGTTTTATTAGATAAAACAGCAAATTATTTTCTTCAATCAACCAAACTCTATCATAAATCTGGGCTGGGACCTATTGTAGTTTCTCTACTTTATTGATTGTCAAATGTCAAATATTGTTACTTTGTTCGCGAGTACTTATAACCTATATATTTAATTCAATCTAATAAATATAGTAGTTTCTTTAAAAAATACACATCATCATAGCAAGAATAAATGAATATTGTACGCTGCTATCTAAGATCTAGTTTTGTAAATTTCACAAAACCTCCTAATAGGCTTTTTTCGAGCAGTAAGTACGTCAAACTTGGACCCAATATTCCTTATCATGCCGTGCTTTTAAAAGATTGATTAGAATATGACTATAAACGTTTTACAGGAGCCGACTTAACCCGCGATATGGCTTTATCAGCAGTAAAGAATGCAGCCAAAAGAATAGTCTGGATGGATCTTGAGATGACTGGCTTGGACATTGAAAAGGACCATATCTTGGAAATTGCTTGTGTGGTTACTGATGCGGACCTTAATGTTGTTGCTAAAGGGCCAAACATAGTTATTAATCACCCAGATAGCGTCCTGAACGGAATGAATGACTGGTGTGTTGCTCAGCATGGTGAGGTATTGATTTCTTCTTTTTGATATGTTTAACATTTTCTTTAGTCAACATCCATCCATTTACTGCTAAAAATGCTCTTGTCATAGCCATAATATGAAACATTTCAGCGAGCCACACATAAAATGCTAATACTAATCAAGGTCTCATACACAAAGAGGACCTATATTTATACCATATAGTACATTATGGATAAAAATAGTACCATAATGACGCTTTGCCTACATGCATCTCTCTCACGTAAAATTTTAAATTATGCCAAGGTTTTAATTCATCATTTTTATGGCAATTAAAGGTGAAGGATAGCAGTGTGACTAGTGACGGGCCATGTTCAGCAATGAATGTGCAGCAAATTCCATATTCAACCATGAGAGATCCGGTTTATGACTTTAGACCTTTATATGATATTTTTATGGCCGCTCAAAAGATATATGATGTTGTATGATTTACAATGTTTTTATTATCATTACAGAGCGGACTGACGGAGGCTAGTCGCAAATCAAATGTTTCTCTGAAAGATGCTGAAAAACAAGTTCTGGATTTTGTGAAATCCCACGCTCCAGAGAAGAAATGTCCGTTGGGGGGTAACAGTGTCTACATAGACCGATTATTTATACAAAAATATATGCCAATACTTAACAATTATATGCATTATAGAGTAATAGATGTCAGTACAATCAAGGAGTTGGCGAAGAGATGGTATCAAAAAGAGTTTTCACTTATGCCGCAGAAAAAGTTTAGACATCGATCTCTCGATGACATTCTCGAAAGCATAGAAGAATTGAAGTACTTCAAACAGCATATATTTAAATCATCAATAAAACTACAAACAGAAGTTTGAAGCATTTAAGGATTAATCTATTTTACGGGTATATTTAATTGATTTATATAATTAATTGAATTATGTCATGCATTATTATGTTAACGCTTTGCAGGACACTAAACGCCCATAGGCGTCATAACAATAAAACTTCTTTTGTGTCTCGTTTAGTGTCCTTTAAAGTGTTAAACTCTATACAGATGATTGTTTAGCACAGAAGTCCAGTACCGTACAGTCCGTACGTACAATGTAGGTATTAATGAGTACCTAGCTGAAAATAAAAAAGTAATATTAAAAAATGACTTTATTTACCTTGTGCACATATTATATTATAGTATATTAGCTCTACATAGTATAAAATAAAGTCCCTCTGTATGCTCAGATCTTTTAAACAACGCGATGGATTAAATTGCGGTTTTCATCAATGAATAGAGTGATTGTGTGTTTTCATGATATGCAACATATGGTTATACAATATATTAATGCAATTTCATTAATGGAGACTAGTCGCGCGTGACGGGTTTATATGCGATCCTACGGCTGTGATGGCTCCTCTGGCGAAGCGACGGCGAGGTGCGTGTCCCGTGGTGTTCCCAGCCCACGGAGTTCACATTGGCGTGTACACACTTTTACTTTGTAATAAATAAGTATATCGCATTATAAATTGATTTAAAACTAGTACATCTGGCAAGTCCCTCCCCGAAGTCCAGTTGAAAACCAGCGTCAGGCCCAAGTGGTCTGGCATTATTGCTGAACTGGGCCTGGGCGCAACAGTGGGTAACACATCTATATTACCTATTTCTTTTGTTATTTTTAATAAACTGTTTTTTAGATTATTTTTTTTTAAGTTGTGTCAATAAATGTCTTTTCTTTCTTTCTAGTTTAGAGGAATGTTTATGCCTACTTAATATAGAACATCACGCTACACATAACGGGGCGGAGCTGTAACCAAAGACGTAACTGAACGCCGGTGACATCGCGGAGTAAATAGCAAGTTTTTTTTATTTAAACACTAGATTTTGCCAGCGACTTCGTTCGCGAGATTTTTTTCACTCGCATTAGGTTACGTCTTTAGTTACTGCTCCTGTCCCGTGCGTCGTAGCGTGATGTTATAAAGCCTAAAGCTATCTTCGATATATGAACTATCTAACACAAAAATATTTTTTTAATTCAAACCAGTAGTTCCTGAGATTAGCGCGTTCAACCAAACAAACTCTTCAGCTTTATAGTATTAGTATAGATCACAGTAGAAGCATTGTGACACAATATTTTTTGAAATCACCTGTTCTATACATTTTGTTTGTATAAGCACATTTGCAGAGATGTGACAAATACGTTATAAAAAGTATTTAACTGCAAAATGCAAATACTTCTGGTAATTTGTTTTTTCAAATACAAAATAGTTTTTCATTTTATATTTAAAATACTAAATGCAAAATACGTATTTACAAAATGCTTTATTAAAATAAAATACTTTTAGATTTAAGCTGTCTTTAATTTGTTAAAAAGTTTATTTATTTCAGCCAGCTAACAGGGTGGTAAATTTACTTTGATAACTCACTTAAAAAATACAAAATTAAAAATTTTAAGTAACCCCCGCTACCGAAAAAAATATCACTACGGCAGCTAACAAAAGAGCTGATAACTTTGAAACCGCTGAACAGATTTCCATTAAACAAAGCTCAGAACACTACCGACTAATTAACCTTTCAAACACAAAAAACAAAATCAAAATCGGTTCATGCGTTCGGGAACTACGATGCCACAGACAGACACACACACATATATACACACACACACACACATAGACATACACACAGACACGTCAAACTTACGACACCCCGTCGTTTTTACGTCGGGGGTTAATTAAAGGACCATGGGCAACATATGATTCTTGGGCTCACCCATGGTCTATCGGTCCGACTGAAGGAATAATAGCGTGCAGCGTTGGCGGCCAAAAAATCCCCGAAAGGAACCCAAAAATTAACTTGACATTTGTGCTCATGACTCGTGGCGACTACTACAGCAGGCGTCCATAAAATGATTTTTTATCTCCCTCTAAGAGTGGTCTGACAAGAAAGCAGTTTAATTCAGTGTTGCCATAGTAAGAAAAAAAAGTACCATTTCTCTTCGCATTAGTTATTAATTATTTGATATTTACAAAACTTAGCAAACAGCATTTTGCAAATACAAAATATGTCCCAAAAGGTATTAAAAAAAAAAAGTACTTTTCCAAAAAAAGTATTTAAATACAAAATGGAAATGGTATTTTGCATTTCAAATACTGTTATTTTTTAAAATGTCACATCTCTGCACATTTGTGCCTCCTGTATTGTGGGTGTACCCTAGGGATTTCCTTCATTCATTTCGTAACATCAACCCTAAACTCAATAATTCTTGTCGTTGGTACCTATTACCTAACCTAGGAGTACTCACAATTTAATTACCTACTAACGTGATGGCTATCTCATTTGCATACAGCAGTTCAGTCTGGAATTCTAGATGCAAATGCAGGTTAGCCACGGCCAAATGGATTTGCCTTTTAGACGGACGGCTACTTACTGTCTCCCCAGTTGATTAGTCGTCGGCGCGGCGTTTCATTTGCATACGGGATTGAAAATTTGCTGTAGGTAAGTATAAAGTAGGATTTCGCCGTGTCTACTTACCATGAAATAGAAAGGAGTAGCTGCAGCAGGATACCGTATGAATCTTGTCCTAAATTATTTATGATAGCGGCGTGCCCGTGACTTCGTCCGCGTGGCTTATTTCACCCGCGTTAAGTTACCTACGTCTTTGGTTACTGCTCCGCTCCCGTGGGGTGTAGCGTGATGTTAAATAGCCTATGTTACTTATCTATATACTCACGTGAAAATCGGTCTTGTAGTTTCGGAGCCTAGTCGTTAAAAACAAACAAAAAAATCGTTTTTCTTTATAATATTAGTATAGATAAGTTCCGCTCGCGATTACCTACTCTCACGTGTTTTTTACGTAATTTCTGGTTTACTAGCATCTCTGCTTACTTTACATTGGTCACGTAGAATGACCATAGTACTATCAAGTGTTAGAACTCGATTACTTTTAGAACCAGCATCAATGAACATTGGGAAAATGTGGACAATTGTGGCAATTAATTTAACAGAAAACCTGAAATCGTGTAAGTACCTATTACTTAAATTTATGTTTAAGTAAATAGCTCAAAATGTATGGGTCTGCTGTTTTTTTACTAATTTCAGATTTGGTCCCTCTATACCTAAAAGGTATTCATTGATGAGTAGGTATACACAATGATTGGTTTTCGGGTCTTGTGCAATCTTGCAATCCTCTCACCCTTAAACGAATGGTTCGAGGGTACTCTCTTAAACCCATCTTTGTCAGTTACCTACTTTTTTTTCGAGCTGGAACCTTTAAATCCTGCCTTTGGAATTAATACCGGGGGATTAGGTATTTAAACTACCCCGGTGGTCACCACCGCCAGCACATGGAGGACGAACAAGAAGAAGGTAGGTACAAAACTTTTTACAGCACAAAGCAAACAGGTACTTATATTCCATGAAAACTGATCGTACCTAATCTCAGTCTATACTTAGATACCGGCCACTTACAAAACTTTCATTACACAACGACGGTACTTGCCTAAGAAGGTTGCGCTAATTGTGCTTCCAACCTCGTTAAGGATCACACGTGTAGCTACAGGATTTGTTTTGCTCGGTTTTGTGTAAAGGTCAAAGGGAGTAGGGACCGGAATATCGGGTTTACATAATGGTTTTCTAAAAGGTGAAACTGATAGGTGTTTGTCATAAAGTGCTTCCAGTAACTTCTGTGTTATACTAAGCTCCATGTAACTGTATGTAATGTTAATCATATGGCACACTAACTTAAAGGACTCTTTGAATTTAAACGTCTGATGAAGTTAAGTACCGGTACTCTCGAAGCGTCAACTATAGGTATGGAAAAACAATCGTCCGTTTGATATCTGACAGTCGTACCGCAACAGCGCAGCAGCAGACCGGCTTCAAACGCATAATCTGAAAGGGTAAAAAGTACCCTTGAAAATTTTTTCAAGTATAAAAGATACCAAACTTGTCAGCTCCATAATCAAAACAGTAAACACGACCATTCTATAAAAAGATGAAGTCATAAATACTCTGACCTCATAGTCATAACTTAGACAAAATCGAACAACATTACCATAAACTCTTGATGGGAAAATGACGGCCATTTACAAACTAGGCTTGGACAAAATGTTCAGGCTCAAGGGATAACAAAATTGTCTTCGTACACGCGACGAATTTAATTATGATTATGATAAAATATGAAGCGTTGTAAGGACCTCTGGTGATGGCAATTTGGACCATGTTAAGTGGTCAGTGGGCTGTTAGCACCTTTCGGTTGAGACTTTTGACCTTTGTGTTTGTCTACTTACCTACCTAATGTTGTACGGATCTTTGTACATAGGTACATCCTTCAGGACTTCTTTTGTTCCGAGAATGCCTGAGTTAAGGGATAAGAGGTATTTCATACGTTGAAGTTAAAAATTTTGGAAATTAATGTACCTACCCACCGATTGTCAACAAGATTTTGGATTTAAAAGTTTATATGAGCATCATTATCATCGTCATCATTTAACCAAACGACATCCACTTCTGGACATAAACCCTCCCCTATAGATCACCACAATAACCGGTCCTGCATTTCGCACGACCTTTACCAGGTCATCGGTTCACCTCGTGGGCCTTGGAGAATAAACGCTCATAAAGTACCATGGCTACTATAAGGTAAAAATATAATGGCAGAAAGAAAAAATAAGAACTAAAATAAACCTTATTTCCCATAATTAGAACATTAAATCATATTTCAGTTTGAATTGTAAGAATTATGGTTCAATAAACGCTAATCTACATCAGGTAGACCCCTACAATAAAGTTTTTCCCAGGAAGCCACACGTTTACAACTTATAAGGTACAATGGTCTATTCTCAATCAAGGCTAACACGCGAAAGAACTTTCACCATTAAATAAAAAGTTTCTATGGCCAATAAATAATTTTCAACTCATAAGAAATGGTTTATTTTGACCTAAACTTTATGATGGATCGTGAAAACTTGGGAGCACTCACAACTTGTTCAGTAAAATTCCGGAGGATAGTCGAAGTTCCTTGATGTGGACTACCCCTCCATTTTATTGACACTTGAAGTTGTAAACGGATACCGACAGAGCCACCTGTCGCATAGAGAAGAAACCAAGTGACAGACGGAAGTTACTAATGTTTTCATGACAATAAGCCTAAGTGTCACACTTCTTTGAAACTTTCTTCCATCACAGTGTCTTACTTTTTTTAGACTTTGTTTAACTTTCTGCGTCGAACCATCGTACGTGGTACCATGCCTACCTATGTAGATAGGTGTGCCAGAAAGGTTAATTGCCACAAAGAACTTTTAGGTTTGTAAATAGAACGATAAAAAGTGCAGTCTGAAACAATTTAGAAAGGACTAGCTTCAACTTCATCGTACTTATACACACTTACCTAAGTACATTATATCCCACGGCACTTGACAGTAGTGCAGCTTTCTATAAGTCAAGAAATTTTTGTAATCATAGGTAAGGTAGCCGCCACGAGTCGTGAGCACAAACGTCAAAGATAATTTTTAGGTTCATTTCTGGGTTTTTTGGGACGCCGACCCAGACGATGCGGACGATCGCGTGCAGTATAGCATCCCAGAAAGAAACCATAAAACCCAAAAAATAACTTGACGTTTATGCCCACGACTCATGCGGCTAATATAATAGGTGGTAAGAAGTACCTACTTCCAAAAATTACCACTTACAAACAAAAACAAAAAGAAACAAAATATAACATGCTGTAACAGTTGTTATCGATTCTGTAACTAATACTATACAAACTATTTTCAGGTTTTCAATTTATGTACTCAAAATAACGTTGTAAGTTTTGATAATTAAGTAGGCACGTAAAGTAGCCTCAATCGAGTTTTGTTGCTGACCGTACCTCACGCCACAAATGAAGAAAAGAAAACGAATAAAATTGGAATTCAAAGAAAACCCCCTGCTCCAATTTTCAACTTCCGTCCCTATTAGTTTCAGTATTACGCTGCCAATCTATCTGAACTAATAAAGCAGCTTATGAACTCTGTTCCAAAGAGTCAAGATTCAATATCGATAAGGCTATTTGCATAGACTATCCGAGCTCTGCCGTCTCGCAATAAAATGAAGTCGTAAAAACTGTACCCGACCGACTTTTGCTTTGAGAATAAAACATTTCTATGTTGATTAAAGACTTGAAAGTAATCCACTATACCTTTTGTAGGTAAGTGTATTTCGCAGTAGGCACCGGAAAAATCTAGAATTCCATTTAGAAAAGTAGGTATACCTATGTAGGTAACTTTACTACGGAAAACGGCGCATTAGGTTCTCCATAGTTCCGTGCGAGAAGGCAATTTCTTTCATTATTATGAACGTTAGTGCCTACGTAATGTCCTAAATCCAGCATAAAGGCCATGGCCTTGCCTAATCTAGGTATTCAAGCCGGTAGATAGGTAATATTAGTGTAACCAATTCAGGTTATTGTGTCCTACTTAATGTGGACTTTTATTTCAACTTAGGTACTTAATTAGGTAGGTAGGTGTAATGAGTACCTATCTAACAATAACTAGGTGCAGGTTAGGTTGATTATTGACATTGGTATTTCCAAGGAAACCTCACGAACTGCCTCGGTAGCCTAGTGGTCCTAAGCGCGACTGCTACGCTAGAGGTCTTGGGTTCGATTCCCAGGTCGAGCAAAAAGTGTTATTGGGTTTTTCTATGAAATTCTCAGTAGCAGCTCGTAGTTAGGATTTGTGCCCGGTTACTGGCAATAGGCTCGCCCCTTATTACATGGGACCTAAATATACCGGCGAACTGTGGGTGTACATTGTTACACCTCTGCCTAACCCTTCGGGGAATACAGGCGTCATGGTATATATATATCTTTATACCTCACGAATTAAGGTTTTTTTATGTGTCGTAAGTATTACCTTATGCTTATTATTACTTTCGGCCAGTGTTGTCGCACAGTCTTGCAAAACCCATCTTTTCCCTTTACTAAAAGCATTTTCAACTTTGAACCAATACCTGCTTCCCTACAACCAGGCCATGTCATTTCATCATAGGCATTCATAAATTATACTTTCCTATATCTCGTATCTACAATAATTTTCACCTGCTATGCTATCTTTCCACCACCTTTGGTTGACTTTTAGAGAATATGCCTTTTTTTTCGTATTAGAAATCATCTAATGACTTCCCCCGCCCTGGGCGAGGCGGGAGGGACTGTCAGACTTTTACTCACTAATCCATGTCCTTGAAGGAGCCCTTTGCGTTCCTAGGGCGCGGTATCTCTTTCGAATAACCCGCGGTCCCGGCAGACATCGACCCTGATTGGCCCCTTCGATTTGCTGACATCTCTTTGAGGCGACCAATAACACTTGTGTTACAATATGTACCTACTAATACGCAACATAAATCTTACTTACTAGGTAATACTATAAATGCGAAAGTTTGGATAGATGATGCTTGTTACTCAATCTTGGCTGAACGGATCTGGATGTTTGGCACAGAGATAGATTATAAACGGGAATAGAACATAGGCTACATTTTATCCGGTTTTGTCTTCCCGAGTAATAATTTAGAAACTCGTGAGCAGAGCTTGTAAAAACCAAAAAATAAAATTGTACATCCATTACAAACGTAGAGACGTAATCGTATAAAATCTAGTCTAGCTTTAGACTAGAAATGGTCCATAAAGAACAGATGGTACCACCCACTCAACCAAGTTTATAAGCATGCAATATTGCCAAGGATTGCAGACTTTACATTTAGGAGATCCGTCGGTCGTCACAATAATGATTAGGTACTTACATAGTTTACATTTACATTTAGATCACTCACACACACACACACACACACACTCTCACACCCACTCACACACTCACACACTATGTTTTACTCAAGTCACTCTCAATTTATTATAAACTAGCTGTTGCCCGCAACTTCGTCCGCGTTTCCGTCGTTTCTCGTAAAAAAAGTAGCCTATGTCCTACCTCACGGTTCAGTGGTTTTGATGTAACAGACAGATTAACTTTCATATTTTAGTAGGGAAATATAATATGTCAATCTACAATACTGTTGAAAAATATCGCAATACGGAACCGCACAATATTATTGTTGATAGCTGTGCCCGCGACTCCGTCAGCTTGTAGTAAGAGTAGACAGATATAATCAGAAAGCTTCGAACTGCTAAGCTATCGGGAGTTACACGTGATATTGTGAGTCAACCATAAAAGATAGACATATGCTGTCGTGGGATATTTTTTATATAATTTTAAGGAGAACATTTCCGTCATACATGATTTCTGTGTAGCTTTAACCATAAAGGTTGCACACGCGACGGAAGCTGAAAAAATGGAGTAACTTCTCCCGTTTTCCCAACATTTCCCTTCACTGCTCTGCTCCTATTGATTGTAGCATGATGAAAAGTATACTATAACCACCTCAGAAGTATGAAAAATAATTGTACCAAGTTTCGTTAAAATCCGTCGTGTAGTTTTTGTTTCTATAGCGGTTATACAGACAGACAGACAGACAAAAATTTTACTGATTGCATTTTTGGCATCAGTATCGATCCCTAATCACCCCCTGATAGTTATTTTGGAAATATATTTCATGTACAGAATTGACCTCTCTACAGATTTATTATAAGTATAGATTTTAATTTCTAAGCTTTTATTTTACAAGAACAATTGTTACAAAATTACGCGATGTTGGTGTATTGTTGTTAAGTTGTTTGTCCTAGGCTCTAGTAATTATCCGTCTTGCTGATAACCACGACACAGGCTGTGCCTAGTGTGGCTCTCATTTTAAACTCTACCATGTACCTCTTGTGGGATAAATAAATTTTATTTATTTATTTATTAGGTATCTACGCATGAAGCTGCAGATACTTACGTGGTACTTACTCATGTCCTCAGGTAAATATGCATTTTATTAGGTAAACTAGTTTCTGTCCGCGACTTTTTTTCACCCGCGGTAAATTACGTCTTTGGTTACTGCTGCGCTCCCGTGTGTCATAGCGTAATGTTAAATAGCTTATGATATTCCTTATGAACCTGGCTATCATAATTATAGGTACAAAGAGATATTTTCGAGTTTAATCAAACAAAAGTGTTCAGTTTTATAATATTAGTAAATATAGATACTTACCTATCCAAAACTCTGTCAGAATACAATTAAATTTATTACCATCACGCCTGTATTCCTCGGAGGGTTAGGCAGAGGTGTACCAATGTACACGCACAGTTCGCCGGTATGTTTTAGGTCCCATGTAATAGGGGGCGAGCCTATTGCCATTAACTGGGCACAAATCCTAACTCCGAGCTGCAACAGAGAATTTCATAGAAAAACCCAATAACACTTTTTGCTCGACCTGGGAATCGAACCCAAGACCTCTAGCGTAGCAGTCGCACCTAGCACCACTAGGCTACCGAGGCAGTTAATTAAATTTATTTATTTTACTTTAACATAAAACAGCCATTGGTCAATGTATTTAACAACACGCTCATCTTACAATACTCCAAACATGCTGACAAGATCGTCTTCCATTTGTCAGCGAACACATCCATCTGTATTCTCAGTAAGGCGCTTAGCCCACTGCACGGCGCCGGATGCGTGGCGCGGGGCGGGAGATTTTAACATCGTATACAAGAGTTTCAATTTGCATAGAAAACACGCCTAGGTCCACACACTGCCGACGCGTCTACGCGCGGGATTTTTGTACCGCGCAAGGCGCCCCGCGGCGGTACGTCGACAGTGTGTGAGCCTAGGCGTGATTTTTAAACAAATTGAAACTCTTGTATACGATGTTAAAATCTGCCGCCCCGCGCCACGCATCAGGGCGCGGTGCAGTGGGCTAAGCGCCAAAGATAGACACCCAACATCTGCAGCACGCCAAAACTCTGCCAGTTATGTTTAGAAGCCCCATGTAATAGGGGAGCCCATTGCCAACTATGGCAACAACCCAAGCCCTGGGCTGCTACTAACATATTCCGTATAGAAAAACCCTTATAATCCTTGCCTGGGAATGCCATCGAGGACCTTTGGTTCAGTAGCCGCGCTAACGATCAACGAGAAAATGTACTTACCTACAGTCCCACATGACCGACCAATAGGTACCTATTTAAATATTCAAGTCATATAATTTTACATGTACCTATAAACCAGTCTTCTCACTACCTATACCGTACCATACCATGATCGTGCTAGTAACGTTAGGCAAAAATATTATTAATTTAGAGATTAGGTCTACCTACTCACTAGACTGTTCCGTTACTGAGCAACACGTGACGTGCACGAAGCGACATTTTTCTTTTTAACTCTCATGAAATGTCTCTTGGGGTAATTTTGCAAACATAAACTCACATAAAGAAACAGCAAAATCCAGAACAACTATCTGTTAGGCCATACAAATATTTGTTCCGTGCGGACATCGAACCCGCAACACGCAGCGCAGCAGCCAATCGCTCAGCCACTATGCCAACCGTGTCGGTTGATACGTTCTAGTAGGCACAGTAGTACCTACGTGTCATATATTTTTCCCCGTGTCCAATACGTTCACAGCATGGTCATGGTATGGTACGGTGTAGTAAGCAGACTCCTTTACACAGAATATTTTTTATAAAGCCCCTATTACCTCTGAAAGTCTTAAATATGCCAGAAATTGCTTACTGAGGTAAACTCGATACGGCTGTAGGGCGTAAACGAGGCCGGTAATAATTTTGGAAAAACATTCCCTCAGAGTAGGCGATCAAAGGGGTATTAGTCCAATGAACCCTGCAGGCTACTGGGTTTTTATATTATAAACCTCAGATATTAGACGATTTGCTTTGTGAGATTTAAGTTTATGTAGATATACATGTATTCACGTAGCCAGGTTTCAGGACGTAACAATTCAATCAGAGCTATAAATAGATGCAATTGGAAGACAGGAACTGCCTCGTTGTAGTAGTGGACTGCTGCTGGACGTCGAATCTTGGATTCGCCATAACTCTGCATTCGTAAAAAAATTATAAGGTTGCGCAGTTATGATTTGTGCCCTATTAATGGTAGAAGTGTCGCCCCTGCTGCTTAGAACTTGGAAGAGGGCATAGTACCGTCAAACGGGGTGAATAGGGACGCAGGGGTGAATCGGAACGAAATTTTAAAAGGGATTTTTACTTTGAAATAATATAGTTCGTTACCAAAGAGATCTCTTCTATTTTAACTAAATTACAATTTAAGATTTTAACGTCCTTGCTGGTAACAAACTATATTATTTCAAAGTAAAAATCCCTTTTAAAATTTCGTTCCGATTCACCCCTGCGTCCCTATTCACCCCGTTTGACTGTAGCTAGTGAGCAGGTACTAAGCATATACCTGCGTTACATCCGTTGCATACCACATGATAAAATAATTAAACTAAAAGTATGTAGGTAGATAGTAAAAAAGCAAACAGTATCCTGTAAAACTTACTACTAAGGTATAAAAGTCGTCAAACTTGAACTAAAGTGATTAAGGTACCTTTTATACCTGATACCTGAAAAAGGGCCCAGCATTGAATCCGTCAAATACGCGTATAGTAGTCGCCACGAGTCGTGAGCACAAATGTAAAGTTAATTTTTGGGTTCCTTTCTGGGTGTTTTGGGCCGCCGACGCTGCACGCGATTGGTCTGTCAGTCGGACCGATCCCGTGTAGCGTCGGCGCCCCAAAAAAAAACTCTTTTTCTGGTCTATAAATTCACATCATAATCGCTTTAACTAAAATAGATTAAGGTAATTTCACACCTACGTAGCTAAATCTATAATTATATTAATAGCTATCCATTTTCGTATCGTCTGTACCATCAGAGAACAGTTTTAGCTTATAAAATATTTAGAGAAAAAGGTCAAACAATTTCGCTGAACTGTGTACCGTGTAGGTCACACCTATCGATCTTTGTGTTTCAATGAAAACAATATGAATTGACATTTTCAGATAAATTGACTTTTTTTAGGATTCTGTGTCCGAAGATTGCCAACGGGACCCTAATTCTAAGTCTGCGCTGTCCGTCTGTCTGTATCTTATAAACCGTAATAGGTAGAATTGTCATTTTCATACCTAGTGTTTTTCTATTGGTGCTATAACAACAAATAAAAAAATATAAAATTAAGTGTCAAATATAGTACGGTGGTACGGACTCTTTTGTAGGCGTGTACCGTGTACGGTTCCCACTCGGCCGATATTTTCACATGTTCATATTATGTTAACAAAAAAATAACGAAGTATTGGAACTATTCAACAATCCACAATATAACTAAAAATATTAATCCGATTTCCCTATCAATCAATCAATTCTGTCAATCGCACGATTTAAAAACTAAGTACAATGGTCCAATTTTTTGTAGCTCCAACCTTACCATACCATCTTAATATTAAATTCAGGACTGCTTATATAAGTACCTACGTACCTTCTTTCACACTTTTATATTCAAAAGTCTTATATAGGTTAAAAGTTTAATACCAACCAGATTTTCGTTCTCCGCCTGTCTCGTCGGAAATTGCACTGCAACATTCTTCAATGAACCTCGCGGCGCCGGCGTTACTCGCTGCTGTTTCTTCATTTTGTCATTATGTAAAAGGTACTAAGATAAAGAGATGCTTAGTAAAAATGTCAGGGACCCGGAGGAGGCTAAATGACCCAGACGTATTTTTTTCGATGACCGATTTTTTTTGTCGGATAATAGAACATAAATGAATTCTAATATACCTACCAACGCAGACTTCCGCGTCTTACAAAAAGTCGGTTCCACGAAACTATGGATCCATTGCACGGTCCGATAATCTACAAAAAGTTGGACGGGGACGGAGGCCCGTACCCTTAATTAGGACTCGATTAAGAGAACTCCTCGTGATTTGTGCCCCCTGGGCCGCTTTTTCTGCCCCCAGCCCCCACCCCCTCCCTACTCCGTCAGTGCAAGTAGCATTCTGAATCTAGGTAGACGTAGCTATAAAGAATAGTTGACAGATGCAGATTACTTAAAACTGCGTTTATGTCATTATTCCTCACTATTAAATAAGGTTGGATACGGCTTAACCAGCCAGTCTCTACAGTACCCAGATAATAAATTAAGAAGAAAAGAATCGTAATATTTACAAAGAACACAGCGGTACGTATTCGTAAACATTACAATTCTCGAAATACTTTTCTAGGAAAGTACATTCACCTCCTTCACTATACGTTTCAAGAAACTACTGTGTTTTATGTTAGCGCACTACGTTTTATTCAGGCAGGTATTATTGGACAACAGGCGAATAAATCAGGCTTGTGCTCTAAAGAGGGATGACAAGGGTTACAGGCCCTCTGTCGTGTCCTCACTTAATTGTCGCGATGATCGACTTAAGGGCGCGTAGATTTACAATGTATTAAGTTTCCTTAATGACCTTACAATTCCGCAAAGGACTAAGTTTCCTTATGGCTCGGGGGTGTTGTACGGTACCTACGTACTTACTTTTTCAGGTAAACAATTATCTAACGGCTAATGATGTCGGCAGTTCCCAAAAAAACATTGTTGTCAGACTTCTTTCTTTGTAATATTTTGATTTTGGAATGTGCGTTCTTATTTTTAAATATTTTTTTTACTTGTCAGTATGTCCTATTAAAAAAATGTTTTATATTCTTAAGGGCACACCGAGCTTTTGGCGTTTTTTGATTTTAGTTATTCTACTAGCGCTCGTGTATGTGTGCGTGAGGCAGAGCGGGGTGTCGCGCGTCAATGTTTTGTTTACTTTGTTCCCTAAGTATATAAAGTAAAGTGAATTAACTCAAAATCCTTGGTTATTGTTTTAAAACCGTACGTAAGCGCCAGCGACACAGGCTCCCCGTCCGACGACCGAAGCAGGACAATACGAATATCGAACATGTGGAATGTATACGGTTAAGAAAACATTGTAGTTTTGTTCAAAAACTGATGACCTTCCGTGAAGTATTTACGCCGTAATAAAGGTTTATTTTGTTTTATAGATATTACTTGGGTTTTTTTTTCTGTCGATGAAACTACATGTACTAATATTGTGTTTCTAAAGTGTATGTCGTATAAAGTGAATCCTTAAATATCTTACATATTAATTGCACACACACATACCATCACGCCTGTATTCCCCGAAGGGTTAGGCAGAGGTGTACCAATTTACACCCACAGTTCGCCGGTATGTTTAGGTCCCATGTAATAGGGGGCGAGCCTATTGCTATTAACCGAGCACAAATCCTAACTCCGAGCTGCTACTGAGAAATTCCAAATGGAAAAACCCAATAATACTTTTTGCTCGACCTGGGAATCGAACCCAGGACCATGCTCATCAGTCGCGCTTGCGACCACGAGACCAACGGGGCAGTATTAATTGCATGGCTAAAGATTAAGAAATGACGATACAACAAGGGATCATATGAACGGATTTATAGCGCCAGAAATTAGTTCATTTTTAATCAATAAAAAGCCAACTTAGTTGCAGGTACTATCGTGGATAATGGCAATGAACAACTTTTAACATTTACGCCTTTAATAATAAGATTGAAAAGTGGTCAACCACCATTGTCCTCGGTTGCACTTATTATATGCATCTGAACATCTGAAACAACTACCAACGATCAATGAAAATGTAAGCCATTATGTATACCTAAGTTACAATAAATATGGGCTAGCAATCAGTTTGCTTTGCCTTTTATGTAGATACAGTCTTCGTTCCGTCTTTGTTTAGTATTCATGCAGGAAACGCTTTATATTCCGACGTCCATATCACAATGCTAGATATGAACTGTTATTGCAGAATATTTTATTATGAAATGAAAATAGATCGCCTGTCCATGTCTCGCACGGGTATCAAAACATCGTGATATTAAAAGTTGAATATTGATACACAATATACTAGCTTCTGCCCGCGATTTCGTTCGCGTTGTGGCCATAAAATATAGCGAACTGCCCGCGACTTCGTCCGCGTGGCTTATTTTACCTGCCTTACGTTACGTCTTTAGTTACTAGTTCGCTCCAGGGTGTCGCAGCGTCATGTTATATAGCCTAAGACATATAACGTGGAACAAATAGAGATAGAGAATAGATAGAGATTACATACTCCTTACAACCTCACAAACATTACTTCTTTATAATATTAGTATAAAAGTATAGAGAACTGCCTCGGTAGCCTAGTGGTCCTAAGCGCGACTGCTACGCTAGAGGTCTTGGGTTCGATTCCCAGGTCTAACAAAAAGTGTTATTGGGTTTTTCTATTAAATTCTCAGTAGCAGCTCGGAGTTAGGATTTGTGCCCGGTTAATGGCAATAGGCTCGCCCCTTATTACATGGGACCTAAATATACCGGCGAACTGTGGGTGTACATTGTTACACCTCTGCCTAACCCTTCGGGGAATACAGGCGTGATGGTATATTTTTTAAAATATATTTTTATATATTAAATACTTCTGGCAATACCATTCTATTAGTACACTGCAGGACAATGGCCTCTTCTGTTACAGATAATTCACGAGCATTAATCACCACGTTTGCTCAAGGCGGATTGGCGATTCCAGACTAATGAAAGCCCGCTTCGTCATGATGTTTTCCTTCACCGATGTCACTGACGTCTAAAATAAACTTAGAAAATTCATATCAGTTGCATTGATACTTGCCCGGAGTCCTGGCCATCACGACATCATGAATCCTCTAAATAATGATAAAACCCGCATGCATATCCATCGAGTGGTTTTGAAGACCAAAATGGCAAAACAGACAGATACGTAAATCGAACTTGTTTCACACTATTTACAGGTAGATTATTTAGGAACTAGCGAACTGCCCGCGACTTCATTCGCGTGGCTTATTTCACCCGCCATAAGTTATGCCTTTGGTTAATGCTCCGCTACCGTTAGTCGTAGCGTGATGCTATATAGCCTATGTTACTCAGGAATAATGTAGCTATCAGGAATATTGGAGAAAAATGATTAAAATTTATCCAGTAGTTTCGGGGCCTATTCGTTACAAACAAACAAAAAAATCTTACCTCTCTAATCTAGTCGCAATGTTATTGCAGCGACCATCAATAAAATGGACGTATTTTATACAGATTAAAACTGAAAATGCGAGCGTTCCTAAAAGTTATGAGAATCCCCTGTCGTCATTACAAAAATAAAGCTATCCATACTTATTTCTTTCCCAAAACCAGGAAAATTATAAGAAATTAGAACATGACTTACCTTCAGCTAAAGAGTGCGTAAGTAGCACACATGATAACATAACATACCATCACGCCTGTATTCCCCGAAGGGTTAGGCAGAGGTGTACCAATGTACACTTACAGTTCGCCCGTATGTTTAGGTCCCATGTAATAGGGGGCGAGCCTATTGCCATTAACCGGGCACAAATTCTAACTCCGAGTTGCTACTGAGAATTTCATAGAAAAACCCAATAACACTTTTTGCTCGACCTGGGAATCGAACCAAGACCTCTAGCGTAGCAGTCGCACTTAGGGCCACTAGGCTACCGAGGCAGTTCAACAAAACATTCTATAACTTATTTACACCGCATGAAACATGAACCGGTTAGGGCTTTTTCTGAAAGTGTTTTCAGTCTCATTTGCGCACGCAACAGGCCTTTTAATTATTTAATAAATGATTTCACGCAGCGGGAATCTAAGGATAAACATTCTCTTAACAATTTTCCCTGAACATATTTTTAGTCTACGTTTGGAAATTTGTTTAACAGTAAAACTGTCACTATGAATTTATAGGTATTATTTTCGTGTGTAAACTTGATTTTTCAATACTGGTATTAAAGTGTGAAGCCGTTAATGTCATTGCTCGCTCCGACACGGGGCGAAACCGCCGTGAATAATCCACCATTAGCTGCCAGCTCGCTGCCTGCGAGTCGTCACCTTATTTATCTCGCCATTATAAAAAAAATACTTTAACGTACTTGATTTAAAGTCCTAACTTCTACGGCTAAGTATGTACAGTGTCGGAGCCGTTTATAAAAATAATAATAGGCAAATAGCTACTTCACGATAGAGCACACTAGGAATACTGAATTATGGCGGTAAATTATAGCACTAGCATATCAGATCTATGAAAAATTGAGAACAGACTATACCAAGCCAACCATAAATAATCTATCAACCTATTTACTACAATATATTCATGTTTAAGATTAGATCATATACAGTCGTCTGTAAATGGGAAGGGCCGGTGTGGAAAGCAATAAAATAATTATATTTTTTAACTAAATTTATTCTCAAAACTATTCTTTTAGAAATCCTACAATAGTTTTCGAGTCCAGGTCCAACACTGTTTTTTTCTCCAGACAAACAAAATATAATAATTATAATAACAATCACAACGGACACTCAAAGTATCCATTAGTTAAAGGTTAAATAAATTATATTTATTATATTTCATTAACATTAACTAATTCCTCTAAACACAACAAATATTTTAATTCTAACATAATTTGGTACATTACTCTACTTATATTGATTTCAGTTATATTTATGATTTATAATAAAAATATAAGTTTACTTCTAATAATTTTTAATGAATTTTATTTAAATTTTAAAATATTATTTTACGTAACACAGTAAATTATTAACAATAAAAGCTGTTTGTACCACATAAAGAAATACGAATAGCATTTTACAGAATAATTTGCTTACATAAATAATATATATATATAAAAATAATATTTTAATAAAAGAGATGTAAAGAGCTCTTAAGGAGACTGAAAAAAATCTGTTATGTACTCATAATTAGCCGATTATAATAATGACGTCTACTTATCTATAATTAATTAAGCGCATAATCAACTTACATGATTTACGTTGACACTTTCAATAACTATTACAAGTACTTGACTCTCTACATCAGAATAATATTATTCAGCACACGGGAATCGCAAACATACCTTTTGTAATGGTTTTCAACCATAAAATCCACACTGAGGTATTTGGCTACTGAATACTGCTACCTACATATTTAAGCAGGAAGATAATATATGGAAGTTCAGCTTAAAATATCTAGGTAATCTAATGATATGGCTGTGATCGCTTAAATTCGACATAGCAACTTTAGAAAACTGAGGTCTGCAAGAAATTCTTAAAATTGAAACGATAATAGGGGGGGGGGGGGTGTAGTTAAATAAATTCGTATGCTAACGATCCAAGTTCGCCGGTGCGCGCGACAATATTTTCCTAAGTTTTACTCTGAACAGTTCTGATACTGAAGTCATAATTGCGTCTTTAAGTTGTTACATAAAAGTTTCATGTTCTTATGCTCTCGCTACAATCTTAACTCTCTTGAGATGTATATTTTTTTCAGCTATTAACATTCTAAGTATTTTTTTAAGGTACATTTCACACGCGCTCATTTTGAAATACATACTACAGTTTTGAAATCCAATTTTCTTAAAAACTACACGACGAGGAAGGGAAAACGTATTCATCACAACACATCACTGGGTACAACGTACCTCGAAGTAAATAATAAAGTATTCAACAGATGATGAAGTAACTCAGAGCTACTATATCAAATTCGTTATACATAAAGGTAACATCATAATTTGGCATATTTTTTTATCAAAATCGATGGCCCACGTATTCACAAAATACATTATTAAACATTGATATATAAATCGAATATAAAATAATCTGAAAAACTTGATAGAAATTGGTACACAGTACACCAAATTAGCCCTAAAGAAGGTTATTTACTACTATTTAATATTTTTACATTTTACATTACCTATTTGTTACATGATTACAATTTAAGTTTCATTATCTACATAATAATTAAACATTTATTTACTTACTTGAACTTTTGCATATTATTCAAGGGATAGTCTATCAACCTCGTTACTTGCCGATCATTTATGATGATCGACAGTCATGAAAGTCATTTTAAAATGACAGGGAAGTTTATTTTAAGCATTATCCAGTTACGCAAATATTGCGAACGACTTACGAGAACTTCAAAGTTATATTATACTTCTAACTCCGGGTACAAGAGAGATGCATTACGAAAATAATGCTTCTAAACATTCTTCTAACGACTGACTGAAATACATATTATTAAGCCTCACTCCGATCAACAGCAGATGATTATCACATTCTGACACAACGCACATTTTATTCGCGCGTGAATACAAATTCGTTGTAGTGGTTCCAACGATTTTCCTCCGAGTCCACTCCTGGTTTGAGCTCGGCAGCCCCGCCAGCGGTGCCGCTGCCACAGCTAGCAGTCAGCTTGAAACCGTTCTCTTGCAACATGTCAAATGCTTGCTCAATAAACGAGTGCTTTAAGAAGAAACGAGATGTGTACCTGTCAGCAAGTCCGTGGTCTGGATCTCGAGACTCGTTCAGGGTTTCTCCAAACACGTCACGGCAAAGGTTCACCTTTCCACAGACGAGGATACGTGATAGCTTGCGGAACTTCACATCGGCCAGCCCGTCACGGCCGAATGCAAAGCTTCCCCGGTAGCCGACGGTGATGCATCCCTTCTCGCGGTTAGGTGGACGCGGGTCAGCATCCCGGACAGCGTTTTCTAGGCCGGCGAGTCTGTAGTGTCTGGCCTCGCGAGCCAGCCGCTTGTGTTCTCTGAAGCACTCCGGAAGAACGAGCCCGCCGTCTCGGAGATAATCCAACACGTAGCGGAAGAGAACTCCGTCGCGATCAAAGAAAATGCGACCGCGGGCGTCGCGCGGGTGTTCGGCGTCTTGCAGCGCGGCGGCGGGCAGCGAGTCCGGCTCGCGCAGCAGCGTGTCGCGCGTCGTAGCGTAGTGCACGCCGCCCACGTTGAGCTCCAGGACTTCGGGCGGCGCGTCCGCCATGGCTGAGGGTTGAGGGCGCAGTGTCGGAGCGACTGCGCGTCCCTCGCTCCTCCCTGACCCACTTACCGCGCGTCTCGGCGCCGCCGCGCGAGCCCATCAATAACGCACGCCCGGGTTACTGACTCGAACGTAATTATTTCCTACCCTTTCGAGGGAAAACTCCTCCGTAAAAGCCTTCAAGGTCGACGTCTATTGTTAGCTAACAGATGGTATATAATTCTTTGATTCGACGGAATGTTATTTGCTTTGCTACTTTTATGAATTTAATTAATTGGATTATTGTTATACGACTTGGCGCGTATGACGACTTCGTGTTACTGTACGCGAATTCGTCACTTGCATGAAGATTCAAGATAGGTATCATAAAAAAGCATATTGGCTTGGTAGCTATCACTCATATCTAAATGGAAGCAGTTCATAATAAAATCCAGCAGCATAAACCTTGAAAGTCTTTCAGGCGTTAATGGGATGCCTCCCAAGGCACATATTTCGGGAGAAACTTTTTCATTCAACCAGCGACCCTAACACATTATTTTTAATACTTTCTCCCACGTTTTTCGCGTGACGCAAAATTATAAGCTTACCTCCCCGAGCGACATATTACATTGTTACCTGTAGCTTAGCATAAAAATAACTCTATCAAGTATGTACATACCAACATAATAATACTTATAAGTTGTGACTATGAAACAAGACCACCTGTAGGGTCCCTCGGTTTCCGAGTTATTTTCGTAAGTCGATACTGAGCTACTGAGTGACAAATCGCGTATTCAGCAGAATAAGATAGTCTTGACGCATTGTTTGCTTAGAGAATATATCACTTTCCACATGTTCCACCTTCACCAAATTTGGTTTACTTAGGCAACAACATTTTGACATTTGACCTTCGTCCCTCCGCATAACGCGAGATTAGTTTTCTCGGGTTGACATCAGAATTTGATAACATGGAATTTACAGCGAGCTGAGAGTTTTTACTGATTACTGGAGTAGCTAAGCTACCTAATGAGTGAGTGGAGGCCTTTTATTACGGTCTGGGGAGATAAGCTTTTGTTTTCTGCACATTTGCGAGATGAAGGTTGACGCGAAGCCTAAATGTAATTAAAAATTCCCATCGAGTTTTTGTCCCATTTGTCATGTTGTAAACGGCATAATTAATTAATAAGCTTTAATAATAATTGTATGTAAATGTTAAAGTTTGTTTATAATTAAAAACATTTTGAGTAGCGGTTATATCCCGAGTGTATTAATTAAACCAAATAAATTACTAATACTTACCACGTTACAGTCATGGTTGTAACAAATATCACATCGTATGGTTTTAATACATACATTACTAGTTTGTATGGCAACGTTAATCTTTACGAATGTTGAAATCCGCAAAAGTAAAGTCTTCTATGTCAGCCTGATTCTTAAACTCGCATTTTTCTATTTTGCTACTCGGGCTCCCCGTAGTCTTCAGCCATTGCATCCTGCAAAGACAGTCAGTGGAAATTTCTAATACGAGAAAACTAATTACAAAGTGCCGGCGACTTTAATTTGCACGCTGGTCTCACAGAGTAATGAGTCGTGGTTCGTATTCATTACGAGTTGCTGGCTCTGACGGCGATGCTAAATCGTAACAAGATAAAAGTAAAATATTTATGTAGCGTAAATTTCGAATTTATTTGGATCGAGTTGTGAATTTCAGGGGTTGTCGTAAAATGAGATACGCCACAGGGCGCTAGGAAATTCATGATTGCATTTTTTTTCTGCAAAATAATTATAAAGTCTGAAAATTCGAATGGCTAAACGAAATCTATACTAATATTATAAAGCTGAAAAGTTTGTTTGGTTGAACGCGCTAATCTCAGGAACTACTGGTTTGTATTGAAAAAATATTAATGTTGGATAATTCATTTATCGAGGAAGGCCATAGGCGATATTACTTCACGCTACGACAAATATGTGCGGAGCAGTAATCAAAGACGTAACCTTATGCGAGTGAAAAAACTACGTAGACGAAGAAGACAGAAGCTAGTAAATGCTAAAATGTTTTTGCAGTTATAGTTTTTATTGGACTAGCTTCTGCTCACGACTTCGTCCGAGATCTTTTTTTCACCTCAGTTAAATTACGTCTTTGGTTAATGCTACGCTACCGTGTGTCGTGCGGCGGCGAACTCTCGCGTCCGGCCCTGGTGCAAGCCATGGTCCGGAGCGAGAGGGAATGGGATGCAGTCGCCTCCTTCTGCGAGGCAGTAATGCTTGAGAAGGAGGCGGCGGGACGGTTGAGACAGCGGTTCTCCCGTCCCAGCCGCCGCGGTAGACGCTCCGGACGTCGGGAGCCGCGAGACGACTCCCGGCCACCGTAGATACTGGCCTGTGGACGGTGAGCAATGGGTAGCTCACCGTCCTTACGTTGCATAACGACAGGCCGTGTCGACGGCGCGTTCGTGTTCCACGCGCGCCTCAAAGAGATGTCAGCAAAAGGAAGGGGCCACTGAGGGCCGATGCCTGCCGGGGCTGCGGGTTGTTCGCAAGAGATACCGCGCCCCCGGAACGCAAAGGGCACAAGAAGGAACATGGGTGGGTTTTAGTCAGTAAAAGTCTGACACTCCCTCCCGCCCCGCCCAGGGCGGGAGAAGTTATTTGATGATTTCCCACCCACCAAAAAAAAAAAAAAAAAAAAAAAACCGTGTGTCGTAGCGTGATGTTATTTACTATTCCTCATGAATCTGGCTATCTTATACAAAAAGATTTTTTTTTTCAAATGTGACTGGCAGTTTCAGAGATTGGCGCATTTAAACAAACAAACAAAAAATCTCTTCAGCCTTATTGTATTAATATAGACATTTATTTTTATTTAAAACTGTTTTAAGAATATTAATATAATTAAACAAAGCTGTTGAATCGTATCGAGTATATTTCTAGTCTTTTTGGCGCCCAACTACCCCCTGTCACACTGACAGCACAGATAACACAACAAAAACTTTACGCACATCATATAAAAATTACACTGTAAAAAGGCGGACTTAAATTCTTAGGCATTTTCTACGAGTCTTCCTTATGGTGATGCAAAGACAAAACATAGTTAGAGCAAGGGAACACAAAATTTCCAAGAATAAAATAGATATGCATTAGGTATTATGGATAGATTTTTAAAACCATTGGTTGATATTGTTGGATGGTGTCGATAGACTTGATATGCACAATGATTTATTTATTGATTTCAGACTAAGTTCGTTTCAATCGAGTTCTATTTTGTATGTGTATTGGTTGGCAGTCTATCAATCTAAACTAATATAGTAAATCCGAAAATAACTCTGTCTGTCTGTGTTACGAATTCACGACTAAACGAGTAAACCAATTTTGATATCATTTTTTACGGGATAAGTTTGAACACCAAGAAAGGACATATGGTATATTAGTCGCCACGAGTCGTGAGCACAAATGTTAAGTTAATTTTTGGATCTAAAAATATATATATATGTGGGAATGGCTAATCGTGAATAAACCTTTTTATTCATTGATGACATGACATGTAATCTTTTTAAGAAAAATAATGACGTTTAAAAGAGGTAGAGAAAAAGATATGACGTAAGACGTAAGACAAGGATAGTTTTCGGTGTAAAATAAAATTAAGACTAACCGCTATTTTTTTCGATTGTTCAATCCCACAACTTTTGGGGGCTGGTCCGGGATAGGGATATGAATTAAATTTCGAAAATAGTGGACGGTAGAAGACTTTAACAAAGACGAAGATTTAAAGACGTAAAGATAGGTAATTCAACAAAGATGGCACCGAAGAAGAATACCCAAGAAGAAGACTATCAAGATGTTAATGTGCAGATTTCATTCAGCGATTTGGAAAAGTCGATGAATATTTTTACCGGAGATGATACTTATCCTATAAATGAGTTCATAGAAGAATTTGAAGACGTTTCTGACTTAATGAAGTGGACTGATATCGAAAAACTTGTCTACACCAAGCGACTTCTAGGAGGTACTGCTAAGTTGTTTTTGCGATCAATCGGAAGAGTGAAGGACTACTCGAACCTTAAGAGGGCACTCATAGAAGAATTTGGTCCAAAACTTAATAGTGCAATTATTCACAAGAGACTGGTTGCACGTAAAATGAAGAATGATGAGACGTACCAACAGTATTTCCTAACAATGAAAGAAATCGCTTTACACGGAAAGGTCGAAGACACAGCATTGATTGAATACGTGATTGATGGAATAAGAGACGCTCAATCAAACAAAGCTATTTTATATGGTGCTTCAGACATTAAGGAATTTCGCAAGAAGTTGGAGATATACAGCCAATTCAAAAAAGATTTACGACCAACTCCTTCAACGTCCGGCTATCAAGGAAACCGAAAACCCGCAAATTTTGAGACGAAAAGATGCTATAACTGTGGCGACCTAGACCATCAATCTTCTGCATGCTCAAAAGGCATAAAATGTTTCAGATGTAATGAATTCGGACATAAAGGACCTGATTGTCCTAATAAACCGAAAAAGACCCTAAATATTCTAAAAGAACAGAAGGATCAAGTACCATTTAAGACGGTAAAGATAGGAGAAAATAAAATGTTAGCTTTGATAGATACAGGAAGTGACGCTAACTTAATAACTAAGGCTGAGTTTGAAAAGATAAAAGAAAATGTTAAGATATATGAAGACTCAAGAATATGTTTAACTGGTATAGCAGAAACAGGAGTAATTACAGACGGATCGGTCACGGCTGAAGTCCAGATTGATGATGAATACTCTGATATTACATTCCATATTGTTAAAGATAACGACATTCCAGTCAATTTAATTATTGGAAATCCGATACTGAAAGATTTTCAAGTGAAATTCACTAAAGATGGTATTTTTATGGAACGCATTATGCATTTGACGATGCTAGTAGAAAACAAAGATGAAGAATATGACGTAGAAGACTCAAGTTACACGACGGAAGTAAAGAAGTTGATAAAAGACTACAACCCGATTGATAAAGGAGATGTGCCGTTGTCAACCTACCACATAGATCATGTAGGACCACCTCTGACTTCTACTAACAAGAATTATAAGTACATTCTCACGGTGGTCGACGCTTTTACGAAATTTACCTGGATCTACCCTGTCAAGACTTTGACGACGGAAGAAACATTAAATAAATTGAGCCTGCAACAACAAGTTTTTGGTTCACCAGAACGGATAATTACTGATAGAAATGCCGCTTTTACGTCGAACGATTTCAAAGAATATTGTCAGAATGAGAATATCAATCACTACTTGATTACGACTGGACAACCTCGAGGAAACGGGCAAGTAGAGCGAATCCATCAGATCATAATAGGCGTTTTAAGTAAACTTAGCTCGGATGATCCTACTAAATGGTATCGCAGAGTACCCAGTGTACAACGTTGTTTGAACGGTACTTATCAAAGAAGTATTGGAATGACACCTTTCGAGTTAATGTTTGGAGTAAAGACAAGAGATCGAAATGATGAAGTTCTGAAAATTATTGAAGAAGAAAATGTACAAAGATTAAACGAGAAAAGACAAGAATTAAGAGATAAAGCTAGAGAATTTATAAAGAGAATACAAGAAGAGAAGATTAAAAGCTACAAAAGAAAAAGAAAGGGCCGTATGAAATTATTGATTAAAAGCGTAAAGACAGTTACGCAGTAAGGAAAAATGGAAATACAGAAGGCCCAATTAACACGACTAGTTCTGCTAATCCGATGAAACCCTGGATTGCTACAGGAGACGAAGATATTTCATCTGGGACAGATGAATAGTCAGGACGGCCGTGTGGGAATGGCTAATCGTGAATAAACCTTTTTATTCATTGATGACATGACATGTAATCTTTTTAAGAAAAATAATGACGTTTAAAAGAGGTAGAGAAAAAGATATGACGTAAGACGTAAGACAAGGATAGTTTTCGGTGTAAAATAAAATTAAGACTAACCGCTATTTTTTTCGATTGTTCAATCCCACATATATACCATCACGCCTGTATTCCCCGAAGGGTTAGGCAGAGGTGTAACAATGTACACCCACAGTTCGCTGGTATATTTAGGTCCCATGTAATAAGGGGCGAGCCTATTGCCATTAACCGGGCACAAATCATAATCTATCCTCCTAATTTTTGGATGTTTGGGTTCCTTTCGGGGTTTTTTGGGGCGCCGACGCTGCACACGACGTCCAACTAACGGATCAATCGCGTGCAGCGTCGGAGGCCCAAAAACCCAGTAAGGAACCAAAAGACCCAAAAATTAACTTGACATTTGTGCTCACGACTCGTGGCGATTACCATTTTATTCCGCGATAACCGACATTTACGTGAACAAAGTCGTCCGCTAAAGCTAGTTTCCTATGATTGATCTTTTTTATTAGCTAGCTGAAAGATAATGCTATAGAATGTCGATTTTTATTTCCTCACGCAAAATAACAGTGCGTTTTTTGTTCCCCATCAAAGAGTTAAGACAAAGAAATACCTAAGGAGAGATAAATGTGGAGATTTCTATGTGCAATCGCGGAAAAACGCGGTAAACCACTTTTCACCTTACTTACGCCCTTAATTATAAGGGTGAGAAGTGCTCAACGGCCATCATCTATACTAATACTATAAAGCTGTAGAGTTTGTTTGTTTGAACGCGCTAATCTCAGAAACTACTGTTGTGAATTGAAACATTATTTTTGTGTTGGATAGTCTATTTATAGAGGAAGGCTATAGGCTATATAAAATCACGCTATGACACACGGGAGCGTAGCAGTAACTTAACGTGGGTGAAAAAAACCACGCGAACGAAGTCGCTGGCAGAAGCTAGTTTGATTAATAAGCACGATAGTGTTTAGGGGTGCATGCGACAATACAAATTTGTTACCGGTATTTTAACGTAGTTATAATATTATTTTAGAAAAACATGCAAAAAAAATATAGAACTTTGCCTTTAATTAACCCCGTAAACGTAATGTTATCAGGCAGAGATCAGAACAAAAAAAAAAATCGGCTTTGTTTTTTATATTACATCTGTAACACTTACATATCCTGCACTTTGTCAGTCGGTCCCTGCATGTGGCCGAGCACGGTTCCCTGCGCCGTATTCTTGCACCAGCCCCGCAGACCAAGCTTTTCTGCCTGCTCTTTAGTATGCTGTAGACAAAAAAACATTATTAGAAAATATAATTAAATGTAACTGCCTCATTAGCCTAGTGGTCCTAAACGCGATTGCTACGCTAGAGGTATTAGGTGCGATTCCCAGGTTGAGCAAAGAGTTATTGGGTTTTTCTTTTTTATGTAATTCTCAGTAGCAGCTCAGAGTTAGGATTTGTGCTCGGTTAATGGCAATAGGCTCGCGGGGCTATTACATGGGACGTAAACATACCAGCGAACTGTGTGTGATGGTCGCAAACGCTACTGCTCAGGATGAAGTCCTAGATTTGTTTCTCAGGTTGGGTAATGTGTTATTGGGTTGTTTTACCATTTATTTTTTATTTATTATTTTAGTAGTTATTATTTTTTTTTTAAACAAAATTGATGTAAGTAAGAGATAAATAATTTAAATGTAATCATTAAACAGTTTTTCACATTTTAATCTATACTAATATTATAAAGCTGAAGAGTTTGTTTGTTTGGTTGAACGCGCTAATCTCAAGAACTACAGGTTAGAATTGAAAAAATCTTTTTGTGTTGGATAGTTCATTTACCGAGGAAGGCTATAGGCTATATAACATTACGCTACAACCAATAGGTGCAGAGCAGTTAACAAAGCCGTAACCTTTTTTTTAATTTCTTTTTTGGGAGATGGTAAATCATCAAATAACTTCTCCCGCCCTGGGCGGGGCGGGAGGGAGTGTCAGACTTTTACTGACTTAAACCTACCCATGTTCCTTCTTGTGCCCTTTGCGTTCCGGGGGCGCGGTATCTCTTACGAACAACCCGCAGCCCCGGCGAAAGCCGTAACCTAATGCGTGTGAAAAAACTACGTGGACGAAGTCGCGAGCAGAAGCTAGTAAAGCATAAAGAAATAAGTGCCTATATTATTATTTCACCAACAGATTAGTAAGACGATAATTTTTTTATGTATTTTAATTAAACTTTATTGGTCAAATAAAATAAAGCAATTGCCAAACGATGTAGTTACGACACGTTTTGCGCAGCGGCTGAGCGATTGGATTGCGTTTCGCGGGTTCGATTCCGATTCCCACACGAAACAAATGTATGGCTTACAATATTATATTATGTTAAATGCGCCCACTATACAGGAGAAATACGGAGGACAATGTTGTTTATAAAAAAAAAAATGATTGTTTTTAGGGTTCCGTAGCTCAAAAGGACAAAACGGAAACCTTATAAGATCACTTTGTTGTCTGTCCGTCTATTTGTCTGTCTGTCAAGACCCTTTATTTCGGGAATGCGTGGAGGTATCAAGTTGAAATGTAAACCGTATACTCAGGTCGACGGTACCATGAAGTTTTAAAAAAAATCAAACATCTAAGTTTACGTAAAAAAAAGATACAGCCGCAAAAACGCATTTTTCGACACTATCAAGGGAATCAAAACGCATAGGGTAGTTCCCGTTGACCTAGAACTATGAAAATTGACAAGTTGCATCGTTATAGACCAAAAGTGCAAAAAAAGTCTCAAAACTTTACATTTTAAATTAAATCTTAAAAAATATATTTTTTTATAGGGGTCAAATTTCACATTGAAGCTACTAGTACAAATGAGATATTATTTAAAAAGGCTTGATGTGCACATTCACAAAATATATATATTATATTTTACTGATGCATCATTTCTTATTTATAATAAAAATATAAAAAAAAAATAATTCCACTCTGTCTCTGAAGTCCATGAAACGAATTTTTTTACTCAGCATGCTCCTGATAGGCTGTCAGGACTTCATATTAAAGCCTCAAGTATCTAGAAATTTATTTAAACATATTTAATGTCTTTGATTCATACCATTCGGAAATAGACACCCTGAACAGTCCCAAAGACTTCAAAGTCCAAAGCCTGCAAAGGCATGGTCCTATTTGCTTTGCTTTTATTACAACCCGTTGATAAACTTATTAAATACCGTATTTTATAGTTTTGAACCTTAATAAGACAGCTGACAGTTACTTCTATGAAAATGTCACTGTAAACTTTTTTTAAAAGATTATTTTTGGTTTCAATTTGAAAAGGTTGATAATGCCAAAACAAAGGACAAATAAAAATTTTGTCATTCAGACACAACCAAATTGTATAATTATTCAAGGTAAAAATATATACTAAAAACTCTCATGTGATAATATACATACATACATAATCAACCTACAGTTGCCATTGATCAGACCAGACTTGAAAAATTTATTTGAAATATCATTGTTTGTGGTGTATTCATTAAATTAATTAAATAAATAATAATGAGGGGCTGGTTCACGGTGGCACAAGAAAACAATATTTGCACGGCCTTAGGGGAGGCCTTTGCTCACCACTGGGACATTTTAGGCTAGATAAAAAATAAATAACAATAGCAATTTTTAAATTACTTTGTGCCCACAATAGAATTATCCTGTTATTAGAGTCTGTTTCATAATAAATTTATATTAGTTTTGTATATTTTTAAATGTTTTTATTTTAGCATAAAAAATTATAAATGTAATTTATATGTATTCTGAATAAATGAGAATAATAATAACAGCCTATTATTGTCCCGCTGCAGGGCAAAGGCCTCTTCATAACGTGAAGGCACAGACAATAAGGCATAATCCGAGTCAAATATAACACTCAATCAATTCAAAAATGGAACAGAATTTTTATAAATGAACTGCCAAGTAATAGGAAATATTTATGGAAAGCTAACTTTTGAAGGCGATAAAATAGGTCTGATAGTTTGCAGCTGCCACCAGGAAACTGACTATGTGGAGAGTCACGGAATACGAACCTTTCGGAAGAATACTCCTTGGACCCGGCCAAATACTTCGAAGTCAACAGCATTCATTGCAGCAGCTGAAGCTGACATGAAGTTGCTCCTAAAAGCAGTAGTTACCGCGGTTAAGGCTAATAAACGTAACATATTTTTATTAAACAGTAAGAGGTACTGTTTCTGTATTTTTAGCATTCACACTAAAATGAAAATGAAAAGAAAATTACTTTTCCCGGAATTTACTCCACAAATTGTCAGTGGACTCATGACATTTACGATTCTTTTGACGTAACGGTTTTTTTTTTCATTCTGCCTGATTTGTGAAGTTAGTAACCATTTTTTATGGTTAATGTAATTTGGTAAAAAACTACACATGAATTAGTTACAAATTCTACAAAAATCTTGTTTAAAATAGGTAGTACTTTTTCATTGATTAATAATTTAATATTCAATTCAATAATTTAATATTCAGTATTTGACACAAATTAGATGTTAAAAAGGAACGTAATTTGTAAGCGCAAGACAAGGCCGTGTTTTGTTCATGTTAAAGTTGTTAATGATATACATAAACTTGACTTTTTCCGATGCAATTACACTACTCACGACAACGTGACGTCCAAGTGTCCAGTTTTTTGCTCACAATACTCGACAGTAGACGGACTCCGACGAACCCGACAAAATATTGGTAAAATGTTTGTTTAACTTATGGGCATGAGAAAGTAAACTATACGGTTAAACTGTCAACGTCATTTAATATGTCAAATCGAATCGCTGACCGCTGACTCGCTCGCTTACTCTTCGCTCAAACAAAATATTAATATTATCGTCAGACTCAGTGGTGAGTTGTTTGGTTTTATTGTAAATTATTAGATTTTCTAATATATTTTAATATTATCATCTTTTACAGAAGTCTACGAAAGTGTCAAAACAATATTTTACGATAAAATGGCACTCTTCAGTTGTGGCAGGTATGTTGACAAATTATGTAACAAGGCTAGCCCTTGTTTGTGTAAGTTGGCAGTGTTTTGTAAATTGCATGCACTTATTATGAATGTTACAGGTTGGGCAGTCGCTCGATGTTAGCGAGTTTCAATAAGATCCCTAGTGTGCTGGGCTCTGTAAATTACGCTCAAGCTGCAGCGGGTGTTCCAAAGATCGTGTATAAGAAGTTTGAGGATCCTCAATTGGAGCATCATGATGACAGGAACGCTCGTCTCAAACGCCCTATGTCTCCACATCTTACCATTTACCAGCCACAGTTGACCAGCATACTGTCAATCACCCATAGAACAACAGGTACGTAATTTTATAAACTGTTTTAATAAGTTCAAATAGACTATTTATCAAAGTTAAACATCACAGATATGACTACTCTAGGTGCTCTCACAAGGCTAAGAAGCCTTGTATTGAAATATTTTAATGAGGAAACTGGTTTTGATAACAGGTCTAGTGATTTTGATAATATTGGAAAATCAACTATGAGGTTAACTAACTTCTTTAATTTTTTTTTACCATGGGTTAAAGTTTTTTGCTTTATTTGCAACCATTGTTCTAGGAATGGTCTTAGCGGGTTACTTCGGAGTGCTGGGCATTGGAGCGTTGGTATTGCCACATGACATCTCCCACTACATCTCAATAGTTGAAAACATGAATTTGTCTGCTACAACAATATTCTTGGCAAAATTTGTTCTCGCTGCTCCTGTGGGCTACCATTTTGCCAATGGAATCAGGCATCTCATGTGGGATATGGCTAAGGGACTCACAATCAAGGAAGTTTATTCGTCAGGCTATGCTATGCTAGGTCTTTCCCTAGTTCTTACATTGATATTAGCGGCATTATAATAATTTTTCATTAGGACCCGAATACAAAATAACAAATTGTTGAGTATTATTTTTACTTATTTATTGTCAATGTAAGTGATGAAATAAAAGTTAATCAATCAGACTTGTTTTTGAGATCTCCTTTCACATTGTGTTGGTGTTTTTTTTACTGCATTACTGCTTTTTACTGCATTACTGCTTTTTACTGCATTACTGCTTTGGGATACTGTTTAACCAGTCTTATTGTTTCAAGGTTACCTACCCAAAGAAGTAAAACAATTTTTTACAAAAGTTTTTCATCTAAATTAGTAAACTTAAATTATATACCCTTGATAAAGGGAACAGTAAATATATTTTAGTAATCTTTTAGGCTACACCACATGTAGAAATGACATCATGAATTTGCTTGAATTTCTCAAAGTCCAATTTTTCGGTAGTCGCCAATCCAGTTGCGGCATTCTGAAACAATGGTATAATAATATTATGGGTTCAAATGCGAATCGGAAACTTGTAATGTTTTCCTGACGATTGTTTTGAAACTTACACTGAAAATGACGTTATTGTTCTTGAGGAATTCGCCGTAGATGTTGAAAAGGTCTGTTCGGGTGTCAAGTAGCTGAGCCAGACTGAGCGGTGTATGTGCGATAGAGACGTCAGATAGGAAGTCTTTAGCGGCCAGCCATGTGCGAGAGGGAGCCATGGCGATGTTGCATGTGGTGTAGCTTGCGAGGTTGTCGCGTCCACCGGCCTCGCGGTTCAGGCAAAGCAGTTCGTACTGTGATGCGTCGAAGTTTGATAGATCCGCACCTAGTGATTGGATATATTAGATATATAGGTAGTACATGATGATTTTTTAAAGGACCGCCAAATAACATCTTTTAGGCGCAGTATATACCGAAGGACGAAATCTATCTAAGATTGGTCTTTAGACTAGAAAGCGTAACAGTCTGAACTAAAATATGTAAAAGATAAACTTTAATCTGTGGGACTACTAATAGGGAAATAACCAATCATTCTTAGGTACTTATACTTACCTAAACATCTTACTTCTCTAAGTAGATAAGCGTTGTCAACTTTGAACTAATGATTATTGTCTGAGACGTAACGTGATACACCTCTCTAATACCTACTAATCAACGCAAGTACCTACTTAGGCTAATTTAGAACAACTCGCATTTTACCAAAACGAGTTTTTTCTTGTGAGGTTGATAAATTAAACCATTAAACAACTAAGCATGTACGGTCAACAAAAGAGTTCAGAAAAAAAAAAAGAAATGTTTGCACTTTATTAAATTATTGAACTGCAACACAATAGCTACTCATTACACTATTGCTTATCTTTACTTTTAGGTACCAAAATTATAAATCTCAAGAAATTGTTCGCTTGTTTCTACGTTTGAATGCGCTAATCTCCAGAACTACTGGATCGATTTTGAAAATAAGAAACTATATTAATTTTATGATATATTCACCTTCAAATTAGGAATACGTATGAAAATTTGCTCCAAGTCGCGGGCACAAGCTAGTCAACTTTATAGAAAGGCAGACGAGGAATGTTAAAGACACGAGTATCTCATTTGTTCACCGTACAGGAAACCTTTTACTTTGACACCAAGCAGCGTCAGTACAAACTTACTTGAAACAAAGGCCACATCGCCGCTGTTTTCTTGAAGGCACTTGAAGGGGCTGCTGTCACCCGAACATTGTTGCCGAAGTCTCGATACGTCGTCGCCTGGAACAAAACTTATTAAGTACCAAGTTGCTCAGGAACTAGAGTTTGGTTAACGGATTCTCCGAGCACATTAACCGAAAATCATGATGTTTGCGACCAGGCAATTTTTTTGTTTTTCTTATACATTTTATGAGATCATACCTCTGGGATTGTTTTCTGGTTTGTCAACACCCGGTATACACGAGCCTCCTGAGAAGTAGTCACCCAAGTGTTTGATGCACTAGAAGAACAACAGAAGAGACGTTAGGTACTGCCATCAATAAAGCAATGTTATCTAAAGAGTAACTAAGTGACTCGTTCGAGGCTTAATGTTAGTCAGAAAAATAGGTCACCTAGTACCTAATGCCGTTATCTTATTGAAGTGCCAATTACTTAGTATCTAAAAGATAAAAATAATTGACGATCCGCTTCTACATATAGAGTTGCTAAGCTTTCTTTTAGTGGAAATATACCTACCACAAATTACAAAACCAAGTTTCTGTCAGGTGATATGGCACGCAATCGCAAACGAATTTCTGTAATCTGTAGGAGGGTACCTACTTTCAATTACCTTAATCTAATTCTCCTATAAAGATTAAATGAGATAGGTTTTTGCAAAACCGGGGTACCCGATGTTATGTTAATTTTTTCCCATTCGTTATTAAGCTAGAAAGCTGTCATTAATTAAATGACTTGCCTGGCCGTCTGAAATAATTCTCTTGTTGATGAGGTAGTACAGCGGAGCGTCTAAGCCGCTGAAGCTGCCGTAGCTGTTGTGACAAGACCTGAAATTGACAAACACTTAATTGTCTCTGCTTAATAAAACAAGTAGAACTTTTAGTAATCTTAACGTGACATTTGTAGTCTAAAAATACTTCTAGTTGAACGAAGTAGGTATTAACTAGATACCTAGGTTCTGTCGGCTCAATAATAAAGGGTTTGGAAAAATGTTTTGAAATGCTTGTTCAGGAGTTCAAGACTAACAAATCCAAAATCTTGAGATTTACTTTCAAAACTTATTTAAAAAAATATATAACAAACAAGTTCTGAAACCACCTTCCTTATAAACCTAGGTTTCACATCTAGGTCGCCTTAAATGAAAAACTTAGTTAAAAAGAAAATGTTTATAAGATTTGCTTCGTAAAGTTCCGAAAGAAACCTAAAATCGTGAATTCGTTGGCTCAAAAAGGTCTAAGAAAATTGAATAGACATCGTTCCTACCTAGATTGCATCTTAGATTGATTTGTCCAGATTGAGTTGTCGTCGCCAAGGAGCGGATGTTTTGTTAAAGCTAATTTTCTACTTAAAACAAGCTAATGCCCCCAACTACGTCCACGTGAATTTTTTTGCGCGGTAAACTAATTCTGTTTTCCAAATTAAAAGTAAACTAAGTTACTCTTTATAATATTAGCTATTTGCCAATGAAAGTCCCCTCAAATCGGTTCAGCTGTTTCGGAAATTAGCCGAAGCAAACAAACAAATATTAAAAACATGGATTTTTGTTTAACTACCGTGTAAATATTCATTATGCAGGAACCTATGTAGTAAAAAAACTGTCATTTTCGCATTAGGTACAAACAGAAACTTCAATTTCATTTAGTTGGATAGATTTGTAAAGAAAAACAGGAAAATTACTTTGTGTAGTCAAGCGCCGGATATGAGTAATACACTTTTATATTATGTTTCCTTTCAGTATTTTGGTACATCGTTACACGGAACGATAGTTCGTTTCCCGATATTGTAAGGACTTGATCAAGTTAGTTTTATTTGTATTGATGAGTTTCTTCAGTTTTGTATCTATGTGCTAAGTTCTTTTGAGCCTTTTTCTTATCTTTTCAATACAGGGACTTCAAGTCTTGAGTCTGAACTAATAGAAACTTGAGTAACAATTAATTTATCCAACAAAATGAATATCCCAATCCGCTAGATTTTGGAAAAAAACAACGTAGCAAAAATGTATATGGTTTTGCAAACAGTATAGTTGGGCTAGAAGTCGAACTGGATTCACCTGTATTATTACACTAAGTGATAGTGTAGTCTAGATCTAGAAAAACATGGTAATTAGAAATAAAATTAGAATAATCACTATAATTTCCTCGTGAAAGACAGATAAAACATGTTTGGCTTTTAGGTATATATAAAAGTAGATAAAAAAGTATTATGTTTTATTATAGCTACTTACTCTGTCAATAACATTCAAGATCATTTATACCCCATTCCCAGGTCGAGCAAAAAGTGTTATTGGGTTTTTCTATGAAATTCTCAGTAGCAGCTCGGAGTTAGGATTTGTGCCCGGTTAATGGCAATAGGCTCGCCCCCTATTACATGGGACCTAAATATACTGGCGAACTGTGGGTGTACATTGTTACACCTCTGCCTAACCCTTCGGGGAATACAGGCGTGATGATGGTATATATATCATTTATACCTACAGTAGTATAAATTAGGGTAGGTACCTAATCCAATACCACAGTGGATTTACCCAATACTGTCTCTCTTTCTTACCTTTTACCCCTCAAATCCTCCATATTTTTGAAACTGCTATCTTTCTTCACGACAGCCACAGCGTAGTTGGGTGTCTTAGCAGTACCGTACACCTCATGGAATACTGGATGTAAATTGTATTTGTTGGCAGCGGATGCCACTCGCATGTCGTCGACGCTTGCCAAGTCTGAGCCGTTGTCTTGTACCTGGATATTTTACAAGGATTTTGTATTAAGGGAGCTTTTATTTTTTCTTTAGGAATAAGAACATGTACATTATGTTTAATGCTTAAGTCTAGAGAAGCTCGTATGCAGTTAGTATTTTGGTCCATCGAGCCGCAATTAAGATTTTGAGTTTTGGGATTTATAAAATATCACTGAAAAACTTGCTACTTTTCATAGCACTTATATTTATAAGGGTTGTTTTTGAATCAAAAGGAAATTGAAAAAGTTGTTTCAAAATGGATTCAGTAACCCTGATTTATTTTCCCATCTTTTCAAAATAATTGTGTGTTTTCCACAAAAGTTCATCCAGTATTAACCCTCTCATAACAATTTGTATAACATCCTCAATTTCTGAATATAAATACAAAGTTCATAATTAAAGATACAATTCAAAGATCCAATGCAGAGAATTTCAGTCATTCCACGGAAAATTTGAACATAACCAAACGAAGTTCCCGAGCAAGCGGAAATTAAAATCAATGAAGCCCAAATATTTTCAGACACAACAATCGTTTCTGTTGAAGTTTTCGGGAAATGAGCCAATTAAGAGAAGCTATTAGTATAAATAAGACAAGCTCTTTCGTGCACACTTCCGTGTCCGGAAAAATAAAGCAACGATTTCTCATACGCCCGGTACTAGGGATTTTTCAAATTGGTTACTAATTAAGTATTTAGTAATTACAGACAGTAGCTCGCAAGTTTTATGAAGATAAAACCTGATTGGTACCCTTACATGAGGACTTATCAAATGTTGAGTTCGAAATACCTTGCCATTCTAGAAATCAGCAAGGTCGTATTAACTACTATGAACCCTGCGTGTCTTCATTTATATGTCGTGCTTGTAACGCTGCCCTATATTACCAGTTTCAGCAAAGATTGAAAAAGTTACGATCGCCAGAACATAAGTGAATCAGATGCCCGCTAATGATGGTTCTTACATAAGCTAAAAATACGTACACTCTTTAAGCAGTCGGCTTCAGATGCCTCTTGAACGCAGTCGAGGCGCGGCCGAATATCGCGACTGAATGCGAACACGGCCATCATGTGACACTTGGCGAGGGCTACGTTTGACGTCACGCATAGCCTGTGGGAAGGTTGGGGTGTGAAATAAATAAACTTGTATACATTTATAGGTTTTTTGCTCAAACCTAATAAAATATGACGTCATTCTTATATTCTTCGAAGGATTGGCAAATATGATGATAGGCATAAGTTGTACATAACTAATTACACACATATTTGCCGATTTTTTTAAGTCTTATGGAATAGGGATTCATTAATCATACAGAAATCTTTACTCTAAGTAACCCTAATAAGTATTCTCTAATGGAAAAATCCAAAGGTATTTTGTGAGCTTGTGAGCACTAGAGTAACGAGTCAGTATTTTTCCTTTTCGTTAAATAGATAAGTGGATCAATATTGGATTATGCCTTTTTACTTGAGCTCGACAAAGCTTAGCTAGGCTTAGCGTATGCATAATTCAGAAGCATAAGTTTTAATTTATTTAATAAGCTTTCCTTATGTTTCCTCTAACAAGAATCAGTTACGACAAAACTGACAGAATATAACGAAAAGACTGTTTTCAACTACCTCTTATCCGGCTGGCCTCAAAGCCAGTCTTCAACAATAAAAAAATTTTGTTTCACACAATAATTTAGGTACATGGGTACCTAAATTATTGTTGACATCGATAATACTTAGTATACAATACACCAAAGCCAATAACCACTAATAACCCAAAGCAGGCGAAAAAAATTACACTTATTAAGTGCACATTTTAACCTATTTACAGGAAAAATGGTGGAACACCTCTATAGCCTGTCGTACACAATAGTCTGGCCTTCACTATAGTGTAGATGTGTGAGCGAAATTAAAGAATGGCATGACGGGGTTTCGCTTTGTCGCACAAAGTCGACGCTAGCCAGGCTTTGAGGTTATGTGACCGACTTTTCAACGGTCGATTGAGTTAAAGCCTATAGATAAAATCCAATTTTTAAATATTTTTTAGTTTGGAATATTGGTGCCTATGCACTTGTAGGTAGTAGCTAACAGTTTGTGTTTGATTACGCAAAATTGAACATGTAGTTTCTATCTTTCTAGTATATAAATAGAATTAAGACAAATAAGGTTCATTTTAAATGTGTTCTAGACATCTCTATTTTGTCCAAAGTTTCGCCAACAAGGACCAGAGTATAAATGTGTGTGTAAGTAGGTATTATTCTGAAGACTTGGGTCAAATACATTTCGTACGATATCTACAAAATCTATTAAGTAGATAAAATTATACATAGATAATATCTCTTCATAATCACGTACTTTGCACGTCTCCCGGGAGCTAGAGGTCACGCATTACCTGTAGGTTAGTGTGTCAAAAGTCTTTCACAGATGTAGGCCGCGCTTTTAGCTCGTGAGGGGAGATTAAAAGGAGGGGTGCTGTGTGGTTATTTTTCTTGTTTCAGTATTCTTAGCTGTATTTTAAGTTTTTTTTGCTGTATCTTATACATAGACATTGTTAATAATACATAGATTGATAGACATTTTGCAGAACAAAGTAAATTGTGCAGGTAGTACTTGTAGCACTAACTAAATTGTTTTAAAAAACATGTCATAAGTAGAATTGAATAACATGACAGCCTCAAACCTGAGACAACACAATAAATTTAAGCATAGACACATCTATGCTGAAATTAAATGCGAACAATTACTTTTGTATCTATTCACATACATACATGTGGCCATTATTGTGTATATGTACTTCTCCAACGAATTAATAGATAGTCAATTTACTTACTACTCACATACAAAATATAGTTAATAAGTAAAAATATAATTGAACCACATAAAATCTCGCTTAATAACCTGATAGGATAATCTGCCTTACAATGTGTAATTCCGTTCAACATACTCGTAAGCATGGCTATACGGGACGAAAGGAATTTTTCTTCCCATTTTTAGGGAGATAAATTCAGCTGTTCCTTACATTTTGATTGTGTAGTACTTTTCTATCAACTTTATGACTGATTTTCTCTTTAAAAATTCAAAAGTGCCTGCAAATGGTTTATTAGAAATAAATGATTTGATTTTTTTAAGGAACAGCTAATTTTAAATTTAATAACCGACGAAAAATTTCGGCGTTCGGGTCTAGAATAATGTACTGAATCCAAGGTAAAAGTTTTCGCTATGTTTGTGTCCCTTCTACCCGTTTTACGCAAACACCAGTTCAATAATATTTACCTGACGATCAGTTCAGGCGGCCCATGGCCCCTCTCGATGACCTCGGTGTAGTTTGCCTTGTTCAAGTAATCCACCGGCTTTATGGGAATGTTGTCTGCGACGTGGTATATCTTATCAGATAGTCCTAGCACCTGTGTGAACCAAGCTGGTTTGTCCTTTGCACCTGAATTATTAATATTTGTTTGTTAATTTATGTAGGTGCAAGTAAAGCAATTAAAAGTTATAATTGCAAAGAGTGATATAGTAAAACACAAAGGTACAGTCAACTTCGATACATTCAGCGGTGTAGTTCTAGTGTTATGTAACATTGACGTGAGGTTGACTGTATATAAGGTAGGTACGCATCCGTATACAGGGTGTAAAAAGACCCATCACACTGCCGTTTACTACGCACACTGCCCATAGAGCAAAAAATATTACACGGAAACGACTGTAATTTTTGCAAAAATCACTGTCTCTGGTAGCAAAATATTGTGTTTACGGGTGCATACATCAGTGTAGGGTTATTTAAAATTATTTGTTTGTATCTATGTAGATAACCAGAAGGAAGAATCAGAAAGTTCTCAAGTACGGTCCAAAACAAAAAAATATATCGCAATGAGGGGAAGAGCATGGAACTTTCAGCTTCGGAAAGTGCCTTTAACACCCCTTATGGGTGCCAAAGTATATTAGTAAGAATCTTATATTAGAGCACGAAACATAGCTGTATACCTACTTAAACGTTAAGCGAGAAGAAATGAATCTAAAACTTTTTTACTGTTAATCCGATTATAATTTTATGCGCTTCATTTTTCAATTTTTGATACAAGTTTGTTCCTTTTTCGTCAATTTAACAACTTCGCAATTCAGTATTGTAGGAAAATCATTAAGTGGAAAGCTGTGTTTGGTTGGTTCCATTATAATATAGGCACCTACTTGGATTCCTATATATTGGGATAAGGCCAGTACCCTACTGGCCTTATCCTACAAGAAAGATGATGACTGGTCCTGGACGGTTAGATAGCTTTAAATAAAATTTAGTAACCGCGACGAGTCGTGAGCACAAACTTCAACTTAATTTTTGGGTTTCTGTCTGTCACACCGATCGAGTGCAGCGTTGGTGACCCAAAAAACCCAAAAATGAACTTCACGTTTGTGCTCACGACTTGTGGCGGCTACTATACTTACCAATAACAGACAACTGCCTTATCTTTTCTCTCAAAGGAGACAGCTGGGCGAGCACGTCATTGTGTCCTATCAGTCCTTGCCAGGGTCTCGCTGCCCAAGAACAAGCCTTTTCTTTCACAGAAATCTTTGATCCATCGACACATAGGTAACTGTATCCTTCGGGGCTTTGTTCTGCAGTTCCAGCCGGGGTTCTACCAACTGGGAGCTAGAGTAAAATAAAAAAGTTACTCGTAAATAAGATTCATGGATTTAGTGTAAGGTACAGTCAAAGGCAAAAATATCTCAATAAATATTTAAGTTTATCTCGATTGAATAAAATTGTAGTCAGAATGATGATGATTTAGTTTAATTTTCAGATAATTTAGAACAGACTGTTCTATGTTCGATTTATGATATTTGAGACATCGAGATGTCTGTACCGTCAAACGGGGTGAATAGGGACACAGGGGTAAATCGGGATGAAATTTTAAAAGGGATTTTCACTTTAAAATAATATAGTTTGTTACCAAAGAGATCTCTTCTGTTTTAACTAAATTACAATTTAAGATTTTAATGTCCTTGTTGGTAACAAACTATATTATTTCAAAGTAAAAATCCCTTTCAAAATTTCGTCCCGATTCACCCCTGCGTCCCTATTCACCCCGTTTGACTGTAACTTATTTATTTTCTAAGTACACAAGGGAGATCATTATTTTTATTGTTATCAACAACTTTTTATTATTTGATACGTATAGAAAAGCTTATAATTGAAAGCTACATAGTACCACGTTTTTCAAAATAGAAACTACAATCCATCAAATCAGGAAACGCCCACATACTTCATCGACTATCAATCATATTTGGTAAAGTATATTGGCATACTTCGCCATTGCTTTCCGCAGCAAATGGATGGCTACATCATAAAAAGTTGGTGAACTTTATTGCTTCAGGAATAATGCACGATTGAACACCGTACGTACTGAAATAATCTAGAAAATCGTTTGCCTAGCCTTTTCTTATTTATGTTGAAGTTGGCTTCCAGTCTAACCAGATGCTGTTTAATTTCGGCATTTTCCAGCAATGCGTACCTGACCTCCACAACCCAGCTACTGGGCAACACAATACCTCTTAGTAAGACTGATTGTCAGACTTTCGGGATTTCAGGCTCGGGCTAGAAATTTTGTAATGGATAAACCCAATAACACTCTTTGCACGACCTTAAAATCAAACCGAAGACGTCAAGCAAGTTAAAACCAAAACATTTAGCCAATCTAGAAATTATTTAGAACGTAAAGAAAATATGTAACAGTACGTAACTGCCTCGTTCGCCTAGTAGTCCTAAACGCGACTGCTACGCGAGGTCTTGGATTCGATTGGAGTCGAGCAAAAAGTTGGGTTTTTCTATGAAATTCTCAGTAGCAGCTCGGAGTTAGGATTTGTGTCCCGTTAATGGCAATAGGCTCGCCCCGTATTACATGAGACCTAAACATACCGGGGAACTGTGAGTGTACATTGGTACACCTCTGGCTAACCCTTCGGGGAATACAGGCGTGATGGTATGTTATATAAATAAAATAATGCTGTTACGAAATAATGAAACTTTAAACAACACACATTGAGAAACCAACCTACTCATATAGACGGTAACATTAATTTAAACTAGGTGCAGAAATGCTCACTCTTGTTTCATTTTCCATTTCGAGTTTCGACGCAGTGGTGATTTCCCTCGAGTAATAGTCAGTGCATGGACGAGGCTCAATAGAGCAAGCATATTAATAATCTCTGCATATTACATTTTTATCCATTAAATGGCAGTCGCAATGTTCTAAAGTTAAAAGCTGGAATGTTTTTGTTTGATGATTCTTAAGATGCTGTATTATATGGCTTAGGGACGATGAGCTTCCATATACCTACGGTTTTTGTTATGAAATAATGACAGACAGATATTAATATAATAATAATAATAACATGATAATAATAACAGATAGATATTATAAGTAAGTACAACACATCCATCTTCACCTATTTTTTAAAAGACGGGTTTAATAGAAGTGCTCACCAAAAAAAAGACAGCCGAGAAATTACAATATTTTTGCATTATTTCCATTCTAATTCCTATTTGTTACTCTTTCACATTTCAACAGTTGAACAAAATTAATTGTGTTTTATCTCATTATTGTGTTTCCATGGGATTATTTTGGCTTAATTCTGAAGTCTACGCATACGAATTCGCAGGCAGAAACTAGTTTGCCATATTTCTTATTATTAACATCAGCAGAAAAAGTTAAAAGTCCATTTAAAAATCTTCACTTTTCGCTCTAGCTTAAAATCTATTTGCATTTTCGGATTTAAGATAATCCAATCTAAAAGGTTTACAGGTGACTGAGTCGCTCCGAAATTTGAAAGTCACTGTACATTGAACGGGGCAAAGTGATTTCAGAGAATCCGATTCCCGGATTAGTTCAGGAGGATATTCGGGTATACGTTGTGCAAACAAGTTAAGCATTTTCGTACTGAAATTGAACTGGAAGCAGTTTGTAGGTTATTTAATTTAAAAGCTAAATTGGAATACATTGGAGTCGCTAATTAATTTAGAATAGTTCAAGTGAAAAAGTCCACAAGAGAGACCGAATCTACTAATGTAATTACTTTTAGTCCTAAATCGTAATCCCTTAGGACCACAATTTAGTTTACATAAAAGCCTTGAAAACTGTAGCGAACATTTACGGCTTTTCACTAAACAAACACGTTTGCACGGGTTCGTTTCAAAATATAACCGATTTTGTTATATTTTACTTACCCCAAAGAATTTTCGCACGTAAATGACCTTAGTGAACGCAACTTGGCCGCCGTTGCTCGCCAAGCACCTCAACGCCCCTTCGTACCCGCTGTAGTTGTCAGGATAGTCGCATACGTCGGGATGCTCACACATAGAACATAACTGGCTGTATTGGCTCTCTGAAAATATATGCCCTTATAAAAACATCCGTTTGGGTCTTTCCGCCCGGGTGAAACAAAGGTTGAGTCCCACTGGGAAAAATTCTGACAAGAAAAATGGTTGAAAACTAACAAAGGTTTTGAGCTCGTACAATTATGTAGATCTTTTTCTTGTAAATAAACTTGAATTTATAAGATATTGTTTCAACAAACACAACAGCCTACAGTTCTTTTCAAGAAAGCCATGTAAGGACTTAATAGGATTTAGTAAATCTGTGCAGATTTACACGAACTGTTTTGTTACATAAATGTACGTGTTTCATCTCCAAATTCGTTCTTCAATATTTAGGGTCTTGGAATAGCCATAAGAAAGTTCAAAGAACACGACAAAGGCAAAATGCCTCATATTTAGGTACTTAAGGTCCACCCCAAAACGGTCACAAACACCTAACCAAATCTTGTTTCATTTATATTTTGTTTGCCATTTATTTTTCGCAACAATAACTTTGGCAACATTAATATTCTTTCGGCAGTGTTAATATGGTAATTTTGTATTACGCAATCTCAATAAACATTACCGAGGGACCAAAGTTGGTCCTATGGGAAATAAGTTTTTAACAAGCCTTAAAAGACTCGCATTTCTCGACTTATCCAAAAACATGCATTCAAATTTTATTTTTAATACTTATGCGTTAGGTAGAGGTTATAAACGTACTCCAAAAAGAGTTAGTCTTAGGATCTGGTGACCATTTCCCCACAATGCAAGACTTGGAGAAGAATGTCGAAAGAGCTTTCAGCTCATTCTCTTTTGGTGATATGCTGTGGTCGTTCATCTTCGGGAACACTGACCGTTTCTGCAGCATAGTTAGAGGTATCTGTGGAAGGAAATGGCATAATTATTACACAGGTTTTTGTAACTTTTAAGTCCTCTTTAGTAGTAGGTATTTGTTAGATTGCAATATCTAGATCTTAATGGTATCTAGAAGGAATATTACGGTACGAAAATTTAATGTTGAAGGCATATCGTAACGATCCCTTATACCCGTTATCAGTAATTTATTAACCTACGTCATCTAGAAAAATACTAGTCATCTAATGAACAAAAAGTGAACGTGATTCTTTTGTGTAGGCAGTTCAATTATCGCACGCGGAACTTAGGACCAGAAATTTCTGTTGACACAACCTTCCTGACATTAATATTTTGTTATTATTACCTATGAGAATATTCTTTTGGGTTTTCCTCCTCTGAATTAGTAGAACACCCACGTATACTAGTGGCGAATGCGAGTAACGTTTAAGGGCCCCAATAGCGAGCTCCATAAAAGCATATTTCTCACAGCTGACACTTGCTATTCGAGCAGAATTACAAGTAGGTATTTACTTAGTTGTTACTCTACGAACTCTTTTGTTTTTATCTCTCATCTCTTTTTTTTTAAATGAGGATTAAACAAGTCTTAAACGGAACTCTATTGAGAATACGAAAAGTAAAAAGCCAATCAGATAGATCGAATGTCGGGATAATTTGTCGGGTTTCAGAGAAACGAATGTTGTGTGCCTTAAGGCTTCCTACACATATGTTGGCGGTACGGCCGCCGTGTTTTTGCCGTGCGGGTGTCGGGTACTTTGAGTGACATATCCGCCGGGCATGCCGCCCGCATTGTGTATTGGGAGCTTATACGAAATCAGTAACTATTCAGAGAGTGGTCAAGTTGAAAAATAAGAAAGTTTTTATTGATTCTTTTTCACTTCTTCTTGAAGTTTTCCTTTCAATTTAAAAGTCGAGTATTTCAGAGTTTGCCACTGTTGACTTACCTCTTAGTACGACATGTTTCATTACCATCCTTATTAAAATTATTTCACTTAATATTCTAATTTAAACATAGTCCCGTCTCTTTGTAATACTAATGTGTTCTGCCAGACATCGCCGACTCGACATAATTCATGGAAATACACGTCTGAAAGGTCCTATTAGCATACTTTTTCGTTTTATACAATATTTGACTTGCAATTTGTGTGCCAGTATGTCGTTAAAACTTAAACAATTATTTGGTTAACGAAGTTTATTTTTGCGCATGAAAATATGTGCTGGCATTCTACATAATTTATTAACATCGGGCGCAATTTTAAAACCGTCTGTATTTTTACATTTTATCAGATATCGTTACAGTGTAAAAGTAACGTGACCCCCTTCTCAGTATTAGTATCAAAACTAACAAGTAACAAAGTAGCTTCAAATGTTTGTCCCAAGTACTACTTCCTCTGCGGGTTGTTCGCAAGAGATACCGCGCCCCCGGAACGCAAAGGGCACAAGAAGGAACATGGGTGGGTTTTAGTCAGTAAAAGTCTGACACTCCCTCCCGCCCCGCCCAGGGCGGGAGAAGTTATTTGATCATTTCCCACCCACCAAAAAAAATAAAAAATAAAAGTACTACTTCCTCAGTTTATCTTAGAGATCACACAGATAATTATAACTTGGACGTTCTTTGTAAAAAGAGAATCAAACCGATTTAGGACCTATTTCACTACCTCTCAAAACACACTATTCACTTGATATTTGGAACAGAACACAGCCAAACTTTTTTTATGACCGACAAAAGAAATCAATCTGCGGGGGTCCTAGATGTAGACTCATGTACTTAAACCAAGGTAAAAGTTTTTGTTACGATGTCAAAGTCAAAGTCAAAGTCAAAGTCAAATCATTTATTTCAATTAGACCATTAAAAGGCACTTTTGAACGTCAATCACATGTTAAATTAAAAATATTGAATCTAGTTGCCCATTCCAAAAGGTAGTTTCGTATGGAGAAGAACGGGCAAGAAACTCCATACATACTCTTTTAAAAAAATAAAAAAAAATGTATTACAATAAGTTGTACAATTCCATAAAATTATACTGATGTCAAAACGATCTATTAAAAAAAGTCACTCAAACTACTGCAATACGTACTCAGTGCCACAAATTAGAAATGAAAGCTAAGTTAATTGTAATATTAAATACATTTATACATTTCAAAGACAAAGAATCAGTGTGTGAGGAATACTCAAATGTAGAATTAATGTCGAAGAGAAAAATAATTAATCAAAACAAAGTACTTATATAATTAAATTAGCAACCAATTGATTTTGTCAAGAATTTAAATTGTCCTATGGAGCAGGACCAGCATGTTCCCAAGCATTGTTATCTTGAATATAATCTTCTAATTTGTAATAAGCTTGTTTACAAAGTGTACTTTTGATACATTTTTTAAATTGATTTTCATTTAATTTTAATATATCACAAGGTATTTTGTTGTAACATTTAACACAGTACCCCATGAAAGATGTGTGCACTTTAGATAATCTAAAAAATGGCTGCGCTATTTTGTCCTTATTTCTAGTATTAAAATTATGTCTATCACTTATTTTATCAAAAAGATGTACATTTTTTCTTACAAACATAATATTTTCATAAATGTATTGACAAGCCACTGTCATAATATTAATATTTTTAAAAAGTTCTCTAAGAGATTCGCAGCGACGGAGATTATAAATGGCTCTGACAGCTCGCTTTTGTAAAATAAAAATGGATTCAATGTCAGCAGCCCGACCCCATAGTAGGATGCCATACGACATAATGCTGTGAAAGTAGCTAAAATAGACCAAACGCGCAGTATCGACATCTGTTAATTGTCTAATCTTCCTAACAGCAAAAGCTGCGGAGCTTAGCCGCCCTGCAAGAGATGTTATATGTGGTCCCCATTGTAATTTCTCGTCAAGCGTGATTCCTAAGAAAACCGTTTGATTAACAAAAGCCAGTTTTTCGCCATTCAAGACAAGGTCACATGCGCAACTTTTAACATTAGGTAAAGAAAATCTAATACATTTGGTTTTCTTTTCATTTAGTACTAAATTGTTTACCGTAAACCAATTTTGGACCTGAAGAATTGCGTTATTTACGTCATCCAGATTTTTAGAACGTCTGTCTATGTTAAAAATCAATGACGTATCATCTGCGAATAACACCATCTTAGGTTGATGTTGGAGTAATTGTGGCAAATCATTTATATAAACTAAAAAGAGGAAAGGACCCAAAATCGACCCTTGTGGAACGCCCATTGTCATTTCAGACCCCAATGAGTTTACGCAGTTTATCTGAACTTTAACATGTCTATTTTTCAGGTATGATCTTAGTAAATCCAGAGATGTGTTTCTAATCCCATAGTGCTCCAGTTTCAATAATAGTGTCTCATGGTCCACACAATCGAACGCCTTTGAGAGGTCGCAAAAGATTCCAATGGCATCCTGCGCTTCCTCCCAGGCGTTAAAAATGTTTTTAATTAAGGAAACACCGGCATCAGTTGTACAACGCCCTTTGGTGAAACCGTACTGATGTTCATGAAAGATGGCATTTTTATTGAAGTGACGCAACATTTGATTGAGTAATAACTTTTCAAACACTTTACTGAGAACTGGCAGTATTGACACAGGCCTATAATTGTTGAGTTCCTTACTTTCACCGGATTTAAATAATGGAACTACTTTACTGTGTTTCATGAGATCCGGAAAGACTCCCTGATCCACGCTTGTATTAAATATAAAAGCTAAATAGGGTGCAATAGTTTCTATGATAGATGTACAGACTTTTACTGACATTCCCCAAAGATCTTCTGTTGATTTCATTTTAAGATCTTTAAAAGTTTTAATAACAGCCTGGGGATTCGTATGTTGAAATCTAAACTCCAAAGGGCATGTTTTTACATTATTTCTAAGAAGGGAAATGGAAAGCGCAGGTGATGAATTTAAAGATTCCGTTGTGTCCAAGGGAATATTAACAAAGAAGTTTTCAAATTCCTGAGCTACTTCTTTATCTGAGTTTACAGTCCCATGGGAAGTCTCCAAACTAAATTTATTATTGCGCTGTTTCTTTCTACCTGTTTCATTATTTATTATTTGCCAGGTAGTTTTAATCTTATCATCTGATGACTTTATTTTATTGCTAATATAAAGAGATTTAGCTACTTTGCATACCCTTTTAAAAGTTTTAGAGTATTTTGCAACATACTGATGAAAGCTTGAATTAATTGTATTTTGCTTTAGGCCATAGAGTTCAAATAATTTTCCCCTACTTTTACGAATGCCAGGAGTCGCCCAATCACTGAATAAGAACTTAGTGTAAATATTTTTAGTCTTGACTGGAAAAGTGTTATTAAATTGCGTATCTAACAGTTGAAAAAACTCGGCATAGAACTCATTTGGGTCACTGATATTATTAAAACTCTGAACACATAATTTACTAGCTAGAGAATCATTAAATTTTTCTAAATTTTTAGATGTTATTGGCCTAAACCTTATTTGAATTTCTTGTAAAGGATTGTAGGCGCAAAGCGTTATCATTTGCCCACTGTGATCAGATGGCAGTTTATTTACCATTTCTTTATTTAAGTAATCACAGTTACAAAATATATTATCAATACAAGTGGCAGAAGAAGCTGTCACTCTAGTTGGTTCTATAAACACATTTGACAAATTAAATGATTTGAAAAGGTTTAATAATCTGATACTATTACAGTTATTTTCTAATAAGTTTATATTAAAATCACCACATACTATGATTGATTTACTAGTGGAACTAACTTTTTTTAACACATCTTCCATTACAGGATCAAACACAGATAGATTCTGGCAACTTGGAGGTCTGTATACACATACTATAACATGCTTATCAAGCTCAACACAGGACAATTCAATAGCATGTTCAACCGATAGTCCGGTTATATCTTTTCTTTCTTTACAATTAATTGAATTTTTAATTAATATTAATGATCCACCATGTATCATGCGTTTTCGACTGAAATGGCTAATTACACAATAATTTTTATAATTTATAGACATGACTTGATGGTCTTTTAACCAATGTTCAGTCAAGCAAATAATGTCAAACTTAGTTTTTTCTAAAAACATTTCTATTTCCAGTAATTTCGAAAGACAACCTTGAATATTTTGATTAAATAATTTTAAAGTATGTTGATTCCCCTTGGGTTTTTTATATGTAACATGTAAATTGCCAGAAGATATCTTTATATTATTCCCTAATAATGATTGGTTATTTGATATAGTAACTTTTGAATGGATAACTTCTGTTGTCGTACAAACTAGTTTAATGTGATGTCCCTTCCATCCCGCATTTGGAAGTCTGTGTTGGTGTTCATGTAGTGATGAATTCCCGTGTCTTCTCTGTTTGAAAAGAGGCCTTTACCAAATACAGGCTGGTATTAGATGTATTTTTTCTTCCAATATTGGTATCTGTTCAATTTAGGTGTTCAAATCTCGTTTGAAAGACGAATCCTTCTATATTCCTTTGTTGTCTATTGTTCGACGTACATTTTTTTTAATAATCTCCGGTTCTGAGTCGAGTTCATTTCGTATTGTGTTGCCGATTGAATTACAAGTAGATATGGAGAAGCCTCGATAATATACGAGCATGTAATGTACACCTACGTCGTAGGTATAAATAGCTGTTCGAAGAACGAATATTGGCTTTGGTATTATTGCAAATACGTGCTGTTAAATGTATGTATGTTTATATACTTATACATTTTACTTATGCTGTGTACCTACGGGGTATAACGAGACTTATCACATAGCCATTATCTACCTACTTATACTGCTCATCGAACTAGGTAACTTTAAGAAAAAATATTGAAGGGAAATATTTTTTACGGTGTAAATAATCACTGTTATGATAGAGCGCAACGTAAAGGCGGGTACTGACCGGCGTTACGGGGTCTAAAGTCAGTATGGGGAAATAAGCAAGGGGCAAGGAATGCTTGCTACTAATAGTGCATTACGGCATGTAACACCGGTCAGTACCTCCCTTAACGCACGTAAAACATTGTGCTTATAACATGCGCGCGCATGTAACAGTAGAACCAGAAGCTTCTGAAGTATGTTCTACAACAGGAAAATTATCGCAATGAACGAACACGTAAATATCGGCTTCGTTAGGTGTCTTGTCAACCCCTGACGCATAAACGTGTGTGTGTCTGGCTGTGGCATCGTACCTCCCGAACGCATGAACCGATTTTGATTTTGATTATTTTGTTTGATCGGTATTGTATTCGGGAGTGTTCTTAGCTATGTTTGATGGAAATCGGCTCAGCGGTTTTAAAGTTATCAGCTCTTTTGTTAGCTGCGGCAAGGATTTTTATTTTTCTAACGGGGGTTTCTTAAAATTTTTAATTTTGTCTTTTTTTTTACAACCTTTACGTTCTACGGTTCTGCAGTCTACGCATCTATTAAATAAATTGCCAAATCTATAGGAAAGCTTTCCGACGAAGCCCATTTATAATTACTGTATGACAGTTCATTAACAAACATGGCGACTAATTATGTTTTTGAGCCGTGTTCATATGAAGTAACCTTACATGTCTAGCGCTAAGTTACGTTTTTGCTGGAACTCTTCAAGTAATTACTGTTGACGTACTTAGGGCGTTAGCAGTCATGCTACTTTTAGCTAATTTGCGATTTCATCAATGTTGTTTTGCATTTTGGTGATTTGCTACATTTGAGAGCAGATTCAAGATTGTGCTTTTCATTCGGTTGACGAAGATGTCGGTTATCAAAGTCAAATTATTGTTTTCAATTAGGTTTTTAAAAGGCACTTTTGAACGTCATATACAAGAAAGAAGAATTGAATCTCGTTATCCTTTCCAAAAGGTAGTTGCGTATGGGCTGAGAATTGGCTGGGAATGGGTTGTTATTTCCTGCTCCCGAAAAGTCAGACGACTTAAAGACGAGTACGCAGGCATAATGTGACTTCTCCAGTGTTATGGAATTTGTTCTTAAGAGTCACCGAGGCCCTGGAAAGCAAAGGGCATTAAGAGAAACACGGATGGGTATTAGTCAGTTAGAGTCTGACACTCCTTTCCGCTAAGTCAGACCGGAAGAAGTCATTTGATGATTTCCGATCCTTAAAAAAAGGGCATGCTACTTCTACCTTCAGCGATCTACTCCCGGTTTTTAAAACGAAGAATGAATGTGAGAAATTGGCAAGCGCGCCGCTGTAATTGGTTGTTGATAATTCGGTTAACCAATCACAGCAGTTAACGCGCGATGGACAATTTGTCACATGATTAATTTATCGTTTGAGAAATTAAGAGTAAATTGCTGATCGTCGATGGTAAAAGTAGCATGTCTGCGTACATCCACACTCCAACAACAGAGAGGGCTTATAAAGCAAATTAATTCATAGGTACCTGTTAAGTAATTACTTACCCCCACTGAACTCACTAATGTATTCGTTACATCGCCCTCATTTGAGCTTAGAATGGTTTTAGGAAACAGAAGTTCTATTTGCGATATAGCTTAGGGTTCAAATTAATTATTCTATCTGTACGGTTTACGCAAGAACTAACTGGGGAATTAGGGTTTTAGATTTCAAGAATGTTTAACTAATTTGTTGGCAGTGTTCGACTTTTTAGATTTATTTATTAATTCAGTAACCTTGTGAGTCTGCTCTAGAATATTAAATCGTATATTTTTATTACTACTTATCTCTGATATTATATTCTGCTTGACTATCCTTGTCTGCAGAGAACATTTTCGTTTGGACTTATTTAATCAGCGTTTCGTCGGTTTATGACTAATAAAAGGGGGGATTTACTGTCGTGAGTAGCTGGGAATCAGATTCGTGCTCTATGGTTTTAATGAAATCCGTCTTATGTGACAGTGTGAGTGATAAGTTCCTTCTGGATAAGATGTTTTGACGTGACCTTCACCAGGCTAATTTCTTAATTATCGCCCGCCAAGTCCCATGTAAAACCTTGGTAGATCCTTGGCAGATATAGACAGTTTCAGATTTAATCAAATTTACCTATTTGTTAATCGCCAAGTTACGTACATATTTGGTGAACGTCTTAGCAACGCATTGATTTTTCACACCAAAAATATAAGTAACTGCCTCGTTGGCCTAGTGGTCCTAAGCGCTTCTGTAACGCTAGAGGTCATGGGTTCGATTTCCAGGTCGAGCAAAAAGTGTTATTGGGTTTTTCTATGAATTTCTCAGTAGCAGCTCTGAGTTAGGATTTGTGCCCGGTTAATGGAAATAGGCTCGCCCCCTATTACATGGGACCTAAAAACATACCGGCGAACTGTGGGTGTACATTGGTACACCTCTGCCTAACCCTCTAGGGAAAACAGGCGTGATGGTATGTAAATAGAAGACGTTTCCTAGCAATTATTTTCGCTCAATATTACTTATTTTGATGGGCAGTAGGCATGGTAAATGGGTGTGTGGTGTTTGTTTATACACGCCGTAGGAATAATTCAATTTTTTTTAAACTTGATCTGGCCCCAAATAAGGAACCCGGTGGAAATTTTCCGCTTATCGTTTTACCTTCGGACTCAGCAACCATTCACCTCATTCAAGTATTTATGTACCTATCTACATAAAAGCTACGCCTTGAATAATTTAGGCTTTTGAGCACAAAGAACAAACTTGTTTTAAAGTAGCAATGCTAGTTATGCCTTAAAGATGAGACTTGTTTTCGCCTTGAACTCATAATGGCATTATCTGCATTCTGCAAGTGAACTTCTGCCGGTTCTTGCATAAAAAAGTAAGACATGCACAATTGATATGTGCATAAATAGCACATAATAGGACGAACAAAGACGTTAAGACAGAGACAAATAGGTTTATTGTGTCTGTTTGTATTTTTCTTGATACTTTTCAGGGTCGCAGGATCTTCTCAAGGAACAAGTAGTATCTGATTGGAAGTTTGGACGTATGATTTAGTTGTTTGTTGGAACAAAACAAAACGCTAAATATTTAGAATATCTAAACAAAAAAATAATGATAATGTCGAAACTATAAATTTTTGGGATACCGCTTCGGTTCTAATTTTAGATCTGGTTTAAAGGCTGGTCCAAATTAAAGATTTAGCCAAACTATCTATACCTGAAGAGGTAATAAGGATTGTTTGTTTTTTTGTTCGTCTGAGGTAGTTTCTGGAAGTGCTGCTCCTATTATTAAAAATCTTCCCCCATTTTCGTGTGCTACGAATATTTTATGGTTAACTTGACTTCCACACGTATCAAGTCGCTGACAAAAGCGAGATTATCATAAATGCACTGCTGGACATTAGGATGGAATTATTCTGTCTCTCATCTTCACGCATTATATACATACAAGCTACGAACCTTACATATTTCTTTTGTTTCGTCCACGTTCATACATTTGTTCATACAAGCACGCCGGTTACGAGTACTGCGCACACGACCTTTCTGAAGAACCCCACCAATAAGGTCAGGGTAGGTCTTTCTAGGGCGTCCTCTCCCGGCGTTGCCACTCACATCTGCCATATAAATCCCTTTTGTTAGTCGCCTTTCACTCATCCTCTCAACATGACCGAACCATTTAAGCATACTCTTTTCTACTTTTGTCACTACATCCTCTTTTAATCCGCAACGTTCTCGTATCATTTCATTGCTCACTCTATCGTTCAAAGTTACACCACACATACTTCGCAAGGAACGCATCTCCACAGCATTTATCCTACTTTCACGCATTAATGAAGTGAATTTAATAATAAGTCTTTTACCTTATACCCAACATTCCTGTTGACTCCAGTATGGCATGACTTAAGACCCTTCAGTTGATCCAAGTTGTTGATGGGCAGATCATTGTGAACAACGATGACGGCTTCATATCTAAATGGCGCTAAAACAAACAAAGAGATAATTTTACATTATTTTTGAGATGAATTAGGACTTATCAAACACGGCAAGAAATTTATGGACCTGTACTGCTATGCCCACTAGAATGTATTAGCCAGCAATTGTTGACGCTCCGTGCATGACACGCTACGGTGTTAGTCGCTGACGGAACAGTCTAGTGGGCATAATCTGATACTTTTCAATACAAAGAATTATATTATTAATTTTATTATTGATTTTTTTCTTTATGGTTTGGTACGGTGTATTGGGCTCCTTTAGGGCACGTGTCAACTGTATGACCAAAATACAACCGTCCGTGAGCATTTCGACAAACGGACTGCTCCAGCAGTTGTTGCAGCAGTTCGCACCAAACGTATAAATTGAAAGAGCCCTGAATGACTTTTGGCAGTGATCATAATTAGTTCTGAAATTCTACAGAGAATAAAGACTTTATTATTTACTGTTTCTTAAGAAACTAACAAAAACACAAAACTTATATAAATAAACTAGCTTCTGCTCGCAACTTCGTCCGCGTAGTTTTTTTTCACTCACATTAGTTTACGTTTTTAGTTACTGCTCCGCCCCTATTGGTCGTAGCGTGATGTTATGTAGCTTATAGCCTTCCTCGATAAATGGACTATCCAATATAAAATATTTTATCAATTCCAACCAGTTGTTTCCGAGATTAGCGCGTTCAAATAAACAAATAAACTCTTCAGCTTTATAATATTAGAATAGATAGTAATATAATTACAAGGCACCTATGCTTAGTTTATAGAAGAGAAAGGGGGAAGCTCATAAGGCAACAAAAATCTCTACATGTTATGTGTGAAAATAAAAAAAGTAAATGGAAAACATAAGTGTTTCTTGGTTATTTTTTTTCTTCGTAAAACTAGACTATTCCTATACAGGTGTTAATTGAAGTGCGTGTGAATAGCAGGTAATTAATAACACGGGCTGCTTGCCTTCTCGTTATCAGGCTCACCTTTCCCTAAGTTACACAATTTACTGCAGGATCTTTATCTTGCATCTTTTGTGTAGGTACTTAACGAGTTCCAAACTTCAGCAACGTTTGTTTAGCTTTAGTTTGGTATGTACATGTGTAGTGTTTATCTCGTTTTGGACATTATTTTGTAATTAATTTACCGTACATGTTTGCTTGCGGCATTTATTTATGATTAAGATTATTTTTCTTGTCACTACCATCACGTCTGTATTCCCCGAAGGGTTAGGCAGAGGTGTACCAGTGTTCACCCACAGTTCGCCAGTATGTTTAGGTCCCATGTAATAGGGGGCGAGCCTATTATCATTAACCGGGCACAAATCCTAACTCCGAGCTGCTACTGAGAATTTTATAGCAAATCCAATAACGCTTTTTGCTCGACCTGGAAATGGAACCCAAGACCTCTAGCGTAGCATTCGAGCTTAGGACCACTAGGATAACGAGGCAGTTTTTATGTTAGTTTTTGTTTGTTATTTTTCTTGTCATAAGCGGCCTATCCAGTAATATTAATTTCTGCTGGAATATATACAACAAGCTGTCTTACAGGTAACATAAAATAACAGATTTTGTAAATTTTCATAGTGATAGTTATCACTTCGTTAAGTTATAATTATAGGTGAACAGGGCTACAGAAACTTGAAGTATAGTAGCCAACATAAGTCGTGGGCACAAACATTAAGTTTATTTATGGGTTTTTAGGTTTATTTTTGGGGTATTTTGGGCCAACGCTGCACGCTATCGGTCGGACAGATGGACCAAACAACTAAAATTTTAAAGTAATATTAAAATAGTACTGTTTTAAGGATAATACTGGCAATAGGCTCGCCCCCTATTACATGGGACCTAAATATACCGGCGAACTGTGGGTGTACATTGTTACACCTCTGCCTAACCCTTCGGGGAATACAGGCGTGATGGTATGTTATGTTACTGTTTTAAGGGATGGCGTTCTCAGGGGGCCTCCCTGAACAAAAAATGATTGCATTGCAACGACGGGAAGAACATATGTAAATATCAGCTTCATTAAGTGTCTTTACATACGTCACATTTCTTTAAAAACTTAGGTATAGCAGCCGCCACGAGTCGCGAGCACAAACGTCAAGTTAATTTTTGGGTTTTTCGGGTCGCCGACGCTGCACGCGATCGGTCCAACTGACTAACCAATCGCGTGCAGCGTCGGCGACCGGCGACGTCGGAACCCAAAAAATCACTTGACATTTGTGCTCACGACTGGTGGCGGCTACTATACCTTTTCCAAACATCAGAGCCTTCAAAATAATAAGTTCTATCTAGTAATACGTTTCTACTATCTCTATCTTGGCTGTTACAATGGTGGCCGTAAAACAATCTCGATAGCCTGGGGACATATCACTTGAAACTTTCTCCCGATCAAAAGTTACGCAACCGAAAACATTATTTAAGTATGTACCGATTCATTTGAAAGCATTTGATAACGTTTTATCTGTTTGAATAAATTGTACCTCATTTTGAAAGGTTATTTTATTTACAGAGATTACTTATTACGTAACAGTAATGTATTGTGCTATTAGTGAGACGCCATTGAAAGTACGTAGTATCTATTTTTTATTGTATGAATTGTGATTTTTTTTTGACTGTTTTTTAATTTGGGTTCCGTGTTGTATATTTCTAAAATAAACATTTCTGTAGTACATACCATTACGCCTGTATTCCCCGAAGTAATAGGGGGCGAGTCTATTGCCATTAACCGGGCACAAAATCCTATCTCCGAGATCCTACTGAGAATTGCATAAAGCAACCCAGTAAAATTTTGCCCGACCTGGGAATCGAACCCAAAACCTCTAGCGTAGCAGTCGCGCTTAAAACCACTAGGCTAACGAGGCAGTTAAGGTTCTCGGTTAACGAGACATTGCTATAGTCCGTTTATTTAAATTACACAGCTGGTGTTTACAAATAATTTTGCAGGACTGATAAGGCAGATGTGTGGTCTATAAATTACATAGCTTTTTTTTTCAATGAATAATAGGTACCTTTTTATTGTCTGCTCAGTATAATAGCAAAAAAAACTCAGACTTCATCAAAATAGTGAAGTCATTTTTATGTAATCTTGAATTCACTATCATTTTCTGCTATATATTGTTCTCATATACTCCAGCATAAACGTTTACGCTATAAATATATGTTTGTCATCCTTTGTTTGCTTATATACCGAGGGTAAGGTTCATACATATTTCATGACATAAAGCTGAGGGTACGTAAGTGCCCTAACATAGAGATAGGAAAACAATCCTAGCAGTGTATATTTCAGGAATGTGATGGCGTAGATTTCAGATGAGAGAAATCTCAACCTTTTTTCGTTTTTAGAGACCTTTCGTTAGTTTTATAGCGTAAGGTTAGGACTTTTTATATTTATGAGCGAGTATCCGAGCTACAGGTATTTTAATAAAATATGTAACGAAAAGGTCGTTTGCTTTCGTAAGTAGTTGAAGCGAAGACAGGTTCAAAGATAAAACTCTAGCGACATCTACGAAGACTATTAACTTTAATAGAAGATTAGGAACCCTTGCATTAACCTTTCTTAGTATTCTCCAAGAAACAGTAAAAGTAAATCTACATCTTTAGTTCACGAACTTCAATTTAAATTCAGCTTCTCACAGGCATGGACACGAAACAGTTACAAAGTTAGCAAATTATGAAGATCTATACTAAGAAGTCTGCGATACTCGACAAAAGCTGGAATAAGCGGGTAATGGGAAAACGAAAGATTTCGCCTAAATCAGCTTAATTAGATAATTGGTCCTTCAGAAGGAAATCTACTTAATGAGATTATTTTAAAATACGGTGGACCATCAAAACTTTTTAAATGATCCACCAATATATTTTGGCAATTTACGGTGGCGCTAGTCGCAAGGAGAAATGTCAAAAACCGTTAAATTTAAGTACATTTAAACATAGTTCCGAATTTTGCCGTCTGTCAAAATATACTGGCTTCTCCATAGTTTACAAAGCTGAGACTACTTTTGGGGTTTGACGTTTCAAAAGCAAATAAGTTTGGAGTGAACTCAAACAGTTGGTAGTCAGCCGAGCAGAATTTAGTGGTTTTCATTAAAGTTTACCGTCGAGATCTTTTGAAGAGGCTGTAATGAGGAGTTATAACTTGGAAAGTCGTTTTACAAGTCAGTATTTTATGAAAGGGGTCTTAATTATTAATATAAAATATGACGTAATTCTAAATTCCCATTGAATAGACCTGTAATAAAGGTTTTCGATATGAATTTTGGAAAGGATAAGTCTACATCTTTATTTTCGAGGGTTTAGCGAAAAATGGTAAATGCAAAATTATACATATGTATACTATTTTTGCCAACATTGTGATCACAGGGTGTAACCACGTATACAGTAGTGAAATTTAAGAACTGGATTGATGATAAAATGCTCTACCCATACCAGAAACCTTCAAAGCCCCTTCCTTGTCATTAAAAAGATCCATTTATATTCTTACCATCCGGTTCCTCTTCGGTCCTGTACTCCTGTACCACCACGAAGTCTTGGTTTTGTATTTTAGTGGCGCAGTACATATCCTCAGGGTCGACAGGTACGATGTCCGCTTGGCGTTGCTGCACAAGATTTAAGCAGTCCACCCTGAAAGTGAATGGTTAAGTGTCGCTAATAAGGATCATCATTATTATCTGCCTAGCTAACTAAGTTATACGAATGGCAGCCGGGAACAACAACTTTGCGAGCTTTTGAGGAACTGAACTAAACTTCTAAACTCCGGGCTACAACTGAGGAATTTTATTTCATCATTAATAGAAAATCCCAACCAGGTACTTACTAATGGTTCGATAGGAAAAAAAATTGCGTTAACATTTCTCAAAAAATGGGCTATAGTTATTTGAGGAAGGTTATAGGCAATGCAACGGCATCACTTGGTTATATAAATACCATCTTATACCTATACCTACATTGGCAAATAAACAAATCTGAATCACAATCTTTACAACATTACGCTACGACATACGGGAGCGGAGCAGTAATCAAAGATGTACCTTAACGCAGACGAGACGACTCCCAGCCACCGTAGATACGGGCCTGTGGACGGTGAGCAATGGGTAGCTCACCGTCCTTACGTTGTATAACGACAGGCCGTGTCGACGGCGCGTTCGTGTTCCACGCGCGCCTCAAAGAGATGTCAGCAAAGGAAAGGGGCCACTGCGGGTTGTTCGTAAGAGATACCGCGCCCCCGGAACGCAAAGGGCACAAGAAGGAACATGGGTGGGTTTTAGTCAGTAAAAGTCTGACACTCCCTCCCGCCCCGCCCAGGGCGGGAGAAGTTATTTGATGATTTGCCACCCCCCAAAAAAAAAAAAAAGAAAAAAAACGCAGGTAATACATAAGGACCTATTGCTAGGTATTAAACCTATGTAGATATAGTACCTAGCTACCTATACATTCAAGATCGCGAAGGAAACAAGTCTCGACGTGCAATGTTTTTGTGTTCAAATTTAAAACAATGAAACCGAGGCGTTACGTGAATACTGAAGTATAAAATGACATCTGCATTGTATTGTTTTTCCGTTAGCTTTTTGTTTCAGTATTACAGTCAGTATTGTTTGGTACGTGTTATTTTAGCGGTGGAAAATATTGGTAGTTTTAACAATTTTACATACATTGTTCTAATTTTCCAAACTAATCTATGAACGATGTTATGTTTATTGTAAATTGTCTGTTTTTGCTTGAAAATTATTTAGTGCAATTTCATCTTTATTTCCTTAAATAACATCATCTGCTTTTAACGTTATTCCAACTATTTTAGGGTCCATATCTAGTCTAACGTGATGCAGCTGAATACCAATGTTTTGCATAGAGTGATTGACTATCTGATCTTCACAAGTCAGTTAATGGGTAACACGATACCCCTTGGTAACAATGGTAAGTAGCGACTGTCAAAGATCTAAGAGAGACACATAGGTATCACACCACCAACTTCTAAACTCTAAGCTGCTACTGAGAAATCATCTAATTGAAAAAATCTATTAACACATTTGTGACTACGAGGTTAACAGCGCAATCCTTCATTCCTCAAATACTTGGTACTACACAAACAGTTTCTTACAAATCTATCTCATAAGTGTAATAGGTAGTAAAGTTGAACTGCAACTGGATACAATAAAGGTAATTGAGCAAGGTTAGTTCTAAAAATGTTGCCATAATTGGCTAAATTGGCCAACTTGGCACGTGGCGTCTCTCGTCTTTTTGAGAGGCAATCTAGAAAATTAGGTTACGTAGGGTACGTAAAAAGCTAGACTTTTTATTTATATACGGTGCTATTTTATACTTATCTGTTGAGTTCGTCAGTAAAAAAGAAGTTTGTCCTTAAAAAGGCTTAAGTAATCTTATTTAAAATGTTATGTCAAGTTGCCTGCAGTATTTTGGACAACCAATCACATCAACTTAGGTACTTTTATTAGGATTTTTGGTGAATGTAATGGAAAGGTTAAAGCTGAACGTTTGTCACATAAACGTCTCAATGGATTTGGATAAAATGTAGCATCTGTAGACTGTCTTAAATACTTTTTACTGTATATAAAAAGAGTGCTGCAAAGTTACGAATGCAACTGTGGGCAAAAGCTACGTGTGATTATAAGGGGTGGAAGCTGTTCCATAAATGTTGACCGTATAGACTTGCTCTTTAGGATTGAACGTCTGTTTTTTTTTTAATGACCGACGAAAAATTTCGGTTGCTTTGTGTGTAAAGTGGGAGTTAAAGTCATGTACAGAATTCATGATAAAGTTTTCAAAACTCTTTATAAAATAAAAAACGTTATGTAAAAAGCAGCGAAATACATTGCATTGTGACCCTAAAATCCCGTGCAATTAGAGCCACTTTACGATGTACTATGTTGAAAAATAAATAAATATTATCTTACCTGTCTCTTGCTGGTACACATTCAATTTGGGTCTTGGACTTCGTGGGGGCATTCGTCATGTCCTGACATGCTTTCAGGTACTGCGACGGGACGCATATTTTAACTATAACATAATAATTCATCATTTATCCTTGGAAGATATAAATAAGTAAGTTTGTTTTTAATTGTTTCAAAGAAGTAATCGCTATAGTATTGATCTGATTACGAAAACTGTTTTCACTGATAGTAAGCCACACTATTGTCGAGTGCTGTAGGCCATGTTATAAATAAAACTCTAAGTAGGTAATGTACGTTAATTAGCCGTTTCTACAAAATAAACTAATTTTGTTTCAAGATTATTTAGTGTCGACGAACTCATGCTATTAATTTCATATTAGGTACGTTTTTATTACGAATTATTAACATGGAATTGGACCTTTGTGATACGAAGCGTGTCAAGCTAATTTTATGACCTGTGCCATTTTTGTTTTTGTAATTTAATGAAATAGATAAGTATTTATGTACATTCATAACCCAAAGAAGAGAAAATAAGATTAAATAAGAAGAAGAAAGATTAAATCAACTAGTGTTGTTATAAAATCATTTCAAGAAAGATTTCTTAGGTATTTAGCTCAATACGTACTTTGGTATTACCAAACAATTTAATCCTAGACGATTTATCGAGATAGTAACTTACAGACATAAATCGAACAATAATCGATTCGCGAAATTCGGGATTCGATTCGAATAAACACATCCAGAGAATGGTCCCCACTACAATTTATGGACCGTTCTGTTTTTAAAATATTGGAGTAGGAAAAGAATGTTAAAGGCGCGAATTTGTTAAAAATGTACATTAGATTATGTTTATTCTATGGTACAAAACATGATTATACCTACTTAATTCATAGTTCATAGATAATATCCACCTACTATTGTAAGTATAAGATGTGATATTTCTCAACAAAAAGTTACCAAACGTGCAAATATTTGCCCATAGATATGAGTAGGGGTTAAATGTCAAAGTTTTCGCATCTTTACCTACATTACTAAAACCTAGTCGGTCCGAGATTATTTAAGTCTGTTTACATTATCAATTTGAAAGAACAATTTTTCAACTAGGTACTATCAACTATTTTATAGGCTTTTTTATTTAACTATTGGTTTATTTTATTGCGAGAGAATAAAATCTTTTTTATCGTAAAATTCTTATTAATTATGATGATTAACTAAAAAAAACACACGGGAAAACATTGGCCACAACACTCTACATCACAATTAGCAACAAAACAAAAAAAAAAATCTTTATTTACTCAGATTTGACTTAATTTTGAAATTTTAAACTGAATTCCATAACATATCCATGGACAAAACGGACTTAAGAAAAAAAAAAGATCACTTTAAAAATAGAACATACATGATGATTTGCTGTGCACACAAACACATGTCAGGGCTATAAGATAAATGTATTTTAATGCCATGGTCAAGGCAAGCTCGCGCGCTATCGCCTCACTACCGCGGACCGTCCAAGCAACTTCTTTTATATTCCCACGTTATCTTTATTGTGATTGTTTCACCATGTATAAATGAACACAGAGGTAGACACTGCATTTGAGTTGTAAGATTTGCGCGGCACTGTGTCATGTGTGTTGCTAGTTGGAAAACGGCGCGCGATACAGACTTCAGATGTTTATAGATAAGATATTGAGATTATCAATGGATAGCAAAATGATCATAGAGAAGTCACCATATAAAATAACAGCTGTTATTTACCCCCACAGCTCTGAACGTGGGATTTTTCCTTAGAAACCTTAGTTGGTTAGGTACCTATAAGCCAAAGTATTTTTTTTTTATTTTAAGCGAATGTTTGCAACACTCTTACATATTCAGTTAGCATCGTTACTTATATAGCACCGGAAAATACGACACTTCATTATTATATAGGTACCTACCTACTTAGTAAGCAGATTCGACACCGGGTACAGATATCTATCTACCTATATTTTAAGAATAATAAGTCAAAGAAAGTATTGGGTGTAGTAATAGTTATTATTCTCTGGTATTATTATCTACATTTTTACAACACTAGCATACCATATGGTCTTATATGCCTACTTATAGATAGACGTGTGTTTCATAGTTTCATACTATGTGTCCACTATACTACTACTACTACTTACTATGTGTGTGTGTGTTTCATGTTATGTGTGTGTATGTACTAGGTCCGACTGACAGACCAGTCGCGTGCGGCGTCGGTGACCCAAAAAGCCCAGAAAGGAATCCAAAAACTCAAAAATGAATTTGAGGTTTGTGCTCACGACTCGTGGCGGGTACTACACTAGTTTTCCTTCGCGTGGATTTTATTACAGTTTCCTAATTTTATCTATCTATACTTATAATAAATCTGTAGAGAGGTCAATTCTGTACATGAAATATATTTCCAAAATAACTATCAGGGGGTGATTAGGGATCGATACTGATGCCAAAAATGCAATCAGTAAAATTTTTGTCTGTCTGTCTGTATAACCGCTATAGAAACAAAAACTACTCGACGGATGTTAACGAAACTTGGTACAATTATTTTTCATACTCCTGAGGTGGTTATAGTATACTTTTCATCACGCTACAATCAATAGGAGCAGAGCAGTGAAGAGAAATGTTGGGAAAACGAGAGAAGTTACTCCATTTTTTCAGCTTCCGTCGCGTGTGTAACCTTAATGGTTAAAGCTACACAGAAATCATGTATGACGGAAATGTACTCCTTAATATTATATAAAAAATATCCCACGACAGCATATGTCTATCTTTTATGGTTGACTCACAATATCACGTGTAACTCCCGATAGCTTAGCAGTTCGAAGCTTTCTGATTATATTTGTCTACTCTTACTACAAGCTGACGGAGTCGCGGGCACAGCTATCAACAATAATATTGTGCGGTTCCGTATTGCGATATTTTTCAACAGTATTGTAGGTTGACATATTATATTTCCCTACTAAAATATGAAAGTTCTGTCTGTTGCATCAAAACCACTGAACCGTGAGGTAGGACATAGGCTACTTTTTTTTACGAGAAACGACGGAAACGCGGACGAAGTTGCGGGCAACAGCTAGTTGATAATATAATATGGTATAAGAAGAAAGTAAGAATAGGTAATGTAGCTTTCTACTAGAAAAAGATTTTATCGAAGATGACCACACATACCATCACGCCTATATTCCCCGAAGGGTTAGGCAGAGGTGTAACGATGTACACCCACAGTTCGCCAGAATGTTTAGGTCCCATGTAATAGGGGGCGAGCCATTAACCGGGCACAAATCCAAACTCTAAGCTGCTACTGAGAATTTCATAGAAAAACCCAATAACACTTTTTCCTCGACCTGGGAATCGAACCCAAGACCTCTAGCGTAGCAGTCGCGCTTTGGACCACTAGGCTAACGAAGCAGTTCACACCGAAGATGACATTCAAACAAAAACAAACTTAGTCTTCAGCTTTCAAATAATAATATAGATTTTACTGAAAATAGAAATTAATTGCTAAATGTTTAAATACGTATAAAAATGTTTTGTTAACCTTGGCGGCTCTGTGTCCTTCCAGTGTCTATTCGTATAGATCTCCAATACTTACTTTGTCTTGCAAGAGTCATCGCTCGCTTGACCATGGTTTGATTAAAGTAAATTATACATAGACGATCGTGGCTAGTTAAATATTTTTTTCTTTAATTTCATGGTGGGCATTAAAATTATTTAAACGATAGGTTCATAGATTTATATTTCCTCGATAGGTTTTCTTTAATTTTTCTATAGACAATTAGTATATTCTTTTATTATTATTTATTAATTTGAATTTATTTCAATGATTGTGTCCTTCCTTTACAGGCAACATAATAAAAAATAATAATAAAATGAGTTCTTATTTTAAATTAGAAAAAAAACAATTTCAATTTGTATTTACAACATTTTTGCTTAATTTTTGTCAAACCGGCCAGGATCAAAATTATGAAAATAGTCTTTTCAACAAGGCAATATTGGTGTACTTTAAAAAAAAAAAAAAGAATTACTTACATTAGTTAGATATGGGAACTTTTTAGTATAAATACCTGCGTGTTTATACTATAAAGTTCACGTAGGATATTTAGACGCCCGTGAAAAAAAAATAACAGAGAAATAAAAAAAGTTTTTGAAATGTCAAAATATTAAAATAATGGTTGTGCGTCAATCATATTGTTTTATTTTTAAGTTAACTAACGAGCATTTAAGTATGGATTGGATTCATTGCAATAATTGCTTTACTCAGTTAGAACCTGGAACTACACTGCATTTAACATCATGTGGTCATATGTTTTGTAATAATTGTTTAGAGAAAGGTAAGATTATCTTCACCATCATTCAAATAAAAGGATTGATATCCTTACCAACGTATGTAAATATTTATAATTTTGAAAATTTCTTATAGGCGGCAAAGACAGTACATGTTTAATATGCCGAGCACCGTGTTCCATCATGAAACTTGTTCCAGACGTACGTAATTTCGCAAAATATTACGTACCAATTATTTTACTTAGAAAACCTTGAAATGTAATTTTCTCATTAACAATTTAATTTTAAGATGAAACAAGAGATTCAAGATTACTTTACCGATCCAGAGGAATTAATTAAAAAGTCCTGTGAGGTGTTACAGTTTCAGAGGCAACACAGACGCCGGTTGTTATCTTATTTATTGCAATCAGTAAGTAATTTTCTTACTTAATTAAATTAAATTCTGTAAATAGACGACATTTTACTATTGCCTTTGAATTTAAACCAGAAAACATGTTTAAGCAGGAAATATAAATACCATTTGTTTTGAACGGATGAATAAGTAGGTACTGTAGCAAAAAACTAAAGACATTTTCGGTTGCCAGTTATTTATTTTGCATCAACATTGTCATGTGAACACTATTATAAGCACGTTAACGTCCACTAGTACCTATAAGTAGAAGTAAATTCGACTTCATTGTAAAAAGCATTGAAGTAAGTAAATACACACTCAGATCTCATATTTGATAAACGATTAGTATTTTGCCTCGGGAGCCTAGTGGTCCTAAACGCGACTGCTATGCTGGAGATTTTGGGTGCGATTCCCAGGTCGAGCAAAAAGTGTTATTGGGTGTTTCTATGAAATTCCCAGTAGCAGCTCTGAGTTAGGATTTGTGCCCGGTTAATGGCAATAGGCTCGCCCCCTATTACATGGGACCTAAACATACCGGCGAACTGTGAGTGTACATTGTTACACCTCTGCCTAACCCTTCGGGGAATACAGGCGTGATGGTATGATGATGATTAGTTTTTTGTTTTTGTAACAAAATTAGGTATGTGAATTATTTATCCCATGTTTCTGTTGACACATTCTCATAATTATTCTACCTACCAATCAATAGAGCGACTTCGGTATATTTTTTAGTAATATTGTGTAAAATTTTCCCTAGGTAAGTTTATGTGAAGTGAGGTACCAATTCCTAGCATCAGCGATGTTATTCTATAATCATCATCTTCGCTGAATAAGGTAAAAAGAGCGTGAGCGTGAGAAGTCAACCCGCCCTCACTTCACCAAAATGTATCATTAATGATTTTTATAGAACAAATCGTCTGAACCCACATTATATTTTTATTCTCCATTCTCTATTGCATTCCATATGTATTACAAAGATGATAAAAAAGTAAAATATCAATATGGACCCTGTCGGGCATAGCAAACATTTAGGAGAGAAGAAGAGGGTTAACCCCTACTTCTAATAAAACGAAAACTCTATCATAATTTAACTTATTTCAGACGAAGAAATTCTACACGGCGCGGACCGAGTTAAAACGCATGACCGAATTATGTCAGAAGCAGCATAACCAACTAAAGGAGTATCATAGAACTATTCGGAGCTTAGAAGCTCAATTGGCGATCCAATCCAGTAACATTTAACTTGCTCTGTATTTAGACTAGCTTTTGCCTAAGGTTTCACTTAAATCTTCACGGAGCTCTTTGTCGTATAAAAGAATATAGACTTAAAAAAAAAATCTAGTTCGGGCTATGAAATCCTTGAAATATGTTGGTCACCAAACCACTCTTATGGATTGGTGATTGCAGTTACATGTCGCTATAACCAATATTGGTCGAAGACTTATCCTATATAAGACAGCATTCAAAGAGTTTATCACCAAGGTTTTTCTTTACGGATGGGGAATCAGCAAATGATATGCTCCCTGCTGCCCTGGGCGGGGCGGGAGGCGAGTGTCAGAGTTTGACTGACTAAAACCCATCCATGTTCCTTCTTGTGCCCTTTGCGTTTCGGCGGCGCGGTATCTCTTACGAACAACCCGCAGCCCCGGCAAACACCGGCACTGAGTGGCCCCTTCTAGAATTGCTAACAACTCTTTGAGGCGCGCATGACCAAGGTTGGCTTTCGAATTGGTGATTGCAATTATTCAATTTTACATATGATTTTGCCTGTTCAAAAATATATAGAAGACAGACTGGTTAAGAGACGTAAAAAAAAATATAATCTTCAATAAAACGTTTACGGAACATTTTCGAACAACAAACAATATATTCACACAACCATAAACAAAGGTAATATTCGAATGGGAACCCGGAAAACAGAAACAATAAACATCCCATAAATACTCTTTTATCGTACAAAAATTAAACACGCGAACGTATTTTGATACCCTTTTATGGGGTTATAGGATGTTCTCATATGGGATTCGACTCATTTTCAGAGCAAATATCGCCGTTCAACATCCCCATATCGCCAGGGAATAATATATCACCGAGCTTCGTGCAGACCACACCTACTTATAAGCGTAATGCTAAAAGTACGCCGTTTTCGGTAAGTGCCTTCAAGTGTTTTATATTATGTATGGGGTTCTATTTTATGTACCTATAATGGGTGTCAAAAGACCCTTAATACTTGGATCTGGAAGATTAAACAAGACACAATACAAGTTTTAATGTTAAGGGAACTGAATCAGCTTGCCTTCCGAACGAGGACGAGGGGTTGAAATATACACGTTCATATCATTGCGATCATTTTTTGTTCTGGAACACATATGAATCAAAAGATTCTTGAAATGAGACTAATTTTAACTTACTTACTTATCTCTGTAGCCAAAAACTTACGGAGATTTTGAAATTTTTTTCGAATTTTCTTTACGTATTTTTACGAGAAGGAAGTTTTAAAGGTTGCAACTTAACTTAAATATCCTCACGGCCTCTCTACAAGTATTTATTATAATAAACCTTCGCTTTAAAACTGAAACATGTTTTTAGTTTCTCAATAACGCAAGGTTAGTTGAAAACTGAGTTTCTTTTGTGTTTCCATGTAAATATAGGTAAGTATAACTATATTTCTTTTACTTTTCTTTGTAACAAAATGAATAGGAAAGTTTGGTTTGAATCCTGTGTGACGCATTGGTTCAATCTTGCAATCTAAATTGGATGGCGGGAAAGACCTGGAAGGAACGGCCATAAGGAAAGGAAATAATCATTTAAGCCAAGATTTATGTCTGTACTCGTCTACGTATTCTTGTGTACATACTATAGAACATACATACTATCACGTCTGCATTCCCCGAAGGGTTAGGCAGAGGTGTAACAATGTACACCCACAGTTCGCCGGTATGTTTAGGTCCCATGTAATAGGAGGCGAGCCTATTGCCATTAATCGGGCACAAATCCTAACTCCGTGCTGCTACTGAGAATTTTATAGAAAAACCCATTAACACTTTTTGCTCGACCTGGGAATCGAACCTAAGACCTCTAGTGTAGCAGTCGCGCTTAGGACCACTAGGCTACCGAGGCAGTTATAGAACATGAATTATGAAAATCATGTTCTTGTAGTCCTTTGTTTAAACATGGGTATCTATATGACAGGAAACGAATCAATGGTCATAATTGCAAATTAGTGATACTTTATAAGCTGGGTTACCAATTAACTCGGAGTTACCATTCTAGGTGGAAACATCTTAACGAAAACTTTCACTACGGAATCAGTAGGCACATGATTCTATCAGGGAATTTTTGTTGCTCCGGGTATGTTGCTAACCCCTCGTATAATGTAATAGCTTAATCGCTCGCGACTTTAACGGCATGAATATTTTCATCCACGTTTAGTTACGTCTTTGGTTACTGCTCCGCTCCCGCGTATCGTAGCTTGATGTTATAAATATTTGTTGGACCTACAGATAGTTTTTCCAGGTCTGGCTGTTTGTGTATGTGAATTTGTATGTTTGTAAACGCACCCACAATATAGGAGAAATTCGTAGTGTGGGGCAAAGTTAAAAAATAAAAGTTTCAAGTATATACTATACTATTCCTCGCGAATCTGGCATTATTTACAAAATAGAATTTAACCCAACCGAGTGGTATCTTCAGAGATTGGCACGTTTAAACAAACAATAAGAAAAGCCTTTCAGCTTAATTATATTAGTATACCTAGATACCTAACCTACCGCCTACCTAACTACCTCGTTAGCCTAGTGGCACGAAGCGCGACTGCTACGCTAGAGGTCCTGGGTTCGATTCCCAGGTCTAGCAAAAAGTCTTATTGGGTTTTTCTATGAAATTCTCAGTAGCAGCTCGGAGTTAGGATTTGTGCCCGGTTAATGGCAATAGGCTCGCCCCCTATTACACGGGACCTAAACATACCGGCGAACTGTGGGTATACATTGTTATACCTCTGCCTAACCCTTCGGGGAATACAGGCGTGATGGTATGGTATGGTATACCTAGATAACATACCTGTTTCCAATTTAATCTCGTGTAAGCAACTAACTTTGAGTTAAGATTTTTGGTGCCAATGATCCTAAGTATGTCATACGTGCCCTTCTATTTCAGATAGCTATAATTTTTTTTGTTTTGTTTAATAGTTCATATAACACGGAGGTACGTGTTTCCCAGCTTTTATCACATATTCTTAGAAGATAATATAAGGAAAATGTATTCACTAAGATAATGTTCTTGTTGTATAATTAATGCCCTTCGGTTTCGATTCTTAATTAAAATTCCTTGCTCTTGAAATGCAAGAGACAAAAGGGAAATCTTTGAAAGAATTAGTTGAGGCCTGAAATTAGAAAATGCTGGCTCATTAATTAGTCTTTACAAATGTATTTTATGTACCTACCTTTGTATGCTTTTTTTACATTTCATCTTTAGAAAATTCTCGTAATGTTTCCATCTACGAAATATTCTAAGTTAAATAATTAATTTTAATAAGACCATTGACTTGTATTATCATTGCATGAAGAAATCTCCTTAGGGTTATCTTGGAACCAATATTACTTTTACATTGTGTTGCTATGTTCAGAATTACTTCAAACATAGATTTACTTACTGCCACATTCTTTAGTTGTTATTAGGTCATATTTGAAATAAAATTTAGATCGAAGCCGAAGCAAAAGAAAACAAAAAAAAAATTAGTGTCCTACCCACCTAAGTCTTTTCTTTTTGGACGAAAGGTACCCTGTGTCCTCTTCTGTACCCCTTATAACGTGTATGTAAAATTTCATTATGATCGGTTGAGCAGTGAAGCCATGCAAGCGTAACAAACAAAGTTACTTTCGCATTTATAATATTAGTTATTATTTTCAATACTTAGATAGACCACGGGAGTACCCTAACCCAAGATTGACAGTTAACCTTAAACTGTTGGGGTACTCCCGGGGTCCAGCACACTAAAATGACGAAGATAACGATAACTTTTGACTCTAGGTTCAACAGTATCAGTCGAACCTCGTCACTCCGACGCGGATAAGCAAACAGCGGTCTGCGAATATCAGTGCTCATAGTCAGGTGATTAATGTATTTTTATTTCATAGGTTAAATACAAATGTCATTTTCGCCCCGTATTTAATACGTCCGCCTCCCATGCACTAGGTTGTGGCTCGATGTTGGGCCAGTACCATTTGTGACGTTTTCAATTATGTACTTTCTATGTTCATCTTGGATATCACTCACATCGGTTATGGAAAATGTCGTGACCAATCGAGGTCTTGCCCTGCAGTGGGACAATAATAGGCTGGTATTATTATAATTAGGTTAAACACGACTTTAACGGCCTCAGTAGCATTTCCATTGTACTTAATATTCGTTTTCTTTTACCCATTTTCCTCTATGTAAGATTTCATCTGAATATAACTCTTATTACTTCCATACTTCGACTTCAAATCTGCTTTTTATGTATAAAAGTAAGGCCTACCTAGATTTTTGCAGCTTTTGAATTAACCCGAGTCAGCAATTAAAAGCGCTTTAAAAGAACCTGCACGAAACTACAAAGCGCCTTTGCCATTTTTAATTAACCTTGTTGCTAAGACGATAATTCTTGCTATTAACAATTTTTCGAACTGAATATTCCAAAATGTTTTAAGTTGTTTCTAAAACTTATGAGCTGGAACAATTATCTAATTATGTTAATAAAATTATGTAAATTTTTTTTTCAGCGTTCGAACACCTCTAACAGGATTTCATCGACTGTCTTCACACCACCGACTCCCGAGTCTGCTGGGTACTCCAACTTTTTAAAGAGTCTCTAATGGTATTCTGAACGCATCCAAACATTCGCTCGCGTGTGCCAGAGCGAATTTCCATAAAAAAAAATACACATTTATTTTTTATTACCACTGGCGGCATTCGAAAACCGAATTATACAGCCTATTTTCTTTAGGCCTGTGTTACATTGTGTGACAGCGCTTTGTGTATGACACGAATATTATATTATTTAACGTCAAGACTCGAGGTATGGGGATGAAATGGTTTGGGAAAAGACATGTGGTTTATGAAATATTATTTATGGTACTGCGTCATATTATACATTATTTTGCTCCCTAAATAATATCTTTCATCAAAGCCTGTTTCGGATTGTTGTTTTTTATTATCAAGTTAACTCAGTAATGATGTTTAGATTTTTTTATTAGGTATAATTATGATGTCGCCATTGTTACTGGCCTATTTCCACTGTAAAGTTGTTTGTCCAGGTGGTGCTTTAACTGTAGCACTTATAATGTATTTTTTATTTAAATATAAATGATGTGCTCGTACCCTTAATTACATTACATTTACCTCAAATTGAATTCCGATCGTCGCGCTGATTGAGTGAAATTGCGCGTTCCAATTTTGAAATTATGCAGCGCTTAAATTATATTCCATGAACACAGATTACACTACTTTTGAGTTATTTGGTTACTAATAATATTTTAGCTGCATTTTCAATGAGTGAACAATTTTGTTTGCCGGAAAATTAATGTTTAATTGATAATTATAATTATTACTACGTTTTAAGTTAAACCTTCACGATCAATAAATCAAATCAACTTTTTCTAAACATACCTTTGTCTTTGCCAAATGATCATAGCAAATCAATTTTACCAATTAATTACTATTTCGTAAAAAAAACTTATCGGGTGGTTTATTTTCTAGGTCTTTCAGTAGCAGTAATGAATCGGGCTATATGTCAAATAGTCCATTTCGATCGCCTGGTGTATATTGCAATGGCTACGGAAAATGTCCATTCAATAAAAGAACGAAGATTATGAGGTTCGATTAGAGTTTATTTGTTTTTTATATTAGATGTTAAGAAAAATAAGGTTGTATTCTACCTATTCAGTGTTAATGAAACTAGAGACTGCATGGTTTCAATATTTTTTTTTCTTTTTAGTCTTCTAAGTTAAACATTTTCAAAAATAGAACTGTCATTATAAACTAATCGTTCACGTTGGTGAATTCCAACACCATTGCAGCACCCTGGGTGCTTAGTGTGAGTTTTTTCATTCACGTTCGACTGCGAGCGCATTGGACATTTATATGGAAAAAAGTTTAGCGGCATCTGGTGGTCACTAGGAGAAACCTAATTTCTCATACAAAATTCAAACGCGCTCGCATTTGAACGTGTGTCGAAAAAACTTAAATATTTTTAATTTATAATATTACTGTAAAAAAAAATATTACTGTTTAAATTCAAGTTTTTGGCGGTTCGGGTTTACAATTTTATGCTATATACGAAGACTATGTGCACCGGTAGACAGCACATGCCGTGAAAGAAAGCGTTACTACATTATAATAAGTAGATAGGTATATTAGTCGCCAAGAGTCCTGAGCACAAATGTCAAGTTTATTTATTCAGTTTTTGGGTTCCCTTCCCCCGAAAAGAACCCGATATCCCGAAAATTATATACTACTGTACTTAGTGTGTTACAACGGTATACATAGTTACTGCATTCTCATATTAGGATAGCTTTTATCATTTCATTTTTGTATTTTCGCATGTTAATTAGAACATTACAATAAGAAATATTTGCATGATTATTATGAGTAGGTATTATTAAGAAATAAAATATTTTTGTTGAATTTTTATTTTCATTTCATTTAAATTCTCATGCCTACTTAATCTATTAATTTTTAAACTGGGATCCGAGCCCAGTCTTATTGAGATTACTTATAAGAATTTCCAAGAACACTGCCCAACCTGGGGATCGAACCCAGTACCCCTTGCCACCATGAGACAGACGACGATGCAGTCTAAATTCATAAAATAAATAAAGGGTTTAACTTTGTAGACGATCTGTAATAATACCTACATATATAAATCAAAATCTTTTCATGCGTTCGATGCCTCAGACAGACAGACACACACACACACACATACACACAAACACACACACACTAACATACTCGTCAAATTTATAACACCCCGTAGGTTCTGCGTCGGGAGTTAAAAGAGTAAGTATTACATGTTATACTTCCAGTATATAATGTCCATAAGGAAGGAAATAAAACATCAATTACGAAACTTCAAAAAAACTCTTTATTAACGTCATTGATCAAAAGGAATAGTTTTTAACGATGAATGGGTAAGATGCCCTTGTTCTGCTGGTAGCCGCCGGTAGCCTCCTGGTGTCCATGCACCGAGTGGGCTCCAAGATTGTTGAACTTCTCCAGAACTTCGGCACCACCCTTGTAGCCTTTCTGTGCGTATTCACCCTGAAAACAGAAAAGAAAGATTAGTCAGATGTCTAAATTTTTAAATGGAAAGATAATGTAGTGTATCATAATTACACCTTGTGCAAGTTACTGTTGTTTATTTGGTTAAACGTGCAAATCTCAAAAACTGATTTACTTAAAAAAATATTTTGCGATACACAGCCCGTTTATCGAGATAGGATAAATAACAACACGCTACGAAAGACGGAGGTGGGGCAGCAACCAAAGACATAACGTAATATAGGTGAAACCACGGGCTAGCTGTCGTATAATAACGATAGTTCTCTATCTGTATCTAAGAATTTTAATCTGATGTATATAAAATGAAAGAATGCTCCAAATGAATGGCATTAGAACAAAAAACGATTCGACCCCGTACAGTCAAACGGGGTGAATCGGGACGAAATTTTAAAAAGGATTTTTACTTTGAAATAATATAGTTTGTTACCAGCAAGGACGTTAAAATCTTAAATTGTAATTTAGTTGATACAGAAGGGATCTCTTTGGTAAAATCCCTTTTAAAATTTCGTCCCGATTCACCCCTGCGTCCCTATTCACCCTGTTTGACGGTATAACAAAGGACAATAAAAGAAATGAAATCATTATAAAAGCGATTATCAAAAACAAAAGTCTGGCCCATTATACTTTTTCAGAAAGCACCATTCTGCTAATCCGTAGTGAGGTTAACGAAACAATTTAGTACAATTTTATTTCCACCATTTATACAAGAGCCCTAAAAAGTAGCTTAAACATCTGGTGGTATTATTCAATGGGTTTTATAGCGGACCTACCCACAGACATTTTTGTTTAACGAGCTTACAGGCAACTGTTTTCAATTTAAACAATGTATAAACTAAAGTAACATTTTATGTGCCGTAAAAGTTGGCATTTGTTCTATAGTAAATAAGTTGTGTGTTTAATTTTATGCTCTGCTTTTATGAACATTGTTTGAGTGATACTTAAAGGCCCTGAAGCCTGGAATTCGTTAAGTAGTTTTGGCGACAAAACTGACGTAGTTTTTGTATTTTTTAAGATGTTATAATAATATCAGTCTATTATTGTCCCACTGCTGGGATAATACATATCATAATACAGAAAAGGCACGACAATTGATCACCATGCTTGCGGATTAACGATTTCTGACTTATATAAACTTTAACTCCAGATTTCCTCTCGATGTTTTTCTTTTACTGATGTCAGTGATGTCCAAAAACTTAGGAATTAAAAAGTCAGATTGGTACTTGCTCAGTTTCGAACCCACATCTAAACAGAGGGATGTGCCATGGGTCCTCACAACATCAAACATGATAATGGTGATGACAAGATTAATTACCAAAAGCGTAAATGTTTCAGTTTTAGAAATCTTTTCAGCCTCTGGTACTAAAAAACTGGGAAACCAGGCTTACATAGATTAACTCATAAATTATTCAATTGATACGATCTAAGTACAGATCAAAACCCTAAACTTTATTACGAAAAACCTTATCTGCAGACCCTAATTTGTGTAGCTAGAGCTGATATTATGTACCTTTCCTAGTTACCTGCCTAATGTAAGGCAATAAACTGTTTTTGCGCAATAGGGGTAAACTATTTTTCGAGTGAATAATACTAAACTAAATTGAAGCTCAGGAATATAAATCCAAAGCAGGAAAAAAACGCTACTGCTAAATCTCATATTAGCTGCTCTAGACTTAGTCGTTAACAGAATAGAATAGAATTTTGTTGTCACTCTTACCTTATTTGCCTTCGAGTCATCAATCTTTTGCTCCGACACGTGATGTCCTTCCTTGCCATGAGCATTAGCATCCAGAATCTTCTCCTCATGGGCGCCCTTGAATCCTTGCTGTGCGTTCTCCCCGAAGGAACCAGCATTATGTCCATTAATCTTGTGATCCGCTTCGTCATGAGCCTCGTCATAGAAGCTTTCAGACTTTTCTTCCTCATTCTTGCTGCTGGAACTCTTGAAACCCTTGCTCACGTGACCTTTCTTGTGACTCTTCGCTTTTTTCACCTGTTCTTCATTGGCACCTACAATTTCATTGCAAAATTTAGAAATAGCTACAAAAAACTCATCAAAGTTATTTATATTAATAGGTTTCTATTTTAAATACCGTACGTTTACTAAAATATTAATTTATTGTACCGTTTTTTGCCATGTTTTGCCGAATTGGACGATAAAAACTTGTTGATTGACAAGTGAGCGTGAAATTGTAACGAAATAATGAGTTATTCGTAAAAAAGGCGCTTTATGCGTAAGGTTTATTTGTTGGAAAGTTTAGAATTACTGTACATACCGTGTTTGTCTAGTTTTTGATTGCCTTCATAGAATTTCTCATCACCGGCAGCCTTTTTCTTAGCTTCTTCATCTTTGTAAAAACTTGAGTCGCCCTTTTCAGCTTTAGCGGCAGCTACTCCATGTTGATAGCCTTCCTGGCCATGCTTTGTTTCTTCTTCAGCTTTCTTCTCAAATTTTTCTAAATTTTCTCCTGCACCCTTTTTCTGAGCGGCATCGTAAGCATTCTTGTCAACATATCCACCTCCAACTTGTTGCCCAATTAGAGGATGGTACAGCAAGCCATTCCCAAGACCGATACCTCCAACTCCCAATCCACCGATTCCAGGATGGATGAGACCGACTCCGTTGCCGAAGCCGCCAACGCCGCCCACACCAACACCGCCGCCGCCGCCACCAACACCGACACCCAGCTGGCCAACACCGCCAACTCCTCCGAGACCAAGTCCCAAACCTTGGCCAATGCCTCCCAGGCCGATGCCACCGTAGCCCAAACCTTGGCCTAAGCCCTGGCCCAAACCTAATCCACCAACACCAATACCACCCACTCCACCAACACCAGAAACAGTATTCAGAACTGTAGACGCGGCTCCTTCAATGTGTTCAGGGTAATCCTCACTTTCTTCCACTTCATAACTATTAGACAAAGGCAATCCAGATTTCGCGTCGGCACCGATGGCGTCCAATCGTTCTTTCACATAGTCGTAAGGAGTTTTCTCATTAGCCAGCTCGAATTTGTGGAGCTGAGCTGCCGACAACGCTACCAGAGCGAGGGTGAAAACTTGTGTCAACATCATTGTCGATGTGATCGTTACCGACGTTTCAAGACTGATGTCATTTCAGTATTGCACTGTTATTTATACTAAGGTTAAATTCGGTGGAACGGAATAGTTTTTGTATTAGCCGTGTGATAGTTTTCACAGGGCGTCTGGGGGCCCGTGTCCGGTAGTTTCCTTCCTGTGGTATTGTTTCGACTAGTCCTAATTAGAACGACACGGCTAAAATAAAACAATGTGGAGTGGTCGAAGACCTTGCTTTCCAGTTCATTGGTGGCGTCAGTGGGGCGTTGGTTTGCGCAACCACCGGACCGCTATGGGTAACGCGTTTTCTAGACAATTTCTTGTAAATTCTCCCGTGTTATCTCATTTCAGGTAATGTTTAAACATAAATTCGTGACTTGGATCGTGAAATTGAATTTCAGACGCTAATCTGATCATTTTAATCTGTTTGTTACAAAGACTCGTGGGCTGATTAATCTGTTCAAAGCATAAAGTGAAAAGGTTAATTAAAAGCAAAAAATGGCAACATTTAATAAACAGGTGATTAATTTCCTCTCTGCATTATTAAGCATAGTGGCCTTGGTTCAGATCGGACGATTTCACGTCATTGTTTTCTTATGCTCAAAATATATGTCGAGGGCTTAACCAAAGGTTAGCCGAGTATTATATTGGGTGGCTATTGACTCGCCAAAGTTGGCCTAAATAAGTCACGGCAAAACCCGCGAGGTGTCGGAAATTATTCATCAATGTATTATTAATTTTCTGTTGCTTTGTGTAACTTTGTGTGTAGAACAAAACTTCTCCGAGAAAATGGTAGTCTACCTATATTGTGTTTTACATACAATTATATCATTACTCATTTTCCATATGGCCATGCCTGTGATCATAACAATAATACCAGGCTATTGTGATCCTACTGCGGGGAAAAGGCTTCTTCCCATACAGAGAAGGCACGAGCATTAATCAATGAGCTTGTTCAGGGAGGATTACCGATTTCAAATTTATAATAATTAATCGCGACCCGCCCCGGCTTCGCACGGGTGCAATGCTGATGTTATTATACATACAAACCTTCCTCTTCAATCACTCTATCTATTAAAAAACCGCATCAAAATCCGTTGCGTAGTTTTAAAGATTTAAGGATACATAGAGATATAGGGACAGACAAAGCGACTTTGTTTTATACTATGTAGTGAAAAGCGAATCCAGGAATCGCGATGTTTTCTTTTACCAATGCCAGCGATGTTTAAGATAAACTTAAAAAGTACTTAAATTTGAATTGAAAAAGCCATGTTAGTGCTTATCTGGTATCCAACCCTCAACGTCATACATCTGCGGGTTGTTCGCAAGACTGCGGGTTGTTCGCAAGGTTGCGGGTTGTTCGCAAGAGATACCGCGCCTTCAGAACGCAAAGGGCACAAGAAGGAACATGGGTGGGTTTTAGTCAGTAAAAGTCTGACACTCCCTCCCGCCCCGCCCAGGGCGGGAGAAGTTATTTGATGATTTCCCACCCACCAAAAAAAAAAAAAAAAGTCATACATGAGAGGCGCGCGCTTTAACCACTACGCCGCCACGACATGATGTCGTTTGCATAATATAATATAGAACGATACTTTAATAAAAAGTAGCAAGAAAATGTCACCTGCCATAATTCAGCTTTTTCGAATATTACCATTTTAAATATTCAGTGGTTCACAGTGAACGGTTCCGTAGTCAAAGAAAGATTACTTACTTGAATAATTTGTGTGTAAGGAGAATTCTGAAAAATTCTAATAAGAAATTCAAAATGTACCTGCCAAATATCAGCTTCAAATGTTAAGTAATTTTTAAGATTTCGTGTTCACCCAATAAGCGACCTTTGGCTTTTATAATTTAAGATTAAAATAAAATAAGAAAACATTCTTGACTTAAATAAAGTTTGTTTATCAAATATTCTGTTATCAGTAGACTTGACGCTTCATTAGGTGCTGTTAAAATAATTTAACAATATTCAGTAACCTACCTACTGAATATTGTTTTGTATCTCATCATCACATGTTATTTATGTTTCTGACAATGTAAATGTAATGAAGTAAGTAGTTACGTAAATTATACCTATTATTAGCAGTTTTCCTGTTTATTTTGTTGATAAGCAGTAGTAGTAGAGCTCTTTGTGAAGGAGCTCATCCGGGGAAGTACAACCACTATACCTATTTCTGCCGCAAAGCAGCTTTGCTGTTCCGGTTTGGAGGGTTATAGGTGCCGGTGTAATTACAGGCACATGAGACATTTAAACTTTGTTTCTGGAATCCTATCGCAACTGCGAGTCCTTTGGTTTTGCAGATTTGGAGGTATAGACAACAGTATCTAACCACTTAACATCAAGCGGGCTGTTCGCATCGTCGTATTTGCCATTCAGTGTCATAAAAATGAGACGAAGGATATTTTTCATCACTCTTTCAGACATACCAGCGAACTGTGGGTGTACATTGTTACACCTCTGCCTAACCCTTCGGGGAATATAGGCGTGATGGTATGTTGTTGTTGTTCTTTCCACTTAGACGGCACCTTATTTAAAAATTAATACAACTCAATTATTTTAAGTAAGACGCGTTAATCCACTTACGTACGCTAAAACATGGATAAATAAGTCTTAGTCTTTGCCATACCAAATTAGCAAGAACACTCCATCTTATAAAATTATTCTACAAAATTAATGATTACGTGATAAATTACAGTAACAAAAGTAGTGGGCCAGTCGCCATTTTGTATTCCAGCGACAGATACCTACAGGCAGCATTGATGAATATGTAAATTGAAATCAGCAAAATAACGCTGAATAATGTAGGAATGTAAATCAAAACCTTGTCGATCTGTAAATTATACAAAAACAAAATATGGACTGGATATACATACTTAATATTATAAATGCGAAAGTAGCTCTGTCTGTCTGTTATATATTTATTTATTATTTATTAAGACTTTTTGCATATAATGTAAATAATACATACAAACAAAATATACAGAGTAGAGAAAGCCAAAAAAAGAAAATACATAGGTGGAGTAATATATAAGACACTAATTGTGAGACGAGTCTGCCAACTTCATAAGCAAGTGTTATGCTTTCACGACTAAACCACTGAAACGATTTTGGTGAAATTTGGTACAAGGTAAGTTTGAATCCCAAGAAAAAGCACGCTACTTTAGACTTATTTCGCCCTGTGTAGAGCGGAAGGGAATCTTAGACTCTTACTGACTAAAAGCCATCCGTGTTCCTTCTAATGCCCTTTGCGTTTCAGGGCCGCGGTAACTCTTTTAAACAAATTCCACAACCCTGCAAATAACACACCTACTGTTTCCATAAAATCTCGTTTATATCAACCTTTACACATGAAAACCTTTTTTCATAAGTATATTGTACGATTTTTGTAGATTGGATTGGATGTTTGCCTAACCACTTAAGTATCCTATACAAACTGAAACATTTTTATCTTATGTTTTAGTTATAACCTAGTTTTTTTTTTTTAAATGTTGCCTCACCCTAGGTGTTTCTCCTGTGTCGTGGGTGCGGTAACAAACATATAAACTCACATACACAAACAGCCAGACCCGGAACAACTATCCGTAGGTCATACAAATATTTGTTCCGTGCGGGAATCGAACCCGCGACACGCAGCAAAGCAGTCGAACGCTCGGCCACTGCGCCAACCGTGTCGTCATCGGCGATAATGCTGGTTATCACAGACGCAGACGATTCGGATTAAAAAGTTGCTTAGGCAGCTACGTTCCAAGGTACCTTTCTGTAAAATTTAATTACGATCGGTTCATTGGTTTTGCTTTGAAGAAAAACCAAACAGACAGACAGAGTTCTTTCACATTTATAATATTAGTGTGGAGTTACTTTAAGAAAATGAAAAGAAGGAATGCTTTTCAGAACTTAAAAGTTAAAACCTATAATATTTGTACACCTTCTGTTGTATAGCATGTAGCACGTGCTTATATTTAACATCATTATTTACATAAATTTGTATTGTAATCTATTTATCTAAAAACAAAATATTTTAATTCCTCGTCCGGGGAAGTACCACCATACTTATTACTGCCGCAAAGCAGCTTTGCTGTGTGCCGGTTTGTAGGGTATGGGTGCCGGTGTAATTACAGGCTCATGAGACATTTCAACTTTGTCTCATGTGGCAACACATTTGCAAGGCTTCTGGTATTGCAGATGTAGGCAGCGGTGGCTACTGAACATCATGCGGATGTCGGATTGTTTGACGTTTATTTTCCAAACGCTGAAATTCAGATCTGTACTAATGCTTTATGATCAACAAATATTAACTCTTGGTTAGTTTTGTTAAGCCACAATTCTCCAGTCAAATCCTTTTGCACCAAAAAGGGTGACCCTGCCAAACTGTGCCATAACTCCCATTGCAAATATGAACGATATCAATATTCACAGAGAATGAAGCAGACTTTACGAAGATTTATTTCCTTACATATTTCAGTCTCGGATTCATCTGTATGTAAGTATGCTGACACATTTCTCTCTATTATTCAACCTCGTTGGTATCTAGATGGAAAAACATTGTCCCTGTTTTTTTATATCGCAGTCTTTGCAATATGGTTTTAGTGATTCAGTTCTCGACTTGATTTATTTTTGTCTTATATTTTTGACGAAAAGTTACCGAGTAATATTCTCTATAGTGTATGACTATTTTGCTGTCAGTGTGTAATGGTAGACACACACGTTCCGCACTTGCGCAAGTTTAGATTTGGACAAATCAGCGTGACGCCATTGGTTTAGATATTTTCTCTAAATTGTCTTATTCTAGCTGCCAAGTTGAAGTACTTGCGCAAGTATTACGTGTGTGGCTGTACAGTATGATTTTATGGTGCCATAAAACAATTTTAAGTTAACCACGTCTTAATCTCGGGCCTGTAGGGGTTGTAAAAGTTAATTAGGGAGATGTCTGGAGGGTGGCAGCATCATGTAGGGTCGGTAAGTACCGTAACATTCTTAGCTGCTAAAAAAGTCAAAGTCAATGATCAGGAATCATCAGATAAGTAAGACAAGAAAGTGCTTCCCATATATAAGTAGATTTCATTTTTATGCTCCAGATTTTTCAGTTGGTAATAATTTATTGAGACCTGAGTACTTCGAAGGCAAATACATTTGTATATACGTAATTTTGTAGGCTGTCGTTTCAAATAAACATGTACCACCAGATTCATCTACATCTACCTACAAGATTGCTACTTACAAATGGAATGAGGTTGGAATGAGGAATACTTATTGCCCTCCCTAAGAAATTGGACGAATTCTTTTGGGTTCTGTACCCAAAGAGTGCCAAATGGGACCTTATTACTAAGGAGCATAGTCCTCAGTAATAAGGTCCCATTTCGTCTGTCCGTCCGTCTGTCACAGGGCTAGTTTCCTAACTGTAAAAAGTAGATTTTTGAAATTATTGCAGTGTTTATTAGTTACTATATCTACTTTAATACCAAATTATATAAACAAAATTAAGTTAAAAAATAAAGGTGGTTATCAATACAATTAACGTACTTTTTTGTACGTAGTTCTACTAATTATAGTATAAATGCGAAAGTTTGTGAGGATCGATGGATAGATGTTTGTTACTCTTTCACGCTTAAACGGCCAAACAAATTGAAATGAAATTTGGCAATGAGATAGATTGTAGTGTGGAATAATACATCGGATACTTTTATCCCGGAAAAATGTACGGTTCTCGTGGGATAATAGTAATATATCAAATTTCATACCGACGAAGTTGTGGGCAGAATCTAGTGTTAAATATTGTACGGAACCTTTGTGTGTGAGTTCGAAACACATTTGTTTGGTATTATACCTTTATTTATGAAGTAATGGATATCTAATGGCCACGTGTATCAATCTCACGTCTGTTACAGAATAATGTGGGTTTTGTAAGTGATATTAACGAGGGTAACTGAGCGTATATAAAATTGAGAACAATAGATATTTTTATAGATACTCTAGAAAATTTGTATCGGCAGTAGCTACAGAAGTTTTTACTTGTAATTTGGTTATGTAAGAAGAATTAATGATAATTAATAAGGACTAATTTTGTCTGCGTAGCATTCAGAATTAAGCAAAAGTTTATATTGTTCCCACGAGAATACAAAAACGGGATAATATACTTTATGTTTAGATATATCGAATCTATGAGTGCGTGAATGGGTGAAAGGGTAACAGATCTATTCATCCTCAAATACTTTCGTTTTTTAAATAGTAATATTTTATAATTAGAATAGTAAGATTCACAAAAGTTAAGCTGCGACAATTCGCTAGTGCCCTAGAAAACGAAATAGCAAATAGGAGTTTAAAAAAAGATATTCAAGAAACCACTCCACAATCTCGATTCAGAGCAAGTAGATAAAATAATTTAAAACAAAATAACGCAAGCTAAGGTTGTCATAACCGTGTTAAATATCATTAATGAAGTAAAATAACAAGGTAGAACAAACTTTGTGTGTTCTTGTTCGAGCGCCTGATTAAAGTATATGGCAACAAGTTTTAAATTTAGGTATACGTGCCGTATTACGGCAGGCGTTGTTCAACTTTGTTATAAGTTGTTACGAACAATTAAGCGTGTTTGGTGAAGGTTCTTATCGGGTATGGTCTTCAGGTTTTTCTTTAAAAAATATCTAGATTTAGGTGTTTGTGTCGATGGTGTAATGGTTACTAGAGCATAGGTGTAATTTATTTAATAAAGATTAAGATTTTTTTTTATATGTTTGTGTGTAAATTTAAACGTACTACTCTGAAACTACCGGTCGGATTTTCAAAAATATAATAGGTATATGAGTCAAACTCATGAAGATTAGAACAGGCTATAAAACATCATGCCGCGACGCACTGGAGCGGAGCAGTACCTAACCAAAGACGTAGCGGGCAGAATATAATGTTTATTTACGCTAGATTCACATAAAACACACGGCTGTATTCCTACGTATTCAAGAACTGGAACTAAGTACTTACCAAGTTATCCACTTATTAACATTTGCCTTTGAACCCGCCGGAAACACAAACGTATCAAATTACCAAGGTCGGGTGGTACCTAACCCCTCTCATGTTACGCCTTAATGGTTCGTTTCTACGTTAACGAACATTGGTTCAATGGCTGTCTAAATAACTTCAAAGAATATATAAATGGGGTTTCCTGGTTCGAATAATATGTGGTGTAAAAAGATACATAACGCAACCGTTAACTAAGCATGCTGCTCATGAAACTAAGTAGGTAACTTTGCAAATATTATTGCAGGGAAACGGCTTTACAACAGAAGAAGACGCCCCGGGCGTCGGGAGTCGTAGAGCGATTCCCGGCCTCCGTAGGTACGGACCTGCGGAAGGCGAGTGTTCGGTGGCTCCTGATCCTGGCTGGATCTTGATCTACTAAGGCCAGTGTAGAGTTGCGGAATTTTTGATCAAAAGATTCACCGCGGCCCTGGAACGCAAAGGGCATTAGGAGGAACACGGATGGGTTATAATCAGTAAGTACACTCCCTTCTGCTCCGCCCAGAGCGGAAGAAGTCATATGATGATTTTCAATCCTTAGAAAAAAATGATGCATGGATATGTGAAAAAAAAAATTGAACTTTGATGTTTAATATCTCCGTCTCCAGAAGGGTCCTAGGTATGGTATGGAATAAAAATATTTACACCCGTTATTAGCATGAACAGCAAGGCCTATTCTAAGAATTATTTTATTGAACCTTCTTGTTGTAATTATTCTTTACGTGTAGTCGAAAAAGAAAATTACTACCTATAAGATAAAATCTCATTGTGCTCGTTCTTGTTCGAGTCAAATTCATTTTGGAATATTAAACGAAAACGTAACTTTTGAACACCGACTCCGTACTGTGAGGCAATCTAGATAAAATTTAACACTACGTCCATCCGTGTTAGGCAAAAATGCACCTTTCGTTTTTAAAATGTAGAAACCTTTTTGATCACCAGCAATTTTCCCTTTCTACGGACTAACAAAATTAACTTTGCCGTCACAAAATTCGGATTAAGGAAGTAAAGCTTAGGAGCTAAGTGTAAATTAAATGGAGAATAATTTTGTAAAAAGCAGCCATCATTTGGTCGTCAATCACATTCTTTGATAGTGCACTTTCTATTGATTGCAATAAGCACTGAGTACCGAAAAATAAACGTTGGCTTTCTCTGTTACAATCAACAAATAGACAATTGAAGTGAAAAGTGATAAATTATTAAATAATGCGATTAAAAGCAAGTATAGCAAGATATTATTTCAATTACCTAGTGACGAAAGTGAGTGATGGCCTAATGGTTAAGGCTTCCGCCTCTCATACATGAGGTTGAGCGAGTTCGATATCGGAAAAAGTACCAATGTTACTTTTTCAAGTCATATGTAAGTACTTCCTAAGTTTATCCTGGACATCATTGACGTCGGTGAAGGAGAACATCGTGGGGAACCCTGGACTTGTATATGTAATTAATATAAGTCTGACAATCCGCCTTGAGCAAGCGTGGTGATCAATGCTCGTAACTTCTCTGTATGAGAAGAGGCCTTTGACCTGCAGTAGGACCAGTAATAGGCTGTTGTTATTTCGCAGTTCTATCGACTAGTTTAAAACTAGTGTGAGACCAGAAGCGCTTAATACATATGCGAATTTCGTACGGCCATAGGCAGAGGTGAAATACCGCGGTGATATAAACCAGTAAGAGCTCGGCATACTCCTCAGTTACCCCCACGACCAAGGAAGTGCATGAGGATTTCCACCGAGTATCATATCATAGAAAGCGTTCTACGGATAGATATCTCAATATCCTGTGATAATATCGCACCTGTGTGGCCTGAAAAGCTTATTCACTCAGTAACAACGCAGTCCAATGCAGTCTACAATAGCCTTCACGTATTTTATTTGTGATAGGATTATGCTACATGGTTGAGAGCAGGTCGCAATATGGACGGTGCTAATGTCCTTTGTAAAAACAGCACGTACTAGTGAGTGACGCTTAGTTTAAGTAGTAGTTCGCTGAGGAGCAACTCTCGTATTTCTCGTATTTCCCATAGTTTAGGTAAATGAGCCGTATTTATATAGATTTTAAAGTTAATCAAGGTCACAATATGTCTAAAAGTAGATAAAAATGTAGGCAAAGTAAAGGTATTTTGACTGAGACTGTTATAAGAATGTGATTAACTGTGCGTCGTTTACTTACAGGAATTGTTGATGTTTTTACAATCAATGTAAAGTCAATGACAAGTTTTTGACATTGATCGCCGCTGTCACGAGATTACGATTAGATTTTAGGAGAAATAAAAAAAAAATAAAATATATATTTATTTAAAAATTAAATGATGAATTTTTTTTTTTTTTGGGGAATTTTTTGAATTATGAGAATGCACCTTTTACAATATTTTGATGGCAAAGTAGGAATATATTTCAATCATAAAACTTACGTAAATAATAATTACGTACATTTACAAACTATGTACAGTTTATATAAAAACAAAAAAGGATTATTATTTAGGTTCAAAAACATGTCGGAAAAATGAAATAAACGATTGAATACAAATTACTAAAGCTAAGCAAACTCGACTCGGCTTATGGAAAAAATAATGACATATTGATAAATTTATTTATTTAATTAATATTGAAGACCTACGGTTAAAAGACCAGCCTGGTAAATTCGACCTGTCATGCCAATTCTCCATGTTTTTCTTACTGAATTTTCTCAGAAATATTTATCTGCAATATATTTACCGAATAAAGAACCAATAAAGATACATCTCAATGATCATTGAATTTTTATTTAGATTGCTCATTACCTATCTGTCAGGGGGATGTCTGCTACAGGAAAATAGCCTGAACACACGAAAAGCAATTTCTTACTCAATTAGGTAGATGTATTGAGTTGTTTCTTGTACCTTACATTTGGATAATTTGATGTACGGAACAAATATGTTCGATTTCTGAAATAGCGAAGCTGATTTGCTCATTTCGTTTATTTATTTTTTGTGACACGGATTTTTTTTACTACGTGAAGACGCGAAGTATTTTTTCGAATATAATCATGTAGGTAGTTCAAGTAATCATTAAAAATAAGAAAAGGAAAGGTGGAAGGGATAAAATTAAGTTTCACTTCAATTTCCTCAAAATAAAAATATTTACCCGGATCTACTAAATTGAGCCACACTATAGGTCTTTCACTTTTTAAATGGTCATTGATTCAAATTTGGAGTTGTAATGACACCAAAATGATGGCCAGTTTAGCTTCGAAACTGCATAGAAAATATTTTGGATCATTATTATTTTGATATTTTAGGGCTCTGTAACCTAGAGAAAAAGACAGTGTTCAATCAATTAAAGATTTAGGGAACTAATAATGGCTACCTCTGTTTTAAAAACAGAGTTTTGAAAGCCAATGGCATTTCCCGTAACTAAAACGTATTAAATCTAGTCGCAATATCATTTCAGCTGTCACTGTCAATGTTAAAAACCTGTCAAAAAATTAAGGTAAAAAAGAGGCATTTTTGACAGACTTAGACTAACTTAAAATGCGTTTGTTCTTTAAATTACCAGAATCGCCCCTCAGATTCACTCACGACAATTTCACGTAGCTACCGCTCCACAATCACGTGAAACCATTTGTTTTTTCTTTTATTTACTAGTTACGGGAAAACACAGTTGTGGCTAAGCAGTAAAAATATCTTAGAATTATAAGCGTGCAATTCTATTGGCGGGAGAATTCACGAACGAGCGCCATACTCCGCGAAAATGTTCGGAAACAAAAAAAGTGAGACGGCACCAATGAATATTACATGAGAGCTGGGTTATCTAGACATGTCGTGGTTAAATACTGACCGTGGAGTGTCACGCCTGAAATACTAGGAGGTAGGCAGACGGGTACTTTTGTGCACATAAATTGTAAAGAAGTGCTGGCTTTAAGGTTTGATAATAATTAGATTTTTCGCAAATCGGCAAGCGTAAGGTGGGACGGCCTCAGGCTCGGTGGAGCGACCATCTTCGCAGGGTAGCTGGTAGCAACCTGCTTTTGCTAACTTGTGGCATATTAAATTAGTTCGGCATATTAAGTAAATCTAATTCATTAATCTATACTAATATTATAAAGCTCAAGAGTTTGTTTGTTTGCTTGAACGCGCTAATCTCAGAAACTACTAGTTACAATTGAAAAAATATTTTTGTGTTGGATAGTTGATTTATCAAGGAAGGGTATAGGCTGTATAAAAGCACGCTACGACCAATAGGTACTGCTGCCCAAAAACGTAACTTAATGTGAAAAAACTACGCGAACGAAGTCGCTGACAGAAGCGAGTTTTAGATAAATCGTTAATCTTTTCTTGGACTGCTCAAGGATCATCTAAATTAGAATAAATCTGTTTCATAACAAACATGAAGTTTTGATAGTGTGAATACAAAAGGTCAGTTTTACAAGTAAGTACCTAGGTAATACAAGACTGATTCTAAGTACATTATCAAACTTGCTCTCGTAGGCTCTACAGGCTTTAATATAGACCGATTTTTGAATTGAATATAATAGTTCGAAGACTTTTATCAATGGGGTAATACCCAAAGTTGCTTAAAAGAAACCAATATGTAAGTGATATTTTTACGATATATGTCTATGACATAGTTTGTATAAGTAAAAACTGTCAATCAGCTGTCGTGTAGTCTATGGTTACTAACCCATAAATGAAATAGTAAAACCACTACATGTTTTGATCACTGCCATCATATCACCTTAATATTCGCAGTCAATCGGTTTTACTATACTTGATTTGTCGCAAATTACAACCGATTTTAAAAGCCAAATAAGGAAATATTTGTTCCTTGGTACTTAAATAAAATTGTAGACTATTAAAATCTACTTTTACTTGATGAGCCTATACAAAATTGTGATTATTTACTTTATGCTCATCATTTTATTCCAATCAATTTAATAGCTTCCATCTTTGAATACTTCTCCGTGTTATTCAGCTTTCTCTAGCAAAGTTTAGCGACTTATACTTTAATTAATAAACTTTCGCATTTATTATTTTACTGTAGGTAAGCTTTAGGTTATTACCGCCAATATGGGAAAGTTATATACTTGAGTGGTTGGATACAAAGTAACGTTTGAATAGGGCTGCCATTATCTATGTTGCTGACGCCGGACGAAAACTTCGGAAACTCCGGTCATTTGGGTGAAATTTCGATTTTTCAAAGACTTTTAGCTCGTCCGGGGTCCACCATACCTATTTTTGCCGCAAAGCAACGTTGCTGTGTTCCGGTTTGAAGAGTACGGGTGCCGGTGAAATTATAGGCACATGAGACATTTCAACTTTGTTTCTGGGATGGCAACGCATTTGCAAGACCTCTGGTATTGCAGATGTTTATAGGCAGAGGTGACCACTTAACATGAGGTGGAACTTATGGCTTGTTTGCCACCAGACGAAATTAAAAAATATATACATTTATATATATTAATTTATTGTTTTTCTTCCAATTAATCAGGAATTGTCACAAAAAGTATCCGGGTTTCATCCGGACATTTTTGAAAACTTGTTCCGGATGACTCCAGTCTCAACTTGGACAAATCCGAGGAATCCCGGATGGATAGCAGCCCTACGTTTGATTAACATGTAAAGTTTTAATATCGTCAAGTCATTGGAAACTATTGAGTGAAAGATCAATTAATATGCATTGCTTTTTACTATTTTTTCTTTATTTCAGTACTGACTAACAAATATTGTAAATGAGAAAGGTTTGTTCATTTATTTATTTCTTTGTTTTTTTACGCTTTCACGGAACCAATTTTGATGACATTTGGTAACGGCTAAGCTTGAACACAAAGTTAAAATGAAATCATTTATTTCAATTAGATCCCTAAAAGGTACTTTATAACGAAGAAAAAGAAGTGAATCTTGTTCCTCTTTCCAAAAAGGTGGTTTCGTATAAAGAAGAATAGACAAGAGTCTCCAAAACCCGGGAAAAGACTTAAGCTACTTTTGAATCCGCTATTTAAAATATAAAAAAGCATTGCTGGTAAAAACGTACGTTTTCTCTATTTAGGTTGTAGCATACTCCATTCCTTTTAAGCCGTCGTATAGGCACCAGACCCACAGTAAATCCAGGTAATTTACAGTATGTACCTTCTATCCATCACGCCAAATTATCCACCTTGACTTATTGCCGGCCTAAGATTTCTGAGCCTACAAAAAGGGTCTAAAGTCGAAACTAGAAATACTTCTTGGATTACAAAAGATTTACCTCTGTTGAAAGTTGGCTAGAAATACGATTGTGAAGACCCCAGTTCAAAAGAAACGCCTTCATCTTATTCCAGGCAGTACCAAAGTGCCGAAAGGGTCGAATTTTCCTTGTACAATCGAAATACACCACAAATCCTGGGTTTTATTTGTAAAGAAGAATGCCAAGGTCAATTTGGTTGAAAATAACGTTGTATTGAATTAGAAAAGTTCAGTCCTATTTTCGTATACCCTGAGTTATTTCAAACCATTTTGAAACTGGCAGACCTTTTTGTAGACCTAAAAAGGTTGAAAATTACGTGACCATTATTGTGCTGAAAATACGTACGATTTTGTTCTGACAATCTGTCTATATATTTGTAATATTGGATTTACAAAGGTCTTTGTATATGGACTAACATGCCAGACCCACGTCATTTCGCGTGGTTGAAATTTTGACAATAGATAGATATTTGTAAAATAAAAAGTGGTAGATGTTATGTTGATACTTACTCGTTTCAATGGCGGATGATTCAAGTATCAAGAACTTAAGGTATCTTTATTCACTAACGTTCAAGAGTGACGGCTGATTTTTTTATATTACGTTTTTCAGGCTGTTGTTTTTAACCAACACTAATTAGAAATTAGATCTCATGATACAGGAAATCCTAGTGTAGGGTCTACGGCATAAAAAATGTACTTAGTACCTTTTATGACAATAAAAATAATTAAATTAATTGCCAAATACTTTCTGTGGGCCGTAACTTCAGCTTAAGTATCTTGGACTATTCGTTTTAGGCACCGCTTTGAACAACAACAGAATTTTAAACGTTATTCACTCGCAAATATTCAATTTACAATTCATCAATACTTTGGGAAATGACTGCACTCTATTTGCTTTTAGCCTTTAACCTTTTCCCGCCATGTCTAGATCATTAAAATCATTTTGACCATAATTTATAAAGCCATTTGTTTAAAAGGAAACAGCCAACTTTAACAATTGTTATCATTATCCATTGTTTAATATTGCTGAAATTAATTTCCGACCGAATTCTCGCCATTATCAATTTGTCCCGATCTCTCACGTACAAGTACCTATAAATCTTTAGTAATGAGTAATTACTGCAAAAAAACCGGTCCAGTGCAAGTCGGACCCGTGCACGAAGAGTTCCGTATCATTTTCTATAAAAACGAGCAAAAAAATGACGTTTGTTGTATGGGAGCTCCTTTTAATATTTATTTTATTATGTTTATTAGTATTTGTATTCCCCGAAGGGTTAGGCAGAGGTGTACCAATGTACACCCACAGTTCGCCGGTATGTTTAGGTCCCACGTAATAGGGGGCGAGTCTATTGCCATTAACCGGGCACAAATCCTAACTCCGAGCTGCTGCTCAGAATTTCGTAGAAAAACTCAATAACACTTTTTGCTCGATCTAGAAATCGAACCCTAGAACTCCAGGGTGGCATTCGCGCTTTGGACCAATAGGCTACCGAGGCAGAGTCGAAACATTTATTTCAATTAGACCATTTACAGGCACTTTTGAATTGTCAAGAAGTTACTCATACAAAAAGTTGAAACTACTTGCTCGTTCCTTTGCGTACGGAACCCTAAAAAATAACAGAGTTTTCCTCTCGGGTTTTAAAAAGCCCGTTTCACATGGTAATGGGAGGCCATATTGATTTCCAACTGGTTTCCATGCATCGTATATGGCTATAATTGGAGTCTACATTACATGGCTGTGGACGGGTATTGCGGGAGCTTGGCAGACATCAATCATAGCACGTTGTGGTTGACACATCGCCGCATTAAGTGATTAAATGGAAATTGGGTCAATGTGGCGTTTACCGCGCGTTTTTGTTTAATAAAAATTGAGCTTGCTTCTGCCAAAATGAGCCAATCCATCTTCTCTTATTTTTCAAATATCATAAAACATCTGTAAGACTTGTATATCACACAAAATAGCACAAGAAAATACTTTGAGTTTACTCATTATATGAATTCATTACGTTAAACATTTTTTTTTTAAACTAAATATGTGCATCCTAAACAAGATTAGAATGGCTTTCAATTTAAAAAATCCGTATCTTAAAAATATTAGATTAAAATCGATTTTCGAATTGGAAATAATTTTGTACAATAAGCACAATCAATTGATATGTATACTCGTATAAAGAAAGTCTTCAATAATTAAGTACGAAACGAGTATTTCCAATTTAAAATTCGATCGAACTTACCGCGCGTTACGCCTCCTAATACCAAAACAAAATCCAATTATATTATTTTCTTCAGTAATAACAACAATCTTTGTTCTTGTCTATGGATAAGGGCCAATGTAGACGCGCCTTAATGGCGGACGACGGATACCATTATTCTTTTTTCTAACGAACTTTCCAGTTAAATGCGGATGGCTTTGCCAGTTCACTGGATACTGGTAAGCGAGGAAGGCTTTAAAATAAGCAACCGCACCCTAATGAGGTAAATAAGTAAATAAGTAGATCACAGCAGAAAAAAAAAATTCAAACAATATTACATTGTCGTAGGGTGGTTTATAAAAAGGTGGTGTGCGGTCAAGTGCGAGACGAACATGAAGGGTGCCACCATACTTGTAAGTACCTACCTTTGTATCCCATACAAGAAACGTTTTTTTTGCGTGTAGTGTTAAATTTAGTATGGTGGTCAATCAGTCAATCTTCTTTCGGGTAAACGATCTTCGGGCGAACGTTCTTCGGGTAACCGTTCATTTGGGCAAATGATCTTGGGGCAATAGACCAACATTCTTTTCGGAATCACCCATTCGGGCCTACGTTCTGCGGGCAACCGTTCATTCGGGCATACGTTCTTTGGGCAATGGACGTTTAGTTCTTCGGTCAGGTGAACATCAAGCAATCAACACATTTCCATTATAACTGCCATTATATTCTTCAAAACCCAGAAACTAGACACTACCACTGGTTACTTAGTCAGTAGCCTCCTTAACGACTACCAGGTATTTAAATGACCACCACCACCAACTGCTTAACATTTAACCTGACGACCAAACTTAACTGAACGACTCATCCCACAGCTCAAATAACTAATCCACTAACCACACTATAATCGCGTAATATTAAACTTAAACTCCTCACTAACCTTGCTAACTTACTACATAGTACTCACATAACTAGCTCCAGGCCCCGTACCGACTCGCATTCCTTGTGAGTACCGCATTCCATTATAATATCATCCCTAAATTATACACATGTACTGTGACAAATGTTAAGGTAAAACACATCTTGTTCGTTAACGTAAATCACAGAATAAATAGCAAATGGAGTTACAAGTAACAATGTATGCGAGAATATAACTATAAGTAGGTATAAAATATGCAAATAATGGCAATAGGCTCGCCCCCTTTTACATGGGACCTAAAAACATACCGGCAAATTGCGGGTGTACATTGGTACACCTCTGCCTAACCCTCTGGGGAATACAGGCGTGATGGTATGTAAAATATGCGAATTTCTTGTTCAATTTACTAAAAATGTTAAGCTTGAAAGTCATTTTTTTTACATATTTACAATGTAGTTGCAGTATCCTCTCTACGGCAGTCATGTCATGTTAAAAAAATAAGTAAATTACAGACTGATACTAAGATTAGGTTAAGATCGTCTTAAAAATGGAATTATCCCCTTGCTTCCTGCCTCTGTAGTTAAATGTAATTTTTTTAATTGAAATTACTGTCAGTAAAGGGAGCATATTCACATGCTAAAGACAACTCAATAAATCCATAACTGCGACAGTTCCCATTTAGAACAAATTCACATTAAGACATGACGACGTCTTAAAATAATCTTGTCATTTATCACGAAAGATGTGATTTTTTTAATTACACTTCAATACTGTAGATATTGTATTACTCATCCCAAACTTAACCCCTGAATAAAATAAACACTGACAACATTATCAGCAATCATCTTCCCTTCACATCTCAGTCTGTTGAGCTAGATTCTGGGTCGCGATAAGTGTGTTAATAGCATTTCATTTGCTTCCAAATCCGTGACATTACTCGCAGAACGAGAATATGGCATCTAACGGCCGCCATATTAATATTCCTGTCCTGCCTTTATTATTACATTAAATGTTATGTTAGTTAATGTAGGGAGCGGTTGTTCGCTCTTTCGGCTTTAAATATATCTACGTTGTTAGCTTCTATGTGTAAATTAAATCATGTATTTTAGAATATTATTGTTTTGTTTGCGTTAGTTTCCGTTTAAGACTTCAAGATGGAACAATTAATTTGTCTGAGTGAGCTTAGTTCTACCCAATTAAGCTAATCTACGATCTCTAAGCAATTTTATTAATTTACGACAATCTAATTCAACATGCTAAATCTTATTGGACTAAACTCTTGTTGGATAATAAGAAACTAAACTAAACTCTTGTTGGATAATAACATTATCCAACACTGAAAAATAATTCGTGTTTAACATTGAAAATAATTACGATAACTTCGAATACATAGGAGATTTTTTAGGAGAACTAAACCCAAGTCTAGTACAAACATTATAATTATAACCACAAACTATCGTTTATTACTCTCTACCACAATTTAATTCAACCTCACAACACGTTTCTGTTGCTGAACCAAAAAATGTTTACCCGGCTCATTACCCTAAAAAAATATGCAATAAAGTCTTGTTGCCTACGCTCCACAAAAAGGTTGATATTTCCCTTGCCAGCGTATCAGCCGACACATGTCATTAGCAGAATTTAGCCGGCTGCCTGTCACTCAGGACTTGGGGCTAATGGAAACCGTAATAAGCGGGCAAAATGGGTCGCTTTTGATATTGAAACAATAATATTAATAAGGTTTATTTTGTGTTGTTATTCAAAAGAGTATTACGGTTCGAAGTATTTTATTAACACGGGTAAAAGTGACGGGTAAGTAATGGTTCGATTCTCAGGTCGAGCAAAATGTGTTATTGGGTTTTTCTATGAAATTCTCAGTAGCAGCTTGGAGTTAGGATTTGTGCCCGGTTAATGGCAATAGGCTCGCCCCCTATTACATGGGACCTAAACATACCGGCAAACTGTGGGTGTATTGTATATTGCTACACCTCTGCCTAACCCTTCGAGGAATACAGGCGTTATTGTATGTATGTATGTTTTACATGTTATTATTAAGTTTCAATACTGGGAGTAGGTATCTACTCCTGCAGTGTCGCATGCAACCGTTAGCACAATGTTACAGGTGCGTTATACAGCGTGTTACAGAATGGGTATATCTATACAAACGAGGTGAAGAGTGTATCGGTACTGAATCTCTATACATCAGCTTAAAAGTACAAGTGGTTACTTTGAAAATGCATACCTAATATTTTTTTTTATTTCGGCAGTTTATTAAGTTTAAATCGTAACAAATTGTCAGGAGAAACAAATCTTTTACGGAGTTGTTTCTTTGTGTGTAGTTTATTGACACCGATCAGCTGATTTGGTGTAGTGATGTGTAGAATTCAATTGGTAACATTTGATTTTTTACTTAAGTGTTTCTTAATTTTATAATTTTGTGAGTATTGATATTAAAAAAAATGTTACTATGTGGTTTGTTAACACCTATAAAATCCGTGCCTTTGGTGTGTATCAAAGGCACAAACAAACATTTTTTTAATATTCAATACAGCGTGTAACGGAGAGGGTATATACACATATACCCTCTCCGTTACACGTTGTATTGAGTGCTACAGCAAACAGTGGTTTCATCAGCAACCATTTTTACTCAAAGTTACTTAAGTTTGATGGACAGTATGTGTACTGAACGGCTTTGTCATATACATTTTAAAACCCCGCTTGTTACCATTATAAAAAATACAATAGCGAGTTTCACGTGGAATAGCGATTGCAGTAATTTGTATCAAAATCTAATACAATGTCGTCAGTGCTCACAGCCCTATAAAACCATGTGCCGTAATTAATTACGTCGCCTACCTCAGTAATGTCCAAGATATCATGAAAAATGTTTCTAAAGAACATTATACGTGTATCTCTCTCCCCAATCACATAAATACACGTTCTAAGAGAAACAAACAGAAGAGTTTCGTGACATCTAAATCTTAACTTCCTTAAATCTCAATTGAATCTGATCACAATTTATTATCAACTGTATCTTTTTGAGCTTAGGTTTATATTTCAATGGAACGTAATTGTCTTAGAGAAAGCACTGCGTTTATGAATAGTGTTGCGGATGCTTTAATTAGTTGATGGAAATGGCGTGTGCACGCGCAGTCATGCTCAGGGTTGTCACTTTCTTGCACACTAATGATAAAATAATTGTTGCAAATGATACAATTGATATTCTTTTCTTAATTTAACACACACCAGTAATTCGGTCAGCGATTTTTTTTATTTGTACTGTACAATTTCTTTTATTGAAAATGTTTTCAATACTTTTATAAAAAAAATCACAAAATATATGTTTTTTAAATCGTTGTTTTGGACATCAATTTTGGCAATTGACAGAATATTCGTAACTCAATATCATAAGAGATTACATTGTTATTTGTAGCCTTACGTGTCTAAACCAAAAACAGACCATACTATAAGTAACTGAATTTAATAAGTCTTCGAAATTGTCCGATACAATACTGCTTTTGTTTCCTTACGGAATTACTTTATGTGACCACGATAAACAATATCTTAAGATATTTTTTATGTCCTTCTTCGGAGCATGATCTACTCCCGGTTTTACAAACAAAAGTCGATACAAAAATTAAAAAATTTAAGGAACCCCCAACCGAAAAAATAGAAATCCCTACCGCAGCTAAAAAAAAAGAGCTGACAACTTTGAAACCGTTGAACCGATTTCTATTAAACATAGCTAAGAACATTCCCGACTAATTCACCTTTCAAATAAAACAAAATCAAAATCGGTTCATGCGTTCGGGAGCTACGATGCCACAGACAGACACACACACGTCAAACTTATAACAACACGTCGTTTTTGCGTCGGGAGTTAAAAATTAATTAAGTTTAATTGTCAAACGAGCGTAAGCTACTGTGATTGGTTGTCGATAATTCAATCAACCAATTACACCACCTTACGCGAGCTTGATAATATATTAACATTTCGTTCAAGAAGAGTTAATTAAATAAAAAGTAACACGTATACGGGTACAGGTACTATTTTATGCGGAAGGGGCGGTGTTGGAAGGTCTTCCACGAGGTGGACCGACGACCTGGTAGTGGACGCGGGAAAACGCTGAATGCGGGCAGCGCAGGACCGGTCTTTCTGGCGATATATAGGGTGTATGTCCAGCAGTGGACGTCATTTGGCTTAAATGAATATGATGATCACTATGCTTTTTTTAATTTAAGATGACTCGCTCTTAACTCTGATCTACGTCAGAGATGACAAAGACAAAGTCGACGATGGAGTGAGCTTACTCAAAAGAAGTCTTTTCAATTTAACTTTAAAGAGATAAGGGTTGAATGCTATTTAAGGCTATTTCATGTTTTATGTATGAAAAATTATACGTCAATATTTTATTGATTGCACATTGCCAATGGTACAAAGTACAGTACGCACCAACCCTACAATGCTCAGATGCTCTTGACATTGGCTCGATTGCAATTCGATGATGGTAATCACTGGTTTGTGGAATGACTTACCCCGATCCCGGTCGAAAGCCATTTGGAATATATTAATAACGATTATTTGGGAATATAAGAACAAAAATATAGGTACGTACGGTTACTAGTTAACCTTTAACAGGTTAATTGAATTGTTTTATTTTGAAGATTTGATTTTTCAAGTTTTTGTTAAATTTAACAAATGTGAAAAATTAAAAAAATACCTAATAACAGGAGAAGTTGCGAGTTCGAAACTGGGCAAGTACCAGTGTGACTTTTACAATACATTTGTACTTTCTAAGTCAATCTTGGAGATCAATGACATCGGTTAAAGAAAACATCGTAAAGATCCGCCTTGAGCAAGCGTGGTGATTAATGATCGTGCCTTCTCTGTATGAGAAGACGCTTTTGTCTTGCAGTGGGACGATAATAGACTGGAAAAGTATTATATCATATGTCTTATATACCTATGGACCCACCCTTGACTACATATTAATAAGACGCAAATTGGTTCGATAAAAAAACTGTACTTTTTTTACACTTTTGTATTCCGTTTTTTCCCCTCTCTAAACCCCAAATGCAGCCAATATAAACTCATCTCCTCAGTACCGGGAACATATGAGCTCTAATGTATCAAGTTACGAGCGAGCTCCGCTTTCTGCGCTGCGCCGGCGCCGATGTGCCGATAGCGAGCACGCGCCGCTTACAAGCACACGCTGAACACGATAACTGGGGAACAGATGTTGAAAGACTGGAAGAGGCAAGATGTACGTAACAAGATTTTTATTTAAAAAAATACCTGCTATGACCTTATTGGTGAGGTTCTTCAAAAAGGTCGGGTGCGCAGTACTCGTAACCGGCGTGCTTGTATGACCAGATGTGTGAACGTGGACGAGGCGAAAGGAGTATGTAAGGACCGTAGTAGGTAGCGTTCCGTCGCTTTTGCCTACCCCCATGGGAAAAATATGTGAGTTTATGTATGCAAGTAAATGCCTATCTGCAACGAATAAGAATGAGTGAAAGGCTATGGGGAAGACCTTTGCCCAGAAGGGGGCAATGCAGGTAGATAAAAATAGTACCTACCTAAAGGTTTTTCTTAAAAAACTCGGATCAAGTCAGTATCTGTCAAATCGCATCTTATTATATTGCAAGCTACTGAAACAAAAAGACAAAATAAGTAAAAAATAACTGCCTCGTTAGCCCAGTGGTCCTAAGCGTGACTGCTACGCTAGAGTCGAGCAAAAATTGTTATTGGGTTTCTCTGTGAAATTCTCAGTAGTAGCTCGGAGATAGGATTTGTGCCCGGTTAATGGCAATAGGCTCGCCCCCTATTACATGGGGCCTAAACATACCGGCGAACTGTAGGTGTACATTGGTACACTGCTGTCTAACCTTTCGGGGAATACAGGCGTGATGGTATGTATGTATGTTATGTAAATAAAAAATCTCGTGTCCTACATATAAAAATACTCAACTAACGATGGCACTTTAAAATAATAATAATCTTTATTCTTCCAAAAAGTACATAAGCTTACAGTTAACAAACATTTAAATTTTAAGGTGAGTGTACACAAGCATACAAAAAGATACAACGACCCCCAAACTGAGACATGCTCGTATCTTGGGTAGTCGATGGTCGACCGTTTTAGATGCATATCACCGTCCATTTATTCTATAAGAAAGTTAAAAAAATTAAATGGAAAACAAATAACTATTTTTTATACTTGACAAAATCTACAATTTTATCTTCAACTTTTCTCGCAAAACAAAAATCTCTAAAGGCTCTAGTATGGCCACTTCACACCACTAAAACATTTTTCAAAAGCTGATTTCGAGATTTTGCTAGACTTCAGTGCAGAATAACTTGGCAGCGAAACAAGTGTTGATTGCAGGCTCTAAGTGATTCTGTAACTTTGAACAGTTTGTGTGCTCCCCAGTGTATAACAAGTTACACTCACTCTGGTGAACAAATATACACTGCATGCAACTGAAATTGGGTAACAAAGGAGCTATGTGCACACATTGTATGGTTAGTGCCAACTAAATAAATTTACTTTTGTTTGGTAATTGTACGAAGACTCTAAGGCGAAACGGTGTCATGAAAATAATGTAAATGATGAAATGTCTAAAATTGCATTTAAAATTAAAAACAAGTGACAAATGAAATTTTCTGCGACATTTTTCATTGTAGGTACATATAAACTAGTATTGCAATGAGAAAAGATTTGTATGTTTGTTTATACAGGGTTATTTGTAAAACAATGACCACCTCTCAGGACTATGTTACTAACATCATAATCAACAACTTTTGTTTCTTTTAAATTTTCATTTTGTACATTTAAAAATTTATAATATTTTTTTTCATCAGATTTTCATACAAAAATAAAGACATTTAAATTGAACGCTTTAAATGTTACGAAGTCTATGCAAAGCAAACGAAAGCGATAGTAAAATAGCGAGGGGAGCGGGGTTAGGGCGGCGGGGGTGTTTGTACTTGACCTATTTACAATTTTACGGAAATCCTTCAGTCGGTCATTCGCTTCGATGCGCTTGCGTTGCTTGATTCTGTAACAATTTATAGAACAAAAGTTGTTGTTTATGATGATAGTAATACAGTCCTGCCGGGTTGTCATTGTTTTACAAATAACCCTGTATAATGAATTAATTAAAAAAATACAAAACCAAATTTAAAAATTCTTACACATATGGCAAGCTACATTATCAGCGAGTAACATTATAAGCTATATTTTATTTAAAAAAAATATGAATTCATAAGGATTCACGTGGACGAAGTCGCGAGAAAAAGCTAGCTAATTATAATTGGACTAGTTTTAAAGAAACTTCTGCAGTGCGGTATTGCAATTATAAATTAAAACACAATAAACCGCTGAAATATAAAAGAAAGTCCATTTTACGAGAAATAAATTGGCTCCGAGCTGTAGAAGCTAGAGTATAAGAGAGGATGTCTTTTGTTGGACGAACCATTAGAATAAAATAATGGATGATTAAAGAAATCGTTGTTTAAAAGGACTATTAAACGAGAGACAAAGAAGGTCTTTAAGCACTTACAAATTGTTAAAAATGGCCTTACTTTGGCCCGTAATACACCGATTAGCAACAACTGAATGAATAAATGATTTGGCCAAATATTTCAAACTTAATAGCAATAAAAAGTACTCAGATTCTTTCGTAGTCATCATCATCTACCTAGCCTTTTCCCAACTATGTCGGGGTCGGCTACCAGTCTAACCGGATGCAGCTGAATACCAATGTTTTACATGGAGCGACTGTCTATCTGACTTCTACAACCCAGTCACTGGGCAACACGATACCCCTTGGTTAGACTGATTCTGTCGTAGTATTCTGTAAAAATTTCCTTCTAAAAATTTGTTACAAAAATACTATTTGAGTGAACTAATCGCTACAACAAATATAACATCACGACACACGGGAGCGGAGCAGTAATCGAAGACATGACGTACTAACTTAACCAATAAATTGTGTCTGTGAAATTAATCCAGTTGAAATTTTTACACAACATTGAATTATTACTGAAAATTCATATACTGTATTTTTTTAATTGACTGAGTTAAAGCTAAGCGTGGCCGGATTATAAAAAAATAAATATGAAATAAAATACGTCACATCCAGTCCTCCTACATCTTTGCATATAATCACGACCAATTAGCAATTCTCTTGAACTTTCATTGTTTCGCTAGATGTTAGATTGTAATTAAATATGTAATTTGTACTGTACCAACGAATAATTGCCCCGCCATTTCTATGGGATACCATGGCCCATGGTGTAGTCACATAATGAAAGTTTTACAAAACTGTCCTGTAGCCTTACTTTATTGCTGATTCTAATTTATGATTGCGTGTGGTCTTTGCTTTATGCTTCACTTGCTTTAATCGTTTGAGCGCGGTGCAGTTCCCACTATGATTTTGGATATTTAACGCTGATTAAAATTTTAAATCTATTCTTATCTAAACATAAGTTTTGGATGTACATTGAATTGTTAATGTTGGATAGTAATGTATCACACTTGACGTGATTGATTGACTTATTTAGATTGATTGATTAAATTGAATTTGAATTGGCTTATTTTAGAACTAACTCTTTTTTTATGTCATTGGATGGCAAACAAGCCCTCGGGCCACATGATGTTAAGTGGTCAACCCCTACCTATAGACATCTGCAATACCTGAGGCCATGCAAATGCATTGCCACTCCAGAGACAAAGTTGAAATGTCTCATGTGCTCTGTCTCATTACACCGGCACCCATACCCTTCAAACCGGAACATAGCAACGCTGCTTTGCGGCAGAAATAGGTATGGTCATAGTACTTCCCCGGACGAGCTTCTTCACAAAGAGCTCTACTACTACTGACTACCGAGTACTATTGGCCAAATAAAACCGACTATAACTCAACGATTAGGGTGTTGAATTGGTGAACGAGAGGTCGTGATTACGAATCTCGGGTTTTGCACTAATTGACGGGTGGGCCAGTCCTCCTGACAATAGCATAAAGTAATAAAAACATAATTCTACAATGAAGCGGCATTGCCAATCCTTAATTAGTTCTGTGTCCTGCTTGTTTAGAAGGAAGTGGAAATTCTGTTTTTTCCTACTTATTTGATGTTCTTTCGTGATTAATTTCGTTGCGGGATCCGAGACAGTTTAATCGTTTCTCCGGACTCGGCGAGCTTCATCGCCTCGGCGGTTTTCTGGTGGTCGCCACTATTGATTCTGGCTTTCAGGAGATGTAGTGGTTGAAAATAGTGTGGCGGATTTGTCCCAAAAAAGAAACTAGATCTCTAAACTAATCACTATTAAAATAGTCAGCTTTCGATTTATAATGAACAAACTTCTAAAAAAAGCTTTTAACATTTTTGGTGTCTATTAAAAATATGAAGTAAATAAAGTTTCTTCTCAATAAAAAAGGCCTGACAAACTTCGTCAACGTAAAGAAATGTATTAAAAACAATCAATAGAGAAACTTCGTTTTTAACAACAGTTCTGTTATAGGCAAAACAAACACAAATTACACAGATTTCTATTCGACTCTCCAAACTTGAATAAAAAAATACTTTAAACATTCAGTAAAAACTACGTTGCGAACTATTTGCATAAGAACTGTAATGGCTGAAAAGAAAAAAAGAAAATTGTTCAACTTTCGTCTAACGTTAGTGTTCCACATTTAAAATCTCATAAGACCATAGACAATGCTTACGCAACCTCTTTGCTCTTTAGTCTATTGTCTGAACTCAAAGAGGTCGTAGTACGAAAGAAAAAGACAATTATGGTGTGCTTACTATAATTATTACTACACGGGAGACGTTTATATAGAGGTCGTCAGAACAATAATGTTCTAATAAAAAGTTTTGTGAGCACGAACCGTAATTTAGTTAAATGTTCCGTACACGCTAATTAGAAAAACATGTATCAAAACAATGAACCATGATAAATAGATACATAGATAATATTCAACTATTGTTATTGCTTCTGTGTTTTTATTCGAAACTAGCGACCTGCCCGCGACTTCGTCCGCGTGGCTTATTTTATTCGCCTTACGTTACGTCTTTAGTTACTGCTCCACTCCCGTGTGTCGTAGCGTGACGTTATATAGCCTATGTTACTGAGAAATAATGTATCTATCAATTGGTGAAAAATTTGTTAAAATCGGTCTAGTAGTTTCGGAGCCTATTCGTTACAAACAAATAAAAAAATATTTCCTCTTTATAATATGAGTATAGATTAACTATTAATAATAATCTTTTACAAAAATCCATGTCAGTGAAATATTCCAAAAATATGATTTTAAAAACATCTTTCAAACAATATTTACTTTTTTCATTTATTCTTTTGTTTGTTTACACGCTTTAATCTCTGAAACTAACAGTCGGATTGGATTCATGACGAATATGGTATAAGCTATGTAGCATTACGCTATGACTAATGGGAATGGAGCAGTCACCAAAGATGTAACCTAACGCGAGTGAAAAATAACCACACGAACGAAGTCGCCAACTGCCTTCTTAGCCTAGTGGTTCTAAGCGCGACTGCTACGCTAGAGGTCTTTTGGGTTCGATTCCCAGTTCGAGCAAAGTGTTATTGGGTTTTTCTATGAAATTCTCAGTAGTAGCTCGGAGTTAGGATTTGTGCCCAGTTAATGGCAATAGGCTCGCCCCCTATTACATGGGACCTACAAATATTCCGGCGAACTATGGGTATACATTGGTACACCTCTGCTTAACCCTTTTGGGAATACAGGCGTGATGGTATGTACGAACGAAGTCGCGGGCAGAGAAACTAGTCCATTATAATGGCTTTTAGCACTCTAAAGTTTAATCCAAATATCCATTAATACCGTTTAAATTACCTACAGTTTAAAACAAAAGACCGGAAAGCCTAAATACCACTGATTTAGAGCAAAGCAACATTCAATATAATAGCTATATATATTCATGCTAATATTGTAGGTATAAATTATTGCGGTTCCGGTAAGCCGTTCCGATGGAGAGTTCTTTAAATAAATGGGATTCTAATTCCGTGAAATATGGGTGCGGCCCAGGAGTGTGAATAAATGGAGTGCTAATGTATCCGTGTCAGAGTGACATTATTATATATTAATATCGGCAATTCAAGGGTAACCCTTTACTAAAAAATGGTTTATCATTTGGCCCGCTCCTTTTAAGGGGCAGTCCCTGCTCTGGTTGGCGGACGGTACCAATTTAGTCCCATATGAAGACCAATTTACCAAAACTTCACTAAAAAATCTGATCTGTGTAAGTTTCAGTGTAATTCAAAGTCTTAAATTGTCCCACGGGAGTACAAAAACTGGAAAGAATTTGCCAAATTTCGGCTAATTTAGGTGTTCATTTTATTAGGTGTGAAAGAGTAAAAACATCTATCCATCCATCCTCATTAAGTTTTAAGTTTATAATAGTATTAGGATTACATTGTTGAATCAGTTGAATTTGATTTTTGTAACTCGTATCTATCGCGTACTTCAATTAGCTAGAGTTTTGAGCACTCCATTTTGATTACTCTGTGGTCGTTTTATGAAAGAATGGCTAACAATAGCATGCACGGCATGTAAGGATCGTTATCTATAGGAAGCTTTTCTTAGAGACCACAATGAAGAAATTTATTGGCTTACGGATATTTACCAGGAATTTCAGTGAATGTGCTGAATTTGAGATAAAAGAGACCTCTTTGTATATTTTGTGGCTCCATACTAAAGCTACTAATGTTTTTTTTTATTGTGGGAGTGCGTAAATGTTAAAGTAGAATGTTTTCAGTCAGGTAAAATTCTGATGCAATTAAAAAAAATGAATTTACAAAATGTATAGAGAAAATTGGGCCAGTTTATAAAAAAATAAGATGACTTTTTATCTGTACTTTTTATTTATAAATTGCCATTCTACTTATACCTACAGGGTTGCCAGCAATCATTTTCTAAATGTAGACAAAAAAGTCGTTTATTTTCTTTTAACAATCATAATTAAGACCAGTAGTTTCCAAAGTCGACTAGAACCCGACACACCAAAGAAAAAAAATCCAAATTCAAGACTTACCTGTTAGTTTCGTTTAAAGAAGGAAAAGGGGCATAACTATATGAATGAAGGACTGTTTAGGGTCTGCCATTCGCTCATACTTTGAGAACTACTGATTCCTACCATCTAAAACCCAAATTCTTCAACAATTAGGTCCACCATTAGTACGTCTACAAACTAATTTACGGAACACTAAAAGAAATTAAAAAACCGCGTCTTCGTGGTCACTTTCACCACACCGTGACCAGAAAGCGTGATCCTAAATTAACAATGTGTAACAGAGATAGGTAGGAGTAACATAAAAAATGGTATTAGTTTATGTCGTCCAAGATAACTTGCTCATTAAAATTGTTACCTAATTAATTTTATGCTGACTGCGAAGTTTAACTTTGTTTGTGTTACGGATAGCTGTGAGGTGTAACTGAGGGTGACGGCTGATTATAGTAATCTTGGTTGGCAACACGTTGTTATCAGTGTTGCGATTTTAATGTCCTTAGTTTTATAGTGAGAGGCTGTTATTAGTTGGTGAGGTGGACTAATGACATCACTTTCATCTATGATAGAGATGATCTAGATAAGATCAGGTGTGGTGGCGGTGATATGATGAGGTGGCGGGCAGCGGGTGAATGCGGGCTGTCCAGGACCAGGATGGTTGGCGCTCTTTGGAGGAGGCCTACGTACAGCAGTGGACGGATGTAGGCTGATATGATAATGAAATATGATCTAGAGATGATATAAAGATGAACCAAAAATAATATACAGCTCTTCTTGCCTGAAATACAAGATTACCTAGTTCAGGCACGTAACATTTAGGCATATCATTTATTTTTAAGCAAAAAAATCCTAAATCATTACCATTCAAACTAGGAACAATCATCGATCACCTCTTTCCTCATTACGCATGCGCCAGATATTATCAAAATCTCCGAATCAAAATACTTTGACCACATTGTACAGTATCCGAAAACTCGTAAACCGTTTTATGACAAGTTTCCTAGGAAGTTTGCTTAAGTAAATGGTTACTACACCTGAACGGGTCCGAGGGTCAATCGGCCCAAATGGATTCAGTCGGTTCACTGAGCTGATTCCTTTAAGGATACGAATAGTTCCTTTGAGCTTAGAGAAAATAGCTTAAGACACATCTAGATATAGGTCGACTACAAGACTAGGTCTGTTCACTGGTTTGAACATACAAAGACCAAACTGGTAATAAGTTATATAAAAATGTCCAAACAGTGTAGTAGCATAGCGTACTTACATATGTATAGTGGGTCAACTCCCTTGACGCGGCATTAAATGCTGACAGACTGATAGTCACCAACAATTACCACATACCATACCACGCCTGTATTCCCCGAAGGGTTAGGCAGAGGTATACCAATGTACACCCACAGTTCGCTGGTATGTTTAGGTCCTATGTTATAGGGGGCGAGCCTATTGCCATTAACCGAGCACAAATGCTAACTCCGAGCTCCTACTGAGAAATTCCTAATGGAAAAACCCAATAACACTTTGTTCAACCTGGGAATCGAAACTAGATCTCCATGCTCATCAGACATTGCCACGAGACCAACGGGGCAGTCAACAATTACCAAGAAATAGGAATTTCTCAGTAGCAGCCCAGAATTCGGAAATTGGTGGTGTGATACCCCCGTAATGCCGTTTGCTCTGCGCCTGATCTCTCCCCGGTAGTGTCGGATTGCCGTCCCATCGGACTATGAGAATGAGGGGAAGAGGGAGTGTACCTGTATTTACACACTAGAGTACTGTACAGTAGGCGCCAAGAGTCGTGAGCACAAACGTCAAGTCCATTGTCCCATGTCCGCGTGCAGCGTCGGCGACCTAGAAACCCCCAGAAAACCCCAGAAAGGAACCAAAAACTCAAAAAATTAATTTGTCACTTATGCTCACGAGTCGTGGTGGCTACTATATTATATATTGCGTACTTGACTAGTCTCCTTTGATATTGGAAACTCGCCCGGAAGATAATATTATTGTATATATGTAGGGCCCAGTCTTGGTTGTGCCTGCCGCCTCTGCTTGTTGCCAACACAACAAAACTAAATTTACAATATACAACACAATAATTTATTAATAACACACATCAAAATTATTATCATTTAAAACAATTTCCTCACTTTATCTGCCACTTAAGCGTTCTGCTCCAAATTCTAATCCGTTCCGGTCAAGAATATAACTCCACCGAGATATTTGAACTAGTGGTTCAAGATCCTCGAGTCTCGAGACCTACGTCTATTTAATATGGCTGAAATATTGACAATAGAGGGATATCCAGTTAAGCAGGTACCTATGCATAGTTGCTAGATCTGATAATCTATACTAATATTATAAAGCTGAAGAGTTTGTTTGGTTGGTTGAACGCGCTAATCTCAGGAGCTACCGGTTTAAATTAAAAAAATCTTTAGAAAAATTTTGTATTGGATAGTTCATTTATCGTGGAAAGCTATTGGCTATATAACATCACGATACGACCAATAGGGGCTGAGCAGTAACCAAAGACGTAACCTAATGCGGGTGACAAAACTACGCGGACGAAGTCGCGAGCAGAAACTAGTAATATTATAAAGGTGAAGTGTTCGTTCATTCCTTTGACCGCGCTCATCTCAGGAACTACTGGTTCAATTTGATAAAATCTTTTTGTATTGTATGGCTCGTTTATCTAGGACGGTTATACGCTATTTAACATTATGCTACCACACATGGGAGAGGAGCAGTAATCGAAGACGTAATATTCCGCGGGGTATTGGTAGTCAGGTATTAAAGATACCTTTCCCAGGTAACGTTTAAGTTTGGCAGCTAGTTTTTACATAATGTTTGATAACAACTTCCTTATATACTTATTCCTCTATCCATACTCAAAATGTCAGCCATGTATGACGTAGGTCAGACGATTCTTGGGATCTCAGTTCATAAAATTAATTTAAGTTTCCTCGAACTTGGTGTCAATCCTTTGTGGTGCCGGTACTACTGTTACGTAATTAAATAAATCTTGATTTTATCTCGTCTTTTTAACACTAACAAGCGGAGAAAGCATCTAGATAGTGTTCTAGATTAAGAGCAATTAAAACTAAGTCTACGGCGTGCTTTGTACCCTCGTGACGAGCTTGAAAACGCATCGCTTGTGTTTGTCCCCTACCAGTATTTTATACCACATTCCTATTGATGTTAGGAAGAGTACGTACTACCTGAGGCAAGAGGGTATCACACCACTAACTTCCAAAATTTGGGCTGCTACTGAGTTCCTAATAAAAAAATCCATAATTTGCGAACTGGAAGTCGAAATCATAACCCTACGCCGTTGGTCTTGTGCCTGATCTTTCTCTCCCCGGTCGAGTTTGAATGTGGGCAGTAGTCATCATCCGCTTAGCTTTTTCCCAACTATCTTGAGTCTAACGTAATGCAGCTGAGTATGTTAGTTTTCACGGGTCAAGAGCACAAACATCAAGTTAACCGATCGCGTGCAGCGTCGGCGCCCCAAAAAACCCAAAGTAACGGACCTTAAAACCCAAAAATTAACTTGACGTTTGTGCTCATGACTCACGAAAAGTAATATACCAATATTTTAAAATGGAGCGACTTCCGATATAACTTCACAATTGTTCAGCTGTCATCCCAGTACTATTAAATAAAAATCTCCTTCGGCGAATTTAGATGAAGTGAGTTTGAGGTGACAATCCCGAGTATGATGGCAAACTCACTGTAGAAAGTGTAGAAAGACCTACCCTGACCTTATTGGTTAGGTTCTTCAGAAAGATCGGGTACGCAGTACTCTTAACCGGCATGCTTGTATGAACGTAGACGAGGCGACAGGATGAAAGGATCGTAGCAGGTGACGTTCTGTGGTTTCTGCCAACGCCCATGGGAAGAAGGCGTGAGTTTATATGTTCAGTTCAACAGTTTTCGTTCATCATTTTATCTTCATTCAGAGTGAACATCGACCGAGAACCAGTAGTAGCATCAGCGGTATAATCGTCGAGACAGATTGCGAGTACCGACTCGTTACAGATAAGCCGATTAATGTACATCGTAGGGGATGCACCGGAGTCCGTACCTATGCAGTACTTTATAGGTCTCATTATGGCGGACCCTGATATATTGAGGCGGCGACTTTATCAATATCACGTTATCAGGTGAATTAGAGCATTTATGTTTGTCAGAGTTTTTCAATGTAAATATGAATAATGATAATCATGTACCTGCCTCGTTAGCCTAGTGGCCCTAAGCACGACTGCTACGCTAGAGGTCTTGGGTTCGATTCCCAGGTCGAGCAAAAAGTGTTATTGGGTTTTTCTATGAAATTCTCAGTAGCAGCTCGGAGTTAGGATTTGTGCCCGGTTAATGGCAATAGGCTCGCCCCTTATTACATGGGACCTAAATATACCGGCGAACTGTGGGTGTACATTGTTACACCTCTGCCTAACCCTTCGGGGAATACAGGCGTGATAGTATATTTTTTTTGATGGTATGGTGGTGGTTACTCTTGGATCTTGGATGAATGTTTCATTTAGAGGTTTGGATGTCGTGACTGGAAATTATTTGTATGAACTTTTGAACGTCATTTACAAGAAAAAAGGGCAACAAACTTTTCCAAAAGATAGTTTTGTGGAGTAAAATGGGAAACAAACTCCACAGTTACTCTAACTCGCTACCGCTTCAGCTCATCCCCTACACCACAAATCTAAAAGTGATCTATTAAGCACTATTACACTGTCCGTTAGCAAATGAGCCAGTTACTATCCCTGAGGATCTATTTGGTAATACGTTTAAAACAAGTTCATTTTGATTAGAAGGACTTTAGATTCTTCACTTCCTGCAATGATATTAAGGATAATTAAGATGGTATCTTTATGTTGCGTGGTGGCAATCTAATTTGTAACGAAGGTTATGTGGCATAGAGTTTAATGTTGCTATAGCGTGTAGTAGTTCTGTTAAAATGTTTGTTGAATTAGTTTGACATTTTTAAATGGTGTTGGTTAAACGTTTATTTTGAAATTTGTTGTACCATACCATCACGCCTGTATTCCCCTAAGGGTTAAGCAGAGGTGTAACAATGTACACCCACAGTTCGCCGGTATGTTTAGGTCTCATGAAATAGGGGGCGAGCCTATTGCCATTAACCGGGCACAAGTTCTAACTCCGAGCTGCTACTGAGAATTTCATAGAAAAACCCAAAATACTTTTTGCTCGACCTGGGAATCGAACCCAAGACCTCTAGCGTAGCAGTCGCGCTTAGGACCACTAGGCTAACGAGGCAGTTAATGTAATATTATGTGTAAGCTAAAATGTGTATGTAGTGTGTAATGTATGTGTGTGGCTGTGAATGTAAGAATGCGTTTGTATATATGTGTGTACTTATGTATGCATAAGTTTTGTTTGTGTTTGTACATATTTGTGTGTGTATGTGCTTATTGTCACCGTGATTAAAAATGACTTTTGAATTGTTGAATTTGACTTTGACTTTCACTAAATATTAAGTTATAATTTCGCATAAAACGGCTTTCATCCATTCTATAACCAAGAAAGACTAACTATTGCTTTTAATAACAATACATATGACAATACACAATACATACATTACAACACAACATACATACATACACAATATATGTACAATATATATTTTATAGTCAATAACATGATACTTATAAGAGCCGATGTACAACTGGCTTACATCTATAGGTCGATTAATTACTTGACAACTCGACTCGCCCACAAAGGTCGGTACTTAAAACCTCAACTATCTTCAAGTTAACACTCTGGTACCGCTACTGAATTTAATACCCGGTCTAAGATCTTGTTGGAACTGCGTATTAGAAGGCTAGGAAAGGTAATTCCGATGGTTAATTTAGGAAGCTTTACAGTTAACAAGGAACAAAAAGATTTCTAGACCTTGTTTTCGTTTTAAACCTCAGAATAAGAATTTCTTCTGTATCGTGGATGCGGTTACTAATACTAATAAACTTACTCGGCGGCCTTGTGGTCCTAAGAGCGACTGCTACGCTAGAGGTCGTGGGTTCGATTCCCAGGTCGAGTAAAAAGTGTTATTGGGTTTTTCTATGAAATTCTCAGTAGCTGCTCGGAGTTAGGATCTGTACCCGGTTAATGGCAATAGGCTCGCCCCCTATTACATGGGACCTAAAAACATACCGGCGAACTGTGGGTGTACATTGTTACACCTCTGCCTAACCCTTCGGGGAATACAGGCGTGATGGTATGTGTGTAATAAACTTACATACACAAAGAATTAAACCAGGAACAACTGTAGGTCATACAAATATTGGCACTGTGCGGGAATTGAACTCACGACCGCTCACTTCAAGCTCACTTCGCCTAAATTAGACTGGCAGTTTTAGTAACGTCGAATTCAATCTATACAAATAAATAAAAATTGAAGGGTTTGTTTGTAATTCCAACTTACAAGCTTTTCACTAAATGCATATGAAAGTATATACGACACTAACATAAACAAAACACAATTTTAAAAAATTTGGTCTGTCTGTCTGTCTGTTTGTTCCGGCTTATCTCCAAAACGACTTTCACTCGCAAATAGCTAATGTTATAAGAAGTAACTTAGGCAATTTTTTTTATTTTATTTTTTTTAATAAAAAAGAGGGCTATGCGAAAACGAAATTAAAATCAATAAAATACTGAACGCGAACGAAGTCGCGGGCAACAGCTAGTATTTATTAAACTAACTTTGTTTGCGTAAATATCGGTTATCATGGGTTTTTTTTCAGCTTGAAATCTTTGTTATTTTACTAAAATAAATGTAGCTTAAGGTCACGTCAAAATCGGATTACCCGTACCAGGGACAGCAATTTTAAAAATTCAGATTTCCATGCCACCACGCCTGTATTCCCCGAAGGGTTAGGCTGAGGTGTACCAATGTACACTTACAGTTCGCCGGTATGTTTAGGTCCCATGTAATAGGGGGCGAGCCTATTGCCATTAACCGGGCATAAATCCAAACTCCGAGCTGCTACTGAGAATTTCATAGAAAACCCAATAATACTTTTTGCTCGAATTGGGAATCGAGCCTAAGACCTCTGGCGTAGCAGTCGCGCTTAGGACCACTAGGCTAACGAGGCAGTTCAGATTTATTTTGTGAAATGCTGTTATTTTGACATTACGAATATACACTTCCATTTTATTTATTTGTATAGATTGATCTATACAATCTTATCTCATGTTACTCGTGATCAGCGCAACACGTTTCCTTCTTTCATGCCGTCCTGTCAACCGTCATGATATCACTGACTCACTTCTCTTTCATATCATTCTTCACACAACAAACCATGACTTATTAATCATTGTATCAAATTGTGGTACTTCGTTCATTATACAATTACCCTCTTTATCTCTTGTTTAATTATACAACTAGCCGTCATACCTACATAATCTTTACCTTTATCAACGCAGCAGATCGGAGGGCTCGCTTTGATTCCTCACTTTATTAATAATTTACTTGTAATTCCCGCTTTCCAATCCTAAGTCGAATCATAGCATTAACATGTTGCTATGCCAGGTAAGACTGTAAGCGGGTTTGTATTAGAGAAAACGATAGCGGATTTTTTTATTTTTTATTTTAATAAACATTAAACAATTGACATCTTTAATACCGTTCCTGAGAAAATTCAGTAGAAGAAGAGTAGCTAATGTTATTAAAAACCGCTAAAATATCTAGTTACCAACTTAATTACCTACATTACTTTACTGAAACGTAAATTATTACGCGTGAAACTGTCTATTCTAGGTACTTTGTTGGGTGTTCTTTAGTAGAATTTGGTGTATTGTGTGGTTTTAAAGTTTGGCAGGCTAGTAAATTAATTAATATTGTATTTTAAATTAGGTTTTGTTAAATGGAAGTTGCCTTCAAGGGCAGCTAAGAAGTTTGTTAAACGGGTTTTGGTTAATCATAGTATAAATAATAGTACAAGCCTATTAAAGGTCTCTTCTTATACAAAGAAGGTTTGCGCATTGATCGCCCTTGTACGGCAGATTGTCGATTTCTGAGTCCGGCAAGTCCGGGTTTCCTCACGATCTTTCCCATCTCTAATGTTAGTGATGTTCAAGATGAAATAACATAGTACATATGAATTGAAAAAGTCACACTGGTTTTCAAATAGAATTTCAACTAGAATTGTTTTTTGCCTCGGAAACTTTACGTTGTTTAGTTTTGCTGAACCGAGCCTATTCAAAACCTCTTAATGTTTCAATTAATTCAAATTAATACGATAAGACAAATGTGTCACTTTGGTACATCTCGATTTTACGACGTTTATTTGCCCGAATTAACTTTTCCGAGAAACGCCTGCGCGAATGTACTTTTGTCCGTTCGCCCTTAACGAATTTCGCCGTTTACCGATTGCCCGGTGCGGACTTAACGGAGGAATAAAACTAGATTAATGCTCCGCCCATGTGCACTAATTATACATTAAAAAAATTGATAAACAAAAGAAACGTGAGTGCCTTTCAGTCCAATAGCTTCAGTAGAAGTAGGTGAGATATTGATCACAAAATTCCAAGACATAACATAAATCAAGTGATTGTAAATAAAAGCTTTTAAAAATGAAATAAAGTTTTTAGAGCCAAGTGCAAATAATGAAGCATTATTATCCTACCTACCTTGCTATAAAATGGTGTACATAGTACATCGTTGTGGCCCATACGATAGGAATGCGTCATCCGGCGCGGTGCAACGGGAAAACTCAGCGGTTTTGTGGGCAGCTCTAATTAAACCACTGCATAATTAGGTTGCGTGCCGGGCCGTGGTAAGACCAATGGACATGTAGGGGATCGTACCTCCATCGTAAGTGTATGTAGATAACGTATTATGACGTCACATGTGACACTAATCGGGAATTCCAGACCTGAAGGCTAATTCTGCTAATTAAAAACTCATAACTAACTCAACTTAACTGCCTCGGTAGCCTAGTGGTCCTAAGCGCGACTGTTACGCTAGAGGTCTTGGGTTCAATTCCCAGGTCAAGCAAAAAGTGTTATTTTCAAATTCTCAGTAGCAGCTCGGAGTTAAAATTTGTGCCCGGTTAATGGCAATAGGCTCGTCTCTATTACATGGAGCCTAAATATACCGGCGAACTGTGGGTGTACATTGGTACACCTCTGCCTAATCCTTTAGGGAATACAGGCGTGATGGTATGTGTTAAAAACTCATCTCGGAGACAACCAATGTTAAACAATGTAAGTAAATTAGGGACCGTGTTGACAGATTGCGATTAGATTGCTATATTTTCTAAAAGTTTTTATCGATAATGAACTTCATTATCATCATCATCATTCAACCCATCGCCGTCTTTGAACTTGATCTAGCCTAAAGAAAAACATTGCTGATATGGTTGGTAAAGAATATGTTTTTTTGGTATATTTGATTTCAATGTATATTAAAAAGTAATATTAAAAAGAGGCCAAATTTGTTAGTTTATAAGAGGTAATCTCTAGAAGTACTGGCCCGATTACAAAAATCATTTCACTGTTCGATAGCGACACTATTGTCAAGTGTCATAGTCAAAATACCATATATGTTAAATATATATCATATGTCTCAATAGCAGCTCGGAGTTACGGTTTGTGCCCGGTTAATGGTAATAGGCTCGCCCCTTATTACATGGGACCTAAACATACCGGCGAACTGTGGTTGTACATTGGTACACCTCTGCCTAACCCTTCGGGGAATACAGACGTGATGGTATGTTATGTTATGTCATATATGTTACTAACTTCTGCCAGCGACTTCGTTCACGTGATTTTATTCACCCGCATTAAGTTACGTCTTTGGTTACTGCTCCTCTCTTGTGTGTCGTAGCGTGTTGTTATAAAGCCAGCCTTCCTTGATAATTGAACTATACAACTCAAAAATATTTTTTCAAATCAAACCAGTAGTTCCTGAGATTAGCGCGTTCAACCAAACAAACAAAGTCTTCAGCTTTGTTTTATTAGTATAGATTATGGTATATTGACATTCACACGAACCAAGTCGCAGGTAGAAGCTAGTGGTAATTAAGCTTGAAATTTACGCTATTTATCTTGTTTGTGTCGACAATTTAATTATTATAATTGGAGGGTGTACATAACTGTGAATGTATATAATTGGTTTTGATTGAGTTCATTATTCTATAGCGAATTAATGCTGGATACGCCACGGAGCTAACTTCGGTCACTTTTCAAAAGTTTCTGCTCAACCTATCGTCCTATACGTCTGCACAGTTTTAGCCAGAAACTTGTTTAACCTTATAATACAGATTCTAGAAGTGTCTCTGTATGTAAAGAAACTGATATGTTTTGCCAAAATTACACAGTGAGTCAACTCCAACGTAATTAGAAAAATGTTTAGTGCATTTGGCAGAGCCATTGGCTACTACGCTGTGTTGTGGGTTCGATTTCCGCATGGAACAAATATTTCTACGGCATTTATAATATGGTTGTTTGTGTATGTGAGTTTTTATGTTTGTAAATGCACCCGCGATACAGGAAAAAAGTATAGTTGGGGGCAAAGTCCTTTTGGAGAGGTAAAAGAAAAGACAGGGTCAATGTCTACTGTAAGTAATTAATTAACTTAAAAACACAAAATATTTTTTTTAACCATTAACAGAAGAGTAAGGAACAAAAAAACCGATAACTTTAAAACGGCTGAACCGATTTCGATCAAACATAGCTAAGTACACTCCCGACTAATACACTTTTCAAATAAAAAGCAACTAAATCAAAATCGGTTCATGCGTTCGGGAGCTACGATGCCACAGACATAGACACGTCAAACTTATAACACCCTGTCATTTTTGCGTCGGCGGTTAAAATCTACAGTGTAATAAGCAGCCTGTATCAATCCACGAAGCGTATCTAGTAATAACATGTCATTCTCATACTCACAGAAGCACGTAGTTAGTGGTTTGTGATCAACAAACAATAGCAACTGATAAATTAACTCGGTTTGTTAGTTTTAGATTGATTGGCATGAAGCTAATATTGTTTGCAGCAAATGTTTGACTGTTTAAACAAGGGGTTGTGTTTGAAAATTTATGTTTTTGGAGTTAATTAATGTTGGTTTTGGATTTAATATTAGTTTGAAGTTAACTTTTTAATCGGTAGACCACCTTTTTGTTTGCCTAATTACTCAACCTCAGAATCAAAAAGTAATATGAGTGGGTAAACACAAGGCCAATTCTACTAATTAATAAGGTTCAAAATCTAGTAGCAATCTCATCTCAGTCCAATGTCAAAAAAAGAAGGTGATTTTGAGGCATTTTAGTAAAATTGTATCTTGATGAAAACAAATCATTTTCCATAATTCTGTCAACCAACCACAATCATTGACGCGAGCTTGACAATAGATCACATAAGTTGTATCTAAAAAACTGGCCAAGTGCGAGACGGACTCGCGCACGAAGGGTTCCGTACCATTATTCATAAAAACCCCATTATTTAAAAAAAAATATATATCGGTTGTATGGGAGCCCTCCCATACAACAGATATTATTTTTTGCCGTTTAATAATAAATATTTAAAAAGTAAATATTTAAGGGGGTCTAAAATATTTATTTCATTTTGTTTTTTATTTATTGTTATAGCGGCAATAGAAATAAATCATCTGTGAAAACTTGAACTGTCTAACTATCACGGTTCATGAGTTACAGCCAGGTGACGGACGGACGGACAGCGGAGTTTTAGTAATAGGGTCTCGTTTTACCTTCTAGCTACGGAACCCTAAAGCTTCTGTTACGGAAAACAAAAAGTGATCATACAAGGGTTCCATTTTTCCCCATCACATACTGAACTCTAAAAACTCAGTAACACTAAAGACGCAATCTAGGTAAACAACGGAGTCCTCACTGTGAAACCTAGCAAAAAAAGGGCCCACATACACGTGCAATAATTCCTCTCGACACCTGTTCCCGTCAACTTTGTTAACACATCAACACACTATAAAGGGTAAGCAGAGGTTGTGAACGTAAAAGTAGACGGATTTACGATGGACTGTGTCGCCAATTACGGTTTTTATTGTGAACGGTAAAATGGCTGTCTGTTACACCGACGCGTAATGCTTTCAGTCAATAGAGGTTTTTTTGGGTTAGTTACTTAAAAAATTTAGTAGATTATTTTTAACCCTCGACGCTAAAACGACGGGGTGTTAAGTATAAGTTTGACGTGCCTATGTATGTGTGTATGTGTGTGTGACTGTCTGTGGCATCGTAGCTCCCGAACGCATGAACCGATTTTGATTAAGTTTCTTTTTGTTTGAAAGGTATATTAGTCGGGAGTGTTCATAGCTATTATTCAGCGGTTTTAAAGTTATCAGCTCTTTTGTTAGCTGCGGCAGGGATTTTTATTTTTCTGTCGGGGGTTACTTAAAAATTTTAATTTTGTGTTTTTATAATTAAATACCCATCGACTATTCGTAATTTAAGTAAAGAACAAGGAGAACGGTAACAAATAAAACGTCTTTAAATACATTGTGGTTGCAATCGTACCCAAAGTAACAGCCTTTTTTGTACCGATGGGAAATCAGCAAATGACTTCCCCAGCCCTGGGCTGGACGGGAGGGAGTGTCAGACTTTTTCTGACTAAAACCCATCCATGTTCCTTCTTGTGCCCTTTGCGTTCCGGGGGCGCGGTATCTCTTACTAACAACCCGTAGCTCCGGTAGCGATCGGCCCTGAGTGGCCCTTTCTAAAATTGCTGACATCTCTTTGAGGGACACGAACACGCCGTCGACACGGCCTATCGTTATACAACGTACGGACGGTGAGCTACCCATTGCTCACCGTTCACAGGCCCACAAAAGAACAGCCTATTATTAAGACTTCGCTGTTTCTCTGTCCGTTCTTCTCTCATTCGTTGTATCTTTTCAATCGTAATAGATAGACACTTGAAATTTTCACAAAATGCGTATCATTAAGGCCGCTATAACAATAAATAAAGTTATCAATTGTCAAGGGACCCCTATACAAGATAAGTGTTTATTTTTTTGTACGGAACCCTTCGTCTGCGAATCCGACTCGCAATTGGCCGGCTTTTTTATTTTCGGACATCCTTAAAAATGTTAAGGTAGCTAAAGAAATAACCATTAAGTGAAACCAAGTCGGTTGCTCATCGAAATTGGTAACAAATTGTATGCAACTCCATTTGCATGTGTTGCGCTAGCGCCGGGTGACACACGCTTCACACTCATGCTCAACATTAGGATTCCCTGTGATGCAACATCGTGGGTGCCATTAAAAAAACAAATTGAAAGGACGTACACTGAATAGGAAATGCTTGGGTAAGTAGGATAGGGCTTTCAGGCTATTCTAATTAAAGGAATGAGTACAATAAACGTAATAATATTTTTAACGTGTTTTTTTGGCATAACTTTGAAAACATTCTATTAGTTTTCGATAGTTTGATATCGGGATAAAAATTCCGTGAATTCACTTTATTTTTGCTTGTCTTCTGCCTGCGACTTTTTCAGCGTGTAACTCAAGTCAAGGAATATTCGACAATAGTATAGCTTTCTATCCATGATTTTTTTCTATAATTAATCCTGTACTGTCAAAGGTGACCTTTTATAATAAAAAAAAGACAAGCAAACCTACCCACCTACCTTTAGCTATTTATAATATTATACATAGATTAGTATACATAGATATTATAACTCTTTTTAAACGCTAAAGCTGCGTACAGACAGCGCGAGGCATGCGTTCCGAATGGTTTGCCATGCTTGCCTCAGGCTATATGGACGAGGTGTTCAGCGTGAGCATTCGTCGCAGTAGCGAATTTGATTGGCGATCTGGGTATTTGTCGAGTATTTGCCAAACTATTCGCGGCGAATGCCTCGTGCTGTCAAAAAAAAGTTGTCAATCTAAAATTTCAAAGTCAAAAACATTCACTGCGAAAGCCAATATCTACGCATTTTCAAAAAGTTTTCTCTCACGACGAAAGATACACGGTAACACTTCATCCACGTCCCCATACATTACTTCTGCAACACTTCTGTGTAACAACTCTTGACAAGTAAATTTGACAGTCGCCTGCTTTCCCGAGGCGACAAAAAATATACCCACAGAAGGCTGGCTTCATATAACGAGCGGAATTAGGCGCACGCGCGAAGTGCAACGAGGCGAGTAGTTTTTTTTTAATTTCTTCCGCTCTGGGCAGAGCGGAAGGGAATGTCAGACTATTACTGACTTCTGCCGAGGCTGCGGGTCCTGTCGGGGCTGCGGGTTGTCCGTAAGGGATACAGGTTTTAGACAGTGAAAGTTTGACACTCTCTCCCGTCCCGCCCAGGGTAGGGAAAGTAATTTGATGATTTCCCATCGGTAAAAAAAAATACTTACTGACTAAAACCTATCTGTATTCCTCCTAATGCCCTTTGCGTTCCAGGGCCGCGGTGACTCTTTCGAATCAATTTTGAAACCGTGGCAGGAATAATTTCACCTGCTATGTTATCTCATTGGTTGGTTGATTGGTGGAGAATTTATAAGGAATTAATTCCGCTTTTGTACTTTTAGCTGTATAAAATTAAAATAAATAAATAGACGCGCTGATTTCAAACAATCCCTGTCGCAAGCACCTATGTGTGCGTGTATTTTTGTTCGTGTTGAGTCAACCTTCTGTACTTACCCATTTGGTGACGCAGCGGCGCGGGCGCTGCAGAGATGCGGCTAATCGTTATAGCGTTGCTATCACTTTCACTCATCTCTAGGGTTGCCATGGCAACAGTTATGGAGAGATTAGGGTATGGTTTAATTAGTTTGCCGATGTTTAGCTGAGACAATGTTAGATTAGTTTTCTGGCACTTAGTTTAATGGAAACTCATAAGTAGATAGGTGAGATTGTTTAAGAAGTATTTTGTACTGCTATTTCGGTTTACGTTCTCAAATTAGGTAAATTTGGAATTATATTTTTGAAATACTAATCTTTAGCTAGCAAAACCACTTAAACTTCAGCGCAAACAAGAAAAAATAAGTAATTGTGTATTTAATTATCTTTTTAATCACACTAGCGATTTTCGAGCGAATTCAAAGCGAGGCGAGAGCGCAGCGGTTTCGCCGCGAATAGCGCCGCCGAAACCATTTTGTACAGTCGCATTCGGCAGCCCGCTCCGCCACACTCAGGCGGCGATAACGTAGCGCGCCCGTGGCGTGCTCGCTTTGCCTCGAAAAACGCCAGTGTGATAGGGGCCTAAGTCGTTCGATGACTTTTTTTTTTAACCAAAAATATTTAGGTCTTTTTTTTCAACGACGCTGACCTGAATTCAGCCCACCTCATGCAGAAGATGCATCTTCACCATAGGGCTATCACATTTTTTTTTCTATAACCAATAAAAAATACAAAAAATCCATGGCAACCCTGCACATCTAACAAGCAAGTCCTCGTCGCTTGTGATTTGTGACTTACGATCTAAGAAAGTTACGGGATTGATTTATTGTTTTATAACTACACCACATTCGAAATCTTAAACTGGTTCACTATAATTTACTGGCATTGTCGACTTGAATGATTACTGAAGTTTACTTTCCCATCTTAGTTTTTTTGACTCGGAAGAGACTGTGTCTGCTCTTCTTCTCTTGAAATTAATTCTTGCATTTGATAATTCATTAAAATAAACGTAGACATGAGCAACGTAAATTGTTTTATTTTTATGCAGCCATATTCCAAAACATATTTAACTATACCACAACTGCCTTGGTGGCCTAGTGGTCCTAAGAGCGACTGCTACGCTAGAGTTCTTGGGTTCGATTCCCAGGTCGAGCAAAAAGTGTTATTGGGTTTTCTATGAAATTCTCAGTAGCAGCTCGGAGTTAGGATTTGTGCCCGGTTAATGGCAATAGGCTCGCCCCCTATTACATGGGACCTAAACATACCGGCGAACTGTGGGTGTACATTGTTACACCTCTGCCTAACCCTTCGGGGAAAACAGGCGTGATGGTATATGATGGTATATATAACTACACATCACATGTTTATTTAATTGCAAAATATAAGTTCATAAAAGTTAAATAATTAGTGATTATAACTACTAGATTGCAGTAATCAAATTAACAACTACTTAATGTAGTTTGATTACTGTAGTTAAGTTACGTGTAATCATAATTACATGTAGTTAGCTACTTTTTATCGTAATCAGTAACCAGATTACAAAATTGTAGTTAACTACGCCCTACACTGTTTGCCAGTGAAGTCCTGTCAAAAGCGGTCTAGCCGTTTTGGAGATTAGTCGGAACAAACAAAAGATTTTTTTTTTTTAATTGGGTTCTTGGTGCTGTTATTTTGAAATTACAATCAAACACTTTTTTTTTTATTTTGTGTAGATATCATTTTTTTTTTTTTTGGGACGTGGGTAATCATCAAATAACTTCTCCCGCCCTGGGCGGGGCGGGAGGGAGTGTTAGACTTTTACTGACTAAAACCCACCCATGTTCCTTCTTGTGCCCTTTACGTTCCGGGGGCGCGGTATCTCAACATCCCGCAACCCCGGCAAGCATCGGCCATGGGTGGCCCCTCCACTTGCTGTCAACTCTTGGACGCGCGCGTGGAACACGAACGTGCCGTGGTGTGGTGCTGTTCTGTAAAAAAACCTTGTTTAAATCCTCATTTATACCTTAATTTAGTAAGTCTATTTTTCAGGCCAGTTGGATGTCAAAAAACCGGGCAACTTGTGCGAGTAAGACCCGTACATGAAGAGTCGGTACTCCCGCACCATATACAGATCGGGCAAGAAACGCCTAAAAAATCACGTTTCTTGCATACGTTATTTGTGTTATTAATAGCAGTCATAGTAATATATACTCTGTGAAAATTTCAAGATTGTACCTATTACGGTCGTCATCATCTGCTTAGCCTTTTCCTAACTAAGTATGTTGGGGTCGGCTTCCAGTCTAACCCGATGCAGCTGAATACCAGAGTTTTACATGGAGCGACTGCCTATCTGACCTCCACACCCCAGTTACTGGGCAACACGATACCTCTTGGTAAGACTGGTTGTCAGACTTTCTGGATTCTGACCATCCGTAAAGACTGTCGAAGATCTACGAATGACAGCCGGGACCAACGGCTTTACGTGCTTTCCGAGGCACGGGGATGTCACACCACCAACTTCCAAACTCCGGGCTGCTACTGAGGAATTCGTAATGGAAAAACCCAATAACATTTTTTGCCCGACCCGAGAATCAAACCCAGGAGGGGTCCTGGGTTTGCTCATCACTCGCGCTAGCGACTGCGAGGCCAATAGGGCAGTTGATTGTACCTATTACGGCATACAGCCCTGTGACAGAGAGACGGGCTGACAGACAGATGAACATCAGGGCTCCGCTAAACATGGAACTTTACAAATTAATACTTACTTTTTAAAACAGTAATTTGTCTAAAAAATATCAACAATATTCAGATAGTCAAGAATTATGTATCTTGCAATAAAATTACAGTTAATATCAAAACAAATCATCGACGACACGGTTGGCGTAGTGGCCGTGCGATTGCCTGCTCCGCTGCCTGTCACGAGTTCGATTCCCGCACGGAACAAATATTTGTATAGCCTACAGATAGTTGTACCGGATCTGGTACTTTGTGTATGTGATTTTATATGTTTGTAAATGCACCCACGATACAGGAGAATTCCCTTGTGTGGGGCAAAGTTTAAAAAAAAATAACAAATAAATCGTTTTGTTCTAAAGTTTCAATTAATTATAATTTCCTTTACACATGAATATCTACTGGTTTTTGCGTTATCCAAATATAGATTTAGAAACTGAAAAAGTTGTTGGGATAGATTTGACTTTCAATGCGAGTGAGATAAGTAAACTCGTTGTGTGGGCGTATGTTTGTGGGTCAGTCGATATTTAAACATAGCGTGATTGGATGGTACCAATGTACTATATATTTTTCTTTTTCGTGTAAAGCTAGTACAGTACTTCATAATTTTCCGTCTTATTCCTGAGATTGGGATATAATTACTATCACTTGGGATAAAAGTAAGAAGTGAAAATTTTGAATTCCGTCAAATGTGTTTTTTTTTTAATTGCTTCAAATAAAGATGTGTCAAACAATTTTTTTGATGCCCTATGAACTTTCTTCATCCCTTTTGGTAATTGCACATATCTTATAATTTTATTATTATGTATAACACATAACATGCCATCACGCCGGTATTCCCCGAAGGGTTAGGCAGAGGTGTAACAATGTACACCCACAGTTCGCCGGTATGTTTAGGTCCCATATAATAGGGGGCGAGCCTATTGCCATTAACCGGGCACAAATCCTAACTCCGAGCTGCTACTGAGAGTTTCATAGAAAAACCCAATAACACTTTTTGCTCGACCTGGAATCAAACCCAAGACCTCAAGCGTAGTAGTTAGTAGTAGTGCGTATTATGTATAACTTATTTATATATTTAATAAGGTTACATTAAAATACCAAAAAACGACAAAAACTCCCAATTCGATTTTAGTCACCATGCGCACGCGCCGGTGGGCGCGTTTATGTCTTTTATACGCGTAACAGACTGAGGACAACATATAATTTTTTTTAACGATTCTTTTTAATTTCTTAGCTCCGTTTATTACGTAGTAACTTTTCAGAATAGGTCATAATTGCCACTTATGTTAGTCGTAACCATAAAAGGATAACTGTTCCTGCACAAGATTCAGTTAAAGATTTAAAGATACTACCTTTTGCATCGTAAAAAAATGTATGAATACTAATTATGAACCATTTCTGTGTAAGCTTTAGCTGTCAATAATTACTTAAACATTCACACACGTATAGCGGCGTAAGTGCGTTTTTGCAAAATGGTAATACGAACACGTGATTAATGGTTGCCATTATAATACTAACTCAGCTTCGGTGTAAGCTATTAATTTTATTTATCTTATTTATCTCAGCTCGGAGATTTAATAGATTAATATCTATTCTATTTATTTTTTTAATAAATTATTTGCTAACATTAATAACAGAGGCAATCCATTCGGAAACCACAGCAAGGTTTGAATTTCTACGATATGTATTGAGGCTAACCGTATCTCATACCAATTACTCTATGAAAAATCCTTATTTATTACTTAAGCCGCTGACTTAACAAGACTAACTAGAATACCGTGCGATTTATTACGTCGGTCCGCATAATCTGTGCGGTGTAATTATTTACACACGATTAGTACCACTTTTACGTTTACAACAACCTGTCCTTAATAAAACTGCAACAATTTTACTTATGCGATTTCGAGTCGCGTCTGATCATTTCACCGGCGAGCGTCGCACGGCCGCTTAGTCGCGCCCGCGCAGCCGCACCGCACGTACGCGTCGCCACGCTCCCGCGCATCACATCGCGAACACTCGTCGCGCATCAAGTGCTACCGTAAACTAAATACGTCTGTGACAGTGACATGGTTTTGTGCTTTAATTGGATTCTGTGACGGTGTTATCAGAGCCGTGAGTTTCCTATTCAACTTTTACTTAATATTATAAAATGTTGATCGATTCCATCGTGTTCGTGCAGCACACGTCATAAATAAAACTAAGCAACAAATTAGCACGCGACTCGGTACACACAAACCCAATTCATTGAATAGCAATTAATACGCGATCTGCGTTAGTGCGCTTCTGACTTCGTGCACGTATTTAAATTATTTAGAAATCCAAGTCGTCACTTGCAAAAAAATGCACGAAATCGGCGGAGCGGCGCGCCGGCGCCGGCGACGAACACGATATGTGGCCGAGCCAACACACTGAAGCACTGCTCTGATCCGTATTTTAAGATACTGAACGGTATTTTTTAGTTATTTAACCATTGAAAAATAAATTTAGCGGAAAATGCTAAAGATGCGACAAGTGCAGTTACACCGGTTTACTTATCGGTCGAGATTTTTATCAGCTGTCGAATATTTTTGGTAGTGCGTTAAAATATAGAACAATTCTTAATACGATTTCAAGAATCAATTTCATGATTAGAGACATTACAAGAATACACTCCATAAATTAAATTTAGATCTACAACACAGATGCGGATGCATATTAAACTAAAATCCTATTTCTAAAACTGAAACTTTGTGAAGTAAGCCTTTTTTTCTTTTAAAATCTTCCAGTTTACAAGCTCCACAAGGATTTTTAAAATAGTTTAGGTAAAGCTGTTTATATTCAGAAATCTCCATCCTTAAATATTATTTAAATATCCTAATAAAAGAGTCATTGATTCGCTAAAGACGAATAAAAAAAGTGCTATTAATTTTCCCCGATAATATTGAAAGGGTAACTTTGCCACCGTTTCATTGGAACATGGCAAAAATATAAGTTGATGAGGTTTTTGGTGAAATCGTAAATCATACCTTTTACGAGAGCGATTGAAACCGAGCTTCAAGTGGCTGCAACTCTCACATACTTCTCACTAAACTAGATCGTATTTCAACGTCTCAATGTGTGACTAAAGTTCCGATACACTGATCTATATTTCTTAATTATTTCTTTATTGAAATTGCAATGACGGTCTGAGACGGTACCTGAATTCGTATTCGTGTTTTTTCAGTATACACATACGTGTTTTAGCTTCGCGCGTGATTTTATTTATTGGAATATTCATTCAGCTGTCAAATTAAGTCTGCGATATGGGTCTGTGGAACACACGAGTTTAGTACGAATTTTAATAATTAAAATCCGTTTCTAAAAGATTTTTTTGCTCGATTTTTGTGATAATGTAAGGTTGTCTAATTTTTTTTTTTTAAATCTAAGTAATTCGTTATGTTTTTGACAGAAATATGCTGATAAGTTTGCTTGTTTGTTTGAACGCGTTAATCTTAAAAACTACTGGTTTGATTTAAAAAAGTCATTTTTCATAATATAGCTCGTTTATTGAGGAAGATTATAGGCTATATAACATTTCTGTGCGGGCCACGGGAGCTGAGCAGATAAAGACGTAACTTAACGCGAGTATAACCGCAGGGTTTGCTAGTATATCTACGTACATCAATTATGAAAAAAAATGTTTGGCTAATAGGTACCAACATTGTTCTTTTTGCCCAAAGTCTAATATTCTATCAGTCTATATGGAACTAGCAAACTGCCCGCGACTTCGTCCGCGTGGCTTATTTCTACCGCGTTAAGTTACTTTTTGTTACTGCTCCGCACCCGTGCGTCGTAGCGCGATTATATATAGCCTATATTATTCAGGAATAATATAGCTATCTATTAGTGAAGAAATGTTTAAAATCAGTCCAGTAATTTTGGTGCTTATCGGTACAAACAAACAAATCTTTCCTCTTTATAATATTAATACAGAAGTATAGACTAGCGAACTGCCTGAGACGCTTATTTCACCCGTGTTAAGTTACATCTTTGGTTACTGCTCCGCTCCCGTGCATCGTAGCGTAATGTTATATAGTCTATGTTACTCAAAAATAATGTAGCTATCTATTAGTGAAGAAATGGTTAAAATCAGTCCAGTAGTTTCGGAGCCTTTTCGGTACAAACAAACAAAAAAAATCTCTGATCGTTATAATATTGGTATAGAAGAGGACAGTAGTCTAGGTGAACGTCTGGTTAAGAGACAAACTCAAATAACTAGATTACTACTAACGCCAAATAAACGTGCCGAATTTCTATCAAGTAATAACTTGCTGAATTACCAAGTTACCAGTTTGCAATATTGAAGATAGCAGATACTGTAGCCATATCGCTGGTAGCGAGGCAATTCAACTTGACCTATTTGATGCAACTTACTTTATGGCGTTGCGAAAATGTTCTATAAATACCTGATAGTTACACCAACGTGCAGTTTCGTCTGCCACATTGAGCACGGGTTCCTGGGTTCGATTCCCGGGTCAGGCAAAAAGTGTTATTGGGTTTTCCATTACTAATTTCTCAGTAGCAGCTCGGAGTTTGGAAGTTGGTGGTGTGACACCCCCGTGCCTCGGAAAGCACGTAAAGCCGTTGGTCTCGGCTATCATTCGTAGATCTTCGACAGTCGTTACGGATAGTCAGAAGCCAGAAAGTCTGACAACCAGTCTTAAGGTATCGTGTTGCCCAGTAACCAGGTTGTGGAGGTCAGTATAGGCAGTCGCTTCATGTAAAACACAGGTATTCGGCTGCATCCGGTTAGACTGGAAGCCGACCCGAACATAGTTGGGAAAACGCTAAGTAGATGGTGATGAGATGATGATGAGTTTTGTATATTCGTCAAATTAAAGAAGGTAGGTAGGGAGGTAGGTTTCTTAACACGACTCAATAATAAATTAAATCACTATTTTTTGGTGATTTTCGAATCCCAATGAGCCATGAGTTATTAATGTAATTTAGTAAGCAGTGGGATAAATATATTTTATATCAACCTCCTGAAATTTAGAGTGGATGTTAAATTGCACCTTGTATTGTGAAAGAATTAAGCTGAAAATGTCGATAGAAATAAGTGTGTTTGTGCCCGTATATGGAATTTTCATTGAATTCTGCTACTGTTCTGGGACTGTTCACAAAGGCTTTGCTTAGAATTGAGTTCAAAGATAGAAATTCTTATAGTGATATTTATATCCTACTAGCTTCTGCTAGCGATTTTGATCGCGTAGTTTAATTACCCGCATTAAGTTACGTCTTTAGTTACTGCTCCGCATCTATTGGTCTCAGTGTGATGTTGTATAGCCTATAGCCTTCTTCTATAAATTGACTATCCAACACAAAAATAATTTTTAAATTCGAACCAGTAGTTGCTGAGATTAGCGCGATCAACCAACCAACCAAACAAATAAGCTCTTCAGTTTTTTAATATTTGTATTGATTAATTAAATATCATAAAGAACTGCTGTTGAAGTTTGATTTGAATTAACGAACTCTGTCTGTCTGTTACGCTTTCATGATTATACTACTGAAGCGATTTTGATGAAATTTGGAACGGGTAAATTTAAATCCTAAGAAAGGATATATTAAGCAACTTTTTACTTTGCCAACGTTTGCGATAACTGACATCCAGGCAGACCAAGTCGCGGACAAAGGCTAGTACGGACAAAACGTAAAAGTTTGTGAGGACGTATGTATGTTTGTTACTCTTTCACTTATAAACGGCTGAACGGAATTTGCTAAAATTTAGCACACAGACATATTTATCGAGCTTATTTTTTTATTCCGTGTTTGTGTTCCCTTGGGATGATTTAGGACTTCGGCTTAATTCTGAAGTTTACGCGGACAAAGTTGCAAGCAGAATCTAGTAAATAATAAAAGTAAGAGCCACGTAATATTTAATCTTATGACCGTTACACGTGTATTCCCGTAAGGGTTAGGCAGAGGTGTACCAATGTACACCCACAATTCACCGGTATGTTTAGATCCCATGTATATAATAGGGGGACAGCATACTTATTACCATTAACCGGGCACAAATCCTAACTCCAGGCTACTACTGAGAATTTCACAGAAAAACCAAATAACACTTTTTGCTCGACTTGGGAATCGAACCCAAGACCTCTAGCGTAGCAGTCGCGCTTAGTACCACTAGGCTAACGAGGCAGTAATCTTATGAATTAACGCTATTCGGTAAACAAAATCCATTTTGATTGCCTTATGGGGTGTGTCTCCTTTTACAAAAACATGAATTAACGCCAAGTCTTTTGTCTTAAAAACTTTTACACAATGGAAAGGTCATTGACACGTAATCACTATCTGCGTTAACATAATAAAGCAGAAAAGCTTTTTTGTGTGTTTGTTTAAACGAGCGAATCTCTGGAACTACCAATCAGATTGGAAAAAATCTATTTACATACGAAAGCCAGATTAATAAGGCATAGTACAAGTTATAAACCATTACGCTACAACACACGGGAGCGGAGCAGTTACCAAAGATGTAAGTTAAAGCGGGTGAAAAAAAAAACAATCGCTTGAAGACGCGGCCAGTAACTAGTACTCAGATACAGCTAAATAGATTTTACTAAATGATCGTATTATTTACATGGGACCTAAATATACCGGCGAACTGTGGGTGTATATTTGTTACACCTCTGCCTAACCCTTCGGGGAATACAGGCGTGATGGTATATATATATCGTATTATTTGGTCGTGAGAACATAGGATTCATTGAACCCGGTCTTGTTCGTGCTAACTGTTAGGTTAGTGAATAGGTACACTTCTGTGAGTGCACTTAGATGTTTTGTGTCGGAAGCTTTTTTAAGAACAGGATATGTCTGAAGTTCGATCGTTTTATGTCATTTTACATAATTTTGCCATCAATTCTTAATTTGAAATATTTTGCACGGAATTTATGTGGCAGATGTGAGTGGAATCGCCGGGAGGGGACGCCCTAGAAGGCCTTATTGGTGAGGTTCTTCAGGAAGGTCGGGTGCGCAGTACTTGTAACCGGCGTGCTTGTATGACCGTCGACGATGCGAAAGAAGTGTTTAAGGATCGTAGCAGGTGACGTTCTGTTATTTCTGCCTACCCTCATGGGAAAATAGCGTCAGGTTATGTGTGTATATAGCATATAGTCGTGTTTGTGCAAGGATAAACCTTCGCATTCATGTGTATTTGTGTGTAATTTGAAAAGAGTATGTATGAAGTTCTTCAGTTCCATTCTTCTCCATACAAAACCTCTAGGGGCAACTAGATTTAATTCTTGTTCATATTCTTTTATTTGCATACCATCACGCCTGTATTCCCCGAAAGGTTAGGCAGAAGTGTAACAATATACACCCACAGTTCGCCGGTACGTTTAGGTCCCATGTAATAGGGGGCGAGCCTATTGCCATTAACCGGGCACAAATCCTAACTCCGAGCTGCTACTGAGAATTTAAAAGAAAAACCCAATAACACTTTTTGCTCGACCTGGGAATCGAACCCAAGACCTCTAGCGTAGCAGTCGCGCTTAGGACCACTAGGCTACCGAGGCAGTCATTTGCATACCAAAACCTGTATAAAAGATATTACATTATGCTTAAAGCTAAAGTACAGTTATGGACCCTGTTAGGCAGAAGAAGGAACATGGATGGGTTTTAGTCAGTAAAAGTCTGACACTCCCTCCTACCCGCCCAAGGCGGGGTTTGATGATTTAAAATCCGTAAAAAAAAATGGGCATTCTTGTACATGACATTCAAAAGTGGTTTAATTGATACAGTAAATGCCTTGACTTTGACTTTCACCATGTTTTAGGCAAATAAAATATTATTATTATTATTCTCATTTATTCATTTGTTTAAGTTACATTTTTAAATATTATTATAAAAATAAAAACATTTAAAAATATAAAAAATAGTAGCCAGGAACAGGGTCCAAGCCACCGGTGGTCAGGGCACCTGAGAAAGGAATCTCCTAACAATACGCGCCATGTCAATGAGTTTTTTAATTCGGTGTGCTTGATTTCGTCGAAATATTCAGAAGTCAGTATATTTTGGCAAAAATACTTATCAGTCATAAATCATCTGAACTTTGAACTGTTAATTTTAAAATTATTAAAATATTCTGTTTTCATTACAAAACGGTAATGTCCTGACAAGAAAAGGATATTAAAAAAATTAAATTACAATCAATAATTATAAATCGATAAATCATATTTATGAATGAGTCCGTCGATCTGAATTTCCAGTTATGTCTGACGTTTCGTAATTGTGTTCGAACATTGTACTCGACCACAAGATAGTGATAATTTATGCGCCATTACATTACATCTCATATTTTGCGAACTTCTGAAGCAAATACAGACATTTTTTGTATATTATTTATTTTGTGACAAAAGTAGAAGAAAAATAATACAGACTTGTCCAAACACGTGTTATATTATCATAGGGGGAAATTAATCATTGGATGGCATACAAGGCGACGGCCCACCTGATATTAAGTAGTCACCATTGCCTGAATACATCTGCAACACCAGAGGCCTTGCAAATGCGATGTCACCCCAGATACAAAGTAGAAATGTCTCATGTGCGTTTAAATACACCGGCAGCCATACCCTTCAATTGCGGAATTTGTTCGAAAGAGTCATCGCGGCTCTGAAACGCAAAAGGCAATAGGAGGAACACGCATGGGTTTTAGTCAGTAAGAGTCTGACACTCCCTTCCGCGGAAGAAGTCATTTTAAGATTTTCCACCCTAAAAAAAAGCCATACCCTTCAAACCGGAACACAGCAACCTGCTTTGCGGCAGAAATAGGTATGGAGGTAGTGCTTCCCCGGACGAGCTCCTTCACAAAGAGCTCTAGTACTAATTGTACCTACAATCAATTTATTAAACATAATAAATAGTTATCTGTCTTAAAGAAAGTCGACAAGTTTACTTTGTATTTAATTTTTTTCTGTTAACTGCCTCGGTAGCCTAGTAGTCCTAAGCGCGACTGCTACGCTAGAGGTCTTGGGGTCGAATCCCAGGTCGAGCAAAAAGTGTTATTGGGTTTTTCTATGAAATTTTCAGTAGCAGCTCGGAGTTACGATTTGTGGCCGGTTAATGGAAATAGGCTCTCCCCCTATTACATGCGACCTAAACATACCAGCGAACATACCTATTGGTATACCTCTGCCTAACCCTTCGGGGAATATAGGCGTGATCGTATGTGTTTTTTCTGTTATTATCTTTCTTTCTTCTTGACGTCTATTAGATTGTTCATAAAACTTCGTGTTTATTCGCAAGATCATATTCGCGATAATCTTTAGTTGATATAATAATTATATCTTCATAAATGTGAAAGTTAGATTATTATCTAATAAATCTTTGCATGGTTATGCTATAATCAGTTCCATCATGTCGACGTTTACTTGATATGTTTGACTAATTCATGCATGATTTTTATTATTTATCCTTAATTGTATGATCATAAAGTTCACTTTGTATTGTCATTTATACATAATTTGCATACATTCAATTTCACTTGCTGAGATACGTCTCTTGTAAAGATTTTATCGTATTTTTTTTGGCATTTCTAAACTTTGAATTTTCTTTAGAAGATAATATGTAGTCATTTTTAATTAATCTTAACCCTTAAAACACGAGTCGGATTAGGATAAATTCTTTTTCCATATTATGGCCAGATTCATAAAGAAGAGGTACTATAGGCTATCACCATTACGCTGCGACCAACAGGAGCAGAGCAGTACCCAAAGACGTAACAGAAATAAGCTAGCAAAACTACAAAATGACAAAATTAAAAATTTTAAGTAACGTCTGACAGAAAAATAAAAATCCCAACCGCAGCTAACTAAAAAGCTGATAACTTTGAAACCGCTAAGCCGATTTCTATCAAACACAGCTAAGAACACTCCCGACTAATATACCTTTCAAACAAAAAAAAATCAAAATCGGTTCATGCGTTTGGGAGCTACAATGCCACTGACACACACACACACACAGACTTGGCAAACATATAACACCCCGTTGTTTTTGCGCCGATAGTTAAAAATAACCCAAGTTTCAAAACAATAACGATTATAAGACATGACAGTGTTACCGCTCCGGTATTCGCCTCCATACATTAATTAGTTATTAGATTTTCACGCATAGTAATACGTTCATGCAAATCTCTGGTCATATCTAGGCAGGCGACGCATGCGACTGTGTTAGTAGTCCGCTCAGTGAGAGTTAGAATGTGTAGCGGCGACGACCCAGTGTGCAGAGCTGCTGTAGGAAATCAAACACTTCTTTTTTACATAGAAAACTGTATGATGGTCTGGTTTGAGGAAATGCATCTTGCATTAACTTAAGAACAGGAATAATTTGTTGGTTCATTGTTATAAAACAATATTATATTTTGTTAAAATAATAATTATATCATATTAGTTATTAATATAGCCTAGTGGTCCTAAGCGCGACTGCTACGCTAGAGGTCTTAGGTTCGATTCCCAGGTCGAGCAAAAAGTGTTATTGGGATTTTCTATGAAATTCTCAGTAGCAGCTCGGAGTTAGGATTTGTGCCTGGTTAATAGCAATAAGCTCGCCCCCTATTACATGGGACCTAAACATACCGGCGAACTGTGGGCGTACATTGTTACACCTCTGCCTAACCCTTCGGAGAATATGGGCGTGATTGTATGTTATGTTATGTGTGTAATTATTAAAATAATAAGTAAGTTTTAATAAGTTATTAAAAAGTACTTATTGAAAATAATGATTTGACTTTTACTTTAATTCCATAAATCAAAATTAAACGTAGAATATAGTAGCCAATGATGTATTGTAACTAATTTTATTATACATAAATTCTTAGAAAACTAGATTTGTATCAATGTTCACAATATTGTGACTTCTCTTTCATCAGTTGCACTGAGAAATCGGCTTCCTCTATCTTTATGTAAATAAGTAAATCTTTCTTTATCTAAATGTTCACGGATTTTAATAAATATTGTAAGACCATTAATATGCTAACTAAACAATTTTATTAATTTACTCGGTATGCTAATTTTTAATGTTTGCAAATATTCTTTGAATAAAACGGAATTACAATTTATGGCGTGGGTGTGTGTGGTGATTTTTTATGATATTTTATAGAAGGATATCGATTTATATCTATTGGCTATCTCCACGGGAGATAAAATGATTTCATACGCTAATTCATCAATGTGAATTATACCTACTTATATTTGAATATGAAAGCACCCAGTCAGACTGGAAGCCATATTTAACATAGGCAGAAAAATAACACAAATAAATTTAATAAACGAGTAATAATTTTATGATGAGTGATTTTTACTACAAACAAATCATTTTTTGTCTGTTATTTTTTTAAATAAAAACAAAAGAAAAACGACATAACTACAGCCAATTGTTTTGATAATTTCTTACCAAATTAAATCAGCTTTCAACAAGAGAAATACGTTACAGATAAGCGGTCCCAACGAAAGTCTTTTATTTCTTTTAAAAGAGAAAGTTATTGTGTAAGCCTTTCATAATTATTCGTTGTTAATTTTATTAGGGTGCTCGGTTAATTTCCATTAAAATTCATTAAGAAAATTGTGTGAAAAGTAAAAAGTATTTTTGTTAAAATATGGGTTAATTAAATTTTGCGATGGCCGTTAAAATCCGTGAAATTAGCAAAAAGTGACTGTTTAGTATTACAATAGAGTTATTTTGTTTGACAGCTTCGTTAGTGTCGTGGTCGTAAGTGCGATTGCTGATCGTAGGGTTTTGGGTTCGATTCCCAGGTCGATCAAGGTGTTATTGAATTTATAACTTAAGGAATTTATCGGTGGTGTAACACTTCCGTGCTTTAGAATGCATGTTAAGCCAATCACTTACTGCGGCCCATCTCTTCGGTCGCGTCTGAATACCGTACCATCGGACTGTGAGGGTGAGAGAAGAGGAAGTGCACTTATTTTGGGTACTATATTATCTCCTGCGTAGGCATACGGCAAGTCACCATTGAAATCGGTTATCGTGACCGAAATTTGGTCTGGAGAATTATTTTGTTGGACGTATTTAAAGTTCTTCTCGTCTTTTATAATATTTGCTCAGTATCCGAATAATATAATTTTGTACAAAACTTCATAAGTGTTCTGTACAAAAAATATTTTTGCTACTTACAAAACTCACGCATTCTTTGCTTATAAATTAAGTAAAACAACTTAATTAGTTGTTGATTAACATAAAATAAGATCATTATTCTGAATAATATAGTGTGTATTATTATAACTCGATCTGTCGTTGAAACTGGTTGCTCGAAAAAACGTGTAAACATGGCCAAGTAATGAAGTTATGGTAATTGAAAGTTGAAATACTTTCACTGAGAATTACCGAACGAGTTTATCGAGTTACTAATTATAATTGTTTTGTTTTATATATAACCAGTACCTTTTATTAAGCAGTTACTGCCATAAAAGTTGCAGATAAAAAAAAAAACAGTTAATGAATGAATGACTGAATTAATTAATTTGTTGATTTATTACTAACTGTCACCCGAGTCTTTCTCCAAGTGGAAGTTAAAAAAAATATATTATTTTCTTTTTCATTAAGGTTGCTTTTTTTGCAGGCTGAATAGATACAATGGCTTTTAGAATATAAGATCTTTCCTTGTAATTTGTATGTGTATTCTGGCAAATAAACATTTTTGATTTAATTTGATATGACATTTAACAATGGTGCACTTTTCTATCAGGTAAACAATTTTTGTAATTAGACCACGATTTCCACAGACTACCTCTTAAAAACAAAAACACAAAGTTAAAATTTTTTAGGTAACCCCCGACAGAAGAATAAAATTACCTACCGCAGCTAACAAAAGAGCTGATAACTTTGAAACCGTTGAACCGATTTCCATCGAACATAGCTAAGAACACGACCGACTAATTTACCTTTCAAACAAAAATAACTAAATCAAAATCGGTTCATGCATTAGGGAGCTACGATGCCACAGACACACACACACACACGACAAAATTATAACAGCCCGTCGTTTTTGCGTCGGAGGGCTAAAAAAACATAAAAGCAAACAAAATTTACCTCTTTCTAATATTAGTTTAGAAATATAGATAGGTAATAATAATACGATGCGGATAGGGCCCGTGTTAGGAGGTTTCTCTCTCCGGAACCCTGGCCACCCGCCGGTACCCTGTTCCTGATACCGGTGTACTATTGCTTATAATTTTAAAATAAGTATTTTTATTATTTCGATATTATTTGGAAGTAATCATTTGTATGTATAGAAAAGAATAAACGGATTTAAAAAAAAACTTCAAGGTTAGTCATCACCTGCTTAGCCTTTTCCCAACTATGTTGGGGTCGGCTTCCAGTGTAACCGGACACAGCTGAGTACCAGTGTTTTACATAGAGCGACTGCCTATCTGACCTCCACAACCCAATAACTAGGCAACACGATACCTCTTGGTAAGACTGGTTGTCAGACTTCCTGGCTTCTGACTATCCGTAACGACTGTCAAAGATCTACGAATGACAGCCGAGACCAACGGCTTTACGTGCTTTCCGAGGCACGGGGGTGTCACACCACCAACTTCCAAACTCCGGGCTGTTACTGAGCAAATCCTAATGGAAAAACCCAATAACACTTTTTGCCCGACCTGGGAATCTAACCCGGGACCCCAAGGTTAGTATGAACCTTATTCATCATCATTATGTCAGCCGTAGGATGTTCACTGTTGGGCATAGGTCTCACCTATAGATATCCAAGCAGCATAGGACGTACACACACAAGGAGACAAAGAGAGAAGAAAAAAAATCAGTCTTGCAATAAAAGCTGTTCTTCTAAATTAATTATCTTTTAAATTAATTACTAGCGCGCACCAACATGGTTTCCTAGCCACACAAGCAATATGTTACGCTAAGCTTCGTCAATCTTGAACCAACAATTACGTAATAACTTACCTCTTTGTTTAAAACCTTAATTTAATACGGGAAAAGCCGTTTTTTAAACAAAAATCTTCACAGGAAGAAACATGTAACATTCTCTGTTACATTTAGATTAGCATTTAAACAATCCAGAGAACTTTTTAAACGGATTTTTTAACAAACAATAGTTGTCCAATATCTGATTATCTCATAGAATGCATAATGTTTCAATTAGGAAGGTCATTGACCTGACTGAATGAAAGGAATGAAGTTCAAGGGTTATTCATTCATTCATTTGATCTTTTTTCTGTCATTATTTTTTTTTGCCAACTTAATGATGGAGCAGCCAGTGTTAGCTGTATTGTGTGTTTTTTTTTAATCTTTTGCGGATTCATTATATCTTATGACGTGTTCAAATGCACGGTCGGTAGTTGGTAGTCTGTTTGAAGTTTTTGCTGTCGAGATGAAAGTAAATAACAGTAAAGTTATCAAGTTTGTTTGTTCGTTGATCTAATTTCGAGTGATTGTTTTAGATTTTGTTTTATTATCTGCGACAGATGTAGATGACTTACACAATGTGCAGTTGTGAAAAATACTATCTGCTTAATTTCACCATCCATCACGCCTGTATTCCCCGAAGGGTTAGGCAGAGGTGTAACAAATGTACACCCACAGTTCACCGGTATATTTAGGTCCCATGTAATAAGGGGCGAGCCTATTGCCATTAACCGGGCACAAATCCTAACTCCGAGCTGCTACTGAGAATTTCATAGAAAAATCCAATAACACTTTGCTCGACCTGGGAATCGAACCCAAGACCTCTAGCGTAGCAGTCGCATTTAAGACCACTAGGCTACCGAGGCAGTTAATTTCAATCCGAAATAAATTTTACTAAAAGAACTTTCCATCATTACCCAAGAAATATGAACAAAATTAATTAATTGATTTTTTAACTGCCTCGTTGGCTTAGTGGTCCTAAGCGCGACTGCCACACTGGAGGTCTTGGGTTCGATTCCCAGGTCGAGCAAAAAGTGCTATTGGGTTTTTCTATGAAGTTCTCAGTAGCAGCTCGGAGTTAGGATTTGTGCCCGGTTAATAGCAATAGGATCGCCCCCTATTACATGGGACCTAAAAACATACCGGCGAACTGTGTGTGTACATTGGTAACCTAAACCTCTGGGGAATACAGGCGTGATGGTGTGTGTAATTGATATTTTTAAATCAATGATATAAAATGGCAACCGTAAGGAGTACTTTCTATAATGGATTAAAATAAGCTTTAAATAAGAATTTCTTCATAAATAATTCTGAAGATTACTAGTTTAATTTAACTTATAAAAATGTCTAAAGAACTATTCTTTTTAAAACGCAAACAGTCTACACTTTACACCACCATTACTTCTGATAAATATATTAAATTTCTTATTTATATAAAAGCTCAACCAATACATTTAAATGCCAATCAAATACTTGATACAGAAAACGCAAATACGCGTCGAGCTCTCCTGCGAGACATTAAGATATGAATCATTCGAACACGCAACGTCTGCGCAGCTTAATAAGCCTCTTAATAAGACTGCTTAACGGGTGCTGATGGCGTGGGAATAAAGGATCAAGTCTTGCTCAGGTTTAAAGATGTACAGTCGAGGAAATAAAATGTTGAACATCGGTACGTACATTGTTGAAATGGTAGCATTTTGCTGTTATTTTTTTTTCCTAATGGCTAATAGTCTACATTGCTATAAGGAGACTAATAGAATAAAATAATACTAGCCTGTTAGCTGTTCCTGTCCCACTGCAGGGCAAAAGCCTCTTCTCAAACAGAGATGGCAAGAGTATTGATCACCAAGGTCAAGATGCTCAAGGTGGATTGGCGATTTCAGACTTATATTAACTATAAGGTCTAGGTTTCTACACAATGTTTTCCTTCACCGATGGCAACGATGTCCAAGATAAACTTAGAAAGTACATATTACATATTAGCTACTTGCGCAGTATAGAACACACAACCTCATGCATTAGAGGCGGACGCATTGACTACTGGGCTAACACAACATCTAATATTCTTTCACCGTAATTGGGTCGTAGACCACCTTAACCAAGACCAAGACAAAAATTCTCAAAAAAAAACCCGATTCAATTTCAATTAACAGTAAAATTAGATTTTAATTTGCTTTGAAAACAATAAATAGTTAATCAATCAAATTAGCAAAAACTGATGTCACTGTTTACTGTTGCCATCCAAAATCTACGGGAGAATCGCGTATTGACAGCTCATAAGAAGTGTATCAATTGATTGATAGTGGAACCATGCTAAAACACCCAAGACATACCTGTGTACAGTCGCTAAATAAATACCTAAGGGATTAATATGCTACTCTGCTATGTTTATGCAAAAAAGAGGAATAAGTTTATCTTTGCCTAGAAATCTATTCTGAGTATTCCTCACGGGAGCAAGTCTGAATTAATATTATTTAAATCAATTCTATTTTGTTTTGACTTTAGACTAATAAATTATAGAGGAGAGCATGTAATTTATAAAAGGATTAACATAGCGGTACCTAGTTAACGTTTTAGGCTAATATTTTCGAGTATTGATATATTATTACTTGTGTTATATTTTGTTAGTTTTTTGGTCTTGAAATGTGTTATACAATTGTAATTATTATTTCCTAATTGCATTTTAGATATTGTAATTGGTATTTGTATCGTTTTAATTAACTATCGAATAAATAAATAATAAATTATTACATCCCGGCTTTGAGTGTGCCAAAGAGTAATGGAGTCCAGCATTCTGGGTGTTAAAAGATCAGACAGTATACAGAACACCACGCTGCGCTCTAAATCCGGGATTATGGACGAGGGTAAAAAGGCTAAAAACCCATCCATGTTCCTTCTTGTGCCCTTTGCGTTCCGGGGGCCCGGTATCTCTTACGAACAACCCGCAGCCCTGCCAGGAGGGTAAAAAGGGTGCCAGAATCATGTGGGATTAGGCGCATCACGTCAGCCGCTTGCACAGCGACTGATGAGTAGACAAAAATATTCACGTAATCAGTGCCTGAGTATGGTCAGCGTTGCCGCGGCTTCTATTGGCGGCGCCGCTACCGGCCCAGGAAGAGGTGACAAGATGAAGTTGACTCGTATCGGGAGGGCTGGTTCGTGGTGGCGCAAGAAAATAATATTTGGGAGGACATAGAGCAGGCTTTTGTCCAGCAGTGGGTAAAAGGTAGATTCATTATTATTATTTTTTATTTTGTAATTGACGTTCAAAAGTGCCTTTTAATGGTCATATCGACTTGTAAATAATTTTAGTGACAATAAAACTTTTTTTTTGTAAATTGATATAAATTATTTGAGCTTGACTTAGATAAAAAAAACAACAAGAAAATATAAGTATTACCTGAAGCCGGACTTTTGATAAAAATATTAGAAGAAGTCGTAATTTATTTATAAGGACCGTTTTATTTATGTCTTGGTTATTACGGCTCTCTGTTTGTCATTATGAAAATACATGCGTAATAAACAAGAAACTCTTGAATAAGTATGAACGTCGGTTTCGATGTTATTAAAGCTGAGTCTTTGCCTTGTCGTACTTATGCATACATAATAATTAAACATTAAATAAGATCCGGAAATGGCTAACCGGATTCAGTTCATCATCATCATAATCACTTCAGCCAAACGACGTTCACTGCTGGACATAGGCCTCCCCTGAAGATAGCTTTCCAAAAGGATTCGGTTACCCGCCTTCAATTCGAAAACTGTGTGAATGATAGCTACTTTGTGGCTTAAAAATAATATTGTCCCTACCAAAATTAGGTTATAGAAGCCGCTATGAGTCGTGAACACAAATATCAAGCTAATTCTTGGATTTCCTTCAGGGTTTCTTGGGGCGTCGACGCTGCAAGCGATCAGTCTGACTAACGGACCAACCGCGTGCAGCGTCGGCGCCCCTAAAAACCAAGAAAGAAAGGGACCCAAAAACCCAAAAATTAACTTGTCGTTTGTGCTCACGACTCGTGGCGGCTACTATACACAAAAGAGACTAGTAAAGTACGCAAAAGATATTCTCTCTTCTTACTGTCATCGTCTGATGGGACGGCAATCCAACAAGATCGTAGAAAGATCAGGCGCAGGATCAACGGCTTTACGTGCTTTTTAAAGCACGGGAGTGTCACACTACCAAGTTCCAATTTTCCAGATGATACTGAGAAGTTAATGAGAAAATATGGTAACACTTGCTCAGCAGTTGCCATTGCGGCCACCAAACCATAGGGATAGTAGCTTATAAACAGGTGTATTCAAGTCTATCTCATAAACCCGTCTTTATATATTTATTTTTAGTCCTTTCAACAAAATATAAACAGTAATAACTCTAATTCCTACAAACCCAGACAAAAACCGTTTATTTTACGAGCATTACTTTATAGCAACGGAAAGTGGTTACTTCATTAACCGTAACTGTCAAGCCACATATTGCGGTTATGCCCAAACAATGGTTTACGGGCAGCCATATTGGCCTAACTGACCGTAAAATGCTCTAATTCTCAGTAAAAGAACAATAAAGAAATGGTAAAATCGTAAAATAGACTAGTAATAAATATGGACGGTGATTAATGTCTTATAGTTCGTGATTTCGAAGCTATCTTATATCATTCACGGTTTCTGAGAAGTGGGTGAGTAGACCTTGAGACGGTAGCTTTCAGAACGCCAATTCTGCTAATTAAAAATGTTCGGAATCTAGTCGACTCCGCGACAATCAATGTACAAAATCTGAGATTGAAGAAATTTTCGACACATTAAGACCTACTTAAAATTTAATAAAATTGCCCCTTTAGTCTGTCTCCTGAAGGCCTATTCGAAAAAATCGATTGTGAAGTCGCCTATCGACTTTAAAATAGTTGCTTATGGGGACTGTAGCGATATCGCGCTTGATATAAAAGTCACATTTTACGTAAATATACTCGATGAAATTTTATACGTAGGATACGTGCACTAATATTAAGACTCATGTGGGATACTGTAGAAAATCGGAATAATGACCAACCGTAAGCATACATTATTGTGCCCATATCATATTCACAAAATGTCATTGTGTTCAATTACTTATTGACTAAAACAATAGACTACTTTTGAATGAAGCGTGCAGTCGAGTACCATCCCCTTGATGTTTTAATCAGCTTTAATAGATTTTTCTAATAGATTAACTTATTTTCATTACACATCTTAGTAAAGGTAACTACCTCGGTAGCCTAGTGGTCTTAAGCGCGACTGCTACGCTAGAGGTCTTGGGTTCGATTTTTCTATGAAATTCTTAGTACCTCGGAGTTAGGATTTGTGCCCGGTTATTGGCAATAGGCTCGCCCTCTGTTACATGGGACCAAAACATATCGGCAAACTGTGGGTGTACATTGGTACACCTCTGCCTAACCCCTCGGAGAATACAGGCGTGATGGTATGTTATCTTAGTAAAGGTATAAGTACCGTTTAGCATTTATTCTCTACCTAATAACCAGAGTAAGATCAAACTTCAACCGAAGACTGTTACATAAAAATCGATGTGAAAAGTTGAAATCTTCGTTTCCATCTCAGATTTACTTCTGTGCGCACATTTTTATGCTTCCAGCCGTGAGATTGATAGCGAAGTCTGCCGGTTCGTCTGCGATGTCATTTCACAGTATTCGGTTGCCAATTTATTTGACGATTGCTACATCATTTGTTGATGGATTTCGTAATGACGATATTAGGGTTCGTGTTATTTGAACCTTTTACATTTTGCCTTGCAAAAGTCGCCCTAAGTGAATTTAGGAGATGAGAGCTTATAAGGCAAATTGTCATTGCACGTGATACTAAGAATTGACAAGTTACCTCAAGCTTAAATCTAGGTGAAATACACCTAAATTCACAGAATAAAGGTTCTTAGTGCCGGTTGTTTACTGAAATACTATCAAACACAAAAAAGTACACATACCATCACGGTTGCATGCCCCGAAGGGTAAGGCAGAGGTGTGCCAATGTACACCCACAGTCCGCCGATAAGTTTTACGTCACATGTAATAGGGGCGAGCCTATTGCCGTTAACCGGGCACAAATACTTAATCCGAGATGCTACTGAGAATTCCAAAGAAAAACCCAAGAACATTTGCTAGACCTGGGAATCGAACCCGAAACCTCTAGCGTAGAAGCCGCTCTTAGACCACTAGGCTAAAAAGGCAATTACACAAACAAGTATCTATTTATTACTTTTTGACTAGGTGCCCTAATATTATTTGATTATGTCTCTTGCGTCAACCTCCTGAAAAACGAGGATTCTGAAAACTGCATCTTGGATAACGTAAAAACTATAAACTATTACATAGTGCCGTTTACCTTTTAAAGGTTACAAGATAAAAACTTCCCTGAGAAATTCACAGAGTCTAAGCATCAAATGTGGAAACATTATACGCTCGCCTCACACAGTGATCCGCTCAACGGCAATATTAGCGCAAACATACATTTTATAATGGAGGGAACTATTCTGAACATTTAGCTTTAGAATTCAGAAATTATATTCTAGACATGTCGAAAGAATTTCCAATATTTTGGGGAATGAAGGAAATAATGAGTGAGGATGTGACATTTTAAGTATCTGAACTTTGATGAACATATCATTGGTACTACTTTTCTTGTTTTACTTTCAAATTCAGAATTTTACTAACGAAGGAACGCACGAGCGAACACAAAACCCCGAATTCTCTAATAAAAAATAAATGTCATAATCGCGCGTAATCTGCCGTAATTGGTCGACTGAAAAATCAACAGAAGAAGAAGACAGAAGTTTACGCGGTCTTAACAATACGTCACATTTGTTTTCGAATAATTTTTAGAATAGTAATTTAAATAAAAAAAAGAATATGTGAATTGTCGACTGAAATACGAATCACAATATGTCACAGTAATTTTTTGCTCGAGAAACCGCGTGTAAAATGCGGTATTGAAATTGAATTCTGCTCAACCTAATTTGGCTAATGGTGCATATCGAAATAAATCACAAAATCAATTGGCATTTCTCGCAGTGGGTAAAAATAAAATTGTAAAAATAAACGAGCTGAAATCAAACTAAATGCTATCATTATACCCCACAGCAATAAATTATTCCTCCTAAACATAATTCCAGTAAATTTGTCAGACGTACCGAACGAGTGATGGAAAAGAATAAAATAAATTTTCACATAATTATTTAACGTAACGACTGAAAATTAACATAACATTTGAAATTCAAATACCGAATCTGAAATCAGTGAAATAACCGTTACATTCATTTTATTACTCGACTGCGAAGCTAAACAGAATGATTATGAGTTTCATGTATCTGTGTGTTTGTATGTACATGTTCTCTTTAAGTTTCTATGATATGGTATCAGATTTTATAATTATGTTAATTTATTATTTGTGCCTGCTTATTAACAATCCTTGTATTTTCAAATTAATATGATAAAATCCTTGCTTTAACAAAGTCATAAAAATTTCATTTTTAAATGTAATTAGAAATTAATTTAAGATCCAATCCAGCTTATCCCCTTGTCCCCCTTCAGTGACCACCTAAGCCGAGGTCCACACCCCACAGGGGGTGCCCTTAGCGTGTGGTTACTTAGTTTATAAGCTTTAAGTCTTGGCTAGAGGCCTTAATTTTTAAAGTACCATAAAATAGGTCAGTTATGCAGCCGACAACCTCCTAGGTTGAATTGCGAGATGTCATTCCGAAAAAAAGAAATTAATTTTCGAAATAATACGAGTACTTTATTATTCCACATTCATGTTTGTTATAAATCAGAATAGTGTATCTGGCCGAGTGCGGGAGCAGGAATCCAGCTAATGGTTGCACTGATGCGTTATTGATACACGACGCGACTTGCAACGGTACCGGCAGAGCGCATCACGCCGCGCGCATGCCGTATTCAGGGTTTTCGCTTTATTCACGGAAATTTTATGTAAATTATACAGATTACTTATCAAATAAAAAGGTAAAAATTAAAATTCAATAAATATATTTTTTTATTTACAATAAATCTCACCCTATTATTGTCCCACTCCAGGGCAAAGGCCTCTTCTCATACAGAGAAGGCACGAGCATTGATCACCACGCTTTCTCAAGACGGATTGGTGTATCCAAACCTATGTTGCGACTTGTAATTCTTTTACCAATGAATGAGTTAATCTTTTTATCTATATTATTATAATAAATCTGATTCGTTTGTTTGTTTGTTTGGTTGAACGTGCTAATCTCAGGAACTACTGGTTCGAATTTAAAACTACTTTTTGTGGTGGATAGTCAATTTATAGAGGTCGGCTATAAGGCTATTACGCTACGACCAATAGGTGCGGAGTAGTAACCAAAGATGTAACTTAATGCGGGTGATAAAATACGTGTGCAAAGTCGCGAGCAGAAGCTAGTTAATTACATGTATAAGTTCAGGTGTCCCCACAAAGTTTTTCAGTGATGTCCTTAGAAAGTACATATGAATTGAAAAAGGTCACATTGATTCGACACGGTTGGCGCAGTGGCCGAGCGATCGACTGCTGCGCTGCGTGGCGCGGGTTCGATTCCCGCACGGAACAAATATTTGTATGGCCTACAGATAGTTGCTCCGGGTCTGGCTGTTTGTGTATGTGAGTTTATATGTTTGTAAACGCACCCACGATACAGGAGAAATTCCTAGTGTGGGGCAATGTTTATTTTTTTTTTTTTTTAAAGAAAGAAAGATTATGTAGGTCGATCCCACAATCTTATGAATGTCAAAGCATTTATTTCAATTAAATCATTTACAGATTCATGAATTATTAAGAAGTCGGTGAGATGGTCAGAAAGTTGGAGCTATTTACTATTTAGCAGATAGATCACTAGGATAGTAACATCTAGGAGTTAAATTATTCAGGACAAAATGAAAATAAACTTCAAAAAGTCACGTTGCGGAAAATACGTTTACATATAATTACATATTAAAATGTGGTCGTTTAATCCCACTCCACCCTCCGGGGGCGAGGGCTGTAGGTACCTAACGCTAATTTATTAAAGGCTCGTTGAAAATGAAAACGAAACGATATAAAATGGGTAATAATTAAAATTTCAAGTAACATCATTAAAATTTGTTTTAACTAAGTTTTAAATTAACCTTTTGGGTTTTGTTTATTGTAAGTGGGTTTAAAATATAATTTTCGTGAACGTTTTTCAGTTTGTTTACTCTTTTGTCTGCCTATTAGTAATATTTTTATCATACATACAGTCTAGACAGTACCTAAAAGAAGAATAAATAATAGTTGAAATTCTACAATAGTCGTATTATCTACTATGAATGACGGATATTTGTTAGTCTGTCACGCTTAAACGGCTGAACGGAATTAGATATTTATCTAGTTTAACTCATTGGACTTTTTATCTCGTTTTTCTGTTCCCAACAATAACAACATACCAATACGTCTGTATTCTCCGAAGGGTTAGGCAGAGGTGTACCATAGTACACCCACAGTTCGCCGGTAAGAATACGTCCCATGTAATAGGTGGCGAGCCTATTGCCATTTACCGGGCACAAATCCTAACTCCGAGCTGCTACTGAGAATTTCATAGAAAAACCCAATAACACTTTGCTCGACCTGGGTTTCGAACCCAAGACCTCTAGCGTAGCAGTCGCGCTTAGGACCACTAGGCTAACGAGGCAGTTTTTCTGTTCCCGTAGGATAATTTAGTATTTTAGCCTCCCGTAACCCAAGGGCTAGCTTTTACCTTGGCCAGAAACTTGTTTCGGATGGGAAACCATCAAATGACTTCCCCCGCCCCTTAGTGTCAGACTTTTATTGACTAAAACCTACCCATGTTACTTCTTGTGCCCTTTGCGTTCCGGGTGCGCGGTATCTCTTTCGAATAACCCGCAGCCCCGGCCGACAACCCGCAGTTGGCCAGACACTTAGCATTGCCATTGAACGTGGCAATGCCGCCAGTCTTTTGGGCACATTTTCAGTTGACGGTGATACGGAGGAATTTTTTGATGCCATGTAGTTTTAATTAATTAATTTATTATTATCGTATTTGGCTTAATTTTTGTTTACGCAAACAAAGCATAATAATATACGAGAAATATAGGTGAATCCATATTTTTTTTTTTTAATTATGATTCTAAACTTAACATAATATTCGTCTGTAATTAGCAGTTGACAACCCTAACCGTATCAAAAGCTATTCGTAACCGGCATATTATTTCACTGCGCATATTCATCACTGCATTTTGCAGATACCGCGTTATGATCGATTGTAATGGCGAATTTTTGTTATTTTTCCTTTTACCGCTACCTCGATGATTTGCTGATTTTATTTCGATAGTTATAATTATACCTGTTGCTATAATCTAGCACTAGTTTTTACCCGCGACTTTGTCCGCGTGAAATAGTTATTTTGGGCAACCTTTTTAGGGTTCCGTACCTCAAAAGGAAATAACATCGTACACAAAAATATCGAGTCGAAATTAAAACCATATACTCAGGTCTACAGCCCCTTGCTTATTTTTAAGGCACTAATTTTTCAAAAACCCTTGAACAAATGTTTATTTATTTTAATTATTAATAATGACCGACTCCTATACAAACCTTCATCCCCTATTTTAACCTCTTCAAACCCTTTTGTCGCGGCTATACGTAGCTTATATCCTTCTCTAAGGTCTTAATTATCTCTGTACCAAATTTCATCAAAATTAGTTTAGCGGTTTAGACGTAAAAGCGTAACAGACAGACAGAGTTACTTTCCTATTTATACTATTAGAAGTAGATGAAATATTTTTAAGACGGAAGTAGACTGTTGTCTATTAATTGAAGTGAAGATGGTACTTACTTCATTTTGGAATTGGAGCTACTTAATGACTGAGCCAAATTCTGGTAGAATGTAGGTGAACGATGAGATATCAACTCAGTCACTTGTTTTTTTTTTAATATGATAGATATAATACAGTAGTAGTAGAGCTCTTTGTGAAGAAGCTCGTCCGAGGAAAATACTACCACCTTACTTACTTCTACCGCTAAGCAGAAGGGTATAAGTGCCAGTGTCACATGAGACATTTCAGCTTTGTCTCTGGTATTCTAGATGTCTATAGGCAGCGGTCACCACTTAACATCAGGTGGGCCGTCGGCATGTTAGCCAACCGATGACATCTAAAAAAAATTTCTAATGTGAAATGGTAAAAATATCTCAAACTTAAGAATAACTCAGAGATATTTTTAGCAGTTCATGTTAGTTATTTTCGAAATTGAGGTGAAGAGCACACATTATATCCAAAAATAGACTTTTTCTAAAACAAGCTTTTATATTGCATTGTCATGCAATGTGCATGTGTGTTCAAAATTTCAGCTCAATCGAACATCGGGAAGTGTGTCGAATTTAACTTGTAAGATTTGATTAGCTACGGACACCGAGACAGAAGAAAGTAAATAAAATTACAAATGGAGGTAGTCAAGATGCAAGATTTTCAAGTAGGTATTTTAATTATACATAACATACCATCACGCCTGTATTCCCCGAAGGGTTAGGCAGAGGTGTAACAATGTACACCCACAGTTCGCCGATATGTTTAGGTCCCATGTAATGGGGGGCGAGCCATTTGCCATTAACCGGGCACAAATCCTAACTCCGAGCTGCTACTGAGAATTTCATAGAAAAACCCAAATAACACTTTTTGCTCGACCTGGGAATCGAACCCAAGACCTCTAGCGTAGCAGTCGCGCTTAGGACCACTAGGCCAACGAGGCAGTTAGATACATACAAGGGTACTTTCAGCCACCCGTGGCTTCGCCCGTCTTTCTCCACTTCCCTCATGTCACCCTCATTTATCATCTTTAAATTATATCCTGTATGTTATTCAGATATAAAAAGTATATTAGTGTAAAGTTTAATTATTAAAGTTCGTTCTGTAGTTTTTGCGTGGATGAGTATTACATCCATCCATCGCCACAAACGATAAGCATAAGGTATAACGACCAAGTAGCGGAATAAGAAGGAGCTTATATGTCCTTCCTTGGGATATAAACTTACCCCGTACAAAATTTCATTAAAATCGGTTCAGTAGTTTAGTCATACATATAGATAGACAGACGTATAGTAGTAGAGTTATTTTCACATTTATAATATTATTGTATGGATAGTTGAAGGATTTTGAAAAAAAATCAATAACGATAAATAACATTTTAAAAACAAGAAAAATTGTCTCCACAAATATTTATATTGCGGTAACAGGATATTTTTGAAAGTCATTGTAATTTCATATTCAATACAAACTCTGTGCAATAAGAATAAAAATGTTTGTGTGTCAGTAATAAAGTATGCTCGTGTGATGCACCGGACAAAATTGTCCGTCGCCTACATTCGCAAATTGAGAGCTGTGGAATTATAGTTTGTGCCATGTATTCAGGACACCCGAGAGATTGAGGTAAATAAAACACGACTTCTTTAAAGCAAGGCGAGAGACTGCCTCGGTAGCTTAGTGGTCCTAAGCGCGATTGCTACGCTAGAAGTCTTGGGTTCGATTCCCAGGTCGAGCAAAGTGTTATTGTCTTATTTCGGAGTTAGGATTTGTGCCCGGTTAATGGCCATAGGCTCGCCCCCTATTACATGGGACTTGAACATACTGGCAAACTGTGGGCATACATTGGTACACCTCTGCCTAACCCTTTGGGGAATACAGGCGTGATGGTATGTATGTTCTTTACAGAGACTTTTCCCAACAATGACAAAATAGCGTCATGGCAAACTGACAGACGACATACAGTCACAGAAAAATAATGGATAAAAAAAACAGCTGTTCTATGTCATATTTTATATCGTACTAGCTTTTGCCCGCGACTTCGTCCGCGTGTCTTATTTCACCAGCTTTACGTTACTTCTTCGGTTACTGCTCCGCTCCCGTGCGTCGCAGCGTGATGTTATATAACCTGTGATGCTCACAAATAATGTGGCTTTTTTATGGATAAAAGAATTTTCAAAATCGGTTCAGTAGCTCCAGAGATTACCCCCTACAACCTTACAAATTCACAATCTTTACCTCTTTATAATATTTGTAGGTATATTAAGACAAAACATGCATGGTCAAAATTAACAAAAAAAGATCTTCCATCAGGAAACCAGTTGTTTTTTTTTACAAGTATGTCTATGACCAAAACATTTACAGTTGATTATTTTTTAATAAGTTACGGAAAATGTTATCTCTAGGGAGTATAGAGTCATGTATTCAATCCATGGTAATTCTTTTTTATAATGACCCCTCTAACCTGTATATTTTTACCTGAGCACCAAACAGCGTGTTCTACTGTACATTCACTCCCACACCGCAGTAGCGTTGAAGTGAATAACCCTCTTACGTAATTGACAATGACTTGTCCAAAAACTAAAAACACACACACACGACTCTTTCAGTTAATATTTTTATAAATGTAGAACAGGGGTAGCCAACCAGTCGATCGCGGCTATTGGTCGGGTCGATCCCAGACGCAACACTCAAACTAAAATGTAGTTAAAGTTTGTGAGGTTATAGGGGTTAGGCAATCTCTGGATCTACTGAACCGATTTTGGAAATTCTTTTATCCATGGAAACCCACGTTATTTGTGAGTGTCATAAGCTATATAGTATCACGATATGACACATGGGAGTGGAGCAGTAACCAAAGACGTTACTTAACACTGTTGAAAATATTTACGAGGACGGAGTCGCAGGCAGAAGCTCATTTACTTATAATTTTGTGAGCGTTTGCTCGAATAAAAATAATCCTTGATTTCGTTGTTTCCTTCGTGGTAAAACAAAAAAAACTTTTCTTAAGTCTATGTATAAGTATATGTTAATAATGTGATATACCATTGAATATTAAGTTTACGAAGAAGTACTGATTATGTAATTGGTAGATCGCAAATAGTTTAGTCGGTAAACAGTAGATCTTGAGTCTAATCAAGTTGGCCACCCCTGATGTAGATTGATACATCTGTATGTACGTCGTGGGTCTAAATTGAGTGTAATTTGCAACCGCAGTCTTATTAAAGCTAAGTGGTTCCGCGTAATGTCTCGCAAACTGTCATGGCGGATTTTTATTTTCCTGCCAACAATTTGACCGTTTCTTTCGTAAATTGACTCCTACCGTATTGTCATTGATTTTCAGCTGTTTTTGCTGACTTTCTAATGCGTGACGTTTGTTTGGTTTTATAATTAGAAGGCAATGGTTATTAATTTAACAAAAGTTTCTAATGAGATATTTTGTAGGTCCCTGCCTCGTTAGCCTAATGGTCTTAAGCGCGACTGCTACGCTAGAGATCTTGGGTTCGATTGCAAGGTCGAGCGAAAAGTGTTATTTGGTTTTTCTATAAAATTCTCAGTGGCCGCTCGAAGTTAGTATTTGTGCCCGGTAAATGGCAATAGGCTTATCCCCTATTACATGGGACCTAAACATACCGGCGAACTGTGGGTGTATATTGGTACACCTCTGCCTAATCCTTCGGGGAATACAGGTGTGATGGTATGTATATATGTATTTTATAGGTAAATCATTCTGTTTTGATAAAATTATTATAATATCAGTATATTACCAATCTATCCCCTTCAGGCTCGGTGGAGCGAGCAATCTTCATAGGATAACCGGTAGAAACTGGATGAGAGTTGCAGAGAATTGGGCTAAGTGGCGTGCAGTTGGGGAGGTCTATACCCAGCAGTGGACAGTTGCAGGCTGATGATGACGACTATTCTACTGCTGGGTAAAGGCTTCTTCTCACACAGAGAAGGCACGAGTATTCATCACCACTCTTACTGATTACTGATACTTCACTGATTTCCGTTACGGAAATTAGTGAAGTCCAAGATAAACTTACAAAGTACAGAACCGGCACTTGCCCGGTATCGAACGTTCATGTATAAAAGACGGGCATCTTAACCACTGGCCCATCTTGACATCAACTCATTACTTGTGAAATGATGATATTCCGCCGCGTCTGGTCTAACTGGATGCCAAGCTCAAAGCAGTAGCGAAAAGGTACTTAAGATATGCACAATCGCACATACTGTATGAATGACCTAAAACGTGCGTGTGCGTCACTTAAGTAGAATTCCGTAAATATTTTGCACGGATGTGCCTAAGTATGGCAGACTAAAGGTGGTCGGAGACAGCAACTTATATGAATATTTCAACACTTTTATGCCTGGGAGATAATACTACAAAATTTTACGCACGATCGCAATATAATTTATGCCAAACTGTCAAAAATGCTTGTAATTTACCTGCGTTTTTTGACATTGTTTGCCGCTGACATGTAAAAGTAAAAATCATAGCAGTCGTGCTAAGGACCACTAGGGTAACGAGTCAGTTAATATTTATGTTGATAGTTTATATAAGTTTTGAAATGTCGTACTATTATTACATATATACATATAAAATGACATAGAATGTACTTGCAGACAAACAAACAGAAGTTCCACAACTTCGCAGAACTAACGGAATTATGACGATCATCATTATGTTATAATTATTTAATACGAGTACATGGATCTGGCTTGAATATAACGTGTCATGCCTTTTTTATAACACATACCATCACGCCTGTATCACCCGAAAGGTTAGGCAGAGGTATACCAATGTACACCCACAGTTCGCCGGTATGTTTTATACCCCATGAAATAGAGGGCGAGCCTATTGCCATTAACCGGGCACAAATCCTTACTCCGAGCTGCTGCACTTTTTGGTCGACTTGGAAAATCGAACCCAAGACCTCTAGCGTAGCAGTTGCGCTTAGGACCACTAGGCTAAGGAGGCAGTTAGTTAAGTTTGACCTTATTATGTTTTAACATTTACCTACATTTCAAGGACTACATTTCCAACCTCAAAATATGTGTTCAGAAACAGACAGACGGACCCTTAGTAATAGGGCCATGTTGGCACCCTTAAAGAACGGTACCCAAAAAATCAAGCTCAATTGGCTATTTGTTTCTCCTCACCAAAAATCGCATTAAAAATAATACAAGAACATCGTACACTCCAATTGTACTTCTAGATTCTTACTACCGTAACCAGTAGACGATCAACCTAAAAAGAGCTGATTCATTCCGTTTTTTATCCGAAGCAAATATTTTTAAATATTTATCGTCCGATTATATCGCGGTGTAATCGCTGCGTGTGACCGCTAGCCTAATGAGTGGCACGTACAGTTAGGCGCACGCGCCACCGTTTGTGAAAAAAAAAAACGTTTGTAAGAAGCCTACTGTCAACAGAAATTTTGATATTATTGTGGACTGTTTGAATATAGATATTTTGGTGATGATTGAAAGGAGTGTCTTTCTTGATTTGTGGTATGAAGAGGTCACCCATCCACAAACCACCTTCCACAAGTGTTGCTTAACCTTGATCTATCAGACCGGTATTACATGAAACCTACATTTCAATTCCTAAATCTATGGTTTTTTTTTTGTTTTTTTAAACACGGTAATCTCTGAAACTCCCAGTCGGATTGGAATAAAAATTTGGAAATGATAGCCAGATTCATGAGGAATAGTATAGGCTATATAATATAACGCTAAAACCCACAGGTGCAGAGTTGTAACCAAAGGTAAAAATTGAGGCAGGTGAAGAAATCAATCCTATACGCTTGATTCTTAAACGAACATAAGTTTTAAACAGAAAACTACATTAAATTAAAAACTGAAGCACCTCTCATCAAGCAAGCTGCATGAAACGAGAAAAACCAAGACTTTACAGACCCATAATTACGAATTGCTTGCTCGAAATTGTTTGAACCGTAAAAGGTCCATTAAGACTCTGTACGGTACGCACTACTTCCAACCAACTTTAGACTATAAAATCTTTAATAATAAATACTTATCCCAGCTTTAGCCCAGCGCTGGTCTTTCATTAGCGTTCATATAGGATCATTTTCTCGGCTTTTACGGTTCAGTTCAGTTAAATATGTACTTATTTCAGTCTTGTGCTTAAAGGAGTATTTTATTTTGACATTTTTAGGATTCCGTATGTTCGAAAAAAAAACGGAACCCTTATAGGATCACTCGTGTGTCAATCTGTCACGGTCAATTATTTCCGAATCTACTAGACCGATTAAGTTGAAATTTGGTACACATATTAATTTCTGTGCCCCAAACGCCGACGTGTGACGTAAATAGAAAATCTGTATAATTTTTTTACAAAAAAGACAACCACCTTCAAAAACTCAAGAGTGAAAAATAACTTAAGCTTTGGAAGTCGGCGGCTTTGGTTCTGTTTGTTGGTTTTGTATTGCCCCCCCCTTATCTCCGAAAATACAGAAATTTGTTTTCTACTTTGATGAGAAAACATATAAGAAGTCCATGATATTAAAATAACATTTTTAATTAATCAATATTATGCGTGTTAACTTACATTTGCAGTTTATAGACAATGGTACGGAACCTTTCGTGCGCGAGTCCGACTCGCACTTGGCCGGTTTTTTAAGAAAAGCTACTGTTTATTAAGCTTTTTATTAGTCTCTGTTTAGGACTGCATCTATATAGTGGCTTAGATATTTAGTTAAATGTATATGTCGGAGGGATATGATAAAAACAGGGATTTGGCCAAATTCCTTAGGGATTTGATCAAATCACGGAAGATGTTATAATAACAACACGATATTTTTATCATATCCTTAAGCAAATCTGGTGATTTGACAAATTCCACCAAAGAAATCTAGTGATTTGAACAAATCCCAAAATTGGTTCAGTGAAATGACAAAAATAACTTTTCTGTGGTATTTTAAAGGTTTATTTTGTAAGATTAACTACATAATTATAATAATCAGATCTGCATAGGGAAATGATAAAATCGTGTTGTTATTTTAACATCGTCCGTGATTTGATCAAATCCCTTAGGGATTTGGCCAAATTCCTGTTTTTATCATTTCCCTGCGACATATACACACATGCCATCACGCGTGTTTTCCCCAAAGAGTTAGGTAGATGTGTACCAATGTACACCCACAGTACGCTGTTATGTTTAGATCTCATCCTAAACATAACAGCGAACTGTGGGTGTATATTGGTACACCTTTGCCTAACCCTTCGCGGAATACAGGCGTATGTGTGATATTTTTTTTAAATTAAAAACCAAATATTACCTCCTAGGATATGCCGAGGATGCCAAACTGTTCCTTATAAAATATTGTCATTGTTTCCAGGGTGTGTGTGAGTGCAGCAGCTGCAGGAGCGGTGATGCGCCCCGAGCGCAGGCGATCGACACATGCATGCCGCCCGCGCACCCGGTGAGAACTCATCTTGTACCTTAGATTTTAATAATGAATATAATCTTAATAACGAAAGCACAACATTGCTGATGAATCAAAAGGCCACCACGTAATTGAAAATGTTCAAGTAGTCGCAATCTCATCTCAAAATCTGGTCAAAAAGGTAGATAAAATTATATTTATATATATCCTCCAGACCGATTCCGTTCACGGCGACTAATCAAATTACAAGTGTGTGCGCAAACACACGTGCACTCCCTCTTCCTCACACTCATAGTCCGATGGAACGGCAATCCGACACAACCGGGAGAGATCAAGCGCAGGACCAACGGCTTTACGTGTTTTCCGAGTAAATAAAAAAAAGGCAAAAGGAAAAAGAAAATAAAGATATTTTGGACAGATTGACAGCAGGTTTAGAATGCGATCGCACTTAAAAATCACTAGAATTAAAAAAAAAAAATAAAAAAAAAAAATTAAAAAAAAATTGCCTCTCTGATTATTTTAATATCTATGTATACTAATTCCATATTGTTATAAAGCTGAAGATTTTGTTTGTATTTCTGAATATCTGGAAATACGGGTTAGGTAAGTAAAAATAATTCATTAATAGAAAGTCATACATTTACAGTGTCCCACGCGGGCGCAGTCGCGGGTAGAAGCTAGTACTATCATAATTACACAGTGTTGTAATGATTACAGCAACACTTGTTTGAATTTACTCTCTAGCTCCAATTGGACGGGGTAAACTAGGTTAGATACATAGTGTGTGGTGACAATAAGTTTTTGTTTACAGGGACATAAATCGGGAAAAATATTTTATTGATTTTTAATGTTTTTTTATGGAAAAACTGATGATCAGAAGAAAAGATTATGTGTCGATTTCCGTAGAATTTATTACGCTGCAAGACTAAATTGTATTGATTTCTTTATTTATCAAGGGAGTATACTTATAAGATTAATTTTTTAAAAGTTGAAAAAATATTTTCATTGGTTAGGAATTAGGGTCAAAAGTATCTTAAAGATTATTATTTTTCTGACTTACTCATGCTTGCTTTGCGTATTGTGTCCTGGTTACTGACATCGTTAACAACCTTGTAACACAATAATAAATAAAAATAAGAAAGTCCATTACGTAACGAAGCAGGACCTAAAATGTAAACACAGACTGACTCACTCGACAACCATATGCGTGACTAAAGGGTGAGTAACGTAAAAAAAATCCGGTATTTTGTAATGAGCCTAGTCATACAATGTCTGGAAAAAGTCTGCAATGTCTTGACTAATATTGTTTATCTGTATTTATGATTCATCATTGATTTTCGTTGCATTGTAGTTTGCATAAACTAAAAGTAATATAAGTGCACACATTGTGCTCAAAATATAAATCTTGTTAATAGACAAGATTTTCAAAGGCTTCTAAATATATTTGGAAGCCCAAAAATTGTGTGAGATTAATTTGTTACAATCATTTTATTCACTCTATTGCACGTTTTTCTTCGTAGATTTACATAATCTACATTTTGGAACATAGAGATACCAATAGAATCCACAAAATTAAAACAACATGGTGCCAACATGAATAAATGAATACCTAAAAGAAAACTGTATAGTGGCGCGATGTAGCGAGTTGGATTGAAATCCAATATCAACACATTCAACATTGAAAGCCCTGTAGCTAGTCCCACATTTCACGTACATTGACATTTAGTACAACATGTACTCAAACCGCGTGTAAATTGTATTACAAATCAAAGTTTAGTAGCAAGTAGTTTATGAAACTTTAGCTCCCTTTAACAACATACCCGGAGTATAGTTACATCCGTTTTAACTTTGGTTTAACCCATACATTTTCGAGGTTTAACTTTGCTTTGAGTATTTAAGTAATACTATAGAAGTTTATTTTACGTAATTGAAAATTAAGATGATTTTAGTATTTATAAATAGCAAATCGAACTGCCCCGTTGGTCTTATGGTCGCAAGCGCGACTATAAGGGGGTCCCGGGTTCAATTCCCAGGTCGGGCAAAAAGTGTTATTGGGTTTTTCATTAGGATTTGCTCAGTAGCAGCCCAGAGTTTGGAAGTTGGTGGTGTGACACCCCCGTACCTCGGAAAGCACGTAAAGCCGTTGGTCCCGGCTGTCATTCGTTGATCTTTGATAGTCGTTACGGATAGTCAGAAGCCAGGAAGTCTGGCAACCAGTCTAACTAAGAGGTATCGTGTTGCCCAGTAACTAGGTTGTGGAGGTCAGATAGGCAGTCGCTCCATCTAAAATACTGCTATTCAGCTGCATCCGGTTAGACTGGAAGCCGACCCCAACACGGTTGGGAAAAGGCTAAGCAGATGATGAAAAAGCTAATTTAAATCTATACTTAATATTATAAATCTGAAGAGTTTGTTTGTTTTAACGCGTTAATCTCAGAAACTACTGATCCGCTTCGAAAAATCGGTTCGCGATATATGAGCTATTTATCGAGGAATGTTATCAGTTACAGGACATCACGTTACGATTCTCGGGAGCGGAGTAGTAGCCAATAACGTAACGTTAACGCGGGTGAAAGCGCGGGGTGTGACTAGTCTAAAACTATATTAAAAATATATTTCGAAGTAACTATCTAAGGTCCAATATAAAAATATAGGGTCCACAACTATATCTAGCTTGAAGCCATTGTATGTTAGCGTTAAAATATTGTGAAATGCAATAAATGATATGAGTATGACTTTAAAAATCATACCTTGGCTCTATTCGTTTATAACAATATAAAAAGTACAAGCCATCATCTTACGAAAGTATACATACCATCACGCCTGTATTCCCCGAAGGGTTAGGCAGAGGCGTACCAATGTACACCCACAGTTCGCCGGTATGTTTGGGTCCCATGTAATAGGGGGCGAGCCTATTGCCATTAACCGGGCACAAATCCAACTCCGAGCTGCTACTGAGAATTTCATAGAAAAACCCAATAACACTTTTTGCTCGCCCTGGGAATCGAACCCAAGACCTCTAGTGTAGCAGTCGCGCTTAGGACCACTAGGCTTCTGAGGCAGTTCTCTTACGAAAGTAATTACAATAAACACTTGTTACTTTTCACAGCTGGTTAAATAAAACAGAAAGTAAACGTGAAAGTGACTATTATTAAAAGAAAAATCCGTGGAAAGTGGATAGCATGGTCACAACACGATGAAACGAATGTTCATAGGAAAAACAAAACATTGGCTGCACAGCGCTCGACTGGAATCCAATACTGCTATTAATTGGCGAGGCGCGTCGCAAAGATATCGTTTTCGGCACAACGTGCTAGCTGTTCCATGAATCGGTTCTATTTTCATGGAAAATAAGGGTAACGTTGTATTGGGGAATATGGATAAACATGTTACATCAATTCTGCGAAATTGTGAGTGGAATATATAGGGTTGTAGACGGAACAGTCTGATGACGTTATTTTGGTGTAAGAGACGGTGAATTGTTACGAACTTCATAATATTACAAAGTATTTTGTTGTTGCAAAGTATTCTTTTATTTGCTATCGCTGAGAAGAAGAAAAAGATTGTTTTCAATATTCAATATTTTTATTGCTTTCTATATTTGTATTCTTAGGTGGTAACATTTGCCGGGGCTGCGGGTTGTTCGTAAGAGATACCGCGCCCCCGAACCGCAAAGGGCACAAGAAGGAACATGGGTGGGTTTTAGTTAGTAAAACTCTGACACTCCCTCCCTCCCCGCCCAGGGCGGGAGAAGTTATTTGATGATTTCCCACACCCCAAAAAAAAAAAAGGTGGTAACATTAAAATTGAGATCATTGTTGACACTGTAGGACACAGCAAAAGGGTCATAGTCAAAGTCAAAGTAAATAAGGGTAGGAGAGAGGAAACCCTCTTTATGAGATACTTAACTTTTTAATAGAATTAAGTTTTAACTTTTGAATAATTTTATATAACTATTTTTTTATTTTGACATTTAAGTATTATTCTTTTGGTTTCCATATTGTATTAATTATCAGCCTTTTTCTACCGCTATATCTAATCCTCATGTAATATTTTCATCTTATCCATTAAATTGAGTTAATGGCATTATTCCATTTACAACCAAAACACACAGTCTTAATTTTTTCTCGCATCAGGATAACTTAAGCTCGTGTTACAATTTTAGAGCAAATATTAATTATAGTGCATTTTCACACTAATGTTAATATAACATACCACCACGTCTGTATTCCCCGAAGGGTTAGGCAGAGGTGTAACAATATACACCCACAGTTCGCCGGTATGTTTAGGTCCCATGTAATAGGGGGCGAGCCTATTGCCTTTAACCGGGCACAAATCCTAACTCCGAGCTGCTACTGAGAATTTCATAGAAAAACCCAATAACACTTTTTGCTCGACCTGGGAATCGAACCCAAGACCTCTAGCGTAGCAGTCGCGCTTAGGACCACTAGGCTACCGAGGCAGTCATTACACACTAATGTTAACAGACACTAATGACTGCAGACACTAATGTTATTTCAGGATATTATCAAAACGTATCTTGCCTCGAATAAACAAACAAACATCAACACTTACCTGAATTTAAACAAGCCTCATTTCGCAGAAAATAGGAAAGTTTTTAATTATAGTTATGAAGTGCTCTAGTATATTATAATACTTTTTGTTGTATGTAAGTTGTAATTTAGATTATCAAGCGTTGACTAATGAATGAGGATAAAATATATGTCCATCATTACGAGGCCTCCCGGGAGGCCAATGCACAGTAATGGCGGTTGATTTTCCGTGTCTTTAATGGAGGAAGATAAAAAGAGTTAATCCTTTTATTGGGGTTTAAAAACATTTTATTGGTGGCACGGATCGTGCGTTAATATCGGGGTTCCAACTCATGTTGGTCGAAGGAACCGTAAGGTGTTTTAGTCGGTAAGAGTCCGACATTGCCCTCCGAATTACCCACGCGGAGAGAATCCGTGAGGATTTCCCCACGCAGATAAAAAAAGGGGAACACATTGCAAACAAAAGTAGACTAGTAGTAAAAAACTTTATCTTAGATTTAAAATTATTATACAAAATCAAGGTTACTTGTACGTCAAACAGTTGACATACTCCACTTTCATTTAATCCCCTAATAGGCTGGAAACTGAAACATTAAACAGTTTGCGAAAACTCAATTATTTCTGACATCAGTATATAAACGGCGCGTTCTCAAGCCATTGGTGAATTAAAAATACATGGGAACGAAATAATTCTAGCCAGCCATTAGTGGTGTTCTCAGAGAATAATACAGTCATAAAAGTTGCATTAAAAAGGTAAGTTTTTAGGGGTCCGTAGGAGTAAGGAAGTTATATTTCACAGAAACGTGTTCCTGTAACTTTTATTAATAGTTAAAACAAACACTTTTGAAATAGATACAAAATTATAATGGATTTAAAACTTGTAATATTATTATTGTCAATGAAAAACATACGGTTTGAATCGAGAACCTCCCCCTTTTTTAAGCTGTTTGCAAATAGAATACCTGCTTTTATCATTAATGTAAATCTGTAAATAGTTTCCACAATTGATAGATAACGTTTAGATTAGTGCTTTAGTTCACTTTTGTTTAAACGTACCTACCCCAGAAGTAAATAAAAAATAAAACTTAAGCTTTATTTCATGCCTGCCGGGGCTGCGGGTTGTTCGTAAGAGATACCGCGCCCCCGAAACGCAAAGGGCACAAGACGGAACATGGATGGGTTTTAGTCTGCAAAAGTCTGACACTCCCTCCCGCCCCGCCCAGGGCGGGAGAAGTTATTTGATGATTTCCCATACCCCAAAAATAAAAAGCTTTATTTCATGTTGCTGTGTTTTATGTGCGTTGGATTATGTATTGACATCCGAAACATAATATGTTATTTCTATTTGTAGAATTTTAGAACGCAATGAACTACGGAACCCTGCAAAATGTAGTCCAACAATCGCTTGACAATTTAAAGTTAGATTGCTGTTATTACCCTAATTGCTTGAACAAAAACACTTTCTCTGTATTAATAATTAATGTTGAAGTTATTATACAAATATTTTAATGCCTGCCTTGGCTTTGTTATGGGAATACACAACAAAGTGATGGTTTACCTAATTTTCTGGCGTAGGTAGGTACTTGTTTCTGTTTTAAGGTAATTTTATTTGAAAGGTGTAAATATATGATCACCTTAATGATTTTCATAAGTTTTAAAGTTGAGTTAGGGCCAGATTTTGTATTTAAAAAATGGTATAGAATTTGAATTTTTTTGTCAAGTAATTTGAATTTGTTTTTTTTTATAACTAATACATTAAATATCAATCGTTAAAAATCCCGTCTGTCTAAAGATCACGCAAATGACTAAAACTTAGTTCAAAAGGAAACATTTTGCTTGACAAAATTCATTCCACATTTTGAGTCACTCAAAAAACAAAAATAGAAGGGTGGAACATACACCATTATAGATTCAAAAATGTAGTATACTGGTTTAAAAAAATGAATTAAGTACTAAAATGAATCTAATGAAAATGTATAAAAGGAACTGTATAGGTCTATTTTTCCAAAAAACTTTGTTGGACTTTATTTCATGGGCCACCACCTTATGTTAGGTAAGTACCTACGTACTATCCTCTCGTTTCGTCTTCCCACGCACACATTAGTCATTCGACAGGTCACTAGGCTAGCAGTAAACTATATTGCTACCTGCTTGTAATTAATAATTATAATATGCCCAATTGAGATTCATGCGATCCCACGGCCGCAGCTGGCTGTAGCTGAAGATGATGTATTTACGATGTGTTGTGATTTGTGGATTGGATATTAGAATAGGTGTGGAAACAACCTAGCGAAACGAGGGATTATAGATCAGACCAACACACAGTGCGAGTGCGGTGCTCTTGACCAGACAATGGCCCACCTGCTGCAGTGCCCAAGATGTCCCTACACCTTGCACCTTGGAGGATATAAAAAACGTCACCAATGCCGTGATAAACGTGGCCACGTACTGGGGCCAAGTACTATACATAAAAAGGATTTACCAAAAGCGATTCGAAAAGCAGAAAAAGAAGAGCGATGGTTTTATACATTTTTGGTTATCGTTCGATAAGTTGTTGGTTCGTAATAGTCTTTATCTGAAATGAGATGAATGATTGTTTGTTTGTCTTGATGAGGCTAAGTGACTCCAAGTTAAAGGAAACCGTTAGTCGTGTCCGATACAATAGTAGCTTCTTTTTTTTAACATCTTTGTAAGGCAAACTAGCTGACGGCCCATCTGATGTTAAATGGCCACCTCTGCGTATAGACATCTGCAATACCAGAAGCCTTGCAAATGCGTTGTCATTGCAGAGACAAAGTTGAAATGTCTCATATGCCTACATGAGCAACTACACCGGCACCCATACCCTTCAAAACGGAACACAGCAATACTACTTTGCGGCAGACATAGGTACGGTGGTAGTACTTCCCCGGACGAGCTCCTTCAAAATTTAAATCGATGAAATTTTGTAGATAGACAGGATAAGAATGCTAATGTCTAAGCTTGTAGTTTGTTTCCAGTTTACTATCTAATAATATGATTTCAAAAAGATATGTTACTTAAGAACTCGTAATGGAAAATAACAAAACATGTATCCATACTAGATGACCCGGCAGTCGTTGTTTTGCCATATAAAATATGTCTAGGGGCATTTTTTTGGGGGTATAAAAATATGTTTACCATCTGTTCTCTAACCTACTAAATTTACACAACATTTTATATATACATATAGATAAATAAATATGATTAGACTACGTAAAAGTTTTCGTAACGATGCCCCTTCCAACCCCGTATAATAATAATATAATTAATGAAAGCACAAAATGGCGGCGTTTAATAATGAAACTGACCGTTTAATTAACGAATGGAATGATAAATTATTGCGGTGTGTCAGTGAACGACGTAGGACGGCAGTTTGTTCACGTGGAGGACATAATTGATCGGTTGGATACTTACTGATCAATTTCCGCATTAAAAGGTGGATTTATTAAGTTGTCATCGTAATTGCAGAGACTTAGGTAGGTACTATAGAGGCTTTCGCTGGTTTAGCCATATCGAACCTTAATTTGTTCAAATGTTATTACGAGATAAATTTTATTAAGAATTATGACGTTTTTTATCAGATAAAATTATCTATACCAACATAATAAAGCTGAAATATTTGTTTGTTTGTTGAACGCGCTAAACTCAGGAATTACAGGTCTGATTTGAAAAAATCCTTTCGTGTTATATAGCTCATTGATCGGGGAAGGTTATATGCTATATCACACGACGCCATAGCGTCATAACACACGGGAGCGGAGCAGTAGCCATAGACGTAACTTAACGCTGGTGTAAAACGATAGTATCCATTTAATATATGATAATACTATTTACAAAAGTGTTTCAATCACTTATACAGATTAGCTGGGTACCACAATCACTTGTATAAGGATTACAGTACTTATCTTCTGGAACGTCCTACTTGACAATTCAAAAGTAGGCATTTGTTACATTTATCTGCTTAGCCTTTTCCCAACTGTGTTGGGGTCGGCTTCCAGTCCAACCGGATGCAGCTGAATACCAATGTTTTACATGGAGCGACTGCCTATCTGACCTCCACAACCCAGTGACAGGGCATCACGATACCTCTTGGTTAGACTTGTTGGCGTTCCTGCCGGGGCTGCGGGTTGTTCGTAAGAGATACCGCGCCCCCGGGCCGCAAAGGGCACAAGAAGGAACATGGGTGGGTTTTAGTCAGTAAAAGTCTGACACTCCCTCCCGCCCCGCCCAGGGCGGGAGAAGTTATTTGATGATTTCCCGCCCGCCAAAAAAATAAAAAAAGACTTCTTGGGTTCAAACAAAAAAAAAAAAAAATATACCATCACGCCTGTATTCCCCGAAGGGTTAGGCAGAGGTGTAACGATGTACACCCACAGTTCGCCGGTATATTTAAAAAAAAATGTTTAATTGAAATACATAAATGTTTCGACTTTCTCATATACCATTTTTTCTCAAAATCTTTTGTAGAATTATTTTATTATTTTTACTAACTAAAACATTAAATATGAAACAATTTTAATACCTGTACTTTTAATACCTGCTTACCTAATTTTCGGTAGTGGCAGGTGTGTAAATAAATCTTCCAGCGACTGTACCTTTCCTGATTTCTCTCGGGAAAATGAATTTGAAAGTAGGTTGAATTTGAGTAAGTACCTACCTACTTTTGTTTTTTAATAAAATGTTAGTCTCATTTTTGTATAGAAACTTAAATTATTTTCAAGCACCAACAGCAGTTCGTACCGTATACGTCACGTCAAAGCCGAAATTACTTGACCCTTCTTAGAAAGAAGAAGAAGAGTGGAACATGGGTCAGTTAATATAAGCCACTGATTGAACTTGATTTTAGCTAAAAGAAGTACTTTTAATAATTCCAGTCATGAGAAAAAAGGACATAATTACACGACAAACGAAGTAATCGATTTCCGACTGTAAGTTATTACTTTTTAAGGTGGGAAATCGGTTACTTTATGTTGTGTAATTTAAATTTCTTATGATGGCAGTATTGTTCCATACCAGAGTAAAGACTTCTCATACAGAAAAAGCACGAGTATTCATCACCATGCTTGCTCAAGGCGGATTGCTGATTTTATACCTATGTTTATTTTCAGTACTCGTTAGCCTAGTAGTCCTAAGCGCGACTACTGGGTGTAATTCCCAGGTTGACCAAAAAGCATTATTGGGTTTTTCTATAAAATTCTCAGTAGCAACTCGGAGTTAGGATTTGTGCCCGGTTAATGGCAATAGGCTCGCCCCCTATTACATGGGACCCAAACATATCGGCTAACTGTGGGTAAACATTGGTACATCTCTGCCTAACCCTTCGGGAAATACAGGCGTGATGGTCTGTGTGTTATTTTCAGTACATGTTCACCTACGATATATTCCTTAACCGATGTCGGTGATGTCCAAGGTACACTTAGAAAGTACATATTATGGATTGAAGAAGTCAGATTGGTACTTTTGCCTGGTATTGAAACAGCAACCTAATGCGTGTGAGAATAGAGTATAGAAAAGAATAGACTATAGAATTAATAATAAAAATAAATCATCTTTCATGTCCAAACACCATTAAATATTAAAAAAAAAAATACAATGAACATTTATCACTATTTCATAGTCAACAACATAATTAGTCACACCTATTTAAAATACCTAAAACAAAATTTTTTGTCACGACATTCCTAATTACATTATTACGTACAATAAACTAGTTTATATCTGAGTAATTAGGTTGCTTTTTCCACTTTAATTTTTACTTTTTACGTGCTCATTAGTAACATGCTAAATAATAACAGGCGAATTCGGGTGACCTTGTTCGTGTCGCTTCAATTTTGTGCTAAGTGCTGAGCTATAGGTTTTTAGGTACAGTCACGAAGTGTCTGGCTAGACAAGTCTGAGGAGTCTGGTATAGTTAGCGACAAAAGTCGTTTAACATTTGGAAATGTGGAATAGATGTAAAATGATACAATAAAGTCTTAGCTACTGCCTAAAGCTGAAACGCATCCTATTATTTCGTGTCTTTGTAGATTAAGCAAAAGTAACAATTTTAATACACTTTTGTCGCTGACTGCACAGTCTGTAGATGACATTATTTTATTGACCTAAATGTACCTTTTATTTTTTTGCCAATGAGGATAATACTGTAATCACGAATCCTTTTAGTTTGAAAGTCGCGTCGTGAGTAAAAAATAAATATAAGAAGTTTTCATAAAGCACTGACATTGTCTGTAAAATAACTGTTTCGATGGACAACAAACAGATAGGAGTATGACAGTATCCAGTTGTTAGAGAGGAAACATTATTGTTTGACAAGGAGGAAATTTCTGAAAAGCCTTCGTTAAAGATACCACGAAAATAACATGAAAGTAAATAGCCCTAGTTAGTTACGTCGATAGGTGCCGATTGTACTTCAGGGGGAGATTTCTGGTGTGGTATTTAAGAGAAAACGGAACTCTCTTCATATGCTGATGATGACCACCGAGATGTTTTTAGTGAGGTAAAAATCCCACTCTCTCCGAATTTATATCCAAAGACCGACTCTTTTCGAGGCATACAGCCTCGAAAAGAGTCGGTTTTGCCACTGACTTCCAAAACTGAAGTAACATGCTTTCCGATTGAACCTGCATATAATGATCGTGCTTATATCAACAATAAGACTTACGACTTAAAAAAGTCAAAACATAACTTTAGTTTTCAGAGAATGATTCCGTTTGGTGGAGAAAAGTCGAAGATATGACGTAACAAATAATAAACAAAATTCTGTTTTTTTTTTAAAGTCAGCTTAAAAGAGTACACATTATTAATAATGCCCTCATAGAATGATCTAACTCCATTATTACCCGACCCACAATGTCATAAAAAAGGCGTATCTCACTAAATAATTTACATTAAAGTTTCCCACGTGGCTCGGCCACTCAGTGCATTCATGAAATATGCATCACCGACGAACGGACACGGCGGCGCGTGGAAAGCGCGCGTCGAACCAGTTGGATTGTTTTACTTATTGCTGACTAGCTTCCGTCCGCGACTTCGTCCGCGTCAAATTTGATATATTATCCGACGAGAATCGTACAGTTTTGATGTGAAACATCTATAGCTGCGCTGCACGTAAAGCCGATTGAAGGCGTGGCGATGCATGCCGTGGCGACGCCACGTCGCGACGTGTCGCCATGCGCAAGGGATTGTACGTTTCTGTTGTTTCACATCTGCCGGCGTCCCGTGACGGCTCACAATTTTTTTATTCCGTGATAGAAATATCCTACGAGTTATTCCACACTATAATCTCAGTGCCAAATTTCATCCAAATCCCTTCAGCCGTTTAAGCGTGAAAGAGTAACAAACATCCATCCATATTCACAATCTTTCGCATTCATAATATTAGTAAGATAGTGGGATTAGTAGTAGTGCTCGTTCTTATGGATTTTACCTTTTGTGACAGGAAATTTTCAACATTATGTTCTGAGAGATACAGTACAGCTTCGTGTGTGAAGAAAGTGAAGAGCTTTTGATATGGTTTGATTTATTTGGATTGCCATTGTTTTTCTTTTCTGATTTTTTTGGCTGTGGTATTTGAATACCACAGCCAAAAAAATCAAACGCGCCAGGACAACGACGATTCCACTGTCTTGAGACAGTGGAATCGTCGTTGTCCTGGCGCGTTTCTTGTGGTCGCCACTGTGGATTCTGGCTTTCAGGAGTTGCAAGGGTTGGTAATAGTGTGTCGGACATGTCCCAAAGAAGGACCCTTATTTTTGTGTTGATCTCTGATACAGAAAACGGCAGTTAGTCTCCCATTTTTCATCAAGTGATTACACATTTTTTTTTCTTGAAACAGATTACTAACATTTACTATTTCCTGTTTTATAATAATAATGCCAGCCTATTACTGCCCCACTGCAGGGCAAAGGCCTCTTCTCATACAAAGAAGGCACGAGCATATTGATCACCACGCTTGCGCGAGGCGGATATTTGAAATTAAATTCTATATTAAAACTCAACCACCCATTTCCTAATCAGGAACAGATTTAACTCAAATTATAATTAATGAAATAGAGGGCCGTCCAATTGCTTACTCGCACAATTGAATTAGAGATCCTAATGATAGATAATGGCGTGGAACAAGTTTACTGGACCACTTCAAACAAGGGTAATTAAGCAAAATCTCCGAGTAGAAATGTCTGTCTTTGAACCCTTTGAAACTTTGCTAATTAGACTAATTTCACTTAGACTAGGTTTGCTTGAATGAGAAAACACTAATTGAACGTCACTGGTTTCCTCATCTTCTCTGTGGTTAAATTCTTTGGTTGTTGTTGTCAAATATTTTCAATTTAGGTGACAAAAAATTAAGAACTAAGATTGAATGAATAGAATTACATTTGGCCGTAGTTCATGGAAGCCATCTTGCTTTTCTGTAGAAATCTCTCTTGGTGAATTTTGGTAAATCAGAAGAATGCTCAGAGGTATACTCATGTCGCGGCGGACGGTATTTTTTTTTTTTAAGCATTGCCCTACTAGGAATTTCTCTTATGTCATGGGTGCGTTTACAAACATATAAACTTACATACACAAACAGCCACCAATTGGACAACAAATTGGAGGAACACCGAGGGGTTTTAGACCGACTCACCCCTCCGTCTTCCCAGAGTCGGAGGCAGTTCATGAGGATTTCCCCACGATAAAAGAAAAAGCTGTCACTGTATATTATTTCAAACTTCTCCAAAATTCATAGAGAGACATTTAGCAGAATAGCTCTGTTGGAGTTGGCACGCGTTGGCGTCTATAATATTTTATATTCACACCATCACTCGATGCAACGCGTACGTAACATACTGAATGCTGATCTGCATCTAAGGCGTGCGTATGTATCGGTGTAATGTAGATTTTAACTGGCTTCAAAAAAGGTAGGTGGTTCTGTGTTTGCATGTACCATTATATTTTCTTATATGTAATTGTTTCATATGTATAACCCTTCATCTTGAATCACTCTATCTATTGATGAAAACCGCATTAAAATCTATTATGAGTTTAAAAGGCGGCGGGAAGCGATTTTGTTTTTGAGATACATCCTAACCTATCTACTGATATTCATTGGGTATATTTTCTTTCATAATTCCAGCTTGCACCATCCAGGGTTATCTTATTAACTCTTCGTTAGTTGTCAACAGAGGCCCATTACGTATGATATCATTTGTAATTTAACCTCGTATTAGCAACTTACTTTGAATTAAGTATATGGTGTAAATAGGCCTATGTAGGACTTGCATAAAATTCCAGTAGACGGGAAAGTATTTGAACTATCTTCAAACTTACGCGACGAGTCTTTGTTCCCAGTCTAACTTTCCTTAATTAATGATAGAAACAGACGTTTATTAAAATCTCAAGGGCAAAAAAAGTCTAAGTTTAAATTAAGTTTGAAACTTATTGACGTAAATGAGTTTGTATTTTACTTTCGAATTTTATTTTGGAGTAAATTTTCTTCTGTTTTTTCTCTTCAATCCATGACTAAGTACCTTCGCTCACAAAAACTGTTTGGTTTGGTATCGTGACACCTTTGTTTTCAATATTATGTTCAAATAATTGACTATTTGAATAACATATTAGCAGTGCTAACAGCTTTGTCAATATTGCCAGTATAAGTCTCTAAATATAACGTTTAATACTTTGACACACTTTTACGCTTGAAACTACTACAAATATTTATTAATTTATTTCGCAAATATGGGTACAGTACATGATGTCAAAATACAATTATTCGAGTTCAGCCACATTTTACCATTAGGCAAGCGAAAGGTACAAGACCAATATCAAGCAGACACGAATTAATGATAGACGTATTTACATTTCAAAATAACCAAACAAATCAAACAAATGCATTTTCTTTTTCTGCTAAAAACTCTGTAATAGTGAAATAGGCTTCAGTCACTAAAAAGGAACTCAGCTTTTTTTTAGTTAGTTATTAGTTTTATCTTTTCTCAAAAATTGGTTACAATAGTTGCCAATTTTATTCATAGAATCTATTGAAAGTCTTATTGGGCCCGAATTAGGCCAAATACAACCAACATCCCATGATAATAAGATCTTTTTTTGTTCTCTCCCACAGCCTTCCACACTTCCCTGTGTATTGCCTTCTCTGACCAACCTCTCATAGACGATTTTAACCTCCAGTTTCTTGAGAGAAAAATATAAATATGTGACAAATTGTCAAGAGCGCTTAAACTACTGTGATTGATTGTCGATAATTCAGTCAACCAATCATGTCAGCTTATGCGTGCGTAACAATTTGTAACATTATTTTTTCTACATGAAACCGAGGTTAAGTTATAACGTCAGAGTTTAATGGACCTTCCTAGGATACCACGTTCGACTCCCGGTATCCACTGCGTGATGACCATGGCCCATCTCTTTTCTATGCATTTTGCATAAATGTACCACCAAATTCCTCTGCCTCCGTGGTCTAGTGGTTCTAAGAGCGACTGCTACGCTAAAGGTCTTGGATTCGATTCCCAGGTCGAGCAAAAAGTGTTATTGGGTTTTTCTATAAAATTCTCAGTAGCAGCTCGGAGTTAGGATTTGTGCCCGGTTACTGCCAATAGGCTCGCCCCCTATTACATGGGACCTAAACATATCGGCGAACTGTGGGTGTACTTTGGTACACCTCTGCCTAACCCTTAGGGGAATACAGGCGTGATGGTATGATGATGGACTAACAAATTGCAATTCATTGGAATTTGAAAAAGTTTAGAATTTTTACAATAATCTCTAAAATTGGGTTCGCCGATGTGAGCAAACATCGGCGATCCTAATTTTAGAGATTATTGTAATTCTTAATTTCTTTTTTTATTCAAAATCTCACCGTTCCCCATGTAGTCACTGTATATAGAGACTGGTGTCAGTTGTAAATAAAATTGTGGGCTTAAGTAATCGGCAGCTAAGCTTAATACCCAATGAGTTAAGATGCTAATGCCTTTAATACCTTTAGGCCCAATAATCTATACTAAGACAAGCTGAGGAGTTTGAACGCGTTAATCTTAGGAAGTACTGAACCGATTTGGAAAAATCTTTTTGTGTTATAAAGCCCGTTTATTAAAGAAGGTTAAAGGCTATATTACATCACGCTACGACTTATGGAACCGGAGCAGTAACTAAAGACGTAACAAAATGCGGATTAAATCGCGGGTTTGTTTTTATATCGACGAATGGCAATCGTGCCGGGGTCGGCCTACTTGACGTAAGTGGTTACCGCTGCCTATAGACAAAGTTGAAGTGTCTGTTGTGCCTGTAATTACATCGGCACCATACCCTTCAAACCAGAACACAGCAACGCTGCTTTGCAGCTTTTGAAATAGGTATGATGGTAGTACTTCCCCGGACGAGCTCCTTCACAAAGATCTTTACTACTACTAAAGTACAATTAGTATAAAATAAGAATGTAAGCATTGTGTTATTAGGTTGTTCTATGAAATTCTCAGTAGCAGCTCGAAGTAAGGATTTGTGCCCGGTTAATGGCAATAGGCTCGCTTTCTATTACATGGGACCTAAACATACCGACACACTGCCGGTGTACATTGATACACCTCTGCCTAACCCTTTGGGGAATACAGGCGTTATGGTATGTATGTAATAATCCAAGCCGTACTTAACAAATCGCCCTTATTAACATAAGTTCCTGTCGCTCAACTATACCGTATATCAGCGATGAGTTCGCTTGTAATGAGTAATCTAACCGGTTTCAATCTATAGACACGCCTGCGAAGCTACATGTTTCTGCGGTTTGTGATAGATTAGTTTGATATCGATTTCTCGTTTCCTGTGATAGTTATTTACTACATTTTTCTTGTGTCGTTTGTTATCGGAGTGTTTTGTTTTTCCTTCTTTCTTTTGTTTTGTCTCAGATCTAGATATTAGTACCCTTATCTTATTATTTATTATCACAAAACATCATTCAAGTTAAAATAAGGAAAAAAAATGATATAGTTTCCTCTGTTCTTACTTTTGAGTGGTTTTATTGGATACAAATGTTGTCTTATTAAAAGCTGTGTCAAATCGTAAAACACATAAAAATTCATGTTTGTCCTCTTCGCGTTTCTAAACCATTAATCCGATAGTGACGAAACTTTGGTGAAGTATTCTGCGTAAGTCTGAAAAAGCAAAAACAAAAAAAAAAATACCGCGAACGATGTTGCTCGCAGCTGATAGTATGAAACACATACCATCACGCCGTCATCCTCAGAGGGTTAGGCAGAGGTGTACCAATGTACACCCACAGTTCGCCGGTATGTTTTTAGGTCTCATGTAATAGGGGGCGAGCCTATTGCCATTAACCGGGCACAAATCCAAACTCCGAGCTGCTACTGAAAATCACATAGAAAAACCCCATAACACTTTTTGCTCGACTTGAGAATCGAACCCAATACCTCTTGCGTAGCAGTCGCGCTTAGGACCACTAGTCCAACGAGGCAGTTATATGAAATATAAATAATAATAACTGATAGTATGAAATATAAATAAAATAAAATTCCTCTCTTAATGTTGTTGTATTTCTTGTTATTTTTATTACATAGTAACAATATTACATTTCAACAAACAACCATCAATGAAATATCGAAATTGCTAGCAGCGATACGGCAATAAACTTAAAATGCAGTAGTTTATGAATATTGATAGCGTATTCCATTCCATCTCTAAATCAAATATAGTATCGTCTATTCATAGATATGTTCAGAGACCATCAACCGGCGTTAAATCTCTCAGTATTCAGTTGGAAGTCTATCAGTTATTCATACCTCCATTCCATTATAATTATTGACCATGGAAATGTGGCGAATAGGGATGTATTTAAACGGTAAAATAATATAGTTTGTGGCCAATAAGGGCTCTCAATTGTAAAATCTAATTCAGTAAAAATTGTAGATTTATTTTTGCCAAAAAAAACGATTATAATAAACCCCTGCGTTTTTTTTTTATCTGCAGAAGAATTTTTGTAACCGCACGTTCAAAAATTACCTAATACGAGTAGAAACAAAAAAATTGACAATGCAAACAAACTTCACCTCTTTATAATATTAACATAGGTTGAAATATAAATTCAACAAAAGCTTTTATATTTCTTTTTATCGTAAATTATTTCATATCAAAGTCGCCGCTCATGGATAATTCTAAATGTCTGAAACACAAGCTCCACCCACAGTCAAAACCTACACACGTCAGGAAAATACAAAAAAGTGTTCCAATTCAATTTTATATAACCCTCACACTCATCCACTCTTACAATTTAGAAATGTATATATAAAACCAGTTATATACTCCGTGGTGTCACCCGCGTCCAGTTACGTCTTTGGCTACTAATCCGCTCCCGTTGGTCGTAGCGTGATCTTTTATACATACAAACCTTTCTCTTGAAGCACTCTATCTTATAATGAAAACACGCATTAAAATCCGTTGCGTAGTTTAAAAGATTGAAGCGTTCAGACGAGATCCCACTTTGTTTTATACTATACAAGCTTCTGCCAGCGACTTCGTTCGCGTGGTATTTTCACCCGCGTTTGGTTACTGCTTCGCACCTGTCGGTCATAGCGTGCTGTTAAATAGCCAATAGCCCTCGCCGATAAATGATCTATCCAATACAAAAATATTTTTTTCATTAAAAGCAGTAGTTCCTGATATTCGCGCGTTCAATCAAACAAACAAACTCTTCAGCTTTATAATATTAGTAGTAGTAGTGAAGTTCAATACACCACCCGCATGCTTAAATATCTAAGAATACATTACTACAGTTTTTGAACCGCCTCCATACAATTTAAAGTGAAAGTGATTGTACTTGTCAAGTGGGCTGTAATAAATTTGAATATGACATCTGTGAAATTACTATTGTAAGGCTCGATGTACACGTACGACACGTCTTTTATTGCTTGTGCTTTGGGAATAATAAAAAGTTAAGTTTGGTACCTACTATTGATTAAGTAGTAGTAGTATTCTCCAGATCGATTCCGGCCACAGCGGTTAATCTTAATGCAGACTAGCCAAGTACGCAGACGATATTATAGTGCACAAGTGTGTGCGCTAACACAGGTGCCACTCCCTTTTTCCTAACTCTCACAGTCCAAACCAGGGAGAGATCAGGCGCAGGACCAACGGCTTTATGTGCTTTCCGAGGCACGGGGGTGTCACACCACGAACTTCCAAACTCTGAGCTTTTACTGAGAAATTTCTAATGGAAAACCCCCATAGCACTTTTTGCCCGACTAGGGAACCCAACCCCACGCTCAACAGTAGTGCTTGCCACCACGAGACCAACGGAGCAGTCAGAGTTTAAGTTTGTGCGTGATGAAGACTAGGTATGTTTTTTATTTCAATATGAAGGGAACTATAGTGTCTCGTATGCACTATTTTTTTGATAACGCTTGCAGTGTGTGCCCTGTCGAGGGCCGGATTTTTTTTTAAATAGTTTTAATAAATATACTCGTACAATGTGGATTTTAATTATGAATGAAACAACAAAATTAGCTGATTAAACATACATCCATAAATTATGCATCTCACGTTCACGTAATTCAACAAAATGTATGGATCAGCTGATGGTTTTTTCATTATGTATGGGTTGGTCCCATTTATTTATTCACAATACATATTAAATTACAGTTTAAATATTTATATAAAAAGAAAACATTTAAAATTTAAAAAATAAATGCCCTACATTTCATTTTGCCTACTTACGTTGTAAATATTCCAATCCGAAGTATCTTATTATTACATGAGGCTTATAATATTGTGGAGAATAAACGTGTATAGAATGCGTATAATTCAGAATATCTGCCGTTCATTGTCCCACATTATTTGAATATCTGAAGGCCTAGTATGGCTGCTGTGTTTTAATATCTTACATCGGATACTTGGAATACTGATATTAGAAGATTACCTACCCACATACATTGTTACATTCAATTACGAGGCAATTTGAGGACATTTGTTTCTTTAGAATTCGTTTTCCACTGATTGTAGTACACCGCATTCAAACGCTTTTCAAGAAAAAGCTTAAATCAACTTTTAAAGCCTGCATTCAATTCTCAATTTAATCACATTACATCAAAATTCAATTTACAAGAGCATTAAATTATTGGGTCTTCTGATCTTTCGTGGAAACCTAAAACTATTTTAAATTGAAAAGGAACTCAATCGTCATTGTTTCAAAGTTCATTTCCTGACAACATTATATTCGTCATTTGTTACCTACGTTGATATTATTATTCGCGTGTTCTTTGAAAGAATGTTAACCTAATTCTTTTTACTATTTCTCAAGAGTTCCGTCCGACCAATTTGCAAGAACTTAACAATCTTCATGAAATTTCTTTTCGTAGAATAATCCTCTGACGATTAGGTACCGCCCACTCAGAGGTTTTAGTCAACTCAATTCATTCAAGTAATGTTATTTTCTTCGAAGTTTTAGACTTGTTTCCGGGATTTGCTTGTAACGACGCCTTTTCAGTCGGTATTTTAAGGTAATGAAGGTTTATGTTTAAGGAAAATGATATACGACTTGTAAAAATACACATTTATTTTTTTATTGACACACCAACGACTTATTTACTAAATCATTACATCAAATATATTCTATTTTAACAGCTTTGCGGTGAACTCGTCACTTATAGGTATGCACAGCACTTGTATAATCAATAATAAAAATTAAAATGGAAACATAATTATGGTAATGACAAAATTAAAATTTACAAAGCTTACATTAAATTTAAAATATGAAGTTGTTAAATTAAAATATAGTATAATTTAAAATTTAGAAAAAAAAACATTAATTAAAATGGGAAAAGAAAAACAATTATAAATTAAGATTATAAAAATAACAAATAAATTAGAACATAATACATTAATTAAAATTAAAAGAACAGAATAGATTCAAATTTCAGTTCAGAAATAAAATAAAATTAGATTGTACAATATAAAATACATTGAATGGATTCACACAAATACACAAATTGATCTTTTTTAAAAGAAATAAACAAACAAATCGATGAAGAACTGAGGACGTAACGTCTGAATTCATTCAGACTGTTCGAAATCGACATCTCATATTAATTAACTAGGCATATTTCCGATAAAATTAAGTAACAGTGAGCACAAATGATTGCTGGTGTAAACTATTACTGTTTTTGGTAGTAGCAATGTAACCACGCAAAACATTATGCTTACGGGTGCATCACAGTACAGAGGTATTCAAAGAGCATGTTACAGGTAAAGCTCATTTTCGTAATTTACTTAAAAAGCTTAGAAAAGTATGGGAAAACTGGTGTACCTTCAATATTTTCTAGCTTTAGAGGTTTTAATTTACGCAAATTACTTAATTACCCTGCTTGGTATTTTCGTAAACATTTTCTTTTTTCCAGATTCAAATTTTAAATTCCAAATGATGATAATGATATAAGTGACTGATATTTAAAAAAAAAACCCTTTTTTTCTAGCTTCCATTTTCAAATTTCAACTGTTAATATTGCGGCAATATACAAGAAAACGTGAATAAACTCTTATCTTGCCATCTAATGAGTCAGCGAATTATAAAATTTACATAAGACACGCCGCTGTGGGTCACCGCCATTTTGAATATCCGTGAATGAACGCCGGGAATTCCGTAAGATGTTATGTTTGTATATTAGGGCCAGTAAGCTTGTATGGTTTAATTGATCAATTATCAGTGATAACGCAACGTGTTTCTGTGCATAAATTTTATACATCTTTAGAAATTACAAAGTTTATACAATTGTTTGATTTTTCAAAAGTGTAGATCTGCCAAAACGGACTTGTCACGTCAAAACGTTGACGTTTCTCGCATTTTTAGAAGTAATTGTAATGATTTTGGATATGTTAAGTATGTTTTTTGAATTTACCTGTAATTGCTGGATAGTAATGTAACACACTTATTTTTTTTTTTTGGTGGGTGGGAAATCATCAAATAACTTCTCCCGCCCTGGGCGGGGCGGGAGGGAGTGTCAGACTTTTACTGACTAAAACCCACCCATGTTCCTTCTTGTGCCCTTTGCGTTCCGGGGGCGCGGTATCTCTTACGAACAACCCGCAGCCCCGGCAGGCATCGGCTCTCAGTGGCCCCTTCTCAATGTAACACACTTGTCATAATGAATTTGTTTGAGGCACAGAATTTGCGGGCTGAATTTTTTTTTACCAAACTAAGCTCTTTGTCTTGAACTGTAAGTTCATTTTTCCTTGGCACCTATAACATTGTAATGTTTCCAATGTTTAAGTTTAGCATAATTTTATTACGGGTTTAAAATTCACAATTATTGCCTTTATTGTATTGTTTAGGTAGGTATAAAAGTAGAAACATTTAAAAAAATAAAAAAGGTTCTCAACCTCATTGAAATTGTCAAAACACGAAATGTCCTAAATGTCAGAATCCCTATCATATGAAACTCACATCTCATTACACTGAATACAATTTATTTAACATTTAACAGAATTTAACTTTTACATTATTACACCGGCTGAATTTAACATTTAACTAAAATAATAAGCCCCATTCTAATGAGAATTGTGATTGTATCTATGTGTAATTACTTTACGTAATGGAAATAAGGTTGTTTAACTAAATGAGAAACATCTTGAAATATGTTACGGTTAATGGATTTTAATGAAAATTGAGTGAGGTACTTTGTGGCAGCGCCGCCGGTGCAATTTGTACCGGAGTTAATGGTTTAAAAAATGTACTAAAACATGGCATACAAACACGCCTATATTAGATATAAGATAGAAGGGTTAGGCAGAGGTATATCAACGTACACCCACAGTTGGCCGGTATGTTTAGGTCCCATGTAATAGGGGGTCTGCCTATTGCCATTAACCAGGCACAAGTTCTAACTCCGAGCTGCTACTGAGAAATTCATAGGAAAATCCAATAACACTTTTTGCTCGATCTGAGAATCGAACCTCATACCTCTCGTAGTAGTCGCGCTATGCACTACTAGGCCAATGAGGCAGTCTTAAATTATTCACCCTTTTACTAAAGAAATGCTTTTTTTTTTTTGGTGGGTTGGAAGTCATCAAATAACTTCTCCCGCCCTGGGCGGGGCGGGAGGGAGTGTCAGACTTTTACTGACTAAAACCCACCCATGTTCCTTCTTGTGCCCTTTGCGTTCCGGGGGCGCGGTATCTCTTACGAACAACCCGCAGTACTAAAGAAATGCTGTGATTATTGTTTTGTTACAGTTTCGATATACAAATAAAGGATATATTTTGAGCTTTCTTCTTCTTCTTCCTATTCTCCTTGCCTGTCAAAAAGAATTTGTTTAGCTCATTATTAATAGCTTCTTTAAAGACATTGTTACAGAAGTGTTTACCATAGATTTAGTACATGATCCTAGACCTTCGAAATTAAACATTTTAAGACAGGTATTAAAAAAAAAAAGTAACCCCGGACCAAAAAATACAAATCCCTCCCGCAGGTAACAAAAGAGCTGATTACTTTGTAACCGCTGAACCGATTTCCATCAACAATAGTTAAGAACACACCCGACTAATATACCTTTCAAAAAAAAAAACTAAATCTAAATAGGTTCTTGCGTTTGAGAGCTACGATGCCACAGACATACACACTCACAGATACGTCAAACTTATAACTACCTATACTAAGTTAGTCTGTATGGTTGTCTCAATTTTTAAATAAATATGATTATGATTATGATAACACACCGTCGTTTTTGCGTCGGGGGTTAAAAATCAGCTGTTTCATACATTTTGACCACTTATGTGTCCGCGAAACGATCAAGTCCACTTGACAAGTCTACGTAATTGAAGCAAATATTGATCAATATCAATCGTTTACCGCTTATACTTGACGTCAAGTTTATGCGTTCAACGATCAGTATTCGCTTCAATCACGTAGACTTGTCAAGTGGACTTGATTGTTTGGGGGATTTATTAGGTGTTGCACTTTGAATAGAACAGCTGATTTTTCAAATAACGTATAATGTAAAAGTTTTTCTGACGATGTCCCATTCACGTCACATTCGTATCTATCGGTTCACGCCCTTGAATAGCAGAAGATCAAAGTCATCATATAAAAAAACTCACGCTAAATACACATACCGGAATAACAGTAGTCGAAAACACGCAGCATCGCGTGTCATCTCAATTTACCGTTACTAATATCATGAAACGTAAATTATCTACCCGTGTAATGTAAACTATGCTCTATATAACGTCTCATTGAGTTTACAATGCTGTTTTGTCCGCGACCGCAGTTGGTTAGCTTGGAAACCCTTACTACGAATCTTTACACAAGTTGCAGTATTGCATTCTCGCCTTTCAGGAGGTTGTCTCACGCCTGTTTTCCCCGAAGGGTTAGGCAGAGGTATGCCAATGTACACCTACAGTTCACCGGTATGTTTAGGTTACATGTGGGGGCGAGCCTATTGCCAATAACCGGGCACAAATCCTAACTCCGAGCTGCCACTGAAAATTTCATAGGAAAATCCATTAACACTTTGCTCGAACACGGAATCGAACCCTAGACCTCTAGCGGAGCAGTCGCGCTTAAGACCACTAGGCTAACGAGGCAGTCATATATAAATACTTATATAAAATTATGACACCGGGAATCGAAGCCAAGACCTCTCGCGGAGTTGTCGCGCTTACGACCACTAGGCTAACGAGGCAGTCATATATAAATACTTATATAAATAAAGTTGGCTAGTCGACATATTGTCTCGACAACTGATGGTTCATAAATATGATATGATATATGTGCCCGCTGTATATGTCATACAAGATATACGTATAGGGGTCATCAAGAGACAACCAAAGGCGCGTACAAACGGACGAAGTCGCGGGCAGAAGCTAGTAGGAGATAAAGGCTTAGTGATTGGCTGTTGGTGTCATGTCATTACATGTGGCCAGTTGTTTGTGAATATGAGTTTATAATGTTATATCTAAAAATTATGCCAACGCGGCAAATATGTATGGCTTTTTCAATTATTTTTCTTGGGGAATTCCTCATGGATACCATTCGTTTCGGGAGAATGGAGGGTTATGACTCACTTTTACCGACTAAAACCCCACGGTTCCTTCTGTTACCATAAGTCGGGAACCCGGTCTTCAAATGACGCATTATCCGCGCCCCCAACCGATGTAAGTATGGCCTGTTTGTTTTGATCTATTTCGGGAAACAAACAAGTCTTTCAGATTCCATGAGTTTATAAGCACGTATCTCCCCTATTCCAAACGCAAATGGTAAAGGCTACACGCCTACCCCAACACAGGAGCCCTGACCCACATTCTATACATTTTTGAACGCGCACAAAACCGCGGTAGCACAGCTTTGTCGCTTAATTAACTGAGCACAATGCGTTATAGAAATATGCCCTATTAATAATGTTCCCAATGAATAATGTGCCCTATTAATAATGTGACCGATTAATAACGTGTATCGTTCATTGTTTATCTTTTGTTCGGAACTCGGAAGGGTTAGCTTTTGTGTCTGAAACAATAGGTTTTGTATTATTATTTTAGAACGATCGTTTATTTTGTGGGGTACTTGATTCAATATCGTATCCTTCGTTCTTTCGCTCCTTCGTATTGTATTGTATCGTATCGTTCTTATTCTTGTGTTCACGAGGCTAGTTCGCAAGGGTGACGTTACACGCGTCGTGATATTCATTTGTAAAATAATTTGTACTAATAATCTATATTAATATTATAAAGCTAAAGAGTTTATTTGTTTGGTTGAACGCCCTAATCTCGGGAAGTACTGGTTGGAATTGTAAAAATATTTTTGTGTTGGATAGTTTATTTATCGAGGAAGGCTATAGGCTATATAACATCACGCTACGACCGATAGAGGCTGAGCAGTAACCAAAGACGTAACCTAATGCGAGTGAAAAAATTACGCGGACGAAGTCGCGAGCAGAAGCTAGTAATATTATAAAGGGAAAAGACTTTTTATTTGTTTGTATTGAATAGGCTCCGAAACTGCTGGACTGATTTTTACCATCTTTTTACCAGTTGATAGCTACGTTATTTCTGAGTAACATGGGCTATATAATATCACGCTGCGGCCTACGGGGGCTAAGCAGTAACCAAAGACGTAACGTTACACGGGTGAAATAAGCCACGCCGAAAGTCACGGGCAGTTCGCTAGTCTTGTATATAAGGCGACTTGTCCATTACAGGCAACTTAAGTAACGGTTTCATTATGAAGCTAAAGGTACTTCTCCGTCAGTCAAAGGTACATACTTAGTAAGTACTGTAGAGGCTCTGGCTGGTTACAAATTCATTTTGGAAGTTCATGCTGTGAGATAAACGCCACTTGAAAATTAAGAAGAGAATGACAGACAGTGACTACAGCTGTGAGGGAAAATAAACAACATTAAAAATAATATTGGAATAAAATAAGAACTGAGACAATCTATGGAGTTGTATTTTTATGATGTGTTTTAAAAGTAGTAGTATGCCTCCATCTCTGCAGTAGGTATATAATAAAGTCATACACCGGTTGACTTTTGTGCCGCGTAGAAAAAAATATAGGTATAATTGGTAAACGGAATAGAGACCCTTTTATCGGATGGGCAATCATCAAATGGGGGCGGGAAGGAGTGTCAGACTTTTGCTGTCTAAAACCCATCCATGTCCCTTCTTGTGCCCTTTGCGTTCCGGAGGTACGGATCTCTTTCGAACAAACCGCAGCCCCGGCAGGCATCGGCCCTCAGTGGCCCCTTCCTTTTGCTGACATCTCTTTGAGGCGCGCGTGGAACACGAACGCGCCGTCGACACGGCCTGTCGTTATATTCCGGGGGTACGGTATCTCTTTCGAACAAACCGCAGCCCCGGCAGGCATCGGCCCTGACTGGCCCCTCCGATTTGCAGACACCTCTTTGAGGTGCGCGTTCGTGTTACTACAGTTTTGTATTTTTCTATAAATAAACACAAAAACCGCGAACATGATTTTTTGTGTTTTATTATAAAAATTCTACCTTAAATAAGTAATAGCATTTATTGATAGTCCAAAAAAAATTGAATTAAAAAAAAATGTTAGTAAATGCCCAGTATTTTCCAGACGGTAAAAAAAGTCAGCCGGTATATCGCCAAGTTTAAAAATTCCAAATAGTAATAAATAAATGGAGAAACTTTAAGTAGCAAAATGTTAATTAATTTGTTTTACGTAAATGTTTGCGAGCTTCCTATCAAGCTATAAACATCATGGCACTTAGAAAAATGAGGTATCGAATTACAATAATAATTTTAATAAATTATATTATTATTCACGAAAGTTATATGAATAATATAGTATTATTGATGCAACGACAGCTTGTACAAAATTGAATAAAATTACGACTAACAGTGTCACGGGTGAATTATTTAAACACTAGCTTTCGCCCGCGAAAGCGCTCGCCTGTTCTTTTTTTACCCACGTTAAATTACGTCTTTGATTACTGCTCCGCTCCTGTGCGTCGTAGCGTGATGTTATATAACCAACATTATTCCTTCTACATTTGGCCATTATATACAAAAATACAAAATTAATTTTTTTTCGTAACACCCGACAGAAAAATAAAAATCTCTTCCGCAGCTTACAAAAGAGCTGATAAATAATTTCTGGTTGTTCTAAATAACGCGTTTTAGGTAAACGAACAAACATAAAATTGTCTTTAGGTTTATATAAGTGTAGATCAAGTATAGTTTAGAAATTCTTAAGCTACTAATTTCTAGTTGGTCTATTAATAATAATGTATTCTTGTGTCTAAATGTGTACAAACTGGTCTTTCGAAATCTTATGAATGGGACGACGACTCCTAAAATATTCATTCATCTATTCAATTGAATTAATTAAGTTGTGTCGTCAAGCAGTAAAGGTACACATGTAAAAGGACATTTAATGAGCTGAAATTTATATAATTGCGATATTTGTTTTTATTCTAGACCATTCCTGGATTTTTTTCTGGTTACTAGATATATTGCTATTGAAAGTTCCAACTTGTTTTTACGAAAATAAGGTTTTAAATGTAATTAATCAATTTTCAGTGCCCCATCGACCCCTGTTGAATGCACCTGCCATCACACCATCACGCCTGTATTCCCCGAAGGGTTAGGCAGAACTGTACCAATGTCCACCCACTCCTCACCGGTATATTTAGGTCCCATGTAATAAGGGGCGAGCCTATTACCATTAACCGGGCACAAACCGTAACTCCGAGCTGCTACTGAGAATTTCATAAAAAAACCAATAACACTTTTTGCTCGATCTGGGAATCGAACCCAAAACCTCTAGCATAGCAGTCGCGCTTAGGACCACTAGGCTAACGAGTTTGTTCCAGCAACCATTTTACTTGATAGCCAGTATGTATAGTTACCGAATATAGGATGAGTCTATATACACTTACGACGAAATTACTGTATAAAATCCCAAAATGTCTCATAACCCTCATAAAACTATGTTCCCATGATCAAAATCGATTCCCAAAACCTTCTCTATCGGAATCGTTGCCGAGTATCGATGTATCGATAACATTCAATTAATAAATAGTACAAAGCTTGTATCGATAATGAAATTCTATTGTCACAGCTTATTCTTTTGTAATGACTACGTGGAGTGACTACGAATTAGGTACTTTTAAAGTTTAGATTTTTTTTTAGGTTTCCGGCAAAAGAGTCAACAATACCTCTTCTTTAATCTTTCAGAACTAAAGATTTCTGGATTATTTCAGAGGGGTTTCCTTGTTATTTTAAATCGATGTTTTTTTTTTGGGGGGGGGGGGGGGGAAGTGGGAAATCATCAAATAACTTCTTCCGCCCTGAGCGGGGCGGGAGGGAGTGTCAGACTTTTACTGACTAAAACCCACCCATGTTCCTTCTTGTGCCCTTTGCGTTCCGGGGGCGCGGTATCTCTTACGAACAACCCGCAGCCCCGGCAGGCATCGGCCCTCAGTGGCCCCTTCCCTTTGCTGACATCTCTTTGAGGCGCGCGTGGAACACGAACGCGCCGTCGACACGGCCTGTCGTTATGCAACGTAAGGACGGTGAGCCACCCATTGCTCACCGTCCACAGGCCCAAATCGATGGTTATCGTGGCGTCAGTGGAGTTTTTAATTTCCTTTTAATAGCAGATGTAGGCATATTTTGGGTACTGTGTAGGTACGTAAATGGGCCATTGTCTAGCCAGGTTTTCACAGTATGAGAATTGGGTAGTTAACAAATGATTCCAATACAAAAAAAAGCTTCATTTTAGCCCTGAAAAGTCGATTAATTTTCAATGAACCGTTAAATGTAGTATTCATTTTATTCTGAAATTAATAAATATTTATTCTATTGAGTTAGCAAATAAATGACGACTCAGGTTGCAAAAGTGATACAAAATATTAACGGGCGAATCGCGTTTGTCAGCTCATAAAAAGTAGGTATGCCATTTGATGAGTGGTGTTAACTACAAAATTCCGGTACTCGATCGATATTGTAGCATCTCTATTGAGGAAAACTGTCACTAACTCCATTCAACTTCGCGGTGAAAAGTACCGTGAAGCTACCTATTTACTTACTATTAAAAAATAAAAAGACTATTATCATCGGTACATTTAAGGGCAAATCAAATATTAAAAAAATAATACTCAATTTACTATGCCCCGTTTTTGTGGAACACCGTAAGTAGTACAATCGATGACAAATTACATTCAGCATTTTAATTTGCATTTTATACAGTCGAATAATTTTTAGATTTGTATATTATTAAGTTAACGAATTTAAGAGTTTATTAATTTGAATCCTTCATTGCGTTTTCCCTCAGAACGCTTTTGAATGTTTTTCTCAAGAGCATTTTAGCTGTTGATCATAATAAATCACAAAGTTTACTTACAATATCCTACGTAAAGTAAAAATATTCATATCAATCACTCAACACCATTTTCGCTTAAACTCTTACAGCGAAAATTCAGCCAAAAACAAACAGCCGTATTTATTTGTTTTTACTCCCAACATTTCCATATGATACAAAAGCACGAAAATAAAAAATCCTTCTGTGAGGCTGAGTGCGAGCATTAATAAAATATACACAATCCCCAAAAAAACTGAAAAAAATTCCTCGCCATTCGCACACCCAACACATTTTAATTGTAAATACTTGTGTGCCCGACGACACTCGCCCACAATACGGACGAAAGTGAAAATGACCTTAAAACGAGTACAAATAGTCGTAGGTACCGTCTGGTTTAGTTGACAAAAACAAACAACATCCCGACACAATAAGACTATAGAAAGTGGACTGGCAATATACAAACACTTTTTTCTTACCATTATTTCTTTCCTAATTTCGTTTCGGGAAAATTGGCTGATAATGGGTAAGCCGCAGAAGAGAATGGATTGAATCGGTCGTGATGAATTTGGGCGTAACTAACTAAGCTCGAGAAGTTCGTATTGTTGATATAGTAGAAATGTTTCAGTATCTCAGTAATACTCTTATTTTGTGCTAATTACCACCACACCGCTTCTTCCATGCCTTAGAAAGGCTAAATTAATTTGCAAAAAAAAATTGCAAATGGCGTCTACACAAAATGTAATCATTCTCTCTCTACATGATAAGATGCATTTATTTATATGAAACATTAGGTATATGTAAAATAAGTCATAATATCTTGCCATTACAGACTTACAAATTAAATAAGTAAGCTAAATTAAACCAATAATTAAGATGCAATGCAATAGTAATTGGGAAACTGGATTCCTGAAGTTACTTTATACATAGGTGTATCAATTTTAGACGTTTGTTTACAGTTGTTCTACTGTTACAACTGTGAGCTGTGAACTGTGTGTGTTACTGTTTGCTAGCGAAAAAATGTATCAGTTTCAGATTGAATTTTTGTAGTATCACGTACTGTTGGACAGTTTGCAGTGTAAAGATTACGTAGGTACTCCGTGACTGGTAGGTTGGTATCTCCTGTTGATTGCGATCACGTCTGGGTACTTAGTGTCTCTAGCTGCGGCCAAGACGATGTTTCTTGCGACTTGCGTTCTTTTCTTTCTTTCTTTCATAAACGTTTACATGGATTGTGGCTAAGTGTTACAGTGACCGCAGGATGCGTTACTGTTTAGCTCGGTTAGTTGGTACAATTTGCAGAAATAGCAAAAAATTTAGGTCTGAAATTATACAAAGACCTAGATTCAAAGACACATTAATCTGGACTGACAGCAAATAAATAACGTAGGAATCTAATTCTACGTTTATAAATAAATCTATTCGCAAAGTTGATTTGATTAATCTGTTTAACACAAAACTGAATTTATTAAATTCTGTCAACAAAATCACTTTCGCATTAATTCAAAAAACTTATCAAATACTAAAAAGTGTCGTAAATCAGATATTTAGTTCGAAAATAAGACGTTTATTGCAAAAAAGTTGCATAAAACTTGATGTATGTTGATTGAAATGATTATTAATTACGTCAAAGTAGATCACGTATCCGCTAACGGTATTGCCTAGTGTATCATTTTATCAACTTGCTTATTTGGGTTCCGTCTTGAGGAACTATAGGTAGTTTTTAGTTAATTTCAAGGCTACTAAGTTTGAAAGTCCATAGTAGTGTATATAATTATTATGTTGTAGTATTGAAGCGTTAAGTTTTTTGGCAAAGTTGACAGGCGTAGATATAAAATGTAAATATAATTAGTGGACTAAATTAGCCTAGTCAGAATAACTATTGCTGGTAACTGTACATTTTGTTCCAAATTTTAAAATCCAGAATATGTTGTGTAAATACACTGGCCAAACATTAAACAACATTTTTTTTTTCAAAAAAAGAACAAAAATTCGCATGTACGGAATTTCAAAAAAAGAATCAACAAAATTAAATTACCGTAACTTTTTATTTTAAGTCACGGAAAGTATCACGATAAACTCGTAATAATAAAAAAGCGATCGTAATCGGATTGTGAGAAAACAATCGATATGAGGACGTACCCTAACCGATTGAAATCGATTTTTTATTTCGATCGTCTCCGCTGTAACCGGTTGTAACATTCGTAACTTTTGGAAGTTATACAATGATTGTTAACAATTATCTTTGGATGCTGACATTTCCTTGTATGTGGACCGCTATGTCTGAGTTTCTTAAAGTTTTTAGTTTTATTATGCGCCGCTTCGCTTTTTTTAGGCGATGATAATTGGGCGTGTCTCTTGCTATTTTAACTTTATGGCGAATCGATTTTTTGTTATTACTTTTTCTTTTGTAGGTAATTTAAATACGTTTCGATTAAGAAGTTAGGCCTTTAACATTTCAGCACGAGGTTTCCAGATGTGGTCCAGAATAAAAATGGCCGCAGAGATGGGAAGAATTGTCGGTTCCGTAAAATGTCTTTTTCACACCTGACGCAAAAACGTTGTAATAAGTTTGACGTGTCTGTGTGTGTGTGTCTGTCTGTCTGTGGTGTCGTAGCTCCCGAACACATGAACCGATTTTGATTTTGTTTTTTTTGTTTGAAGGGTGAATTAGTCGGGAGTGTTCTAAGCTGTGTTGATAAAATCGGTTCAGCGGTTTAAAAGTTATCAGCTCTTTTGTAAGCTGCGGTAGGGATTTTTATTCTTCTGTCGAGGGTTACTTTTTGTTTTAATTTTGTGTGTTTTTATAATCACGTTTAAAAATATGTAAAAATAATAACTTTTATTGGAGCAATAATATAATACAATATTATAAACTAAGAGACTTATGCTAGGTGTCCCAGAATCTCAGATATCAAATACACTTCTTTTTTTCTTATACATTAAATTAACAATCTATATGTAATCGTTAATCTATCAAATTTGACTTAATTTAAAACTCTCACTATAATACCTCTTATTGTTACTAGTTTGTAGATAGCCAAAAATCATCAAGCTCTCAGAAATAACATACCATCACGCCTGTATTCCCTAGACGGTTAGGCAGAGATGTATCAATGTACACCCACAGTTCGCCGGTATGTTTTTAGGTCTCATGTAATAGGGGGCGACCCTATTGCCATTAACCGGGCACAAATCCTAACTCCGAGCTGCTACTGAGAAATTCATAGAAAAACCCAATAACACATTTTGCTCTACCTGGGAATCGAACCCATGACCTCTAGCGTAGCAGTCGCACTTAGGACCACTAGGCCAATGAGGCAGTTATCAGAAATGAGAACACAATTTAGCAAAAATCGCGTTAACCACAGATTAAAAAAATAATAATAAATAAACAGTTTTTGTATTTAAGCAAAAAGTCCCTGAAAGTCTCAATTACGTAAGCAGGAAACTTTCTTTCGCCTCCTAAATTAACATAAAAAATTACAACGAAACAGAATTAACACTTTTAATTTCACTAACCGACGAGTCACGTAGATTCAAAAGTCAGGTCCATCAACATTTAAGTCACGGCCGAGAAACATTAGAGATTCTGCAAGCGACTCGTTTACGTAATAGGGGCGAAAAAACGTGTCTATCTATAAGTTTGACAACCGTTGCTGTGACTGTTACTAAGCTGTCTATAACATTTGGCAGTTAAATGTCAATGTATGACAATAATTGGGACTGAATTAAAAATCTCTTTTACTTTGTCGTACTATGGCTTCATTAGTGAAAAATTCTTGATTAAAATAACCTTTTCACTGTCTATGTACGTCATTGTGCTAGAGGCCATTCATTTTTGAAAAGATTTTTCTAAAAACAGCTGATGTCCATCACTTTCTCTCGTTTTTAGATAATTGTTGTCTGTAATTACTGTGGGTGGTTACGCATCAGCGGGTTCGATGATCGGTTCGGACTTTGGAACATTTTTCTTTTATTTTTATTGTACGCAGTTCTTTACTTTTGAGGAGATAGTTTTAAGCATTCATTAATAGTTATCTTTCTTTTTATTAATTGGAAAAAGAGAGACATCGAGTGAAATCAAAAGTAAATAGTTTTATTCGTAGATCGATTTTGTTAAAAGCACGTAACTAACTACCTTTTGGCCGACGATTGATTTTTACCGCTAGCTTATGCCTGCGGCTTCGTCCGCGTGCATATCGGTTACCAAGCGAGGTTGCTTCAAGGGGACAAGTTTTAATTTTATTGAGTGGAACCCTGAATTCTTATTTTAAAATAAAAGTATCTACCATCTGCCAGTGAAAGTCCCGTCAAAATTTGTCCAGCCGTATCGCAGATTAGTCGGAACAAACAGAGAGACAAAACATTTTTTTTTTTCATATTAGTACCGTGTAAACCTTAATAAGCATTCAGTAAAATGCTATTATTTTGACATTACTAATAGACACTACAATATTATTTGTTTGTAGATATAGATGTAGATACCTACATATTGTAGATACAGTAATAAATACTTCATTAGATAATTATACACGAATATATCAGGACCAAATCTAGTCACGAAACGCCACTACCACTTGTTAAGCAGGTTGTCACCCTCATTTACAATACAACCGTCTTATCAAACACACAAAGTTGTCGTGCGACAGTACGACAATCTGATAACGCGTAGTCGCGTTCCAAAAACGCGTTCGATCTATAAACAAATCGACTAGTCGCCCACGTGGAGCACGCCTAAGATCGATTCAGTGTTGGGAGTTATCAGTTCGATTTGAGCATTGAATTATCAGTGTCTCGATGTTTTAGATTGCCTGTGATTACTGTAAGTGCTAACAATACGACACTATTTGTTCTTGTATTATTTGACTGTCAATTGTTTGTTTATTCTCTTTTGTTGAGTGTTTTCGAGAAATACTGTATTTTAAAGGAATCTTTAGCATTTTTGTTTTTATAATTTTGATTCTCAACATTTTTTTTTTAGATTTTCGTGCGTTTATCCATATTGTTTAAAAAAATACGACAGTAAATTTTTGTGTGTAGTATCATTTGCTTCTACCAGTAACTTTGACTGTGTAGTCAAAATTAAGTCAAAGTTCAAAATGATTCTACGGGAACACAATAACTGGTTATATTTTGTTTTGCCAAATTGGCTAATAACGTTCAGCAGTTTATGTGAGAAAAAGTTACAAACATTTAACTATTCTTCTAAAGTGTTTATAATAGGAATAAGACATTTATTTATACACTTTGAATTTAAATATCAAGACGTGAGAAACTTCAGAAAAGTCTGAATAAAAGAAAGTTTTCGCGAGGACATTTAATTTTACTTTTCTGTAAAAGAATGGCGTCACATTCTTTATTATTCCTCGCGCAGACATCAATAAACTAACATCCATCTTACAGAATCGCTGGCGATAACATCGAAGTACATAGCGACCTTTAGGATAATAGGGACTCTTATCTATCACGTTCGGAAAGATCGATCGGCGCGAAGGAGATAAATGGGGTACTTACAGTCGTACCTACTTGCTATACGTGTAATTATATTGTTCTTGTGACCATTTTGGTATTTAAAATTCGAATTTTGTGAAGCTTGGTTTGAATGAAACCTTCTTTTTTTGAAAAATTAACTAAAAAAAAAATATATATATACCATCACGCCTGTATTCCCCGAAGGGTTAGGCAGAGGTGTAACAATGTACACCCACAGTTCGCCGGTATATTTAGGTCCCATGTAATAAGGGGCGAGCGTATTGCCATTAACCGGGCACAAATCCTAACTCCGAGCTGCTGCTGAGAATTTCATAGAAAAACCCACTAACACTTTTTGCTCGACCTGGGAATCGAACCCAAGACAGTCGCGCTTAGGACCACTAGGCTACCGAGGCAGTAAAAAATAACTATTTGTTATTTATCATCGATATCATCAACCTCATATAAGCCGAAACGATGTCCACTGCTGGACATAGGCCTCCCCTAAAGATAGCCACAATGACCGGTTCTGCACTGGCCGTACATTATTATAATATTATTAATTATTAATTCTCTGCATTTTACTTGCGCTATTAAGTATAAATGCGAAAGTTTGGATGGATGGATGTTTGTAACTCCATTATGCCAGAACAGCTGAACGGACCTGATTGATATTTGGTAGAGAGATAGGTAATAGTCTGGAATAGCAGTTAGGCTTTTTGTCTAATATAATTATTAACCTTGACACGGGCAAAGTCGCGAGCGGAAGGTAGATTTGTAATAAATAGGTGGGTATTTTGGGGATCAGAATGGATTGTGTAGAGAATGATAAGTATTCTTAGGACAATACGAAGATGGCGTATGGAAGAAAAAGACGTAACTACATAACATACCATCACGCCTATATTTCCCGAAGGGTTAGGCAGAGGTGTAACAATATACACCCACAGTTCGCCGGTATGTTTAGATCCCATGTAATAGGGGGCGAGCCTATTGCCATTAACCGGGCACAAATCCTAACTGCGAGCTGCTACTGAGAATTTCATAGAAATACCCAATAACACTTTGCTCGACCTGGGAATCGAACCCAAGACCTCTAGCGTGGCAGTCGCGCTTAGGACCACTAGGCTACCGAGGCAGTAACTATTACACATAATAAATAAAGAGATTGTTAAAAGATTGATTGATAAGAGATTGATTGATTGAATGATGATTTGATAAAAGCGGGCTGATGACACGTAATAGGTTTTCACTTTTCATTCACAAAAAAACAACAATAATTTTCTAAACAATTAACAAAAAAAAACCAAAACATCAAAATAAATCGTGCCGTGAATAATCGCGCCGACAAGCCGCCCACGTGCAACAAGCCTAAACACCGGGGCGTGCTCACTCGACACGTGTTGAGGCGCGTTTTCACTTTTTATTAGGGCTATTTTCGACTGAACGATTATTACTGCGACTGGTCGCACATAATTGCTTACCCATCATGTTATTATTTATAGGTATTCATTATAAAGATTGGGTGGTGTACAATCAACAAATGATATAAGTTACCATGCCGTCACATATTTATAATAGAAGTTTTTTTGGACGCTGAAGGATGGTTTCAAATAATATAAAATTTAATTGTTAAAAAAATAACAGTTCATTCATTAAAATTAAATTAAACTCGCAGCCATCCATTAGTGTGAAAGAAAATTTCAACTATATCTGACAACCCTGGTTACTTATCTCTTTTGTTGACCGTACATCGAGTACGAAAGTGAAATTGAGCCTTATCGTCTTTAAGTAAGAGCGATTTACTTAATGGGTATGTATGGACGCGAGATTGTTTATCCGAGAAAGATAATATCGATGGATATTTACCTCAGTGTGTTGTGAAAGAAAGCCTGGGATAATGGTAATGTGTCGGTATTTTTTGTATGGAATTTTTTCGTATGTTTATTTTTATTACATATTTAGATTGGTTTAGGTTATTACCATATTAATATTATTTTATTTTTGACGGCACAGTTGGCGTAGTGGCTGAGCGATTGGCTGCTGCGCTGCGTGACGCGAGTTCGATTCCCGCACGGAACAAATATTTGTATGGCCTACATATAGTTGTTCCGGGTCTGGCTGTTTGTGTATGTGAGTTTATATGTTTGTAAACGCACCCACACAGGAGAAATTCCTAGTGTGGGGCAAAGTTAAAAAAAAAAAAATTTGGTGTAAAAATGCTGAACTCTAGTTTCCTTAACCCCTTCTTCAAGTCATCATCATCCTGATCTTCCTGCCCTTATCCCATGTTACTTGGGGTCGGCGTAACATGTTTTCTCCATGCGTGAATCATGCTCATCATGCCACTAATACTTTTTGCTCGACCTGGGAATCGAACCCAAGACCTCTTGCGTAGCAGTCGCGCTTAGAACCACTAGGTTAACAAGGCAGTTACACCTATTGAGTCCGGATGAAATAATGGAGATTGCCCCAAAGCTAATCTTGCAGTTCATTACAACTGCATGGTTTGGCGGCGATCTCTAACCAAACAAGCGACGATCACAATGTATCATTTAAAGTCGAACTTGGCCCTTTTTTTACATTTATGTTTTCTTTGAGATAGACCTTCAACATATTATTACTACAGTGACTTTAAAGGTTTAGTAAATGGGACGTTACTTTGTGCAACCTTTCTTCTTCCACTCTAGGCGGAGCGGAATTCAGTGTCAGACTCTTACTGACTTTAGTCGGTAAGAGTCAGAGAGAGATGGGTTTTAACCCATCTGTGTTCCTCCTAATAACCTTTGCGTTCCAGGGCCGCGGTGATTCATTCGAACAAATTCCGTTTCTCGTGCAACCTTACTTTAGTTTCCTTTATTAACAAGCTGAATATACTGCCCTATTAAAAAGCTTTCAGTAAGCATCTCTTTATTACAATACCAAAACATAATAACATGAAAGGTTATTGTTATAACCAACGAGGTCATAATGCATCCTATAAACAGGATCACCTTACCTAGGAACGAGGAACGTAAAAAGTTAACCCTTTATGATGTACTAACAACAAGATTGTAAACCTTTATGGGATAAACAGGGTTACTTAGAAGCCAAGCTTGTTATGTGGTGGGTTAAGAGGTATTAAGGCTGTACTGAACGGAGTGTTAGTGGGTTTACTGCTGTGGTGTTGCATTTTACAATGGATAATGGTAATGAGGTATGATAATTTTGTGTATGGACATATGACTGGTGTCAAAATATAGTTGACAAACCCGAACGTATTTTTTTGTTTTAGACCAGATTTGTGGTTCTCCTTGTTATGAAGATATACTTACATACATATTGTCACGCCTATATTCCCCGAAGGGTTAGGCAGAGGTGTACTAATGTACACCCACTGTTCGCCGGTATGTTTTAGGTCCCATGTAATAGAGGGAGAGCCTATTGCCATTAACCGGGCACAAATCCTAACTCCGAGCTGCTACTGAGAATTTCATAGAAAAACCCAATAACACTTTTGCTCGTCCTGGGAATCGAACCCAAGACCTCTAGCGTAGCAGTCGCGCTTAGGACCACTAGGCTAACGAGGCAGTTATGAAGATATTATCGGTCTAATACGCTTTGTGTAATTAGGTATTAGTTTTGTATTGGTTGATATGATTTGATATTAGTTGGGTATTAGGTAGGTATTAGTTAAGTATCAGCTAGATATTAGCTATGTATTAGTTAGGTAGGACAGCCTCATTAGCTTTTGGTCCTAAGCGCGAATGCTACGTTAGAGGTCTTGGTTCGATACCCAGGTCGTGCAGGGTGTTATTGGGTTTTTCTATATAATTCTCGGTAGTCGTTTGAAGTTAGGATTCATGCCCGGTTAATGGCAAAGGCTCGCTCCCTATTACATGAGACTTAAACATACCGGCGAACTGTGGGTGTACACTGGTACACCTCTGCCTTACCCTTCGGGGAATCCAGGTGTGATGGTATGCAGTTGGTATGGTTATTCCATTGAGTTAAGATTCAATCGAAGCTCGTACTTCTTGCTCATGAGCGCCTAGCAAGCAAGTCCCACAAACAGTACCCGTTGTTGACTGTCATCCACTACCCATAAAATATAGGATTTCTATTACAAACGCGTTTTCACTTTATCATTGATAAATGTATACAAATTGTGAGAAATAACTCCCAGTTACAAACAGAAACTTCAAATTATTGTGTCATTACAACATAGATTTCCGTTCAATGCGTCCGAGGCAGTACCGCATTAGCCTTGTAGCAAGAAAAGCAAGGGCTGCGGGGCCCGCGTATTGTAGGGCCCCACGCGAACCCGCGCCTGCCTGAACGTTTTTTAATAAAATCAAGGATTTTTTAAATGATGATAACGTATATCTACCACTTACTGCTACAAGATAAATAATATAAAAACAATACCACAATAGAAAAACCAATAGAAAAACGTTAGTATTAAAATCAATAATTATCGCTAATTTAAAACTTTAACACATTTCCAAAAGTGAGCGCCGGCTATATCACTCGTTATGTGTAGTATCGTACTCAATATTGAACATTATGATTTGCTCAGCAAAATTGATTGGAATAGTGTTATCTCTTTTGCACACATTGAATGCAGAAAATCTAGTTGTTTTATTTCTCACTTAAAGCTTAAGAACAAAAATAAACCAAGGGCCTCTGGGTAAAATTTTCTACGGGGCCCGCGCCGCCTTAATCCGACCCTGTTTGAAGAGTCGTGACCTTTTAATTAAACAAATAAATACTTGTACAGAAACCAATACATAGACATGAAGTAATTGCTTTGACTGCAAGTTGTTATTGAATTACTAGCTTTTACCTGTGACTTCGATCGCGTGAATGGTGCGCGGGCGCAGACGATGACTCGGTTTAAAAAGTACCTTAAAGGTCTTATCCAGATTCCAAGCCACCTTTCGTATCTATATTTTTATTATCAAAACTGACGAGTTTGTTTATTTGGATGCGCTAATCTAAAAAACTACTAGCCTGATTTAGAAATTTCTTTTTGCGTTATATAGCCCGTTTATCGGCTAGGTTAGGCTATATAACATTACGCTACATTATGACACACGAAGGCGGAGCAGTAACCAAAGACGTAGACGTAGGGTGAACCTAAATTAACGACATTCTAATGTCAAATAGTATCCGTGTGTTCTGAAAATCGTGTCGCTGGAATAGGCTCATATATTTTCTTAAACAGTAGATCATCATCATCATCTACTTAGCTCTTTCCCAACTATGTCGGGGTCGGCTTCCAGTCTAACCGGGGGTAGCTGAATACCAGTGTTTTTCATGGAGCGACTGCCTATCTGACCTCCACAAACCAGTTACTGGGCAACACGATACCTCTTGGTTAGACTGGTTATCAGACTTCCTGGCTTCTGACTATCCATTACGACTGTCAAAGATCTACGAATGACAGCCGGGACCAACGGCTTTACGTGCTTTCCGAGGCACGGACTTAAACAGTGGATAAAGAATGTTAAATTGTTAAATCCATGTAACCTACTTTGAAGAGATGGTATGCGAAAGGTATTTAGGTAGGCAGGGGCTAAAGTCTACTTATTCTATGATAGACGAAACGCATTAAAACATTGCATCTGTAAAACTAATCAGCTTATCAACATCCATAAATTGTTATAATCTATCTATCTGTCTGTCTATATTCTATATAAATAAAATCGAATGGCTAAATGTGTTGCTAAGCGCAAAACTGGAGAACGGCTGGACTGATATGACTGATTTTTTCTTTACTTTTTTCGTAATTTTCAGGACAAGGTTCACACGAAAGAAAATATATTATAAATAATTAAAAATCGACTGCAAATGTTGGGCATCCTTGCGAAGCGAGCGGTTTGCTTGACATTTTTTTTTGTATTTTGCCTATTATAACATGTAACTGTTATTTGACTAAAAAAATGAATTGATAATATATTTTTTGGAATGTTATACTGTAAGTAGAGACTTCTATTATATGCTTCGATTACTGTTGGCATGTCCCAAAAATTTACAGGACTAGAAAATCGAATATAGTGAAACCTTATATCATTTCAACTAAATACACTCTGGCCAATAAATCATTCATTCATTCATTATATTCGTGACCAAATCTTTTACCTCCACTACTCGCAGTCATAAACACCAATGATGACAAACTTCAATATAAAATCTTAGTCAAATTTTACACTTGAATAAAAACAAAAATGAACGAAGAAAGAAAAATATTCATTCCATCGTTAAGATAACAATAAAGATTGAACACAATGTGGTATTAACGTCACAAGAAGTACAGATGTGTTTTGTATATCTACCGATTAATCATACGCTGCAGGCAATGGAGTCCTTTTGATTAATAAATATACACATTATATACAAAAAGTCATCTTTATGAAGAATAAAACAAAGTCGCTTTCCGCCGTACACTTAGATCTTTGAAACTCCGCAACGTATTTTAATGGGGGTTTCATCAATAGATAGAGTGATTCAAGAGGAAGGGTTTTACAGAGATCAGCACGCTACGACGAACGGGTGTGAAGCAGTAATCAAAGATGTAACTGAACGCGTATGTAGGTAGTTCATGTATAAAAAATATCTAGATCACGGACCGGAAATTATTGAAATCTATACTGATAATATAAAAGCTGAAGAGATTTTTTGTCTGATTGCTTGTTTAAACGGAGCCAGAATGTAAATATTTTTTTTTGTAAATTATAGCCTGAAACATAAGGAATAGTAAAGGCACGTATAACATTACGCTAGAACACACGGCAGCGCAGCAACAACGAACGACATAAATTTTATTAAGGTGGGTGAAACCGCGGGCTGTAGCTATCCAATTTATAAAAATGCCCTGAATACTAGATGCTATCATAACACGAATGAATGTATCCATCCATTTAATAAGACGCACGACTGACCGCCATGTTTTAGCAATATAGAATCATTTTTTGATTAAAATCGATTCGTGACATACCATTGTAATACTTTCTCTATATAATTTTGAAAGTGTCAAACTATTGACAATTAAAACAGATGAGAAAACGACCTGAATGGTGGACAATGATTATAATCAGCACAACCATGAAACAGCTTTTACTAAACAATACTTAAATAAACAAATAAGATCAGTCAGCCGTCACGGTTTACAGAAAAGAGAAAGAAGATTCGGAAGAATCAATCTGAACGAGATAGCTAGAAAAAAGATGGTAAATCGCCAATGGTTGCGAAAACAATATTTTCACTTGATTTCAATAATATTTCTTTGTGTGGCCGTCATATCGGGAACGCAGTGTAATGTCTGATTTCTCTGTTTGCTAGTCACATTTCTAAAGCGTGTGATTAAGGTCAATAGATCGCAATAGCGGTGTGTTATAAACATTGTAATAGTTTTTATGTATACGGAGATCAGATAAACGATACTCAATGGCGAAGGAAAGGATTGTCATTGCTATGCAAGCCATTAAATACTTTGTAAGTCTTGATGGTCGTATTATGTGAGATGAGAAGATTCGCAATCTCGCGTTTATCTGCGCGGCGCGGCTGTGTTTTGATGTTAACATGATACATGTCTTTGTATACTTATACTGGTATTTTTTATTATTCTTTAAAGTTTGTGTACATTTTAATTCTTTGTCTTACTGAAAAGTTAAAATTGATATTTTAAATTCTGGGTGGACTACAGTGACCCGACAAACTCGTTTTATTTAATTTTTACACTTGATTTAGAGGCATTATTACTGTATTTTTAGAAGGATCGGAAAATAATTGATTTCAATGAGAAAACTCAGCTTTAATTTGGCAAAAATATTTATAATGTACGTACGGTTCTCATCAGTTTTTGTCATTGGTTGGCGCTAAGATTACATTCTAATCATTAACAAACATGTTACGGTAAAATACGTTGGAACTAAATCCATAAAGTTGTATTAGTAAAACTGAACTAAGGAATTACTGAAGATAAGTAAAGTAATCATTATTAAAAGGATGATAAACAGACAGACAAGAAAAAATTAAGTCGTGCACTTACTAAAACAAGCCTCAGTTCCTCAAATTACAGTGAAAGTAACGCAAACAAGACCAGACAACCTGTTCCAACGCACCCCAAAAACACAATAGTTGTACAAGAAACCCCAGATCAAATAGAACCATCTACTTTCTAAGCAGTATTTCGCTAGACGGTATGTCTGCTGATGAAGATAGCTGCCATTATTCATTTTGCATGTGGATGTCATGAAGTGTCGCGATAGTGATCTACGACGGCTTAGAAGATGGTGCTATCTGATTTGTGCTCGTCAGATGTTCCGGATGAGAGCGGTTGGTATTGGTGGGAAGGTTGGACAGTATGTTGGGGCCAACTTGTTGGTGTTGGCGATAGCTACGTATTCTTTTATTGTGATTCTCAATTTGTTGCGTTTAGAGATGGTAAGTATATCTAAGCTGAGATAATGGAAAAAGTGAGTATTGCATTCTTTACATTTTCTAGGAGTGTGATTTTTCCTCGTTTTTGTGGTGATATTATTTATCATTTATTTATTTGTCAAGAACAATTTACATTGCGTTTGATACATGCGTCATTATTAACAAAATTTATATACATTTTTGAACATCCTCATGGATCCCCTCTATGGAAGATTATGTGGGACTCTTACCAATTCAAACCCTATGGTTTCTTCTACCACCATGAGTCGGGAGCTCGGTATACACTTGACCGATTAACCGGGAACTGACTGAGTGGTTGTGCCACTCGAGGTCCGTTTAATTTTATACATAACTAGTGATAGTCATAGCACAACAATTCGACCATCGCTTTTGTCTTCCACCGGAATCTAAATCAACTCCATGAAGTAATGTGTCCTCTAATTTATTATTATAAGTGCTGTCTATCTTTCTCAGCCGTATGTCAAATACACGTATGCAACAAGGTGCGCCCGCGTCGGCACATTTGCTTACTTACACCGCAAGCGCACACTGCGACAGATAACAACCTCACGATGTATAAAGTAGCTACTGGAATTATTACTAGCGTTTCTTTTTCCTATTTTGTTTCTGCAAAGTTGGTAGACTTGGCTACAAAGTTTATGGTCAAGATTAACGATTAGAATAAAACTTTTATTATGGCGAATGTTTCAAAGCAGTACATATAAAATGTAATTAATTAGCTTTAAAGCCGTTTTAATACTAAATAGTGATATTAATTGGTTTCTCACCTCTAATAGAATTATTTAATTAAACTGATTATACAAATCGCCTTTTTCAAATTATTGGTAGTTGGAACCAGGTTCTTAAAATCGTTTTAACGGTCCAACTTATTGTAAATTAGCTAAATAGTAATTAAAATAATTAAGCGAAGGTATACGGCGAATGAAAAATGAAAACACTGACATACTAGTTCAGGAGGTTAAAGAATAAAAAAGCGTGCTATTCTGTTAAATCTTCCTTGGGGATTTTAATTGAAGTGAGCTTGAGGTGATCTGTCATCGCATATACTAGGGGTTGACTGCTCACGTCGAACACGCCTCACCTAAATTCACTGAGGAAGATTTTTACCTCTGACGCAAAAACGACCGGGTGTTATAAGTATAACGTGTCTGTCTGTGGCTTCGTAACTCCGGAACGCATGAACCGATTTTGATTTCGTTTGTTTTTTTTGAAAGATGAATTAGTTTGATGGAAATTGGTTCAGCGGTTTCAAAGTTATCAGTTTTTTTGTCAGCTACGGTGGGGACTTTTTTTTATTCTTCTGTCGGGGGTTACTTAAAATTTTTAAAGAACTGAAGAACTGCTGGGGGCTACTATTGGGATGGGATCGAAGTCCGAAACAGAAAGATTTAAATCAGTGTCAATCTAAAATCCATGGATCTGTAGATTGTATAAATTATGATGGTGAAGTAATAAGAAAACAAATAGCAGAGCAGCTATAGTGCCAAAACCAATTAACCTCATTCTTCCAAAATGTTCTCAACATTATTTGCAGAAATAATATTTAATATTTACCTTCCATTCTCAAACTGACACCAACTTCCTTTTCAGAATGCAAACATGAAAATCTATACTAATATAATAAAGCAAAAGAGTTTTTTTTTGTATGTTGATCCGCGGTAATCTCTGGAACTCCCAATCGGGTTGGAAAAAGTATTTTTGTATATGATAGCCAGATGAGGAACCAACTTCTGCTCTCGGAAACTGTTCATTTTTCCGGGATGAAAAGTATCCTATGTGTTACTTTACACTACAATCTAACTTAGTCCTAATTCCATCCAAATCCGTTCAGCCGTTTAAGCGTGAAAGTGTACGAATATCCATTTATGCAACTATCCATCCGTCCTCACAAACTTTCGCATTTTTAATATTATAATAGGAAGGATAGGTTGGTATAGGCTATATAACATCACGCTCCTAACCAAGGGAGCGGAGCAGTATCCAAAGACATAACTTGCAGACATAACTAACGGTGAAAAAATCACGCAGACGAAGTCACGCGCAGAAGTTTTTAATCTTGGTATTTTTGCTTCAGCGTTCGTGGTTGCCAGTACTTGTACCGATTTTCTGTTTTGGCATCTCACCAAGAACATGTTCATTGTATAATGTACCGCCACTTCCGCCTTCTGCCAAGTTTTCAGTTTTAATAACACGAGTTTTCTTTTAACATTGGATACTAATATATATACTTGTCTCAAAAGCAGTTATAAAAAAGTAGGTTGCTCGGTTGCTGCTTATACGGGGTGGGAAGGACATCGTAACGATACCTTTTACTGTCGATTCAGTAGGTACAGACATCAAAAGAGATAAGTAACCGGGGTCGCCTAATAAATTCAAAGTTTTTTTAAAACCGATAGATGTTTGGAATTGATATAAAATAACAGTTTATTAATTGAATTAAATTTCATTTTAAAACGACCACAGTTTTCAAAGAAAACTTGAACTATATTAAACGATCTGGTTAGGTATCTTTCGTACTTTAAAATACGCTCTAAGACTTGGAGTTGCGGACACCAGCCCGTTATACAAATACCAATATTTATCTGTTTTATTGACCGTATACGATTCTAGGTACATTAGCGCTAAAATATTTCATCGGTAATTAAAAAAATATACAACTGTTTCATACAAACGTCAACACCAAAATGTATGGAACAACAGGTTTATACTTGACTCATAGCTTTGATCAGAAACGGTAGAACACTTGAAGGATTTGTTGAAGAAAGAAACAAAAGAGAGTTATTGTTCCATGGATTATAAAATCCACACCCAAAATTGATAATTCCAAGCTTTACAAAAAACCATGGGCATTTTTCTATGGAGGCTGGGCTTAAAACTTCGACGGCGCGTTCGTTCCACGCTCGCCTCAAAGAGATGTCAGCAAATTTTGAAGGGGCCACTCAGGGCCGATGCCTGCCGGGGCTGCGGGTTGTTCGTAAGAGATACCGCGCCCCCGGAGCGCAAAGGGCATAAGAAAGAACATGGATGGGCTTTAGTCAGTAAAAGTCTGACACTCCTGCCCACCCCGCTCTGGGTGGGGGAAGTCATGCGATAATTTCATACATACATACATATATAAAAATATTGCTGTACCTGAGTCATTTTGAAAAAGTCCATTACTTAAAACAGTTTAACTCTGTTCTCCCGCGTCTCTGGTGCTTGTTATCATAATATAAAATGGAGTATCAGCTAAAAGCTTTTATATGAAATATATTTCAATGCTGTTGGTTTTTACGCCCATTATGCCCAAGATTCTTTCATCGGCATGTAGTTGATAGATTTATTAAAATAAATATTAATTCAGCTCTTAACTTAGCTACAATGTGGATACATTGTCGCTACAATTTTTATCTAAGCAATCATAATGTTCTCACAAGAATCCCATCATAATAATATTGTAAGTAGGACCGTGTTATCGACATAGTAATTGGATTAACCTCATTCATAGTTCATTATAACTGTATGGAAGTGGACCATTTCGACGATGAGTATTAAATGTCAAATGAGATCTGTGGGAGACCGGTGACTCTGTGACAGTTTGAAGGTGGCGTATACACTTGTTAGACAATTTGTTTTTATTATTCAAATTCAAATTGTAATTTATTTATTGCGAATATAGGTATAAATATAGATGTTATACAAACATTTCCAGCAACTACATTTAGCCTTTTAACATGCAATATTTTTGTAAATTTAATACTAAATTGAAATTATCATCTTAGGCTTATTATAAGCTCGCCCCCTATTACATGGGACCTAAAACATTCCGGTGGACTGTGGGTGTACACCTATGCCTAACCCTTCCAGGAATACAGGCGTGATGGTATGTATGACATTATCATTTTTTAATAAGTTTACGGGACAAACCCTTTGTAGGGTTCCGTGCCCAAATAGAACCATATTGCTAAGACTAATTTTTTTTTTTCTGTGTTAAATATTGTACGGTGTTTTGGAACTCTTTGTAGGCGAAACACAATCGCACTTGGCAGGTTTTCTTAAAGTGAAATACAAGTTAATGTTTTATAAAGAAATCCTAATGTCTATTCCGACTGTGAGAAGAAGGCTAGATATATCTCTGATTTTGTTATTACAATAATTTGCATCTATCATGTTATCTTTTCACCACCTTTGGTTGACTCGTAGAGGATACCAATGAAAAATGATATGGGGCAGTATTTGTGTCTGTTTATTTATTTAAATTTGATGCAACATAAAAGTACAAAGGCGGATACTTTTATGTTGCATCAAATTTAAATAAATGAACAGACACAAATACTGCCCCGTTGGTTTCGTGGTCGCAAGCGCGACTGATGAGCATGGGGTCCTGGGTTGATTCCCAAGTCTATGGTGATTCCAAAGTGTTATGGGGTTTGTCTATGAAATTCTCATAGCAGCTCGGAGTTAGGATTTGTGCCCGGTTAATGGCAATAGGCTCGCCCCCTATTACATGGGACCTAAAACATACCGACGAACTGTGGGTGTACATTGGTACACCACTGCTTAACCCTTCGGGGAATACAGGCGTGATGGTATGTATATGATGGTAAATATATAGAACAAGGAAGCGTTTATGTTCTCAGATTTGTCTCTGACCGAAAGCTCACTGTTGCAAACCACATACAGGCTCCGGAATTTCCTGCGGTACTTGCTAGTGGTCATCTAAACTAATGCTTGTATTAATTAGTCCGAACTGATATTAACTTATGTGCAAGACGATATTTTGAGACCACTTTGTGCCCTAGTTTATCCACACTGTAATATTATAAAGCTGTTCAGTGTGGTTCTTGGGCTGCAATAATCATCATCATCATCTGCCTAGCCTTTTCCCAACTATGTTGGGGTTGGCTTCCAGTCTAACCGGATGCAGCTGAATACCAGTGTTTTACATGGAGCGACTGCCTATCTGACCTCCACATCCCAGTTACTGGGCAACACGATACCTCTTGGTTAGAGTGGTTGCCAGTCTTCCTGGCGTCTGACTATCCGTAACGATTGTCAAAGATCTACGAATGACAGCTGGGACCAACGGCTTTACGTGCTTTCCGAGACAGGGGGGTGTCACACCACCAACTTCCAAACTCCGGGCTGCTGCTGAGCAAATCCTAATAAAAAAAACCCAATAACACTTTTTGCCCGACCTGGGAATCGAACCTGGGACCCCACGCTCATCAGTCGCGCTTGGGACCACGAGACCAACGGGGCAGTCCTCAACAATAGGTATATATCTAATTTACAGTTTGTCATCGTCATACGCAAGGAAGAAGAAGTGTGTTTGTTTATTTAAAAAAATGGTTGATTTAAACAAATACTTAAGATTGCTTATAATGATAATAACCCCTTTTAAGTTTCTGGCAAACAAAAAGTAATTATTTACAAAAGCGAAACGTAACTCGTTCCTTCACTCAATAACTGAGCACGAAATCTCGATAACTACTTGACCTATTAAGCTGAAATTTGATGTTGATGACGTCAGCTAAGAACAGAGACGAATTCTGCGACAGGGCTGCATTAAGGGAGAAGACTCCTTTAATTCGGCCCTGGTGCAGAATTCGTCTGTAATGAAATTTTCAGGTCGAAATAATCATAAAATCACTTCGAGACGTTTACTGTGATCACGTTAAAATTAGGCACCTACGTAATCTCTAATTATACTAACCAGGGACTTATCTTATAATGAAACTATGTAGTTAAAGTAAAGCTGGTATCACAGCTCAATCAAGTTTTATGGATAATTAATAGGTAATCAAAGCGAACGGTTGAGCCTGTATTAATATAACGTTACGTTGTTCATAAACTTTTATTACTTATTAGAAGCAAATGACGGTACAGTTTAACACTTCTATAACTTTCTTTTGTTTTATAGCATTTATTATGCCTCTGTCTTTATTTTAATTTATTTGCGGTCAACACAACATCAGTACGGGCCTGTGGACGGTGAGCAATGGGTAGCTCACCGTCCTTACGTTGCATAACGACAGGCCGTGTCGACGGCGCGTTCGTGTTCCACGCGCGCCTCAAAGAGATGTCAGCAAAGGAAGGGGCCACTGAGGGCCGATGCCTGCCGGGGCTGCGGGTTGTTCGTAAGAGATACCGCGCCCCCGGAACGCAAAGGGCACAAGAAGGAACATGGGTGGGTTTTAGTCAGTAAAACTCTGACACTCCCTCCCGCCCCGCCCAGGGCGGGAGAAGTTATTTGACGGTTTCCCACCCCCCAAAAAAAAAAAAAACACAACATCAAACGATTAGACACTTTTGAATTGTCAAGGATTCGGTTAGTTTTCTCGTTCTATATACCTTCTAGTCAAAATAACCGCATCTATTAAACAATCAAATCATCCGTTTTTTGATTTTTCCTGATTATCATAGTTATGTCTCTAAAAGTAAATTTCTTTTTTTAGAATTTTTGTTAGGAAGTAAAAATTCTTCATGCATATCCGACGTCCTGGAGGGGTCTGTCAGACTCTTACTGACTAAAAACCGCCCGATGTTACTGCCAAAACTAACTCTGAAGATCCCGAGAGCATACGCGCCTTCCGTATGTACGGGTTATCAAAACAAAGAATTAGTCCATTAATTCTACTGATTGTCTGTATTAGCCTCGCAAATCCGTTAATCCGTGCGGTTGAGTCACGAATTCGCGATGTCTACCATATTCATGATGCACGCGGTCTAGATACGTTGCATAACCACATATGTCATCTTACAACGTTATACACCGTGGACGAAGACAACGTGGATTCATTAAATGATTGATCCCTTTAGAGTTCATATTATTCGTCGGTAAATAAAACATTTTCATCAACGATATTTCACATGTACCACACACATACCATTACGCCTGTATTCCCCAGAGGGTTAGGCAGAGGTGTACCAATGTACACCCACAGTTCGCCCCCTATTACATAGGACCTAAAAATATACCGGCGAACTGTGGGTAACGATATTTCAATTCACATACCATCACGCCTGTATTCCTCGAAGGGATAGGCAGAGGTGTGCCAATGTACACCCACAGTTCGCCGGTATGTTAAGGTCCCATGAAATAGGGGGCGAGCCTATTGCCATTAACCGGGCACAAATCCTAACTCCGAGCTGCTACTGAGAATTTCTTACAAAAACCCAATAACATTTTGCTCGACCTGGGAATCGAACCCAAGACCTCTAGCGTAGCAGTCGCGCTCAGGACCACTAGGCTACCGAGGCAGTTCAATTCAACACACAAAATTTTATCGCGATAGGATCTACAATCTTGAATAGGATAAATGGCAATAGGTTTCACTACTATGTCCCTTCCACCGGTTATTCTTTACCTCCTCAAATTTCTATTGAAGTGGACGCACACAAAGTAGCGGATTATAAAGACCTATGTCATTTTTTGGGGTTGAATGCTATATCCATATAGCCGTATCTACTTTGTAACTTTCATCAAAATCCATTCAGTGGTTTAACCGTGAAAGCGTAACATAAAAACTAACTAATATTACAAATGCGAAAGTAACTTTGTTTGTTTGTTACCTTTTCAAGCCTAAACGACTGAACCGATCATTCTGACATTTAGCATATACGTTGTCAGGTGTACAGAAACGGACATGGGGTACCTACTCTTCATTCCGAAAAAAAAAGTACTGTTCCGAAGCAAAACAACAATAACGTTCTTATAATAATAGATGGCGCCACGTGTCATTCAAATCATGATTGAATTTTAAACAAAACCGACATTTACGCACACGAACTCGCGGGCAAAAGCTAGTTTTGAATATTTGTCAACCTTCAAAAAACAGTGTAAACGCTTCTTTAATATAGTAAGTGACAGATAGAAAAAGATTGATAACAAGCAAGACTTAAGATTCGAATCACGTCGACACTGGAGTCGTTATGGCGACTACTTATCACGATATTATGCTCCGCTTGCAATCTGACTTCGGAAATTAAGAATCGATCTATTTTCGTATGTAAATTATTTTTTTTACTGTTTAATATTGTAGGGAAGTTCTATCACCGTATTTATGCATTTCTGGCACAAAGCAATGTTGCTGTGTTCCTGTTTGAAGTGTATGGGTAACGGTGTAATTACAGGAACACGAAACACTGGCTGTTTGCTGTCCCTGACTTCATCACCATGATTTTTTTCACCCACGTTAAGTTACATCTTTGATTACTGCTCCGCTCCCGTATGTCGCACTGTAATGCTATATAGCGTATATTATTCTCCATGAATTTGGCTATCACATACAATAATATGTTTTCTAACCCGAATGGCAGTTTTGGAGATTAGCACCGTTAAACAAACAAACAAAAAAAACTCTTCAGCTTTATTATATTGTTTCAACTTTGTTTCTAGAATGCTGGGGCCCCTGGTGTTGCAAATGTATATAGGCACCGGTGACCACTTAACATCAGGTGGGCCGTCAGCTTTTTAGACATCCAAATATATAAAATAAACATATACGATATGGAATAGAAAACCATTTTCTTCATTATTAATTATTTGGAGAACAAATTACGCGAAATGCCTTTGTCTTAAACCATAAATTCTAATTCCCTGCAGATAAGACCAATAAATTCCACAGGAAACATCACTGTGTTCACACAACTTATCTTAATTATCCGGATTTCTTTCTCCATATACATTTTTATTTAACTTCTGAGAGCCTTGCATGAGCGCGCAGAAAAAACACCTTGAATTCGATCGAGTCTTTTCAAATTTCGATTGAAAATTGGAATTATCCGTTCACACATATTATTATTCGTTTATTTTAAAAGCTTTATTCATATCAATGGGTGAATACTAATTGTACTTGTCGTGACTTGGCGTCAGTCACACGTGGCCTGGCATTTTTATTTAACTGAGCCTGCATGGCGTAGCTGTGGGGCATACAGTAATGTTCTATCTTTTTATTTTTTAATTCCCTCAGTAGCCTAGTGGTCCTAAGCGCGACTACTACGTCTTGGGTTCGATTCCCAGGTCGAGCAAAAAGTGTTATTGGGTTTTTCTATAAAATTCTCAGTAGCAGCTCGGAGTTATGATTTATGCCCGGTTAATGGCAATAGATTCGCCCCCTAGTACATGGGACCTAAACATACCGGCGAACTGTGGGTGTACATTGGTACACCTCTGCCTAACCCTTTAGGGACTTAAAGCGTGATGATGGTACCTTTTTTTCCTTATTTATCTGCGCACATGGTCTGAGTCAGTAAACATTTATTCTACCTTTTATTTTTCTTTCTTTCTTTTATTGTTTTTATAAATTAAACCCAAATGCTAAAGGATAGTGTCTCGGTCGCGCGCTCTCGCTAGACCTTCAGTTACGAAGTATCGTATATCCTCATGTTACAGCGCTGGTAATTTATTTATGTACTCCATATCTTGGTATTAACGTCTTTCCATATAACTTCTACTAAGCCTGATCTTGGCTGCTTTCTTGACTGAATTATCAACGACCAATCGCAGAAGCTTACGCGTGCTTGACAATTTGTCTCATTCATTTTTAGTTTTTTGCTATCTTTTAAGATAATTTCTTATCTGAAAATGTACGCATATTTAAAGTATATTTAATATTTCATTAACTAGCTTAACCTGATTATGCTTTTATGTGACTCTTTTGGTTGGAATTTCGGAAAAAATCTTCTGTTAAAATGCAATGTTGTTAATTTTTTTAAGCCAATTCCTATATTTATCTCCTTCAGAGTTTTGCGAACACAAACATATTAAACCTGAATTTTTTTACACAAGGAAGACAAACAGAGAAAGAATAATTATAGCATTTATGTACAAATCTTTAAGTACATTTTTAATTAACAAAATATTTATGTTTTTTTTTTATATTGTTGACAGGTATGTTCCTAGTTCCTTCTGCCCTGGTAAGAAATGATATTTCCAAAATCATCGGCCCGAAGTCATGGCGACCTGCATTAAAGTATGTATCTCGTACTTATATAACTGACAGTTAAACTTGACCTTTTATTGAATGCAGGGAAAGTAAAATGATTCAAATCACAATTATGAATGAAAGGTCTAAGTGACACACACAAAGACAAAGTAAAAACAATTATTATCAACTGGCAAGCCGCCTTGGTTTCACACGGGTGCAATTTTCATACAGAAATGCCATTTAAATTGATTACTTTCCCGGTGAAACTTTTTAAGAATTTTAGAAAAAAGAAAATTAGTTATTTAGGTATATTTATTCATGCGACAATTGATGTAACTGTTTCTGGCTATTGATTTTTATTTACATAAATAAGTAAGTATATAGTGTCTTACCTATTTTTCTTCTTTACACGAAACCGCTTTTTGAAGGGGGTAACTAGGTTCAATTTAGAAGATTATATTCAAGATAACAATTATTTTCTTTCTTTCACACTAGACTAGGAATTTCTCCTGTGTCGAGGGTACGTTTACAAACATATAAACTCACATACACAAACAGCCAGCCATACACAACGATCTGTAGGTCATACAACATTTGTTCCGAGCGGGAATAGAACCCGCGGCACGCAGCACAGCAGTCGATAGCTCGGCCACTGCGCCAACTGTGCCAACAATGCTTGGAAACATGCTGGTCCTGCTCCATAGGACAATTTAAAGTCTTGACTAAATTAACTGGTTGCTAATTTAATTATGTATGTACTTTATTTTGATCAATTATTTTTCTCTTCGACATTAAATTTTCTACATTTGAGTATGCCTCACACACTAATTCCTTGTCTTTGAAATGTATAAATGTATTTAATATTACAATCTATTTAGCTTTCATTTCTAATTTATAGCACTGAGTACGTATTGCAGTACTTTGAGTGACTTTTATTTTTAACAGATCATTTTGACATCAGTAGGTATATTTTTATGGGATTGTACAACTTATTATAATACATTTTTTTTAAAGAGTATGTATGGAGTTTCTTGCCCGTTCTTTGCAATACAAAACTACCTTTTGGAATTGGCAACTAGATTCAATATTTTTAATTTTAACATGTAATTGACGTTCAAAAGTGCCTTTTAATGGTCTAATTGAAATAAATGTTTTTTTTTTTTGGTGGGTGGGAAATCATCAAATAACTTCTCCCGCCCTGGGCGGGACGGGAGGGAGTGTCAGGCTTTTACTGACTAAAACCCACCCATGTTCCTTCTTGTGCCCTTTGCGTTCCGGGGGCGCGGTATCTCTTGCGAACAACCCGCAGCCCCGGCAGGCATCGGCCCTCAGTGGCCCCTTCCTTTTGTTGACATCTCTTTTAGGCGCGCGTGGAACACGAACGCGCCGTCGACACGGCCTGTCGTTATGCAACGTAAGGACGTCCACAGGCCCGTAAATAAATGATTTGACTTTGACTTTGAATTAATTTTTCTTGTAAAGGACATTTTAAATTCCTTTTAATAGTCTTATTGAATAATTTGACTTTTATTATTGAACTTTTCTCAACACCTTTTTTGAAGAGAACAAAACAGATCCAGCTGTACAAACAGAAACCCTGGCTATCTCATCCATAAACACACGTAACAGCAAATAACCGCAATCTTAATAATTAAACGGGAAAAAGCGGTGAATTGTAAAAGAAAACTGATTTGTTAGCGTCTTCGGAACTTTATGGGCCGTATGTAAGCGAGTTGGGACATAAATATCACTTAGCTAGAGAAACCACTACCATGAAATCACGCAAAATTATCACTGAGAATTGATATTTCTACGTAAACTAACTATAGAAACAACTATAAACTGACTTGTAATTATCGATAATTATTCAAGGAGTGAAAGCATTCATGAAAATTAACACGTTTTACTAAAGAACCGTCTTTGAAATGTGACCGTGTAAAAGTGTCTTTTCCATACAAAAATGTATGGAATTTTTTCAAAAGTTTTACTTTTTACGTATTTTAGCGTTGGTCCTATTAAAAAGAATGTTCATACTCATGAATATGAACCATTTTTAAAGGGTGAAAGGGGTAAAACCTCCCTATATCACCCCTGAAAGTTTGCAAATTAATTTAAAGATACTCAATATAGTCGCTCATCTAGTTTTTCGTGACATCGCCAAGCGACTGGTCGACTCTTCACGTGACCAAAGGGCTGGCCTTTTCTGGGGCCAATAATCAGCATTGCCATACAACATGGCAATGCTGCCAGCCTATTGGGCACTTGTCCCATTGACAGCGATGCGGATGAGTTTTTTGATGCCCTATAAGCTTCCTTTTTTGTTTTTTATATTAACTACATACATACTCGTAGTTTGTAATCTAATTATTATTTAAGTAAGTTTTATGATTGAAATAAATAAAAAAGGAGATATAATAAATAATATATAATGTGTAAATTAATATAAGTCATACAGTTCAAGTTAACTATTAAAGAATTTTGTAAGGATGGATGGTATGTTTGTTTGTTACTCATTCACGCTTTAACGGCTTAAAGGAATTCGGTGAAATTTGACACACATATAGATATTGATTTATCCTAACATATAGGATATTTTTTGTCTCGTGTTTTTGTTCCATTGGTAACATATCGACTGTGACGCGGACAAAGTCGCGGGTAGAAGCTAGTTGACAAATAGTTGTTGAAATTGGATATATGGAAAGTGAAATGAAAGTAGAAATTACTTATTGCTCTTGGTTATTGGCAGACAAAGATAAAACCATTGACTAGAAGTCTTTAAATACCTAGATTGTAAATATGTTTCACAATAGTACTGTAACTTTGCGTGTGACTTAAATCAATCTTAAGTTTTATGCAAAAAATATTTATAAATTTACTAGCTTATGTCCGCGACCCGAATTAGTTTGCGTGAATTTCCTATTTTTTTTTTCTTAAATAAAAGTAGCATATGTTACTCTCTATAACATCAGCTATCGGCCAGTGAAAGTTTTAACAAAATGGGTCGAGGCGTTTCGGTGATATGCTGGAACAAAACATTCAGACAATAAAAATTAAAAAAATATTTTTTGTTTTGTAATTTGTTTTTATTTTTTTTTGTAAAAAACTTAGATAATTCAATTTTATTTATTTGTAACAATCATTTTTTCAGCCCTCGTGTCGGACTGGGAAGTAGTTCTCATATTTTATATTAAACTGAGTTTCATAGTAATCCTATCCTACTTAATATTATAAATGCGAAAGTTTGTGAGGATAGATGGATTGATGTTTGTTGCTCTTAAACGCATTTGGATGAAATATGGCACTGAAATAGATTGGAGTGTGAAATAACACATAAAATACTTGTATCCCGGAAAAATTAACGGTTCCCGTGAGATAATATACCAAATTTGACACGGACGAAGTCGCGGGCAGAAGCTAGTATTAAAATAAAAAAAGGTTGGATATCCGTAACCAGCTAGAGTATTTTCTGTACCTAGAACCTACATGGAAGTCCAGAATATTTTTAATTACGTAATTGAATACCTGATGATTGAAACCTGGAGTCATAAATCCTGGTTTATGACGTCATTTATTAGGCCTCTCAGTAGAAAACGTTTTACTGCATGGCCATGCCAATGACACTATAAAATCTTTCACTAGATTACCTAGTATAAATCTGAGATGTCCGTACTGGATACACATCGTCCCGTGTGCTATTCTACTGTAGCGATTCTTAAACTTTTAAGGCTACGGAACACTTAACATAGCCTTCTTATTCATTGGAATCCCACTTTATTCATACTAATATTATAAATGTGTAAGTACCTCTGTCTGTCTGTTATGCTTTTACGACTAAAGCACAGAACCGAATTTGATGAAATTTAGTAGGTGTTAAGTTTGGACCCTGAGCAAAGGACATAGGCAAATATATATAGTCACACTTTCGACAAATCCCGGGCAAAAGCTAGTATGATTATATGTGCAAGACGCTGAAATTTAAAATAAGAACAAAAACATTTATCATAAAAAAATTTAAATAAAAAAAAAATACAAAACAACAATATACCAACACGCCTGTATTCCACGAAGGCTTAGGCAGAGGTGTACCAATGTACACCCACAGTTCGCCAGTATGTTTTAGGTCCCATGTAATAGGGGGCGAGCCTATTGCCATTAACCGGGCACAAGTCCTAACTCCGAGCTACTACTGAGAAATTCCTAATGGAAAAACCTAATAACACTTTGCTCTACCTGGTAATCGAACCCAGGACCCCATGCTCATCAGTCGCGCTTGCTACCACTCGACCAACGGGGCAGTTAAAAATATCACAATTTAAAAAATGAAATTTTTGACAAATTTTAACTTGAATAATGGATCTGTTTAAACAATAACTATTTAATAAATCAAACGATTTAATGATAAATGTAATTTCATAAAATCTTGCTGAATTTTTCGCAGAATCCATTACAGAGATTGACATTCTAATGCGATAACAGATCAAAGGCGACTGCGGTCTGTGAAGCGCGCGCGTAAGTTAGTGAACTCATATTTTAGTCAATAAGTCATTAATCTCGATGAAATTTCTTAGATGGAATAAGGGTACAGATATCTTAGATATTTTCCCGCCAAAATAAATGTTGTAATTAAAAATTATAAATATTCATTTATTTGCATACCATAATGTGTATCATATAATGTGTACCAATATTAGAAAAGCTTCAAGCTATAATTATGGACCCTGGCAGGGCACAGTATAGTATTAAGTTTGAATTAAAATTCAACAATAATAAATTCTTATTAATTTATGTGAAACTGTCTGTTCCCCGCGACTTCGTCCGCGTGGCTTATTTCACCCGCGAGTGACTTATGCGGTTGATGGTCCGCTCCTATATGTCATAGCGTGATGTTAAATAGCCTATATTACTCAAAAATAATTTAGGTATCTATTGGTGAAAAAACGTTTTTTTTATTATTGTTGTTTTAAAAACACAAAATAAAAATTTTAAGTAACCTCCGACAGAAGAAAAAGATCACTTCCGTAGCTAACAAAAGAGCTGGTAACTTTCAAACCGATAAGACGATTTCCATCAAACAAAGCTAAGAACACTCCCGACTAATTAAAAAAACAAGCACAAAAAACTAAATCAAAATCGGTTCATGCGTGCGGGAGCTACGATGCCACAAACACACACACAGACACGTCAAACTTATAACACCTTGTCGTTTTTGCGTCGGAGGTTAAAAAGAAATTCGGTCCAGTAGTTTCGGAGCCTATTTGGTACAAACAAAGAAATCTTTTCTCTTTATAATATTGGTATAGACAAATACAGGTTCCAAATTACGTATTAACAGTTAGAGTTATTGAGATAAATACTCGCAGTGCAGCAGTCAATCGCTGAGTCACTGCGACAACCGTGTCACCAAACAGAATTACGCAGTTGTCATTTCAATTACCTACAACGGAAGATTCATTATCACTTGCGGTAACATCTTCTTGTAAGTTGTAAAGAGATCCTATTTACGACAGAAAGTTACGGTTTTCAGAAATTCAGTAATAAACCGGGCTTCGTGGAACTGCCGGTCTTCGGGTTACGACTTACGATCGAACGATCGTTAAATAAAAGTTCGGGCACCGAAAACGGCCGAGTGGAGCCGACGATTGAATATGTCATCCTCATAAAGGAAGCTGGAGGATATGTGTCGGAATCTTGATTAAAATTCGTCTAGACTGTGTTTTGGGCGAGACTGAATTTGGCTCGATCATTTTGAATCTTATTTTATGTACCTATAGGGTATATTTTATGTGTTACAGTCGAACTCGTCGTTTGTGTCAGCTCATATCAAACTTAATTTACCAAAAATCACTGAAAGAGTTTTTTTTTTTTACATACCATGTAGGTTATCTGTTATATATGAAAGTCATTCCATCTTGTTACTAGTTTAGTTCAAACCTAAAACATCAAGCCAGCTTTGGTATTTCAAACTTTAAATCAACTAAGGTACAGTTCTTAATACAAAAGACTGCCTTTAACCTGAGTCTAAGTTGCCAATCTTGTGTTAACAACTTTAGCGCTGTAGGAATAGAGTTCAAAATAAAAAAAACTGACTCGAAGGTTTTAGTTTAGACTAAGAACTCGTTTTATGGTTTCTTGTAATCTATTCTGACTTGTGATATTGTAAGCTAAAGGGGGATATTCGCTTGGTTATAGTTTAGACTACGGTAACTTTCTTCATTGACAATAAATAAAGATTTTATTGAAAGATCTTACAATTTTATGTCCGTCACTCTTTTACTTGGTTTTGATTTCCTTTGGGGGAACGACAAGGTACGTTTGATATAAAATATAATATATATTTTATGGTTTTATATTCGTTTAACGCGGAACGCTATTGTCTTTACGACTGCGGTTAATAAAACGAAACGATATAGACTTTTAGTGTTCCGTATGTGAATATATGTTGTCTAAGGTTATTGCTAAATTTAGACTGAACAATATTCAACTTATTATCGACTAGCTTCTTCTTACAAACAAACTTTATTTTTAACGGACTTCAAAAAAAAGGAGGTTATCAATTCGACTGTATGTTTTTTTACATGTATGTTCCGCGATAACTCCGTCAATTATGAATCGATTTCGATGTTTTTTTTTTTAAGATTGATACTTTAGTGGTGGTCCCATATAAATTATTATGAAAATTAGTTAAGCAGTTTGGGGACAAAATTAAAGTAACTAAAAAAAATATGTCATTCGAGTAAACGAATTAGCGTATTCTGTTTTCTTGTGACTTTTATGTAGTGTCGTGTTAATTTGCGCAGTATTACTGTCCCTTCATGGATTTGGATGACAGGCAGTTGATATTCGCGAGACGACTCCCGGCCACCGTAGATACGGGCCTGTGGACAGTGAGCAATTGGTAGCTCACCGTCCTTACGTTTCATAACGACAGGCCGTGTCGACAGCGCGTTCGTGTTCCACACGCGCCTCAAAGAGATGTCAGCACATGGAAGGGGCCGGGGCTGCGGGTTGTTAGTAAGAGATACCGCGCCCCCGGAACGCAAAGGGCACAAGAAGGAACATGGGTGGGTTTTAGTCAGTAAAAGTCTGACACTCCCTCCCGCCCCGCCCAGGGCGGGAGAAGTTATATGATGATTTCCCACCTCCCAAAAAAAAAGGCAGTTGATATTAAAAAGCGAAAAATAACTTCAGCTTGGAAAGTCGGCGGCTTTGATTCTGTTTGTTGTTTAATTGCCACCGACTTCCAAAGCTAAAGTTATTTTTCACTTTTTAGTTTTTGAAGGTGGTTGTTGTGTGGTCGACTTCAAAAAGAAGGGGGTTATCAATTCGTCTGTATGTGTGTTACACGAGAACTCCGCCAATTATAAATCGATTTTGAAGATACATTTTTTGTAGCTTGAACTTTACAATATTATCCTGCCTAACCCTTCGGGGAATACAGGCGTCATGTTAAAATGATTTGTTTTATAAGGATGTATATAATAATTTATTCATTTATTATGTTTATGTCGTGTAACAATTACTTAAAGGTAAACAGCACATAAATTGAAATAACTTAAGTTAAATGTAAACTTAGGTACATGTAAAGTTTACGAGTTAAAATAAAGGGATAAAAACTGTTTTTTTTTAACCCCCGACGCAAAAACGACGGGGTGTTATAAGTTTGACGTGTCTGTGTGTGGCATCGTAGCTCCCGAATGCATGAACCGATTTTGATTTAGTTTTTTTTTATTTGAAAGGTGAATTAGTCGGGAGTGTTTTTAGCTATGTTTGACTGAAATCGGTTCAGCGGTTTCAATGTTTTCAGTTCTTTTTTTAGCTGGATTTTTATCCTTCTGCCGGGCGTTACTTAAAAAAAAATAATTTTGTGTTTAGTAATAATTGCTAAATATTAAGAACAAAATGCCTTACAAAAATCAGATAAATACTTACGAAAAACTTAAGCAAAACAAAAATAAAATACACTTCTTAAAACGTTGTCTACCTGTCTGTACACTTGTACTAGTATTTAGAGTGAAACGCGACACGGTTTTAAATACTTTCCAGTGCGATTATAGCACTAATTGTAACTCTATTTAACCCGTTGGGGATCATAAATCCCTTTCCGGAGCTCAGCTTTTATGGATTTACCTAGATGACATGCTGTAGATTAGTATATACGTTTAATGGATTTAATTTACTTACCAGTAAATGTAAAGGGGGAGACATAACGAACTACTTGGACGTGGCTGTGGCGACGCACCTTTATTTAACACATATCATCTCGTCTGAATTCCCCGAAGGGTTAGGCAGAGGTGTAACAATGTACACCCACAGTTGCCGGGTATGTTTAGGTCTTACATCATAAAGGTGCCTCGTTAGCCTAGTGGTTCTAAGCGCGACTGCTACGCTAGAGGTCTTGGTTTCAATTTCCAGGTCGAGCAAAAAGTGTTATTGGGTTTTTCTATGAAATTCTCAGTAGCGGCTCGGAGTTAAGATTTGTACCTAGCTAATGGCAATAAGGTCGCCCCCTATTACATGGGACCTAAACATACCGGCTATTTGTGGGTATACATTGGTACACCTCTGCCTAACCCTTTGGAGAATACAGGCGTGATGGTATAAGTTGTGTTATGTTACAATCCTTTTTTAAATCTTATTCTGATTCGCCCCTATGTTTCCTTTCACCTCTATTGACATTACTAGCTTTTGCTATTAAAGATACAATTCAAAAAAAAACATATTCAAAGCGATTTTCTTAAAGATCTCACTCTGAATGTAAATAACAAATAATCTGATCTGTAAGCAATAAAACCTATAACAACTGCGATAGAGTTCAATGTTAAACGTTTTATTATCATTTTATTATTATTATTATGTTTTATAATAACGTTATTGCTTGAAACCCTGGTCTGTATGAGGGCGTGAAGAAAGATTTTGATCAAATAGTGAATCTATTTTTGTCTGAACAGTTTTCAAGATGTTTCAATGGTGTTAATTGTATCTTAAAGCGTTAGCTTAGAATTCCATTTTTATAATTAGCTACTACAACAGACATCATTTTTTTGCCATTTTTCTAAGTGATTGATTTTGGAGAATTAATCATCATCATCATCATATCAGCCGTTGGACGTCCACTGCTGAACATAGGTATATAGATAATTGGGTAGTTGGTACCACTAATCAATTAACTTACTTTTTATGAGCTGTCAAAACGCAATTCCCCCATAGATTTTGTAGGACAATACTGAACTATGACGTCATTTTTTTTACATCTCATTTTACTAACTATTTTTGATTCCAAAGCAATTAAAAATCGAAGTTGTGTCTTGGACTTATTGTTTAATTGTGTCAAGTGTGTGTGTTACGGAAATTAATTTTAAATCTATTCTAAGCGTTTGTTTTGGGTATACATTGAACTGTGCTGGCTAATAATGTAATCCATTTGGCATATTGAATTAGTTTCACTTAGTTGAAACTATTGAGTAGTTGTGGGTTGGATTGTACTGGCAGAAATAAGTTTAATTTACAGTTGTTTCCCATGGTTCAAAAATCAGAAGTTGTGTTTGTGTAATAATAATAATAATATACCATCACGCCTGTATTCTCCTCGTTATTGCTGATGCTGTCTGTACCTACTCAAATTACATACCTATTTGTCATTCAAAATTTTCTACATAGTTAACCTCTTGCTTTGATTTCCTTTGCCCAAGCTTCTTGCTCTCATTTCAAGCCTAAAATTGGCGTCACCCTGCCGTTATCGCTCCCGCTATCCCTGAGACAGAAGCTTCTCATGCTAATATCACACGTTCATAGCCCTTATTCGATTTATATGTTAATTTATTTAACGTTTCCGTGGCTCGAATTATATTAGAACCATATAAGTACGCTTTTTGTTATATATTTATATAGACGTAATGGGTAATCGATTCAAATCGCTGTAACGATCGGGAGTCGTGAATGGTTGATTTCGATTTTATCTCTTTTTGCTTTGTGTGATGAGTTACCTATGACAGCTTGACAGGCAGGTTTGGTGGGTTATTTTTGATTAAAGGTACTTTGTGGGATCCTCTGTAAAAATAAAACATTTAGGTGTCATAAAAGTGCAATTTTACTTATAGGTTTACCAGTGTCCACTTAAAAAATAATAATATTAATATCGTGGCATTATACTGAGATGGGGACCTTTTTTGGCCTCGCACAGGTCTTTTTTATGTAATTTCCTTTTTTATTTTTTATTTTTTTTTATCTTGTACTTCCTGTGTGGGTCTAAAATAAATATTTTTCTTTCTCTTTCTTTCTTTTATTTTCACTTTTCAGTGACAACAAAACAGGAAATCAACCGCACATATAAAAATAATAACATAATCATTCATAATTATTCATTATAATTTAATACATTAATTGTTTAGAGCCTCCCGACTTTCGGGGCTTCACAGTGCGCATATACTTGCCGGATTCGGCTAGGCTGACTTCAGCTTTAGAGGCGTTTAGGCATAATCCCGCGGATGGTAGCTTTGCACCACCGGGCGCTCAACCAACTTTTATGACTTTTTTTTTCACAATTTTATTGATAATTATTTGCAATAATTTAATCTTAGCTAATTGTATAAACAGAAAAGATTTGTATTGTTGTTTTAATGATCTTAAAAACTTCGAAACGTAATAAAAAAATTCTTTAACAATTTTTATCAGCGAGTAACATGCATATTTTACTATAAAAAAATGTAATCCGTAAGAAAACTACGCGGACTAAGTCGCGGCCATAAACTATATTTCATAACTTCAGTTATTATTTGACTATCTGCTGTAATATTTGTCCACCTTCTATAGCATGTAGTATTTGTATTGTAACATTTCTGATTTTCATCCATATTATTGTTACTAACACAAAATTTCAAAGGAAGACGTTCTCATCAGGTCACAACACTCAACAAATAGCTCCAATTGCTTTAGCTCGCCTGCAGCGCTTTAGGGTTCAATATTAGGTAATACATTTCGTGTTCAGTCTCCATTTATTTGTTCGAGGGTCTTGCTTGTGCTAAATGGGTTGGGATTTGAGTTAGGTATTGAATTCCTAAGTTTGTTTGTAGGTATTAAATGTTTGTATACGTATTTATTACAAATAAACTTTGGACTTTGTAGAAGTATGTTTACATCGGGAATAATCCAAATCATGATAGATTTGCTTAAAAGATTCAAAGTCAAGGTGATTTTTTTTTTTCTGTTATTAAACCAATAGAAGGCACTTTTGAACGTCATTTACTAGGGAAAAAACTTGAATGAAATAGGTAGTTTCGCAAGGATGGGCAAGAAATTCCTTAGTTACTCTTTTAAAATAAAAAATGTTTTACAATAATTAACTTACAGTTTGCAGAATTGTTGTAAACAATCGATGTTGTTTTCTTAATGAGACTGAAAGTGAGTTTGACTGCTCCGTTGGTCTTGTGGCCACAGTAAGAGTTCCGAACGAAGGGTCCTGGATTTCATTCCAGAGTCGGTAAAAGGAATATTGGGTTTTTCTATCAGGAAGTTTTAGTAGCAGCCCAGAATTTGGAAGTTAGTGGTATGCTTATACCTTCTTATGTGCCAGAAATTACGTTAGCCCATTGGTCCTGCACTCAATTTCTTAATGAAATAAGTCAATAATTTCTTCCATCGTCATCATCTACTTATCCCTTTCCCAACTATGTTGGGATCGGCTTTCAGTCTAACCGAATGCAGCTGAATACCAGTGTTTTATATAGAGCGACTGCCTGTCTGACCTCCATTCAATCAATAACTTCTTCCGAGTGATTTTGATTATCGATTCCACATGAATTAAAGATTAACTGCAATCCGCTTATACCTTAAACCCTGCACCCCATAAAACCCGAAAGAGCGTGAAGATAAAAGATAAGGTTCATTACTTGGCAACATTGTAACGTCTACGCTTTAACATCAGTGTTACCATTTAATTTTATGAGTCCACTAGACCAGATTAAACCACTAACATTATCGGGAATGATCTGCAATTAGGTATTATATTGTGGTGTATTTAGTTAATGGGTATATAGGGTAACAGTGGCAACTAATAAAGACAACAGCTTTTTAAGTAATTAAGTAAAAAACACACACACTCGCTATATCAGCTGTATGCATAGTGATTGTTGGCAAGGTCTGGGTGCCTAAAGATGGACGGCGCCGCCAAGTACGGCCCAAAAAGAGGTGGCGAGCCGATCTGGTTTGGGGTAGTGCAGGAAACAAGTTCCTGGAAGGTCCTGACGGAAGGCGTAGGTTAGGGAGAAAATAAACCAAGCTCTCTTTGTTCTAAATATTACCAGCAGAACTAATAGAGTCTATTCCGTGATAATAATGGAAAAGATTTAAAACATTTTTTTTCTTGAGAAACAAATGTTACGGTAAAAGGTTACCATAACAGGCCAGGTGGCAGAGTTTAGCGGCCCTGGAATAAGTAATCAAGGCGAGTATCCATAATTGTAAGTGACCATTAATTTTACCGTCAAAAACAATCAAAAGTCAAATGAAGAACGAGTCAAATGGATAGGCCATTTAAACAATATTTACCACTATCTTTTCAAAACCATTTGAATGGGAAAGTCAGTGATGGTCACACTGCGTCTTCGCTATAATAAGCAACATCAAGGTGCGTCCACATTGACCGGCAGTTTCTTGCTAGAAGAAGAAAAGTATTACATGAAAAAAATGGGCGCCCTAATTTAACGTGTTTTCATATATTTCATATTGTCTGCCAAGCGTGGTGATTATGAAAATTTTCGATTTGACAGTCAATCAGGTCATTGAAAGTTGTTGGAAAAATTAGTCTTGAAAAAACTGTGTAATTTTAAAAGTGACTGTTTCTGTGTTTCTGTGTCTGTAAGTTTTTGTATTAGTATGTATATTACTTTTAATTGTAGTCGGCTAGCAAACACCGGTCTCATCTATGCAACGAATGATGTAAAAGTGTTGTTGTTGATCTATTTGCAGAATAAATATCGCTGATTGAACGCTATTTTCGTTCATGAAAGAACAGGTGTGCAAAGGGGTGTACTACGCTAAATCGAATGCTAAATAATCGAATATTAATAGATTGACCACTATAAATCGAACGTCTTAATACTTGAACGTTCAAAATATCGAATGGTTAATAAATCGAACATTCAATATATCGGACACTTAATACATCGAATGTTCAAAATATCGAATATTTGTCTGATCGAGCGCTCAATGCATCGCATATTTAATCCATCGAAATATCAATATACTGAATTGTTTTTACAAAATTTAGTAATGAATCACAGTATAATTTTTATAGGTACCTAGGTAGTTGCGTTTTATTAAAAATGCGTGAACTTTACTGTGGCGCAATCGCATGTCCACTCGACCAAATGTAAACGCGCCCTTACACAAGCCCAGTAGGGCTTCCTAACTGGGACACAGGCCGATGAAAGATTTTAATCTAGTGCGCAATCTTAGACTTAAACGCCAATTTATGCGGTTCTGGACATAAACAAGTTTATGACGCGAATTGTACCGATTCTCTGGTCGTTTTGCGGCTTATTAGAAAACCTCGTGATAGCAAAATTTATTGTTATTAAAATCCTATATTCTATAAGGTTTCTCGTTCGTATTTACACTTGGATATATGCTTGATTTAATACGTTTTTAGCCAAATGTTCTAAATTTTACTTATATATTTTTTTATGGATTGTCGGACAAAACTTATGAACCAATTGGTTGTAAAACAGAGCAGAGAATCGAATGAGAAAATTTCACTCAAACACAAACGCGATTTCGGAACGTCAGTAATTTAGTTCAGTACTCTTGAGAGGATGGAGGGTAGATAGATAGATATTTGTTTGCTCATTTTTTTTTTTTTCGTTTAAACGGCTAAACGGAATTAACTGTATTATGGTATTTCACTAGTTAGACAAAACAATTTATATCACGTTTTGTTACGGGGAAATAACTAGGACTTTGGCTTAATTCTTAAGCCTACAAAGACCTGTCAGAGTTGGGGAATTTATTCGAAGAGTCACCGCAGCCCTGGAACACGCCGGAGCTGCGGGTTGTTCGCAAGAGATACCGCGCCCCCGGAACGCAAAGGGCACAAGAAGGAACATGGGTGGGTTTTAGTCAGTAAAAGTCTGACACTCCCTCCCGCCCCGCCCAGGGCGGGAGAAGTTATTTGATGATTTCCCACCCACCAAAAAAAAAAAAAAGCCCTGGAACACAAAGCCCATTAAGAGGAACACGGGTGGGTTTTAGTCAGTAAGAGGCTGACACTCACTTCTGCTCCGCCCAGAGCGGAAGAAGTCATTTGATGAATTCCCATCCAAAAAAGTGTACAGATAAAGTCGCTGGCAGGAGCTTGTTTGGAGGGAAGTAGAAATTATGTTTTTCTTACACCTCCGCTAATATTTTCCGATTAATTTTGTTGCGCAGGATTCAAGACAGTTGTATCGTTTCTCCGGGATACGACGAGCTTCATTGCGAATTCTTTTCAGGCGGTCTCTACTGTTGATCATGGCTTTGAGGAGATGCAGTGGTTGGAAATAGAGGAGCGGGCTTGTCCCATTAAAAAAAAAAAGAAGTTTTTCAATAAGTAAGTAATACTGCCTGAGCATTTTGCTGCTAAGTATGGTGACCTTCGCTTTAACAAACTTAGCTAAATAAATATCCACACATATAGTAACAAAAAGCAAAGTGTAAACAGTTTTCTGTATGTCGGTGACGAAGGCTATTCACCGTACTGCGTTTTATTGCTCCCAGAACAACTCTTCGCATAAATCGCAGGGGACTAGTAACGACCTCAATCGCTGTTCCGTGTCATGTCATGTTTTCAGTAGTTTTTTAGTTTGTTTACAAAATGTTTGCTAGTAGATCTCTTTGTGGAGGATCTCGTCCGGGAAAGTACTACCACCATACTCTGGATAGTTCAAAATTGTCTGTAAATGGCATTATTGAATTTTTTTTGCCTTCTCTGTATTTAAAGAGTGGCTTAATACTGGGCAAGTTAGCAAATTGTTGTTATTCTTATGGCGGCAATACAAATACACACTCTTTGAAAATTTTGAAATTTGTCTACCTATGTCGCTTCATACTGCTCACTGATAGACAGACGGACGGACAGCGGAGACTTTGTAACACGGAACCGTGATAAAACATAATCTTACATACAATATACATTTTTTCGATCCAGGCCCGCCAACCGCTTATGAATTGCATCCAATCTACATCTACCACCAACTGCCTCGTTGGCTTAGTGGTCCTAAGCGCGACTGCTACGCTAGAGGTCTTGGGTTTGATTCCCAGGTCGATCAAAAACTTTTATTGGGTTTTTCTATGAAATTCTCAGTAGCAGCTCGGAGTTTGGATTTGTGCCCGGTTAATGGCAGTAGGCTCGCCCCCTATTACATGGGACCTAAACAAACCGGCGAACTGTGGGTGTACATTGTTACACCTCTGCCTAACCCTTCGGGAAATATAGGCGTGATGGTATGCTTTTAAATTCACAATTCGTAAATGGATAATAAACAACGAGAATTGATCACCACCCTTATTCTTGAATAAGGGTGGTGATCAATTCTCGTTGTTGTAATTCTAAAATCATGATCATTTTCATGCGCTGACGTCATCTATGTCCAAGATAAACCTTAGAAAGTAAATATTTTTTTAAATTGAAAACGTCACATTAGCCCGATATCAAACCGCCTGCTTGAGAGATAGGCCACTACAGCAATAGAGTGATATATTGAATTACGATAAAGTCGACCAACCAAAGTAAAATCCACACAAACACACATAAGAAGCAGTCATTACACCGACTAACAACTAGCTAGTACCTTACCCCACCTTGATTAATTAGAACTATAACCGTTCACGTTAAGTCGTCAACAAGACTAGGAGAAAATTCATGTACCAATTACGTTGATCAAATGAGATTCCGTATAAGCCACTAATTTAGCTCTACATACATACATTTTGCGGTTGCTTTAGCATGTAGTTTAGTATTTTGATTGGTTGCCGGCCAACCTACCGTACCGAGCTTGGGCGTGTCGGGAGATAAAATATCGGGAGAGATACTTGCAATTTACAACGTTCATAAGTTAAATGAATGTTATGTGATTCATTGGTTGCAGTCTAAAGGAAATGTTATCTTTTAAGAGAGTAATTACACTTGTTGGGGTTACTTCCTAGTCTTGAAGATGTATACTAGCTTATGCGGGCGACTTCGGCCGCATGAATATCCGTTATTCGACGATATCTTGCGCGGCGCTTAAATTTTTGTTTTCTAAGATAAAAGTAGCCTTGGTTACTTCTTATAATAATCTTCTTAAAATATGACAAGGAAAGTCTCGTCAAAATCGGTCGAGCAGTTTCGGAGTTTGGCCGTAACCAATTTAAAAAAATGTTTTTTTGTTATATACGTCGACATCTTGTGTGCTTTAATAATTATGTATTTAGTAAAATTTTGTTGTTTTGATATTATAAACAATTATTTCATTTAAGTTTGATTTTCAAGAATTTCTCCAAATTTTGCGATGATTCTCAATAATCATATTTTTTTAGGTAAATTTATACATAAGGATAACTGTCCCCGTTCAGAGCTTCGAGTAGTTCCCAATAACTTTTACTTAGTAAGAAAGTTACGTAGATCGTTAAAAAGTTTAACAAGACGAAGAAGGCGTCTTTTATTGAATTCTGGTTTAAGGAGACATGTTGATATTTCATCTTTTTACTTTTTAAAGCTTTTATATTTAAATGCTCAATCTTCTCGATATAATCGACAATTGGTCATCTTTGTTCATTTCCGGTCAGCATTCATTGTATTCAAATATTAATTTATTTTATTTATGTCATTCAATAATTTTTTTTAATTCATTAATTCAATCATTCCACCATTCATCATTCGTCATTCAATTCGTTGTTTTTCGTTATTCATTCAATCAATTTGTTTATTCATTTTAATTTACAATATTTTAATGAAAATATTATAACGTAATTATATTTAGACTGAAGACTTGTTGTTATCTAAAAAATAATTACAATAATCGAAAGACCATATTGTTCTACATAAAAAGAAAGGGCGAGAAAGAAAGAAAATGGCCGCACTCACCGAGGACCAAGATTAGATTTAACAAATAAATTAATTTATACGGAACGCTTTAGCATCCCCTTAATATCAAAATGTTACAAGGGCTTCCTTTAGCAGCGAATTTTCCAAAAGTACACAGAAAAAAAGAAATCTGTAATTTAATTTTTGTTTTCACAAAGTTGTTGTTATCAGTTTGTGACGAGAATCTATAATCAGAATCTTTTCGAAAAGTTTTTTTTGTGCGATTCTCGTTTTTTTGTGGCTCTGTTTGAGATTAGTCGGTAGCTTTGAAGCTGGTTATATGTAAAATTCAACCGGATTTTACTGGATAATAATAATTATTTATAAAAATACCAGGAAAAGGTTAACTAGAAGTATATTATGTAGATAGACAAGATGACCTTTAACCTTTACCTTATTTTTACATGTATAAATCTTCTCTACGTAACGGCTGGATTTTTTTTTAATCGAGATGGTTAAGCTCTTGACTCTAGTCGAGGTGAGAGGTGACAAAGATAAAGTCGTCAATGGAGAGCTGGAGTGCAAGCTTACCCAGAAGAAGCCTGTTCACTATAACTCCTCCTTACTGGATGGCTTAGATTCACAATTGGACTCAGTAGGGGGCGCTGAAAGCCAAAGTTCAGGCGGAACAATATCTGCCGGGACCGCTTGTTAGATATAATTTTGTATACTTACATATTTTTTTATAAAAATACCGAACTACTTGAATGAACACTGCCTGGTTTCCGAGACATTATTTGCTACAAATTCGAACTTCTGTTTCATCCGCTCTTTAGAAATCCTAGTAAAATTTTCTTGCTCTAAATTAAACAAAAATCTAACCACATACCAACAAATCTTAGAAAAGCAGTCCACCACGTGTCGTACAATAATTCTTTACACGATTTCCAACGAGCGCTCAGCACATACCCGCAACGTTTTCACTTAACAAGGCGACCGGTAACTCACATACGTATGTTGGAAATACGCTACCAATGGATCTTACACACTGACCTATATGGAGCCTACTGTATAAGGAAAACTAGGCATCCGATAAAAGTATCGATAGCTAAGTGGTATCGATAACATGTTACAGAAAAATCGATTTCTGTTACAACACTTTTTAAACGCAACTTGAATTAGTATCGATTATTTTATTTGTCAATTAATCGATTTTATTTATGTTTTTTGCTATTGATTACCTTAAGAAATGATGTGGTTTGATGCTGGAGCCATCTCAAGAGGAAAACTAATTGCGTTTTTTGTTGTTATTAAAATATACTTACTCGATAAGTAACTATCGATAGTTTTATTTTCATAATATCGATTTTTTTGATTCGATACTATGTACATCTCGAGTCAACTCGATAATTGGCAGTTATATTAGTTTCTTGGCCGATTTGGAATGTAATAAACTGAAATTAAGTATGGCATCAAAACATTTCTTCGTAAATTGTTGGACTGAAATGGAATACTGGTAATTATTTTGTAGTCTGTGGCATATGGTCAACCCAGTTTGTAGAAGGTAGTAGACACATATAGGTGGCAGTAATTACATCGTTAAGCTGTAGTATTGGATACTTGTTATGGGATTGTAATTATGCCTTTAAGTAAACGACCGGTTTTAAGTAAAGAGTTTTATTATTAGGTGATTTTTAGTCTCAATTGGCAACCACGTATTTTTTCATGGGTTATAAAATAATGTCATATTTCACTTATTTAAACTTTATGTAACAAAATGTACAAAGGCGGACTTAATGCCTTAGGCATTCTCTACCAGTCAACCAAAAGTGGTGATGGTCGTGTGTGGGTGTGTCTCAGATGAATGGTCAGCACCTGCCACCGATCCACTGATAACACAAAACCCACATTTCCCTAAAGGTCACAGAGGTCAGACGGACAGCCCTATTTTCTACATTAACGAGAGCGAACGAACTTGTTCCACTTGTAAAAGATAACACGAAAGTAAAATTACAATATAGAGAAACAACATACCCGATCCTTCACTCGGTTCTGACGGCTTCGATACGGAATGACAAATGGGCCAACTTTTTATAGCTTATCTGCAACCGAAAAGAGGGAAGTGTAAATGGTTTCGGCGATATAGGTCACCCGTAACTATTCGATTCTCTGTTTACATATTCTCTCAAAACCTGAGCTAAGGGCTAAAGGGATAGTCGCATATTTGGTTTTTATTTGTTTTATGTGGATTGGGGATCCAGTTTAGTCGGGTCGCGGATATTCGGACAAAGTTATAGTATCGTTTTAGCACGTTGCGGGTTTCAGTTATGAGTCTTATGAGTTGGACCCTCACCTCTATAAAGGAGAATGTATGAGATGCTGTTACAGCTTCCATCGTCGTTCCAACCTTTTCCTATGTAGGTTTTAGTCTAAAATATATTTTGAAAGCTTAATAATTTACTATATGCAGCGGAAATATGGCGAGAATAAGGAAAATCTATTTCCTACACAGTGCGTTTTCTGACAGATAAATATAACAAAAGGTCTTAAGAAAAAAGAGCGTTTTTTATCGGTAAAAATTCAAGTCAAAATCACCAATTTTCGTCTTTTGGGACAGATAACCCATCTGTAGCCAGTTTTCTCCACTTTTTACGATTTTTACGCGCCCTACTGCCGATAAATGTCACCCCGACTATGTGTGTAGTACCTTTACGAATAAAATGTAGGTACACACGTCTGGAATGTGCAACTGGGGTCTACTGGTTCCACGCTCCGCCGCCATCATTCTCTTTAAGCCCTAAGCTTTCCCTTTTTTCAACCGTTTCCATTTTTGCTTTGTGTTTATTTAATTATTTGGAGGGACCCCATTTTTATTTGCGTGTGGGAGTTTTACTTTTATGGGACTAGTTTCGAGGGCTAAGGATGTGTCTACATCATCTTTGGGTACCTGACAATATGGGATGGTAAGAGTGATGTAGAAGTATTTATCTGCGTTTAGGTGGAACACATTAGAACAGTTTAGGTGGTTTTCATTTTATTTGTTGGAACTTGGCAATTTATTGGTAAGTTAACTGCCTCGTTAGCCTAGTGGTCCTAATCGCGACTGTCGAGCAAAAAGTGTTATTGGGTTTTTCTATGAAATTCTCAGTAGCAGCTCGGAGGATTTGTGCCCGGTTGATGGCAATAGGCTCGCCCCCTATTACATGGGACCTAAACATACCGGCGAACTGTGGGTGTATATTGTTACACCTCTGCCTAACTCTACGGGGAATACAGGCGTGACGGTATTTATATATATTTATATATGGATTGGGGATTACCAGGGTGATTTTGGTCAGTAATAGTTTGAAAGACCACTCCCCTCCCCAGGGCGGGGGACATCCATGAGGATTGTACAATCTGGAACAAAAAAAAAAAGTAATCGCCCTGTAGATGAAGGCAGGAAAGTATTATTATTATTTTACTTAAACTACTTTTTAAAAGTGCTTTCTAAGTGCAAAACATTATTATTATATTAAACGAAGTTATTATAATACCTATAATAATGTGTAGCAAGCAAGGGTTTGCTCTTTGCTACTTATGTTTAGAGAGTGAATTTCAATGTTACATGCAAATTGAATAATAGTCAGTAATAACAGGTTAAAAGCTCTATCTAGGAGCGTCATTAAATAATCTTGTTCCCCTTAGTGAAGTCAAAATCGTGCGTGTCGTGGTGAACAGCAGGTCAACTATAGAGACCAAGGAATAAAAAATAACTTTGCATATAGAATGATCTGGTTGGTCTGCAATTATTAGACTGAGTTTTTTTAGTCTGTGGCGTTGGAAATGATGTGCCTTTATTAGTTGTTTTATTGTTTATGGACTTATTTCTATGACATTATAGGAATATTAAAAACTTTGTCTAATTTTAAATTCGACGCAATTTTATAAAAATACCTATAAATAAGTGCCTACTTGAAGTAGTGGATGAGTGCGCAATTTAGATTTTCTAATTTTAAATTGTACATAATTTAAAATTATAAGATCTAAATTGCGAAGATAATCAGAAAATCAAACAAGCTTCTGTATTAAAAAAACTAGTGCTGTACTTGTAACATACTATGTATATTGAAGAAACCTCTACATCCATTCAATAAAGATTAAACTGGCTGATTTAGAAAACGATTGTCCAAAAAGGAATATTAAAAATTAAAAATTGGAAATATTATTTAGAAAATATTCTAAATTCAATTACCTACCCGACCACTAACAAAGACCACAGACACACATCAAATAAACGCCAATAATCACAACAAAAGATATCAATCATCGTAAATTAATTTAATACTGACGCGAGATAAGCTGTCAATCTGTATGTACATCAGTACGTCAAGCGAAAGTGACTGTCGTGAACCATTGATACATTGCTGTCAATCACACGAGAAAGCTTGGTTAAGTATGACGGCAAATTTACTTGTCAAAACATTATAACGAATTTGAAGAAAGTGCGCTCTTGCGTGCCCTTAGGTCGCTCGTGACTTAGCAATTTTTGTTGTATGGCTTGATGTGTGGGTGAAAGACAATGTTAAGTATTGTTTAAATTGCAGTAGCTTTGTTTAAATGTTTTTGATTAGCTGGGTTCATTGATGTTAGTAAACCTTGGATAATGTTTTAGGTCATTTCCAAATTGTTACTTAATTTCTTTTCTTATTTTTTTCTTAATTTCGATTCCCGCACGGAACAAATATTTGTATGGCCTACAGATAGTTGTTCCGGGTCTGGCTGTTTGTGCATGTGAGTTTATGTTTGTAAACGCAATCACGACACGAGGAGAAATTCCTAGTGTGGGGCAACGATAAAAAAAAAAAATTATGAATATGTATGATTTTGACCAATTTACCAATGAATATTGTACAGGCTGAAACGTTCTTAAAAATAAAGCCTCCTTCAGTCTCTTAAACAGATGCGCAAGAGATTCTCACCAAAAGCCCGCTCGTATCTAGACATGAATATTTACCTATTCAAATGTTAGTATTCGAATTTTAAATTCAGCGTCTGCAATGGAACGTCTTAAAATGACGCCGACATTTTCATCTGTGCTAGACTTTCTTTTAAAAATATTGGTCGGATTCTGTTGTGAACTAAATCTTGTGTTGCGATTATCACTAAGTACTATTACTACATACACACTAGTACACATACTAGTATAAGTACTATTGGTACAGGTCTACATTATAGTTAGAATTAATTTTCCTCTATGACGATTAATGTAAATCATAGTTTTACTTATATTTGAATAAATTTACTTAAATTTATTATTTTATTTACTATAGTAATTATATAAAACCACTAGCTGTTGCCGTTTTCGCGTTGTGGTTATAAAACATGGAAAACTGCCCGTGCCTACGTTACTTATTTCACTCGCCTTACGTTACGTCTTTGGTTAGTACTCCGCCCTCGTAGGTCGTAGCGTGATGTTATATAGCCTATGACACTCATAAATAACGTGGCTTTAAATGAGTAAAATATTTTTTTAAATTGGTTCTGTAGATCCTGTGATTACCCCCTAAAACGTCACGCCTGTATTCCCCGAAGGGTTAAGCAAAGGTGTAACAATGTACGTACCCACAGTTCGCCGATGTTTAGGTCCCATGTAATAGGGGGCGAGCCTATTGCCGTTAACCGGGCACAAATCCTAACTTCGAGCTGCTACTGAGAATTTCATAGAAAAACCCAATCACACTTTTTGCTCGACCTGGGAATCGAACCCAAGACCTCTAACGTAGCAGTCACACTTAGGACCACTAGGCTAACGAGGCAGTTACAAAAGTAAAAATTTGTCATTCAAGTCAGGTTTCAAAATAGTGTGCGTTAAAATATTTTTTTAAATGGCTAGATAAAAAAGGTGACGGCTCGCGGGCAGTGCGCTAGCAGCTTGAAATTGAACTTTTCGAGGTGATTCCAGCGTGACCATAGACGTGTCGCAGCGGTACGAATATAATTAAAATACGCTAAACATTCCGATAACTTTGACATCTCTAAAACTGTCACCATCTGTATCGCATCCTGTCTGCTAGGAAAAGATGGCAATACTTAATTTTAAAATGTAGGACACTACAGAATCAGTACACATAGAATATGTAGAATTCAAATTGATTGTGTGTCAATCGATCAATCCATCTCACGATATCGTGACGATTTCGAAATCGTCGGATAAGTTTCTACGTGTGTATGATAATATACATAAGTAGGAAAGTGTGCAATTTGGATCAAAGATTTTTCTTTACCGCTATCTTGTAGTAGATTGGAATAATCTTGCTGTAATAAAATGATTAAGTAATCAAAGAGGTTTTTACTATAAAATTTGATGACGGCTACGTGTACATACTTAACCGTTTACAAACATAAAAGAAAAAAACTTGATAACTATATTTGAAAAAAAAAAAGAAGTTATACACTTTGTTTATCATTTTTGTAAATAGGTTTTACACTATAAGCTTGTTAAGTATGGTCATTTTGAGTGTACGGCATTACATAGTTTTAAGGGTGGATTTTTGAAACGGGTCATTAAGGGCACGTACTCTAACCATTATAGTTGCAGGAAAACCTTCTAAGGAGACCATCTATAACTTTTTGAGGTATTCTGAACTGCATTACCAGATTTCGGAAAAATGAACAGTCAGCGAAAAAAATGCTACCCGTCTGAAAAATCCAACCTGTATAGCATATTCCAACTACATACTAGTCGAGTTAGTCCATTTTTTTCCTCACATTTAAACGTGTGTGGCAATTCCTTCCTTCCCGTAACTGTTAAGAACGTTGGCAGTCTAACTTCAGTCTTAGTCTGTCAAAAATGCTTATATTTCATCTAAATTTTTGACAAGATTCTGACACTAATTATCGCGGAATGAGATTGTGACAAGATTTTAAACGTTTATTAATTACGAGAACTAGCCTTCTACCTTCAAATTCACAAAGAAACTTTTTCGTAATCCTCAATTCAAAAGACAAAAGACGACACAAGACGTTCCAGATTAAAAAAAAAAAACAAAACTTAAACATTGCCTTCGTCAGAGTGTGTCGTAAAATATGTCTGACCTATAAAAGTGGTATTACACGTGTAGGTAGGGTGCAAAAGGTATTTGGCTAATGGATGTCTGCGCATTTGTGAACTTGGGTAACAAAAGGTCTTGTATAACGCTTGTGACAAGTTAGAGTGTAGGCAGAGATGATGTTGAGACAAAACCGGAGGACAAAATACTTTAAGGTAAAATAATTTTCATGTTGTGTGTTGTGTGTATGTTTTCATGTGCCTAGTGGTCCTAAGCGCGACTGCTACGCTAGAGATCTTGGGTTCGATTCCCAGGTCGAGCAAAAAGTGTTATTGGGTTTTTCTATGAAATTCTCAGTAGCAGCTCGGAGTTAGGATTCGGGCCCAGTTAATGGCAATAGGCTCGCCCCTTATTACATGGGACCTAAATATACCGGCGAACTGTGGGTGTACATTGTTACACCTCTGCCTTACCTTTCGGGGATTACAGGCGTGATGGTATAATTTTCATTTACATTAATTTATTCAATTATCTAGGCTTGATGCATAAGTGTAATTATGTACTGGTGATATATAACTGGTCAAATTTTTTTTCTTTTTTCTTTCAGTCTTTAGCTTTTCGATATGGCTAATGATGTAATATATAAAGCTGAAGACGTTTTGTGATTTTTTAAACGGGCAAATCTCTGGAAATACTAGCCGGATAGGAAAAACTCTTTTTAACTTAAACCCCCGACGCAAAAACGACGGGTGTTATAAGTTTGACGTGTCTGTGTGCGTCTGTCTGTCTGTGTCATCGTAGCCCCCGAACGCTTGAACCGATTTTGATTAACTAATCGGTTCATGCGTTCGGGAGCTACGAAACCACAGACACACACACACAGACACGTCAATTTTTTAACACCCTGTCGTTTTTGCGTCGGGTGTTAAAATTATCCACCAAAACTCGTGATGCTATAAACCAGTCGCGCTTGTACAATAGAAATAGCTTAATTCTCAGGAAAATATAGCATTTCAATGGATACAAATTAGTCTATCATTAAAATTAAGACATGACAAACATTATATTAATTTCTCTCAATAAGGAAACAAAAACAATAAAGTTAACTGTCACACAACAAATTAAAACGTAGAAAGTTGGCAGCGAAGCGACACGAACTAAACTGGTTACGATCATTCAATTTAATTGAACTGCAATGTTCCGTAGAAATTGCAAATCAGGTCCCTTTTCGTATTAGATTTCCATGATACTAGGAAATGGAGAAAAACCTTATTTTACGATGTCGGTGATAGATTTAACTTCTGCAATGTCTGTATGTCTGGTTATCATGTTACTAGCTCCGTTCGTGTTGTTTAAAATGCAACTGATAAGCGTTTCTGGGTTCGATTTCTGAGTTGGTTGCTACTCGACTGTAATTGTGTTTTGAGATTTAAAAATAATTACCTATAGAGTTGAATTACTTAATGCCCACACTATGACTGATATCGGTAAGGGAAAACGATGTGAGAAATCCTGTACTTATAATTAATACTAGCTGCTGCCAGCGATATCTTTCGCGTGTTTTTTTCCAACCGCATTAAGTTAGGTCTTTGGTTACTGCTCCTCTCCCGTGTGACGTAGCATGATGTTGTATAGCCTATAGCCTTCCTCAATAAATGAACTATTCAACACAAAAAATATATTTCAATTCCAACCAGCAGTTCCTGAGATTAGCGCGTTCAACCAAATAAACAAACTCTTCAGCTTTATAATATTATGAGTAGTATAGATTAGTCTGAAATCACCGAGCTTTCTCTTGCCGTGGGACAAAATAGCCTGGTTTTATTATTATTGTATGACAAGACTACTTTTGTATAGAGCAATATGTCGGTATATTTGCCTTGAACACGGATAATACTGAATGAAGCCTATAAGAAGTTGATACTTATGAGAATACCAGAAATATGCGATGAGCGTTTGACGATGCTGCGCTACGTGTTGCGGGTACGAGAACGATTACTTATTTGGCCTGCAGGTTGTTTGTATATGTGAATTCATATGTTTACGTAAACGCATCCACGGTACAGAAGAAATTATTTATTTATTAAAACTTTTTGCACATAATGTAAATAATACACTGTACAAAGGCGGACTTAATGCCTTTGGCATTTTCTACCAGTCAACCTTAGGGTAATGCAGAGACAAAACATAGTAGGTGCAAGGAACTGAAAATTTCCAAGAATGAAATATAATAAATACTAACATAATATACAGAGTATAGAAAGCCATAAAAAAAAAATACATAGCTGGAGAAATATAAGAAACTAATTGTGAGACGAGTCTGCCAACTTCATAAGCAAGTGTTCACGAGCTTTTACTTTGAATGTGAAGCTACTGGTAGCCATCCTAATATTCTGAGGAAGCGCATTCCAAAGGAAAACCGCCTGGACAAGAAAAGAAGATTTAAGAAAACCAGAGCGGTGAGAAGGACATCGTAGAAGACGATTATTGGAGGAGCGAAGATTCTTACATTATAGAGTAGGGCAACGTTCTTTTTTCATGAAACTGCTATAATTTCAGCTGTCAAATCAAAAACGTTTTACATTTTCGCTTTCGCTTTGCCAGCAGTGTAGACAGCCCGTAATGATGGTTAAGTATGGCCAATTTAGCGCTGCAACGGTCTATGGATGACACCTAATTATGCGATACGCTTCCCATTTTCCATTTTGTTTTCCAATGAAAGTAGGTACAAATTTCACTTGATTAGTGGCCTGTAATTTTATGGAACGGTCTGTTGGTTCGTGTTGCTAAGTAAGTTAAAGTATCTACTAAGTGGTAAAGATTATATGTATCTAAGTAGTATTTGCTCGTGACTTTGTTTGCGTGAATATTGGTTATTGTTTTATGGATACGTCAGAAACCGTTTTGACGTAAATTATCGACTGACGACAGTGATGATTGGTATATTTATTTTAGTGTAATTAGATATTTAACTGCTTCGTTAGCTTAGTGGTCCTAAGCGCGACTGCTACGCTAGAGATCTTGGGTTCGATTCCCAGTTCGAGCAAAAAGTGTTATTGGGTTTTTCTATGTAATTCTCAGTAGCAGCTCGGATTTAGGATTTGTGCCCGGTTAATGGCAATAGGCTCGACCCTATTACATGGGACCTTAACATACCGGCGAACTGTGGGTGTACATTGTTACACCTCTCTCTAACCCTTCGGGGAATGCAGGCGTGATAGTATGTTATGTTAATTAGATATTATATACCTATTACTAAGCAATTAATTATTTATCGTTAAGTACTTTTTTGTGTGTTTTTCTTTTTTGTAGCTACAAAATCTCTAAAATAGCACTGTAAGGGCCATAATCAACTATCTTTTGTCCGGTAATTTATCCACGTGGAAGTTAAATACAGTCAAAATCAGTTCTTAGCTAATTTGCTAAATTTCACCTTCATATGTCAAGTAGTTTTTGAGATATATTACGTTATTCTTCTTCATTTTTGACTTCATTCCATGAAAAGTAAAAAATACAATCATCACAACGTCACAAAGAACATAAATATATTCTGCACAATAAAAAGGCAGACTACATACGAGACAAAGTGTCCAACTCCAGACAGCTTCGACATCAATACAACAGCTATAAACCTCGCTATAAAAACAATATCAGCATCAGTAATACAGTCTCACAGTGTTCTATAGCTCTGTGATTAGTTCGCACGCCTGTCTACACGCTTCTAGTTGATGAAACTGACAGGGAAATAGATGTGCTAGAAGTGAAACGTAATATTTATGGAGTAACAAGTTTTGTTCAGACAAGTAACGAATGGTAATAAGTTTCTGGAAAAGAAATGTTTGAATTTTTTTTTTTTGGTAATTACCATTTCAAAATGGTCCTGGCGATGTGAGTATTTTTTTGTTTATCCTTTGCTTTTCCACAATCAATATACAATTAAATAAGAGTTTCTTTAATATGACTTTTAATGTGTCTGCCTCGTTAGCCTAGTGGTTCTAAGAGCGACTGCTACGCTAGAGGTCTTGGGTTCGATTCCCAGGTCGAGCAAAAAGTGTTATTGGGTTTTTCTATGAAATTCTCAGTAGCAGCTCGGAGTTAGGATTTGTGCCCGGTTAATGGCAATAGGCTCGCCCCTTATTACATGGGACCTAAATATACCGGCGAACTGTGGGTGTACATTGTTACACGTCTGCCTAACCCTTCGGGGAATACAGGCGTGATGGTATATATATATTTTATTTTTAATGCATTATAACTAATTTTCGCCTGCGATTTCGTTGACTTAGAAGTCATAGATCCCCCTTTATTTGGCAAAGACGCATAATCCGAATCTAACTGATTTTTTCCATTTCCTAATAATAAACAGGTAAAGCAGGTACGGATCCTGCCACATTTCAGTTTCATAGCTCAAGTAGTTATCATGTTTTTCGATGTGTGAATGAATGAGTGATCTTTCACTTTAAAATTCCAACATAGATTTATGAGGCTCAGTAGTATTTGTTGCTAGTAAATTAAACTGATCTGTCAAAAGAGATTCAACAGAAATAAAATAAAAGTTACTGCTTCGTTATCTTAGTCGTCCTAAGCGCGACTGCTACGCTAGAGGTATTGGGTTTGATTCTCAAGTCGAGCAAAGTGTTATTAGGTTTTTCTATGAAATTCTCAGTAGCAGTTCGGAGTTTGGATTTGGGCCCGGTTAATGGCAATAGGCTCGCCCCCTATTACGTGGGACCTGGTACACCTCTGCCTAACCTTTCGGGGAATACAGGTGACATGGTATGTTAAATAAAAGCTTATTTTTTTCTATACTGTCTCTTTTCGTACTCAGGACTTTATATCTTTGTACAGTAGCCTATCAGCTTTTTACCGGAGCGCTTCTATTTAAGAGCTTCAAGGTATATTAACTCAGGTGGTCCCAGATAATGACGGTGCTGGACTGGTTGACACAACCCAGTTTTCTCTGACGTTATCTACCTTTTTTTAGAAAATTTCAAGAAAATTCTGTCGGATCTACCTTTGACAGGATGGCCAATTTTAGCAATGAATATTTTCAAAATCTAGTCACAATTAATGTCATAAAAAGTATGTAAATTTTTGACAGATTAAGACTAGAGTGCGAATGTTCCTAAAACTTATTAGAATTGCCTCCCTGATATTTTTGTTGATAATTTGAGTAAAGTGTACTTATTTTTGTGTGTATATTTGTGGGCATTATTCTGTGTGTTCCTGAGATTCATGTTTAGCTTTTACTTGATTTATAAGAAGTGTTAAGTGCCTCTTTGGCCTAGGGGTCCTATGCGCGACTTCTATGCTAGAGGTCTTGGGTTCGATTCCCAGGTCGAGCAAAAAGTGTTTTTGGTTTTTTTTTATGAAATTCTCAGTAGCAGCTCGGAGTTAGGATTCGGGCCCTATTACATGGGACCGAAACATACCGGTGAACTGTGGGTGTATATTGTTACACCTCGGCCTAACCCTTTGGGGAATACAGGCGTGATGGCGTGTTATAAGAAGGGTTATTTTTATTTTTTTGAAATTGGATTTTTCATATTCATCATATTATCTTCAAATTTTAATTTAATACCAAATTGGTTGCTTTAACAGGGTCCATAACTGTACTTAAGGTTTCAGCTTTCTGAAACATCTTTTGTACACATTATGGTATGCAAATAAATGAATATAAAAATGAATATTTGTAGTGAATAACTTCATTTAGCACAATTAAATATTTTCGAAAAAATACTTTTGCAGACAAAAAATAATCTTTTATGCCATAGCGAATCAGTTTCACAAAAAAGCCTCGAATACTCGTTACCATATAAACGCCTACATAATTTAAAGGCTGATAGGAAACCTTCCTCAACGATAACTCAACAAGATTGTTCTACAGTGGTCCTGTTTTTTTAATAAAATTCCGAACATGTACGCAGAATATTTACGTCTTTGACACAACTGGGAGGAGGGGTTTCCTCTCCCGAGTCGTTCAACTCTCTCCTCTAATAAAAGTCTTATTGACAGATAGATCAGTATACACGATATGTTGAGTCGTTGGGCCTTGAGCAAAGAGTTTTAAGCCAATAGATGAGAGGTATTCATAATTGGGGTTAGTTATGTCAAAATGAGCTAATTGAAACTACACCATGAAAATCTGTCCAGCTATTTTGGAGATTAGCGAGAACAAACAGTATACAAACAAAAACAATGGTTATAAGTACTGTGTAAAAATTAATAAATATTTATTTAGTGAATAGATATTATTTAACTGCCTTGGTAGCCTAGTGGTGCTAAGTGCGACTGCTACGCTAGAGGTCTTGGGTTCGATTCCCAGGTCGAGCAAAAAATGTTATTGGGTTCTTTTTATGAAATTCTCAGTAGCAGCTCGGTGTTAGGACTTGTGCCCGGTTAATGGCAATAGGCTCGCCCCCTATTACATGGGACCTAAAACATACCGGCGAACTGTGGGTGTACATTGGTACATCTCTGCCTAACTCTCCGGGGAATACAGGCGTGACGGTATGTTATGAGTGTTATGTGTAGATATTATTTGAAAATTACAAACAGACACTTAAATTTTTTTTTATTTTCATTTTATTTCAAAAGAGTTTTTGTGTGAATTACCTTATTCTAAAAGTATTTTCTTTATTATTTTATTACAAAACCCCTCAAGTTCCACATCGCTAATTATTTACAAGAAATACCTTTCAATTTCAATAATTTATTTATTTCTCCTTTCCGATTCCGAACAAAAGCCGTCAATGGAAAGATTTACATCGCCGCATTTTACTTTCCATTTTTTAATAGTCTCTCTGTTTTTATGGCCCGAAACTTAAGTGCCGTCAGTTCTAGTTACGTCAGATGTTCCGTAGACCTTCGGCGATCGTAAAATTTGATTCTTTCTTCACTTTCACCTTTATCCTGGAGTTTGGAGTGCATTTAAGAGGCAAGAATAAGATTCCGGTTATCTGAAGTAGTGTAATAATAATAAATGTTGATATGTTTCTTTGAAATGGTTTTTCGATGTGTTTTTGTTTTTGGCTATTTATAGCTTGTCTTGTCATCGGGCAGAAGGCCGATTCCCGAAACCAAAAAGTTTAAAATCTAGTCGCAATCTTGTCTCATAAACAATCAATGTCAATAACATGTAAGACATGTATGGTAATTAGAGGTATTTTTGACAGACTGAGATTGTAATGTGTACAATCTTAAAAATACAAAAATTGCTCCCAAGTTACAAGTTCATACATACCGTCACGCCTGTATTCCCCGAAGGGTTAGTCAGAGGTGTATCGATGTACACCCCACAGTTCGCCGGTATGTTTAAGTCTCATGTAATAGGGGGCGAGCCTATTGCCATTAACTGAGCTGCTACCAAGAATTTCATAAAAAAACCCAACAACACTTTTTGCTCGACCTGGGAATCGAACCCAAGACTTCCAGCGTAGCAGTTGTGCTTAGGACTACTAGACTAACAAGGCAGTTATAGTGTAGTTATAATAATCCAACATTAGAACTTACCAAGGGAGACCTATCGTGTTACCTAGTAACTGGGTTGGAGCGGTCAGATATCATTTTGTAGTCGCTTCATGTAAAATTAATGTTAATGATGAGATGATGTACAATAATAAATCTTACTTTTTTATATATATATCTTTTCAATTTACATTTATAAGACCCGTTCGCGTCAAAAACTTAACTTAAAGTTGATTCATAACATGAGGTTAAATTACAAATATCACTACATAGTATAAAACAAAGTCGCTTTCTCTGTCCCTATATCCCTATGTATGCTTAAATCTTTAAAACTGCGCAACGGATTTTGATGCGGTTTTTTTTAATAGATAGAGTGATTGAAGAGGAAGGTTTATAGGTATAATAACATCAGCATTGCACCCGTGCGAAGCCGGGGCGGGTCGCTAGTGTCATAAAAATGGGCCAGTGTTAGGGTGGGCGTACACCTGATGGAAGATGTGGATGTATCTTTGCGCGTCGTTATTATGGTCATGTTTATTTTTATGTTTATTAATTGATAAAAAAAACTTACAACGTCATTAATGGAATTGAAAATCGTGTACAAGATATTTACGTGCGATATTTATTATCTAGCAAGTACCTAATTATGCAAATTCCGCATCTATTTCTATCGCATTTTAGTTGAATATCAATTAACAAATGAAAAACTGCCCGAGCAGACGATTTTATCGCAAATATTTTAACGACAGCTAAACAAATTAGTGCAGGCAGGTATGATAAGTACTCTTAAATGGTATTTTGATGATCACGTCTGGATGGCTGGAACGTTAAAATGAGCTATGAAATTTTAAATGAGCGGTTGATTGATCTGTTTTATCTATCGCAAATAGGTATAAATAGATCAGCGTCTTTGAGAAAATGATTAATAAATTTGAGAGACATGACATCAAATACCTACACTACTTTGATTGGCATAACTGTTTTATTGTATTCGAGAAAAATCGACCATATTTCAATTAATTAAATTTTTTATTCAATATGCCTGGTATCCTCATTTTTTCTGTTTTATTGAATTCTAGACACTTTGACTATTGTACTTATTTCTATTCTTAATGAGATAATGTAAATACTGAATCAGCTATTGTCACTTTATCCAGGTGTGGTGTTTACACGGGGGGCTTTTACCTACATTTTTATCGAGTTTTTGATATACATTGCCACGGAGATGAGACTGCAACTAGATTATGAATTACGACAGTACTAGTACTTCTTTAAAAAAAAATTTAAACAACATAACAAAACATACCATCACGCCTGTATTTCCCGAAGGGATAGGCATTGGTATAACAATGTACACCCACAGTTCGCTGATATGTTTAGGTCCCATGTAATAGGGCGTCGTGTCGACGGCGCGTTCGTGTTCGTGTTCCGCCTCAAAGAGATGTCAGCAAAAGGAAGGGGCCACTGAGGGCCGATGCCTGCCGGGGCTGCGGGTTGTTCGCAAGAGATACCGCGCCCCCGGAACGCAAAGGGCACAAGAAGGAACATGGGTGGGTTTTAGTCAGTAAAAGTGTGACACTCCCTCCCGCCCCGCCCAGGGCGGGAGAAGTTATTTGATGATTTCCCACCCACCAAAAAAAAAAAAAAATGTAATAGGGCGCGAGCCTATTGCCATCAACTGGGCACAAATCCTAACTCCGAGCTGCTACTGAGAATATCATAGAAAAAGCCGAGAACACTTTTTGGTCGACCTGGGAATGGAAACCAAGACCTCTAGCATAGCAGTCGCGTTTAGGACCACTAGGCCAACGAGGCAGTTATTTAAAACAAATTACGTTAATAAATCAAAACGATGTTAACCTGTCACCCACCCACGCATACACAGAATCACTTATACACCACCTCACAAAGCAAGTTGCCTGTGAAATAATAAAAGTTTTAATATAAATTTTCGGCCACCCTCCTCAAAATAGTTCGTGTAACAGAGTTTTTGAACTTGCTCCCTCCATGACGAGGGATGGAAACGGGACAACGTTATGAGATTTCGGAATCAATTTTTGAAGTTAGCCATTCGTCACCCTGCCTGTTCCAATCGATGTATTGTTGGAATTTGTTCGTGAATTTCTGTGGTCTTTAGAAAGAAGTGAGGAAAGAAATCAAGTTTTGTGGCTTTCTCTTTGAAATCTTTTCATAAATGGATAACTTTTTTAGATTACGTATATAATGTTTTAGATTTCAATTTATTACTATTTGTACTCCATTTATTAGTTATAATCAATATCAAGTGCCTTCTCTGTGTCAGAAGAGGCCTTAACCTACCAGTGTATGTAATAATAATAGGCTGCTATTATTTTTTATATTGTAATTCTGAAATAATTTTAAGTTGCTTTGTATTTATTTCGAAATAACGAGCAGCGGGTGGGTCTAAGGCTAATATTTTGCTAATGAATGGAGTATGTAAAGGTATATATTATTATCTATAAAGCAACGAAGATCCTACGAAACAATAATGAAATTATAAGGCTTTAGACCTAATTACGTAATTTCACCTTAAGTCTTCAGAGCCTCAACACCAACAGACCTCGCACTCACCAAAGCTCATAAATCATTAATAATATAAACGTATTGTTGAGTACATAATACATATTAACGTTGTCTGCTTTCCCAAGTTATCGCACTGACTTTTATAGTCGACCATATCAAAAGTGGGCCAGCAAAAATATGTACCTACAAGGTTTAAATGCCTACTTCGAGGTCTTATTATGATGATAACAAAATATGAGCAGCCATGTGATTATTTTTTGTTTTATGAGCATTTTTTTATGAGGGGCTAAGGAAAAGAGCTGTTAACGAGATTTGTATATAAATCAAAGCTAAATGACGTCTACTGCTAGATATAGGTCCCCCTTAACGTTTTGGCTAAACATCGATATTCATTCATCTCTAGACGTTTTTCATGAAACTATCAGTTTATTATTCCACCTCTTTTTGCTCGCTTTGTTCAGAACTGTAATTCATAGCTATTGTTTTCGTTTTAACTCTAAATTGCTGTTAAATAATTCATTTTCAGTTGTCTGAATAAATATGTTTTCAATTTATTTTACTGAAAGCAGGTGTTTGAGTTGAATTTAATTTTCGTTGTAAAAAAGGTTAGTTATTGTATTTATGTAGGTAGGTATTATTTTATTTCACTGCGAAGTTTTTAATTGAATTTTGACTGAGAATTTTTGACTAATAGGTTCTTGGCTACAAGGTAGGTATATCAGGCAAGATTTGCCTAGGTCCTGTGGTATTAAAGATAACCCTGGCTGTTGATGTCGTAAAATTAATTATTTGTCCATACATATACACGTTCACATAAATCAGTAATATATATAGTAGATTTTATTCTGCGCGATTTAAGCGTTGGTGCCAAGGTAAATATTATTAATAATAACACACCTTTCCACGTTTAGGGTAAACAGAAACTAAAGTAAATATTTTATACATATATTCCTATGGTAACCGATGGAAACCTTAACGTGAGGTCCCCCACTTTGGACAATTCTTCAATCTGTGCAGACAATCAAATGTCAATTGTAAATTTCTAATGTCTTCTTCTCTTCTTTTCAGGTGTGGTTGTGATGACATGGTGGTGGGCGCTGGCGCTGCTAGCGCTATTAGCGCCCGCCCGCTCCGCGCCCCGGGCGGGCAACGGTGAGCAATTTTACAGTAAGCATCACTTTGTGCACTACTTCCCGTGTGATTGCGCTCCTGCTGGCAACCGATAGTGTCGCGCGTCAAGTTTATGTCATCGGTGATTTGGGTACCATGAGAAAATAATCATTAATTAAAACTCTTTATACAGCCCTAAAGAATGTCAGTAAAATTGAATTTGAATGAAAATTCTTTTATTAAAATCTTTTCATCAAGTTGACATTCTCTAAACTCAAAAAAGATACAAAACTGCTTGCTTATCATTTTTACATAAAATCTATACAAGGTGTAATTGCATTAACTGGAAACCTGAAAATACACTGAAATCGCAACCGAAAAATTCAGCTAATCCACAATTTATGTTCACGTTCAGATTAACAAAATTTATGGATCACGATTCCATTATTTTATCCCGTATATTTACTATGGGACCTATAATGGTTGTTCATGATGAAGAGTACATTGTTCTAATCTCGAGTTTTCAATTATTACCAGTACACCTTGTGTACAGTATCATGATAATTATGAACTACCATCAAAATAAAATCCATCCTTGTTTTTGTGGTTAAAATGACGTTACCTAGTCACAGAAACAGATTGGCCTTTTACAAAAACACCATAAACACGTCGCTATCGGTTGCTCCAGTTAAGGAGTAGACGCACAAATGCGATGACGTAGTAATCACGGTGTTTGTATGGTGCGTGTGCGCAATCAGGCGACTGTTCACTACTATCAGCAAAGTGACGTAAGTAAGCACTAACTTACTTTCGATCTTCTTTGGTATTTGTACTTGTTTTATTTAGTTGAAGAATTTGTAATTTTCCATGAACATTTTTCTTTATATTACCTTCTTGTTACTTTTATTAGCTCTCCTTTCTATTGTAAAGTAGCCGCCACCAGTCGTGCGCACAAATGTCAAGTTCGCTGCACGCGATCGATCTGGCTGACGGACGTATCGCGTGCTGCGTCAGCGACCCAAAAATCCGGTAAGGAACCCAAAAAATCGAAAATGAACTTCACATTTGTGCTCCCGACTCGTGGTGATTACGATAAGAGAAAGTTCTGCTTACAAAATATACCTCTAATTTTTAAAACATAGTGATTATGTATCTAATTCAATTTGCTGGCTGTTTTACGTGACGTCTTTGTTAGATTTTTTTTTTAATCTAGAGCTATTTTGTAAGACGTGAGTTTGAGGTGAGCGTGCTGTCATCCTAACTGATTCAAGAAAGCTAATTCTACTTATTAAAAGCGTGCAAAATCTATTTGCAATCTCATCTCAGCGATAATTAGTGTCATAAATGTAAGTATATTAGAGGCATTTTTGACAGATCGAATCTGGGATTAGATTGCCTACGACAAATAAAATTAGTTAGTAAAATTTTAATCCCTTAGGGGCCTAGGGGCTTGAAACCTCACTTTAAGCACGCTTTGCCCTAAATTCAACAAGGGAGATTTTTACAGAACTGTACTGTAGATTCGCGTTTCAATTATTTTCACCTTTTAAAACGAAGAAGGTGCCAATATTACTTTTTTATTCATTTGTCCGGATTTTGGTATCCTTGTGCCAAGTTCCGTCGTCGCGTGCGAATGAACCCAATATGCCAAAGAAATCAATAACATCCCATCTCATCTCTCAGCTTTTTATCTATCCATACATAGGTACTAATATAATAAAGCTGAAGAGTTTTCTTGTTTGTGTGTTTATTTAAACGCGCATATTTCTGGAACCTGCAGTCGGATTAGAAAAAAGACTATATGTTTATGATAGCCAGATTTGTGAGGAATATTGTAGTTCAAATAACATCACGCTACGACCCACAGGGGCGGAGCACTCCCCAAAGACGTATCTTAACGCTGGTGAAAGAACGTCCCAGGCAGAAGCAAGTATTATGTTATGATTTAAAAAACTTCTATTATTCTCCTTTCAAGCGAATCAAAGAAATGTCAGGAGTTCTAAACTGCTGGAATGAACGTGAAATTACAGCGTCGATATTTCAACGCTTACTAAAACATTCTTTATTCTTTCCTTTTGAGACTTAAGACTTTGATTACTCACAGATAATGGGACTTTTTGACTTTAATTTAAGATTGTCTTTGCTAAGAACTTTTTTATTTGTACTAAGATAAAATATTATCTAGGTTTGTAAAGTAGTGAAATGTGGGCATGAAAATGCATAGAAATAGTTTTTATTTTCACTCTAAGAAGGTATATTTTATTTTATCAGACAAAAGATAAATGAAATACTGTTTGTTACATTTATTTTTACTTGATTATTGTTAGAAAAAATATTGTTAGGGTAAAAGATTATTGTTATCTTCATCGGGAAAAATGTTATTGTAGTACAGTACTTCCTAAGTATAGTTTAAAAGCCAATTTGATGCTTTTCATATTTTTTTATCTTTTATTATTTATATCAATACCTAAAAGCTTTCGTTGATACTTTATTTTTTTTACTCGTACCGATCTATTCTGTCTCTTCCTAAGTTATTCCTAAAAGGTTAACCAAAACCTCAACATCACATCAGCCAAATGACGTCCACTGCTGGACGACATAGGCCTCCCCTAAAGATAGCCACAATGACCGGTCCTGCGCTGCCCGCATCCAGCGATTTCCCGCGACCTATACCTGGTCGTAGGTCCACCTTGTGAAGGGACTTCCCACATTGTGCCTCTCGGTGCGTCATCACCACTCGACAAGCTTTCATCTAAATTTACCGAGGCAGACTTTTACAGTAATACGGGATTCAGTGCTGCATCAAATAATCCAGATCCTTAATTTTGCCTCCTTACAGTCCATTCAAATATCAAATTCATTATTCTGCATCACAATATTTGTCTGACCCGATAATTTGCCTACTTAATAGTCTCAATTTGGCTCCCATATACCGAGCAACATAGTCTTTATACGACAAAGTCTGTAATTTAAACACACGCCAAATATCTTCAGATTTTAAAATATCTGCATTCCCCGAAGGGTTAGGCAGAGGTGTACCAATGTACACCCACAGTTCGCTGGTATGTTTTGGTCCCATGTAATAGGGGGCGAGCCTATTGCCAATAACCGGACACAAATCCTAACTCCGAGCTGCTACTGAGAATTTCATAGAAAAACCCAATAACACTTTTTGCTCGACCTGGGTATCGAACCCAAGACCTCTAGCGTAGCAGTCGCGCTTAGGACCACTGGGCTAACGAGGCACTTTTGACCTCCACGTACAACTTAATTGGATCTAGTCGCCCCTTCGAAAAGCTAGGTTACTATGGAGAAAGAAACTCCATACATCAGAACAGTTCCTTCTTATAGACCTTTCTTTTATTCTCTCATCCTGTCAACCCTTTCTGAAATAATTTTGGAGCTGTTTTTTACTTTAAGTTACCAACAGAGTCTGTGGTCCATAAACTTGGTCTGCGGTCACTCGCGCCTATCGCTGTGTGCCGTAAACTGCGGATTATCTCCGCTGGCTTTATGACCCATATAGAGTTACTGTTTTAGGTGTTTCATGCGTTTTTTATCCGTCTGTGTTGTTTAAATATTCAAAGAGTTTTAGGAATTTTCATACAAATTCAAATGGTCGAGCCTTTTTATTACGAGCCGACAAAATAAGACGTCAATATTTTATATCATCATCATCTACTTAGCCTTTTCCCAACTATGTTGGGGTCGGCTCCAGTCCGACCGGATGCAGCTGAATATCAGTGTTTTACATGGAGCGACTGTCTACCTGGCCTCCACAACCCAGTTACTGGGCAACACGGTACTTCTTGATTAGACTGGTTGTTAGAATTTTTGGCTTGTCTGTCTGTAACGACGGTCAAAGATCTACGAATGACAGCCGGGACCAACGGCTTTGACTTGCTTTCTGAGGCACGTGGGTTTCACACCACCAACTTCCAAACTCCGGGCTGCTACTGAGCAAATCCTAATGGAAAAACCCAATAACACTTTTTGCCCGACCTGAGAATCGAACCCGGGACCCCACGCTCATCAGTCTTGCTTGCGACCACGAGACCAACGGGGCAGTTCAAAAAACGTCAATATTTTATAGAAACACCATAATTACATTCTCGTACAACCCCTCTCCGTGACTTAAGTACGTGTGCCATAAGTGATGTTAATTAACCCAATTCTATTAGCCTATTGTTGTCCACATGCAGGGCAAAGGCTTCTCATCCAAGGAAGGCACGAGCATTGATCACCACGCTTGCTCAAGGCGGTTTGGTGATTTCAGACTTATATTAATTAGTATTTTTTTATATAGTTACATTTTTTGTTATGGCTCCGCTCCCGTGAGTCGTGGCGAGATCCTATAGAGCGTATGTTACTCCATAATAATTTAGCTTGGTGAAAAAAATGGTTAAAATCGGTCAAGTAGTTTCGGAGCTTATTAAGTACAAATTAACAAAACTTTTTTATAATATTCGAATAGATATGTCCAGGTTTCCTTAAGATGTTCCACCAATGTCAGTGATGTCCAAGATCAACTTAGAAAGTATATATTCATATTGGTACTTGGCGCCTGAACCACTGGACCTCTCTGTATACAATAATTTATTCCAATCGCACTATAAACCATAATACATTGAATCAACCTTATTATTTACATGAAAATGCTATCATAATATTGTGGCCACATTATTTGCTGGCATTAACGCTTATTCTGTGATTCGATATATTTATGGTCTTGGAACCTATTCAGGTATTCACACAAATCGTGGGCACTGCGCATTATTATAAAAGTTATTAGTTTGTTTATTGTATCCGGGGGAATGTTAATGGTCCTAGGACTTCTTGATTATGGGTAGACTGGTGTTTTGTATAGGGATTAAATGAGGCTTGTCGCTTTTAGAAGATTTTTCAGATAGCGTCTGTAGCCCTTAATAAATTGATTACACATAACACACATACCATCACGCCTGTATTCCCCAAAGGGTTAGGCAGAGGAGTACCAGTGTACACCCACAGTTCGTCGGTATGTTTACCTCCCATGTAATAGGTGGCGAGCCTATTGCCATTAACCGGGCACCAATCCTAATTCAGAGCTACTACTGAGAATTTCATAGAAAAATCCAATAACATTTTTTGCTCGACCTGGGAATCGAACCCAAGACCTGTAGCGTAGCAATCGCGCTTAGGACCACTAGGCTACCGAGGCAGTTTATAAATTAGTTAGTAGATTGATTAGTTCAGTTGTATACGAAAAGACGTTGATTTTTAAATTAACAACACTTAAGATTTAGTAATTTTTATGATTTAGTATGCATAGGTACCTAAGTATGGTCATAAACAACAGTCAATTAAACTTTTGATGATTTTATGATAACTATTAAGCGTATTATTTAAAAAAATTAAATAACAAAAATAGATGTATCATTTTAAGAAAATAATACTCTTAGCCATAGCATGAGATTTTAAAAAGCAGCAATTTATTGAATTATTTTGTAACAATTTTGATGATTTTCATAAAAGTGACAGCATTAATGAACTTTTGCTGTGGACCGTATCAGATATACAATATACACCACTATATTTTTATTAGTACAAAAAAATTCGAGGCTCTATCTGTATACGTTACTGATCATATTTGTGTAGTCAATAGTAAAAAAAAACAAAATCCCAAAATTGTCCACGAAATTGTGCCATAATTGGTAAATTCGTAATTGAGTCAATCATTGAACAATTGCTACAACCATTGCTACTACAGAACACTACGCGCAGTGCTAATTTATAAGCGGAAGTGCGCGAACGCTATTTAAAAACATATTTTCATAAATTGAGTGACATTTTGAGGTATAAACAAACTGTAATAACTTATTGAGAGTTTACATATATGATAACAAGACCTTCTATAATAAGTCCTTTAAGTATTTGTACTGCTGCGGGTTGTTCGCAAGAGATACCGCGCCCCCGGAACGCAAAGGGCACAAGAAGGAACATGGGTGGGTTTTAGTCAGTAAAAGTCTGACACTCCCTCCCGCCCCGCCCAGGGCGGGAGAAGTTATTTGATGATTTCCCACCCACCAAAAAAAAAAAAAAAGTATTTGTACTAATTAAAAATTAGTGGTGTATAGAATAGAAAATAAACGTGTTATAAACATACTTGAAATTATTATTATTGAAATTTCAATTTTATTTTATTTCACGCGTAAAACAATATTATGTACGTATGTACCTTGGCATCTTAATAACGAGACTGTATATAGAAGAAAGAATTTTCCGGAACTTTCGATAATTTTTCATATCTTTTGCGCAATAAACGTAAATTACTGACATTAGTTGAGGGGATTTGTGATTATGTACGTAGGTATATTTTTGTAAATAGAAATTTTATGGAGCCTTGTTTTCAGATAGTGTTTGTAAATTTCATACCCGTTTTTCAAAGTTTTTTCAAAAATAAACTGAAAAATTATACACATTTAATTAATTTATCAATTATTTTAAATTTATCAATTATACACAATTATACAGGAAAACTCATTAAGCATTGACTAATGAGGCGGAATTGATTGAATATCCTATGTTTGCGAGACTCCCGGGAGGCCAATGCGTAATTAATGGTTAAGTTTAAGATTTGTAAATAAAATATGTCTAAAGGTCCAATTTACTTATGATTATCTTGTGTGTTTATGATAAACTATAAGCTTCTACCAGCGACTTCGTTCGCGTGGTTTTTTTCGCCCGCATTAAGCTACGTTTTTGGTTGCTGCTCCACACCTTTTAGTCGTAGCGTGATGTTATATAGCCTAACCTTCCTTGATAAATCGACTATTTTAACACAAAAAGAATTATTAAATTCGAACCAGTAGTTCCTCAGATTAGCGCGTTAAACCAAACAAACAAAGAAACTCTTCAGCTTTATAATATTAGTATAGATTCAATAAATGATTATAGATACACTAGTTTATACCCTCGACTTTGTCCGCATGATTGAGTTTTTTTTTATGCGTGGAACCCTAATACTATTTAAAAAATAAAAACATTCCAAAGATTGACATTTCTATTGTATTTCCTTGCATATGAATGTAATTAAAATATGTAGTTGCTTAAGTCATGCAACTAATTCCCAGATAATTAACAACAGAAGCTCATTGATCTCAATTCTCATTCTCACTTTTATCTTTTTTTCCCAAGACATGCAAAGTGTCATTGAGGAACAACCAGAGGCATTCTGTATAATTAACACCAGACTTTTTTGAATAAAAAATTGGTGATGTGAGCTTGAGATGAATTGAAAGTCACTAGCATCAGGTGAGATAACAGCTTACCTTAAGTCAAAACAAAACATACATTTCAATTAGTTGTAGTAGAGTTCTTTATGATGGAGCTTGTCCGGGAAAGCACTATCACCATACCTATTTCTTCCGCAACAGCAGTGTTGCTGTGTTCCGGTTTGAAGGTATAGAAGCCGATGTAAATATAGGTACATGAGACTTTTCAACCTGTCTCAATGGCACCGCATTTGGAAAGCCTCTGGTATTGCAGATGTCTATAGGCTACAGTGACCACTTAATGTCTGGTGGGCCGTCGGCTTGATTGCCATCCAATGATAAAAAAATTAGACCATCAGTAAGTAGAAGATAGTTGCTCGTCCTAAAACGTAAGTATAGAAGAACGAACAAGAATCTCCCCGGACAGTTTTTTCAATAATTTTCTTACAAAATGAATCTTGTTTCAATATTCTTGTTGCTTCTATATTTGAAAATAATAAAGATGAAACAATAAAAAAGCTTACTCCACTTAATTCACCAACGGAATTTTGTTCTAGAACAAACCGGCTGTGTTCTTCTTACCGTTTGTAGCCTTTTATATATTTATGTAGATATATAAACCTGCTTATCGCGAAGTAAATGCTCTATCACGGGCCATTTAATACGACCGGTATAGTCCGTGAAATATGACCATATACGTTTTCAGCTTCATCGCCAACGGAGCTGAGAAAAAATATACTTGGTTTATTCTTTCAGAAAAAATCGTCATTATTATCATTTCAAATATCTTTGTGTGCTTGAATTGTGATAATTACATTATTATTAATGATAATGCAATCTAAATTGTGCAATCTACTTCTATTAATTATGAAGATAACGCGATGTAATTGTACATTGCAAGCTTGTTCCATATTTTTTCAAAAGTATTAGTGCTGAATTATTTGCCAAGTATTATTCACATACTGGTAGTAACATTATAGATAAAATTAACGATAAATATTATAAGCAGGTAACACGTAAGTTTAGATTTTCAATGCTCAGATATTTTTTATCTGTGGGATTATTAGTAATTTGAAAGCATTTGTGTAGAAAAAGAAAAATTAAAACATAAGTTATAATTATGAATTATAAGAATTGAATAATCGGCGTTCAATAATATGACACTGATTCTTCAATAGAATATAATTTAAAAAAAATATTATTTGTTTTATACTTAAAAATTCAGCGCCTATCTGATTTTCACTAACATTAATTTTAGCAAAGAAATTGCCTCGTTGGCCTAATGGTCCTAAGCGCGACTGCTACCTAGCGGTCTTGGGTTCGATTCCCATGTCGAGCAAAAAGTGCTGTTGGGTTGTTCTATGAAAATCTCAGTAGCAGCTCGGAGTTAGGATTTGTGCCCGGTTAATGGCAATAGGCTTGACCCCGAATACATGGAACCAAAAAAACATACCGGTGAACTGTGGGTGTACATTGGTACGCCTCTGCCTAACCCTTCGGGGAATACAGGCGTGATGGTATGTAAACCTATAGCGTGCGGCAGACTATAAATGTTTACTGGCAACCCAAAGTGGTTACCCGGCCGCCCGAAAGAGGGCGCCCGCGGAGAGTTTTAGAGAGATCTGGCAGTTGCCAAGCAGAGAGTCCGAGCTACCCGCGAATGTTTGACGCGCGAGTTAATCTTTGTGAAGTTTTTTTAAGTTTTTGACCTGTGTAATTGGACAATAAACCACCACCTCATAGCACCAGCGTTTCACTACACCCGTTCCCCGGCTATGAGTGGCGCCCAACGTATTTCTTTTACTATTTAAAGTAATTATCACCCGGAACTTGTGATTTTCTCTCTACTTTTCCGGAAACGTTATACGTAATAATTTCCGTGTCCCAAACTCTAAGTCGGGTAAAGAAAGCGAAGTGGTTTCACTTTCATACAAATTATGGTGTGATGGGATCTAACAGACACCTTTATTTGTTTCACGTGGCCCTTATGTGGGAGCGCCATGCTGTCTGAGAGAATGGGACAAATATGGTGAAGAAATGCTTGCTACTGACATTTTTTATTTTTAGTTTAATTTTTATTTGTGGAAATTATGAGCTTCAATTTTGTACGGGCCACGAGCACAGGGAGACAATTCTACTAGCTTTTACTTACGGCCGCAATCTAATTTCGATATCGATCTGTCAAAAATGCCTTGAATTTCCTAAATTTTTTCCAAAAAAATTTTTGTCTCAATCAAAAATCTTCCCAAGTAACATTCCCTCGTATTTCTTTTACCAACTTACATAAGACGTTGGTCATGACCACATCTAACTAAGAACATGAAAAAAACTCATAAAGAAAAGTCTCACATTTCCACGATAAGTGCTCGCCCTACCGCTATGGTAAAAGCTTTCAAGTTGTTTGGTAAGTACACTCTTCACTTTCGATAGCTGCCATACACTTTACTACCCGACTGTACCGATCTTGTACAAGTACTTGACGACTTGATGGTACTGATAATGTTGAGCTAGCATATATATGTCTGGACTTATAAAGGGTAGGCGGATACCTCATTATGTAACCACTATGTCGACCACTCGTACATGAGGATCAGGATTTAAAACTAGGCAAATTCTAAGGCGACATTTTCAATTTTTAAGTCATGTACCTAGTTTCAAAACGAATGTAAAAACATCACTGACGTTGGGAAACCAAAATTTCGTGACAAATCTTGTACTTATAATTTGTGTAGTCGCAAATCCGCCTTGAGTAAATGTTATAACGAATGCTTGTGCCTTCTCTGTATGAGAAGATGCCTCTGCTCTTCAGGGAAACAGAATAAGGCTAGTATAATTTTATTCGTTCTATTACGCTGATACTCTATTATGTAAAGGTTTTGTCTATTAAAAACCTCTATTTGTAACAAATTTTATCTAATAATGAAAACCAAACAATCATACGTAAGTTTGCAACTATACCAACAAGTAATACTGTTACAACGACATTACAATCGTCAAAGATATAAGAAGAACAACATGTAGGCACAAGACGTTCGGACTGGCTTGCGAAAGCAATCAACTCGACTGGGAAGTAGATTTGATGTAGTTATCGGGTTGATCATCATCATCACTTAGCCTTTTTCCCAACTACGTCGGGGTCGGCTTCCAGTCCACCCGGATGCAGCTGTATATCAGTGTTTTACATGGAGCGACTGCCTATCTGACCTCCACAACCCAGTTACTGGGCAACACGATACCACTTGGTAAGACTGGTTGTCAGACTTTCTGGCTTCTGATTTTTCGTAACGACTGTCAAAGGTCTACGAATGACAGCCAGGACCAACGGCTTTACGTGCTTTCCGAGGCACGGGGGTGTCATACCGCCAACTTCCAAACTCCGGGCTGTTATTGAGAAAATCCTAATGGAAAAACCCAATAACACTTTTTGCCCGACCTGGGAATTTAACCCAGGACCCCGCGCACATCAGTCGCACTTGCGACCACGAGGCCAACGGGGCAGTCGGGGTAGTTATCGGGTTGATGAAAAAAATAAATCGAATCTATAGGAATTCGCAAAGGAAGTAAGAAATACAACAACATACCATCACGCCTGTATTCCCCATAGGATTAGGCAGAGGTGTACTAATGTACACCCACAGTTCGCCGGTATGTTTAGGTTCCATATAATAGGGGGCGAGCCTATTGCCATTAACCGGGCACAAATCCTAACTCCGAGCTGCTACTGAGAATTTCATAGAAAAACCCAATAACACTTCTTGCTCAACCTGGGAATCGAACCCAAGAACTCTAGCGTAGCAGTCGCGCTTAGGACCACTAGGCTACGAAGGCAGTTAGATTTAGATTTAATAAGAAGGAATATCATGTAAAAAGATACTTAATGAATCCGTAAGTAACATGTTTTGTACCTCATTTTAATTTAGTTTTTGTTCTGGACCATACCTGGGTTGTAGAGATATTGAAGGTCAAAATCAAAGAGACCTGGTACGTTCTCACTTTATTTTTTTGTATTCTTACTAGAACATGTTTATAATGTTTAATTAAAATATCCCTACGACCCTTGAACTGTTAACATGCCATACCAAAAAAAGTCGTTTTCCCGCAATAGTTTTCACGTAGCTTGTTACACTCCGTTTGAACTGTTAAAAAAACCACGAGATTTATCATAAAATTCTACATAACTATGTTCCTATTATATTAGGCTCAAATTGCTCCAACAAGAATCCTCAAAGGTTTAGAAATAGGTGCGCTATTGTTCACATAAATGCTTATGAACAATAAAATAACTATTAAACTACGTGAACTAGATAGCTTCAGAGGATTTCGCTGTCGCAAATAGCTATTTACATTTCAACAAAATTCTGTATCTCAGAGACAATAGAATTTGCACCAATGTTGCTTCGACGATGTAATGTTTAAGATCTAAGATTATGTTTCAGTGAAATGTATTCGTACTACGGTTACTGGTAAATGTGGCCACCGAGTCCTAAGTTTACTTCGTATTTGCTTACCTACTTGTGTTTATGAAGTGCTACTCATTGGTTAGTTCAAACGGCTATCATACACGTTATTGTGGGTTCGCAACTGGGTCCGGGCAAGTACCAATGTGACTTTTTCTGTTTCATATTATATGCATTCTAAGTTTACCTGGCCGCTGACCGCTGACCGATGTCAGTGATGTTTGACATCGGTAAAGGAAAACATCGAGACGAAATATAGACTTATCTATAAATATAAAGCTGAAGAGTTTTTGTTTGGTTGAACGGGAACGCTCTAATCTCAGGAACTACTGGTTTGAATTGAAAAATTATTTTTGTGTTGGATAAATCATTTATCGAGGAAGGCTTCAAGCTATAATAACATCACGCTACGACTATGACACACGGGATAGGAGCATAACCAAAGACGTTACTTAATGCAGGTGAAAATAAACCACGCGGGCGTAGTCGTCTGAAATCTCCAATCCGTTTTGAGAATACGTGGTGATCAAAGCTGGTGCCTTCCCTGCTGTTTATGAAGAGATCTTTACCTTGCAGTGAGACAATAATGGGCTAGTGTTATTTAGGTGTCACAGTACTACATTTTTTTACGTAAGTAAGTGGTGACCATTAACTGCCCCATTGGTCTCGTGGTCGCAAGTGCGACTGTTGAGCGTGGGGTCCCGGATTCGATTCCCAGCTCGGGCAAAAAATAGTTATTGGGTTTATCGATTAGGATTTGCTTAGTACCAGCTCGGAGTTTAGAAGTTGGTGGTGTGACACCCCTCTGCCTCGGAAAGCACGTAAAGCCGTTGGTCCCGGCTGTCATTCGTAGATCTTTGACAGTCGTTACGGATAGTCAGAAGACAGGAAGTCTGACAACCACTCTAACCAAGAGGTATCGTGTTGCCCAGTAACTGGGTTGTGGAGGTCAGATAGGCAGTCGCTCCATGTAAAACACTGGTATTCAGCTGCATCCGGTTAGACTGGAAGCCGACCCCAACATAGTTGGGAAAAAGCTAAGTAGATGATAATGAGGTGGTGACCATCAACATTTACTACAATTAATGTTTTTTTTTTTTTTAATAGCCCTTACTGTTCCACTCCTAGTTAAAAGCCATCCCCTATTTCTTACACTTCACACATTTTCGAAAGCATCAATTAGAAATACTAATTTCTATCTTTTCAGACAAAACAATATTATTATTATCTTCGCTTTATGCCTAAAGTGTAAAGACCCTAACAACCGGTGCCTTAACTGTATGTCATATTATTATTACAAAGTGAAACTCTCGCCTTATCTAGCAACCATCAGTGATAAGTCAGAGATAGTGGGCGTAATTGTAGGATTTCCGTGAGATGCGCAATCATTTCACCGCGTGTGGAAAGTGGCGGAAACTGAGCCGGTGACCAAACTTTATGGGGCTTTCGGATCATAGAAGTAGTGTGGGTATGTCATTACGTCAATCTTGGTCACGATTTATGATTAGTTTAACGTTCTCCACGGTGAAGCTTGGCAATGAAAGATCTGTCTTAAATTACGTGACGATAATGTTTAGGCACTGCCTCGGTAGCCTAGTGGTCCTAAGCGCGACTGCTACGCTAGAGGTCTTGGGTTCGATTCCCAGGTCGAGCAAAAAGTGTTATTGGGTTTTTCTATTAAATTCTCAGTAGCAGCTCGGAGTTAGGATTTGTGCCTGGTTAATAGCAATAGGCTCGCCCCCTATTACATGGCACCTAAACATACCGGCGAAATGTGGGTGTACGTCGGTACAGCTCTGCCTAACCCTTCGGGGAATACAGGCGTCTTGGTATGATGGTAATTTTTAGGCATTTGTAGGTAGTAAATTGGTAGGCATTAGTATCTGATATTTTGTTATGTCACGTATTTTATGGGTAAAAATATTATTTTTGATATCCGTAAATTAATTATTCACATTCGATACTAAACATTAATGAAGAAGTTTGGTACTAAATAGACAATATTAAAAATTTTAGAAGTTTTAAAAGTAACCCCCGACAGAAGAATTATAAAAATCCCTTTCGCAGCTAACAAAAGAGCTGATAACTTTGAAACGGCTTAACCGATTTCCATCAAACATTGCTAAGAATACTCCCGAATAATTTACCTTTGAAACGAAAAAACCAAATCAAAATCGGTTTATTCGTTCGAGAGCTACGATGCCACAGACAGACAGACACACACACACACACACACACACAGACACGTCAAACTTATAATATCTCGTCGTTTTTGCGTCGGGGGTTAAAAAGACTTAAAGTACATAGTTACCTGTCTCACTTAGGGATACCTAAAGATTACTTATCGTAAACTTTACTTAACCATCATTATTATGATTATTGGCACATGTCAATAAATTTCATTTTTCATCGTCAGCGTTCCAATATAATTTTGTCAATTTAAGTTAATGAATGATTATTATTCTTAAATAACGATTTTAAAGTCAACGTTATAAGTACAAACGTTAAATATTTACCTAAACTCAAAACCAAATATCGTAATAACGCCCTAAAAACAAACAGTAGGGCTCTCTCTCATGTCAGTCGGCCATTTTCGACCGCTCCGACTGCTTTCGACGTGTCGGAGAAACTATTTGCACATCGCACGGAAATCCTACAATTACGCCCTACAATGGAGTTGGAGCAAATATTCCATGAGGCAAACGACAAGAAATGTTCCAACGGACTAGTTTGATTCCGGTCTCACGTGTCGGTTTTGTTGCAGTAGAGTTACGTAATTGAAGATCTAGGAACGTTGTAAAGAATTGAAGGCGCATTCTACTAATTAATAACGTTTAATATATTTTATGTCTCTAACTAATAACTATAATTGGCCAATGGCCGTTTATGTTCAAGTAAGTACCTACACTAATATTATAAAGAGTGACTGGACCGATTTTAACCATTATGTCACCAATAGATACCGTCACGCTACGGTCCACGGGAGCGGGACAGTAACGAAAGACGTAACTTCACGCGGGTGAAATAAGCCGCGCGAACGAATTCGCGGGCAGGTCACTAGTAATAAATAAATAAATTTAATTTCAGCGAACGAAAACTGCTGGTGGCCTAAAGGCATTTTTTAACAGATTGAGACTAAAATTAAATTCCAATCGTTCCTAAAAGTTGGTAACTTGACACTTCAATAATACCTGTCACAGTGTGGCATGTTCGCCATTTTGAGTATCAGATTTGGATTGAAATTCGTCGAGCCGCCTACTATTTGGCAGCCATTTTGTGTTTATAGACACAGGTCAGTACATTAAACCTACTTAATTAGACACAAGTACGTGGATTATTTGACCTTAATTACTGCTGTTTACTAACTTATGACCATATTTGTTTGGGAAAGCGACCGTAAAAAACACACACGACAATTCGCGCCCTTATTTCCACATAAATTTATTTACTCAAGTTTTTCCCATACAAAGTGTAAGTATGTGATATTTCAAACGTTTTCACTCTTTTGTGGAGATACAAAGTATTAAAGTGCTTGAAAGTGAATAATGGAGAGTCTCGCTAGACTCACAACTGTCAGTTACGTGTGATTTCCAAAGAAAAGTTGGTCGAAAATTTCTTAAGTTTTTCTTGAAAACTGTTTTTATTTTAATGTTCAAATCGTATTACATTATACAAAGGACGTATTTACAATGCTGCAGTTTTATAAGACGTGAAAGACTTCAGCGTAAGCAGAAGCGTGCTAATGTAAAAATATTTTCTAATTGGTGTAACTACACTCCATACGACTAGTCTATAGCATTTTGATTTAATTTTATATGAAAAGCACAATATGTATCACACATTGCTATAAATAAAGCCTTTAAACTGAATAAATGAAGTATGCGAAACGAATATTTCCAATTTAAAAGTCGATAGAACTTACATTGCGTTTTCAATGCAATTCTCATACTTAAAACCTTACAAAATTTTGTCGCAATATCATGTCGGCGACAATCAATGTCAAAAACTTGTTTACGTAAAATAGAAGCATTTTTTTTTACAATTTAAGACTGAGATTAGAATGTGGACGTTACTAAAGTCAATAGAATTGCCCCCCTGATTTCAGCTCATCCCATTATCAAACAACACTAATCGATATTTCATCGAACAACAACTACAATATAAAATTATCTCACATACAAAGCGTGTCGGGTGTCCCTTTCGTTCGTTCCGTACATAAACACAATATGTACAGACAACAAAACAAATAGGTATGCAGGCAGCATGATACAGCTCCTCCAACTTTAAACTTTAACCTATTTTGTGCGTGAGCTGTATATTTAATCAATTCATTGACGTCGTTTTAATGAAGTGTGACTTATCAGCGTCATCATATTAGCCGATCGATGTCTTCTTCTGGACATAAGCCTCCCCTCAAAATGATTCAGCGATGACTTATGTATGATTTAAATTAATGGGTTATCCGAACACAGGACACCGTAAAACACAACTTTTTTGTCTCATAGTCTGACGTATTGGTACCTATTACAAGCCTGACAAAAATTGAGTGTGTTGTCAAGGATTCAAGAGAAAAAACTTACCTATAAATATTTCATGAAAGTATAACAGTATTATGGTAAAAAAATCATAATGGAGAGCATACAAACATTTTTCGTCACATAGATCTCAGAATTTTGAGCGTACACTATATAATTTTATGTAATAACATTATAGGGAATTTCATGAACTAAAGACATACCTATACATTATTTCACTGAGCCGTGTATTTTTTTTCACAATTTAAAAAAAAAATTAAAATTACTGATTTTTGTGGTTATCCGATTCAATGAACATCAAACGTATCGTTATTTTGAACCTTATTTGTTGCCGGGATGCGTTGTTGACAATTAGCTAAACATTTGTTTACGACCGAGTCTTAAAAATATTGAAACAGTGATTATCATTTTTTCCTGGGTAGTGCAAATATATCATCACTACCAGGGGTTTTACATTGAAAATTAAAAAAATCACTTGTTTTTTACTTTATATGTGTAAATATTAACTTGCAACTGTTTTGCTGACTGTATTCTATGTGGCCAGTTCAGTCGCGTGCGCAGGTGTTGGCATACTTTAGTACTGGGTGCGGTCTTGTCGATATTATTATATTGAGATTTTTTATGTCTTCGTGAAGATAAATCTCGATAAAAATAAAGATAAAAAGAACCTACTTTTTGTATTAAACATAACATAACACGTACCATCACGCCTGTATTCCCCGGAGGGTTAGGCAGAGGTGTACCAATGTACACCCACAGTTCGCCGGTTGGTTTTAGGTCCCATGTAATAGGGGGCGAGCCTATTGCCATTAACCGGGCACAAATCCAAACTCCGAGCTGCTACTGAGAATTTAATAGAAAAACCCAATAACACTTTTTGCTCGACCTGGGAATCGAACCTAAGACCTCTAGCGTAGCAGTCGCACTTAGCACCACTAGGCTACCGAGACAGTTTTTGTATTAAACTTAGTAGTTAAATAAATTATGTTAATTTTTAGACCTTTTCGAATTAATTTTACATAATTTTATATTTTTGTAAATTTGTTTGTTTAAACGCGCCAATCTGTGACTTTGTAACTTAACGAGGGTCAAAATAACTACGCAGACGAAGTTGCGGGCAGAAGCTAGTCTTTTTATATTAGATAGGTACATATTTCTGTTAATGTAATACATTAATAATGCACACTTTAAAAGCATATTTCGCTAACTCATTAGTTTCTTTCCAACCACAATGGTTCCGTTCATTAAGGTGAAAAGGAGAAATGGCTGCGTTGAAATGGACGCGCGTATACACACTGCCCGGTGGACTAGCTAATAATAAAATTATGCAAAATGCCAAAAACATTGTCTAGTCATACAAACACACGCTACTTGAAGATCAAATTGATCGTTCAAATAGATAAAGCTCACAATACCAAGTAATACATGAACATTTAGAAATAGAAATTGATACCTAGTATTGATAATAACCGGGCAGTTCTAATCTTGACTGGTTTGTTTACGAATTTATCTCTGATTTCTCTTCACAATTTGTGAAATGGTGTGGAAAGTCGATTTAGGAGTACCCGAAGCTTTAAAGATTATTGAGACGTACTTGAGAATTTCAAGTGTTTGTGTCATGGTTATTATGCAAAACAACTCGTCGCTCCATGCTTATTTAAGTGGAGATTGTTTATTTTTTAATTTGACAATTATGTAAATTTTTGGAAAGCTTCGCCGTCTGAAGAGCTTTTGTGATAATGTGTTAGTTGTCCAATTAACACCTCATCATAAAGGCTTTATTAGAAAGTGTTTGCATGTGTTTGTCAATATTTACTGCTCTTTTGTCGGAATCTTGAGATGTAAAGTATAAAAAAAAAATTGTATAAAACTAAACCAATCAGTTGGATTGGAAGAAATCGTTTTATATTATGATAGCTAGCTTAATGAGAAATAATATAGGCGATTCAACATCACGCTATATCACACGGGAGCGGACCAGTAACCAGGAAAAGTAACTTAACACGTAAGAAAACGACACGGTTGGCGTAGTGGCTGAGCGATTGGCTGCTGCGCTGCGTATCGCGGGTTCGATTCCCGCACGGAACAAATATTGCCTACAGATAGATGTTCCGGGTCTGCCTATTTGGTGTATGTGATTTTATAATATATGTTTGTAAACGCACCCACGATACAGGAGACAATCGTAGTGTGTGGCAAAGTATAAAAAAAAATAGTCTATACAACATCACGCTACGTCATACGGGAGTGGACCAGTAACCAAAAAAAGTAACTCAACACATGAAGAAAATGACGTGGACAAAGTCACGAGCAGGAGCTAGTAATTTTTATAATTTTCGTTCAAACTTTTTGTATCATTTGCTCCAGTCTTTGCTCGCTAAAATTCCAGTCTGTGAGTCCCCACCAAATAGACGTACAATTGAAATAGTTCCATTGTACCTAATGAGATTAGATAAACTCCAGGCGTTGCCTATCTACTCATTGTGGGCAATCTGTTTATTCGCTATAGTTATTAAGTAGAATACGTAACGGTCTGACAAGTAATTCAATTTTGTGTTGATTTGAAGAAAATACGTGAACTGTTTCATTTATTTGGTTAGTTGTCCAACTTTCGGGTTCCTGACTACCCGTAACAACTATTAAAAATCTACGAACGACAGCCGGGACCAGTGGCTTTACATGCTTTCCGAGTTAGGGAAATCACCCTATTACTTGCCGGAGCTACGGGTTGTTCGTAAGAGATACCGCGCCCCCGGAACGAAAAGGGCACCAGAAGGAACATGGATGGGTTTTAATCAGTAAAAGTCTGACACTTCATCACGCCCCGCCCAGGGCGGGGGAAGTCATTTGTTGGTTTCTCATGGGTCAAAAAACACCCTTTACCTGATTTTTTTTAACCGTTCCCTTCCAATAATTTCTTCTGTATCGTGGGTGAGTTTAAAAACAACCAGACCCGGAACTACTACCAGTAGACGAAACAAATATTTGTTCCGTACGGGAATCGGACCCGCGACACGCAGCGCAACAGCCAACTACACAGCCACTGCGCCATTGGTGTCGCCGTATTTCTTACATTTAATAGGAGAAGTGATCAACGAGATGATTGCCATGCAGTCTTAACAAGCAACATTTTGTAGTGATTGAGACTCAAATCGATCGTTTTCTACTAATGAGAGACATTTTTAATACGTGAAAACTAGATAGACGACTGTCTACGTTGGGTTTTGGACTTAAACTAGATAATTAACAGGTTGTTGATAACTAGGTTTTGTGTTCGGGTTTGCTTGTGTAGAATAAGTAATTAATTATGTGAGTTCGGGAGTTCGCATCAGATTTTTTCAATACTAGCTTCTGCTTGCGTCTTTGCCCGCGTAGTTTTTTCACCCGCGTTAGGTTTCGCTTTTGGTTACTGCTCCGCACCTATAGCCTTCCTCGAAAAATATAATAATAATTTTTCAATACAAACCAGTCGTTCCTGTGATTAGCGCGTTAAACCAAACAAAGAAACTCTTTAGCTTTATACTATAATATTAGTATATATACATACCAATTTTTTTTATTAAAATAATAGGTAATGAATGGATGTTATTTTCAAGATATTTAGCAAGTAACGACTAGCACTGTGGAAATATTCAGGTTGCGAGTTTTAGCGACTAAATAAAATGTATTTAGATAAGACAAACAAATCTGATGTGCAATAAAGCTTACTTGTTATTATCACACATATAGTTATTTGAGTTTTTATAAATATTATATAACTTGCTTAAGTCAGTGATTTCGTTTATGCAGAAATCAAAAACTCCCTCAATTCGTCCCTGTTGAGCTATGAACAGATTCGGCGACAGGGACGGATTTTTATCTACCTATAATCTAGATTTCTTATGTCATTGGAAGGCAAGCAACCCTAAGGCCCACATGATGTTAAGAGGTCACCGCTGCCTATACACATCTACAATACCAGAGGTCTTGCAGACGCGTTGCGCGGCGCGTTGCGTTGCGTCATGTACTTGTAATTACACCGGCACGCATTCCCTTCAAACCAGAACACAGCACCGCTGTTTTGCGGTAGGAATAGATATAGTGGTCGCATATTACTTCCCCAGACCAGCTCCTTTATAAGGAGCTCTACTACTCTCTCTCTCTCTCTCTTTTGGCCTCGCACAGGTCTATTTTATTTTTGTCGGGGTTTTAAAAGTTTTAAGTTTGACGTGCATGTGTATGTGTGTGTGTCTGTCTGTGGCATCGTAGCTCCCGAACGAATGAACCGATTTTGATTTTGTTTTTTGTGTTAGAAAGGTTAATTAGTCGGGAGTGTTCTTAGCTTTGTTTGACGTAAATCGGTTCAGCGGTTCCAAAGTTATCAGCTCTTTAGTTAGCTACGACAGTGATTTTTTTCTTCTGTCTGGGTGGATCTGAAATAAATATTTTTCTATCTTTCTTTTTCCTTACTACTTACTACTTCCAAATCTCCTTGCCAAATTTCATAACATATCATCACGCCTGTATTCCCCGAAGGGTTAGGCAGAGGTGTAACAATGTACACCCACAGTTCGCCGGTATGTTACCAAATTTCATTTCGTTTAACTTCTCGTAGCTTTTATTTATTATTTATTTATTTATTTTATCCCTAGACATAACATTAATTAAAGTAATAAAACGCTAGGTTGTTTATTTTCCAAGCTTGATGTAAACAGACAGACAGTTTGGCATAAATGTTGTCATATTAGATAAGACTTATGATTTGTACGAGTTCCACAGCGGTGATTTTATGTTTTTGATTAAATCTCTGATTATTATCAATGTTTATTTATTACGAACTAGTATTTGATTACGGCTTGGCTGATTGTAAGTAATTTTCATATTTCAAGTAGTACAATATTCAAATCTATGTATACCTAACAGAAAGTCTAGTTTCTGTTGCCTGTTTAAATTACAGTTTTGATTGGAATTTTTTTTTTTTCATTTTTTGTCGTTGTGATGTCGTGATAGCCTAGTGGTTCAGACAGCTCTCATGCATGGCGTTATAGGTTCAATACCGGGCAATTTCCTTTTTGACTTTTTCAATTCATAATAATATGTAATTCCTAAATTAATACTGCCTCGTTAGCCTAGTGGTACTAAGCACGACTGCTACGCTAGCGGTCTTGGTTATTGGGTTTTTCTATGAAATTCTCAGTAGCAGCTCGGAGTTAGGATTTGTGCCCGGTTAATGGCAATAAGCATGCCCCCTATTACATGGGACCTTAACATACCGGCGAACTGTGGGTGTACACTGGTACGCCTCTGCCTAACCCTTCGGGAAATACAAGCGTGATGGTATGTTTTTCTAAATTAATCTTAGACATAGGTAAAGGAAAACATTGTTAGGAAAGCTGGGCTTATAATTAATATAGATCTAAAATCGGTTATCCACATTGAGCACGCGTGGTGATCAATCCTCGTTCCTTTTCTGCACAAGAAAAGGCCTTTGCCCTACAAAGAGACAATAATAGGCTGGTTTTATTTTGTAGTTGTTCATTACTTACCTGCTTAGGTGAATATGACTAACAATCATTAATCATGTTCAAGAATTAGCATGTTTAAGAATATAAATCTTAAACATGGCATAAATTACACAAAGCCCAAAATCACCAACAGTAATTGATGAGTAATTTATTATTAATTAATTTGTTGTAAATATTTGCACATCTTAATACAGTTGAAAATGTTTTTTTAATTCCCATATCATGCAAATTTATTAATTAAATTATTTAATTATGTCCAAACAGACATATCTGTAACCTTTTTAGTAATAGTGAAATACCGTATTAGACTTGTTTTTGGTTCCATTTAACAAGATAATTAAGATAAGCTGCCTCGTTAGCCTAGTAGTCCTAAGAGCGACTGCTACGCTAGAGATCTTGGGTTCGATTTCCAGGTCGAGAAAAGTGTTATTGGGTTTTTCTATGAAATTCTCAGTAATAGCTCGGAGTTAGGATTTGTGTCCGGTTAATGGTAATAGACTCGCCCAGTATCATATTGGACTTAAATATACCGGCAAACTTGTGGGTACACATTGGTACACCTCTGCCTAACCCTTCGGAGAATACAGGCGTAATGGTATGACATGAATTAACTATACACATAAATAAAAATCAAAGTGTCTGTTTGTAATGTCAAAATAACAGCTTTTTATTAAATGTACATGAACGTTCACACGGTAATTATCCAAAAAAACAATTAAAAAAAACTTTTGAACGTCTGTCTGTTTGTTTGTTCTGGCTAATCTGCGAAACGGCTGCACCAATTTTCACTGGCAGATAGTTGTTTTTAAAAGATGTAACTAAGGCTACCGTTATTTTGGAAAATAAATTAGGGTTCTGCGCAAAAAAAGAAATAACTACGCAGATAACTGACCGGACAAAGTCGAGGGCATACGCTAGTTATAAATAAACATGATACAGGTAAATGATAACGAGCTTAGCTAAAGAAAGTCACTAAAGTATGTATATCAATTAGAAAGATACGACTTAATTAAGAAATTAATAAAAGATAAGGATTTTTGATAAGAATCTTTAAAATGTTGGTGGCCTTAAATATTTTGCAATTTTAGCTAATTTGTTTTGCCTAAATACCGTATTAATTGATTATTAAGCAGAAATTGAGATTGTGAAAACATCCGCCTTTGAAATGTTTCTCATAAACCTAAAATTGTCACTTTTAGAGTTGGTTGGTAAAGTCTGTCACTAATGAGGAAAATGATGACAGTAATCAGATCAGTGTTGACCCTGTTTGTAGCGTCGCTACAAAAAATCAAAAATCTCGCTCAAAATTTTGACTACATGGTTGGCGCAGTGGGTTAGGGGCTGCGGGTTGCTCGTAAGAGATACCGCGCCCCCGGAACGCAAAGGGCACAAGAAGGAACATGGGTGGGTTTTAGTCAGTAAAAGTCTGACACTCCCCCAAATTTCAGCTGTATTGGTCAAGTAGTTTTCGAGATTTTGTGTTTAGACAGTGACTGTATGACATTTCGCTTTTATAAATTACTAGCTTTACCCCGCGTTTATTTTGGATTTTCCATTCCCATAGGAAATAGTGCGATATTATACTATTCCTCAAGAATCCAGCTATCATTTATAAAAAGAATTAGTCCAATTCCAGAGATTACCGCGCTTAGACAAACATACTTTTCCGCTTTATTATAATACTAGCTCTGCTCGCGACTTCGTCCGCGTCGCGTCGTCACACGCATTAGATTACGTTTTTGGTTACTGCTCCGCACCTATTAGTCGTAGCGTGATGTTATATAGCCTATAGCCGTCCTAGATAAATGAACTAACCAACACAAAAAGATGTTTCAATTCAAACCAGAAGTTCCTGAGATTAGCGCGTTCAACCAAACATACAAACAAACTTTTCAGCTTTTAAAATTAGTATAGATTCTTATGCACAAAAGAAAAATTACCTCTTAAGTAAGTTTAAGCTCTACTAGAATATATCAAAATGCCACTTATGCAGATACCATAACTGACAGAGGCCGATTTACATAACTGATCTCATTGGAGGGACTGCTATCCATCACTTTACGTGCCCATGGTGATCAATCACGTAGTTTATCCGACAGACGTTACTTTTGGATAGTGTGGTACACTTTTTGGGTTAGGTTATTTGGGTCATTTTGGATTAATTGTGCTAAAAACAATAATCGGACCTCGTGTTGTAAAGACGAGGTTAAATTACTTATTAAACTACTTTTTTTTTAAGTCTTACTTCACACTAGTAATTTCTTCTGTATCGTAGGTGCGTTTACAAATATCTAAACTTACATTCACAAACAGCCAGATCCGGAATAACTATCTGTAGGCCATACTAATATGTTCCGTGATGGAAACGAACCCGCTACACGCCGTGCAAGTAATGTGACTGTTTTGACAACTCATGTTAAGCTCACTTCAAACTAGATTCGATCGATTAGAGAAAACGCCAAAAAAGCAATAAATATAAATGACATTTATAAAATGTATTTATACTACCTAATAACTGAGTCACGCTTTGTATATATATATATATGTATATAAAATTGCACTTACGACTTGGTACAGTTAGCGATAAAAGTCGATTAACATGGTTACTTTTACATGTCATTTTAACAGATACGAACTAATACGTAACACTTATTTTCAGCATATTCGGTAATAGGAGTTCTTTTTTTATTTTATGTTACATCCATTACTTATCGATACTCATATTATAAATGCAAAAGTAACTCTGTCTATCTGTCTGTTCAGTTTTCACGACTATACCACAGAACCGATTTTTATGAAATTTTGTACAGATTAGTTTGAACCCCAAGACATGAGATAGGCTACTTTTTATTTCACAACTACATTACATTAACGCGGACAAAGTTGCGGGCAAAAGCTTATCTATATTTCGATTTTCTATATAATAATAAATTGTGATTAGTAAATCTGTCAACTGCCTCGGTAGCCTAGTGGTCCTAAGCGCGACTGCTACGCTAGAGGTCTTGGGTTCGATTCCCAGGTCGAGCAAAAAGTGTTATTGGGTTTTTCTATGAAATTATCAGTAGCAGCTCGGAGTTAGGATTTGTGCCCGGTTAATGGCAATAGGCTCGCCCGTTATTACATGGGACCTAAATATACCAGCAACTGTGGGTGTACATCGTACACCTCTGCCTAACCCTTCGGGGAATACAGGCGTGATGGTATATTTTTTTATATAAATCTGTAGAGTTGCACCACTTTTATCGCTGACAGTACATGATTGGCAAAAACTTATAGACACAGAACATGACGCCCGTCCAGATCTGGGTCAGTAGAAAATCAATCACCGTCCAAATTTATTCTTTATTTTATTTCACCCAATTGTTTGCCATTCAATAAGATATGAAGGTTACGATCTAGCGCGGGCTAAGGCCTAAATTGGATTTCCTAACATTCGGGATTCAAAATTGATTTTGCCCGTATGAGTACTTCAAACTCAATAAGGGCGAGAGAATTTATGTGGGTTGAAACGGGTATAGGGGAAGTAATTTGGAAATAAAGTCCCACTTCTGCTGCTAATCACTGAACGTATTAGCGCTGAACGTAATATGTGCATCCCTCTCAAATTGGTTGAAGTTGACAGAGACTGAATGATGTTTAAAATACGTTTAAAAAGTCACCAGACCTACATCATTTTAGTATGGCTGAAATTTTGAGGAAAGACAGAAGGATTAGGTTTCAGCCAATAAAACGTTTGGCTGAAGTACAAATAGTGATAAAAATGTATCCTTAAAAACATGCATACAAAGTATTTTTGTACTTAATAACTTAAAACTGTTCCAGAATTTAAGCTAGCATTTGCACTTGACCTTCATAACTACATTATTCCTCTATCTATTCTCAAAATGTCAGCTATGCTTAAATAACGTAAGTATGACGTGTGAAGGATCATGGACTATAACTGATAAATCACAAACTAAATAGTACCTATTTGATGAACATTTACTGTTTAAATTCTCGTGTTACACTAACTGACGTTTTCAGTCAAAGTAAATTTTTTATCTGATTGCCAAGCAAAGTCGCGGTCAATACACCAGCTCGTACCTAAACCTATAAAACGATATCTGAGCTGCTCCACTTTTTCACGGCACAATAATACGAGCGATAAGCAACGCGAAATTGTTTATAAGTCCTTAACATAATTCTTATGGAAGTAAAGCTGGTTACTCATCGGGGAATCAAGAGACATGAACAGTTGATTAGTCAGAAAATTCGGATTCGAATTCTTTTTTGTAAGTTTTGTGATTTATTTTTTCTATAAAACATGTCCTAATTTATTTGATTATATAGTAATGATTACCATTTACAATGTTCTAACTAGGCCAACCCACTCAACAAATGTTTTGTTTCTGGAAGTCGGAATGAAGGTGACTGTTGTAAACGCTTCTAGCTCTAATTCAGAATAATTTTATTCTTAGACTAAAAAAGCAACTCGTTCAGTTGACTATCTACTAGGAACATATTTATTATAATTGTACTTCATAAAACAGCGAGATAATTTAAGAACTGAATGGAATTTAAACTTGTGCTAACGAGGTAGTACCTACAGGTGCAGGCAAGGTGCGGAAATAATTCATTGAGATTAAATAATGCGGTAGGTGTAAATGAAGACAGGTTGTTAGGTTGCCGCATCGAGCAACACAGCAACCTGTTTCCATAAGAACTTCTTTATTATTTAATTAACTGGCAAGTTAATTGTCTGAGAAGCTGTATACTTACTTTAAATTGTGTTGGTCAATTTGTCAACCAAGCGTTGAAAATTGAGATGACAATTCGGAAACAAAAACATGCTAATTGAAAAATGTTTTGTTACTCACTTGGATGACATTTTGACAGCGTAAAAATCAAACCAAAGTAAGTGTATGCTTTTGAGCTGCAAACGATAATTTTCAAATACTCAAGTGCAAAATTAGGTCTTGGACCGGACAAGTCAGTTCATTCATTTGAAAGAAAAAAACGAGGAAAAAATATAGTTGCCAACTAGCAACCTAACCGCATACTATCGAGTTGGTTATGGTTGCGAGCCCGCTAATGAGACCTAAGCTTTAGATACACTTTTCGCTTATATTAAGCTGAATTAGCATTCCAAAGTGTATCTTCCTGCTTAAGAGATTTATTCCATTATTTATTTTAAGTTTACGTGACATTGCGAATTTAAGGTAACTCGATTTTTTCCTAAATATTATTTTATTTTTAGTTTCTTTTATCAGCCTATATTGTCCCACAGCTGGGCAAAGGTCTCCCCCCCCATTGCCTATGCGTTGCCTTTTTTTGGCCAATTTTAGTTTAAACAGCCAAAAATGTAGGTACTCAAGCCTAGAAGTAATTTTATTAAGAAAAAGGGTTTCAGTAAGAAAGAGAAAAGGGAAATTATCCCAAAAATGTTACTTAGAGTTAGAACAGTTGTAGTTGAAATTGTTAGTACGCAATATACTATATCCAGAATGTTTAGTGTTTCAGGAGCTTCTAATTTATCAATGTCTAAATGTTCAAGTTGAGTGATAAACGGCGAACGTTCTGTTCCCTACCTAAACTGAGACTATTATTTGAAACCATTTTACCATTGTTTTGTAAAAAATTATCCAATTACATACCATCACGCCTGTATTCCCCGAAGGGTTAGGCAGAGGTGTACTATTGTACACCCACAGTTCGCCTGTATGTTTAGGTCCCATGTAATAGGGGGCGAGCCTATTGCCATTAACCGGGCACAAATCCTAACTTCGAGCTGCTACTGAGATTTTCATAGAAAAACCCAATAACACTTTTTGCTCGACCTGGAAATAGAACCCAAAACCTCTAGCGTAGTAGTCGCACTTAGGACTACTAGGCTACCGAAGCAGTTATCCAATTAAGGGATTATTATTTACATTTTTTGTAAGGGTGGCGACTTGAAAAGATTTTCAGAGATGCATATAAAAATAAGACGTAATATGTCGACTCAAAATACATTTTATTATAAAAAGGGCATAACTATGATCAGAAGATTTGGCCATCAGGACATAAAATACAAAACAACTGCTATTTATTTCCAAGGAACTGGGCGAATTATTGCAGCAGTAAATAAAGTTAACGTTGAAGAAGGACAAGTGTGATATGCATATTTATTACAAAATTTTATTTGAAAGTAACTGTGTCTGTCTATTTGACAGTTTGTTTGTTGGTTTGTAACTTCATCACAACAAGACCACTAAACATATCGTAATAAAATTTAATAGAGATAAAGCCAGGGGTCTGGACAAAGGCATAACTTACTCTTTGATCCACGAAAACCGACATTTCCACAGACAAAGTCACGGGAAAATTAAGACATATAGTATATTTTAAGTAATGTAATCCTTTAGTAATTAAATCTTCTCACTGACAAAGCTAAGCATTGCTCAACCACGGCTGATACGATGACAGATGTAATTAATCCCTTTTCCAACATTCATTATGATTGACAACTGATATAATGACACTAGTACACATTAAAAAAATCAGCACAAATAGTCTTTGTGAAAGAGCTCGTCCGGGGAAGTTCTATAACTATACATATTTCTTCCGCAAAGCAACGTTGCTGTGTTCCGGTTTGAAGGGTATAGGTATCGGTGTAATTACAGGCATATGGGACATTTCAACTTTGTCGATGGGTTGGCAACGCCTTTGCAAGGCTTCTGGTGTTGCACATTTCTATGGGCAGCAGTGACCACTTAACATTAGGTGGGATATAAAAAAACAAATATGTTAATTAATCGATGCTGTGGCGCGGTGTGTATACAGCCTTAGACGTCGTTGGCTCGACTGAGGATCCAACTAACTGTATTCTTACGAACGATAGTGAAAACGCGAGCCGTCTACACGTAAGTCCAGCCGTGTTCTGCTATGAATAAGATAAGGAGGTATTTGTTTAATGTACCATAGCTAGACCGTGTCTGTGGAAAATGTTTTTAAAATAGATAATAGTATGAGTTTGTTCAACTAAATTATCCATATTGATGATTAAAAAAAAATGATGTGTAAAATAATTAATAATTAATATATGAGATTATTATGATCCCACTGCAGGGAAAATTTCTCGACTCATTAATAAAAACAAAAATAGATTGTTAAACATTTTATTATTTGTCCCAACTACACAGTATTAAACATGAGATGCTTTACATTTTAATCATTAAAATTAAAAAAAAAACAACTTTACATATCTATCAGTTAATGAAATCGAAACTTAACCATTAAAAATATTCTTCACAGGTAATATTTAATAATCCGACTCAATTAAAATTGCTTCTCGCTTATCAACGATCGATGCATAATCGCGGTGTGTGGAGCCAGCCTAACCTGATGTCGTTGGCTCAGCCGGCTTGAAGCTAACTGTACTGGCCAAACGATAGTGAAAACAGCGGTCGTTCGCTTACTCCACTTCGCGGCTCACTCCGATGCGGTATAATTCAACGGGTTTGCTGATCCATTGTTGTGCGGTACGGTTTTAAGTGTTTCTCTCAAATAATTAATATTGAAGTGTCAGTTTGTAATTTCAAAATAATAGCTATTTACTAAATGCGTATGATTGTTTACATGGTACTTATACCAAACAAACGAATATGTTTTTTTATTTCTATTTCTCTGTCTCTTGACCGATTTTGACAGGAATTTTACTGATAGATAGCTGATATTAGAAGGAGCAACTCAAGCTACTTTTATTTTAGGAAAACCAATTAGGTCTTCGCGCTTAGTTGTATGATAAAGTTTTAATTGAAAGCCTTGAAGATTTATTTTGCTTTTCTCCAATTTCTTTGCATAATTTTTTGATATCCTCTTAAAAAAAAAACTCACAAGTACTGACCAATTATTGCTATAATACATTCTACATCATATAAACTAATAACTCTAAACACCATCCTCATTTTTACCGTCAAAATCAAGAACCAATTCACAATATAAATCCAATAACTCATCAACAATGGCCACGCGCGCTCCCCCGCGAGTAGCGTAAAATTAAACGATGCTATTCACTGAGATCTCTTCAGATACGTAAACTAGCATGACTTTAGTTACTAGTGTATTTATACTAGTTAGCGCTGTAATAGCTCTCTCATTACACCTGCACTTTGCGAATACGCTAATGCTTCTAGACGTTGAGTAAACTGCAGTGGGATGATGTTTTATTGTCTTTTCATTGGCCATCGTTTTCTTTCATTGATGTTTGTTGGCGTGGTTCAAAAGGTTGCCTAACTTAAACGAGACATGTCTGCTGCATGTCGAATCACCTATGGGCCTATAGAATGCAAGATTGTTGTCCCAAAATGGCGAGACAGGACCGACACCACGAAGGAGATGGCGGCAACCTCAATGGAGACCAACCAAGTATGCAGGAGATATTATAGTGCACGATTGTGTGTGCAAACGCAGTTGGACTCCCACCCTCTCTCATAGTCCGATGGGACGGCAATCCGACACCACCGACTCGAACTTCGCACGAACTCAACGAACAGCAACTTCCAAACTCCCTGCTGTTTCTGAGAAATTTCTAATGGATAAACCCAATAAAAAAACCCCACTCTCTGCAGTCGCACTTGCGATTACTAGACCAACGGGACAGACAGCTGCCCAACTTTAAAATCGAACCACCTATGGGCCTGTAGAACGCCAGATTGGTGTCTCGAAATGGCAAGACTCCCGTCTTGCTCGATCCCTCGAGATCATGTAGAAGATGGTGGAGCGACTTGGACGGCTTCCTTGAGAATTGGATAGATGGAAGAAATGGAAGGAGGCCTCGGCCCAGCCGTAGACAGTATGAGCTAATTACTATTGTATGTAAGTTAGAATCGGTTGTTTTGTATTATGTTTGTAGGTTTTGTGTCAATTTCTTTGCGGTTCTTTGGAAGTGGAAGCGTATTGATTTTTATTTGGTCAAGGAAAGTAAGATAATCTTGAAGCTTCTAGTTCTATTTTTCATATTTAGCATTAGTAAGTTTAGTTTATTGTTCGCTAATACGAACAGTTACACTTTTTTTGGACATACCTGCCACCCAGCCCCTTACCACTGAAACTCCTGAAGACTACAGTCAGCAGTGACGACCAACAAAGAAGCGGTAAGGCTATGAAACTCCACGAGTTCCAGAGAAACGGTTCAACTATCTTAGATACCGCAACGAAATTAATTAAAAAAGAACAGCGGAAAAGTAAGAAAAAAACAAAAAATCCGTTTCCCTTTATTTCAATCAGAAGACAGAACCGAACTAGGTCAATAGCCACAAAGGAGAGTTTACTAATGGGATAAGCCGGATACGACTACGGATTAAAATGTTTTAAAATGTGAGCTTTGATAGTCGATTACAATAACCGGTGTGGCATTCAGACGTTTGAATTTTAAATACAAAAAAAAAACACATACCATCACGCCTATATTCCCCGAAGGGTTAGGCAGTGGTGTACCAATGTACACCCACAGTTTGCTAGTATGTTTTAAGTCCCGTGTAATAAGGGGCAAGCCCCTTGCCATTAACCGGGCACCAGCCTTACTCCTAGCTGATACTGAGAATTTTATAGAAAAAACCAATAACACTTTTTTCTCGACCTGGTAATTCAATCCAAGACCTCAGGCGCAACAGTCAAAAAAAAGTAATTCAAAGTCAAATTATTTCAATTTGACCATTAAACCATTAAACCTGAAGAATGGGAAAGAAACTCCATACATACTTTAAAAAAAAAATGTTTTACAATAAGTTCCTATAGTTCTGTAACCGATCCGCAATCACCTCTTTTTAAAACCATAATTACATTCACCCTGTATATGCTCTAACCTGGAATCTATTCAGCTGTTCGTTTCACATTAAGACCGTGACGAATGACCTGATTCTGTATGAATAACTAGCAATACCTCACAGTTTCACCTGCGTTAAGTTTTTCAATACTGCTCCGCTCCCGTGTGTCGTAGCGTAATGTTATGTACCTTCCTGGATAAACAGGGTTTGGAACGCAGAAAGATTGCCTAAATCAGACCCGTATCTCGTTACGTCTTTGGTTACTGCTCCCCTCCTATAGGTCGTAGCGTGATGTTATACAGCCTATAATATTCCTTATTAATCTGGCTATCATTTACAAAAGTAGTTTTTCCGATCCGACTGGGAGTTCCTGAGATTAACGCGTCTAAACAAACATACAAACTTTTTAGCTCCATAATATTAGTAAACATTCTTGGAAAAGACGCGTCGTAGCCAGGTATGCCACTTTTGGTATAGCCAGCGGCATCATCGAATATGGCTCGCTTGTGGAGTATTTTATTACTTCTTGTTGGACTGATGAATGTTTGGCTATCAGTAAGCTTGATTTAGTTTATGGGGTGGGCAGATACAGTTGAATTAACTCCGATGAGTTGTTAGCTAACTTGGATTTTTGATTTTCTTTATGACTTCCGACGTTTCCTTTTCTTCTGTTTAAGTAGTCATCATACTATTCGACTGATATTATAAATGCGGAAGTTTGTGAGGATGGATGTATGGATGTTACTCTTTCACGCTTAAACGGCTGAACGGATCTGGATGAAATTTAGCTATGAGATAGATTGTAGCGTGAAATAACAAACAGGGTACTGTTTGTTCCTGAAAAATGTAAGATTCTCGTGGGATAATGCACCAAATTTGTCGCGGACGAAGTTGTGGGCAGAAGCTAGTTGCCTTATATTTGTCAACTAGCTTATGCCCGCGATTTTGTTAGCGTGAAAGTCGGTAATTAAGAGTTTTTGTATGTTTGTATGTTATGCTTTTTAGACTAAACCGCTGAACCGATTATTATGAAATTTTATACAGCGTAAGTTTGAACTCCAGAAATGGCCATAGGCTATTTTTTTATCTGCGACTTTGTCTACGTTCGCGATAACTGACATTGCAAACAAAGTCGCGGGCAATACCTTGTTTTTATTCAATAAGACTGAAAAAAACCATCCGTCACACCATCACGCCTGTATTCCCCGAAAGGTTAGGCAGAGGTGTACCAATGTACCAGCTACAATTCCCCGGTACGTTTCGGTCCCATTTAACATGGGGCGAGTCTATTACCATTAATCATATTTCATAGAAAAATCCAATAACACTTATGCTCGACCTGGGAATCCAACCCAAGACCTTTAGCGTAGCAGTCGCGCTTAGGACCACTACGCTAACGAGGCACTGAAAAAGAAATCGATAATAAACAAGTAATTTCTAATACAATAACTTCAAGTAGTCAAACGTTTCCACTCAAAATCATATGGCCCTTTTAAACTGGCCTTCCAGTTCTCCCATTAAACTGTACCAAGACTCAAACTCATAATCCCGGCTTCCAAATCAAATGTCTGGAAGGATCGAAGTCTGAATGGATTAATTTAATACCCGACGAAGTTAAAATGGATTCTGGTTGAATTAAATGTACCATGAAAAGATCTTTGGGTAACGTTGAAAGTCAAGAAGGGTGAATTATTTTTGGATTGGTTTCGATGTATTTATTGAAAGATGCTGTTATTAATTGTTTGTTTTATTTCAAAAGTGTCTGTCTGCGACGTCGTTGGTGTTATATGTAGTTTTATATGTAGAGGTCTTGGGTTCGATTCCCAGGTCGAGCAAAAAGTGTTAGTGGGTTTTTCTATGAAATTCTCAGTATCAGCTCGGAGTTAGGATTAGTGCCCGGTTGATGGCAATAGGGTCGCCCCCTATTATATAGGACTTAAACATACCGGCAAACTGTGGATGTACATTACTACACCTCTGCCTAACCCTTCGGGGAATACAGGCGTGATGGTATATATGTATGTATTTACCCCACAGGATTTCAAAAATGGGATACAAACTCCAATTCTATGTGTTAAACTTTATCAATATTTTTATTAGTGCTACAGCTATTTTTTTTTTCAGTTGTGAATGAGTAACAAACATCCATCCAACCTCATACATTTTGGAAATAAGATAAAATTACACTGGACTGCGGTTTTACTCTCGTTAAGATACGTCTTTGGTTATTGCTCCACTCCTGTGTTCTCGTAGCGTGATGTTATAATAATTGAGTCAATAACCTTTTTCGATAAACAGGCTATATAATGCATCAAGTTTTTCAAATCGGCTTAGTAGTTCCTTAGATTGAGAATTAGAAACTGACTAAGGTAAGTCGTGTCCAATGATGCATATTTTAGATTTAAGATCATATTAGATCATAAACAATTTCAATTTATTTGAATTCATTGCGCATGACTAATCTCCGAGAAATATAATCCAAGTACTTCAAACATAATGAGACATAAATAATTTTAATTTTGTGCTATCACGACAATATGACTCACGAGTACGTAGAGAGCACGTAGCCGCACAAGTTAAACTATTTGTTATTAACTCCAGATCCATCAGTAATGCTGAAAGTCACGTTCTACAATTACGTATTGAGATTAAAGTTCAGTGTACGGTTAAGCCGTGTGGTGTACGTGTGAAGGCTACTCCATCCCTCGCGGGAATATATTATGAGATTATGTTTTGTAGACAATCAGCAGATGTTATAGCACAATACTATTCTACTACTGTTATTAATATGAAAGTTTGTGAGGATGGCAGGAGGGGGGCGGGAGGGAGTGTCAGACATTTACTAATTAAAACCCATCCATGTTCCTCCTTGTGCCTTTTGCGTTCCGGAGGCGCGGTATCTTTTTCGAACAACCCGCGGCAGGATGGAAGGATGGAATTCACATATATAGAAGCAAAAAGAATATTGTAACCAGGATTTTGTAAAAACACAAATTGAAAAGAGTGTCCGTGGACCTTCTTGTTCGTTATTCTCCATATAGACCTACGTTTTGGTACTTACAGCTATCTTCAAATTCTTCTTCTTTCTTTTCATTATTTTTTGCTTGATGAAGCAAAATTGCTTTGTTGTAAATGTTTTTTTTTTCATTATTTCTTTCATCTATCTAACTTCCTGACAGTTCTAAAGTGCCTGTAAATGGCCTAATTTAATTCTTGACTTTAATAGAAAGAGGGACAGACGAATGTTTGTTATTATTTCATGGGTTAACCGAAATAAGCTAGACCTTATATCCATTTATATTGATATATATTATTGATTTACATTAATTTTTATTGGTTGGCAGAATCGTCTCACAATTAGTTACTTATATTTCTCCACCTATGTATTTTTATCTTTCTCTACTCTGTATATTTTGTTTGTATGTATGTATACATGTATTTATTATATATTATTCCTGGAAACTTTCTGTTTCTTGCACCTACTTTGTTTACAACCCTAAGGTTGACTGATAGCAAATGCCAAAGGCATTAAGTCCACTTTTGTACAGTGTATTATTTACATTATGTGCAAAAAGTTTTAATAAATAAATAAATCTAGCCTAACGCAGGATCATTTTTAAATAGTTTTTGAGTTACCGTGGGATAATTTACGGCTTAATTCTTAGGTCTAGCAGACGTAGTCACAATCAGCAGATAATATAAAAATAATAATATCAAATTTTATGTCCTAAATTATCTTTGAGGAATTAACAGAAATTAAGCAGGAAGTCTTTCTGATTTTAAATAAAATTACAGTTTTTATAAGATTGATTTTTTAAGAGCTGTAATTAACAGATTTAAATTCTCGAATACGTTTTGATGTCATCCAACAGAAAACTAACCCAATGAATTCATCGAAACCTTTTCTCCAAACAAGAATTTCATTAACAAAGTCTTAAAACATACGGTCCTACGGTTACGACTGAGTGTTTAACATGGAAGGTATCACCGTTTACCAGGATGACTGCATAATTGCCTTTAAAAAAATGTCTGCTTCGACTTTCTACCCTTTTCAAGTATTATGTTCGAATTAAATTCCCAAACGTGATTTCATGTACCGTTCACGAAAGCGAATTGTGGAAAGTAGGGTTGTAACGGAGACTTTTTTGGCGGACGCGTAGGAAGGTAAAGGGCTTAGCATCCGCGGATGCGGAGGTAAAGGTAGAAGTGTAAGTGAAAAAAAAAGATGAATTCATGATTTATTAAAGAAAAAAAAAGTCTTTACATAGTACACTTTCTTATATAACTGGTAATCGTAATTAACGTGGTCTCCTACGTGAGCGGTTCCGACGAATGCGATGCGACGCGACACGACACGATGCAATGCGACGCGGTGCTACCAGCGACAAGTGTCCTACGTGATTTTGGTCATTACCTCTCGAAATATTTAGAAGTACAGTACAATTTTGCTTGCAGTTCGTGGCGTGGTACTTTCTGGCTTCTCCACAAAGAATATCAAGAATCGGAGGAAAGGGGGTTTATAAGAATAAACCGTGAAAAGACCGTGTCGCGTCTGGTCGCCCTCACAACAAATACGCGTTACGTCGCGTCTCGCCGTAGACTACCATATAGGCCGAAAGCAGGGTATGCCATTAAGTTGATCTTGTTTGTCGCGTGGCGTCGCATTCATCGCTCACACCGCGTAAGAAAAGGCAAATTATTTTTGACAGATCCGCGGAAGCGGTGGTATGATTTTTTTGCGGAAGTTCTGCACTTACGGAGGTGAAGGCGAGGTTACGACACAACCCTATTGGAAAGGACTGTGTACATTGGTCGATTGGTTTTTGCAGCCCAATTGAGTGGCTGAATTTATTTTTTTGCTGTATCGGTAGTAATTTATACAAATAGAATTTAAAGCCTTGTGTAAGGTTAATTTCGATTGGGAGTTTATTAGACTATGCCAATATTAGGTTTATGCTTCAAAAGATGCAGATTTTATGATTAAAAACAAATATGTATGTAAGTATCGGTTTTCGGTTACGTGTGTAACGGAACATTTTGAAGCCTTTACAGATATGAGTTGATGAATTTAGTTATTCTAAAAACGTACATTTATTTTTTTGCGGTCGTTTTTAACAAGCGCACGTCCTAGGAATTCGATTACCATAATTTGTTTCGAACTAATTAAGCGATGGAATTCTATTAAGCACATAATTGAAAGATTAAATTTTAGTCGGATAAACAGATTTTGCTTTGCAATTTTTATTTTCGTAAAAAGTAGTATAACATTCCATCACGCCTGTATTCCCCAAAGGTTTAGGCAGAGGTGTACCAGTACAACCCACAGTTCGCCAGTATATTTTTAGGTCCCATGTAATAGGGGGCGAGCTTATTACCATCAACCGGGCACAAATCCTAACTCCGAGCTACTACTGAGAATTTCATAAAAAACCCAATAACACTTTTTGTACGACCTGGGAATCGAACCCAAGACCTCTAGCGTAGCAGTCACGCTTCAAAAAAAAAAACAAATAAAGTAAAAAAAAAGAAAATAGTAGTATGTTTTCTGTTAAAGGCTCGCTGCCTTCCACAACCATATAAACTGCAATTATTTCAGTAGAATGGTCGATTTCAAAATAGCTATCAGCCATTCGAAACTAATATTTAAATTAAAAGTAGTTGCAATAACGTTAATGCATTCTACAGATATACCTTTCAATTAACAAGGTCGTCGATAGTGTGTCTTAGAAAATTCGTACAATTCAAACTGATCATAAAATTCAATACCTAATTTTATTTTATTTGAAAACTATCGACATAAGTACCTAACCAAAATAATATTGGACTAAAACACAAAACTTATCTATGCTAATATTACAAAGCTGAAGAGTTTGTTTGTTTGGTTGTACGCGCTAATCTCGGGAACTACTGATTTGAATCGAAAAAAATCGTGTTGGATAGTTCATTTATCGAGGAAGGCTATGTGCTATAGAATATGACGCTGCGACCAGTAGGTGTGCAGCAATAACCAAGGACGTAACATAATGCCAGTGAAACAGCTACGCGGACGAAGTCGCGAGGAGATGCTAATAAATAAATAAAATTACAAAGTATGAACAATTTATAAAAATAAGGAGGTTGCTTAAAATCCCTTCGGTCACGTGAAGAGTCGAGCAGTCATTAAATACAATATAGTCTGGAGACTACAGGAGAATAGAAGATTTTATTGGAGCGTTTTTTAAACTACCGTATACCGATGAACTGTGGGTGTACATTGTTACACCTCTGCCTAACCCTTCGGGGAATACAGGCGTGATGGATGGTTTTTTAAACTGAATCTCCAATAGTTGGATTTGGTGCAATTGTAGGTACTGGGGATTTATCGAAATAGAGAATTTAGGTTGGAAAAGCGGATTGGATTGTACGAACAAATATTTCGGAATTAATGTTGTACTAGTTATATGTAGCGTTTTTCATCCAAATTATGTTTATGTCTTTGGTTACTGCTCCGCTTCCTGATTTCGTAGCGTAATGCTACGTAGTTTAAACTATTTCCTTTGAACCTGGCTATCATATACCAAAAGAATTTTCTCAATCCGTTAGATTTCTGATAATTCAGAGATTCGCGCGTTTAAACAAACAAACAAAGAAAAATCCCCTCATCTGTATTATATTAGATAAAATATTTATCACCAATACAAGGTATTAGCGAACACGTCAATAAGTACTCAATAAATTTCATCGGTGTGGAATACTGAGATTGTTGATAGGAGTACCAACATGTCACGCTTTGCATAATCTGCCCACACGTCTCAACGTTCGGGAATTTCAGACAAGACTGACACTTCAGAACTGTTATGCTAATATTCATGGATATTCATTGCTTTCATGTTGTTTAGTTCGGTATATGCATAAATCAATGATCATCTTATACAATTTCCACGGTGTCACCCTAGTTCAGTTACGTTTTTGGTTACTGCTGTGCTGCTTTTGGTTTTAGCGTGATGTGCTATACGTATTAATTTTCCTCTTAAATCATTCTATCTATTAATGTAAACTGTATTAAAATCTGTTGCGTAGTTTAAAAGATCTAGGGTACAAAATGGCAGACGGCGGGAAGCGACTTTGTAGAGGTAACTTGTATAAATCTTTAATTACTTCAAATTTTTGAACAACTTTTCGCATTTGGTCATGCGAAATCTCTTATGTCAAAGGCAAATTCAATGCATGTATTTTAATTAAACCATTTACAGGCAGTTTTGAATGATCAGGGAATCCATGTGTTAGTCAGAAAGTTGAATCAAGTTGAATATTTCTATACATTTCCTAGTCTATCATGTTGGCTTTATCTTTTGTAGTTCAAAATAAAATAGTTATCGAAATGTTAGCAAGACGTCACCTTTATCTGCCATAAAACCATTTTCTTCCACTAGATAAAAATCACAATACAGAAATAAAATGTTCACATTTAGCCAGTGTGTATTCCCTTTATCGTACTATAAACGTCGATAAAGTTTTATTTTATCTCTGCATTGGTCATATTGCCTGCGTTTTACGACACTTAAATTAAACTTGTTGAAATGTTTAACGCCTTATTCGTTTCAACTTGAACAAGTGAAACGTTTACAAGAAACACATATTTATTTAAGCGCATGTTTATTTGTAACTGCCTCGGTAGCCTAGTGGTCCTGAGCGCGACTGCTACGCTAGAGGTCTTGCGTTCGATTCCCAGGTCGAGCGAAGTGTTATTGGGTTTTTCTAAGAAATTCTCAGTAGCAGCTCGGAGTTAGGATTTGTGTCAATAATGGCAATAGGCTCGCCCCCTATTACATGGGACCTAAACATACCGGCGAACTGTGGGTGTACATTGGTACACCTCTGCCTAACCCTTCGGGGAATACAGGCGTGATGGTATGTTTATTTTAGTGTGTGATTCCGTTCCATACCGTTTTATTGTCGACGATTAAATTTTCTTTCTCGGGTTCTGTGCAAAGGTTACCGTAGGTTAGGCTTTAGGGATTTATGTTCTTGTCTTTTATTTGTGTAGGGAATATTTATGGTCGTTTCTTTAAAGTTGTCCTCATTGTTTTCCCCGTACCTCAATATATTCAATCTTTGCCAGTCTGTTTTTTATAATTGAGGACTTGCAGATAAAGAAATCGTATTCAGAGCACAAAACAAATGCGTTAGAGCGATGTTTAGGATGCCGCAGACAGAAAGCTGTAGACCAATATTCCCTAAAATTAAAGTTTTAACATTGCCCTGTTTATACATATTGGATATGATTATGTTTGTCAGAAATAACAGCAACTTTTTTGCTAAACTAAAAAGCAAGAGGTACCTATTTAAAATAAGCTTTATTTCTAACAGAACTGGTCTTTTGAATAATTTATTTATTTATTTATTAAAGCTTTATGCACAAATGTAAAACAAAATACACAGTACAAAGGCGGACTTAATGCCTTAGGTATTTTCTACCAGTCTACCTTAGGGTGATGCAGAGACAATAATAATATGAAATGACAATGATAACTGCCTCGGTAGCCTAGTGGTGCTAAGTGCGACTGCTACGCTAGAGGTCTTGGGTTCGATTCCCAGGTCGAGCAAAAAGTGTTATTGGGATTTTCTATGAAATTCTCAGTAGCAGCTCGGAGTTAGGATTTGTGCCCGGTTGATGGCAATAGGCTCGCCCCCTATTACACGGGACCTAAACATACCGGCGAACTGTGGGTGTACATTGGTATACCTCTGCCTAACCCTCCGGGGAAAACAGGCGTGATGGTATGATGGTACAATGATAATAGTGTGGTTTGTATGATGGTTTCATTTGCTATTTTCTATTCTGTTTCGTGTAGCTGTAAGTTTGCCGTAGTACCTACTTAAATAAATAAATAAATAAATATGTGCCATACCTATATCTTATCTATCTTTATCTAGCTTTTTTTAGCTTTATCTTCTATATCTTTTGCCCGCAACTTCGACACGTGAATTTTCTTACAAATATCTTTTTTTTTTGAAAATTAAATAAAGCCTTTGTTACTCGCCGATAATGTAGCTTTCCATACGCAAAAGTTCTTGAGTTTACCTATTACAAAAAAAAATCTCTTTATAATATTAATCAAGCTTAAATCAGCCGGTATATCCAAGCATATGAAGGATTTAATAGACTTCGTTCTACAATACTAATGGATATGGGAATACTCTTCCCATATTGTATTCCCAAGAAAAATCTTCGCAGTATTCTGAAGCGTTTCCCATCGGGCATTCTTTTGAAATCAGCACGACAAGCTACGTTCAGACAAAATTATTTCTTTCGTTTTTCTTTACATGCTATAGATTGAACGTTGACAATGAATAATTACCTTTTTACGTTATCATCAGTTATCTGCCACTGAAAGTCTCGTCCAAAATCGGTTCAACAGTTTTAGAGATCAGCCGGAATGAACAGACTGACAGACAAAATTTTTTAAATTATAAATAGCGAGTTAACATTAATATTAGGTATTTAGTAAGCAACTAGGCTCGCCCCCTATTACATAGGACGTAAAACATGCCGGCGAACTGTGGGTGTACATTGGTACACCTCTGCCTAACCCTTCGGGGAATACAGGCGTGATGGTATGTAGTAAGCAACTATTATTTTGACATTACAAATAGACACTTCAATTTTATATTATTTGCATAGATGTGGGATAGTAGCATTGGGATGCAAAATTACCAAAATATTTAAATTTAGAAGAAGTTAAAGTTATTAAAATCATCTCTGACAGACATATACCATTGCCAATTCTAACAGTATAATGATGTTATCATATTTTTTACCCGTCATCATACCATGATGTCATCAGCCATTTCAATCCTAACGATTTGATCACCGTTACAGTAATTTTAAACTGACAGTACAATGTACCTTTTTAATACTTGTGTTGCTATAATCCTAGCGAAAAAAGATGGTTACATTTTCTTTAAATGTTTGTTTGGAAATTTGTGTTTTCAATTTGGCAGTGTTATAGGAATATTATGTGTTTTTTTCAATTGGCAAGTCATCGTAATTAATTTAATTGATATCTTCGTATTTTAAATAATTATCAATGTTGGAAAAGGTATAAAAAAATATAATTATCTTATCTCGAAAACAAGAAACCTCAGTTTTATTAATTTCCTAAATTATTCTCGTCTCCAAATTGGCACTAAAATTCAAAATTTCTCCTGAGAAATCCATTAAGTTAATTGATAATTAAGAATTCATTAAAAATATAGATAGGTGTGATTATCATATTAATGATATGTTATATTATGAAGTAGGACTCATTTTGTATCTGATATTTGATATTAATTAGCGTATTTGCATGAAAAATGCTAAATTAATTAACTGTTTATTTAATTGTATCAAATGGCTTAGGCTATTGAAAAACGGGGTCTTGATCTAGCTTATTAAATAGCAATCAATATCACCGGAACCTTTGACCGAGATTAATAAAAAATATCACGCACTTATAGTAACCGGCGCGAGTCGTGAGCACAAACTTTAAGTTAAACTACCCAAAATTTGGACTCTGGCGGAATTAATGAATTTTTGGGCGCCGACGCTGCTCGCGATTTGTCCGTCAGTCGAATCAATCGCGTGCAGCGTTGGCGCCCCCCGCCTCCCTCGTACCGCCAAAGAGACCCAAAACTGAAGTTTGTGCTCACGACTCGTGCGCACAAACTTCTCTATAATTACACTAGTTGTTTGACAATTCAAAGTCAAAATCAAATAATTTATCGAGTGCGTATTTTTAGGACAATCACACGAAAAGATGGGATGGCAACGCATTTACAAGGCCTCTTGGTATTACCTGCCGGGGTGAGGAAGAATGCACAGAGCGATACCCGTGCCCCGGCCAATGGTAGTTGGGGGAACACCATGGGGTTTTAGTCGGTAGGAGCCCGAAACACTCCTCCGCCTTTCCCGAGGCGGAGGCAGTCCATGAGGATTTCCCACGAGGAAAATAAAAAAAGGCCTCTGGGTATTGCAGATGTCTATAGGTTGAGGTTACCACTTAACATCAGGTAGGCTGTGTGCGGCGTGTTTGCCATCCAACTAAATTTAAAGAAAGAAAATAAATTCTAATTCTTTCTTCATAAATTAAACCTTTTTGCTTGTATAGTATTTTTTTTTTAAGTTTATTATTACATTTTTTTTCAATGAGGATGAATTAACTTTGTTTGACAGCTCTTAAATGAGATAGAGTATTCATAAAATCATCATGATTTTCGTTGTAATTAATTACAACGAAAGCTAGTATTAATACTAGCTATAGAAGTTACCACGAGGTCGTGATAGCCCAATGGTTAAGGCGCCTCTCATACACGTTGTGAGTTCGAAACCGGGCACAGGCAAGTACCAATGTGACGTTTTCCATTTCATATGTACCTTGGACATCATGGACTTCGGGGAAGGAAAACAGGACATGATTATAATTCTGAAATCACCAATCCGTCTTGAGCAAGCGTGGTGATCAATGCTCGTGCTTTCTCTGTATCAGAAGAGGAATTTTCCCTGTAGTGGGACAATAATAGGTTATTTTATTATAGAAGTTACCACGATATTGTTTTAAAGTAAGTGCCAGCCAAACCTGAAGAAGGATATTAAATGCTACACTCATCATTACATACAAAATCTAAAAAAAACGGTAACCGTATCGTATTCCATTGTTTGCCAAAACTAACAATAGAAATGTACAGATCATTTATTTCCGATTCAATTCAAAGTGCTATTCTTCACGGTACAACCGCGAACTAATGTTAACACAATTATTGTAAAAGCTTCAATTCAAAACATACCTTATAATTCTAAACGTAAAGGTGGAAATGCTGTGTGGTTTTCCAAGCAAAGATCGTGTAATTTAGCAAGGGTGTTGCATTTAATTGATATGCCTTGTTTTTTGTCGTATTCTAAGTTGATCTTTTTTTTTTCTTTAAAGAAAATTAATCGATGCTCAAATATAAGATCAGATACGTTCCGTTAGCCATTATGTTCCGATTTACGGTATCGATACAATTGTTTCTTTTTTTTAAATTTGATAGTGTTTTTTTTTGCGGATATGAAATGTTAATTAAATTGTAGATCAGACTGGAATCATTTATCATTTTGATAACCGTTAACGAATTAATACAAGGCGAATGGAAATAAGGCTTGTAAGATCAGGAACCATTTTTTTATGTCTAGACTTTCTCATTCATTGTTTCTATTTGGTGTGAAGGAATTATAATATCAAGCTTGCCTTGAACCTAAGCAACACACACAGTAAAGCCTTGTGGGGCCCACAAGTTGTGTAAGAAATTTTTTGTACATTTCCTATATGGTATCGACACATAACCACTGATTACAGCCACCAGCCGTCACTAGGCCGGGGCTGCGGGTTGTTCGCAAGAGATACCGCGTCCTCGGAACGCAAAGGGCACAAGAAGGAACATGGGTGAGTTTTAGTCAGTAAAAGTCTGACACTCCCTCCCGCCCCGCCCAGGGCGGGAGAAGTTATTTGATGATTTCCCACCCCCAAAAAAAAAAAAAAAGCCGTCCCTAGTGACTCAGAGTGCGGCAGCACTTGCCTAGTCTCTAATGTAGCACCCCATAATCCCCTTTCTACAACCTAATTTCAAGGGTCCGGCATTGAAGCCAGCATCTATGGATACCTTCTTATTAACATATTTATCTATTCATCCTCCATGTTTTAATCATGCTAAATGACGTTATAGTGCTGAGGACTCTATAATCTTGGGCCAAGTTACATAATATACCATCACGCCTGTATTCCCCGAAGGGTTATGCAGAGGTGTACCTATTTACACCCACAGTTCGCCGGTATGTTTAGGTCCCATGTAATAGGGGGTGAGCCTATTGCCATTAACCGGGCACAAATCCTAACTCCGAGCTGCTACTAAGAAATTCCAAATGGAAAAACCCAATAATACTTTTTGCTCGACCTGGGAATCGAACCCAGGACCCCATGCTCATCAGTCGCGCTTGCGACCACGAGACCAACGGGGCAGTGTTACCAATATACTTTTACTTTTGTACTTATTTAACAATATGTTTAAATATAAAGACAAATAAAATAAACCAGTAAAAGCTTTAACCGCGGACTGGAAATTGGATCTACAAAGGAAAAGAAGTTCTCTCTTTTGCAATTACTGTAATCGAACAAAGGGCAGAGCTCATTATGTTTAAAAGGATATTCCTCCTTCACAAAGTAGGTCAAGGCTTTTGTTTGGGAGAAAATAACGCCTTTGATTGAGATTTCAATTTCTATGCAAATCTGAGTTGGATGTGAATTGGTGCTGTTTGATCTTTAATCTGTGTTTTTGGTTTCATTAGACCGTTTTTGTGGAAAGGAATTTATTTTGTTGTTTAAGAGTATATTCGAGTCGTATTTCAGCCAATAGGTAATTTTATATTAATGATATTTTTGGAAATAGGATACCTCATCATCATCTACTTAGCATTTTCCCAACTGTGTTGGGGTCGGCTTCCAGTCTAACCGGATACAGCTGAGTACCAGTGTTTTACATGGAGCGACTGTCTGACTTCCACAACCCAGTTAGTGGGCAACACGATACCTCTTGGTTATACTGGTTGTCAGACTTTTTGGCCATTACCAGTAACGACTGTCAAAGATCTACGAATGACAGCCGGGACCAACGGTTTTACGTGCTTTCCAAGGCACGGGGGTGTCACACCACCAACTTCCAAACTCCGGGCTGCTACTGAGCAAATCCTAATGGAAAAACCCAATAACACTTTTTGACCGACCTGGGAATCGAACCCGGGACCTCTAGCGTAGCAATCACCCTTAAGACCACTAGGCTACCGAGGCAGTTAAAACACCTGCCTCAATACACGCAAAATAATAATTAAAAAAAATTAACACCATCATAATAATACAACTTTAATTAACGCCACATTTTTATCACAAACATTCGCAATCTACCAAGCCTTAGATACGATCTATTTTTCCCCGATCACCATGGCAACGCAATAAATAAACCCAGCTCATGGTCTTTAGAGGTTATTTATGCTGTCTACCCCACGCCTACCCTGTACCTGAATAATTGTTACCCCTAGGGCTATTTAATGCCTAGCCCCAGCGAATCACATTGATTAAGAATACAGATGCCGTACTGTCCTGCAAGTCGTTTATTAAGTTTTAGTTTCCGCAAACTATTGGCCCTACTAAGGTAATGAAGTTAAATAAGAAACATTTGAAATCTAGTGACAATCTCATCTCACCGACAATCAAGGTCAAATACTCAAAGGTATTGGTAAATATAGGTATGTTTTACCGATTGCGATTAATACCTAGAAAAGATTGAATTGTTCTTTCAAATAACAAAATTACCACCTCTAGCTATTATGTGGCTTCACTAAATATTATAAAAATATCCCTAACTCAGCTAACAAACGAGCTGATAACTTTGAAACCGCTGAACCGATTTCCATCAAACATACATACACAAGAACATTCCCGACTAATACACCTTTCAAACAAAAAAAACAAAATCAAAAATGGTTCATGCGTTCGGGAGCTACGATGCCACACACAGACACGTCAAACTTATAACACCCCGTCGTTTTTGCGTCGGGGGTTAAAAACAAAATTCTCCACCGAGTCTGTCTGTCGTTTTGTTCGCGATAAACTCAACAACTCCTGCACCGATATCCATGCTGTTTTTACCAATAGATAAAGTAGTTCTCGGGAAGGTTTTAGTATATAATTTGTCAAGTTGTTGTATACATTGGTTAAAATATAATAATATCTATTGGAGATATCGGAAAAAAATATGCCGTCTGGGAGCTTTTTAACTTTTACGCTTGTATGGCTGAACCTGGGTGAAATTAGGCACTAAGATAAATTGTAGTGTGGAAAAACAGATAGGATATTTTTTATTCCAGAAAAATGTACGGTTCTCGTGGGATATTATATCAAATAATGACGCGGACCAAGTCGCGGGCAGAAGCTAGTAATAGATAAAAACACTTACCTATTAGATATTGTAAAGGATATAAGACTTAATAAACTACTGATGGAGGAAATTAATGACTACAAAGTCTGGAATTATATAGAAGCTAAAGCAAGTGATAAGGTGACTTACTAACTTAATAATTAAGTCAGGTTACAGAATACGATACAGAGTAATTACAGCGTACAGAATGTAATTTCTGTAATATATAATATCAGCTTCACGTCATACTAGATAAAACATAATCGCTGTAATGTTCGAACATTAATTGAATAATATTTTCTTAATTAATTATTAAGCTATTTTGGTATATAAATAGAATTGTATAGTTACATGTGTGGCTAAGCGCAAAATTCGATAACCGCTGGACGGAATTCGCTGATTATTTTTTGTTGTCTTAGTAATTTCCTGTTTTATTTATTGAAAATTCACCGGAAACGTCTGAAATTTGCACCCGTGAGACCCGCCGAAGCTGTTTGTTTGTATTAAAATATAAAAAATGATCTCGAATGCAAATCGTTCGAGTTTCGAATCGATACCTCATGGTATGAACCCGTAAGAGTATGCTGCGCGTCCTTGGTATTCAACGGTATCCAGGATCTTAATAGCTACTGGTTTTGACGCATTAAAATTATGAGCACGGCTGGCCAAGAAATAGCTGAAGCAGTTCACTGGTCATGTTACCTTCAGGGTTACTACGTCCAGAGTCTGGTGACTAAAATAAATTAAACGCAAAAAAGAAAAGAAAATTTATTTATTTAATAAAGCAACAAGACGTACCTCGACATAGTTCACAGAATAAGTAAGCTAAAATGGCAATGGGCCTGCTATACTGGCCGTAGAACCGATGGCCGATATGTTGATGAGTGGAGACTGCAAATCGACAAGCTAAAGATGGGACGCCCTCAAGTTCGGTGGAGCGGAGATCTTTGCAGGGTAGCTGGTAGCAACTGGATGTGAGTTGCCGAGTATCAAGCTAAGTTTCTAATGTGCTAGCAGTGGACTGTTGCAGGCTGATGATGAAAGCGAGAAGAATGTTATAACTAGGCGTTTGTATAAAACCTAATTGAATAGAGTGTCGGTAGAGTATTTTTCTCATTCTTGTCCATAGAGGTCTAACTACGAGCAACTAGCTGACTAACTGGCTGACTCCTTAATAATTCAAAAGTGTCTGTAAATGGTCTAATTGAATCAATTGCCTCGACTTAATTCTGCTTTTAATTCTCATCTTCTTCATATTTTTCTCCATTTGATTTTGGCTTTGACGTTATTCTGCTTTTGGTCTATCATTCTCATATTCTTGATACTTTTATCCATTATCAGCGTCTCGTACATCTATTAGTTCACCTTCTAATACGTCTGTATGTACATACTTATCAACCCTAATCCTGCAACGCTTTGCAAGCGACAAGGCGTCGTCGTAAACAGTTATTTTAAATGTTATTATAACAATTAGCTACTTTATTGGCGGTACACGTATTTTGATAATTACCCGGCTTCAGTTTCTTCCGTATAATTTTGCGGGTTGATTTACAAAGTTGTTGGTTGTGTTTCTAATTTAACTAAGGCTTTAGGTATGTGTGCATAATTATTATGAAAACAGAGACGTGATAATGTTGTTTTGTTTATATAGGGTGACTTATAATTCACTGAAAACCTGAAAAGGGGTATTTGTACTTACCATCATCTGCGGAACCTTTTTCCAACAATATTGGGGTCGGCTTCTAGCTTTTTTTTTTTTGCAGCTGAATACCCGTGTTATACATGGATCGGCTGCCTACCTGACCTCCATAACCCAGTTATTGGGCAACACGATACCTCATGGTTAGACTGGTCGTCAGATTTCCTGGCTTCTGACTATCCGTAACGACTGTCAAAGCTCTACGAATGACAGCCGGGACCAATGGCTTTACGTGCTTTCCGACACACGGGGGTGTCACACCGCCAACTTCCAAACTCCAGACTGCTACTGAGCAAATCCTAATGGAAAAACCTAATAACACTTTGTGCACGATCTGGGAATCGAACCCGGGACCCCAAGCTCATCAGTCGCGCTTACGACCACGAGACCAATGGGACAGTCAGTATTTGTACTTATCATTAGTAATAATTTTTATTATGGGACCAACCCTTAAATCATGAAACAATAATCAGCTGTTCCCTGCAAAAGTGCTTCGCAACACGATCATAGTGTATGGAATAGCTGTTTTCGTTTAAAGAAAGATTTCGATACAATGCAAAAATTGTTGTTAAAATAAATTCAAGAATATTTCTAAACGGTAAATTAATCATCATTTTGGTTTTGGTCTTAATTAACGTTAGGTCTTTATCTCATTTCTTCTATGATTGCATTTAAGATTATAAGATTGCATTTAATTTTTGATTGCATGTAATATTCCTCGTTACTTATGTTGCTGTGCCCTTACAGGGTCCATAATTGTACCTTAGCTTTAAGCATGTTTGTAACACCTTACCTGACATTATGGCATGCAAATAAATGATTATGATTATTAAAATCAACAAACCTGCAAAAAGATTTTATTTATTTGTACAAAATAATTATCATTTATTTTCTTTTCTCATTTATGGAGTAAAAATTTTATTTTTTAATTTGGAATATGACACTTCTCTTGAAGCTTTTGATCAGGGTATAATGATCCGTAAGGGCATATATTTTCTTATGTAGTCATAACGTTTCTCGCTGAATGAAATATTAATATTTTTTGTTTATGTACATGGCTATATGCCAGTAAAGCAATAACAGTAACTGGAGTCGTTACTTTAATTCTTTGGCACAAAAGTTTTTGGCTCGTAACCTTACGATCCATTACACTGGGCTATTTTCTTTGGTTTTATTTCCTTCAGTAATTAATTATTGCTCTTAAAGAAGTAGTAACTTAGCCGTTAATGTATTGGATGGAATCGTGAAATATTTGCTCGTAAATAGGCCGTTTGGATTTCCAAAGACCACCCGTTTGACGTCATAAGCAAACGTAATCAGAAGAAGTGTTAATATAGATAAAATACACTCACGCCTGTATTCCCCGAAGGGTTAGGCAGAGGTGTAACAATGTACACCCACAGTTCGCCGGTATATTTAGGTCCCATGTAATAAGGGGCGAGCCTATTGCCATTAACCGGGCACAAATCCTAACTCCGAGCTGCTACTGAGAATTTCATAGAAAAACCCAATAACACTTTTTGCTCGACCTGGGAATCGAACCCAAGACCTCTAGCGTAGCAGTCGCGCTTAGGACCACTAGGCTGCCGAGGTTAATATAGATAATATTTAAAAATATATATTCTTGTTGTTTATTGACGCAACCAATTCGTGTATTCTACCGTAATAATTATTATGATACATCAAATCAAAACAAAGATTATTTATTTTCACGTCACCAAATCCTAGCTGCCTCGTCGGCCTAGTGGTCGTAAGCGCGACTGCTACGCTAGAGGTCTTGGGTTCGATTCCCAGGTCGAGCAAAAAGTATTATTGGGTTTTTCTATGAATTTTTCTCCTATTACATGGGACCTAAAAACATACCGGCGAAATGTGGGTGTACACTGGTACACCTCTGCCTAACCCTCTGGGGAATACAGGCGTGGTGGCAACTATGCAAATCCTACTAATATTGTAAATGTGGAAGTTTGTAAGGATGGAGGCATGGATGTTCACTACTTACTCTTTCACGCTTAAAGGGCTTAACGGATCTGGATGAAATTTGGCACTGAAATAGATTGTAGTGTGGAATTACCTATAGAATACTTTATATCCCGGAAAAATAATACGGTTCCCGTGGGATATTACGCGGTCGAAGTCGCGGACAAAAGCCTAGTTATCCATAATTTTGTTTATCATTTCGACAACTTCACCCTTCCATACGAGCTGATTATCCTCCTCGAAACTTTCGTAACGAGATACATTCACTTCGTTGCGTAAGTAACTCGAAATTAACTCATTTGTTCAAACAATAGGGAGATATCATACAGTTCCTTGTCAACAACAATGTAGGGAAGCTATTCACTTTGTTCCGATACTATGTGCGTATGTAATCAGTTTACTAAGATCGGTCAGCTGTTATTTCTGTTACGCATATTCAGTTGTCTTGTTTGTGACGTAACCATGTCGGTCTGCTCTTTGTGAAGGAGCTCGTCCGAGGGAAGTACTACCACCATACCTATTTATGCCGCAAAGCAGCGTTGCTGTGTTCCCGTTTAAAGGGTATGGGGGCCGGTGTGATTACAGGCACATGAGACAATTCAGCTTTGTCTCTGGGATGGCAATGCATCTGCAAGGCCTATGGTGGTGCAGATGTCTTATAAGCGTCGATGATCAAGTAGGCCGCACTTGTCTTTCATCCAAAGGTATAAAAAAAGTTTCCTAAATAACAATGGCATGCGTATAATGGGAATAAAAAGAAACTTAATGTAGCTGAAGCTTATTGGTTTCTGGACTACATCTTCGTTCAAAGGCCTCTTTCTTCTTATACAGAGAAGGCAACACCATTGATAGTTACGCTTGCAGAAGATAAGGCAAAATGGCGATTTCAGACTTACATTCATTTTGAGTCCAGGTTTCCCCACGATGTTTTCCTTCACCAATGCCCCAGTTGTCCAAGTGCATTTGAATTGAAAAAGTCACATTGGTACTTGCCCTATATCGCACCCGCAAACTCAAGCATGACATTTTTTTTTTTTCATTACAAACCTACAGGGTAAAACTGGCAAAAAAGGTCCTAATTTAAACACAAAGGAAATAAAGAGAAATCATAAACTCCACACGATAAAAAAACCCCTAAAGATAAACAAAACAAACTTACTGTTTAAAATACCACAACAGCTATTAACAAGGAATATGAGACACACGGATACAGAAGAATTTTCCAACATATTATTACATGACAAAATACCCTTTGAAGGCAACAAAAACCTCTCTCCATTGTCCAGCCTTTTTACCTTCCATAATGACACATAAATAAATGAACAAAAAGTTTCAAATTGTTTACATCACACCCCATTGTTCGTAAAAACAAAAGCGGGCTAAGAAAAATAAAATTCAAGTTATTAAGGTCAGCGTAAAACGTTCACGGTCTAGTATTTCACGAAATGTTGCGAAATAGGATTCGGTAAGAGTTTGTTATGGGAGAATTTGTACGTGTGTGTGTAAAATTATGTCTTGTTATTATGATGATAGACATTGTTCATCTGATGAAGAAATAAATGGAGGTACACAATAAAAATGAATATTACTATCATTTTGTGCGGTTCTTTTTGATTTCTTGTCTTTTGTTATGTTAACGAAGTACTTTATTTTGCTTTGTAAGTTATGATGAGTAGATTCTTAGTGTTATGTAAATCTCTTCATATATCTTTAGTCGGATTATTTATTGTAATCCTATAGGCAGGAGAAAATTAAGATGTGTGTATTTGTAGAACAAATTCTATGATTTCTCCCTCAACACATAGGTTACATACACAACATAGGATATTATATCCCCTATCATAATATCACACGTATGTGAAGAGGCTCTTACGCTTCTACTGTAGTATATGGGTATTCATCCTCATTTTTTTAGTGCCTATAAAAAAGGAACTGAACCATCTATTGGTTTTTCAGAATAACACAAAATACTAATACACATGCCTGTATTCCCCGACGGGTCAGGCAGAGGTATATAAATGTACACCCACAGTTCGCCGGTATGGTTTTAGGTCCCATGTAAGGAAGGGGGCGAGCCTTTTGCGATTAACCGGGCTCAAAACTTAACTCCGAGCTTCTACTGAGAATTTCATAGAAAAACTGCAGTCTGGAGCAGTCGCGCTAAGGACCACTAGGCTACCGAGGCAGTTTCCCCGAAGAAACGATCAGAGAAACGTTCAGTACAAAATGTTCTATAAATAAAGTGCACAGTTTTCTTCTAATTAAATGCACAAATAGGCCAGTATCTAACTAACATGTTTAATTAAAAACTGGTACTACTTAGTTCTAATCGTGTAATTGCTGCCCTACAGCGTAGATCGCCTAGATTAAGGGAACTTAAGATGTCTGTGCATGAATTACCTACTTGGTTTACCATTAGTTCAGTAAAATATTAGACACTAGGCTATGCCAGCAGCTTCGCTATGGTTTTATTTTTTTGCGCGGAATTCAAATTATTTTACGAAGAAAATTATAGGTTTAAGTATTCCTTATAACATTAGCTAACTGTCAGTGAAAGTTCTGTCTAAATCGATCAAGCCGTTTCAGAGATTAACCCGAACATACAGAGAGACAGAAAAGAATTTTAAAAATTGTTTTTATTTTATACTAGCGACCTGCCCGCGACTTCACCCGCGTTAAGTTACGTCTTTCGTTACTGCTCCGCTCCCGTGGGTCGTAACGTGATGTTATATAGCCTATGTTACCCAGGAATAACGTAGCTACCTACTGGTGAAAAAATAGATAAAATCGGTCCAGTATTCGTTACAAACAAACAAACAAATCTATCCTCTTTGAAATACTAGTACAGAATTACCCATCATACATTTAATGAAAATATTATTATTTAAAAATTACAAACAGCCACTTTATTTTTATTTATTGATGTAGTGATACTCTTAATTAGGTTAATTAGAAAATTATTGTAAGTAATGGAAACTTGTCAAGTTGTCAAAGACTTTCGGATTGTAATCGGCAGTTTCTAAAGAAAATGGTTTCTTATTTTTATCGGGATGTGACGCTATCTTCTAACGCGTTTGTAGTTGATAATTATCTTGTTTTCCAATTACAAATACGTTTTTCTTTGAAGAGTAATTTTAAGCGATCAGGACCCCCAAATTGTAATCAAATTGTTTCGTTACAATTTAAATCAGACCCTGAATCTGTAATGAAAGTAAAACCGATTTTAGTGACCGGTTTTTTCCAGAGTACAGCAATACTAATCAACTAATCGGTTCATTAGTTACTACATCAAATTAAAAGGAAAAGTTAACCCGCTTTCCCACGTTACTATTCAAGCACAACCAAAAAACCTTGTCCCTTGAGCACCTCAACCTTCGCCCTACATTATTCAGACCCATTCATGCAACCTCATGACTATTCAGCAACCAACGTCCCAAGACAATCGACTTTTCCGAATCATTCGGAATTCATTGCCGTCAACATTCTATGATGTAAGTCGACATTGATTTATTTGCGTCAATGGACGCGCAAGTTCGTGGCGATACAAGTCACGTAACCATTTGAAAGGGAAAGTTCGAGTCCAAAGGGAATCAACGGTTATTCCTCTCGTGTTCATTCATAAATCAACCGCGACAGGGGACGAGACTTGCGTTAATTGACAGACAACATTTCGTTCGTTTTTGAACTTTAAACTGGAGCAGTAAAGTCTATTTTCGTAATTGAATTTTACAGGATTTGAAAACTTTACTAAAACGTCCAAAGGTTTTGGAAAGGTGGACGCTTATTGAAGCTGTCAGTAAGATGAGATATTTAATATTTCATCGTATTTTTGGCCGTTCTGAGATCTGAACATATTTTGGTATTCCCTGTGAAGCCTTTGTAAATGTTATATGGACATGACAAAGCCATTTTCCTGGTGTTCTCCTTGCGATGAAGTTTGCGATAAAAGCTCTTTGGACCCAACATTTTACGTGACCTTTCGATTTATCTTTTTAGAAGATGTTACTTTGGTTTCTTTGTGGCCGAGAAACATTTTCTTTTTCCAAGAAAATGTTGAATTCGTTTTAACGTCTTAGATACTATCATGAAAGGTATTGGTACTTACATCGTAGCAGGTACCATTCTATGTTTGGACTCAAGCACTCAAGTGGAATTATCAACTAGAGAATAATGTTAAAAATGGATTAATTAATAATGGATGTACAATTTTTCAGCCTTAATAAATAGGGTTACCCATAAAACTTAAATAATAAATAAATAAAAAAAACTAAAACTAAAACTAATGGCATTTCAAAATTCCTCTGAATCAGCGTCAACTAGAAATGTGCCAAAAGACTGGCAGCATTGCCACGTTGGATGGCAATACTTTGCTTCTGGCTAAGGTAAAAGCAGTCAAAGGAAGTGTGTGATATGTACAAAATAAAAACAAAACATTTATGATATTGTCAGATGTTTTGTCAGAAAAATCAAGTAAAGGAAGTACACACGGGTTAAACTATCGTTGCAAAGAAAATGAACGTCGCCTCTGAATCAACGATACTCAAACTTTATTTATGTATGAAAATTAAACTTACAATATTGAAACTGCCTGCACAGGCCACAAAGGAAGAAAAATATCTTCTAAAGTTTTCGAGTACTTAGTTTCCTGCGAAGCAAATAGTTTGCAACCAAAGTAAATGCACTTTGCATTGCACGGATTTTGATCGATTTGTCACTGAAAATATTTCACTGATAATAAGTATTATTTGGATTCTCTCAGAGTTGCTTGGATACTTAATAATTTTTGATAAACATTCATCAGGTTGACTCAAATTATTAAGAAATGCAAATTAATTAATGACAAAATCATAGCAGCTTACGCGCTCTTTAAAACTTGCCAAATTAAAACGAGTTAGGTAGTAAGAGTATTAATTTCTTAAAGTTTTGGTAAAACAGTCAAGGTAAAAGTTTGAATTATAATTCGGAATGATACATAGGAATTAAACGTTTAAGAAGTCTGATTTAAATAAAAAATATACAAGCATGGCTAACTTTGAGTAACAGTGTCCCCGACGCAATCTCATCGTCGAATGGGCTTCCGCAGGGGATACTGCAGGGGACTGACATCCTCCAGGAAAAGGATTGTGAGAAACGGAATCGGAGCAATTGTACAACGGAATAACATGGAAATCGCGACAATTTATTATACTTTTAATGGGGAAGACAGGAAACAGGTAGATTTTCATGTTGTTGGGGAATTAATGTGTTTATTGTGGGTATACGCTGGATGCGGACAGTGAAGGACCAGTAATTATTGCTATATTTAGGGGCCTATGTCCAGGATTGGACAGATGTGATGATGATGATTGTGGGAATAAAAATGCATAAGTTTTGTTACCAATTATTAAAGTAATTTTTTTTTGGATTGACGGCTTCAAAGTCTAAAAAATAGGACAGTATAAGTACACGACAGCTTGTCCTTTGATCAGTTGAACTATGAACAATTTTTATTCGGTGTAGCACCTACTCCAATAAAAATATGAAAAAAATTGTTCCATACATTTTGATCAAGAGGTTTGGTTTTTAGGGAACAGTTTAATTTTTAATTTTTCTGAGTTAAGTCTCATAGTAAGTAAGTTGTACATTGTTGCGAGTACTTTCATTCCCAGATATATTTGTACACAACATAACATACCATCACGACTATATTCTCCGAAGGCTTAGGCAGAAGTATACCAGTGTACACCCACAGTTCGCCGGTATGTTTAGGTCCCATGTAACCTATTACATGGCATATTACACCTAAACATACCGGTGAACTGGGTACCCCTAGGGCGAGCCTATTGCAATTAACCGGACACAAATCCTAACTCCAAACTGCTACTGAGAATTTCATAGAAAAACCCAATAACACTTCTTGCTCGACCTGGGAATCGAACCCAAGACCTCTAGCGTAGCAGTCGCGCTTAGAACCACTAGGTTAACGAGGCAGTTAGATATTTGTACAGTGAATAAAAAGTCCACTAAGAGATACATTCACCATAATAGTAGGTATTTGAACGCTTGATCTCAATTTAATTTAAATAATGTCAAATCTTATTTCAAATCAAACCTATCTTGATTAGAATACAGGTAAACGGCTCGTAAATAAGCAGATCTCAACATAAATAAATTGGACTTGGCTGCCGGCACAGTTTCCCTTGCCTTAATTAGTGATGAGATAAGCAACACCTGTGTTTGTCACGGCCATATTTGTTTGTAGTTCTCTTTGTTAGTAAATGTTTCTTGAGCTGTTTCTGGTTTGTTAGAAGAATCAAATAATTTGAGTTTTTCGGTATTTTGATTTTTAATAAACATATTCTTCGTTTCGTTCATTACGGAAACTTCGGTTGTAGTCTGAGAAAAAAGAAATGGCCGGTTATCTTTCTGTAATATTTTTTTTAAATGAGACAAATTTTAATAGAAAGATGCCAAAATACATAAAACAAGAAACAGAAAAATGATTGGTATTTTGTCAATATCATATTAAACATCATCTTACGCTTTTTAGAAAATCTCATTTACAGCACGCATCTGCTAAAAAACCGCATCATAATTCCGTTATCACCATCAAATAACCGTTTCATACAAATGTAAATATTTACTCAAAGTTAAGCTTCAGCTCCTATCCACTCCATGAAAGAAAATCACCGTGAGGATAAGTAAATATGATTGTAAGCTGAGCACACACTTTCCCTTGGCGCGATGGCGTCGCGTGCGCCGATCGCATCGATGAAGTTCTACAGAACAAGCTTGTTGATAGGGGCCGAGTTATTGGCGATTAGCGATGTACTAATATGAAAGGGTGTAGGCAGCTTAAATTTGTTAGTAATCTTGAAAAAATACTAAAGTGGTCTTTTGGTCAATAAATGACACAAGAAAATTCATTAGAATAATATTTCTATTAATTAGAATAATTAATAGAAGTCTGAAAACGCCAATCCGCTTTAAGCAAGCGTGGTGATTAATGCCCTTGGCTATTCTGTTTGAGGACAGGCCTTCGCTCTGCAGTGGGACAATAATAGGCTGGTAAATGTTATTTTAATTTTTAAATATCGAATGTAAACGACAGATTTTTAAAATTTTGTTCTAAAGCGTCAGGTTTCTTAATAAGCATACCATCACGCTGGTGTTCCCCAGAGTTTGTTTTGTTGGTGTTCGTATTTACACTTATAAGGAAATCATAAGCGGGTATAACAGTAGCCAAATTCCTTATCTTTCTTAATTTTATATTGTCATTTTTATTTTTACACAAACAACATATTATCACGCCTGTATACCCCGGAGGGTTAGGCAGAGGTGCACCACTGTACACCCACAGTTTGCCGGTATGTTTAGGTCCCATGTAATAGGGGACGAGCCTATTGCCATTAACCGGGCACAAATCCTTACTCCGAGCTGATATTGAGAATTTCATAGAAAAACCTAATAACAGTTTTGGTCGAATTGGGAATCAAACCCAAGACCTCTAGCGTAGCTTAGTAAAGATACAGTAAATCGTTTATCTTAATCCCTTAAACCACAGGTTTACAAACCGGTAGCGGACTCTGTGCACTAACTCACAATATATTACTTGTAATTTATCGCCACTAGAAAATTATTTCTCGATGAAAATCCTGGGTCTAACAAAATACGACTTGAGGTCTTCGTACTAAACCAGGATTGAAGGAGCACCTACAGCAGGTTTGTGTACTTATTTATCGTTATTGGTACATAATGCTGCGGAAAATCCGATACAGAAGACACCTGAGTTTATTGGTAGGGATTTATTGATCTTGATGTGTCGATTGTAGGACTTGAGTAACAAGACAAGATGTCCTGTGATACGAGGTGTGAGGTAGTGTTTCTGCTTTGTTCTTGTGACGTCACTAAGGTGTGGTTTTAAATTATTGGCTATTAGTTTATAGTAACTGCCTCGGTAGCCTAGTGGTCCTAAGCGCGACTACTACGCTAGAGGTCTTGGGTTCGATTCCGAGGTCGAGCAAAAAATGTTATTGGGTTTTTCTATGAAATTCTCAGTAGCAGCTCGGAGTTAGGATTTGTGCCCGGTTAATGGCAATAGGCTCGCCCCCTATTACATGGGACCTAAACATACCGGTGAACTGTGGGTGTATATTGTTACACCTCTGCCTAACCCTTCGGGGAATACGGGCGTGATGGTATGTACGTATGTGTGTAGTCTATAGTAGCCGCCACGAGTCGTGAGTACAAACATCAACTTAAAGTTTGGGCTACTGACACTGCACGCGATGGCTCCGTCAGTCGAACCGATCGCAGCGTCAGCGCCCCAAAAAACCCAGAATGGAACCCAAAACCCAAAAATGGCACCTCATATCACAGGACACCTTGCCTTGTCTTGTTTGGTCTGATCAATAGTGTATGTAAACAATGAAGACAATAGTAGTTGGTAGTGTTTTGGCAAAAACTGCGTTGTTACAACAGGCAGAGGGTTTTAAATGAGTTGGGTAGTTCCGTAACACTCTTACACGATATCTCGGTCGAAAAAATACTAATGATAAATTGTCAAGCTTATGCAAACTGCTGGGATTAGTTGACTGAATTATGAGCAACCAACCACAGCGCTTGACAATATACAATGTCAATCCGAAGGATTTTGATGGAGATAAAAACTCCGTTTATTTGAAACGCTCGTCTGCTGGACAGTGGTTTCAAAATATTTTAAATACTAATATTATAAGTAAAGATAATTTCTGTCCGGTCTTCGGTCCGACTTCAAAAAATTTGTTTTTTATCCCAATTTTTATTACAAAGGAATCGATTTTTGCACTATTTTCTTCATGTTGTGAGATATCAGTATTACCTTTGACCTTTCGATACAACCAGCTTTTAAATTCAGTTACACCAATTTAATAGTAGTCTTCTGAGCGAGCATTTGAAGTAATTTCAGTTTCAGTCATAAACGTCTGACATTGAATAGCGTTCTCTCGAGCGAGCATTCATTCCTCATGAGCTCTTCATTGCTAGAAGCGCGCGGCCTTGCACTTCAAAGATTCTTTTTAAATGGAATGGCTAAAAATAGGATCGCTAGGCTCAGACTCCAGTAGAGTGGAAAGAAGAGGAGATCTTGTAGTAATCTCGCAAATTTTAAAGATAAACTGTTGAAACTAAGCGGTGAGATGTGAAAATGATGTAAGCCAATTGATTGTAAAAGACATGGAAATGTCTCGTTGAGAAGAGAGGAAAGCAGATTAGGAGTCTCCACTCCGCTTCGGTGGAGACTGGGCCTTACTGTGATACTCTATCTTAGCCGAGAGGAGCGATACCTGCAGAAATCTACCAATAACATTGGTTGAACTCGAAATGAAGGCAGATTGACGATTTTAGAATTATATTAATTACAACTTCAGGTCACTTCACGATTTTTCCTTCATCGATGTCAGTGTTATATTTGATGAATTTAGAAAGTACATATGAATTGAAAAAGTCATATTAGAACTGGTATGGAAGCCGCAATCTCATGTATGGGGCCTATAGCCTTTACGATATTCAGTACTTTGTAAACTGGCTTGCGAGACTTAAAAAAATATCAATATTTACACATACATACCATCACGCCTGTATTCCGCGAAGGCTTAGGCATAGGTATACCAATGTACACCCACAGTTCACCGGTATGTTTAGGTCGCATGTAATAGGGGGCGAGCCTATTGCCACTAACTAGACAGAGATCCCAACTCCGTGCAGCTACTGACAATTTCATAGAAAAACTCTATAACACTTTGCTCGACCTGGGAATTAACCTAAGACCCCTAGCGTAGCAGTCGCGCTTAGGACCACTAGGCTAATGATGCAGTTCAGTATAAATATTTACTTTTAGGAAAATAACGGATTGAATAAAATATGGCAGGGATACATTACAGTCTGGAATGGGTAGTACGTTACTTTTTATTACGGAAAAATGTACGATTCCCTTGGGATAATATATTGAAAATACAACCGAAGTCGCGGACGGAACCTAGTATTTATTAAAGTTAATACCAATATTCAGAACGTCTATGAATGTGCACTGCAATCCAAATTGCAGTTTACATAAGTATTCTCGTACCGACTATTTACTTGCGCTCAAATTCAATACTTTCAAGCGCTTCGTTGGTAAATAACTGAGAATTTTTCCATCGGTGTATTTTATTTAATACGTTTTTGACGTAGAAGAAGGCAGAATGAACGGGATAAATTTAACAAGCAATCGTCTAAATAACTCTGGAGTTTGGATCGAAATACCTGACGTCATTGAAGGTTGGGGTCTGAATCATGAAGATTTGTATAAGCATTGAGAAGCGTATACCCAGCAATATGTCCAGCAATGACTGGGGTTGGGTAGTCAGGCTGTGGACGAAAGTGTTGATGGGAGGTGATTTTTACGCAGTATGGTCAACGCTAAAGTAAAATTATTCAATGAATTGAATATACAAGAAAAAATAAAACTACTCCATTTTGGAAGGGCCAACTAGAATCAATTTCTTTTCTTTTGATTTTAAACGATCAAACAATTTTCTCCATACGAAACGATTTGTATGGATAATTTAAAAAAAAAGTAGATTTGATCATTCTTACTTCTACTTCGCCTTTTTCCCAACTATGTTGGGGTCGGCTTCCAGTATTACCGGATGCACCTGAATACCAGTGTTTTACATGGAGCGACTGCCTATCAGACCTCCACAATCCAGTTACTGGGCAACACGATACCTCTTGGTTAGACTGGTTGTCACACTTCCTGGCTTCTGACTTTCCGTAACGACTGTCAAAGATCTACGAATGACAGCCGGGACCAACGGCTTTGCCGTGCTTTCCGAGGCACGGGGGTGTCACACCACCAACTTCTATACTCCGGGCTGCTACTGAACAAATCCTAATGGGAATACCCAATAACACTTTTTGCCCGACCTGGGAATCGAACACGGGACCCCACCCCCATCAGTCGCAATTGCGACCACGAGACCAACGGGGCAGTAAGATTTGATCATTCTGTGATTAAATAAATAATTACAACAAGAATGTGTAGTCTATGTACTTAGAATAAAACAAACCACAATAACTACCAAAATAGGAACAAAGTAATGACATGACTAAATCTGCCAGTTACCGTAACATTTTCCAAATCTAGAATCAAACTTGGATCTCCGAGATCAGTAACGTAGCTTGGTAGGTCACTAGACTACTAAGTTGAATGAATAGCATTCTGAGTGGGCGTACATTTCTCATAAGCTCGTCATTTCGCCCGGAGCGGCCGACCTTATATTTCAATGGCAGTTTTTAATGGGATCCCTAAGAATAGCGTTGCTGTTATTTAGTACCCTAGTTTAACTAACAGATATAATGAAAGAACACGGCCTTTACTTTCTCAAGAAAAAAAAAAGGCAGACATGGGGACTGCCGACAGAAGTGTCAACTAAACGTGATATTAGCTTAAAGGTGGCGCGAACCCAAAGCCTCTACTAAAATTCGCTCAAAGCTGCTAAAAATGTTTTCACTTCAAAAAATTCAAACAGAAACTCAAAATTATTTTTTTAATGTATTCCCCGACAGAAGAAAAAGTCACTACTGTAGCTAATAAAAGAGCTGATAACCTTGAAACCGCTGAACCGATTTTAATCAAACGAGCCAAGAACACTCCCGACTAATTAACCTTACAAACAAAAAATAAAATTAAAATCGGGTCATGCGTTTGCGGAGCTACGATACCACAAACAGACACACACAGATAGAGAGAGACACGTCAAACTTATAACACCTCGTCGTTTTTGCGTCGGGGGTTAAAAAGTGTTCTCGGTGATTTTAGATGACGTCATCCAAATTCATAAAGGGATTTTTAGTTCGTTTGTTAGGAAATCTGATTAAGTTCTCATAACATTTAAACTTCTATTGTGTCTCGTTTGGTGTCCTTCCAAGTTCTATTGGTGTTTTCATAATTACACAGAAAAGTATAAATCATTTTGGTTTTTTGTAAAAACCATACTTATTTTAACATAACATACCATCACGTCTGTATTCCCCGAAGGGTTAGGCACAGATGTACCAATGTACACACACAGTTCGCCGGTATGTGTAGGTCCCATGTAATAGGGGGCGAGCCTATTGCCATTAACCGGGCACAAATCCTAACTCCGAGCTGCTACTGAGAAAAGTCAATAACACTTATTGCTCGACGTGGGAATCGAACCCAAGACTTCTTGCATAGCAGTCGCGCTTAGGACTAATAAGTTACCGAGGCTATACTGTAATAAGCTGAATTACAAGTCTAGACATAACAAGAGCTGTACTAAGTACTTCTAAGCTAACTATAAATTATCCGGTCCCAGCTCGAGTAGCGACAAGCTGTTAAACCATTACAAATTAACATTATTACGACTATTACAGCTTGGCGGATAATCAGCTGATAATCTGTTTGATCTAGGGAATCATCGATTTGTAAAATTAATGTATTATTTTACAATAGAACTAGCTATATACCCTAAGATGTCACCCGCGTTAGTTACGTCTTCCGATCATCATCTGCTTAGCCTTTTTCCCAGTCTAACCGAAATAATACCAGTGATTTACATGGAGCGACTGCCTATCTGACCTTCACAACCCAGTTAGTGGGCAGGCTCTTGGATCCTAGTTGTCAAACTTCCCGGCTTCTGACTATCCGTAACGACTGTCAAAGATCTACAAATGACAGCCGGGACCAACGGCTTTACGTGCTTTCCGAGACACGGGGGTGTCACACCTCCAACTACCGAACTCCGGGCTGATAGTGAGCAAATCCTAATGGAAAAACCCAATAACACTTTTTGCCCAACCTGGGAATCGACCAACGGGGAAGTCAGTTACGTCTTCCGACGCCATGTTAAATAAAGTAACGAACATACAGAGGGAGTAAATATTTTCGCATTTGTGGATTAAAATTCATTTTTAACTAAACATGGTTCTGTATGGGTAATACAAACAGTGAACCCCACGCTTAATAACATTAGTAGTAATTAATAGACAGCAACTTTACTTACTTTCTCTAATAATTATTGTCCCCTGAGTCACCTTTTAGGACTTTCATGAGGGTCAAGCTGAGATATGTTAGGTATAGGAAACCTTATAAATTTTATTATTTATTTCTGTTTTGTTTCCCTTTTTATTTAAAAAGACAGTGATATGGAATAGAAATCCAATTTCTCTGTGCTTCCATAGACCAAATAAGTAAAATACCTACTTATCTTGAACAAGTTTGGTGATCAATGCTCGTGCCTTTTCTGTACTATTAGATAGAAAGAAAGAAGGGTAAAAAGAGAAGCTTTTTCCTTGTAATGAGACAATAAAAGGTCGATATTACACACACACATTAGCTGATTGGTTTAGTTTTCAATACTTGTGATATTACAACAATATCACAAGTAACACGTACGCGAGCCTGTTATTTCTTCTGGAAACTAACTCTCTTTAGCAATGTTAGGTTGCCACTGTAAAAGTATAACAGTAGTTTAACTATTCTATTAAATAGGTGGTTTTATATGTACAATATGGCAACAATATTTCAAGTTTTTCAAGGCTTGTTGTGAAACTTCTTACTTATCAAATCTGATAAAGCCATGTGTGCCGGATGGCATGGAAGCAGTCATGGGCCCGCATATCACAAGACTGGAGCCCTGACACTGTCAGACGTGGTCGTGACAAAACGTCGAGGCAAGTGGAACGAATGGAGGAGGCCTTTGCCCAGGAGTGGGACAGTACCGGCTAGCAAAATAAATAACAAATCAAAGCATTTAAGTATTTGTTGAAATATAGTAAAATAGATGTTACATTCAGACAGATGTTTTCAGAAAATTATATCGTCTACAAGATACATTTTTTTATATATGTCTACATTTTATAAGGATTAAAATTGTACCATTTCCCAGGCATGACGTCATTGTCGTCACCCAATTTTCAGACAGTACTGTTTTCTCCAAAACTGAAATTACGGTCATATACCAAAAGAATTTTCCTCTATTTTATTATTTCCCTAACACAAAACAGGTACTTTATCTAAAAGAGGATTATTATAATCATAAATACCTCTTTCTCACATGTTTTCTCCCTTTATGGCGGGGACAATGAAACATGTTGATTTAGGAAAGAAAGAAAACAGAGCAATCATCCGGGCTGTTTGTTATTCCGCGAGAGTTTTTCTTGTGACTTGTGACCCATAAGTCAAGAGGGATTATTACTGTGCAGGCGACAAGCTAGCGTTCAGCCATTTTTTATTCACTCTCGTGTGGCTAAGAATGTTGAAAATCTTGGAGCTGTGCCGCATATGTTTTGTATGTTATTTACTTATTCTTTTTTGTTATGGACCATGTTTTAGTTGCCAAATCTACTTTATTTTTGCTTGACTGAAATTATCTGAATAGTTAGAGGAATGTGTTACAAGTCTTTTTTCAGGACAATTTTAAGGTCGGAAGTTTAAGTTTAAGCCTGAAATTATGGCTAACAGAAATAGTCTGGCAATAATGAATAATAGTTTTTTAAGAATATTCTTTTAAAACTCACTTTAATGTAAGTAAGTAAGGTCCTTTCTACAATGAATACCTGAAAAAGGCATTGAAGCTATGAAGTACGCAGTCCTTGTTTACGACATATTCTTCTAACTGTTCTAAAATTTTTTGTCATCCTAAATTATGTAGATGTGGTGATTTTGGGATTTTAATCTATTAAGATTAGTTGCCGGTGCGGGAAGACAGTCTCGGCGGAAATTGAACCGTTTTTCTGGAACTGACGTCACTGACCTTTTTGATATTTTCTTGGATAAGTTGACTACGCTTCCTTACAATTTCTTTGCGAAAAAATGACAATATATGGCTTTGTCTTTACTGATGAAATTATATTTGTCACAATGTAGTATATTTACAAAATTAACAGTAATCAATGAATTCGATTCATTCAATTTAGCTTACCATAAGGGTAATTCGCACAGAACTTAGCAACATTTTCAAAGACTCAACTAACTTGTCATTCTGCCAATGTACCTTCACAGTAAAGCTACATAGATGGATCAAATTCCGCCTTCGGCAAGCCGTTTGTAGACCACCAGTTGTAAATTTATTGGAACTACCCCCCCTCTCCTCTGTATATGATTTACAACAATGGGTGTAACAGAAACGTGCCAGCGACTTGCAGATTAGATTGTCCATACTTCAGCAGGCAATAAATAGAATCTTTCGCGGAATGGAAAATAGACAATGCATTTAGTTAGGCGATTTTAACGGTAAGCGCGCGGTAAGTGTTACGTTTAACACGTAGTTAGTTTCTGTGAGGTATTGTTGTTTTGTATTTTTAGCCGAGCTCGGAATAGCGATCCGCATTTTCATGCTGATGTTAACTGGCCATATTTTTCTGGCAATGTATGGCTGCAATACATTGCCAATAATGGCAGGGCCATGCTCAAAACGCTGTTGAAATACTCGGCAATATTTTCAGTGAGGATTCCTAGTCTGGGATTTTTTTTTACCCTTTTTATATTACGATTACTCCAAGCGCGATATGTTTCAGCTTTTATATGAATTTTATTGATTTAAATTTATTTTTCTGTGATTTTAGGACCAGTATTTTCGAAGATTAGCTGGTACAAAAAGAAACTGTATATACCTATTTACAATATAAGTATGGAGGATAGTACTATATGTATTCAATATTTGATCTTGCACAAGTTCTTTGAGGCGCGAATCTTGCGTATGTTTTCTCGGCCGCTTTTTCCGGAATCCATTGAACCAATTCATCGCAAATTGAAAGGAGCTCCTGTTTGTGTTGTATTGAACCGGTTCACTTTATCGTTCGCCCTTTTTATTTTGGTATTCGGGTCTAACCATGTTTTTCCTGGTCAATTAATCTTCAGCTGTCGAGTTAATTGATAAAACACGTTTTTTTTTTCCTGAAATTCACGCAGCTGTTGTTTTTGCGGAGAACCTTTTAGGAGGAAATTATAATAATAGAGTGATTTATAGTAGCGATTAAGTTTTATTTAGATTATACCCAAACCGTATGAAAATAAAATAGACCAATTTATTAAAACTAGCTTCTGCCAGCGACTTCGAAGTTACGTCTTTGATCACTGCTCCTCTCCCGTGTGTCGTGGCGTGATGTTATAAAGCCTAAAGCCTTCCTCGATAAATGAACTATCCAACACAAACATAATTTTTCAATTCTAATCAGTAGTTCCTGAGATTAGCGCGTTCAACCAAACAAACAAACTCTTTAGCTTTATAATATTAGTATAGATAATAGATTTAGGAGTATTTATGGATCGTAGCAGGTGGCGGTATGTGGTTTCTGCCTACCCCCATGGGAAAAAGGTGGGAGTTTATGTATGCATGTAGATTTAGGTATGTTGAACAGCCTTATAGGCTTTGAATTTATAGTTAATAAATAATATTTGCTTTTAAGGTATAAATTCGACACAAACAAACGTAAAAAATATTAAATTTGACTAGTTGAATTTTATACGACAAGAACATAATTAATAATAGGCTCACCCATCGGTATCTGCGGGTTGTTCGTAAGAGATACCGCGCCCCCGGAACGCAAAGGGCACAAGAAGGAACATGGGTGGGTTTTAGTCAGTAAAAGTCTGACACTCCCTCCCGCCCCGCCCAGGGCGGGAGAAGTTATTTGATGAAAAAAAAAACCCATTGGTATGAATAAATCCTTAAAACTTTAAATACTACCCAATTCGAAATGTGACTTCGTGCATTAGTATTAGGCCCTCTGAACTAATGGGACTTTTCCATATATTTTTCTTGGACTATGGTATCTTGTTGCATGTTTTAAAGTCTTGTTATCAGTTGTTATTATGTTGAACGTAATTATAACTAAGACATTTTGTCTTCCCAGGTTACCAAATGTCGCGCAAGTCGTGCGTGGCGGGCGGCGCGCGCGGCGCGTGTATGTGGGTGCAGGAGTGCAACCGAGTGGGGGGCACGCATGCAGGGGTGTGCGTCGACGGCTTCATGTTCGGGTCTTGCTGTCGGCTGCCAGACAAGCCTGTGGCTGTGGACGGTAAGAGGCTTTCTTATTAAAAGAAAGGCGCATAACATAGCGCGCAATTGCTGTGAACATCTTTTTACCCTTTTTTTTTGTTTCGGATGGAAAGTCATCAAATGACTTCACTCGACCTGGGCGGGGCGGGAGGGAGTGTCAGACATTAACTGACTAAAACCCTACCATGTTCTCTCTTGTGCCCTTTGCGTTCCGGGGGCGCGGTATCGCTTTCGAACAACCCGCAGCCCCGGCAGGCATCCGCCCTGGGTGGCCCCTCCAAAACTTTTTACCCTTATGCCCTTAATTATAGGTCATTAGTTCGAAAGGTGGCCAACCGTCGTTGTCCTCGGATGTACATATAATTGCTTTAATTGTGCACCCTTCACGAATTAAAATACTTCAGAAAACCAAAACCATTATTGTTCACTCAATACCGGCAATTTTACAAAAATACATTTGCTAATGAGAATGGATATTAAGCCATTCTTAGATAAATTTCCAATAACCTGCTGGTAGTTTTTTTTTTTTAATCATTCTATTATTTTCATAGTTTTATTTGATACAAGTAACGCCATCTAGTGATGAACGCTAGAACTGCAGAAGATTTTTCCCAGTGACCTTTATTATTATAATTATTCAATAAGCTATAACCTTAGCTTGGACAATAAATGGATTTATATTTTTAACTTTATATTTTCAGAACCCCCAATCACTGTCACCGAGAGGACGTACACAACGCCATCTAGTACAGCCCGCACTACAACTCAGCCGCCAGAGACGTCGACACAAACCATCTCGAGGCCCAATTGGCAAACGCAGCGGCCGTCGTTTATGACCAAGCCAATAGATGGCGCCCCAACGTCATACAGCTATCGGCCGCCAGAAATAAACTTACCTTCATTAGGAAATTTAGATTCAAGTAGCGAACAAAATAGTGATATAGTTAATAAAATACCTTATAACAGTGTAAATAAATACCAAAATGTAAATAGGCCGAACAGTGAAGCGGAAACTAGTCCCCACAATAAGATTTCGTCTAGTCTTAGCATATTATCTGGAGCACGGCCTATGGCTGTATCGGAACAGCATCCTGATAACAGCATCAATACAGGTGGGTTTTATTGTGATAGTTTATAATACAGGTGTCGTGATGGCTCAGTGGTTAACACGTGCGCTTCTCATGCGTGACGTTACAGGTTCGATATCAGACAAGTAAAAAAGTACTTTCTAAGTTTATCTTGGACATCAGTAACATTGATGAAGAAAACTCGGATACCTAAGCACGGTGGCGTTCCCTGTGGTTATATTATTATTATTTACTAGCTTCTGCTCGCGACTTCGTCCGCGTATTGTTATGACCCGCATTAAGTTACGTCTTTGGTTACTGCTCTGCACCTATTGGTCGTAGCGTGATGTTATATAGCCTATAACCTTCCTTTATATATTGACTATCCAACTCAGAAAGAGTTTTCAAATTCGTACCAGTCGTTCCTGAGATTAGCGCGTTCAACCAAACAAACTCTTCAGCTTTATAACATAAGTATTGATTTACTTTTAGTAAAATCACATTAATCAAAAAGAGGTTTTTGCATTTGACTTTAGTAGTAAGTGCTGCCATCTATCAGACAAATATAAAACTATGTGATAAATATGCCTTAGACTCTTTGGTGCAGGTAAATGATCAGCTTAAATTTGAATAGACTAGTAGCACTTTGTAAATTAAAAAAACAAAGCTAGATGGCAGTGTACTTAATAAAACTTAAGAATTAATTTAGTGATTGATTTAAAGTTTAGGTATTGTTTTCTACATTACCATCACGCCTGTATTCCCTGAAGGGTTAGGTAGAGGTGCACCAATGTACACACACAGTTCGCCGGTATGTTTTAGGTCCCATTTTGTAGAGGCGAGCCTATTTGCATTAACCGGGCACAAATCCTAACTCCGAGCTGCTACTGAGAATTTCATAGAAAAACCCAATAACACTTTTTGCTCGACCTGAGAATCGTACCCAAGACCTCTAGGGTAGCAGTCGCGCTTAGGACCACTAGGCGAATAAAGCAGTTATCATGATATAAGACCTATTTAGTAGTATTTTTTTATAATAGGTGTACTATGTATTATCTCTGCATCACCCTAAGGTTGACTGGTAGAAAATGCCAAAGGCATTAAGTCCGCCTTTGTACAGTGTATTATTTACATTATGTGCAAAAAGTTTGAATAAATAAATAAAAGTCAAGTTTTTATTTTGATCCTTTTTTTTTCTTTAACATCTCACACATACCATCACGCCCATATTCCACGAAGGGTTAGGCAGAGGTGTAACAATGTACACCCACAGTTCGCCGGTATGTTTTTAGGTCCCATGTAATAGGGGGCGAGCCTATTGCCTTTAACCGGGCACAAATCCTAACTCCGAGCTGCTACTGAGAATTTCATGGAAAAACCCAATAACACTTTTTGCTCGACCTGGGAATCGAACCCAAGACCTCTAGCGTGGCAGTCGTTCTTAGGACCACTAGGCCAACGAGGCAGTTCAACATCTCATTTTTATAATTCCAGGCCAATACATATCAAGGCCGAGCAACCTGAACACGATGCACTGGCAGGCCACAACGGAGCCATCCTTCATCACGAAGCCTCGACCTTCGTGGGAGAAGCCGGCGGGGAAGCCGAAACCAACGAAGAAATTTACCACAACGACCAGCAAACCACACAAGAACTACCCTAAGCCTAAGGATCCGGCGCTGAACATGATTAACAGGACTGAAGAATCTACTTCAGCGCCGAGCCAAACGACAGCTGCTACTAATACTGTTGGTATGTATGAAGAATGGTGAAGTAGTTACTATCACCTGCCCAATTGTTTATTTGACCTAGGATATGTTTGGGCCTAGTTGAATTTACTTGAGTTGTATCTACTGACATAGATATATATTTTCTTTAAAATAAAGTATTGTTTCCCGCACTAGGATTTTTTCCTTTTACAAACACACATTAACTCGCATACACAAACAGCCAGACCCAAAACAATTATTGTAGGTGATACAAATATTTGTTACGTGTGGGAATCGAACCGGCGCGGCGACATGCAGCGCAGCAGCCATTCGCTCAGCCACTGTGCCAACCGTATTAATAATCTAAACTAATACTATAAAGAATAAATATTGTATATTTGTTTATAACGGATAAACTCAAAAACTATGATTACATGCTATTTTATTAATTTTAAAATTTATTCTTTCACTTATGGAAAGCTACATTAAAAGCGAGTAACTTAAGCTATGTATATTTTCCAAAAAAAACGAGAATCCTTTCGAAAATCGCAATAACGTAACCCAAAATATGTTTGTAAAAATCATTAAGGGGCTATCTGATCACAGGACACCGTAAAACACACATTTTTTGTCGCATAGTCTGGCGTATTGGTACATATTACAAACCTGAAAAATTGAATGTGTTGTCAAGGGTTCAAAGAAAAGACTTAACTATAAATATTTCATGAAAGAATAACAGTATAATGGTAAAAAAATCATAAGAAAAAAAAATCATAAAAATCATAAGGGAGAGCATACAAAAATTTTATCGTTCCATAGATCTCAGAATTTTGAGCGTAAACTATATCATTTCATGTAATGACATTATAGGGAATTTCATGAACTAAAGACATACCTATAAATTATTCCACTGAGCCGTGTATTTTTTTCACAATTTGAAGAAAACTTCAAAATTACTTTTATTTTTGAGGTTATCCGATTCAACTAACATCAAACGTATCGCTATTTTGAACCTTATTTGTTGCCGTGATGCGTCAATTACCTAAATATTTGCTTACGACAGGGCCTTAAGTGCATGAATAACAATACGCTTTTATAACATAAGTTATGACAAAATCCAATTTGATTCAAGTCAGTTAAAATCTCTATGTTACAATGAATATCCACCATAGAATTAAAAGCCGTTTAACTCCCCCACGGAATTAAATTCGCCAAATGCAAATTACATAGACTCGACCTAAATAGACTTTCTGCTCACAAATCTTCCTGGCCGTTAGGAACCCTTACATTAAATGCATTATTATAAGAGCCATTAAGTTGGAACTTTTTAAGGTTTTCACGATTCCTCTGTAATTTATGTTTGCGATACCTTTTCGTAATGCATTTGGATATACTATCAGGAGTAATCTCAAGCCCGTTCCTGCTCTCAAAGTGCAGACCAAATGTGTGTAACTTCAGCGGTCAGCATTTAAATGGGAATAATAAGTGTATGTTTTCCTCGTGAATGCCAGGGTTTATTTGATGAGCAGTTTTGGAATGGATGGTTATGGTCAGACCAAATTGTCTCCCTTTGTCTTATATCACGAGTCTGTCTAGTAGAAGTTCCGTAAAAATCTCCCTTGGTGAATATAAGAGACTTGAGTTAGAGTTGAGCTGTTCGGTCCCTAGCATTATGAGGGCTCACCTACAGTTCACTTCACCTTAATTCATCGAGGGAGATATTTATAGAACACACCAATATTAGAATGTAATTCAAGTACCTATTTTAATACGGTGTTATCAAAAAAATTGCACTATATACATATTTTTACAAACTTTGTGATGATGAGCCGACCATAGGAAAAGGATTACCAAACTCGTGCTAAATAAGACTCTTTTTTCCAGAATGTGGCCTCACTGCAATGTGGCCACGTCCAGAGTCGAGGATCATGGGTGGAAAAGACTCCAGTTTTGGTCGGTGGCCGTGGCAGGTCTCAGTTAGAAGAACCTCCTACTTTGGCTTCTCTTCAACGCATAGATGTGGTGGAGCCATCATTAATGAGGGCTGGATTGCCACCGCTGGACATTGTGTTGACGAGTAAGTATTTTTTGTAAAGTACAATCAAAAAGATGTTGTGACGTCCTTGGCATAAAGTCTAAAATCGTGGATATATGGTGAAAGGGACATCGTGATACAAACTAACCATGGATTCAGTACCTACATGATACTAGACTATAGATATAGATTTAACATTTTCTTTGGTTTCCATACAATTGGGTAGATGACACCACTAATCAATTGACGCACCTTTCATGAGCTGTCAAAACGTGATTCCCCCTTAGACTTAGTATGACAATACATGATGATGACGTCACTGTTTTGACATCACAATTCAATAACTATTTAATTTTATAGTTATTTAAAAATTCATCGGGTTTTCAGGGCTAAAAGAAACTGTTCTTTTTGTGAAATTGTGTCTTGGATTTGGATCTTGGATTGGATCTATCCAATTTGACGAGTTACAAGAAATGTAGAACATAATTTAAAAAAAGGACTTCTTAAGTACAAATATATAAGATTAAAATTGTTGTGATCGTTAAATTGTAATTAATAATGAAATAACACCAGTTTCTACAATCCACGTCTCACACAAAAATATTACAAACATGTGAATACATGAACGACTGCTACGCTAGAGGTCTTGGGTTCGTTTCCAAGGTCGAGCAAAAAGTGTTATTGGGTTTTTCTATGAAATTCTCAGTGGCAGCTCGGAGTTAGGATTTGTGCCCGGTTAATGGCAACAGGCTCGCCACCTATTATATGGGACCTAAACATACCGGCAAACTGTGGGTGTATATTGTTACACCTCTGCCTAACCCTTCGGGGAATACAGGCGTGATGGTATGGATGGTGAATAAATGAAAGTAGAAATTACAAAATGAAACCATAAATTCTCTCCTTTCTCAAAAATAATCTTTTTCACCCGACTTCATTCTATTAACTAGTTTTTCATGTTTCAAATGGAGCTCGTATCCAAAAACAGTTGGAAATAATATTTTCGCTCTTTGTGAACAAAATAGTACGTTTTATTTTCTTAGTGTGCACTGATTCTGTATTTTGATAAAACAGTCGTGTTTAAAAGAAAACCGTTATGGAAATTGAATTGGCAATATTCCAGTTTTTACGTTACTATAATAGTAAGAGAATAGGATAACGTTTACAGGTAAAATCTTTATTGTATTCTAGTTTCACCATGCGATTTCACCGGCATATGTTACGTTTTTGATTACTGCTCCGCTCCCGTAGGTTTTAGCGTGATGTTATATAGCCTATAACTGTCCTCGATAAACTAGCTATATAACGCAAAAAGATTTTTTCAATTCGGATCAGTAGTTCCTGAGATTTTTGCGTTCAAACCAACACTCTTCAGCATAATTGAAAACTTTTTTATTTGTGACGAATTAGTTACATAATACCAGCCTATTATTACAGTGACACTGCCGAAAAAGAGAAATCTTGGTATACAGTGAATTATGTCTTAATAGAAAAATTGTACAGCACCAAATAATTATTTTGATTACTCAATTCGACTAAATTAAGTCTACCAGCACATTAGCGTTTATTTTTAAGTGTCTTAGTGTTGATACTTCACAAAATTCTGGACTTAAAATACAAGCCAGCTTGAAACAAACTGCCCACAATTTCGCCATTCGCATTCCGCCCTCCTTTTTATCACGGAAAAAGTCTTAAACATCTTAAGTCTTTCTGAGAAATGTTTTATCAGAATCCATCTAGTAATCCCGAGATTAACGCATTCATACAGACAGACGGACGGCTCTTTTTCATTTATTTTATATATTTCCCATCTCTAGTCGTCTCTAAGTAGATTACTGTAAAAAACAAAGTAAAGGGAACAGTCTAAATACTGTAAAAAGAGAATTAAAGCGAAGTATATTTAATGGCGGCTGTGTTACACGATGGGGTTTTACAAAATTTTAGGACTGCAAGTTTATGTTTCCCAACATAGATACAGTTTTTTTACGACCGCGATAAGTGTAGGTACCATGGTCCTATTTTGAGGAAGACTGAATTTCCAGATACTCTTACATAGTCTCGGTTTTTAGAAGTTTACGTGAGCCCTATTAATTATAACAACTAATGTCATCCTAAGGTCAATTTATTACACATGCATACTATTACGCCTGTATTCCCGATAGGGTTAGGTAGAGGTGTACTTATGTACACCTACAGTTCGGCGGTATGTTTAGGTCCCATGTAGTAGGAGGTGAGTCTATTGCCATTAATTGAGCACAAATCTTAACTTCGAGCTGCTACTGACAATCCAAGGCCAATTTCTTTGAGTGACAATAAAAAAGTAATGGTTTTAAAGATATTTTTTTTGTAAATTGAGACAGATTAGAATGTGAACGTTCTAAAAAATATATATTATAATTATATATTTATGTACCTCTCTGATAACTGATATGAGAAGTTTTTATCACGTGAAGGATGGGTTAACTACCTCTCTTAGTTTTGTTGAAATGACGTTTCACGTGAACGAGTGTTGGTTTTGCAGGAATTAAGGCGAACCGTGTGTCGAGCTGAGCGAGTTTTAATGGCTTCTACACACAATGAACGATTGCAACCTTACTAGAACACGTTTCTATGTACTATTTTGTTGGGCCATTTGTGCTTTGTGCAATTCTTTGGGGTATTAAGTTTTCATTTTCGCATCTGTGGGTTTCGTAAAGAAGAAGGACCTGAGAGCAGTTGTATATATACACTCACGCCTGTATTCCCCGAAGGGTTAGGCAGAGGTGTAACAATGTACACCCACAGTTCGCCGGTATATTTAGGTCCCATGTAATAAGGGGCGAGCCTATTCTTTTAGCCTATTCTTTCTATATATAAACATGACGATGAAGTGGTTTTTATTCCCCGATACTTAGCAGTTCCATTAGTCTCGTGGTCACGACTGCTGCTGAGCGTGAGGTTCTTGGTTCAATTCCCGTATTTTTTTTTTTTTTTTTTTTGGTGGGTGGGAAATCATCAAATAACTTCTCCCGCCCTGGGTGGGGCGGGAGGGAGTGTCAGACTTTTACTGACTAAAACCCACCCATGTTCCTTCTTGTGCCCTTTGCGTTCCGGGGGCGCGGTATCTCTTGCGAACAACCCGCAACCCCGGCAGGCATCGGCCCTCAGTGGCCCCTTCCTTTTGCTGACATCTCTTTGAGGCGCGCGTGGAACACGAACGCGCCGTCGACACGGCCTGTCGTTATGCAACGTAAGGACGGTGAGCTACCCATTGCTCACCGTCCACAGGCCAATCAATTCCCGGATAGGGCAAAGCATTATTGGAATTTTGTCTTAGGATTCATTCTATTGCAGCCCGGAGTTAAGAGGTTGGTAGTGTGATATGTCGGAAAGCTAGATTGTAAAAAATCTTTGACAGTCTTAACAGTTAGTCAGAAGCTCGAGGCAGATAATCAATTTCGAACTACAAATTTGCTATTTTTAAATAACAAAATAGACAACTTTTAAGTGATGTCTTGTTAATTTATGTAGTTAAACTGTTCTGTAAAGGATTTGGGAGACAGAAAATTGATAATAAAAAGCAAAAAAAAACTTTCTTAGGTACAAAAAAGGCAACCTCCTGCAAAAACAAATAAGTGAAAAATAACTTTAGCTTTGGAAGTCAACGAGCTCAGAGGAAAAGTCATTTGATGATTTCTCATCTCTCATGACTAAGCTCTTAAAAGTAACAAGAAAGCAGAATACGCTAATACGTTTACTACTCGGATGACATATTTTTTACAGTTCTTTAATTTATTCATGAAACTACTAAACCAATTTCAATAAAATTTATATGAGACCTTTGATGTATGACCTATCAAAGAAAAAAAGAATCAGATAAATCGATTTATAATTGGTTAAAAATACAACAAACAATCTATATCCCATAAAGCATACACTTTCCCAGTTCCCTCGTCGTGGAAAAGAAGGTTTAGCCACAAAACCGCACACTATTTATTTTATCTCCAAATACTAAACAAATCATTTTCTCCATTACAGTCTTCTGACGTCACAAATAAGGATCCGTGTCGGCGAATACGATTTTTCATCTGTATCAGAAGAATTCCCATTTGTGGAGAGCGGAGTTGCCAGGAAGGCAGTCCATCCAAAATATAACTACTACACTTATGAATATGATTTGGCGCTGGTGAAGTTGGAAGCTCCCGTGCAATTCGCTCCTCACATTTCGCCAATATGTTTGCCGGCGACTGATGATCTGTTGGTTGGCGAGAATGCTACAGTTACTGGATGGGGGAGACTGTCTGAGGGAGGTGTCTTGCCATCGGTTCTGCAAGAGGTAATTTTTAGTTCCCCTTTTGATAATTTTCAAAAAGTGAAAAAAGTAAAGTGATGGTTGAGAGAAAGATATAAAATAAAAAAAAAAACTGTACTTATTGTCAAAACAGCAAATCACAGTTAGTAATAGCACAAAGGACAAACAAACAAAGCATCTGACCTTTGTGCTAAATGCGTGTGCGTGTTTTAAATCAGCGTTACAGCATTCAAAATATGTCAATCAGTAGGCGTAAGATTATGCCTATGTGATCACTAATTTCTAATGTCTAATGATTATACCGGGACCGGATTGTCTATCTAAAAAAATTTGAACTTTTTTCATTAGGTATCTAAGAACCAAAATCTTTTGCTTGTCAAATTTTGAACATTTTGTGTTATCTTTTTCAGGTGCAAGTACCAATAGTATCGAACGAGCGATGTAAGTCAATGTTCCTGAGAGCTGGCAGACACGAGTTCATTCCGGATATCTTCTTGTGTGCCGGTCACGAGAGGGGAGGCCACGACTCCTGTCAGGGGGACTCCGGAGGACCTTTGCAGGTAGCTTAAACATTAATGAAAAAAGAGGTCGCAGTGAAATAAGCTGATTTTCAATGTGCAAAACCAAAAATAACTATTAAGTATTTAGGTCGACTATAGAATTTTATCTTTAAAATCAGTAATACATCGTGCTGTTCAAGAAAAGTGTACCTGTATAGTGCGTAGAATCAAATAGACCTGTGACATTTTTTGCATAACTGTAAAAGTTGTGCTCTAAATCATAAGGACACTGCGTTGCAACAGGCACATACTCCTAAAAACCAAAAAGAAAGGCCAGTTACGTAATTAAAAACACTATTAATTTGATTTAAACCTCCCTATTAAAAGTTTTTGGTAGGGCCTATAGGAACTCCATAGTAAAGCAGTAATAAAACAAATCTACACCCGCAAAACTACAAGTTAAATGTTGATTAACCCTTCCAACTTTCCCCTTGTCCCTTCATTTCACCTACTCCGGATAATTTGGAGTGAACTATCGTTGTGAAAATTCCAACATGTTATGAGGGTACTTCACATGACGTATTTTGTCCAAATATTCAGGTCACTTAGAGTAATACAATATTATATCCTATGTCTATTGAAATAAAGTTTAAATAGCGATTTAACGTAAATGTTTTAACAAATACGCCAATACGCCAGTGTTAGTTACAAAAGCTTCATAAGTATAACAAATCTTTGTGCTCTAAACTTTCATGAATAACATTACAGGTTCCAAGAAATAGTTTAAAAGGAGTTTCGGAAACTCATTATACAAAATCTCCAACGAACTTAACTTTGGTCTTCAGGAATTTTCGCTAAACATGTACAGGCTTAGGAACAAGTAAATAATTAACGCTTTCGTCTACTACAAAATTTTAAGAACTTGCTGACAAAGAGCTTTTATAATGAAACTTCTAAGTTTTAAGTTTGTGCCTGAAATATTTTTCATAAAAGTGATCTAAGTGAACAGGTATTTTTTGGGAAAAAAGTTATCCTACTTTTTGTTTTTACTTTAAGGTCGAGATGAATGTTACCAAGCACACACTTTGGCTTAGCTATGTTCCCGTATTTATCTAGCACTAGCTATACCCTGCGGTTTCACCAGCGTTACGTTGAGTCTTTGGTTACTGCAGCGTGATATTATATTTTGTACCTTCCTCGATTCAAATCGAACCAGTACTTCCTGAGATTTAAGAGTTTATAAAAAACAATCAAACTCTTCAGCCTTGTAATATTAATATAGATATAAATTTGACAGTTATGCGACAGTGACAGTATTAATGCTTACCCTAAACATGTACCCGGTATACTATTCCTTCGATATATATCGATACCTTCGATCTAACAAATATTTTCTTTTTGATTACAGGTCAAAGGAAAAGACTCCAAGTACTTCTTAGCTGGAATCATCAGCTGGGGCATCGGATGCGGCGAAGCGAACTTACCAGGAGTTTGCACCAGGATATCAAAGTTCGTTCCTTGGATTCTGCAAACAGTAAACTCTTAAACCAGAGCACCTGACAAGTGCTTATGAAAACCCGAAGATAAAGTGACAAGGTGGTTGAGTCAAGTGACAATTTGATGAACAGTGAAAGTGGAATAAAGACACAAAACGATTTGTGACAAGTGCAGCATAAGTTACCTTCAAAAATGTTGATTGGATTCAACGTTTTCTGAGGCGTTTTATTAGGAAATATCTCGCCAAGAGCTTGCAGAACTCGCGGTAGTGAGATTCTGCATCAACAACCGTTACCGGAGCTTCAAAATGGTGATATTTTTAAGCTTCACAATAAACGCCCTGATGACTGCTTTGAGGCTATAGAACTTAAGCATGAGTACATAGTGATACAGTGATCTAATTATCTTCAATTTTATCAATGTAACAATAAGGGAGAAATTTACTTGGCTTCAAATGGGTATAGTTCTCCCAAAAATGAATCGAATCGCGTAAAAATTACGCCCATTTTTTTAATAAATTAATGTTATGATTTTGTATAATTAACGCTGATTCATTTTAAAAGTTTTCTAAGCATAACTTTGTAATGGAAATATTGCTGGTTTTAAATTTATTGAAAAATTATATATTGGCTCATTTTGGAATAATTAAGCTCAGGTATTATATACCTTTTAATCAGAATCTGATATTTAGGCAACTAACGTTGCTAATGCAACGTACCGTGGTGTAAGCAAATTGGATTGGTAAACGTGACCGACATGCAGTCGCATATGTAGCTATCGTGCCTCACTGCTTTGCCTGAAGAGCCAAAGGCAATGTACTGCCTGGCTACATAATTATTATTAACAGCAACTGTAACTACTCCGTTCCCCTTATGGTTACAAGCGCCACTTCTGAGAGACGGTTCGATTCCCATGTCGGCTAAAGTGTTGTTGGGTTTTTTCATCAGATTTTTTTAAGTAGCAACCCGGAGATTAAAAGTTAGTTGTGCGACTGCCTTTGATCTTGTACTTAGATTCTGTCATGTCAGATTGCCGTCTCATCGGACAATAAGAGTGAAGAGGGAGATGGGGAGGGAAGAGGAAGCGGATCTCTGTTTGCGCACACACTTGTGCACTATAATATCTCCTGCATACTTAGCTAGTCGTCATTGACATCGACCGCCGTGAACGAGATTTCGTCGGAAGTATATTATTGATTTGGAGCATAATTTAGTAAAATATAGTTTCAACTTCTTAATTATCTTTATCATCTTTTAATTGAAAGAATCTACCCACAGTTCCTTCCAATTCACATTTTGAAAGCTAGCTAGTTAGACCACTTATTACTATGTACGACTTCTTTGCCTTATGCACTTGAAACAATTCTTTGTAAATACAAACTATTTTAACATCATTTTTATCGTTACTAGTTAAATTGAATAGGTCCTAAAAGCCCATCCACACTGGAGTGGATAACTTGCGGGCGCGATCGTGATCATGGGCGTGATCAGATATACACGGACTGTGAAAACCCGCGTTTGTGACCGCAACTACGCCCACAAGTTGCTCGCTCCAGTGTACCCGGGTCTTAAGTTAATTTTGTGTGCTCAAATGTATTGTAAATATTTTTGCGTATATATCTTGCCGTTTGTAGTTAAGGTTGTACTAATAATACAGTATTATTTACTTGTTTCTAGCATTTAGCAATGGAATCGCATATTTTGTAAATATTATCAGAATTTAATTTAGTTCCTTGGTAGGAAATCGAAATGTTTGACAAAGAGGATGATGAAATAAAGGGACTGGATAAAGGTGCTTTGAGTAAAAAGTTGAGCTAGATACTTGCTTTTTTTCTAAGGAAATATTTGTTTAATCAAAGCTGAAGGATTAAGCACTTAATTTTAATTTGTACATAATAACCTTAGCTTTGTCAGTGAGCGGAGTTAATCTTTTTATTTCATCATCCGGGGGTCTAACACCGTGTCTTAAAACAGTACCATTCTAATATCAGAATCCAACGGCGCGCAATGCAAAGTGATGTTAAAATGTTTTAAAGGCCGGTGATAGACTCCCTGCTGTACTATTCTGTAGTTTCCGTCGGTGAATTTAAGTGAAGTGAGTTTGAGGTGAGTAGTCAATCCTCATCTCATACTCACCTCACGTAAATTTAATGACAAAGATTTATATACAGAATTGGATAGTAATACACTTTCGTCTTTAACACTTTTATACGTATAATGATAGTAATTATTAATATATTTTTGTAAATTGATATGAATTAGCTTGTTATATACAAAGGGGATGAATGTGAATATTACCAAATCGCGCATTGTTGTACTGCATTTAGTAAAATATCGAAACTCTCGAGTGATGTCTTTGTTTGATTTAGTTAACTATTGCGGTTTTATTAAATGATAGTTTATGATGACGTTGATTGTTTTCACAATAATATAATTGTTAATAATTATTAAAATATTGAAATATTTTTTTAATGTTTGGTTTCATTTATTTCTACTTAACAGATAGATTTGAGATTTTAAAGTAGGCGAAATCAAGAATGCAAAAATAAAATAAAATTTATGTTATTCACATGAATATTTAGAAAGCTCAAGTAGCTTAGCTCCCCTAAGATATTTTGACAATATAAATATAATTAGTACATTAATAATTGCAATAGTATCTATCGATATGTAGGTATTAGATATTTTAAAATGGAAAATTACTGACCATTCCATTTGTAATGAACCTATCTAATGAATAAGTTACAAATAAGTTAAAAATTATTATCACTAATACCATAGCAAAGCCTACGTCAAATTATTTGTTTTAAATAGACCATAAAAAAGGCCCTTTGACCATCAGATCTAACAACCATCTTTATTTCCTACTAGCTTATACCACGCGGTTTCACCCGCGTTCAGTTTCATCTTTTGTTACTGTTTCTCTCCCGTAGCCCGTAGCGTGATGTTATAACCTATAATATTCCTCTAAATCTGATTATCATATACAAAAACCTCTTCAGCTTTATTATATCAGTATAGATACACATACCATCACGCCTGTATTCCCCGAAGGGTTAGGCAGAGGTGTACCGATGTACACCCACAGTTCGTCGGTATGTTTAGGTCCCATGAAATAGGGGCGAGCCTATTGTTACACTTTTGACATTTAACACTTTTTGCTCGACCTGGGAAGTGAACCCAAGACCTCTAGCGCAGCAGTCGTGCTTAGTACCACTAGGCTGCCGAGGCAGTATCAGTATAGATTTACCTAAATATTAAAAAAAATATTAAACCTATTCAGTTCAAACAATTAACAAAATCACTTACTAACAGACCTACCCCACAAAAACCAAGTTGATTACTTCAAAAAATTTCAAAACGAAGTCAACGTCGATAAGTAAAGGGCAAGCGTGAATTGAATTCCCCAAAAGGTCCACAAATTTCCACCGGGTCATTAGTAATCTTAAATTTGGGTCAGATTTTGATGAGAGAATGCGGTTGGGACGTCGTGCAATCAACTGGGGAAGCTGGGAGGTAAAATGACAAAGCTGCGGCTTTAAATTAAAATCTTCGCACCCTGACATTTCTCGGTGACTCCACGGGATTACACTGTTGTAGTAGATTATATAAAACAGAAGGCTGTGTAGTAAAGATTGCAACCTTTTTGAAAAGTGTAATTCAAAATTTAACTTTAGTGAAAAATTAAACAGAAATATATAATTTAAATTTAAAGAAATATAGAAAGGTTGGTTGTTGATTTAAAAAAAATATTTTGTATTATTGATTAGGTACTAGCTTCTGTCCGTGTCAAATTTGATATATCATTCCACGAGAAACGTAAACTATTCCAGACAGTAATCTATCTCTGTGCCAAATTTCCTCCAGATTCGTTCGGTTGTTCCAGCGTGATTGAATAACAAACATTCATCCATCCAAATCTTCGCATTTATAATTTTATCCCTTAAATATAATATTACATACAATCAAAAATAACATAAGATATTCAAAATTTATTAAAACCATAAAAAAAATAACATTACGATAATACAAAAAAATATTTTATACAAATTCTTTGAATTACATGCAACATGCTTTAAGGCCAGCACATCCCTAGGACCTGCATTGGTTGCAGCAACCACGACTGAAAGTTCTCAACGGACCTATCACAAGTTATCACCGTGTAACCTCTGTACCATGCTGACACAACACAATCGTAATAAAAAAGTAAAGCCCTTTTAAAATCTGGAGTGCAGCTCTCAAAACCCGGATGGATGGCATCTGGAGTATTCTTACAGTGTACGCTGTTGAACTTTACGTTATAAATGGGTAACGGACGAGTGATAATAGTTCTCGGGATGCCAAACTCCAGGTCTAGTATCCAAGGCGTGTGACGCTGCAAGTTTGGCATTTTACAAAATTCATCTATGATTGCATTCGGATCAACTGTCAGCATTCTTGCCGTTGGAAACAATTCCTTTGGTAAGCATAAATAGTCTTCCAAATCACTTTCTAATCTTACATTAGCTAGATTTATCATTTCTATATTTTCGTTTTTATGTTCCAATTCAGTAGTAATTTCTTCTTGCATACAATATGTATCATTCTCATTGGTGTTCTCAGTGACTTCATCAATTATAGCTTCAGATAAAACATTAAATTCATTCACATAACTAAAAACATTTGTACCAACATCTTGGACAAACGTTTGTGGTATTATTGGAGTTAAAACAGGTTGTACAACAGTTCCACCAAATGGATAAATATGTGAATATACTGTACTAAGGTTGGGTATAATTATTGGTAAAGGTTGTATAGTAAATAGAGGCGTGTTCATTGGATGCCAATCGTTTACTGCTAGTGGACAGCTCAGTTCTGGTTGATACGGGTATGGAGCGGGGATTAACGGACCTTCAGGCATCATCACAGGTGTCGGTGTTACATTTTTACTACAGAACCCATAGCATGGTGACGTGATAGCTTGACTCATCACCTTCTGCTTTAGCTTCAGAATGATATGAGCTTGTACAAGCTTCTTCTTCGTAATGTTTTTCGCCTCTCTCATGCAACACAGACTTCTAGGTTGCAGTACAGTTGTTGAGTCTAAAACCGTTTCATAGTTTGTATGAGTACCTAAATCATCTTCAGATGATGTGAGCGCCATTGTAAAACACGCCTGTAATTGAATAAGTACTCATTAGTTGATTAACCAACAGGATTTCAATAATAATAATGTTTAAAGGTTTATAGATATTGAGTTGAAAATATAAAAGTATTAGAGTTTCACAACAATTTCAAATTTGATTGACTTAATATTTAGTTTACTATGGCGAATTTGAAAAGATCTAGCCTAGAAATTTATTCTATGCATATTTTTCAAACATAAAACTTACTTAAATAAAAATTAGATTACAAACTATGTACAGTTTATATAAAAAACAAAATTACTTAATTGGCTACAATTTAAATTATTTCTAAGTTATTATCATTTATATTTCTTTTGAAGGATATTAAACTTTGAGCATCACTGTTTTTCAAACATCATTCATTCTATCAAAGATCGTTTTTAACTTTTCAAAACAAACAATAAGGTTTCTTACCTTTTTTGGTGTGGTTTTGTTTATTATTTATTTGTTACTTGTACCACTGCAGGTTTTAAACTAATTGTAATAAAACATTAAAATCTTTTCAAGTATTGTTACTATCGTCGAGACATTGTTTTTGATCAATAAGACGGGTGGGATTTTAACTCCATGTCTATTCATATTTTTTTCAAATTGTGGGTACTTAATAAAAACCTAATGTTTTAAAAAGTATGCGTCCACAGATAAGCGTGAGTTGCTGTTCAGAACTTGCTTATTATGCCTATTATAGATTCTGACTATTAACTATGATTTATATAAAACTAAAATACATACATACATCACGCCTGTATTCCCCGAAGGATAAGGCAGAGGTGTACCGATGTACACCCATAGTTCGCCGGTACGTTTAGGTCCCATGTAAAAGGGGCGAGCCTATTGCCATTGTAGCGACATCTATCGCTCAGCATGCGAAGTAACGTTGCCTAGATCGCGATATCAAAGTTTGACGCGACAATTAGAATATATACAAAAATCCCGACAACAATAATTATATAAATCTTGTGTTTAAGAGAACTTCATAGTTGAAACATCTTTTACAATTTTATTTTTCAATGAGTGTGTATGGAGTTTCTTGCCCATTCTTCTCTATACACCACTACCTTTTAAAAGAAGGAAAAAGAATTAAAAAAAAAATTAAGTGCCTATTGGTAAATGTCTAAGTTACGTAGTGGTCTATTTGAAATAAACAATTCGACGTTTTTTTGAAAATAATATTTATTTAATTTGCAATTAGTGAAAACAGTAACAAACCAAACTAGAGGAAATGATAACACATTTTCATATAAACAAAAGATACGTGCGCTGTTAAACTCACATAATATTCGTTTCTATGAATTTCAGTAGAATCATTTACTGAATACAAATGTAGGTACTATCGGGTTGAATTCGACTGAATGTAATCACAGTAATGCATTCATTGAAACAAACTTATTCCTCATATTTTGAACTTTATTTTAGGAATAAATAAAATACATTTTTAACTTCATTGTTTCCATAGTAGGTAAGTAACTACATTAAAGAATTATATATAGCCCGATAGAACAGTGTAGGTACTTTTATTCCGGAATCGAATCGGGTCCCCGAAAATTCCCGAGGGATAGCCCTGACACATTTCTCACGAACCGAATTTTCTTTACGGGAATTATTTATACCATAACGGTAAACCATTTCCATGAGTGGCTGAGATTATATACCACACACTTTAGGAAGATTTACCACCTAATATTATAAGCCATTTTATGATTGGATTGTCAATATGTGTTCGAATTAGAACGCACTACCACTGATCAGTGGTAAAGTCAGATCAGATCAGTGGTGAAGGTTAATTCTATTAACTTCAAAAAACGTTCAAAATAGGTCAGTGGGTATTGCAGTTGTAGCAAACTCATTTCAGCGACAATCAATATAAAAAATTGTTAGTAAATTGGAAGCATTTTTGGCAGATTGAAACTGAGATTAGATTATTCTTGATGTCTTCAGCTGATGGCATCTATAATGGATACATATCTTTTAAGATAGTCTTAACTTCTACATTATGGTGTTAATACCTGTCATAACGTATCATATCCGTCACTTTGAGAATCAATTATTGATGATGTATTTCTGTTGCCGCTATAACAAGAAATACTTACAAAAGAAACAGAATAAAATAAATATTTAAGGCTCCCATTAAACAAACCTGATTGTTTTTGCTCGTTTTTATGGTCAAAAAAGGTTGTGAAATGCGTCGAAGTAAAGCATGCGACGCGAATGTTCGACGGCCATTTTGTGTCTCAAGGTGGCAGTTTTGTTTCATATTAAGGACACGTCTATAGATACAACTCAGTGGTACTTTTGGAAATTCAACTGTCATGTCATTGCTAATGTCAGTTGAATCATAAATAGGTACCTACATATTAAAAAAAAAAACTGTAATGAGTAACCATTGAGTTTTGTTTATTTTTACTGGTAACCCTGCAGTCTTCATATTCACTGTGAAATACTGATATTAGAGTTAGGCACATCTGGTTAGGTACCTTGCGAAAAGTATAGTAATAACTAAGTTACACTGAGTCATAACTACAAGCAATTTATTGTAGGTAAAGCTTAAAGACAAAAGGTAGGTACCTACTCCACACACGCAAATCGTATTTTCTCTTAACACTCACATATATTTTTCTATAATGTGACGATGCTTTTAAAGTTCCACGTTGTAATAATACACTAGAAGGTTTCACTCTAAAGGCGCTGTTCCACTGCGGTGCACGCGGTCCACGATGTGCACGCACACGTTAGCTCAATGGGTCCGTGATTCAGATCACGTATATTCGTGGTCATAGTTAATTCAGCGACCATTGGCCACGCTATAGACGGATGCGTGGTTTAATGATGTCACTGACAACGTCAGCTAGACAAATATCCTCATGTTGCTAACATGTGTAGCCTCTGCGTTCACATCTTACGCAGCAACTGTGCGTGCGCAGCGTTAAGATGCGTGGGCGACATATCCGAATAAGGCACGCGTGTATCAATGACATCACGAACCATGTTTCTTATTCGTTGTTTGCAGTAGATTTATGATAACCTAAATTTTTATGCACGGCGATGCTAAGTTAACGTGTGCAGCGTGGCCGTGTGCCGCGGTGTAATGGATCGGCGCCTTAAGGCTTTTGAAGAAAACGGTCATATTAATGTACAGATATAAATAAGGTTATGGATGCACAGTGCTGGGAGTCTAGCACCATCTCTTAAAACAGTACCATTTTAATATTATTTTTTATTTTAGTTGTTGGATTTTCAACACTCAGCGCTGAAAGCCATTTCTTAAAACAGTATTAGTTGAATATTCAACTAATACTGTTTTAAGAAATAGTAATGGGCCCCTCAACAGTAAATATTAGTGCTGTATTAAATTGAAATATATTTGAAGTTAACTATTCACCCAGAATTTTTGTTGTAGTAAATTGAGAGTTAACTAAAATTATACAGCTATTGAGTTTTGTATATAATTTTGTAAATTACTCTTTTTTTTCTATGCGTTCTATCGTGGGCAATTGCGGTGAACCACTTTTCACTATAATGGCCTCAGTAATAAGGTTGAAAAGTGTTCAACTACTACTGACCACAATCTTTTTCTCTTTAGACCTTTTTGCTTTACCTACACTTAGCAACCTGCTGTCAGAACCCCACAATCCATAGAGAATAAAAGTTTACAAGCTGCGACATTATCAGTTCACAAGTAAACGTAGTCAATATTTAATATTGCAGTCCAACAAAATAACAGCTCCCTAAAGACAAACTCCTCTAGAATTTAATTTTAAATCCTCGCCGTATTTCAATGGAGCATAGAATGAAAAAATCTGTAGAAGTGACAAGATTGTCTGACCAAAAGTTGCTATGAAATTTCATGTCAGCACTCGGTATGTAAAATTTACCACCCTATTATTGTCCTACTGCAGGTCAAAGGACTATTCTCATACTGAGAAGGCACGAGTTAATCAGCGCTCTTGCTCAAGCCGGATTAGTGATTTCAAACTTATATTAATTATAAGTCCAGGTTTCTTCACGATGTTTTCCTACACCGATGTCAGGGATGTCCAAGATATACATAGAAGGTACATATGAATTGAAAAAGTCACATTGGTCAGCCTGTATGTAAAATATTGATTGCCGAGGTTTTTCCATTAGGGATTTAGCAGTAGCAATTCAGAGTTAGATATAATTATATTTAAAGTCAATCATTTATTTTAATAAGATCTTAAACTAAAACCAAATGGCATCAAAAAATTCCTCAGCATCGCCGTTAACCAGAAAAGTGCCCAAAAGACTGGCGGCATTGCCACGTTGGATGGCAGTGCTTACCCTCTTTCTTTTTTGTTATTATTAAGATATTTTTTTATCTAATTATAAGGCTGTAAATATTTAATCTAATTTTATTTCAATAAATTAATCGTTAGATCTTTAAATCCATCGTCACACATTGGAGCCTACATGGTCACTGTCTTAATAGTCAGTGCACTGGGCGTTTTCAGAGGAATTTCGTACACCGAACCCTTTGGTTATGGAATGAGCTTGTTTGTTTATAAGAGGTAATCTCCGAAAGTACTGGTCCAATTGTAAATAATCTTTCAATGGTAGATAGTTACACTGTTGTCGAATGTCATAGCCTCTCATAAATGGTATGCTTGGTTGCCACGCGGCCGAAGTCGCGAGAAAAAGCTAGTAATATTATAGAAACAGCTGTGCTTTTCCCAAGGATCTACAGTATGGAGGTCTTCAAGATGTGATTGAAAAGATTTTTGAGGTCGGCAACACACGTGTAACCGTTTACCACCAGGCGAACCATATGTCTTTATGCCACCAAGATGATATAAAAAAAAAACAAATTAAAAGGAAATTTACATCGTCATTTATAAGAAAACTGAATCAATGGTAAAAATTCTTGTTACGATATCCATTCCACCCCTATGATGTTAAGGTTTCACATCTATTCATTCTTATTCTTTGAACGTGGATTCTGTTAAAAGAATCCGCTTTGGCGCAAATTGCTGGCGTACCGGCGACTCCTAACGACTGTCCATTGTACGGAATACGTCACCTGGACTTGTTGTTACAATATCCTGGGCTTTCTGTTGGGGATTTTAAATTCTGTACTGAAATTCTAATTTTAATTGTAGATTTTATAATATTTGGAATAGAATAGATTTTTATATATTGTGGGTATTTGAAAAATTGTAATGTGTTTAATGTTGAATGCTGTAATGGCTCAGTGGTTAAGGTGCCGGCTTCTTATGCATGAGGCTGTGGGTTCGGAACTGGACATATACAAGTACCAATGTGACTTTTTATACTTCATATGTTCTTTTTAAGTTTATCTTGGACATCATTGACATCGATGAAGGAAAACATCTTCAGAAAACCTGGACTTATAATTCATACCTATAAGTGTAAAATCGCCAATCCACCTTAAGCAATAGTGGTGATCAATGCTCGTGCCTTCTTTGTATAATAAGCGGCCTCTGCCCTGCATTAGGTGCAGTGCAGTGGGCAGGGATTATTTTTAACTGAGTTAAATTTATGAGCGAGAATACAATGGATTTTTTTATTTTTGACGTTCTTAAACTCAATCCAGTTCAGTAAACCATATTTATTTACTAAACTGCTTTTACTGTTCAAGAACCTGACCATTGGGTCAGCGTTTTGAACAGTATAAGTATTATATAAATGCTTGACCAAATATAATAATGGTGATTGCAACGATTAATTTAACGACTGCCTCGGTAGCCTAGTGGTCCTAAGCGCGACTGCTACGGTAGAGGTCTTCGGTTCGATTCCCAGGTCGAGCAAAAAGTGTTATTGGGTATTTCTATGAAATTTTCAGTAGCAGCTCGGAGTTAGGATCTGTGCCCGGTTAATGGCAATAGGCTCGCCCCCTATAAATGGGACCTAAACATACCGGCAACCTGTGGGTATATATTGTTACACCTCTGCCTAACCCTTCGGGGAATACAGGCGTGATGGTATGTTATGTAAATTAACGTAAAAAAACCCTCATATTATTTGATCGAATGCAAAAAAGTGTTATTTTTTAACTTATTAGGTATTAAAGCATAATCTATATTTGTATACCAACTAATTATTATAAAGCGGAATGATTTTTTTGTTTGTTTGTACAGAATAAGCTCCGAAAATACTGGACTAATTTAAAAAAAAAATTCACCGACTCATAGCTAAATTATTCTTGACTAACCAAAGCTATATAACATCGCACTACGACCTACGGAAACGAAGCAGTAACAAAAGACGTAACTGAATGCGGGTGAAAATATCCACGCGAACGAAATCGCAGGGCAGAAGCTAGTTAAAAATAAAATGTAATAACTATTTATTTCATTGGTGATTTTTCTAGGAAGCATCCGCGTGGCTTCAGATATTGCAGCACCAGATAGATCATCAGCTTGTTGGCCTTCCAATGAAAAATGGCCCGCAAGCACCGTTCTGACACTGACCCGCCTCCAGCGCAACAATCGTGCGCTCGTAAATGGGGTCCTTTATTTTTTTACTGTATGTTAGTTGCAATATTTCTCGTTATTTTCGGCTTAGTTCTATACCCAGTTTATACAAATTTCTCTCATATCGTGTTAGGGTCATAACCGATCAGTCAGGGTTGTGTCAGTTCATCACCCGTATTGCCTGTCCGTCAGCCGTCAGTCGTGATTGACGGCCTGTATAACAGTTGTGAGGACTACTTCAATATTTTGCTACAAATCATTCGGTCAATTCCTATACGAGATTTTGATGTCTTTATTACTTACAAATATTTGTATGGCCTTCAGGTAATTGTACCTACTAAGTTTGGTTGTTTGTGTATATAATGTTTGTAAATGCACCCAAAAGACGGGAAAATTTTCCAGTGAGAGGCAATGTTTTAAAAAAATTGTACATTTACCAAAAAAAATGTACTGTGTTTTGGCATAATAAGTCATTTATTATTATTTATTACCTGTTACTAGTGCATAAACTATTTTACTTAAATACAGTGTTAATAGACAGAGTAAATTAGTTTTTTAATTACCGTGTTGATTTTCAAATGTACGCTATCAAGGTACTTTGAAATGGTTTTAATTAAAACTAATTTAATTGATTATTAAAAGTTTTATAGTTTGCCCAGGTATTTTTTTTAGTTAGTTACTAAAACTATTCATTGACTTTCAGATATTTTCTGATATAAAATGTTATTATTATTTAACATATATAAATTGAAACTGAACTGCCTCGTTAGCATAATGGTCCTAAGCGTGACTGCTACGCAAGAGGGCTTGAGTACGATTCCCAGGTCGAGCAAAGTGTTATTGGGTTTTTCTATGAAATTCTCAGTAGCAGCTCAGATCTAGGATTTGTGCCCGGTTAATGGCAATAGGCTCGCCCCCTATTACATGGGACCTAATAACATACAGGCGAACTGTAGGTGTACATAGGTAGACCTCTGCCTAACCATTCAGCATACAGGCGTGATGGTATGCAAATATAAACAACTAGCTGATGCCCGTAGCTTCGCTCACAAGGACATAAGTGTAACTCAAGAAATTAAGTATTCAATGTCATGTTATCAAAATCTTAAAAGTAAGTTGAATGGTTGCAAAGATGACTGCTAAGTTACGATAGTGGATTTTCCACAAGGAATTAATCTATATGACCTCTGTGTATGTATGTCTGTCCGGAGACCGCATTTGTGCCCGGTTGGGCTCGTATTCATGACTACCTTCTGCCCGCGACTGCGTTCTTGATAAAGAACAATATACCATAAAACACATCCTATAGCACTTGGAAATAGAGTAGCTTCCTATCAATTTAAGATTTATTGTAATCGTGCCAGTAATTCAAGAGATAACTTCTTACAACCAAACAATTAATATAATTTTTTTAGACAAAATCTGTCTTAGTACATAGCCCACGACTTTAGAATTTTGCCGAATTCCAAATTATTGCTGAAAGACAAATGCGCTAAAAATATGTCATGTCATGGTTTTCCTTCCATTTAATTTATCATTGTGTTTATAGAGAGATTATCATTGATCTTATCGATTGATGCTATAAAGGAAAAGGATTTTTTTTTTATTTTATCCTGTTCGATTCCCGAGTGTGGCAAGCAAATTTTCGAAAATCGCGAAATTGTTTATTTAAAATCTATAGGAATGTTTCTTTTGAGTGAAATTTGCTTTCTCCAATATTAAGAGTACTTTTCCTCCAGTTGGGAAAATTCTACCATGTATAATAATAGTGCGATGATATTACCTATATACTGTACATAGACAAGCCAGCCTTGAAGCAACAGTCTCAATAACAAGACGACCTTTATGTCATCAAAAATAGAAACAGCAGAAACACGGAAGATATTAGGACGACATATTTAATATGACATAACGCTAGAGGAACAACGCTAAAGAAAGAACAAATAAAAAAATCAAAGAGACAAGGGTCGCCCCGAGGGACGTAGCTGTCCTTCATGTTATGGACTTGTCCCTCCCTGAACGAAAATAGGTATATAATAAAAATGTAGACGACATGCTGAAATGATGAATATCGTGCGTACATTTGATGGAAATGTGTATTCTAGGAATATGTGCCTTCGATTTTGGTATGTATTTGGAAGAAGTAATCGAAATTGAGGTGTTGGTTTATATTCAGCTTGCTATGAATTATGTATCGTATCTTTTAATACCTGCTATTGTAATATATGTAGTCTTCTTTTGTGGTGAGAATATGAGTCACGGCCTCCGTTGCCCTCGTGGTATCAAGCGCGACTGATGTGCATGGAGTCCTGGGTTCGATTCCCAGGTCGCGCAAAAAAATGTTTGGTTATTCCATTAAGAATTCCTAAGTAACAGTCCGGAGTTTGAAAGCATGTAAAGCCATTGGTCCCGACTGTCATTCGTAGATCTTTGATAGTCGTTAGGGATATTCAGAAGCCGGGAAGTCGAACAACCAGTCTTACCAAAAGGTATCGTGTTGTGGAGGTCAGATAGGCAGTCGCTCCATGTGAAACTCTGGTATTCAGCAGCATCTGGCGAGACTGGAAGCCGACCCCAACATAGTTGGGAAAAGGGGAGGCAGATTGATTGAATACGTCGCATATTCGCATATTGTCTCGGTGTAATCTGACCTTAAGATTCTAAAAGATTAAAAATGATAGTCTGGTAAATAGGAAAATAGTTACTTATTTCTTTATTACTAAAGTTCAATTTCAACTTGCAACAGTACCTGCTGGTTATAAAACTTCTTTCTGAAACAAAGCATACAATGAAAATACAGAGTAACCCAGCACAGAAAGTACGAATAACCTTTATTTCCTGAGAAAATATTAAGAAACGTTCCCAGAAGCAGTCTCCTTTGACCGTCGGGGGCGTGGCCGGTTGGATTCACGTACAATTGAATTGTGGCGCGAAGTGGGAGCGGAAGCGTTTTGTTTATTTTATTATTCTTATATATCTTGCCCCGTTGATCTCGTGGCCACAAGCGTGGGGTCCTTGGTTCGATTCCCAGGTCCGGCTAAAAGTGTTATTAGGTTTTTCCTTAACGCATTTTTCAGTTATTAGCTCAGAGTTTGGAAGTTGGTGGTGTGACACCCCCATGACTCGGAAAGTACGTAAAGCCGTTGGTCCTGCGTCTGATCTTTGTGTAATTCAGCTCATTCTGATTGTGTTTCCATCTGTTTAGTCAAAGTCAAAGCATTTATTTAAATTAGAACATTTACAAGCACTTTTGCATTGTCAAGGAGTCGGTCAGTTAGAAAGTTGAAGATAGTTGATCGTTCCAAAATGTAGGTCTCCATGGATATAAGAACGACCAAGAACTCTCAACTTAAGAAAGTCGACAGTCAATCAGGGCAAGTCGGCAACTCACGATGGTAACTTCGAGATATCGCGTTACAAATCCCGCTGTGATTCCATAACTTGTACCATTCAGGTTGGTCGGAGAGCAATTGCTCGTGGTCCTTTGTCTCCAGTACGTTGCAGTTTACACGCCGAGACCGAGACGTGATCATCATCAGAACTCACACACGGATTACCCAGTTGAGGTAACTTCTATGGTCTGTTGCTTTTGGTGACTAACGGCCGAATTCGCAAATGCAACTCAATTTTAGGTAGTATGCTATCTCTGTCATTTTAAGGTCTACTTTGGCGATAGATATACATGACTTAAGGGTTGGAAAATTGTTTGAGAATTTGGGTGTTCACCATCGTCGTTTCATTACTGTGGTCGTGAAAAACTTAGCTGTAATTATCCTATACTAGCTATTGTCCGTGGCTTTTTTGTAACAAGCCCGCCGCGCTATTCCCAACCATCAGTGAAGACCGCCAGAAGAGCGCCGAGGCAATGAAGCTCGACGAGTCCCGGAGAATCGATACGACTGTCTTGAATCCCGCAACGAAATTAATCAGAAAAGATTAGCGGAGGATTGGGAAAATCATAATTTCCACTTCCCTCCAAACTTACACATCCACTTTTACATTACTTACCTCAAAACACGGACCTGTTCTGCAGATTACCGCACTCGAAAACAGCAGTAAACAAATATAAAACTCTTCAGATTTATAATCTAACTAGCTTCTGCCAGCAACTTCGTTCGCGTAGATTTTTTCTTCCTCAATAAGTTACATTTTTGGTTATTGCTCCGCACCTATTGGTCGTAGAGTGATGTTATATAGCCTATAGCCTTCCTCGATAAATGAACTATCCAACACAAAAATATTTTTTCAATTCTAACCAGTAGTTCCTGAGATTAGCCTGTTCAACCAAACAAATAAACTCTTCAGCTTAATAATATTAGTATAGATATATAAAATTCTCGTGTCACAGTGTTTGTTACCAAACTGCTTCGAAACGGCAGGACCGATTTTTATGAAATTTTGTATGGCATATCGGGAAGGTCTTTTTTTTTTTTTTTGGTGGGTGGGAAATCACCAAATAACTTCTCCCGCCCTGGGCGGGGCGGGAGGGAGTGTCAGACTTTTACTGACTAAAACCCACCCATGTTCCTTCTTGTGCCCTTTGCGTTCCGGGGGCACGGTATCTCTTGCGAACAACCCGCAGCCCATCGGGATAAAAATTATGACAAAACAACGTTTGCTGGGTCAGCTAGTATTAGTAGAGATTTAAAAAGTTTGAGTCCACCGAGTATACCTTAACAGTTGAAAATACAACTTTATCAGCTATTACAATAAAACTTAAAATAGAACAACAATACAAGAAAACTAACCACTTACTAGACTCCCTGCAATATCCATAACTGTAAAACTTCATGTATAATCTTGGACCTGTTGATTACACTGAACAGTACAAACGTCTATTTAGATTAGATTTTTAGTACTCTCCTTTGGTCTATCTGAGCGTTATACCAACCTTATGCCAGTCGTTACAGTTTGCTTTGTTTGTTTGTCTGAAGGTTCTAGGTATGAAACTTAATGAGATAGATACCTTTAAGTATTAATAAAGATATAGCAGCCACCACGAGTCGTGAGCACAAACATCAAGTTGTTTTTTGGATGGTTGGGTTCTATTCTGGGTTTATTGGGGCGTCGACATTTTACACGTTTTCACTTTACCTACCCATTTTTTTATTACTAAAATATTCTCCATATTATTTTATTTTAGTAAAATATTCGCAAAATGTTCGAAACTTTGTGGTTCTGAATTTAATTTAAATTCAATTATGTACATATACCATCACGCCTGTATTCCCCGAAGGGTTAGGCAGAAGTGTAACAATGTACACCCACAGTTCGCCGGTATATTTAGGTCCCATGTAATAGGGGGCGAGCCTATTGCCATTAACCGGGCACAACTCCTAATTCCGAGCTGCTACTGAGAATTTCATAGAAAAACCCAATAACACTTTTGCTCGACCTGGGAATCGAACTCAAGACCTCTAGCGTAGCAGTCGCGCTTAGGACCACTAGGCTACCGAGGCAGTTCTTAGGACCACAAGGCTACCGAGGCAGTTCTTAGGACCACTAGGCTCCCGAGGCAGTTCTTAGGACCACTAGGCTATCGAGGCAGTTAATTCAATTATGTGTTTGTTATTATTTGTTTAGTTGCCGTTAAAAGCTTTTGCCAAATACCGCATTTAATGGTTATTATTGATTAAAGTGTTTCATTGTTTTTAACAGTAATGATCCCGTGGATTCTGGTAATTATATTTATTTATGACAACTGCTAGGAACCGTTTGTGTCACGGCGACAATCACGATTTTAGAGAAGTATTTATTAGATCTACACAGAAAGAAAGATAGAAAAAATCTTTATTGACCCAAACCAAAAATAATATTAAAAAGCTATTCAATCATAATATACCACCACGCCTGTTTTCCCTGAAGGGTTAGGCAGAGGTGTACTAATGTACACCCGCAGATTGCCAGTCAATGCCGGTATATTTAGGTCCCATGTAATAGGGGACGAGCTTATTGCTATTAACCGGGCACGATCCTAACTCCGAGTTGCTAGTGAGAATTTATAGAAAACCAATTAACACTTTTTGGTCGACCTGGGAATCGAACCCAAGATCTCTTGCGTAGCAGTTGCGCTTGGGACCACTAGGCTAACGAGGCATTTGCACAAAACACATATCAATTCTGCTAGTTATAAAAAAAAATCGTAATGACCCAGTTCAGGCGCCTGACTGGCTCTGATGCACGAGGTTGTAGATTCACAACCAGACACGGGCACTTAACATAAAAAACCTACCATCACGCCTGTATTCCCCGACGGGTTAGGCAGAGGTGTACCAATGTACACCCACACGGGCACTTAACAATATGACTATTTCTGTTTCTTATGTACTTTTTAAGTTCATCTTTTATAACATTGGCGTCGGGAAAGGAAAACATCGTGAGGAAACTTAAACTAGTAATATTATACATGTAATATGAACAGAAATCACCAATCTGTCTTGAGCAAGCATGGTGATCAATGCTCGTGCCTTCTCTGTGTGAGACGAGGCCTCTGCCCCGTAGTGGGACGATAGTGAGCTGGCATTATATTATACTGAAAAAATCGGGGATGTTCTGAAAGTTCCCGTATTTTTTAAAACGTTATATTCTTTAACATAACATAACACACCATCACGCCTGCATTCCCCGGAGGGTTAGGCAGAGGTGTACTAATGTACACTCACAGTTCGCCGGTATGTTTTAGGTCCCATGTAATAGGGGGCGAGCCTATTGCCATTAACCGGGCACAAATCCTAATTACGAGCTGCTACTGAAAATTTCGTAGAAAAACCCAAAAATACTTTTTGCTCGACCTGGGAATCGAACCCAAGACCTCTAGCGTAGCAGTCGCACTAAGCACCACTAGGCTACCGAAGCAGTTATATTCTTCATCTTAATCTATCAAAAATACCTCTAATTTTACTATACTTTTGATAAGTTTTTAGCACTGACTGTCGCTGACATAAGATTGCTAAACATTTTAAAAGTTTTTAGTTACGGGAATTGGCCTTCTGATGAGTGTAAGTAATTCATTAGCTGCCCGCACTCATGTTTGCCTCCAACTCAGAGAATTCCTCAAAGGAATTCCGACCATACCATTTATATACGAATCAATATCTTCCTGAATAGCACGCCATTAATTATAAGCTTCTATCACAAACAGATACTGCTTAATTTCTATATACATGTAGCTATAAGCTGTAAGCATGCAATTCAATACTTGTGCTCTGCGCACAGTAAGAATCTTCGTTCCTCCAATAATCGTCTTCTACAATGTCCTTCTCACCGCTCTGGTTTTCTTAAATCGCCTTTCTTGTTTAGGCGGTTTTCGTTTGGAATGGGCTTCCTCAGAGTATCAGGATGGCCTTCAGTCGGTTCATATTCTAGGTAAAAGTTCGCGAGCACTTACATAAGAAGGTAGCAGACTCGTCCCAAAATTATAATTGTTAGTAATATTTCTCAACCTATGTGCTTTTATCTCTCTCTACTTTGTATATTTTGTTTGTATGTATGTATAGATGTATTTATTATTATATTTTTTCTTGGAAATTTTCTGTTCCTCTTCCTTACACCTACTATGTTTTGTCTCTGCATCACCCTAAGGTAGACTGGTAGAAAATGCCCGAGGCATTAAGTCCGCCTTTGTACGATGTATTTTTTGCATTTGTGCATAAGTTTTATTAAATAAATAAATATTTTCACCATGTAAGGTACAAACGTGATGCATATCACTTGGAGGTATCAACGTCATAGCTTAGAGGAGGTAAACTTTGATACTGGTCTCAACTAACAATTCCGACGATATTCCAGGTAGGTTTCTGAATATCTGTGACGCGACACTGTGTACTGCAGGTTAAAGTTCTGTGCTAGTAGGGTTAGGAAAATAATTGAAAACTTATTTAATTAATTGTTAACTTCAAAATTGTTTGCAATGCAATGCCCATTTGTAGTGGCGAAATACTGATGTCATATTTTTATTTTATTTTAAATTAGTACTTAATTAAGATTAGCTGTTATTATTTACAAAAAATACTTACTGATAACATAAATACTTAATTTAAATAATATGTTAATTTAAGGTCCCATGTAATAGGGGGCGAGCCTATTGCCATTAACCGGGCACAAATCCTAACTCCGAGCTGCTGCTCCTGCTGTTTCATGGAAAACACATACCGGCGAAATGTGCGTGTATATTGTTACACCTCTGCCTAACCTGTCGGGGAATACAGGTGTGATGATATGTTAATTTAAATAATTTCATTTGTTTCATTAAATCGTATTTTTTTTTAATATAATTTAATATGTTGCTGTACCCCACAGGGTTCACAGTTGATCCATTATATTTGTTAACACCTTAAAATATTGTGGAGTGTAATAAATGATGTGAGTATGACATACAAACATACCATCACGCCTGTATTCCTCGGAGGGTTAGGCAGAGGTGTACCAATGTACACCCACAGTTCGCCGGTATGTTTTAGGTCCCATGTAATAGGGGGCGAGCCTATTGCCATTAACCGGGCACAAATTCTAACTCCGAGCTGCTACTGAGAATTTCATAGAAAAATCCAATAACACCTTTTGCTCGACCTGGGAATCGAACCCAAGACCTCTAGCGTAGCAGTCGCACCTAGCACCACTAGGCTACCGAGGCAGTTCTTATAACCTTATGTAGATCTTATGTCGTCATAAATTATGAACCAAGGTCAAAATTGCATGCAAAACAAATCTTTTAGCGAATAAGTAAGTGTTCAATGTGAGATACATACTCCATTGAAAATCCCGTTGATTGCGTGACTTAAAATAAGGTTAAGTTAAAATTAATTCTTGTATTGGCTGTACAAGATTTAATTACAAACACAACACATCCTTTAAAATCAGTACAGATCAGCTCAGATCAACCTCCTAAAAATGTAGACATCTATCCTAATTTAACAAAAAAAAAATTGCAAGAGAACGATTATTTAACACAAAAAATGTACCAATTTTTCTGGAAATATTTCTACTACGAGTATGAATCTGACGTAGTCATGACAAGCGACTATGTTGTCAATGAAAAGTAAACAACACAAGGCATACATCCTCGTAAATGTTACCCATGAATTTCACACAAACTGTTTACAGAAATTTGAGGAAGTCATCAAACACAGTCACCACATACAAATCTGCATAGGAAGATCGAAAATAATGAAAAAAAAATTGAATTTAACATGCTATCCGTACCACAAAGGGGAATCAGCATACATCGAGTGAAAAGTTTAGCATCGCGAGGTTGGGTCCAAGTTTGGTGCCTTGTCGCCTCCTACATTACACGGACTATTGGCACTCTCCACCAACTGCGAACTTTGAGGATATTATAAGCTATATAATAGTTTCAAGTTGCGGAATGAACTGCTTCGGGCGAATATATCGACAGGCAGCAACATAAGGGCATATGAGGATTCACCAAAGAATATTTTTAGGGCACTATCAAGACTATTAGTAAACCTTCTCTGTACGTCCGTCTGTTTATCAGCAGATCTCTCATGAACCGTAGCATGAAGAGAGTAGCTATTTTTACAGACTGTGTATTTCTATTGCAGCTAAAAAAATAGTAAAAATTAAATTAACACACATAACATACCATCACGCCTGTATTCCCCGAAGAGTTAGGCAGAGGTGTACCAATATATACCCACAGTTTGCCGGTATGTTAATGTCCCATTTAATAGGGGGCGAGCCTATTGCCATTAACTAGGCACAGATCCTAACTCCGAGCTGCTACTGAGAATTTCATAGAAAAACCCAATAAGACTCTACTCGACCTGGGAATCTAACTCAAGACTTCTAGCGTAGCAGTCGCGCTTAGGACCACTAGCCTATCAAGGCAGTCAAATTAAATAAAATTAAAAACTAAAGGAGTCCTCCTCGCACTTGGCCGGTTCTTTTTGGTTGCGTAGTGTTCAATATTGTGCGGCGATACGCAACCCTTATGTGCTAATCCAACTTAGCTGTTTTTTTAATACATGTACAGATTGCAAACAAGGTTAATTGACTGTACTTAACATGATATAGGTGAGTAGGTTGGTACCTGAATCCTTCATGAGGCGGGATTACACGTCAATTAGCTTATGGAGTGAATACTTGATTGACATATGTGTCACCTGAATGACAGTGTTGAGACAAGATACGGTTTCAATTTACAAATTGGTTCGGTTAAGTATACCACTCACTAGGTAACTGTCATAAATGGATGAGGTGATGAGGATGCTGTACGTATATGTTATCAAGATCCCCGTGTGAAACCAAAAGGGAATGGAGCTTTTGCCAGTTTCTCAAAGTTGTGTATGTTTTTGATTGTCAGGTTCTTTACTGTCGCTTATTAGATCAAAATAAGGGGATGACCTTAGTTTTTATACATACCCAGACGTGTACATGGGTACTCATATTTGACCCTCAAAAGATTCAAGTAATATTTTTTTTTTAAGTTGAGTAACTTTATTAATTCATATATAGATTAAATATTTACAGCCTTAAAATTAGATAAAAAAAACCTTAATAATAACAAAAACACAAAATATTTTTTTTTTAGTAACCCCTGCCAGAAGAATAGAAATCCCTACTGTAGCCAACGAAATAGCTGATAGCTTTGAAACCGCTGAACCAATTTCAATCAAACATAGCTAAGAAAACTCCCGACTAATTCACCTTTCAAGACAAAGAAACAAAATCAAAATCGGTTCATGTGTTCGGGAGCTACGATGGCACAGAGAAACACATACACACAAACTTATAAAACCCCGTCGTTTTTGCGTCGGGGGTTAAAAAAGAAATTAAAACTAAATGACATCAAAAAATTCTTCCGCATCGCCGTCAACCAGAATAGTGGCCGAAAGACAGTCCTTAACCTCAAGGTCAAGGTAAAAGCCAGTAAAAAAATATTTGAATCTAGTCGCCCCTTCCAAAATATGTAGTAGCAGATAAAGGAGAATAGGCAATGAAAGTTTATATTTACACAAAAAGAAATACATTACTACATTGATTAAATAAGTCATGATTAATTATAAATGCCTCGGTAGCCTAGTGGTGCTAAGTGCGACTGCTACGCTAGAGGTCTTGGGTTCGATTCCCAGGTCGAGCAAAAATTGTTATTGGGTTTTTCTATGAAATTCTCAGTAGCAGCTCGGAGTTAGGATTTGTGCCCGGTTAATGGCAATAGGCTCGCCCCCTATTACATGAGACCTAAAACATACCGGCGAACTGTGGGTGTACATTGGTACACCTCTGCCTAACCCTCCGGGGAATACAGGCGTGATGGTATGTAATTATAAATGCAAACACGGTGTACTATAATTTAAAACCACTCAAAGTACTACAATTGGTACAAAGTACGCAATGACAGCAAGCCAAAACCTAGTCCAGAAGGAGACATCCATAATAATAAAATTATTGGGCTTTTAAAGATTCCAGAACAAAGCTTTACAAGAAGGTAGGTACAATTAAATTACTTTTCTATCGTCTACTTTGCCGCCCAATATCCATTGAAACGACGAGAAATTCGCAGGAGACACATTTCTTAAACAAGATATTTGGACGAATAATGTCGTAGGTTTAAGGACACCTAAGGGAAGGGCATAAATAAAGTCCTGTTTTAGTACCTTTTAACTTCGAAGGGAATTACTTTGAATTGTCAAGTGAATTTTGTTTACGCCGAGATTGTGTTTTTTTTTTTGTTCCAAACTTATATTGCTCGTGTACCCGAAGCTTTAGTAGGCGAAAACTTTGGACGTATTTATTATAAAACCGTTTTGCAAAAAAGCTTGAAGGCTGAGAAAAAATAAAAAGAGTTTGTTTTTATAATAATAGGCCATGGCTTTGTTACTTTACCGTCTTTGGAGATTTTGACGTTGCGTTCATTTAAAATTTAAACATGTTTTTTTTTGTTTTTTTTTTTGCTTTCTGAATTGGGTTTCACCCGGAGGCTTGGTTGAACTTGGCAGTTGAGTTATTCTCAGAAATTCCGGTTAATCGTGTTACATAATTCTTAAACCAATTTGAACTGGAGGTTTTTTCTGTTTTTCTAGTTAAAAAGGGATTGTTATAAAAAAGTGGGATTGTTATAAAAATAAAACAAAGATTTGTGGCACCAGCTTTAAGACGAACGCGTTAAGGTTCAATGTAAATCAAATTTTCTTAAGTTTTTTTCAATATGTATCTTAGCATCGGGTTGTCTAATAATAAAAAATAAGGAAAATAATTCGCTAAGTCAGTAATCTGTTTATTATATGTGTTGAATGAAAACATAATGTTGTGGACAATAAAATTATAACCTAGTTATATCAACGACTAGCTTCTGCTCGCGACTTCGTCCGCGTAATTTTTTCACTCGCATTAGGTTACATCTTTGGTTACTGCTCCACATCTATTGGCCGCAGCGTAATATTGTTATATAGCATATAGACGTTCACGATAAATGAACTATCTAACACAAAAAAAAAAATTCAAACCTGTTCCTGAGATTAGCGCGTTTAACCAAACAAACAAACTCTTCAGCTTTATAATATTAGTATAGATTGTAATGATTGTAGTTCTGTTCTGTATTCTATTAATTATTGTCGCGTCAATCATTTTTTTAATACCTTCCATACTAGTTGATACATTGTTTTTCCTTTTGGGGCAATCCCGTTACTCTATTCCCCATCACTGCAATTCCTGAAGTCAGAATCAAAATGGCGACTACCAGAAAAGCGACGAGGCAAATATTTTCTTTACTGATTGAAATTATAAAGAGTGTAAGAAATTTTGACATTCGCGGGCAACTTTAACGCATGCCTCTGTTTTTTTTGGTGGTTGGGAAATCATCAAATAACTTCTCCCGCCCTGGGCGGAGCGGGAGGGAGTGTCACACTTTTACTGACTAAAACCCACCCATGTTCCTTCTTGTGCCCTTTGCGTTCCGGGGGCGCGGTATCTCTTGCGAACAACCCGCAGCCCCGGCAGGCGTTGGCCCTCAGTGGCCCCTTCCATATGCTGACATCTCTTTAAGGCGCGCGTGGAACACGAACGCGCCGTCGACACGGCCTGTCGTTTTGTTAAACGTAAGGACGGTGAGCTACCCATTGCCTGCATTGACTACAGAAATACAACCTGCCTATAAAATGGACGTCAGTTTTGACCCATCTAAAGACAGGCATAAAGATAAAATTGCCACTTACAAAATAGTTCTACGAGCATAAATGTAACAGTGTTTACTAACAATTTAACTTTGTCAGTTTAACTAGTTTCCTACAGTAGTTTCATGTTGATTGTTATTGTGTAAGATAACTTTACTGTGTCCAGTCTTAACGTAATCTTTGTGTAAGAGTGAAGTTAACTTTAGCGTCTGTAAGTTGTGAGTTTGTTTTATTGATAGTCTCTTCTCGTTTCTGTATGAACATATCCATGGGTTGCATTTCTATCCGTTTATTCCGTAAAAATCACCTCGTTTGCCTTGTGGACCTAAGCGCGACTGCTACGCTAGAGGTCTCGGGTTCGATTCCCAGGTCGAGCAAAAAGTGTTATTATGTTTTTCTATGAAATTCTCAGTAGCAGCTCGGAGTTAGGATTTGTGGCCGGTTAATGTTAATAGTCTCGCCTTCTATTACATGGGACCTAAACATACCGGCAAACTGTGGGTGTACATTGGTGCGCCTCTGTCCAAACCTTCGGGAAATACAGGCATGATGGTATGTTTTGTTTTTAATTCAATTTAAGTTTTGATGTTATGACGTAACATAGGTTGTATATAATATTTACCTCTCCCAATGGCAACTATCGTCATGTACCACAACCCTGGTTCCCAAGATACAGGCTCCGCCTTGTTTAAGGACCACTGTTTTTGCTAGAAATGCGTACCGCCAATTTTTACCGACATTTTATACTTCATGTGAACCTAAATATAAGGAACCTTTGGATGGATAATAAACTTTGCTTATTTATTTATCTGCAGAATTTCAACTTCATAGGTCAAGGAGTTTTCAATATGTCGTATTATTGATTGCCCTACCGCTTTTATATTAGAAGATTCTCAACTTGTCACAGTTATGATTCGTACCTACTTCACGAAAGCTGATTTCAAATCAAGAAATAAGTGGCTTTACAATCTATATTCCCGTCTATTACTTTACGTATGTATCGTGAGGGTTCTGTCCTGAATTGATTCGTCAGCAACTCAATTGAGTATAATTTATTTTCCCCTGGCTACCCTCGACCTTTGCCAAGGTTTATTTCCGGACGGCTTGTATGCATTCGTCCAATAAGTTCTGTTCATGTTGATTTATTTTAGGTAAAAATGTGAGGGATGGGCTAATTTTGAATGTAAAATGTTCTGCCCTTTTTCTATTGATTTATTTGATCATATACACTTAAGCTGTATTATTACTATATAGACATTGATGAAAAAAAAAATTGACACTTAAAAGTACATACTACAAGCCAGTCGTGATAAACATAACATAACATACCATCACCTCTGTATTCCCCAAAGGGTTAGGCAGAGGTGTAACAATGACAAATAGTAAAATTACACCCATAGTTCGCTTTTATGTTTTGGTCCCATGTAATAGCAAAAATCCAATAACATTTTTTGCTCGACCTGGGAATCGAACCCAAGACCTCTAGCATAGCAGTTGCGCTAAGGACCTCTAGGCTAACGAGGCAGTTAATAAAATAGCATACGAATACATTACCTCAAATCTGATCCCGCAAACTAGGCATGAACCAGTTTTTTAGGGGTCAGCGTTTAGCCGTGGGTTCGAATTTGATTCTAACAACATTTTGGAGGAGCGTCGCTACGGGGTTTAAAGCCAAGATTATTGCCATTTGGTAACTAATTAAAATTGATTGTCGCTGAAATGAGATCGCGGCTAGATTTTGAACGATTTTAATTAGAATTGGCCTGTTGGTTTAAACCATCGAACCAGTCTTTGTTTTCTAAAAACGTTTAGAATATAAAAACTTGCTCGATGGTTTAAACCTTGACTAAAGATAATCCGTTCCATGGAATAGATTGTCTACCACCGCACCAACCGCAACCACCGCAATTGATCGATGCAGATACAAACTGATTTCATCAAATCTAAAATGAGATTTCCAATAAAATAAATATACCATCACGCCTGTATTCCCCGAAGGGTTAGGCAGAGGTGTAACAATGTACACCCACAGTTCGCCGGTATATTTAGGTCCCATGTAATAGGGGGCGAGCCTATTGCCATTAACCGGGCACAAATCCTAACTCCGAGCTGCTACTGAGAATTTCATAGAAAAACCCAATAACACTTTTTGCTCGACCTGGGAATCGAACCCAAGACCTCTAGATAAGATCATAAGATAAGATCGTAGATTTCCAATAAATAACATGCAAACTTTTGGGAAAGATAAATAAAAGAACAAGTCTAGATATAAGACAGCCTTTAATAATTTCAAATTGATACATTACGATTGCACAATTACACAATGGTTATATTTCGTTCTGTGAACATTTCAATCCACTATGTTCACTTTGACATGCTCCAAAAGCTTAGATTTGGATCTATTTATTTTCTTGTATTTAGGATTTGCTTTGACAGATCTTCTTATGCTGCTTCTGCTCATAACTCTGTCAAAGATTTCTTCACTGGTATCCTCGCTGCCATCATCAGAGAAATGATTATTCATACTATCGTTTACTTTGTTTGGCCGTATTACTACCGGCTCAACCGCTGCATCGAAGAAAATTGAATCATCAGTAATCTGTCTTTCATCTTCACTAGCAGACTTATCATTACTTGTTTGACGATTAAAGGTTCTATTATTTGGAGTTGGAACTTGTAGTTTATTCTTTTTATTATCATCTTTCTTTTTGGCACCCTCGCGATTGGATGGTTTGTATTTTATTGGGGAAAAATCAACTCTTCTAAGAAAACTTATTGTATCTCCGAATCTTCGACTGCATTTTCTAGTAGTTTTTACTTCAGGTTTGGTTTCTTCGGCTTTGCAGTCTTCGTTCTCTAACGCTACTCCTGAGTCAGAATTGGAATCGCCCATTATATTAATTTCTGGTATACTAGCTGCTAATTCTTTAACTTTCAATTGTTTGGTTAATTCTTCTATTTTTTCTGCTTGCTTTTGTATAATTCGATCTTTCTGTGCTAGTTGTTCTGTTACTGATTCTGTTCTTAAAGCTAAGTTTACTTCGTACTTTCTCAATTCACCAGATAAGAATTCCAATTCCTTTTTCCTATTCGTTTCCAATTTCTTTATAACATCAGCTTGTTTTGTATATGCTTCTTTCAGCCTCACGACTTCTTGTTTATGTGTCGTGTTCAGGAATTTAATAATGTTTATTGCCTCTTGAAGTGTCGTTGGCTGCATTATATTTTCTTTTGTACCGTTCACTGACATTATTGCTTCCATTCTGGATCTGTAACGATAAAATTACGACATTAATTTTATGTGTCAAGCATATTCCGCAATTTAACTTTTATTTTTAGGTTGATGAAAAACAATTATTTTTCCATTAGTTTCTAATCATCTTATTAGTGTCGTAATGGAACTAAAGCGTTTGTAATTATGCATCATGCCAATTCATCGTTAGTTTATTGAGCAATTGCATTGCTATTGGAATTGCATTTTTTGCAGTAATGATTCGTTTTACTTTAATGACTTAGAAAATGCTGTAAACGTGCCCACATACAGCCTGACATAGTTTACAAAAATCTCTTTGCAAAAATGGTGTGAACGCAGTCAGATGTACCTACTTTCATTGCGAGTCAGGCGACATTCCTGAATACAAGAAAAAAAATTCTATGACTATTTTATCAACTATTCGTAGAAAAATCAACACGAGGTGAACAATGGTCTCGGTGCTAACATATCGAAGTACAGTTTATATTATGTAGTATATAACACTACACTGCTGTAATAACATGTTAATTGTTCGCGCATGTGTCCTTTTTGTTATAAAAACAGATATCTGTCGTACATATTATACTTGGAGGATTGTTTTAATGAATAATGTTCGAGAACTTTGGAAATTGCTAATTACGTAATAGTCACTACTAAAGGTCCTAGGACTATATCAGGTACCATTCCAGGAGCATTATTGTTATTTATGAAAACGATATTTACGTGGGTGTTAGCGTGGTATTTTTCTACTGGAAATTGGGAAAGTTTACTAAGATTTCAATAAATAAGGTATAAATAACTATTGTATGTTTCTATAGAATAATATTTTAGTTATTCCTTAGAATTTATCAATCCTTGTGGCTTCTTTGAAATGAGAAGAGGCCTTTGCTTCGCAGTAGACAAAAATTGGATGGTTTTTTTTTTTGTTTATTATTCCTAAGAATAATGTATCTTTTTATTCCTAAGAATAATGTATCTTTTTATTTTATCGGCGAACTGTGGGTGTACATTGGTACACCTCTGCTCAACCTTTCGGGGACTATAGGCGTGATGGTGTGATGGTGTAATGTATCTTTATTATTTAGAGGTATCGACTATAATTTGTTTTTTTTTTCCCGTTACAGATTCTAAGGTAGATAAATAAATATAATTTAGATAGTACTTTGGTTTGACGTTGTTCCCGTCCCTTTTTGTACTCGTAGTTTGACAGTTGTGCGACAGTGACAAGAACAGTACTTAGCCAAAGCACGTGGCAAATGTCTGTTGTTTATCTTAACCTATCTGTTATAGCTGTTGCCTTTTTTAAAACATTAAAGGTGTCTCTATACACGAGTGATATTATCGCCGGGGCGATAATGAAAAAAATCAAAGTAAAATCATTTATTTCTATTACACTATAAAAAAGGCACTTATGAATATCACATAAATTAAAAAAAAGAAATCTATATACAAAAATATAATATAATAATAATAAATAATATATATTTTAAAATATAAGAAGCTAGTGTCGTATGGAGAATATTCTTTTTAGATAAATGTTTTACTATATTTTAATTTTTCTCTTCAGAAAGGTCGGGTGCGCAGTACTCGTAACCGGCGTGCTTGTATGACCAGATGTATGAACGTGGACGAGGCTAAAGAAGTATGTAAGGTTCGTAGCACGTGGCGTTCTGTGGTTTCTGTCCATGGTAAAAAGACCACCAGTCCAGTTTATGTGTGTATGTATGTTTTAGTATATTTTGTGTTTTGTAAATAAAATTAAAAATTGTTTACGAATATAGTTATCGCTCTAGTGATAAAATCGCTTGTTTGTGAGGATATCTTAAGAGATTAGCAATACCTACATAGGTACTACTTGCGTGATTAGGATATTGTATATTATGTCTGTAGGCATTGTTTTAAACTAAAGCAGTGACGTCTAAACATAATAATGTGTCACAAATGTTAAAAATAACTCAGTACAAACTATCAGTTTATAAATACTGCGTTCTATACAAAAATAATATGTCTAACTAGCTGCAACATGAACATTGTACTAGTAACCCAAACATAAACTTAGGTAACTAAATAAACTAGCTTCCGCCCGCGAATTTGACCGCATCAAAGTTGATATTGTCCCGAACCATAGATATTTCCGGGATAAAAAGTAGCCTACGCGCAATTTCAAACTATCTCTGTGCAAAATTTCATCCAGATCTGTTAAGTCGTTCTTTTCGCTTTCTCATATGGCTACAATATTAAGTGACATACCAAAATGTCACACTACCAGTTTCCAAACCCTGGTTGATACCAAGAAATTCCTAATGGTAAAACCTAATAACACTTTGCCCGACCTAGGAAGGACCCCACGCTCAACAGCCAACTCAACGGGGTAAAGCAACTGCTATCTAAAACGAAAGAAGTAATAGCAAAACATCTTTCTATAGTATAAAATAAATTCGCTTCCCTCCGTTTGTCTAAGATCTTTTAACCTTCGCAATTGATGCGCAGTTTTCATCAATTGTTACAGTGATTCAGGACGAAAGTTTACACGTATAGAACATCATGCTACCACCAACGGGAGCGTAGCAGTAACCAAAGACGTAACTGAACGCGGGACACTGCGGGGTTTACAGATAGTAACCTATAAAACACTTCCAAAGTAACCCAAACCTTTCGAAAAGGAGATAACCCAAATCCCATAAAAGACAAAGGCTAACCATAGAGCACGAATTTACAATAAAACCTTATAGAACTATTTCCCATACAATTTTACCTCTGTACCTTTGCCACCCTTTATCGGTACCCAATTTGTTATACCACGGAATCTGCGACAAGCCAACGAAATTTATGACTGAGAAAATTCGCTTTTGAATCCTTTCAATCGTCTTCGAGATAAGACAAATACGAGTATTTTGGTTCCGTTTAAAGTACTAGGTTATATGGTACTTCGAATAGTGCCAGTGTTTTAGTGTTAAAGGCGGATTAGGGTAATCCGGAATTGGGAATACAAAAGTGCGAATGGGATTATCTTAAGCCAATAAGGGGAATTATCGACGGCTATTTAGGCAAGTTTTTATTGGTTGTTCAATGTAAGTAGGTTATTAGGTTTTTGGTTCGTTTCTGGGTTATTTGGATCGCCGACGCTACATTGGTCTATCCAGAAATTAATCCAAAAATTAACTTAACATTTGTGCTCATGACTCGTGGCGGCTACTATTGCATTGTATTATTTAATTTCTAGCAAGCTGGATATAGAGTGCGTTCCTGGATTAGATACACGAAACAAAATGGATGAAATGACACCACAATTAATCGAGAAACAAAAGGAAATAAAAACGAAGTCGTAAAAGAAACCCTTTTTTTTTTTGGGGGGTGGGAAATCATCAAATAACTTCTCCCGCCCTGGGCGGGGGAGGAGGGAGTGTCAGACTTTTACTGACTATAACCCACCCATATTCCTTCTTGTGCCCTTTGCGTTCCGGGGCGCGGTATCTCTTACGAACAACCCGCAGCCAAAAAAAAAGGAACCCTTAAAACCGCAATAGAATAGAGATAAAAAATACATCCATAAAGAAATTTTGCCATATTTCAATTTTACAAAATAAAGTCCCGGAAAAAAAAATTGCATCATTCTATCTTTATATTACGAGTTCTGCTACACGTTGTTAAAACATATAGCGGGGATCTTAATTAGACAAAAAAAAGAAATCGATAAAAATTATACGATTAATTATTATTATTATTTTTTCCATTAGTGGACTACTTTCGACCGTTTTTATTTGTGCAGAAAAACCTTGAGATACGCTGTATATAATATACCTAACAACTTAGCTTAGCTAGCTATGTCTCTATCTGTATATTCCATTTTTGAAATTTCAAATCGCATTCAACTATCACGTCACTAATTCCATTTACAAACTTTCTTTTTAAATAAAGATTTCAAAACTGCCTAGACTACTCCGCAAAGGTAGGAACATGTTGAACTGTATTTTTAAATTTAGCGTTATATTTAAAGTGTTCTGCCATCATAAATTAAAGATAATATTATTATATTCCTCTTGGATATAATAACTGTCAACTTCACTTGATGTATAATGTTATACACGTGTTATTATTTTATATTGCAACGCCGCATACATGCGCCAGCGCATCTCTAGGGAAATCTTCTAGAAACTCCACTAGGTTCATCACACAGATTAAAGTCATATTTTTGTCTTTTATTTTAAGTTGTAGCAATGGCCACCTACTTGGGTCCAAAAATTATAAGTAAAGAAGTAAAATAAAAAAAAGAAAATCATCGACTCGACCAGAAGAAAAAGAATAAATCGAAGTTAAAATATTACTTTCAAAATTGAATAATTTTTATCGATTCTCAATTGTTACTTAAGTAACAATACATAATATTACACACACATATATGTATGTTCTCTATTTAAAATAAACACTAACCTCACACAAAAGATCCCAGTACAATCACAATGGTAATAAATCCAATAACACTCTCACTTAAGTACTCAACTGTACCTTACTTATTTATTACAAACACAACTTATACTCTGGACGATCTAACACTGACTAAATGTACCACCGCACTCCCGTCAGGTGTCATGTAATAATAATACACTAATAATCTAATCACCTGTCCTCCTGCTAATCGGTTTTGAACCATATAGTTAGGAAACAAGGTTGATTTTAAACAATGGCGTGAAGAACAAAGGGATTTTTAATGTCTGATCTATGACAGCTTTCTAGAAAAAAAGTACGGTTTCGGGGATTCGTTAATGCGTTGCCTTTGAAGTTTGTGTCTTTGTTGTAAATATTGGAGGGTGTTAAAGGTGCTACCTAAGTACTTAACAGGTAACAAAGTAGAACATCTGTTTTACAGCGAAATGGGTAGTTAGTTTTATTGCCACGAGGTAGTAGGGTTTGCAGGTAAGAAAATGTGTTGCGGACTGTACAATTAAATAATGGGGTAGAGGTATTTTAGTCGCCGCGAGTCGTGAGCACAAGTGTCAAGTTCATTTTTTGGGTCGCCGACGCGATTGTTCCCTTAGTCGCGTGCAGCGTCGGTGACCCAAAAACCCAGTAAGGAACCCAAAAATGCTCGTGCCGTCTCTGTATAAGAAGCGCCTGGATAACAAGCCGTAATAGGCTGGAATTATGGTATTATTACTACCAGTTAATAGCTCTCAATAGGACCGCGAAGCTCCAAAAACAATCTAAATGTTTTTCTAACCCTCAAATGCAACGCTTGTTAAAATTTAACTAACCGTGCGAAAAACATTAGCCTCAAAAGTTTTCGTGCGGTATAAAATATAATCCAGCAAGTTTCTTCAGCATTACATTTCTATATAACGAATCTGAGCTTTTATTGTTACTTAATACCTCACCGCACATTCAACTTGTTAAACTTAGCCAATTATAACTTTGCATGACTTAGCCAATGTTAGGAATGGAATATTTGAAAATTTATTCGTGCAAGAGTTATGCGTTCGTGATTCTAATTCATGAGACGTGTGTAAAAGTATGTATTTACATTCATTTACAGACTTTTAAGAAAGAAAAGAATAACCACGACTTTTTTTAGGGTTATTTATTAAAAACTTCATGCAACAAAAAATGTAGAAATGCGAACTTAATGCCTTAGGCCCGGTTTCCACCAAAGCGAAGAGGAGAGGAGATGTCTCGTAAACAACCAATGGGATACTGAGTTGTGTTGAAACTAAGCGATGAGATGTGAAATAACGCAAGCCGATTGGTTGTACAAGACGTCGCCTCCCCTCTCCGCTTTGGTGGAAACCGGACTTAGGCATTCTCTACCAGTCAGCCAAAGGTGGTGAAGAGATAACATGACAGGTGCAAATTATTGCATCAATTATTGGTATATCGGGTTCCGTACCCGAAGGATGCCAACGGGACCCTATAAGTAGGCCTCAGCTGTTCGTTCGTCAGCAGGTTATATCTCATTAACCGTAATAGATAGAGTTTTGAAGTTTTCGCATAGCGCTATGCGAATTGCAATGCGAATACGATTTTGCTCTATTACGTATTTTCTAAATGTAACTCTTTTATTTACCAATAGTTCCTAGAAGTTGATTGTTCTCCCGTAGGATTCCCATAGGAATTTCCCAGCTCCACCATCATAGAATATAGAGAAATAACTTAATTACATTTTAGATAGAATTCGATTCCCAGGTCGAGCAAACAGTGTTATTGGGTTTTTCTATGAAATTCTCAGTAGCAGCTCGGAGTTTGGATTTGTGCCCGGTTAATGGCAATAGGCTCGCCCCCTATTACATGGGACCTAAACATACCGGCGAACTATGGGTGTACATTGTTACACCTCTGCCTAACCCTTCGGGGAATGCAGGCGTGATGGTATGCATAGAATTATTCTGCCATAAATGTATGTAAATTATAAAATAGAAGTTTCAAACTCTCGGGAATTGATAATTTCGTCTGTGACAACTGACATTGACATGAATTAATGTCATTTTAATATCTAGAGGCTACAGAAAAAGAAAAATTAAATTAAAATAACGTAGTTCGTCAGAAAAGCCGTTAGAAATATGTTTATATAAAGAATATCAATTATTATTAAAAAAAAAGAATTCAAGTTTAGAATTTGATATGCAGCTGGCAGTATAATTGCTAATCTGATATCCGTTTGATCCGACGATGATGATCCGGTTTTTCTATAAAATTTTCAGTAGCAGCTCGGAGTTAGGATTTGTGCCCGGTTAATGGCAATAGGCTCGCCCCCTATTACATGGGACCTAAACATACCGGCGAACTGTGGGTGTACGTCGGTACATCTCTGTCTAACCCTTCGGGGGCTACAGGCGTGATGGTATGTATGTAAAAACGTTCAAAATCTAGTCTCATTCTCATCTCAGCGACAGTCGAAAAATGCAAATAAATTAAAGGCCTTTTTGACCGAGATTAAACTACGCTAGTACAATATTGTCAGCCACATTTTCTCACGCAGTTTTCACTCACCCCCTCATAATGAAACAGCCTAAATAAACCTTCTGAATCCTTTTAAACTTCCAGAACTACTGGCCATACAATACCAACCCGAAATAACCCAACAGAATTCAAAATTCTCTATTCATGTCTGGTAAGTACGTAGGGTAGGTACAGTCACGAGCATAAATATATTTACCCTTAGCAATTTTCTTCAAAAATATAATTTAAAATGAGATGGTGTAACGAATATCATTTTCTAGATTTCATATTACTTCGTTTATTTTCGATAAAATCGCTTTTAAATTTTGCTAAGTGAATACATGTTTATGCTTGTGACTGTACCTCTGTTTTCAGTAAATACATTTGCCGACGTTTCGACATCCGTACCCTCGTCTGTACCCCACAATAGATGAAAACATTTCTCACCAGCGTAACTTATTTGTACCTGTCACTATATTACGTATGTATGTAATATTCGTTGTATGTCTAGATTTGGGTCTATCTGGGTTAAGAGTAAACGGTTAATTATAAATTGCTTTGTAGAATTTTTGGAATTTAAAGCAATTACAGGCACATTTTATTTTTAGGACTGCCGCGTTAGCCTAGTGGTCCGAAGCGCGACTGCTACGCTAGAAGTCTTGCGTTCGATTCCCAGGTCGAGCAAAAGTGTTATTGGGTTTTTCTTTGAAATTCTCAGTAGCAGCTCGGAGTTTGAATTTGTGGCCGGATGATGGCAATAGGCTCGCCCCGGCCCTACTACATGGGACCTAAACATACCGGTGAACTGTGAGTGTACATTGGTACATCTCTGCCTAACCCTTCGGGGAATACAGGCGTGATGGTATCTTATGTTTATTTTTAGGTTATACGAGTAGGTTAGGGAACCAACAACTTTACTTTGATCAATGATTTCCGACATTTATTATGTCCATTATGTCCAAGAGCAGTGTTAGGCTCAGAAATGAAATTCTTGTAAATTAAAGGGTAAATTATATTTAGTCTTTATCTCAATTCAGCGACAGTCAATGTCAAAAACTTGTCAGAAATTTGTTTTTTAATGTATTTTTGACAGATTTGAGACGAAGTGGCAATATTTTTAATTTTCAAATTCTTCGAAATTGCTCTGTATTTCCTTGCTATCTTTATTCAAGTGGCATTAACTCGAGATACAGAAAACAAACGATGATTTAGAAGCCGAAGAGGCAATGAGATTTAAAGATTTCCCTATTCTTCCTCAAAAACCACGACTAAAAACTACAGAATTCAAGATTTAGGCTCCCAGAATTCTCCAATTTTATATACGACCACACTCATCCTTAACAGAAAGGGGTTGGCATAAATCCTTAAAATATGCGATACTCCAACACACAATACAAATATTTGGTTACATTCAACGTAACCGCACATAAAAATGACGCATAACTTTTACGCGGAACCCTGACCATAGAATAAAACTGTAGATGCGGAACTCCTATTACAAGCGTATTCTAAACGATATTAGTTCCAAAGTCAAATCATTTATGTCAATTAGAACGTCTCAAGGTACTTTTAAACGTCATTTACATGAAAAATAGTTTTGTATGAAAAATAATGTTCAAGAAATTGTAAACTTTAAATAATTCTATTACCAATAATTTTACCTAACCTTGGTTAATGTTAAATTTGTTTGTGGGACGTAATTAAATTGCCTCTGAGTTATTTTAAAAAAATTGTAAAACATATTTTACTGATAAAGATAAATAAAAATAATTATTTCCGAGTGGTATAGAATATGTATTGAGGTATAGATACTTCACTTTTACGCGGAAGAAATCGAGGGCAGAAGCTGGTAATATAGTTAGAAATGAAAGCGTAACAAACATTCAAGACAGTTTTTAAGGAACGAAGTAATGACAAATAAATCAATGCAAGATGATGTGACTAGAAAAATGGTGAAGTCTGATAGAACTGTGACGATAGGTAATAGATATATGGATGAAGTAGACATGTCTAATCAATCCAAAATTAATTAGATTGGAAACAGACTGATATTAAGTCAGGATTCAAGCGTTGTACGGCTCTTCGAAAGCGCTTCACGCGATCTAGAACACGATCTTTTTTTTTTAGAAGATCTATAACCTTTTGGAAAGCTCAAGCCCATTTTGGTTCAACCGATCTTAGAATTGGTGCACCTAGTGTCGCATCTAGTAGTTTTCCTTATTCTATATTCGTACCCGCTGCAGGATTGGGCAATTCTTCCTAAATTTAATTTCCACTGCTAACTTATGTGAGTTGGGATTGTTGTTTGTTACGTTTTCATGGTGGGGTGAAGATCTGATGGGGGTTGAATTTTGTGCGTTACGTGTTGAGTTGAGTATTTAATTACCTGAATTGGTCAGGACTGGGTTAGGGTTGTCCCATTAAATTAATGGCTGACCTGGCAGAGGCAGTCAAAATGGAGTGCAAAAATTCTTGTCAAATTTTTGAAGTACTTTTCAGTTCTATTGTTCAATTAACGTTTAACACTAGGAATTTCTCCTGTATCCTAGCTTACAAACTAAACTTACATTTACAAACAACCACACCCGGAAAATGTGTGGGCCAAACAATTTGTTCTGTGCGGGAATGTCTTGCCCGTCTTACTCGAAAACGATGTTTAGGAAGTCTAATTTTTATTAGAAACATTTGTACTATCAAAAATATTATGTTCTTGGCTGTGAATTTGTTACACTATCAGCAGTGATTTCAGTACTTTTTGGAGTAGCTCTTTTTTCAGTATATATGTATGGATTTCAATACAATATCTTCGTTCATCGATGTCAGCGTTATCCAAAAAAGACTTAGAAAGTACATACAGGTAGAACAGCAAAGTTGGCGCAGTGTCTTAGCGATTGGCTGCTGTCCTGCGTGTCGCGGGTTCGATTCTTCCACGAAATATATTTTTGGATGGTCTACAGATAATTGTTCTGGGTCTGGCTATTTGTGTATGTGAGTTTATGTGTTTGTAGACGCACCCACAATACAGGAGAAATTCCTAGTGTAAGGCAACATTTAAAGAATAAAATAAGAGCCGTGAATTGCAAATGTTATATTGCTATAGTACTCGCCACGAGTCGTGAGCACAAATGTCAAGTTATTTTTGGGATCTCGGGACCCTTTGTGAGTATTTTAGGCCGCCGACGCTGCACGCAATCGGTCCGATAGACGGACCAATCGCGTACAGAGTCGGCGGCCCGAAATCCCGGAAATTATCTTAATATAATTAGATTAATATACTTGTTTCCAACTTGCTACGTTTAAGCATAAGAAGCGGCTACCTTAACCACAGTGAACGGAAACGGAACGCAAAGGGTACAAGAAGGAATATGGGTGGGTTATAGTCAGTAAAAGTCTGACACTCCCTCCCGCCCCGCCCAGGACGGGAGAAGTTAATTGATGATTTCCCACCCACCAAAAAAAAAAAAAAACTACAGTGTTAAAAATGTAAATACTGCTTAATTCTCACAGTTCCTTCATTATCAAGTCCAACGACAAGAAAGCAACATCCATAAGACGTACAAAAACATACCGACCGTTACAAGTCTCGCTCAACGGAGCAAAGGATTTACGTGACAAAGTTTTATTACGATCTGGTTAAACGTACGGGAGCGAATATTTTTATCTGCTCCTAAAGTTACTCTGTTGATTTGCGTACTACCCAATATTGGAATAATTTAGAGGTGTTTTTGTATGAAGAAGGAATATGGGTTCATTTGCCAAGGAAATAAATGTTTATGAAATTATTATGTAGGTATGAAATGGAAATAGAAACGAAAAGGAAAATAATAACGATTTTCAGGGGTTTATCATCATCTGCTTAGCCTTTTCCCAACTATGTTGGGTCGGCTTCCAGCCTAACCGGATACGGCTGATTATCAGTGTTTTACATGCCTATCTGACCTCCACAATCTAGTTACTGGGCAACACGATACCTCTTGGTTAGACCGGTTGTCAGACTTCCTGGCTTCTGACTATCCGTAACAACTGCCAAAGATCTACGAATGACACCCGGTACCAACGGCTTTATTTGCTTTCCAAGTCACGGGGGTGTCACACCACCAACTTCCAAACTCCGGGCTGGTAGTGCTACTTTAAATATCCCCATAACCTGGAATTTCTTAGGATTGGTCTAGAGCAAAAAAACGATATTTTTTTATGCTCAATAGAGCAATAAATAAAGAATAAAATATTATTCGGTTCTATTTTATTTTAGGAAGAATATTATGTAACTTTCCTAGTCATTAAATGTCCATATACATTCGTTATTGTACCTCACTTTAAAGATAACCACTAATACCTAATGTGTCCAGTTGAAGACGCGAATTCTTAAATAGAACCAGCCCAGTCCGAACCAGTTTGCGTATTAACGAATTGAATTATTTATATTCATTGAAATGCATATAGTAATTTCAAACAAGCTTTTCGTCGCTCCAAAATAATCCATCTAGGGGAGATGAGTAATTTCCTGAACTACGTTCTACCAAGAAAAATATTCTTCCCACTTAATATCAAAACTACCATTCTTCCACAAAGATGTAGGTACAACACTTCAATACTTACAAACTTGACGGCTGTCGGAAACTATTGTAACGGCAAAGTGCTAGCAAAGTTGTAGGATATGCTCGTAAAACATGAAATATGACGTCATATTATATAAAAGGATCAGGATGTACCAAAATGAATGTTTTTACGTCACTAAAATGTTACGATGCAATTTTCATAAACTGATTCATGGACTGATAGAACAGAATGTGTAAATGTCAGCCATCTTTGTTGTATTATGATGGTGATTTTTATGGTTATTGGTTATAGAAGATTATGGGAGTACTTTCATACCTTCCAATAAGTTCAGATTAAGAAGTGGAAATTATGTTTTTTCTTAATCCGATGTTGTTCTTTTTTAATTAATTTCTGTGCGAGGCCGATGACGGTTGAATTTGTTTCTCCTAGACTAGTCGAGGTTCATGGTCGCCACTGTAGATTCTGGCTTTCAGGACTTGCAGCGGTTTACTGCGGGGTGCGGTGGTATTTTTTTCCTAGATAAAAAAGTTCCGTTAAAATGAGTTGGCAAATCATTTCATATCGAGTTCCATTTTTGAATATGTTTGGCCAAAAGCGGGGATAACATGTAGCCTATGTCCTTTCTTGGGGATCACATTTACTTCGTGCTAAATATAATCGAAATCAGTTCAGTAGTTTAGTTGTGAAAGCGTAACAGACAGACAGAGTTACTTTTGCATTTATAACATTTTATTTTTAATATTTTAATATTTATTTTTTTATATTTTTTTCGCCTACTATATTTTGTCTCTGCATCGCCCTAAGGTAAACTGGTAGAAAATGCCTAAGGCATTAAGTCCGCCTTTCTACAGTGTATTTTTTACATTATGTGTGTTTCATAAATAAATAAATATTTGGAAGGATGGTACGATAACTCAAATAAGCTATCTATTCTGTACCACTGTGTGTATCACATACAACTTAGGTTACAGAATAGTCTACTTTATGTCCACAAAGAATCTATTTGGAGTGAGGCCAGTCTGGGAACTCCAGATAAGCAATTGGTTATACTGAGTGTACCAAGACAATTGGTTTCTTATATATTTTACAAAAATGAAATGGTTAGAGCGGAACTATTTTGTAATAAAGTTAGAGAGCTATTTCTGCGCTGCGTGCATTGTGGTTTCTTCAGCTTTATGGTTTTCTTACAATGTGAGCGCGAATTGAATTTGAAATGAGAGAATTATTTAAAGAAAAGTTGATTTTTATCCAAAAATGTTAGAAAAACGAATAGTAATTATCTCTTCTTCTACTTAGCCTTTTCCCAACCATGTTGGGGTCGGCTTCCAGCATAACCGGATGCAGCTGAGTACCAGTGTTTTACATGGAGCGACTGCTTATCTGACCATCACAACCCAGTTACTGGGCAACACGATACCTCTTCGTTAGACTGGTTGTCAGACTTCCTGGCTTCTGACTATCCGTAACGACTGTCAAAGATCTACGAATGACAGCCGGGATCAACGGCTTTACGTGCTTTCCGAAGCACGGGGGTGTCACACCACCAACTTCCAAACTCCGGGCTGCTACTGAACAAATCCTAATGGAAAAATCCAACAACACTTTTACCTGACCTGGGAATCGAACCCGGGACCCCACGTTTACCAGTTGCGCTTGCGACCACAAGACCAACGGGGCAGTTCGAAACGATAAGCGATTATATTACATACAATTTCATATCGTATAATATTAATAATAGTTCCCGTTATTGCGGCTATCTTTAGAGGAGGCCTATGTCCAGCAGTGGACGGCATTTGGCGTTCGTTCGATAATGATAATCGTAAAATATTAAGCAAGAATATGCATACCTACATTTTTTAATAGAATAGAAGGCTTCTTTCTATTACTAGCTTCTACCCACGTCTTCATCCGTGTAATTTTTTTCACCCGTGTTAAGTAATTTACGTCTTTGGTGACTACACCGCTCCCGTGGGTTATACCGTGATGTTATATAGCCTATATTTTGTTTTTCATAAATCTAGCAAATATATATAAACAGATCTTTTTCTAATTCGACCGGTAGTTCTAGAGGTTAGCGCGTAATGAACAAGCAAAAAACTATTAAGCTTTTTTATCGTACTATAGATGACTTCGTTAATTATTGGTAAATTATTTACCAGTAACTGCTGTTTAACTGCCTCGTTAGCCCAGGGGTGCTAAGCGCGACTGCTACGTTAGAGGTCTTGGGTTCGATTCCCAGGTCGAGCAAAGCGTTATTGGGTTTATCTATGAAATTCTCAGTAGCAGCTCAGAGTTAGGATTTGTGCCCGGTAAATGGCAATAGGCTCGCCCCCTATTACATGGGACCTAAAACATACCGGCGAACTGTGGGTGTACATTGGTACACATCTGCCTAACCATTCGGGGAATACAAGCGTTATGGTATGTGTGGTAAATTATTTATAATACCAGCCTATTATTGTTCCACTGCTGGACAAATTCCTATTCTAATACAGAGAAGATACATGTGATATCCCTTAAAGCCAATAGTTATCCCAACATTTGTAACAAACATTGGACAATCCCGACATATTACACACAACACTGTTCATATCTCATTAGTTCCATCTGAATTACTGTCTCAATGATTCACATTTGATTATCAGGTCAATTTGTAACTGGAATTCCGTAGATTATATTATACATACCGCAAATCAATTTGCAATTCCATCTGGATTCACTCCAAATGTCTGGTAATTGGGAGCCTCTAATTGTTTCTGTTTGTTGACTTTGTTATTTAGTGTTGTTGTGTAATTGAACGTTGATGGGAGATCTCATGTGACGTCAGAGGTGGTGGCGATGATAGGGGAATTGACAATGCTACATACTAATTATAATATGGTTTAGTACCGATATCGGTCACAGCAATCATTCAATGGAGACCAGTCAAGTAGGCAGGCAATATTAATATTGATTTATTTAGTGCACAAGTGTGTGCCTAGAAACAGCTGCACTCCCTTTTTCCTGACACTGATAGTTGGATGGCAATCCGACACAACTAGACAAAGAGATCAGGCGCAGGATTTAAGACATCGGCTTTACGTGCTTTCCGAGGCAAGGGGGTTTCACGCCACTACTACGCTACTGAGAAATTCGTAATAAAATAACATTTTTTTAATTAAAATCGCATTCAACCCTAATCTCTTTAAAGTTGCACTGAACAAGCGTCTTCTGGTAAGCTAGCTCCATCGTCGACTTTATCTTTGTTATCTCTGACTTACGCTAGAGTTAAGAGCAAACCCAAACTAATAAAAAAGAAAAAAAATGAATCATGTCCCTGAGAAGACATAGACAGAAATATTCAAAGTTACTTGTCTCGTCTCTGTAGACAATTGTGAACAAATTAATTATAATAATACCATCAATCATTTGATTGAGTCCAAATTCATTGTCAGGCGTGTATACACGAAAAAAAAAACAAAAATAATATCGTGTACAAACGGGAAGAAAGCTGTGTCGCTCTTGGGGCGCCAATAAAGGTTTATCACAATTTTGTTTTAGAATATTCAGGTAGAATAAAAATGGATGAGTGTTACACCGAAATGTAACATTTTAAAGTATGTAGTCTTTGCTTTATGTTTACATTGTACTCTTTATTTTCAGTTGCTGTTTTTGAATTTGGAAGGCTTATTAAAATAAACCTCATAACGGTTTTTTTTTGTATTGTCCATGTAAGTAACCCATGAGGAGGAATATTGGACAGAAATAAAATAATTATCTGCTGATACGATCAATAAAGGACTTTAGATGTCAGGGGGTAGCTCTCAAAATTGGATACCTTCATAGACTTGCATTACAATAGGGTTGTAACAGTCAACTCTAAATCAACTTTTCACATTATATTTTCAATAAAATTTTGAAACCGAATTTGTCTGCATATTTATTAAATTCAAAGTGTTTATGACATTACGCTTCTATATAATAAGTACCTGTCTGCCCGCTATTGTTCTTCGGATACAATTCACAAACAGGCCCTGACAAAAAGGGCACCGATTTGATGGAAAAACTCTCTGTAATAAGAAGATGAGAGCGTTCTCCTGAGACACAACCAGGTAAGGTCTCAGTGTTGGCGAAAAATCTTAAAAAAATATCGACATGTCGTGTCTTGTGTTTGTGTCTTGTCTTGTTGACTTGTGTATAACTGATCTAACGCAGTTATGAAGTCTGTTCTCATGCAGTGAAAACTAGTGATATCTATTATGGATTCTGTACCCGAATGGGAACCCCTTTAGATTGCCTGTCTACAGAAGCGGAGTAAGGCTGCGGAGCGGAGGAACGAAGTAATACTACCCATTAGGATTGCATAACTGGGGCGGAGCGAAGATTTTATGCAATCCTATTGGTTAATATTTCTCCGCTCTGCAGCGTCGCTCCGCTTTTATGGACAAGCAGCTTCAAAGAGTTTTTTGTTCATGTATCAGAAAGCGGTTTTTGCTAAAGATCTATGTATGCAACGTAATAATTAAATTTTTGCATAATGTCCTGATTACATAGTCACATATCGCCCGTCAAAAAGCAATGCAACTTGTGCATTCACCAAATGTCTAGTGTGAATTCAACCAATGTCGAGCTATGTTGCTTTGTCGAGTTTATAATTATTGTTTTTATGCTTATAAGTCAAAGTCAAAGTCAACACATTTATTTCAATTAGACCATTTACAGGCACTTTTGAATTGTCAAGAAGTTACTCATACAAAAAGTTGAAGCTACTTGCTCGTTCCAAAACGTAGGTCTCTATGGAGAAGAACGAGCAAGAAACTCCATGGACACTCTTTTCAAATTGGTTTTTACAGAATCTTGGTTACAATATTCTTGTTGCTTCTACATGTGGAAACAATGAAGTTGAATATAAAACAATTAAAAAAAAAAATATGATAATAATAGTACCAAAGATGTAAGCCATGGCAGTTAAGAGATGACCAATCCCAACTGACAGCGCCCGTTCACGAACATGACGCGAGGCATATATTATGTATTGTGTTTTATGGGCGTTAGTTGCCTGAAATAAAAGATTATTATTATCATTATTATTTGCTATCTTTAATTATTAAGTCTTGAATAATGAGACTTAATAAATATATCTGTTGTTGCAAGATACTCCGGGGGCTAACGTAAACCAACAAGCTATTATATATTTTTTATTTATGGTATTTCCAAGACGCTATGTACATACCATCACGCCTGTATTTCCAGAAGGGTTAGGTAGAGGTGTAATAATGTACACCCACAGTTCGCCGGCATGTTTAGGTCACATGTAATAGGGGGTGAGCATATTCCCCTTAAACGGGCACAAATCCTAACCCCGAGTTGCTACTGAGAATTTCATAGAAAAACCCAATAACACTATGCTTTGTTTTTTTTAGAAGCTATACATAATCAAGCAAACCAAGAGCTACACACTATTTTAACTGAATAATGTTTTATTCGCTATATGAAGAACCACAACCAAAACCCACCTTGATTCCTGCGGTGCCCAAGTGAGCATTTCGCCGGTCCCCCAAGGAACAGACATAGCGACAACCCTATTTTTAGGGTTCCTTATTGTCTTTATATTCGCGGTACATGTAACGTTTGGGATTTTATATCTTTTCCTGTTTACCTGAGCTTGTTGCGTAAACTACGCCGCCATGACAGTTGGATTATTATAAATATGTCATTCTTAGTTTTATGGAGAATGGTTTTTATAAAAATGGGTTAGTCTGTCTATCTAGGTAGTATGCGAGTATAACAAACTAAGAACATTTAATTGCTAGCTGTGGTTATCAAATACACTCATTGTTTATTTATTTATTAAAACTTTATGCACAAATGTAAAAAAAATACACCGTACAAAAGTGGACTCAATGCCTTAGGCATTTTCTACCAGTCTACCTTAGGGTGATGCAGAGACAAAACATAGTAGGTGCAAGGAAGACGAACTGAAAATTTCCAAGAATAAAATATAATAATAAATATATATATGCATACATACAAACAAAACATACAAAGTAGAGAGAGATAAAAATACATAGGTGGAGAAATATAACAAATTAATTGTGTGACGAGTCTGCCAACTTATTATGCAAATACTCGAGAGCTTTTAACTTTAATGTGTTTGTTCCCATTCCTAGGACACAGCCTTCTGTCTCGGTCCCACTAATGGGGCATAATATTTTGAAGGCTGATTCTACTAATTGATAATGTTCAAAATCTAGTTACAATCTCTTCACGGCGACAACCAATGTAAAAAAATGTAGGTAAAATTATAGGCATTTTTGACGAACTAAAATTGTGTTAGTTGATTGCGATTGTTCCTTAAAAGTTAGTATAGTAACCGCCACGAGTCGTAAGCATAAATGTGAAGTTCATTTTTGGGATTTTAGGTTTCTGTCTGGGTTTTTTGGGGCGCCGACGCCACACGTGATCGTTCCGACTGACGGACCAATCGCGTGCAGCGTCGGGCACCTAAAAAACCCTGAATGGAACCCAAAAATTAACTTCGTAGCGATTACTATACCTACATAGAACACAGTCTTACTGGAAGTGCTTAAAGTATTTGCCCGGTAATGAACACTCAACTTCTTGCATGAGATGTGGGCGCCCTAACCACTGGACAATCACGGTAGTCAAGCACGCAAGTAGATGCAAGTACTATACGATACATAATTCAAAACCTGCTCATTAATTAACGGCTCAATTACTGACGGTGCTAAGTGCGGTGGTACAGCCACAGGGGAATCATCATTTAGTTAGGATTACTAATTACCGTGTGCGTATCATTTTACTGCTATCACTGACCGAATTTAGGTTTCGTATTATTAATAAGTCGCGTATTGGATGTTGAAGTAGCAAGGTGTTGGTGCAATTTAGGAAAGACTGGTGTCGATCGAACCACCATCACACCTGTATTACCCGAAGGGTTAGGCAGAGGTATACCAGTGTACATCCACAGTTCGCCTGGTCCCATGTAATAGGAGGCGAGCCTATTGCCATTAACCGGGCACAAATTCTAAATCCGAGCTGCTACTAAGAATTTCAAAGAAAAACCCAATCAAACTTTTTGCTCGACCTGGGAATCGAACCCAAGTCCTCTAGCGTAGCAGTCGCGCTTAGGACCACTAGGCTAACGAAGCAGTTAAATATGTCGATATTATAATACTTTTTATAAATTTGCGACTGCCCGTGCATTCATCAGACTATAACGCTGCTTGTCTACAGAAGAGAGCGGAGCGGAGCAAAGAAACGGAGAAATAATAACCAATAGGATTGCATTCCTATTGGTTAATATTTCTCAGTTTCTCCGCTGTGGAGCCTCGCTCCACTTCTGTGACTAGGCAGTCTAAGACTGAGGGAAGAAAAAATGGACCTGTGTTTTTGTGCTCGAACTAACTGGTCTTCATTCAGAATTTTCGCCGTGACCGAAATTCGGTCTGGGATTATCCTAATTATCCTAACCCATAATGTAAATGCGATAGTGAGTCAGTTTAAATATTTGTTTGTAACGCTTCCACTCCCTTACACTCAACCAATCACACGTGTATACATGTTGTCAATAGTACAGCAGAGGACACTTTCTATCCAGAAAAAAAAGAGAAATTTCTTAGGGTGTGAGGGAACGCGACCAAAGCCGCGGGCAAAACCTATTTTATTATTTATGGATATGATTATCAACCCACCACATGAAATTTATATAGTACAATCTAGAAGACACAATATTATTAAATCTCCAACCTTATGCGTCAGACCCGATTGTGAGATCAATGAACTGAAAGTTCGCCATTATTACTTTTGTCGACACTGTTGGCGTGGTTGCTAAGCGATTGGCCCTGGTATTGCGAGTTTGATTCCCGCAAGGAACAAATATTTATATGGTCTTTTTAGGTAGTTGTTCCGGGACTGGCTGTTTGTGTAAACACAGGAAAAAAAAACAATCAAAAATACTTCTTCCTCTTCTTTTCGTGTCGATGAACTCTCATCAAATTTTGTCCGACCAGTATTGAGGCAGTATTGAGGCCTGTACAGCTCTATCATTGACCTTGTTAAGATCTTGGATGGTGCAGGTGGTTGTGCACGACAGGCAACTAAGGAGGAGGCATGCCCTGTGGTGATTGAAAATTCTGAAAAATGTGGATTTTGGTTTGCTGAATAATCGTTGTTGAAATAAATTGATGAGAAAGAATGAAAATACTTTTGTAGATATTGCCTTGGTGTTAAATGATTCATTGATAGATTGTTAGCTAAGCACCGTCTAAGTAATTACCAAACATTTTATTTTTCGTTTTTTTTAGCCCTTTATTTTCAAACGTTTTTCATTAGTGAACTGAAAAGCAAATCTTCACAATCCATCAACAAATTGACAACGGATTTCGCTTGCCTTTTATTATTTCTATGTAGTCCGGTTTTAAAGTTTAAAGAATCTTAAACGATAATTAAGACTTTCGGAGAAATTACGGGTAGTTCGGATTGATGAATAAATAATGGTTTTATGCTTGTATTTTTTACCAGAGAATGCCGATTTTTCATATACATACACTCACGCCTTTTTCCCATGGTGGTAGGCAGAAACCACAGAACGCCACCTGCTACGGCCCTTACATACTCCTTTCGCCTTGTCCACGGTCATACAAGCACGCCGGTTACGAGTACTGCGCACTCGATCTTACTGAAGAAACTCACTAGATTGCCATTAATTTTAATATTCTTTTGTTTTCACAAAGGTATAAAGGGAAGTTTTAAAGTCATGCTCATTTTAAAAGTACAGCTTTGACACTGCAAATAGTTTGCCATTCAATTTAAGACTTTAAATGATGTGCGTTAAATTTTTTTTTATAATAACAAGATAAAAAAGGTGACAGGTTGGATTTTTTGCGGCGATTTCGGTTGAGCTTTTGCCATGTCAAAGCGGTGTTGATGAGCGATGACCATTAGTAGGTATGAGGGGTATTTACTTCTTAAAGGCCTTGCCAAATCGGAGCGAACTCACTTACATGTAGGCTTAATCACAGCCACATAATATGTTGGTTTGGATACATTCATACAAACACTTTTGCTATTTATAAAGTGTTAAAGTTGTCAAAAAATAAAGGGCCCGTTTTGACATTTATCATCGCAACGCAACTAGTGATTAACCGTACGACTCGGTACTCGATACTCACTATAAATCGATTCAAGTTTGTATGAGTATTTGATTGATTTGATTATGCATTGTAAAGTGAATTGGATTTAAGTTCTGATTAGAAAATTTAACATAAAGTTCAACATTAATTTGTTGTTTTAATATTGTAGGTATTTTGAAATTATACAATGGTACAAAAGGTCAATTTATCTTTAATTTATTAAAAAATCATTTACTAAAACTACAAAAAAGTCAAGAAAAACGGAGTGATTGAATCTTCATTCAGAGCTTTCTCCGGATGATGAGGTAAAATCGTCAGTTGACCTGTAAATATAATACGTCCACCTTTTCCCATAGGCACTTTTGAGCAAGGTGCCTTGTTATCGTCCGTCCACGATGGCGGCACGGTATGGTTCGAGTTCAGTGAAGTCTCATCGATAAATATGACATTGTCCCAATTTGTGATCTTGTTCATCTTCCTCAAGAATGATACTCTGTGCAAAATTTAATCATATTGTTCCACCATAATTTTGCTCTTGTCAGTTTTTTTTTATATTTGAATCCAATTTACGCTTTAACGGTTAATTTCACTATTTGGAAATATTTAGTGAGACGACAAAGTAAGCACAATTCAATTTATTCTTCAAATAATTTCCAGAGATAAACTATTCATTTTCAACCCCTATCTAAGGTACATATTTGCATTGAAATCTGAATTCAACAATTAGGTACTATAGAACCAATTCTTAGAACTTTAATATTTGACTTTGAGTTCAGAAAAAGATTAGATAGCAAGATGAGAAAATGATACCGAGAAATTGGTACTTTGTACGCCTTCAGTAGACACTTAAGCACTTTTATTTGAGTGTCTGTTAAGAATTTCTTAATTGGTTCATTGCTAAAGTTTTAACGAGGTGAACGGTGATATTTCATTCGCAAATTGCTGAATACTTTTGTTTATATGAAGTACTTTTGAAATTGATATGGTTCAATTTCGTTCTGCTTTCGTGTTTTGAACGAATTTATTTAATTAAATACAATGTCTGTTTGTAATGTCAAAATAACAGCGTTCATAGTACTAATATTAAATTGTTTTGTTTGTTTGTCTGTTTTACAGAACTGACAGATACTTGACGTTTTATAAAAAGGAAGTAAGGTCCTTGTATAGGAAAAAACTTTAAACATACATCCAATTATCCGATCCCTGCTTACAATGGCGGTTGACCACTTTTCTGCCTGGGTTAAAGCGGTTCACCGCCATTGTCCGCAATTGTACGTCATTAGTTCCAAAGATGTTTTTAACCGTAGTTTTTTTTTCTTCATCAAGTGTACACATAGACTTAATAATAGTAAGTAAGCGGTATTCTGGCCTCTTTGTTGTCAATGTTGTGTTTACCTGTAATTGTATTATAACTACCTTTTGCCCGCGACTTTGTTGGCGTAAATGTCGGTTATATTAAAAATTCAATCATGATCCTAAAGACACGTGGCGCCATCTATTATCGTAAGACATAATTGTTGTTTTTCTTAGAAACAGTATTTTTTTTTTAGGATGGAGGTACTCTATGTCCGTTTCTGTTCACTTGACTACATATATGCAAAGTTTCAGGATAATCGGTTTAGGCGTGATGATGGTTTACTTTCGCATTTATAATATTAGTTAGGATTAGGATATTGCCGCGTGATTTACAATTTGTAAGTGCTGTGAATGAAGCTTTAACATACATACCATCACGCCTGTATTCCCCGAAGGGTTAGGCAGAGGAAAACACCCACAGCTCGCAGTTATGTTTATATCCCATGTAATAGGGGCGAGACTATTGTCATTAACTAGGCACAAATCCTAACTCTGACCTGTTACTAAGAATTTAATAGAAAACCCCGATAACACTTTGCTCGGCCTGGGAATCAAACGCACGACCTCTAACGTAGCAGTCGCGCTTAGGACCACTAAGCAAACGAGGCAGTCAATGAGGCTTTAAGTATATTAAAAAAAGCCGTCAAAATCTACTCCAAATAGAAGGCTACGTGACGAAAAATACATTAGGACCAATAAACGATTAGCTAATGATCCTGCATCTTATCAGATTGCCCAAACGACGGCGATCGGCACTTCCCAACAAGTATTTAATTAATTCTATCACTTAGAACAACCACTTACCCTTAATTACACAATATTGCGAAATCGATAAGGTTCTATTCTTTGGTTTTTAAATTGTTTTGTTTGTTTGTCTGTTTTACAGAACTGACAGATACTTGACGTTTTATAAAAAGGAAGTAAGGTCCTTGTATAGGAAAAAACTTTAAACATACATCCAATTATCCGATCCCTGCTTACAATGGCGGTTGACCACTTTTCTGCCTGGGTTAAAGCGGTTCACCGCCATTGTCCGCAATTGTACGTCATTAGTTCCAAAGATGTTTTTAAACCGTAGTTTTTTTTTCTTCATCAAGTGTACACATAGACTTAATAATAGTAAGTAAGCGGTATTCTGGCCTCTTTGTTGTCAATGTTGTGTTTACCTGTAATTGTATTATAACTACCTTTTGCCCGCGACTTTGTTGGCGTAAATGTCGGTTATATTAAAAATTCAATCATGATCCTAAAGACACGTGGCGCCATCTATTATCGTAAGACATAATTGTTGTTTTTCTTAGAAACAGTATTTTTTTTTTAGGATGGAGGTACTCTATGTCCGTTTCTGTTCACTTGACTACATATATGCAAAGTTTCAGGATAATCGGTTTAGGCGTGATGATGGTTTACTTTCGCATTTATAATATTAGTTAGGATTAGGATATTGCCGCGTGATTTACAATTTGTAAGTGCTGTGAATGAAGCTTTAACATACATACCATCACGCCTGTATTCCCCGAAGGGTTAGGCAGAGGAAAACACCCACAGCTCGCAGTTATGTTTATATCCCATGTAATAGGGGCGAGACTATTGTCATTAACTAGGCACAAATCCTAACTCTGACCTGTTACTAAGAATTTAATAGAAAACCCCGATAACACTTTGCTCGGCCTGGGAATCAAACGCACGACCTCTAACGTAGCAGTCGCGCTTAGGACCACTAAGCAAACGAGGCAGTCAATGAGGCTTTAAGTATATTAAAAAAAGCCGTCAAAATCTACTCCAAATAGAAGGCTACGTGACGAAAAATACATTAGGACCAATAAACGATTAGCTAATGATCCTGCATCTTATCAGATTGCCCAAACGACGGCGATCGGCACTTCCCAACAAGTATTTAATTAATTCTATCACTTAGAACAACCACTTACCCTTAATTACACAATATTGCGAAATCGATAAGGTTCTATTCTTTCCTTTGTTTGTCTTCACCCGGAGAGAATTGGGTGGCGTTTAGCGGCGATTGCTTTCAAGGATTAGGGTCAGTGGAAACGTAGGAGCAATGAGCCTGATCTGCTTTCATTGGTTAAATAGTAATTAACTAAACTACCATAGAAAGAAGAATTGAGCGTGGCGATGTTATCTAATTTAAACATTATTTAGAGTGAAATATACTGCCCTGTTGGTCTCGTGGTCGCAAGCGTGACTGATGAGCACAGGGTCCTGAGTTCGATTCACGGGTCGGGAAAAAAGTGTTATTGGGTTTTTCCATTACGAATTTCTCTGTAGCAGCCCGGAGTTTGGAAATTGGTGGTGTGCCACCCCCGTGCCTCGGAAAGCACGTAAAGCCGTTGGTCCCGGCTGTCATTCGTAGATCTTTAACAGTCGTTACGGATAGTCAGAAACCAGAAAGTCTGACAACCAGTTTTACTAAGAGGTATCGTGTTTCCCAGTAACTGGGTTGTGGAGGTCAGATAGGCAGTCGCTCCATGTAAAACACTGATATTCAGCTGCATTCGGTTAGACTGGAAGCCGACCCCAACATATTTGGGAAAAGGCTAAGTAGATGATGATGATCTAGAGTGAAATATATGGTCGAATACGGTCGTCGAGTTTTAAGAACGCTTACTTATTCGACTGCCCCGTTGGTTTCGTGGTCGTAAGCACACCTACTGAGAGTGTGGGGTTTGATAGTATGATCATGGTAATTACTGAAATTACTAGGACGATTTTGAATATTATTTCACTAATTCCGATTACTCGACTGCCTCGTTAGCCTAGGGGTCCTAAGAGAGACTGCCACGCTAGAGGTCTTGGGTTCGAATCTCAGGTCGAGCAAAGTGTTATTGGGTTTTTCTATGAAAATTCTCGTTAGCAGCTCGGAGTTTGGATTTGTGCCCGGTTAATTGCAATAGGCGCGCCCCCTATTGCATTGGACCTAAACATACCGGCGAACTGTGGGTGTACATTGGTACACCTCGGCCTAACCCTTCGTGGAATATAGGCGTGATGGTATGTTATGTTAATTCAGATTATCAAAATAATTGAAAAAAAAAAAAAAACGTGGCTTTCTAGCTACATTATTCCTGTATAAATGTGTAAAAACGTGGCTTTCTAGCTACATTATTCTATATATGAGCTAGATATTTTATCTAAAAAAAAAAAAGAAGAGTCTGTTTATAATTTCAAATAAACAGCTTTTCACCAACGGCATAAAAGTAAATACGGTACTTACATCAAAAAATCATTCTTTTTAATTTTCTATGTTTGTTCCGGCTAATCTCTAAAACGGTTTGACCGATTTTGACGAGACTTGCACTCGCACATAGCAAATGTTATAAGGAGTAACTTAGGCTACTTTTTATTTATTTTAATTAAAAAATAAAAATGGCCAATTAAGGGTTTCCTTAAATAAGAAGACTGTTATATTTTATATGCATAACGCGAACGAAGTTGCAGGTAACACCTAGTTCTTTATACATATGTATGAGAAATTAGTACCATACGTCAGCCATAACAATGGGCTTTATCAATATTCTGTCTCAGTAACTGCCTAAGAGGAACGTTAAGGAGATCAATAACAAAAGTTTTCTCATCGTGTCGACTCTCGATGATTCCCTAAAGATTACTATTGGTTCTGAAGATATCTAGGACGAGGAATGGTGCTCTGGCTTTGTGTTTGCGATAGTACTCGACGGAAAATATTGACGCGCATTTTTGGAGCGAAGTTTCTTATCGCTTTTCACACTTGATGAATAGAGCTAGGCATAAATAGTATAACGGTAGATTCGCGGTGAGAAATGAATTGGATGGAATAAAATGAAAATAGTCAAAAACTACTCTTTTCCTGCAGCAATATAGTTCGATGTTGTACGATCAAATACTTCAATTTACATTTGCAAAATAGAAAAAAATAAGAAACAAATGCTATAAAAATACCAGCCTATTATTGTCCTTCCCGTTTGAAGAAGGCGCAAGGATTGATAACTACACTTTCTTCTTTTTTTTGTGAGGGAATGGGAAATCATCAAATAACTTCTCCCGCCCTGGGCGGGACGGGAGGGAGTGTCAGGCTTTTACTGACTAAAACCCACCCATGTTCCTTCTTGTGCCTTTTGCGTTCCGGGGGCGCGGTATCTCTTACGAACAACCCGCAGCCCCGGATAACTACGCTTATTCATGGAGGATTGACAATTTCGAAATAGGCGTTAATCAAAAAATTTATTCGAAAACCAAGTTTTTGCCCGCGACCTCGTCCGCCTTCATGTCAGTTATATTTAAAATTCAATCATAATTCGTAAGACACGTGACGCCATCTATTACCATAAGACCTTATTGTTGTTTCCTCAGGAACAGTACTTTTTTTTCGGGATGAAAGGTATCCTATGTCTCTTTCTGTACACCTGACGACGTTACAAAGAAACTTACTTTCGCATTTATAATATTAAGTTAGGATGAAACAGAATTTGTATGAAATTCACATAACATAAATACCATCACGCCTGTATTCCCTGAAGGGTAAGGCAGAGGTGTACCAATATACACCAACAGTTCGCCGAACTGAGAATTTCATAGCGAAACCCAATAACACTTTGCTCGACCTTGGAATCGAACCCAAGCAAATTGTATGAAATTCCCAAGTTATTTAATCAGAAATAATCCGAAGATGTTAAAACAAGCCCCTTTAACTGACTTTCCAAATACGCCCATTCAGTTTCAGTAATCGACCACTAAATACAAATACTCCATACGAACCGTATCAGAGATACCCATTGTTAAGTCTCAGGGTAACAAAGGGATGCATCAAACTACGGTGATGACAATAGAGCCTCAATCTCGTAACTCACACTGGATAGTATAGACCTGGTAAATTTGTAGTACCGATAGAGGAACAGTCTACAAAAGAGATAGGTAACTGGGAATTAATGGACTAAAAGATGTTTTCGTGTACAATTAATTAATAATCAATTAATATTTTTTTATAAACTGTCTATCCTACTAAACATACCATCACGCCTGTATTCCCCGAAGGGTTAGGCAGAGGTGTTACAATGTACACCCACAGTTCGCCGGTATGTTTAGGTCCCATGTAATAGGGGGCGAGCCTATTGTCATTAACCGGGCACAAATCCAAACTGCGAGCTGCTACTGAGAATTTCATAGAAAAACCCAATAACACTTTTTGCTCGACCTGGTAATCGAACCCAAGACCTCTAGCGTAGCAGTCGCGCTTTGGACCACTAGGCTACCGAGGCAGTTACCTACTAATATTATAAATGTGAGAGTTTGAGAGGATTAATGGATGGATGTTTGTTACTCTTGCACGCTTAAACGGCTGAACAGATCTGGATGAAATTTGGCACATAGTTAGATTATTGTATGAACATAGGTTACTTTTTATCCCGGAAAAATGTACGGTTCACGTGGGATATAAAATTTAAGGAGGACGATATCGTGGGTATACGTTTATTTTTATTAATTAAATTAAAATACAATTTTTGGCTTCTACTATGATATAGAAATATAGGAAAAATCGAGGATTTCTATAAAAACAAAAATAAAATTTGGATTTGAATTTTGACAGTTCGAATTTATGAACAATGAAATAAACACCATGTCATTGACATGTCAACAGTAGTCAAGATGACAATTATTCACCTAATTTAATCCATCTTATTTTTACTATACAAGGTGCAGTTGGGAATAATTCACATCTTTCCGGGGATGAAAGTACTAGTATCAATATGAACAACTTTTACTATGGGGCCAACCCTAAAATATAATAAAATATCAGCTTTTCCATTCATACAATAAAAAAGTCAACCGGTATTTCTTTAATGAATGTTCTCGTTGTAAAAGGTAACAAAGGAATAGATCGATAAAGCTTTCAAAGTATTACGTCCTGAAAAAAACTTTTGGACTTAATAACTGCACCAGAATTATATTTAACTAGCGAACTGCCCGCGACTTTGTCCGCGTGGCTTATTTCACCCACTTTAACTTACGTATTTGGTTACTACTTCGCTCGCGTGGATCGTAGGGCGATGTTATATATATGGCCTATGTTACTCAGGAATAATGTACCTATCTATTGGTGAAAGAAATGTTAAAATCGGTCTAGTAGTTCCGGAGCCTATTAGGTACAAACATACAAACAAAAAAATCTTTCCGCTTTATAATATTAGTAATAGTCTACCTACCAAAAGTTCATAGAACACTCTTTCGATAGAACAGTATGGATGTGACTCCTAAAAATAATCGATTTGAAGATTAAAGTTCATATATCAAATCAAATTTGATACGATTTTATTCTATTTAATTTTTAATTTTTAAGTCTTAGAAGAAATCCAAAATAGCTTGACACAATTTTTTTTACAGCCAGTACCTACACTAATTTGGCTAAATCCCATCAATGTTGGAATAGCGAGATTTTTTCGAAATGAAAGTACATTTCATACTAAGCAAACACCTGCATTTATGTTTTTTTTTTATAAAAAAAACTCGACGAAAACAAAAAAATAATAATTCAATAATTTTAATTTTTAATTATATATTTTTTAAGTTGTTATGTAAAAAGAAAACCAAGAACTGACTTTTAGAGAAAGTGTTCAGGCCAAGTAAGAAAAGAAAAATGTGCACAGGTAATTAATTGAGAAAGAATTTCCATAGAGGCTACCAGACTATTTTAACAAGCACTAAATGAGAATACGTTTTCTCCTGAACATCTTTTACGTCTACTAAATTAAATTCTTCCTCTAATTTATAATTAACTATTAAACTCATTAATTTAATTAGGTATAGAGAATCCAGAAATACATTGCTGGTAATAAAAATGTTTTATACGCAGTCAGGGTTGTGCGGCATCCCATTTTTAACCGAACTTAACCTGTAGCCTTTTTTTGCCTGACATTAAGACACATTTTTGGGGGACATTAAAATAGTCTTCATGCATATGTGGTAAAAGCCAAATGTAGCCGAGCATACCACGTGCAGTTAAGCCCCGCTGAAATACAGCAAACTGATGCATATATATTTGTGAGATTGTTTCTAAAGTCACGCGTCTATGGTACGAGCGAAGACCAGCTGGACGTTAAGGATCGAGAAGTTGGAGTCGTATCTCAACACGAATTTCAATTCGTTTGTGGTGCGAGTCTGACGCATATTATTGAGACCTTTCTTAAGGAAGAGTTTTGGCCAAAGTATAGGCGATGCCGCGGTAGGTTTCGCGACACCACGCAGTGCATGGAATCCGACGCCGTAGTCACTTCGCATTCAATAGTTTATGTATTCGTATTTATTTTTATAAATATGTATGATATAGGTATTTATGTTATGGGTCTTTGTCACCTGAAATAAATGGTATATTATTACTGTGACAAAGTAAAAAGTGAGCAAGAAAAGAACAATAGGGGCTGGCAAGACATGCGAGGCAGCCCTAACCTGGGCATCACAAGGCATGGTCAATTTTTATTTACAAGTGCAGGAGCAGTGGCTGAGTGATTGGCTGCTATGCTGTAAGTCACAAGTTCGATTACCACGCCGAATAGTTGTATGGTCCACAGGTAATAGTTCCGGGTCTGGTTTGTTTGTGTATGTGAGTTTATTTATATTTGTAAATGCAAGCACAATACAGAACAAAATTCTGGTGTTATGCAAAAGCAAAAAAAAATAAGTATTTTTTTTTATGAAACCTATGTAAGGAACGTCGCTAGGAAAACTGGTTTTAAATATAAAAAAAACCGCATTTAAATCTGTTCACCTGTTTAAGAGCTATGGTGCCACAGACAGACACGTCCAACTTATAACACCCCTCTTTTCCAGTCGGGGGTTAATAATTAAATGCAATCACACTTCAAACAAAAAATTCCAGCCACCATATATTAAGCGGCCATGTTGAATTTTCCTGCAAGCCCTAGCATGCTAAAAACGCTAGCTTCATTCGCTGGCCATTTACAGTTTTTTTAGTTTTCATCAACATTAAAATTGCCAGGGTTTGTTCAGCCTTTCACATGGATGAATAGTTAAGTACGGACGAAAGCGAAGTTTACTCCGATGGTTAAATGCTCGTCCGGTGTGAATCACTGGGCTGCATAATAGTGTTGAGAAGATTCCACCTTTCACTTAAGTTCTGTGGTTCTAAAAAGGGATTAGGTAAGGGAGTTTCAGTTAAAAAAGGTCATTGAACTTAGATTATTCTTCTCTCGTTTATGTGAGATGTAGATATGATAAAGGTCATATATTTTGTTCAATGACTTGATTCCGTCGAGATGTTTTAAAATATAATAACAAACATGATATATGATATAACTGCCTCGGTAGCCTAGCGGTCCTAAGCGCGACTGCTACGCTAGAGGTCTTGGGTTGGATTCCCAGGTCGAGCAAAAAGTGTTATTGGGTTTTTCTATGAAATTCTCAGTAGCAGCTCGGAGTTAAGATTTGTGCCCGGTTAATTGCAATAGGCTCGCCCCCTATTACATGGGACCTAAACATACCGGCGAACTGTGGGTGTACATTGTTACACCTCTGCCTAACCCTTCGGGGAATACAGGCGTGATGGTATATTTTTTTTTATTAAATATTTTTTATTTACATGATGTTAAAAATCTATTTTGACATCCTAATTACAGTAAAAATAATTTTAATTCAAGAAAACTTAGGTAACATTATATTTTATTTTCAAGTAACGGTTTATTTATCGAAATATTTTCGCAAACATTGTACAAAATTATTAATTATTTACTGTGTATGATGAAGCATCACAGGTGGTGTGATGTTTCGTCATACACAGTAAATAATTAATATAATTGTGTGTAATAATAACAAAAAAATAATTGTGATAGATATTAGAAGCCATGGATTGGATATTCTTTCCAACATAAAGCTCTCCGCCCATGACCGATTTTCTGTCGGCCGTGGCCGTGTCGGCGTTAGTGTATTGGAATTCATAAAATATGTTCCATTCTTGCCGACAAAAATATTTGTCAGATATCAGTAAAAAAAATCGGTCATGTGTGGTGAGGCTAATAATAGGAATACCGACATTTTTTGAATTTTGACATCATCGCAAAAAAACAATCAACATTAACAACAGATTCCAACAAACAAATTAAGAAAACTTTGATTACTTAGCTCAAAAATATTTATGGCACCAATGGGAATTTATGACAAAAATAAAACTTGGCCAAACAGTGTTGTCGGGGCATTTCAAAACTTTTACACTGTTGTGCCTTAAAAAGCGGAAAATTTATGAAAATGTCGGTGAAACTCGTAAAATTCCGAGACGTGTTAGTCCGGCCGTAAAGCGCGCGTAAATTTTTCCGTCGCTGCGTAAATTCTTTGCTCTGCGTCTATTAGTGTCAAGGTTGCTGTGGCGAGGACTCCATACAACTCGATTCGTACCGGTTTTTCTTCGGAAGTCCGAAACACCTAATGTGTTTCCTTCGGAAAATTCGGAACAACATCTTCACTACCTCTATTGAATCCATCCATTTGATCTTATGTAACGCCTATGTACAATTTGTACATAGAAGTAAGCGGCTACAGAAATAAAAGTAAATTACCGCATGTATGAAAGGTTATATATAATTATGACTGCCTCGGTAGCCTAGTGGTCCGACCAGTGCGACTAGTACCTACTAGTACCTAGTACCTAGACTAGTACCTAGTAGCGCGACTGCTACGCTAGGGGTCTTGGGTTCGATTACCAGGTCGAGCAAAAAGTGTTATTGGGTTTTTCTATGAAGTTCTCAGTAGCAGCTCGGAGTTAGGCTTTGTGGCCGGTTAATGGCAATAGGATCGCCCCTTATTATATAGACTCTAAAACACACCGGCGAACTGTGGGTGTACACTGGTGCACATTGGTGTACATTGTTACACCTCTGCCTTACCCTTCGGGGCATACAGGCGTGATAATATGTTGTTTGTGTAAAAATAAAAATGACAATATAAAATTAAGAAAGATAAGGAATTTGGCTACTGTTATACCCGCTTATAATTTCCTTATAAGTGATGAAGTTATCACTTGAGAACGGCTCAACTGATTTGGCTGATTTTTTATTTGTTGTGTTTGTAGGATAAGGTTTATACAAAAGAAATTATACGGAAAATCCACCAAAATGTCGAAAATTGGTATGAAAATCTCAATAAATTTGTAAACGGTGTATTCGTAAATAAATAAAGTACAAATCATTAGTTCCTTATAATTTACTACCGATATGATATAAAAAGTAAAAAAAAAAAAACTTCTTGTACTACTTCATAACCACGACAAGATGGTTGAACTTACTTGCATCCACGCATATTGAAAATTATGAAGCCAGGCATATTACTAGGTACGGAGAATTTACTCCGCAACGTATATTGAAATTATGATAACATGCACTCGGCGTCTTTCGCTCATCTTTCTACCGCGAAATATGATAAAATTTCTACATACTAACCGACATGCTTAACTATCTACAAAGATTTTTAACAAGGTCCTGGGTTCGATTTCTAAGTCGGGCCAAGTGTTTTGGGTTTCCCCATTATGATTTATTTTAGTAGCGGCCTGGAGTTTGGAAGTTGGTTGTGTGACATCATCTAGCTGGGGAAAGCCGTTAGCCCTGCACCTAGAAAGAAAGAAAAAAAACATTTATGGTTACAACTTGAGGCTCTAAAAATAGCTTTTTAAAAATAACAAAAGAAATAAAATGTGATGTGTGCCCCACTGTTGCACCAAACAGGCCCAGTACAGCAATAATGCCAGACTGCTTGGGCCTGACGCTGATTTTCAACTGGTCCTTGGGGAGTGACTTGCGGACGTATACTGGTTTTACATAAAATTATAATGCGATGTACCTACTAATTTATTAAATAGTAAAAGTGTGTACACGCCACTGTGAACCCCGTGCAATGCGAACCCCTCGAGACCACGGGTTGCGCGCCTCGCCATCGTTTCGCCAGATGAGCCATTACAGCCGCGGGATCGCGCCACCTGATCGCTCCCCGATCGCGTCTCATTACAGTTTACTTTTTTTTGCACATACTCTCGTGCACTACAAAATCTCATGCGTAGTTGGCTACAGTTTCCATTAAGACTGATGGCCGTGACCAAAAAATTCACATAGGACAACATTATTATCCTACATGCATGCTCTTTCATTAGAACATGGTAAAAGCAATGAACAAGAATGTTAATTAATTTATGACGTCAGAATTATACAGTCACATTGTAAACTACCTAGTAAGTTTTCAAAGTTGGAAGGAGTAACACGTGCTCCGGGTGTGCAACACTACGTGTGGAATATGTTTACTTTTACTTGAAGTTTACACATTTCTATAGTCTAACACATGTATGAAAACATAACTAAGGTTCATTAAATAAAATTGGAGCATGTGCGACACGTGTCCTTGTTACAATGCAGTGCTAATGTTTTGGTTTTGTAGTAGATTGATTTATGAAGCAAACTCTTTTTTGCATTTAGGCTAGTACTTTCTAGTACCTCTTACAAATAAAAATGAAACAAATGTTATCATTTTACACTATTAATAAAATAAAGGGTTGTGATGGAATTTTTTTTTTTTTTTTTTTTCAGGCGTGAGCCTGTATTTCCCGAAAGGTTGGGCAGACGTGTACCTATGTACACCCACAGTTCGCCGGTATGTTTAGGTCCTATGTAATAGGGGGCGAGCCTATTGCCATTAACCGGGCACAAATCCTAACTCCGAGCTGCCACTGACAATTTCATAGAAAAACTTAATAACACTTTTTGCTCGACCTGGGAATCGAACCCAAGACCTCTAGCGTAACAGTCGCGCTTGGGACAACCAGGCTACCGCAGCAGTTAAAAAATGACGTCATTAATAAAAAAAAGAAAATGGGATGTGCTGTTTAAAATATTATTGTTGTTAAAATTAACAACAACATTAATTATTAATTGTTGTTATTATATTATTTTATTCCATTCTAGTTTTTTACCTGTCACACCGTAAATGTGACAATCGCTCGAAGCGGATAAAAGCGGAGCATAGAGGAGTAAATAGGAGAGGACACACTGGGATTTATCAATCACAATGCTGAGGCTGTTTGTGTATATGTGTGTTTATATGATTGTTAACGCACCCACGATACAGGAGAAATTCCTAGTGTTGTCGTAGTGTTTTTAATTGAAAAGACGAAGAAGAAGCAGAAAGAATGGTTGAAATTCACATTATGTTTTCGAGCACGTGATTGGTTGATTCTCGCAAGTCTTCTCTCCGCTCCGCACCCTAAGGGCCTGTGCACACCACGTTTTTTTAAAGCGCCTTCGACTGCGCGTTTTTCTTTCCACATTGAAGTTTGTATTTCTGTTTTACTCGCGTGCGTATTGCGTCTGTATCGCTACAAACGCGCGTCAACGGCATGTTTGAAAAACCTGGTGTGCACAGGCCTTAAAACCACACGAGACTACAAAACGATAATTATCACGGAAAGTACCAAATAAGTAATTCGGGATAATTCACTCTACGACCATTTGAATTTATTTAGATTAGCTCCAATTGACCCTTGGTTAACCTTACTTGATACAATAATCATTTTATTGCGAATATAATACCTTTCTGTAGGTTAATGACCTTGCAGTAGATTGGACTAATGTTAGTGCGCTGTTAGGTTTTAATAGGCTTAAGGGTCTATTTCACTACCTTCGAATAAGTCCCGATTATACACGGCAGATCATTTCGTTCCAATTCTGTTTCTCTCTTTTAGATATCTTGTGAATAATTATATTTAGAGGTAGTGATACAAGCCCTTAAGGTGTTTGGCTAATTATTTTTTATTATGAGCCCTTTTATTATAGTACACACGACAACATATCAAGCTATTTTATTCTAGTTTAAGCTGACCTCTCATTATATGGGAATCCTATACAATGAGAGATCAACATACACTCTAAATGTATCACTTGATATGTAGCCGTGTGTACAACTATGATAAGTATATATTTTTTTTATTTCAATTTGGTATAAATTGGTCATGTTAGTCGTGGATCCGATGATTATTGGGGTAAACGAGCTATTAAGAAGAGACCATGAATCGCTCACCGTATGATAGAACACGCCATCATTGCAAGGTGGTAGTTAATAAGCGTAGCCGAACTGAGGTAAATGAGGAGAGCCCCTATGTCAAGCACTGGACAGCTATTTTTTTTATGGGTCTAGCCCGTCACTCTATTCCCAACCACTGCAACTTCTGTAAGCCAGAATCAACAGTGGAGACCGACAAAAGAGCGCCGACGCAATGAAGCTCGACGAGTCCCGAAGATACGATGTAACTGTCTTAGTTCCCGCAACGAAATTAATCAGAAAAGATTAGCGGCAGAGTAGGAAAAAATATAATTTCCACTTCCCTCCAAACAAGCAGGAGACAGAACAGAACTAGGCCAATAGGCACAAGGGGACGTTTGCAACTGGAAGAAGCCTATGTTGCCAAGCACCAAGGATTGCAATTATTATTAACTTAATGGGTCCTAATGTGGACAGCTATAATTGTACAAGGTGTTAAGATAAACAAAATTTCTACTGGGATGCCTAGGATGTAATTCGCTAGAGGTTAGGCGAGCACAAGATCAGCTCACCATAGCCTGCAAAATCTTACGTGGCGCTATTGACGCCCCTGATCTGCATACAGCGCTGGCTCGTTTTTTTGTCCCGAGCAATTACTGCCGCAGCAGAAAGCACCGGCTATTTGCTGTGCCTTCTTGTCGCACCGTTGCGTGCGCTGAGTCCCGAGTACCGCGCACTCTGTCTGCACTTAATGATCTCTAGGATTCTAATCCAACAAACGGTCTGTTTGCTGATAAATGGACGAAGATTTTATTGGTATGTTGGAAGTACTGTGAGAAGAATGTATGAAAGGGATGACTTTGTATTGTTTTTTTTTTATGTTTGTGCTCCCTTTTTTATATTTTTCTTTTATCTTTTAAAGTAAAATAAATAAATAATAATAAAAGAGGTACTTCAAGACAGTGTTTAGAGTACTTATGAAAATAAATAACTTTGACTATGTGTCTGACATTGTCATCGCCTAAAAATGAATTAGCTGGTGGCGTAGTGGCTGAGCGATTGGTTACCATGCTGCGTGTTGTAAGTTGTATTCCCCAACGGAACAAATATTTGCATGTCCTGCGTGTAGTTATTCTGGGTCTGGTTGTTTGTGTACGGAGAAACTCCTAGTGCGAGTAGTTTTTTAATAAAAAGAAATGAAGTGTTCAAAGTTGGTTCTATAGTAAAACCTATGGTGAAAGTTGTTTATAGTCATGATGACCACATTATGTTCCAGTAGATATCTAGTTTAATCGATCGGTATGGACTAGAGACTATGATGATTTTTTGATGCCATTTCGTTTTAGTTTTTATTAAGGATTTCTAATTTTAAGGCTGTAAATATAAATATTGTATTTCTCCAACTATGTATTTTTTTCTACTCTGCATATTTTGTTTGTATGTATGTATATATGTATTTATTATTATATTTTATTCCTGGAAACTTTCTGTTCCTTGCACCTACTATGTTTTGTCTCTGCATCACCCTAAGGTAGACTGTTAGAAAATGCCAAAGGCATTAAGTCCGCCTTTGTACAGTGTATTTTTTACATTATGTGCAAAAAGTTTTAATAAATAAATATAATAATATAGGTACATTATGTTATAATTAGTTTTAATTTTATTATGCCCTAGACTAGGACGGGACGTACTAATATGAGTTGAAACTAAAAAGCTAAAATTTTAATTAAACTTGTTCCAAAGCTTAATAACTGTAAACTACGCCAAGTAATAAACGAACTAAGCACTAAATAATTACTATTTTGAGAATAAACAATACTAATTAATTGCATTTGTTTAAATAAAGTAAGTTTCTCATCGAAAATAATTTATTAACTGAGAATAAACTTACCTATAGACTTTTCGTAAAATATCTACTTATTTGCTTCTTTTTGTACCTACATTTAAGACGGCCAGGATTAGGCTTGCTTTCCACCAAAGTGCAGAGGAGAGAAGATTATTGTCTCGAATATCATAAAACATACCATCACGCCTGTATTCCCCGAAGGGTTAGGCAGAGGTGTACCAATGTACACCCACAGTACGCCGGTATGTTTAGGTTTAGGCTTTACTGGAAACCGAGCTTTATGAGTACGAAATGATAACTGTCGCAAATTGGTTGGTGCGTTTCCTAATGGATTCTAAGACAAGTCACCATGTGTACTTTTTGAGCTAAATCTGAAATGCTGCCTGATATATTACCTCGACATGATTTATAGATTAGTTTTAAAGGTTAGCAGAAAAATACAAATATTAAAAATACATAAATATTAAAACTGTCTCGTTGGCCTAGTGATCCTAAGCGCGACTGCTAAACTAGAGGTCATGGGTTCGATTCTCAGGTCGAGTAAAAAGTGTAATTGGATTTTTCTATGAAATTCGCAGTAGCAGCTCGGAGTTAAGATTTGTGCGGTTAATATTTGTCCGTTCCCCCGCTCCGCAGCCTCGCTCCGTTTCTGTGGACAGGCAGCCTTACTCTCGTTGTCGCTCCCTTTGTTCATCAGCTTCCTTCCAGTATCTTCTATGAAATGACACAACAAAGAACCCAGTATAAAATCTACTTAAACCGCCACTGGTGCACGTCAAAATTATGTTAAAGCTATCTCAAGTAATAGCAGCCTCATCAACTTTAATGTAAGTGCACGCCTTTTATATTTCACACAAATAAGACATATATAGGACCTTAAGCCAGCGCACCTGGGTTTATGGTAATGAATATTGCACCGTTACACTGAACATACTGTAGCCGGGATTATGTCGGTGTATCCCGAGGTTAGCCGAAGTCGTACGAAGGATGGGCGATATTGGAAATGAGATTTTTAATGGGACATTTTTTTCAGGAAAAGGGGGCTATCTTTAATACTCCTTCTACTTAGCCTTTTCCCAACTATGTTGGGGTCGGCTAGATATCAGTGTTTTACATGGAGCGACTGCCTATTTGACCTCCACAACCCACATACTGGGGCAACACGATACCTCTTGGTAAGGCTAGTTGTCAGACTTCCTGGCTTCTGACTATCCGTAACGACTGTCAAAGATCTACGAATGACAGCCGGGACCAACGGCTTTCTGAGGCACGGGTGTGTCACACCACCAATTTCCAAACTCCGGGCTGCTACTGAAAAATTCGTAATGGAAAAACCCAATAACACTTTTAAATAGATTAATAAAAAACAAACAACAGATTGTGATGAATTTAGGTAATGTGAACATTACTTATATCATAAGTTCAATACAACCTAATTTTAATGCATCTGAGGGTACTGTATTTTTTAATTTACTATTTTTCTAGTTTCTGCCCGCGACTTCGTCCTCGTAATTTTTTCACCCGCATTAGGTTACATTTTTGGTTACTGCTCCACTACCGTGTATCGTAGAGTGATGTTATATAGCCTACAGCCTTCCTCGATAAATGGACTATCTAGCACAAAAAGAATTTTAACTTCTAATCAGTAGTTCCTGAGATTAGCGCGTTCAACCAAACAAACAACACAACTCTTCAGCCTTATAATATTAGTATAGATTGCGATTTTATTTTATGCATTGATATTATAAAAGTAAAATATATAAGGTCCTTTTAACTAGAATATTCATAATAGTCTTGTGAAGTCGTAAATTGTATAAAATACAAATAAAAATGAATATTTACAGAATAAGACAATTTCATGCAACGCTTACACTATGCTGAAAGCATGAAGAAACATAATATAAATGCTAAAATATTAATCTTTGTATGCACTTTTGTCTGCAGTCCAAGCAATAAACTGTTGAATACCTCCATACCCCAACATTAATCATAATAAAACACTTTTGTATTCTAAAACGACCCTTATCTGAAATTATAAAAAAAAAACTACATAACACTATCAAGTTACAAAGTTCTTTTATTTCAATTCACATTCTAGACCAAAGTGCATTCTCAATTCGGTCGGGTAATAGCGAACTTGTCAAAGCACTTTTATATCGAGTGGCTATTCGGTGAAGCTAGCACCTGAGTTTTACGATAATGAATATTACGGGCTGGCTTAAGGCGAGGGTATCCCAAGGGTAACACTTTGTTGCGATACAGGAGGGAATTTTGGATATGGAAGGTGAATAGGTAGGTCGCTTATCATATACATTTTCTTTTTGTTCCGAAGCCTCGGTGATAAAATAAAATTATTTTATAATATTTTATTGAATGAAAAAAATAAGCATAACAAAAAATTTGAAATATTTTATTTATTTTACTATTTAAAATTAAAATTAAATAATATCTATACATATAATAAAATCGTAGCGAAGCCAAAACTGTACATTTAATATTTTTGAAAAAAAGTGATTGCTACGAGGTCGGGTAATGATTCTAATGCCGAAAATATGGTTTTTAGAATTTTTGTCTGTTTGTCTGTTTGTCTGTTTGTCTGTTTGTCTGTGCGTTTGAACACGCTAATCTCAGCCGTGGCTTAACCGATTTGAATGCCGTTTTCACTAATGTATTGCGGTAAGCTCCACTTAAAACTTAGGCTATAAATTATCACGCTATTTGCTTTGGGGGATGAGCAATGTTGCATTATGTCCGAGTTCTTCTACAGATTCTCACGGGATTGAAAACAACGACATATAATGTAAGAATATTGTAGATAGCTGCGGAATTGAACTTCTAAAATAATTATCATCACGCTATACCTTCAAAGAGTTAAGCAGTCAATAATGGCAAACTAGAACGGCTATTTTAGAGTTATTTCCGAAGTAGTAAATAGTCTAATGGTTTGACGACCGCCTTGCAAATCGCTGAACGTGAGTTCTGTCCTCAATAACAGTTTTACTTTTTGTGTTTTTTCAAACATTTTTTTTCGTACAGGTAGATTCCCAACAATAATAAAATAAAAGTATGCATAACTTCTGCCATAACATTGATTTGCTTACTTATTTTTTTAAATCTTTTAATATTAAAGCAGAAAATAATGTCTGTACATAGTCTATTTATACTTATAATAAAATCGTAGCGAAGTCAAAACTGTACATTTAATATATTTAAAAAAAAGTGATTGCTACGGGGTCGGGAAGCGATTCTAAATATTTGTCTGTTTGTCTGTTTGTTTGTTAGAGCATCACGCAAATACTGCCGGACAGATCCGTTCAATTTTTGTATTGTATACATTCATCATAGGCCAAAGTTGGTCGTGAGCTATAAATTATCGCGCTATCTACTTTGGGGGATGAACAATGATGATACAGATTACGACGGGTTTCAAAAAAGATGAAACAAAATATAACAATACTTTAGATGGCTGAGGATTGAACTGCTGAAATAATTATCATCACGCTATACCTTTAAGAAGCTAAACAGTCAATCATGGCAAAACAGAACGGCAATTTCAAATATTTTTCTATTGAATTAAATAGTCTAATGGTTCGTTGACCGCCTTTCGAATCGCAGGGCTTAAGTTCGGTCTCGGTATAATGATTTACATTTTGTGATTTTTTAAATATTTCTTTTGAATAGTAGAACATTTCCAAACAATAATAAAATAGAAGTAGTCATTCTTATACAGTAACGCTTAGCTTGCTTATTTTTTCTTTATTATTTTTGCAGAAAAGAATGTCTATAATACATAGTTACTAAAAAACAGCAAATTGAAGTCAAAAGTTTTCATCGAAAAAATAGAAACTGATAGGTGTGCAAACGATAGTAGAGCGGAAAATATACGTATTGTTAAAGAATTTATGTCTATTTGACTCTTTAATTTTAACAAAATAGTCTTTAAATGTCGGGCCAACACATGACTGTATTATTGCGCGATTTAAATTCTTCTTTTCACGTCAATGATACCCCTTTTTTTAAGGATGGGAAATCTTTAAATGACTTCTTTCGCTCTGGGCGGAACGGAAGGGAGTGTCGGACTCTTACTGACTAAAACACAAAGTGTTCCTCCTAATGCCCTTTGCGTACCAGCGCCGCGGTGACTCTTTTGAATTCCGCAACCCTGTTAGACACTGGCCCTGGCGGGCCCCATCTTACAGTACTGACATTTCTTTGAGGCGCACGTGGAACACTACGCACCACCGACCCGGGATCGATGATACCCCTAACAATAATTTACATCGGTTAAGAAAAGTAGGTGGCCGCTTTTACTGATGCGTCAATTGCACTGAGTTTCAGACGGGTATATGATGCCCTCTTTTACCAAATTATGTTTGCAGCGGCCTACTTAAATGCGCAATCTATTCAATGCCTTCCAGATACATCACTGAAGTTCACTACCAGGAGGTAGGTAGTCTCACTAATTCAAGTAGTCATGAGGTGCTGGATATCTTCCTTCACACAATCTGCTTTGCTCTTTGGGTGGTGGGCTTTGTAATTAATAGTTAGGCTATTTCGCTATTTGTAATAAATAATGAGGTTAGGTAAGCATTATTGTTCTTGGACATGTTTTGGATTGCTATAAAATATACACAATACTGCAGATTACGTACATATTACACATACCATCACGCCTGTATTTCCCGATGGGTTAGGCAGAGGTGTAACAATGTACACCCACAGTTCGCCGGTATGTTTAGATCTCATGTAACAGGGGGCGAACCTATTGTCCTTAACCGGGCACAAATCCTAACTCCGAGCTGCTACTGAGAATTTCATAGAAAAACCCAATAACACTTTGCTTGACCTGGGAATCGAACCCAAGACCTCTAGCGTAGCAGTCGCGCTTAGGACCACTAGGCTAACGAGGCAGTTCCTATGAAAGACAGTGGGAGATATTTTATCCTATGAAATAAAAAACATGACGTCATTAGCCACAAGGAGTTAAGCAGTCAATTATAACATGGTATGGGAATTGCTATATTTTTTTATTATTATTACGCTATTTACTTTGTTTAGAGAATAGCTTCGGTGTTTAATGAAAGCCATGTAAGATATTTTGTGTGAGTTCGATCCCAATTGATTGTTACTTTTTGACATTATTTTAATTGGTACCTAATTCAATTGTTTTTATTTTCGATGGGGATAGGAGCGCCGCACCACAAGGATTCTCTGACGCAGGTACTCTCTGGTCACAGTTGTTTCGGGAGCTAACTGTTTCGGTTTCGGCGCTAGGACACGCCTTGGTGTTATCACTGTAGGATCACAAAGGACATTGGAAGGAACTCGGATGGGTTTTAGCCAATAACAGTCTGACACTCCTTTCCACCAGAAAGGAAAAAATCATTTGACGACATCTCATGCTTAAAAAAGGGACCTCCCAACTTCGACACTTCATACAAGTGTTGAACGATTTATGTGCAAACGTTTTTTGTCCAAAATTTTAACGTCTGTCCTGAGCCACGCCACCAAAAAGTGTACTTATATTCAAATGACAAAACAGAAATAGATTAGCAACAACAGAAACTGTACCAAAATCAATTTCACCCATAGAAAAATTCCGTGACAGTCGTTCTTCTGACGTTGAATGTCTCACAGACTTCACGCTTTCAGGATGCAAGTTGAATCAAGCATCAATCATGAATTATGCATCGCATTCGAAATTTCTTCTTATGGGTAGGTACTATAAACAGAAGATGTTCTACATGCTTAAAAAAATTCTATAAATGGAAATTTATTGTGTAGTTTACGGTTCCAAAGATAAGGGATAATTTGTGAGGTAAAACTTTGCTTAGTCTTTTAAGAAGTCTTATGCTTACTGTTTTTTGTCCATACTTTCTCCCAAAAACTTTACATTAATTTGGTTCTAACACGAAGCTCAAATTTTGTTGGCTGTTGCTCTGATTATAAGATTCATTTCTTCGGTCTTGATACTAGACAGATCGCAGCTACAATGTGAGGTATAATGTTAAAACAGTGCCTATTAAAGATGCTGTTTAATGGTTTGAGAAAGAAAAGTAAGTAAATTTTGAAACCACATCATAGTATTATCTAAAGGGATAGTAAAGCCACATATACTCTCCTTACGCCAATTATGTTTTAGCCCCAGGTATGGCGTAAGCCTATTACCAGCCGAGCACAAATCCAGACTTCAAGCGACTACAGATAAATTCTTTAAACCTAAAGTCGTAACTATTAGCAGTCACCTTAGCAACCATTTGACCTGCTTGGAAGATTTTGATAACATAGTATTCAATACTTATTTAGTTAAGTAACACTTAGGTCGACGTGAGCGAAGCCGCGGGCAACAGCTAGTTAATACTATAAATACAAAATTTATAAATAAAAAAGAAAGGAGGAAGGCGCTCGTAGGATATAAAGAAAATACTGGTATGCCAATTAAAAACAATAATTTAATGCCTTTCATCTTTTTCAAATAATATTATAAGTAATTAAGTTGTCGAACAGACAAACCTTTCAAATATTAATGCAATGTCATATTTATTTCCGTCTAAATCCCTGGGAATGAGGTACAGTATTCGCCACGAGTCGTGAGCAAAAAATTCACCTGCACAGAAGTTCATTTCTAGGTCTCTTTGGCGGAATGCAAGACGCAGCGGGGGTCGACGCCGCACGCGATTGTTCCGTCCCTGTCCTTAAACACTCGTCTGTCGTTCGACTACTGTACACTTTTGTGCAGTTTTAGTGACTTACATCTTGAATTTTAATTTTTTTTTTGTTTTCTTATAGTTTTATGGATTTTTACGGAAGGCCTTTACCTTCAGATTAACAAAATGTTAAAAAATAAAAATAAATTATCATTTCTAACCAGATTTTACAATTTTATTGAGATATGTATGTTTCAGTCAGAAAGGCCTACAACATTACAACATCAAAATAAAATTATAAGTATGTTATGTATGTTATATTTTAATTACCTTACATACATACTTTGTGTAAGTACCTAACAACAATTTTAGTACAATCGGTACTGAATTAATTTGGCCAAAAGTGTACATGCGGGAGGTTACCCCCATCACTACCCATCTGTGCTCACGACTCGTGGCGACCATTGTACTCTTTGAGGTTTAAACGGCTGTATGGATTTAGGTAAGGCACAGAAAGATAATGATCTAATTTAGGACTTTGGCTTAATTGTTAAATATCCTGAGATGAAGTCGCGTTCAGTAGGTTGTTGATTATTATATCAAGAAAATCGCACCTGAACATCTTCCTTCAAACATACCATCACGCCTGTATTCCCCGAAGAGTTAGGCAGAGGTGTAACAATGTACACCCACAGTTCGCCGGAATGTTTAGGTCCCATGTAATAGGGAATGTAATCTTCCTTCAACATAGCGCTATTTACTTAGCAAAGTGAACTAAAGGAATTTATAACGTTTAGTTGCACGGTGAATATGCAATTGCAACATTACCCATATTGTTAAGGTAGATAAAGTAACGAGTCGGCCGTCGTCACTTCTATGGTTGGCAGCGAGGAGTCCTGTGACGCAGTGGTCTTCTTTTACGAAACGGTCATCTCGCAGAAGGAGTCTGCGGAAAGGGAGAGAGAGATCACAACCTCTCCCGACCCGCAGCAGGCGCACCGGGCGTCTGCGGAGGGCGGTCAATACCCTTTTCCGGCCCCCCTGAATGGGTCCAGGGGCGGCGGACTTGGGGACGTCCGTCACCCCCTATTCAACTGGACTCAAGGCGGTGGCGCGTAGTGTTCCACGCGCGCCCCTATTTGACGTCGCGGAGGGAGTCCAACACCTCAATCCCTCCCTTGACCTGAGGATGCCCGCAATGGCGGGCCGGCACCAGTCGGGGATCGCGGAAGGCGCATCAGTTCCCGGGATCCCCGGCGTAAGTGTGGGAAAAAAAACCACCCCAGTGTTCCCTACTCTGGGGTGGTTTTTTTTTAGATGATGTAACGAGGATAAAATGTTTGCTATGAAGAGGTTTTGTTTTTGTAATGTATAGTTATTTACTTTGTGGAGAAAGGATGTAGTTTTTAGTCCCAATAAATGTTTTAAATATACAGAGTGAAAGATCCATTGTAATAATTACTTTTCCATGAAATCAGTACATGATTTTTTATTATCATCCCGACCGAATCTTGGCCTCAGTCTCTCAATCTCAGTGGAGATTAGCCAAGTACGCAGGAGATATTACCGTGCACAAGTGTGTGCGCAAACACAGGTACACTCCCTCTTCCAATACTCTCATAATCCGATGGGACGACAATCAAACCGACCAAGACCAAAACGGCTTTGCCTGCTTTTAAAGACCAATAACACTTTTTGCCCGACCTGGGAATCGAACCCAGGACCTCTTACTTAGCAGTCGCGCTTGCGTATACGAAACCAACGGGGCAGTTTAAAAAATAGTGTATCGTTAGGTGCATTGCATTTTCTTTTATATCCTTCGACAGCAAACAAGCCGAAAGCCACCTTATGTAAAATATTCGCCGCTGCTAATAGACATCTGCAATATCAGAGACCAGATGCGTTGCTATCCCAGAAACAAACCTGAAATAACTCGTGTGCCTGTAATTACACCGGCACCCATACCCTTAAAACCGGAACACAGCAACGCTGTTTTGCGCAGGAAAAGGTATGGTGCAACTTAATACTGGATAGTACTTCCCCGAGCAAGCTCCTATACAAAGATTTCTACTACTACTGCATAGTGGTCAGCCACCTGCAGACTGGCATTTAGTTTCAATAACCATGTCTCCTTTTACCTAGTATTTTTTAGGGTTCCTTACCCAAAGGGTAAAACGGGCCTCTATTACTAAAACTCCGCTGTCCGTCCTTCCGTCTGTCTGTAAGTCTGTCACCAGGCTGTATCTCATGAACCATGATAGTTAGACAGTTGAAATTTTCACAGATGATGTATTCATGTTACCACTATGACAACACATACTAAAAAACAGAATATAATAAATATTTAAAGGGGCTCCCATTCAACAGACATGTTTGTTTTTGCTCGTTTTTATAGTACGGAGTCCTTCGTGCGCGAGTTCAAATCGCATCTGGCTGGTTTTTTTTCTTCTTATATAGTAAGAAACCTCATAATGGATTTATCAAAATAATCAATCTTTCTCGTTTCACAGTAATGACTCCGCCAATCAGATCTATAGCTCTAATTCTATGTTCAAAATTAAGTCCTAAATACCTTAATTTATCCAACTAAATTATCCTAACATGATCCTAACATAACGAATTCAAACGACGCGAAAAAAATTGTCAAAAACAGCTGACACCTAACAAATCGATAACAATATTGAAATCGCCAAAGCATTCAACCTTGGCCAGCTGAATGACATGTTTGCCGATCTTGCTTAACATACCATAAAACCGAAAGCAATCCACGGTAAGCTTGTTCCGCCCTGTTTTACCCTGTTCAACCCTAATAAATTTACCTATGTCCCATTTAGGATTTTTGTTTACATTGCTATTACGTGTTTCGAATATCTCACTAAACTTGTTCCGAACGTATTTCGCACGAGTGATGGGTTTTTGTTTTGTATCAATTGGTGTCAATGGGTTCATTGAACTGAAACCAACAAGGGAAAAAATAAATGCTATAAATTGTAATATTACTATGTTGTCGGCAGGGCCGGATTAACTTTGTAGGGGCCCGCCCTTAGGCAATGCACATCTCTGGCCTCTTCTGCCCTTTTCTAACTTCTAAAAAATATTTTTTTCTACGGTAACGCAATTTTATTAATGACTAGCGATCTGCCCGCGACTTTGTGCGCGTGACTTATTTCACAGTAATATAGCCTATGTTACTCAGGAATAATGAGCTATCAATTGGTGAAAAAATTGTTAAAATCGGTCCAGTAGTTTCGGAGCCTATTCCTTACAAACAAACAAATCTTTCCTCTTTATAATATTATATTATATAAGTAATAAGTATAATTATAGATTACATGGCTATTTTTGTAATCGTGATTTTTTTACGTTTTTATTTAGGATTTGTTAAATACAAATCTTCAAATAAAACATTTTCATTTTTGATGGTCTTACCGGGGCCCCTGGCCCCTAGACCTACACTGATTAATAAATAATCCGGCCCTGGTTGTAGGTAGCTAAATAAGTAGCAACCAATAACATCAGTTATTTTTATTCAAATTTGTCTTTTTATTAAACGTTATCCTACTTACAAGTAGAAATTGAAATGATTATTTACATAAGTTTTGTTTGATATTAAAACATAAACTACCCTTTTAGATTTCCAATATCTAAAGCACTTTTCAATGTTCATAGCGCAAGCTGTGTGAGTGCGCAGCATTCCACTTTACTTTGCGAATAGTTTTGACTAAATATTTTTCTACTTTAGAATGTCGTTTTTAATATCGAGGTACTTAAGCTTATGCAGTGGATACGAAAAGTGAGTTTTACGTAGGTATTTTTTTTTTTTTTGGGGGGTGGGAAATCATCAAATAACTTCTCCCGCCGGGCGGGAGGGAGTGTCAGACTTTTACTGACTAAAACCCACCCATGTTCCTTCTTGTGCCCTTTGCGTTCCGGGGGCGCGGTATCTCTTACGAACAACCCGCAGCCCCGGCAGGCATCGGCCCTCAGTGGCCCCTTCCCTATGCTGACATCTCTTCGAGGCGCGCGTGGAACACGAACGCGCCGTCGACACGGCCTGTCCTTATGCAACGTAAGGACGGTGAGCTACCCATTGCTCACCGTCCACAGGCCCGTATCTACGGTGGCCGGGAGTCGTCTCGCGGCTCCTGACATCCGGAGCGTCTACCGCGGCGGCTGTGACGCGAGAACCTCTGTCTCAGCCGTCCCGCCGCCTCCTTCTCAAGCATTACTGCCTCGCAGAAGAAGGCGACTGCATCCCATTCCCTTTCGCTCCGGACCATGGCTTGCACCAAGGCCGGGCGCGGCAGGTCACTGCCGACGTAGGTATTTAAGAGTAAAATATGGAAATCCTTTACGATATGTTCAGAGTTTTTAACTTTACAAACAGCAAGGTATATAATTTTGTAGTACAAATTTTTACCACTGGATTCTTTTCTAAAAAATCTTTCGAACCCCATTACAAAAATATACCCTTAGTTAATAGTTTCTGTCTGCAACTTCGACGCGTTTGGTTACGTCTTTGGGTACAGCTCCGCTTCCGTGGTTCCAAGCGTGATGTTATATAAATTTTACTATTCCACATGAATCTATCTGTCATACACAAAAAGAATTTTCCCAATCGGGCTGCTAGTTCCAGAGTGTAACGCGTGTAAACAAACAAACAAAAATACTCTCAGCTTCATTATTTAGTATGCACGAAGATCATCAAAACAAACTCAAACCAATTTTTCAAAGCCCCCATTTCTACAACAGGCTATAAAACAAATTTTCCACATTCCCACCTTCCTACCCTTGGGTTTGAAACGTAAAACAAACGCTAATTGGGTTCCGTCGGATGATTGCGTTCATCAAAACTTCGGGGCAAGCGTGCTGCGGGTTCCGTGGAGTACGTAGCGGTCGATAGTGCTGCAATTAAGTATGTTGATCACGTGCACGGACGTGTCAGCAATTAGGAATTGTTAAGTGATGTTGGAGGTGTGAACGTGTATCGGGGCATTTATGTTGGTGTTAACAGGTCATGGATGGAGGAAGTTTTATATACAATATAGTATCTACTAGCTTTCTGCTCACGTCAATGTTTAGAATATTATCTCATGGGAATACGAACACGGGCAAACAACATGCCTATGTGTGCCAAACTTCAGGTCATTCTATTCAATTGTTATAAAGTGATTGAGTAGTGAACGTACAAATTTTTACGTTTCTTATATTAGTATGATTACTTTATTAATTTTCGTAATGGTAAAAAGTACCAGTCTATTTTTCCTAACCGTAGGGCATAGGCCTCTTAGGAACGGTGAATGCTTATACGACTCCCGCACCCCCAGCCATAGGCTGAGGTAGAACTCCGCAGTGGTTTTAGTTGGAGGTTAGAGGATTTAAACCGCGCATCAAAAAAAATTTTAGCTTGCATAAAAAACACAAAATTAAAAATTCTAAATAACCCCCGACAGAAGAAAAATATCAGTACCGTAGCTAACAAAAGAGCTGATAACTTTGAAACTGCTGAACCGATTTCCATTAAACAAGCTAAGAACACTCCCGACTAAATAACCTTTCAAACACAAAAAACAAAATCAAAATCGATCCATACGTTCGGGAGCTATGATGCCACAGACAGACACACACACGTCAAACTTATAACAACCCGTTTTCGCGTCGGGGGTTAAAAAAGAGTAAAGACCTCCTTTTTTCTGCAGAGATGGTACTAGCATTGATCACCAACCATGCTTGCTCAAGGCGGATTGCTTTCAGACTTATATTTATTACTTCTTCAGGTTTTATCACGACTCTATTCAAAGATTTTTTTGAAGGGGCTCGTATGTTGCAGCTGCTAGGTGATAGCTATATAGTTTTAGATTCTACGAGAAAGTGATAAATAAAAATATAATAAATAGATACTGCCTCGGTAGCCTAGTGGTCCTAAGCGCGACTGCTACGCTAGAGGTCTTGGGTTCGATTCCCAGGTCGAGCAAAAAGTGTTATTGGGTTTTTCTACGAAATTCTCAGTTGCAGCTCGGAGTTAGGACTTCTGCCCGGTTAATGGCAATAGGCTCGCCCCCTATTACATGGGACCTGAACATACCGGCGAACTGTGGGTGTACATTGTTACACCTCTGCCTAACCCTTCGGGGAATACAGGCGTGATGGTATGTTATAAATAGATACCTAGTTTTACCAAGTCTGACTAAATTCTCAATAATGGAAAAGAAAACAATGATAATTAGTGTAGATTTTTAAAATACGATTAATTTAATTTTCTAACACATATTCTATATAGCTATATCTACTTTCAAACAAAGAACAGTCAATTCACACTTCAAAAAACTAAATAACACAAGCGGTACCGAATCACACCCATTCTAACACTCGCATTTGAAAGTGTAAACACAGAAACGTACCCGTCGTATTGGAAACTGTAGAAATGTATGCAAAAAAGCGTTGACTGACACCGCACTGCAATAAAACGGACCACCAACAGTACACACTAACGTAGCTAGATAACTACTGAATAAATATCACACATACCATCACGCCTGTTTTCCCCGAAGGGTTAGGCAGAGGTGTACCAATGATTCACCCACAGTTCGCCGGTATGTAATAGGGGGCGAGTCGTGCACAACTCCGAGCTGCTACTGAGAATTTCAAAGAAAAACCCAATAACACTTTTTGCTCGACCTGGGAATCGAACTTAATACCTCTAGCGTAGCAGCCGCGTTAAGGACCACTAGGCTGACGAGGCAGTAAATAAATATATGTGTGTGAATTGGAATATCGATGAAGAACTGTTAGGTACTAACTATTTTATTTTTCAGTTGTCATAGGGAAGGGGCCACTGAGGGCCGATGCCTGTCGGGGCTGCGGGTTGTTCGTAAGAGATACCGCGCCCCCGGAACGCAAAGGGCACAAGAAGGAACATGGGTGGGTTTTAGTCAGTAAAAGTCTGACACTCCCTCCCGCCCCGCCCAGGTCGGGAGAAGTTATTAAATGATTACCCACCCCCCAAAAAAAAAAGGTCCTGCTCGCAACTTAAATTGAGTTACGTCTTTGGTTACTGCTCTGCTCCTGTGCATCGTAGCGTGATGTTATGTAGCCTGTGCTATTTCTCATGAATGTGGCTATCGTTTTCACAAACACTTTCTCAATCTAACTTTTTCAGAGCGTTTAGCGCATTAAACAAAAACATAATTCTTTAGCTTTATTACTAACGTACTTGTATAGAAGCTGATGTATTGATGTTATTAGATAGGTACTTTTGTAAACCAACCAGTACTGTATTGCTTTGGCTTGCTGAAGGGACGTTTAGTAACGAAAATTCTTACCACGGATTCAGGTACATGATTTTAGACTCAAGAGCGATGACATTTTTCTTCGGTTCATACACGACCCTCACCGTCAAAATGTATGAAAGAGGAGAAATTTTGTTCAGTCGTTATCTACTTAGCCTTGTCCAAACTGTATTGGGATCGGCTTCCAGTCTAACCGGATACAGCTGAATACCAGTGTTTTACATAGAGCGACTGCCTCTCTGACCTCCACAACCCAGTTACTGGGTAACACGATACCTTTTGGTTAGATTGGTTGTCAGACTTCCTGGCTTCTGAGTATCCGTAACGACTGTCAAAAATCTACGAATGACAGCCGATGTCACACCACCAATTTCCAAACTCAGGGCTGCTGCTGAGCTAATTCCTAATGGAAAAACCCAATAACATTTTTGCCCGACCTGGGAAACGTAGCCAGGACCCCTCGTTCATCAGTTGTGCTTCCAACCACGAGACCAACGGGGCAGTCGAGAAATTTTGTTCAATAACTGACGAAAAATGTATCGGGAGATAGACTTCTTTTGCACAATCTCATCAATCTACGACAGTGTTTATTGCAGTTACCTATTTGGATTTATGATCATTCAATCGCAAGAAAACCGCAAGCTCATATTTATCGTACAGGCGCTATTTTCAACCTTTTGTAGCAAAATTCACCGTTGACACGCATCAAAAACCCCCATTCACGCGCTCTCAAACCCACATAGCCCAAAAACCCGCACAAACCACAAAGAACTAAACATTCAAGGAATCCTAAAAAACAGAAAACTTGCGGTATTTTGTTATTTCCCACTTTTTATTCGGAGCCAATACAAATTCCGGAAGCATTGGTAACACTCGGCCACTAGAATTTATATTGAAAAAAAAATAAAAGAAAAAGAAGACCAATAAATAAAAATGCTTTTTCGATAGCGTAATCAATTCACCCTTTTTGTAGCCCACTGGACACAATTTGAAGATAGAATGGAGACTTTTCAACTAGAAAATAGGATACAATTGTATTGATTTTAATTCTTTATTGTCGATACAAAATATGAATTGTTGCTTTGTTGCAAATAAATTCTGGAACAAAGGTAGGCTTTTGTTCTGGAATTGGTTTTGATTCGTTCAGTGTTTTGGTTCAATTTGATCCTTGACGGATACGATGGTCATTTGAGTTTTGTTTTTGTAAAATTTGCTAGTTCATTGGATATTAGTAAATTAATATTGATCAATTTTTAATTGCTTTTATGACAATTGTTTTACTGTGTATGGTTATTCAATTGCTATAGGTAGGTACTGTAATTCTTGGAAGCGGGATTATTGTACCGAGACTATCTGATTACATGATTGCTTTTTTTTTAAATTGTTACTTTGTTTATTAAATCAATAATTTTGTATATTTTAATGAACAAAATCGCGGGTTGTCAACCTTCGTGACGGATTGTCAAGTGGAGTAGAGTTGAGAGTATTTTTTTTTTATTTCTTAATCCTAAATAAAGAAGACAACTCTTATTCATGTGAAAATATTGTCCTATAAAAGCAAGTCGTAAAGGAGACGGAGCTATGAACACGTCTTATACATTAAAATTCATAATAAAATAAATTAAGTTTGACTTTTATTTCGTAGATAATTTTATATTATAATGACTTTGAGACTGTTAAAGCATTTGGTTAATTAAGCTAAACAAGTTAGTAAATATTGAGTACGAATTTTAAAACCCATTTTTTACTTAGTTTTTTCTATACAGATAAAACTACTTAAAAAGAAATAGGTCTGAAATTTTTCAAATTTTTTTTTCTTATTTGTAATATTACTATTAATATTACACAGAGGAAATATTTTTAGTTTGTATGATTCGAATAAGCTCCGAAAACATTAGCCCGATTTTAATATTTTTTCATGTCAATAAATAGCTACATTATTCCTAAGTAACATAGGCTACATGACACTATGCCTCGACACTCGGGAGCGGAGCAGTCACCAAAGACGTTACATAACACGGGTAAAATAAGCCACGCGGACGAAGTCACGGGCGGTAGCTAGTATAAAATAAATTAGGTTGTAATAAGTATAAGATTTCCAAGATGGAATGGGCGATCTTTTATAAGGCCTTCCATTTTCAAATATTTATAAATAAATTGAGGTAAAAAGAAAAATACTTATAAAATGTGAATGTTTATTAATAAATACGTTTTTGTTTGCATTTTGGATATTATCCATATACTAATAACATTATTAACAGGCACTTTTAGGGTACTTGTACGTTCTAGCATAAACAATTATGTGTATATTTTAAGGCAGTAAAGGTATCGTAGTAAAACTACCATCTAAATAAGTACATAGTTATGACACCTATGTTTTTAACATAAAATAAGAAAAACAATATACAGAACATTGATATCACATATATAAGTACAAAAATAAGAGTTAAGTACCACTGGGCTGGCTACTACTAATTATAATCGTAAATAAATTGTTCAATTTATTTGCAAAACAATTTACAAATTGAATTTGTTACTTTTAAGTAACTGTGGGTATGTCTGATATTAAAAATATTCAACATTACATTTCAAAAAATGAGACATTTATTTTGCAAATAATTATTTTCAAGGAAAAATAATAATAATTATATTTAAGTTAATCTAGATAGCTTTTAAGGAAACAGCCATAACAAGCCAAAAAGCACACTAAAGTGAGACATATTTTATAGCACTTGAAGCATTTTTTACATTCACAAAAAAAAAAAAATATTGTAATTTTTGTATTAGACATCCTACGTCCAACTTTTTGTAGGATATTATCGAACCGATAGATCTATAGTATCGTGGGACCTATTTGGTGTGCATTGGTTTAATATAGTTCCTAAAGTCCATTTCCAAAAAATCGGGTGAGCGGGCACCGTTCACGTTTATCAGTTCAATGACCTAAATGTCTATAATAAAGAAAAGCAACGTTGTCTTAAAATGTCGTGGATAACTCTTCCAAAGTCAAAGTCAAAGCATTTATTTAAATTACACCATATAAAGACACTTTTGAATTGTCAAGAAGTTACAGCTAAACATTGAAGTTTGTAGTTCGTTCCAAAGCGTAAGTCTCTATGGAGAAGAATGAGCAAGAAACTCCATGGACACTCTATTCTTCCAATTTGGTTTTTACAAAATCTTCGTTACAATTGTGATAAAAAATCTGCACCAAATTAGGATAATAATTTGTACTAAATAAATGTACGTTAAATTAATCTTTTACTCCAGTAAAGGCACAATACTACCGAGGGAATCGGCGTAGAAGTCAGGTCTAATAGTCTTATGTGCTAGCATTTTATCCGCTGATATATTTGTTAGTACTAGCAGGGTTTTGAAGCCAGTTGCTCTGCCTAGACCGATGTCTTGCTCAATCCTGAAAAAGAAAGTATTAGTAGCTGTAGTGTAAGGGCTAGTCATTATCACCTGCTTAGCCTTTTCCCAACTATGTTTGGGTCGGCTATCAGTCGAACCGGATGCAGCTGAATATCAGTGTTTTACATTAAACGACTGCCTATCTGACCTCTACAACCCAGTTACTGGGCAACACGATACCTCTTGGTAAGACTGGTTGTCAGACTTTCTGGCTTCTGACTATCCGTAACGACTGTCAAAGATCCACGAATGACAGCTGGACCACTGGCTTCACGTGCTTTCCGAGGCAAGGGGGTCACACCACCAACTTCCAAACTCCGGGCTGCTACTGAGAAATTCGTAATGGAAAAACCCAATAACGCTTTTTACCCGACCCGGGAATTGAACCCAGGACCCCGTGCTCATCAGTCGCGCTTGCGACCACGCGACCAACGGGGCAGCTGTGTGTAGGTAGGTTGTAGTGTAAGGGGTAGTAGGCAAAGGAATTTGGACTTTAAAGTTATTTAGGTTGCAATTAAAAATATAAAGACTTCTTTTAATAACAGCCTATTATTATGTTACTAATCGACAAAGGCCTCCTCTCACAAATAGATGGCATGAGCATTGATCACCAGACTTGCTTAAGACTTCGTAATTTTAGAGTTATATTTATTAAGAGTGCAAGTTTACAATCAATATCTTCCTTTACCGATGTCACCTTTGTTTTAGAAATAATACAGCAAAGAAGATTTTGAAAAATAACGTAGTAGGTAACAAATAAGTTCAAAATAACCTAAATGTTTTTCTTTAAAAAACACCAAATAGCAATCTCATAGAAGTCACAATTCTTTACATTAATGGTAATAAAAGAAGAAGCTACTCAAAATAAACTCAATTTCTTTAATATTCTGAACACGTGTATCGAATTATCTTTCATTCTGTGAAATATTATTTTGGTTTTCGTATTTACACTTATAAGGAAATTATAAGCGGGTATAACAGTAGCCAAATTCCTCATCTTTCTTAATTTTATATTGTCATTTTTATTTTTGCACAAACAACATACCATCGCGCCTGTATTCCCCGGAGGGTTAGGCAGAGGTGCACCAGTGTACACCCACAGTTCACCGGTATGTTTTAGGTTCCATGTAATAAGGGGCGAGCCTATTGCCAATAACCGGGCACTAATCCTAACTCCAAGCTCCTACTGAGAATTTCATAGAAAAACCCAATAACACTTTTTGCTCGACCTAGTAATCGAACCCAAGACCTCTAGCGTAGTAGTCATGATTTTCTTGCCGTTTTTATATAAGTCGTGAAGGCATATCCGTTATAATTTACTTTTAAATTTATTTTCATGAGATAACGTAAAAATAAGATGGAACTTTGTTAGTTCCTATGTAACACGAGACCTCTTGGTTAGACTGGTCGTCAGATTTTGTTAATATTAATCTAAACTTACATGTCTCCAATAAACAGGACTCGGCTAGGATCGGTGACTCCAGCCCTCTTCATCGCAAACTCTCCTAATGGTTTTCCAGGCTTCCCCAGACAGACAGGTGCACGTTTAGTTTCTTCGGCTACTATGTCCGTGAATATTCCAGTAGCTAAAATAGTAATTGCATAGGTATTACCAGAACTCGTGTTTTTTGATAAAAGAAAATGTCGTTAGGTAATTTTAGCTGTTCTATGCATTTTGACCGTGTGGGTGTTGAATAGAACAGCTGTTTATTTTTAAACCGGGTGTTATAAGTTTGACGTGTCTCTGTGGCATTGTAGCTCCTGAACGCATGAACCGATTTCGATTTTGTTTTTTTTTTGTTTGAAAGGTGAATAAGTTGGTAGTGTTCTTAGCTATGTTTGATAGCAATCGGTTCGTCGGAGGTTACTTAAAAATTTTAATTTTGTGTTTTTTATAACCAACGAAAAAATTCTTAAGGTCCTTCTACCGAGTTTGTAACATATTTTAGAAAAACCCCAAAGAGAGATTCTCGTGAAAATACATAGTAATTATGAGAAAAGATATGTTTAATTATAGTCATCATCTGCTTAGCCTTTTCCCAACTATGTTGGGGTCGGCTTCCAATGTAACCGGATACAGCTGAATACCAGTGTTTTACATGGAGCGACTGCCTATCTGACTTCCATAACCCAGTTACTGGGCAACACGATACCTCTTGGTTAGACTGGTTGTCAGACTTCCTGGCTTCTGCCTATTCGTAACGACTATCAAAGATCTACGAATGACAGCCGGGACCGTCGGCTTTACATGCTTTCCGAGCCACGGGGGTGTGATACCACCAACTTCCAAACTCCGGGCTGACTTCCAAACAACAGAACGTGACTTACTGCGATCCTTATCTATTTTACCAATACTACGAATAAAGTCGCTTTTGAATGTTGCGTTAATGTTACATATTTTTACTCTTAACTTTACATAAAAGTAATTACCCGTAGATAGGTTTTAATGGAATCTAGTAAAGTAGCAGGAAAATAGTAATATTTACCTAGTGTTGTACTATCAGGTTTATAATATACATGTCTATCGGTCGCCCCACACAAGAACAAAACTTCGGGCCTGCTCAAATAAGTGATAGCTTTGTTTATTTTGGGCAGGTTGATTTTGAAATCACTGTCCATTACCACAGCTCCTATTTCTGGATCATCCTTCAAGTACTGAACGTATTCTTCATAGTAATCTGCTCCTTGATGGGGCTGTAAATCAAAGTTAAACTTAGTTCTACCGTCATTGTCAAATCATCGATTTCAGTTAGACTTTATGCAAAATACAGTTTTGGAAGTCGTTTGCAAAAAAAATATTATTGTCCCGTCCAAAAGATAGTTTCGTATGGAGAAGAATGGGCAAGAAACACCATATTTATTTTTGTTTATACCTACAGGTTGATTTATTAAACCAAGTGTGAAAAAGAATTGTTGAATGATTAATTTATACACTACGACCGGTCGACTCTTCACGTGACCAAAGGTCTAGCCTTTTCTTGGTCCAAAGAATCAGCTTTGCCATACAACGTAGCAATGCTGCCAGCCTTTTAGGCACTTGTCCCATTGACAGCGATGCGGATCAGTTTTTTGATGTGCTATGAGCTTCCTTTTTTGTTTTGTCTTTTTTTTATATAAACTGTACATAGTTTGTAATCTAATTATTATTTAAGCAAGTGTTATGATTAAAATAAATGATAATTTAAATACAATTAACAATTAATTAAATAAATACTTTAACTTGTAGGTAATCCTTTTTTGACCTCCGGCGCAAAAAGTTTGACGTGTCTGTGTGTGTGTCTGTCTGTGGCATCGAAGCTCCCGAACGCATGAACCGTTTTTGATTTTGTTTTTTTTTTTGTGTTTGAAAGAGTAATTAGTCGGGAATTTGTTCTTAGCTTTGTTTGATGGAAATCGTTTCAGCGGTTTCAGTTTCAGTTATTAGCTCTTTTGTTAGCTACGGTAGTGATATTTTTCTTCTGTCAGGGGTTGCTTGAAACTTTTAATGTTTTTATATGAAAAGGTAGACTTATGGTCATTGATCTAGAAACAATTATTAAAATAAAATCATTCTTACCCCTTCTTTATATTCAATGCCGTAAGATTTCAGTACATTATTACTCTCAGGGCAGCATATACTGTAAACTTTTTTGTTAAAATTAACTGATTTTAAGTACTCAGCTATCGCAATGGACGGTATGGTGAGGTAATCCTGAAAATAAAATCTAATCAGACTTTTTTTTAACTGTAGTTTGATAATAGGAGATCAATTTATCTAAAATAGGTCCTAGTCATTTGAATAGTAAAGTTCTCATTGTACTACATAGGTTTGCGAGCTAATACAGGTACTCTTCCAATGGTGGTCAAAGGTTACGGTCAGGTGTCATCAATACCAAACCGTTCTTGCATTAAATTCGTTCGAAAAGGGGGGTAACCAGTTGATGACGCTGTCTGCTCGATAAGACGATAATTGACACGACAGAGGAGAGATGAGGTTAAAGACTAACGACTTTTAGTGACTATTTTTTTGTTGTAGAACCCCCTGTCAAACTTAAAAATAGAACCTGCTATTGTCAAATTAATTATTTAACAATAATAATAAATAATTAATAATAATATATTTTTTTTTATTAATTATTTATTGTTTTTATTATTATTAATAAAAACATTCAATACAAATACGACGCCTCATGAACCTGGCTATCATAAATAAAAGTTTTTTTCAATCGGACTAGTTCCAGCCATTAGCGCGTTTAACAATCAAAAAGAATCTTCAGTATTACTATATTTATACTACTCGCACTTCGGTTTCTGCTCGCGACTTCATCCGCGTAGTTTTTTCACTCGCAACAGGTTACGTCTTTAGTTACTGCTCCGTACCTATTGGTCATAGCGTGATGTTATTTAGCCTATAAGCCTTCCTCGATAAATTAACTATGCAACACAAAACTATTTTTTTAATTCAAACCAGGAGTTCCTGAGATTAGCACGTTTAACCAACCAATTCTTTTTTCCATAGTCTGGGTCGAAGCAAGAACAGCGATCAAGCTGAAGATACACACGGAAGCCTTTTGAGGTAGTTTTGGAAGCATCCAGTTTTCTCCAAAAATATATAGTTACGTGTCCTAGGGTTGAAGATAAGATTGTCAGCTAAGCTAATCTTATCTATAACGTAATACCGCTGACATAAACATGTCATATTTGGCAAAGCATTTTACAATATGCGAGGGCATAAAGTTTTACAGTAGGATATGATGAAATCTTGATTAAGTATCACACATTGTATGAATGTTTTTGACTACTTTTTACACTTTTGAATGACTGTCTATGTATGGTGTTGTGAACTGAGAGTGTTTACACTAATAGGTGACTCTCAATGCGTTGACAAATTTTAATGAGGATAGATGATAATGGGGTAATAATAATAACAATTCACACACATACCATCACGCCTGTATTCCCCGAAGGGTTAGGCAGAGGTGTACCAATGTACACCCACAGTTCGCCGGTATGTTTAGGTCTCATGGAAGAGGGGGCGAGCCTATTGCCATTAACCGGGCACAAGTCCTAACGGACTTGTGCCCGGTTAATGGCAATATTATAAATAATTTTTAATAGCATATTAAAAATATTAAAAAGAATAAGAGAATATTAAAAATTATCTGGGTAAAAAGATTATGTACAAGCTGACTTCTAAATTACCGGTAATTTTTCAAGGACACTATTTTTACTATGAAACCAAGCCAGAAACATTAAAAAATATCAGCTATTCTTCAATTACCCAAAAGACCTGCTGTTCCGTACTTATCAGAATGATCTTGTTCAGGTAGGTACTGTATTGTTGCAGGAAACAGCTGATTTTCTATTTATACTTGAGCGTTGTTTCCAAACCAAAGTTGTTCATATTCACGAGTACTCTCTGAAACACGGCCAGCTATTTAGAATTCAACCTGTACATTTCCAACTATCTTGTTGTTAAGCGCGCATCCAACATGAGCAAATGCCATAACCAGCAAATTATTTGCATCTCTACCTCATCTTCCAGAATTTAATGACTTAACAGTAACACAAATTTTAAAACAAAATTCTATACGTATCAGATGTTATTCATAGCACTTATCATTATCATTCGACTTATATTGCTCAGCGTATCACGTGCTTTTGTAGTGTGAACCAGACGTGATTTCTCGGAACTAGGAGCTTAGATGTTGGTGTTGTGAGCGCAGTGATTTTAGTGCTGTGCTTTGGTAAGCACATAAACTCGTTGCGATTGATACCTTCCCTGAAGTGTCGAATTGCCTTACTGTTAGACTATGGGAGTGAAGGAAAAGAGAACGCACCTTTGTTCGTACAAAGGTGTGCACTTTAATATCTCTTGTATACTTGGCTAGTCTCTATTGATATTGGCTGCCGCAACCGAGGTTTGTTCGGGAGAATATTAATTTTTTATGCTTTCATTTAGAATGAAAAATATAAACTCACGGGCTGCAGAAAATATTGCATCTTCAGCATTCCCAGTGTATGGAACGAATTAAGTACTAAATCCATTTACGGAAACCTCTCAAAATGTTTGGGGAATCTTAAAGAATTCCTTTTATTTGCTTCCTCGTTCTCAGTTTATGAGGCGGGCAGATCTCCAAGTGGTTACAGAACTATGGATTGGCTGGCAGCCATGCAGTGACGCGTCGAGTTTATAGTTCAACGTTTTGCATAATAAGAGACAGTTTCCTTTTCAGCGGGTATTCTACATTTGGAACGGAATGAGGTGATTTATTTTGTGGATGTTTCTGGAAAGTTGTTGATATTTTGTTCTAAATGAACCCAATTGTCCTACTTAAAACCTTACCTTAAAAACAAAAGGCCTTGGTCTCTGAGTGTCTTAAGAAATCTCAAACACTACTTGACCCATCATCATCATCTGCTTAGCCTTGTCCTAACTGTTTTGGGGTCGGGTCCCAGTCTCACCGGATGCAGCTGAATACCAGTGTTTTACATGGAGTGACTGCTTATCTGACCTCCACATCCCAGTTACTTAGTTAGACTGATTGTCACACTTCCTGGCTTCTGAGTATCCCTAACGACTACGAATGGAAGCCGGGACTGACGGCTTTACATGCTTTCCGAGGCACGGGGGTGTCACACCACCAACTTCCAAACTCCGGGCCGCTACTGAGCAAATCCTAATGGAAAAACTCAATAACACTTTTTGCCTGATCTGGGAATCGAACCCGTGACCCCACGTTTATCAGTCGCGCTTGCTACCGGGAGATCAACAGGGCAGTTAAACAAAAACTACTTGACCCATAAGATACTAAAAGGCAGGTAGGTAGTTTACCGGCAGGAGATGTCAGGTAGGACCGGACTTGACTTCGACTTTCATCCGGGCAAAGTCGCAGGTAAAAACTAGTCAACTGATACAGATAGTGACGTGATTTCATCCATAGGTATGCTAATGAAAATAACTACGTACATCGAATGTTCTTAAGAAGAGAACACAATGGAAATCACGGCTATCATCCAAACCGTCACGTATCAAGTTTCAAGAATGTTTCATTTTCAATAGGATAGCACGGGAGGGCTATTCTTTAAAAACCTCCCTAATTGAATTTACGGAAAGTGGGCTCAAGGTGACCTATCAATCCCCAGCATAAGTGGGGTGAAAACTCACCTCAATCTCACTTCACTTAAAACCAAGGCAGATTTTTACTGAACACACACCATCACGCCTGTATTCCCCGGAGGGTTACGCAGAGGTGTACCAATGTACACCCACAGTTCGCCGGTATGTTTTTAAGTCCCATGTAATAGGGAGCGAGCCTATTGCCATTAACCGGGCACAAATCCTAACTCCGAGCTGCTACTGACAATTTCATAGAAAAACCCAATAACACCTCTAGCGTAGCAGTCCCGCTTAGGACCACTAGGCTAAAGAGGCAATGAAAGCTTGTCCTCGAACATCATATTTTAGTTTACAACATAAATCAGCGTAATACGTAACTTACATAGCCATTTTCAATTCCAGCAGCTTTAAATCGATCTTCATAATTGTCTTTGCTTCTTAAACTATTATTTGAAACGTAGTGAACAGTTTTTCCATGCTTCTTCATCAGCTTGAAGAATTGGCCAGAACCAGGAATTGGTGTTTTGTTCCATATTACTCCTATAAAGAAAACGTGAGTTTATAATTAACATGACGTTTCAAACCCTACTCCTACTTATTATAAAAGCGAAAGTTTATGTGGTTGGATGGATGGATGTTTGTTTCTTTCACATTTGCACGACAGAACGGATCTGGATGAAATTTGTCGCTAAGATAGATTGTTAATACCATCATGCCTGTATTTCCCGAAGGGTTAGGCAGAGGTGTAACAATGTACACCCACAGTTCGCCGGTATGTTTAAGTCCCATGTAATTGGGGGCGAGCCTATTGCCATTAATCGGGCACAAATCCTAACTCCGAGCTGCTACTCAGAAGTTCATACAAAACCCCTATAACACTTTTTGCTCGACCTGGGAATCGAACCCAAGACCTCTAGCGTAGCAGTCGAGCTTAGGACCACTAGGCTAACAAGACAGTTAAGATAGATAGTAGTGTGGACTAACACATATGTAACTTTTTATTCCGGAACATTGTACGGTTCCCGTGGTATCCATTTATTAAATATAATATATTAAACTAGCTTCTGCAAGCGACTTCGTTCAGGTAGTTTTTTCACTCGCATTACGTTACGTCTTTGGTTACTGCTCCACACATATTGGTCATAGCGTGATGTTATATAGCCTCGATAAATGAACTATCCAACACAAATATATTTTTTTAGTTCAAACCTGTAGTTCCTGAGATTTGCGCGTTCAAACAAACAAACGAACAAACTCTTCAGCTTTATATATTAGTTTAGATTTGACGCGGACGAAGTCGCGGGCAGAAGCTAGTAATATTAAAAATGTAAAATTAACTCTGTCTGTCTGTTATGCTTTTACGACTAAACCACAAAACACGTTTTGATAAAATTTGGCACGGAGTTATGTTGAACTCCAAAAAAGGAGGCTACTTTTCAATTGGCTACTTTGTCTTCATACGCCATTTACATTTTGATCTTGTTTTATTGCATTTTTGTGTAGAAAACATCAGATGTTTTCAGAATTTTACAGAATAATGCTGCTACTCTTTAACCTTTAAGTGTCGGTGACCTATGTATCTTGTTAAGAGGAGATACTTTTTTCAAAAATGTGTAGTAGCCGCCACGAGTCGTGAGCACCGATGTCAAGTACATTTTTTGATTTTTAGGTTCCTTTCTCGGTTTTTCGACGCTGCACGCGATTAATCCATCAGTCCCACCAATCGCGTGCACTTAACATTTATGCTCACGAGTCGTGGCGACTACTATACTAACACACTGATATGTTTAGATTTATCTAGTCCCAGTTAGGGGCGCGGATCATGCGTCAAGTGTCGCGAGACGACTCCCGGCCATCGTAGATACGGGCCTGTGGGCGGTGAGCAATGGGTAGCTCACCGTCCTTACGTTACATAACGACAGGCCGTGTCGACGGCGCGTTCGTGTTCCACGCGCGCCTCAAAGAGATGTCACCCTAGGGAAGGGGCCACTGAGGGCCGATGTCTGCCGGGGCTGCGGCTTGTTCGTAAGAGATACCGCGCCCCCGGAATGCAAAGGGCACAAGAAGGAACATGGGTGAGTTTTAGTCAGTAAAAGTCTGACACTCCCTCCCGCCCGGCCCAGGGCGGGAGAAGTTATTTGATGATTTCCCACCCCCCAAAAAAAAAACATGCGTCAAGTGTATACCGGGCTCCCACCTCATGGTAGAAAAAGGAACCGTGGAGTGTTCGTCGGTAAAAGTCAGACATAACCTTCTGTTTTCCCCAGATGCAGGGAATATATTCAAGAGATATCTCAACAAAGGAAAAAGGTTTATCTAGTTACATCCAACTTGAATGTTTTGAGCTGATAACAATATTCTCTAAAAATAAAAATAATGTTATATTACTGGACTAATCTGTATGCGATAACGTTCAAGGTTAGGTAGTTTGAAATCTAAAGATTCTACTGTCAATAACGAAACATAGGCTCATTGGCAACTATATTTTTTATGTAAATTATAAAATTGTAAACTGATTTTGTTACCTATATACATAGATTTATAAACAACATGATATTCAGTTTAACACAGCTGATCTATATTGAGGTTCACTAATTGAAATATTGATAAAAACTAGTAATATTTCGAAAAACAATTGAGTATCGATCGTTCGCCAAATATAACAGAATTACAGTTGAACTATCGAACAAGGAGTCAATAATATCTAGTAGGTATCGATACCGGTTTTGTGCCGATGACACTAGCCGGCAACGTGTACATCACTATAATTTATTTAATCAGTTACCATGATATCTTGCACTACTAGCATAGTAACACTACATAAACAAAACTACACTAACATCGATTATTGAACTCAAATTCACATACCATCGCAGTCCGAAAACACATGATCGAATGAATCGAGAAACGTCTTAAAATCCTCCGGTTTTAACTCCTGTAGGTTCACTGGTATCGAATCCATATCGAATATCGATTGTTCTGTTATCGATACACTGTTTATATGTGTTATTTATCGGTATTTTATTAGCACACGTGCGATCATAACCTCGTCGCGTGAGTTACTGCGCCTGCGTCAGGCAGCGCGTAAATATAAACTGACGGGTCGCCGTGTGTGTTTCCATGTGTTTGTACTGTACGGTATTTGAGTGACGTAATTATTGTGTAATAATTATGGATTTTTTTGTTATAATTTTATTTTTACTTCATGAAATTATTGTGTAATAAATTATTTTGATACAATTTTATTTTGATATTGATTACTTCTTTAGTTCATTATGCATAACATTAGAAAAATAAGGAGGTTATTTTGTTAAAAGGAATGCAATTAACTGTTCAAATTTAACGACAATGGTAAGTACATTTCATTGCTTTGCGAAATAACCTAATTAAAAAGAAAACGCTTCTCATAATAACGCTAGTATGATAACGTTATCTCGAAATTACTATAAATTCAAAACCATGTTTGATTGAATTAAATTAAAAGGCACTTTTAAACGTCAAAATCAATAATTACATCTAGTGACTCCAAACAGGTAGTTTCGTATAAGAAGAACGGACAGAACGTTCATACTTACTGGTTGAAAAAATACTTTTACAAAATTGGTATAATCTGTAGGTACCTATAGTAGTCGCAACGAGTCGTGAGCACAAACGAAAGAAACCCAAAAGCCCACTCTAAAAAAATCACTTGACAACTGTGCTCACGAGTGGTGGCGACTACTATAACTACTGATTATACCAATTTAGTAGAAAAAAAAATTCCATAAATAGTTATTTGACCATTGAAATCACTGTAATTGCGGTAAGGGGAACAAAGTAGGTACTACAAAATAAGCGATTACAGCTAAATTAATTTTGTTTATAGATACATGGAGGTCACATATTTACTAACTCTAAATGTTAAAACCGTTTCTGGTGGGAATAAAATACTATTGTCAGTGTCGATTATGTACAATTCTTTTTTCACAATTTACTTCAGTTCTTTAAACATAATCATGAAAAGTAAACCTTCTCATGATTATGTTATCAAAATGTAACGGTTGGTGTGTTTCAATTATTTTGTGGAGATAATAATGTTTCCATATAATGTTCCTTAGAGTCACTGGCTGGTTTAAACATGTTTAATATTATTTCAATGATTTATTCTCTGCAGTTTAAATTATAAAGTAAACAACACAGTTCTGAAATAAAATAACAATAATATAGTTTTACGTGTCAACTGTAAAATCAACTTGTATGAACACACACACACCATCACGCCTTTATTCCCCGAAGGGTTAGGCAGAGGTGTAACATTGTACACCCACAGTTCGCCGGTATGTATAAAATAAAATAATAACTTGTATGAAATAAAATAAATACTATGAACTTAGTCGTTTTTTTTTAATTTAAATAATGAATTTTTAATTTAGTTAAATATAGGTTTCAGTGAGAGCTCCAAGTCTTCACCATAAATATTTCAAAAATTCTACTCTTTAAAAAAAATCGTTATTACTAGGAATTTCTCCTAAAATTGCATTGGGTGCAATTACAAATATATAAACTCACATAAAAAACAACCAGACCTCTAAAAGTCTTTTTATTTCATTCACCTTCACATTAGACAACACAGGAATATACTGTCAAAACATTTTTGCAAATAATTTTCAATATTTTATTTTGTAAACATTGGAAACAGACTCTTAGGCACACCTTAATACACCTTAAAATACAATAACCCCAAGAGAATATCACTAGTTTCGTAATAAACTAATAGGATCTTTAGATTGGTTTAGTTTACCTTACGGGTTTGTTCCGATACCTAGGCTACAAAAACAGATAAATTTTCTAGGCTAGTTTGCTGCCTCAAAAGATCTCTCTAGGGTACCACTAAAGTTTAACGGATAATAAATCTAGTCGGCCCTGTTTAAAGGGTTGTTCACCCCTGGAAGTCTCGAGTCCCGACTGATCGGCCGACGATAAAGATTTTAAGGAAGTTTTGTAGTAGGTACCTACTCGTTATATACTTTATTCTAGGAGGAACATCAAATCGTTGTTAAATTTTCTTATTTTTAAATTTTAAGAATTTAAAATAAAATAAAATAATATATTCATAAAATGTATTATTTAATGTTAAAATAAAATAAAAGAATAAATAAATAAAATATAACATATTTTTCCTTTTTTTTATTTGGACATGTACCTACAAAAGTTATTTGCAGCAATTGTTAATTTTCGTTGGTCAACCATTTCCGTTTAACTCAAACAAAATACAAAATTATATAATCTGTATAAGCTATTTGATTTTATTTTTCTATGTTTATATTGTAGATACTAGTTTCTGACTACTGATTCGTCCACGTGGAAGAGAAGTATATAAATATAGCCTGTGACACTCGACAATAGTGCAGCTTACAATCACTGAAAGCATTATTTTAATTGGATCAGTACTTTCAGAGATTACATCTTTCAAACAAATAAACTTTTAGACACCCATACCATCACGCCTGTACTCACCGAAGGGTAAGGCAGTGGTGTACCAGCGTACACCCACAGTTCGTCGGTATGTTTTAGGTTCCATGTATTATGGGGCGAGTGTGTTGCCATTAACCGGGCGCAAATTCTAACTCCAAACTACTACTGAGAATTTCATAGAAAAACCCAATAACGCTGCTCGACCTGCGAATCGAACCCTCTAGCTTAGCCGTCGCGCTTAGGACCACTAGCCAAATAACCTTTTTACTAAATAATAAAAAACGAATAAACGTTTTGTTATTAGCAAAATATTTCTCAAACAAATTTTAAAACCGGAATGATTCTAAAAATTACGCTTGAATGAAGCCTAAATAATATACAATGGAGCCACACACTCGACTATCGATCAGACGCTCACGACGCAATCTCGACCTTGATATTAATTTTTACCACATACCTTACTGGGTACTACTCTAATTGTTATCATTATAATGTTCATTACTGAACTTTGAGAGATTTATGTGAAAATAGGGTAAGCAGAAGTAAAAAGAATTTTCTATGTAAAGTTACATAACACACACGACATATTTATTGATTTACTTGTAACAAATGGTCCATAGCAGAATTTCCCAAACTAGTAATTCCACTGGTAGGTCGGGAATGAATAATCGAATTGCCCAATAAAAAAGCAAAAAAACTTGAAATTTTGTAGTAACCCCCGACGGAAGAAAAAAATCACTACCGCAGCAGCAAACAAAAGAGCTGATAACTTTGAAACCGCTAAACCGATTTTCATCAAACAAAGCTAAAAACACTCGCGATTAATTACCCATTCAAACACAAAACAAAATAAAAATCGGTTCATGCGTTCGGGAGCTACAATATCACAGACACACACACACATACACTCACACAGACACGTCAAACTTATAATACCCCGTCGTTTTTGCGTCGGGGGTTAAAAAATGAATACCACATTTTTTTATGGAATTTGTATATATATTTTTTTCTTATTTCAACAGTTCTTTATTCAAATAGTTTCGCACCATTTTTCTTCATGATAGGCAGGTTTCGAATTTGGAAGTTTTTGTTATATGGGTCGCGGTCGTGGTCCAGTCAACTTTGAAAACCACTGGTCCATTATGTTAATATCAATATTTTGATTGTTGAGTTACAATAAAGGTAAAAGTCTATTTATACAATTTAATGTCAGTAAATTTTATACAGTTGATTACCGAAAAATTGCTTTATTATTTTACTGGTTTCCCGTGTGAGGTATTTTGCAAGCTTTAATGTAAATTGCTATGTATGTCTGTGTGTTTGTTGCGGGAAATCTTGGAACTCAATTTTGAAGCAGATATCTTCAACTGATTGAGTTGAAATTTTGTATACATGTGTAAGTCGGATGACAATGCAATATAATAATATCATAGATCTGATCTGATGATGGAGCTGGAAAATGATGACAGGAACTCTGTATTAAACGAGACAACCCCATCGAGTTTAGGCTCTTATGATTCGTCTTGACGAGTACTTTTTTCACTAGTTAGTAATAAATTCAAAGACAGATTCAAATCATTTATTTCAATAAGGCACTTTTGAATGTAATTACAAGAAAATAAAATGAATCTAGTTGCCTCTTCCATAAAAGCAGTTTCGTTAGCAGAAGAATGGCTAAGAAACTCCATACAATAGGATTAATAGAATTTTGTATAATTGTTTTACATACATACATATATTACTTCACGCCTTTTTTCCATGGGGGTAGGCAGAAACCACAGAAGGCCACCTGCTGATCCTCACATTCTCCTTCCCCTCATCTACGTTCATACATTTGGTCATGCAAGCACGCTGGTTACGAGTACAACGCACCCGACATTTTAAAGAATCTCACCGGTAAGGCCAGGGTAGGAATTTCTAAGGCGTCCCCTCAATGCGTTGCCACTCACACTCCTTATGTTAGTCGCCTTTTCATTGTCATCCTCTCGACATGACTATATTTATTTATTTATTTATTTAAACTTTTTGCACATAATGTAAATAATACACTGCAAAGGCGGACTTAATGCCTTTGGAATTTTCTACCAGTCAAAAAAAAAAAAAAAACATAAAAGCATACTCTTTTCAACCTTTGTCGCTACGTCCTCTTTCAATCTGCAACGTTCTCGCATAACCTCATTCCTCACTCTATCGTTCAAAGTTCGTTCTAATTATTTTAATTAATCATTTTCCTTTAAATGTTTGTACGTTTTCTCATAATCCATAATGACAATGTTTTGTACACAATAGTGTAAACTGTGAATCACAGAGTGTGACATTTTGCGGTTTACCGGTGGGTTCAGTATAATAAAATTGTTCATACCTAATACCAAGTAGTCATCATCATCTGCTTAGCCTTTTCTCAACTATGTTTCGGTCGGCTTCCAGTTTAACTCGATACAGGTGAGTTCCAGTGTTTTATATGGAGCGACGGCCTATTTGACCTGCACAACCCAGTTATTGGGCAACACGATACCTTTTTTCTAGACTGGTTGTCAATCTTCCTGGCTTCTGACTATCCGTAACGACTGTCAAAGATCTACGAATGACCGCCGTGACCAACGGCTTTACGTGCTTTCCGAGGCACGAGGGTGTCATACCACCAACTTCCAAACTCCGGGCTGCTACTGAGCAAATCCTAATGGAAAAACCCAATAACACTTTTTGCCCGATCTGGGAATCGAACCCGAGACCCCACGCTTATCAGTCGCGCTTGCGACCACGAGACCAATGGTGCAGTCCCTAACCTATTACCAAGTAGTATGTCCAATAATGTTGTCTTACATGTTGTATTGTATCTAGACTGTTGCTAAACTAAATTAATTAATTCATACATTCGGACCCTGTAAGTGTTGCTATTTTGTTTAGAAACGAAGCAGTCTAGAATCATATAAGAATTGGTCAATGTACTTCACTACTACATATTTGTAAACAAACTTTACTATGGGAACATCGCGATAAAAAAGTCACCTGATCCCCATACATTTATGTTCGCATAACTTGACAAAATTTACCTATGGATCAGCTGATTTTACTCTGGATTTCTAAGTTGGCCTCAAGGTAACAGTTGTTACTCTTTGTTGGATCCGTGGATACGGAAAAAGTCTCTAACGAAAGCTAATGTATTACCTAAATCCTTAATCAATACAATTTCCTTCTACCTCAAGGACATCCATGGAAAGTTCCTTACCAATAATAACATCAGAATTTAACGAAACAATGTACATAAACGATACTCAATCATACAGACACATAGCCCTTATTTGTAACCACGATAGTACAAATAATGTTATGTTTATTACCACTACGAATCGATACTTCAAGTACCATCCGCAATCATTCACTTCTAACTATACTAATATAATAAAGCTGAAGAGCTTTTTGATAGTTTGTTTAAACTTTAATTTCTGGAACTGTTTTTTTATTGGATGGCAAACAAGCCTACGGTTGCCACCGCCGGTGGCCACCTGATGTTAAGTGGGCACCGCTACCTATAGACATCCGCAATACCAGAGGCCTTGCAAATGTGTTGCCATCTCAGAGACAAAGTTGAAATGTCTTATGTGCCTGTAATTATATCGGCACCCTTATCCGGATACCCATAGTCGGATCAGAAAAAATATTTTTGTATTTGATAGCCAGATTTATGAGGAATAATATAGACTAAATGACATCACGCAAAATTACCGATATAGCCCAATGAATTAGCAAGTCGAAGTGGCAGTGGGCAGGGCACATGGCACACAGAGCTGATGGCGAATTGGACTGCATAGTTCTGGAATGGAGACCACGCACCGGCAAGCGCAGCGTATGACGTCCACTCACATGGTGAACGGACGACCTGATTAAGACCGCAGTAAGACGCTGAATGCAGGCCGCTTCCAACCGGCCCTTTTGGAAATCTATGGGGGAGGCTTATGTCCAGCAGTGGTCGTCCAACGGCTAATATGATAATCATGATGATGAACATCACGCTACGATCCACGGGAAAGGATTAGGAACCAAAGACGTATTATAATGCGGGTAAAGAAAAACCACATGGACAAAGTCGCGGGCAGAATCTAGTATTTAATACTAGATTATACGGGCGGGTGATAACAAGGAGTAGCAAGAGTGTAGTTTTTTTAAGTAGTAATTTGTATGCTTTTCGTGGGGTCAGGGTTATTTTGTAAGATTTCAGTGTAAGATAAATTGTTTGGTACCAAAAAGCGTACTATTCAACAAAAACAAAACAAAAAAAATAAACTACTGAAAGAATAGGTACCAAAAATCATTTTTCAAAAAGGGTAAGAAGTCATAACACACACCCTGCTTACACCAAACATGTTATAGCCTATAACTTTTAGTTGCAACCATATTTGACCTGCTTGGAGGATTTTGATGGTCTGGCATTAAATACTTAATTTCCTAAGTTACACTTAGGTCCACGTGAGCGAAGCTGCGGGCATCAGCTAGTATTTAATATAATACGATTGTTGAGCGGCATACGGTTACTATAGTAAACATACCAAAGGAACTATGTTTACATTTCCGTGCCATATTCGACGATTTGATTTTACATAATAACCGAAGATTTAAATAGCTAGATGTGGCCTATTGCGACAAATGGCGAATCTAATGTCACCACAGCGAAAATTAATGTACAAAAAATAGGTAAGGCAGAGGCATTTTTGAAAGATTGAGACTGAGGTTAGATTGTGATCATTCTTAAAAGTTAGTAGAATTGTCCTTCTGTTAATTTTTACCCAACTGCGCCAGAAAGAGGGTTATGTTTTTTTTCTTTATTTGTTTTGTCATGTCACTGTTCTTGTGTGTCGTACAGTGTAATCGTGTAGTAAAGCTGCACGAATTTAATCTTTACGACGTATGTCTTTACAGTTCTTTTTCTTCTGCCCGTACAAATATTTATTTAAGTAATATCTACACTTAAAATATTTAAAAACCTTTAAATAATTATTATGCTACGTTATGTTACTGCGTCGTTGGCCTAGTGGTCCTAAGCGCGACTGCTACGCTAGATAGAGGTCTTTGGTTCGATTCCTAGGTCGAGCAAAAAGTGTTATTGGGTTTTTCTATGAAATTCTCAGGAGCAGCTCGGAGTTAGGATTTGTGCCCGGTTAATGGCAATAGGCTCGCCCCTTATTACATGGGACCAAAATATACCGGCGAACTGTGGGTGTACATGGTTACACCTCTGCCTAACCCTTCGGGGAATACAGGCGTGATGGTATATATTTTTTTATGTTACGTATGTACCTAATTTTTCGTAGGTAAGTATCTCTTTATCTCAATTATCTTTGGGTAAATACGGGCTTGGACAGATGTACAACCTTATTTTTGTGTACTCACCCCTTCGAAAGGGGTTATTTTACTCATCATTTGAAACAACTTTTACTAGGGAAACAAGTCTGAAATCGTAAAATAATTGTTGATGAAAAAGTTGTCCCATACATTTTGACGATATTGCCTCGTGAGCCTAGTGGTTCTATAATCGACATTTACGCAAACGAAATGGCGGACTGCCTCGGTAGCCTAGTGGTCTTAAGCGCTACTGCTTCGCTGGAGATCTTGGATTCGGTTTGGGTTAAATTGGGGTTTCCAATAAAATTCTCGGTAGCAGCACGGAGTTAGGATTAGTGCCCGGTTAATAGGCTCGCTCCTTATTACATGGGACCTAAACATACCGGCGAACTGTGTGTGCACATTGGTTCACCTCTGCCTAACCCTTTGGGGAATACAGGCGTGATGGTTTTTTGTCGCGATTCAGTAAAAATACCTAGTACCTACAGTAAAATTATATTAAACCGGTATATTTGAATGGATATCGACCCGCCTAGGAAGTCTGACATACAAACAATCAAGTAAAATAGAACAGCCGAGTAAGCCACCGTAAGTCAGGTTATCGTAACAGATCAATAATCTCGGCCTGCGATCACGGGCGTACAGTCATGAGCATAAATATGCTACAACTAGCACTTTGTTTGTTTATTTATATATTTAATAAATCATGGAAGACTTACAGCTTAAAAACTTAATAAAAAGGAATACAAAGTCTACAGAAAGCCAATTACAAGTCTTCGCGTGTAGAATTAGACTGGAAATTCATGGGAGCATATAACAGTAACACGTTATACGTTGTGATATTAGAATGCTTACATATTTGTTTTAAACTATTTGGTTTACATTTTAAGGGGAAGAAAAAATAAATTAAAAAGCTAATAATCGAATGAGGTTATAGTTAAGGGGCTATTTGAAAAAATTGAGGCTTAACAACCTTCTAGTTGACGTCACACTAGTCGTAAAGGATACAGATTTTGTACTCTCGTTCCACAAATTAAAGTCCCTCTAAACTTAGTTGACACTGCTCGTGATCCAAGAGCTGGTTTTACCTTGACCAGAGAATTAGCATGGCCATCCTTTTGGGCACTTTTCCAGTTGACGGTGATGCGGAGGAATTTTTTAACTCCCTTATCAAATTTTATTATTGACTTACGCTAGTAATTGTGCCGAGTTTCACCTTTTTACCCCTTTAGGGGTTAGGTATATTTATTTACAAAATCCTTTCTTTTTTTCTGTACATCATAGACGGATCCAGAGTGCAACATTTCACGTTTTCAGTACCAATAGTTTCGGCTGTGCTCTGATACGAGAGTCAGTCAGTCAACCAGGTTCTCGTTTTTAACCTCGACGCAAAAACGACGGGGTGTTATAAGTTTGACGTGTCTGTGTGTGTGTCTGTGGCATCGTAGCTCCCGAACGTATGAACCGATTTTGTTTTTTTTTTGAGTTTGATCGAAATCGGTTCAGCGGTTTCAAAGTTATCAGCGCTTTTGTTAGTTACGGTAGTGATTTTTTTTTTCTGTCGGGAGTTACTTGACATTTTTAATTTTATTCTTCTATACATACACATGAAGATTATGCAAAATTCAAAAGAGATTTTCTCCTAAATCTATACTAATATTATAAAGGAATGTTTGTATTGAATAGGCTCCGAATCTACTGGACCGATTTTAACTATTGTTTCACCAATAGATAGCTACATTATTCCTGAGTAGTATAGGTTATATAACATCATGTTACGACACACGGGAGCTGAGCAGTATCCAAAGACGTAACCTAACGCGGGTGATATAATTTATATTTATTTATTATATATTTTATCCTTGGAAATTTTCAGTTCCTCTTCCTTGCACCTACTATGTTTTGTTTCTGCATCACCCTAAGGTAGACTGGTAGAAAATGCCTGAGGCATTAAGCCCGCCTTTGTACGGTGTATTTTTTTTACATTTCTGCATAAAGTTTTAATAAATAAAAATAAATATATGCCACGCGGACGCAGTTCGCTAGCCATTGATATTTTAACTGATTGTTTTGTACTACGGACACATTCCCGAGTTAAGGTGAAGATAACGTAGTTGCGACTCGTCTGAATAGGCAATTTGTCACATCGCAAATCATTGAGGCGAACTCGAATGCCCTTTGCGAGGGCTGTCGGCGCTGCACATCAAAGGGTTTTATCACAACAAAGTTCGTTTGGTTAGCTACACTTCCTACGCTCGTTGTTTAGTATATTACTCGCCACGAGGCGTGAGCTAAATGTCAAGTTAATTTTTCGGTTTTTGGGTTCCTTTCTGTGTATTTTGGGCTACCGACCCTGTACGCGATTGGTCCGTCAGTTGGACCGATCGCGTGTAGCGTCGGCGCCTCAAAAAACCTCGAAAGGAACCCAAAAACCGAATAATTAACTTGACATTTGTGCTCACGTCTCGTGGCGACTACTATTTCTGTGTCTAGTTTGCCTGAATTATCACGATGTGTTTAAACTGACTGATATTTTTGTTGATGACACGGCTGGCGTAGTGGCTGAGAGATTTTCTGCTGCACTGCGTGTCGCTGCTTCGATTCCCGCACAGAAAAAATATTTGTATGGCCTATAGATAGTTGTTCCGATTCTAGCTGTCTGTGTATGTGAGTTTATATGTTTGTAAACGCACCCACGATACAGGAGAAATTCCTAGCGTGGAGTAATGTTTTTTTTTCCCGCCCCGCCCAGGGCGGGGGAAGTCATTAGATGATTTCCCATCCTGATCAAAAAAAAGGCAGAAAATAGTTGTAACATATTTTTGCACGTGACCGTACTTACTAATTTATGTATCTTAATGTTGTTTCAAACTGCTATAAGATTGTTTCCATGACTGTAAACGTACTTATCTATGTAGGTATCAGTTACTTAGGTCAATGTATGGGGAATTGAAGTAAGGGAGCGTTCAAGCCAAACGTTAAGCTGGCTGACAAGCAGCCATCACAGACAGAGAGAATAATTATTCTTGTATTTTTAAGAACGTTCGCATTCTAATCCTCAGATTTGAACGCTGTTAATTATAATGCTTTTATCAATGACAGATTGATTTATGGCAATAGGCTCGCCCCCTATTACATGGAACCTAAACATACCGGCGAACTGTGGGTGTACATTGTTACACCTCTGCCTAATCCTTCGGGGAATACAGGCGTGATGATGGTATGTGTGATTTATTCCATTTATTTTACATTTATTGTTGCTGAGATAAGATTCCTTAATTTTATTAATTTAAACGTTCAAATCTAGTCGCATTGCCATCTCAACGTCATACATACACTCACGCCTATTTCCAATGGGGGGTAAGTAGAAAACACAGAACGCCACCAGCTTCATCATCATCATACATGCATACATCTGGTCATATAAACACACCAGTTACGAGTATTGCGCACCCGACCATCTCAACGACAATCAAGAGATTGACACCAATAGTTGGATTTGAACATCCACCAAACTCACCAAGGTCTTTCAGCCCTGCACCATCGCCTTTAGCTAATACTCCACAGCCTTTAACTAAGAAGCAGTTTTGACAAATTGATTAGATTAGAGATTCGATTGCGACACTTTCTAAAAAGTTAGTAGGACTACCCCTCTGAGTAATCATTGTTATCTCCCGACTCAAAAAAAGGAGTGTTAACGTTTGACATGTCTGTGTCTATGTGCTCTTAAACGGGTGAACTGATTTTTTTATATAAAAGAAAGTGTCCTAGCGATTGTTCTTAGATATGTTTTATCAAAATCGGTTCAGCCGTTTCAAGGTTATTAGCTGCGGTAAGGATCTTTATTCTTCTATGTTTCGCCTAACGAAATTAATTATTTAATTTAAACGTAAATTATATCGATTGCCAGGTCGAGCAAAAAGTGTGGACCACTAGTAGGATAGCGAGAATTCTCTTTATAAAAAGTGTTGTTGGGTTTTTCCATTACAAACTTCTCAGTAGCAGCTCGGAGTTTGGAAGTTGGTGGTGTGACACCCCCGTATCTCGGAAAGCACGTAAAACCGTTGGACCCGGCTGTCATTCGTAGATCTTTGAAAGTCGTTACGGATAGTCAGAAGCCAGAAAGTCTGACTACCAGTCTCACCAACGAGGTATCGAGGTATCGGTAGACAGGAAGCCGACCCCAACATAGTTGGAAAAAGGCTAAGCAGGTGATGGATGATAAACTGTATCGTGAAGTAATTAATTATGAGTAAGAGTCTCATTATCAGTACATTATCAAATTGTGCGATAAATAATGCAATGAATATCAGTACTAATAATTATTATAAAGCGGAAGAGTTTGTTTGTTTGTTTATCTCAGGAACTACTGGTTTGACTTGAAAAATATTTTTGTTTTGGATACATAATTTATCGAGGAAGGCTTTGGGTTTTATAACATCACGCCACGACACACGGGAGAGGAGCAGTAACCAAGGACATAACGCGGGTAAAAAAAACCACGCGAACGAAGTCGCTGGCAGAAGCTAGTATTATTAAGATACAAATCTATCTGTCAGATTTCGTCTCGTTTAAAATTATAACTATGTGTCAAGATAACAGTATCTCAACGATTTATAGGTAAATTATATGGCTACATGATAAATTGGTATTTTACGAAAATAGTAGGTACTACAAGCAACATTTTTCAAAAAAACAATGTTATGTTTTGCAATTACGTATGTTACACGAAGCAGTTAGTATCAATGTGACTTTATAACCAACTAAAAAAATCGGAGGAGGTTATCAATTCGACGGGTCCTGACCACCTCTGCCTAACCCTTCGGGGAATACAGGCGTGATGGTGTGGTATGGTATTTTTTTATGTATGATCACGCATAACTTTTTAAGAATAGTCCGATTTTGATAATTCTTGTAGTAAATAGTAGATTAAATAAAGCCACAAAAAAATATTTAATTAAAACTTTTTTACAAAAAAGTCTTCAAAAACTAAAAAGTTTTGGGTTCTGTTTATTGTTTTGTATTGCCACCGACTTCCAATGCTTAAGTCATTTTTCACTTTTTAGTTTTTGAAGTCGGTTGTGTTTTTTGCATTGAAGTTTTTATTTCAATTCATACGTACCTACTTTCTAAATTTATCTTGGACATGTCTGACATCGGTGAAGGAAAAGATCGGGAGGAAACCTGGACTTAAAATTAATATAAGTCTGAAATTACAAATTCGCCTTGGACGAGGGTGGTGCTTCCAGCTCGTGTCTCCTTTTTACGAGAAGAGGCCTTTGCCCTGCAGTGGGACAGTAATTAGCCGGTATTTTTATGATACACGATCAATCCTGGATCTTCAGATTTAAATGCGACATCCGTTCGATGATTAGAATTATGTACTGAGTCGTTGGTCGCGTGGTCGCATGCGCATTTGCTACACGTTGGTACGATTTCCAGAGCCGCAAAGCCTTATTGTGTTTTTCCGTAAAGAATTCAAAGCTAACCTGAAGTTTGGAAATTAATGGTGTGATATCCCTGTGCCTCGGAAAGCACGTAAAGCCGTTGGTCCTGCGCCTGATCTCGCCTCAGCCATGTCAGATTGCGAACCCACCGTGTGGTACTTCTAGCAGTAAACCTCTTTTTACTAAAATATGTAATGTTGTTCTCACGCCATTAGAAACTGCCTCTCTAATAATTAATACCTAATCATTTTTCCAATCTAAAACAAATCGATTTGTTCCAACATTGACATTGGAAGGGAACACGGAAATCGAATAATTTTCTCTACCGTGAACGATTCCGATAATTAGCATAATTGCTAGAGAGGCGATTGTTTTAGTTCGATTAAGTTTTTTTTAAGAATCTCGATTCGTCGGCGTAGCGAGGAAAAATGTGAATTGGTTACTAATTGACGGTGAATGAAAAAATATATTTACATAGGCATTGGTGCAGGTACTTGTGTAGTTTTACTTTTTAATGGTTGAACTGCCAAACGTTGACTTGTTTAAGTACCTAATGTGATTTTCCTAAAGAAATGATGTCTATTTAAGTAATTTATTTAAAAATATGTGCAATATTTAAAGTCTCAAAATAAGTTAACATAAAAACAATTATAAAAAAAAATTACCTATTATTTTTATAAGAATATTAAGTACTAAATTACACGGTTAGAGTAGTTAGGCTGAACGATTTGCTGGTGAGCTGTAAGTCTCAAGTACGATTCCCCCTGGGAACAAATATCTGCATGGCCTACAAATAGTTGTCCGGGGTCTGACTGTTTGTGAATGTTACTGTTGACGATACGTCTGTATCCTGCCCAGGGAACAGAAGAAATTGCTAGAGTAGGCCTATGTTAAAAAAAAAACAATTAAATTATTAAATTGAATAACTTTTGCTCATAGAGGTGATTTAAGTTCTGTTATCATATTCCCTTTCTTTTTACGTCGAATATGATAACACCTTCAAAACTTTGATCATTCAATACAAGCCTATCTTGATGAAATCTACCCTTTCTGTCCCGGCTCGACCCATAAAGAGAAACAAAGTTAATCAACATTGAAAATCATCAAAGTCCGTTGAACCCTTTTAAAAGCATGTTCTACAAAATTTAACTTGAACGACAACGCCAATTAAGTTCGCTACCCAGCGCCTTTGATGCTAGCGATATAATAGAACGCTTCGCGAAATCCTGTAAGGGGTTCCAAGATAAGAATTTTTCCTCGCAAAACTTTCTTTACAATATTTTCTTAAGTTGTCAAGTTTAAACAAAGTTGGCAGGAATTGTTATACTTCTGTTATTAGATGTCGCTAAGATACTCATATTTGCATGATTTTGTGCTCAACTTTATGAAGAGAAAATTGTTATAAGCAAAAACTCGAAAATTTAATGAGTTATAATGATGTAACATTTAATTTTCGAGTTTTTCACTCCATAAAGTTGAGTTTATGAATTTGAAGAATATGTTTCAAAATAACTTTGAGTACTTTTATACTAAACAAGAAATACATGGAGTCGTATAACGCGGTGTCCTGCGTGAGGGACAAATGCGACGCGACGCGACACGCAATAAGCGTCCTCCGTGATTTTGGTCATTTCTTCTCGAATCATGGAGAAGTACAGTACACTTTGCTTGTAGTTCGTGGCGTGGTACATTCTGGCCGCACCTCAAAGAATATCAATAATCGGGGTTAATAAGAATAAACCGTGAATAGACCGAGTCGCGTCTGGTCGCCCTCGAAACAAATACGCGTTACGTCGCGTCTCGCCGCAGACTGCCATATAGGCCACAAGCAGGGTATGCCGTTGAGTTGATCGCGTTCGTCGCGTTCGCATAGTCGCGTCACGTCGCGTCGCATTCGTCGGTCACGCAGGTCACCGCGTAAGACATTTCAGGGAATTATTGAGCGCATTAAATAAAATGGAAATATTTTCAAAAGAAAGGTACCGTGACTAAATTTTTCAAACACTATAAAAATATAGCATTATCAGTTTATATAGTGTCACTTCAAGGCAAAGGCCTCTTATCATACAGATAAGACACGAGCATTAGTCACCACGCTTACTCAAGGAGGATGCCCGATTTCAGACTTAAATTAATTACCAATAAGTCTTAGTTTCTATCACAATTTTTTGCTTTACTGATGTCAGTGATTTCCAATAGACATTATCCAAGATAATCATAAGAAGTACATATTTTATGAATAGAAAAACTCACATTGGTGCTTGTCCATACCGGTTGCGAACCAACATCCTTATGCATGAGTGGCTCAATAGGTTTAACCACTGGGTCATCACGATATGAAATAAATTATGATTATTATTATTTCATAAGAGTCTATTAAATGTAGTTAGTTATGAAACATAATTATAGTAAAACATTATGTTTATTGTTAGGTATATAAGGATAAATAAGAAAATTATTTTTTATTTTTAAGTTAAATAATATTATCAGTAAATATCGGTAGCCTAGTGGTCCTAAGCGCGACTGCTACGCTAGAGGTCTTGGGTTCGATTCCCAGGTCGAGCAAAAAGTGTTATTGGGTTTTTCTATGAAATTCTCAGTAGCAGCTCGGAGTTAGGATTTGTGCCCGGTTAATGGCAATAGGCTCGCCCCCTATTACATGGGACCTAAATATACCGGCGAACTGTGGGTGTACATTGTTACACCTCTGCCTAACCCTTCGGGGAATACAGGCGTGATGGTATATTTTAAATATGTAAATAGTATTTAGATTCTTTTAAGTATTAGTTGATAACTACACTGTCACATTAGGTTTAGGCCTGTAATGATAGTTGTATGGAAATAAATGAAATAAATAAATGTATACTAATATCTATACTATTACGATATCACTATTTCCTATAATAATATTATAAAGAGGAAAGAATATTTGTGTGTTTGTTTGTAACGAATAGACTCCAAAACTACTGGACCGATTTTAACCATTTTTTCACCAATAGATAGCTACATTATTTCTGAGTAACATAGGCTATATAACATCACGCTACGATACACGGGAGCGGAGCATTAACGAAAGACGTCACTAAATGCGGGTAAATTAAGCCACGCGGACGAATTCGCGGGAAGATCGCTAGTGAATAAATATATCAGAGCTTGATATATGCCTCACAATCCCTTCACAACTAAACACGCAGCAGTTTTTCATCTCAGTAGGAAGGAGCGATGCTGTAGTGATTTATCACCATGTTGGGTAGCCCTTGCCACTCTCACCTGGCTTCAGGCTGTCTTCAAGATGTATGTTTTGGCCCTGGAAGGTTTACTTTCTTTGTGGTTAAAGGATTTTTCTGTAATTATTTAGTGCCTGGCTAATGAAGAATTATGTTTGTGTGATTCATTTATGTACGGGGTGTACATAAGAGACATTACAAAGCCGTCAACTAGGCATATTGCCTTTTTTTTTTAGGGATAGGAAATCATCAAATGACTTTCCCCGCCCTGGGAGGGAGTGTCAGACTTTTACTGACTAAAACCCATCCATATTCCTTCTTGTGCCCTTTGCGTTCCGGGGGCGCGGTATCTCTTACGAACAACCCGCGGCCCCGGCAGGCATCGGGCCTGAGTAGCCCCTTCTTAAATTGCTGACATATTTTTGAGGCGCACGTGGAACACGAACGCAGCTTCAACATGGCTTGTCGTTATGCAACGTAAGGACGGTGAGCTACCCATTGCTCATCGTCCACTGGCCTGCGCTTACAGTGGCCGGGAGTCGTCTCGCGGCTCCCGACGCCCGAAACGTCTACCGCGGCGACTGGTACGGGAGACTTTCTGCCTCATTCTCCTTTAATTACACCATTTGAAACTTATTTGCGTAAACTCAAAGCATTTATTTTAATTGAACCATTTACTAACTGCCTTGTTAGCCTAGTGGTCCTAAGCGCGACTGCTACGCTAGAGGTCTTGGGTTCGATTACCAGGTCGACCAAAAGTGTTATTGGGTTTTTCTATGAAATTCTCAGTAGCAGCTCGAAGTTAGGATTTGTGCCCGGTTAACGGCATTACGCTCGCCCCCTATTACATTGTACCTAAACATACCGGAGAACTGTGGGTGTACATTGTTACAGCTCTGCCTAACCCTTCGGGGAATACAGGACACTACAGACACTTTTGAATTGTCAAGGAGTCGGTCAGTTACTCAAAAAGTTGAAGTTAGTTGCTCGTTCCAAGACATAAGTAGGTCGCTGTGCAGAAGAACGGGCAAGAAACTTCACAGACTCTCTGTTTAATTAGGTTTTTATGAAAACCTAACAAAACTTGAGACTTTGACTTTCAGAAACACATCCAGAAAGAGATACCGGTATGGTCTAGACAAAAAAAAAAGATTTCTGGTATAAAAATGATAAACAATTGTCTTTGCAGTCTTCTGAATATTGCTTCATCATCATTTTATATAATAATAACGGTACATTTAAAAAACATAGATTTGATTATCACACAAAATATTGCTTGCCGACTTTCAATCGTCACTTCTCTCACCCGAATAATATCCCTACATTTCGTCACTTCCCCTTGCAAGAGACCCGCTTAAAAGGGTACCCTAAAATCAGTAGGTACCTGTCCTATGCCAAAAATCTTTCCATTCATAACAATCATACAAACCTATTCGATTTATTTTCGCCTATTACGTCGCTTTTCTATGGCTTTCTCCTCCTTTCTCCGCTTCCCTCGTCACGTTCCCTAGTCATATGACTTCGCATTCGGTTAAGGTAACAACATACAAAGCGAACCATTCCTAACCTTTTATTATCAACTTTCAATGCCTATTTTTATAAGCGTTTGTAATGGCGATATTTTAAGGATTCGTGTTTTCTTACACCGTTACGTATTTTTTAACCACCGACGCAAAAACGACAGGGTGTTATAAGTTTGAAGTGTCTGTGTGCGTCTGTCTGTGGCATCGTATCTCCCGAACGCATAAACCGATTTAATTTTTTTGTTGTTTTTTGTTTAAAAGAAGACTCCCAACTAATGTTTAGTTGGGAGTTTTCTTTACTGTCTGATGGTAATCGGTTCAGCGGTTTCAAAGTTATCAGCTCTTTTGTTAGCTGCGGTAAGGATTTTTATTTTTCTGTCGGGGGTTACTTAAAATTTTTAATTTTGTCATTGAAGTGAATATTCCTTTAGCTGCTAACATAACATACCATCATGCCTGTATTCTCCGGAGGGTTAGGCAGAGGTGTACCAATGTACACCCACAGTTCGCCGGTATGTTTTAGGTCCCATGTAATAGGGGGCGAGCCTATTGCCATTAACCGGGCACAAATCCTAACTCCGAGCTGCTACTGAGAATTTCATAAAAAACCCAATAACACTTTTTGCTCGACCTGGGAATCGAACCCAAGACCTCTAGCGTAGCAGTCGCACTTAGCACCACTAGGCTACCGAGGCAGTTCTTTAGCTGCTTTAAATGATTTTTGGTAGAGGCAAAACTTATAAGTTTGCGTCATCACATCCTGATGGAACTGCTTCACATACATGCTGATGCGACCGCGTCACCTCAATTTTCGTGTAGCATATTTATTTGATTTTTGTTTTTATAAATGGAACGCCGACGTCTCCCGTTTCTGATTTAAATTTAAATGTATAAATAATGTTGATGATGATACATTGACATGTGTATCATTAGTTTAATTTTGTTTATTTTAATTCCGGAATCATAAATAATCTTTTAAATAAATGAAAATTATTGAAAAAATAAATACTCCAATATAGTTAGCCTTGTGAATGTATTCTTGTAGAATATTTTACAGAAATATAAATGTGATCGATATTGAAAATGTACGTCGACATTTATATGTCAAACTAGCTGTTGCCCGCGGCTTCGCTCACGTCGACCTAAGTGTTACTTAACTAAATAAGTATTGAATACTATGTTATCAAAATCTTCCAAGCAGGTTAAATGGTTGCTAAGGTGACTGCTAATAGTTACGACTGTAGGTTTAAAGAATTTATCTGTAGTCGCTTGAAGTCTGGATGGGATGTGCACGGCTGGTAATAGGCTTACGCCATACCTGGGGCTAAAACATAATTGGCGTAAGGAGAGTATATGTGGCTTTACTATCCCTTTTTTTTTTTTTTTTTTGGTGGATGGGAAATCATCAAATAACTTCTCCCGCCCTGGGCGGGGCGGGAGGGAGTGTCAGACTTTTACTGACTAAAACCCACCCATGTTCCTTCTTGTGCCCTTTGCGTTCCGGGGGCGCGGTATCTCTTGCGAACAACCCGCAGCCCCGGCATTTACCATCCCTTTAGTTAATACTATGATGTGGTTTCAAAATTTACTTACTTTTCTTTCTCAAACCATTAAACAGCATCTTTAATAGGCACTGCTTTAATATTATACCTCACATTGTAGCTGCGATCTGTCTAGTATTAAGTCCGAAGAAATGTATCTTATAATCAGAGCAACAGCCAACAAAATTTGAGCTTCGTGTTAGAACCAAATTAATGTAAAGTTTTTGGGAGAAAGTATGGACAAAAAACAGTAAGCATAAGACTTCTTAAAAGACTAAGCAAAGTTTTACCTCACAAATTATCCCTTATCTTTGGAACCGTAAACTACACAATCAATTTCCATTTAAAGAAAATTTTTAAGCATGTAGAACATCTTCTGTTTATAGTACCTACCCATAAGAAGAAATTCCGAATGCGATGCATAATTCATGCTTGATGCTTGATTCAACTTGCATCCTGAAAGCGTGAAGTCTGTGAGACATTCAACGTCAGAAGAACGACTGTCACGGAATTTTTCTATGGGTGAAATTGATTTTGGTACAGTTTCTGTTGTTATTTCTGTTCTGCCATTTGAATATAAGTACACTTTTTGGTGGCGTGGCTCAGGACAGAAGTTACAATTTTGGACAAAAAACGTTTGCACATAAATCGTTCAACACTTGTATGAAGTGTCGAAGTTGGGAGGTCCCTTTTTTAAGCATGAGATGTCGTCAAATGATTTTTTCCTTTCTGGTGGAAAGGAGTGTCAGACTGTTATTGGCTAAAACCCATCCGAGTTCCTTCCAATGTCCTTTGTATTCCAGGGCCGCGGTGAGTCTTTCGAACAAATTCCGCAACTGTGCTAACATCTCTTTGAGGCGCGCGTGAAACACAGTACGTCGTCGACTTGGGTCTGATTCTGGTTAGACGGCGAACCACACAACGGTAGCCGACCGCAATCCCACTCCGACTGTGGTCTGGAATCGCTCTACGACTCTCGACACCCGGGGCATCCCCTTCTGTTCTGGCGGCCGGGGTGAAAGGTTCTCCCTCATGCGTTTCGCCTCTTCCTTCGTTGGCATTACTACTTCGCAGAAGGAAGCGATTGCTTCCCATTCTCCCTCGCTCCGGACTATGGATGAACCAAGGCCGGACGCGAGAGGTCGCCGCCGCCAATCGCCTTTATGAGGACACGCTGATGTTCTGCCCAAGCAGGGGCATACCTCCACCGTACGCTCCTTTGTGATCCTACAGTGATAACACCAAGGCGTGTCCTAGCGCCGAAACCGAAACAGTTAGCTCCCGAAACAACTGTGACCAGAGAGTACCTGCGTCAGAGAATCCTTGTGGTGCGGCGATCCTATCCCCATCGAAAATAAAAACAATTGAATTAGGTACCAATTAAAATAATGACAAAAAGTAACAATCAATTGGGATCGAACTCACACAAAATATCTTACATGGCTTTCGTTAAACACCGAAGCTATTCTCTAAACAAAGTAAATAGCGTAATAATAATAAAAAAATATAGCAATTCCCATACCATGTTACAATTGACTGCTTAACTCCTTGTGGCTAATGACGTCATGTCTTTTATTTCATAGGATAAAATATCTCCCACTGTCTTTCATAGGAACTGCCTCGTTAGCCTAGTGGTCCTAAGCGCGACTGCTACGCTAGAGGTCTTGGGTTCGATTCCCAGGTCAAGCAAAGTGTTATTGGGTTTTTCTATGAAATTCTCAGTTGCAGCTCGGAGTTAGGATTTGTGCCCGGTTAATGACAATAGGTTCGCCCCCTGTTACATGAGATCTAAACATACCGGCGAACTGTGGGTGTACATTGTTACACCTCTGCCTAACCCATCAGGAAATACAGGCGTGATGGTATGTGTAATATGTACGTAATCTGCAGTATTGTGTATATTTTATAGCAATTCAAAACATGTCCAAGAACAATAATGCTTACCTAACCTCATTATTTATTACAAATAGCGAAATAGCCTAACTATTAATTACAAAGCCCACCACCCAAAGAGCAAAGCAGATTGTGTGAAGGAAGATATCCAGCACCTCAAGACTACTTGAATTAGTGGGACTACCTACCTCCCGGTAGTGAACTTCAGTGATGTATCTGGAAGGCATTGAATAGATTGCGCATTTAAGTAGGCCGCTGCAAACATAATTTGGTAAAAGAGGGCATCATATACCCGTCTGAAACTCAGTGCAATTGACGCATCAGTAAAAGCGGCCACCTACTTTTCTTAACCGGTGTAAATTATTGTTAGGGGTATCATCGATCCCGGGTCGGTGGTGCGTAGTGTTCCACGTGCGCCCCAAAGAAATGTCAGTACGGTAAGATGGGGCTCGCCAGGGCCAGTGTCTAACAGGGTTGTGGAATTCAAAAGAGTCACCGCGGCGCTGGTACGCAAAGGGCATTAGGAGGAACACTTTGTGTTTTAGTCAGTAAGAGTCTGACACTCCCTTCCGTTCCGCCCAGAGCGAAAGAAGTCATTTAAAGATTTCCCATCCTTAAAAAAAGTGGTATCATTGATGTGAAAAGAAGAATTTAAATCGCGCAATAATACAGTCATGTGTTGGCCCGACATTTAAAGACTATTTTGTCAAAATTAAAGAGTCAAATAGACATAAATTCTTTAACAATACGTATATTTTCCGCTCTGCTATCGTTTGCACACCTATCAGTTTCTATTTTTTCGATGAAAACTTTTGACTTCAATTTGCTGTTTTTTAGTAACTATGTACTATAGACATTCTTTTCTGCAAAAATATTAAAGAAAAAATAAGCAAGCTAAGCGTTACTGTATAAGAATGACTACTTCTAATTTATTATTGTTTGGAAATCTTCTAGTATTCAAAAGAAATATTTAAAAAATCACAAAAAGTAAAACATTATACCGGGACCGAACTCAAGCCCTGCGATACGAAAGGCGGTCATCGAACCATTAGACTATTTAATTCAATAGAAAAAGATTTGAAATTGCCGTTCGGTTTTGCCATGATTGACCGTTTAGCTTCTTAAAGGTATAGCGTGATGATAATTATTTCAGCAGTTCAATCCTCAGCCATCTAAAGTATTGTTATATTTTGTTTCATCTTTTTTGAAACCCGTCGTAATCTGTATCATCATTGTTCATCCCTCAAAGTAGATAGCGCGATAATTTATAGCTTACGACCAACTTTGGCCTATGATGAATATATACAATACAAAAATTGAACGGAATCTGTCCGGCAGTATTTGCGTGATGCTCTAACAAACAAACAGACAAACAGACAAAAATTTAGAATCGCTTCCCGACCCCGTAGCAATCACTTTTTTTTAAATATATTAAATGTACAGTTTTGACTTCGCTACGATTTTATTATAAGTATAAATAGACTATGTACAGACATTATTTTCTGCTTTAATATTAAAAGATTTAAAAAAATAATTAAGCAAATCAATGTTATGGCAGAAGTTATGCATACTTTTATTTTATTATTGTTGGGAATCTACCCGTACAAAAAAAAATGTTTGAAAAAACACAAAAAGTAAAACTGTTATTGAGGACCGAACTCACGTTCAGCGATTTGCAAGGCGGTCATCAAACCATTAGACTATTTACTACTTCGGAAATAACTCTAAAATAGCCGTTCTAGTTTGCCATTATTGACTGCTTAACTCTTTGAAGGTATAGCGTGATGATAATTATTTTAGAAGTTCAATTCCGCAGCTATCTACAATATTCTTACATTATATGTCGTTGTTTTCAATCCCGTGAGAATCTGTAGAAGAACTCAGACATAATGCAACATTGCTCATCCCCCAAAGCAAATAGCGTGATAATTTATAGCCTAAGTTTTAAGTGGAGCTTACCGCAATACATTAGTGAAAACCGCATTCAAATCGGTTAAGCCACGGCTGAGATTAGCGTGTTCAAACGCACAGACAAACAGACAAACAGACAAACAGACAAAAATTCTAAAAACCATATTTTCGGCATTAGAATCATTACCCGACCTCGTAGCAATTACTTTTTTTCAAAAATATTAAATGTACAGTTTTGACTTCGCTACGATTTTATTATATGTATAGATTGAGCTATTGTATTCCATTTTACATTGAAATCGTGATACAGGAAGATAAGATCAGACACGGATCTCGTAAATATTATTTATTTTAATGTAAAGCAATACGATAGTAAAAATAATATCATCCTATAATTACCAAGCTTACGCACGTCGTCATAAACTAGCTTCGGCCAGCGACTTCTTGCTCGTCAAAGTTGATAATATTTAGCCCACGAGAACCGTACGTTTACGGAATAAACAATACTATTCCAGACTTTAATAAAATGTATTTGTGATATAACCATTCAGATCCGTTCAGTTGTTTAAGCATAAAAGAGTAACAAACATTCATCTATAATCCAAACTTTAGCATTTAAAACAATGGTAATATTACAGACTTAAAAGTTAATATTTGCTTGTGATGTTTCCGTCATTTTAAAATGGCTGAAATTTGAGTATAGAGAGAGAAATGTTACGTCAACAAGATATCTTACGACTTTGATCTTAGTATATTATGTCCTCTTTAAGTTGAAAACAATAATTATTTATGTTACACAACGGTGCAATTGAAGCCATTCTTGCTAAAAGAGGAAATTGCCTCCAGTGAGTGGTTTTCATTGGAGAAAATGTCAAACGGCTTTTAGACATTTTTTTCAGTTACAAAAGTGGAATATTTCGTATTGAAAATAGACCAATTCAATAGTTGCCCGTATAGTATTCAAAAATGGTTTTGATTTACATAATTTTATACCACGAAAACCTTTAGTAGCTTAAAAGGTTTTGGGAATAAAATAACCTTTTCTCGACATGTTTTTTTAATAAAAATTGGGTTAAAATGAACTGCCTCTGTCGGAATATCCAATTTCTTGTTTGTACAAACTTTTTTCATATCATTCGGTTATGTTTCTGTATTTTAAACAAATGTTTGGCATTTGAGAATATTTTTTTTGTAATTGTATGTTTTTAATTAACATATACCTATCTCAATTGGCTATTTGACAACATTAACCAATCATTCAAGACGTCACTTGTTTAAAAAAATATACTTTACATTTTAGCCATGAAAATCCGATAAATTTTCAACTAACAGTAAAATTTGAATTTCTTTTAAATCAATAAATAATTAATCAATATTAAGTTGGCAAAAAAATGTGACGTCGCAACAAATTATTGCCATCCATAAGCGTTTTGACAGCTCATAAACAGTATGTCAATTAATTGGTGGAGTCAAGTAACCAATTAAAAAAATCCGAACATAGGTACTTAAAAGGACTTCGCCACAAAACGCTTAGAAGTAAAAAACGGTAAACAGTAGGCAATGTTAACATGTACCATAAAAACTTTGCGTGGCTACTATCAAAAGAGTCACCACAGCATGCTTGACTGACCTCGGACACTCTGAAAATTAACTATAGTTACTCGCATTATCAAAGAGAATACCTGCTTTGCCACTGACAGCTTTAGAATGTCATGACAAGCTATGTCAGTGACATCGTCAGACTGTGTGACATGACAACGTAAGACGTCAAAGGACTGGATTAGATCTTGAGTTCTTGAGTAGGTATTCGAGCCACGGACCTCAGAATTATAATGTTATTTGAGCTTAGTTTTGCTAATGGGTACAAACCCACAATGTCAGATTATTTAAATTAGGAATGGAAAACAAATTTGATATGCCAAATTATTTAATACTAGCAATGGCAGTTCAATGTGCTTTCCAAGACTCAACGTAAAAAAACACTTATATTTTTTTCTTTTTTTACATAGTTTTAAGACCTTTGTTACTAACAACTATGGACAACATAGTGTTTTTTTTTTAATTTTTAAACCCAGGAAGACCTATTAAATATCAATTAATGATTAAATTAGATTTTTAGTTACTTGGAAATCAATTGAGTTGGCAAATAATATTGTTACACTTTGCGATTGCCATACAAAATATATTTGGGAACCGCATTTTGACAGCTTCTAGTCATTTGATTGATGGTGTCTACTTTCCAATTACTTCGAAAAAATGGAGATATATTATTGGTTCGTTTTGGCAAGACTAACCCCAATAATGATACCCATACAACAAAAAACAAAAATCATTTTCCTCACACTTTTTAATCCGAGCGTTGGACGCACGATGTGCACATCAAGCCCTTTTAAATAATACCCCATTTGTACTAGTAGCATCAATTTGAAATTTCGACCCCTCATCATCTATCAGTGTTTTACATGGAAACCAGAACCCCGTTACTGGGAAATTTCGACCCCTATAAAATATAAACTTTAATTTTTTCACAACTTCATCGGACTGTCAATTTGAATATACGGTTTAAATTTCAACTTGATACCTCCACGCTTTCCCGAAATAAAGGGTCTTGACAGACAGACAGACAGATGGAAGGACAACAAAGTGATCTTATAAGGGTTTCGTTTTGCTTTTAAAGAACCCTAAAAAAAGAGACTATACAGTAGACCTAAGTATATAGGTTTAATTTCGATTCGATACCTTCACGCGTTGTTGAGATAAAGGGTCTTGGCAGTCAGACGAACCATAAAGCGATCCTATAGGCCTAGAGGTTCCGTTTTTGTGTTGAGTTACGGAACCCTAGAAATACCAGTCCCCCTTCCTTCGAAACCAGTGAAAGTATACAAAACTTACTTACGTAAACTGTTCCCAGATATTATCGCTTGGACTAAGACAAAGTTATGACCACCAACCATTTCGAGTTAGCGATAAAGACCGTCGAGATAATTTTCGGAGCCCGCACCAACTGTAGATAATAAGACATGCCAAGATGAATGAAATAGAACAGAAATCTCACTCTATCAAACATCACGAGATGTTTAAGAAACTCGCTTTTGACCACCATTGCAACAACATACCATATCCGAAGGGTTAGGCAGAGGTCTACCAATGTACACCCACAGTTCGCCGGTATGTTTAGGCCCCATGTAATAGGGGGCGAGCCTATTCCCATTAACCGTGCACAATCTTAACTCCGAACTGCCACTGAGAATTTCATAGAAAAACCCAATAACACTTTTTGCTCGACCTAGGAATCGAACCCAAGACCTTTAGCGTAGCAGTCGCGCTTAAGACCACTATGCTACCGAGGCAGTCCGCCATTTCGATTGCGTAAATGTCGATTATAGCGGACGCAGACAAAACACAGATTAAAAAGTAGCCTATGTCTTTTCTAAGTGTTCAAACTTGTCGGAGGAGCGGATCATGCGTCAAGCGAATACCTAGCTCCCGACTTATGATAATAGAAGGAACCGTGGGGTTTTACTCGATAAAAGTCCGACATAACCTTCGTTCTCCCCAGACAGAAGGCCATTCATGTGAATTACCCCTGAAAAAGAAGGGTTCAAATTGACTCGGTATGTCATCAAAATTCGTTTAGTGATGCAGTTGTAAAAGCGTAAAAGATAGACAGAAAGACAGAGGAACTTTCACGTTTATAATATTAGTAGTATGGATTTTTGCTTTATTATACCGATACACAGCACATACTCACACCCCCCACACCAAGCTACTACTTTCTACTACAAGCTAGTACGTCCCCTTCTCTTTCTTTCTACCTAACCTTCTGTAGTATCTTATTACTTGGTCAAAAAGAACTTTTTTCATCATCCTAGGAGGAGGGACGTCAAGAGAAAGATGTCAAAAATAAACACTCACAAAAGGGCTGTTAATGTTCGCATTAACATATTTTTGTTTCGCACGAACTTAAGTGAGCAAAAAGTTGTTTTGTACAAATAACGTTAAAATTTAATGATCTTTTTGTATCTAATGTTCTATATAAATAAATCAAATTGAAGTGTCTATTTGTAATGTCAAAATATGTATACAGGGTTATTTGTAAAACAATGACAACCTTGCAGGACTGTATTACTATCATCATAAACAACAACTTTTGTTCTATATTTTTTTACAGAATCAAGCAACGCAAGCGCATCGAAGCGAATGGCCGACTTAAGGATTTCCGTAAAATTGTAAATAGGTCAAGTACTAACACGATAGTAAAATAGCGAGGGGAGCGGGGTTAGGGCCCCGCCGCCCTCGCTATTTTACTATCGCTTTCGTTTGCTTCGCATAGACTTCGTAACATTTAGAGCGTTCAATTTAAATGTTTTTATTTTTGTATAAAAATCTGATGAACTAAAATATGATAATTTTTTAAATGTCATAGAACAAAAGTTGTTGATTATGATGTTAGTAACATAGTCCTGAGAGGTTGTCTATGTTTTAAAAATAACCCTGTATACATGAGATATATCAACTTTGTCTTTGAGATGGCAAGGCATTTGCAACACCTCTAGTATTACAGAAGTCTATAGGCAGAGGTGACCGCTGTAACATCAGGTAGGCCATCGCCGTCGGGTTGTTTGCCATCGAATGATGCTTGAAAAAGAATGTAACAGCTTTTACATAATGAATATGAATGTCTGCCTGTTTGTTCCGGCTTCTCTCCTAAACGACGGGACATTTCGATGAGGCTTAAACTGGCGGATAGCTGATGATATAAGCAGTAACTTCGATTTAATTTTATTTTAGAAAAACACAAAATTATTATTTTTTTATTTTTTATTTTTTTTTATTAACCCCCGACGGATCTGCGGGTTGTTCGTAAGAGATACCGCGCCCCCGGAACGCAAAGGGCACAAGAAGGAACATGGGTGGGTTTTAGTCAGTAAAAGTCTGACACTCCCTCCCGCCCCGCCCAGGGCGGGAGAAGTTATTTGATGATTTCCCACCCACCAAAAAAAAAACAAAAACCCCCGACTGAAAAAAAAAATAACCCCTACCGCAGCTAACAAAAGAGCTGATAACTATGGAACCGCTGAACCGGCTTTCATCAAACATAGCTAAGAATACTCCTGACTAACTCACCTTTTAAACACAAAAAACAAAACCAAAATCGGTTTATGCGTTCGGGAGCTACGATGCCACAGACTGACACACACACAGACACGTCAAACTTATAACACCCCATCTTTTTTCCGTCGGGGGGTTAAAAATAGAGTTTAGAGCAAAAAATTTAAACATACATACACATATATACCATTACGCCTGTATACACGCGTTGGAAGCCCCGTGCTAAAGCTGGTTCAAAAAAAAACCGCTACTAGTGACACTTAGTAAAGTTTTCAAGCATTAAATAACATACCATCACGCCTGTATTCCCCAGAGGGTTAGGCAGAGGTGTGCCAATGTACACCCATAGTTCGCCGGTATGTTTAGGTCCCATGTAATAGGGAGCGAGCCTATTGCCATTAACCGGGCACAAATCCTAACTCCGAGCTGCTACTGAGAAATTCTTAGAAAAACCCAATAACAATTTTTACTCGACCTGGGAATCGAACCCAAGACCTCTAGCGTAGCAGTCGCGCTTAGGACCACTAGGCTAACGAGGCACTAAATAAGTACAAGAAAATACTTGAATATTCTTGAGTGTCTGCTAAAATATTCTTTTGTTTCTTTAAATGACGACGTTATAACGATAAAAACTTTTTCCAGAATTGAATTTTGCTGTTATTTTTCTTCCTGTTATTTATGACTAGCTGTTGCCCGCGACTTCGTTCGCGTTCACTATTTAATTGGTTTCAATTTTGTTTTTGCGTAACCGTCTTATTTTTAATTTAAATTTCCAAAATAAAATTAGCTTAAGTTACTCTTCATAACATTACCTATCTGCGAGTAAAAGTCCCGCCAAAATCGGTTCAGCCGTTTCTGAGATTAGCCGGAACAAACAGATAGACACATATTAAAAAAAAAAAATTTGATGTTAGTACCGTATATACTTTCATAATTATGCATTTAGTAAAAAGGTGTTAATTTGAAATTACAAACAGACACTTCAATTTTATTTATTAGTATTGATAAAAAAAAATATTTACTGAACAGACTTTTGCATAATATCTTTAACCTTTCTTGAGAGATATTGCCGGGGGATATTAGATATTAAACTGTCTGTCCTCCCTAGATGTATGGAGTTCTTCAAGATGGGAGAGAATAGGGTATTCAAGGATCCGCAACTCGCGTGTTTTGCCCTCGGTGTTGCAGGCGTCCATAGGCGTGATAGTGAGCGGTAGCCGTCATTATCAGGCAGGCCGTATGTTTGTTTGCCACCACAGTGGTAAAAAAAACTATTGAAGGTGTCTTTTAAGTTTGACTCTCTAGAAAAAAATAAGGCAAAATGTCTGCCTTTATACCTAGTTGCAAAAAGTTTTAACAACCATCAAGCCTGTATTCCCCGAAGGGTTAGGCAGAGGTGTAACAAATGTGCACCCACAGTTCGCCGGTATGTTTAGGTCCCATGTAATAGGAGGCGAGCCTATTGCCATTAACCGGGCACAAATTCTAACTCCGAGCTGCTACTGAGATTTTCATAGAAAAACCAAATAACACTTTGCTCGACCTGGGAATCGAACCCAAGACCTCTAGCGTAGCAGTCGCACTTAGGACCACTAGGCTACCGAGGCAAACAAATAATAAATAAAAAATAATAATAAATAATAGTTTTAACAAATATTAATTTAATCAAATATAAATTTGAAAATGTCAAGGATTTTTTTTTAAAATCAGCCTTTTCTTTTCGCGAGACAAATTAACCTGTGACCAACTCCCAAACTGTTGTCATAATTTTTTTTTTTCAACATTTCACCTACGTAAGAGAAACCTTGTTCAAATACCCGATGAAAATACCTCTCAAACACGGAATATATTCGCTGACAAAACTTTCGACGCCACACAAAAGGGCTGTTAATGTCCATATTTGCATTTATATTCTACATTTTTACATTTTACAAATGTCAGCTGAGGGGTATTTAGGCTCGGGAAAGTCAATTTATGTTTTTAAAAAGTACCTAGGTACTTTCCACTTCTAATGATTTCCCGGGACGTTTTCAGGCTCTTGTTTTATGTACGCTTCGATGGAGTTACATTTTAACCCGCTGCGTTAGAAGGAGATTTATGTTTTTAACATAACATACCATCACGCCTGTATTCCCCGAAGGGTTAGGCAGAGGTGTAACAATGTACACCCACAGTTCGCCAGTATGTTTAGGTCCCATGTAATAGGGGGCGAGCCTATTGCCATTAACCGGGCACAAATCCTAACTCCGAGCTGCTACTGAGAAATTCATAGAAAAACCCAACAACACTTTTTGCTCGACCTGGGAATCGAACCCAGGACCTCTAGCGTAGCAGTCGCGCTTAGGACCACTAGGCTACCGAGGCAGTTTATTTATGTTTTTATTATGTTATTTAACTACCTCGTTAGCCTAGTGGTCCTTGAGAAGGAGGCGGCGGGACGGCTGAGACAGAGGTTCTCGCGTCCCAGCCGCCGCGGTAGACGCTCCGGACGTCGGGAGCCGCGAGACGACTCCCGGCCACCGTAGATACGGGCCTGTGGACGGTGAGCAATGGGTAGCTCACCGTCCTTACGTTTAAACAACGACAGGCCGTGTCGACGGCGCGTTCGTGTTCCACGCCCGCCTCAAAGAGATGTCAGCAAAAGGAAGAGGCCACTAAGGGCCGATGCCTGCCGGGGCTGCGGGTTGTTCGTAAGAGATGCCGCGCCCTCGGAACGCAAAGGGCACAAGAAGGAACATGGGCGGGTTTTAGTCAGTAAAAGTCTGACACTCCCTCCCGCCCCGCCCAGGGCGAGAGAAGTTATTTGATGATTTCCCAACCCCCAAAAAAAAAAAGCCTAGTAGTCCTAAGTGCGACTGCTACGTTAGAGGTATTTTCGGAAGCTAGTTTTTCAATAAGCTAATGGTTATAACTAATAAGATTCTTTTTAACAAGAAACATGAAGCCATTGGGCAGGTTTTCATATTAGGTTTCTGACAATACGCCCCAATTAGACCTACGGGGAGTTTGGGTCCCTACCTAACGAATACCAACCGAGTACTAAGAAGCTATAGAACAATCTTGCTTGTTACGCCAATAATACTTGGAAATTTCTGGAATATGATGTTTTCCTGTAATTTGTGAAACTGGGATCCTCCTCTCTCCTCTCCTCTTACCTGTTTTCCGTAAACTTTTTGTTTAAACTAGATTTTGAATTACGAAACGGTTGGCGCAACGACTTAGAAGTTTATTGCTATGCTGCGTGTTGCGGATTTGATTCCCGCACCAAGCAAATGTTTTTGTATTGTCTACAGGTAGTTGTTCCGGGTTTGGTTGTTTGTGTATGTAAGATTACATGTTTGTTAACACACCCCACGGTACAAGAGAAAGTTCTAGTGAGGGATAACATTAAAAGAAAATCTTTTTTAAATATTTTTAGTAAACCGCCTCGTTAGCCTAGTGGTCCTAAGCGCGACTGCTACGTTAGAGGTATTGGGTTCGATTCCTAGGTCGAGCAAAAAGTGTTATTGAATTTTCCATGAAATTCCCAATAGCAGCTCGGAGTTAGGATTTGTGCCCGGTTAATGGCAATAGGCTCGCCCCCTATTGCATGGGACCTTAACATACCGGCGAACTGTGGGTGTACACTAGTACACTTCTGCCTAACTCTTCGGGGAATACAGGCGTGATGATGTGTGTATTGTTAGTATTTTAAATCAAGCGCCTGTCATTTGATATGAGTAATTAAACACCACTATAGATTAGTACTAACTAAATAACGGTTTCATCATGGTTGGGTATTTGAGTTTTTTTATTTTTTTTGGTGGGTGGGATTTCCCACCCACCAAAGAAAAGTTAGAAGAAGAAGAAGGGTGTGAGGGAAGGGAGTGAGTGTGGGGTGTGAAGGGAGTGAGGGAGAAGTTATTTGATGAAATCATCCGCCCTGGGCGGGGCGGGAGGGAGTGGCAGACTTTTACTGAGTAAAACCCACCCATGTTCCTTCTTGTGCCCTTTGCGTTCCGGGGTAGTTCCGAGTTACTTTCTGTAATCTATTGAATGTATGACTCATATTTGTATGAAATTCTTTAAAGACGCCTTAGCACTCTGTCAGACAGTATTCCTCGACGTGTGAAAGATGGACAAACCGATGGGTAGAAGGCAGCATCAGTACATGCAATTAATTGACATACTTTCTATAACTGCCTCGTTGGCCTAGTGGTCCTAAGCGCGACTGCTACGCTAGAGGTCTTGGGTTCGATTCCCAGGTCGAGCAAAAAGTGTTATTGGGTTTTTCTATGAAATTCTCAGTAACAGCTCGGAGTTAGGATTTGTGCCCGATTAATGGCAATAGGCTCGCCCCCTATACATGGGACCTAAACATACCGGCGAACTGTGGGTGCATTGTTACACCTCTGCCTAACCCTTAGGGAATTTAGGCGTGATGGTATGTTATACTTTCTATATTGCTAAACATGAATCGTACATAGATTTTGTTATGTAAATTGTGATGTTATTTATTTACTAAGTCAAAAATAACTGTTTGTTGGTTTCTAAGCAACTAAAAATCTAATTTTATTGTTAATTTAATATCAATCCGGCTTTTAAGGCTGTTTTATGTCTTGAAAAAATTTGTTTAGTGTCAACTTTAAATTGGAGTAAATTCAACTCACTCCTTACCAACGCAATGTTCTCTGCGAATTTCTTATAATTTGAATTTCGAATGATAAAAACACAAAATTAAGTTTTCAAGAACCCCCGACAGAAGAAAAGAAATCCCTACCAGTTAACAAAAGAGCTGGTAACTTTGAAACCGTTGAACCGATTTCCATCAAACATAGCTAAGAACACTCTCGACTAATTCACCTTTCAAACCAAAATAACCAAAATCAAAACTGGTTCATGCGTTCGAGAGCTGCGATGCCACAGACAGACACACACAAACAGACACGTCAAACTTATAACACCCCATCGTTTTTGCGTCGGGGGTTAATTATATCTAATCAAGATCGATCACGCCAGCTTTCAAACAAAAATAACCAAATCAAACTAGATCCCTTCATTTAGGAGCTACGATGCTACAGAAAGACACATAGATTCACAGACACACACGTCAAACTTAAAACACCCTTATTTTGCGTCTGTGGTTAAAAAATCTAAAACAAAGTCCAAAATGTAACTCAATCAATGCAAGCCTCGTTCCGGTGACAGACAACAAAGTGAAAAGTAAATATTTACTGTAATCAGAGACGAAAGTTGACAAGCTGAGGTACGCTGAACAAATAAATACAAGGAATGTAAATTAAAAAGTTTTTTTTACTTTGTAAACAGGCTAACGAGTTTAAACTATAAGCTGATTTGTGGTTGTGATGATAAGGATCAAGTTTGAGTGTCGTAATCTTGGGGCAGTGAAAGGTTGGAAGTTTAGTTTGGGTTGCTTCAAATATTAACGGATTTGTAGTTTGGTTGTGTTAGATAGTTTCTAAATTGTATTGTACAAAGTCTTTGGCAATTGTTAGAAGTGTGAAAACTCCTTCCATACCTTAGAAGGAAAAATGAAAACTTTATAGTCAAAGTAATTTATCTGTCAAAAACATGGTCTTGAGGATGTTACATAAGATACAACAATAGATCAACGTGTTTCACCATTAGTTAGTATACATATAGTATATAATATTAAATCAGAAATCTCCGAAACAGCTTTGCTGATTTTGACGAGACTTTTATTGGAAGATCGGTATAAGAAGTAATTAAGGCTATTTTTAACCCCCGACTCAAAAATAGGGGTGTTCTGTTTAACGTATCTGTGTGTCTGTCTGTGGCACCGTAGCTCTTAAACGAGTGAACCGATTTGAATGCGGTTTTTATTATTTGAAAGAAGGTTACCTAGCGATGGTTCTCAGATATGTTTTATCAAAATCGGTTCAGCCGTTTCAAGGTTATCAGCTCTTTTGTTAGCTGCGGTAGGGACCTTTATTCTTCTGTCGGGGGTTACATAAAATTTGTAATCTTATTACTTGTTATTTTAGAAAAAGTATTCCGCCGCAAAAATAGAAAACCTCGTGACAACCGACATTTAGGCAAGCAAAGTAGAGGGCATAAGCTAGTTAAACATACTTGTCCATTCCTCCCAGGGGCCATATTACTTGTATTATAAATTGTAGATATTGAATAGAACTCTAGGTCTGTTTTTCTGGGTCAATCTTTAGGTCATTAGAACTAAAGTACCCCATGTTTTGTCGGCCATTTATTTAGGTAATTCATTCTAGTAACGCTAACAGGTCTGAAGTAAACTAATGGTACGATTAACGTGCCTATATTTTTTTGCCCGAACGGCCCATTATTTTGTTCAATATAATGAGCGTTGAATATTACACTTTAATGAGAACGAATGATGTGTTATTTTTCTAATTGGCGGACGAAGATGATGACTAAGGACTAGAAGTACAAAACAATACCTATAACGCTAGCACGTCACCATTTAAATTATGGAAGACTAGCTTATGCCCACGACTTCGTCCGCATCATTGAAATATATTATCCCACGAGAACCGTCCATATTTCCAGGATAAAATCGTAAGAGTTATTGACCACTACAATCTACCTCAGAGCTAAATTTCATCCAGATGCGTTTCGCCGCTTAAGCGTGAAAAAGTAACAAACATCCATTCATCCATCCATCCATCCATTCGACCTTACAAACTTTCGCATTTAAAATATTATTATAGCAACCAGCACGAGTCGTGAGCACAAAGTTTGAGTTCATTTTTGGGTCTCTTTGGTGGAATGAAGGAGGCGGGGGGCGATGACGCTGCACGCGATTAGTCCGTCAGTCGGACCGCTAAATCGAAGTTTGTGCTCACGGCTCGTGCCGGTTACAATAGTATGATTAGTAGTATTAGGAGGTATATTAGGAGTACGACTTCTTTTGTTTAAAAAATATACATTTTCACGTAGGTACTGAATTTAAGACCTAAAACAAATTACTGTTTCTAAGTCACCGCTGTAGTAAGAGAAACAATGCGAACAAAGCTTTGTGAAATATATATTTTTTTGAAGAGAACGTGCTGAAACGCGCTCCTGAAACGTCTGGGGTATTAATAAAAACAAACTTTTGTAATGACAGAGGCTTATGTACATTTTTAGATATACATGAAGACTTAGTATACAATTATTTGCAGCAATAATTGTTATTGTTATTATTTGCAGTAATATTTATGTCATTGGATGGCAAACAAGTCTACGGCCCACTTGATGTGAAGTGGTCACCGCTACCTATATACATCTGCAATACCAGAGGCCTTCCAATTGCGTTGCCATCCCAGAGACAAAGTCGAATGAAATGCCTCATGTGTCTGTAATTACACCGCCACCCATACCCTTTAAACCGAAACACAGTAACGCTGCTTTGCGGCAGAAATAGGTACGGTGGTAGTACGTCTCTGGACGAGCTCCTTCACAAAGAGCTCTACTATTACTAAAGTGTGCAGAGTGTGTGACCATGGAGTTTCTTGCTCGCTCTTCTCCATAGAGACCTACGTTTTGGAACGATCAACTAGCTTCAACTTTTTACTGTAACTTTTTAACAATTCAAAAGTGCCTGAAAATGGTTTAATTGAAATAAATACTTTGACTTTTAAAATTGAGCTTATGACTATTCAAATTGAGAGAAAAACTTTTGAGCAGCTTTCACTTATTAACTGACTAGCTTATGCCCACAATTTCGTCTACGTGGATGCCGGTTATCACGCACACAGTACTTACAATATACAGTAGGTACTACATGTACTTACTCATAATGTATTTATGCATGTATATGTATATTTTGAATTTGGACTGCCCCGTTGGTCTCGTGATCGCAAGCGCGTCTGATGAGCGTGGAGTCCCGGGTTCGACCCAGGTTGGGCAAAAAGCGTTATTGGGTTTTTCTATTAAAATTTGCTCAGTAGCAACCCGGAGTTTAGAAGTTGGTGGTGTGACACACCAGTGCCTCGGCAAGCACGTAAAGCCGTTGGTCCCGGCTGTCATTCGTAGATCTTTGACAGTCGTTACGGATAGTCAGAAGCCAGGAAGTCTGACAACCAGTCTAACCAAGAGGTATCGTGTTGCCAAGTAACTGGGTTGTGGAGGTCGGGTAGGCAGTCGCTGCATGTAAAACACTGGTACTCAGCTGCATCAGGTTAGACTGGAAGCCGACCCCAACAAAGTTGGGAAAAGGCAGGTAGATGATGATAATGCATGTATTTAATTTGGAGTTAAGTGATATGATGGATAAACATAGAACTAGATCCTTTAAACTGTTTATTTACAACTCGTTTGTCCAATTATTATAATATTTGAGTATTATTTCTTATATTTATTTAAACAAAAAATAAAGTTAGCGTTATTTTTACTGTTGCAAACTATTCGATCAAAGCGATTTATTAATTATTGGCATCACACGTGTCGTTGGTTCACCGTAACTGGTCTACATCAACGGTCATGCGCTTTACCGTATCCAGCGAATTTCTGCGCCCTTCGCCAATTGAATAGGTCTGCTACGCTTACCGTCTACTGCGGGAATCCGCGCCCTTTACCAATTACTCGTAACCAAGTCTCCTTACCAGCGGATTACCGCGACCTTCACCAATTAAACAATTCACACTTTTACCTTTTACTCTCTCACAATGTGTTGCTTCAACAAAGAATTTTTCACACATGGGTGAGCTTGCTCCAATTAGGTAATGGTTTGATTAAGTTGAAATGTTGTTTACCGCCATTCTCTTGTTTTTGACTGACAAGATTTCTGTTTCAATGGTTCACTTTTTGTTACTTGTAGGAACATTTTGATGGCAACCACTATTGTATTTTGAATTCTCATGTAACAAAGGAAAATTGGGGTCTTTTATTTGAGTTAAATACACGGCCGTGCACGTTACCCGTGTAACACAAAATAAGGTACAAAGAAGACTTACTTGTCGGTGGTAATAGGTATCTGTCTCGATAAATTCTGGCCTTGAAATAGGCTATTTATACGTGGGTTAGAACGACCTCGGGCTAGATGGGGCTACGATTTTTGCAGGGTATAAAAGAAACCGAGAATCGAGATTTGAGGGATCCTGTTTGTCTCCAGGGGAAATAAAGGCTTATTATGAAACTAAAGTGTCTACGATATTGATAAAAATAATTATTCTAAAATAAGTTTTTTTAGTTTACGATCACCTTTTTCCCGTGACTTGGTCAGCCGAATTTTCTTAGGGTAGACCAACCTACCCTAAGAAAATTCGGCTGACCAACCTACCCTAAAAATCTAGGTAGATTTTTTTGGTAAAAAAATATAGCGTAGCATGCAATAATTTGCATCTGTCATATATTATTTATCTTCACCATTTTTTTTTACTGGTGGCAATGCCTAACTCCATTAAGTCCGCCTTTGTACTTTTTTGCAGCATAAGCTTAAATAAATCGCACTCAGTACTTAGCAATAACATAGCTTTCTATTAGCTAAAGATCTTACAGAATCAGACTAGTAGTTCTCTAGATCAAAAAAATAACATCATTGTTTTTAATATAATGCTGAACAGTGTGTATTAATATTTTAATATCAAAAAAATATTCATATATTATTGGTATAGATTTACATATAACTTACCATCACGCCTGTATTCGCCGAAGGATACGGCAGAGGTGTAACAATGTACACCCACAGTTGGCCGGTATGTTTAGGTCCCATGTTATAGGGGGCGAGCCTATTGCCATTAACCATGCACAATTCCTAACTCCGAGCTGCTGCTGAGAATTTCATAGAAAAACTCAATAACACTTTTTGCTCGACATGGGAATCGAACCCAAGACCTGTGTAGCAGTCGCGCTTAGGACCAATAGGCTAACGACGCAGTTATTGATATAGATTTAAAGGTATAAAAAGCGATTCCATCTTACCCATGAATATCGCTTAAAACATTCGCGAATGGAAGATTTGTCAAAATATCTCTCGCCGTGATGACAGTATACATCATAGTAAATGAGAAAACTTTGATTAAAGCAAATCTTCAGGAATTCATTAGAGGTCTCAAACGAAAGTATCTACCATTCGTAAAAAACTTGGCCCAGTTTGGACTATGGTGCCTACGGCTGGATTGCTAGAATGGAATTTAGGTGTCCTTAATCTTGAATAGGGAACTAATTTTTGTTTGCTTTTGGGGGTAAATTTAATGAATTAAATTTTTGTTTTTTGTCGTCGATGATACTTCTAAACGCCAATTTCCTTGATCAAAATAGTTCCCAAATCTAACTAACACACACACACACACATAACATACCATCACGCCTGTATTCCTCGAAGAGTTAGGCAGTAGTGTACCAATGTAAACCCACAGTTCTCCAGTATTTTAGGTCCCATGTGATCAAGGGCAAACCTATTGCCATTAACCGGGCACAAATCCTAACTCCGACCTGCTAGAATTTTATAAAAAACCCAATAACTCTTTTTGCTTGACTTGGAAATCAAAGCCTCTAGCGCAGCAACCACAATTAGGAGCACTAGGCTAACAAAAAATCGTTTAAAAAAAAGTGTTGTTGGGCTTTTCCATTAAGAATTTCTCGGTGACAGCCCGAAGTTTCGAAGTTGGAGGTGTGACACCGTGCCTCGGAAAGCACGTAAAACCGTTGGTCTTGCACCTGATCTCTCCCTGGTTGTGTCAGAGGGAGTGCACCTGTGTTTGCGCACACACCTGCGCACTATAATATCTCCTGCGTACTTGGCTAGTCCGCATTAAGATTAGCCGCCGTAGCCGGGATCGGTCTGAAGAATACAAACATAATGTAAAAAAACATATTGTGCTAAGTTAGTAACACTTTGAACAATAAATCACAGCCGCCTTTTAAATCCCAGGTGATTTAAAAATAGGCTAGGTCTTTAAATCTTGGATGTAAGTGTGCTTTCAAAATAACACGCTACTTGTTTACAAAAAAAAAAAAAAAAAGTTCTACACAATATAAACATTCCATTCAAGGCCAATGTGACTTTTTCAGTTTATATGTACTGTCTAAGTTTATCTTGGACATCATTGATATCGGTGAAGGAAAACATCGTGAGGAAACCTGGACTTATAATAATCATCATCATCATACCATCACGCCTGTATTCCCCGAAGGGTTAGGTAGAGGTGTACCTGTACACCCACAGTTCGCCGGTATGTTTAGGTCCCATGTAATAGGGGGCGAGCCTATTGCCATTAACCGGGCACAAATCCTAACTCCGAGCTGCTACTGAGAATTTCACAGAAAAACCCAATAACACTTTTTGCTCGACCTGGGAATCGAACCCAAGACCTCTAGCGTAGCAGTCGCGCTTTGGACCATTAGGCTACCGAGGCAGTTACTTATAATAATGAAAGTCTGAAATCGCCAATCCACCTTGAGTAAGCGTGGTGATCTATGATCGTACCTTCTATGTAGGAGAAGAGGCCTTTGCCTTTTTTAAATGGATGGTTAATCATCAAATGACTTCTTCTGCTTTGGGTGGAGCGGCAGGGAGTGTCAGTCTTACTGTCTAAAACACACCCATGTTCCTCTTAATGCCCTTTGCGTTCCAGGGCCGCGGTGACTCTTTCTAACCAATTCTGCAACCCTGGATCGTGACGAAACCTAGACTGATAATTATGAAAGTCTGAAATCTCCAATCCACTTTAAGCAAGGCTGGTGATCTGTGGTCGTGTCTTTTAGTGGGACAATAACAGACTGATATTAATATTCATTTATTTTTAGTTCCGTTTTTGTGGTCAAACAAAACGCTATTAGATAATAAAATAAAAATAAAAAAAAACTTCCCGACATAAACATTCTATTTTCAAAATAAGCACAAGTAAAACGAATTCAAAAAACACCGTTCTAATTTCAATGAATTTTAATCGCGCTTGGCTAGCTAAGCCAACAGAAAATAATGTCCGGACTTAGTAATTACAAACGTACACAGAAACTATACCACCCTAATTACTGGGGGATAGATAAGTGGCTTTAAAATAAAGGGTAACTTAATTAAGTATAAATTGTTAGGGGTTGTGGCTGGTTTTATAATGGGTTTTAGCGGTCTTTTGGAAAAAGGACTTTAGAACTACATACATACACAACCATCACGCCTGTACTTCCCGAAAGGTTAGGCAGAGGTGTACCAATGTCAATCCACAGTTCATCGGTATGTTTAGGTCCTATGTAATAGGGGGCGAGCCTATTACCATTAACCGGACACAAATCCTTACTCCGAGCTGCTACTGAGAATTTCATAGAAAAACCAAATAACACTTTTTGATCGTCCTGGGAATCGCACCTAAGACCTCTAGCGTAGCAGTTGCGCTTTGGAATACTAGGCTAACTAGGCAATTATCACTAATTGGATTGATTTACCGTCATAAGTAAAATTGCCTTTTCAAAACTTCGAAACATTTTCACGTGAAAATTGTTGTAAGAATCGAAAGTAGGGTTTGGAATGACAACATTAATTTTCCGATCAACCTAATGCTTTTAATCCATTAATACGTTCTTACAATTATAGTCTCTATACCTGTTAAAATATTAATTAAAATCGCGTGGCTGAAATTTTAATGGGAGCCGAAGTAGGCGCTTCGTAATTCCGTGTGAGAAATGTTAAGAATTTGTATAGACATATTGTGGACATTTGGTAAGAAAAAGTAATTTTCGTTTTTCGATCTCATTATAGGAACCTTGGCTCCATTCAGGAACGTTTGATGAAGCCTTTAAATAAACTAATTAGGACTACGTATTGTGTTGTTTTGAATGTCAAGTTTGTGTAGTATGCTTGGATAGTCTTTTTTTTTACCTATGACAATACTTTTTTAAGTTTTATTTTGATTCATTTTCGTGTATTATTAATTTATTTGTTTGTTTATGTATGACAAGTTAATAGTTTTATAAAAATATTTTATTGAAATAAAATGCGATTAAATATTTACAGCATTAAAATTAGACAAAAAAGAACCTTAAATGTAACCATTTTGGGCACTTTTCCGGTTGACGGCGATGCGGAAGAATTGTTTGATGCCATTTAGTTTCTTTTTTCTTATTATTAAAAATATTTGAATCTAAATATCCAAAATTATATCGAAAATATCATTATTTTCATTATAATTAAAATAATATTTAAGTACCTATCTATTTTCACATTTAAGCCATAATTGAATAAAATCTATTTAGAAAATTACTTGAAAACAATTCTCATAAAAACGCGGAAGTAGAAATTGAAATAAAATAACTAAGCATACAATTCTCCCATTTTATTCAAACAGTGTAACAACCAGAGACCGCTAAATAGCGATGTTGCCAAACTAAAAAAAACTCTCGTCGCACAAACGGGAGGTAAAAGCAAAAGGCAACATTGCATACGGTACATATTTTTGCACAATTCTATTTAAATTTCGAACCACTTGGATGAGAGTCGAGCCGAGATGTTAAAATTTTGACACTTGGAAATGCTTTGCTGGCTTGCATGTGTTACCGTAAGTATCCGAAATCAGTAAGAACCCGTTTTTACTAGTAAATATAGAAAGTATCATAAGAAGTCACAAAGTGATTATGGCTAATTTTTTTCTATAATATGTAGTCGTAGTACTGTAACCCAACAGTTTGGAAGCGGCAAATGCATACGCGAATCCCTCCATAGGCATAGGGTATAGGCAGAGCCGCGGTGGTTTTAGCCGGTAAGAGTCCGGCATGCCCCTCCGTCACCCCCACCGCCGAGGAAGTCTATAAAGACCTTAAAGCGGGCACTAAAAAAAATGGGTGTCACAATTTTAACCTAACCTAACCTAAAACGCGTTATTTCTAATTATTTTAGATACTTGCGTATTTACTAGTAATTAATAAAAGTTAAAAAAATTACGTAACTCCCGACGGAAAATAAAAATCCCTATCGCAGGTAATAAAAGAGCTGATAACTTTGAAATCGCTGAACGGATTTCTATCAAACGTAGCCACGTTTGATGTTTGTTCTTAGCTAAGAACACTCCCGACTAATATATGTTTCAAACAAAAAAAACTAAATCAAAACCGGTTCATGCATTTGGGAGCTACGATGCCACAGACATACACACACATAGACACGTCAAACTTATAACACTCCGTCGGTTTTGCATCAGGGGTTAAAAACAGGTTTTTACTGATTTCAGATATTTACTGTAACATATATACATAAAATGGGACAAAACTTTTACGAACGCAACACAGTTTCGGCTATTTTCATGTTTTACCAAAACATTTTTCCTTTGTATTATTACTTGTGTGTTTTATAAAAAATGAGTTTAACTATTAGCGCGGTGTTGTATGCCTTTGTCCATAGGGTACTCACAAGCTCATGTTTAAAAAGCGAAATATTTATAAACATTTTATTACGTTGGTCCCGTTGGTTTCGTGGTCGCAAGCGCGACTGATGAACACGGGGTATGGGTTCGATTTCCGGGTCGGGCAAAAAGTGTTATTGAGTTTTTCCATTACGAATTTTTCAGTAGCAGCCCGGAGTTTGGAAGTTGATGGTGTGACACCCCGTGTATCTTTGACAGTCGTTACGGATAGTCAGAAGCCAGAAAGTCTGAAAACCAGTCTTACCAAGAAGTACCGTGTTGCCCAGTAACTGGGTTGTGAAGGTCAGACAGGCAGTCGCTCCATGTAAAACACCAATATTCAGCTGCATCGTTAGACTGGAAGCCGCCCCCAATATAGTTGGGAAACGGCTAAGTAGATGATGATTTCTCCTTGATGTTTAAGTGTTTTATGAATTTTCTCAAAACTGTGTATAAAAATTTTCCACACACATTGGTTTTACTCCAAAAAATATTGCACATTTCACAAACAAATTCCGTTTAATCACTTTTGCCGCCATCCACTATTTTTTATAAAAAGTAAGTTTTAAAGTATACCTATCAGCCAAATGGCTGTGCTATATATCTACATCAGCCAAGTAGTTATATGGTACTAAATATCAGATTTTATATCAATAGCAATTCTACTAACTTCTAGGAATGATTTTTGAAATGTCTTGTGGAGATGGCATTGATCTTTTTAGCACTAATGCGAGTACAGTACTGTAAGGAAGCTTTTGGCACAGCCGTTTTTTAACCCCCGACCCAAAAACGACGGGGTGTTCTAAGTTTGTCGTGTTTGTGTGTGTGTGTCTGTCTGTGGCATCGTAGCTCCCGAACGCATGAACCGATTTTGATTTTGTTTTTTTTTTGTTTTAAAGTTGAGTTAGTCGGTGAGTGTTCTTAGCTATGTTTGATGAAAGTTAAGTAATATTATATAAGTTAGGATTTTCCTCAACACTGCTTAATTTCTATTAATCCTGAACAGAAACACACCAAATTAAAAATTTTAAGCAACCCCTGACAGCAAAATAAAAATCCCTACCACAGCTCACAAAAGAGCTGATAAACCGCTGAGTCGATTTCCACCAAACATTGCTAAGAGTACTCCCGACTAATTCACCTTTCAAACAAAAATAAAACAAAATTCAAAATCGGTTCATGCGTACGGAAGCTACGATGCCACAGACAGACACACACACACACACAGACACATCAAACTTATAACACCCCGTCGTCTTTGCGTCTGGGGTTAAAAATAAGAAGGTGGTAATACTTGTAGGTGGTGTACTTTTTGTTGCGTAAAGTTAAAAAATAAATAAACAGAGAATTTACTCAAATATTCTTTTATGAAGGACGTATGGACATTATAAATGTAACTAATTATTTAGTGAGGAGCTCCTTCCAACTATAAGTGTTACTTAGTTACGCTACACCTGCACTGTAGACGGAATGTGTAACTAGCACTAGTTTCAGTGTTGAATAATAGTGACAAAATGAGCGGAACGGTGCTGAGCGGTGTCGGAGCTAAAGAGCGACACATTCTTCTTCTTCCTGTCCACACCCCATGTAACTTGGGGTCGGCACAAAACGTTTTATTCACTCATTTATTATTATTATTTACATTAATATAAACAACACATAATATAACACATCATCACGCCTGTATTCCCCGAAGGGTTAAACAGAGGTGTACCAATGTCCACCCACAGTTGGCCTGTATGTTTAAAAGTCAGTTGTAGCTCGGAGTCGATTGGCTCGCCCCCTATTACATAGGACCTAAACATACCGGCGAACTGTGGGTGTACATTGTTACACCTCTGCCTAACTCTTCGGGGAATACAGGTGTGATGGTATGTTTTTTGCATCTATGATATTCCATTTAAAAAGAAGTTTCGCTGTCAGTGTAAACAAACCCTAAGACAAACTGTGCAATAAAGTTCAACTTTGTTTAAGAGTATTTTCATTAAAGTCTGAAAGTGCAATAGACTAGAAAACTTAGTATACGAGTAGGATAAACCTCGATCAATCTTTACACATTCTTTAGCAATAGTTTTTCTTTGTAACGGTTAGTTTATTTTTGGGATTTATTTTATTATATATATATTTAATTTATTATTAGTTTATTATATATATTTTTTTAAAGTAAAGTTTTTTACCCAGAGTCACAGAGGTTCCTTATAATAAGGTTAACATACTATAAAAAATTAGTAACAATTACGGTCCGCATTTCTATGTTTAGGTCCTATGTAATAGGGGGCGAGTTATTGCCATTAACTGGGCATAAATCCCAAGTCCGAGCTGCTACTGAGAATTTCATAGAAAAATCCAATAATACTTTTTGCTGGACCTGGGAATCGATTCCAAGACCTCTAGTCGCGCTTAGAACCACTAGGCTAACGAGGCAGTTATTGATATAGATTTAAAGGTATAAAAAGCGATTCCTTCTTACCCATGAATACCGCATAAAACATTCGCGAATGGAAGATTTGTCAAAATATCAGATCTCGCCGTAATGACAGCATACATCATAGTAAATGAGAAAACTGATTAAAGCAAATCTTCAGGACTTCATTAGAGGTTTCAAATGAAAGTACCTACCATTCGTAGAAAACTTGGCCCAGTTTGGAATATGGTGCCTACGGCTGGATCGCTAGAATGGAATTTAGGTGTCCTTAATCTTGAATAGGGAACTACTTGTTATTGCTTTTCTAGGTAAATTGAATGAATTAAATTTGTGTTTTTTTGTCGTCGATGATACTCCTAAACGCCTATAAAATAAACAAAATGCCCGCAACACATGAAAACACTGCTCTGTTTCCACACAAACGCACATTTAATCACAGGAAGCATTTCGCTCCGCGTTTTTATCAACAACAGTTGCAGCCCAACATCGGTTCGACCCTAAGTTGAGTCGCAAGTAATGGCATTACGGAAATGACGTCATTATGGCGAGTGCGGTGCGGCTCGGCTGCACTGAAAAGGACCGTTGCAATTATATTTAATGCGACACTCTATTTTCACTGCATTTGCGTGTTGGTTTAGCGAGTGCGTTGTGAATATTATTAATTTAATGGGCTTTTTTTATCGAGTACTGCTTGATTGTTGTTAACTGCCTCGTTAGCCTAGCGCTGTAAGGACCCTGGGTTCGATTTCCAGGTCGAGCAAAAAGTGTTATTGAATTTTTTTTATGAAATTCTCAGTAACTGCTGGGCGTTGGGATTTGTGCCCGGTTTATGGCAATAGGCTCGCCCCCTATTACATGGGACCCACATTGGTACACCTCTGCCTAACCCTTCGAGGAATACGGGCGTGATCGTATGTATGCTTGATTGTTGTTATTTTTCGACGTTGGTCTATTGTATTGGGTAATACTTTAGAGGCTCTGGTTGTTTTTTTGTCGTTGGGAAACCCTCGTGGACTTCCGCCTCTTGTAAGTCGAAGTAGTTGTTTCGGACTCCTACCGACTAAAATCCCACGATGTTCCTCTAACTACCTTTGACCGAGACACGGCAGTCACTCTGAGCATTCTACAATAGATGCTATGGCTGGCCGAGCCATAAACAACCTTATTTGAAGGAATCAAGAGATAAACGCTATTTAAAATAACAGTCCTGATTCGTTTGTCACGAGGGCTGACAATTTATATTTAACTTTATAAAAAATTACAAATCTTTATTTATAACTACTCTAATTTATATAAGTAATTTACTTTATATACGTGACTGCCCCGTTGGTCTCGTGGTAGCAAGCGCGACTGATGATCGTGGGGTCCCGGGTTCGATTGCCAGGTCGGGCAAAAAGTGTTATTGGGTTTTTCCATTACGATTTGCTCAGTAGCAGCCCGGAGTTTGGAAGTTGGTGGTGTGACACCCCTGTGCCTCGGAAAGCACGTAAAGCCGTTGGTCCTGGCTGTCATTCGTAGATCTTTGACAGTCGTTACGGATAGTCAGAAGCCAGGAAGTCTGACAACCAGTCTAACCAAGAGGTATCGTGTTGCCCAGTAACTGGGTTGTGGAGGTCAGATAGGCAGTTGCTCCATGTAAAACACTGGTACTCAGCTGTATCCGGTAAGACTGGAAGCCGATTCCAACATAGTTGGGGAAGGCTAAGTAGATGATAATGATGACTTTATGAAATAGGAAATGCTACTATTTTTTTTTTTAATATTAGCTTAAGACGGAGAAATTAAATAACAGATATCTCATAAAAAAATATGTTGCTAAGTCCATATTACTATAATTAAATGGACACTTACCTATTCGTCTTTAGGTAACCTGAAATCAATAAAATCCCTCTTCCAATTTCTTTGACAAGTTTCAATTACTTAGAAACCTGGTTTGTCTGCTTCCAAAAACTAAAGTCTTAATAATCCTTAAAGCCGGCTAGACTGAAGATATTTAGTCAAAATTCCAGCCTGAATTTCAAACCTCAATCGACGCCTTGCGTAGCGCCCAAAATCTATTTTCCATCCGAAATCCATATGAGGGACGGCAAAAAGCCAGGCACATCCACTCACACTGATTAGCCATCGTTGAATCGTTAGCGACCATCCATCTTGATGTCAGGCCGGCTCAACCCGTCCGCCATTGTCTCAGGAGTGTCCAAAACTTGGCGCAGTTTAATAAGAACTGGTTGATGTATAGCTTAGCAGTGGGAGGGTTATATGGGGGATAATTGTGAGCGGTCCAGTTTTGGAATCAGTTTGTAATAATTATTATGTTGATGACATAAACCTGTCACTTAGACCCAGTTGTACCAGCTTTTGTAATCTGTTTATTCAGGGTTAGTTTTAATATATGACACTAAAATAATTGCATACCGACAAGACAGAAGTCGGGATTATAACACAACTATTGTATTACCCGCAGTGTTACACGTGTTCAGTTACGGCTTTGGTCAATGCTCCGTTCCCGTTTTTAACCCCCGACGCAAAAACGACGGGGTGTTATAAGTTTGACGTGTCTGTGTATGTGTGTCTGTCTGTGGCATCGTAGCTCCCGAACTCATGAACCGATTTTGATTTTGTATTTCTTTTTGAAAGGTGAATTAGTCACGAGTGTTCTCAGTTATGTTTGATGGAAATCGGTTCAGCGGTTTCAAAGTTATCACCTCTTTTGTTAACTGCGGTAGGGACTTCTATTTTTTTGTCCGGGGTTACCTAAAATTTTTTTCATAGCGTGATGTTTTATACTTACTAACTTTATTCTTAAATAACTCTGTCTATTGATGAAACAGCAATAAAATCCGTGAGTAGTTTAAAAGATCTAAGCGTACAGAAGAATTGAGGACGGGAAGCAACTTTGTTTCATAATACAGATAATGTATCAACTTCAGCATTAAAATGTGAGAACCTACAAAAGTCTTATAGCATTTATGAACGTGGTACCTACACAATAGTCTGCATAAATGACGGTTATCACGGACGTAAACGAATTCACGGAACAAATAGTAGCCTATGTCCTTTCTTGGGGTTCAAACTTACATCGTATTGAATTTCATCAATATCTGTTCAGTGGTTTAGTCGTGAAAGCGTAACAGACAGACATAGTTACTTTTGCATTTTTAATATTTAACAACTTTAAAATTACATATAACAAAAACAAGAAGAACACAAAACCACTAAATAAATTATTATTTACTGACTTTAAACTTAACAAAAAGTACATATAAACACAAAAATGTTTCAAACAAATAATGTTTCATTTCTCCACGGCCTGGCCAAAAATCCTTACCCTTATGTTCTCAGCCCGTCGATATTTGAACTAGTGAACTAATGTTTCTTGTTGTTCCTAAACTCTTGTATACTACATATAAGTGTTACCTTTCGTGAACGAACCAAGTGGTTTGGGATATATTAATTTTGCTCAGACATTGTTACAAGTTTCTTGTTTTTGGAAGCTTACGTAGGTACAAGTAGCGGGTATACTGGTAAATGCATTATGTTCGTGAATGTACTAAGATAGTTGTTAGTGCTCACACTAATCTAGATGTAATGTATGTACTTGAAACCGTTGCTTACGTAAACATTTTGAACGCTCCTAATTACGTGTGTTCTTAGGAATAATTATGTTGACTAACTGATACACAACACTACACAAAGTGTAGCTTATACAAAGGTATTTAAGGTATTTCAACTGCCCCGTTGGTCTCGTGGTCACAAGCGCGACTGATAAGCGTGGAGTCCTGGGATCGATTCCTAGGTCGGATAAAAAGTATTATTGGACTTTTCCATTAAGATTTAATCAGTAGCAGCCCGGAGTTCGGAAGTTGATAGTGTGACACCCTCGTGGCTCGGAAAGCACGTAAAGCCATTGGTCCCGGCTGTCATTCATAGTCAGAAGCCAGGAAGTCTGACAACCAGTCTACCCGAGAGGTATCGTGTTGCCCAGTAACTGGGTTGTGGAGGTCAGAAAGGCAGTCACTCCATGTAAAACACTGGTATTCAGCTGCATCCGGTTGGACTGAAAGCCGACCTCAGCATAGTTAGGAAAAGGCTAAGCAAATGATGATGATGACAAAGCCAATTAGGGCTAAAAAATGATGAAAAAAAAAACAAATACTTCCTAAAAGAACGCTCTACATCACGATCAAAATGTATGGAACATTTTATTATTTTATATATATGTAGAAAAATTGAGGAATACGTACTTTAAAAAAAATCGTCCGTGTGAATTTTTCTACGGATCCCAAATGATTTTTGGTAATAAAATATAGCTCTTAGTTATAACGAACCTTCTGGAAACTGGCATCTCAGTTAACATAGAACGCATAGTGAATCATTTTCCTTATCGTGTTATCAACTTTGAAGCAGCCAGACACGATAAAAACAATCACATATCTCAAAAACCATTCGAAACCAAAAACCCACTTCACAAGTTGTATACAGCAAAAAGAATAACCCGAAAACGTTAACAAGAGCCTGTAAATAGAACGTGGGTGTACAAAATGGGCTAAAGTTAGGCCATTTAGTGAAACACGAACAAATAAGGCGTCCATCGATCGCTGTACATTTATTTGTGTTACAAAAGTCGCGTAAATATCTTCAATGGATGTTGCAAATTGATTTTTCCTTTTAGTATTCGGTTTGTTTTCTGGTTGGTTTTAGATGGATTTGACAGTTGTTGAATTAGTAGTTTTAAATGTAGACGTAATTAATCTATACTAATATAATAAAAGCTAAAGATTTTAAATGATTGTTTGTTTAAAGGCGTTAATATCTGGAACTCCCAGTCGTATTAGAAAAAATATATTAACCACATTGATGAGGAATATTATGGGCTATACAACATTACGCTACTACACCCGCACTATTAATTATCAGAATTTTGCCAGACCATGGCCCACCTTTCATCTTACGCTGCATACCCTGTCACCTGCACACATGAGAACCTGATGACTGTATCAGCAGATGGTGTTGCGGTAGCAAAATTCTGGGTCAAATAAAAAAAAATAGCAAACGTGTTTTATTGAATTTCTATATTTGCCATCGATACCTTAAGCGGCTTTTCATTTCTGTAGAAATAGTTCCTAGAAGTTACCTCAGAGATACCTGATACACATCTTTGTTGCCCATAACTTTCCTGTTTTATTTCTGCCAAAATTTGTTACTCTATTTAAATTGTATCTAAAATCTCCTGAAATCTTTTAACTTTTACAAAATCTTACCTTCCATTTTTGTCGCTGTTTCTTCTCGTAGCTTCACCACAATGAAATCTAGTTATTAAGCCACTCCATCAAACTTGAGTACACGATGTACTTTACCCTACATCACAACTCAATGATATCACAGCCTGGCCATTTTATCCCGACCCGCATTCCTATTTTTATCTTCATCAACATGGTTCTGACTAAGCTGGTTCTTTGCAGCGTGTATTGTATTCCGTACGTAGTCCTGGATAAGGGTCTTGGAAATTGTTTTACGTGTCACATTATGTAACGAACGAGACTGTTCTCTTTGAACGCGTTTTGAATTGTTAAAGTTATCGACCGATTTCTTGGGTGACGAGATTTTAATGTCACGTTTCCTTCGGAGTTTAGCGCAAGCATATAATACATTTAAATTGGGTTTTATACAGTGTGGAGGAAAATTTTCAGCAGGTATTAAGTTTCATGTGGAACTAATTTGTTTGTTTCATGCCAGTTTGTTTGTTTTAAATGCCTCATTTGATTTAATTATGAACCTTCAAAAGCAAATAACTAAATTGTTAACGGGTGCATGTATTTGAAACTTTATTAAAATTGTAATGGAAGGTAATAACATTATCATCTATCTATCTGCCTTTTGCCAACTATGCTGGGATCGGCTTCCAGTCTAACCGGACCCGGCGGAGTAGGTACCAGTGTTTTTCATGGACCGACTGCCTTCCACAGCACAGTTACTGGGCAATACGATGCCTCTTCATAAAGACTGCCAAATATCTAAGAATGACAGCCAAGACCAACGGCTTTACATGCATACCAACTTCCAAATTCCGGGCTGCTACTGAGAAATTCAAACTAAAAACAGTTTTTTAGCTCGACCTGGGAATCGAACTCAGGACCCAATGGTTCTCAATCGCTCTTGCAACCACGAGGCCAAAGGAGTAGTTAGGTAACAACATTATTAAGCGAACCTATAATTGGGCACTCTGAAGGGATTAAACATACCATAACCGATAAAGGTTGCCATAATAATGATAATAAGGGTCACGTCGAGACGAGGGGAGGTGTGCACTTTTTAAGAAAGCGACATAAAATCGACCTTATGTACTACACGATAAGGTGTAAGCGCAAAAGTGTGTCGATGTAGGTAGAAATTAGCGTGCATAGGTAAATATTATCATGTAGTAAATAAGTTCTATATTATGTGTGAGGTCACGTCACCTCTCCAATTTATATTTACTTTCGAAGTTTATCTTGGACATCACTGACATTGGTAACTGAAAACATGATGAGCTGGACTCTAAAATCTACATGAGCATGCGTGATGAACAATGCTCGTGTCTTCTCTGTATTAGGAGAGAAGCTTTTGACCTGCAGTGGGACGAATAATGAACTGGTATTATTATTTGATAAAACGATAACTTATTAAATACTATGATAAAAAGTAAGCGCAGTGTCATGGCGTTATGAGCTGATTACGTACCACGTACGATCCGCCTGTATTCCCCGAAGGGTTAGGCAGAGGTGTACCAATGTACACCCACAGTTCGCCGGTATGTTTGAGTCCCATGTAATAGGGGGCGAGTCTATTGCCATTAACCGGGCACAAATCTTAACTCTGAGCTGCTACTGAGAATTTCATAGAAAAACCCAATAACATTTTTTGCTCGACTTTGGAATCGAACCTAAGACCTCTAGCGTAGCAGTCGCGCTTAGGACCACTGGGCTACCGAGGCGAGGAGCAGATTATAAGCCGAATTTTTATTCGGCTTATAATCTGATAATATTTTATTCCCATAACCAAATCACCTTATAAAGATCGCCTTAAAATCACTGCAATATAAAAACCAATGCAATACAGATCCGTGAATATCGTTTAATTAATTTCCCATTTTATTGTATTTCCAATTCACGATAACCTTATAATTTGATTACCAGTGGTTTGCGGTCACACTGTTGTGGAATTACACGCTCTGGCGAACGTTACGCGTGGCTGTGAATGGTCGGGTCTTTATTTTGCGATGATAACTTCACTAGTGGGTCTAGTTTAGTCTTTAGCGCGAATAATGAGCGTGGGTCCTTTTTTTAAGGGTGGGAAATCGTCAAATGACTTCTTCCGCCCTGAGTGGAGCGGAAGGGAGTGTATGTGTGGTTACTGACTAAAACCGATCCGTGTTCCTCTTAATGTCCTTTGCGTTCCAGGGCCACGGTGACTCTTTTAAACAAATTCCGAAATTCTGGTACGCACTAGCCCTAGTAGGCCCCATCTAATTATGCTGACATCGTTTTGAGGGGCGCATGGAACGCGCCGTCGACCCGGGCCTGGTTCTGAACGGCGATTTACCCACCGCTCGCCGTCCTCAGGCCTGCGCCTGAGGTGAGCGGGGAGCGTGGGGTCCTAGGTTCGATTTCCAGGTCGGGAAAAGACAGTTGACCGGATCATGTGTCAAGCAAATACCGGGCTCCCGGTTCGTGGTAGTATGAGGAATCATGGAATTTTGGTCGGTAATAATCCGATATTACCCACCTTTCTCCGTAGACGGAGGGTAGTCCATAAGGAAATCTCGACGAAATAAAAAATTGTAAAAAGTGTTATTGGAATTTTCCAGCAAAAAATTTTGTTGCGCCTGAAACTGTGACAACCAGTTCTACCAAGGGAATCGTGTTATCCAGTAACTGGGTTGTGGAGGTCAGATAGGCAGTGCCTTCATGTAAAAAACTTGTATTCAGTTGCAGTCTCCTAAAAAGTCAATAATATCAAAACGCGCAAATTGCACAGAATCGTTCTTTTTTTTCAAATTGAATATCGAATTCAATATACAAACGAACCGCGGATGGATGGAATGATTCACAATGTTTACATAATATAGTTAAAGCTTTTACAATAAATTGTGATCGCAGGTGTTGCTAGCGTTGGAGCTGGCCACAAAGTTTCGTACTCCAATTTTATGGAACGTAGGTGGTATGCAAAAAAAAACAACACATTCAAAAAAAAAGATTGCTTATTTTTAAAAAAAGAGCAGTGCGTTTTAAAATCGTGTTCATTTGTTCCTGTAGCGGTTAACACAAATAGAGCAGCAATATACTCGGTTTTATACATTAATTGATAAAGAGCTAAATGACAACAGAAATAGAGTTGGAAATTATGTAATTGCATGCACGAAAATAAATGACGCGCGGAATTTTAATCTTACATACAACCAACTCTATGTGTAGTGATTTTTAGTTTATTATCAATTGTAAATAATGATTAATTTGATTGACATTAATAAATGTTGACCCTCAGGTCTGCGAGTAGGGAATATTGTAACTGTTTGAAATACAATTGACAGTAAAATACCTAACAAAAAAAAGAAACAGTAATTCTATTCAAAATGACAAAAGAAAATCGTGTTTTTTAACATTGTTTGATCTAATTAAAAATCTAAGTCTATCTTTAGTCTAAACTTAAACCTACGATCAAGTTTACTTGTTACAAACTTTTTGATTTCGAAGTTTTTAATACAAAAGTCTATTTTAAAAACTGGGACTAACTTTTTGTAATACGATCTAAGTCAACATAAACTTAGTCTTACAAAAACTGACTTGAAGGACTTAACGATGGACTACATCAAAACTTTGTTTTGTACTTAATAACACTGTCTGAGTCAATTTTATTTATTCAGTCGCTTAATCGTCAAGTAAACCATATCTCCGAAAGATCTCTTCTTCCTATCAATGTATAAATAAAATATAATAATAATAATAACACTAATCCATTATTGTCCACTGCAGGGCAAAGGCCTCTTCTCATATTGAGAAAGAACGAGCATTGATCACCCCGCATACTCAAAGCGGATTACCATTTTCAGACTTGCTGAGTGACTGAATGGCTTTTTTTTATTTTTTTTTTTGGTGCGCGGTAGAAATTATCATGGATTTCCTCCGTCATGGCGTTGACGTAGGGCATGCCGGACTCTTACCGGCTAAAACTACCGCGGTGTTCCACCTCTGCCCATGGCCGAGGGGTGCGGGATTCGCATAAGCATTCACCGCTCCCCCGACAAGCCTCGACCCGCTGTAACTAAGTGGATCCCTCCTCCCCGTGCAGCTATTTCTATAATGGCCGCACTCAGTCTCGAGTGGCGCGCGTGGATCACTGCGCCGCTCACTCTAGCTTTTCTGGTTGGACGACAAGCGCCCCTAGTCCGCCGCTCGCTGGTCACCTGTCATGGAGGCCGTAGATGGTTTTGCGCACTCCACGAGCGCCCGGTGCGTCTTCTGCGGGATGGGAGAGAGGATGCTGCTTCTCTGTCCCGCTCGGCTGCCTCCTATGCAGACTTGACATCCTCGCAAAAGGAAATAATCCCAACCCATGCGCTCCCGGTCTCGATCATCGATTGAACAGAAGCGGGAGGCGAGTGGAAGTGGCTGAATGGCTGAGCGATTGGCTGCTGCGCTGTGTGACAAGGATTCGATTCCCGCGCTGAACAAATATTTGTATGACCTACAGATAACTGTTTGTTTATGTCAATTTATGTGTTTGTGTTCTGGTTACACACACATAAACTAACAGAATATTTTTTTAGAGCGGAGCAATGTTAAAAAAAAGTATGTGTCCAGCTGGACGCATACTTTTTTTTCCATAAACAAAATTGTTGGAAAAAAAAATCTCGGAAGATATATTTATGGTACCTATTTAAAGTATAAAGTTACATAAAGAACATTTTAACTTTATCTGTGTTATCTGTATGTACTAAACCTCACGTAATTTTGATATGATCTTATATCCTTTGATCTTTTGATAATCTTAAAATTTAAGTGTTAATTTGTATCTTAATCCGACTACCTATTACTGATTTCCGTTTTGCTGAAATTATTTAAGACAGGTACATATTATATAGGTCAAAAAATCATTCTAGCTCCAGGATATTTTTTTTAACAAGGCTGTAATGTCCCACTGCTTAAAAAAAAAGAAATATTATTTTATAATATTTTTTTATCCAGCAAAATTAAACCCATTAATATTTACCTCTAATATAATTACTCAAAGATTTCTCTGTTAGACTACCGAAGTATAGGTTACTGATTCTTTATTGGCCGAAACTTGTTCGCCACTTTTTATTTCATCGAATAATTCAATAATCGAACGATTCAATTAACGAATTAATATATAACGCATGTTATTTCTGCTCGTAGAGTTTAAAGAAACCCTACACGAAACAATCGAAAAAATTGCGGTTTATCTTAATTTTATTATACACCGAAAAAAAATCGCTGTCTTACGTTTTACGTCATATTTTTTCTCCTCCTACTTCTAACGTCATTCTTTTTCTTAAAAAGATTACATGTCATCAATGTCTGTAAATAAAAAGGTTTATTCACGATTAGCCATTCCCACACGGGGATTACGGGACACAAATAATAAAAGCACAATTATATGATTTATCGAACCAAATGAAACAATTGCCGAATAAGTTTTCGATTAAAACAATTTTGTGTATTCGACAAAATTAAATTAGAAAAAATATTTCTTAAGTGAATCGTTGTCGGCGTAATGAAGTTCGATTTAAAATATTTCGGTTAAACGGTAGGTTTAGAAACCTAAAGACATGGCCGCGGTTTCTTTACACTTTTTTCTAAGAAATTAACATTTTCTATAAAGTCAAGAGGAGATACGATGGTCAGTATCTTTTTATATTTATGAACCTACAGCAGTGTAATTCCACAAAAATCTTTTTCGGTGAATTTTGGTAAAGTAGGTTTGAAGTGAGCTGTTACCCTACCAATGCTAAGGATTCACCGCAGAAGCTCACTTCAATCTATTAAAATGATTCCCGAACTTTTTCGAACAATAGAACTCGTCGAATATCTTCAGTTTTATTCGATTTACAAACCTTTCATAGCAACAAACAAACAAACATAAACCAGCACTTATCATTCCAAATTAATTGTAAGATAAGTATTAAAAAGTAATTGATTTTATTGATAAGACCCTAATCAGATTGCACTAGTTCAAAAAACTATATATAATAAGTAGCTAAACTCAGTAGCTACTTAGGTACAGTGTGGTAGCGAAAATGGCAGTTAAATTCTTGGCTTTATTTGTGATCGCCGCAGCATTGACTCAAGGTATTATATTAATATTTTTAAGAGCATTTTTATATTTTAGTTATTAAATGCGATGTAGAACAAACCACATGATATACCCGTTAACTATCTCGTTAGCCTTGTGGTATTAAACGCGACTGCTATGCTAGAGGTCTTGGGTACGATTTCCAGGTCGAGCAAAAAGTGTTATTAAGTTTTTCTATGAAATTCTCAGTAGCAGCTCGGAATTAGGATTTGTGCCCGGTTTATGGCTCGCGAGTTATTACTTGCGACCTAAACACACTGGCGACTGCCTAACCCTTCGGGGAATACAGGCGTGACGTTATGTTGTGTTATATGTATCTGTAATAATTTTCCACGGACGAAGTCACAGGCAAAGGCTAGTAATTGAGTATGAGCTAAAGTCAATAAACCGTCTTGGCTAATGCTCATGCCTTTTCTGTATCAGAAGACAGTTTTGCCCTGCAGTGGCACAATGATAGACTGATATTATTATTATTCAATAATCCTACAATCCATCACATCCAAAACTTAGTGGTGGAACCCGTACTAATAAAAACTTTCTCTTCACAGGTCAAGCCATCACCCAGATTACGTTACCAGACCACTACCACCAACCATTCTTGACCAACCCGCTAATCGGCAAAACCATCTCTATCGCCAAGTCCTTCCTTGACACCCTTGAAACATGCTTTGTTATCTTCCCTAACGGCTTCCCATATGAAGCTTATCCTAACAATAACCTTCCCGCAGGTCCCATCACATTCTTGGAAGCCGTCCAACCCTTCACTTCCTGCGGTATTGGTTTCTTGAACGTTCCTGTTTCTGCTAGTGGTACCTATGAGCTGTTGTCGACTGTCCGCCATTCTGCCGATAATAGTCAGAGTTTGACCAGACAAAGGCACCATTTGACCTTTGTTGAAATTGAACCCTGGAAGTCCGAGGCTGCTGATGCCGTTGATGTTAAAGATGCCTAAGATTATATTTTGTAAATCTTATAATGTTTCTTGTTGAGTTACGTGTTGTGTAATCCAATATACTTTTTGTAATGTTTATTTTGTTTATGTTTTTCATCTCACTAAAAGATTAGCCACGTGTAAAGAAAATAGGTCAGTTGGCAAAATTCAAAAGGGATTTCATCGTCCACTTTTGTTTCGCGAGTTTATTTTGTTTTTTTTTCTATTCTCACTACAAACTAACAACGAACGCTTTATGAAATGGCCGAAATTGAAATAAAACATATTTGTTATTTGAAAAGTTGGAGAAAAATATTTAACAATACATAGAAGATAAAATGTTTCTTGTATGTTTGTCATTAAATTTTTAACTGCAATTTATTGTTATAGCGGCCACATTCTGTAATACTCACTTTGTAAAAATTCCAAGTGTCTACCTGCAGTATTCAAAAGATACAGCCCCGTGACAAACGGACGAACGGATAGACAGCGAAGTCCCTGTAATAGGGCCTCGTTTAGCTAAATAAACTGCAAATATCTGAACTTAAAGTCAAAGCATAATACATCAATTAGACCATTCAATTATACTCACTTTTGAATTGTCAAGAAGGTGGTCAGTTAGCCAGAAAGTTGAAGCTACCTAGGTAGGCCTTTAAGGAGAAAAACGAGCAAGAAACTCCGAGGCCACTCTTTTCAATTTGGTTTTTACAAAAGTAAAGTCTGAATAAGTACCTACACTCTGACACTCGCCCATATAATCAATACCGATACTCTCAAAATACCCAGCAAACGTTACCTAAGTAACAAATCATTCACAGTCACCTGCCAACAGCATTGTTTTACGAAGCGAAGGCTTGACAGATCAAATTAATAACTGCGAGTTTAGATATTCCCATGACGCTGTCACAGTTCACAAAGTGCTGGAAGTCGGGCCAATGTTTAATGCAGTTACCAACTATACGCCTGACTCGATAGCTTGCCGTATTCAATGTTATGTAGCTACCTATTTTGAAGCGGGTGAGTTAAGGACGAGTTGGATTTTGGGTAATAAGGGTTAATTCAATTATTTGAGGTACCTTTTGAGGATTAGGGTATTAAATGTAGTTTTATAAGGTTTTGGCTGTGGTTTAAGCTAATTATATCTGGGTAGACTTGGCTCGTATAACAAAAACACAAAATTAAAAATTTTAAGTAACCCCCGACAGAAGAAAACATCACTACCGTAGCTTACAAAAGCGCTGATAACTTTGAAACCGCTAAACTGATTTCCATCAAACATAGCTAATAACACTCCCGACTAATATAACCTTTCAAACACAAAAAACAACACAAAAATCAAAGTCGGTTCATGCGTTCGCGAGCTACGATGCCACAGACATACACACACACACACCCACACACACACAGACACGTCAAACTTATAACACCCGTCGTTTTTGGGTCGGGGGTTAAAAACTGAGAGATAAGAAAATTTAGGTCCAATGTTTACCTAAACAAATAAATAAACTTGAAGAGTCTGTTTGTAATATATCAAAATAACAACTTTTTATTAAATGCATATATTAAACTAAACTTGCTTTATATTAAATGTGACTTAAGAAAAAATACTATAATTATCATGTCAAACTTGTCCCACTGCTGACCACTTCTCATACAGAAAACGCACGACAATTGATCACCACGCTTGCTCAAGGCGGATTGGTGATTTCAGACTTTATTTAATATAAGTCTAGGTTTGCTTACGATGTTTTCTTTCACCGATGTCATTTATGTCTGATAAACTTAGTAAGTACATATGATGATGTACATAAGGATTGAAAACGTTACGTTGGTACCTGTGATTTGACAAAATGATGACTTAATTGTGTTGGCACAAAACCTCCTTCCTTGCACAAAGATAATAAATACTTACTCTTCGTTCGTTAGCTATTTAAAATTGGAACAAACAAAAAACCAAAACAAAGTACAACATGATTACAACATCCTATTTAAAACAAAAACACGGTATCCAGATTTAAAATTTTTCATCCAGCCAGCCAGCTGGTTGTATTTTTTCTCTTTTCCATTTTTATTCACTTGATTAAGTTTCCAAGTGCTTCGAATTAAGAATAGTGCTTCCAGTGGATTTTTATTTTTAATGTAGATTCTTACTTGGAGTTGCTTAAAGTTGCAAGTTTGTGATGCAATCCGATGTAAATAGCTTACTGTTTTGTACTACGGAGCATTGAGGCCATGTTATGTTAAAGGAAATGGTTTTAAGTTAAGTTTTCCGTTGCTTTTAGTTGTGGGGAAGTTGTGTTTTTGTTTTATTTGATTGTTCTTTGTTTCGTGTGTGTTTTTGTTTACACTATGTACCTATTTATTATCGTTATTTTTAATTTGGTTTAAAATAAATTGAAAGGTTTCGCAGTACTTATATTATTTCGATTTAACTAATGATGGCCTTGTGTTGTGGTTGCCATGATTTCATAAATTATTTGGTGAATGGGTTGACAAGGAAATAGAGACTAATGCGAGACATATACCTAAGTACATAAGCTTACGTGGATTGCAAGATTACCTACATCCTTTTAAGGATACCATGATAATAACATTAAATAATTTACAAGAAGAATTTGAAAACAGAAGATAATGTATTTTGTAGAAATTAAAGTTCTATTCATTTATACCTATACCGCATGTATTACCTACATGAGTAAAAAGAAGAATATTGGCACAAAGCCGGTAACAAACAAAAATTGCATTTTCTGTACACATTTGTTGAACAGAAATTATAAAGGTGAATTAGCGACACTCAATAATAAAACTTTGCAAAGGTTAGATTTTCAAGCTGACATAACTATTCTACACCTCATCACAAACAAAAAGTGAAGCTAGTACGAGTTAGTACGAGAATTTGTTAAACATAATTATTTTCATAAAACAGACTGACCTACAAACCGTATCGCGTTTGTACTGAAACTCCGGATTGTTAAACACTGTTAAAGCCATCCGGTGAAACTAGCCCGCCATCTCATATCCGGACTTATCCGGGAGCTATGAGTGCAAGTTAAAAGAGATTATCCCCGCGGGGCAATTCTACTAACTTTTAGGAACGTTCGCAATCTGTCAAAAATGCCTCTAATTTACTTTCCTACATTTTTTGACACTGACTGTCATTGGGGTGAAATTGTGACTAGATTTTGGACGTTTTTAATTAGAAGAATTCGCATTCAGGTTATGCGCCGTTTAGACAGAAGTGGTGGCAGTGGCGGTCTCTTGTTAGTTTGTCTAGTTATCCGACATTAATGTTTTATCTTGTAAAAATGTCATAGAAGTTCTACATTTGTGTAAATCTAACAAGTAATTGTCACCTCCAATACTTCTGTCTGAATTTTGAATTATTCTTCAGCCAGCCATAAATATGACTTTAAATAGCAGATACATTTAGAAATTAAGATCAGGTCTATAAGTGAAATATATAAATTAAAATTAATCAAAATAAAAGTTTACATGATTACAATAGAGGTACAATTTTTCTGAATGTAGTGTTTGTTCTGCCTGATCTAGGTTTAATTAAAACCTGTGTTTCAGGTCATCACTTTACAATGAATTAAAAAAAGACAATTTAATAGAAGATAAATTCACAACAAGATAATAATTATAATACTTTTAAAGACTAGATCATTTGAGTATAAAATACTTAACTATCTAGACTGTTTAATAATATGTTTAAATAATTTATCGAATAATGCGAATGACAATAATATATAGACTAAATACTAAGCTTATGTAACTGCCTCGGTAGCCTAGTGGTTCTAAGCGCGACTGCTACGCTAGAGGTCTTGGGTTCGATTCCCAGGTCGAGCAAAAAGTGTTATTGGGTTTTTCTATGAAATTCTCAGTAGCAGCTCGGAGTTGGGATTTGTGCCCGGTTAATGGCAATAGGCTCGCCCCCTATTACATGGGACCTAAACATACCGGCGAACTGTGGGTGTACATTGTTACACCTCTGCCTAACCCTTCGGGGAATACAGGCGTGATGGTATGTGTTACTAAGCTTATGTTAAAATTTCTAGCAGTTTTACCGTGTCTGTATAATTAAGAGAAGACTAATATGTTATATCTTTGGTTAGTGGTCGCAGACTCTAGTTATGAATGCAGAGGATTATTATTATTTTTGCTATTTAAAAACATAATATATTAATTATTAGTCGCCACCAGTCGTGAGCACAAGTGTCAAGTTAATTTTTCGGTTTTCGGGTTCCTTTCTGGTTATCTTGGGCCGCCGACGCCTCACGCGATTAGTCGCAAAAATTAACTTGACATTTATGCTCACGGCTCATGGCGACTCCTATACAGGGTTATTTGTAAAACAATGACAACCTCTCAGGACTATGTTACTAACATCATAATCAACAACTTTTGTTCTATGTCATTTAAATATTTATCATATTTTTTTTTAATCAGACTTTCATACTAAAATAAAAACATTTAAATTGAACGCTCTAAATGTTACGAAGTCTATGCGAAGCAAACGAAAGCTATAGTAAAATAGCGAGGGGAGCGGGGTTAGGGCGGCGGGGGTGTTTGTACTTGACCTATTTACTTACTTACTTTATTTACTTACTTTATTTACGGAAATCTTTCAGTCGGCCATTCGCTTCGATGCGCTTGCGTTGCTTGATTATGTAAAAAATTATAGAACAAAAGTTGTTGTTTATGATGATAGTAATACAGTCCTGCAAGGTTGTCATTGTTTTACAAATAACCCTGTATAGTGGCAAAGTAATCGAATCGCTACCGCTCATGACATGAACTTTGCAAATAATATTTTTTGCTTCAACCAGAAGTAAGTTCAAACGGCACGAGTGCTCTTGACAAGTGGTTCCACGACAACGTGTTACTCTGAGCTGTCAAATAGTATATCATACCGTACAACCATAGGCATACCATACGAGTATAGCGAACCGGCGAACTGTGGGTGGACATTGGTACACCTCTGCCTAACCTTTCTGGGAGTACTGGCGTAATGGTATGTATGTATGTTTATGTGATTGTGAATAGAACTAGATGATGAGTTTGACTAACAATCGTTAGTTAGAAGTTGATTAGCAGTGTCGCTTTTACATTCATATAAAACGATATGAAATCATACGATGCACCTTTTCAGCATGATCAAGTAAGGCTTTATTTATTATCTTGATTAATTCCGTATTTTGCCCAATCAAAACAAGAATATAAAAATCTTAAGTACCAAAAATATTTTACCAATAACCGACATTGATAAGTTAGATTTTTGAGTACTTGGTAAAATAACTTAAGGCAATTTCTTTTTCCTAATTCGAATTTAATTCGAACAATTATTTTACTAAACTACATCCTAAATCCACCTTAACCGCACTTATCGAACAACCCTATCGCAACACACCCCGTAATTTTAACTAAGAATCTTAGACAACTTAACATTTAACATTATCCCTTATAATCCTCAAACAATTAACTCCAGAATTTGATCTCAACGTAATCCCATACAAAATATGGTCATATGTCCCAATAGTGAGGAGGGTACGTCGTATATCGTTGGTAAAGACGGTCGGAGACCACAACGCCGCTGATGTTTGCCTCCTTTATTTATACATATATACAAATAAATAAAATTGAAGTGTCTGTTTGTAATTTTAAATTAACAGCTTCTCACTAACATAACATAACATATCATCACGCCTGTATTCCCCGAAAGGTTAGGTAGAGGTGTACCAATGTACACTCACAGTTCGCCGGTACGTTTAGGTCCCATATAATAGGGGGCGGGCCTATTTCCATTAGGACCGGCACAAATCCTAACTCCGAACTGCTACTGAGAATTTCATAGAAAAACGCAATAACACTTTTTGCTTGACCAGGGAATCGAACCCAAGACCTCTAGCATAGCAGTCTAGGTAGCAGTCTACTTAGGACCACTAGGCTAACGAGTCAGGCTTCTCACTAAATGAAAGAATATACGGTACTTTCATCAAAAAATATTTTTTTTTTTAATGTTGGTCTGTCTGTTTATTCTGGCTAATCTCTGAACTGGCTGGACAGGATTTTGATGGGACTTTCACTCGCAGATAGCTAATGTTATAAGGAGTAACTTTTATTTTAGAAATTGTATTTATTTTAATAAAAAAAACAGAGTGGATCATCATTGGTACACCTCTGCCTAACCCTTCGGGGAACACAGGCGTGATGGTATGTAAAGAGGGTGAAACCAATGAAATACTTAGTGAACGCGAACGAAGACACGGGCAACAGCTAGTTTAGATTATTAGTTATGGGTACATACTCCGTCCAATTTCGGAACGTTTGTGATATTTTACGTGTGTTTTTGGAATTCATTTGTTTTGTTTAAGTTCTGGGATTTGTGGAGCTGTCCTGTCGTCATGGGAAGGTTTTGGCGCCCGCCTCTGTTGAATAAGATTTGCGAGTTCGATACCTGACAAGTAACAATGTGATTTTTTAATTTATGTGCCCTTTTTAAGTTTATCGACATTGGACATCGGTGAAGGAATACATCGAGGAAACCTGGACTTAAAATGAATATAAGTCTCAAATTACTAATCCGCCTTGGACAAGCGTGGTGATATTAATCACCACGCTAATCGTCATCAAAGAGATCACATGGACATTAGTCCATGTCATCTCTTTATGCGAAGAGGCCTTTGCCCGGCAGTGGGACAGTAATTGGCTGGTATTTTATGATACACGATCAATCCTGGATATTCAGATTTAAATGCGACACCCGTTCGATGATTTGAATTATGTACTGAGTCGTTGGTCGCGTGGTCGCATGCGCACTTGCTAAACGTGAGTACGATTCCCAGAGCCGCAAAGCCTTATTGTATTTTTCCATGAATAATTCCACAGTTCAGCAACCTGGAGTCTGAAAATTAATGGTGTGACGCCTCCGTGCCTCGAAAAGCGCGTCCGTTGGTCCTGCGCCTGATCTCCTTTTTCCTCTTTTAAAGTTTATCTTGGACATCACTGACATTGGTGAAGGAATACATCGTCTGGAAACCTGGCCTTATAATTAATATAAGTTTGAAATCGTCAACACCTCGAGCAAATGTGGCGATCAATGCTCATACCTCCCTGAATCATTTAGGCATAACAATAATAAAAAAAATTGATTATGAAATAATCTATTGGCCTACTGATTAATAGAAAATCAATCAGATCAGATTACTGTTATCTATATTTCTCTGATATTATTATGTAGATACTATTTTCGTACTAAACCAGATTATAATTATCATGATTGTTCCACCTTGTGTGTGGAACACGAGTTTGGAATTACGACTACCCGTCAGCTCTTATTTGTACCATCACGCCTGTATTCCCCGAAGGGTTAGGCAGAGGTGTAACAATGTACACCCACAGTTCGCCGGTATATTTAGGTCCCAAGTAATAAGGGGCGAGCCTATTGCCATTAACCGGGCACAAATCCTAACTCCGAGCTACTACTGAGAATTTCATAGAAAAACCCAATAACACTTTTTGCTCGACCAGGGAATCGAACCCAAGACCTCTAGCGTAGCAGTCGCGCTTAGGACCGCTAGGCTACCGAGGCAGTTATTTGTTTTGATGTACAATCCATCAAAGAGCAAAATAACCATCGTCATCAGATTTAGTTTTTATATAGTAGCTGTTGCCCGCGTGTTCGTTCGCGTTCACTTTTTCAATGGTTTCATTATTGTTTTCGTGTAGCCCTGTATTTTTATTAAAATAAATATTTTGTCAAAATAAATATAATTTCTAAAATAGAAGTAGACTTAGTTACTCTTTATAACATTAGCTATCTGCGAGTGAATGTCCCGTCAAAATCGGTCCAGCCGTTTCAGATATTAGCCGGAACAAATAGGCAGCCAGACAAAAATTTTAAAAATAGGGTTTTTGATGTAAATGCCATGCATACTTTCATAATTAGGCATTTAGTAAAAAGCTGTTAATTTGAAATTACAAACAGATACAACAATTTTATTGATTTGTATAGATATATATCTTCTTAACTGCCTCGGTAGCCTAGTGGTCCTAAGCGCGACTGCTACGCTATAGGTCTTGGGTTCGATTCCCAGATCGAGCAAAAAGTGTTATTGGGTTTTTCTATGAAATTCTCAGTAGCAGCTCGGAGTTAGGATTTGTGCCCGGTTGTCCCTTTTACATGGGACCTAAAACATACCGTCGAACTGTCGGTGTACAATGGTACACCTCTGCCTAACCCTCCGGGGAACACAGGCGTGATGGTATGTTTATGTTATATATCTTCTTCTATGATCGTTTATTAGAAAGCCTTTGTCCAGCAGTGGCCAGAGCAACAGCTAAATCGATATAACCTCTATTCGATCCAGCTGTGAACACGATGTATCGATACTCTATCAACGTCAGTTAACTACCAACTTCACTTCTTCACTTCTTCGTTGACGCGTCAGTGTGCAATGCGGTATTAGAACAAAATGTTAGAGAAGTATAATGAATGCTTCTCTGTCATGTTTTGTTTCATGTTGAATGCAAGGTAAAGTAACGTGGAAATTGCAATATTGGGAAAGGTCAAATCTTTATGTGGGGTATACTAGTGTCTATCTTTGGAGTCAGTAGATTTGTGAATTTTTGTTGCAATACAGACAGAAATAGTGCGAGCAGAAGGTATGTAAAATGCATTTTTTTTAACATGTCATATCTTCATGTAAATTATATAAATCGAATCTGAACAGAATATTTTTTTAATTTTTGGGTTTTTCTATGAAATTCTCAATGGCAGCTCGGAGGTAGGATTCGTGCCCGGTTAATGGCAATAGGCTCGCCCCCTATTACATGGGACCTAAAACATACCGGCGAACTGTGGGTGTACATTGTTACACCTCTGCCTAACCCTTCGGGGAATACAGGCGTGTTGTTGTTGTGTAGAATAATTTATGAAAATCTAGTACGTACCATATTTTTAATTTAATTTCTAGCTTATTGTGTATATCCTACTGGGCAAAAGCCTCCTCTTTCTACTTCTAAACTACTCTGTCTCGTGAAGTTCCTAGCCACGTGATCAGATCATCCATCGCTAAACCACCTTTGTCGAAGTCGATCTTCACGACAATTTTAAGGCGTCTAGTGAGGGATAACCCTTGCCTATCTCATCGTTTGCATTCGCATGACGTTACCAGTGTAGTCCCACATCAGCCAGGCTGTTTTTCTATTCAATGTTTGTAACTTAAGGTAGCATCTTTTGCGGCGGCGAAGCGAAGGAAGGAAGTGAAGGGCGGTTGAGGCAGAGAGCCTCCCGTCCCAGCCGCCATGGGGACGCTCCGGGCGTCGGGAGCCACGAAACGACTCCCGGCCACGGTAGACGCGGGCTTGTGGACGGTGAGCAATCGGTAGCTCACCGTCCGTACGTTGCATAACGACTCTTTGAGGTCCGTTTGTGTTCCACGCGCGCCTCAAAAAGATGTCAGCAGTTGGACGGGCTAGTCAGGGCCGATGCCTGCCGACGCTGCGGGTCGTACGAAAGAGATACCGCGCCCCAAGAACGGAAAGGGCACAAGAATATTATCTTTACAAAAAAATTAAAATAATTAAATAATTTATTTGTACAAATCCAAATAGAACAAGCATAACCATCAGATAATAAAATAACTCAGTAAATAAATAGGCTGACAGGAGTTATGTCACAAAATTTAAATGCAAATATATTTTTCCACGTTGACAATTTCCGAAAACGTCATATTACACAATCAACATAAAGGAAAAATGAAACCGTGCGCAATCATCATTGGGAGTTGGGATTGTAATTTTTTCAGGCATTACATTGAAAGGGGATTTTTGGCAAAAGCTATTTTTGACGTTTAACCTACCTGTATCTAAGTACTGTACCGTTTTGTAATCGTCCTGTAGTAAGGGCAATTTAACACCGAAAATAAGAAAATTTTATTAAGATCAAAATTAACCACCATCTCGCCTCTATTTACACACTTGGCCGATATGTTTTTAGGTCCCATGTAATAGGGGGTGTGCCTATTGCCATTTACCGGGCATAAATCCTAAGTCCGAGCTGCTACTGAGAATTTCATAGAAAAACGTAATAATACTTTTTGCTCGACCTGGAATCGAACCCAGGACCCCTAGTGTAGCAGTCGCGCTTAGGACCACTAGGCTAACTAGACAGTTAATAATTACGTTAAATAATTAAATGTTACACTAATACCATAATGAAAATTAATCAGAGTTAAATATTCAAAATCACTAAAATACTTTGTAAAATGGAAGCAATTATGATATTCAGAGCATAATAATATTGTGATATATTAGTTTTTATGCCAGGTATATCGCATTCACGTGTAATATTTTATGATCCTGCATACATACTCATCTGCTTAGCCTTTTCTCAACTTTGTTGGGGTCGGTTATCAATCTAACCGGATGCAGCTGAATACCAGTGTCTTACATGGAGCGACTGCCTGTCTGACCTCTACAACCCAGGAGGTCAGATAGGCAGTCCTGCATACAATGAAGTTTTTTGTCCATTATTCTTCATACGAAACTACCTTTAGGGAGAGGTAACTAGACAGAAAAATAAAAGAAAGGATCATTGGAATCAACAAATTTTCATCTTACAACAGTAGTGATTAGAGCCTTATCTTATGTACATAAAGCCTATATTAGGAGAATTCGCTCTTCCATGCATTATTAGTATTAATAAAATACTAGATTCAACTCCATTTTCTTGTATTTATATGGTTTTCAAAAGTGCCTTTTAATTGTCTAATTGAAATAAATGATTTGACTTGACATGTTTACAAAATCTGTAAACACGTAAACATGATGTATGTTTGTATCTATGTATGTATCTTTCCTCACATAGTTTTTGACTGCTACGCCGAAGGTCTTGGGTCGATTCCCAGATCGAGCAAAGTGTAATTGGTTTTTCAGAGTCAGGATTTGTGCCCGGTTAATGGCAACAGGCTCGCCCCCTATTACATGGGACGTGAACATACCGGCGAACTGTGGGCGTGCCTTTGCCTAACCCTTCGGGGAATACAGGCGTGAAGGTATGTGACTCTGCATTGTTTACAAAATCTGACTAAAGCTAGAGATTTCAAAATCCCGTCTACCATTAAAGTTTATTACGGGAAAATAAACTTCTAATGAACTATTCAAATGTACACATTTTTATACACGGTTCTTATTTTTTCAAGAGGTAACACAAAATGCCGAGTTCGCATGCACAATGGGCACTGACGAGGGCTATTAGCATATCAGTTGCGTCGTTAGACTGGGATTCAGGATTCTCTATACAAATGAAACAAGCGTTGGAAAGGAAAAGTTTTGTATGCCATTATGAAAAATATAATTTAGAGCTCATTGAATTCTCTTGTATGGATTTGTTTTTTTTTCGTATTGGAATGTTTATTCTTTCATGTTTTTGTAGAACATTTTTATTGTAGCTGCCTTTTTATGTGCTTATTAAAGTTGTAGTATGCAAGGTTCGTTGGTGTTCTATTGAGTTATCCTCCAGAACTATTAGAGGTAAACAAATGGCAGATGAAATTGGGGCATTTCACTGAAACCATATTTTTAGTGAAATACCACAATTTCATCTGTCATTTAGCGAAAAATACTTTCTAGGGTTCCGTACCCAAAAGGTAAAACGGGACTGTATTACTAAGACTCCGCTGTCCATCTGTTGTTCCGTCTGTCACTAAGCTGTATCTCATAAACCGTAATAATAAGACAGTTGAATTTTTTATAGATGATGTATTTCTGTTGCCGCTGTAACAAAAAATATTACTTACCCACAGAGTAAAACAGGACCCTATTACTAAAACCCCGCTGTCCGTCCATTGGTCCGTCTGTCACCAAGCTGTATCTCATGAACCATGATCGTTAGACAGTTGAAATTTTTACAAATGATGTATTTCTGTTGCCACTATAACAAATAATACTAAAAAACCCCTTACAAGAAACGTGATGTTTTTGTCGTTTTTATAGATGATGGTACGGAACCCTTCGTGCGCGAGTCCGACTCGCATTTGACCGGCTTTCTATTATTTAGAAGACTTAGCACGAGACGTAAATAACGTGTTAATGTAAATAAATGTTGAATAGAAAATACAACTTTACTATCTTACAACATAATTTATGCATCGATAACAATAACATTAGAATCATCCATAGAACATTAATAAAGTTTTTAATTTCGTATTAGCGAACGATTTCCAATTCAAAAAACAATTACATAAGTGTACGTTTACATAACCTTTTTGATCGGTTGAATTAATATAGAAAGTTCAGAATATTACCAATATTACTCAAACATTCATTTTCTGCTACTCCGATGGTCTCGTGGTCGCCAGCGCAACTATTGAGCATGAGGTTCTGGGTTCGATTCCCAGGTCGAGCAAAGTGTTATTGGATTTTTCCATTAGGAATTTCTCACTAGCAGCTCGGAGTTAGGATTTGTGCCCAGTTAATGGCAATAGGCTCGCCCCCTATTACATCGGACCTAAAACATACCGGCGAACTGTGGGTGTAGATTGGTACACCTCTGCCTAACCCTTCGGGGAATACAGGCGTGATGGTATGTTATGGTATGTTATGTTATGTTATTCATTTTCTGCCAAGTCTTTTACCAACTATGTTGGGGTTGGCTTCAAATCTAACCTAGCCGTAGACTGGTATTTTCGCGGGCCTGTGGACGGTGAGCAATGAGTCACCGTCGGTACGTTGCATAACGACAGGCCGCGGCCGTGTCGACGGCGCATTCGTGTTCCACGCGCGCCTCAAAGAGATGTCAACAAATTTTGAAGGGGCCACTCAGGGCCGATACCTGCCGGGGTTGTGGGTTGTTCGTAAAAGATACCGCGTCCCCGGAACGCAAAGGGCACAAGAAGAAACATGGATGCGATTTAGTCAGTAAAAGTCGGACACTCCCGCCCCGCCCTGGGCGGGGGAAGTCATTTGATGACTTCCCATCCCTAAAAAAAATACCGGTATTTTACACGGAGCAACTGCATCACTGACCTGTACAACCCAGTTACTGGAAAACACGAACATTTGCGAAATTTTTTAATTGCTTGTAACACTACAAATTTTACGTGGAATGTAAGCGATTTATGTAGGTACATAGCACTGCAAATTGGTACGTATGTGAAGGATGGAAAACACGGGATTGATGGAAAAATGCAGAAGTTAAAGGAATTCCACGATGAGTTTATCCATTGCAGGTGTTTTAAGGTGTTATAAGTTTGACGTATCTGTGTGTGTGTCTGTCTGTGGCATCGTAGCTCCCGAACTCATGAACCGATTTTGGTTTTGTTTTTCGTGTATGAAAGGTGAATTAGTCGGGAATGTTCTTAGCTGTGTTTGATGGAAATCGGTTCAGTGGGCTCAAAGTTATCAGCTCTTTTGTTAGCTGCGGTAAGAATTTCTACTCTCCTGTCGGGGTTTACTTAAAATTTTTAATTTTATGTTTGTAGGGAACAGTTGTTTTTTATATATTTCAGAGTTGGTTCCATTGTGAAAGTTGTTTATATTCGTGAGTACTTTTACCCTCTGAAATATGGCAGGTGAATAAAATGTAACATGTAGGTAAGTCTTAAATCGCCAATACCCGAACAAATCGAACTAACAAAACAATAACGTAAAATGGGACTTAACATTCTCAGAATTAATTAATTACAACTCTTTTTTTATAGTTCCATGTTTAAATACAATATTTATTTGGTTAGATAGAATACAAAAACGCAACGAAACCGTAGCAAATGTATTGATTTAAAATTTGTGTATTGAAGAACAAGGAGATTGGTGTACAGGTAGCTAACTTGCAACTACTTTTGAACAGTCTTGTGAGTGTGCTTAGGACGTACTTTATGAGACTTGACTACTTCACGCCTTAAGTGTTAAAAGTTTCTAAAGCAATGGTGTATCTGAACGCTAATAACGATAGCAAAAAAAATTATAGAATCTAGCCTCAGCGTCAGTCAATGTCAAAAAGTTGACAAAAATCTGGATAAATAAGTAAATTTTATAGACAGAGATTAGAATACGAACGTTCTTAATAATACGGGAATTGTTCCTCTGATATTGTGTCATGCGTGCCCTAATGCCTGCACGTCTTAGAAATTGATGGACGCTACTGATGGAGCTAAATTCGTGTCCAATTTCTTGGCCAACTCAATATACAGGATGTAAAAAATATACAACAGTAACATAACTAGTTCGTTAGCCTAGTGGTCCTAAACGCGACTGCTACGCTAGAGGTCTTGGGTTCGATTCCCAGGTCGAGCAAAAAGTGTTATTGGGTTTATATATTAAATTTTCACTAGCAGCTCGGAGTTAGGATTTGTGCCCGGTTCGCCCCCTGTTACATGGGTCCTTAACGTACCGGTAAACTGTGGATGACACTGGTACACCTCTGCCTAATCCTTCGGCGAATACAGGCGTGATGGTATGTTACGTTAAAACATACCTTATAGATGTTAACTACGCATTCTGCCCATCAAACAAAGGAACATTGTGCTACTTTTTCTCCTGGGGAACGACTTTCATTTTTGCTATTTTATTTCTACCATCGACACCTTAAGACAAAGAAAACTTACTACTCCTAAAAAAATATTTGAAAAATAAATAAAGGTAGTTTGTAAAAAAATGTATTGACCTGAATACCAAATTATTTGTTCAACTGTACGCAAAAACTAGGTTTTGGTTAGAATATGAAATCTGAGCCACCGGAAAAAATAGAATTACCCTTTATAACAGGTTATGAATAATGTATGCGATAAAATGTCACGTTTCCAATAGTGCCGGTATATATTTAATCTAGTTAACAGACGCTTCGATAGTTGAGTTATTTTTATATTGCAACATTTGATTTTGAGATGCTTTCTATTTTTGGAATATTTTGTTTACTGCATGTTTTCTTTTGCATCCAAAGGCCACTTAGATAAGTTCAACTTTTACAGATAGGTTGGATTTAATCAAAGGAATTTGAAATGATTATGGCGTATGCTCTTTTCGTAGGCAAGCCCAGAAATCGCACGCCCCACCTGCTGCATAACAATCCATATGGAAAGGTACTATGCTATGTATATATCTTTGGGATTTTTAAAAGGGATAAAAAAACCCTCATGGGATCTCTTCGTGGTCTGTCTATCAAGACACCTTTTACAAGAACGCGTGAAGGTCCCATGAAGCAGTAAAAAGTGTAGTTTCTAAGTCAATACAATCACAAAATGTATGACCATCCACGCCGCAAATTTTATAAATCATTAATTTGTGGGTATAGTAGGTGGTGGTTGGTGGCGGTGGTAGATTGGAGATAGAACCGTGGGCAGCCGGGTACAGCTTTGACACAGAACCCTCCGAGTTCTCCGGTTATTTTTAACAATACGTTTTAAAGAAGAAAGACCAAGAAAGAAAGAAAAACCATTTATTCCCGCGTAGGTGACAAGGATAAGTGCACTTACTCAATACTGTTGACTATTATTTGAATATCAAGATTTGTGTATATCTTTTGTTGGAGATCCTAAATAAATAAAAGTACAAAAACCGAGGTGTCGAATAAACATAAAATTATGACATCCAATTCATAACCGCATCACATACATTACCTGCTTTGCAACCACCTTATGTCCATACACATTATATCATAAATCATGACCTATAAATTAACAAACCTATTTCCCGTTGTCCTATTACATTTATTACCGGTCGAACTGTCTATCCAATTTAAAATCGAAACCAGTTTACGGGATCGAATTTATTGGTCAATACGATGCGAGCTCTAATAAAATATACGATAAACAAGTTAACGTTACTTTTCAAATTATAAAATGGCGGTTTGGCGTGTGTTGGTGACAATTTTTATAGGCTACAATGTTCCGGCCTGAATATAATCCAGAGGTATGACATCAAGCGGATTGTATTTAAATTGCATTTCGAATATGGCTTTGATTGGTCTGATTTTTCTTTTTTATTTTGTTCGACGAAATTGTGTCAGCCTGCATTACTAGAAATGGAATGATTTCATTTTATTTCACGTTCTATTGACGTTTAAATACGGTCTAAAATGTTTTAACTAGTAATCTGTTTGTGTTAGTTCTAATTGTTGTTATGCGGAATGTTCAATTCATTTGATTAAAATACAGTTAGTTGCAATTATCAAACTGCCCCGTTGGTCTCGTGGTCACAAACGCGACCGATGAGCGTGGGTTCCCGGGTTCGATTCCCAGGTCAGGCAAAAAGTGTTATTGGATTTTTTCATTAGGATTTGCTCAGCAGCCGCCCGGAGTTTGGAAGTTGATGGTGTGACACCCCCGTGACTCGGAAAGCACGTAAAGCCGTTGGTCCCGGCTGTCATTCGTAGATCTTTGATAGTGGTTACGGATAGTCAGAAGCCAGGAAGTCTGTCAACCAGTCTAATCAAGATGTATCGTGTTGCCCAGTAGGTAACTAGGTTGTGGAGGTCAGACAGGCAGTCGCTCCATGTAAGACACTGGTATTCAGCTTCATCGGGTTAGGCTGGAGGCCGATCCCAACACAGTTGGAAAAAGGCTAAGCAGATGATGAGTTACAATTATCAAATTACTACTGAAGGTTAATTCTGTTCAAACGAACCAAAAAAAAACTCCCCGTTTTTTGATTTTACGGTAATGATTTTGTCGATTGATTACTAACCATAGATAATTAACGCTGAATAATTGATTTGTATTCCCAGCATAAGTTTGAGATGGAAGTACAATAATAATACAATGTTGAATTAGTGAGACGTAATAAAGAGAACTGTGGGTGTACATTGTTACACTTCTGCCTAACCCTTCGGGGAATACAGGTGTGATGGTACGATGGTATGTAATAAAGAGATTGTGAGTTAGCTCGGAAAATTAAGCTCGAATGTGAAATTTTGAAAGATCCTTAAACTTTTGTAATGGTTATTGCTCATTACAACAGTACCGCTCTGTCACGACAATTACTCGGCCTGCATCGTTTTCAAACCCAACCTTTAACTGGAAACACGCCGCCCGCAAGCTGTCAGCTATTTATCTTTTCAATCATAAAAAAAAAATTAGTCCTAACCGTACCCTTTCCTTAATCTGGCCCTTTAATAACAAATTATTACGATGACCGTATAGGTCATCACAAATCAACGTTTTTCCTGAACCATAAGAATATTTCCTCCATTCAAGGTATTGGTAACTTCCTAACTTAGATAGATGCATTCTATGTCTCACTTTCATAGCAAGTTCTCAAGTCGTTCCATCTTAAGTTCTTGTCACCGATCGCCGCTTTAAATTTATTATCCCATTCCGTGACAAATCTCAACGATTTTCTTGAAGACACGTCAACGGAGGCCATCAGTATCGACGTATGAATTTATTGGGCTATACGTCGTGTTCAAGCGTCTGTCTATAGTTAAGGAATTTTAGTCTTGCATCAATGGTTGAAATTATTCAGGAAATATTCGTCCGCGTGGAATGAATGTTTACCATGCTCTTAGATGGCAGGAATTTTTACAACTTACTTGACATTTATCGTCATACAAGCTTCTGGTCGTAACTTCGTCGGCGTTTTTTACCCGCGTTACGTTAGGGTTTTGGTTACTGCTCTTCTCTTCTCTGGTCATAGCGTGATGTTATATAACCTGTACTGTTCCTCATGAATCTGGCTATTATATAAGGGTAATTTTTGGGTTTTTGGGTTCCCTTCTAGGTTTTTTGGGTCACCGACGCAGCACGCAATAGGTCGGATTGATGGACCAATCGCGAGTAGCGTCGGCGACCCAAAAAACTCAGACAGGGACCCAAAAAATTAACTTGATATTTGTGATCACGACTCATGGCGACTTTGATTTTTTTCAATCCGACTGTTAGTTTCAGAGATTAGCGCGTTTAAACAAACAAAAATACTCTTCAGCTTTATTATATTAGTATAGATTAGTTAAATTAATTATTATTCACAAACATTATTAACAAACCATTTCTTTCAATTAGACCATTTAAAAGCACTTTTGGACGACAAATAAAAGGTAAAAAAAAAATTAAAAATATTGAATCTAGTCGCCCATGAATGGGCGAGAAACTCGATACATAGTATTTTAAAATATGTATAAAAATAAGATATTGTTACATTTTTTTTTTTTAGGGATGGGATATCATCATGTGGCTTCCTCCGCCCTGGGCGGGGCGGGAGGGAGTGTCAGACTTTTACTGACTAAAACCCATCCATGTTCCTTCTTGTGCCCTTTGCGTTCCGGGGGCGCGGTATCTCTATCGAACAACCCGCAGATACAGTTACATTACAAGAATACAACAGTGTAAAGATTTTGCACACTCAGATTTTATAAATAACAATCACTTGATAAAACATACCATCACGCCTGTATTCCCCGAAGGGTTAGGCAGAGATGAACCAATGTACACCCACAGTTCGCCGGTAAGTTTAGGTCCCATGTAATAGGGGGCGAGCCTATTGTCATTACCGGGCACAAATCCTAACTCCGAGCTGCTACTGAGAATTTCATAGAAAAACCCAATAACACTTTTTGCTCGACCTGGAAATCGAACCCAAGACCTCTAGCTTAGCAGTCGCGCTTAGGGCCACTAGGCTAACGAGGCAGTCATAAAACCAAACTGAACGTCCCAATTTTTTCTATAAATATTAGTAACAAAATAACAAACGAGGCTTTTTGTTACACAATTACAAGACAAGTCCTTATATATCCAAAGAATGAAGGGAGCGTTAATGAAATAACGTGATTGCCAACATACGAACGGATTACAGGGTGCCGACAAAATATGACTTGTCATGTGAGCATGCGAGAATTCAGTTGAATAACGTACAAAGACAAAGGTACCTATTTACATAACTCATGTACTTGTACGGTTTCCTATGAAACACGAATTTCCAGTAATCAAATACAGTGTGATCTGTGGGAGACAGATTTGATTGTAAAATTAATTGTTTGTAAAAAAGGGAAGTAGGATTTTGTAGTGTTGTTAGTGAGGTAGCAGTTTGCCTGTTAATTGACGAACAGGGTAGGTAGAGGACTAGTTGTACTCTTTAAAGAATCTCGTCCGGGAAAGTACTACCACCATATTTTTATCTGCCGCCAAGGCGCGATGCTGTATTCCGGATTTAAGGTTATGGGTGCTGGTGTAATGTAGCGTCAGTTCGTCTCTGTGATGGCCACTCATATGTGAAGCTTCTGGTATTACAGATATAAATAAGCGCCGGTGGCCACTTAACCCCAGAAGGCCAATTCTCGTAATGAAATCGTACAAAATCAAATCACAATCTCATCTCAGCGACAATCTTGCCAAAAAGTTAGGTAAAATAGAAGATTTTTCACGGATAAGGCTAAGATTAGAATGCGAAAGGTTTTTGTGTTAAATAATAATTTATGCCCATTTAAACCGCGGCTAAAGCTCGCAAATAATGTAAAAGCTTCCCAGCTAGATTTTCAAGTAAAAGAAGAAAAAAAATCCATAAACCTTTTGTTAAAAGAGGTCATCAACGTTATAAATAAGAAAACTTAAGGACGTACAGACGGAAGATAAACACACACCATACCATCACGCCTATATTCCCAGAAGGGTTAGGCAGAGGTGTACCAATGTACACCCAAAGTTCGCCGATGTGATTAGTGATAGATTAATGTAATAGGGGGCGAGCCTATTGCCATTACCTATACAAGGAACCTAACTCCGAGCTGCTACTGAGAATTTCATAGAAAAATCCAACAACAGGAACAAAAATAACATGAACAAGTTCAAACGCAAACGTAATAACAATAGGAGAAGGCTAGGTAGGTACCACCTCAATTTACCTAACAGATCCTGAGTCACCAGCAGAAAATGCCGAAGAGACCCCATTTACAACCGAGACCAAATCGCAGGAAACGATTGACATTTAATTTAATATCAAAGGCCATTCGGCCATTTTGAACTGTTCAAGTCCATTATCAAGATCTTGTTTTGGCTGCACAAAGACTTCTGTCCTGTATTCAATTGGATGATAGTCTGTGACTTGGTCTTTCATTAAATGGAAAATTGCAAAGTTTATAATTAAAATATACTGAATATTTTGGTGTGGTGGAAGATACACAATGAATGGGCAAGATAAGAAAGATGTGAGCATGAGATTGGCAAGAGTTGTTAGACAGCTACTAGATAAATGTATAAATTTAATTAAAGTAGGTACAGTATAGTCTGTTTTAACAGAATAACATAAATGTGTTGAAAGACATTTTATGACAAAAATTTTGAATGGAATTAAAATGCAAGCGTTTGGAATTGATACACAATTTAAGCGACCTGCTTAGAACCAAATTATAGTTAATATGTAGTCTGTACCTACCTATTTTCATACCAAAAGAATAAATGCGGTAAATTAAAAAAAGTACGATGATTTTTATTTAGGAAAATTCGATTGATTGGAATGGTAAAATATATAAGTAAAAAAATATATGAAAAATATAGTGAAATGTATGTCTGGCATGCAAACAGCTTTCTACGAAATCAATTTCAAAATTCGACCAGTAGTTCCAGAGATTAGTACGTTGACATAAAAATACTAACAAACAAGCTCTTCAGCTTAATAACACCTTTAGATAAAGATAACATTAAGTATTTAATTGTTATGACAACTGAACAATCTGTTTTGAAATATTAACAGTCTGTTGACTTCAATGAGTGTTAGTTTTTGTGGAATTAGCAAGAACAGATTTTGAAATAACTTTGCCCGTGACTTTGTCCGCGCAAATGTCGCTTTTCTGATAGGTTTTTTTCTCGTGATACCCAAATTTTTCTTCTAATATTAAAGTAGCCAATATTATACCCAGCTATCTGCTAAAGTAAGTACGATCAAAATTAGTCCAGTCGTTCCGATAATATGCCAGAACATATCGATAGAAACACAAAATTTACAAAAATCTTGTTTTTTTGTGTGTATAACATAACATACTATCTCGCCTGTATTCCCCGAAGGGTTAGGCAGAGGTATAACGATGTACACCCACAGTTCGCCGGTATGTTTAGGTCCCATGTAATAGGTGGCGAGCCTATTGCCATTAGCCGGGCACAAATCCTAACTCCGAGCTGCTAATGAGAATTTCATAGAAAAACCCAATAACATTTTTTGCTCGACCTGGGAATCGAACACAAGACCTTTGTGTGTTCTGTTACTAAAAGCTGTTATTTTGACATTACTAACGGACACTTAAATTCTATTTATATATAGATATAGATGTAAGTGCTGTCGCTAATAATATACGAAATTAAAATAATAACTATTTGAAATATGAAGAAGTTTACAAAGTTTATGAATGAATATTCAAAACAAACTCAGTTTTAATAACAATTTGCAAATATATTGAACAAAGACTTCTCCTAAAATAATTTTAATTTTGCCAAACTAAATGAAGTTTTTCAAAAACATGTACCCACTTTGTTTAATGTTTTATTACAGATGGTTTGAAGGTCATAAAAATATTGAAAATTAATTAACTATTTTGTGTTGATTTCTAAATTAGAGTATTTTAACCAACGTGTTCAAAAATTTCGATTCCCAGGTCGAGCAAAGTGTTATTGGGTTTTTCTTTGAATTTCTCAGTAACAGCTCGGAGTTAGGATTATTATGTGCCCGGTTAATGGCAAGAGGCTCGCCCCCTATTACGTGGGACTTAAAACATACCGGTGAACTGTGGGTATACATTGGTACACCTCTGCCTAACTCTTCGGGGAATACAGGCGTGATGGTATGTTATGTGTTCAAAAACTATATTTAAAATTAAAAGTAGATGCTATGTTTTATGAGCGATAAGCGATAGGAACCAACTATGAGTCATTCAACATTCTGCATATAAATTTTATTATTCAACGATATAGTGGACACCGTAAATATCAAATTATCAAATAAAACCATTTATTGCATTTTTTTGATTTGATAGGTACATCATCAACATCACCCCTAATTGTACATCATTACAAATTGCATCCATCATCACTGGATAGAACTGCCTCGTTAGCCTAGTGGACCTAAGCGCGACAGCTACGCTAGAGGTCTTGGGTTCCATTCCCAGGTTGAGCAAAAAGTGTTATTGGGTTTTTCTATGAAGTTCTTAGTAGCAGCTCGGAGTTAGGATTCTTGCCGGTTAATGGTAATAGGTTCGCCCTTTATTACATGACACCTAAACATACTGGTGAACTGTGGGCGTACATTGGTACACCTCTGCCTAACCCTTCAAATACAGGCGTGATGGTATGTAGAAATTGCATGCTATTTAACTCGATCCTCGGGTAATTTCACTCATCGAAGGGGCCATTCTCTTATTTTTAAGAATTGCATAATAATCTCAGTCTTAGAGTGTAAAATATACGAGCACCTATAATTTACGTCACTTTTATCAAGTTTTTAACATTCGTTGGCGCAGAGATGAGATTGTTAATAAACGTTTTTAATTACTAGAATTGACAGCCTGATAGCATTTAGATAAAAAAGAGTAGCCCGGTATTAAGCCACTCTATAAAGGTCTTCAAAGACAATATTACAAAAATCTTTCTCATCTTCTACGCTACCGTGCCGAAACTTAGCCTATAGAGCACTGTAGACACGCCCAAATTCGCCTGCCATCTTATTCGCCTAACGGGAGCCCAGTTCCACCTAATATTTTATGCAAAGACGAGGCGCGTCTACCAGCGTGACAGACTTCTGTTGTTTGCACAGGAGAGATCAAAAAGGGAATTGGCTCTAAATCCTCGGCCCCGTGTTCTGAATAACAAACTAATTTATCCATCGTTCGACGTAAATTTTAATACAAATTTCGTGTGTCCCTACAATTTTGTAGATGGAACGTTATTTTTCTTGGCAGCTGTAATTTTTTTCTGGTGTTGTTGAGTACAGAACCCGGTTTTGTTTTTTGGTGCTTTATCATTTAATGGAACCGCCGTGGAACCTTTTTTTGATGTGAGTAGGTACTAAACTTCCTTTGAGATTAAATATTCAAGGCGTCGCGACGTAATATTGAAAGGAATATATATAGTGCTGTCTTTTTCTATATAACAAACGTTGACTGAGAAAAACGGCCCGCTTTTTTGTTCAAATTCAAACATCTCTTTTTTTTGTAAAGGATCATATAAATAAGATGCTGGTTTCTTTCAGTCTTCAGTCCTATTTATACATATAATCCTTTTTTTGAAGCTGTTTTTTTTGCCACTGCCTTGAACTTTTAACACACACTTTTGAATTGCCTCGTTAGCTTAGTGATCCTAAGCGCGACTGCTACGCTAGAGGTCTTGGGTTCGATTCCCAGGTCGAGCAAAAAGTGTTATTAGGTTTTTCTATGAAATTCTCAGTAACAGCTCGGAGTTAGGATTTGTGCCAGGTTAATGGCAATAGGCTCGCCCCCTATTACATAGGACCTAAACATACCGATGAACTGTGGGTGTAGCCCAGGGTGTAGTGTGTACCGTTAACATCTGCCTTTTATGTCAATATCTCCAATATTGGCTCAAAATATTAATAGGCAAGCTTATATACATAATTTAGTGATGTACACATAAAAGGTAATCTAGCTTCTACCAGACACGCATCAAAGTTGGTATATTATCGCACGAGAACCGTACATTTTTCTGGAACAAAGAGTAGCCTTTGTGCTGTTCCAGACTACAATCTATCTCTGTGCCAAATTTCATCCAGATCCGTTCAACCGTTCTAGCGTGATTAAGTAACAAACATCGATCCATTCAAACTTCGTATTTGTAATTTTAGTAGTGGTAGAGCTCTTTGTGAAGGAGCTGGCCCTGGATAGTACTACCACCATACCTATGTCTGCCTCAAAGCAGCGTTGCTGTGTTTCGATTTGAAGGGTTATTGGTGCCGGTATAATTACAGGCACATGAGACATTACAAATTTGTCCCTAGGATGGCATTGCGTTTGCAAGGCCTCTGGTATTGCAGACGTCTATAGGTAGCGGTGACCACTAAACATCAGGTGGCCCGACGGATTTTGTGCCATCCAATGACGTATAAAAAATACAAAATGTCTTCTAATTCGGAAAAAAAAGCTTCTATTCCGTTCGCCTATTATACCATATTTTCTTTCGTCGGAAAAAAAAAGTAAGCGGGTAGAATCAGGTTTTAAATTCTTAGTAGTACAGTCTTGTAATTCCTCTTTACTAGCTGCCGCGTTAGCCCATTGGTCCTAAGCGCGACTGCTACGCTAGAGGTCTTGGGTTCGATGCCCAGGTCAAGCAAAAAGTGTTATGGGTTTTTCTATGAAATTCTCAGTAGCAGCTCAGTTAGGATTTGTGCCCGGTTAATGGGAATAGGCTCGCCCCCTATTACGTGGGACCTAAAAAACGGTCTGGCGAACTGTAGGTGTACATTGGTACACCTCTGCCTAACCCTTTGAGGAATACAGGCGTGATGGCATGTGTACTCTCCCAAATTCATTCACTTTAGTTAAAGATCAATCTATTTGGCATAGTCACACACACGTATAGACACACCTGTGTATGTACTCACTTATTGGGAAACACAAGCATAGCTGGAATAGTTATCTAACCACTAAATGCAGTGGCGTACCTCTGCCTTGCGGTATCCAGTGATTTATATACCTCTAAACTAAAACTTATAGCCGTGTTTGTGTGTGTGGCCTTTAAAACATAATGAAGTCTTTAGTCTTATAATAATATCAAGCTGCAATGTTGATTAGATTTGTTTAAAGAAATTCCTCTTGGGTTCTATTCCCAGGTCGAGCAAAAAGTGTTATTGGGTGTTTCTACATAATTCTCATTAGCAGCTCGAAGTTAGGATGTGTACCTGGTTGATGGCAATAAGCTCGCCCCCTATAACATGGGACCTAAACATACCGGCGAACTGTGGCGGATCTCTGCCTAACCCTTCGAGGAATACAGGCGTGATGGTATGCTCAGTTTAAAAAATGTTTTTAATGTTGTTAAATTTTGTTTATTTCTCCTATAATCCTTTCATAATTAAAACATTTATGTCAAAATAAAATTAATGCGAATTTCACTGCTGCGCTATACATACATACATACATAAACTCACGCCTTTTTCCCATGGGGGTAGACAGAAACCACAGAACGCCACCTGCTACGATCCTTGCATACTTCTTTCGCCTCGTCCACGTTCATACATCTAGTCATACAAGCACGCCTGTTACGTGTACTGCGCACCCAAGTAATTACAATTTCATCAAACCGTGCTTTGATCAATTTTAACTAGTTTCTGCATTATTGGATTCTAATGTTTGAAATCGTATGATTTCGTTGTTCTATAATGCATATTGAGAGGTAAAAGCGTTTTGTTATTCAACTAGTCAGATTAATGAATCAATAAATTATCTTTAGTTTTAAATTTAAAAAATAGAAAAGAATCCAAAAAATAAAAATAGCTTATCAGAATTCTCTGAATCTTTCCGAGTTTATGTTGGACATCGCTGAAGAACTGCCTCGGTAGGCTAGTGGTCCTAAGCGCGACTGCAACGCTAGAGGTCTTGGGTTCGATTCTCAGGTCGAGCAAAGTGTAATTGGGTTTTTCGTTGAAATTCTCAGTAGCAGCTCGGAGTTAGGACTTGTGCCCGGTTAATGGCAATAGGTTGGCCCCCTATTACATGGAACCTAAACATACCGGCGAACTGTGGGTGTACATTGGTACACCTCTGCCTAACCCTTCGGGGAATACAGGCGTGATGGTATGTTGGTATCGCTGAATAAAAACATCGTAAAGAAAGGTCTGATAATAATAAAATTACAAGTCTGAAATCGCCAATCTACCGTGAGCCAGTGTAGTGATCAATAATGCTTCTGCTTTCTCTGTGTGAGAAGAGGCCTTTGCCCTGTGAGACAATTATATCTCGGTATTATCTTACAGTAAAGAAAATTGATATTTAAAGTCCTGAAGGTAAGTTTCTTCTTCATATTTTAAAGTAGTCACATAAATTGTTCCGTCAGAGGCGTCGTACAGATCGTCAAGGGTGCAGGTGATGGGACATTTTAAAGACTCTAGCTTCATCATCATCTACTTAGCCTTTTCCCAACTATGTTGGGGTCGGCTTCCAGTCTAACCGAATGCAGCTGAGTACCAGTGTTTTACATGGAGCGACTGCCTATGTGACCTCCACAATCCAGTTACTGGGCAACACGATACCTCTTGATAAGAGTGGTGGTCAGACTTTCTGGCTTCTGACTATCCGTAATCACTGTCAAAGATCTATGAATGACAGCCGGGACCAACGGCCTTACGTGCTTTCCGAGACACGGGGGTGTCACACCACCAACTTCCAAACTCCGGGCTGCTACTGAAAAAATCGTAATTGAAAAACCCAATAACATTTTTTGCCCGACCTGGGATTCGGACCCAAGACCCTGTGCTCATCAGTCTTGCTTGCGACCATTTAAAGACAACGGGGCAGTTAAAGACTCTAGCTTACGGGATATTATTTACTAGTTTACAAGCTGCTACAAATCGTTATATTTATTAATCTGTCGCGAGATTCTTCAGCTGAAACTTTCAGTTTCAGAGTTCAAGTTTTAATGATGCCCATCTAAGGACAGTTTATTTCTGTTAAGTAAACTCCAGGAATGAGAGAAATAAAACGGATTTTGTTCCAAGAAGCGCTGTTGAAGAAACAACTTGGTTACAGATAAGCCATTTTATTAAATACTGGCTTCTGTTCACGACTTTGACTGAGTAGAACTCAAAAACACCTTATATGGCTTTTACCTTGGTCAGAGGTTAAGTATTGCCATCCAACGTGGCAATGCCGCCAGTCTTTTGGCCACTTTTCTGGTTGACGGTGATGTGTAGAAAATTTTTGATGCAATTTCGTTTTTTTATCTAATTTTAAGGTTGTATACATAATATACCTTTTGTTAAAAAAAATATACTTAAAAACACTTATTGCAAGCCAATCATAATAAAATAGCACACGAATGTATTACTACAAACTCAAAGACAAATCAGATCCTAACCCCCAAACTAAGCCTGGACCTGTATTTTAGAGACAAGGGTTCTATTGTCATTCTAATGTATCAATTATATAACATGAATATGATTTCATAGGATTATGACACTTGGGAACAGTGTAGCTCCCTATCAGTGGAAGATGTTTTTAACCCGACAAGTCCTACTTCCAGAGATTACTTCTTCCAATCGAAATAACAAAAAGACGACACTGTTAGTGCAGTGGCTTGATTCCCGCACAGAGTAAATATTTGTATGGACTGCAAATAGTTGTTCCAGAACTGACTATTTGTGTTTGTGAGAGAAATAATGTTTTTTTGTTGTTTGAAAACGCGCCCACGTTACATAAGAAATTCATAGAGTGCGATGGGACGGCAATCCTACACAATCGGGGACAGATCATACCGGCGCTTTCCGAGGCACGGGGGTAACATATCACCAACTTCCAAACTCCGGGCGGCTACTGAGGAATTCGTAATGGAAAAACCCAATAACACTTTTTGCCTTTTTTTTCGGATGGGAAATCATCGAATAACTTCTCCCGCCCTAAGCGGTGCGTGAGGGAGTGTCAGACATTTACTGACTAAAACCCACTCATATTCCCTTCCTGTGCCCTTTGCGTGGCAGGGGCGCGGTATCTCTTTCAAACAACCTTCAGCCCCGGCACGCATCGGCCCTGACTGGCACCTCCAAAACACTTTTGCCTGACACAGGAATCGAACCAAACTCCACGCTCAACAGTCGCGCTTGTAATCACGAGACCGAGACAATTAATTAGCAATTATTGTAGTAGTACAACCGATTTTCCTTACTAAGAATAATTTCAAAGACAAAATGCTAAGGTAAGCGCCAGTCCCTTATAAATCTAGTGGCCATCGGCTTTATTTGACAAAGGATAAATTTATTGGGTGTTAAATGTGACCCGCGACCTGAGAATAAATTATTGGTTTAACGTGTGACTAGGGATCAAGATAGCATTTGTTATCGAAGCCGATTAATTTGATGTGTAGCGCGGTTTGTTTTGACAAATCTATTCGACTAATATTATTAACTGTCTCCTTAGCCTTGTGGTTCTAAGCGCGACTGCTACGCTAGAGGTCTTGGGTTCGATTCTCAGGTAGAGCAAAAAAATGTGTTATTGGGTTATTCTATGAAATTCTCAGTAGCAGCTCGGAATTAGGATTTATGCCCGGTTAATGGCAATAGTCTCGCCCCCTATTACATGGGACCCAAACATACCAGCAAACTGTGAGTGTACATTGGTGCACCTCTGCCTAACCCTTCGGGGAATACAGGCGTGATGGTATGTATGTAATATTATTAAATGCGTAAGTTTGTGAGGATGGATGGATGTTTGTTACTCTTTTACGCTTAAACAGCTAAATAGAATTGGATGGAATTTGGCACTAAGACAGCTTGTTGTGTGGAATAACACATAGGATACTTTTTTATCCCGAAAAATTGTACGGTTCCCGTGAGATAATAGGATATTAAATTTGACGCGCACGAAGTCGCCAGCAGAAGCTGGTACAAATGGAATAAAGTTAAAGATTTTATTTATTTCTCTAAAGTGTCTGGAATTACCAGTCGGATAAAAATAATTATTTTTGTAAAGTCCTTAAGAAACTTTGTCATTTGACGGAAAACTGACTAACACAAGACTAGATATTACTGACCTTATCCCATTTGAAAAAAAAGACATCTTGTTCATTTCCTTATTCAAAAACTACCATTTCTTTTAAGCAGACATTCTTGCACTACCTTTCAAAGTCTTTCTTCCCATTAAACCTATTTAACTTAACAATACACTTGCCGTCTCCAGAATGTTCTTCGACCAGATCAAGAGAAAACTAACACAATATTATATTTTAATTCGATCTAGCGTTATTGAATTCCTTCAAAGGAAATTCCTGAGAGCAATAAAGGCATTCCTTGGCGCAATTCCATTCTCAGGGTACCGGCGCGGCGTACCGTCCTCTCCGCACTACGTTGATTTTTATTTTTAACTATCCACATTTTATACTATGGAGTTAAAGCTATTAGTTTTGTAGTTCGTCGTTTTATTTTTAAATATTCTGTTTGAATTTGCTTTCTTAATAAAGTGACGTAGTTTATTTTATTCAACAGATGTGAAATAACATGTTTAGTCTAACATAACCTAGCATCCCTCGAAGTATTCCCCGAAGGGTTAGGCAGAGGTGTAACAATGTACACCCACAGTTCGCCGGTATGCTTTTAAGTCCCATGTAATAGGAGGCGAGCCTATTGCCATTAACCGGGCACAAATCCTAACTCCGAGCTGCTACTGAGAATTTCATAGAAAAACCCAATAACACTTTTTGCTCGACGTGGGAATCGAACCCAAGACCTCGAGCTTAGCAGTCGCGCTTAGGACCACTAGGCTAACGAGGTAGTTAGTTAAATATATACAAAACGTTTATCTTGGACATCACTAACCGGTAAAGGAAAATATCGTGAGGAAACCCGAACTTATAATTACTGTAAGTCTGAAATCGCCGATCCGCCTTGAGCAAGCGTGGTGATCTGTGCTGTATGAGGAGAGACGTTACGAAATAATAACTAATTGTTTGATTTTAATTATTTATCTTTTTACTTATGAGACACAACTACTGCCTATGAAAATCTTCGTTGTCGGAGTAGGTATTCTGTAAAAAACCATTCAGTGAATGTAGGAGTAAACTTGAAATGACCTATCATCCGAACATGCTAGGCATTAACAGCTCACCACACGCTCACTTCACCTTTATCTTTATTCTCCTTGTTTTGTTTTGATTCGAAATTATTAACATAAAAATAAAACACATACATACGTACATAAACTCACACGTTTTTCCAATGGAGGTTGGCAGAAACCACAGAACGCCACCTGCTATGATCCCTACATACTAGTTTCGCCTCGTCCACGTTCATGCATCTGGTCATACAAGCACGCCGGTTACGAGTACTGCGCACCCGACCTTTCTGAAGAACCTCACCAATAAGGTCAGGGTACTTCTTTTAAGGGCGTCCCCTCCCGGTGTTGCCACTCACATCTGTCATATAAAAAAAAGGAAGTAACAAACAAAAATCCAATCCTACAGTAACGGTATTAATATTTTTTCCAATGTATTTATACCGAAAAAAAATACACATTCATATACTAAAAACAAATGAAGATCTCCATTAACCCGAATAAACGTACTACGACATGATGTAGGACAGACATGTGACGTACGATGTCGAACAGGGCTGCAGAGCACGGGAGCCATCTGCATAATTAAATTGAATTTACATCAAGACTCTATTCACTGAAGCGCAGCCCTACACCTACTTATATGTACTATGTACGGGACAATTAGGACCTTTTAACATAAGCCCGCGTGCATTTAGCGCGGTTCATGAAATTTTCGCGTAATGGAATTTTGGCTTAGAATTCTTGGTTTCACTTTGCTTTCTTGGTGTTGGAAATTAAAATGAAATTTTGAATGCTAACTTAAAAACTTTCATTTTGGTTTTAAATCTGAACAATATTTGGAACGAGCCGTACATTTTTCCGAGATACAAAGCAACCTATGTGTTATTTCATACTACAATCTATCTTAGTGCCAAATTTAATCCAGATCCGTTCAGCCGTTTAAGCGTGAAAGAGTAACCAACATCCATCCATCTATTCATCCTCCCAATCTTTCGCCATAAATATACTTCCAATATAGTAGTCGGTACTCAATAGGTCAATTTTTGTGATGAACTAACTTCCGCCTGTGACTCCGTTGGCGCATTTTTACATTACCCGCGGTAAGTCACATTTTTGGTTACTGCTCCGCTCCTAAATGTCGTAGCGTGATGTCATATAGCCTACACTATTCCTCATGAATCTGGCTATCACGCACAATAATAATTTTTACAATCCGACAGCAAGTTCCAGAGATTTGTTCGTTTAAACAAATAAAAGAACTCTTGAGCTTTATTATGTTAGAATAGAATAGATTAGCCAATTATGTCACATATACCGACAAGCATTGTAGCAAAATTAACTTGATTGCCCGACGGCAGCTGTTCAGTAATTATTTGCGCACACTAATAATTATTTTGTGGTATTTTCCTGTGACCTTATTTCAGCCTGTCATCTTTTATTATTGTTGTCTAATACTACAATAAATATTGTCTTACACAAAGTAATACCTAAGGAATATGTCAGGCTAAATTACTTAAGGTCGGCTACAAGAAGCTGAAGAATGTCGTGATAGATCAGCAGTTAAGACACCGCCTCTCATGCATGAGATTGCGGGTTCGAGCAAGCAACAATACGACTTTGTCAATTTATATGTACTTTACTAAGTTTATCCTGGACTTCACTGACATCGGTAAAGTGAAAAAAAAAACGTCATGAGGATACCTGGACTTAGACGACTCTATTGAGCGCAACGTGGATTCGATATCCAGGTAGGGCAAAAAGCGTTATTCAATTTTTTTATTAGGAATTTCTGAGTAGCAGCATGGGGTTTGGGAGTTGGTGGTGTGACACTCCCGTGCCTCGGAAAGCACGTAAAGCCGTTGGTGCTGCGGCTGATGTCTCCCCGGTTGTATCGGATTGCTGTACCATCGGGCTATAAGAATTAGAGAAGAGGAACTGCACATGTGTCTGCGCACACACTTGTGCACTAAGTATAATTTTTGCTGCGTACTTGCGCACCTCTAAACATCAAGTAGGCCGTCGGCGTCGGCTTGTTGGCCATCCAACGACGGATAAAAAAACATCCATCCATCCTCACATACATTCGCGTATATAATAGTAGGAGGATACAGTTCTAAAGTTCATTCACTCGAGGATACTAACCCCTCCACGCCGTGGTCACGTATCTACTCAACTCCTTAAAGTCCTACGTGATATTTATTAATGTTTTTGTATTAAAGGAGCATTTTCATCTAGCAAGAACTATAGAAATTACTAGAAAATTTTGGTTTCGTATACTCGTAGCAATCTAGGTATAATAAAAATGATTAATGTTCCTAGCCACCGTCAGCTTGGGTACCACAATTTTATAAAAAAAAAATTAATACTATTTCTCCAACCAATGCACAGTTAGTACAGTCCGCAAAAGAGATAAGTAATCAGAGTTGCCTAATAAATTCAAACTTTTTTTTTAAAACCGACAGATGATTTTGAATGTAATTTATTTTTATTAATAGAAAATGAACAGTTTATTAATTAAATTAAATTTAATTTAAAAACGACCACCGGTTTCAAAGAGCACTTTAAATATATTAGACGATCTGGTTACTTATCTCTTTTGTTAACCGTACATAGTTTAATTTTGAAAACTGAGTATTAAATATTTAAAAACTTTTAAATTCAGTAAAAAACTGAATTTTAAATCATAATACACAAAACAGGTGCTGTATTAATACGAACTAAATAATCATTTGTTTTCATTACGAAATTTTTTGTTCTTAAAATTAACTTCCTTATTTAATTTTCTGCCATTGTTCTTTTAAATAAACCAGCGGAAGAACAGAAGCCCTCGTAAGCTCTTTTCACTAAATACACACAGAAAATTAATAGAACGTACAAATTTTAACCCGGAAACGGAAAACTTCAACTGATTAATATGTTAGGAGAACTTGGTTCTACCTCCAGAAGTTTTGAAATATGAGGAGGTATGTCTGTTCTGAAAGACAAGCAAGAAAGTAATTAACATTTTTATGATTTTATTTAATTAAGAAGAGTCGTGTTGTGTTACGGCGCGCCCGCTTATAAGGCACAAAGTTGTTCGTCACCGGGCACGGAAATAACCAATGTGTTTCACTTCTACTTATGTACTTTTTAAGTTTATCTTGGGCATCACAGAGAAAAAATATACCTAAGGCGGTTCACCCACTGGCGAAGCGTGCCGTCGCGGAGCGCCTTGCGCGGTACAAAAATCCCGCGCGTAGACGCGTCGGCAGTGTGTTGTGCCAGGCGTGTTTTCTGTATAAATTGAAACTCTTGTACCCTTACGATGTTAAAATCGTCAGGGCGCGGTTCAGTTTGATAACTCCCTAAATCTGAAATCGTAAGAACAATGTATAGTCAATGTTCGTGCCTTTTCTTGACAAGTACCTTTGCCCAGCACTGGGATATTAATAGGCTGGAGTTATTATTACATTTATTTATTTAAGTTACGACAGCAATATTATGTCCGATCACTACAAATAATATCAGGGTTTTGTAAAAACCTAATAGAAAAGAGTCTTCGTGGAGTTTCTTGCTTGTTTTTCTCTATAGAGGCCTACCTACGTTTTAGAACCAGCAACTAGGTTCAACTTCCTGACTGACCGACTCCTTGACAATTCAAAACTGCCTGTAAATGGTCTAATTGAAATAAATGCTTTGAATTTGACTACAAACGTTGTATAAAAAACAGCTGATAAAAACAAAAGAAAGAAAAGTATCAAAATATTTTCGTACACTCACAAACTCAAGTGACCGTTAAAAACTAACAAACTCAAGATGTTCCTCAATGTTAACAAGAAATAAAAACTATAATAAAACTAGCAAACAAGCACTTAAACTCTTATACCGTTTACGAGCGATGACGAGACGTAAAGCTACTATAATTGCAATAAAAGCACTTTAGCAGTTTCACTGCTACTAAAGTGTCACAATACCTAAAGATCCCATTAAACTTTGGCAATTTCTAACTTTTCCTATTAGGCTTACTGCACACTTATCGTTCTTACACGTTACGAATACTTGTGTATGGTCGTTTATTGAAAGTTCGTGTGTGGGTTTTTTAGATTTATGATCTCGGATTTTGGATAAGGAATGTGGCGTTTTGTTGTATTTTTATTTGTTTAGATTTAACCCATGGTTTTGTCCGCGTTAATGTCAGTTATCAAGGGTTTTCACCCTAATTATTTTTAAAATAAAAGTAGCTTCTGTTACTCCATTATGTCAACAACTGTTTGCCAGTGAAAGTCCCATTAAAATCGGTCTAGCCGTTTCGTGGCATTAGTCTGAACAAACACACTGACGGACTAAGATTGTAAAAATTGAGTTTTTGATATACCTAAGTATGGCATAATATGCATTTATTAAAAGGCTGCTATTTTAGTATTACAAACAGACAATTCAGTTTTATTTATTTGTATTTTGTATTCATGGAAGGAGAGTGGGGGGGAGGTAAGTGGGAGTGTATTTAAAGTAGGCGTTGATTTTATTGTGGAGCATTGGTAGCATTGGAAGTATATTAGAAAACGTTTGAAAATGTTTTAGACATAATACGATATTTTATTCTTTTCCATTTTTTTTATTTCCGAACCCGTCGCTGAGTTTAATGTTAATACTTCAACTATTAGTAGTGTGAATTAAAACCTTAATATGAGACTAGTTCGTTTTCATTTTAAATAGCATGTTCCGATTTGTATGCGGAGCATCTGCGTTCAAATTTCCCTTGTGGAAGTAAACTTTGGTTGCAGAGACTAAACGATAGTCACTTTATCCAGTTTCTTTCAAATATACACCATCAGAATCCAGCTGTGTAGGAGGATATATAGAATATTTATTAGCAGAAATACTTTATACATAGTGTAGTTTTGCATTCTCATCTAAGAAGGTAACTTTGCTAGTGATTCTCTACACGAATCAATGTTAAAATTAACATGGTTCGTTTTCGAAGAGGTATTTTCTGAAATAACATCAAATATAAACAATAAAAACAACATCGTGAGCCGTCACGTGACGCTTGGTAGATGTGAAACATTGAAATAATTTTGTGCAACATAACATACCATCACGCCTGTATTCCCCGAAGGGTTAGGCAGAGGTGTAACAATGTACACCCACAGTTCGCCGATATGTTTAGGTCCCATGTAATAGGGGGATCCCTATTGCCATTTACCGGGCACAAATCCTAACTCCGAGCTGCTACTGAGAATTTTATAGAAAAACCCAATAACACTTTTTGCTCGACCTGGGAATCGAACCCAAGACCTCTAGCGTAGCAGTCGCGCTTAGGACCACTAGGCCAACGAGGCAGTAATTTTGTCGGTCAGTAATTTTGTGCAAGTAATATGTATTAAAGAACAGATTACAACAGGAACTAAATATGGCATAATGTAAAAATAAAATATTGCCATGTTTTCCTTTTTTTTCAGAAAATGGTAACTGTTTATTTAATAAACATTTATTTTCAATTTCACATTCAAAATGCAAAAAATTATTTCAAATTTTATCAAATCAATTCTTTTAATTATCATCATATAGCGTGGCGATGCGTCGCCATGGGCATGCGTCGCCACGGCAGCGGTTTTACGTGCGGCTATAAATAGATGTTTCACATCAACAAGTATTTTTTAATCATTGATCAAATGTCTACATGTTATTTGATTATTTATGTTTTCTATGACAACCTACTGATATTTGATGGGGGTGCAAAACTGCACCTTGTATTTTTAATTATTTTTGTGAAGTTGGAGACCAAATTAAATTAAGGAAAAGGAGGACAGTAATGACGTGATAACGAAGAATGAAAGAGGAAAAATACATTTTCCTCTTTCTAAACGTAGCATAAAATAATACATTATACTCTGCGCCCACTTACACAGTCACTTGACAATACGGCATGGCAAAGAAGTTTTTATAACGAAGCAAATTAAACCGTATCTTAACAACATATAGTTTAAATTTCAATGGTAACGGTAACCGCTACAAAAGCAAGGCTGCCGACACGGCAGCTTTCGGAATACTGCTGTCCTCGGGAGGCGTCGGCAATACTTAGAACTTAGGCTCAGCTGTTCTAAAGAAAGAGGCTAGGCGTGAGTATAATTATTATTATTTATTTCATTTTAGACAATATTAGTCCATAATACATTACTAAATAAAAATAAAATAAAATAAAATTAATGTCAACAGGTAAAATGAAATAAGAATCATAGAAAATATAAATAAAGATTTACCTGCCCCACGCCTGATATACGGGTGCATGTAAGGCCTGCCTAATGGCCTGCATAATGTCACGACTCCGACGGCTTGCCTCGCTACAGTTGCTGTCAGTATTTACTTGCATATAGTGATGTCGAAAGATCCCCAGTCGCCGCTGCCTGAGGGTGCCGCATTCTACTAAAAGAAAATGACCCATAAGTGTACGGCTTCTTATAAAGCACGTACCACAGCGCAACAACAAATAACAATTTAGGCAATAACGTGTATTTTTGCTCGAATACGCGACGCAAAGGGGAAAGAATAATCTAGACCCTCTTCCTAATAATGACGGCACAGTTGGCGTGGTGACTGAGTGATTTGCTGCTAAGCTCTGTGTCGCGGGTTTGATTCCACGGAACAAATATTTGTATGACCTACAGATAGTTGTTCCGGGTCTAGCTGTTTCTTTATGTGAGTTATGTTTGTAAATACACCTAAGATATACGAGATATTCCTGTTGTGGGGCAACGTTTATTTTTATATAACATAACATCACGCCTGTATTCCCCGAAGGGTTAGGCAGAGTTGTACCAATGTACACCCACAGTTTGCCGGTATGTTTAGGTCCATGTAATAGGGGGCGAGCTTATTGCCATTAACCGGGCACAAATCTTAACTCCGAGCTACTACTGAAAATTTCACAGAAAAACCCAAAATCACATTTTGCTGGACCTAGGAATCGAACCCAAAACCTCAAGCGTAGCAGTCGCGCTTAGGACCACTAGGCTACCGAAGCTTTAAAAAAGTAAAAAAAAAGTTAAAGGTAAAACAGTTTATTTTTAAAGAAACGAACTATTTCTTCTGCATTGCGACTTTAAAGTCGTAATGTTTTATTTAAATTTATTATTTACTAGCTGTTGCCCGCGGCTTCGCTCACGTCGACCTAAGTGTTACTTAACTAAATAAGTATTGAATACTATGTTATCAAAATCTTCCAAGCAGGTCAAATGGTTGCTAAGGTGACTGCTAATAGTTACGACTGTAGGTTTAAAGAATTTATCTGTAGTCGCTTGAAGTCTGGATTTGTGCACGGCTGGTAATAGGCTTACGCCATACCTGGGGCTAAAACATAATTGGCGTAAGGAGAGTATATGTGGCTTTACTATCCCTTTAGATAATACTTTGATGTGGTTTCAAAATTTACTTACTTTTCTTTCTCAAACCATTAAACAGCATCTTTAATAGGCACTGCTTTAACATTATACCTCACATTGTAGCTGCGATCTGTCTAGTATCAAGACCGAAGAAATGAATCTTATAATCAAAGCAACAGCCCACAAAATTTAAGCTTCGTGTTAGAACCAAATTAATGTAAAGTTTTTGGGAGAAAGTATGGACAAAAAAAAGTAAGCATAAGACTTCTTAAAAGACTAAGCAAAGTTTTACCTCACAAATTATCCCTTATCTTTGGAACCGTAAACTACACAATAAATTTCCATTAAATTTTATAGTACCTACCTATAAGAAGAAATTCCGAATGCGATGCATGATTCATGATTGATGCTTGATTCAACTTGCATCCTGAAAGCGTGAAGTCTGTGAGACATTCAACGTCAGAAGAACGACTGTCACGGAATTTTTCTATGGGTGAAATTGATTTTGGTACAGTTTCTGTTGTTGCTAATCTATTTCTGTTTTGCCATTTGAATATAAGTACACTTTTTGGTGGCGTGGCTTAGGACAGAAGTTAAAATTTTGGACAAAAACCGTTTGCACATAAATCGTTTAACACTTGTATGAAGTGTCGAAGTTGGGAGGTCCCTTTTTTAAGCATGAGATGTCGTCAAATGATTTTTTCCTTTCTGGTGGAAAGGAGTGTCAGACTGTTATTGGCTAAAACCCATCCGAGTTCCTTCCAATGTCCTTTGTGTTCCAGGGCCGCGGTGAGTCTTTCGAACAAATTCCGCAACTGTGCTAACATCTCCTTGAGGCGCGCGTGAAACACAGTACGTCGTCGACTTGGGTCTAGTTCTGGTTGGACGGCGAGCCACACAACGGTAGCCGACCGCAAGCCCACTCCGACGGTGGTCTGGAATCGCTCTACGACTCTCGACACCCGGGGCATCCCCTTCTGTTCTGACAGCCGGGGTGAAAGGTTGACCTCTCCCTCATGCGTTTCGCCTCCTCCTTCGTTGGCATTACTACTTCGCAGAAGGAAGCGATTGCTTCCCATTCTCCCTCGCTCCGGACTATGGATGAACCAAAGCCGGACGCGAGAGGTCGCCGCCGCCAATCGCCTTTATGAGGACACGCTGATGTTCTGCCCAAGCAGGGGCATACCTGCACCGTACGCTCCTTTGTGATCCTACAGTGATAACACCAAGGCGTGTCCTAGCTCCGAAACCGAAACAGTTAGCTCCCGAAACAACTGTGACCAGAGAGTACCTGCGTCAGAAAATCCTTGTGGTGCGGCGATCCTACTATCGATATAAATTGGTAACTCTTTAAGTTTCTGAGGTGCTGTTTTTTATTCATGAAAAATATTCTTAGGGGTAGCTAGAATTTGTGGGCCAATCAGTGGAATTCTGTTCTATTCATTCTTCTTCAGTCGACGTATGCAAATTTTCAAAGTTATGTTAAGTTTATGCCTTAACCTATTTTATTATAATATTGAAATCATACCATCGAAAATAAAAACAATTGAATTAGGTACCAATTAAAATAATGACAAAAAGTAACAATCAATTGGGATCGAACTCACACAAAATATCTTACATGGCTTTCATTAAACACCGAAGCTATTCTCTAAACAAAGTAAATAGCGTAATAATAATAAAAAAATATAGCAATTCCCATACCATGTTATATTTGACTGCTTAACTCCTTGTGGCTAATGACGTCATGTTTTTTATTTCATAGGATAAAATATCTCCCACTGTCTTTCATAGGAACTGCCTCGTTAGCCTAGTGGTCCTAAGCGCGACTGCTACGCTGGAGGTCTTGGGTTCGATTCCCAGGTCAAGCAAAGTGTTATTGGGTTTTTCTATGAAATTCTCAGTAGCAGCTCGGAGTTAGGATTTGTGCCCGGTTAATGACAATAGGTTCGCCCCCTGTTACATGAGATCTAAACATACCGGCGAACTGTGGGTGTACATTGTTACACCTCTGCCTAACCCATCGGGAAATACAGGCGTGATGGTATGTGTAATATGTAACTAATCTGCAGTATTGTGTATATTTTATAGCAATCCAAAACATGTCCAAGAACAATAATGCTTACCTAACCTCATTATTTATTACAAATAGCGAAATAGCCTAACTATTAATTACAAAGCCCACCACCCAAAGAGCAAAGCAGATTGTGTGAAGGAAGATATCCAGCACCTCATGACTACTTGAATTAGTGAGACTACCTACCTCCCGGTAGTGAACTTCAGTGATGTATCTGGAAGGCATTGAATAGATTGCGCATTTAAGTAGTCCGCTGCAAACATAATTTGGTAAAAGAGGGCATCATATACCCGTCTGAAACTCAGTGCAATTGACGCATCAGTAAAAGCGGCCACCTACTTTTCTTAACCGGTGTAAATTATTGTTAGGGGTATCATCGATCCCGGGTCGGTGGTGCGTAGTGTTCCACGTGCGCCTCAAAGAAATGTCAGTACTGTAAGATGGGGCCCGCCAGGGCCAGTGTCTAACAGGGTTGCGGAATTCAAAAGAGTCACCGCGGCGCTGTTACGCAAAGGGCATTAGGAGGCACACTTTGTGTTTTAGTCAGTAAGAGTCTGACACTCCCTTCCGTTCCGCCCAGAGCGAAAGAAGTCATTTAAAGATTTCCCATCCTTAAAAAAAGGGGTATCATTGATGTGAAAAGAAGAATTTAAATCGCGCTATAATACAGTCATGTGTTGGCCCGACATTTAAAGACTATTTTGTCAAAATTAAAGAGTCAAATAGACATAAATTCTTTAACAATACGTATATTTTCCGCTCTGCTATCGTTTGCACACCTATCAGTTTCTATTTTTTCGATGAAAACTTTTGACTTCAATTTGCTGTTTTTTAGTAACTATGTATTATAGACATTCTTTTCTGCAAGAATAATAAAGAAAAAATAAGCAAGCTAAGCGTTACTGTATAAGAATGACTACTTCTATTTTATTATTGTTTGGAAATCTTCTAGTATTCAAAAGAAATATTTAAAAAATCACAAAAAGTAAAACATTATACCGGGACCGAACTCAAGCCCTGCGATTCGAAAGGCGGTCACCGAACCATTAGACTATTTAATTCAATAGAAAAAGATTTGAAATTGCCGTTCTGTTTTGCCATGATTGACTGTTTAGCTTCTTAAAGGTATAGCGTGATGATAATTATTTCAGCAGTTCAATCCTCAGCCATCTAAAGTATTGTTATATTTTGTTTCATCTTTTTTGAAACCCGTCGTAATCTGTATCATCATTGTTCATCCCCCAAAGTAGATAGCGCGATAATTTATAGCCTACGACCAACTTTGGTCTATGATGAATATATATACAAAAAATTGAACGGAATCTGTCCGGCAGTATTTGCGTGATGCTGTAACAAACAAACAGACAAACAGACAAAAATTTAGAATCGCTTCCCGACCCCGTAGAAATCACTTTTTTTTAAATATATTAAATGTACAGTTTTGACTTCGCTACGATTTTATTATAAGTATAAATAGACTATGTACAGACATTATTTTCTGCTTTAATATTAAAAGATTTAAAAAAATAAGTAACCAAATCAATGTTATGGCAGAAGTTATGCATACTTTTATTTTATTATTGTTAGGAATCTACCTGTACGAAAAAAAATGTTTGAAAAATCACAAAAAGTAAAACTCTTACTGAGGACCGAACTCACGATCAGCGATTTGCAAGGCGGTCATCAAACCATTAGACCATTTGCTACTTCAGAAATAACTCTAAAATAGCCGTTCTAGTATGCCATTATTGACTGCTTAACTCTTTGAAGGTATAGCGTGATGATAATTATTTTAAAAGTTCAATTTCGCAGCTATCTACAATATTCTTACATTATATGTCGTTATTTTCAATCCCGTGAGAATCTGTAGAAGAACTCGGACATAATGCAACATTGCTCATCCCCCAAAGCAAATAGCGTGATAATTTATAGCCTAAGTGTTAAGTGGAGCTTTCCGCAATACATTAGTGAAAACCGCATTCAAATCGGTTAAGCCACGGCTGAGATTAGCGTGTTCAAACGCACAGACAAACAGACAAACAGACAAACAGACAAACAGACAAAAATTCTAAAAACCATATTTTCGGCATTAGAATCATTACCCGACCTCGTAGCAATTACTTTTTTTCAAAAATATTAAATGTACAGTTTTGACTTCGCTACGATTTTATTATATGTATAGATTGTTTGTGTATATTGATCATGGAAGTATTACTGTAACAGTTATTCAAAATTAATTAACAGTATTCTAGACTACTGTACATTCATGTTTCTTTACTTTTCAGTTTTTAATTAAAGTTAATTTTTTACACAATCTAGTTAACTTCTTATCTGAACGTTTTTTCTAGAATGTCATATAGTGGTAAAAATAAATTTATTGCTGTAATATTACTATTAATATTCTACTTGTCTAGACCAAAGTGGATGCTAAAATTAGAGTTTTTGTGTGAGCTCTTTTCTGGAGACTTATAACATTACTACGACACGGTTGGCGCAGTGACTGAGCGATTGGCTGCTGCGCTGCGTGTCGTGGGTTCGATTCCCGCACGAAACAAATACTTGTATGGCCTACGGATAGTTGTTTCGGGTCTGGCTGTTTGTGTATGTGAGTTTATATGTTTGTAAACGCACCCACGACATAGGAGAAATTCCTAGTGTGGGGCAACGTTTTTTTATAAAATAAAAAATAAATAAATAAATAAATAAATTACTGTATTATCAAGCTTTCTTGTAAGCTTTATTTATGTAGAAGTGACGCTAAATTGGAGGAATGAAATATATTATTAAGTTTATCTTTGTACATTACTTAGTACTCATAAAATGTTATATTTTCGATCATAATATTATTTTTATGATACCTGCCACAGTGTAACCGGTACTCCGTTTTAGAAGGTAAAAACACAAAATTAAAAATTTTAAGTAACCCCCGACAGAAAATAAAGTTCCCTACCGCAGCTAACAAGCTGATAACTTTGAAACCGCTAAACCGATTTTCATCAAACATTTTCATTCACCTTTCAAACAAAAAAAAATCCATTAATTGTTGAATAGGTAGTAGGTACTTACTTTTTTTCGGGCAGCGTAGGACCGGTCAGTGACTATCTTTATGGGAGGCCTATGTCCAGCAGTGGACGTCGTGAGGCTTATGTGATGAAAACGAGGTAGTTTTTTATGTTTTATTCTTTGCTTTTTGGAACTGAAATGAAAATTGTTTAGTCCGTAGCTGATGAAATTAGTGGTCAGTAACCCGCGTCGGCGGCCTGGACCGAGCGCACAGTTAACCTACCTCGCCACGATCGCTCACCGGCAGCGAGTGCTCATAAAATATGTCTCAAAGTGAATAATATCTTTAGTAATCACTTATGTTATTTTTTATTACTTAAACGTATTAAAATAAAGCATACGTAGATATTTATTCGAACTCTTTTAAGTTTATTTACTCAAAACTTACGCACTGACAAAAATCTTATCCTGCATAGCATGTCACGTTCTACCGTGGCAACATCATCATCATCATCCATGTTGGGGTCGTTTTCCAGTCTAACCGAATGCAGCTGAATACCTGTGTTTTCCATGTAGCGACTGCCTATCTGACCTCCACAACCCAGTTACTGGGCAACACGATACCTCTTGGTTAGACTGGTTGTCAGACTTCCTGGATTCTGACTATCCGTAACGACTGCCAAAGATCTGCGAATGACAGCCGAGACCAAGGGCTTACCGAGACACGGGGGTGTCAAACCACCAACTTCCAAACTCTGAGCTGCTACTGAGAAAATTCTTATGGAAAAACCCATTAACACCTTTTGTCCGACCTGGGAATTAAACTCAGGATCCCACGCTTATCGGTAGCGCTGATCTACCGAGGCAACAAAAGCCTGTAATTCCGTAAACCTTATTATAAAGACATTTATTTAACAGACGCCCTTATCTGATCAATCGCGGAGATAAAAGTGTCTTCTCTTTAGCTTTGAAGTATTAAAGGGATAAATTAGATTTTAAATATCGCTTTTAACGTTCGGCAGTTCATTCTCGGTAACTTTAATGTTGTTTACTTTCGATTAGATACTTGTTTAGATAACAATTTAAGACAATTTTGCAGGTAATGGTATTTTTGGCGAGATACCCATGTCGTCTATTTTGTATGTGGATTACAGTGTGATATCTGTACCAGAATGACGTTATGTAGATATCAATATTGCTTTCATAGAAAAAAAAAAGTAATATATTTATACCAGCCCATACAGAGAAAGCACCACGCTTGCTCAAGGCGGATTGGCGATTTCAGACTTATATGTATTATCTATGGTAATATTATCGTGCTTAGGACCACTAACTAGGCTAATGAGGCAGTTATATGCAGTATGTCAGTAACGTCTAAGATAAACTTAAAAAGTACATAATGAAATATACAAATTTACATTGGCACTTGCTGGTTTCCAAATCGCAACCGCTGCCACCTTAACCAATGGAAACATAACACACCATAACATACCATCACGCCTGTATTTCCCGAAGTGTTAGGTAGAGGTGTAACAATGTACACCCACAGTTCGCCGATATGTTTAGGTCCCATGTAATAGGGGGCGGGCCTATTGCCATTAACCGGGCACAAATCTTAATTCCGAGCTGCTACTGAGAGTTTCATAGAAAAACCCAATAACACTTTTTGCTCGACCTGGGAATCGAACCCAAGACCCCACGCTCATCAGTCGCGCTTGCCACCACGAGACCAACGGGGCAGTTACCAATGGAAAATTACAATAAATTTAACTACAATATCAAATCTTGTTAAACTTTGAAAATATAACCTCACATAGAATCTAGAACATAACAAACTAAACATTAAACCTATAACCAGTACCTACCAAACAGAAACATTACAATAAAACAGTAGGGCATAAACAGCTCCAGGAAAATTTTACTCGAAGTATTAAAGCGCTGATGCTACCGAAAAAGCTTGAGAAAATACACGGAGACTAAGAATTTATATAGTCTTACCTGAACTGTAGGAAAACACGAAGAAACTTCGAGGTAGCATCATGAACAAAAGTTTATTATCCTATCTGGATGCAAACCTTACCTACCATTTATCTTTGTCGACGGAACTTAAAGGAAACTCCGGTAAAGTATTTAGTAAAGGAAATTAAAGACAAATTCAGTGAGCGCTTTTTTTATTATGTGTACTTGTGCAAGAGTGTTTTTAGTGTATGGGAAAGCTGCTGAACACTCGTTTGTGAGTTATCATCATCATATCAGCTGAACGAGGTCCGATGCTGGATATAGGCCTCCCCTAAAGATAGCCACCATGACCGGTCCTGCGATGCTCGAATCCTACCTATTTCCCCCGACTTCGTCCCTTTCGCCTTGGCCATCCCACACTGCCGTCCGCTCTACGAGCTATGTGCCCTGCCCATGCCACTTTAATTTCGCAATTTTGAGAGCTATCTCGGTTACCTTAGTTCTTCGTTTGTGGATAAAAAAAACAAAAAATTAAAATGTTTAAGTAACCCCCGACAGACGAAAACATTCGCTACCGTAGCTTACAAAAGAGCTGATAACTTTGGTCTGTCTAACCCTTCGGAAAATACAGGCGTGATGGTATGTATGTAGTGTAGTATATTTCGTCATATCCTGGCTTTTAATCAAAGCAGTGACTAATACTACTTAAATAAAGATAAACTCCAGCACTTTTGTGCGCAACATTCTAAATCATTGCATGAACTTCGAGCTTAATGTAAATAAACAGATTGTCAAACATTCACCACGGATACATTTAAATACCTTTTTCCAATGCGCTGCGATTTAACGCAATGCCGCCATGCATTTTAGTAGCTTTGATTTTAATCTACGAGTATAATACTGTTCTGAAACGCTGAACCGAAATCCAGATAAATGAGAGATTTACAACGATGAGTTTTGTACAACTTTCATTATTACATACCATCAACATAACATACCATCACGCCTATATTCCCCGAAGGGTTAGGCAGAGGTGTAACAATGTACACCCACAGTTCGCCGGTATGTTAAGGTCCCATGTAATAGGGGGCGAGCCTATTGCCGTTAACCTGGCTCAAATCTAAACTCCGAGCTGCTACTGAGAATTTCATAGAAAAACGCAATAACACTTTTTGCTCGACCTGGGAATCGAACCCAAGACCTCTAGCGTAGCAGTCGTGTTCAGGACCACTATGCTAACGAAGCTTTTATTATTAAGATATATAATTATATACAGATATAGGTACAGTACCTATATCTGTAATAAAAAAACAACAACAACTGTATATTAAAATTACCAAATTTGGTAAATATTAAATAAAGTATATTTATATATACAGATATATAAATATACTTTATTTAATATTTACCAAATTTGGTAATTTTAATATACAGTTGTTGTTGTTTTTTTATTTTACTTCAGTGGTTACGGATAGTCAGAAGCCAGGAAGTCTGACAACCAGTCTTACCAAGAGGTATCGTGTTGCCCAGTAACTGGGTTGTGGAGGTCAGATAGGCAGTCGCTCCATGTAAAACACTGGTATTCAGCTACACCCGGTTAGACTGGAAGCCGACTCTAACATAGTTAGGAAAAGGCTAAGTAAATGATGATGATGATGATAATTTTAATATTCTATGTAAAAGTCAGGTAAATCATTTTTTCAATTAAATAATTTATTTTTTTGTTAAAAAACGTTGCTCCACACTAGGAATTTCTCCTGTGTCGTGGGTGCGTTTACAAACATATAAACTCACATACACAAACGGCCAGACCCGGAACAATTATCTGTAGGCCATACAAATTTTTGTTTTGTGCGGGAATCCAACCCAGCAGCAGCCAAACGCTCAGCCACAGCGTCAAACGTGCCGTCAAAAAAAAATCGTCAAATTGCATTTGAAACGTCATTAGTATCAGAAACGTCATATAGTACCAACATGACTTTTTCAATTCACATGTACTTTCTAGGTTTATCTTGGACATCACTGACATTGGTGAAGGAAAACATGGCAAGAAAACCTGGACTTATAATGAATCTGAAATCCCCAATCCGCGTTGTCCAAGCAAGTGTGGTGATCAAAGCTTGTACCTTCTCTGTACGAGAAAAGGGCTTTGCCCTGCAATGGAACAACTGCCTCGGTAGCCTAGTGGTCCTAAGCGCGACTGCTATGCTAAAGGACTTGGGTTCAATTCCCAGGTCAAGCAAAAAGTGTTATTGGGTTTTTCCATTAGGATTTGCTAAGTAGCAGCTCGGAGTTAGGATTTGTGCCCGGTTAATGGCAATAGGCTCGCCCCCTATTACATGGGACCTAAACATACCGGCGAACTGTGGGTGTACATTGTTACACCTCTGCTTAACCCTGCGGGGAATACAGGCGTGATAATATGTTATGTTATGGAACAATAACATTATGATAATTTTTCGAAAATTAATTAAAGTTTGATTACAAAATTAATTTCAAAAGTGATAGAGAATTTCTAAAAAGTAATGTTTGAGCAATCGTTTGTACCGTCTCAATCGCATAGTACTGGAAATAGAACAGGACAGGACAGGAGTGCTGAGTACAGGAATACTGGATACTGGGTACTTTATTTTCAAAGTCAAAGTCAAAGCATTTATTTCAATTAGACCATTTACAGGCACTTTTGAATTGTCAAGAAGTTACATTTAAAAGTTGAAGCTAGTTGCTCGTTCCAAAGCGTAGGTCTCTATGGAGAAGAACGAGCAAGAAACTCCATGGACACTCTTTTCTTTCAATTTGGTTTTTACAAAATCTTGGTTACAATATTCTTGTTGCTTCTATATGTGAAAACAATGAAGATGTATTAAAACAATACAACAAAAAAATAAAAAAAAATAATAATAATAAATAGTACCTACTAAAGATGTAAGCCATAGCAGTTAAGAGATGACCAATCCCAACTGACAGCGCCCGTTCACGAACATGACGCGCGCATTAGCACCATTTAGCTCAACCATCTTAAAGGGAGCCGAACGATCCAACGCACGCGCCACCGTCAGCGAGACATTTATGTGAGCATGACAAAGCTCTCAACCACCATGCTTATAGTGTCCAAAACATAGTAACTTCACAAGTAAATGGCTTCAATATAAAGATTCAACCAAAAATATAATACAAAATTAAATATAAAAAAAAACCTGAAGTGTTTGTTAGTTTGGATGAACGCGCTAATCTCAGGAACTCCTAGTTCGAATTGAAAAAATATTTTTGTGTTGAATAGTTTATTTATCGAAGAAGGCTATAGGCTATATACCATCACGCTGCGACCAATAGGTGCGGAGCAGTAACCAAAGACGTAACCTGATGCGGGTGAAAAAACTACGCGGACGAAGTTGCGAGCAGTAGCTAGTTCTTTATAAGGTAGTCTGATAATTTAGAATTATAATTATGATAATACCACAAGGTTCATTTCTTAGTCCACTTTTAAATACTAAGCACATCAGTTCTAAATGATCATTTAGTGTAATAATGCGTTATTCCGATGTAGATCCAAAGCGTGAAGCGATCCCTCCATACATTTAGTAACGCTCTGTGGTCTTGTGGTCACATGTTCCACCCTGTCGAAATGCCCGCAGGCATGTCGTAACATATTACTGAAACTGATGACATCCTTGTGCTTATAAATAGAACGTTTAAAATTAAATTTATAGGTGTTTTGTTTATACTTTTTAAAACTCATTTATATGAGTGACGACCACAGTATCCTTACTGTTAAGAGACTTTTCAAGGGCCAGCAAAACTAAACTATAAAAAACAGGCGCTACAAACTGAATAAACAGGCATATTTATTTAAAGAATACAAATCGAATGTTAATTTAAATGTTTGTTTAATTAAAGCAATTTATTTGTTTAAAAATATTTTGCCAACGAAACATCAAAAATTCCCACGCAAAAAAAAAAACATTACCGCACTAGTGCTATAATAATGTAAAAAGCACTAGTGCGTAATACACAGCATTACGAAGCTAAACGCAAAAGTGTTGAAAAAAATTCATTTACAGTTTAGGAAATAGTCATGTTTCTCACATTGTTCCAACATTTGCCGTAGTTTCTGTCCTTGTTTTCAATAGGAAGGTAATTTGATGTTGAGATGTACATTGTATAGCGTATCCTTGCATACATTTGGAACATTGCGGTCAGCGCGTTACGACCTGCTCCAACATGTTCTGGTTTGTCCTGTTGAATTTGTGACGCCTTTGTACTGAAATGTAGTCCACTGTGTTGAGGTTCAAAGAACACTCTATTTTGTGCTAATCTATATATATAAAAGAAAGTCGTGTTAGTTACACTATTTATAACTCAAGAACGGCTGAACCGATTTGGCTGAAAATTGGTGGGGAGGTAGCTTAGAACCTGGAGACGGATATAGGATACTTTTTAAGCGGGCCCCGCAGACGTTACCCTGCCCTAAAAATCTCGGTGCCAAAAAATAATTACTCTTTCCTTCATCTCTAAATCTATGTTACCCTGATACCTCTCCACTGCAAAGAGCCACATTGCTGTGTCGAGTGGACATGAGACAGGTAGGGTAGATAGGGTAGGGTAGGTAGGTAGGTCGATAGGGTAGGTATGTAGGGGTGGGGTACGTAGGATAGGTAGGTAGGTTGATAGGGTACGTAGGCAGATAGGTAGGGTAGGTAAGTAGATAGATAGGTAGGTAAAGTTTGCTAGGGTAGGTAAGCAGGTAGGTGGCGTAGCGTAGCCTGGACCTTGATTTTTGTACCGATTTTCAGGGCAGGACCACGTCTGCCGGGCCCGCTTGTTAAATATAGTAAGAGTAATAATGAAATATGATGGGTGTAAAAAAAAACAGTTTTTTTATATATATATTTTTTTTTAATAGTATATTGTTATCAGCGATATTTTTTTTGTTCTGGATCATACATCGGTGACCGTTTTTTTGTCGGAGAAAATGGAACATAAGAATTATAATACCAACTCACACGTCCTACAAAAAGTCAGTCCCATGAAACTATGGATCTATAGACCGGTCCGATAATCGGTCCTACAGAAAGTCATTTAGCATGCGTTACTCTTACATTGAACAAGGGATTTTCACATCTACACCAAATTAAAATATAATAAATAAAACGGCGTGGCGACGCTTCGCCACGCTATATGATGGTATCTAATATATACTGTCTATATTTATTAGTGTGTACGGTGTGTTGATTTTTTAATTTAGTATTTAATAAAAGTAAATATTTATTAAATAAATAAATAGTCATTATCGTCTGGAAAAATCGTATTATTTTATTTTTACATTATCCATATTTAGTTGCTGTCGTAATATGTTCTTTTATAAATATTAATTATTGTACAAAATAATTTCGATGTTTCACATCTGCCAATCGTCCCGTGTCGGCTTACAATTTTTTTTACTACATAGAAAACATGTTACAATAAATAACATGGAAGTACCTATACATATCAGATATTTTTTAAGTCTTAGAAGAAGAAAATTAATTCTTCGTAAGATTTCCATTTTTGTCTTACTCACCTCTGAGCTGTTCAATTATAATTAAACATGCCTACTTTAATATTTTTCTCTGACCTTTTAACGGAAAGAAATGAATAGAATTTTTTTTTTTCATTTTTCGTTACTGACCTTCCGTAATTTTGTTTACTGTTTATTTTTTGAAGGTTTTTTAGCAAATGCTCGTATTAATTTTTAAATTAGCAATTCAAATATTATTTTCTGAAACGGTTGCGTATGATCAGGGGACAATTCTAGTAATTTTAACGTATGTTCCCACTCTAACAAAAATCATCTTTATTTACCTTACATTTTTGTCTAAATGATGCTAAGATTAATATTGAAACTAGATTTTGAACGTGTTTAATTTAAAAAATGGGCCTTCAGAACATACTTACTTTATTAAAACAAAAGTAGGTTTTATAAACTGACACACCATCACGTCTGTATTCTCCGAAAGGTTAAGCAGAGGTGTACTAATGTACAGTGTGCACCTACAGTTCGCCAGTGTGTTTAGGTCCCATGTAATAGATTTATAATCGTCAAATTATACCCCATGAGGGTTTAAATACCTAATTATGTGCAGTTTCATACACTCCCTAATTTATACTAACCCATTATAATAAGTGCGTCCACCTTCATACATCTGTATGACCAGATATATGGACGTGGATGAGGCGAAAGGAATATGTAAGGATCATAGCAACTGGCGTTCTTTGGTTTCTGCCTACCGCCATAGGAAAAAGGCATGAGTTTATATAATGTATCTATCTCTATCTTCTTACTCCTTCGCTAATCTTTTCTGATTAATTTCGTTGCGGGATCCAAGACAGTTGTATCGCTTCTCCGGGACTCGTCGAGCTTCATTGCTTTGGCGTTCTTCTGGCGGTCTCCACTGTTGATTCTGGCTTTCAGGAGTTACAGTGGTTGGGAAAAGTGTAGCGGGCGTGTCCCAATAAAAAAAAAAATATTGTGTTAGCAAAAAAAAAAAAACACATTTTTTTATTTTTTTAAAATACACAAATATATATTTTTTTGTATTATAATAAAAAAGCATATACTTCCTATCTACGTACGTCAGAATTACCGTAACATCCGACGGAATGTAAAATGTTATCTGTTGAACTTTTAAATGAAGTGTCATTTAAATTCCTAACATCTATACGAAATGACGGTTCGTGTTTCAGTACAATTCAGCTGGTTCGCGATACGGCAGGACTTTCCGACTTTATATCGCCATATTAGAGACTGGATTCGCACTTTAGGGTTGGCCGTACTGAATATCGATAGTTACGTGGGTAATCTCCTTTCTTTTTTTTTACTAGGGGTCATTTTATCTAGCTTTAAAATGGAAGTGATTTTTTTTATAGGTACCTAGTTTTTTTAAGGAATCGTCCAAAAGGATGGCGGTCATGTCCCGTGATCTACGAGCTGAAATATACCAACGCGAGTAGTTAGGCATTGCTATCAAACGTGGTAATGCCGCCAGTATTAAGGCACATTTTTAGTTTCTTTGCTTTCTTATTATTTCTTAAGTCTGTATGTTGTGATGGCCCAGTGGGTTTGAAACCGGGCAAGTACCAATGTGATGTTGGTGAAGAAAAACATCGTAAAGAAACCGAAACCAGACTTAATTAATATTAGTTTGAAATTACCAATCCGCCTTGAGCAAGCGTGGTTATTAATGCACGTGCCTTCTCTGTATGGAAAGAGGCCTTAGCCCTGAAGTGAATATTAGTAGATGGTTCAGTCATGTTGAGAGGATGAGTAAAAGGCGACTAACAAAAAGGATTTATATGGCAGATGTGAGTGGCAACGCCGGGAGGGGACGCCCTAGAAAGACCTACCCTAATCTTATTGGTGAGGTTCTACAGGAAGGTCGGATACGCAGTATTCGTAACCGGCGTGCTTGTATGAACAGATGTATGAATGTGGACGAGGCGAAAGAAGTATATGTAAGGATCGTAGCAGGTGGCGTTCTGTGGTTTCTGCCTACCCCCATGGGAAAAAGGCGTGAGTTTATGTATGTATGTATGAATATTATAAATTTTGTAAATATTGCGTATTATTGAATAAAATCAGTTTGTTCAAATTTAATTCTCTAGACACTTTATTTATTTTTCATTTTACTCCTACTTCGTGTTCGCTTCTTTTAAGGCGACTGATGTCTCCGATAACCATTACTTGTCATACCACACAATAAGTTTTTGACTTCATAAAACCATCTCCATAAGTCGCTCAAAAGAGAAATGAAAGCTCATTTTCTTATTCCATTATTAAAATGCTTCATGTAATGCGAGCAGCCAGTCTTTCTGAGACAGAAATAGCGAGAATTTTTACTAGAATTTCGTTTACTTATTAATATAGGTCTTAAGTTATTTTTAGACAAAACCTGCCGAAATTGTTTCAAGCCGCACAAGTGTTATTTCATTTCGTTATTTGTATCTTTTTTAACCCCCGCCCAAAAACGACGGGGTGTTATAAGTTTGACGTGTCCGTGTGTGTGTTTCTGTTTATAGCACCGTAGCTCCTGAACGCATGAACCGATTTTGATTTTGTTATTTTGTGTTAGAAAGGGTAACTAGTCGGGAGTGTTTTTAGCTTTATTTGATGGAAATTGGTTGCAAAGTTATCAGCTATTTTGTTAGCTACGGTAGTGATATTTTTCTACTGTCGGGGGGTACTTAAAATTTTTAATTTTCATTCTTGTTATCTACATAATTATCATCTTATAGCATCGCATTGGTTTTTATTGTTAGCATGTTTAATTAGGGCTTTACACCACCAACCAACTGACATATTTTTATACATTTTGTATGACAAAACTAAACAGTGACAATACATTTTGTCCAACTCAATGGATTAACTATTTAGTAATTTTTAACCATAAATCCAATTTTACTGTTAATTAAAAATTCATCGGCTCATTAGGGCTAAAATGAAGTGTTATTTTGAATTAGTTTGTATCTTGGAATTATTAGTTACTGCCCCGTTGGTCTCGTGGTTGCAAGTTCGATTCCCGGGTCAGGAAAAAAGTGTTATTGGATTTTTTCATTACGAATTTCTCAGTAGGAGCCCGGAGTTTGGAAGTTGGTGGTGTGACACCCCCGTGTCTCGGAAAGCAAGTAAAGCCGTTGGTCCCGGCTGTCATTCGTAGATCTTTGACAGTCGTTACGGATACTCAGAAGCCAAAAAGTCTGACAACCAGTCTTATCAAGAGGTATCATGTTGCCCAGTAACTGGGTTGTGGAGGTCAGATAGGCAGTCGCTCCATGTAAAACAATGGTATTCAGCTGCATCCGGTTAGACTGGAAGCTGACCTCAACATAGTTGGGAAAAGGCTAAGCAGATGATGATGATCTTGGAATTATTGGTTAACGGTGTGAAATACCCAATTGTGTGTGTGTAAAAATAAATAAATATGTAAATATTGCTATCTATCATCACGCCTGTATTCCCCGAAGGGTTAGGCAGAGGTGTACCAATGTACACCCATAGTTCGCCGGTATATTTAGGTCCCATGTAATAGGGGGATCCCTATTGCCATGTAAATATTGATTTATCATTTACGTGAAAAAGGAGGAACGTACACCACTATTCCTTCCGTAGTCGGCTGCATTGTTTTGTATAGTAAATATACAGTGAACGGCAAGCAGCTCGCACTGATTCCTAACATTACCATAATCCCGTATTTTGTTAGAATTATTCATCCGTAGTGCACTTGCAACCAAACATCTGTTTCTAGTTTGGGGTAGACAGTTTGTTTCGCTTTTAGATTTTGACCATACATTATGGATTATGTTCGGAGGGAGTTTGGTTTTGGCTGATTTAGTACGGAACCTAGCTTTTTTGAGTTTTTGTGAATATATCTCTGAATCGTCTTTTGTTTATTTTTTCTTTGTAATTTATTGGAGTACGTGGTATTGCTGTCTGTAAGGGTGCTCCCTCACCACGAGCATTCGCCTGTAATGTAACGTTACAGATTCGAGCATTCATCAGTGAGTGAGGTGAACCGAACATTACAGTGCGCAACCTGTAATGATACAAGTCCAACATTACATTAGTGAGGGAGGATAATCGGGCATTAATATCTGTAATATGTTGATACAACTTGTAACATCAATGTGCGCCACTTGTAACTTGAAATGTTACATGTAAACGAACGCTGGTCAGTCAAGGAGGCAGTATTGTAACGTAATGCTCAAAAGCGAATCTTTAACGTTACATTACAGGCAAATGCTCCCGGAGAGGGAGCACCTTAAAGATAATAATTAGTTACTCTAAAATAACTCTAGGTGGAAATTCTGATAATTCTTAGGTAAAATATTAATAAATTCCTTTTATGCTAGTTGATTTTAAATTCTCGACGCTTCTTTCACGGTGCGCAAGATAAAAATAACCGGACAAGTGCGAGTCGGACTCGCCCTGCGAGGGTTCCGTAGGTAATATCATTATAATTTACAGAATTAAGTAAATACTTTATTGAAAAAGAAAAAAAAATAAAAAAAAAAATTCGTTCACCGACTTCGGAGACAGTGAAGTGGTATTATTTTTATTTAATTTACTATTTATTTATTTCAGTAAACTATTTACTTAATTCTGTAAATTATAATGATACTACGGAACACTTGTCCGATTTTTTTATTCATACCAACAAGGTGACTGACAGACAGCGACACAATCTATCTATATTTAATAGGAATGAATATCTAAACATGTTGCAAAGGGCAAAGACCGACTACTGGACCGATTTTGTTGATTTTTCGTTGTTATGTTCGTAATTTTACGGACAAGACTTAGATTTTTTTTTAATCCATCCGAGATTTCGAAATTTGGCACCCGTACGAAACCGGGGTAGTTCACTAGTTACTAATACATACTTTTTTTTAACCGCGGATTTTAAAAAAATGTTTCAGTTGACCGTTTTCATAAGGAAGTACACTAAACCATTGTGTAAAGCCTGCTTCACGATTTTTTTGTTCCACCACCAAAATTGTTAGAAGATTTATTATTATCTTAGAAAACGTGAACATAAAATGAAATTAAAAACTTTATTAGTTGTAAACGTTACTCTCCTGGCTTACAAGATATAACGACTGGTAGTAAAAGTACCTAATACAAAAGATAACAAAGTATTATAAAATCTATACTAAAATTAAAACTGAAAAGTTTGTCTGTTTGGTTGAAAGCGCTAATCTCAGGAACTACTGGTTTAAATCGAAAAAATCTTCTTGTGTTGGCTAGTTCATTTATCGAGGAAGGCTATAAGCTATATAACATCACGCTGCGACACATTGGAGAGGAGCAGTAGGTAAAGACGTAGCTTAACGCGGGTGAAAAAAACCACGCAAACGAAGTCGCTGGCAGAAGCTAGTTAATATTATAAAGCTGGAAAGTTTGTTTGTTTGTTTAGTTGATCGCGCTAATCTTAGAAATACTGGTTTAGATTGAAAAAAAATTCTTGTGTTGGATAGTTCATTTATCGTGGAAGGCTATACGCTATATAACATCACGCTACGAAACGGTGCAAAGTCAGAGTCAAAGCATTTATTTCAATTAGACCATTTACAGGCACTTTTGAATTGTCAAGAAGTTACATTTAAAGTGCGGAGTAGTAAACACAAAAATGTAACGTACTGCGGGTGAAAAAACTAAGCGGACCAAGTTGCGAGCAGAAGTTAGTATCAAGTAAACGGATACATAGTTGTTATTTTAAAGTGAAAGAGACGACAGAAATTGCTTTAGAAACAAATTATCTTAAGAGAAACTGCAAATAAGAAATAAAGTAATAGTTGGAATAAAACGGCTCTAGATGTTGCTGACTGTAGATTTTATACGGTTTTATTATTCCATAATTTAACTAGCTTATCCCCGCGATGTCGGTTATCACGGGGTATTTGAAATATCGCGAATTCGGATTTTGGCGCGACACGATTTTTTTTAACACACATACCATCATGCCTGTATTCCCCGAAGGGTTTGGCAGATTCGTAACAATGTACACCCACAGTTCGCCGGTATGTTTAGGTCCCATGTAATAGGGGGCGAGCCTATTGCCATTAACCGGGCACAAATCCTAACTCCGAGCTGCTACTGAGAATTTCATAGAAAAACCCAATAACACTTTTTGCTCGACCTGGGAATCGAACCCAAGACCTCTACCGTTGCAGTCGCGCTTAGGACCCCTAGGCCACCCAGGCAGTACCAGTTTTTTTTGTTTCTAATTATTTTTCTAAAATAAAAGTAGCCTTCGTTACTCCTTATAAAATCAGCTATCTGCTAGAGCAGCCTTGTCAAAATCGGTCCAGCTAGTTCGGAGATTAGCCGGAACAATCAGACAGATAATAATTTTGTATATTTTTTGTTAGAAGCGCCGTGTAAATATTCATAATAGTTTTCGGCTGTCATTTGTAGATGTTTGATAGTCGTTACGGATAGTCAGACGCCAGCAAGTCTGACAACCAGTCTAACCAAGAGGTATCGTGTTGCCCGGTAACTGGGTTGTAGAGGTCAGATAGGCAGTCGCTGCATGGAAAACACTGCTATTCAGCTGCATCCGGTTGAACTGGAAGCCGACCCCAACGCAGTTGGGAAAAGGCTACGCAGATGACATTAAAAAATAATGATGATAATGACAAAAAGATAATGCATGAAAAACCTTCTTTTAGAAAATAAACGGTTAAGCATTAAATATTATTATTATATTATTAATAATTCGGAAATGCATCATCATCTATCCATATTAACCTCGGCAAAACTGTATTAGTTAAGTGTTGAGCAATATATAATAACAGGTCAATTCTTAAACAATAATTGTATCTAAAATCAGTACCAATAAGTCTTGTAACAAAAACTTAGTAATACGATATCCAAACATACGACTCCGTAAAATACAATTTTTTTGTCGCATAGTCTGGTGTATTGGTACATATTACAAGCCTGAAAAAAATTGGGTGTATTGTCAAGGGTTTAAAAAAAAGACATACCTATAAATATTTCACGAAATATAATAGTATCATGGTGAAGAAATAGTAAAGGAGTGCATATAAAATTTATTTCGTCGCATAGTTCTCAGAATTTTGAGCTTAAACTCGCGAACTCGCGTGTTAGGACATTATAGGAAATTTCATGAACTAAAGACAATTTAAAGAAAACTTCAAAATTACTGTTATTTTTTTAATTATCCGATTCAACTAACATCAAACGTATCGCTATTTTGAACCTTATTTGTTGCCGCGATGCGTTATTGTCAATTACCTAAACGTTTGCTTACGACAGGGCCTTAAATGATAAAGTATCTACACACCTTTTCCAAAGATTTAGAGCTGGCAAAAAAAGAAACAAGATCAATTCAAGACGATTGCACTAAATGAAAAAAAGAAAAAAGAAAAGTTATCCCAAATTGGATTCATAAATTGAAAAGCATTTCAAATTCTTCAACATCTTTGTTCTAAAGTGGATTTACTATACACAGCATACTCTAGCCACCACACAAGACAAAATGGACTGCAAATAATGGCCTAAGATCGCGAAATTGCGAATTGCTATCACAAACAGTAACCAAGATCGATACCCTCCATCTCCCTTTAATCTTCACAATATTTTCAGCTTCGACACATTAGTGCTGTACCAATTAGTGTTGTGTCGTTAGCGTGTAATTTACTGTCACAATCAGACACCGGAGTACTCTGAAGTAGTCGTATTACGTGTTTTAAGGATCCTTTTGAAGGAGATTCGTCTTCATTTTGTTTGCTTGGTTAATTGTGGAGGTCGTCTTTAACCCCTCGTATGCCGGGCGAACACGTACAAAATTCATTTTTTAATGTCACATAATTACAGATATACGCTCCGGCAGACTAACATTGGCTTATTTTGAGCGTTGATCTACGTTCCGGCACACGAGACGTTAAAGATACCTAAGCTATTTTTTATTCTAGGTCTAAATGGAGTTGACTTTTTGACTGCCCCGTTGGTCAAGTGCAACTGATGAGCGAGAGGTCCCGGGTGCGATTCCCAGGTCTCAGTAGCAGCCCGGAGTTTGGAAGTTGGTGGTGTGACACCTCCGTGTCTCGGAAAGCATATAAAGCAGTTGGTCCCGGCTGTCATTCGTAAACCTTTGACAGTCGTTACGGATAGTCAGAAGCCAGGAAGTCAACCAATCTAACCAAGAGGTATCGAGTTGCCCAGTAACTGGGTTGTGGAGGTCAGATAGGCAGTTGCTCTATGTAAAACACTGGTATTCAGCTGTATCTGGTTAGACTGGAAGCCGACCCCAACATGGTTGGAAAAAGGCTAAGTCGATGATGATGAATGGAAAAATTCAAGATAAATTGATTGTTTTCGAGTACTCATCATTATCATCGTCATTTATCAGCCGAATGTGGTCCAATACTGGACAAAGGCCTCACCTAAAGTTAGCTACAATGACTGGTCCTGCGCTGCCCGTATCCAGCGATTTCCTTCGACCTTTGTCCAACCCTTGTCTTTTGTTACTTTAGTATCTAACTCTGCATTATTACAATACAATTTAGCTTATTATCTTTCATAGTCCTTAACAGATATCGAAGTGTCTGGTTATAATCAAGTTACTGCGTATTCATTGGTAACAAAGTTCAGAATCAATTGCGCATTTGCTCAACATCAAAGAAAAATGGTTGGCGAAGTGGCTGAGCGATTGGCTGCTGCGCTGCATGTCCCAAGTTCGGTTCCCTCACGGAAAAATCATTTATTTGGCCTGCAGATCATTGTTTTTAGTCTGGCTGTTTGTGTATGTGGGACAAATTATATCTTGTTGGGCAAAAAATGTTATTGGGTCTTCTCATTAGAAATTCCTCAGTAACAGCCCTGAGTTTGGAACACTATGGTGTGATACCCCCGTGTGTCGTAAAGCACGCAAAAGTACATTATTTCAAAGCAATTCAATCCCCACTAAAACACGTAACAAAGTCCCAAGTAGTGCTAAGACTCACGAGCCAGTGATTAAAGATTGTACTCCGCTTCGTTGTTATAAATGTGGTCATATTGCTCGCCACCACCGCTGTATGTCTTGCACCAATGTTACGTAATAAATTCTTTTTTGACTGTACTTTGTGACTTCTGGGTGGTTTGCAGAACATTGGCACAGTAATCGCGACGAGTCGTGAGCACAAATGTCAATTTTTGGGTTTTTGTGTCGTTTTCTGGGTTTTTTGGGCCGCTGACGCTGCACGCGATTGATCCGTCAGTTGGACCGATTGCGTGCAGCGTCCGCGACCCGAAAGTAACCCAAAAATTTGCTTGATATTTGTGCTCACGACTCATCCCATCTCTCATCATCTCTCATCGATCATTCAATGTATACAAGATTTAGTTGTATAGGTTCATAACTGAAGTAGTTTAATAGCATACTATAATATTAGGTACTGTTTAATAATTGATTTTATTTTGTAACAATGGACCAGTAAAATTATTTTATTGTCATTTGTTCACATTCTTGAAAGTACTAATGAATGTAAAAAAAATATATGGATTTAATGGTCTGTTTATTATTTAACATTTATATTTACAGCCTTAAAATTAGAAATCCTTAATAACAACAAAAAGGAAACTAAAACTAAATGGCATCAAAAAAATTCTCCGCATCGCCGTCAACCGGAAAAGTGCCCAAAAGACTGGCGGCATTGCCACGTTGGATGGCAATGCAATTGGACAAATTTTGAAATACCGCCTTGAATAACTGTTTCGGTAGCCTAATGGTCCTAAGCGCGACTGCTACGCTAGAGGTCTTGGGTTCGATTCCCAGGTCGAGCAAAAAGTGTTATTGGGTTTTTCTATGAAATTCTAAGTAGCAGCTCGGAGTTAGGATTTGTGCCCTGTTAATGGCAATTGGCTCGCCCCCTATTACATGGGACCTAAACATACCGGCGAATTGTGGGTGTACAGGTACACCTCTGCCTAACCCTTCGGGGAATATAGGCGTGATGGTATATTATGTTGATGGTATGTAATAATAAAAGTTGTACAAAACTCATCGTTGCAAATCTCTCATTTATCTGGATTTTGTTTTAGGGACATTTTCCAGAGTTTTTGGTTTTGGTTCCATAACTAAAATTGATCATATTTTTTTTTTTTATTTAATTTAATTTAATCCATACAAATATAAAAACCATATTTTTTTATTTGTTTATTTAATCATAAACCTTACTTAAATAATAATTAGATTACAAACTGTGTACAGTTTATATGTACTTCTATTCTAATATTATAAAGAGGAAAATTTGATTGTTTGTTTGTTTGTAAATCTACTGGACCGATCTTAACCATTTTTAACCCCCGACGCAAAAACGACGGGGTGTCACAAGTTTGACGTGTCTGTGTGTGTGTCTGTCTGTGGCATTGTAGCTCCCGAACGCATGAACCGATTTTGATATTGTTTTTTGTGTTTGAAAGGTTAATTAGTCAGAGTGTACCTAGCTTTGATTGATGAAAATCCGTTTAGGGGTTCCAAAGTTATCAGCTCTCTTGTAAGCTACAGAAGTGATTATTTTCTTCTGTCGGGGGTTACTTAAAATATTTAAATATTGTGTTTTCACAAATAGGTAGCTACATTATTTCTGAGTAACATAGGCTATATACCATCACGCTACAGCCCACGGGAGCGGAACAGTAAGAAAAAGACATAACTTAACGCGGGTGAAATAAGCCACGCGGCCGAATTTGCGGGCCCTCTGCCCTAAAAGATCGGTCGTAAAATAAAAGTTGTGTTGTATATTAGGGGATACCTTCGAGACGTTCTTTATAACAATGTCCCATAACGTGTTGGTAGCCAATTCCTTACAACACTCTTTTACTCTCATTTAAAATATCTTATGGCTTGGTAAAGTGAATCATCTAAAGAGCAAAGTGCAACCGGGCTCTCCGTCCAGAGGGCTTGTACGAATACTCCAGCATGTATTCTGCCTGTAGAAATTATGTTTTATCTTACTCCTCCACTGTTCTCTCTGGATTTAAGACAGTAGCATCGCTTCTTCGGAACTCGTCGAGCTTCATCGAGTCGGCGCTTTTCTGGTTGTCACCTCTATTATTGTAGCTTTTAGGGGATGCAGTAAGAAATAGTGTGACCGAACTTGTCCCTAAAAGATCTGCCCACCACAGTGCAGTATTCTCGAAGCGAAAGAAATATTTTTTTGTAATTTTAATAACAGCCTTCTTATTTTTCAATAAATTATGGTTTATGATGGTGATAGATTTTTGTGTCAATATATTTGTAGCCGGTAGGTGGCCAGGTTTATCGCGGCATCAGTGGCATTTATTATCTCCTCTATAGTGCATTATTATTACAAATGCGCCAGTAACTCTTTCTGTGTATCTGTTACCCTTTACGACCAAAACACTGTACCGAATTTGATGAAATTTGGTAAGGCATGAGTTTGAACGTAAATAAAGGAAATAGGCTACTTTTTTTCATGATTTCGTCTACTTCCGCGATAACTGATAGTTACAAAAACTAAGTTGTGGGCAGATGCTAATAAAAAATAACTTATTCTAATTGTGTAGTTTTTTCAAAAACAAGAAACAGCTCATTCAAGCAAGCTCCTTGTAAATATTTAAAGACTTATAGTCATGTAAACGAAGCCCAAAAACATGTTATGCTTAGATAAGACTGGATTTACGTTACTGAGATATCTTAATTAAAATCAGGACACTTTACACACCCGTTTTATTAAATCTCAGTTAATGTTTTAACTGAACAATTACCATTTAAAATTCACATTCTTGATGTTAACTTATAATTCTGTTTTCATTGAATATATGAGTGAGTATAAATTTATACAGTGACAATGAAATTTATTAAATAAATACGTTATCGTCTGTCTAATTAAACATAATTGTACTATCTGACATAACTGCCTCGGTAGCCTAGTGGTCTTAAGCGGTTCTATGGTAGAGGTCTTAGGTTCGATTCCCAGGTCGAGCAAAAAGTGTTATTAGGTTTTTCTATGAAATTCTCAGTAGCATTTGTGTGCGGATTTGTGCCCTGTTAATAGCAATAGGCCCGCCCCCTATTACATGGGAGCTAAAACATACCGGCGAACTGTGGGTGTACATTGGTGCACCTCTGCCTAACCCTTCGGGTAGTAAAGGCGTTCTTGTAATTGTGTGTGACATAACATTATGTCAGATAGTTCAATTATGTTGAACTGACAGCTGACCGTCACTGCGTCTATTTGAACGGCATCATTTCACAGACCTTTTTGATTTGTTGTGTTGGTTTTCTTGTTATTCATCTATAAAATGGAATAGATTAGATTTGAAGGTTTATTCTAACCTGTAAGTAATCATGTCTGCCCAGCCTTTATCCAACTATGTTGGTGTCGGTTTCCAGTTTAACCGAATACATCTGAATACCAGTGTTTTACGTGGAGGAACTGCCTATCTGATCTCCTCAACCCAGTTACTGGGCAACACGATACCTCTTGGTAAAACTGTCAGACTTTCCGGCTTCTGACTATTTGTAACAACTGTCAAAGATCTACTAATTATAGCCGGGACCAATAGTCTTAGGCTCTACCTTTTTGCTTTATTTAGTAAGTAATATTAAATATTAATTTCATTTATGATCTACAATACTTTTCAAAGTAGTAACTTAGCCCAAAAAATACCAATGGACAGAGCCAGACAAGGACAAAATAACAAATAAAAGAGACGGCTAAATGAGGAACATAATCTATTTTATCGAATAGTGCCTAGCAGTGTAAACATCAATTTATGAACTGGGAACTGTGGTCACAATTGTAGCGATTATAGTTCTATATAAAATATTTTTTGATACTTACCTAGTCCACTACTAACAACAGAATATTTAAATGACAAAATGGTGCGCCTAGAGGAAAGTCCATGCACCTGGTTCTCGTCTAAAGGGAGCTCAGAAGTACAGAGACGAGTCATGACACGTAGACAGGGAAGACAACTAAATTAATGTGATATATTTTGTACCGCTGCCGACTGCTACGCTAGAGATCTTGGGTTCGATTCCCAGTTCGAGCAAAAAGTGTTACTGGGTATTTCTATGAAATTTTCAGTAGCAGCTCGGAGTTAGGATTTGTGCCCGGTTAATGGCAATAGGCTCGCCCCCTATTACATGGGACCTAAACATACCGGCGAACTGTGGGTGTATATTTTTACACCTCTGCCTAACCCTTCGGGAAATAAAGGTGTGATGGTATGTATTTTGTACCTCAAGTTCGCTTGCGCTGGTAACAACGGCAGCACTAAGCTAGTTCTTCATACATAGGTCTATTTTGTATGGCATTTCGTAAATTAGCGTACTTACTCTCCTTATCTATTTGTACAGGTAGGTAGGCAGAAACACAGGTTCAATCTAGTTCAGGCAAATATGCAACTGTTTTCTATTATAGATGGTAAGATATTTATTGTAAATGTGACTTTTTTTGAACAAACTATTATTATAATTAAAGCAGAAGAGATTTTTGTTTTGTTTAATTGCACTAATCTCAGGAAGTGCCAGACGGATTGGAAAATATAATTTTGTATGTATTTTATTGTAGCCAGGTTCATGAGGAATAGCGTTGACTGTAAAACGTCACGTTAGGACACACGAGAGTAACTAAAGATGTTACTTAACGCGGGTGAAAAAACAGAAGCTAGTGTATTTATAGTTAACTAGCAACCTGCCCGCGACTTCGTCCGCGTGTCTTATTTCACCCCTGTTAAGTTACGTCTTTCATTACTGCTCAGTTCCCGTATGTCGTAGCATGATGTAATATAGCCTATGTTACTCAGGAATAATGTAGCTATCTATTGGAGAAAGAATTTTTTCGAACAAACAAACAAAAAAATATTTCCTCTCTATACTATAATATATAGTATATTATATTATATAGTATAAACTAATATTATAAAGTATTTTTTTTTGTGAATTTACATTTATTGCCACACATAAAATTAGGACCAAAAAACGGGCATACAACTAACTATAACAAGTTTATGCTTGACTGTACATTCACGTGACGAACTACGATCATAATACGAACGAACCGAATCTGACAATTGAACTAGACAGACGAAGATTCAATTTATTACTAGATAATGGTATTATTCTCACGGATTTGTTCAGATAAACTAGACTAGGCCTATATTCAGTAAACAACTTAATCTATGTCTATTTAGGCCTTTCTTCCGAATGATAACAATGGAACTAGCTCCTTTGTTTACCATCACGCCTGTATTCCCCGAAGGGGTAGGCAGAGATTTCCAAATATACACCCACAGTTCGTCGATGTTTAGGTCCCATGTTATAGGAGGCGAGCCTATTGGAATTATCTGGGCACAAATCTTAAGTACGAGCTGCTACTAAGAATTTCATAGAAAATCTCAATAACACTTTTTGCTCGACCTGAGAATGGAACCCAAGACACTTCTCCCGCCCTGGGCGGGGCGGGAGGGAGTGTCAGGCTTTTACTGACTAAAACCCACCCATGTTCCTTATTGTGCCCATTGCGTTCCGGGGGCGCGGTCTCTCTTACGAACAACCCGCAGCCCCGGCAGGAAGTCAAGTACTGTAATATTACTTATAAAACGAATTTTAACAAAATTATGTAAAAGAAAATTTTATCAGACTACGGTATTTTAGGAACAGTCACGTGTGGCCATAATCAAAAGAGAATCTGATTGGCTGATTGACGAATCATCGCAAAGCAGAAACTGCTGGAAATGGAAACTTGAAATTTTGTACATGGCTTCCTTTTATGACGTAAGAAATGATGCAAAGAATCTTATTTTAAATTCAACCCCTAAAGGGATAAAGGGAGTTTAATGGGATGATAAATCTTATTTCTTGGGTTAATTAAGTCGAAACTAGACTCAAATGTACACCTAAGTAAACAATAAAGTTTGACATTGTTAATTGGTTTTACTACCCCTTAAAGGGTTGTTGAGTTCGTAAGGGAAGTAGTTAGGGGAAAAGTACAACATAACAATCAATTACACTATCAGAAACACACCTCCCTCCATCAAAAACAAATGACTACAGAAACAAAATGGCGGCGAACACTACAAATGACCGCCATTCCCCGCTATCACTCGAACCCCATTCGCCGAGCGTGTCCAAGACAAATTCCTTAACGTGCCTAATTGTGCTAACATTTACTTCCGTAATCACGTAGGTACAATGAATGGACGGGGCTATAAATAAACTAGAATCCTATGGATCTCCGGTCCGGAGTTATGCTCCAATAAATAACATAATGATTATTTTTATCGTCCGAGTAATATTGCCTAAGTAAATATTGGAAGGCACAATGGAAGAAAATAGGCGTTATGGGCCGCATTATCTGATTGTGTGTTTAGGGTATCTAATGGGCCTCGTCTGTTATGTAATGTAGTTGTGTAGTGTGGTCTTTGGGTATGAGAATTACCTGTAAGATATTTGATTATACTAAATGATAACACGTTTAACTATGATTCTGATTAATACTTAAATTGATGTTATTTTTATTGATTTTTAACCCCCGACGCTAAAACGACAGGCCGTTACAAGTTTGACGTGTCTCTGTGTGTGTTTGTCTGTGGTATCGTAGCTCCCGAATGCATGAACCGATTTTGATTGTTTTTTTTTTGTTTATAAGGTGAATTAGTCAAGAGTGTTCTTAGTTAGTTAGTTAGTTGTAACTGCCTCGGTACCCTAGTGGTCCTAAGCGGGACTGCTACGCTAGAGGTCTTGGGTTCGATTCCCAGGTCGAGCAAAAAGTGTTATTGGGTTTTTCTTTGAAATTATCAGTAGCAGCTCGGAGTTAGGATTTGTGCCCGGTTAATGGCAATAGGCTCGCCCCTTATTACATGGGACCTAAATATACCGGCGAACTGTGGGTGTACATTGTTACACCTCTGCCTAACCCTTCGGGGAATACAGGCGTGATGGATGATGGTGTTCTTAGTTATGTTTGATAGAAATCGGTTCAGCGGTTTCAAAGTTATCAGCTCTTTTGTTAGCTTGTATGATTTGTATTTTTCTGTCGGGGGGTACTTACAATTTTTAATTTTGTGTGTTTATGTAGACACTTGCAGGTCATAACACTAGTACTTTTTAATTACTTCTAAACTTCAATCGTGTATGACTGTAGGTTGAAGTGTGTTTGAGAAAAGCAACAATTTTATTAAGGACTAGTTGCTGCCCGCGGGTTTTTTTCACTCATTTCAAGATACGCCTTTGCTTCCTGCTTTCTTTGCACTTTGCTTTCGGTCGTAGCGTGATGATATATAGCCTATACTATTATTCCTCTTAAATCTGACTATCATGCAAAAAAAGATTTTATCCAATCCGACTGGAAGTTCCCGAGATTTGCGCTATTAAACAAACAAAGAAATAAACAAAAATGTTTTCAGCTGTATTTATTTGCGTGGATAATGATATTGTAAAGGACATATTAATTACTAATAAGCATTTAAAACCTTTACAATTTATACGCTGAATTATTTTAAATGCAGTTACTTTTAATCCATAATCAAAATGCAAAATTGCGATACCCTACCCTGTATTTTATTCACAGGCGAAGCTTCAACAAAGGAGATAAATCCGTAAAAACATTTCAGATCTTCAAACAGAGAATTTCGAGAATTACGAAGATATTTTCAAGCACTACTAAAGGTATTTTCAACGTACATTCTGCCTGCACGTCTACTTATTTGCCTCTCAAAGGAAATGTACAAAAACTGAACGTTTACATTCGACTAACAAGGCTTCCAATTCTCGTATACTGTGCATAGCTTAAGTACTAGCATTTATTTTGATTTTATTTTAATCAGTAAAAGACGTACAGAGGGAAGTGGTCGGTATTGAAAACTTTGTATTTTATTTAAAGACTTTTGTTGGCTTGGAGAAAATTAATACTTAAGTTATGAAATCTGAAGAGTTTGTTGTTTTTTCACAAATCCAGTCATATTGGATAATATTTCTCCGTTTCTCCGCTCCCCAGGCTCGCTCCGCTTCTGTGGACAGGCAGCATTAAAGGCTATATATTTTTTTTTTAATGATTTACTTCGGGTACACAAAACACATAACACTGGGCAATCAATAGGCTTGCCCCCTTTTACAGGGGATCTAAACATTCCACCGAACTGTTGGTGTACATTGGTGCATTTCTGTCTGACCCTCTGGGGAATATGGACGTGATGAAGAATCAGTATTGCCATACAACGCCAGCCTTTTGGGTACTTGTCTCAATGACAATGAGTGCAGATGAGTTTTTTGATGCCCTATGAGCTTCCTTTTTTGTTTTTTATATAAACATTTTAAATATTTGTTATTTTATAATTACTTAAGTAAGTTTTATGTTTGAAAGCATTCTAAAATTAGAACAAAATGTCTTAAAATGTTTTACATAACAATAATTCTAGTTCAAAACCGTCTTGATCCGTTCTCCATGTTTCATGTGTCTAAGAAAGTTTCTGTTGTTATGGAATCCTTAAATTAATTCGACCTAAAAGGTTGTAGGTATGGCAACTTCGCTTAACTTCAGCCTTACTACAAGTATCATGTAAAAAAAATATACCATCACGCCTGTATTCCCCGAAGGGTTAGGCAGAGGTGTAACAATGTACACCCACAGTTCGCCGGTATATTTAGGTCCAATGTAAAAGGGGGAGAGCCTATTGCCATTAACCGGGCACATATCCTAACTCCGAGCTGCTACTGAAAATTTCATAGAAAAACCCAATAACACTTTTTGCTCGACCTGGGAATCGAACCCAAGACCTCTAGCGTAGCAGTCGCGCTTAGGACCACTAGGCTACCGAGGCAGTACAAGTATCATGTCTCAACTGGATTTACAATTCAGACATGTTGGGATCGAGATGTTTATTGAGATTCTGTATGTAGATATTCCTTGTTGGGTAAATAAAGTTTTGGGAAGTTTATTGTGAGGGATGAATGAGGATGTTATTAATTTTGAAGTTGGTTAATAATGAATAAATTATATATTCCGTAAGCAAAATATGCGCTGACTTGTTACTGGGTTATTCTCAGTCGCAGCTCGGACTTAGGATTTGCGCCTGGTTAATGGCAATATATCGATCCGACTGATGAACTAATAACTAAAAAATAACTTGACTTTTTGTGCTCACGACTCGCGGCGACTACTATACTTAGGTTTGTTTGGACAGTTGGCTTGGGACCGTTATTTATTTTCAGTATTCTATCTAGGATTTAGAGTTAAGCAAGGCCGTTTAAATCCTCTCAGCTCCATAAATCTATTGGGTACGTCCGTCGAATGGAATCAACAGGTCGGATAACATTTCCAGGGTAGAATATGTATGTAATATTAAAATAATGTTACTACCATTATAAATGCGAAAGTTTGGATGAATGGATGTTTGTTACTCAATCACACCAAAACAGCTGACCGTTCAGCTGTTCACAACAACAACACAAACAATAAACAAGCTCAGAACACTCCCGACTAATTAACCTTCCAAACACAATAAACAAAATCAAAATCGGTTTATGCGTTCGAGAGCTACGATGCCATAGACAGACACACACACGCACATACACACACACACACACACACAGACAGACACGTCCAATTTATAAATAACACCCCGTCGTTTTTGCGTCGGGGGTTAAAAGGTTACACTCAGTATGACTCGATACCTAACTCCTCACAATCTTGTATCGTTTTTGAATGAACTATAAATAGATATGACCATTTTGTTCGATTTCTGAAAATATCATTCACGAACACAGACCTATTAAGCGTTCTCATTGAATTTAATATTGCAAATCTCATCTGTGCGTGTCGTAAAATAAATATAAAGATAACTGGAAAGTAGGATTTCAGAGAGCAGTGATGAAATTCAACGCGTAAAATGAATAGACCTCGGCTTTACGATCCCGTAAAGCCGAGGTCTCGTGACCACTCCTTGTAAAGAATATTTCCTTTTTTATATAAAATCCTTTGTTGGTAGATTAATGAAGTCTCAGTTTGGAGTCATTTGTCATTTTTATTGAAGAAAGTCCTATATAACGTGTGTTTGGCAATGCACCTTTGAATTGTCTGTGTTATTCATTTGTTTACACAAACTGGTGACAACATTATTCGACCTAGCTATTGTAAGACTATTTTTAAAACAGTAGCATCAGTTTCTGCCTGCATTATTATCAAACACACACATACACCATCACACCACATTGATACAACTCTGCCCAACTCTTCGGGGAATACAGGCGTGATGGTATGTTTGTTTGTTTGAACGCTACCACAAAAAGCTATGCACATATCTATAACCAGATATCGGACCGTGTACATAAAATTGTTTCCAAGCCAAAACGAAATACAGTATCTATTTAAACAAAGAATCAGGTATCGTTTCGACCAGCAATAATATGTAGATTGTCGGATAGAATTTAAATAGAGAAGTATGGTCCTTATTCCGTTTCTACGTACGTAAACAAATTCAATATGCATTTATTCTGTGGCTCCAGTTCATTTGAATAACTTTAGAGGATTTCAGGGGTACTTTTGGTACCTAAAGTCATCGACCTATGCCCGGTAAATGTACAGTTACGTTACTTTTTTAAGGAAAATGAAACTCCTTTGTGACGAATTTTCTTGTCATGTTTTTTTTTATTCGGTCGTATTTTCTTTATTCGTTCCTTTTTTGGGGACCTAAGAATGTAATAAGAATCGGATTTTGTTGATCGATTTCACACGGTGCTGACAGATTTTTATTGTGGAATGAGGTCTTGGGGTCGAGTCCTAGGTCGAGCAAAGTGTTATTAGGTTTTGCTATGAAATTCTCTATAGCAACTCGAAGTTAGGATTTGTGCACGTTAATCACAATAGGCCCCCTGTTAAATGGGACTTAAAAACATACCGGCGAACTGTGGGTGTACATTGATATACCTCTGCCTAATCCTTCGGGGAATACAGGCGTCATGGTATGTTATGTGATGGTATGAATAGTAATATTAATAGGGACCTATTATTGTATTACTGCTTGTCATACAAAGAAGGCACGAGTATTGACCGCTACGTTTAAAGTGGATTGGTAATTTCAAATTTATATTTCTCTAACAATATTTTCATTCACCAATGTCACTGTCCTCCAAGACAAACTTAGAAAGTACCATAACATGAATAGACGGAGAGTTTTATGTATTTTACAATATTTAAAAATAAACATTTGCTAAAAGGCTGTGTTTGTCTAAGTTTTATGAATGACTAAAAATTTTGATAATAGTAAAATTATTTTCAATACTAGGTACTTTGTTTTATTGCTAGTCTAGACTTTCCATTTAGTGATTACTGCCCGCTTTAACTAACTGCCTCGTTAGCCTAATGGTCCTAAGCGCGACTGCTAAACACACCGACGAACCGTGAGTGTACATTGGTACACCTCTGCCTGACCCTTCGGGGAATACAGGCGTGATGGTATGGTTAACTAACTCTAGGCAATATTCAAATGTCATACCGAAACAACCTTATTTATTATATATCAGAAATTTAAAAACTGGTAACTGTACCTACTCATCAGTATGAACCACTTTTATTATAAGACTAACCCTGTAATCACACTATCATATACCACTAGGCACCGCCTAAAGTTACGATACCCTTTTTCTGATGCCTAATGCTTAGGCATCTCCTAAGCGCTGCCTAGTAATAAAATTTACAGACACTAAACTAGACTGTGGTTTACAAATTGTTGTGTTAAAAAAATAGACATGAAGAAAAGATAGATATAAAAATTTTAAATACCAATGAATGTTATATTTTTTTTTAAATAATTGAGAGTGTATGTGTGTTATAATGAATGTATATGGTCTATATTATTATCTCTGATGCTACATTTATTCAATATCATATAATATTTTTATACCTACTAATGGTGAAACATGTTGAACTATTGATAATCTTATGTAATATCCTCAATACCATGTTTTTGACAAATAAATTATTTTCGACTTTAACTTCGAAATCTAGCAGTCCAATAGTGAAAAACGATGGTGAAATGGAATTGATAGCTTAATTATCTTCTTAGCTGTTACTTAATTTGTCATTGGCGAAAACAGCGTGTTGCCATTTTGTTCAGTGTTAGAGAAAAATAAAGTCTTCTAACATATTGCTTCTATTTTGTTTTTTTCTCAGTTGGAAATCCTCATGGACTGCCTCCGCCTCGGGGAAGGCGGAGGGGTGTGTCGGACTCCTATCAACTAAAACCCCACGGTGTTCCTCCAACTACCATTGGCCGGGGTACGGGTATCCGTCTGAGCATTCTTCCGCACCCCGGCGGGTATTGGCCCGCCACCACTACAAGGCCCATCACCCGGTGCGGCCGTCATCCACCGGTTGCACTGATTCCAGAAAAGGCGCCCGGGGAACACCATGCGCGCCTTACTCTCGGGCCTGTCTTTGTTCGGGTGACGAACTGACCCCAAGTCCGCCGCCCGCAGGCCCAATTTTACGGTGTCCGGAGATCATCTTGCGCCCTGCGGCGCCTGGTGCGTCTTCTGCGGGTGGGATGGGAGGAAGTAGCCTCCCTTTCCCGTTCCACTGCCTCCTTGGCAGCCATCACCTCCTCGCAGAAGGAGGCGACGGCGTCCAAAGCACTCTCGCTACCGACCATGGTCAGAACAACGTCCTGGAGACATATTGCTTCTATGTCCTATGAAAAATTGCCCCAGTGCATCTCCGTAACCACTTAAGCACTCTTATCAGGCCATAGTCTACTCCAAGACAAAGCCATCCCATGGGGGTACTGCGCTCAACAAGCTACTATCTGTCAGTCATGCCTACTCTGCGTCGCGCCGTTTCGCTATGATATCCCAAGAGGTGTGAACTCATAGATGGTTTGTTGTCTAGTGAAATGGATATTACAAGGATAGTTAAAGTTTGGCGTTAGGTTTTTAGTTTATTTTCTATTCTAGTCTTTAAATTAATCAGGCTAAGAACGAATTTACTAAATAAGTTGACTTTTTAAAGTGTACGTAACTGTTTGTAAGATTCGTACTGGAGCTATCGAGGCATGAAAGAAAATAAATGAATTTGTGTGCACATTTATTTATGTGCGCATTATGGCGCTGTATAACATGTTTTGAAAAGCCAGTATAGCACCATTATGATCCGGTTTTTAAGCCATCCTCGCGACCACGCAGTTTTATTTTGTTTCGGACATCTGCCGCCCAGGATTACAGCGGCAAAAAAGATGCCTTTCGTAATCATCAGCCACTTAGATCACATTTTGATCAGGCATCAGTTCTCACACGTACACATCTGATTTCTCAAGCGAGCGAAATCGCGGGATACAGCTAGTATTATAAAAGGTATAGCTGCAATTACATTATTTTTGTATTTTATTAAACCCAATTCATCAAAATAACCTTAAGTACCTTAACTCCGTTGGTCTCGTGGTCGCAAGCGCGACTGATGAGGGTGGGGTCCCGGGTTCGATTCCCAGGTCGGGCAAAAAGAGTTACTTATTGGGTTTTTCCATTAGGATTTGCTCAGTAGTTGTTGTGTGACGGAGTTTGGAAGTTGATGGTGTGACACCTCCGTAACGTGTCTCGGAAAGCACGTAAAGCCTTCGGTCCCGGCTGTCATTCGTAGATGTTTGACAGTCGTTACGGATAGTCAGAAGCTAGGAAGTCTGACAACCAGTCTAACCAAGAGGTAAGTATATTGTTGCCCAGTAACTGGGTTGTGGAGGTCAGATAGGCAGTCGCTCCGTGTAAAACACTAGTATTCAGCTGCATCCGGTTAGTCTGAAAGCCGCCCCAACGTAGTTGGGAAAAAAACTAAGCCGATAATTAAAATAGCCATAAGTGTGTTATATTTAACATACCATCACGCCTGTATTCCCCGAAGGGTTAGGCAGAGGTGTACCAATGTACACCCACAGTTCGCCGGTATGTTTAGGTCCCATGTAATAGGGGGCGAGCCTATTGCCATTAACCGGGCACAAATCCTAACTCCGAGCTGCTACTGAGAATTTCATAGAAAAACCCAATAACACTTTTTGCTCGACCTGGGAATCGAACCCAAGACCTCTAGCGTAGCAGTCGCGCTTAGGACCACTAAGCTACCGAGGCTGTTATATTTAAAATAACAATACAAACATGAAACCTACGGTTGACTTGTACTCGTATAATTATTATTTTTTGGCTGTGGATCAAGATCAACGTATTATAATCTCTCTTAAATATTCACTAAGAACTAAATTACTAATATTCTCGTACCGTATACTCTCACCTCTTCCAACTTTACAGAATCCTCGTGAGAACCCTGTTTACCCTGTGGAGAAAACAAAACAGAGCCATAACATTAAATCTAGAATATCATTATCATTGATAAAGCGAACGCTTTCAGTTATTTGTATTTTATGCGCATATCTAGTATCATAAATGTGTAAAGAGATTGCGTCTGTACAAAATTATAGAATAAGAATATAGATGCGACACTATTGCTTCAAACGCATTGTAGATGCCTACTTACGCTCTGGTTCTTAGTATTGGAGCGTAAGTAACGTTGAACTCAGTCAGGATTTTATTGTTGAAGAACTGCCTTCGACTTGGTCCGCGTGGGTTATTTCACCCGCGTTAAGTTAAGTCTTTGGTTACTGCTCTGTTTCCGTGTGTCGTAGCGTGATGTTATATAGCCTATGTCAGTTTATGATAATTTAGCTGTCTACTGGTGAAAAAATGGTTAAAATCGGTTCGATGTAGGAACACCGTGAGGTTTTAAGGCTCACTATAACAGCACGGCCGTACCACAGCAAATATTTAGCCATTTAAATTAGGACTTTAAATCGTGTGCATTAAAATATTTTTTATCATGACCATCGTAGTCGGTATGAGCCCGAGACACCCCTTTACCTTTTCCGAGGCAGAGGAGTCCACGAGGACTTCTCCATGAAAAAAAACCAGTTCCTCAACAGTGCCTACTTGGGTATCGCTTCTGCATTTTATTTTATTCCATAATAATACACATACATATTTATGAAATAGTGTGTATTAGAAATGGTTTCGTTCAAGCTTAGTAAATGTGATTTCTAGATGTTGTAATGATTTTTTTTTGTTTTATTTGTGAATTAGCTTCTAGGCACTACTCCGTCTGCTATGACTTTAGTGTTAAGCTTGATCGAAATCTGTAAGCGTGCTAAATTTCAACTAATGCCATTCAGGTGTTACATCCGTCCTCTGAAACCTACAGAAAGCCCACTGCTTTTTTGAACGAAATCAGTATCAATTTGTTCATAATTATAATAGAAGGACATATATACGCAAGACACGGAGTTTCTAACTACAATATACATCAGTGCCAAATTTCATCCAGATCCGTTCAGCCGTTTAAGCGTGAAAGAGTAACAAACATCTATGCATCCATTCTCACACGCTTTCGCATTAATAATAAGAACGATTTTATCATAATTATAATCTGAGAACACATAATGCAAGTCACGGAGTTTTCAACTACCAGATTTATTTATTATTCAAAATTTTGGGTTCCTTCCGGGGTTTCTTGGGCCGCCAACGCTGCACACAATCGGTCCGACAGACGTACCAATCGCATGCAGCGTCGGCAACCCAAAATACCCGGAAAGGAACCCGAAATCCGGAAAATTAACTTGACATCTGTGCTCACGACTCATGGCGACCACTATATCTACCACTTATCTATCGCACTAACTTCCTACGCTTAGCTTATGCACTGCCGCACCACTGATAGTCGACGTATCGTGCTGTCGCCCTAACATTTGTCGTATATATGTTAGTCACTACTATTTCATGTGTCATTTCACATTTTCGGTGACAAAACACACAATACAAAAATAAATAAAAAATATACCATCACACCTGTATTCCCCGAAGCGTTAGGCAGAGGTGTAACAATGTACACCCACAGTTCGCCGGTATATTTAGGTCCCATGTAATAAGGGGCGAGCCTATTGCCATTAGCCGGGCACAAATCCTAACTCCGAGCTGCTACTGAGAATTTCATAGAAAAACCCAATAACACTTTTTACTCGACCTGGGAATCGAACCCAAGACCTCTAGCGTAGCAGTCACGCTTAGGACCACTAGGCTACCGAGGCAGTTAAACCCACAATATTTTATCTAAAAAAGGCCTCTAATACCTACACCTATTCTGTCTAGCAATATTTCTATTTTATTCCATGAATATGTTCTTGTTTGCCCTCTATCTCACCTCGCGGTCGCCTGCTCACAAAGGAATCTTTTCACTTGTGACTTTCATTGCCAATTTCAATTGAAAAATAAAGACTTACATAAATTCCACATCAAAATTCCTTTATTCCTCAGACGACAATATCTCTACGGTTACCAAAAAGATAAACATTTTACATTTTCACAAGTCACGTATTACCTGAGCAAATTACAGACTGAACATGTACGTACAGTACCTACCTACGTTGCTTAATATTCAATACACGAACGAAATACTGTTCTCAATACATTTCAGTCAATAGTAGACATCGAAATTAGTCTCACTAATTTGATTTGGTTCGCCTTTATAGTTTAGTATTGATTTGTCTGGCGGTTATAATAAAATATGTTCTTAATTCTCTTTGATCTATGCAGAATTAGATTTGTCATTGGTGCTTTGTTATGTTGATATAAAAAATATAACGATTCACTGAATTTTAGAAAATATTTTATTTATTTATCTTCGTCGTTTGAGTTGATTTTTATTTGTTTGTTTTGATTATGGATTTTTAACGATACATTTTTTTTTAAATCATTTTTATGCAAAAGTTTTGGTTGTAATTGACCTGTTTTTAGTAATGTAACACACTTTTTTTTTTTTTTTGGTGGGTGGGAATACGTCAAATAACTTCTCCCGCCCTGGGCGGGGCGGGAGGGAGTGTCAGACTTTTACTGACTAAAACCCACCCATGTTCCTTCTTGTGCCCTTTGCGTTTCGGGGGCGCGGTATCTCTTGCGAACAACCCGCAGCCCCGGCAGAATGTAACACACTTGATATGTTGAATTAGTTTGACATAATTAATCATTATAGTTATAGAAAGACTGAGTGTTGGCTTGTTTCAGCAGAAACACAATCAATATCTAGAAGCAATCTCAAGTTAGAGCCAGTCAATGTCAAAGAATAAAAGTAAATTAGAGGAATTTCTGACATGAGGCATTTCTGATTGTGATAGAGACCTACGTTTTGGAACGAGCAACTAGCTTCAACTTTTTGTGTGAGTAACTTCTTGCCAATTCAAAAGTGCCTGTAAATGGTCTAATTGAAATAAATGTTTTGACTTTGACTTTGATCGTTCCTAAAAGTTATTAGAATGATTGAATGAAATTTTCAGTGCTATTTCAGAAACATCGAGACAAAAGCATTGTCATTTACCTACATCGATACTTTCAGGAGTCCTCTGCCCTACTTTTCAACGCTCTGATTAAAAAGGCAAGGGGTAAGGCTTTGTCTCAGCACTGAGGCAGACTTTTAATCTGAAAGTTGTTTCGCGAAGTGGCACGAGGAGCTCTGAAGAATAATTTGTCGGAGCCGATAAGATGGATTCCAAGTTCAGCGAAGTTTTTGACGAAGACAGTATAGTCGGACCAGCTATTTATATAACTTTACGTAACAAAAGGTGGACTTAATGCCTTACGTTTTCTATCAATCAACCAAATGTTTTTTTGGATGCTAATTAACTAGCCGACGGCCCACCTAAAGTGAAGTGGCCACCGCTACCTGTAGACATCTGCAATATCAGAGGCCTTGCAAATGCGTTGTCATCTTAGGGCAAAGTTGAAATGTGTCATGTGCCTGTAATTTCACCGGCACCCATAGCCTTTAAAACTAAACACAGCAATGCTGCTTTGCGGTAGAAATAAGTATGCATCAAAGGTAAAGAAGAGATAACATGGTAGGTGCCAAAAAAATAGTCAATAAGAGTTTGACATTCCTTTCTGCCCTGAAGTAATTTCATGATTTCCCATTCTCAAAAAAAACGGCGAAAGTAAATACTTTATAAGATGTAAAGTTTGTGAAACACTTTTAAATTAAATCTTAAATTTAATTAATTCGGATTTTCTTGTTTGTTGCCTGAAAATGTATTTAAAAACTGACGATCGTTAACAGAAGAATTAAAAAAAATAACTACTCAGCAAACCAACTTGCTTATTATTGTAAGTTAGCTAGGCACTTTTATTGTGTCAACACAAACATACACTTACATTATATGTGTGTTAACATGACTATGTTATCTATACCAATATTATAAAGAGAAGAGATTTGTTTGTTTATTTGTAACGAATAGGCTCCGAAACTACTGGACAGATTTTAACCATTTTTTCACCAATAGATAGCTACATTATTCCTAAGTAACATGGGCTATATACCTTCACACTACGAGAGCGGAGCAGTAACGAAAGACGTAACTTGAGGCGGGTGAAATAAGCCACGCGGACGAAGTCGCGGGCAGGACGCTAGTGTTATATATAATATTATTATGTAAACTAGCTTCTGTCTGCGTAGGTTTCAGAATTAAGTAACATAACATACCATCACGCCTATATACCCCGAAGGGTCAGGCAGAGGTGTAACAATTTACACCTTCAGTTCGCCGGTATGTTTAGGTCCTATGTAATAAGGGGCGAGCCTATTGCCATTAACCGGGCACAAATCCTAACTCCGAGCTGCCACTGAGAATTTCATAGAAAAACTCAATAACACTTTTTGCTCGACCTGGGAATCGAACCCAAGACCTCTAGCGTAGCAGTCGCGCTTGGGACCACTAGGCTACCGAAGCAGGTCTAAAATTAGATACTAAAAGAAGTATTTACGAAGAAAAATATGATTGACTTTTAGGTAATGAGTCTCATTATCACGAATTACGGATGGCCTTAAATTGATTCAGGACCTTTGAAAGCGATAGACAAATAATATACAAAAATAGAACTCGCTTTACAAGCGAGAAACGTTGTTAATTAAAAATTAATAGCTTTTGGCCAAGACATTGTCCGAGTGGAATAGTTACTAAGAGCAGGCTTTTTTTTTAAGAATGGGATATCTTCAATTGACTTCTCCCGGTCTCGGCGGAGCAGCCTCTTGAATTTTCAAGATACTCATTTTTCATAAACGCATAAATAATTAAACAATATTTATTTATATTTTATCAAGTGCCTAAATTGAAAATTTTAAAGTTTTTTTTTCAATACTTACACTAACTGCCTCATAGCGCGACTGCTACCCTAGAAGTCTTGGGTTCGATTCCTAGGTCGAGTAAAGCGTTATTGGGTTTTTTTTATGAAATTCTCAGTAGCACCTCGGAGTTAAGATTTGTGCCCGGTAAATGTCAATAGGCGCACCCCCTATTACATGGGACCTAAACATACCGACGAACTGTGGATATGCATTGAAACACCTCTGCCTAACCCTTTGGGGAATACAGGCGTGATGGTATGGGTTTGTTTTCAATAATGAAGGACTCTCGTACAAAATTCCATCCCGAAACCCAGTAATCTATTTTTGTGCCAAATTTCATCTAAATTGCTTTAGTGGTTTAGGCGTGAAAGCGTAGCAGACAGACAGAGTTACTTACGTATTTACAATTTTAATATGGCAAAAGAGGAAAATCTTGGATGTAAATTTGTAGTCACAATAATTACATAAATCTGTTCTATCTGGGATCTAAACATATCGGGTAACTGTGGGTAGTACATTATTACACCTCTGCCAAACCCTTTGAGGAATACAGGCGTGATGGTATGTATGTTAAGTGTTTTATTTTGAAAATAACATGACAAAATCACAAACAAAAAAAGTACAGCGTGTCAAACATCAAATACCAAAGGCCTTTCGATCCTCAACCATTTATTAGATGCAAAAACTGCTAGTGGGAGCCTAAGTAAGTGAAAAGTGAGTCTCTAAAGAATGAAATAGCTCGCCTTTGGTCCTAAAAGAAGAATATTTCAGCTTCTTACGTTACCCTTTTATACTTGTTCATAAAAACAGAATGTTACTAAGTTAGTGTCAGATTTTATTTTTATTGTTATGCCTAGCCATTTAGTGGAGCTTTATAAAAATAGTTGGTTTTATATTTTATTTAGTTTTGTAAAAGGCGTTCTACGTTTTGGTGTTTTAGACAACAGAGTTGTCAAATTCATGTTTTATTTATATTTTTTTTTTTAATATGACTTTGTGTGTGCGTGTTTTTTAAATACTGTTTTATATTGTGTTTTATTTTTCTTTTTATCTACTCTAATATTGTATTATATTTACATATTATTTTTATATTATATTTATTGCCTTGGTCCTAAGCGCGACTGCTATGCTAGAGGTCTTGGGTTTAATTCCAAGGTCGAGCAAAAAGTGTTACTGGAATTTTTTCATGAAATTCTCAGTATCAGCCCGGAGTAAGGATTTGTCAAAGTCAAAGCATTTATTTCATTCAATTAGACCATTTGTTTGTGCCCGGTAAATGGCAATAGGCTTGCCCTTCTATACGTGGGACCTAAACATACCGGCGAACTGTGGGTGTACATTGGTACATCTCTGACTAACTCTTCGGGGAATACAGGCGTGATGGTATGTTTAATATCAGTGATGACCAAGATAAACTAAGAAAATACATAATATTATGAATTAAACAAGTCACATTAGCTACCGCAGAGACATCACACTCACTTCAGCAATTGTATAATTCTAACTAGCTTCTGCTTGCGATTTCGACCGCGTTGATTTATCACCAGCATTAAGTTACATCTTTAGTTACTGTTACGTACCTATTGGTCGTAGCGTGATGTTATATAGCCTATAGTCTTCGTCGATAAAATGATTATTCAACACAAAAATAATTTTTCAGTTCAAACCAGTAGTTCCTGAAATAAGCGCGTTTAACCAAACAAACTTTTTAGGTTGATAATATTTACATCACATAACATAACATTCCATTACGCCTATATTCCCCGAAGGGTTAGGCAGAGGTGTAACAATGTACACCCACAGTTCGCCGGTATGTTTAGGTCCCATGTAATAAGGGGCGAGCCTATTGCCATTAACCGGGCGCAAATCCTAACTCCAAACTGCTACTGAGAAACTCATACAAAAACCCAATAACACTTTTTGCTCGACCTGGAAATCGAACCCAAGACCTCTAGCGTAGCAGTCGCGGTTAGGACCACTAGGCCAACGAGACAGTTAATAATATTATTATAGATTAAATTATATATTTTTCAGTTACAGATGTATCCTAAGCCACTCGGCAACACGTCACGTAAAAGAATGCAATACGCAAAATTTTACTGTCACCGATAAAAAAAGGACCATAATAAAAATTCAACGTCTAATCTTTAATTTATTTCGTTTTATACGTCACCAGAGGGCGTTCGTGAGTGTCGGATAAGTGGGTCATAATATAATATGACCTTTCATGGATTTAGGGGTCACTGTAATTTTATGCAGTTGCCGCATTTTTATCGTGACACGTCTGTTTTTAGGAACGAAGTTTTTTACCGCGGCTTGCAGTAGGAGTTAAAATTTAATTTAATTTTCGGTCGAATTATTTTTTTTAAACCCCGACTCAAAAAAGGCGTGTTATAAGTTTGACATATGTGTGTATCTGTCTGTAGTATCGTAGCCTTAAACGGGGAACAGATTTGAATGCGGTTTTTTATTTAAAAGCAGATTTCGTAGATATATTTTATCCAAATCGGTTTAGCAGTTTTAAGTTTATTAGCATTTTTGTTAGCTACGGTAGGGAACTTTATTCTTCTGTCGGGGGTTTCTTAAAATAGTTAATTAACATCATCTAATTAGCCTTTTCCCAACTATGTTTGGCTCGGCTTCCAGTCTTTTTCCTTTCTTTTTTTAAATAAACGTTGCCCCACACTAGGATTTTCTCCTGTGTCGTGGGTGCGTTTACACACATATAAACTCACATACACAAACACCCAGGCCCGAAACAACTATCTGTAGGCCATACAATGGATGCAGCTGAGTACCAGTTTTTTACATGGAGCGACTGCCTTTCTGACCTTCATAACCCAGTTAATGGGTAACCCGGTACTTCTTGGTTAGACTGGCTTCTGACTATCCGTAACGACTGTCAAAGGTCTACGAATGACAGCCGGCACCAACGGCTTTACGTGCATTCCGAGACACGGGGATGTCACACCACCAACTTCCAAACTCCGGGCTGCCACTGAGCAAATCCTAATGGATAAACCGAATAACACTTTTCGCCCGACCTGGGAATCGAACCCGGGACCCCACGGGGCTGTTAAAAAAACCATTAAGCTATAAAAAAAGACGTCCCAAGTCCCAAGCGACGATAAGTCTGGGAGCGACACAATGCATAGAGAGTAGGCACTGTATAACCTGCCTGGTATAAATTTAGCTTTTTTGACAGTTGCCAAAATGGTATTGTCACCATTATTTTTTATTAGACGGTTTTGTTTCGGGTTTGTGAATCAAGTCTTGATTTTGCTTTATTTAGGAATTTTCTATTGAGTTTTTGTGACTTGGTTTTGTGTGACTAACCAAGGGTTAAGGGTTAAAAAGGGTTACCCCTTTTTGCATTAAAATTTGCTCGAAAAAAGGGTTATCAGTTGATGACGCTGTCTGTTTATATAGGTGGTAATATTTACTTTCAATATGCAAAACAATCATCGCTCTCTGTTTCTTTTTTAGCCCCTGACGCAAAAACGACGAGGTGTTATATGTTTGACGTGTCAGTGTGTGTGTGTGTCTGTCTGTGGCATCGTAGGTACCGAACGCATGAACCGATTTTAATTTTGTTTTTTGTGTTTGAAGGGTTAATTAGTCGGAAGTGTTCTTGGCTATGTTTGATGGAAATCGGTTCAGCGGTTTTAAAGTTATCAGCTCTTCTGTTAGTTACGGTAGTGCTTTTTTCTTCTGTTGGGGGTTACGTAAAATTTTTATTTTTGTTTTTTTTTTTCATTTTTTATTAGTTAGAAAACCGTACCATTAATCTTAAAAAGATTGGTCTCAAAATGAACAAGACTATAAAATATGTTTAAAATATGGAAGCATTAAATTGCTATCATCGTAAATCCTGTTTTAATATTCACTATCTACAGCCAATCTTGTGATTGGCTACAAAAACCTTTCACCTTGTTTTTGCAAGTGATTGATTGGCTCTCGCTGGAGACAATTAAGATGACCCAAAGATATTACGCTATCTATCTTGTTGGAACTCTACATGACTGATTTATATTGATAGTGAAGACTCGTTTAGATTAGGATAGTGATATGATCAAGTACGTTTGATGAAGTATTTTTTTTTTGTATTTTGACCTATTTATATAAGTAAAAAAAAAAAATAAAAAAAAAAATAAGAAGTGACGAGGACTGCCGACAGAATTGAAAATTTTTCGCCACTATAGCATGTCGGTGACACGAACCCATAAATTTTTGCCTTACCAAAAATCGCTCAACGCGGTTAAGGAAATTAAGAAAAGTGTATACAATCGTGCTCCACACTGCTGGAATAGTGTTAGAGGTGGTTAGAGATTCAGAGCGAGGAACCTCCACACTATGCATATCGTATCCAGGACGACCGCCTTGTGAATCTGGCTCCTGATCCAGCTATTGAGCGAAAATTTGTCTAGGTGTTTGTCAAAACTCTCATCTATTCAATCATTTACCAACACAGCTATTGACATAATAATTCTAAGTTCACGCAGTGCCAGTAGCCTCATGAGCAAGACTGAGATATTTTATGATGGAATTATTTTTGTATAAACACACCATCACTCCTGTATTCCTCAAAGGATTAGACAGAGGTGTACCAAAGCACACCCACAGTTTGCCGGTATGTTTAGGTCCCATGTAATAGGGGCCGAGCCTATTGCCGTTAACCCGGCACAGTATCTTAACTCCGAGCAGCTACTGAGCATTTCATAGAAAAACCCAATAGCACTTTTTTGCTCGACGTGGGAATCGAAGCCAAGACCTCTAGCGTATCAGTCGCGCTTAGGACCACTAGGCTAACGAGGCAGTTCAGAGAGAATATAGGCACAACATTGAAATAAGCTGCAAGTGAAGTCCTAGTCTTTGCCAGATTTCAACATGAACAGCGTGCTTAATAATTAAACACGGTTTCAATCAGGATGAATAATGCAGACTGGACGAACGGAAAATAATTGAGCCTGTAGGTTAATCCGGTAATATCCGGAATTAATTGCGTCAGAGAAGATAAGAAGATTATAAAGAGGTCACAATGAAAAGCAATCGAACCATATTTAAAAGGGAAATATGTATACCCGATTTTTGTTATCCAGTAGAATAAGTCTGTACATTTTCAAAAACTGACGTTACAGTTTGCAATTACCATACATTTCTTTGTGATGTCAAGTAGGTACCTAATTATGAAATATGATTCCCGTTTAACTACCTTGTTAGCCTAGTGATCTTAAGCGCGACTGTTACGCTAGAGGTCTTGGGTTCGATTCCCAGGTCGAGCATAAAGCGTTATTGGGTTTTTCTATAAAATTCTCAGTAGCAACTCGGAATTATGATTTGTGCCCGGTTAATGGCAATAGGCTCGCCCCCTATTACATGGGACCTAGACATACCGGCAAATTGTGGGTGTACTTTGTTACACCTCTGCCTAACCCTTCGGGGTACACAGGCGTGATGGTATGTAAGTATGTATGTAATTCGCGTTTATTTCTTGGGCTTAGTTCCAGAGATAGACGAAGTAGAGAAAAGAAGGCAATTATGATTAATATAACGATAGTCCATTATCTAACATAGCCTTCACAAACTGTTACGCCATTGGTCCGCAATCCCTGCTTCAAGACAACAGAGAATCGTTACCAATAGATGTTTGCGTAAGACTATCGTATTGTTGGTTAGATCTTGATTAAGGCTTCGATGGAAGGACGACAAATGTCGAGCAATATATTGACCGACCTGTTGAACGATTTACAATGCTGAAGCAAGTTGCTCGTGGGAGGTCCTTCTGTATTTTGTAATAGGAAGTCACGTTTCAAGCTACACTGCGCGAACTTGCAGCTTGGAAACGTGTTACAAAACATATATTTTATTGAGAATATTATGTGGCGTTGGTTGTGTGACGTGAAAAGTATCAGGAATGTCGAGATGCAGTATTTTGCTTTTAGACAGGTTATGTTGTAACAATAGATGTCGTTACTCCCGGAAGTCTCGCGTGCGTTTTGATTATCATAAACATGGCATTGAAATGCTGACTAGTTTTGTGAAAATGGAAAATGGAAATTATATCTAAATTATATAAATATGTTTTCTTTTTATATTATTAGGAGGGAAATTTGTTTGTTTGTAAGAGGTAATCTCTGAAATTACTGGTATGACTATAAAAAATCTTTTATTGATAGAAAAATACAGGGTTATTTGTAAAACATAGACAACCTCTCAGGACTATGTTACTAACATCATAATCAACAGCTTTTGTTCTATGACATTTAAAAAAAAAACATATTTTAGTTCATCAGATTTTCATACAAAAATAAAAACATTTAAATTTAATTGCTCTAAATGTTACGAAGTCTATGCGAAGCAAACGAAAGCGATAGTAAAATAGCGAGGGAAGCGGGGTTAGGGCGGCGGGGGTGTTTTTATATAACCTATTTACAATTTTACGGGAATCCCTCAGTCGGTCATTTACTTCAATGCGCTTGCGTTGCATGATTTTGTAAAAACTTATAAAACAAAAGTTGTTGTTTATGATGATAGTAATACAGTCCTGCAAGGTTGTCATTGTTTTACAAATAACCCTGTATACTATTACCGAGTGTTTTAAGAAAATCTACCCGCGATTTCCTTTGCGTAAACTTTGGAACTAAGCCAATGTTCCAAATTAACACAAAACGGTAAAAGAATCACAATATTATCCTGTGACTCAAATATCAGCAAATTCGATCTAGCCGTTTAAGCACTAAACAGTAAGAAACATCTATCCATCGATCCCATCACCATTTTATTTAAGAAGTAATGATTTATTATTTAACTATTATAAATATACAGCCTTAAAATTAACAATTTTTAATAAAACGAAAAGAAAATAAAACTAAATGGCATCAAAAAATTCCTCCGCATCGCCGTCAACCGGAAAAGTGCCCAAAAGACTGGCGGCATTGCCACGTTGGATGGTAATGCTTAACCTCTGGCCAAGGTAAAAGCCAGCCTTTGGGTCACGGAATGTGTCAACCAACCGTTTAGATAAATAGAAGTAATTCTTTACACCGAAAATATCAATTATATTTTCATTTATGTTTTTTTTTTGTGCCCGGTTAATGGCAATAGGCTCGCCCCGTATTACATGGGACCCAACCATACCGGCGAACTGTGGGTGTACATTGGTACACCTCTGCCTAACCCTTCGGGGAATACAGGCGTGATGGTATGTATTTTCATTTATTTTTAAGTGTAGCTATGCTATAAATCACTCCGTTTCACAAGCCAGATGATGGATCGTATTAACACAGACTACTACTGTCTTTACCACTGTCATAATCCTTTGTTAGCTTTTATGATATCTACGTGAATCCACTTGGAATTTACTTCAGTGAACGAGGAAGTGAGAAGTAATAAAAGTATCAAATAAAATTGTACCGATAACTTTGAGTTTAACACCTTAGTGAATAAAATATCGAAGCCAGTAAATAAGTTATTTTAAGAGGATATTGCTTGATAGAGTGCTAGTGAGCGCTCTATTTCTTTTTTCTCCCGGGAGGGAGAGAGTGGCAGACTTTTACTGACTAAAACCCATCCATGTTCCTTCTTGTGCCCTTTGCGTTCCGAAGGCGCGGTATCTCTTTCGAACAACCCGCAGCTCTGGCAGTGAGCGCTCCATACAAACGTAATCTAGTTATATTTTAGTCAATATGTTATCAAACTGAATTCAAAGTTCAAAAAAAAATAATATGATACAAGAGAATCCTAAATCTTACTAGCCCAAAACACTTGCCCACTTACTAGCCCAATCTAAACCAGTCTTTAAACACAGTCGATAGTTATTTGATTAATTACTCAGATGACATGTAAGTATTATTTATTAGGGTTTCTTACTGTAATGGGTCACGTCTTTAGTCGTCGAGATGATCTATCGATGTTTTACTTAATACGTGTAGTTTGTAGTTGGGTTAAACCATTTGAGTTAGTTGAGGGAATAATTGATGTCATCGGTCTTAGACGACAGTTGGGAATTTTATAGAAAATTTTATACTTTAATGCAAGTGTGAAAATATAGAAAGTGTTAGGTATTTCTTTACAAACTTTTTAAACATACATGCACTGATAACCAGGCCTGGAACCACAACATGTAGGTCATAATAATTATGTTCTGTGCGAGAAGCGAACCCGATATACGCAGCTGTGCCAAT